>CM056743.1:112923812-115408008 GCA_029851415.1 Eretmocerus hayati
ATTCTTATAAGACCTAAAATGTGAGCTTGGGTAAGTTCAATTTTCACCCCCACATGGAGCCAAGCTATCTTAACTTTTGCGAGTATCGACGTTTTGTGAATTTCCGTGAGGGTGCGCTTACTGTTGGCCTCAACCGTGTCTCGGAGATGAGTGTCTGTTACGGGCAATGTCCGATATGCAGACATTGTCGACAATGCCCGGATGTATTGGGCAAGGTCCGTGTTCATTGTGTATGTCAATGCCCAAGGCTTTGTGGGCACGGTCAATCATTATTAAGTGCCGTGATATTTTGATGGCAACAAATAACGTTCGGATAGTGCGCGACTGGGAGGACTTTTTACGTTCCGTGTCAATGTCACTCACATGCATGCAATCATAAGGTTTATCCATTTATGTCGCTGATGAGCGGTTATGGTTGAATTTCAACCACATGGTTGATCCGACAATTTCAACCATCGTCGTTGAAATTTAAACGACGTGGTTAAATTTTGAGCTGGAGATCGGGATAGAGGAGAAATGTTTCATTGAGAATGAGGAGGGAGGTAGGGGCGGTGAACTTGAAAACACCTAAAATCCATAAGACTCATTTATAGAGATCTCAACTCTAAGACCCAGGAAAAATGACGATCCTCAAGTTCCCTGATACTTGAAGTTCCAGGAATTCTGTCAGGGCAATCATTAACACCCAGAAAATTACTCGCGATTGCAAGTACACGAATGCTCAAATTGATAACACCAAGTTCTCCGAAGGAGCACATAAGAGTTCAATGGAGAAGTGCATTGATAAATAATTCGAAAGCTGTTTTTTCTTGTATGATTTGATTGTTTTCATTCAACAGTACCGTTCTTATACTGTCCAACATTTGATAAATCATCAACTTGATAGCCACAGAGATATAATCGAGACGTTGCACGTACCTATGCGTGAGCGTAAGCGTAGTTAGGTGCCTGCAAGGGCTAGATTATGTCCCTGTACCTATTTGAAAAATCAACAGAACAACATTTTTCGGCGAGGAGCATATATTCAACAAAAATACCAAGAGAAATAGCGGAAAATACCTGGACGGAGGCAATGTTTGAATGATTGAACGTCGGCTTCGCCTCGGTATGTACAAGTATTTCCCGCCATTGGGAAAATACTTGCGTAAGTGCAGTGGCGGTTGTGTAGAGGAGAATGCGAAAGTCCGGTAACTGAACTCCGCGGCGTGACAGATCTTAAGATGGCTTTTGGGTGACGAGTGATCTTAATGAATGGAGCATACAGATGGGCGGATGACCTAGATTGCAGTGAGACTTGCAAAACCACGGTGACCTAACTCTCGAAAAGGATATTTCGATGGCGAATTAAGCTCAGCCGTGAGCAAGGGAAGTAACTCACGAATGGAAAAAATTTCATGGAGAAGGAGTGTTTGAAAACTGAGGAAGGCAAGTACACCCGCGACTTCCTGGATGATCAAGATAAGATTCTTGCCGTGGAGAGTACCACCCAAAACCTAGAAAGTGAAATGAGCCTCCAAAGGCCCGATTATTCGGACCAAGAATCCTGTTCGACGGGAAATTATCCCCATGACTCAGGGGAGCTTCAATAGCCGCAAATGTCCAGATATTCGGACCCAAAATCCTGTCGGGGGAGAAAATCAACTCCAAAACCTGAAAAGTCAATCGAACACACAAATAACCGGATGCTTGAACCGAAAATTCTGTTAGGGGAAAAAACTAATCCCAAATTCCCGGAAGACAATGACCGGATGCTCGGATCAAAAGTTCTGTCGAGAGGAGAAATTAATACCAAAATACAGGAAGGCGATCAAACTCGCAAATAAGCGGATGCTCGGACCAAAAATTCTGTCGGAGGAGAAAATCAACCCCAAAACCCGGGAATGTAATCAGACTCGCAAATGTTCGACGCTCGGGCCGAGAACTCTGTCAAAAAATCAATTCCAAACCTCAGGAAGGCATTCAAACCTGCAAGAAAGCGGATTGCCGAACAAAAATTCCGTCAGGGGGAGAAATTAATCCCAAAACCCAGAAAGGCAATCAAATTGATCAAAAACGGAATGCTCGGACCAACTCTTCTGGCGGGGAAGGAAATGAACCCCAATACCTCGACAAGCAATTAAAGCCGCCAGTTAAATCCGCGAATAGCTGGATGCTCGGACCGAAAATTCCATCAGGGAGAAATTCATCTAAAATTTTAGGTAAGCAATAAATTGATCATGATTTTGGGTATGCATGATTAGTTTGTACCAATTGAGAGAGAGAGAGTGCAATCCTGATCTCGAAAAACGGCTTGAAAAATAATGAGTGATTGAAGATTCTTATTTTTATGTGTTTTTTCGAACCGACAACCTAGCCAATTATTGAAACCAAATTTCTCTTGCCATTCTTACCCTCTAGTTCGTACTTCCTTCAAGGAATCACCAAACTCATGTGACATTCCACTTAACATTATAAAATTTACCTCCGGACCGAATTTCAAATCGATTCGTCGAGTTATGTAGGACTATTCACCTTTCTTGGGGAATCCCATGGGTTTAAACTTTAGATGCCCCAAAATTCAGGAAATATTGATTCTTGAAAAATGACGAGAATACTTTTCTGTTCCGATCAAAAAAAAATACAAGGAATCCGAGATAAAACTCCTCAAGTGATGACAAAGGATCATCGAAGATAATATAATTATTGTATATGAGCAAATCCACGAAACGTGGTGATTCGTGGGTTACGATTTTTGTGCCCCAATTTTTCGCACCAATGGATATATGAGGATATCTCTGAAACTTTTAACATTTGCTGTCACAGCTCAGCCAAACTTGCTGTAGGGCGTTTCTTCGGGTCTAACCTGTCAAACTATCTTCGTTTGGATGTCCTGACAGTGGTCAACAAGTTGGAGCTTGATTGGTGGATGTGGGGAGGAACTAGAGTCAATCATGTGCGAGAAAACACCCGAAAAACGAGGAATTTACGTGTAACAGCGTCAGACTCTTGAAATTTGGCAGGCTCTCGTAAGTGGAGCGTTTCTGATGAAGTTCTGTAACTTCTCAGACTGATTTCTAATGGTTCAAAGTTACGATTTTTCTGGTGGAGGAAGGTGCGCCTCACGGTGATCAGCCGTGACTCGTAGAGATGTGAGCGTTACAGATTTTTGGGAAAAAGTTCTTGAGTCGCTTTGGACGCTACAGCTCGTGGAGCGTAATCTAGAGACACTGCGGAGTATCTTTATCGTATTCTCCATGAAAAAACAAAAAAAAATAAGCTGCTGTAGACCTATGTGCTTTGACGGGAAAGCCAGAGAATCGGATAGAACGAAAAAGAGAACGTGCGTAGAACATGCCTAATCTCACAGCATTTGGAAGGCACACGCGCGGTAGGGGGGCGCAGATCTCTAAACACTGTGAACATGTGACAAATACCCTCAGAATATCATACCAATTTCCACCCACCAAGACTTTGGACGCTTCACGAGTACCATTCGTTTGAACGAGGGCTGTGCAGCCGCAATTTTATGAAAAATGCATCAAGAAATGATGAAACCATTGGTGGAGCATTTAGTATATTTCAATTCTGACTTTCGTTGCTACATTCTAACACTCGATTGCATACAATCCTCATACTTGAACCATTGTGCTTGCTCAATAACACGCTCTAGCCGTATATTTCGATTCCCACCGCTGTGATACTTTTTGAGGCCGAAGATCAAAAGTTTCAGAGATATCCTCATATATAAACTCCGCGACAAAGCAGACACCTTTCTTGAGATTCTCCAACCAAGTTGTACCGAGCTCAAGACTCAAAACTGAAATAGACCGGAATAACGGGACATTAAATTTGAAAAATCATCTTATTCCGTGCGTGACATGGTTTTTTTCCCTCAGTGTTGAGGCCGGCATTTAGATACAGATGCCCCGGAAGCTAGCCCAGGCAAGTCATGCCAAACCAAAAATAACTATGCCAACAATTATTACTTTTTTATCCCTCCTATTAATCCACAGGCTATCGAGAAGTTGGCGTATCTCAAATTTTTCGTTATCTCATCTCCACCAGATTTTGTTTTGATTTTGATGTTTTGAATTCGAGGGTTGTGTTTTTGTTGTGATGTAAGAAGTTGGAGGTTTGGTTCAAGTTCTGATATTTTTGAAATCTGCGCGATATCAACAGAGAAGGCATTGTCGCAAAATCCAAGATACAAATATCTCTGTTTTCCACTCTTATTGTGCAAATAATAGTCGATCATAATGATGAGATGTGTGTTGAAGATTGGCATCACGCGTCGATGAGAGAAAATAACTCATCAAAAGAACTAGATACACGCGTCTAAGATGTGAAAAGAAACCTGTGCACAATTCAACGTCAAAAAACGTTTTTCCGAAGATTGAGTGAGTGTGATTTGGATCCTTTCTCAGGTTATAATTCAATTTTTAGCTTTCAACATTCCATTCAAAAATCCAAAACGTGGCCTTAAGGCTGTTTCGTGAGGAATTGCCCATTAGCCAATCAATTATGAATAATCCAATCATTGTTCCAAAAATATTACAATTTCCTGCAAGCATGCGGCTTAGGCCACGTCATATTTTCATACACATTACAAGATCGTGAATTTCAGGCACCCTGTGCAGTCTGAGACTTAACTTTATTCAAAAATCGAGGAAAACTGAATGGGGTGCTTGAGAGTCTGATGCCATACATACAGTTGATTATAACTCTGTGTACTTATAAAATTTATTCGATTTGAGCTGTTTGAAACGCTCGAGTCTCTCTTTCTCTCTGCAAGTCTAAGTGAAATAGATCTCGGGGTTTCAAATGTTCAGAACGGTCTCATCAAACAAGCCTACGATTACTTGAAACGTTGAACTCCAAATCTACAAAACAAGTTTGTGTTCATAGTTTATAGTACCCTGCAAAAAATGGAACATGGAAAGCTTCACTAAAACAGCGATTACTCCGACGCCCTTGGGTCTACGGCAATTTTTCAAACAGCATTCGAAAGATAAAAAAAATCTATCAAATTATGAGGTTCAAAAATTATTCTGATTGAAATTTCTTGCTTATAATCGACGCTCAAACGTGTTAAGGTCGACATATCAATCAATCAACCTTCAATTCCATGCAAATCATGCTGTTGGAAATATTCTCAAAAAATCTTGTGGTTCTTTTCAATATCTTCAAAATCTTTTTTTATACATTGCTCTACGATCTTTTAGAGCTGACTTACAAGCGATCGGACAAAAAGAGTTTTGCACGGGTGATTAGGCATCAAAAATACAAAAACGGTCATAATCCACGATTTTGGCGAAAGATTTTCCGAATTTTATTGAATTATTATACTCAGACTTATCCCAAAGACTGGTCGGAAGGACTTTCGCCCATTCCAACTCAGGAAAAACGCATGACTCCATACTTCTAATACCCTCAACCCGTACAATTATAATATTAAGAGACAAGTCGGTTCATTTTCCCCCACGGAATCCCTATATCAGGCTTGCCAACATAAAATCAAAATCAGTGTTGCCAACTTGAGTGTACGAAAAGTCCCTAGCTCGGCTCAAATGTCCCTAGATTTTCGCGATCTATAGAATATTTTATCGCATGTATTAAAACGTTGGTATTACATATTCGATTTGCTCCTTACACTTGCCGTGAATATGGTCGCTGATCGGTCTCACAGAGCCCTTTCGAACACAGCCCAAGCTTCCGTATCCGTTAGCGAAGGTCGGGAGCAATCGATTTTAAAAATTCTGTTTAATTTTCGTATATTATGACATGCAGGGAGCGATTTTAAGGCATTTTTTAATGTTTTTTTTTAAGAGTTCGAGACATCGTCATTGTCAGCATCGAAGGTAGCTGGGTAACTTTTCAAGGTTAACGCGGCCGCCTTACTTTCAGATGTGACATAATTCGGATGTTCGAGTTTATTCGATTATTATTATCATTCATATTTATTATTGTTTTGTATTCGAGTTTATTCGATTATTATTATCATTCATATTTATTATTGTTTTGTATTATTCGAGATGGGACAGACATTCTTTCAAAAAATTGATATCTGTGGTTTTCGAAGGAAGATTTAGTGATATCGAACAATTGTTCCAAATTCAACTGGTCTCCGAAGAAAGATTTTGTGTCAAATAATTGTACTAAATTTTCAAAATCATTGCGATTGGAGGAATGTTGATCCATCATCTGTGAATGTTTAGTGTGGTTTGGACAGTGTTCAAGTGGATATGTAACTCTTCATCTCATAAGTTGAAGGAGACATGATCAGATGAGACTGAAACGTCTTTCTGGTTTACCAGTGTCGGGCCAGAGCGATGCTCAGATCAGAGGAAATCCAGCAACTCACTTCTGAAGAGTGGCGTTAGTGTGATGTGTTGAATTTCTGTATAGAATGATCGATGTAGATGATGGATCATTTTAATTCATGGAATTTGCGTGGAATGACTTCGAGGGATAGGAATTTGATTTTGAAAACTAATTGTTAAATAATTTACTGAAATAAATCATTCCATCTTTCATTGTTTAAAGATTGTAAATTTCCTCTCAATGTTGAGTGTATCAGCCTAGATTTTTATTCAATTTGAATTGAATGTGTATTTGGAGTTTGAAAATCGTCAGAAATCGAATGTCATGCCCTCTCGAATATACATTACTCAATCAGTGAAGTGAATTTACGAGGGGCGATGGGTTGGTGAATTTTGCTAATGGAAACATAATTTTATCTCATCGCTGATGTTCTTTAAATTTTCGACGTTAATTGAAATTGGTTTTCAATAAGTTTGAGATTGTTATAATGATTCTTGTGAATGAATTCTCTATAACTTGATACATGAAGTCGTTCCGGAAGAGCTTGAATGATGTTCTGTGACACTTAATTATTCGTGAATATTCAGAACATTTATTGAGTTTTATCCACAACAAAAGTTGTTTCTGCTTTCGGACTATGATATAGGTCGTCGAAAAATTGTATCTATGTAAAGTATTTGACTCAATGAAGCTACTTTGATACGATTGTTGTTTGTAGAAGATTATTTGAATAGTTATAAAGGCGATTATAGATATTGATCTATCATCCCCATTATGTGTTTTTGAACTGACGTTGAATAGAAACTGGAGTGAAAAGTGGATAGTGTATTCTGTTTTGAGTGAAATTGTAGCTCTCCTCCACAAAAATTGAAGGAGACATGATCAGATGAGACTGAAACGTCTTTCTGGTTTACCAGTGTCGGGCCAGAGCGATGCTCAGATCAGAGGAAATCCAGCAACTTGCTTTTGAAGAGCGGCGTTAGTGTTTTGTTGTTTTTTCCAACATTCTTTCGAGACAAGACCTTAAAATTGCGGTAGCTTGGCAACATGATTTCGTAGTCTGTCGATCTCAGAGATGAAAGTCTCGATCTTTATATGAGCCATGGCATTGTACAAAAATGTTGCAACTGGCAATGTAGGAATCGCTCTTCGGAATGTGGATGGAGTGGTGTGATTTTGAGGAGTTTTACGAGTATGTATAAAGGGGATGAATTGATCTTATCATGGAATGACTTCTAAATTGAATCATGTGAATAAAGATAAATATGGAAATATTATCATTTGAATATGGGAAATACGACTTCTTTCTCGAGTGATAGAGAAATTGATGGAAAAATTATCTATTCAATTTTTCATCCGTCTGAAATTGAACTCGAAGAAACCTTTCGAAAATGAAGATAGTTGAAAAAATCTATCATGGTTCGTTTTATGCTATTAATTTCTTAATACTAGAGGAAATGAATGGACACGAGGAGGTGGTTGGGGACAAACCCCCAACCATGTGATTATTTTATTCAAAGAATGAGATTCTAATATTGATTCATCTTGATACAAATAATATATATATGCTATCTTCGAATGATTTCGTTAGGGGGAGTAAATAGACACGAGGGATGGTTGAGGACATACCCTCAACCATATGATTTTTTTTATTCATTTCTATGGCATTCAAACACTGACACATCGAGTTTACGGTTACGATAAACATCATTTACAGAGAATGGAATCGAATTGATAATATTGTAGATTTCATCTAAATATCTTCATAATCGGAAACATATCAACCCTTTTGGAATCAAATGACAACCAATTTTCCGAAATTGAAGATTTCTTATATATATCGATATAAGACACTATAGATTCATTTTATTGTTAGAGAGAGTGAATAAATACGAATAGATGGTTGGGGACATATGTCCAACCAGCTGATTTCGTTATCGAAATATTCAGATCTAAATATTAACACATTATGTTCTGTTATAAGTTAAATGTGAAAACCTTACATACAACGGAAACCATCTAATGGTTGAACAGTGGTGGGTTTCATATCATTTCGAGAAATTTATGGTAAGTGTTGGTAATTTGGAGATCTGCTATGTTTTAGTCGATGAATTACATCTGTATTAACATAATCATTGTAGTGGGTCGGAAAGAGAAGCTTTCTCGGCCGTCGATAAAGTTTGATTACATCTGATGGAACGAATGGAAAGATTACTACATGAGTAGATGGAACTTCCAAGGACTTCTTCGATTAGATTGAAATATATTTTTCTATTGGCGATATTTTGCTGTTTAACAAATTGTTGAAAATATCAACATACTAATTCATCATTCCTGTTTCATGATTTCCAATTCATGTCGAGTATCAATGTGATAGTGTTTTTTGATATTGTGGAAATGTAACTCTTCTTCGCAAAAATTGAAGGAGACATGATCAGATGAGACTGAAACGTCTTTCTGGTTTACCAGTGTCGGGCCAGAGCGATGCTCAGATCAGAGGAAATCCAGCAACTTGCTTTTGAAGAGTGGCGTTAGTGTTTTGTTGTTTTTTTCAACATTCTTCCGAGACAAGACCCTACAATTGCGGTAGCTTGGCAACATGATTTCGTAGTCTGTCGATCTCAGAGATGATAGTCTCGATCTCTATATGAGCCATGGCATTGTACGAAAATGTTGCAACTGGCAATGTAGGAATTGCTCTTTGGAATGTGGAAGGACTGGTGTTGTTGTGAGATTCATTTGTGTGTGTATGATAGGAATACATTGATATTTTTTCATGTGAAAAGCTTTTGAGGGTATCCTAAAATTATCAAATCATCCTTGAAAGTTTCATCTAGTGAATGCATGATATGAATGATTTTATACCTTCACGAGAAGATAGAAAAAGCTGAAGTACAATCCGAATACGTTGTTTGAAAAATTGTGATTCAATTTGTAGAATTCACATATTTTTAGCTTGAATTTCCAAGTTTTATCATCTGTTAATACAGTAGCACTCACATATGAACATTGGGTGAATTCGTCGCATTCCACTTTACTGTTTTTCCATCGTTGTTCTTCAAAATTCTTCTTAATTCTGCCACCGCGATACGTGTTTTTATCCTTCAGATCTCCAGTGTCCCTCTCCAAGATAACTCTAAATGCTTGAAATCGGCACTGGTGTCAATTTGTCCACGGTCTACTTTCTGGTGGGTATTGGTCTGTGAATAAGATTAGATTCCATTTCAAACTTTTCTAGGAATCAAGTTTGGCTCATTTAAAAAATGAGCAGATTCATCTGTTGTTATTTACTGAAATGTGCACCGTTATATGTAGTGCGAAACGGGGATTTGAAAAAAATACCACGGAAATGAATGAGGGAAAGAATTTTTTTAATTTAAACCTCTCAAATCGCGCAACGATTCAAGAGGAAATTTGTTACTGAGATTTTGTTCATTCTGGATTGCGCGGGATTATTGAACCAGAATGAATCATCTGTATATCTTTTCTAGGCTGCGTATGATTCGAAATCATTAATCCTATGCTAATATTGTGAACTATGACTCGAATTTGATGGTAAATTTCAAAGCTTCTCTAACTAGGATGATCAAATTATGGAATTGTAGTGTCAGGAGTACTCACCCTTGCTATAATTGCTTGGCTGCCATCTTCCGATTTCATTGTGATTCGCCTGATGGGGCAGTGACTGTAGATTGATGCCACGTGAGCCTTATACAGCACGCTCAGCTCACCACTCCACTGCCGCTGCTTTGCTGTTGTATTCCGTTCGAGTGCCTGGGCTTCGATGTGCTCGCTAGGAGAGCACGCGAGGAACTGACGGCGCGAGAGCAAACGTGCGTCAGAGGCGCCTTTCCCCCTCCGCTCTTCTTTGCATGTGTAACTTGCTTCTCCTGGCACACGTGTGTTCGCGCGCGGAATGTATGCACGACTGCGGGAGGCAAGGGCACGCGCGAACCGATAGACTCTCCTCTCTCTCCTTCGCTAGCGTGACTACATATGCCGCAAGTTGAGAGTTACAAAAAAACTTTCAGGGAAAATTCGATGGAAAAATCATTTTTTATATTTTCATCCTCCTAAAATCGCGCAAGAAATATAATTTTTTTTTCTGTAAATTTTTGAAGAAAAATCCATTTTTTTATCTTCATCTTCCCAAAGTCGCGCAAAAAATATAATTTTTTTCGGCAAATTCTTGATGGAGAATCAATTTTTTTATTTCCATCCTCTCGAAATCGCGCGCGCAAGAAAGTTTTTTTTTTTGATCTTCGATAGAAAATCCATTTTTTTTATTCTCATCCACTTGGAATTGCGCAGAAATTTAATTTTCGATCTCTAGAAATTTTCGTGATAAATTCATCTTATTCCTTCTCATCTCCCCAAAATCACGCATGAGTTGAATTTTTATTTTTCCTAGCTTGGTACTTCTAGGATGAAATAAAAATCTGTAATTGTACTGATCTAATTTCCGTTCATGGACTTCACGGACTGATTGAATTGTGTATCATTCAGATCTTCAAAGATTACGACTTAATCACTATTTCGGATTTCAAAAATGCTTCTACTCGAATGATTAGTATTCTCAACGCGCACTATTGGGTGTACTTACTTTTGCTAAAACTGCTTGACTGCCATCTTCTGATTTCACCATGATGTGTGTGATTGAAGGGATGCGTAGAGATTGGTGCTGCTTGAGTCTTGTACACCACCCGCAGCTCCCCACTCCACTGACGCTGCTCCGCTGTTGTATCCCGTTCGAGTGCCTGGGCTTCGATGTGCTCGCTAGGAGAGCACGCGAGGAACTGACGGCGCGAGAGCAAACGTGCATCAGAGGCGCCTTTCTCCCTCCGCTCCTCTTTGCATGTGTAACTTGCTTCTCCTGGCACACGTGTGTTCGCGCGCGGAATGTATGCACGACTGCGGCAGGCAAGGGCACGCGCGAACCGATAGACTCTCCTCTCTCTCCTTCGCTAGCGTGACTACATATGCCGCAAGTTGAGAGTTACAAAAAAACTTTCAGGAAAAATTCGATGGAAAAATCATTTTTTATATTTTCATCCTCCTAAAATCGCGCAAGAAATATAATTTTTTTTTCTGTAAATTTTTGAAGAAAAATCCATTTTTTTATCTTCATCTTCCCAAAGTCGCGCAAAAAATATAATTTTTTTCGGCAAATTCTTGATGGAGAATCTATTTTTTCATTTCCATCCTCTCGAAATCGCGCGCGCAAGAGAGTTTTTTTTTCAATCTTCGATAGAAGATCCATTGTTTTTATTCTCATCCACTTGAAATTGCGCAAAAATTTAATTTTCGATCTCTAGAAATTTTCGTGATAAATTCATCTTATTCCTTCTCATCTCCCCAAAATCACGCATGAGTCGAATTTTTATTTTTCCTAGCTTGGTACTTCTAGGATGATATAAAAATCTGTAATTGTACTGATCTAATTTCCGTTCATGGACTTCACGGACTGATTGAATAGTGTATCATTCAGATCTTCAAAGATTACGACTTAATCACTATTTCGGATTTCAAAAATGCTTCTACTCGAATGATTAGTATTCTCAACGCGCACTATTGGGTGTACTTACTTTTGCTAGAACTGCTTGACTGCCATCTTCTGATTTCACCATGATGTGTGTGATTGAAGGGATGCGTAGAGATTGGTGCTGCTTGAGTCTTGTACACCACCCGCAGCTCCCCACTCCACTGACGCTGCTCCGCTGTTGTATCCCGTTCGAGTGCCTGGGCTTCGATGTGCTCGCTAAGAGAGCACGCGAAGAACTGACGGCGCGAGAGCAAACGTGCGTCAGAGGCGCGTTTCCCCCTCCGCTCCTCTTCGCAGGTGTAACTTGCTTCTCCTGGCACACGTGTGTTCGCGCGCGGAGTGTATGCACGACTGTGGCAGGCAAGGGCACGCGCGAACCGATAGACTCTACTCTCTCTCCTCCGGTAGCGTGACTACATATGCCGCAAGTTGAGAGTTACAAAAAAATTTTCAGGAAAAATTCGATGGAAAAATCATTTTTAATATTTTCATCTTCCTAAAATCGCGCAAGATGTATAATTTTTTTTTTTCTGTAAATTTTTGAAGAAAAATCCATTTCTTCATCTTGATCTTCCCAAAGTCGCGCAAAAAATATAATTTTTTCGGCAAATTCTTGATGGAGAATCAATTTTTTTATTTCCATCCTCTCGAAATCGCGCGCGCAAGAGAGTTTTTTTTTTTAATCTTCGATAGAAAATCCATTTTTTTTATTTTCATCCACTCGAAATTGCGCAAAAATTTAATTTTCGATCTTTAGAAATTTTCGTGATAAATTCATCTTATTCCTTTTCATCTCCCCAAAATCACGCATGAGTTGAATTTCTATTTTTCCTAGCTTGGTACTTCTAGAATGATATGAATATCTGTAATTGTACTGATCTAATTTCCGTTCATAGACTTCACGGACTGATTGAATTGTGTATCATTCATATCTTCAAAGATTACGACTTAATCACTATTTCGGATTTCAAAAATGCTTCTACTCGAATGATTAGTATTCTCAACGCGCACTATTGGGTGTACTTACTTTTGCCATAATTCCTCGGCTGCCATCTTCTGATTTCACTATGATGTGTTCGATTAAATGGATGGGTAGAGATTGGTGCTGCTTGAACCTTGTATAGCACCCGCAGCTCTCCACTCCACTGCCGCTGCTCTGCTGTTATATTCCGTGCGAGTGCCTGGGCATCGATGTGCTCGCTAGGAGAGCACGCGAGGAACTGACGGCGCGAGAGCAAACGTGTGTCGAAGGCACTTTCCCCCTCCGCTCCCCTTTGCATGTGTAACTTGCTCCTCCTGGCACACGTGTGTTCGCGGGTCGAGTGTATGCACGACTACGGCAGGCATTCCAACAAATTCATTTCCAACAAATTGTCATTTTATATTAGCCCTATAACAATCCTTCCTTGTTTATCTTATACAACATGACCATATGAAAGTGAGTTTCCGAGGAAATTCTAAGACTCCACTGATTCATTAAGTTTTACTGACCCGAAAGGAACAAAAATCGAAGTTCGGCTCATGAACTGAAAAATCGCATATCTTTTGTATAGATAAGTTTTAGACAAAACAAACTAATACGTATCTCGTTATTTTGACCCTAGAATCATCAATTTCAGATCAGGGAAGATCCATCGTATCGACCTTTTTGGCTGCCCCATCTAAACTGGATCGAGTAACTAATATTTAGGAACTTATTTTGGAAACAGAAGAACATGTTCTGATAGTTGGAACCCATGAAAATAAATTTCTGTGGCGAGGGGGATTTTTTGAAGAATTTTTCATCGGTAATTACGCTTCTCTTCTGAATCTCGTTTAACTTACGCCTTTCTTTGAAAAATTACGGTCTTCTAAATTGAATCAATCAGACTCACGCTTCTTCAGAATTTAGACATGGTGGGTTGAGCTATTCTTCCATATCTTTATAAGGTGATCGGAGGAATTCTGAGGGCGTAGTTGCGTTTACGTTCGTTCGAATTTTTTTTTTTTTGTAGTTAACTCGGTACACGTTCTGTGATTGCATTAGTGTGTTACTTCTAGAAAACTAATTTTATTCGATTTGCAAGCATTTCCAGGAGCCAATACGCCTATCTGAACCATTTACAAGCCGAGCAGCGCGAGGCAATGACGCTAGTAGTATATTATGTGACGAGTGCGAAGCACGAGTCGCAAATGATATTTTCTAGCTGTGCTAACGCGACTTTCGACGAGTCCTCGCTGAAAATCGCGTTTGCGATGTAGACAGTTAGAAAACTCCTTTCGCGAGATCGCTTGTAACTCGGGTTTGAGAAGTCGTAGAGCAATGTGTAACGAATGATTTTGAAGATATTGAAAAGAGCTACAAGTTTTTCTAGGGATCTTTACAACAGCATAGTTTGTATGGAAATGAAGGGTGATTGATTAAAATGGAGATTTTTAGAGTTTTGGGCGTCGATTGAAAGCGAGAAATTTCAATTGAAATCATTTTCAAAACACATGATTTGATAGATTTTTCTCTCATCTTTCGAGTGCGTTTTGAAAAATTGCCGTAGGCCCCAGAGCGTCAGAGTAAACGCTGTTTTAGTGAAAGTTTCTGTGTTCCATTTTTCATACAGGGTACTGCATAAACTCATGGTACTGTACGTGCCACCATTTACGAATCTTGAATCAAAAGGAATGATCTGATTTTACAACACATGAAACAACCATTGTATCATGTAAAGTAAGTGTACCCAACTTGCCTCTGTACCCAACTTGCCTCCATATGCTGATCTTAGGAATGGGCGCTCGTTGACCTTCCCGCAATTATTTTTTACGTTTGTTATGTTAAAATATGAGAAAATACGTAGTTTTCAACGACCCCGGATCATTTCTGCGTTCTCCAGGAAATATAAAGTGAGTTTTCCATTTTTCGTGTTTGCACGGCTAAGAAATCACCGAGGAAATCACGTTCACTAAAACCGGTGCCAATTTATTTTAATTCGACCAATCTTGACGTACCTTAGCGCATTCGATTCCTTGTCTCAAGACCTTCAAAATCCGCTCTTTAGGGTTGCAGAACTCTGATCTGAAGCGATTTTATGTACAAAACACGAAGATGGTTTGAGAATCAAGAAGTCCGACACCGGAGTGTACCCAACATGCCCCCATATGGTTATCTCGGAAAGGCGTGCAGTATGGCTTTTTTACCACTCAGAACGTGTTTATCATGTCAAAATAGGTCGGAAACGATGTCTTGGGCCAGCTAAAAGCTATAAATGTCGCTGCACGGTGATCAAAACGGATCAAAGCGATTCTATTCACTTCGTCGCCGATTTACATTGTTTTAAATGATGGGGGCAAGTTGGGTACACACTTTTGTAAACTCTCAAAAATCACCTCTTGGGAGAATTCAAACAGCTCGGCTCCACTTCATTCAAATTTGACGTATCTTAGCTCATTTTGAAGGTCTTGAGACAAGCTTGAAAATGAGCTGAAGTACGTTGAAAAATATGGAGATGAGCCAAAGTTATTCAGAAAATGGCTTAATGGGGGCAAGTTGGGTACACTTACCTTATATGTTGTTAAGTTTTTCATAAAATTCTGACAGCGCGCTTGCGCGCGTGAAGAGTTTCTAGTTGCCAATTTATTACCCCACAGCGGATTTTATTGCTCTTTCCGATCTCGAGAAATCGAGTCCTGGGCTGACGGAAGCTGCAGCTAGCCCAAACATTGACGGAAGAGCCGTCATGCTAGATCAATTGATGACTCATTTTTGGTTACTTTTTCATTGCTCTAAGAATCTACAAACAAAATGGCGTTGAGTTCCAAAATGGCGGAGTTATAACGATTTTGGGCTGAAATGATACATAGCTAGCCCAGGCATGAAATAAAACTGAAACCCGCAAGTATGGAACTCGACTGATATTTTTTCACTTTTTTATTGCTCGAAGAATACACGAACACAATGGCGCCAAGTTTAAAAATGGGCGAGTTGTGTCGGATGGAGTGGACGGGAATCAGCGAAACTCGTATATATATATATGTAGTTGGAATACTCAGTTTAGGAGACGGTGGGTGGTGAAACCTCCCCATCTAACCCATGAGCAACATTGACAACATGACCATCGATGTAGAGATTGCCCTATCTGGAATTCCTGGACCCCTCAGAATTTGTTACCACCCGGAAGTGAACACAAAACGGTACAGCTCGCAGAAATAATCGAAATATCGAGTTCGGAGTAGATTAATGACGAATTCCGTTGGCGTGTCTCGTGCTAAACATCAAAAACATGATCACTGATCTGTGAGTTGCCTTTTCTGAGATTCCTGTGGCCTTCAGAATGTATGACCGCCAGCGAAGGGCCTCGACAGAAAGTGCGCGATGCTCTTTTCTTCATTTTTTCGCCCGTGTATAAGCATAGGCGCTGTAGTTGCAGTGGCCACCACGGGCGCGCAATGGCGCTACTTCTATGGGGGAAAAAACGGGGAAAAAAGCAATCGCCTATGCTTATATACGGGGGAAAATGGAGAAAAGAACATCGCGCACTTTCTGTCGAGGCCCGAAGTGGACAGAAAACGGCACAGCTCTCGGGAATCATCGAAATATCGAGGTCGGATTGATTCATGACGAACTCCGTCGGCCTGTCTCATGCCGAACATCAAAAACATGATTCTTGATCTAGAAAGTGACTTTTTTGAGGTTCCTGTGGTACTCAGAATCTATCACCACCAGCGAAGTGGACAGAAAACACCCTAGCTCGCGGGAATCATCGAAATATCGGGGTCATAAATGATTCATGACGAACTCTGTCGCTCTGGCCCGTGCGAAACATCAAAAACATGATCCTTGATCTGGGAATTGCCTTTCCTGAGATTCTTGTGGCCCTCAGAATCTATTACCGCCGGCGAAGTGGACAGAAAACGGCACAGTTCGCGGAAATCATCAGAATATCGAGTTCGGAGGTGTTTCATCATAAACTCTGTCGGCCTGGCCCGTGCCAAACATCAAAAATATGATTGTTGATCCGTGGTTTGCCCTTTCTGAGACTTCTGGAACCCTCACATTCTGTTATCGTCGGGGAAAGGGACAGAAAACATAATCCTCGATCTAGAAATTGCCCTTTCTGAGATTCTTGTGACCCTCAGAATTCATCACCGCTAGCGAAGTGGACTGAAAATGGCACAGCTCGAGGAAATCATCGAAATACCGTATTTACCCGTGTATAAGACGCACCACAAAATCAGTTTTGAGCACTCCAAAACAGGGATGCGTCTTATCTATGGATGCGTCCTATCTATAGGTGCTTAATATTTTCTGTGCGGAACATCTGTTGGCAGCACTCGTGTATAAGACCGTGATTCCTCTCGAGAGGTTTGTATTAGTCTAATTTCGAATAATAGCGAATGTTATAGAGTGGACAATAAATGTATTGTGATATATGTGAATGAATCTCTATTGTCCTTCTTTTTCCCGATTTCATCTGAAATTTTCCACTTCGAGCCCCAGTAAACCGGGGTGCGCGTCTTATCTACAGGTTCTCATTATTTTCCGATTTTCCCCCCAAAAAGCGGGGTGCGTCTTATACACGGGTAAATACGGTATTGAGCACAGAGTGGAATCATGACGAATTCTGTCAACCTGACCCGTGCCAAATATCGACAACATGATCATCGATGTGAGAATTGCCCATGTTGGAATTCCTGAAAACATCAGATTTTATTACCGCTTCGAGAATCGAGACAAAACGGTAAAGCTCGCGGGTATCATAGAAATACCTATTCCGGAGTGGATTGATCACTCATTCTCTCATCCTGACTTGTGTCAAACACCTACACTATGATCTTTCATGTACGAAATGCTTTCTCTGAGAATTCTGTAACCCTCAGGATTCATTACCGCTCAGGAAGTGGACGGAAAATGTTGGAGCTCGCGTAAATCGACGTAATACCGATTCCGAAGTGGACTCACGATTGATTCTGTCAGATTCACACGTGCCAAACATCAAGAACATGTTCATCGATGTGTAGATTGCTCTCTCTGAAATTCCTGAAACCCTCAGAGTTCATTATCGCTTCGAGATTGGAGAAAAATTGGTTAAGCACTCAAGAATCATCAAAATACCGATTCCGGCACCCCGACCCGTGCCAAACATCCATAATATGTTCATAGATGAAAAGATCGCTCTCCCTCAGATTCCTGGAGTCCTAAGAATCTATCACCGCCCAGAAACCGATGGAGCTCGCGAATATCATCGAATCACCGATTTCGGTGCGAATTAATCACGAACTCTGTGACACCGACCCGTGCCAAACATCTGTAACATGATCACCAATGTAGAAGTTGCCCTTCTTGAGATCGCGGAAATCATCGAAATACCGACTTCTGAGTGGATTCATGAGGAATTCTGTCACCCTGACATGTGCCAAACATCAAAACGTGATCATGGATATGGCAGTTGCCCTCTTTAAGATTCCCGAGACCCTCAGAATCCATTACTGCCCAGAAAGTTGACAGGAAACGATGGAGCTAGCGCGATTTCGGAGCGGATTCTTGACGAATTCTGTCACCCTGGCCCGTGCCGAAAATTCACATCATGCTCATTTGTGTGGAACTAGCCCTTTCTGAGTTTTCCGAAACCCTTAGAATTCATTACCTCTTCGACAATGGAGAGGGCACGGTGAAACACGCGAAAATCATCGATACCGTGGTCGGAGGGGACTCATGAACGGTTTTGTCAGACTCGCACGTGCCAAACATCAACAACATGATCGATAATGTGGAAAATGCCGTTACTGAGATTCCTGAAACCCTCAGAATTCATGGACTCAGGAGTTTCAGCGGGAGGGGGGATTATATCCTGAGATCTCGTCTGAGACCTCGTGTTGATGTTGGGGACGAGCCAAGGTGGGGGATCAGTCATAATCCATGCTTTAGACCCGATATTTTGGATATTTTCGCGGGCTCCATCTGTTTCTGTTAACTACCTCTGCGTCAATGAATTCTGAGATCCCTCCACATGTTCAAAAATGAGCAATCCTCAAATGTCTGTCTCGTAACTAGTTTGGCCTACATCTACAGTGCATGGTAGGTTCAAACTCGATGGTGAGTTGAATTTATACGCAGATCCCTCCATAGATTCTCCATTCCGGTCCACTCCTCTCGCGGTGATGAATTCTAAGGTTCTCAGGAATCTCAAAAGAGGCAAGTCAAACATTGGGGATCATGTTATTGATGTTCAGCATGGATCAGAGTGAAAGGACTGGTCGTTGTCCACTTCCTGAATCTAGTATTTTGATTATTACTGCGGATCTCACCGGACTTCTTTCACACCCTTCGTGGCATTGAAATGATGGAAACTATGTCAGATATCAGACTCTCGACTTGTGTTGGCACACATCCACAGTCCATGAAAGGTTGAAACTCAACAGTGAACGAAATTTTTACGCGGCTACCTGAGTTATTCCCTCGTTCCCGGTTCACTTCTCTCGCGGTGATGAATTCTGAGGTACTCGAAAGACTCAGAGGAGGGGGGATGGACCATCGATGATCATGTAATCCATGTTTGGCACTGATCAGTGTAGGAGGATTGTTCATAATAGTACTCCAAACTCGATATTTCCACTCGAAAATCGGTATCTCGATGATTTCCGCATGCTCCATCGTTTTCTCCCACTTCCTGGGTGGTAAGAAAATCTGAGGTTATCAGTCATCCTGATAGAGGCAATTTACACATCACCGATTATGTGATTGATGTTTGGCACGCATGAGTCTGACAGAAACGATCATGAATTCACTCCGAACTCGATTCCTCGATTATTTTCGCGAGTTCCACTGTTCTCTGTCCACTTCCCGGGCGGTAATGAATTCTGAGGGTTCCAGGAATCTTGTAGAGGGCAATCTCCACATCGATGATCATGTTTTGGATGTTTGGCACGGGACAGTCCAACAGAATTCGTCAGGAATTTACTCCGAACGCGGAATGTCGATGATTCCCGCGAGATGCACCATTTTCTGTCCACTTCTCGGGCGGTAATAAATTCAGATAAATTTTCAGGGGTCTCAGAAATCTCAGGAAGCGGAATCCTCAGATCAACGATCATGCTTTCGATGTTTTGCACGTTTAACCCTCGGCTGGCACACTTGGGTGGAATACACCCAAGGCCTCCTTCATGAGTACGCCACGCTCATAATTCAAAGTTTCCCGGGTTCATAGTGACCTTTGTTGGTAGTCGAGACGTGCCATTTACCGATCGCGCACAGAGTACCAGTTTTGGTGCGCTTGCTGCTCCGCTCTAGCCGAGCAAAAAATCAACTGGGTGTTCGACACCCAAGAGTGCCAGCTACGCGCGCGTCATGTATTTTTCACTCGAGTTTGTTTTATGGATCAGAATTAACTCCGTACAATTTTCGTTGACATACGTTGTTTCCTCCTCTGACTTTGTGTTCATACAGCCAGCTATCCCATTTTTGACAGACGTACGAGAGAAGAACGACAAAGTGCGAAAGATGATTTTTCTCACTAATCAGTTAT
The DNA here is from genome assembly GCA_029851415.1 of Eretmocerus hayati. Lineage (NCBI taxonomy): Eukaryota > Metazoa > Arthropoda > Insecta > Hymenoptera > Aphelinidae > Eretmocerus > Eretmocerus hayati. Next base: position 112,944,147 of record CM056743.1, read on the forward strand.
TGCAGAAAATGCAAAAAATGATCTTGTCACTGAAAAAATTTTAGGGAAGCAATTTTGAATGGATTGAGCTGAAAATTTATCTGGGTCATCTCAAGATCAAGTAGATATGAGAACAAAATAGTGTAATAGTCGATCTTCTATGGGGGTCTTCATTCTGCCATATTCGTCAAGGATAAAAATTCTCAATTCATGCGTCGAAATATGTCAGAATAAAGACCCTTTTTTCAAGATCCACTCTCGCACCATTTTTTTCTTGAATTGACCTTATCTTGAGATGACTCAGTTGAATTTTCAGCCTATTTCATGGAAAATTGCGTCCTCTAGAATTTTATTGGTAAGAAATAGTATTATACGCAACGATGGCGAAAAACGTGCTTTACACACAAGCGTGATGCTTTACGCACGATCGTGATGCTTTACGCCCGGTTTTGATTGCTTTACGCACGAGGAGCGCAGCCCCCCACTTGAGGAAAAAATCCTGATGTAAGTGCATTAAATCTGATGAGAACTTCAACCGAAACCTGGGAAGAATTTTGTTTTGACATAGATTTCTCTTAACGAGACGATCGATATATTAGCAATCTTGCTCATCTCCAATATCTCGACCAATCGTTCAGGAGCGAGCTACAACTTCGGAAAATTTGGTGCGAAATATACTGGGGTGAGTATACTCAACTCTCACCCAGTGGGCCATTTTCTCAACAAACATGGTTCACTTCACTACTCTAGCCCATCTCAATCTTTTTGAACGTATTTCATCTGAGTTTGTATAAGTTGAAACAAGCTCCAAAATGAGCTGATATACATCTAAAAATATTAAGATGGGTCAGAGGAGTGAAGTAAATCACGGTTCTTAAGAAAATAGCTCAATGGGGCTAGTTGGGTACACTTACCTCGTTATCTTTTGAATGCATTCCACCGAAGTAGAAGAGATGCATCTACGAGTGACTCCTTTTGAAAAAGGGCTTCCTGGTGGTTGCAAGATAAAATATTGCACAGGTTTATTCAACCACAGTGATGTTACCAACAACTATGTTTACTTCAAGTATAATTCTGTAATGGGATTCGGAAAGAGTGAATCAGGGTTGGCGGAAAAGTCGCCCTCTGCGTCACCATACTGAGGTACGGCGCGGCGCTTGGCTCGTATTGATGCGATAGAACGTCAATTTTTCCCATCAGTGTCCAATTTCAGTATGATCACTTTAAATTTGCCGAAGCTGCACGAATCCCTATGAATTTAGAAGCTCGTGCGGAAAGCAAAGTACAGCGTGCGTAAAGCAATTGCTTTACACACTTTTTTGGTGCTTTACGCACTAACTTCACGCTCAAGTATTATGAAAAATATTTTTTTATAATACTTGACCGTAAAGTTGGTGCGTAAAGCACAGTGACCGTGCGTAAAGCAGTACTTTACGCACGAGCGATCGTAAAGCAATTGCTTTACGCACGGTTGTATTGCTTTACACCTCGTTTCGGAATTTGTGAAAATTTTCAGGACTACGGTGAATTCAAAGAAAATCGTGCTATAAATGGATCCAATACAGAAAAGTCCAATTCTCCTCTATCGACGAATCCAAGCCCCAGTTCCCCACAACGACACGATTATAGCGCTCACGCTGGTGCCGTTTTTGTTTCCCGCATGCTCCGTCGTCACGGACTATTTTTTAATGGAATACAAATTATTGTTGTTCAAGGAAAGTAATGAAAACTATCGACCATGCACTTGCAACAAATCCATTGATCTCGAAATGGGCCCGGAACCGAAGAATATTATTCAATTAACAGTATGAGCACTCTCCTCTGTATGTCGTTCTGGCACAAATTCTCGTAAGAAGAATCTCGGTCTTCGTGGAATCATTCTCCCCAAATCTCACTCTAGAATCATATGAGTCAATCTTATTCAATAGGTTGGGACCCCGTTTTATACGAGAGAATTACAGGAAAGAGTCACGACAGAAAATTTTCTTTTGAGATGTGTAATATTGAATTGAATCACAAGGCGGGATCCAGCGCCCGAGTAATTTGATGTGAATAATTGTTGATTACCTCAATGTAATTGAATGAACATGTGGAAAATATTCAGTGATGGGTGGTAATTTTTAACCATCATCGCAGTCTCGCGATTTCCAATACTGTTTCTTACAATAGCTATAGAAATCTATCCTTCAAAGGAATTAACTAGTAAAATCTTCTCTTTTTCGTCGGCATTATTGACAAGAGATTACCAACATTACCAATGGATCAATCGTCCTCTTTAGAAAAATCTCTGACAGAACTCAATTCTTCCCGATCTCCGGTTCAAGTTCACATCAGATGTAATGCACTTATATCAGAATTTTTTTTCAAGTGGGGGGCTCCGCCCCCCACACCCCCCGCCGGGGGCTTCGCCCCCTGGGCCCCCACCAGGGGTTGCACCCCTGGACCCCGCTCCGGCCCCCCGCGCCGACTACTGATTATTCGACTCCTATGAGGACTATACCTCATTGAGCCCTTTTTCAGTATACCCGATACTTTCCTAGTTTGAAGTATACGTCAAACGAGGGACTCCTGCGCACTCATTCTATTATCACTCGTACACACGTAATCACGAGAGTAATCTCAGCGCAAGTGAAATTTGAATTATCCTTACATAATACCATCACCTATTAAGTTTGGACAAACTAATATCCATGGTATGTCCAAAACTTCCCTCGGCCCTCCTCGCTCTTGCGCGTTGCTTACTCGCAAACATTTGGGGCTTTTCAATTGCGTGTTAGCAACTTTCCGGTCAGTATTATAAAAAATGCAATACGCAACTCTGGCGAAAGCTTTCCACCCTCGTGCGAACTTTCCGCCCTCATGTGATGCTTTCCGCACGGTTGAGATTGCTTTCCACCCTCGTCGCTACGCTCCTCGGGTGTTAAGCAACTCAACCGTGCGTAAAGCATCACAATCGTGCGTAAAGCATCGCACTCGTGCGTAAAGCGACTTTTTCGCCATCGGTGCGTATAATACTATTTTGCATTTTTTACGTTTGTATTCTTTGAAATTTTTTATTCGACCTTGATGATTATCTGGGTACAGTGATCAATTCCAAACATCGCAAAGAGGCTACAGGGAGATTTTGAAACCGAAAGATTGATTATAGTAGCCACAGCATTAATTTTCCGTCGTGGGTGTAATCCACCCAGGTGTGCCAGCTATGTTATGTTGCAGAAGTGTGCCAGCTAAGGCTGCAAAACAATTACTCGACATACTTTTCTTGATCTCACGACTCTCAAGAGTTGAAATTAGTATTTTTCATTCTATTTTCATTCGTCTCACGTTTAGATTTTGCTAAATAGTTACTCGGCATGTTTTTCCTGATCTCATGACTCGAGAATTGAAATTAATATTTTGATCCAAGATGAAATTTCAGAGGGGAAGGATGGCCATACTTGCCAAGTTAGACTTTTCGAAAAAGTGAAGTAGGAGGGAGAAGATTTCAACACTTGGATATGGTAATGACTGAATATTCTCAGATTGAAAAACATGCTATAAATAGTAGTACATAGAAGAACACGAGAAAATTCTATGTATCTCATCCATAAAAATTATTCTCTTAATGAACACTAGTGTGCTTAATTCCAAGATGAATATTTCTTGATCATGAGCAAAGAAAAATCGTGAAAAGTACAACTTTGTATTTTTGATAGCAAGACTTGGAATTAGTTCATGAAATTCACTTGAGTTGATGCAAAGACCCCTATTCTACTTGTGATGAACCACCATCGCAACCACGCAAGAGAAAATTTTTGGATCACGAGGAACTTCTAGATCGTGGAAATTCCCCACATGAGTTGGTTCGTCCATTCTTCAGCAAAAAAAGATGCTCACTATCAAGGTGAATCATTAATAACTAATTAATAAATGAAACATGGAATTATGACACTGCATCTGTTGCCCAATCTAGGGCATTGGTAATTCGTAACACATCAAGGTGTTGGAGCAATCCGTGCAAACCCATTCTGAGGGTAATGAAGCTTCAATAGCATTATGTGATGTCTGTTTAGATTTGTGATAAAATGATCCTCAAAATACATCCGGATAGATGAATGGATCCAGTTCGTTTAGTGATTGACTTCTCAACCAATAATTTTTTCAATTTGAACTTACCGATTCCCACTAAGAGCGTAAATGTGCATTTTTTCTTCCATAATACTCTTGATAGAACAGATGAACTCTGTACAACTTTCTAATCTTAATCAGAAATTAACCTATGTCATCATGCTCTCAAAGTATATGGCAAGAATGTGAGTGGCACGCCAAGAAAGTAAAATCCGTATACGATATGAGTAAGAGTCTAGCTGAGACTTTTAGATTAAAGTATTTCACAATGAAGGTACAGTGAAACTTGTCCAAAATGGGTACTCTTGGTTCCAGAAAAAACTGCTTAACTTAGACAGGTACCCAACATACAGAAATTAGGACTAAGAACTGTTTTTCTGATCCAAGAAGGTCAATTTTCCGTCAAATTTCGATTATCTTGGATGGAACACGTTATCCCCTAATGATCATGTCTATACATTAGTTTGGAATAGTCATAAGGTATCCTACTTTATCGAAAAACATACGTACAATACAATAATGAAGAAATCGGAAGACATTTATTTCCGAATCAGAAACTCGGTACATGTCAATTACTCCATTTAGCCACAAGGTAACCACTGATTTTTGACTGCTTTTACTGGATACTTTTCTGTAAATCTTCGATGTATGAATGCATTTTGATTAAGTTTGCCCTCATTGGTGATTTATTGTGTGACGGTGAATACGCTACCAACTTTGCTACAATTTGATCACTGTTGATATACCCTGATGCTACAGTAAAACTATGGTTCATTTGGATGATTGACTTGGTTGACAATTGCTGATGCTTATGATTGATCAACAACAAGGACCTCTTGCTCATGAAAATAACTCTGCCACTGATTCGTAATCTCATAATCGAGACGATAAAGACGAGGATACGGTATCATATCTCGAGCTTCGAAGGAAGTGCCCAACATACATGGTCTTGTTTTCAAGTTATTATGTTCTATAGAAGGCAAGAATGCGCCAACTTAGACAGATGCCCAACATATAGAGTGCTCAATATATAGAACAAAATCCCCATAAGAGCTAATGTAATTCTGCGCGTTCCGCGGAAAAGTGCCCAACTTAGGCAGGTGGCCAACTTACATAGGTGCCTAACTTGACAAGTTTCGCTGTATGTTATTCAAAAGTAACCAGAGCAGCACCACAGATCAGTGCTTATTTATCACAACAACTGTTCTTGGACAGTCGTCCATTGGATTGACCTGGCTCACAACATCTGAATGTGAGAGACGATCTCTCTTGATATATTGGACATTGACAGGTATTTATTGATGCACTGTGACGGGTAGAGTCTCATCACTCTCTCCTCGGCAATGAATATCATATAAGGTGAGTGTACCCAACTTGCCTCTGTACCCAACTTGCCCCCATATGCCGATCTCAGGAATGGGCGCTCGTTGACCTTCCCGCAATTATTTTTTACGTTTGTTATGTTAAAATATGAGAAAATACGTAGTTTTCAACGACCCCGGATCATTTCTGCGTTCTCCAGGAAATATAAAGTGAGTTTTCCATTTTTCGTGTTTGCACGGCTAAGAAATCACCGAGAGAATCACGTTCACTAAAACCGGTGCCAATTTATTTTAATTCGACCAATCTTGACGTACCTTAACGCATTCGATTCCTTGTCTCAAGACCTTCAAAATCCGCTCTTTAGGGTTGCAGAACTCTGATCTGGAGCGATTTTATGTACAAAACACGAAGATGGTTTGAGAACCAAGAAGGCCGACATCGGAGTGTACCCAACATGCCCCCATATGGTTATCTCAGAAAGGCATGCAGTATGACTTTTTTTATCACTCAGAACGTGTTTATCACGTCAAAATATGTCGGAAACGATGTCTTGGGCCAGCTCAAAGCTACAAATGTCGCTGCACGGTGATCAAAATGGATCGAAGCGATTTTATTCACTTCATCGCCGATTGACATTGTTTTAAATGATGGGGCAAGTTGGGTACACACTTTTGTAAACTCTCAAAAATCACCTTTTGGGGGAATTCAAACAGTTCGGCTCCACTACATCCGAATTGGACGTATCTTAGCTCATTTTAAAGGTCTTGAGACAAGCTTCAAAATAAGTTGAAGTACGTTGGAAAATATTGAGATTAGCCAGAATTATTAAGAAAATGGCTTAATGGGGGCAAGTTGGGTACACTGACCTTATTATATTATTACACATGTATATTCGCTCCGAGCTACGCGCTTTTGAGATTCAAAACGGGCGATCGTGCGCTGTAGGTGGACATCGCATGCACTACGCTGTAAGCAGTGTTGGGGGACGCGTGATACAGTGCAGCATGCAGCGTGGCTCTTCTCATAGGTTTAGCTCAGAAACCATAGCTCAGAAGTGGCAACAGTATGCGAGAAAGTTGTGGGGTTTTTAAAAATAAAGAGTTTGAGGGGTCGTGATCCTAAATCCGAGCAAAATTGAGTGAATTGGAGCGATTTCAAGATTTGGCCTATGCTTTTTGCATGGGCGTCGTGGCCGCCGCTCAAACCACCGGCTCACTCCGATACTTTTGATTTCTGTAAGTCTTTGAATATTTCTCTGATTGACCTCTGCAATTGCTTAAAATCTTCGTAATTAAATACCCAGCAACTTTCTCGCTTACTCTTGGTGCGTTTGAGTCACGGTTTTCTCACAATTAAACGAAAACCACGTCCGCGCCTGATGCTGCATATGCTATGGTCCCCCAATACTCTTGCGTGCAGACGCTACTGGGAAGTTCGGAAGACGCCGCTAGGCAGCGCTACGCTGAATCTCGGAGTGAATAGCTCATTGTTACAGAAGCAACGCATCGTGCAGCAGAAGAGAGAGTCGGCACACAGTAAGTCATTCGAATAAGAGAGAGACAGAGACATGCGCGCGCGCCACAAGATGGCCACGCAATCAGAAAGCAGCTCCGACCCTTGGCTGCCAGCGATACTTGCATAGGAAGCAGACTGTTTCCAGCCGTGAAGCGCGACATCTCATACTCCGAACTCTGGCTGTATGTAGCCCTCGTGCTGCGTGTGCTCCAGGACGTCGTAGACCACCCTGCCTGATCAGCAAGCGGTGACCCCTGGGCAACCCGACCACGTGTGACCCATCGAGCTCTCGGAGAGAGCTTCCACCGACCTGAATCGGACCTCCCAGCCATCTTTTGCGGTGTGTTGAGCGATCTAGCGTTAATTGTAAGTACTGCCAAAATGTCTCTCTCTCTCTATTTTTTTTTCTTTTTTAAGGTGGTTAGAGGGTAAAATCTGCCTAAAGATCCTTCGGATCCGTCCCCAGACACCGGACTGGTTCAGCTTACGCGGACTACGCATAGCCCATGCAGGCCATACCAGGCGGGACACGGGTTTGGGTGGGGCCCACCGGGAGGTGGGCCCGGCCGTGTAATATCCCTCTCCCCTTGGTGTCCGATACCTAGGGCATCGGGCAATCAAGAAGGAGATCCACCTGCATCTGCCCTCTCATCCCGGAACCGCGTGAGCATTACTTCAGGATGAGCGGCATGTCTCGCGCTCGATTGCGAGCGTTCCTCTTCTCCATCTTCGCTCTTCGGCCACTTGTCGGCATCTTCTATCTTTATTCTTCATTGTTCCCTCTCTTTCTTCTTTCTTCCCTCTTCTTCCTTCTTTCTCCCCTCTTCAGGGCATCATATTCCTCCTGGAATCATTTGGGCCTCTTCTGTTTTCATTGGCAGACTCACTGTAATTCGCCGGCATCGAGGCGCCTCACTTCCCTCTCTTTCCTCTCCTTGCGGGTCATCACCAGCCTGATGTATCCGGTGATTCTATCCCTTGTCTCCTGGTTGCGGAGCAAGTACGGGACGAGATTCTCAGGTGTTAGTTGAGCACCCAGCCATCTATCCAGCTCGGCGCGCTCTCTCCGGGTGTCGCTGCACTTGAACAGGGCATGTTCGGCATCATCCCAGTCGTCCCCGCATGACTGACATGCTGGAGTCGTCCTCTTCTTGAACCTGGTTAGATAGGAGCCGAAGCAACCATGATCGCTCAGTGCCTGAGTCGTCCAGTAGTCCATCTCTCCGTGGGAACGTTCCACCCACTTGGCTATGTCACGGATCAACCGGTGCGTCCATCTGCCATTCGCAAATGGCGAGTCCCACTCAGTTTGCCACTGTTCGAGGGTGGTTTCCTTCTCGTTGTCGCGGATGATCTCCTTCATCGTCGGAGTGAGTACTCGTTCGGCTCCGATCACTTTCTGGCGGTCCCAGATCCTCACTCGCTCCGCGACGAGCAAGTGGATGGGCGGAGTACTCGCCAATACGTAAGCCGCATCTCCTGACACGGTGCGGTAGGCACGGATACTCCTCAGGGTCGCTCTCCGATGGACAGGCCCCATTCTCTTCTCGATGATGGTCTTCTCTACTCTCTTTCCCCATACGGGTGCACCGTACAGCATGATGGAGGTGGTGACGGTGTTGAGAAGTGCGCGCCTCTTTTCCTTGGGTCCTCCGATATTCGGCATGAACCGCTGGAGCGCCGCACCGACCCTGCTCGCCTACTGGGCGGCTTCCTGGATGTGCTTCTTGAACGACCACTTGTCGTCGAGCCATATACCGAGGTATTTCAGCTCTGTTTTCCGTGTAATCTCTTGCCCGTTGATATAAAACCGGGGTAAGTCGAACTTCCTACGCCTTGTGACCACGATTGCTTCGCACTTCTTGACAGCGAGCTCCAGAAGCCTGCTAATCATCCACTCGTAGACTCGGGCCAGCGCTTCGTTCGCGCGTATACCCAAGAGTTCCTCGCTGTCAGCCCATACTATGAGTCCCGCGTCGTCCGCGAAAGCCACTATTATCACTCCTTCTGGCAGTTCGATAGACAGCAAGCTGTCGTACTGGGTGTTCCAGTTGAACGGCCCGGAAACCGATCCCTGTCCGATTCCGGCGGACAGTACCCGAATCTCTTGTCCCTCGTCGGCGTTGTACACGAGTGTCCTGTTCCACAGATAGTCACTCGTGATGGCTAGTAGATAGGGCGGCACTTTACCTGCTTGGGATTGATAGACTCGCTCCCAGCTCGCGCAGTTGAACGCGTTCTTTATGTCCAACGCAATAATGGCACAGAATCCTCCTCTTCCTTGGTATGGGGTCCCCTACCGACGCTTGAACCCGTTCTTGGACCTCCTCGATCGCGTGCACAGTGCTTCGTCCCTTCCGGAACTCAAACTGCATTGGTGATAGCCCGCCGCTCTCTTCGTAGGCTTTTTCCACCTTGTTGAGCCCCATCCTCTCGTACATTTTCCCGATATTGTCGAGCATGCTAAGAGGGCGTTGACCTCCTTGACCTTTAGGTATCAGGACCAGCTTCTGGCGTTTCCACTTATCCGGGAAATTTCCCGCGCTCAGACAGATGTTGAAGAGGTCGAGGAGTAAATCTGGCTTGTATTTGGAGACCAGTTACAGAGCCTCGTTTGGAATGCCGTCCAGGCCAGGGGCCTTGCCGTTTGGCAGTCTCTTCGCCGCTATGAGTAGTTCTTGCATAGTGAAGAGCGGGATGGGGTCGTCGTTCTCTGGAGGGAAAGTGACTCTGGGTTCTCCTGCTGGGAAGAGGTCTCCCACGATGCTGCGCAAGGTAGCTGCATCAGTCGGTGCTGGGTTGCCCCTCCGGGGTCGGACCTTGGACATGACCACGCGGTATGGCGTACCCCACGGGTCTCCATTAACCATGTCGCACAATTCACCCCAGCACTTCTCTTTGCTTCTCCGGATGGCTAGAACGAGAGCCTTCTTTGCTCCTCTGTACGCCCTATCATCTTCCGCCAGTGATGGTCGTTTTAGTTTCCTTGATCGCCACGCAGTTCTCCTTTTCTTATTGCTCGTTCTTCGTAGGGCTTTTATCTCGTCGGTGATTCAGTACTCTGGTTTTCTCCAAAACCATGATGTTGTCTTGCGAGGCATCGATGCGTCACAAGTTCTTGTGATGGTGGTCGTCACCATATCCACAGCCTCGTCCGCGGTGATGTTCATCGGGAGATCTTCGTTTGTTCCTATCGATTCCCGGAATTTCCCCTCATCTAGCTTGCGTACCTGCCACCCCGTCGGTCGCGGTCTGCGTGTCGTCTGTCTCTGTCTGTCAGTCCTAAGCCGAAACCGAATATGTCGATGGTCACTTAATGTTTCCGTGTCATGAGCCTTCCACGATGTCATACGTCCCATGAGCGACGGGCTCATGAACGTCAGGTCGAGGACCGAAGACGAGCCTCCCTCCCTGGACCGAGTGTCGTGTCGGTAGTAGGTGATAACCCCCGTCTCGTTCGCGAGCACTAATCCCAATGCCTCCATGGCATCAGCGAGTATTACCCCCCCGTCTATCACGCGGCCCCCGCTCCAAGTCGGTTCCTTGGAGTTGAAATCCCCCGCGATTATAACTGCCCCCCCCCCCCCCCATTGCCTCACATCCTCTTCTAGGTCGTGGAGCTCGTCTTCGAATTCGTGCGTCTTGAGCGACGGCGAATAGTAGCAGCTGTCGACTGCTGTGCCCCCTATGGTCTTTCGAGCGAAACCGCGGCCACTAACAGCTGGTCCAGTCTCACGGATCGCAGGATTCATGATCTGGATTACGGCTGTCCTCCAGTGATCGAATGTGGATCGAGAGAATTCGCGCTTCCGAGGCGGTTCGGAGATAATCAGAACATCGATCCCTTCTTCTTTGGCTACAGCATGTAGGAGATCGTCTGCGTCCCCGCTCTTCCTGAGGTTTGCTTGGATGAAGCTAGCCATTTCTTCCCTTCCTGCGTCTATATGTGGTTCTTGCCCTCTGGCACGCAGTGCAGTTGCTGGCCCCAGATCTGTGGTCAGATTTGGACCCGATCGCCGCACAGCTTAGGCATTTTGGTTTTTCCTTGCAAATCGCAGCAAGGTGCCCTGGTTCGCCGCATTGGAAGCAGAGTTTTGGTTTCCGTTCTTCTGCCTTCTCTTTTTTGCACCCCGAGGCCTTGTGGTCGTACTCTAAGCAGTTATAGCACCGTGGGATGCCACCCCTCTCGCGGATCCTGACTCTGCCCCATCCAACCTTTGGCTCCTTTTAGTCGAGGAGATGGTGGGCCAGTCTCGTTGCGATCGAGACAACAGCGGTTTGGGTGCCGCGGTAGGCACTCCGGATGGACTTGACTACAACGGCACCCTTCTCGTTTTCTGGTAGGGCCTTCGCGAGGTCATCCCACACCTTGATTATGTCGACATCGTAGTCGACTCCGAGCACCCCGAGGGTCGTGCTGTTTGCTAGACAGTGGACAGCTCCTTCTTGCCCGACGACTGGTGCCAAGGCTGCCTTGACGGCGGCGACATCGGTGCCCTTCTTGAGTTCAAGAAGGACTTGGCCTTCTTGGGTCTTGCGGATGCCCGTGACCTTAGAGCCCACTCCTTCATCGAAGTCATCCGGTTCTATCCTGCGCAGCATGTCTGCGTAGGTTAGCCCACCTTGTTTGGCCGTAACGAGGACGGCTTCGGGCTTCACTCTTCTCGGCTTCATTTTCGCTTTCTTCCCGGCGGCATCGTCCGATCTACCGCTCTCCTTTGCCCTTCTCGCTTGTTTCTTTGACACCACTTCCTTCCAAGGCCCATTCTGCTCGGGCCGATTGGGCGTTGATGTCGAGCGGGGTGTTCCGAGACCTCCCGGTGGAGGTCCGTATCGCGTCGCCTTCGAACCGCGTTGTTGTCCCGGTCGCGATTCCGGTTTCCCTGCCCCCCTTCCTTGGAAGCCACTACCCAACGCGGCCGGTTTTTTTGTGACAGGAGGCTGCACATTCCCCCTCGCTTTCAGGGTCTTTTCCGTTTCGAGGGTCGTTGTCTCTTGAGTAGGCCTTCGAGCGCGTGGCCTATCTTCTTGAGCTCTTCGATGTCACCCTTGGTCCCTTCTGGATTGCTGGAAACGGACTCGGCTATTCCTATAACCAAGTTGAAGTGCTCGAGGAGGAGATATGTCTTCTCCTCCGTCTCTTGACGGCACGTTTTCAGGTCTTCCCATTTCCCCATGATATCGCCTGCCTCGTTTCCACTCCTTTGTCGTGCCGCATCTCTGGTTGAGGGGATGTGGTCAATCGCTACCCTATCATGCACCTCATCGTGCACTCCCCTCTCGAGCAAACCGTTTCCACGAGTCAGGATTGTTCCGTTCTCCTGGGACCCTATAGTGGAGTCAGACTCGCTCGAGTCTGAGCTCAAGTTGACGGCGTCATCAACCTCGTTGCTGGGTTGCGTGATCTGGATCCTGATAGCGGGGTTGATCTTCAGCAGCTTCTCTGCCGCCTCTCGTGCTTCTGCTGCAACTTTCGCGTTTATCCCTCGTTGGCTCGGAAATGTGAGCTTTGATTGTTTGAGCACTCGTTTCTCTGCTCTGTCACTCGGGCCCTTTCTCTTCCTGCTAGGGGTGAGCTCAACTTTTCCATGGCGTAGGTTTTTCTCTCCCGCACCCTCCACCTGCAGCGTATTTCCATCGCTTGTAGCTGTACGCGTTTCTCCACCAGCCAAGTGTGCCACTGGTGGCGCATTTTGCATCGTTGGCCCCCCCCCCCCCCAAGATCCGAATGGGGCCCCGCTTTACTTGGGGAATTCTTGCCGTCAATGCTGGACATCATCTTCTTTCTTCTTCCAGGGCCTGGAATCGCATGCTGGCCGACCCCGGACCAGACCAGCACGGGTGTGGTGTTCTGTGTGATGCGTGTCCTGTATGATGTTGGTATGTTTGTGTAGTGCTTGAGCAGGCGTGAGTACGGTGCATGTATGGTGTAGTGTGTGTGTTAGTGTAAGTGTAGGACTCGGGTCCGGAGGGGCGTCGCTCCCTCAAGCTCCAAGTGCAACCCTAAGGTCACACCCAAAGCCCCCTACGGGGGCCGCTCTCTCTCTCTCTCTCTCTCTCTCTCTCTCTCTCTCTCATTCGCTGTTACGGCAAGATCGTAACAGAAACGGTGGCGGGGTTGCTCTGTATGTGCGTAATGATTTCAAAGTGGAGAGGCTTGCCTCGTCTAATACTCCTGGTCCGGGGTGTCCTGGCATCCCCGAGTATTTGTTTTGCAGCGTACAGCAGGGTAACTCGCCATCGATTCTAGTAGGTGTGATTTATAGACCTCCAAAGGTTGCCATGCAGAAGGATGATGGGCTTTTCGGCTCATTACGCCGACTGTGTGGAGATTTTAGCCACAAAGTTATTATGGGGGATCTGAACGCAGACTTGTTGGACACGGCTCATACTGACACAAAGACATTGACCGCACTGACCGTAGAACTGTCCCTTCAGATTGTGCAGCACGGTGCGACTCATCAACACAACCCCAATGTGTCTCATAAATGGATCGACCATATGTACGTAGATGAAAATGGTACCGTCACCGACTTACAAAACAGACTACTGCCCAGTTTCGGCAAGAACGCGGTCATCGACGTCACCATCAACGTCTTCACTCCTGCTCCGCCTAAAAATTCCTTCACATACAGGGATTTCCGTAACATCACTCCGGAGCAGTTGAATGATCGCCTGCTTCGCTGTGACTGGACAGCGCTCAACAATGCTGAAACTAGTTTGGAAGATGCGATTAATTGCCTCAATGAAAACTTGAAAGTTGTATTAGATGAACTAGCGCCTGAAAAAACGATTTGCCCTCGTAAAGGCGACGCTCCTTGGATTGGTCCCGAGCTGAAAGGACTCATTAAGAAGCGAGATGCAACACGTAGGCGCTGGGAGCGAAACCAATGCAACCAGCGCAAGTGTTCTGGTCTTCAGAATGAGTTCTTCCGGCTCAGTGAAGAGGTCGACGTGCGTATTGAGAAAGAGCGAAATTCCTTCATTCAAAGTAACCTTTCCGACGCTCTTGATCAACATAAAAACATTTGGAAGGAAATGCGTAACCTCGGCCTCTTGCCTAAGAGCAAAGAGGAGGAGCTTCACGGCTTCACCCCGGACGAGTTGAACGCTCACTTTGCAGGAGTCTCTGTCTCACCTCGCGAGAATATAGAAGAAGCAATGGACGATGTAATGGTGGCTCCAGAGGAGGGTTTCGAATTCAAGCCAACCAATTTGAATGAAGTAGTCCTTGCCATAAAACATTTCTCCTCACAGGCTCGCGGGGTAGATGGAATCCCTCAAAGCGTGGTCGCGAAAGCTCTCCCGGCGATTGGTGATCTTATTGTACATATTTTCAACTCCTCTTTCGCTCACAGCATCTTTCCTGAGACTTGGAAGCAAGCACAGCTGATTGCGCTAAAAAAGACTGTAGCTCCATCAATCTCGGACTTCCGTCCTATTGCGCTCTTGTGCTTCCTCTCCAAGGTTCTCGAACAGATTGCACACGATCAAATCACGGAGTACTTGAAGAAAGAAAAATTATTAGATGGCTTCCAGGCTGGTTTCAGACAACACCACAGTACCCAGACAGCTTTGCTGAAATTGACTGATGACATCAGACTAGGTATAGATAGGAAGAAGATCACCCTTTTACTACTCTTCGACTTCAGCAAAGCCTTTGACACGATATCACCAACAAAACTTCTGAGTAAACTGCGACAACTTGGTTTCTCGCGTTCGGCACTCCTGTGGATCAAATCATATTTACAAGGTCGCACCCAGCTAGTCACCTCCAAGAATGGTAAATCTGATTGGCTCGCAACCAATCTGGGTGTTCCGCAGGGTTCTGTTCTCGGGCCCTTACTCTTTAGTTTGTACGTCAATGACTTGCCTGGGCTATTGAATGGAAAGTCGGTAGATCATCTCTTTTACGCTGATGACCTCCAAATTTATCTCCAAATCGAGAAAAATAAGATCAGAGAGGGCATCGCTCGACTGGGAGAAATCGGACGACTGGTTGCTGATTGGGCTATGGGCTCCGGCCTGCGTCTCAACGCTGGTAAAACCAAAGCAATCTTTTTCTCTTCCGAGAGGAATATCAAGGATCTGAAAAGGATGGATTTGCCAGGTGTTGAGATACAGGATGGAGTTTTCGTTCCTTTCAGTGACACAGTCGTGAGTCTTGGTGTTGTATTAGACAGCGAATTATCGTGGAAACCGCAAATAAATCAAGTGACGAAGAAAGTCAACAGGGCCCTGTACGGTTTGCGGTTTTTCAGGGCATGCATCACCGGGACTCTCCGAGTTCGACTGGTCGAGGCGTTAGTACAACCCCATCTAGACTATTGTACGGTCGTGTATCTTGACGCCACAGACGAACAGCGGCAACGGCTACAAAGACTAAATAACTCATTTGTGAGATACATTTTTGATCTTAGGAGAGACAAGCACATCACTCCGTTCAGGGAAAACTTGGATTGGCTGCGTACTGATTCGCGGCGAATGTACTTTGCAGGCATTATAATGTATAAGATCATGCACATGAGGGAACCTGATTACCTGTCTGCAATGTTTACCAGGCACCAATCCGAGCGCCCCGTGCGGGGAGATGCACAAGAGCAGGAACTCAAAGTCCCCAAAGTGAGACTTGAATATGGAAGAAGATCTTTCCAAGTTCAATGCGCTCACTTCTGGAACTTTCTCCCTTCAGGCATTCGGCAAATTCAGAAGATCTCATTTTTCAAAGAAGCTTTGAAAGAGTTTCTCTTATCACAACCATCCCAGAGGATTGATGTGGATAACAAACAATACTTTAACCTCTGATAGGCTTGGGCTCTTTCCGATTAGGCTTTTAATTATAACTTAGTTATGCGTGGCCTTCCCGCCATTGACTGAAACATCTGTGATAATTTTCCGAGCCCACTATCCTTTTATATGTACAAAAATGTTTTATATTTTCTTGCTCCTTTTTGCTATCTTTACCTGTATAAGAAATAGTGTAATTTGACTTTCTACGCACCTTGCAGTGCTTCAAAATGACTAGTCACTTGATGTGATAATACAATGTCCTTGACCAAAACGACAAATTTCATGAATGTGATATATATTTATTATGAGTGACATATGTATCATATGTAACAGAATTTTTAACTTTTGCCTCTGAGCAAATAAAGGATATCAATCAATCAATCAATCTCAGACTGTTGAACGCGTGCGTACGCTTTGCGTATGGCAAGATACCATGGGAAGTGCATGTTACACCTTATCGCATCGCACTCAGATGGTTGACAGTTACTGGAAGAAGAGACTATCTCCTCGGTGCCCTAGCCTTCTCTGTTTTGAAGACAGATTCGCCTCAATATGTCCGACCCCGATTCATAACAGCCCAAGAACGAGGCATCCGACAATCCGAACGTCACACAAAATCCTTGCTCTCATACCGTGCACCACGAACGGAAGCATGGAACCAGTCATTCACAATATTCTCAGCACGTGCACTGAACAAAATCCCGCCTGTTGATATTGAAAATACTTCATGCACAGTCCTTAAAAAATTGCTCCTCCGCGAGCTGAAGAATGAAGACAGAGAAGATTGGTTCAAACGTGCACACAGAGAGGAACTGGACCCCATCCCCACCTCACTCATTTCCACTCAACTTAACCCTAACGAGCACGCGTGAGATGGGCAAGGCCGCCATTGCACTGTAATGATCTCTACTGTTTCTTTCACCTTTGCCTGCTATTAGTTTCGGTGAATAATGACCTAAAATAAAAACTTATGTATATATATCCAAGAATTCGGAATACCCTTCTGCATATTCCAATAATTAGTATAAGTCATACTGTAACAGCTCTCACGTAAAATATTATCATTATCATTTGTTCATCTTAGTGTACTGCACTATGAGCATATGGGAATCATCCCCTGCTTTCAATAAACACTCAATCAATCAATCAATCAATCAATCAATCAATCTCTCTCTCTCTCTCTTTTTAACCAAAACGATAAATTTTTACAAATTTAATGTATTTATCATGTATAAGTGACATATGTTTCATATGCTACTGTATTTTTGTATTTTTGCCCTTGGGCGAATAAAGGTTATCATTCATTCATTCATTCTCTCCCTCTCTCTAGCGGCAACGTGAGTAGAAACACAACTACCTTACATACGCTCTGATTATCGTCGATATTCACATCTTTTGTCCTCACTTTTCTGCACAAGGTGGACTCAATCACGTATATAGGCATCCCGTTGGCTCACCCACGCATCGGGCGTACACAGCTGGCTCGTTTTCTGAGCCCGAGAGCCGAAATACGTGATTCATACAATTTGGAGGTTATTTGCCGAAGCAAGCCAGAGGCAAATATTGTGAGCCTGTGGAAGTGAACACACAGATACACACCAACTGGCACTCACTGTCATCGCACTACCTCCAGCGCCACGCATCTACTTGATCAATCCGATGAAATCTAGCTTCAACAACTTTGCTCATAGATGTCGCATGCTGTAGCTTTTGCGACGAGTTGAAGCGACAGCACGGGCTCACCTGTGACGATCCAGCTGATGTAAACAATAGCAGACAACTGCTGTCAACTTTTGTGGCTGCTGCTTCATACTAACGAGTGAAATGTGCAATGGTGAGGAGTATCGTGAGTTATGAGTGCATCGAACAAAGCATCTAAAAACAAGTGTATTATTTGTGGTGAACTCGTTAAGAGAAGGACAACTGCTTTGCAGTGCATACGTTGCGCGAATCTGATTCATTCTTCCTGTGCACCCGAATCTGTTCATGTGAGCTCTGTTTATACATGTTCCGCCTGTATTGAATTTGTCCAGCTTAGTTCAACCGTATTACCGGCAGACGACCGTCCACGGTGCATCACCGCGATTCAATCACGACCACTTGCAAATTTGGAAGAAGCGCATTCCCAAACACCCGGGCGTACACACACACGTAAATGCTCTGCATCATCTCCACCTTCAATATCTGAAAATCGCTCAAAGCTCGTACGCACATCCAGAATCAAATCGACGGGTGAGCTAAACCGGGTTGGAATTATGGCTACTCCAGTGTCACTTTTCAATGATCTCGCGAATAATCAGTCAGCACCTGAATACATGCGCAAACTGGGCACAGCGCTAGCATTGTCACAGACTAATTTACAATCACAACTGGGTTCGATTAATTCTCAGCTGACAGAAGTTTCCAACGCTCAGATCGAACAGTCTCAAGTTATATCGAGCTTGAAAGCTGACATGACTGCTTCTCGCGTTCGCGTTGATCCCTGCGGATTGCGTTTTTCAGGTATACCTCTCACACTCCAACAAGACGATCAGGCTACTTTGAGCACTATTTTGAATGCTATGGGTTGTGCAAACTCTATCGGTATGACACTGTCTGTACGTCGCTGGGGAAAAACTAACGCACGTGCCGCCTCTTTACCCTCAAACGCAAACTCAGCAGGAACGTCCTCGCAAATGACGCCTACGCAGGCTCAATCAGATCACATGAGCATTGTAGCCAAATTTTTTCCTCCAACTGTCCGCAATTTTATACTATCCAAGTCAGGCACACCGAGGGACAAAACTGCTCAAACAATTTTTGGTTTAGGTGGAGACACTAAAGTCTTTGTCAATCCCATTTTACCACCTGATATTTACTCGATTTGGTGAGCGGCTATCGGTAAAGCTAAAGAACTTGGATACCTTAGGCCCAGCTTGCGTAACCTCACGGTAGTTATGCGTCCTGCTATTGGCGCTGATCCCATTCCCATTTTTCAAAAGATAATCTCTCTAAGCTTGTAGCTGTTGCGAAAAATAATAACGCCCAGCGAAACTCGGTGCAATGACATGAAAAAAGTCTGTCGCTGTCAAGAAAGTCACTCCTGCCTGTCAATCATGATCATATTACAGTCGCGCATATCAATATGAATCGGCTCAGCGCAAATTTTCACCTCTTAGAAGATCGCGTATCGCAGGATGACTGTGACATTGTAGCAATTAATGAAACGTTCTTATCTTGTGATGACCCTATTGATCCATTTCACTTATCGGGCTACACACTTCATCATCATGATCGCGTGGGAAAAATAGGAGGTGGTGTTGCTTTTTAAGTCAAATCGAAATATCTTGTTAAAATCATTTCTACTTCAGATCCTGTATTTTCCAATGTTCCTGAATATATGATTGCTGAAATAAAAATCCTCATGTATTCATGAATGATATTTCTTCTTACCTTTCCATGTATGATCACACGATTATTACAGGTAATTTTAATATCAATATGGCTAGTCAATCATCAGCCTCAGCTTCACTCAATGAAATGATTAATGCTCATTCTCTTTCTTTCGCAAGCACCCAGCCCACTCATCATGTTATTCATCACGATGGATCGGTTCATGATACCTGCCTTGATCTTATCTTAGTGCGTGACCCATCTGCTATTATCAAGCACCGTAAATCAGAATCTCCTTTTGCAGCCGGTTATGATTTCATAGAAATCGAATATCAAATTGTTAGGCCTGCAATGCCACCTAAGAAGCTTGGGTTACGTAACTTGAAGAGAGTCAACACTAATGATCTCCACCGAATCATCTCAACAGCCATGAACGAATTGACATCTCTACATCACGCGGCAGACTCAAAAGTAGCGTGTGATATTGTCAGCGGCCCTAGCGCCCCTGCCTTTTTTGTAAATAGTTCTACTGTAAATACTTCTTTGTTTTCTCATCCATGTACATACAACCCCTTCAAAGTTAGATCTAGTTATAGTCTCAATCCAGATTTTCCGGGAAACAGCAGGCCACTGCACTCAACTCTCACCCATGCACAAGTCAACGAATCTGTAGACACAATCACTCGTGTCTCGCTGAGTGCCTTCAACCAGCTGTCACCCATCAAGCATCTCACTGTAACTTCCTCGAAGAAACCCTGGGTTACAGCTGATATAAAGTACCTCATAGGGCAACGTGATACACTCTACAGCCGTGCACGCAGGACAAAGTTACCAATTGCTGTATCAGCATATCGATCGGCACGCAATGAGGTGATACTTACTCTCGACAATGCTAAAAAGGAATACGTCTCTTGCAAGGTTCTCAACGCACCCGATGTCAAATCAAGATGGCACGAACTCAGGAAATTTGGCCTGATGTCTAAACGCACACCATCTCCTCTAGATACTTTCGACAGTGCATCACTGAATCATCATTATGCATCCGTGTCTAAAGATATTCCACCTTTGACAGACGGTGATGTCGACAAAGTCTGTGCAATGCCTATACCCAGCAACATCCCCACATTTGATTTCTCGCCCGTTTTCAGCGAAGACACCCATAGGGCATTAACACAATGCAAGTCTCAAGGCGTCGGTGTTGATGGTATCTCATCTACCATGTTCAGGATATCCTTTCCTGCATTACACCCTCATCTGACCAGAACTGTCAATGAGTCGCTCGTTACTGGTTACTTTCCAGATGAATGGAAGAGGTCCTCCATCATTCCTCTTTCAAAGACCTCAGCGCCAAAGTCTCCGTCTGATACCCGCCCTGTTTCACAGCTCCCTGAGATGTTCAAAATTTTGGAACGCGTTGTACATGAGCAACTTTCCTCTCATCTCTCGTCAGCCAACTTGCTAGATCCCCATCAATGTGGATTTCGGCCTCATCACTCCACTCAAACCGCTTCACTCGGCGTCTTAGAGGATATTCGCACAGCGATAGATAGTCGCATGGTCACGGTTTTTATCTCCTTTGATTTTTCTAAAGCGTTTGATACACTTCCGCACTACATCCTCCTCAAGGAACTGCGCAATATCGGTTGTACTGATCGTGTGATACGATGGTTCGCTAGCTATCTAAGTGGTCGCACCCAAGCAGTCCGACGTGATGATGGAACGCATGAGGCATGGTTTGATGTCAACGCTGGTGTCCCTCAAGGTATTCCCGATCAGAAATTTCGGTGGCTTCGCCGCGGGGGCCCCGCGGGGCTTGCCCCGGAGATCGCGGGGTCCCCGCGGGGCAAATGTATGGAGAAGCATATGAGGTGTAACGCCTTCCCCGCAGGGCCCCCGCAGGGCATCCTCGGGGCAATACTCGCATAAGTAAGTGTTATTTTAGATGAAGAGTGCGATACACTATTGCACATGTTTGTGATTATAACTCAAATCATTCTCTGATGAGTATTCAAGTGAAACAGAAAAATCATCTCAGGCATGGAAAAGAGCCTTATTATAAGTAGAGTCCAAAATATTTACTTACTTCTGCTGTGTCCGCTGTGGGGAGATGGGTACTTTACTTTGCAGTATGTGATCATATGTGATGAAGATTGTTCTGTTTCTGGACAGTGATTTGAGTTAAAAGTGAGTGCTTAATGATATTAAAATATAGTGTGATCACCTGGTGGAAATTTTCTTGACACATCTGCAGAGATGAGGTTAAGGTAGTACCCGCACTTTCAAATAAATATGTTTCGCGTCGCAAGAGTTAGCTAGAATTGAAGCTGAAACTCTGAGTTTTCCATATCTACCAAGAAAAAAGGAGGTTGCCGATGTAAATTCTGAAAAAAAAGCATCGGCGTCTGACGCGCTTACACACGCGGTCTTATGGGAGCGTCACTGTTTATACCTGCTCATGCGGAAATAAATATGTCAAGTTCTGTAAAATTTTAATTTACGTATAAATGCGGTCTTGATAATTCTCTTGCTAGCAGCAGAACTGTGGCTAGCCGATCAAAATCTTTAGCAAATTCATCCCGAAGTCGACCGGAGAGGCATTTTCGGGTTCAACGCCATGCTTTGCGGTATGCGTCGTCTGCTGCGCTCATGCGGCAACGCTATTCGAGCTCCGGCGCCCTCTCATTGATACGGGCCTGCACGCGGGTACTACCTTAACTCAAGAACATTACGCAGGCCACTAAAGTGATCAGATGCTTTTCGCACTCCATGTGACAAGTGTAAGATTCAACTCAAGTTGCAGAATCAGGACCTGATCCTCTATTACAGGTGATGCACATCCTCAGCTAAGTTCTACTTCTCTGTAGGATATTTCATAAAGTGCAGGCATAGTGAAAACACTTGGAAAAAAATCTACGCTCAATTATATCTGGCCCTATTGAGCTTGCTCATCCCAGTTTTGATGAATGCTTTTTGCTTCAAAGTGACAGGGTGTGTATGAACAATTGTCACAGCATCTTCACCAAGCTCTTACAGTATTCCTCGCCTCCAATTCTCATGAGCATTCATATTCTGTCAAGAAATTCCTTCAGAGCTTGAATATTCTACTATGAGTCTTGGGGTGTTTTGAGACACTGATCTCACATTCTAGAATACTAATTGGATAGATAAACATGATGATAACTCGATCATCTCCAGAATATTTACAGTCATTTTTTAGTTATGTAAATAAATCCAAAATATCTTACTTTTCTATGGTGCAAAAAAGAAGATGCGAGAGATTATTCAATGAGTGCCATCAAGAATTGGTTTACTGTCACATTTTTAAATTTCTACTTCCTTTCGACCAAGTACCAAATGCTTGCACTTGATTAATTTTTGTGGCTTAGCAAAGTAAGATAGCTAGGGATATACTAATTTCCCTGTGAATATTCTGGTAATGATGAGTTATATCATGCTTAACTCTACAATTAGTATTCTGAAATATAAAGTAAGCGACTTAGAGCCAAGACTTATAGAAAGATATTCAAGCTCTGAAGAAACTTCATGACAGAATATGAATGTTCATGAGAATTGGAGGCGATAAATACTCCAAGGGCACATTGAAGATGCTGTGACAATTATTCATGCACTCCCCATCACTGTGAAGCAGAAAGCATTTTTCAAGACTGGGACAAGCAAGCTCAATAGTGCCAGATATAACTGAGCGTAGATTTTTTTCCAAGTATTTTCACTATGCCTGCATTCCATGTAATATTCTACAGAGAAGTAGAAATTGGCTGAGGGTGTGTATCACCTGTAATAGAGCATCAGGTCTTGATTTTGCAGCTTGAGTTGATTCTGATAGTTGTGTTATGGAGTGCGAAAAGCATCAAAACACTTTAGTATAACATCCCTGCGTAATGTTCCTGAGTTAACCTCATTTCTGCAGATGTGTGACTGTGAGAGAAATTTCCTTCAGGTGATCACACAATATTCTAAAATCACTGAGAACTCACTTTTAACTCAAATCTCAGTCCAGGGAGAGAACTTTCCTCACCACCAACCTGCAGAGTCCAGATCCCAACTCCTTACAGCAGAAGTAGGTAAACACAGACTACAGAAATATCTACCCAAGTTCTCTCTCGTTTTTCCAGTCTTATTTGAGTTTTTGAGGAATGACATGAGTTGTTATCACAAACAAGCCCAAAAAAATACTAAATTTTTCATGACAAATTACTTGTACATTATGCGAATATTGCCCCGCGGGGAAGCTCTGTTGATGTGGGGGAATTTCTGATCGGGTTGTTTTGGGCCCACTTCTCTCCTTGATATGCTTAAACGATCTGTCTCGGGTACTGCGTCACTCATCCCACAAAATCTTTGCTGACGATACCGGTATATATATCCACTCTTACCCTGGTGACCTCGATAGGGAGATTGCACTCATCAATCAAGATGCCAACAGTGTGGCAAAATGGACCGGCGAGAATCGACTTCGTCTGAATGCAAAGAAAACCACTGCCATTATACTTGGCAGTGAACTCTACCCCAGAAATATCGATCTTCAACGCACTACCCCAATCACGATTGATGGAATTATCATCCCTTACGTTGATCGCATCAAACTTCTTGGCGTGACCATCTCCCCCTGTCTGAACTGGAGTTCTCAAATAAATCTCATATCCAAGAAGGTACACGGTGCCCTACACTCCCTGAGGATGCTGAGTCGTGCGCTCTCGCGTCAGCTTAAGCAACAGCTCACTGTGAGCCTAGTACTTCCACACTTCGACTACACCGCAACTCTTCTAACTGGACTCGATAAAACACAGACGAAGAAACTGCACACTCTTATGAACACTTGTGTCAGATCTGCACACGGGAGTGTACCGAGACGCGCTCATGTTACACCATACCGGACCTCGCTCGGGTGGCTCTCATCCGCTCGACGAAGAGAATATTTGGTTGCGTCACTCGCATTTTCGATCATCCACCATCAACTTCCTTCGTTCTTGAGACCGCGTTTTAAACTTGTCACTGAAACACCATCCCTTCGGCAGTGTGAGCGCAAGAAGAAACACAATATGATGTACAAACCCCCACGCACTGAAGCCCTGAACCAGTCCTTTACGTATGTAGCTTCCAAACTCTTCAACACGCTAGATGAGATTGACTTCATCAACCAGAATCCAAGTACGTTCAAGCAAGGCCTCCGCGAACTTCTTCTGGAACGCGACGCAACGGACTGGGTCATGAGAGTTCCGAACGAACAATTGATTGCAATTCACCAGACCCTAGTAGGAAAGTTATCTCTTCCGGGACATGTATAGCAGTGCCGGGTCTAACATAGAATTTGCTCATTGTTATTTTCCTAAAAACTCATAGTTGATATCATTAGCATTATGTTATTATTATTTCCTTTGAACTACTCTATTTTAGTATACCTTGTCGCCGTACCTGCAACATTATTATCCCTTCAAAATTAAGTATCTGCTCTATACTCATGTATGTATCAACTATTCATATTGTTATTTTATTGTTATTCTCCCGAATGCTACAAACTGGGCCAATAGGGTTTACCCTCGGCCCTCAATAAAATTGATTCAATCAATCAATCAATCAATCAATCAATTCTCTCTCTCTCTCTCTCTCTTGAAAGAGTTTCTCTTATCACAACTATCCCAGAGGATTGATGTGGATAACAAACAATACTTTAACCTCTGATAGGCTTGGGCTCTTTCCGATTAGGCTTTTAATTATAACTTAGTTATGCGTGGTCTTCCCGCCATTGACTGAAACATCTGTGATAATTTTCCGAGCCCACTGTCCTTTTATATGTACAAAAATGTTTTATATTTTCTTGCTCCTTTTTTGCTATCTTTACTTGTATAAGGAATAGTGTAATTTGACTTTCTACGCACCTTGCAGTGCTTCAAAATGACTAGTCACTTGATGTGATAATACAATGTCCTTGACCAAAACGACAAATTTCACGAATGTGATATATATTTATTATGAGTGACATATGTACCATATGTAACAGAATTTTTAATTTTTGCCTCTGAGCAAATAAAGGATATCAATCAATCAATCTCTCTCTCTCTCTTAAAACTGCCATTTCTGTTTATTATCACGAGATGGAAGCTTGAATGGAGTTTGTGCTGTGTGTTAGCCTATCTTAAGCTTAGCCTCTCTTTTGAGTGGTGTTTGTCGAGTTACTATTGAAATTTACATTTGTTCTGTGTGAGATTGAGTGAAGTATGCAATCATGTATCGTCTTGGATCGACTGTACCTGCTTAGCTTTAAGAATATTTATCTAAATCTTATTGTAAGAAATGAAAATTATAAAATGTAAACTGTGTTCCTGTTGCCATATGGTCCGCCGAGACCACGGCATAAATAAATCGTTGATCAATCAATCTCTCTCAGTGAGTCTCATTACACGCCTCTCTAGTGCCTCTCTGTGTTTCACTATTTTTCTCTGCCTCAAAGTGCCTCCGGAATTTCCTTTTACAGAGCCTTGCACGCAAAATTTTGCAAGAATTCGATAGACCCATAAATCGTTGTGGATCTTCGCATCTTGCAAAACCTTCATCTGATATTCTACAAACGCACTTTGGAATTTGAGGTTAGACCACCTAGTGCCTCGTGCTTCGTGCCTCATTCGCCAGATCATCATAGTTCCGACGTTGGGCGTTAGATGGCAGCCCTCTCAAACAGATCTCTGCACTATCAATTTTAAAGCCTGATTCGCACTTGCTCGACCCTGATAGTTCATCTCAACTGAGCCACCTGATCGACGTCTGCTTGCGCCTGACAGCTGATCTGACCCTGTATTACATCTGCGTTTCCATCACGCTATTACAATGGCACCAAATTTGTCCACAGTGAGTCTATCACAACAAGATCATACAACTGCGCACGAATCATCTAAATTTACTAATAAGTCAGAAAATGTTGTTCATTCGAGTGACATGCCATCGTATTTCAGAATTTTCATTGCGCATTTTAATACTTGTCAAGAAAAAGTTCTTTTAAAGCTGAGTGAAATTGAGAACAGACTAGAGAGTCGAATCACTGCGATTGAAAATGATATCTCTCAGATTCGTGATGATTTTTCTAAAGTTTCTCACCAAAGAACTCTAGTAGACTCAGCTGAGGTCATTCCATCAGGAATTCCTTGCGATCTTAATTTGCTAAAAACTGAGATAGTTTCTAAAGTTTTCGATGTTATGGATCAGCCAGAACTTAAGAATTTCGTTGTCAATGTGAGAGATTGGAAAGGTCCTCACTTCCACAATGTGCATCCATCAGTTTCAACTTCTACTTTGAGCTCTCCCAAAACAAACAAATCTGATTCTAAAGCTATCGTCGTACAATTATCATCTACTATAGTTCGAGATAAACTTATCATAAACTCATCTAAATTGAAAAAGCACACTGTGAAGGATATCTTTGGTTATGGAAATGATTCGAACATATTTTGTAGCCCATTGTGGCCTAAAGGAGTTCACGATTTGCTCAAAAAAGCATATTCAGTGAGTGTGCGCTTGAAATGTCAGAAACCTGTTGTAAAGAATCTTACTGTTTGTATGAAATCTCCAAAAAGTGAGTCGTTTGTACCAATTTTCTCCGAGCGTGACCTCGAAAATTTCCAAGCTCAGTATAAAACATATCGACCGTCTTAATAAGTAGAGTACTTCGTGCTTCAATTATTCGTGAAACGGTTTTACAATCAAGAAAATGAATTCTCGTAGAGCTAGATCTTCACTTTTCCTCGATTCAAATATGCATTGCAAATCCTTTTTCACTTCGAATTTTTGTATCTTAAGAGCGTTCATTTGCGTATGAATTGCATTCCCACGTTTGGTTATTACAATCTACCTAATCAGATTTGTTTTCAGATCATGATATTCTCACTCAATTTACGCAATATGTGCTTTCGATCCGATTCCTGAAGGTTTCTCGTCAATGAATCATTATTTCCTCGCAACCATAGTAATAGGTGATTATACTATTCTCGACTCAGTGAAATCATGAGTTTTTGTAATTATTCATTCGTTATGTGCACTCATATCCTAGATTTATTATTCATACTTCTCTCAATATGTAATTTTATTGTTTTGTGAATTGAATTTTCTACCTGTACCACATAGGGTAATACCCCAAGGTACCATCAATAAACTAATCTAATCTAATCTAATCTCTCTCTCTCTCTCTCTCTCTCTCTCTCCTTCGTGATCACGAAGTTGACGTGTGTGCTATTTCGGAA
Source organism: Eretmocerus hayati (assembly GCA_029851415.1). Taxonomy (NCBI): domain Eukaryota; kingdom Metazoa; phylum Arthropoda; class Insecta; order Hymenoptera; family Aphelinidae; genus Eretmocerus; species Eretmocerus hayati. The sequence goes on from CM056743.1 coordinate 112,971,482, forward strand.
ACTTGCTTAACACCCAAGTATGATAATGCTCTGTTTGCAATTTCCTATTACTCATTCGTCCGCAACGATCGTGGTCTACTATCTCTCACTGGCAAACGAGAATACGTGCAAGGAGGTGGCGTTGCTTTTTATGTCCGCGATGGCCTAAAATATGAAGTAATGGATTCGTCAAAAATCGAAAGTATTAATGAAACTGAATATATTTTGCTTGATGTTAAGACGCACGATGATTGGAATATGCTTATAGCATCGGTCTATCGTCGCCCTAAAGGGAATGTGCTTACAAAATTTTTTGCTGATCTGCAGAATGTATGGCAATCTTATCGTAATCTAGTTATCGCCGGGGACCTGAACTCTGATTTATTATTACATGATTACTATGCTTCGCATCTGCGTGACGTAACTCGTGAATATTCGCTCCACTGTGTCCCCTTCAATTCCACACATCATCCGGAGAATAGCGATACCTGGATTGATGTCATTCTCACTGACTCTACTGATAAGATCGTCAACCAGTTCAAATCAAATGCCCCGATATTAATGGTCACGATTTTCTAGTTATTGATTATAAGTTCCCAACAGTCAGTAAGAAGTCAACAGTAATTACGTCGGGTGATTTTCGCAATTTCGATGCGCCCTTGTTCAACAGTCAACTAAGAATCATTACGACTAGCATATCCTGGAGAGATTGTACCGATGTAAATGAATCTTTAGGTAAATTTCAAGAGCCTGCTGTGAACCTGCTCGATCAAATGGCACCTTCATCAACGCGTTCTATTCGTGAAAGAATTACTCCCTGGATCACTCGTGAGATTAAGATGGAATGTAAGAAACGCGATAGAGTGTATAAGCAGGCTAAAAGGTCAGGTAGTAGGAGGTTGTGGGCTGAGTACAAACGACTCCGTAAGCAATTGAAACATAAGAAAAAGAAAGCAATGAATTTTTATTGCCTGGAGTCACTAGCCGAAGTATCTGGTAAATCGGGTTATTGGAGTGTACTCCGTAAGCTAGGATTATCGAAACTCACAAATAAGTCGCCACTAGAATTTTTCTCAGCCCGTGAGCTTAACAAATTTTATTCTGAATTGTCTAGTCAGTTTCCAAACTGTTCGTCTTCTAGCTTACTCTCGATTCTTGACAGTGCTAGTAGCTATGACTGCCCTGAATTCTCTCTTCAGCCGGTATATGGTATTCAGGTGTACGAGTCTATGCTCACCTGCCTACCTAAGTCCAAAGGACAGAGCTACGATGGCTTGTCCCTTCGATATTTCAGATCGGCTCTGCCAACGCTTGTGCCATACTTTGTTAACCTTTTCAATCTGTCTATCGAAACATGCCAGTATCCAGAACAGTGGAAAAAGTCCCTTGTTATACCGTTGAGTAAGGTTGCGCACCCAAAGTCACCGTCTGACACGAGACCCATTTCTAATTTGCCACACTTTGCTAAAGTTTTTGATACTATCGTCACTAATCAGCTAGTTGACCACCTTGAGCGCAACAAAATTCTGTCCGATTTCCAATTTGGTTCTCGTACGAACTACAGCACACAAACTGCCCTGTTGAAAATTTCTGAAGATATACGCGTAGGAATTGAGAATGGTATGGTGACACTCCAGGCTCTTTTCGATTTTAAGTCGGCGTTCAGTAGCGTCGACCACGTAACACTTCTACGTAGAATGAAAGAGTTAAATTTTTCAAATGCCGCGATTACTCGGTTCCACTCTTACCTAAGTGGGAGATCTCAAGCGGTGATTGATTCTGATGGTGTCTTGTCTGATTTTGAGCCAGCGACTTTGGGTTTTCCACAAGGATCGAACCCGGGTCCAATCATTTTCTTGATACTTGTTGACCCAATCACGCGCGTACTGAGGCACTGTAAAGGCATGCTTTTTGCTGACGATTTCCAGATCTACATTCAAGGAAAACCTTCAGAATTACCATCGATGATCGAAAAATTGAATGGAGATGCATCTCGCATTGTTCAATGGGCCGTAGATTACAAACTTACTCTTGAAATTCCTAAGACACAAGCAGTATCAAGTGCTTCGGTGCAATACCACATGAGACTCGACGTTCAAGCCCTGCAACCAATCGTTGTTGATGGCTGTATTATCCCTTTGCAAGAGTCTGTCAAAAATCTAGGTGTCATTTTCTCCAAAGATCTCTCGTGGAACTCACACGTGTCTAGTATATGTTCTAAAGTACACGGAGTCTTGCATCGATTGCGGTACCGTGGTCACTTTCTTTCGGTGGAAGTGAAAAAGTTACTGGTAAATGCACTGATCATGCCTCATTTTGACTACGCTTGCCTGGTTTACTATGACTTATCTGGTTATTTAGAGACAAAGCTGCAGCGTCTTCTAAATTCTTGTGTTCGATTCATTTTTCGGTGTCCGCGCGATGCAGCCTTGAAACCCTACTATGAACGCCTCCATTGGTTGCCATTATTCCGTCGGCGGCAATACTTTTCATGTGTGCAGTCATATAAGATTTTTTCGACCAACACTCCACTATATTTGAATGATTTATTCAGGTCACTTGATGACGAGGTCCGACGTTCACAAAGAATGAATGCTTCGAGAGTAGTAATTCCCTTGGCGCGTACCACCACGTATGAAAATTCATTTTCTCGGTCAGCGATCAAAATGTGGGAATCTGTTCCTGTCAATATCCGTTTGCTCGTACCAGTAGAAGCATTTAAAGATGCAATTTTTGCATTTCTGTATGAGAAGGAAGTCACATAATTCGATTGCTTGTGTGCTATTTGTTAATGTGTTTGATATGTATGATATGTGTATTGTATGCGCTACCTTTTCAAATCAGTGAGCAGTTGGGCTACCCATGTTGATTTCTAGTTTAAGAAATATGTAAATTATCGAATTCTAGTATTTTATATTTTGTTGTATTTAACATTTTATATTTTGAATTTAAGACATGTACTGCCATGTGTATCTTTTATTGCCATACAGTCTTCGTGGAAACGGCATAATAAATCATTAATCAATCAATCTCTCGGGATATATCACCTGATGCGCTCACGCCCAGATGCGTCTTGTTAACTTTACGTTCGAATAAATTAATCTTTTGTTAAATTTACTTGGCCTCGTTATCAATGTATAATTGTTTCCTCGTAATGTCGTTCACCTAATTGAATGCGCTAACGCTATGGGCGACAAGCACCAGCAGACAGGAGGCTGGTGACCACAAAAACGCCGCAGCCAGGAACAGACCCAGGCGAGCTGCCTTGTACTTAGCAGACTCGCATAATAATTCAAGTGATGGGATAATACCCCGTCATGAATAGGACCCAACAAATAGCTGGATAAATAATTACGCGTTTGCGAGTCATCATAACCTAGTGCACGAGTTGCCATCATCGCCGCCGCCGGCTAGTAAAATCGCGTACCATCGAAATTTCTTCGTCGCATACGACGGGAATGGCAGTGATACACACACACACACACACACACACATATATATATATATACACACAATGTGACCACGATATTTCCAACAAAACATACATGCACAAGCACAGTTCATGGGAATAACCTCCAAATTTTGCCAGAAATATCGTGGTCACATGGTATATATCGTCTGCTTTGGTGTGCGTAGTGCGGAACTTCAAGTTCAACAGGGCGAGTGATGCGACTCTGCGGGTGTGCTGATCGCGTGATTATTCACCGGTTAACTTCAAATTCGAATTCAACGTGGAAGTTGATGCGGTCGACATATATATTTTTATCGATCGCACTCGAATCAGCTGTTATGCTGCAAGCCCCTCTCACGCTCGTGCTGTGCGTTCATATACGGCACCCCGTATATATAATATAGCTCGAGTGCGCGTATGAATATATCTGCATGAGATCAGAATATCAAATTTTGGAAAAAAACTTCAAGTTGAAAATGCGTCGACGCCAGTGCGTGGAATAGTATAGTGTGTTAGTATGAGTGTATATAGGTATATACCGACTACAAGGCATAAAAGTCTCCGTCTGCGACGCATGGTAGAGCGTCCTTGTGACTCTGATATCAACGCGATCGTTGTGGAAAATTTCCTCTCTCCTTTTACATGCATTCGCTGAGTCGCAGCGACTTTCCCGGGTGGAAAGACCGGAAAATTCTTCGGGAAATTCTGGAGTCTTAGTAAAAATTTTGATTAAATTTTGTGAAATCAAGGAAAAAATCGATCAATGTCACAGATCGCCAAACCATGCAGCGCATTCGCATTAGCTTCGCGGGTTAGCAGTAATTCTGCAAAAATGAGGCAAAACGGAATCGAGTCTCGCGTTTGAACATAAGATTGGACTTTCAAGCCGAATTTTTTCTTTTTAATAACTGCATGATACGAAAACATGGAATTTCGTAATCAACTACGAAAATAACTTACTGTAAGGTATGATCAGTGTGCAGAGTGTTGGTGTGTTGAAATGTGGAATGGTTGCGCATCCTGTACTCGCATTTTGGATGTTTAGAGTTCGATTAGGGTTATCAGGAGAAAATTGTACCAGGTAAAGCGCATTGCGCTCTTTGATTTTCTTTTATATAGAAAATTTCAATTGAAGTTCACGTCGTCTGTTAGTGCACAGACTATACATATTGTAAGTTAGATAGGTTGCGTAGCGACTCCGAATGTAATTCCTTTCCGTGATTTGCGTCAATATAAGTAAATGACGCACACTTTGGACAAAATTGAATAGATTTAGGCCCTCTTAGTTTACTTTTGAGTAGATTTCACTGATTTTTTTTCTAGTAATTCTGAATTTTTTAAATTTCTCAGAAATTTTTACAGATTCATTTCTTGAATTCCTTAAGATTGAAATTTAAATTTCGAACGAACGCAACGCGGAACTGAGAGCGATGATTGCATGCATGCTCAGATTGTGTATTAATTGGACACTTCCTGTGCTATGTGACAGTACTTTCATGGAACTTTGGCCGAAGTGAGCAGATGCATACTGCTGCACCGCGTTAGCGAATATTAGTGAGGAATTGATTCATATACTTTGTAAAATGGCGACTTACGCAGACTTTTCACAAGATCTCGAGTCACAAATTGAAGATTGGCTCGGCAATAGAAGGTAAGCAGAATTATTACCTATCTTAGAAGATCTTGAATTGAAGGAAACTGGTACATACTTGAAAAACTTGATAGACTTGCCTCTAAATTACGCGGCGAGTACAAGTAGGGTGGTTTTGAGCGGATCAATGAAGAGATCGAAGAAAATGAATTGCAGACTCGTCGAGAAGCGAAGCTCGAGACAATTTTGGCTGAAATTGGAGTCCATGAAGAACACCGCCAAATCATCATATCCAGTGCGCACACGCCACATGAAGAAACGGATACATCCTTATTGGGTATTCCGTTGATGAATAGCTCACACCAAGTCGTCCCTGGAATGCACACGACTAATGACGCTTTTAGTAGAAATTTTGGGGAAACAACGGGCGGCTTCGCAGGTACCGGTCATGTCACAGGAACCCACCCACCGTTTAGGGGTCCACCGGTCACCCAACAAAATGTGATGTTACCGCAGATATTCGTACCCCAAACGTCATCCACTCAAACTTTAACAACAACAGCTGATCTATCCACATCTACATGGAATACCATGCCTTCGCATGCGTCATCCCGAATTTCGCTGTTGACCCAAGAACAGATAGATAAAGGGATAGTGCCATCAAAAGTGACAGTTTGTGGGCAGTATCAAATAACAATAGGTGATGACACCACTACTACGACAACGGTTACTGCAGCCCAAGGCGGCTCGCTTCTATATAACAACTCTGCAGGTTCAAGGGGTATAGCAGTAGTGCAAAATAGTGCAGGTAAACAATACCGAGTACCACGTGACTTGTTGGTACAAGTTGAAAGGGCCTTGGACGAGTTTACTCAAGCCCAGACAACCCAAGTCATGCAGTCACAAATTTACACGCCTGGTTCTCTACAATCCTCGACACATCAAGGTACTTCAAGAGTAATTTTTGGCCAATACCACAACGTAAGTTATATCCATAATGATGATAATCACAATGTGAGCGATTTTACGACTGCGGTATCGCAATGTTTCTCCAACCCACTAAGTTTTGCAAGATCAGCACTGAATGCTCACGCGCCTAGCTTCGTACCATCTATCGCAAAAATACCTGGGAGTGAACCAATGAGCTCAACAGCACCAATTCTTAGCAACTTTGCTGAAGATTTTAGACGCATGAGATCCCCAAATACCAATATTTTCCGGAATGATCCCATGGTTGCGAATACCACGCCCGGGGGAGAGTGTCATCAGAGACTATCTCGACATCCAGATCACAAAGACCTGGTAATTAAATTATAATGAGCAGGACGTCGGGAAAATTGTTCGAGCTTGGAAAATAAATTTCACAGGATGGGGGGGGGGGGAGAATCAATCAGCATTGAAGAATTCATCCAACGAGTAGAAGAATGCCGTGCTTTAGCACACATCGACGATGAAGATTTACTCAACGGTATGACAGAGCTTATGGCTGGCGCAGTGCTAATTTGGTGCCGCCAAGCTCGGAAAAAATGGACTACTTGGGACGATTTTTGCGCAAGCGCTCGTCGTACGTATGGCGTAGACCGTAACTTCCAACACAAATTAGTGGTGGAAGCGTAACGCGTACCCAAGGAAAAGAAGAACCTGCTAGGGATTATATCTTTAGCCTGCTTACAATTTTGGGCAGATTTGAGAGACCTTGGAGAGAAGAGGAAGAATCAGATCTTCTCTACAGGAATATGATCCCTGAACTAAGAAAACTGGTCCGTAGGCAAGAGGTGTCGGGAATTGATTCTCTTCTCGGACTTGCGAGAGATGCAGAAGCTCTTTTGTGGTCCGAGAAAAACTACAAGCCACCACCACCACCAGAAATGGCTCTGCTCTCAGAAGTAGCGTGTCACAGCCAAAAAGCAGAGACGAAACGGAATGAGTCTGATCTCGTGGCGTTGAGCGATACTCCGCCCAGCGAACTGACTACTGTCTTGAGCAGACTCGTGGAAGCTATGTCCAAATTGACCACCGTTCCACAGGCTCCGGCTGCTGCTGCTGCGCCAACGCCACCAAATCTCGAGTCTATCATCAATGAAGCGATTGCAAACGCATCGAAAATGCAAATCAAAATCCTGGAGCAGCTTCCAAGCCAAGTGCTCCAACTCCAAATTCGAGCAACTCAACCGAAAAACCTGCTGCCGATCAAGAGGCGAAGAAAAGTTGGAGGAGAGGCAAGAAGAAGGAGAAGGGTTCTGCCCAGGAGGGCGAACAGAAAACTGACAAAGTTGTTAGCAAACATAACGCCAATGAAGAGCCTGACCCCAAAGAAAATATGCAGTGCTATGGCTGCGGGTGCCCAGGTCATATCAGACCCACTTTCCTGAGTGTTCGGAAAAAGCGAAGGGCGACAAGTAGATGTGGTCGCTGCTGTCCCCAGCCAGGAGCATGAGACCTGCCCAGGGCTACCACCTTCTCCTGATATTGCTGCTAATAATGAACTTCCTCCAATTCTATGTGAAGATTGTGGGGAAACGCATTTTATTGGGAGTATTGAAAATAAACCGGACCATTTTCCTCGTTGGTGGGTGGAGGTGGACATCGACAAGCTTAGCGTTCGCGCACTGTTCGATCCGGGTGTTTGAAGAACAGCTCTCGGCCCAGTCGATCTTCAAATAGCAACAGCTCTAGGCCAAAGAATTGAACCTTGTTATGGTCCAGGCGCCAGACTCGCAGATGGAAATTGCTCACCTATACTTGGTGAGGTTGAACTTCCTTTTACTATTGGGGGAATAACCAGAAAAGTATGGGCCATCGTGCTGAGAGAGGCAGATGCCGACCTGCTTATTGGTGGAGATGTTATACGGGCTCTTGATGCGCAATTATCACCACGCAAAACTATGCTTCGCCTCGAGGGACGAGCGGATCTCCTTCCAGTCGAACTGGCTCCAATGACATGCGGTGAATCACCTGTTTCCTCTGCTGGATTGGCACATCTCGCAGAAGCTCAGAGAGACAAGCTGCCACGAATGTTGGATAGGATGCTTCTAGCCAATGATGGTAAGCTTGGTTGCACGAAGTGGATTAAACATAAAATAGAGCTCAGAGACCGAACACCAATTAAGCAAAAGTATTATCCAGTATCCATGAACTTGAAGCCGAGATGCTTAAGTAAGTCAACGAGTGGTTGAAACAAGGGATTGTCTGGAGATCCAAGTCTCAATGGTCGAGTCCTGTAGTAATGGTCTTGGAACCTGACGGGACATATCGCATGTGCGTCGACTATCGCAAGTTGAACAAAAAGTCAAAGCTGGGCGCTTATCCTCAACGTTTTATGAACGTGATAATGCGAAAACTATGCAATGCAAGATATATCTCGGTTGTAGACCTCAGCAAAGCGTTTTTGCAGATAGAGCTAGGAGAAGAATCTATCCCTATGACCGCGTTCGTAATACAAAATCTAGAGTCACTTGAGTTTGTCTCTATGCACTTCAGGCTCTCAGGAGCACCATCTACCTGACGACAACTTGCTGACGTGGCCGGCACACCAGAATTATCAGAATGGGTATTGACATATTTAGATGACTCACTGATTGTGACCGAAACTTTCGAAAAATACATCGAAGTTCTGGAAAAATTCCTCAACCGCCTAAAGGAGGTTAGATTTTTGAGACTGTTAGTGAATCAGGATGGTTGTCGTCCAGATCCCTCCGGAATTTTACCAATTTTAGATTTTCCAGTACCAAAAAAAGATCAAAAAATTGCAGAGCTTTTTAGGCATGGCCTCTTGATACAGAAAATTTTCGGAAGACTTTGCAACCATTGCTGAACCTGTTACAAGGCTCACGAAGAAAAACGTGATGTACGTATGGGGCACCGAGCAACAAGAATCCTTTGATAGGATTGAAGCGCTAATCGCAACAGCTCCGGTTCTAGCCCAACCATCATTTGAACCTGAACATTAGTTCTGTATCCAGACCGATGCTTCGAAGACTGGCCTGGGTGCAGTGCTCACACAAACGATTGACGACAAAGAACGAGTTATTTGCTTCGCTAGTCGCGTACTTACGCGCGCAGAGGCAAACTACTCTGTCAGCGAACGGGAGGGGCCTTGCAGTTCTATGGTCGATCCGCAGATAGCGCTGTTATATCGAAAGATACCATTTTAAAGTGATAACCGACCATAGTTGTCTAGTATGGTTATACAACTTGAAGAATCCGACAGGACGTTTAGCAAGGTGGACTCTCGAACTAAAATAATACTCGTTTGAGATAGAATACCGCAAGGGTCAGTTTGATGTCGTACCAGATGCGCTGTCTCGCATGTATGAAGATGAATTGGAGGAGGGAGTAGCTGCTGTGCAACCATTGGTGCCAGAGACGCAAGATGCGTGGTACTTAAAAACGTATCGAGCAGTCTCAGAAAATCCTGAGGATTGCCCACATATGAAGATCATGGGGTGTCGATTAAACATCTGATGGCCAAATCGCATACTAGTAGTTGCGACGCCTGGAAGCTCGTTTTGGCGAGAGAACAAAGGGCATAATTCATGTCTGGAGGACACTGCGGAGCAACGGCTGGCCGTTTCGACCGCACCAAAGCAGTAGATTGTATTAGACGCTATTACTTTTGGCCCAGTCTGTACAAGGATGTCGCGAACTTTGTAAATGGCTGTTCCTCCTGTCAAAAAGTAAAAATGCAGCAACTACCTCCAGCGGGACTCATGGGTAAACGGCAAGCAAAGAAATCTTGGTCGATGGTAGCTGCGGATTGTATGTGTACATGAATCCGCACGGTCCAGGGCAACAAACATATCAGCGTTTTCGTCGATCTCTTTACTCAATGGGTAGAGATCGTAGCAAGAAGACGCGCAGACGCAGAGACCGTCATCAAGGAACTCAAAGAGCGAATTTTTATGCGCTTCGGTACGCCAGAAATTTTCAATGCGGATAATGGCAAAGGGTTCAAAAACAAAGAACTTACGACGTTCTCGACAGAGAATGGCGTCAAACAATCACTCAGTCCAGCTTATCATCCGCAAGCAAATCCAACGGAGAAACAAAACCGTACGCTACAAGCTATGATAACGGCATTCGTGACTAAAAATCACAACACGTGGGATGGAAAATCACCTGAGCTGATGTTTGCGACAAACACAGCTACCCAAGAATCGACAAAAATGTCTCCAACGTTCCTAAACCTAGGAAAGAAACCCACACCTCCACATACTCTTCGTAGACGAGAAGATGTGGCAGCTGCAGAAGCCGCAGAGGCTAAAAAGCTTGGAACATGGGAAAAACATGTGGGAAACCTAAGTAAATTGCGTGAAACTGCAGCAGACAACTCAGCTAAAGCGCAAGAACGCCAGAGCAAATATTATAATGCTCATCGCCGTGACATGCAGTATGCCGTCGGTGAAAAAGTTTGGACGCGCAATCGCATTTTGTCGTGCGCGGTTAGAGGCATTCCCGCTAAACTTGCACCAAAATACCGAGGACCTGGCAAGATCTCAGAAGAATTGGGTAAGAATGTATACGAGATGGTTGAAGATGATGACGTTTCACTCGGAACATTCGCAGTATGCGATCTCAAGCTATCCTCCTCAAACAAGGAGGAAACGGGCCAGACAGATGCTGTTTCTGGAGAAGACGAGAGTGATGCTGTTTGTGAAAAAGACGAGGGCGTGACGATTGCAATGCAGAACGACTTCGAGCTTCAACCAGACGGGTCCAACGATGAAATTGTAAATGATGCACAAACTGCAAGCGGAATTGCAGGGCAGACCCCGGAAAACGCGTGTCACCGTGGATCCCGGAGCACCGTCAGCACTCGATCCGAACATTGAGATCTTTCAGCTAAGTACGTCTGATGCGGAAAGCGAACAACCTGCGAATGATCCGTCGTATGCGAAAAATGATCGGGAAACAAAAATACACCGGAAATGAACGACTAATGCGCGGAGACCGATCAGCACACCGATTCAAGCACCGTGAAACGTCGCGAACGGCCTAATGGTTCGATAAATGCGCCATCGCTGGAAATACCATCGGACGAGACATCACCTCGGAAAACTCGGTCCGGGAAAATCATTTCACCTTCTCATAATTAATCATTCATGTACATATCTAACAATTCTAACTTCTCATTATCCACACCATCATAACATCTCACGTCATTTCGACAGGGTACAGTATGGGCGATTGTGCAGGCCAGAGAGCAACTCTGCGAGTAACTGCGGAGGAGAGCGAAGACGGCATGGGTCGATTGACACTGAGTACGTCCATTCGAGCGCCAGCGCGAGGATTTGTTCCTACAGTATGGGAAATGTCCGGCGATGATTTGACCCGTATTATGCGCCTAGGCGCTGAGATAGCTCTAGGGGGAGCCACAAATCGACGTCCCGACGCTGTAGCAGACATGCCACAACCACGCCTTCGCAGGCCATACGATGTGCATGCACTTAACCAACCCGCTCGTATCCAGGAGATGATGGATGAGATGATGAAAATGGGTGTAGTTATACCCGTAGTCATCCCTGGAACAAATCAAAATTCCGCCTCGCCTAAGGCTGCTTCAGCAAGCCATCCCCGCGTCTTGCTAGCCTTGCCCGACATCGACCACTGCCCAGCCAATCAGGACCGAGATTTCCGAGGTGCGGACCCTTTACAACCGTGCCCGAGACGAATTTCACTCCACATTCGATCGTCTTGATGAATTCCTGGGAAGACACGGCAACACTAGACGCAGGATGGCAGGGAATCTCATTGTCCGAGTGGTGGATGAAAGAGCGGCTCGGGAGGCAGGGGAGCAAAAGAAGTGGGATTGGAGAGGATGCGCGAAGAAGCTGCCCGAACAGAAAATGGAACAAAGCGAATACTAGGAGAGTTCCAAGAGGAGACGCGCCGCGAGGCTCAAGCTTCACAACAAGCCTTATGCGTGGTCCAACGAGTTCGCGAGCAGCTAGGCGGCTCAGACGACGCTAGGGCTCAAAGGAGAGACCCTGAAAGGATCAGGAGATAATTGTGTCTGCAACCGAGAGCGCGTTCCAAGAGCCTGGGATTGACTAAATAAGGCAAACCACTACAATAGCCATTGATGCGCGGTCGCGGGAACGTTGTTCGGGCGTTGTCATGAGAGAGCCCACAGTTTAGTGGCAACCTTTTTTCCTTTCATCGTTCTATTGATAAGTTTCTCTAATACTTATTCACATTTTCGAATATTTACAATGATTATTTACGATTTCTATTTACAATCATATGTACAAAGGCTATCTACACATTTTCATCTTCTCTTTTGGTGGTTCAGAATAAAAGACTCGCCACATTTCATGCGTCATATAGCGCCAATGCGCTAACGCTCATGTATTTCTTTGTTCACGATCGAATGCGATCTGAGTCACTAATCGTGTGATTTTTCTTCCCAGTCATGTTAAGCGCTGAATGCGCATTCGCTTGATAAGACAAGCAGCCAAAGTTACTAACTTTAGAAAGATGGGTCGACTGGTTCGACAAAAATTTGTATTTTTTTACATTTTCAATACAATAAACTAATTCTTTCATTACTTCTATCTCTGATTATAATTGCCTCAGAGAGAGATTTTTCTCGAGCTGGTACGCCTAAGCTTACGGCGCGGCGTCTGGGGGGAGGGTATGTGACGGGTAAAGTCCCATCACTCTCTCCTCGGCGATAAATATCATATTATTATATTAAGAGACACCAAGTGCCTATTCCCCCACGGAATCCCTATATCAGGTTTGCCAACATAAAATCGAATCAGTGTTGCCAACTTGACGGCACTAAAAGTCGCTAAATCAGGTCAAATGTCCCTGGATTTTTATTTAATGAGCGTGTATATATATCTGCTAATGGGTCGGTGGGTGGGTCGGTGTGTGTGTGTGTGTGTGTGTGGAATCCTTATTTGTGAGGCAGCCCAGTACACGGAATACGTTATGTATCCTCCTTACTGCATCAATATTGACGTCTTCACTGCGTGCGGTACCGGCTCGAAGATATGGTTTTGAGCATGTGTGTGTGTGTGTGTGTGTGTGTGCAATCCCTCACTGTGAGGCAGCCCAATACACAGAATACGTTATGTATCTTCCTTACTGCATCAATATTGACGTCTTTACTGCGTACATTACCGTCTCGAGGGTATGGTTTTGAGAGCGTGTGTGTATGTAAATCAGGGTGATCCATAGGAATTCTTACTGCAACAAAGTGTATATCAGATATATTGATGTCTCTATTGCGTGCTGAGGAAACTTGTTTTCTTGTGTCATTGCGGTTGAAAATAATGTTCAATGAGTTCATTATTCTTACTTGATTTTTACAAGATTTAAGAATAGAAAAATTATGCAAAGGAACGAATTTGGTATCGTATAGATTGAACATGATATGTGCGGATGAATCCAATATCACTTTTCAAATTGATTCATTGTGGCGCTCCATGTATATGATCATCGAGAGTGACCTTTAGAATTCTATGTATTAGACATTTCTCTACCAATTTTAAATCAGAAGATTTGAATTTATGAGACATCTCAAATTGATGAAATGATTTGAATTGATGATTATTTGTGAAAGATTTCTTTATAGTTGAGGTGTTGTTAGAATATCGATTCATCATCCTCGTTTCGTGTTTGAGTGGTGGAATCGAGTCGAAATTGGAGTGAAAATGTAACTCTCCATCACAGAGGTCAAAGGACACATGATCAGATGAGACTGACACGTCGATCTGGTTTCCCAGTGTCGGGGCCAGAGCGATGCTCAGATCAAAGGAAATCCAGCAACACGTTTCAGAAGAGTGGTGTTAGTGTTGTGTGGTTTTTCACTATAGCTGGACAACAGGAAGTCATACTCTGTCGCACTCGGGAATGAGAAGCCCATTTCCCATATCAGCCAAGGCATTATATGACGCTGTTACAACTCGTGAAAGTGTGGTGTGGTATTTTTTGATTATATGCGATGAGGATGATTTGATATTTTGTTTTTTCAGGAAAGGTATGAATCGAATTCAATTATGCAAGATAATGCATATTCTAATAAGATGAGAGAATTACTTAATTCTTTCAAGTGATATGTGATCCATACACGATTCTGTAAATTATCTGTAATTTGATTGGAAATATGATTGGATCAGTTTTCGAAATTTTTACATCTATCGGGAATTTCAGATATGACCTTTTTTGAATTATATGAGAATGAGTAAATGATATAGGTTCTTTGAATTTGAGTTCGACCTCATGTACAATTAACGATTGTACGAAAATATTTTATGTGATGAGTTATGATCTCCAAATTATGCTTATCCTACGGGGAATAAATCGACACTAGGGCGGTTGGGGTTATTTCCCCAACCAGATTATTTTTTTATTTGATCATAGGAGATGCAGTCATTAATACATTTGATGATGAGCATTTCGATATATGTCGTATGTAAAGTGATAATTCACATTGAGATATTCGTAATTATTTTTTTTCAGACATGGTTTTGTCATTGTATTACATATAATGAAGGGAGGGATGATATGGAGTTTTCGGAGAGCATATATACGCGTATTGTATGAAAAAAAGTCATCACTCAGTTTCAATGAGAATCGCGGAATGAATCTCGAGGAACATTTGGAAGTCAGTTTTATTAATTGCGCAGCATAGATCTTTGTAACTTATATCATTTCATACTGATAAACCGATGCATGGATATTTACATGATTATGAGTCATCATATATATGGGCAAATCTCAGGAACTATGCGATTTCGACTTTGAAACTTGAAGAATTTTCAGAATGGCAGCACACCTCCCATAAATTTTTGTTTGGTCCAAATAATGCTCAAATAATGATGGAATACTTGCGTAAATCACTTTGGAGCTCCGCCTTGGATTTGTGAGGGAATAAAATATTTTCCCATGTATTTGGATGGGACCCTCATATTTCCATAACTCTAACTGGCTCATGTGTATGTGAATACATGGCATCCTCGGTGTTGGAATAGAGGAAATGAGATAAGTTCAATAGTTTCCAGTGTCTTCTGAAGGTCTGTGGTACAAAATGAAGATGTGCCACAGCCGCCAAAACGCTCATTTCCGTCATTTGTCAAGCCTCATGGGCCTCGCATCACGACCGGGATGAGGTTGCAGTAGGGGCGATTCTCATAGTCATTCCTTGGGGAACAAACATCAGTTTACACGTGGTTTCAATCCCAACGGAATCGAAATTTTCGTGTGCTACACGAAAAACGATTTTTTTGACCCCATTTACGCTAAAATAACTTTTCTCATTTCGAGCCGCATCGTCGTGCGGAATCGAGCACACTATCGTTCTTGGGCTAGATTTGTAGGTTTTTGGATGTAGAATAAGATGTCGTTTCTGCAGATACGAAATATTCACCGCCCCGAGTGCTGCATCCATTAGAAGAGCGATACAGGAAAGAATGTAAAATCGGAGTTCGCTCCAACGAATCATCGCCACTCTGGCGCATTGATAGGCACAGCCTCGCGCGAAAACTATACACTTCTTCACATCATAACCTATCACATATCCGATTTTCAGACCGATCGGTGAACCGCCCCGCCTGTGGCGAGCTAAGGCGTGAGAGAATTATGGCCCTGTTCGGTCATAAATTGCGATTTTGTCACGAAGAAGCGTCTCCCAGTACCTTCCTTTAGTAAGTAATAGACTTCTGAATGATGCAGAACTGTTGAATATGAGTGGATCTTCAAAATGGTCTAATGCGAGTGGCGGAAAAAACGCGAATGTTCTTCTGACAACGTGAAAATAGGCCTGTTCGGCCAAACCGCATACTTCGTGAGATTTGCCCATATACATGGGTCAGATCAGTATATTTCGGCAAATCCGTACGCACGACCCCCGCGGATCTTTCCGCCAATTCTTTACATGGGAGTAGACACCAAAAATAGTACTTTCCCAGAGTTTCAGACCCCTTAAAAATTTTTTACGCCCGATAGAATTTTTTTGCAGTTTGAAAAAAGGCCCTTTTTAGCGTTTTTTGAAAAATTGCCATATTGACCAAAAATATCGTAGCGAGGCGTGCGAGATCACATTTCCTTTGTTTTGATGTCAACTTCTGGAGAAAAAATATGCAAGACTCTCAAAACCAAATGCGTTCAGTCTACGCGACGATACGTGAAGTCACTTTTTCCCGAGTCTTAGATCATTTTGGAATGGACGCCATTCCGACGCATCTGAATTGTTTTCCATCTAACTTAATTGATTTTGTTTGCCTTGAACAACCCTACAATTTGAGCCTTTGCAGGTCCAAATCGGATGGTTTTGGCCCGAGTTATGTCCATTAGAAGATGGTGAGTAATCGAAAAGTGCCCAATTTGTCAAGCTCGCCAAATCCATCGCCCTCCACCAATTGACTTAAAAATTGACACAGAAGTTTTCCCAAGTGTCCCAAACATGTGGAAAAAATTTCGAGCTGTGTTTCGGCCTTCCATTGGACCTATGAATTTTACAAACACCCTCATTTTTGCGGATTTTCGTGTAATTTTTGAAGCGGTTGCCACTCTCTTTCTGCGCATGCGCGCATCTGTTCTGCTTTGGGAGTCTCCTCATCGATAGCCCTTGCAATTTCCTACAAAATGACCCCTTGACAAAGTCTTTTTGATGCAACTGAACCAGAGATCTAGCTATTCTAAGGTAGGAAAAACTCGAAGTGCCGAAAGTACCCCAACTGACAGGTTTTAAGGGTGACAAGTTACATTTCCACTCCAAACATAATACACTTCCCAATTTTGACTCGATTCCACCACTCAAACACGAAACGAGGATGATGATCGATATTAGTCAGAGAAAAATATCGACTTTATTTCGCTTGGGGTGTGGGGGGAGGGAGGCGTGGAGGGAAGAAATGGATATGAAGTTATAACTTTATAATTATAATTAGGGGATTGGGAAAGAGGGTTTAGGAGTTTAAGAGTATATTTGGAAAAAAGTGTAAGCAGATCTACTGATACGCGACGCTAGGTGGCTACAAAATCTTATGCCTATAGAAGACTTTAGATGCAATAAGTATTATATGGAAGTGTGTGATTATTGATGAAAATCAGATTCTGGTTCGCATCATTGTTCATTAAATGCAGGAAATCAGAACTTGATTATTATAAGAAATAGTGATAATGAGGGTGATAATGAGACGTGGCTATATCAGGAGCTAAATTGGGGCGTGTACGTGAAAATTGATGAGTCATTTTCGGTGATTATTTAAGGTGGAGAACTATATTTTTGGGAATCTATAGATATCTGTGTGTGTTGGTTGAAATATTGTCATGTTATGCAATGAGGAAGCATTCTGCTAATTCCTTTTAGCAGCGTATTCATGAGTTGATTTTTCACTCATCTCTAGAAATTAACATGCATTCTTATGATTTCCAGAAATTGAATAGCGTGAGCCAATATGCTAGCTTTTTCCTAGTAGGCATTTTTCTTTCAAATAACATAGTTAGTGTGCGTGGGTCGATTAGACCCAGTTTGAGAAATTGTCGTTGCGATATCTCAAATCAGTTTTGTGGTTTGAAATTCCCTCTGTAGCCTTTCAACGCATGTCTAATGGATTAATGGATTAAGACAATTGTCGAGTTCAAATGAAGAATGTTACGGGTGCAAGCTGCACAGGCAGCCGCACTTCAAGTGTACCACATATAAGGACCGCCACTTGGTGCGGCCGGACTAGCTCAGTCAACAGCGTGTCAGACTCCTGATCAAGAGGTCGCCGGATCGTTTCCCGGCGGCCGCACTTTTTATTCAGTGCATGAACGAGAATAAAATCATAACAACTGGTGTCAGAAAGCGGAACGAACCCCGCTCACAAGTGGACTGCGTACTCGGAGGATAATCAACGATGATAATTAGGTGGCGCTGCCCACGCGTAGACCTGCTGTACCGACAAGATGGACTCAGGATCTACATAGACGACAATTAGAAGACAATGACATGAAGTCCAGACGACGAGGACATCGTCAACTCTGCCCAGGGGGTGTGTTACAGGCGCAAGCTACACAGGCGCCCGCACTTCAAGTGTACCACATATAAGGACCACCGCTTGGTGCGGCCGGACTAGCTCAGTCAACAGCGTGTCAGACTCTTGATCGAGAGGCCGCCGGATCGTTTCCCGACCGCCGCACTTTTTATTCAGTCCATGAAGGAGAATAAAATCATAACAAGAATTCCAAAAAATATGAATGTTTAAAAATTGTAGAAAATTATTTTTTGCAAGTTTGTGCGTAAAGTTGGACGTTAATAGGTAGTTTCCGCACGGTTTCCGATGCGGGAATGAGTGCGAGAATGCATTTCCGCACGTCGTTTAAGTGCAGGTGTGCGGAAAGTAACATTTCCGCACAGTTTTGAGCTAAGCGATGTGCAAAAATCTTACTTCCCGCACGATTCCTCCATATCTCTGCACGTTATCCTTCACCTCTAAGACCTTTGGATATACAGATCTACATGATTTCCTTCGTAACTTACTTCTTTTATTGAAAGCTACAGTTCAAGTATGAGCGACGTAATAGACACTTGACGTGTGTCATTCAAATGGCGTTCAAAAGCATGTGCTATTCAGGATTTGAAATTCCGCAGAAGAACGTCTCCTCGTATCTATATTAGAGTGGAATGAGGGGAAAAGGGTCGGAAGATTAATCGAGAATATAAAAAATGATATATAGTTTTTCCAGAATAATACGCATCTCATATGGGAATATCATTGATTGCATCGTAATTGGTGAATCATTCTCCGACTTTCGTCTGAGTTTCGGTGAGGGGACGTTCACAAAAAGACGCCCGTGCCTGGCGTGAGGGATATTTCAAAATGTGACGTTTCTGATAATATTCACCGACTTGACTATCTCTAATCTCGCAAAAATTACGAATTGAACGAGTGGAGGCAGCTCAAGACAAGGCTCAGCCTCTCAGCGCTCTTTAACTTGCTCGCTCAATTACTTATAAATACTACGGTGAATCCCTAATCCTAGTTCGTGAGAGCAATGGCGACCAGTCAACTATATAACTCCAATATTTCCGCAGTGACTCCATGGGTCCGAGAAGAGCGACCACGAACCACGGAAGACCTTGGGAGGGGATCGGCCATCCAAGTCTGGAACGTGAGCCTTACAGAGACAAAAAGACCGACCGAAGGGACGGGCTTCGCCCGAAGAGTCATCGGCGATATTGCGGTGTATAGCTGCTATTACTCACCGAACGCACCGATGAATGTCTTCCTTCGGGAACTGCGGGAACTCGAGGATAGTCTGAGACAGTGGAGAGGCCTCGCCATAGTAGCGGGGGATTTTAACTCCAAAGCTCCAGCCTGGAGTGGAGGGCCAGAGGATGAAAGAGGCAACGCGCTGGAAACAACCATGGCCCAATCGGACCTGGTTTGCCTCAACGAGGTAGGAAAGGCGACATGGCACAGAGGGGCATCATCCTCAGTGCTCGACTTAACGTTTGTTAGCGCGCCTCTCATGAGACGAGTCACGAAGTGGCAGGTCCTTGACTCGGAAACGCTCAGCGACCACTGCCATATCTTCTTCAAGATAGACCATGGCCGAGATGCAGGCATAGCACGGCAGATCGAGGGATGGCAAGTCCGCAAACTGGACGAGGAAAGCTTCAGAGAAGCAATCCTGAGAGCAGAGGACCCCGGAGAAGAGCTCTCGCCGGAGGAGACGGTATCGAGCGTCATCCGGTCCATCACCCGAGCCTGCGACGCCTCCATGCCGAGGAGGAAGCAACCCCGGTTCCAGAAGAGGCAAGTATACTGGTGGAACGATGAGATCAGGGATCTTCGCCGCAGCGCAAATGCTAAGAGGCGGCGAGCGAAGCGAGCGCGCAAACGTGGACGTCCATCAGCGGCAGCAGACGAAGCGGCCTACAAAGAGGCGAAGAAGCTTCTTCGGGATGTCATCCGTCGCAGCAAACAAAAATGCTGGTCGGAGCTATGCAACATGGTCGATCAAGATCCGTGGGGCACACCGTACCGGGTGGTCATGAGCAGACTGCGATTGAGAGACGGACCAACAGCGCCAACTGACAAAGAGTCAGTTCTACGAATTGCCAGGGCACTCTACCCGAGAGGGGAGCCCAGACTCACATTCCCTGGGTTCATCTCCGACCCAATCCCCCTCTTCACCGAAGAAGAGCTAAGACGAGCCGCTACAAGACTGGCGAATGGTAAGGCCCCGGGGTTGGATGGTATCCCTAATGAAGCCCTGAGGATAGTGGCTCGAGAGCAGCCTACCCTGCTATTGAAGCTGTTCAATAAGTGTCTCATTGCGGGAGTGTTCCCAAAAGTGTGGAAACGGCAGAAGCTAGTCCTCATCGCCAAGGGGAAGGGTGAGGAACCAGCGGAGCCATCATCGAATCGGCCACTCAATATGCTGGACAACATCGGGAAGATGTATGACCGCATGATCCTAAACCGGGCGGAGGAAGAGTATGAGCGTAGCGGAGGGATATGTCCCCGATGCAGTTTGGCTTCCGCAAAGGGCGCAGTACAATGCACGCAATAGAAAGCGTACAAGACAGAGTTCACAGAGCGCATACAATGGCTCCCCAACCAGGAAGAGGGTTTTGTGCCATAATATGCTTGGATGTGAATTACGCCTTCAACACAGCAAGCTGGGAACGGATCTATAGGTCCCTAGATGGAAGAGTCCCCCCTTACCTGCTCGCAGTCATCAGCGATGGACTGCGTGACAGAGTCCTCGTATGTGACACCGATGAGGGAGGGGTTGAGCTGGAATTATCTGCAGGGATAGCTCAAGGATCCGTGTCAGGATCGTTCGAATGGAACACGCAATACGACGAGTTCTTGAACATGAGTCTTCCAGATGGGGCAGAACTCATTGGCTCCGCGGACCATGCGGCATTAGTCGTGGTCGCCGAAACCGCGTGGCAAGTGGAGTGTGTGGCCAATGAAGCTCTCTACCGCATTGGTCAATGGTTCCCTGAGAACGGGCTGGAGCTTGTCGAGCACAAGTGCGAAGCGATGCTAGTCACCAAGAGGAGGAGTTTCGAAACTCCCGTGTTCTCCATCAACGGGTACGAGATTCCACTCAAGAGGGAACTTAAGTACCTTGGGGTTTGGTTTGATGACCGATGGAGCTACAAGGCACAAGCCAGAGAAGCAGCGCTGAAGGCAGACAGGGTCGGTGGCGCCCTCCAGCGGCTCATGCCAAACATTGGTGGCCCCAAGCCAAGCAGAAGAGCCTTACTCAGCACCGTGAGCTATTCCATCATGCTGTACGGTGCACCAATTTGGGGGCAGGTAGCTAGAGGGTCCGTAATCGATGCAAAGCTAGGTCCAGTCCAGCGGCGTTTCGCGCTACGGACGATCAGTGCTTATTGCACGGTGTCTGACCACGCAGCCTGTGTGCTTGCGGGTACACCACCCATTCGACTGCTTGTAGCCGAGAGAGTGCGGGTATGGAAACGCCAAGAAACCCTCAAGAGCGATGGAGTCGTGCTCAACCCCACTCGCAAGGCCCTCATACGAGACGTCGAGAGGGGGGAGACCGTCGAAGAGTGGCAAAAAGAGTGGGAGAGCTCAACGAAAGGGGAGTGGACGCGAAGGCTGATCCCCAACATAGCCAGGTGGATCGATCGAGCTCACGGAGAGCTGGATTACTGGCTGACGCAAGCGCTTAGTGGGCATGGCTGCTTCGGAGAGTACCTGGAGCGGTTCCAGAAGAGGGAGACCCCGGTCTGTCAGATGTGTGCGGCAGACTGGGACGATGTGGAGCATGCACTCTTCCATTGCATGAACACAGCTATGGAAAGAGCGGAGCTCGTGAACTGGCTTGGAAATCAGATCACCCCTGAGAATCTATCGCCTTTCATGCTCCACAACAAAGAGACATGGGATAAGATCGCCGCCTATATCAAGACGGCGATCACTCGAAAAGAAGAGCGAGAACGGGCATTGCAGCGTCAAGCAAGGGGCGCTGCATAGCGAACAACGACGACTTGAAGAGTGATCATTGAAGACGAAGAGAGAAGACAGAAGAGCGGACACACCGAAGAGGGACGCCTCATGGCGCGCGATACGCCTCCCACCCTGAAGTAATGCTAACGCGGTTCCGGGGTGGGTTGGTTAGATAGTGGTTAGCTGCCGCCAGTTCTGCAATGATGGCTTGCCAACATCGTAGGGCTGAGAGCAGAAGGTTTTAGCCCCCAGGGCACACGGGCGTTGGATTCATGCTCATCCGGTTTACCGGGTGAGCATGAATGAAAAAAAAAAAAAAAAAAAAAAAAAAAAAAAAGAGTGACTCCATAGGAGAAAGTTTTCATGTGACTCGAGCTTAACTGAAGTTGCTATATAGCCCGTTTGATTTTACCACGGTCACATACACTGACAAAATCATACAACGATCGAGTGAGTCGTAATCTTTGAGAGATCTATTGTTTGATAATATTGTCTTCCTCTACTCATACAGTCAAAAACGATTAGAATGGATTGTACGCTTTTTTCCTGAATTTCTTCATAATTTTCGTGTCTTTGTGAAACACGAATATGAATGTCAATTAGTCAATAATGTTTTTTCAAGATCACTCAAATCAAATTATTGACACTAAAAGGGGGAGGGGGAATGACGTTTGTGACATCTTTCTTTAGAGGAGTCGGTTCCAATGTAATACGGGGTGACAAAGGGGAGACATTTCTGTCAGAACTAAGTTTTTTCTGAAATCCGGTTGAAGTTCCCATTAGATGTAATGCACTCATATCAGAAGTTTTTTCAAGTGGGGGGCTCCGCCCCCCACACCCCCGCCGGGGGCTTTGCCCCCTGGACCCCGCTCCGCCTCCTGAACGTCCTCGACTAATCACTCAATTCCCATGAAGACAATACCTCATTCACCGTGGCTTCAGTGTACACTGTGCTTAGTCGGTCCGACTTAGCTGCATCAAACGAGAAATTCGTATAAACATCCTATCGTTACTAGCACGCACCTGACTACAATATAACTCTCAGCGCAAGTGAAATTAGATTCTTCTTTACATAATCTCAGTCCTTATTAACTTCAGTTAGGATGAACTAATGTCCATTAAATGTTCCAAACTTCTAATTGTAATTCTCCTTGTGGCAATAGTCGTGTGACTGTGTAAGCATGTAGAATTTATTTGGGTCTTCAATTTGAGAAACGATCCATGTCCCACCGATAGAGTTTTGAAAGAAGTTGGCGAGGTAACTTTAGTGCAGCAAGTATCAGCAGAGGAAACGAGGGATGTCTATAATAAAATCTTCAAACACCCCGGCGTAGAGTGAGATTTCGTTATCTCTGTTTTTCTGAATCCCCCGTACCTCCCTGTGCTCCCGAGTACGGGGTGAGTCGCGGGACCTACCCCACCCCCACCCTGACTCTCGCCCCTCACACTCCTAACTCTCATGTCAACCGTATCACTATCAGCTTTATTTATCTACCACACAAAAATTCAACGAGTGTCACAGAAGCTATTCTATACAAAATGCTAGGTATGAAATATGAAATTTTCACGTTACTTGGGAGAACAGACTTCCAATAGTTTTTATCAAAAGAATGTCCTATGCCACGTTTTGGTGAGAATTTCTACGTAAATACCTGTATACATAAAAGAGTTTGCAGTACCGAGCACAAAGTTGTCTCGTGAAAGTCAATGAAATATGATCTATGATTTAATCAACACAATCACTCGAAACCAATATCAACTCAAGGTTAATACCTTGATGTGTCGAACAAATTTGTGTAACACAAAGTCTGTGAGTCCAAACCAAACCCATGCACCCCTAGAATCTTACTCTCTTCAATGATTGCTGAGAGATATCCGAGGGAATACATTAGGCGATGGAAAAGAACAACCGCATCAAATGTGAAGAATTCCCAATTCGAGTCAAATTTGGCTATCTAGTTCACCGAACTATTCAAACACGAAGCTCTTGCTCAACTTTCCGCACAAAAATTACGAAAAATAGTTCAAGGAACTCGGGTGGAAGCTTTCTGCACTCATCGTCGGAATTCGTGCGCGACAGCTCTTTTCCACACTTATTCGACGATTCGTACAGGAATCACGCTTTCCACAATTGTTGCTTAATGTACTATTCTTCATAAAAAGTTCTTGTGGACTCAATTATTGATGAGATGAGCCGAAGATTCAACCGAGTTGTTTTAAGAGGATGTTGGATACGGACACCAGTGAGTTCACAAACCATTCAATGAATATGTCAGATATCGCAATTTTGATTTGTAATACCGACTCTTTGGATTAAACAAAATTGGTGTTATTTATTGGAATTGCGATATGTAAAAATTCATCGAATGTTCCGTGAGCTCAACAACGTCGATAGATATGTAAGCAGGATAGAAAATCGCCTTCCTCTTAAGATGAGCTACATTTGGGAGGAAATTAACGTTAGAGTGGACTCTCTTGAAAATTATTTATTTTAACATCATTTGATGATTCATTGATTCTCCCTTTCACTTCATCTGTTAGAATTAACAGTTTCCTTCAAAAAATGGGTATTATCATATTTCGTTTTCGTCCTTCATTTAATCTCCAGATCATTCAATAAGATTTTGTCTCATTCCATTGAAAATTGCGTTTTTTAAATATCTTCAGTGGAAATTCGATTTTTGCTTTCTCAAAGAGAAAGGGTTGTATTCGCGACAAGAGATTATTCTCCAATTTTTTCACTCAAATACATTTTTTATTCTAAAAATCTTCACTTAATGGGATGCAGCCTTAACTATTCTCTTCTCCTCCCCGAAATCTTTCGATTGTAGGTCACTCTTTTCCTTCCACGATCATCCCCTCCACGCAAAACATTCATCTTTGTCCCTCACTGTCTCTGTGTGTGTGTGTGTGTGTGTGTGTGTGTGTGTGTGTGTGTGTGTCCGTATGAGCATTACTCTATCTCTTCAACACTTTGATCAATCCTTCTGAAATTTTTATGAGTCATAGAGAACCACCTCAGGATGTGTTGCACCGATTTACACCTCATTGTATCAAACAGCTCACGACTTATGCGTCTTGAACAACAAAAGTGAGAAAAATGTCGAAAATCCTATTATTTCATTTACAAATATTCCTTCTCACAACTTTCATATCAAACTTTCTGTCACTCAGGCACCCATTTTTTGTCCATTCTCTCTCACTTGGTTAATATATATTTCCTATTTTCATTCATTTACCTCATTCAAATCATAAATTCTCCACCATGTGAAACAAAACCACTTTTTATTTTTTCATCATAGATTTTTCCCAAATTCTGTATCAACCAATCGATCTATCATCATGTCAACAGCAACATTTTATTAGCTCACTCTGAATTTTTTCATGAAGTCATTTTAGAAGATATTTTCCAGAAACTGAATTCAATTTTTACATTTTTATTTTCAAACACGTATAAGTCCGAAACTGTTCAATAGAATCGGTTGCAAATCCTTTCAGCACATCTTTGGCTGGTCCTCTATGACTCATGAAAATTTCAGAAGGATCGATCGAAGCGGTCAGGAGAAACCGTGAACGAAAAATAATGAAATGCGACTCAGAATTAGTTCAATTTTCACTAAAATCCATATTTTATTCTAAAAATTTTCACGTAATGGGATTCAGCCTTAACCATTCTGTTCTCCTTCCCAAAATAATTCTATTGTATGTCATCCTTTTCGCTCCACGATCAACCACCCACGCAGAATTTTGCTTTCTCAAAGACAAAGGTTTTTCGTGACAAGAGATTATTCTTCAATTTTTTCACTCGAATCCATTTTTCATCCTGAAAATCTTCAATTGATGGAATTCAGCCTTAACCATTCTCTTCTCCTCGCCGAAATCTTTTGATTGTAGGTCACCCTTTTCCCTCCAAGACCATCCCCTTCACGCAAAACATTCATCTTTGTCCCTCACTGTGTGTGTGTGTGTGTGTGTGTGTGTGTGTCCGTATGAGCATTACTGTATCTCTTCAACACTTTCAAACTTTCTGTCACTCGAACACTCATTTTTTGTCCTTTCTCTCTCATTTGGTTAATATATATTTCCTATTTCTACTCATTTACATCATTCAAATCATAAATTCGTCACCATGTCAAACAAAACCACTTTTTATTCTTTCCTCATAGATTTTTCCCAAATCCTGTATTAACCAATCGGTCTATCATGCTAACAGAAACACTTTATTAGCTCACTCTAGATTTTTTTATCAAGTCATTTTAGAATATATTTTTTCTCAGAAACTGAATTCAATTTTCACATTCTTATTCCTAAGGACGCATTAGTCGAAAACTGTTTGATATAAAGCTGTCTGAATCAGTGCAATACATCTTGAGGTTCCCCTTTATGACTCATAAAAATTTCAGAAGGATCGACCGAAGAGTTCAGGTACAAACTGTGAACCTAAAGTAATTATTTGCACGTCACAATTTGTCCAATTTACACTAAAATCCATCTTCCATTCTGAAAATCTTCACTTAATGGTATTCAGTCTTAACCATTCTCTTCTAATCGCTGACATATTTCCATTGTCTGTCACCCTTCTCCTTCCAACATCAATCACCCACGTGAAACATTCATCTTTGTCCGTCATTCTCTTTTCTTTCATTTGACCAATTCCACGTAAGATCAGACAGTCGAAAATTGCTGAAGTCTCAAATCTCTTCCAAGATGAAATCCATGTTTCTAAGGTCAAATTAACGAGACACATATTTTTGCGGTTTGCCCTATCATGCGCTAATTCGAAGTTATCAATTTTTTTCATTTAATGGGTATTTCGTGAAATCAGCAACTTTTGATCGATATAGATGCATTTTTCCGTGTGTAACGGCCTTCGTGGAGATGAGACTTGTTTAGGGGGTTCAAGTAAGTTATATTGCACCCAAAAATCTTGGTATAGAAACACAATTGGTGAGCAGGATCCACAAAAATTGATTTTGGTCGAAATCGAGGAAAGTTGAATAGCTCAAAATAATAATCCTCAATTTTGATGGAAAAATTTTCCGTGAACTCGTTGAAAAATGAGGAACAAAATGTACTTGGTCCGGTTTGCGCGACGTGGCGCAGAGTGGGGCTAAAGATCATTTTCTGGATTTTATCGTTAAAACTTGTTTTTCGCAACTGTGTGCGCGAAGTTGTAAAAAAATGAGACTTCTCTTCATTATTTACAGTGCGAGAAGTAATGCGTGAATGACTTCTCGCACAGTTTCACATTTACGCACTGGTGAAGTGTGCGTAAATGTTACTTCTCGCTATAATGCATTTTCATTCACGCACAGTTCCAAAATATGATGTCACGTCATCCCTCTGAATTCGGCCTTTCTTGAAAACTTCGTTTTCAAGATAATCTTGCTCGGACAGCGGTGCATTTAATTATAACTTCGCGCACAGTTGCAAAAAATAGTATACGCAACACGTGCGAGAAGTTTCCGCACACGTTGCCAACTCGCGCGAGAAGTAACATTCACGCTCACTTCGAAACTTCTCGCACACCCAGAAGTACATACAATGTGTCCTTCTGGCTGTGCGAGAAGTTCCAAAGTGTGCGTGAATATTAACTTCTCGCACTCGTTTGGCAACTTGTGCGGAAATTGACCTTCTCGCACTTGTTGCGTAATATACTATTTCATGATCGTTCGGACAGATGGAGTTCGTAACGAGTCTGTGAAGCGCTGCATCGATACTTGGACGCTTTTATCCACGCTAATAGCTGTTAAAGAATGATTCCCTTGTTTCTCACTGCATTAATTCCATCTGGAAGATAGGATATACTCCAAGTCATACTTGTGTCAAATAATAACACAAGTCTGATATCATACATGAGTCAAACTTAAATTCGATAGCATCAAAGCATCGTAGTATTACATTCACAATCTAAAAAACCAAGTTTGAACGATAGAATCCAGAAAATGATCTTTAGTCCCACTCTGCGCCACGTCGCGCAAACCCGACCAAGTACATTTCGTTCCTCATGTTTCAAAAAACTCACAGAAATTTTTCTATCAAAATTGAGGATGATTATTTTGAGCTATTCAACTTTCCTCGATTTCGGCCAAAATCAATTTTTGTGGATCCTGCTCACTAATTGTGTTTCTGTACCAAGATTTTCTGGTGCAATATAACTCACTCAACCCTCCTGAACGAGTATTATCTCCACGAAGGCCGTTACACACGGAAAAGTGCATCTATATCGATCAAAAGTTGCTGATTCAACGAAATGCCCATTGAATGAAAAAAATCGATAACTTCGAGTTAGAGCATGATGGGGCAAAACGCAAAAATACGTATCTCGTTAATTTGTCCTTAGAAACATATATTCCATCCTGGGAGAGATTTGAGACTTGAGCAATTTTCGACTGTCTGATCTTACATGGAATTGGTCATTTGCGTGTTTGTGTCCGTATAATGTTCATCCTATCTACTCAAAACTTTAATCGATCCTACTCAAGTTTTTATGAATGATACAGGATGAATTCTTAAAGATATTTGGAAGAAGAATTCCATCATATCAAATAATGAGGATGATGAAAATCTATCCTAGAGTCTTAATCACTTATATTCTTTTCGATTTTCAATAAGATTTTGGTTCCCCGCAGCAATTATTAGAAATTGCCGCAGGGGACCAGAATTTCTGTGTCAGATCCATAAAGTAAATGATAAGATACTCATGAAGCTTGAAATTTCTGGAAGAAATCAAAATTTGTTAGCCACCTGCAGTCGGAAATATCGAAGCATACATGGGACACTTAATTTTTGTATAGAAAAATATATACCTCGAATAATTTTTTATCCGAATCTATGACTTCTTTATGTAAGTTTGGATATCCAACCAATGGCTATTTATTGATATAACGTGATTTTACTTCATCTCACTATATTTAAGTTCATCTACTTCCTTATACGTCTTCAAGTTTATTCGATTACGCCGCCAGGCCATTGGATCTCTCTTTTTACTCATCAGAAAGAAAGTCTACCAAAAATTGTAATACACAGATAGATACGATATTCATATCAAAAGATTTCTCAAAGTTCATATCGGAGACTTATGAATCCTATTTATCTGATCATAAACCAGTATATGAGAGTTTCCACAGAACTTTTAACTTTTGTGTTACTGCAGTGTTCCAGGAGTATTTTGAACTATTCGGAGTGCGCCTGAATGGCATTTTATAGTATTTGGCATCATTCAATATGGACTACATTCTTTTTTGTTGAAACGCATCCCGATTGGTCAATAGCAGACCGCAAAAGATGATTTTTGGGTGGTTTACAAACGTACCAACGCGATTTTTTGAATTGATAAGGCTGTAACTAAAATACCTATGCCTCAACTACTTCGGTGGAATGATATATCCATCTACTTATCTCATATTTTGAGAAAATCTTTGATTCAGAGGTGTGCGCTGATTTGGCTATGATACTAGCTCTCATTCATCGATGTTACCGAGTTTTGTGGGAAAACTTTTTTTGGCTATTGTTTACGAAATTGATGAAATACCTTGTGCGAAACGGAGAATTTAGCAATGAGTTTTTAAAGTTGAAAAGAAGACGAATCGAATCCCGTTTGGTTTGTGAGTGTGCGTTGACCCGGACAAATTTTATAGAGCTTCAAAGCTCATGAAGTTATCGCGCCACTGGCTTTCAAAATGGTCATTTTTTGATGTCATACTCAGGAGACGCGAAGCACAGGGTTGGGACCTTGTGCTCTTTTTTCTTCATCACAGAGAGGATATGACCGCACTATTTTTAGTTGCAATTGTCGATCGGTATTTCTGTGAGAAGCTGAGGAGAAATATTTGAATCCGGATGGTAAGCTAAATAAGCCTCTAAATATGATGGTATCGCGATTTTCTTGGTGTTTACATGGTGTACGGCTAAAATATGAACAAAATAACACTACAGTGTATTCTAGAAATTGAAATGAGACTCATAGCTTGCGACGGGCACCCCTACACTACCGCAACCCGCTAAGCATCGGCGTGCCCGCGCAGTAATGCCACAGGCACCAGGCCAACTGTATGCTTACACCAGTCACCGCCAGGTGGACGCCAATCTCTCTCACAAGCGGAACAGAGGACCATAGGAAGGAAACCAGCCCAACCGCAGAAGCAGAGTCAGTCGGCCCGGAGCTCTGGCTCAACTCACTAGTTAATCTTGGGAGCTCCAAGTATTAACTCTCTCGATCTTTCTCCTTTCTCGGCTTTAGGAGCTCTAGAGTCGTGATAGATAGACCTCGGGAGCACCGAGGCAGAAATGTTATCCAGGAGCTCTGGATATCAGCCATCCTAAATCTTCGCATCCTGGGGGCACCAAGATATGTAAGATTAGTTAGGATATTGTATCCTGTATAACCCGCCCGCGAAAACCGACCGGGGTGAAGACATTCGGTGGGAGCTCCATCAAATGTCGCTGTCAGGAGTCCACTGACAGACTAGTTCACTAGCCAGTCGCTGGCTGCTCATCGCAAGGAGCTCTTGAGATGAATAGAACAGTACCCGTATTATTCCGTTCAAGTAACTTCAGATGAATTGTATTTCTATCAACAGTTTTTAGGGTTATTACAGTGTATTAGAGTAGCAGTGAACTAGCCAAGGCCTGAGGGCAATTGAATATATCATTATTAATTCTTCTGTACATATTATTCTTAATATATATTATTTATTCCAACTTCGTTGTATTCAATTGTCATTCCCACCTAGAATTCCCGACATCCTGAAATCCCCTCAGTTACATGGCGCCCAGACAAATTGTAACAGGCAGGCTAATTCGCTGATTCTAGGCTAGTATTTTCATATGTAAAAGTTAGTTCTTCATTAAGAAGTCGAGATGGCACCAGTTTCTTGGGTCTACCAGTTGAAGAAAATCGAACTCATTGCAGAGTTGAACAGCTAACAGCTAGATTCTACCGGCAGTATGGCCACGTTAAGACAACGTCTAGTACAGTTTGTCCGAGGTCACCCCGAAGAATTTTCAGATAAACCTGAAGATCCTGCAACTTTCAATGAAGAGTTGGCAAAAACAGAGGATACGAAAGAGAGTTTACAGACGGCAGGAGCCGCTAGTACATCCACAGCTGAAAGAACCATCATCATAGAACAAGCAGTGCCCGATCACATACGTACTCTGGAAACTATGAGGAAGTGGAATTGTCATTTTGATGGTAAAGACCTATACTCTTTCCTGGAACGGGTCAACGAACTACAAAAAGCATATCAAATGACAGACGAGGCATTAGTTTCGGGACTGCCAGAACTCTTGAGAGGAGACGCACAGCTATGGTACAGAAACATGAATGGCAGCGATATGGATTGGAGAAATATACAGGAAAGCATGAGGTCATATTTTTTATCTCCGAATGAATTACGCAACCTTACACAGCGAATAACAGAACGACGGCAGGAATCATCGGAATCAGTACGGTCGTTTATAACTTCAATGCTCACTCTAATGCGAAGACGAGGAGGGTATGACATTGAAAGACAACTAGATACTCTGTTCTATCAGATGAAGGCAGAGTATAGACTATACATACAGCGGTCAAGCGTTACGACTATTTCAGAGCTGATGCAGAGGACAGAAGAACTGGAAGAAACGTTGAAACAAATGAATAAAGATACCAGAGAGTCTCGCTTACCTTCTAGGGGTAGTGCAATGACCATAGCTCCAACTTATGATGGCAAGACACATTGCTGGAAATGCGGTCAAAGAGGTCATACAAGGTTCAACTGCAAAAACCCATCAAAGAGATTTTGCTCATGGTGCGGTAAAGATAATGTCCTGAGCAGAGATTGTCCTTGTCCGAAACAGGAAAACGACAAAGGGGCCGGAATACCACCAACCCGGACCCAGAAGAATCCAGATACTACGTTGAAGCAAGGATAGGATATAAAAGGTTTCTAGCTCTAGTGGATCCAGGCTCAGTACATTCCTTCATCAGTGCCAAGGTCAAAGACACATGCATTAAAGAAGAATGGCAGGTCTCGGACGGGTACAGCTCAGCAGGACTAGCAGATGGCTCCGTTACGACCCTCACGGGCCAAGCAACAGGCAACATCGAGATTTTAGGACGTAAGTTGCACCACCGATTCCACATCATGAATACCCTGGGGTGCGATATACTACTAGGTATGGACATGCTGCGTCGGTTGAAGATTAAAATCATTCTGGATAACAAAGTACTGCAACCAGGGTATGGGAAGGGGCCGGACATCTGCACAGTAACAAACTTTCAAGGACTAGCGGAGTTATCATCGGAGGAAGAGGAAACCTTACAAGAGATCATCGAAGAGGAAAAAGGACGATTCGCGGAAATAAAAGGGGTCACCCCACTGATTGATCATACCATTCGTATGAGAAATAAAAACCCAATCAAACAAAAACACAGACCATGCAATCCAGCGAAGCAAGAAATTATGAACCAAGAACTAGATATGATGCTCGAGAATAAAGTAGTTAAGACCTTCAAATAGCCCATGGAATTCACCAGTTGTAATCGTCAAGAAAAAGAACGGGAAGCATCGATTTTGCATAGACTTTAGAAAAGTGAATGATAACTCAGAGAAAGACGCCTACCCCATTCCGCAGGTAAACGCAACACTCGACAAGCTAAGGGGAGCAAAATATATATCAACGATAGATTTGAAAAATGGCTATTGGCAGGTTCCATTAACCAAGGAAAGTTGCGAGATCACAGCGTTTACAGTACCGGGTCGTGGCCTATTCGAGTTCGTGGTTATGCCGTTCGGCCTACATGCGGCAGCATCTACCTTTCAACGACTCCTAGATAAAATAATCACACCAGATTTAGCACAAAACGTCTTCGCCTATTTGGATGACATCATCATCATAGCGGAAACATTTGAAGAGCATATTAAACTCCTACGAGAAGTATTGAAAAGGTTGAGAGAGGCAAATCTAGTACCAAATTGGGAGAAATGTCACTTCGCACGAGAAAGCCTCAAATATTTGGGACATATTGTAGACAAACACGGACTTAGGACGGATCCTGAAAAGATCGCGGCCATAGAAATGCTTGATACGCCTAAAAACGCAAAGGAACTGAGACGATTTTTAGGTATGACATCCTGGTATAGGAGATTCATAAAGAATGCATCACAACTTTCAGCCCCATTGAACAAACTGCTAAAAAGGAAAACTAGGTACGAATGGGGATCCGCACAGCAGAGAGCATTTGATCAGCTAAAGAAACAGATGGCTAACGCCCCGGTGCTAGCATACCCTGACTGGAATAAGTTGTTTACCTTACAGACCGATGCAAGCCAAACTGGATTAGGGGCTGTACTCACACAAGGGGAAGGCGAAGAAGAAAGAGTGGTGGCCTATGCCAGTCGGTCATTGAACAACGCAGAGAAAAATTATTCGGCGACAGAACTCGAATGCCTCGCAGTCAAATGGGGCATATGGAAAATGAGAGACTACCTTGAGGGCTACCATTTTCGAGTATTAACAGACCACCAGTCACTAAAATGGTTGGATAGCATAGAGAGCCCTTCAGGACGACTGGCGCGATGGGCTTTGGAACTCAGCCAATGGGACTTCGAGCTCAAATATAGAAGAGGCCAAGATAATATTGTCGCCGATGCGCTATCTAGAAAACCAGTGGAATCATGCCAAGTAAACAATTTAGTCCAATGCAAATGGTATAATGGCATGCTGAAGAAAGTCATGGATAACCCACAAGACAATCCCGAATACTGCATCAAAGGAGGACGTCTATACCGCCATATACTACACACGCTGGACTTCAACGACGCAGAGAATCACGAGGAATGGGAAATATGCGTTCCATCAGATGAACGGACGAGAGTGCTAACAGAATGCCATGACGCTGCTACGGCGGGGCATCTCGGAGTCGCCAAAACACTAACCAGAATATCCAGGGATTACTACTGGCCAGGGATTCTCCGCGAAACCACCAAATAAGTCCGGAACTGCCGAAGCTGTCAACAACATAAGTCACGTCAACAAGTACCACCCGGACACATGCATGCCACCACGGTCAACGATCCGTGGGAAATGGTATCAATAGACTTCATCGGACCTTTACCACGATCCACAAACGGTAACGCATATCTACTGGTGATGCAGGACAGGTTCACGAAATGGATCGAGCTGAAGGCATTGCGGAAAGCCACAGCCACCGCGACCATAAAAGCTCTGCAGGAACAAGTGATATTTCGCCATGGAGTACCTAAGTCCATAGTCAGTGACAACGGTCAACAGTTCAGATCAAAGGAATTCCAACAGATGATGAATAATTTCGGAATAACACATCGGAGGACGCCAGCTTACGGACCGCAGTGCAATCCAGTTGAACGGACCAACAAAGTTATAAAAACAATGATCAAGCAGCTCATTGAGTCATCACAACAAACGTGGGATAAGCAGATTTCAGAAATTTCGTTTGCCTACAACACCGCTCCAAGTGACTCCACTGGGTTCTCTCCCGCGTACCTGAATCACGGGAAGGAACTATCCACACCCGGCAGCCTGAGCCAGGAGGTAGGTGGTCGTAGAACTGGGGCAGAAAATAGGTTCAAACGAATGCATTAAGCTCTAGAACTATCCAAGGCGAATATGGCACGTAGCTTCACGAAACAACGGTTTCATTACAACCTAAGGCGGCGAGAATGGGAACCTAAGGTAGGTGAACTAGTCCTTAAGAAACTCCACACTCTATCAAACAAAGCGAAACACTATAACGCCGCGTTAGACAAAAAAGCAGATGGACCGTACAGAATCCGGAAAAAAACTTCACCAGTAATATTCGACCTAGAAGACGATGAGGGCAACGTGATCACCGACATTCATGTCAAGGACCTTTCCCCGTACCGGAGCAATGACTCAGATGAATCAGATGAAGATAAGACGCCTAGAAAATCCGTAGCTAGACACACCTAGAACCCAGTAAACAGATGGGTAACCTCTAGAATTCGATTACAGCTAGTCGCCCCTAGAACTGAAACCTGTTTCCCGATAGCAGAATTAGTAAGAGTGAGTAAGACTCACTCTCCGAAGGAAGAGGGGGATGCGACGGGCACCCCTACACTACCGCAACCCGCTAAGCATCGGCGTACCCGCGCAGTAACGCCACAGGCACCAGGCTAACTGTATGCTTACACCAGTCACCGCCAGGTGGACGCCAATCTCTCTCACAAGCGGAACAGAGGACCATAGGAAGGAAACCAGCCCAACCGCAGAAGCAGAGTCAGTCGGCCCGGAGCTCGGGCTCAACTCACTAGTTAATCTTGGGAGCTCCAAGTATTAACTCTCTCGATCTTTCTCCTTTCTCGGCTTTAGGAGCTCTAGAGTCGTGATAGATAGACCTCGGGAGCACCGAGGCAGAAATGTTATCCAGGAGCTCTGGATATCAGCCATCCTAAATCTTCGCATCCTGGGGGCACCAAGATATGTAAGATTAGTTAGGATATTGTATCCTGTATAACCCGCCCGCGAAAACCGACCGGGGTGAAGACATTTGGTGGGAGCTCCATCAAATGTCGCTGTCAGGAGTCCACTGACAGACTAGTTCACTAGCCAGTCGCTGGCTGCTCATCGCAAGGAGCTCTTGAGATGAATAGAACAGTACCCGTATTATTCCGTTCAAGTAACTTCAGATGAATTGTATTTTTATCAACAGTTTTTAGGGTTATTACAGTGTATTAGAGTAGCAGTGAATTAGCCAAGGCCTGAGGGCAATTGAATATATCATTATTAATTCTTTTGTACATATTATTCTTAATATATATTATTTATTCCAACTTCGTTGTATTCAATTGTCATTCCCACCTAGAATTCCCGACATCCTGAAATCCCCTCAGTTACAAGCTCTTGACTTGATTTTGGAAATTTATATCGAATTTCGGAGAATTCGATGATGAAATTCATCTTAAGGTCAAGTCAGGCAAAATATAATCCGTATCGATCGTCTAGACAATGTTTTGAATCGAATCTATTCGATTGAAGTTGATTCACGAATGTTTCAAGTGTGAAATTCCGTACATGTCGTTCTGAACCAGATACCTCGGCTTGGAAGAGAGTGGCACCACTATTTTCACATGTTTTCGAGGTCTAAGAATCACATGAAACCCATTTCAAACGTGTGCGTTGAGAAATTTTTTTTTTTATTTCAGAGAGTCAATAGTTAAAAGTTCCATGGAAACCCTCATATGTATGTGTAGAGAACAATTCTGATATGGGATGTGGTGGGATGGAATTCGAGGATGAAGGTTCAAGTGAAAAGAAAATTATGGATGGAATCAAGGGAGAATTCGATTTCGATGGTTTTGATTTTATGGAAGAAA
Organism: Eretmocerus hayati; assembly: GCA_029851415.1. Classification (NCBI taxonomy): domain Eukaryota; kingdom Metazoa; phylum Arthropoda; class Insecta; order Hymenoptera; family Aphelinidae; genus Eretmocerus; species Eretmocerus hayati. The sequence continues at coordinate 113,007,791 of CM056743.1, forward strand.
ATATTCTATCAAACGATTCATGGTTAGCTGATGAGACAATAAATCAATTCATGTATATATTGAAATAAAAATTCTCAGAAATAGATCCAATCAATACAGCAGTCATGAAAATATGTGATGAAGTAGAGGCAACTATGGATGAAGACGTTCAAATAATACATAGTGACGTTTTTCGACATTAGAGACGTCTGCATTATAGACCACCTTTTATATATATATTATATATATATATATATATATATATATATATATATGATAGCCTTTGTTGTGATGAGCATTCATGTGAGGATTTAGATGAAGTAGAAAGAAGCTTCGTTATGAAGAGGTATAACAATATTGCTAAGGAATTAATTGTTTTTAAAAGAGTTCAAAAACAGATTCGAGTTCTTGTGGTTTCTTTGCGACTGCAAATGCAATGACTCCATGTATGAAGAAAGATCCAGCCTGTATGGTATATAACATGGATATGGATGTAGTGAGATAGTATGTGACAACCATAATCTCGAAAAATTTCGATATTTATTTTGAGGATTTAAAAAAAGGTAATTTCATATAATTTCTATACAGCATTTCAAAATGTGTGCGCTTACAAGCCGATAATGTCACTCACTGTTTACCCCCCAGTCCAGCTGAGCCTCGCGAGCTCACTTGTCATATATATAGAAGATATATATACGTAATTACATATATATATATGTGGATCTAGCGTATTGAACACTTTGGGAAAAACCGTATATACGGTTCCAGACCCCGTTTATACATCCATGAGACACTTTTATACGTGTACTTTTCCGAATTTCAGCTATATACGCCCACGGGGCCTATATAAATAACAATTACTGATTTTTGGGAAAATCAGAAGTGACTTTTCGAACACCGTGTTCAAAACGTCAATTCTGACTCTGCTGCGCGTTCTGATAGTCTCTACAGCCTATTTTCCGAGCTCGCTGCGTTGAGAGTGGAATGGATGTGGCCAATTCTCCTTGGAAAGTTGCAGTTTGAAGACACGACTTCAAACGCGCCACCCATTTGTGTCAGTTGCATATCAACTAGCACTGGAGATGTACATGAGAGTGTGCGTTCTGTGGATGGATTACATATTTTATCTCGCGATTCCACCTTTCATTCACATGACTCCGGTTACAAAAATTGTTGCAACAATCAAAGCAGGGCAAACAAGCTGAATCACTGTTCCTCAAAATTCCTACGGCAAGCTATATTTCTTTCAGCGAAGAATGATCCATGGAGTCACAATATACATGGTCTACGTCTTCCGCTATCCAACCTCCTTAAGGCGATGCGGTCACCGTACACGCTGAAAGTTATTCGCACTTTTATCAAATTTGCTTGCGATTTGGGTGAAACGAAGAGAAGACCCGCGTTTATTATCATCTAATTTGAGTTCGTTTCCTCGTCGTTTAGCTCAAATCTCAAAAGAATCGGATAAAAGTGGGAATTACAAAGTGCCTGTATTATAGGTTAGGAGGTGCCTGCGCTCAAGTTATTCCCACTTTTCTCCAGTTCTCTTGCGATTTTAGCCAAACGATGAGAAGACGAACGCAAGTTAGATGATGATAAACGTGGGTCTTCTCGTCGTTTCACCCAAATCGCAAGCAAATTTGATAAAAGTGCGAATAACTTTCAGCGTGCATAGTGCACGGTGACCGCAGCGCCTTAATGTAGGCCAACGGACATAGGCTGGTCGTACACCGTACACCCGTTTTGCAGAATAGCAGCTACATCCTATCGCATTTTACGCCCGAATCAAAACGATGATTTGAGCATATAGTATAATTCTGTTTCGCACCACGCGCTCACGCAAGACCCTGGTGGCGCTAGACTTGTGCTGTAGATAGTCCGTTACGTTACTGGGCTGAAGACTCGGGGAACTTCAACTCTGTTTCGCACCACGCGCTCACGCAAGACCTTGGTGGCGCTAGACTTGTGCTGTGGATGGTCCGTTACGTTACTGGGCTGAAGACTCGGGGAACTTGGAGTCGCTGCGTAGGACTCTTCTGTGACTCGACTGTGCACCTTCAAGCGATAGTCGTCTATCTTGATGTAAAGCGTGAAGGTTTTACGAACTAACTGCTCGACTGGCTCCGCCGAGTCAGTGATAGCAACTCGAATAGCGTTTGAGCCCGTCAAAGTCTGATGTATCGATTCTCCTGCGGCTCCTGGAGGCGGCGGGGTCTCGCACTTGGTCAGATTCTTACTGTTGTGGCGTGAGGCATAGCAGTGAGTCCGGCCGCCTTTTTGCTGGTCTGAGAGGAGACTCATATCCCTCGGGTTAGGCTTCGATATCAAAACCAAGCCCTGATCGTTTTTTGTTGACCATTCCGTTCAAGCTTCCTTTAAGAGCATGCGCCTGGTGGTGTGAACGCAACACATCATGTATTCCGGCGAGAAGGCGCTCAACTACTACTAGAGCTGCTGGAGCTGCTGGATTTGGCATTTCTAGGAGGCTCCCGAGTCGCTTATGGAGTCGAGGTCAACTGTGGATCGTTCAGCCGACTCAGCGGGGTATGTTTATTATTATATTCAAAACTCGCCCCATGTCCGTTTGATTCGTTAGGTGCTAAGCACAGTAAAATCCGTGATAATTTGTCCAGCAAAACCTGAGAAACCTCGAAAACCTGGGAAAGACCGAACAATTCTTTTTCCTAAAAATTCTAGAACTTTCTAGTCTTTTCGCGAAGCTAGAAAATTGTGAGGAGAAGGCTTCGATTTCCCTATTCCATGATGGCAAGCAATTATCATCGAGTAAGAGTTGAATGCAGACAAAAATGGTAGAAAGGAAATTGGTGAAACATTCAGACGAAGAAGAAGAGATCTATCACTGAGAATATTCGTCCATTTTTCTCGAACACTTCTTCCCTGCAGCTTCTCTGCCATGAATGAGGAAGACGTTGCCGGAATCTCTGACTCTAGCGACCCTGGCTCATGGTGGGACTCCTGTCGTGTAACTAACAAGTAATCTCGATAGTACAAGCCACGCTGTTGCAGCAAGCACAACTTGGCACCAACCTTGTCAGGTTTGGAAATTCTGAAAAGTGAATTAGACACACCAAACCACCCCATTTCGAAAACGCGTTCCAAAAAATGCTTACTCTCGGATTCTTTATAATTGATTCATAAATACAGTACCCGTCAAAATGGATGGATCATGAATAGTATAACAAAATCAACTATAACTCTAAAACGTTCCATTGTACGAAAGTTTCTAAAAGAGCATCTTGAAGATCACAGAAAAATCTATCTATTTATGGGCTCAGAAAATTTTTTCAAGAATTTCTTCATGCTGATAATCGAGGCGGGAAACTGAGAAAAAACACACAGCGAATCACCTGTAATTGTAACGAGAGTGATCCGATCACGAAAATTCTAACGGGATGTTGTAGATCGTTCAAAAACCCACAAGTTTGTGATTGAAGGTTTTTTTTTAAATGACCTCTCTGGTCCGAGCCACGAGTTCCGGGAAGGAAACTTTCTAATGCATGGTTCCTCATGGAGATATTGAACCACGCGCCAACTCCACTAGCTCAGGCGCTATTCAACCACCAAGAACCGCCCCAAAATCATCAAACCGCATGGTTTCGACATGAAATTGTCTGCATTTCTCAGATATGCTGTCAGATTCCTGCCCAAATGTAATCTGGAGAGGCTAATCTGGAATTGAGTGAGTTTTTGGAGCTAAAGTTACAAAAACAACTGTTGATCACATCCAAGCAAAAATCTGGAAGCATATTCGAAGAATTCAGACAATTTTACGCCAAAAACATGTGGCTCGAAAATTTTCTGGGGCAGTTCTTGACCGTAGAACAGCGCCTGAGCAGGTGGAGTTGGCGCGTGGTCCATATCTCCATAAGGAACCATGCATTAAAAAGTTTTCTTCCAAGAGCTCGTGGCTTGGACCAGAGAGGTCGTAGAAAAAAACCTCCAACGACAAACTTGTACGTTTTTGAACGATCTACAATAGTCCGTTGAAATTTTTGTCATCGGACAACTCTCGTTGAAATTGCAGGTGATCCGCTGCGAGTATTTTTTTTCAGTATCCCGCCTCGATTTTTAGCACGAGAAAATTCTTGAAGAAATTTTCTAACCCCATACATCGATAAGTTTTTCTGCGATCTTCAAGAAGCTCTTTTCAAAACTATCGTACAATGGAACGTTTTAGAGTTATAGTTGATTTTGTAATACTATACATGATCCATGTGACTTTTCTCTGCTCAAAGCGACATGCACATACCCTCAACAATTTCCAGTTCTCGAATCATCACTCCTTTTCCACGGTTTTGCGACCCGATTGTTTGTTGTTGTGTAATTCATATCCTAATTCATCACAGCCGGACTCCAGATCACTAGCTGTATCACGCTACGTTCAGTGTTCACGCGCGTAGTGCGTAGCGTAATACAGCTAGTGATCTGGACTTTGGTTGTTATGAAATATAATATGATTTGCGAATTAACGAAGTATCGGATCGCGAAACTATGCCAAAGGAGTTTTTATTAGAATAATTGGAATCTTTTACGCCACCTACGTATCGCTACGAGCAGTAGGAAAATCACATGGCGTTAAAATCAAAACGCATATTCATCGATTAATCATGAAAATACAGGAGTAAGGGTTCTTTGAGACACGATCTCGATATGAGGTGTTTTAGTGTACCGCTAACTCACATACTTTAGAGAGACTGTTCGTCACAAGTTTGGTGCCAATTGTGTTTGGGACAGTCATCACTGAAGAATGCTGGAGTTTATGGCCAAACCCCTTACCAGGTCCCTTACTCGGCAACTCGCGTCAAGTTTCGGGAAGTTTTCCCGTGGTCACACCCTGCATGAATCTGTTTATTGGGTGGCACAAATGCCTCTGCTTCAGCTCATCGATAGAGTGGAATTTAACAGTGTGGCAGTATTTGGCAGTTACAGAAGGTATCGAATGAGGTGGATTCCCATCCGCGGGAAAAATTCTAAACCAGACCGCAAAGCACCCTGTGAGGGGTTTGGCAAGAGAACGAGCGTAAAAAGCCTTGACAACCCCCTCACGCCACAGCTAACAAAGCTGGTCCAGAACTTTTTGAGCGGTCGGGCATCTCCCTCATTCAACACTCTCCCTCACTGCCAGACATAATGCTAAATTGCCACATTTTGGTCGTCCCGTCGATAAGTTACAGCCGAGTTCTTGCGCATGTGTGGTATTGGTAAACTCACATCGACCTCCCCCTCAGCCCAACCCCCCCCCCCCCCCACTCCAGAGCCATAGCGTTTGAGGGGTGAATTTAATTACCTTTCATGCACTTCCAGCTCATCTACCAACTTTCTCGAGTTACAATGCCGAGAGGGAATCAATCGGTCATTGCATTCAGTGCCGAGAGCAAATTCCACTGGTCACTGTGCGACCCCCCCCCCCCCCTCCCTCAAATTAGTCGAGTCGCTGCTCAAAGACTGGTATTGCGTGTCGTGATTTCTCGACGCATTGGCTTAGTGGCTTATGAGAAGAGTGGAAAGGCTCTGAATGTACTCGTGATGAGTGTTAACTCAGATTGAAGTTAAACTGGACCGACTCAATGAAAGTTGCGTTTCAATCACGTCAGAAGTTACCAATAAAGGAATGGCTCTGAAGCGGGAGGAGTGATGTGGGGTTATTAATACTACACGTGCGCAATAGATGGACAACTGTCCCAGCCCCTTCCTCGCAATTGGCGGCGATAGATCTCGTTACGTATTTAAAAGCGCATGAGTGCTTCATCACCAAGCATCCAGGACATTGCAACTCCAGTCCTGCCGATGGGTCCTGATACGATGAACCAGATTGCAGGTGCGGAGAGAGGCTCTACCCCCCTTACAGGTGAGTGACGAAAGACATAAGATTCTTCTGCTCGAAACGTTTAGTCATTCTTCAATATGGATGAGCTACAAGTACCGTCAACTAGCGCCACCTTGCTCGTGCAGAACGGCTTCCCACTCTATGGTGGTGTAGTAGCAAGGTCCAGGAGAAATCGAAGAAAATTCACCCTAATTGAGTTCTAATCTCTCAGTCTAATCAAATTGTTTTCAAAAACTGTTTGAGCCCCCATCTCTTATAGACGCACAATGAAGCCGTCCCACTTACCACTAGTGATATATCCGTGTGGAATTTGATAAAAAGAAAGAATTACTCAGCCTTCTAAATTGGTCCGTATCATTTTTGCCTTCTCGAGAAATAGATGAACTGCCCTTGTCATATTCTTCAGTGCGTTCCGCATGACGCATGCGCGTTGTTTAGTGACGAACAAGTCCAGGGTGGCTTTTTCATCGCTCAAAACGATAAAAATGATTTACACGGCTCGACGCGCAAACTGCGTGTTTCCATGCTTCCTCGCTGCGCGAGGAAGCATGGAAACACACAGTTTGCGCGTCTCGCCGTGTAAAGCGGCATATGCATCTCGTGCCAAAAACTTTGTTCTTCACGATAACCTTGTTGGACGTCGGCTTCGCCGACGTCCAACAAAGTTATCGCAAAGAACAAAGTTTTTTGGCACTCGACGCATAATATACTATTTGATGACGATTGGAATTCAAAATGATAGCTTGAAACAAAATCTACTGATGCAAAGTATAGGTGGAACTCTGCATTCATAAGGGTTGAGCGAGAACCGCTAATACGAGATCGGAGAAAAACGGAGTTTCACCTGTAAGCCAGCATTGCTATGTATAGTTACTACAACGTGTGACTATAGTGATCTCGGCATCAAAGTTGTCAGCTATAGGAATTCTGTAAAAGAAAAATCGGTAGAGAACGAACTTCTCCAATAGAATCCCCGAAAAGGAAAACACCTCTACCCTCCTATTTTTCATGATTATTGATAAACATGCTGGAATCACGCACTCCAGTTCTCTTCTTCTACTGCACGTGGAGACATGTACGTGGTATGGAAATACTCGCCGTGGAGAATCAAATTACCCCTCTGCTTGGGCAATTTTCGTTGGAATCTTCTGCTGGACTTATTCGTCACTAGACAGCACGCAACGCGCATGCGCCATGCGTAACGCACTGACGAAGCTTTAATGCTTGCTTTCTATCAGTTTTTCTGCACTTAGATTGTTCATCGGCATAAAAGCCCAGATCACTCGCTATCTCACAAAATGTCCACGCGTGACTTATACATCTTAAACAACAGCTGGCGATCTGGAATTTTATGATGACGAACAACAGTTTCAAGTGTGAGAAAACTAATAGAGCAAAAGATTCACGATAAGACGGATATCTCTTTCTCTCAAGACAAGCACTACCAATCCAGAAACGTGCCGCCGCGTGCAACAAAATAGAAGTAACGGAGTGGTTCCAGCATATCTATTGATAATCTTGGAAAATAGGAGGGTTGGGGTACTTTTTTCTCAACGCGGATTCATTTCTAGGAGTTTTTGACGTATCGATTCCTCTCTTTGGAATTTGTATATCTGACAACCTCGGTGCCAAGATCGTTTAAGCGCTGCTTGGTTGTGCGTGGGCGTCAGCGCTGTGTTTTCGTTGTCATGAGGCTGGTTCCGGGTCGTTTTGGATGGCAAACATCTCATTTAATTTCAGGCAGCATCCATTAACGTAGACACAAACCAAGGATAAGTATTGGTCACGGTTGATCAGTCATCTAAATGCGTTATTATACTTATTATCCAATTATCTAGGACTGCGAGCCATCCTTCAGATGCTCAACGCGACCCTGTACTAGCGGCGTCATGGTTGTAGGGATATTACGTGGCGTTCGGTACTGCGCACGCGCAATCTCTTTTCCCGTCCTTTCGAAGTCCGAGATCAGAAAACTTCTATAGTTGAGGACCTGATAGTAAAACGAATTCTTACATGACTACACATATTCAGGATTGTTCCACGGCGCATGACGTCGACGAACGCATTATGCTACTGTAGGATTTCTTCAACTACTCTGAGGCATAAGTTCAGTGCAACCTTTGATTTACACTTATTAGAATTCCAGGGGATTGAATTAGTCCATTCATGCGGAGGTATCCGACGTTCAGCAAGAAGTTGAATCCATTTTTGGAAAGATCTACAGAATTCGAATGACTGCGTACACCCAGCTGATTTTGGTTCAGGGCCATCAGTGACATCACGCGTTTCGAAACTTTCGTGATTTAGCTATACCTCATCGGACCTTGTCACTGTAGATGGGGCTTGCACGGATGTTAGTGCAGCAACATTTGGTAATGGCGAATGGTCTGACGCAATGCGAATAACAGCACGAGGAAGAACTAACTAGTATTTGTAAAATTATACAGCTAGTATTTGAACGACCTGATTGCTTGAATTGATCTTCCAAAAAAACCAAAAAGATGGAGAGAAAGAAATCGTTTCAATTTTTAAGCCTTATCAAGTTGGCTAGTGGACATATTCTTGTCGTGCCAAGTGTACATGTCAATTCTTTAGAGGCAACATTCAATTCAGTTGAAGTCAGAGGCGTCACCTTGGCCGGGATTGTGATGCTCCATGAAAGTAAGTATCACACATCATGTTGAGTGCTTCACATTTGTGTCATGGACGTGGTTCAAGCTTTGTGCAAATCTCATGCCTACCTTGTCTAAATTAGCCATCTCTGACACTTCAGAGCATGTATGTTGGTGAAGGTCGTAAATAATGCCTACCAAGTACTGCATGAGAAAGTTTGCATAATTATATTTTCATAGGTGGTTACAAAGTCGCAGCCAAATTCATAACACAAATCTGAAACATTAACCTTGTGAACGTTTATGTACCAAAGTGAAAGGCATTCTATGGTGCCATTATCCAACATATTCACAACAACTGTTACTCTCATTTCATGCACGATTTTTCTTTGTTGCAGAGGAGCCGGAATACGTTCAGGAATGGGTAGATGGCCGAGAAAGCGTAATATGGGACAACCAAATATACTGCCAGAAACTTTCGCAAGGTATACTCTTTTGGTCTCCCTACCAAAGGAAATATCCCTATGATTCCCACATGTTCCCGCAGCAACAGCTATTATCCTAAGCTTGCAGCTGAAGATGATGGTTATGAATAAAATAAAAGATCCATTACCTGGAATATATTTCAGGAGTCCTAGAAGTTTTTCCACAGGCTGAAGAACTTAATTTATTTTACAGAGCCCTGAGCTAGGTACAATGCCGGAGAATGGTCTCCTTAACTCCAAAGCCCCAGCTCCTTCTTACTCCTTAATTTCGATCTATTCAGCTTGTACTTATCTTTTCGATTTTGCTGAAAGCTGTCCTTCAACCGTGCCTCGCGACTTCCATGCCAAAAGCAAACCCATTCTGTAACATGTTCTTTAATCTCTCCTAAACAACTGGGAAATTCCAAAGTAATTGGGACATTTACTTCGACATGCAGTATCATCAAAACGTGCAGTAAGAGGCTTTGTTACACTCAGGAACTCTGTCTTCAATGATATCCTTTCTACAGGTTGAAAAATATAATTTTTCATACAGAGTCCTGAGCTAGGTACAATGTCGGGAAATGGTCTCCTTAATTTTGAAGCCCCAGATCTTTCTTACTCCTCAATTTTGAACAATCAGCTTGTACTTATTTTTTTGAACTTGCTGTAGCTGTTTTTCAACCATGCCTCACAACTTCCATGCCAGAGGCAAACTCATTCTGTAACATGTTCTCCAATCTTTCCTAAACTGAGAAATTCCAAAGTTATTGGGACATTTACTTTGACATGCAGTATCATCAAAACGTGCAGTCAGAGTCTTTGTTACACTCAGGAACTGTGCTTCCAATGATAGCCTCCAAATTATAGATGACAAGTTAATCTTGAATAGTAGTCGAAGTGACCTTGATGTTTTCGTGGGTCCTGAGTCTGTTCATGGAGCCTGAAATTGCTTGTGTATTCAGGTAGTCCCTTGCATCTTGCATGAAACAGATTACTGTCAGTTCCGAACAAGAAATACACATCGTGTAATGACAATCAAGTCTAGACATTTTGACATTTTTTAATAAATTAAGGATGTAGGAATATATACTAGAATATATACTTGAATGGACTGCATGGTGTCTGTGGAACTGAAGAGTCATACAAATTTGTTAGAAGCAAACTTTTTTGATATTATGTTTTTCAATCATTCTGACTAGTTGAAAATTTTCAAAACAATTGGAACAGCTAGTATAACATGGATTATCATAGACAACTGCAGCAAGAAGCTATGTCAGGCTCAAGAACTCTGTCTACAATAGTAGACCTCTCATACTATGATGAATTATAGATGACAGATCAATCTTAAGTAATGGTGGAAGTGACCTTGATCATTTTGGTGGTCCTGAGATTGCTTATGGAGCTTGAAATGACTTGCATATTCGGGTGGTCCCTTGCATCTTGCACAAAACTGATTACCTCTGGCAGTTTTTGGAATGGAATATCTGTTCCCTCATAACAATTAGAACCAGGATTTTTGTCTCTCTTTTAGTTAGTTATGGATGTTGGACTATACCCTAAGAGTGCTCAAAATTTGCAAAGAGAAAACGATTGAAGGTAAAATGTATTCAAATCAGTCCTGCTGTGTGGATCATTCAAGGGAGTAGCCTCGGTACCGCGCTAGCCAAATCGATCGACTTTTTTTTAATATCGCGAATCTGCCTACATGTTTGTCTTATGTCTTAATCAAATCGCAATTGACTCCCACTCAAATTTGCATAAGCATCGGACGCATGAGTTGTGGGATATCGATCCTTAATTATCAAAAAATTTGTCTTATTTGTGACTTATTCTTGACTTCGCGCTGAAAATTGACCAGAACTTCTATCCAAGCTAACTAGAGCTGAAAAAAAAAGTTCGAGCACCTTTTTTGTGTAATTATCTACAAGAGAGCGTGATAAGGACGAAAACTGATCGGCCAGTCCTTTATAGTTTAACGATCAACGCGATGCCCCATAAGGTACCGTGCTCAACCTCTAAGAATGTCAATGCTGATGGTTTGACACAGAAGTAGCCGAGGCTTGTGAAATTTTTACTGCATCTAATTGACTAGAAAATACACCTTTCTGCCAAGATTGATCAGAATCTGATCGGTAGATCTTCAACCGAGGTTACTCCCTTAAAAAATAATTGGGCAGCTAATTTGTGATGTTGAAAAAATTTAGCAAGAAGTTCTGTTGGGTGTGTCCACAAATGATGCATATGCATGCATATGGAGTAGATAAGTGATCTTGGCACCGAAATTGTCAGCTACAGGAATTCCAGAAAGAGAATTCAATACTTTCAAAACTCCTACATACGAATTCGCGCTTAGAAAAACACCTCCACCCTCCAATTTTCCAAAATTATTGATAAACATGCTGAAACCAAACACTCCAGTACGTCCCTTCCACTGCACGTGAAGACATGTTCGTGGTATAGAAATACTTGTCTCGAAAAAAGATAATATCCGTATCCTCGGAAATCTCTTGCTTTCTATTAGTTTTTCCACACTGGGAATTGTCCACAAGCATGGAAGTCCAGATCGCCAGCTGTCTTATGTAAGTCATGCGTGGACTTTGTGTGAGACAGCGAGTGATCTGGACTTTGATGCTCATGAACAACAATTCCAGATAAGTGATCTTGGCACCGAAATTGGCAGCTGCAAGAATCCCAGAAAGAGAATTCGATACTTCCAAAACTCCTACTTACGAATTCGCGCTTAGATGAACATCTCCACCTTCCAATTTTCCAAGATTACTGATAAACATGCTGAAACCAAGCACTCCATACGTCCCTTCCACTGCACATGGAGACATGTTCGTGGTATAGAAATACTTGTCTTGAAAAAAAAGTACCCGTATCCTCGGAAATCTCTTGCTTACTATTAGTTTTTCCACACTGGGAATTGTTGTCCACAAGCATGAAAGTCCAGATCACCAGCTGTCTTGTGTAAGTCACGCATGGACGTTGTGTAAGACAGCGAGCGATGTGGACTTTCATGCTTATGAACAACAATTCCGAGTGTGGAAAAACTAGTGGGAATCAAGAGATTTCCAAGCAGACGGGTATTTTCTTTTCTCAAGGCGAGTATTTCTATTCCACGATCATGTCTCCACCACGTGCAGAGTAGAAGAGGCGTACTGGAGTGCTTGGTTCCAGCGTGTTCATCAATAATCTTGGAAAATTGGAGGTTGGAAGAGTTTTTCTCAGCGCGGATTTGTATGGAGGAGTTTTTGAAGTATCCATCCCTCTTGGAATTCCTGTAGCTGACAATTTCGGGTACGTGTGCAGTGCCTATGCGCAGTGTGCACTGCATATGCATAATTGTAGACGCACCCTTAGGCTCAAAACTTCTGCCCCTCGTAGTAAATATAACTTCTACACTAGTGTGATTTGTCTGTGAATCAAGCTCAAGTAGAAGTCAAAGTAACTCTGACGGTTTTTTGTGTCCTCAAATGACTTAGAGTCTGAAATCACTTGCGCATCCAGCTGGATCAGGCCCTTGCATCTTGTATGAAAACAATTGGATCAGTATTCTTAAAACAAATAAGTTTCGAAATTTATTTGGTTGGTTATGCATTTTAGACGACGTCTTCAAGTAAATGAATGAGTATCTGCGAGAGTGAAAAGTCGTAAGAAATCGAGATTGTAATGTAGTCGGAAAAAGATCAGAAATTCAGCTATATCAGCTTCAAATTCCGGTATTTCGATGTTTGAAGTTACAAATTTAGGGTGCCTACCAAACCTTGAATTGAAACCTCTGAATTATCCTCGCAATTGGTTTTTGATCCTCGATTACTTGGCATATCGATGGCTCAGTGCCGAATTTAACTATTTGAAAATGTCTGGCTGAACAGGACTATCTTGTATTGAGGTAGTCCTAACGTGCTACAGTCTCTGCTATAGATAGAGACCCTGTGCGCACACTATACCTCTCTCCGCGTGGCATCGCATACACTCTCCCACTATACCCACACCACGGGCGTAGCCCTATTCCATGGTTGTTGAACTATAAGTCATGAACCAGATGACAGATTTTGCTGCAACTTTGCACAGAGCCTTATTCCATTATAATTCACGATACACTAGTTTTTTTAAGAGAATCCGTCAAAACTTACTTGGAGGAGGAACTATGAAGCAAGTTTCTGCACTATATATACCATTAGAGCTGTGTTAAATTGCATATTTTCATGATTTTCCTGTTCTAATCTGAGATGACAGAAATCGCTAAAATTGTAATCGAGTACGTGAAACATTACTACCTAGCCACAGAAAAAAATTGGGGGAAATTGATCGATAATCATTCTACGTTAGTACTACCTAAATGGAAGGTCGCCGGTTTTTTTTAAATGTAGAGTCTTCCGGGGATTTGTATGGTGTTTCAACTATCCATAACACACCCTCTGTCGGAATTTCAAGGAGCCTGTCCACTTCGTTTTCGAGCATTTAATATTCAAAGTTCGAGCTCGTAACACGTGAAGGATAGGGACGGCGCAGCAGAAGGTGACTGCCTTGAAAAATTAATGTCATTCTTTATGTGTTATCCTTATCCTCGCCAAGAATAGGGATCCGTGCCAATTTATTGTGTTTACAAGAGGGCTCGGATGTTCGTGATGTTTGTTCGCGCAACACTAATTTTCTGCTTCGCAGAGAGCGCATGTGTGTGAGCGAGTACGAGCTGATTTGCTGTGTATACCCGACTGTACATGAAAGACGAGGTCGCGTTGCTATCAAAAAAACACGGATCGCTCGAACTTTTCATCCTGACTGTCCCAGGAGACATCTTCAATACAAGATAGTTTCGTTTAACCAGACATTTTTAAATAGTTTCTTTTGGTTCCGCACTGTAAAAAAAAATTTCGAAAAACTTCAACCAACTGGTTGAATCAGAAATTCAACCATTTGGTTGAAAATTCAACTAGTTTCTTCAACCATTTGGTTGGACTTTCAACCAAATGGTTGAATTTTCCATTCAACCATCTGGTTAATTTTTTTATTCAACCAGTTGGTTGAAGTTTTTCGAAAATTTTTTTTACAGTGTAGGCTATCAATATGGGTAATTCCCACGACTCGTTGATATTTTGGGCAGGGTTTGTAACTAAACTAAATGAAACGAAATCGTTGAATATGTTTCGTTTCGTTTATTGGAAAACGAAACTTAACGAAATCAAACGTTAACAGTATATCCACAAAATGAGATAAACGGAACAAAACAGAATTATTCTGTTTTTTGTTTCGTTAAACGGAGACCACGGTGTCTAGTGTCTAGTCTATAGCGGGGAAAAACGGGGAAACATCTGGAATTTGATTTAGTCGGGGAAAATCGGGGAAACTATCTGGAATCCTAGTCGATAGTCGGGAATCTGGTACCTCGACGTTCAGAGAGATTTGGAAATCTTCCAAATCTCTCTAAACCGTCCTCACAAGGTAAAAGCTCGTTCTTTGTCATCGACCAAGAGACGTTTTTACTGAATGTTTGGGAAAATATTTCCATTACAATTCCAATTTTGTGTTTTGAAAAATGTTTTATTAGTCTGGTGGTATTTATTGTTCGTATTTTTCTAAATAAAGAAAATATCATTCATCCGACATATCGAGTTTCTTCCAGGGTGTCTACCGGTCCTTGAAGTCCTTAAAGTCCTTAAAGTCCTTAGAAAGTCCTCATTTGATTCGAAAAATCCTCAAGTCTTTAAAAAGTCTTGAATTGCAGAGCTTAGTCCTTAAAATTTCGAGATACGTGTGCAAAAATAACTCCCTTCAATTTCAATCTGCGAGAATGCCCATCAAAAATCAAGTATTCCGTGAACTTGGATAACGAGATCTAATTCAATCAGCTGATAGTTATGCTGATTATGACATAGTTTGATATTACACTACTATTCGAACCATGTACCTTCAAGGTGGGCCCCGCTGATGCAAAGTTTTCTACAGGGGGCTTGAAGGTACGCGATTTTATCATTTTATGTCATAATCAGCACATCCGCTGAAATCAGCGCTCAATTAACAATTTCATGAAATATATGAGTCGTTCAACACATCCTGACTAAGGTGACTATGCGTGATTTGCCCCTATTCCCTAGTTTGCCCCCACTCAAGTTGTCGAACGTACGCCACGGGTCTCTAGAACCAGGTGTAAATCCATGGTGCAGACCACCCAAAGGATTGTTGTGGGATATCATTTTAGGCCTCTGTGGGATCATTTTCCAGCTAGTATAGAAATCGCCACTTGGGCTATTTTTTAATAAAGTCCAGAAAACGTGTTTCTTTTGCGACCTTCCGACCTCTTACGCTCTATAGCTCGAACGGGACGCGTTTTGTAGAAAATGTGTGGAGACCTTTTTTGTAAATCTTGAAAAATTAAGAAAGAATATGTCCTTATCCAATCCCGCGAGACTCAACTGTTGGAGAAATTAGAGCTTTTTTCTCGAAAAATTATATTCCTCCCGCTCTCTCGGTCCACAGCTCGAACGGGACGCATTTTTTCGAAAAATGTGTAGAAACGAAAATTGGGGAAGAATATGTTCTTGTCTAATCCCGTGAGACTCACCAGTTGAAGGAATTAGAGCTTTTTTCACGAAAAATTATATTCTTCCCGCTTTCTCGGTTCAAAGCTTGAACGGGACGCACTTTCTTCGAAAATTGTGTCGAGACCTTCTTTGTAGATCTTAAAAAATTGAGGAAGAGTATGTCCTTGTTTTATCCCGTGAGACTCACCTGCTGAAAGAGTTAGAGCTTTTTTCACGACAAATTATATTATTCCCTCTCTCTCGGCCCACAGCTCGAACGGGATGAACTTTTTCGAGAAATGTGTGGAGACCTTTTTTGTAGATCTTGGAAAATTGAGGAAGAATATGTCCTTGTCTCTTTCCGTAAGACTCATTTGTTGGACATATGAGAGGTTTCTCCACCAGAGATCGTATTTCCCCCGTAATTTTCCTCTGTTTTATAGACATAATTGTAAAATGATGTGTTCCATCGGAAGTTCATAGTTCATAGAACGTTATCCTATAGAAATATCGATGGCACACATTATTCCATGAATATGTCTATGAAACAGAGGGAAATTACGGGGGAAATACGATCTCTGATGGAAAAAACCTCTCATATGTCTAACAAATGAGTCTTACGGGATGAGACAAGGACATATCCTTCCTTGATTTTTCGAGATCTACAATAGAGGTCTCTGAACATCTCTCGAAAAAGTACGTCCCGTTCGAACTGTGGAACGAGAGAGCGAGAAAAATATGATTTTTCGAGAAAAAGCTCTAATTCCTTTCAACAGGTGAGTCTTACGGGATAAGTCAAGGACATATTCTTCCAAGATCAAGAAGAAAGGCCTCTACACATTTTTCGAAAAAATGCGTCCCGTTCGAGCTGTGGACCGAGAGGGCGGGCGGAATATAATTTTCCGAGAGGAAAGCTCTAATTTCTCCAACAGGCGAGTTTCATGGGATTGGATAAGGACATATTCTTTGTTAATTTTTTCAGATCTACCAAAGAAATCTCTGCACATTTTCCAAAAAAACGCGTCCCGTTCGAGCTATAGAGCGTGAGAGGTCGAAAGGTCGCGAAAAAACACGTTCTTTGGACTTTATTAAAAAACGGCCCAAGTGGCGATTTCTATACCAGCTAGAAAATGATCCCACAGATGCCCAGAATGATATCCCACTACAATACCTTGGGTGGTCTGCACCATGGATTTAGACCTAGTTCTAGAGACCCGTGACGCACATGCAGACCTTTCTGTGAATTTTTATCATATTTATTACGTTAGAATATGAAAAAACAAACGTTTCGAATCAATTCTGAAGGACCCGCGCGTTTCTTGGAACGAAAAATTAATAAGTACCAAAATTTGCGCGGAAAAATGGTCGGAACCAATCTCAACGTACGTTATCTAATTTTCTTTATTTTTGTCTCAACTTCAAAATCTTTTTCGCCGAATCGCAAAATTCAATTTTAACTAAAACTAGCATATTACTAAAATAAGCGCAGTGTTCCTAATTCGTCCCCATTGTCTCTTTTTAAACTCGTCCTTCAAACTCCATCATAATCCATCAATTCAACTCAATAAGTTTCAAAGGCGGTACAAAAGCTACGAAATGAACTAAAGTACGTCTTATTTGGAAATCTGGGAGCCGAAATATCCCGATTTCACGGAAAACCCGTATCATCTCATAGAAATAGCCATCTTTTCCACGTGGGGGCAAATTAGGAAGACACTGTCAAAACCGAGCAACAAATTTTCTTTTGCAATAATCCAGCTCATTTTAAAGGTCTTGAAACGAGCTCTAAAATGAGCTGAAGTACGTTGAAAAATATTGAGACGAATTAGAATGGCGAGCAAAACAAAAGTAGTGGGGCAAATTAGGCACCCTTCCTAACAACTCTTCCCAAATTGAGATACAGCTTCGATTGTCAATAATCATATCACCCTCAGCGATTTTTTAAGGAGCCTCGGTCACTGATTTTGTATCCTTTCAATCGATCTTGGAGGACTAGGTAGATGGTGTAGGTAAATAGAGGACTAGGAGACTCTAGATGGACAAAACATATGTTCTTTCCATCTACACAACCATAGTCCTCCAAGATCGATTGAAAGGATTTTATACAACTTCATGTACCAACAAGAGAACGATCTAAAATATCTCCAGATCTATCTCAATCACTGATTGATTATCACCAATATTCATAAGATCGAATTCATTTTTTCCTTCTTTTGTTGACTAGCAGATTTTTCAACAAAAAGTTTACAGCCAGGAATCTGACCCTGAATATCTTATACTCGTCAATAATTATGGAGATTTGTGTGCTTTATAACATGATTAGTTAATAATTGAACTATTAGATCGATATCTGCATTGGGAATGTTGTATTCGACATTTCATTTGAACTCTGGAAAAATTGTTTACTTGAAACCCACTCCTCAAGATGATTCATTTTAGTCCTTAAATTTATCCATTTTGGTCCTTGAAAGGTTCTTAAAAAGTCCTTCATTGCCCCGCAGAAAATCCGGTAGACACCCTGTCTTCCCTTTAAGAACTTTCACGGGAATCGTCGGGAATTCCAGAAAATTTCATCGGGAAAAAACGGGAAACCATCTGGAATTTGGCGCGACCCTCGTAATAGACACCGTGCGGAGATGAAAACATATTCAAAAGCAATTGAGTTTCGTTCCGTTTATTCAACAACGAAACGAAACGAAATTGATCCTGATTTCGCCGATGAGAAACGAAACCAAACAAAAAAGAATTACCAGGGTTTATACCTAAGTATATGTTTCGTTTCGTTTCGTTTATCTTCCACGAAATTGGGGTAGAAGTTAGTTTTGTTTCGTTTTTCAAAAAATATAAACGAAATCCTAGGCTTTTGTTTCGTTTATCTCCTAAACAAAACTAAACATAATTATTCAATTCCGATAACGTTTTTTATTTCGTTCATCAAAAACGAAACTAAACAAAAACGAATCATAACTTTGTCAACAACAAAACGAATTCCAACATTGATTCCGTTGAGGAAAACGAAACAAAACGTTAATCATACATAGTTTCGTTTTTGAGAAACGAAACCAAACGAAAATGTCCCGTAAGGTCCTTGAAAACAAAACGAATTTGAACAATGATTTCATTGGAGAAAACGAAACCATACAAAATTACCCATGGTTTTGTTGAGAACGAATGTCAACAATAATTTCGTTGAGACTCGCGAAACCAAACATTAACTAAACATAATCACCTTAAAGATAAACGAAACAAAACGAAATTAATTTGGGATTCGTTGACCTTGAAAAAAACTAAACGTAATCGAAATATATGGACGGAAGCAAAGGTATATGAGTCAATGAGTCTCGACAACTATTCGTTGCCATTGCAAGAGTGGAGTCTTTCCGAGTGAGATTCTGCCGAAACTGTGGAAGAGGCTGAATGCCTGTTACACCGCATACACAGTTTCGAGAAAGTAGCGTTATATTGGCCGAGTTTGCAGAGAAAGCGCTCGCGCGCGTCTTGCCTATGCTGTCATGCATAAGGGTGTGTCCACAAATGAAGCGCCCGCGCCGCGCCCCGGCGCGTGGCACCGCTCCCGGCACCGGCGCTGGCGCGCGCCGAAATTGTTTGTGTTAATTTATAGGTACACACACGTTGACTCCTCTTTCCGGAGTTGTACTTAGGGACTGAGGTGGCTAAACTCCGGTTCTATACTTCGGATATAGTCGGTAACGTGGGTAATTTTTGAGCCTGCTCAGAGCGCGGTGCCAGCGCGGGTGCCGGGAGCGGCGCTACGCGCTGGGGCGCGGCGCGGGCGCTTCATTTCCGGACACACCCTAAGGCCGAGTCTACATAAGAGCGCGAGTGGGAGCCAAGTGCGCTCTCGCGGGGTGCATTTGCTCTCGCGGGGTGCATTCGCTCTCGCCGCTCAGTAGCGCAGGTTTTTCATGTTTTGAACTATTGTGCGAGGACTGATGGGGTGGTGTCGCACTACAGAACTACAATTCGTATCAACCTATGTTCGTAATCAACGTTGGAAATCTAAGAAAATCGTCTTCAATTAAGGTAGTTGTACACTAAAGTTGAAAATACAGTGAAATCTCTGGTCGCACGGACATCTCTGGTTGCATCAAAACTGTCTGCTATCCGGAGGTGTCCGCTAATCAGAGGTTCAAAAATATGATTATACTTCTACTGGTGGCAAAAAATTGTCCGTTATTGAGAGGTGTCCGCTAACAGGAGGTATCCGTCAAGGGAGATTCCACTGTATACCGAAAAATCACCAAAGTTGGGGGGGGGGGGGGATTTAGTTCAAGTGTCAATGAACACCTGTACAAAATTTCAGAATGATTGACCGTTTTTTTTCGGAGTGGTAGCCATCAAAACCCCGCCACTTACATTGAGTTTATATGGGAGTCGACGATTCCGCATGAGCGCCATACTAAAAGTGACGAATTTTGATGACTACCACTCTGAAACAAAACGGTCAATCATTTTGAAATTTTGCACAGGTGTTCATTAACACTTGAACTGACACCAACTTTGGTGACATTCTGGTATATTTTGCATTTCAGTGTACAACAACCTTAATCACCTACAACTTTGACGGCTATATTCCGATCATGAAAATTCTCACCGAAACTTGTATCATTAATCCACAAATTTGGTCTCTTGTGAAATTTTCGTGTAACCCCTCCCGTCGAGCCACGAGCTCCTAGAGAAAACTTTGTATTGCATAGGTTGCTTGTGCAGATACCAAGGAGTGCGACTGCTCATTTCCGTTAGCCCTATTCCAGTGCAAAAATTCATCGAAAAAATATCACGCCACGTGATTTCAGAGTGAAATGATCTCGTAGAGAATGATATCATATTTGTATCGTGTGTAACGAAGTTACTCCTATTAAGCTGATGCACCACCTTATGATTTTTAGGTGATTGGTAAAGGTCTGTAAGACCGTGTACAGAATAAAATAGAATTAAATGAATATTTTGTCTCAAATTCGACCAACAGGGGCAAAACATGAAGTGAATTGATTGTTACGATGAAACTTGAGGGCCCGTTGTTATTGAGGCGGAATCTGATATCTTTTTCTGCTTGATGAGATGATTTCACTTTGAAATCATTTGGCGTCTATTCTTTCGATCGATTTTTGCACTAGAATATTGCTAAAGGAAATGAAACAGTCGCACTCCTCGGTATCACCAGCAGCCTATACAATACGAGTTTCCTCTCGAGACTCGTGGCTCTGACAAGAAGGGTCACATAAAAATTTTAGAAGAGACCAAACTTGTAGATTTCTGCATGATCTACAACATTCGGTGAGAATTTTTGTGATCAGACAACTTCCGTCAAAGTTGTAGGTGGTTCGTTGAAGGGCTATTCCAGATAAGATCGTCCAATGAACCAAGGTCAAAAAATTAGATTCCATCCGCGATGAAGTATATGATTCTAGAGCTGAAATGAGGTGATACGTGTTTTTTTTTTTTTTAGTCCACGTCGACTATGCATCGGAGCTAAGCAAATTTCTAGTTTGGAGCAATGTTTCCAGACTGTGCAGAATCTCGGGCACGCGCAGGACGTGGCACGCTCTCATTCGTCGACGCCTTTCACGGCGATGCTCGCCTCGATTCGAATCGCGCCACACCCTCAACGTTTTGATCCGCGGCAAATATCATCAAAAACTCATCGGATCACCGCGATTTTGAATTTTCTCCCCGGATTGGGTGGGAATAATCCAGGGTGAATTACGACTCAAATCCCATGTGGGGGCCAGCACTTTATATAAAGGCTATGTTTCCTGTCCTAGATGTCTGCCTCGGTAGCCTAGTGGGCTAAGTGCTTGCGCTCGAGGGTATTGTTTTGCGTTCGGCGTGGGTTCGAGTTCCACTTGAAAGGTTTTTTTTTTAACAAACTTTCTATTGACAAATTATGAGCCTTGTACGATAACTTGTAGGAAATTTTCGAGTTTTCTCATCTTGCAATTATTTGGTTTATTATTATTTATAACGGAGACGGATAGTAAATGATGATGTGCTTGTTATTTTCGCATCAAACAACACTGACAGTGGTCTGATGCAGCCCTCAGCGATGTATATACTTACGCGCACGTCGATCTGCTGCTCAATTTTCGATACATTTGCCGGGGATAAAATGATCTCTTTGATGTTCTCATATTGTATAGATTCGATAACATTACTACAAATATCTTACTCAAGTGATGAAATAGCAAAACTGAACGAATAATGAGGCCATGTTCAAGCAAAGCGTATGCTTGACTAATAAAATGATAATATAGACGTATACCCGATCCATTCGGTGCAATCGATGTCAATCGGCCATTTCTTGTCCGATTTGGATCTATCTTGGCTCCTTCTATCCATATTTGATGTAGCTGAGTGCCTGAATGATTTATATCACGTTAGTAATTCAATTTGAATTTTTGTAACCGCAAATTACCCGAAAACTCAAAATTTTGGAGTGAAATTTTTCAACCGATCGTATGAAAAATAGTCTCAAGGCCAATCATCGCAGAGACAGCTATTCTAGGTGATGAAATGGTTATCCAGACGATAATTGAAATATTTTGGTGAAATCCAGAATTTTCGTATGTGGGTCTTTCTCGTCAAATTTTCGGGTTTCCACGCTCTTTTCGTGCAAGCTGATGAAACAGCTCGTTGGTCATACGACTGGTCGAGGTGTATGTTATTGTGTAGAACTATTCCAATTGATTTGTTCACCTATATTCAAGATAAATGATACATCGTCTGCAAATAACATGAATATACTGTCATTGTTTCCACATCACTGTGCTTCAGTGATGTGGAAACAATGTTAAAAAATGCGCCGGGTCATCTACTGCTTGTAGATGATCCGGCGCTTTTTTTAACGTCGAGCTCAAAGCTCGAATATTGAATTCACGCAGAGCATCAGAACAATTCCATATGCAGGTTCCCGGAACTATTCGACGAACCTTCTCTTCGAACGGAAAAAACGCTAACCGATGTACATGACAATATATTCATGTTACAGTAATGGAATACCCATTTAATGTCATCGCGCTCAATGTTATCAACCGCTTAATGTTATCAAAATTGCTGACCTCGGTTCGCTTATATATCAATCTATGCAAATTCCCTCAGCTCATGTAATCAGGATCCCGGATAACGTAATCATGCGATCGAAATGTCGGGATATACAGCTGCGTGTTTACGTTGATCAAGGAGCACTACTACTGTACCAAATAAATATTTGACGTAGCGTGCCGCGTTCTGCGCGTGCCTGAGATTCGGCTTACAATTAGTCTGGAAACACTGGTTTGGAGCCGAGAATTGAGATTGACATTCTGAAATTGGTGAAAGCTCCACAACGTTGCTCCCAATGGGTCTTCTGAGATGAGGCTTGATGAAGAATACTAAACATAACGTATTCTATCAGAATAGAACTCTTGGAGCTACAGCAGTTAGCGTCGACCCGTGCTGATCTACATTTATCTCAAGAAGGTCTAGTCGGATTGAGAAATATTCCAGACAAGAAATTCATAACTTTCCGCGTTCTTTCAGAATTTGAGGTCAAAACGTGATGTTTCCATTTGAAAATATTGAGTTGACCTACGAATGACCTTGAAAATGACCTCCAGGGTCAAAACAAGGTCACCATCGGATGTCTCCTTCAAAATAAGGGGACACGTGTTCCGGGGTTTTCCCGATTTCTCACCATTTCCGAAAAGGGGGGGGGGGCTTACTTTTCGGACACCTTGTATACTGGAGCGTGCATCGAAGATATAAGCTTCGCCGCGTTCTGACATATACAAAATAGCTAATATCGGCTACTGTGGGCTTCACTTTATGGAGTGAAGACATACGAGTGAGTTTGTGAGAGTAGTCGAAAGTAGCCGATATTAGCTGGCATTGGAACCCAGCGCAGGACAGCGCTACTCCCTTACTCTGTACGGACCACACGCAGCTCCTTCAAGCTACTATTTGACTGCTGTGTTGTTCGTTTGGTGGGTCCGCAACACAGGCCCTCCACTAGCCAGAAGTAGCTCCCAGCACCGGTAAACTAGTTTGATGTAGAACATGGCCCCACAAACGCTACTTGCTACTCTTTTAATTCTCAGCAAGGCCACTATTGGCTACTTCTGTCTACTTGCACCCGTGGTGGGTCTCTTTCAGTAGCGCGCAGTAGCCACTGCACTCGCCATATTAGCCGACATTGGCCACTGCTACGTCCTAGTAAGCCGCCCCCTGTGTTGTATTATTTTTATCAGATTCCAAGCCATTTGACACTGGGACAGTGCGCAAAACAGTGAATGACAAGTACAGCTGCCCCGAGGCGCTGCTGCATACCGTCACTGGAGGCGATTAGCTCCGGCATTGCCAGTTGCTGCAAAGTCGCAGCACTCGGCGACGGCGGATTTTCAGCGGCAAAAGCTGCCAATACCTGCAGGGGGTGCCTTGAGAAATGCAGCTGAAATTTACTGAGCTCATAGCCGAATGGTGGAGCTCTCGTCTGGCACACTCGGATTCGTGTATCCGCATCCGTCACAGGGATACAGGCAAAACTCGTTTTACGCGATTAATTCGTCCCAAAAAACCACCGCGTAAAACGAATTCGCGTAAAACGAAACATTAGTCTTGTGGAAAACGGGGGGTTCAGTGCAGGCTCGATCCTCCGGAGACCTCAAAACTGACTTCAGCTCGAATTATCTGCGATGAATATGAAAATTCGTTCTGATTGGAATGAACAGAATATTGATTGTGAGAGGAAGTTATTTATTTAAACGGATGAATGAACAGGAATCTATTTTTTCTTGAAAAAGTCCGTCAAACGAGACTGTTTTGCCCTTCTATTGCATTCTCTGTAGAGTTCTTCATAAGGAGCAAAAGTTCTTTGTGTCTCGGGTTTTATTTTTCGATCTTCTGTTCAATGCTTAACACTTCTTTTTGCTTTCTTCGCAGGTGTGCTGCTAGATGATTCACTTTTCCTTTTAGGAGCCACGATATCTGACAAGGAATTTCCTTTCGAACGATTGGACTTTGAAATTTTGAAGTTTTGTATACAACACAGCGAGAAACCATCTGAATGTGTATACTGTTCACAAAAAAGTTCGATCATTGGCTTGTTTTGGAAATCTGAAAAGAATATCGATCCGCGTAAAAGTGAAATTCGATCCGCGTAAAATGAAAATTGTTATTAATCAGCGAACCGCGTATGAGTGAAATCGCGTAAAACGAGTTTTGACTGTATTCATTCTCTTCCCGTTTTTACACATAAGTTGTATTTTTTTCAAAAGGACGTGAATCGAGTCTTTGGGAAAAGTTAGTTCGAAAATCTGAGCAAACCCGTGAATATCTGAATGCCCGGATCGAAAACTCTTTTGGATTAGTTCCTCAGACAACACTTGTATTGATTGTGATTCGCCATCAAAAAGGTCTGGAATTAGAGAGCTTGAAACAGACAATAATTTATGCCGATTTCCTCATAGAGGAAAATGTTCGAATTCTGCAGTCCGATGAAAATTTAATTCTGTAAATCTTGTGGAGTTTCATCAAAATCTAGATTTTGATACCGTTTATTCCGAGTTCCATGCCCATGAATGGTCCTTTATAATGAAAAAATTGCCATTCTAAGCAACCGACCTCGATTTCGAGGGAACTATGGTAGCGTACAAATGATCTTACAGACCCTGTCAAATAGTTGTCTAGAAATTGAGACTGGTCGTTTTGAATGGCAAATTTCTTGACTTTAAAGACCAATTCATGGTCATAGAACTCGAAACAAATGAGGTCGGAAATTAGATTTTTATAAAATCTACGAGACCTCCAGTAACAAATTCGTATCAGACTATAGAATTTTTACATTTCCCTCTATGAAGAAGTCGGCATATGAGTGATTCCGCCGAAAGTGTGATTTTTTGGGGCCAAATTCGTCGCAGGGAGTGATTTGGGTCAAAAAATTATTTCAGTCCCAGACGAGTTCTGGTGTCTCATAGCAGTTATTTTACACTTATTTGGGCACCAAAAGAAAGAATCTACAGCCACGTATCTCAAAAGTAAAGTCAAACGAAGATATGGGTAGTTTAAGGGGTCGAAAAGGGGGCGGAATCGACATTTCGCCTTAGAAATATTCTCACGGCTCGCCAACTAATCGGCGACTCTTTTCCGCAT
Source organism: Eretmocerus hayati (assembly GCA_029851415.1). Classification (NCBI taxonomy): domain Eukaryota; kingdom Metazoa; phylum Arthropoda; class Insecta; order Hymenoptera; family Aphelinidae; genus Eretmocerus; species Eretmocerus hayati. The sequence continues at coordinate 113,033,370 of CM056743.1, forward strand.
ATATTTGATCCAATGCAACCAAATACTTCAAGAAAATGTGTTCTCTAAAGCTATATAGCGCGTTGGGGAGGAGCACAATATGGGTTGGAATTGACCGAAAATTTTGTACGGCATTTGGAAAACACGTTTATGTGGTGCACTCGGCCGCGGATTCGAGTTTTCGGTTTATGTCACGCAAGAATTAGGTGTATTTGGGTATCTGGAAATCAACCTCATTGGTTAGAAAGGCTCAATAAACTATCGGGAACTTTGCTGACCTAATTAGTGTTGTGCGAGCAGTTTCAGTGCAAATCCGTCTTCAAAATGTCGGATGTCCGTGCGCGAACTAAGCAAGTAATTTTGACTCTCAAAGTGTTGGAATATGTTGTTTGAAGTATTACAAATTGAAGTGCATAGCTACACATGAGAGTTTTTGACTCTGCATATGCGTTGCAGTGAATGCAAGAGTCGAAGGTGGGTTTTGTACAGGGGACGGAATTGACATTTCGGCCCTTTATGAGGCACTACAAATTACGGGGACCTCAGAATCGACTCAAAAACTATCAACATAGTTGCGCACCAATATAATACACCCCAGAAAATTGCTACAATGCATATTCAAACCCTCAGAAACTTGGGGGAACTTGGAACACGGAAAATCACACTTTCAACGGAATCACTGATATATTATTGTCTGTCTTTAGCTCTTTAGGTCCAGTTCTTTCTGAAGGTAAATTGCCATCAGTCTAAGTGTTCTCTGAGTAACACTGAAGTGGCCCATGAGCAGATTGTACCGGTGCGATGTCTCGGTTTTAAAGAGCTTTGAATCCGGTATATCCTCCAGAGATTTCACCGGTGTGTCAGAGCTGTATTTTGGATGCTCTCTAGATTTTTCAAGTGAAGTTTTCCTATCCTGATGGTAGATGAAGTCACCATAACCAATGGATGATCGATGAAGCTTTTGTAAAAGTCGTGAGAAGCGTTTCCGGGTTTGCTCTACACCACGTGCCGCCAAGAAATCTAAGCGTGTTCACGGCTTGAGAACATTCTTCGAGCAAATTTTCAATGTGTTGATGGAATGAGAGCTTGCGATCAATTATAATTCCCAGAAATGTAGAAGATTCAAAAGATACGAATCTTTAGTTTCCAATGGTGATGACAATATTACCTGGTTAGATATTTTCGAAGGTGAATTCTTCTTCGACGACAGTGTGGCAGGGGAAAATCCAAGCTGGATGCGCACAATGTAAAGCGTTACGTTCACGCGTAAACGCGTTATGGTTTACTTATATATGGTCTATCCATTCACTAACTCATAACCCTCAACCAACCTACCCACCCACCCATCCATCCATCTATCCACCCACGCATGCATCCGTCCGCCCGTCCATCTATCCAAGTCCGACTGATCCCGTTCTAGCCCGTCTCAGCCAAACCCATCGCATCGCATCCCGGGTCAGCCCATACCAGCCGATCCCAGCTCATCCCGGCTCCGCCCATCCCGTCCCATCCCATCCCAGTCCAGATAAGCCCATTCCACGCCAACCTAGCTCATTCCATCCCATAGATGACTATCCCAACCCAACCCAGCGCATCCCATCCCGGCCCAGCTTCTACTATCGATCCCAGCCAATCCCGGTACAGCCCATTCCAGCCCAACTCATCCTCTCCCACCTAAGCCTATCCCGTTCCAGCTTATCAAGATCCATCCGACCCGGCCCCAGCCCGGCTCATCCACCCCCAGCCGGTCCCACACTGAAAAAATTCTGGGCTTAACATCTGCCCGTCGTGTGTCAGCGCGTTACGAAATCAAGATTTGGCAAGTAAGTGCGACATATTCGAACGCGACTCGTATCCATCAAGCGTGTACATTGCGCTCACCTGATAACTGTTCATTCTTAGTTGGTCGCGAGCGCCACTCACGGCGGCAGAAAGCATTTCCGCCCAAACTGGGCGGCTGAGGTGCCCAGTCCGGCGCGTGAGTCGCTCGCGGGGGAAAACAATAACAAATCCCTTCTGGGGAGCAGCGACTTATATACAAGTCTTGTTATTATTAGTTGTACACATCGGTGGCCTAGTGGATAGCGGTGTGGCTTCGTAATCAAAAGTTCCGGGGTTTCAATCCCATGACGGTAAATTTTAGATATCTTTTTTTTTTTTTTTTTTTTTTTTTTTTTTTTTTTTTTTTTTATTCTCATAAATTCAGTCTTATGAAGATTTGATGTACGGATTTTTTTCAAAACTCGAAGGATATGTTTTGAAGGTTGTAAAGAGCAAAGTTTTTGTGTACCGAGAGTTGACTGCGTGCATTTGGCCCGCTCTAAATTTGTTTTTTTTAATTCGTAAAAAAACCGATATTCCATTATTCGATTAATGCCTCACTCTTATGTAGCTCAGTATGTAAGAATTATATTTCGATGGGAAAAATGCTGCACCTAGTGAAGCACTTTTGAATTTGAAAATGATGATGGAACTCGGAAAGAAGAATTCTCTCTCAAAAGGTTAAACTGACCGAATTTTTTCCAAATTGAATAATAATTGATTGTATGGGCCCATTCTTGCAAGCGAAGGCGGTATTTTGCTTGGTCCAAATATTGCATCAAGTTTAGCACGAAAATCACAATTGGACTTTGATTTATCTGTGCCAAGTTAATCTTCCTAGAGAAAATGCCTCTCATTAAGCTATCTTGATTATTTTCAAATTCGGAAGTAGTTCATTCGAGGGATGTAGCTTTCTCCTCGTCATAATATGTATTAGTAATACCTTAATGAGATTAAGGCATTAATTAAATAATGAAATAACAGCCTCTTCATGTATTCAAAAAGCAACAAGAGAGCGAGCCAAATGCACGCAGTCAACTCTCGGTACACAAAAACTTTGCTTTTTACAACCTTCGAAACATATCCTCTGAGATTCGAAAAAAATCCGTCCATCAAATCTTCATAAGACTGAATTTATGCGAATAAACAAAAGAAGAAAAAAAAGATATCCAAATTTTTCCGTCATGGGATTGGAACCCCGGAACTTTCGATTACGAAGCCACACCGCTATCCACTAGGCCACCGATGTGTACCACTAATAATAATAAAACTTGTATATAAGTCGCTGCTCCCCAGAAGGGATTTGTTATTGTTTTCCCCCGCGAGCGACTGGACTGGGCACCTCAGCCGCCCAGTTTGGGCAGAAATGCTTTCTGCCGCCGTGAGTGGCGCTCGCGACCAACTGAGCGTGTTGACATTCCTCGCGCCTAGCATATTTGGTTCTCGAGAGATAACGAAGGGTCATCATCAATATTGCGGATCGTGCTCACTTGCAGATTTGGATTGACGCCCGGGCTCTGAGTGTTATTCGTACTCTGGGGCTGGTGATCAATCGATACCTGAATTTTTTCAGTGCAGCCCAGCTCAACCCATTCCATCCCAGCCCAGCCCATGCTATCTCACTCGATCACAGCACAACAGCACGACCTAGCCCGGTTCATCCCATCCAGGGACATCCCACCCGACCCCAGACCAGCGCGGCTCATCCAATCCCTGGGCAGCTCATAAAGTGATTCCTGGTCCCAAAAATTGTTATCCATAACAAGAAACAGCTATAGCAGGAATACCTACGTTAGTTCTGCCTTCCTGCGCGCGTGGTCGCCACGCTCATCTTTTTCATTGTTATGATGCGAAATAATGGTTTTTACCTACCTAACTTTCAGCTACTTCTACAACTCTGCAAAATTACGTCTCACAGCAAGGATGCTCCTATTCATAAGGCTAGGCTGCTAATAATTTCCATCGGATAATAAATTTTCCCCAACAATTGAACATTGAACTTCTGTAATATTTTTTTCGCATAATGAGTTGGAATTCTATCGTTTTCATTGTAGATAAACGACAACAAGATGGGTCGATGGTCGAGTTTCTCAATTCAAGTGATATCCAGAACCATGTGCCAAGTACCTCGGGGTCTACTTCCTTTGAAGAGATAGAAAATCCGATGAGTCGTGTACACAAATTCAGTACATTCTCAAAGTATCTCCAAAGTCATGACTCGGATTCAGACAATGATACCTCAGAATGTTCAGAAGATGAAGAAAAAAAAGGTAAAGTCGATTTCGCAACTGCCTATATCATATTGTGAAAATCAAAACTCAATGTTATGTATTTAATGTTCCAGATAATAATAGACGGGAAAAAAGGATAAGGCAAAAGAAGCCCAGTGGCTCAAAAAGTCCAGATTCGGCCTTTGACGAATGCACAGGTAAAATCTGATTCCTGAAGTACTGTCGTGCCTCAAATTCTTGTAGGAGCCTCGAGAAGGAGTTTCCCCCTGTCTCCAAGTCCTCCTGCCACCGGACGAAGGTACATCGAAAGTAATGGGAACAGTGGGGAAACTCGGTGCCAAAAACGGTGCTGTGCCTGCGTGCATTGCTTGCCATGTATTCTCGTATGGTGGCACGGGTACTTGGGTACACGGAGGAACTTCTTGTCGAGGCCCTAACAACTGTATTTTGTTCCAGATACAAGCGAAAGAGGTCAAGATCATTACGATTTTCGTCAAAGGAAGAAGCGCAGCCATTCAAAAAACTCTGATTCAGCCTGCGAAGTTAGAGATTCAGATGGATCATATGATGAAAATGATAGTTCAGATGATGATGATGGAAACGCCGACTCAGAATCAAGTTCCAGTGATGAATCAGATGATGGAACATCCGATGCTTCCTCATCTTCGTCTATTTCCGAATCGGAATCGGTTGGAAAAAAAAATGTTTCATCTCGTAGAAAAAAAGCGAAGGCCAAACGCGAGAAGAAGAAGAAGAAGAAGAAGGAGCGAAAACGTAAGAAGAAGAAATCGCCAAAACCTTCTCCTGCGAATTTCGATCCTCGAGTAGGAGAAGCGTTGAGGTTACATACAGATACTGTTTTAAAAATACAGACCGGGAGAAAACATTACCCGTGTTATTATTGTTTGAAAAAAGTGGCGAATTTGGTGAACCACGTCACAACTGTGCACAAAAATCGAGGATATGGTAAAAAACTTTTACAGTTGCCAATATTGAAGAACAAGACAAAATGCACAGAAGGAGGCAAAGAACAAAGAAAATTGAGCCCTGAGGATGAAGAAATTATGAACGCCAGACGAGTTCTCACAGCAGAACTGCTAGATAAAGGACGGAAGAAGTTTAACCGCCAGTTGAAAAATCCAGAACACTTTGACGTCGCAAGGAGAAATCTGTCAGAAAAACGTCCACAGCATGCAATATCGGAGTACCTTATCTGCCCTGAGTGCGAAAAGTGTCTCCTGGCTAGTGAAGTAAGCAGACATATGCGGTATTTTCACGGAAGAAATAGTAAGAAAAGGGACGCCAGGCAGCGAGCAAAAGAAGCATTACGAAACGTTCATCCCTTAGCTGATGAAAAGATGAATTTCGTATTATCAAAAATTAAGTACTACCATGTGTACGAAAAAGTCAGCCACGATTCCACAATCATGCACTGGCTCAAAGGCGAATGTATGAAATACGAAACGAACAAGAATAATTACTCTGCTCTGCGAGCGAAGCTCAATCGTTTAGCCAACTTCATGACCGTGATGGAGGAGTTGGACCCAGAAAATAATGTTGACCTATCATCGATGTTATCTGCAGATCAATACGACAATACAATTGAAGCGTGTAAACGACTTGCTGCCCGAGATCCAAAAACGCATTATCTTCATCATCCAGCCACTGCTACTGAAATCGGCCTAATCCTCACAGATATCACAAGAGATCACATCATAGTACTAGGCAGTGACCCTAAGAAACGTAAAATTTTGAGACGAGTGGAGCGTTTTCAACAATCACACACTCATTTTTGGAAAAAAATGATAGGGAAAACAATTCTAGAATCTACCAATCGGGCCAAAAGACAAAAAATAAAGCCCCTACCCCTCGATTCAGATATTAGGAAATTGACTAAGAGCCTCAATCAAAGAAGAACAGAAGCTTACACAGCTCTAGAAAACGGATATTCTGATCTCAACTATACAAATCTTATCAATGTTCTCGTTCCTTCTCTCCACTCGAGGAATTGCAAGAGAGCTGGTGAAGTGGAGCGTATGCAAGTGAGTGATCTCGGTACATATGAAAATGTTTCGAAAAGTTCTGATAGGGCACTTTACAAGACACTGACTAAGGAACAAAAAGCGGTAGTGAATAGGTATGGAAGACTTCTACTCAGGGGCAAACGTGGACGGACGGTCCCTATCTTGGTGGACCAAGATCATCTCAACTGTTTAAACCTACTAGTAAAAAACCGTAAGAACGCTCGCATACCCGAAGATGTCCCGCACTTATTCGCACCGCCAGAATATGCAGAAACTGAAATAGCACCGAAAATTGCGTGTGCTTTGATGAGGGCTGCGGCCAAGGCGTGTGGCGCAAAACACCCAGAAAGGCTGTATGGCACAAATTTTCGAAAGCATGCGGCTACGAAAGCTTTCCACATGAATTTGACTCAACTTCAGTATGATGAGTTAGCAAACTGGTTGGGGCATGAAATGACAACGCACAGAGGAGTAAACCGACAAAAACAAGTCCACAGAGACATCCTACACGTATCACAATTACTCTCGAAAGCGCAAGGTGCATTCAATGCTAATGATCCTGAAGAAGTAATCGAAGAGAGTGATGGATATGAAGATGATGAAGCAGAGGAATTACAGGAGGAAGAACCAATGGAGACGAACTCTGTCGCAGAGCTGCCTTCAGTTGAACCAGAACCCCTCAACGACGGTATGCCCAAACATTTTATCATTTGCCTGCTTTCAGATTAATGATGATGAATTTTCCGCGGGAGCGACCTACGAGAAAACGTGATTCCCCAGATTTTTGAGGGTGAAACCTCCTTTACCGACGGTGTATCACGGGAAAATCCAAGCTTGATATGGACAATGCGAACCGTCACATCAACGCGTAACAGTGAATCCATAGATCGTCTGCTCACCCATTAACCCATGACCCATGAGCAGTCTACCCGTCCATCAATCCATCGATCCATCTACCCGTCCGTCCGTCGACGCATGGAACCATCGATCCATCCGTCCATCCGTGCGCCTGTACGTCCATCCATCCGACCGTGTGTCCATCTGTCCGTTGCTCCGTTGACCTGTCGATTATCCGTCCATCCGTACGTCCGTCCGTAACTGGCCATTCTTCCATCCACCCGTCTATCCCTCCGTCTATCCGTCACTCTGTCAGTCAGTCCATCCATCGTTCAATCTGTCCGTTCATCCGTCCGTCCGTCCATCCATCCAGCCATCGATCCATGCATCCGTCCGTCCGTGTGCCTGTTGATCCATCGGCATATCGATCTCACCCGTCCGTGCGTCCTTGCGTCCATCCGCCCGTACATATGTTCATCTATCCATCCATTCATCGATCCATCCGAACATTCATCCGTCCGTCCGTCTGTCCGTCTTTCCGTTCATCCATCAATCCATACATTCACAGACTCGTCTATCCGCCCAGCCGCCCGTCCCATCGATCCATCAATCCCACCCGTCCGTCCGTCCGCCCGTCATTATGTCATTTACTCTCATTTTGGAAGTCAGATCCGGGAAGGCAAAGTGCCAAACTACGGGGAGATCGCTCTCATTTTAACAAGATCGCCTTCTTTTGGATCCTATAGTGTAGAAACTCTAAAAAATTGGATAATTAGAGCGATAAAAATCAGGAAGTTGAGACGAGCATCGTGAATGAGTTGATTTATCGACTATGAGACTTATTTCGAGAAAAGCGATTATCGAGTCTCGAAAATCGAATTGGGTTGGGAAGGCGTATATACTTGTGTGACTTTGTATTGTACCATGAAATTCCGTTTTATTATTCTCTGCTCGCTATTCTACCATCAAAATGTGACAAAAAGTGTTAAGACATGCAATAGTGCATTGCCACACTATTTTGTCACGTTCTCGATGGTAGAACAGAAAAACCGCAAAGTGGGTCTTCGGAGCGCAGACTCCGCACATTTCCATCCGGTGGCCACGGCCGTCGCAATGTCCTGGAACTGAGCGTCGTGGCCGAGCTGCTTCTGAGCGACTTACCACCGCAAGGGGAACTCAAACCAATGTAAAAGGTATAGGGGCCGGTATAGTGGGGGTACTCGCGGTTCGTCCGCTCGTGTCGTTCGGTCGCTCGTTTCTCGCGCTTGGCGTGCGCATCTTGCGCATCGTGCGCGTCGTCCGCTCGCTCGTGCGCTCGCTTGTTCGTAATTCGGCCCCTGGGCTACAAGGGAGCATAGAAGACTCCCAAGCCCCCCCACCGAGGGTCGGGTTTTGGCCTTGTGCTGGGAGCCGAGCCCGCAATTCGGTAGTCAGGAAAGAGCAGCGGTCATTGGCCTCGCACTGACCATCTTCCAAGCCGACGCGCCGGCGGGGCGTATCTCTGCTCCATGCTTATGGGGGCAAGACTGTTGTCCGTTACGGCGCGTCTCCAATTCAAGCGCATGTCATGCTATCGGTGTACGACACGGTGCACGCTGCGTCACAGGCTCATGCGTCGATGTCTGTGTTTGTTTACAAAACGCCTCTGTTCACATTTCTCAACTCCAGGGTGTTGAGGGAGCCTTTTTATATCCAAAACTTGCGCTAGAATGTAAGACGATTAGTTTCCAAGTACGGGTGTTGGCGCGTGCGCCGTGCCGTGCGCCCATGGCATGGAAAGCGCTTGAAATGGAGACACGCCCCTATAGGTGTGACTCATATTCGCTGGTAAAATGAGGAGCTTAGAGTGCTAAGCCAGAATTTCATCATATGATCCGAAATCGAAAAGTATATACACCTTCTCAATAGAATTTGATTTTCGAGATTCGATAATCGTATTTCTCCGGATCGACTTCTTAATCTATAATTCAACTCACTATTTTCGACTCCTTTGCAACTTCCTGATGTTGAATAGAACTGCTCAACAAAATTCTAGATATGGTTTCCAAAGCCATTTGAAGAGTTGTATAGAAGCTGATTAACCTCTGAATACTCAATTAATGTAAAAATAGAGTGTTCTCGACTATATGGCATTTGCACGGTATTTCATATTAACGTTCAACATCGGAACAATCCAATGTTCGAAATCCTCTATTCAAAAAACTCAAGAGGAAATGTAGAAACTTGACAGAGTCCCCCTGATTGCCCGACAAAGTATAGACCTAAACATATATAATATACAAAGTATAGACAAAGTATAGCCTGGTACTACTGAGTAACACTTGGTATTTTCCTACTCGACTCATGAGGGTGTTCAGTCGCAAAAGTCGCCATCGAATTAAAAGTAATAGACATCTCATTCGGGACGTTTTTGAAAACACGCGGAACATGATACATTGCTCAGACAAATTCTGGCAATAATTACCAAAGCCAATTCAATAATTGTATAGGAGCTGATGAACCTACTACTGTAAAACTTGTGTGTCCTCGACTAGATCATATTGCACTGTATTTCATAGGAACTTTCAACATCTAAACTTGACTGACTATCTATAAAGCCTAGTATTATTGAGTTAGACTTGGCATTTTTCTACTCGACTCATGAGGGCGTTCAAAGGCGAAATTCGCAATCAAATTGGAAGTCATGAACATCATTCCATTCGTGACCCTTTTGAGAACGCGCGAAACATGATACATTGCTCAGCCAAATTTTGGGAATGATTACCAAAGCCAGTTTGAGAGTTGTGTAGGGGCTGAATAACCTCTGAATACTTGATAACTGTAAAACTAGTGTGTCCTTGACTAGATCATATTGCACTGTATTTCATAGTAACGTTCAACATCTAAACTTAACCGACTATCTATAAAGCCTAGTATTATTGGGTTAGACTTCGCATTTTTCTACTTGACTCATGAGGGCGTTCAATCGCAAATTTCGCAATCAAATTGCAAGTTATAGACATAATTTCATTCGTGGCGCTTCTGAGAACGCGCGAAAGATGATACATTGCTCAACCAAATTCTGGTAATGATTACCAAAGCCAGTTTAAGAGTTGTATAGGAGCTCATAAACCTCTTAATACTCGATCACTGTAAAACTAGCGTGTTCTTGACTAGATCGCATTTGCACTGTATTTCATAGTAACGTTCAACATCTAAACATGACCGACTATCTATGAAGCTTGGTACTATTGAGTGAAACTTGGCATTTTTTTACTCGACTCATGAGGGCGTTCAATCGCAAAATTCGCAATCAAATTGCAAGTTATAAACATAATTTCATTCGTGGCGCTTTTGAGAACGCGCGAGAGATGATACATTGCTCAACCAAATTCTGGTAATGATTACCAAAGCCAGTTTAAGAGTTGTATAGGAGCTAATAAACCTTTGAATAGTTGATTGATGTATAACCACCGTGTCCTTGACTAGATCGCATTTGCACTTTATTTCAAAGTAACGTTCGACATTCAAACTTGCCCGATTATCCATAAAGCCTGGTACTATTGAGTGGAACTTGGTACTTTCCTATTCGACTCATGAGGGCGTTCAATTGCAGAATTCGCAAACAAATTGGAAGTAATAGACATCATTTCATCCGTGACGCTTTTGAAAACACGCAAAACATGATGCATTGCTCAACCAAAATCTGGGAATGACTACCAAAGCCAGTTGAAGAGTTGTATAGGAGCTGATTAATCTCTGAATACTTGATCACTGTAAAACTAGCGTGTTCTTGACTAGATCATATTGCACTGTATTTCATAGTAACGTTCAACATCTAAACATGACCGACTATCTATAAAGCCTGGTATTATTGAGTAAGACTTGGCAGTTCTCTTCTCGACTCATGAAGGCGTTTAAACGCGAATTTCGCAATCAAATTGCAAGTTATAGACATAATTTCATTCGTGGCGCTTTTGAGAACTCGCGAAAGATGATACATTGCTCAACCAAATTCTGGTAACGATTACCAAAACCAGTTGAAGAGTTGCATAGGACCTGATAAACTTCTGAATACTTGATGAATGTATAACTACTGTGTTCTTGACTAGATCGCATTTGTACTTTATTTCTTAGTAACGTCCGACATCTAAACTTGCCCGAATATCCACAAAGCCTGGTACTATTGAGTGAAACCTGGTACTTTTCTACTCGACTCATGAGGGCGTTCAATTGCAAAATTCGCAATCAAATTGGAAGTAATAGACATAATTTCATCCTTGACGCTTTTGAGAACGCGCAAGCGATGATACATTGCTCAACCAAATTCTGGAAATAGTTACCAAAGCCAGTTTAAGAGATGTATAGGAGCTGATAAACCTCTGAATATTTTATTACTGTAAAACTAGTGTGTTTCCGACTAGATCGCATTTGCACTGTATCCCATAGTAACGTTCAACATCTAATGATCCAATGTCTGAAATCCTTAATTCAAAAAACTCAGGAGGAAATGTAGGAACTTGACGAATTCCTCCTTATCGCCCAACAATCTGTAAAGCCTGGTATTATTGAGTAATACTTGGTATTCTTTCACTTGTATCATGAGCGCGTTCAATATCGAAATTCACATTGAAATTGGAAGTAATGTGCATGATTCTATTCGTGACGTTTTTGTAAACACGCAAAAGAAGATATTCGGACATTTATAGTTATGACCATAGTTACCATGTTGTGTTATGTCAAATAAAATGTATATTCATCCAGTAATCGAGATTTCACAAACTTTCGCTCCAAACCCCATCCTTGAATACCAGTCAAATCTATGAACATTTCCTTCATGAGAAGGTTCACTGGCGCGATCCACCGCTGTGATACATCCGAGAAAACATCGGAGGGTATACCAGTGTCAGCCAACGGTGTAATTGTTGAAGCCCCTTGACACCAGGACAGCGCACTGGTGCGATCTTTTAGGGACTCTCGGTCGAAAGAAAATTTGCGCTCAGCAGAGAGTTGAGAGACCTTAATTTTCGGATCCAAGCTGAGAGGTCACTCCCTGATGGGTATTGAGTCTATCAAAGGTTATTGATGACATTTGTGAGGGAACAGCGGACGCGGTGGAGACCTGTGTGCACGAGTTATAAGGAAACCGTTTGAGATTCTTTCTACAGCAACCGCAGTACTTTTCCATCAGTTGCGAGAAAGGATCTTTTCCTTGTAACCACCTAGAATCGATAGAGGAAACTACAATCTATGGATGAACGAATAATTATATTATCTGATATCAAACTATATAGTATGACCACGATAGGCTGGTCACTCCGCCCCCCCCTTCCGGTCGATTCTTCTCTTTTCGAAGTACAAATTTGTATGGAGTTTATTTGCTTATAGTGCTCGTAATTTACCAACCGGTGATGTCAATTTCTTTCAAAACTTGTGATCAATTCCAGCTGAAGACAAGAGCGGATCCAGGAAACGTTTCTGGGGGTGGGGGGGGGGGGGCGATTCCATTCATAAGAATCTTCTTCGCGACTAAGTTGCTTCGATGCTTTGATAAAGCGATACAAAAATCGTTTCTGCAGCTCACAATCAAAATCTACGAATACAATTACTATAACTAACAACACATCGCTCCAGGAGGCTCTAAACAAAATAAGTCAAAATCGCACCTATACACAGAACGATTCACAGTCGCTTCTAGACATACCAAACGTTAGTCTCGAAAAAGACATTGACACACATATCTCAGAAACCAAAGTTAGAACAGCTGTTCTAAGGGCCAAACTTAAATCCGCCCCAGGACTCGGCGGCATTTCAAATATTTATTGATAAACCTCCCAGATCAGGCCATTTCTATCCTTACCGTAATTTTCAATCAAGTGCTCGATACAGGGGTTTTCCCAGAGAGCTGGAAGAAGTTTAAAGTCTGTTTCATCCCGAAACCAAATGACAAAGGCAATCGACCGATAGCCTTAGCAAATAACATCTTGAAAATCCTGGAAAGAATCTGAACGATCGTCTTGTGTGGTGGTTTGAGAAATCACGAACCCTCCCAAAATGCTTTTACGGCTTTCGGCGTAACCGAAGTTCTTACGACTGTCTCAATATACTAGATACGGAGATAAAAATCGCTCGGGCCACCGACAAGAAGTTGGGGGTCTTTAGTCTCGACTTGGAAGGCGCTTACGATAACGTCAATCTGGAGAAACTTCTCGAAATATTAGCAAAGTTAGGCATCCCACCTGAGATTACGAGATTTATCGAGAATCTGATCAATAACAGATAAATTCACGCCTATTGCAACGGCTGCTGTTTCCACAAAGGTTCCACCAATAAAGGCCTTCCGCAAAGGTGCATTTTAAGCCCTCTCCTGTTTAATATTTACATCTGTTTTGTCATAAAAGTTCTATCACAAGGCGTGAGATGCTTGTTCTTCGCAGACGATATACTGATATACAGTAGAGGCGCTGATAGTCACACGATCACCCGACAACTTGAAGCCAATGTCTCAATTCTAAAAAACCAGTTCGCCAATCTCAACCTCAAAATTTCAATCCCCAAATGCTTCTACGTCATATTCGGCGATGATAACGCACAGAGCGGGCAATTTGCTATCTCAGTAGGAGAATCAATTATGGAAAACACCGGTAGATTCACTTATCTAGGCGTGATCTGGGATAACCAAAGCACGTGGTTACCGCAGGTCACGAAAACCACAAAGAGCGTCAATATTGGCTTAAATATGCTCTCCACGATAGGGAACATGGCATGGGGGGTACACCTCCAAACTATGCTATCCTTTCATAAGACCGTCATCAGACCACGCTTGGATTGGGGCAGCAAACTGATTGCCGTAAGCCACAACACCGTCACAAAAAATCTAGACGTACTACAGAACACCGCACTCCGAAGATGCCTAGGGTGCCTGAGAACAACACCAATAAACGTTCTCCACCACTTAGCCGGCTCTGCTACACTACATTGGCGACGTACAAACTTAGCACTGAATTACTTGACCAAATGCGCGAAGTATTATGACAACGAACTTATTCCCAGACTGTGATACATTCAAGTATATCTAGACAGTCGTGAGAATAAATCAAAATTCTCAAGAAAGTTTGGATTCTTGTACTATCTATGGAACAAACATGAAATAGGTAACGATCAAATTCGTCCACTATCACATTCACAGTATTCGAGTCCCTATTTTTCTCTATTCCAAAGTCAACTAATCGACAACACACTAGCCTTCAGCTACAAAAAACACTTAGGACAGTTGAACGAGATGGTCACAAACTTCACTCAATCGGAGCATCCAAACTCGTACGTCTTTTACACCGACGGGTCCAGACACGAATTCGGAAATTGCGGTGCAAGCGTATATTCTGCACACGACGAAGGATCATATTCATTTCGACTCCACTCACAAAGCTCAATTTTTAGTTGTGAAGCCGCCGCAATATGGCCAAATCACGGAGAATTTAAGTCCAAACAAGATCATCCTGTTTTCAGACTCTTTGAGCGTTTTATCGAACCTCAGCAAAAACGGCCTCACTGCTAACTCGCACATTTTTATGAACAACATCAGAGAATGTCTGTACAAACTAGCAAATAGAGATGTGAAATTAACCTCTTGTGGATTCCTAGCCACAAAGGCATTGCCGGCAACGATAAGGCAGACCCACTGGCCAAAGAAGCTGTAAATCTAGAGGAAATCGAAATAAGCCATTGCTGGCACTCAGATTTCAAATCTAACATACGCAAAGTAATTACAGAAAACTTGTTTGATTATTGCGACAAATATAAAGGGGGCTTCAGGGGAAGAACTTATATGGATCTTCAATCCAAATTTTCAAGCAAAACCTGGTCTGAGAAGTCGAAATTGAATAAAAAAACAATTTATTTACTTAATAGGCTGAAAAGTAATCACGTCCAAACTAAACACCACTTAGTTAAAAGGAACATATTACGCGATGACGAATGTGATTGCCTAGAGGGCCCACAAACTTTATAACACCTCATTTGGAAGTGCAAACAATACGACGCGGACCGTGCAAGTTTTTTCGACAGCATTCGAAAGTCCTTCATTTAATTCGACTCTGAGATATCATTCCTTGCAAACAAGATGGATTTTGACTTCATCATAAAATTAGTAAAGTTCATCCTAAGGAATGACATGCCCATGTAAAAATATTAAGGCCAATCACAGCACAAATCTGCGATATTAGTCTGTGTTTAGCAAGTGAGTAAGTATATGTAAACGTCGTATATATGTAATAAGAATGCCCACAAGAATCACGAAGTGCAGACGCATGTGAGCTACTCCAGTATAGGTGATGCTCACACAAGCGCACACGTCATACACGAGTATATCAAATGATAGTTTCGAATCCAAACACGAATTTGTATTTTTGGATCGAGGGAGAAGGAATGAAACTCGAATTTTTTCACTCGGCCGGCTCGTTTGTCGTCCAAATTTTCCCATTTATACAATCTCAAAATTTTTTTTATCACTCAGGATTGATAAGGATATGTTCATGATGATCAAAAGTAGCCATCCAAATGATAATTTCAAATCCAAACATGAATTTGTATTTTTGGTTCAAAGGAGAAGGAGTGAAACTCGAATTTTTTCACTCGGCCGGCTTGTTTGTCGTCCAAATTTTACCATTTACACAATCTCAAAATTTCTTTTATTACTCAGGAATGATAAGGATATGTTCATGATGATTGTGAGTAGCCATCCAAATGATAACTCCAAATCCAAACATGAATTTGTATTTTTGGTTCAAAGGAGAAGGAGTAATAACTCGAATTTTTTCATTCGGCCGGCTCATTCTTCGGCCAAATTTTTCCATTTACACAAACTCAAAATTTTTTTTATTACTCAGGAATGATAAGGATATGTTCGTGATGATTGTAAGTAGCCATCCAAATGATAATTTCAAATCCAAACATGAATTTGTATTTTTGTGTTCGAAAGAGAGGGAGTCAGATGAAATATTTCTCACTTGCCCGGCTCGTCTTTTGGATGCCTGGCAATCCGTCTTATCGCCAACCATTCAAGTCCCCCTCATAATCGAAGAAGTATGATATTTATTCAAGATATCGTTGGCCTCATTGACGCGTAAGCTTCTGAACCAAATCCCTGCCTCGCAGATCAATAGACCGCAATAAAGTAATTAGCCGTCCCAGCGCTAATGGCCCTTCGTCGCGCGACAGGGGCCCATAAAAATTGTCTGGTGCTCTGCCGTAATGAGTTGTGCTTTATTATTGCCTACTTTGTAGAGATCGATATTTGAGACACAGATCAAAATCTGCATTGTTGCCCACCTGCTGAGTACAAGAGTAAACAGCCTGCAACCGGCTATTTACTCTTTGGAAATTTTTATTTCCAAATAGCCACGCCCTTTGCGTATTTTTCTTCAGTCGTCTCTTTTTCTCTCCGTCTTTTCTTGTATCGCCGTGTTATTTGAATGCAGAAGTGGGCGGCAAGATCATTTTAATCACCATTCGCTGGATAAATTTTTCTAATTTTTTTCATTATTTTTCCCGAGCTAATCACATTGAGCCCCATATGCTCCTGGGAGATTTTCCACTTGAGCTGGTGGACCCTGTATATATGATATATATGAGCAATATAGGCCTATAGATCCGGGTTAGAAAGTGATATATACAGATATACTAGTAATGCAAACGTTTTTGCTTGTAGCTCTGGACAGGAGGCCCATTTGACGGAGTTACTCGAAATTCTTCATATTCTGAATGGTATCTGTGAAAAAATTTTGGGGATGATTGGCGACCCGGACCCCGTAGTCCTCTCTTGTGAGTGGATAAATTTTGATTTCTCAAAAAGTCTAGTTATAGTAGACTATCTGCTAGTCATGCTCGCCACTCCGAATCAATTGTTATGTGTTTGATACTCCACTTTCAGTGTAACTTACAATGATTGGACACCTAATTTTGCAGCTAGAGAAATGAAAGGTTTCCAGGCATTGTTCGCCAACAGCACTTTGAACTTAATGTACGGGCTATCTATGTTCTCAGACCAGTATTATGAGCAGTAATAATAGAAATACTGATATCATATGCCTCAAGATATTGTATTTTATTCAATAGAAATGATCAAATTCTCCTGATCAGAATAAGTCACATTCATGCTATGGATTAATATTGACCTGCACTAACAATGAGTCCAATATCCAACCAGCTACAAAAATTTCATAAATTATCCATTGGAATAATCATTCTTCTTGCGTAAGAGAGCACAACTCCAATAGTAATAGTGCTTTGTTTCATAGCTGATGGAGATAAGATTCAGAATATGATGAGGGTACCTAAATCTGATTTCAACATTCATTCATTATATGCACGAATAAGGTCATGAATTGATTACATATTTATTAACAATCAAAAGGCTGAATAAGTATGTTAATGATGATTCAAATGTTTTTATTGGAAGAAAGGCACATCAAAAGGGTTCATGGTTGAATAAGATCATCATTCAATGTGTTTTACTGCAAAAATAAATGAGAAACTTCATAGAATCATTTCATAGTCAACAACACATGAGCATAAGTACATTGTCAATCATAGATGCAAACACAGTATGAAGTATCTAAAGTCAAACATTAAGAATGATCATGGTAACCCATAGCAAAATCAAAAGGTGTTTTGCCCTCATCATTGACTGCAGATACTGAGGCTCCGTTCTCTATGAGTAAGTTTGCAATTTTAGTGGCCTTCATTCCAGGATTAATCGCAAGATGGAGAGGGGTGTTCCCACCCTCAGTGACTGACAATACTGATGCACCATTTTCTATAAGGAACTTCACAATCTCATAGTTTGAGTCATTATCATCATAGATAATTGCAAGGTGCAGCGGGGTTGAACCCTTGTCATCTCCATCCATACGTGAATCAACGTCTGCACCACTGCATACCAGATTTTTTGCTAATTCAATATTCCCAAAAATCACAGCTATATCAAAGAGACTGAGTCCATCTGGAGCAACAAAATTTTCCAACACTGATGGGCTTGCACCAAGGCCCATGGGACCTCTAAAACTTGACATGGCTGGACCTACTGGATCCAATGACAAGTGGAGAGGAGTGTATCCTCTGCTGTCTCTGGCAAACATGTCTGCTCCCAATTTGATCAAAATCTCTATCAGCTCTGAGTTGTTTTCAAGTTCCACAGCAAAATGCAGTGGAGTAAAGTGATGGAAATTGGAGCCAGGCTTGATGATTTTCTTGTTTATGTCGATTTTATGGTTGGAAACAAGGCCTCTTATCTTGGTTGCACAGTCATCTTTTCTGAGGAGATGTAATCTAGTGAATCCAAAGTCGTTGAATTCAGAGTCCTTGTGGATAAGATGACATGACAAAATTTCACGCATTATGTATATGAATATCTCAGCACGGCTGGCTTGAACCACTGCCAGAGCTATATCGAATGCAGTATGGTTCAATTTGTCTTTGAGAGAATAAGTGGCTCCATAACTGAGTAGTAAAGAGACATTGTTTAACCTCCCAAATGCAACAGCAAAGTGAAGTGTGGAGAATCCAGGCCAGTATTCAGAGTCATGATTGGTAACTTTGTTTAAATTTTCTCCAATATTAATAAAGTGTTTGATAGAATTGATTCCGATATCCCCTGAACAAGTGCATGCAATATGAAAGTATGACAAACCATTGCAGTCGATTGGGTTGGCTCGATTATAAAGATAATATGACATCATTTTATCAACAACACACATTAGGTTATTTTCAAGAGCAATATGAAGAGGTGTTTGACCACGATCATCTTGTAATGTGTAAACAGCTCCCTCCTGTACAAGTTGCAGTGCAGTTGGAATATCTCGTTGTTTCACTGCCACATACAGCAATGAGTCTCTCAGCCTAGTTTCAGAAGGATGGATTGCCTGACTTTTGTATTTGTCTTCTGCCATCACTATGAAATTGAATGGATAGTACAAATATTAATGATTTTTTCAAGATGGAAATTGTATACACCCCCTATCCTAGATCTTTACCTTAACGAATGGACTCTGATTTACCCGATATTATTCAGTACGCGTGAAACAATATTAGAAAGAAAACCAATGTATGTCAAATTGACATAGGGAGGGTAGAGAGAAATTGACAGTATGAGCTATATAAGTACTTGACTTTCGCTATGGTCACGCCGAATGTGCTATAGATTAGCTATGGACACGATCCTAAAAGAAAGGTCTGCCGACTCAGTGGGAAAGATGTGAAACATGCGTGATGCCTACCGCCCCTACTATCTCCCCTCTCCCGTCCAATATGGCGAGTATATTGGGACAGCGGGATATACCTATATATAGGAGTCGTCTGCTCGCGCTCGTGTAAAGCCGCGAGCCCGCGCTAAAAAACATTCCATACTGTTTGCAGCTTGCGAAAATGATATTGATCACTCGCGGCATGTTATCTGATAACATGCTGCAAGTAATTACCCCCAAATACTGGGTTCCATAACCCAAATCTCGAGCCCCCGGGGGGGGGGGGGGGGGCGCGCGATCCATATAAATCTTTTGATGCATGCGTCGTAGATGTTGCGGTAGCCCTCTCATTTTGTCGGCCCAGGTTCGATCCCCGGGCAAATCATTTTTTTTTTTTTTTCTCATTAATCAAGTCATATCATTTTTTGCTAACAAACATAGTTGAACGAAGACTGATAACCAACCAAACACCCTACAAGTCATAATCCCTTCTTCAAGTCAGAATCGTCACGGAGATATTTTAATAATACATCATCCCTGACATCATCTCGATATTTTTTATGGTAAACTGTAGAGGCACGAAAGGTCCCATCGTTCCGCGTTCCTATATAGAGCGCATACAGAGCCGCTCGGAACGGCGCGCAGCGCCGCGCCGTCCCGGGCGGCTCCTCTCAACCTAATAATTCATGTTTACTTTTTAAACCTAAGCGCTCAATTTCATAATTGCAAACACGTGTCACGAGTATAAATTCCAATATATATCAGAATTCGCAAACCCATGTAGATGTTTGCGGTTCATATACACTTTTTGTTCCTTAAATGATAACTGTCCGGATAGCCGAGTGGTTAGCAAGTTGGCCTGCAGTCCCGTGGGTCCGGGTTCAAATCCCGCTGGGAACATTTTTTTTATTTTCTAAAATCTTGCTCCTGGTTTTATCAGCGTTTTTACTAACTCACATTGTTTACTCAATTTAAAAAAAATAGATTTTCCAATCAAATTATAAATTTTCGAGCCCCCTCGATCCTGGTTTTATCGGCGTTTTACTCAATTTTAAATCCATGGATTTTCCAATCAATTTTGAAAATCTCGCAGCCCCCTCAACGCTGGTTTTATCGGCGTTTTTTACTAGCTTACATTATTTACTCAATTTTAAGAACATGGATTTTCAATCAGTTTTAAAATTCTCGCAACTCCCTCACCTTTGGTTTTATCGGCGTTTTTTACTAACTTATTATTTACTCAATTTCAAAACCATGGATTTCCCTATCAATTTTGAAAATCTCGCAGCCCTCTCACCCCTGGTTTTATCTGCATCTCTACTCATTCAAATTATTTACTCAATTTTGAAAACATGGATTTCCCAATCAGTTTTGAAGATCTCGCAGCCCCCTGAAACCTGGTTTTATCGGCATTTCTACTCATTCAAATTATTTACTCAATTTTGAAAACATGGATTCTCCAATCAATTTTGAAAATCTCGCAGCCCCCTCAACCCTGGTCTTATCGGCATTTTTACTTTCAAATCATGTACATCAATTTTGAAAACATAAGTATGGAAATTCTATTCAACTTTGAGATTGTTGTCACGATTCTGAACTAAGAAACTTTGTTGCCATCAGTAAACATCCAGACCATAACAGACGGATTCCTGATACCCATACTTATATATAGGTATATGCGCCCGTATCTCGAACAAATGTAAACACGTCGCTGCGCGCGCCCGGAATAATCGGACCTTCCGTGCCTCTATATGGCCGGCCAAAAATCAAGCCAAAAACGATGATCCGTACGGACGCGGAATATTCGCCGTTTCAGTGCCTCTATGACCGGCCATTTTTTATTGAGTTACTTATCGATAACAAAACTTGAGATAATCATCATACATTTCCAGTCATCTACATCGACTATAGAGGTGAGCCAAGGAAAACTTGAAGAACTTGAAACTCATCTTTGTAAGTACTCGTTATCGGGACTCTCGGACTCGCATTCGGAAGTAACTTTTACGTATGAATTTTGAAAAAATAAATAAAATAGCATCATTGCGTATGAATAAATCATATTTTCAATAGGTCTATGATGAATGACAGGATATATCAAAATTATTTTATTTTGTAAATTTATCATCATTTTTATAGTTATAATAACAACTAAAAGGTGTTATGGGAATGAAATTTACAAAGCTGTTTCATAACCATCGTTCCTCATCTTGATAATTAAATTTATGCCATGAAAAATATCAGAAGCATTAAAATATCTAGTGCCGATTCTGACTTGAAGAAGGAATTATGACTTGCAGGGTGTTTGGTCTGTTATCAATCTTCGTTCAACTATGTTTGTTAGCAAAAAATTATATGACTTGATTTAACGGGAAAAAAAAAAAAAAAAAAAATTTGGCCGGGGATCGAACCTGGGCCGACAAAATGAGAGGCGGATATGCTAACCACTATGCTACCGCAACACCCATTATAGCCATATCAAAAGCGACGTATATAAATCGCGGCCCCCCCGGGGGGGGGGGGGGGGTCGAGATTTGGGTAATAGAACCCAGTATTTGGGAGTAATTACTTGCAGCATGTTACCAGATAATATGCCGCGAGTGATCAATATCATGTTTGCAAGCTGCAAACAGTATGGAATGTTTTTTAGCGCGGGCTCGCGGCTTTACACGAGCGCAAGCAGACGACTCCTATATACTGGTATATCCCGCTGTCCCAATATACTCGCCATATTGGACGGAGAGTGGGGAGATAGTAGGGGCGGTAGGCATCACGCATGTTTCACATCTTTCCCACTGAGTGGGCAGACCTTTCTTTTAGGATTGTGGCTATAGATAAGTGATCTTGGCACCGAAATCGTCTGCTGTCCACAAGCATAAAAGTCCAGATCACCAGCTGTCTTGTGTAAGTCACGCATGGACGTTGTGTGAGACAGCGAATGATCTAGACTTTCATGCTTCCCTCAATTCCCAGTGTGGAAAAACTAATAGGAAGCAAGAGATTTCCGAGGATACGGGTATTTTTTTTCAAAACGAGTTTTTCTATACCACGAACATGTCTCCACGTGCAGTAGAAGAGGCGTCCTGGAGTGCTTGGTTCCAGCGTGTTTATCAATAATCTTGGAAAATTGGAGGCTGGAGAAGCTTTCCTCGGCGCGGATTCGTATGGAGGAGTTCTTGGAGTACGAATTCGTATGTAGGAGTTTTGGAAGTATCGAGTTCTCTTTCTGGAATCCCTGTAGCTGACAATTTCGGTGCCAAGACCACTTATCTTAACGAGCCGAACCGATTCGCTACTCACCCCCCGCTGATTCCCATGCTAATAGCATAGCAGACTGCCGAGAGTTTAGGAGTACTCATAAGAATAGCATAGGTACGGATCGGCTCGGTTCGACAGCATCATAGAGATATTGGCCGCGTCTACATTGAATCTGCACGCGCGCCCAGTGCGCGCAGGATACGCGCGTAAGTTACGCGTGCGGGGAATATGGGGTTTTTGTTCCTTTGTTCGGTCGGTGTAGCAGATTCTGTTTTTATTAGTGGTAGTTATGCAGATGGCTGCAGACGACATTGCTGTAATGCTGATCGGTGTATTGTTTACGCTGTTTCTGATGCTAGACGTTTATATTGCTAGACCTTCATAAGGAGTAAATTGGGATGGATGTTATGTGAGATCCCAGGGTTAGTTGTAGAATTTCTGAAAGTGCAAATGGTGAGGAAGTGCTCAGATATCACTTTCTACTTTTTCCTCCACAAATTGCCCACTCTATGGACGGGCTGCTATCGAAGAACGTGTATAAGAATTTGCAAATCATTTTATCAAGTCTTTGAGTAGTAACAGCGATTCACAAAAATTTCGTAGCAGCCACTCGCTGCAGCTGGTGTCGACTCGTTTCTGAGGCAAGTTTTGTGGCTGGCAAGAAGTTGTTCACTACCGTCTATTTCGATATACGGTGGTAAAATCTATTCTTGGCATCCTCGTACTGAAATGTACCATTTTCTCACGGTAATAATTATTGAGACAGTTGTATGGGGAAATTATAAAAGAAGTACCATATAATTTTTCATGAGATATGGTTGTCATTTATTATTATCATCATCATTCTTATCATCATTCATCAAATGAGAGATTCTAATAGATCCAATCATTTTTTATATCATCATTCCTAGTGCTTCATTTATTGAGGGCAGGATTTTTTAAATTTTTTTTTTTTTTTATGGCCGGATTTCTATCAATTTTCATTTTGAGGGCAGGATTAATCTGCTTGCCCATTAACATGTTGGATACCCGAGTTCTAAGAACCGCGTTACTCCTGTGAGCCAGCACTGGGTAGAGTATTTTCACAGCTTCGATGTCTTCGTAATAAAGAGGTTTTTTACATACAAGAAATTCATGGAACCCATCAGAAAATGCATGACTCTCTGCAACAGTCCAAGTAACTCTTTTATCTGAAATGAGAATTCATTGTTACGGTGAGCGATATCATAAAGGAACGAGATAATTTTCACAGGACTCTTCTTCCTCAATTTTCTGTAGCGGAAAGACCACCACCTGCATTTGAACTTAATGGTAGAAGAAAATGTAGGCAATTTCTTTCGGATTTTCGAAATTATCATTCTGCCACATTAAATAGCTGACAGAGCGGGATGGTTTCCACCCAGGTCGAAAAATTGATGCTGTGGCTCATATAATCGATCTTTCGGCTTCAAAATTATTTGTGAAATCTTTGATATGGTTTTGATAGAGTTATTTATCCAGATAATTGCTCACGTCAAACGAAAAATTCCAAAAAATCCGAATATCTAAAAAATGGAAAAGGTGGCTTTTTCACAAAAAAGTTCTACAGAATTTAATTTTCATTGAAATGGTCTGGAAATTCAATTGAATCATCCTAAGGTAGGGTAGATTCGAGGGAAAAATATTACAAGAGTGGGTCTGTGAAAAAAGTATTCATTCTGACATTTTCATGACTAAATTTTCTGGCTCTTTGATTAAGGTTTATGTTAAAGTCACAATAAGATAGGGGATGGCTACCTCCCCTATCACACACTGACACTCATCCATAAGTCGCACAAGCTATCTAAGGAATCAAGGCTGGGACTTTTGCATATCCGGATACCCGGGTATTTTTAAATTATTCTGGATTCGAGCTGTTTGATCTTTATATACAACTTTTTACTTTTCGGATATCCGGATATCCGGGAAGTATCCGGATAATTTGCGGATAGTCCCAGCCCTATAAAAAATACCATGTCATATTCACCTGCTCCGCGAGATAACAGTCTCTTCTTTCTCCGTGTTCGGATTTTGACGTTCGCTCCAATTCCTGTTGATTTGTCCACTTCTCTTACGTCTCTGGTGTCGAATTTCTTTCTTAAATCATATTTAATGCGAAATTGGACCATTTTTTGGCAATTTTGATTTTTTGAAGCTCGTCTTCGCTTCATTTGCACTCTCTTTTCCATTAAATCTTCCATTTCGAGATTGTCTGCTCGGATCTCTTTGATATAACTTTTCATCTGTAACAAACCAAAAGTAACAGTCGAGATTATATGGGCGTTTCTCTAAGACTTTCAAACCTGCTGGAATACAGGGATAGTGATAAAAGAGGAAAATCGAATGTATCGGTCACGGTGGGTCGGAAGGTCGGAAATTGTAACGAAAATGTACAAAACACTATTCTACATATTTCTTGATAAACTCATCCTTTCCAAAATATGAGGCATCAATCACGAAAAAGACAAAACCCGGGAAAGGTACGATTTCCTCTATAAAATAAGTCGAAAAATTGACCTGAATAAATTCAAAATTCCTCGACGGATGATTTTGATATTACGGGAAAGGAAAATGATCTCCAGGTACCTAAAAGTACACCCCGAAGGAAGTTTTTTCTTTCCTCGTACCTCGACTCCCCCGGCCTTCCGACCCACCGTGCGGTGCCAGTCAAAGTGGAAATATCATCATTCAAGTCTGAACATAAGATATCTTTGGCCTCTATGTGGTTCAAAGAAGTTGATTCATTCTAGCTCACTCAAAGAAAGAACATTTGTGGAGACTTCTGTGGAAATACTTGGTACTCTGGTTCAATCTTACGGATATTCTCGTAATGCCGGCCAATTCTCTACGTTGTTTCCAGCTGTATTTGGTTGAGGATATATTGAAAAAATGACTCAGAAGCGCGAAAGCGTGTTATTAACTCAGCTGAAACTGTACAATTTTAAAAAGGCCTTTTAAAAATTGGAGAAAAAAATTAATCAAGTCTTGTTCAACTCAAAGATGATTACGCCAAGCTCATGTCGTGACTCTGAATGTAATATTCATAACGCATATAAATGTAGAGGGATAGGTGCAGTGACGGTTATTTTGGGATGATTCTTTGTACTTATGAAGCTATGAGAAGCTTAAGGCACTCGTCGGAATGGCCTATGTTGCTAATTTGGTCGTTGTAAAGGAGGTCTTCAACTACAACCTTAAAATTTCCACGAATTTGCTCATGAGATGTTAGCTTCTTTATATTTATGAAGGAAGTCTTGAATCCTTTGGTATCAAAGTGACCATGAAACATTTTCTTATGATGACAGGAATTGTACTTTTATAGAATGTGGACAGAAATGAAAATACTACGGATTGTCAAGAGTGCTCGTTATCATTGTTACCAACTTCCTTCTACACACGGGCAGCATAGATCTACCTTAAAATCTACTCAAGATACGAGGATATGATTTTAGAAACAGAGAGATTCTTTGGTTAAATTCATAGTAGAGCATCCCAACCTTTCTTTCTTTACTTTAAGTGAATTTGTCATTTTTGATATGGATAATCGTGACTTTGATATTTCAATTAACTGGCATAGTTTGATTTGTATCATCCACATCATTGGAATCTTTGATGTCCACGCCTGTACCATATAGAGAGGGCTGATTTAATGGAATTTATCGTGATACATCCAAATTAATACCAGATAAAAGGTGTGCTTTGATACAAGAGTGAATCACGAATAATTTCATTATTTCAGTAGAAAGGTTTATTGCTGAAAAGTCTAACCAGAGAAGAGGGAATCAATGAGTGATTAAGACTTACAAATTCATCTCGTTCTGCTATGTTCCTCCTACGAATAGGGTCATCATCTTCTGAATCACTCATCCTATTTGACGTTTCCCTCAAGTCTACTGCAACCGAAGACAGGAGCGTCTTTGTACTTTTAATGGTTGTACTAAATATTCAGCTTGGTTCAGCTTGTATTCAGTACAAACTGGAGATTCTGGACAGATCTAGATTTCTTGGTGATTTTTAACCCAACTTCTCTAATCTTACCAAGGAGGGGATTTCTGTACAAGAAAAATTTGTCCAATCATCATCAACAGTTCTGAACTACTCCTAAGAGTTGAATGTATCATTGATGCACATAACATGCGAAGAAATCTTGCTATAATCTGAACAGTTAATGAACTAACGCAGATGTCGTGATGCAATCGATAAAAATGTTGAGTACAGAGAAATGTCATTAGGAACAGGTCCTGACAAAGTCTCTTGTGAAAATTGAATAATTATCAATTTGCTACACTTATGATGCTATAGTGTTGTAATGAGACTGTAATTATGGTACCATCATACAAGTTTCTTCGTGACTTATTAGTATAAGTGGTTTTTTGCATCAAAAAGCGAAGTTAGCTTCAACTAACCATCTATTCATAGTGATTTTGAAGAAAGGTCTTCGGGACCACTGAATGGAGTAGAATACAAGAAAATTTGGAACCACTGACTTTTGAAAACTGGTATAATATTCAATAATATCTCCGCGTTCAAGACCTACATCGGTTCCTTCAAATCACGATCCCACAAGAAAAGTCTGCTCACTCAGTGGCGACGGAAACATGGGTGAAGCCACCTCCCCACTAGCTCTCCCTTCCGATCCAATGTGGCGACTTTACTAGGGCAGCGGACACGCGAACCCGCGCTCGACTGTAAGTACTCCGAGTGATTGCAGAAATGATACAAATCAGTTACAGCATGTTATCGGAGGACAAACACGAGCTGGAAACTATGCAATCTCTGACTAATTATGACAATGAGCCTCTTCAAAAATGAAGTTGCATAATCCATACACGTATAGGGTGAGAATTGATTTCGAATTTTTGATTTTTGGTCGGGCACCCCTCTGAATCTTGATTTCACGGTGGGCAATAATGAAAGGGAGTTTCACCAGATTTTCAGGAGGCATTTCTTGTAGTGCCCATTTCGGCATTTTTTCTGATTTTAATGGCCATTGTGACTTTCTCGAACACTTCTGATGCAGTTATCAGCATCTCTTGACCATGCATATCCTCCTAGATCCGTGAAGATATTCTTAATGGATAGACAGTGTGATTTCCTTCAAATTGGTGACTTGAGAATGTCAATTTGACGTAGTAAACACCAAGATTTATCTGGTCCAACCGGTCTGGCCAGCCTCTCCGAACCCATGACGCGGGCTGAGTGTGACCCGCATATACTATATAGTACTGTAAAAAAGTCCTCTAGTTCGATCACTAAGTGACTGAATTATTGATAACCACCTGGTTTTGGGCTCAAATGGTAGGTGGTACATCTGGTTTGAGATAGCAAAAGGTTTTTCGGTTGAATATTTGGTGGAACATATGAATAAACAATGAATAAATGTGAAAAATGGCATTGTTTTAATTTTTACAGTAAAACACGAAAGATAAAAGTTTTAGCATGAAATAACTCAAGTACCTTTTTCTAGATCTTTGAAAGATCTACAAAGAAAAACCTGGTCACCTTCCCCCTCAAGTATGCCATTTTTGAGTGAAGAGCCGAAATAGTTGAAAAACGTTCGGATCGTCTTGGTTTGACCTTATTTGAATCGAAAACGACGCGGTTCTCATGGAATTTGCCCGGGGCCTCTTTTGTAGATTTTCCAAAGATCTACAAAGAAGGTGCGTATTAACTTTCCGGAAGAATGTATTCTTTTTGAGTTATAATCACGAATAGGTGGAAATTTTCCTGGCAGTCCCTCTCATCCATTTCTGGAGACTATCCTCCCGTTCTCGTGCTTGCGACCGGATTCTTCTCTACCGTAAGTACTAGAGGAAACCGATTTACGGGATACGGTCTTGTACTGCGATTCGCCCTCCCACCGTTCGATTCTGCTCTTTGGACGATCTCAATCGAGGAAATCATCGAATTTTTTCGGCCAAACCGATGCGATACCCGGTCTCCGGAACCATGGGAACTAACTCACGAATCTCGGTCATGAAACCGTGAATCGCTGAATACTGTATCAACAGGGAATGGAGTTCCTCTACAGCCATTTTCCACGGCAGTCCGCCATTTTACTATTCCATCCTTCTCTTTGGGTCATATTCTAGTCAGAGAATCATCTCGGATCCTTCGGATGAGCCGATGCGCATGTCCGCTCCACGAACAATCGAGGCTCTCCTGTAGTTTCCGCCGACGCGATCAACCATTCCTGTACTGCATGGGCGAGAGAAGCCACTACCCACGGTACCCGATCCTGTCCGAATATTCGCCCTTTTACTGTTCCATCTTGCTCTCTGGTCCATATTCGATCCAGAGAATCATACCGAGTCCCGCGGACGAGCCGATGCACAAATCTACTCCAGGACTAATCGGGACTATACCTCCGTTCTCATGGTTGCGATAAAAGGCAGCTCTATCGTCAGTACTAGAGAAGATCGATCTACGCAATCCGGGCTCGTGATGCAAATCGCCCTCTTACTGTTCCTTTCTGCACTTTGAACGATGTCGATCGAGAGAATCATTCGAATTGTACGGAAGAGCTAATGCACATGTCCACTCCAGGACCAATCGATATCATTCGTCCGTTCTCGTAGTTGCAAACAAAATCTTCTCGACCGTGAGTACTAGAGGAGACCGGTCTACAAGGTGCGGACTTGTCCTGCAATGCGCCCTCTTACTGTTCGAATCTGCTCCCTGAATGATCATGATTGGGGAAATAATCGAATTCTTTCGGCCGAACCGATGCGAGACCCAGATTCCGAAACCATGGAAAGAAACTCACAAAACCCAGTCATGCAACCGTAGATCCCTGAATACTGTATCAACGGGGTTTCGATTTTCTCTACAGCCATTTCCTACGGCAATCTGCCATTTTACTATTCCATCCTGGTCTTTGGGCCATATTCGGTCCAATTAATCATTCCGGATCCTTCAAATAGGCCGATGTGCATGTTAATCTCAGCAACGATCGAGGCTCTCCTGTAGTTTTCGCCGACGCGATCAACCATTTCCGTACTGCAAGAGCGAAAGACGCCACTCGCAACGGTACCCGAAGCTTTCCGAATATTCGCCCTTCTACTGTTCCATCTTGCTCTCCGGTCCACATTTGATCCACAGAATCATACCGAGTCCCGCGGACGAGCCGATGCACAGATCTACTCCAGGACTAATCGGGACTATCCCTCCGTTCTCGTGGTTGCGATCAAAGGCAGCTCTATCGTCAATACTAGAGAAGATCGATCTAAGCGATTCGGGCTTGTACTGCAAATCGCTCTTTTACTGTTCGATTCTGCACTTAGAACGATCTCAATCAAGAAAACCATTCGAATTTCACGGACGAGCCGATGCACATGTCCACTTCAGGACCAATTGATACCAACCGTCCGTTCTTGTGGTTGCGAACCAATTTATCTCGACCGTGAGTACTAGAGAAGACCGCGCCACAAGGTGCGGTCTTGTCCTGCAATTCGCACTCTTACTGTTCGAATCTGCTCTCTGAACGATGAAGATTGAGAAAATCGCCCATTTGTTCCGTCCAAACCGATGCGAGACCCGAGTTCCGAAACCATCGAGACGGACTCCTAAAACCCAGTCATGCAACTGTAGACCCCTGAATACTGCATCAACGGGGATTGGAGTCCCTCTATAGCCATTTCCCACGGCAATCTCCTATTTTTCTATTCCATCCTGGTCTTTGGACCATATTCGGTCCAAACAATCATTCCGGATCCCTCAAATAGGCCGATGTGCATGTTAAGTTCAGGAGCGACCGAGGCTCTCTTGTAGTTTTCGCCGATGTGATCAACCATTTCCGCACTGCAAGAGCGAGAGACGCCACTCGCAACAGTACCCGAAGCTTTCCGAATGTTCGTCCTTTTACTGTTCCATCTTGCTCTCCGGTCCACATTTGATCCGGAGAATCATAACGAGTCCCGCGGACAAGCCGATGCACAAATCTACTCCAGGACTAATCGGGGCTATCCCTCCGTTCTCGTGGATGCGATCAAAGGCAGCTCTATCGTCAGTACTAGAGGAGATCGATCTACGCGATTCGGGCTTGTACTGCAAATCGCTCTTTTACTGTTCGATTCTGCACTTAGAACGATCTCGATCAAGAAAACCATTCGAATTTCACGGACGAGCCAATGCACATGTCCACTTCAGGACCAATTGATACCAACCGTCCGTTCTTGTGGTTGCGAACCAATTTATCTCGACCGTGAGTACTAGAGAAGACCGCGCCACAAGGTGCGGTCTTGTCCTGCAATTCGCACTCTTACTGTTCGAATCTGCTCTCTGAACGATGAAGATTGAGAAAATCGCCGAATTTTCCCGTCCAAACCGATGCAAGACCCGGGTTCCGAAACCATCGAGACGGACTCACAAAACCCAGTCATGCAACTGTAGCCCCCTGAATACTGTATCAACGGGGATTGGAGTCCCTCTATAGCCATTCCCCACGGCAATCTGCCATTTTACTATTCCATCCTGGTCTTTGGGCCATATTCGGTCCAAACAATCATTCCGGATCCTTCAATTAGGCCGATGTGCATGTTAACTTCAGGAACGACCGAGCCTCTCATGTAGTTCCCGCCAACTCGATCGACCATCTCCGTACCGCAAGGGCGAGAGACGCCACTCGCAACGGTACTTGGAGCTTTCCGAATATTCGCCCTTTTACTGTTCCATCTTGCTCCCTGGCCCACATTTGATCCAGAGAATCATACCGAGTCCCGCGGACGAGCCGATGCACAGATCCACTCCAGGTTCAAACAAGACTATCCCTCCGTTCTCATGGTTGCGATAAAAGGCAGCTCTATCGTCAGTACTAGAGAAGATCGATCTACGCAATTCGGGCTCGTGATGCAGATCGCCCTCTTACTGTTCCTTTCTGCACTCTGAACGATGTCGATCTAGAAAATCATTCGAATTGTACGGAAGAGCCAATGCACATGTCCACTCCTGGACCAATCGATATCATTCGTCCGTTCTCGTAGTTGCAAACAAAATCTTCTCGACCGTGAGTACTAGAGGAGACCGGTCTACAAGGTGCGGACTTGTCCTGCAATGCGCCCTCTTACTGTTCGAATCTGCTCCCTGAATGATCAAGATTGGGGAAATAATCGAATTCTTTCGGCCGAACCGATGCGAGACCCAGATTCCGAAACCATGGAAACAAACTCACAAAACCCAGTCATGCAACCGTAGATCCCTGAATACTGTATCAACGGGGTTTCGATTTTCTCTACAGCCATTTCCTACGGCAATCTGCCATTTTACTATTCCATCCTGGTCTTTGGGCCATATTCGGTCCAATTAATCATTCCGGATCCTTCAAATAGGCCGATGTGCATGTTAATCTCAGCAACGATCGAGGCTCTCCTGTAGTTTTCGCCGACGCGATCAACCATTTCCGTACTGCAAGAGCGAAAGACGCCACTCGCAACGGTACCCGAAGCTTTCCGAATATTCGCCCTTCTACTGTTCCATCTTGCTCTCCGGTCCACATTTGATCCACAGAATCATACCGAGTCCCGCGGACGAGCCGATGCACAGATCTACTCCAGGACTAATCGGGACTATCCCTCCGTTCTCGTGGTTGCGATCAAAGGCAGCTCTATCGTCAGTACTAGCGAAGATCGATCTACGTAATTCGGGCTCGTGATGCAAATCGCCCTCTTACTGTTCTTTCCCGCACTCTGAACGATGTCGATCAAGGAAATCATTCGAATTGTACGGAAGAGCCAATGCGAATGTCCACTCCTGGACCAATTGATATCAACTGTCCGTTCTCGTAGTTGCAAACAAAATCTCCTCGACCGTGAGTACTAGAGAAGACCGGTCTACAAGGTGCGGACTTGTCCTGCAATGCGCCCTCTTACTGTTCGAATCTGCTCCCTGAATGATCAAGATTGAGAAAATAACCGAATTCTCCCGGCCAAAGCGATGCAAGACCGAGATTCCGAAACCATCGAAACGAACTTACAAAACCGAGTCATGCAACCGTAGACCCCTGAATACTGTATCAACGGGTATTCGATTCTCTCTACAGCCAAGCCCTACGGCAATCTGCAATTTTACTATTCCATCCTGGTCTTTTGGCCATATTCGGTCCAAACAATCACCCCGGATTCTTCAAATAGGCCGATGTGCATGTTAATCTCAGCAACGACCGAGGCTCTCCTGTAGTTTCCGCCGATGCGATCAACCATTTCCGTACTGCAAGAGCGAGAGACGCCACTCGCAACGATACCCGAAGCTGTCCGAATATTCGCCCTTATACTGTTCCATCTTGCTCTCTGGTCCACATTTGATCCAGAGAATCATACCGAGTCCCGCGGACGAGCCGATGCACAGATCTACTCCAGGATTAATCGGGACTATCCCTCCGTTCTCGTGGTTGCGATCAAAGGCAGCTCTATCGTCAGTACTAGAGAAGATCGATCTACGCGATTCGGGCTTGTACTGCAAATCGCTCTTTCACTGTTCGATTCTGCACTTAGAATGATCTTAATCAAGAAAATCATTCGAATTTTACGGATGAGCCGATGCACATGTCCACTCCAGGACCAATTGATACCAACCGTCCGTTCTCTTGGTTGCAAACCCATTCATATCGACCGTGAGTCCATGAGAAGACCGCTCCACAAGGTGCGGTCTTGTCCTGCGATTCGCCCTCTTACTGTTCGAATCTGCTCTCTGAACGATGAAGATTGAGAGAATAACCGAATTTTTCCGTCCAAACCGATGCGAGACCCGGGTTCCGAAACCATCGAGACGGACTCACAAAACCCAGTCATGCAACTGTAGCCCCCTGAATACTGTATCAACGGGGATTGGAGTCCCTCTATAGCCATTCCCCACGGCAATCTGCCATTTTACTATTCCATCCTGGTCTTTGGGCCATATTCGGTCCAAACAATCATTCCGGATCCTTCAATTAGGCCGATGTGCATGTTAACTTCAGGAACGACCAAGCCTCTCATGTAGTTCCCGCCAACTCGATCGACCATCTCCGTACCGCAAGGGCGAGAGACGCCACTCGCAACGGTACTTGGAGCTTTCCGAATATTCGCCCTTTTACTGTTCCATCTTGCTCCCTGGCCCACATTTGATCCAGAGAATCATACCGAGTCCCGCGGACGAGCCGATGCACAGATCCACTCCAGGTTCAAACAAGACTATCCCTCCGTTCTCATGGTTGCGATAAAAGGCAGCTCTATCGTCAGTACTAGAGAAGATCGATCTACGCAATTCGGGCTCGTGATGCAGATCGCCCTCTTACTGTTCCTTTCTGCACTCTGAACGATGTCGATCTAGAAAATCATTCGAATACGGAAGAGCCAATGCACATGTCCACTTCAGGACCAATTGATACCAACCGTCGGTTCTTGTGGTTGCGAACCAATTCATCTCGACCGTGAGCACTTGAGGAGACCGCTCCACGAGGTGCGGTCTTGTCCTGCAATTCGCACTCTTACTGTTCGAATCTGCTCTCTGAACGATGGAGATTGAGAAAATTGCCGGCATCTTCCGTCCAAACCGATGCGAGACCCGGGTTCCGAAACCATCGAGACGGACTCACAAAACCCAGTCATGCAACCGTAGATCCCTGAATACTGTATCAACGGGGTTTCGATTTTCTCTACAGCCATTTCCCACGGCAATCTGCAATTTTACTATTCCATCCTGGTCTTTTGGCCATATTCGGTCCAAACAATCATCCCGGATTCTTCAAATAGGCCGATGTGCATGTTAATCTCAGCAACGACCGAGGCTCTCCTGTAGTTTCCGCCGATGCGATCAACCATTCCCGTACTGCAAGAGCGAGAGACGCCACTCGCAACGATACCCGAAGCTGTCCGATTATTCGCCCTTTTACTGTTCCATCTTGCTCTCTGGTCCACATTTGATCCAGAGAATCATACCGAGTCCCGCGGACGAGCCGATGCACAGATCTACTCCAGGACTAATCGGGACTATCCCTCCGTTCTCGTGGTTGCGATCAAAGGCAGCTCTATCGTCAGTACTAGAGAAGATCGATCTACGCGATTCGGGCTTGTACTGCAAATCGCTCTTTCACTGTTCGATTCTGCACTTAGAATGATCTTAATCAAGAAAATCATTCAAATTTTACGGACGAGCCGATGCACATGTCCACTTCAGGACCAATTGATACCAACCGTCGGTTCTTGTGGTTGCGAACCAATTCATCTCGACCGTGAGCACTTGAGGAGACCGCTCCACAAGGTGCGGTCTTGTCCTGCAATTCGCACTCTCACTGTTCGAATCTGCTCTCTGAACGACGAAGATTGAGAAAATCGCCGAATTCTTCCGTCCAAACCGATGCGAGACCCGGGTTCCGAAACCATCGAGACGGACTCACAAAACCCAGTCATGCAACTGTAGACCCCTGAATACTGTATCAACGGGGATTGGAGTCCCTCTATAGCCATTTCCCACGGCAATCTGCCATTTTACTATTCCATCCTGGTCTTTGGGCCATATTCGGTCCAAACAATCATTCCGGATCATTCAATTAGGCCGATGTGCATGTTAACTTCAGGAACGACCGAGCCTCTCATGTAGTTCCCGCCAATTCGATCGACCATCTCCGTACCGCAAGGGCGAGAGACGCCACTCGCAACGGTACTTGGAGCTTTCCGAATATTCGCCCTTTTACTGTTCCATCTCGCTCCCTGGCCCACATTTGATACAGAGAATCATACCGAGTCCCGCGGACGAGCCGGTGCACAGATCCACTCCAGGTTCAAACAAGACTATCTCTCCGTTCTCATGGTTGCGATAAAAGGCAGCTCTATCGTCAGTACTAGAGAAGATCGATCTACGCAATTCGGGCTTGTGATGCAGATCGCCCTCTTACTGTTCCTTTCTGCACTCTGAACGATGTCGATCTAGAAAATCATTCGAATACGGAAGAGCCAATGCACATGTCCACTTCAGGACCAATTGATACCAACCGTCCGTTCTTGTGGTTGCAAACCCATTCATCTCGACCGTGAGTACTAGAGAAGACCGCTCCACAAGGTGCGGTCTTGTCCTGCGATTCGCCCTCTTACTGTTCGAATCTGCTCTCTGAACGATGAAGATTGAGAAAATTGCCGGCATCTTCCGTCCAAACCGATGCGAGACCCGGGTTCCGAAACCATCGAGACGGACTCACAAAACCCAGTCATTCAACTGTAGCCCCCTGAATACTGTATAAACGGGGATTGGAGTCCCTCTACAGCCATTGCCCACGGCAATCTGCCATTTTACTATTCCATCCTGGTCTTTGGGCCATATTCGGTCCAAAAGATCACTCCGGATCCTTCAATTAGGCCGATGTGCATGTTAAGTTCAGAAACGACCGAGGCTCTCATGTAGTTCCCGCCGATGCGATCAACCATTTTCGTACTGCAAGGGCGAGAGACGCCACTCGCAACGGTACCCGGAGCTTTCCGAATATTCGCCCTTTTACTGTTCCATCTTGCTTTCTGTTCCATTATTGATCGAGAAAATCATACCGAGTCCCACGGACGAGCCGATGCACAGATCTACTCTAGGTTCAAACAAGACTATCTCTCCGTTCTCATGGTTGCGATAAAAGGCAGCTCTATCGTCAGTACTAGAGAAGATCGATCTACGCAATTCGGGCTCGTGATGCAGATCGCCCTCTTACTGTTCCTTTCTGCACTCTGAACGATGTCGATCTAGAAAATCATTCGAATACGGAAGAGCCAATGCACATGTCCACTTCAGGACCAATTGATACCAACCGTCGGTCCTTGTGGTTGCGAACCAATTCATCTCGACCGTGAGCACTTGAGGAGACCGCTCCACGAGGTGCGGTCTTGTCCTGCAATTCGCACTCTTACTGTTCGAATCTGCTTTCTGAACGATGAAGATTGAGAAAATTGCCGGCATCTTCCGTCCAAACCGATGCGAGACCCGGGTTCCGAAACCATCGAGACGGACTCACAAAACCCAGTCATGCAACCGTAGATCCCTGAATACTGTATCAACGGGGTTTCGATTTTCTCTACAGCCATTTCCCACGGCAATCCGCCATTTCACTATTCCCCCTGGTCTTTGGGCCATATCCGGTCCAAACAATCATTCCGGATCCTTCAATTAGGCCGATGTGCATGTTAATCTCAGCAACGATCGAGGCTCTCATGTAGTTCCCGCTGATTCGATCAACCATCTCCGTACTGCAAGGGCGAGAGACGCCACTCGCAACGGTACTCGAAACTTTCCGAATATTCGTCCTTTTACTGTTCCATCTTGCTCTCCGGTCCACTTTTGATCCAGAGGATCATACCGAACCCGCGGACAAGCCGATGCACAAATCTGCTCCAGGACTAATCGGGACTATCCCTCCGTTCTCATGGTTGCGATCAAAGGCAGCTCTATCGTCAGTACTAGCGAAGATCGATCTACGTAATTCGGGCTCGTGATGCAAATCGCCCTCTTACTGTTCTTTCCTGCACTCTGAACGATGTCGATCAAGAAAATCATTCGAATTGTACGGAAGAGCCAATGCGAATGTCCACTCCTGGACCAATCGATATCAACCGTCCGTTCTCGTAGTTGCAAACAAAATCTTCTCGACCGTGAGTACTAGAGAAGACCAGTCTACAAGGTGCGAACTTGTCCTGCAAAGCGCCCTCTTACTGTTCGAATCTGCTCCCTGGATGATCAAGATTGAAAAAATAACCGAATTCTCCCGGCCAAAGCGATGCAAGACCGGGATTCCGGAACCATCGAAACGAACTTACAAAACCGAGTCATGCAACCGTAGACCCCTGAATACTGTATCAACGGGTATTCGATTCTCTCTACAGCCAAGCCCTACGGCAATTTGCAATTTTACTATTCCATCCTGGTCTTTTGGCCATATTCGGTCCAAACAATCATCCCGGATTCTTCAAATAGGCCGATGTGCATGTTAATCTCAGCAACGACCGAGGCTCTCCTGTAGTTTCCGCCGATGCGATCAACCATTTCCGTACTGCAAGAGCGAGAGACGCCACTCGCAACGATACCCGAAGCTGTTCGAATATTCGCCCTTTTACTGTTCCATCTTGCTCCCTGGCCCACATTTGATCCAGAGAATCATACCGAGTCCCGCGGACGAGCCGATGCACAGATCCACTCCAGGTTCAAACAAGACTATCCCTCCGTTCTCATGGTTGCGATGAAAGGCAGCTCTATCGTCAGTACTAGAGAAGATCGATCTACGCGATTCGGGCTCGTGATGCAGATCGCCCTCTTACTGTTCCTTTCTGCACTCTGAACGATGTCGATCTAGAAAATCATTCGAATTGTACGGAAGAGCCAATGCACATGTCCACTCCTGGACCAATCGATATCATTCGTCCGTTCTCGTAGTTGCAAACAAAATCTTCTCGACCGTGAGTACTAGAGGAGACCGGTCTACAAGGTGCGGACTTGTCCTGTAATGCGCCCTCTCACTGTTCGAATCTGCTCCCTGAATGATCAAGATTGGGGAAATAATCGAATTCTTCCGGCCGAACCGATGCGAGACTCAGATTCCGAAACCATCGAAACAAACTCACAAATCCCAGTCATGCAACCGTAGATCCCTGAATACTGTATCAACGGGGTTTCGATTTTCTCTACAGCCATTTCCTACGGCAATCTGCCATTTTACTATCCCATCCTGGTCTTTGGGCCATATTCGGTCCAATTAATCATTCCGGATCCTTCAAATAGGCCGATGTGCATGTTAATCTCAGCAACGATCGAGGCTCTCCTGTAGTTTTCGCCGACGCGATCAACCATTTCCGTACTGCAAGAGCGAAAGACGCCACTTGCAACGGTACCCGAAGCTTTCCGAATATTCACCCTTCTACTGTTCCATCTTGCTCTCCAGTCCACATTTGATCCACAGAATCATACCGAGTCCCGCGGACGAGCCGATGCACAGATCTACTCCAGGACTAATTGGGACTATCCCTCCGTTCTCGTGGTTGCGATCAAAGGCAGCTCTATCGTCAGTACTAGCGAAGATCGATCTACGTAATTCGGGCTCGTGATGCAAATCGCCCTCTTACTGTTCTTTCCTGCACTCTGAACGATGTCGATCAAGAAAATCATTCGAATTGTACGGAAGAGCCAATGCGAATGTCCACTCCTGGACCAATCGATATCGACCGTCCGTTCTCGTAGTTGCAAACAAAATCTTCTCGACCGTGAGTACTAGAGAAGACCGGTCTACAAGGTGCGGACTCGTCCTGCAATGCGCCCTCTTACTGTTCGAATTTGCTCCCTGAATGATCAAGATTGAAAAAATAACCGAATTCTCCCGGCCAAAGCGATGCAAGACCGAGATTCCGAAACCATCGAAACGAACTTACAAAACCGAGTCATGCAACCGTAGACCCCTGAATACTGTATCAACGGGTATTCGATTCTCTCTACAGCCAAGCCCTACGGCAATCTGCAATTTTACTATTCCATCCTGGTCTTTCGGCCATATTCGGTCCAAACAATCATCCCGGATTCTTCAAATAGGCCGATGTGCATGTTAATCTCAGCAACGACCGAGGCTCTCCTGTAGTTTCCGCCGATGCGATCAACCATTCCCGTACTGCAAGAGCGAGAGACGCCACTCGCAACGATACCCGAAGCTGTCCGAATATTCGCCCTTTTACTGTTCCATCTTGCTCTCTGGTCCACATTTGATCCAGAGAATCATACCGAGTCCCGCGGACGAGCCGATGCACAGATCTACTCCAGGACTAATCGGGACTATCCCTTCGTTCTCGTGGTTGCGATCGAAGGCAGCTCTATCGTCAGTACTAGAGAAGATCGATCTACGCGATTCGGGCTTGTACTGCAAATCGCTCTTTCACTGTTCGATTCTTCACTTAGAATGATCTTAATCAAGGAAATCATTCGAATTTTACGGACGAGCAGATGCACATGTCCACTTCAGGACCAATTGATACCAACCGTCGGTTCTTGTGGTTGCGAACCAATTCATCTCAACCGTGAGCACTTGAGGAGACCGCTCCACAAGGTGCGGTCTTGTCCTGCAATTCGCACTCTCACTGTTCGAATCTGCTCTCTGAACGATGAAGATTGAGAAAATCGCCGAATTCTTCCGTCCAAACCGATGCGAGACCCGGGTTCCGAAACCATCGAGACGGACTCACAAAACCCAGTCATGCAACTGTAGACCCCTGGATACTGTATCAACGGGGATTGGAGTCCCTCTATAGCCATTTCCAACGGCAATCTGCCATTTTACTATTCCATCCTGGTCTTTGGGCCATATTCGGTCCAAACAATCATTCCGGATCATTCAATTAGGCCGATGTGCATGTTAACTTCAGGAACGACCGAGGCTCTCATGTAGTTCCCGCCGATGCGATCAACCATTTTCGTACTGCAAGGGCGAGAGACGCCACTCGCAACGGTACCCGGAGCTTTCCGAATATTCGCCCTTTTACTGTTCCATCTTGCTTTCTGTTCCATTATTGATCGAGAAAATCATACCGAGTCCCACGGACGAGCCGATGCACAGATCTACTCTAGGTTCAAACAAGACTATCCCTCCGTCCTCATTGTTGCGATAAGAGGCAGCTGTATCGTCAGTACTAGAGAAGATCGATCTACGCAACTTGGGCTCGTG
The DNA here is from genome assembly GCA_029851415.1 of Eretmocerus hayati. NCBI lineage: Eukaryota > Metazoa > Arthropoda > Insecta > Hymenoptera > Aphelinidae > Eretmocerus > Eretmocerus hayati. The sequence goes on from CM056743.1 coordinate 113,073,403, forward strand.
ATGCATATCGCTCTCTTACTGTTCCTTTCTGCACTCTGAACGATGTCGATCAAGAGAAACATTAGAATTGTACGGAAGAGCCAATGCACATGTCCACTCCAGGACCAATCGATATCAACCGTCTGTTCTCGTTGTTGCAAACAACATCTTCTCGACCGTGAGTACTAGAGAAGAATGGTTTACAAGGTGCGGACTGGTCCTGCAATGCGCCCTCTTACTGTTCGGATCTGCTCCCTGAATGATCAAGATTGAGAAAATAACCGAAATCTCCCGGCCAAACCGATGCGAGACCGAGATTCCGAAACCATCGAAACGAACTCACGAATCCCAGTCATGCAACCGTAGATCCCTGAATACTGTATCAACGGGGTTTCGATTTTCTCTACAGCCATTTCCTACGGCAATCTGCCATTTTACTATACCATCCTGGTCTTTGGGCCATATTCGGTCCAATTTATCATTCCGGATCCTTCAAATAGGCCGATGTGCATGTTAATCTCAGCAACGCTCGAGGCTCTCCTGTAGTTTTGACCGATGCGATCAACCATCTCCGTACTGCAAGAGCGAGACACGCCACTCGCAACGGTACCCGAAGCTTCCCGAATATTCGCCCTTTTACTGTTCCATCTTGCTCTCTTGTCCACATTTGATCCAGAGAATCATACCGAGTCCCGCGGATGAGCCGATGCACAGATCTACTCCAGGATTAATCGGGACTATCCCTCCGTTCTCGTGGTTCCGATCAAAGGCAGCTCTATCGTCAGTACAAGAGAAGATCGATCTACGCGATTCGGGCTTGTACTGCAAATCGCTCTTTTACTGTTCGATTTTGCACTTAGAACGATCTGAATCAAGAAAATCATTCGAGTTCTACGGACGAGGTTATGCACTTGTCGACTCCAGGACCAATTGTACCAACCGTCCGTTCTTGTGGTTGCGAACCAATTCATCTCGACCGTGAGTACTAGGGAAGACCGCTGCACAAGGTGCGTTCTTGTCTGCAATTCGCCCTCTTACTGTTCGAATCTGCTCTGTAAACGATGAAGATTGAGAGAATCGCCAAATATTTCCGTCCAGACCGATGCGAGACCCGGGTTCCGAAACCATCGAGACGGACTCACAAAACCCAGTCATGCAACTGTAGCCCCCTGAATAGTGTATCAACGGGGATTGGAGGCCCTCTACAGCCATTGCCCACGGCAATCTGCCATTTTACTATTTCATCCTGGTCTTTGGGCCATATTCGGTCCGAACAATCATTCCGGATCCTTCACATAGGCCGATGTGCATGTTCGGTTCCGGAACGACCGAGGTTCTCATGTAGTTCCCGCCGATGCGATCAACCATTTCCGTACTGCAAGGGCGAGAGACGCCACTCGCAACGGTACCCGGAGCTTACGGAATATTCGCACTTTTACTGTCCCATCTTGCTCTCTGTTCTATCATTGATCGAGAAAATCATACCGAGTCCCATGGACGAGCCGATGCACAGATCTACTCCAGGTTCAATCAAGACTATCCCTCCGTTCTCATGGTTGCGATGAAAGGCAGCTCCATCGTCAGTACTAGAGAAGATCGATCTACGCAATTCGGGCTCGTGATGCAGATCGCCCTCTTACTGTTCCTTTCTGCACTCTGAACGATGTCGATCTAGAAAATCATTCGAATTGTACGGAAGAGCCAATGCACATGTCCACACCTGGACCAATCGATATCATTCGTCCGTTCTCGTAGTTGCAAACAAAATCTTCTCGACCGTGAGTACTAGAGGAGATCGGTCTACAAGGTGCGGACTTGTCCTGCAATGCGCCCTCTTACTGTTCGAATCTGCTCCCTGAATGATCATGATTGGGGAAATAATCGAATTCTTTCGGCCGAACCGATGCGAGACCCAGATTCCGAAACCATGGAAACAAACTCACAAAACCCAGTCATGCAACCGTAGATCCCTGAATACTGTATCAACGGGGTTCCGATTTTCTCTACAGCCATTTCCTACGGCAATCTGCCATTTTACTATTCCATCCTGGTCTTTGGGCCATATTCGGTCCAATTAATCATTCCGGATCCTTCAAATAGGCCGATGTGCATGTTAATCCCAGCAACGATCGAGGCTCTCCTGTAGTTTTCGCCGACGCGATCAACCATTTCCGTACTGCAAGAGCGAAAGACGCCACTCGCAACGGTACCCGAAGCTTTCCGAATATTCGCCCTTCTACTGTTCCATCTTGCTCTCCGGTCCACATTTGATCCACAGAATCATACCGAGTCCCGCGGACGAGCCGATGCACAGATCTACTCCAGGACTAATCGGGACTATCCCTCCGTTCTCGTGGTTGCGATCAAAGGCAGCTCTATCGTCAGTACTAGCGAAGATCGATCTACGTAATTCGGGCTCGTGATGCAAATCGCCCTCTTACTGTTCTTTCCCGCACTCTGAACGATGTCGATCAAGGAAATCATTCGAATTGTACGGAAGAGCCAATGCGAATGTCCACTCCTGGACCAATCGATATCAACCGTCCGTTCTCGTAGTTGCAAACAAAATCTTCTCGACCGTGAGTACTAGAGAAGACCGGTCTACAAGGTGCGGACTTGTCCTGCAATGCGCCCTCTTACTGTTCGAATCTGCTCCCTGAATGATCAAGATTGAAAAAATAACCGAATTCTCCCGGCCAAAGCGATGCAAGACCGAGATTCCGAAACCATCGAAACGAACTGACAAAACCGAGTCATGCAACCGTAGACCCCTGAATACTGTATCAACGGGTATTCGATTCTCTCTACAGCCAAGCCCTACGGCAATCTGCAATTTTACTATTCCATCCTGGTCTTTTGGCCATATTCGGTCCAAGCAATCATCCCGGATTCTTCAAATAGGCCGATGTGCATGTTAATCTCAGCAACGACCGAGGCTCTCCTGTAGTTTCCGCCGATGCGATCAACCATTTCCGTACTGCAAGAGCGAGAGACGCCACTCGCAACGATATCCGAAGCTGTCCGAATATTCGCCCTTTTACTGTTCCATCTTGCTCTCTGGTCCACATTTGATCCAGAGAATCATACCGAGTCCCGCGGACGAGCCGATGCACAGATCTACTCCAGGACTTACCGGGACTATCCCTCCGTTCTCGTGGTTGCGATCAAAGGCAGCTCTATCGTCAGTACTAGAGAAGATCGATCTACGCGATTCGGGCTTGTACTGCAAATCGCTCTTTCACTGTTCGATTCTGCACTTAGAATGATCTTAATCAAGAAAATCATTCGAATTTTACGGATGAGCCGATGCACATGTCCACTCCAGGACCAATTGATACCAACCGTCCGTTCTCTTGGTTGCAAACCCATTCATCTCGACCGTGAGTACTAGAGAAGACCGCTCCACAAGGTGCGGTCTTGTCCTGCGATTCGCCCTCTTACTGTTCGAATCTGCTCTCTGAACGATGAAGATTGAGGGAATAACCGAATTTTTCCGTCCAAACCGATGCGAGACCCGGGTTCCGAAACCATCGAGACGGACTCACAAAACCCAGTCATGCAACTGTAGACCCCTGAATACTGTATCAACGGGGATTGGAGTCCCTCTATAGCCATTTCCCACGGCAATCTGCCATTTTACTATTCCATCCTGGTCTTTGGGCCATATTCGGTCCAAACAATCACCCGGATTCTTCAAATAGGCCGATGTGCATGTTAATCTCAGCAACGACCGAGGCTCTCCTGTAGTTTCCGCCGATGCGATCAACCATTTCCTTACTGCAAGAGCGAGAGACGCCACTCGCAACGATACCCGAAGCTGTCCGAATATTGGCCCTTTTACTGTTCCATCTTGCTTTCTGTTCCATTATTGATCGAGAAAATCATACCGAGTCCCACGGACGAGCCGATGCACAGATCTACTCTAGGTTCAAACAAGACTATCCCTCCGTCCCCATTGTTGCGATAAGAGGCAGCTGTATCGTCAGTACTAGAGAAGATCGATCCACGCAACTTGGGCTCGTGATGCAAATCGCTCTCTTACTGTTCCTTTCTGCACTCTGAACGATGTCGATCAAGAGAAACATTAGAATTGTACGGAAGAGCCAATGCACATGTCCACTTCAGGACCAATCGATATCAACCGTCTGTTCTCGTTGTTGCGAACAACATCTTCTCGACCGTGAGTACTAGAGAAGAATGGTTTACAAGGTGCGGACTGGTCCTGCAATGCGCCCTCTTACTGTTCGGATCTGCTCCCTGAATGATCAAGATTGAGAAAATAACCGAAATCTCCCGGCCAAACCGATGCGAGACCGAGATTCCGAAACCATCGAAACGAACTTACAAAACCGAGTCATGCAACCGTAGACCCCTGAATACTGTATCAACGGGTATTCGATTCTCTCTACAGCCAAGCCCTACGGCAATCTGCGATTTTACTATTCCATCCTGGTCTTTGGGCCATATTCGGTCCAATTAATCATTCCGGATCCTTCAAATAGGCCGATGTGCATGTTAATCTCAGCAACGATCGAGGCTCTCCTGTAGTTTTGACCGATGCGATCAACCATCTCCGTACTGCAAGAGCGAGACACGCCACTCGCAACGGTACCCGAAGCTCCCCGAATATTCGCCCTTTTACTGTTCCATCTTGCTCTCTGGTCCACATTTGATCCAGAGAATCATACCGAGTCCCGCGGATGAGCCGATGCACAGATCTACTCCAGGATTAATCGGGACTATCCCTCCGTTCTCGTGGTTCCGATCAAAGGCAGCTCTATCGTCAGTACAAGAGAAGATCGATCTACGCGATTCGGGCTTGTACTGCAAATCGCTCTTTCACTGTTCGATTTTGCACTTAGAACGATCTGAATCAAGAAAATCATTCGAGTTCTACGGACGAGGTTATGCACTTGTCGACTCCAGGACCAATTGTACCAACCGTCCGTTCTTGTGGTTGCGAACCAATTCATCTCGACCGTGAGTACTAGGGAAGACCGCTGCACAAGGTGCGTTCTTGTCCTGCAATTCGCCCTCTTACTGTTCGAATCTGCTCTCTAAACGATGAAGATTGAGAGAATCGCCGAATTTTTCCGTCCAAACCGATGCGAGACCCGGGTTCCGATACCATCGAGACGGACTCACAAAACCCAGTCATGCAACTGTAGCCCCCTGAATACTGTATCAACGGGGATTGGAGGCCCTCTACAGCCATTGCCCACGGCAATCTGCCATTTTACTATTTCATCCTGGTCTTTGGGCCATATTCGGTCCGAACAATCATTCCGGATCCTTCACATAGGCCGATGTGCATGTTCGGTTCAGGAACGACCGAGGTTCTCATGTAGTTCCCGCCGATGCGATCAACCATTTCCGTACTGCAAGGGCGAGAGACGCCACTCGCAACGGTACCCGGAGCTTACGGAATATTCGCACTTTTACTGTTCCATCTTGCTCTCTGTTCTATCATTGATCGAGAAAATCATACCGAGTCCCATGGACGAGCCGATGCACAGATCTACTCCAGGTTCAATCAAGACTATCCCTCCGTTCTCATGGTTGCGATGAAAGGCAGCTCTATCGTCAGTACTAGCGAAGATCGATCTACGCAATTCGGGCTCGTGATGCAAATCGCCCTCTTACTGTTCTTTTCTGCACTATGAATGATGTCGATCAAGAAAATCTTTCAAATTGTACGGAAGAGCCAATGCGAATGTCCACTCCTGGACCAAGCGATATCAACCGTCCGTTCTCGTATTTGCAAACAAAATCTTCTCGACCGTGAGTACTAGAGAAGTTCGGTCTACAAGGTGCGGACTTGTCCTGCAATGCGCCCTCTTACTGTTCGAATCTGCTCCCTGAATGATCAAGATTGAAAAAATAACCGAATTCTCCCGGCCAAAGCGATGCAAGACCGAGATTCCGAAACCATCGAAACGAACTTACAAAACCGAGTCATGCAACCGTAGACCCCTGGATACTGTATCAACGGGTATTCGATTCTCTCTACAGCCAAGCCCTACGGCAATCTGCAATTTCACTATTCCATCCTGGTCTTTTGGCCGTATTCGGTCCAAACAATCACCCGGATTCTTCAAATAGGCCGATGTGCATGTTGATCTCAGCAACGACCGAGGCTCTCCTGTAGTTTTCGCCGATGCGATCAACCATTTCCTTACTGCAAGAGCGAGAGACGCCACTCACTACGATACCCGAAGCTGTCCGAATATTCGCCCTTTTACTGTTCCATCTTGCTCTCTGGTCCACATTTGATCCAGAGAATCATACCGAGTCCCGCGGACGAGCCGATGCACAGATCTACTCCAGGACTAATCGGGACTATCCCTCCGTTCTCGTGGTTGCGATCAAAGGCAGCTCTATCGTCAGTACTAGAGAAGATCGATCCACGCGATTCGGGCTTGTACTGCTAATCGCTCTTTCACTGTTCGATTTTGCACTTAGAATGATCTTAATCAAGAAAATCATTCGAATTTTACGGACGAGCCGATGCACATGTCCACTTCAGGACCAATTGATACCAACCGTCGGTTCTTGTGGTTGCGAACCAATTCATCTCGACCGTGAGTACTTGAGGAGACCGCTCCGCAAGGTGCGGACTTGTCCTGCAATGCGCCCTCTTACTGTTCGAATCTGCTCCCTGAATGATCAAGATTGGGGAAATAATCGAATTCTTTCGGCCGAACCAATGCGAGACCCAGATTCTGAAACCATCGAAACAAACTCACAAATCCCAGTCATGCAACCGTAGATCCCTGAATACTGTATCAACGGGGTTTCGATTTTCTCTACAGCCATTTCCTACGGCAATCTGCCATTTTACTATTCCAACCTGGTCTTTGGGCCATATTCGGTCCAATTAATCATTCCGGATCCTTCAAATAGGCCGATGTGCATGTTAATCTCTGCAACGATCGAGGCTCTCCTGTAGTTTTCGCCGACGCGATCAACCATTTCCGTACTGCAAGCGCGAAAGACGCCACTCGCAACGGTACCCGAAGCTTTCCGAATATTCGCCCTTCTACTGTTCCATCTTGCTCTCCGGTCCACATTTGATCCACAGAATCATACCGAGTCCCGCGGACGAGCCGATGCACAGATCTACTCCAGGACTAATCGGGACTATCCCTCCGTTCTCGTGGTTGCGATCAAAGGCAGCTCTATCGTCAGTACTAGCGAAGATCGATCTACGTAATTCGGGCTCGTGATGCAAATCGCCCTCTTACTGTTCTTTCCTGCACTCTGAACGATGTCGATCAAGAAAATCATTCGAATTGTACGGAAGAGCCAATGCGAATGTCCACTCCTGGACCAATCGATATCAACCGTCCGTTCTCGTAGTTGCAAACAAAATCTTCTCGACCGTGAGTACTAGAGAAGACCGGTCTACAAGGTGTGGACTTGTCCTGCAATGTGCCCTCTTCCTGTTCGAATCTGCTCGCTGAATGATCGAGATTGAAAAAATAACCGAATTCTCCCGGCCAAAGCGATGCAAGACCGAGATTCCGAAACCATCGAAACGAACTTACAAAACCGAGTCATGCAACCGTAGACCCCTGAATACTGTATCAACGGGTATTCGATTCTCTCAACAGCCAAGCCCTACGGCAATCTGCAATTTCACTATTCCATCCTGGTCTTTTGGCCATATTCGGTCCAAACAATCACCCGGATTCTTCAAATAGGCCGATGTGCATGTTGATCTCAGCAACGACCGAGGCTCTCCTGTAGTTTCCGCCGATGCGATCAACCATTTCCTTACTGCAAGAGCGAGAGACGCCACTCGCTACGATACCCGAAGCTGTCCGAATATTCGCCCTTTTACTGTTCCATCTTGCTCTCTGGTCCACATTTGATCCAGAGAATCATACCGAGTCCCGCGGACGAGCCGATGCACAGATCTACTCCAGGACTAATCGGGACTATCCCTCCGTTCTCGTGGTTGCGATCAAAGGCAGCTCTATCGTCAGTACTAGAGAAGATCGATCTACGCGATTCGGGCTTGTACTGCAAATCGCTCTTTCACTGTTCGATTCTGCACTTAGAATGATCTTAATCAAGAAAATCATTCGAATTTTACGGACGAGCCGATGCACATGCCCACTTCAGGACCAATTGATACCAACCGTCCGTTCTTGTGGTTGCAAACCCATTCATCTCGACCGTGAGTACTAGAGAAGACCGCTCCACAAGGTGCGGTCTTGTCCTGCGATTCGCCCTCTTACTGTTCGAATCTGCTCTCTGAACGATGAAGATTGAGGGAATAACCCAATTTTTCCGTCCAAACCGAAGCGAGACCCGGGTTCCGAAACCATCGAGACGGACTCACAAAACCCAGTCATGCAACTGTAGCCCCCTGAATACTGTATAAACGGGGATTGGAGTCCCTCTACAGCCATTGCCCACGGCACTCTGCCATTTTACTATTCCATCCTGGTCTTTGGGCCATATTCGGTCCAAACAATCATTCCGGATCCTTCAATTAGGCCGATTCGCATGTTAAGTTCAGGAACGACCGAGGCTCTCATGTAGTTCCCGCCGATGCGATCAACCATTTTCGTACTGCAGGGGCGAGAGACGCCACTCGCAACGGTACCCGGAGCTTTCCGAATATTCGCCCTTTCACTGTTCCATCTTGCTTTCTGTTCCATTATTGATCGAGAAAATCATACCAAGTCCCACGGACAAGCCGATGCACAGATCTACTCTAGGTTCAAACAAGACTATCCCTCCGTCCTCATTGTTGCGATAAGAGGCAGCTGTATCGTCAGTACTAGAGAAGATCGATCTACGCAACTTGGGCTCGTGATGCAAATCGCTCTCTTACTGTTCCTTTCTGCACTCTGAACGATGTCGATCAAGAGAAACATTAGAATTGTACGGGAGAGCCAATGCACATGTCCACTCCAGGACCAATCGATATCAACCGTCTGTTCTCGTGGTTGCAAACAAAATCTTCTCGACCGTGAGTACTAGAGAAGTTCGGTCTACAAGGTGCGGACTTGTCCCGCAATGCGCCCTCTTTCTGTTCGGATCTGCTCCCTGAATGATCAAGATTGAGAAAATAACCGAATTCTTCCGGCCAAACCGATGTGAGACCGAGATTCCGAAACCATCGGAACAAACTCACAAATCCCAGTCATGCAACCGTAGATCCCTGAATACTGTATCAACGGGGTTTCGATTCTCTCTACAGCCATTTCCCACGGCAATCTGCCATTTTACTATCCCATCCTGGTCTTTGGGCCATATTCGGTCCAATTAATCATTCCGGATCCTTCAAATAGGCCGATGTGCATGTTAATTTCGGCAACGATCGAGGCTCTCTTGTAGTTTTCGCCGATGCGATCAACCATTTCCGTACTGCAAGAGCGAGAGACGCCACTCGCAACGGTACCCGAAGCTTTCCGAATATTCGTCCTTTTACTGTTCCATCTTGCTCTCCGGTCCACTTTTGATCCAGAGAATTATACCGAACCCGCGGACAAGCCGATGCACAAATCTGCTCCAGGACTAATCGGGACTATCCCTCCGTTCTCGTGGTTGCGATCAAAGGCAGCTCTATCGTCAGCACTAGAGAAGATCGATCAACGCGATTCGGGCTTGTACTGAACATCGCTCTTTCACTGTTCGATTCTGCACTTAGAACGATCTGAATCAAGAAAATCATTCTAATTCTACGGACGAGGTAATGCACTCGCCGACTCCAGGACCAATTGATACCAACCATCCGTTCTTGTGGTTGCGAACCAATTCATCTCGACCGTGAGTACTAGGGAAGACCGCTGCACAAGGTGCGGTCTTGTCCTGCAATTCGCCCTCTTACTGTTCGAATCTGCTCTCTGATCGATAAAGATTGAGGATATCGCCGAATTTTTCCGTCCAAACCGATGCGAGACCCGGGTTCCGAAACCATCGAGACGGACTCACAAAACCCAGTCATGCAACTGTAGCCCCCTGAATACTGTATCAACGGGGATTGGAGTCCCTCTACAGCCATTGCCCACGGCAATCTGCCATTTTACTATTCCATCCTGGTCTTTGGGCCATATTCGGTCCGAACAATTATTCCGGATCCTTCATATAGGCCGATGTGCATGTTCAGTTCAGGAACGAACGAGGTTCTCATGTAGTTCCCGCCGATGTGATCAACCATTTCCGTACTGCAAGGGCGAGAGACGCCACTCGCAACGGTACCCGGAGCTCACGGAATATTCGCCCTTTTACTGTTCCATCTTGCTCTCTGTTCCATCATTGATCGAGAAAATCATACCGAGTCCCACGGACGAGCCGATGCACAGATCTACTCCAGGTTCGATCAAGACTATCCCTCCGTTCTCATGGTTGCGATGAAAGGCAGCTCTATCGTCAGTACTAGAGAAGATCGATCTACGCGATTCGGGCTTGTACTGCAAATCGCTCTTTTACTGTTCGATTCTGCACTTAGAACGATCTCAAACAAGAAAATCATTCGAATTCCACGGACGAGCCGATGCACATGTCCACTTCAGGACCAATTGATACCAACCGTCGGTTCTTGTGGTTGCGAACCAATTCATCTCGACCGTGAGTACTAGATAAGACCGGTCTACAAGGTGCGGACTTGTCCTGCAATGCGCCCTCTTACTGTTCGGATCTGCTCCCTGAATGATCAAGATTCAGAAAATAACCGAATTCTCCCGGCCAAAGCGATGCAAGACCGAGATTCCGAAACCATCGAAACGAACTTACAAAACCGAGTCATGCAACCGTAGACCCCTGAATACTGTATCAACGGGTATTCGATTCTCTCTACAGCCAAGCCCTACGGCAATCTGCGATTTTACTATTCCATCCTGGTCTTTGGGCCATATTCGGTCCAAACAATCACTCCGGATCATTCAATTAGGCCGATGTGCATGTTAACTTCAGGAACGACCGAGCCTCTCATGTAGTTCCCGCCAATTCGATCGACCATCTCCGTACCGCAAGGGCGAGAGACGCCACTCGCAACGGTACTTGGAGCTTTCCGAATATTCGCCCTTTTACTGTTCCATCTTGCTCCCTGGCCCACATTTGATACAGAGAATCATACCGAGTCCCGCGGACGAGCCGATGCACAGATCCACTCCAGGTTCAAACAAGACTATCCCTCCGTTCTCATGGTTGCGATGAAAGGCAGCTCTATCGTCAGTACTAGAGAAGATCGATCTACGCAATTCGGGCTCGTGATGCAGATCGCCCTCTTACTGTTCCTTTCTGCACTCTGAACGATGTCGATCTAGAAAAACATTCGAATTGTACGGAAGAGCCAATGCACATGTCCACTCCTGGACCAATCGATATCATTCGTTCGTTCTCGTAGTTGCAAACCCATTCATCTCGACCGTGAGTACTAGAGAAGACCGCTCCACAAGGTGCGGTCTTGTCCTGCGATTCGCCCTCTTACTGTTCGAATCTGCTCTCTGAACGATGAAGATTGAGAGAATAACCGAATTTTTCCGTCCAAACCGATGCGAGACCCGGGTTCCGAAACCATCGAGACGGACTCACAAAACCCAGTCATGCAACTGTAGCCCCCTGAATACTGTATAAACGGGGATTGGAGTCCCTCTACAGCCATTGCCCACGGCAATCTGCCATTTTACTATTCCATCCTGGTCTTTGGGCCATATTCGGTCCAAACAATCATTCCGGACCCTTCAATTAGGCCGATGTGCATGTTAAGTTCAGGAACGACCGAGGCTCACATGTAGTTCCCGCCGATGCGATCAACCATTTTCGTACTGCAAGGGCGAGAGACGCCACTCGCAACGGTACCCGGAGCTTTCCGAATATTCGCCCTTTTACAGTTTCATCTTGCTTTCTGTTCCATCATTGATCGAGAAAATCACACTGAGTCCCACGGACGAGCCGATGCACAGATCTACTCTAGGTTCAAACAAGACTATCCCTCCGTCCTCATTGTTGCGATAAGAGGCAGCTGTATCGTCAGTACTAGAGAAGATCGATCTACGCAACTTGGGCTCTTGATGCAAATCGCTCTCTTACTGTTCCTTCCTGCACTCTGAACGATGTCGATCAAGAGAAACATTAGAATTGTACGGGAGAGCCAATGCACATGTCCACTCCAGGACCAATCGATATCAGCCGTCTGTTCTCGTGGTTGCAAACAAAATCTTCTCGACCGTGAGTACTAGAGAAGATCGGTCTACAAGGTGCGGACTTGTCCTGCAATGCGCCCTCTTCCTGTTCGGATCTGCTCCCTGAATGATGAAAATAACCGAATTCTCCCGGCCAAACCGATGCGAGACCGAGATTCCGAAACCATCGAAACAAACACACAAATCCCAGTCATGCAACCGTAGATCCCTGAATACTGTTCCTCACGGCATTCCCCACGGCAATCTGCCATTTTACTATTCTATCCTGGTCTTTGGGCCATATTCGGTCCAATCAATCATTCTGGATCCTTCAAATAGGCCGATGTGCATGTTAATCTCAGCAACGATCGAGGCTCTCTTGTAGTTTCGACATATGCGATCAACCATTCTCGTACTGCAAGAGCGAGACACGCCACTCGCAACGGTACCCGAAGCTTTCCGAATATTCGCCCTTCTACTGTTCCATCTTGCTCTCCGGTCCACATTTGATCCAGAGAATCATACCGAGTCCCGCGGGCGAGCCGATGCACAGATCTACTCCAGGACTAATCAGGACTATCCCTCCGTTCTCGTGGTTGCGATCAAAGGCAGCTCTATCGTCAGTACTAGAGAAGATCGATCTACGCGATTCGGGCTTGTACTGCAAATCGCTCTTTTACTGTTCGATTCTGCACTTAGAACGATCTCAATCAAGGAAATTATTCGAATTTTACGGACTAGCCGATGCACATGTCCACTTCAGGACGAATTGATACCAACCGTCCGTTCTTGTGGTTGCGAACCCATTCATCTCGACCGTGAGTACTAGAGAAGACCGCTTCACAAGGTGCAGTCTTGTCCTGCAATTCGCCCTCTTACTGTTCGAATCTGCTCTGAACGATGAAGATTGAGGAAATCGCCGAATTGTTCCGTCTCCAAACCGATGCGAGACCCGGGTTCCGAAACCATCGAGACGGACTCACAAATCCGAGTCATGCAACCGTAGACCCCTGAATACTGCATCAACGGGGATTCAATTCTCTCTACAGCGAAGCCCTACGGCAATGTGCAATTTTACTATTCCATCCTGGTCTTTTGGCCATATTCGGTCCAAACAATCATCGCGGATCCTTCAAATAGGCCGATGTGCATGTAAATCTGAGCAACGACCGAGGCTCTCCTGTAGTTTCCGCCGATGCGATCAACCATTCCCGTACTGCAAGGGCGAGAGACGCCACTCGTAACGGTACCCGAAGCTTTCCGAATATTCGCCCTTTGACTGTTCCATCTTGCTCTCTGGTCCATATTTGATCCAGAGAATTATACCGAGTCCTGCGGATGAGCCGATGCACAGATCTACTCCAGGACTAATCAGGTATCCCTCCGTTCTCACGGTTGCGATCAAAGGCAGCTCTATCGTCAGTACCAGAGAAAATCGATCTACGCGATTCGGGCTTGTACTGCAAATCGCTCTTTCACTGTTCGATTCTGAACTTAGAACGATCTGAATCAAGAAAATCATTCGAATTCCACGGACGAGGTGATGCTTTTGTCGACTCCAGGACCAATCGATACCAACCGTCCGTTCTCGTGGTTGCAAACAAATTCTTCTCGACCGTGAGTATTAGAGAAGACCGGTCTACATGGTGCGGTCTTGTCGTGCAATTCGCTCTCTTACTGTTCGAATCTGCTCTCTGAACGATCGAGATTGAGAAAATCACCGAATTCTTCCGGCCAAACCGGTGCGAGACCCGGATTCCGAATCCATCAAAACGAACTCACAAATCCCAGTCGTGCTACCGTAGACCCCTGAATACTGTATCAACGGGGATTGGAGTCCCTCTACATCCTATGCCCACGGCAATCTGCCATTTTACTATTCCATCCTGGTCTTTGGGCCATATTCGGTCTGAACAATCATTCCGGATCCTTCATATAGGCCGATGTGCATGTTCAGTTCAGGAACGACCGAGGTTCTCATGTAGTTCCCGCCGATGTGATCAACCATTTCCGTACTGCAAGGGCGAGAGACGCCACTCGCAACGGTACCCGGAGCTCACGGAATATTCGCACTTTTACTGTTCCATCTTGCTCTCTGTTCCATCATTGATCGAGAAAATCATACCGAGTCCCACGGACGAGCCGATGCACAGATCTACTCCAGGTTCAATCAAGACTATCCCTCCGTTCTCATGGTTGCGATGAAAGGCAGCTCTATCGTCAGTACTAGAGAAGATCGATTTACGCGATTCGGGCTTGTACTGCAAATCGCTCTTTTACTGTTCGATTCTGCACTTAGAACGATCTCAAACAAGAAAATCATTCGAATTGTACGGAAGAGCCAATGCACATGTCCACTCCTGGACCAATCGATACCAACCGTCCGTTTTCGTGGTTGCAAACAAATTCTTCTCGACCGTGAGTATTAGAGAAGACCGGTCTACATGGTGCGGTCTTGTCGTGCAATTCGCTCTCTTACTGTTCGAATCTGCTCTCTGAACGATCGAGATTGAGAAAATCACCGAATTCTTCCGGCCAAACCGGTGCGAGACCCGGATTCCGAATCCATCGAAACGAACTCACAAATCCCAGCCGTGCTACCGTAGACCCCTGAATACTGTATCAACGGGGATTCGAGTTTCTCTACAGCCATTTCCCACGGCAATCTGCCATTTCACTATTCCATCCTAGTCTTTGGGCCATATCCAGTCCAAACATCCATTCCGTATCCTTCATATAGGCCCATGTGCATGTCCAATTCAGGAACATTCGAGGCTCTCCTGTAGTTTCCGCCGATGCGATCAACCATTCTCGTACTGCATGGGCGAGAGGAGCCCTTACCGACGGTACTCAATCCTGTTCGAATATCCAGCCTTTTACTGTTCCATCTTACTCTCTGACCCACATTTGATCCAGAAAATCATACCGAGTCTCGCGGATAAGTCGATGCACATGTCCCTTCCAGGTTCAATTCAGACTATCCCTCCGTTCTCGTGGTTGTGACCAAATCGTCATGTACCCTAAGTGCCGAAGAAAACCGGTCTCCGAGATGCGGTCTTGAACCGTAATCCGGCCTCTTACTGTTCGATTCCGCTCTTCGAACGATCTTGACCCGAAAAGTCATTCGAATTCTCCCGGGCGAACCGATGCGACACTCAAATTACTGTATCGACAGGGAGCATTAGTTTTCCATAGCCGTTCCCCACGGCAACTCGTCCTTTGACTACTCCATCCGGCTCCCTGGACCATTTTCGAGTCGGAAATTAGTTCATCGAGTCAAGAAATCATTCGGATCCTTTGGATGAGCCGATACGCATATCCACTTCAGAAACAATCGAGACACTCCCGTAGTTCTCGTCGATGCGATTAACAATTCCTGTACCGCATGAACCAGACAGGCCTCATCTACGAGACTCAGTCCGGTACGGCAATCCACCCTTTCACTATCCCATCCTGCTATTTGGGCCATATTCAAGTCAGAAGATTTCTCCAGGTCCTTGGGAGAAGCCGATGCACATCTCCGTTTCGGGACGAATCGAGACTATCCCGTGGTTCTCGTTGACGCGACCATATTCTTTTCTACCGTGAGTGACAGTAGTGACCGATCCACGAGATGCGGTCTCGCACTGCAATTCATAGTCTCGATTGTTCCTGAAATGGACTTGCGCAACGGCCCATCCGACAGATCCGGAATGATTTTTTGACTCGAATGGCCCAGAGAGCAGGATGGAATAGTGGGATGGCCGATTGCCGTGGGAAATGGCTGGAGAGAACTAACGCGCCCTGACGATATAGTACTAAGCGATATATGGTTGCATCACTGAGATTGTTTCGATGGTTTCGGGATTCGAGGATCGCATCGGTTCGGCCGGGAGAATTTGAATGATTCTCCAGGTCGAGATCGTTCAAAGAGCAGAATTGCACAGTAAGAGGCTGAATCGCAGTACAAGACCGCATCTCGTAGATTAATCTTCTCTGGCACTCACGGTAGAGGTGAAGTTGGTTACAACCACGAGAACGAAGGCATAGTCTCGATTGGTCTTGGAGTAGACTTGTGCATCGGCTTATCCGCGGGACCCGGTATAATTCCCTGGATCAAATATGGCCCAGAGAGCAAGATGGAACAGTAAAAGAGAGAATTTCAGTACAGGATGGGGATCTTGGGTGGTGCTTCTCTGGTCCCCGCAGTACAGGGATGGTTGATCGCATCGACAAGAACTACAGGAGAGTCTCGATTATTCCTGTAGTGGACATGCGCATCGGCTAATCCGAAGAACCCGGTATGATTTTTGACTCGAATATGGTTCAAAGAGCAGGATGGAATTGTCAAAGGACGGATTGCCGTGGGAAATGGCTGTAGAGAACTCACGCTCCATGTTGATACAGTATTCAGAGATGTATGGTTGCATCACTGAAATTTGTGATTTTTTTTCGATGGTTCCGGAATTCGGAGATCGCATCGGTTTGGCCGAAAAAATTGGACGATACTGTCGATCTTGAACGTTCAAAGAGCAGAATCGAACAGTGAAAGTTCGCATTGCAGTACAAGCCCGCATCTCGTAGATCGGTCTTCTCTAGTATTCACGGTAGAGGAGAATTTGCTCGCAACCACGAGAACGGAGGGATAGGCTCAATGGGCCCTGGAGTGGACATGCGAATCGACTTATCCGGGGGACTCGGAATAATTATCTGGATCAAATATGGCCCAGAGAGCAAGATGGAACAGTAAAAGGGCGAATTCCAGTACAGGATGGCGTATTTTGGGTGGTGCTCCTGTGGTCCGTGGAGTACAGGGAAGGTCGATCGCATCGACAAGAACTACAGGAGAGTCCCGATTGTTCCTGAAACGGACATGCACATTTGCTCATCCGGAGTACCCGGTATGATTTTTGACTCGAATATGGTTTTAAGAGCAGGATGAAATTGTCAAAAGACGGGTTGCCGTGGGAAATGGCTGTAGCGAACTCACGCTTCCTGTTGATACCGTAATCAGAGATGTATGGTTGCATCACTGAGATTCGTGATAATGTTTCGATGGTTTCGGGATTCAGGTATCGCATAGGCATTTTTTTCTATTTTTGTAGTATAACGCGGAAAATAATGGCTTCATTCGAAAATACCTCGAGTACCTCTTTCGTAGATCCTCAAAAGGTCCACAGAAATGTATCCGGACAATTTTTCCTCAAAGTATGCCAGCTCTGAGTAATGAGCCGAAATGGTTGAAAAACTCCAGCATCGTCTCGATTTTCCTCATTCAACCCGAAAATGGCGCGGTTCTTCTGCAAATAGCCCGGGATCTTTTATGTAGATCTTTCTAAGATCTTTGAGAAAAACACGGTCAACTTTTACCTAAAAAGTGCAAGTTTTCAGTAATGGGCCAAAATAGTTGAAAAATTTTCGGATCGTCCTGATTTTTCTCATTCAAATCGAAAATGACGCGGTTTCCATGGAAAGAGCCGGGCATGTTTCTCGTAGATCTTCTGAAGATCTACAAAAATATCCATGTGATTCCTTTAGATAAATGTACCTATTTCAAGTTATGAGTGAAAATGGATAAAATTTATATTGGACTGCTGCAAGAAGTGACCAATTTTCTCGGTCCATGGCATCTTCCACATATTTGATCGATCATCGAACGATAAAATCAATATCCACACCCTGTTCAACGTTTATTCACGTTAATTGATAAATCAGCTCAGGCAACATAATCTCAACGTCATTTGGATCATTTGACAGTCCAAACGGACGTTTGCATGGGTTGACTAGATGATTTCATTTTTTTTTTTTTTTTATTGAAAAGATGATTTCATTACCAGGCTGTTTTCAACTTACTCACCTCGACTTCAAGCCAACTATATCCCTCGCCATGGAATTGAAAAATTAGTGAAAATATGGAAATTTCGTCAATAATCCACTCTCTTCCGCCACAACTGTATACGTTACATGGCGAATGCATCACTCTGAGGTTCGATGCAACGGTCGGTGAAAAAGAACACCATAGGGTGTAATTCTCCCGTCGGAGGAAAAACGCCAGGAACTACAAGCTCGAAATTTCAAACATTGCTCTTGAAACGTTAACTTTTTTGTATTCACAAAGAAAATCTTCACTCAAGTGGCATCAAATTAGTCATCAAACATGTTTCTATGATAAGCGTGATTCTTTTCCAATGGGTTGTCGGCGGAAATGGGAAAAAAGGCTGCCAGGAAAATTTTCACCTATTTGTGATCATAACATGAAATCAATACATTCTTTCGGAATATGGTTACACACTGTTTTGGAGATCTTTGGAAGATCTACAAAAAAGGTTCCGGGCTACTTTCACGAGAACTGCGTAGTTTCCGATTTAAATGAGAAAAATCAAGACGATCCGGACCTTTTCAACTATCCCGGCTCATTACTCAAAAATGGCATACTTGAGGGGAGAGGTGACCGGGTCTCATTTGTAGATCTTTCAAAGATCTACAAAAAGGTACTTTAAACCCTTTTTTCGATCGACTGTGCATAAAGCACTGCCTTACACACGGTAGTTTTCGTTTACTTCACGCGTGCTAATTTCGACCCGAGCCTAGGCGAGGGTCGAAAACAATCACTCTAAAAGCAAAACCAAACTTCCCTCCCTCGAATCGAAAAATACTATTTTCGAGTTGAATTGTAGAAATTGAAAAAAAAAAATGCCAATTTTCACCTTTATTCGTTGTTCATGTTCCACCAAATATTCAACCAGAAAACCTTTTGGTATCTCAAACTGGATGTACCACTCACTATTTGAGCCCAAAACCAGGCGGTTACCAAGAGTTTAGTCACTTAATGATGAACCGTCTCACGAATACCGCCGACAAGTCTGAGAACGACGATTCGTCCGTAATTTCATCAGCAGGCCCAGGCGATACTCTATGCTAACGTATAAAATTCGTCGGCAAATTGAAACCGATAAGCTGGAGTTTCTTGACTGCAGAGTTGATGAAACAGGAAGCGGAAGATTTGAGCAGAGAATTGGGTAACAGTTACGTAGCGAATGATGGGATTTCTATACTTTTAATTTCAGGTATAGCAACAAAAAAGATTGATAGAAGTCACATTAATACTTTATTATCGCTCATTAGAATCAAATTCTCTCACCCCGATTTGATCCTATCTATCGTGGTCAACTGTATACTAGATATATGGGAAAATCCCAGAAACTTTTGACCTTTGCTGTCACTCCTCGATTATCTGGGCTGTACGAAGTTTAATGAGGCCTAACCAAAGTTCCTTTATTTGGATGTCCTGAAAGCGGATACCAAAATTGGGATCGATTGGTGAATGTGGATAGATACTAGAGACGATCATGTGCGAGAAAACACCCAAAATTCGAGAAATCGACGTGTCACTCGGACCAACTCTCGAAATCCGTAAAGCTCTTTTGTTTTTAGCGTACCACAGCAGATCCTGTAACTTTGGAAGTATATTTCTGATGATCCAAAGTTGTGATTTCTCTTTTCGAAGCGGATGTACATCGATGTACACAGCTATGATACGCATTGGACGATCTGTCACTCCATATTGATGAAAAATCATTATTCTCGTTCTTAAGCCCATACACATTTTGGCGCATCCTAAAGGGACTCCGCGATCAATTCATTGTGTTACTCGTGAAAAAATAAAGAAATTAACCTATCACACATTTATGTACATCAACGGAGAAATCAACGAATCGCGTTCAACCAGAGAGAAATTAGTATTACTCATGATATATTTATGTCGTTCTCAGCGGTGCACACTTGCTGAATTCAACGGATGGACTCCAAAATACTGTGAGTTATCGGAAATAGTATCAAGATATCATCATCACCACGCTACGCGCAGAACCTCGCGCGTTTAAGAGTACTATCTGTTTGAACGAGGGCTATTCAGAATTTCACATAACGAAATCGTCACGTAACGTTCTAAAGAATATTTTAAAGAGTTCAAAGACATTCCGGATTCATATCAAAATTACTAGACTCGTATTCAATATTTGTATCTTGTGCACCTGTGAACGATAAAATCTGATAGGGATATTTTGTTGGAAGCTAAAGATCGACTTTGAACATAAGTGTAATCAATATGTAAAAATTATCTTCATTATGAGTATTTAGTGAATGTGTCTCACACTTCGGACACTCGCGTATCATACCACTGTCACTTTACCGGCGAAGTTTCCACGAAATACTGAGCTGACCGGCTTTTCATATTAATGGAAAATATAGTCTAATCCTCTGTCTCATAACTGTCAAGAGTACCTTGAAAATGATATATCAACTTCTATACTTACTATACTTCTTTAGTCTTACAAATGAGAATACGACAAATTCATCTCATTTCGTCATTCTCCATGAAAAAATTGTTTCCGAAACTCTTCAATATTTGGTGTATTCTTGCCAACTTTTGATAGCTCACAAGTCTACATCATTACCATTGTGCAGTTCTAATCAAGAGTTCTGGAAGTTGAGACTCTTTCACGTCCATACAAGTATTCTGAGAGACTCACCAACGGCTTGCCTAATCAATGAAAATGTAGAAACGAGTTTTTCAAAATTCCCAAAATGCGGTGCAAGACTTTGTTCTGTAAGTCGTTCAGCGAATTTTTTTAGATGGTCCACATGGGAGATTAAGTTTTGGGAGCCTCCAGGCTGGTATTTTAAGTCAAAATTCGCCAGCGAGATGAGCTCATCCATGGCACTGCAATCTGCGTTACAAGTCCGCGTATCTATTCGAACTCGCGATTGTGGCGCCACGGATGAACTTATCTCGCTTGCGGATTTCGACTATAACTACCAGCCTCAAAGAAGTTGTATAAGAAATTTCAGACATGTACATGGCGATTTTCTATATTTTCACTTTATAGGCCGAAAATCAGAAATTTCTGGGATATCCCCACATGGATTTATGTTCACATTCATCTTGTAGGTCCTATAGAAGTTGATTGGATTAGGGAACAAAGATTCCCTCAACTCGTGCCTTCCTCCTACTTGAGGGCTTATCATTTCTTCCGTGATCATGAGCTCCATTCTTCTTACACGTCACGCATAGACATTTTTCACCTGTAACAATTTATGTGATTTAGCATTTTTGAACGATGACTCTGAAAATAAGTGATTATCAGTGCAGAAATCATTGTAAAGCAACCAGTCATTCTTGTTCATTGATTCATCACTGCCGTTCTAAAGTACCCGCCACGATTGAATAACCGGCATCATTCAAGAAGACTGTACTGCATCATTACATTCAAGTTCCAGAAATCAGCTTCAAATCCTTAGAAATATTGTCCAAAACGACCAAAACATGACTAGGTATTGATAATCCCAGAAAGCTTTTGTCAAGAATTGAAATCTATTTAATTTACGTCCGTCGCTATTCATGATTCGAATGAAGCAGCTCACACATGAATAATTCTGGATGAAGTTGGTCGATGAAACCGTCACCGAAGACATCAGGGAAAAAGCCCAGGGAAATGTTCTGGTTTCCTTGTTATTTAGTTATTTTAGGCTAGTCCGGAGTCCCCGCAGAACCGCAACCCGACACGCACCGGCATACTTTCGGGTTGCGGCTGTATGCAATGATTCTAAGAGTGGTATTATTGTTTATACGCTTTTATTGGTATTGAATGCGTCACTCAGACAGCAAACACCTGTGAAATGTCATAATACAATACCATGCAAAGTTTCAAAGCATTTGCTTCATTAAGAATTGAGGAAAACTTGAAGAAAATTTTTTGGTAGGGCAGAGCACGTCCTCGCCTATTCCTATTTATTCCTCGATAACAGAACAGTTTTGGCCAATATCAGATAGTGGACCACCTGTGAATTGGAATTTCCTGTCGAATGAGCGCTCCCACGCCCAAAAATTCTGATCTGCCCAATAGGTACGGAGGTGATAGTTGACTTCTTTGGATCTCCATTCTGAAGGTCTTAGGGAAACTTGCAAGAGAGAACTGGTATGATTCAGCTAAAGATAATAATTTGGAAGTTTGAGACGAAATGGATGTAGAAAAGGAGATTTAGAAATTTTCGACTTTCCCACGATTTTCAAATTATCATTCTTGAGAATTTAACGATCTGAATCGGTGCATTACAATATGCCAGCAGCTACACGCAAATCACGCGGCTCATCAATCATGTTAAATTATTCAGTAACTCTTACGAATAACTTCATCAAAATGAATGTCGTTAGGCTGAATCGTAATTTGGGACAGTTTCATTCCAGAAAGTACTTGCATTAACGAGAGGAACGCGCCTAGGTTTATCGGAAGAACTTAAAGTGTGCCGGGAATAAGATTTCCTATGAATGAACTTTGAAAGAGCTCAAAATGGCCCCTTCATGGACCCTACGGCTTACGAGGGAAGTAAGAAAAATCGGAAGAAGTCTTTCTGTACTTTTTAAAGTACAACTAACGGAAATAATTTTTTTGGATTCATTCATAGATCCTCCGGTGAAAATTTTGTCTTTCTCTCAATATTATTCACATTCATTCCATTGAGTATTTTTCGCGGAATTTCAGTACCGAAAGCTCCTGATTTGGATCAAATCTAACTCTATGCTCTCTACTAGGAAGATGTTCTCAAAAATAGATCTCCTGATAAAAATTGTCTGATACTGAGGATATTCTCTCAAGTTATGGGAGCAACTAAGCCAAATCTAGAATTTTTTTCATGATTATTATAGTACTTTTCTATTGAGAAGGGCTGTCTCCAGAGAAAATTATGATTCCATCGGTTTTGTCTGAAAAACACGAATTACTAATGAAACAACATTGGAATGTTGCTTTTCAATGTCTTTAACCAACACAATCCTACCAATGCTCTGGCCTGGAATTCTACTCTATAATCTCCTGAATAAAACCTCGAAATTGTGATCTGACTCACTGAATCCTTCTATGAGTCGTTTGAAAGAAGCTATTCAAGAGCATAGAAGTGCATTGAAGTAATCGACAGTAATCATTATGATTCGTACCTGCTTCAAAGTATCTATTTGAGTACTTCACGGTCAGTTCGGATCCCTTCTTCACTTTTTGTTTGGTTTCCAGGTAGATCTGAGAAACAGGTCTGCTTTTTTCACCTCTATATTTAGTGTTTGGATCACAGTCATGATTCGCAAACGAACCAACGCCCAAGTATAAGTAATCTATACCATCAATCCCAAACATCGAGAAATCTTTGATTTTCCTTTCCCCCTTCAGATATTTGTGTGGGATTACAGCAAGGTAACCAAGTGATCCAGGCACTCGTGAATTTTTAGGCATAGCTTCCTTTGCCGTAATTTTCAGCCCATTGCCGTGCTCGAATTTGAATCTGAAAGATTAATTGCAATCATGAGATCAATGACATTGTCATACTTTCATAGGTTCAATAGAGATTTTTGAACGGTTCATATAATTTCAGTCTCATGCCGGACAACCCGACTAGATCTTCTCCCAGGAATTTTTCCACCAACGGAAGGATTGAAGAAGATCAAAAATCCCGAAGAGCCAAATTTTTTAATTGAAAAAATCACGTCCCTAAGTCAAAATTCCTCCAAATACTGGTTATTGCTATGCAGACGTTTTGCCCAAGAAATTCGTAGGAATTCAATTCATTTCACGTGACGGATCACCACAGATCAGAATATATACAGCAAGTCAGACTAGAGGGGACCGAAATATTACGGAAAATTCTGCATTCGATGAACAATACTCGAAAAAACTAGTTATGACGAGTTTTTTGAGGTTATGATTGATTTTGTATCGGATTTTACTTGGGAAAATACGGGAAAGAATCGTAAAACCCAAAACGAATAATTTTGTGACTCTAACTTCGATTTTGCGTCTAGTAACATCCGATTGATAGGGATCCCTAGATGGCTTTCAAATCACGTTCAGTTGCCCGCGAATATTCATAAATAATTGAGATCGCATTTGTACCTTTGACACCTTTGTATGTTGATCATTGAACTTGGGTGCATTGCTGTCAAATAATCCCCTACGAAGATCTTCGTCTGCTTCGTGACCTCTCGCGACATAGAAATCTTAGCATCTGTTAT
Source organism: Eretmocerus hayati (assembly GCA_029851415.1). NCBI lineage: Eukaryota > Metazoa > Arthropoda > Insecta > Hymenoptera > Aphelinidae > Eretmocerus > Eretmocerus hayati. The sequence goes on from CM056743.1 coordinate 113,097,559, forward strand.
GATTTGCATGAGATCATCTATTGTTTTGATCACGGACTTCTCGTCATTTTTGTACAGATCTAGGATCTTCCGGCATTTTTTTTCATGCTGCAAGATTCCAAGAGATACGTTTTCGTCAACTTTATGACTGAAAACGAAAAGCCCAGCATCTATAACTAGAGCAGTTGCGATAGCATCGGCTTTTACGAGAATCTCGAACCGTTCTTCTACCATTTCTTGGCTATCGCAGACCCTGAAATGAATATATTTCATCATTCTGAGATTGGAGAATTGTGGCTCACTCAAGAGGAAGATATGGTTCAAGATCGTAAGAGCGTGATCTTAATGTTTTCAACTGAACCTCGATAAGATCGCTTTTAAAGTCAGAGTCACACTAAAGTGTTTGTCAGTTGGAATTTTGAGAGGATAAGCAAGCCGAACAGACTCAGGGATTGAGAGCGTAGATATATCAAAGTAGTTCCATTAGACAGTGACACAAAAAATGAATGAGACGTATTGGATCACTTTTTTGTAACTTCCCTTCAATTTTATAATCCATACCAAGCAGTTCCCGTGCTCTGTGAGATGAGCTACTTCTGTCTCTCTTTTTGATTCCCTGAGAGCTTGAGAAATGTAATTTTTATTTAGTAAATTTCACTTGTCTCGAGTTAGACTGATGATGATACGAAAAAATTTGCACCATTCGCGAGATCTTGAAAGAACCTGTCAAAAAAGTTCTCGAAGCATATCATTTAGCTGTTCCAAGCTCCAATCAAACGAGATCTTCCAAAATGAGACCAGCTCAATTATCTCACAATGATGCTTTCCTTCAAGTTTTTCTGGTTTCTGACATTACATGCAAAATTGCACAATCTCCATGGAGAAACTATTTTCGAGATGTGGTTTTACTACCGTTTCATGCGTTTTATGGCAATTTTTCGGTTTTCCATATTCTACAAATCAGACAAGAGCAATTTTTTCGCATGCGCGTGATTTTACGAATCTGATAGTAAGTTCAATCAAAAGCCAAGAAAGTTTGAAGAATAACCACCGGCGGACTTCGATTCTGTCGACTGAAATCAAAGATGCATGGTTTTTCACACTAAAATAATAAGCCAAATCACCAATAGCCTTGATGCAGAAAAACAGCTCGGGGCTGAGGTTCAGGTATCATAAATGCTCTCTCCGAAACCATCAGTGAGAACTCACTGAACTTCAGTTCGCTACCTCCTACGAAGAAAAACACTTCCCAATGTATAAGCATTGGGAAGTGTTTTTCTTCGTAGGGGGTATCGAGTTAGCCTGGGATCAACTCTGACTGATGACTTCAGTGACTAGTTTCAATGAGTATCCACTGAAGTTTCAAAGCGTCTTCAGTGGATACTCATTGAAACTAGTCACTGAAGTCATCAGTCAGAGTTGATCCCACACTAACTGAAGTTCAGTGAGCTCTCACTGATGGTTTCGGAGAGAGTGGGTCATCTTGCTTTGACATTCCATATTTTTCACTCAAATTCCTATAACTATGACCTAGATAGATGAAATCGAGATAGGCACGTGGTCATTTTGAAGTAAATCCTTTCAGCTCTTCAGTCCAACTACACTAATCGTAACATTGGTGGAATCACGGCCAGGATGAGAAATTAGAAAATTGACGAAAAAAACCGCATGTCAAGAGACAATTTTCGACGAGTTTTATCGTGAAGGTCATGCTTTTTGCATGGATAATCATATTTTGAGAAAATTTAAAAAGTAGCTTTCAGAATGCTGGCACGAGTTTCTCGGATTTTGCCTAATCGCGGCCTGGAGTAGCTGGAGAAAAAATTCTATGAGCGACATCAATAAGTTTTCTCATAATTTTCCGAATGGCGTGAACTGCGTTCTTTGATCTTCAGCCCAACTCGTAAATATGCAATTTAATCTAAAAGAGGCCATAGTTCCATGCTCTGAAGGAATTAAAAAGCGAGGCAAAGATAGCTCTCCATAGCTCGAAAACCTTTGGGATCCTCTTAGAGAATGTAAACATTTTATCGAAAACCATAGAGTTGAATAAAAATGACGAGAAACTGGTTCAAGACATTACGACTTTTCGTGTGTCGTTTTCAAATGGAATCACTCATTGTATATTCCATCGGACTTCGTAAGATAGCTCTCTTAAGTGATGAATGTGCTTAGATTTGACCAGAGAGTTAGATCCAAATAATCATATTGGTTTGTACACAATCAATATTTTGAGAAAGGAGAAGCTAAAGTAGCCCTGAGCAATTACTTAGTGACTTGCAATCAGTGGCTACACTGCAACGATATCTTCTGACGTTATCTATGACAGTACAAAAAATTCCTCGAGTTTGAGCGATTGCTTGAGTGAGGAGATTTGCGCGGGATATCAAATAGGAATCATATTCTATACGTTCGGCATCTTCTGCAGATTTTTACTGCGAAGGCTCAAGCTCAAGATCAGGGATCGCAAAGGAAAATATCCAATAGAAAAATCATAGGGTTCGAGTTACCTGGCACACAGTAATTATTCATACCTGTTATTGATGGCTTTACTAGAAAAGCCAAGAGCAAGACGTTGAATCCGTAAAATAATCTCTGTTTTATGTTTTAAACGCCTGTCAAATTCGTCCACGTTTTTAGGCAATGCAAATTCTTGTCCATATATCAGAGATCTAAGATAACGGTGAGAGCGCGTTTCAAGGGTCTTATCCTCATAAAGATATTCTATCACATCATGTGCGATCTTGGGATTTGTGGTCATCAGTTTGGCAAGAATCTTGAGATACTCATTGATGAGCCTCTGCCCAGGTGCCACGAAATGTTTTGTTCCAGTTGAGTAAGCTGTGGAAGTACAATGCATCAAATATCCAACGAATTCTCTGGAAAAAGGTCACTGTCAAGACGCAAAAAAGTAAACGGCTACAATTGGAGAGATGACCGAAACCTTACAGTTGGGTAATTCTCACGACTCGTCACCATTTTGCCAACATAAGAATCATAATTTAAATCTCATTGTATGTAACCCAGCAATGACTAAGATGATCATTTATCACAGAATGGGAGGAATATGTTCCAAAGCTTTGGTCAACATTTAGTTGAAAATTTGGCTCTATTCCCATAGAAATGCAATAAACTCATAAGTTACAATCTAATAGTTCTAATCCATTTAAAAAGCGTCCTAATTTCACGTAGAATTGACCAGATCACATAACTTAATGGAAGTAAAATGATTGCTATTCTTAAGACCTTGTTGACGTCAGAGAATAAATAAATAAAAAATAAAAAAAAAAAAAAAAAAAGTAATAATCACTTTACAACCGAACTCCGTCAAAAAATTCGTTCGGAGAAAATGGGTAAGTTTCAAGCAGACAGGGAAGGAATTATTATGTCACTACATCTTGCTTCAAAAAGGTGATATAAAAATGACTTTTTGCTATTTTTCGATGTTTGGGTGCTTACAAATTTGCCTAAAGTAGTATTTGCACCTCGTTCATGAGTTTCCCAACTTCCGAGCGGTTATTTCGACTTTCGCCTCTGGCTTAGGCTGACAACCAATCACTCACAAATGAGCGACAACCTCACAAACTCGGTGCGAGATGTATGTACTATACTGTACTACAGGCTCTTGGAGCAAAAATCGATAAGTAACACTTTTTTATAACATTTATCGTGATCTTCTCCGAAGTTCTCGAGGGTACAAAATGAAGCCACTTTTTGATTCGCAGACATGCTTCAGGTATCAGTTTTTTTGCAACTGATTCTCGCGAGGAGGTTCATCTCGTCGGTGATTTATGAATTCAATTTTAACCTAAGGACGCTCGTTCGGGTTATGACATTCTGTTTCTGATTTTCAGACCTAAGTATACGTATATTTTCTGCGAAAAATATGGGTCTTCTTGATTTTACGGCATCTAAGAGTAAAATGAAAAATTCGTCTATTTGGGTGACCACTTTGTGGTAGCCATCAATTGCGTTCGTTGACAAGCACGCGTGTCTGACAACAAAAACATGGTAGTATACATTATTCGTATGCCTTAGAATATTTCCTAAGGGATGACTCTTTTAGAACGAATTCGCTACACGTGCGCCCGGTAGATGGTATACGCCACACGCCAACCGCTAGTCTAAAAACCATAATTTTGAAGAAAATACTGTCTCGGCAAACTCATGTCATCTTCTCGGAGGTCAGGGCGCCCCACTGGCATGTATGGATACAAAAATACTGTCTAAGCAAAATAATGTTACCTCCGTGTTACCGAATAGGCATTGGGCGTACGTATAGACAAGGCCTTTTTGGAATCGAGGCTGGAAAAACCACAACCACGCGCGGGTAACTCCGCGCCAGTGGTGGTAATAGAAACAGCTGCATTTTTCTCGACCTGATACAATCGCAGCTAGAACAAAGTTTATGATGTATATAATGGAAACTATGTCTAAAGATTTTTTTTGGTGGCCTATCGCTTCAAGGAACGCGCCCAGGTCTGGCTAATCCGGATGTTAACAAGTTGCGAGATCTACCCAGTTATGTTTTACTTGAAAATTTTCAATGAATTCGTAGAAACTATAACTACTCATCCTGAGAGAATACACACCTGTGAGGTCTGACTTGATCAGTTCTGAATATTTAACAAGGAATTCTTGTAGAGCCTTGATATTCCCAGGTCTCGGCCCACTTTTGTAGTGGGTACCAGCTACTTCTTTGATTTCTTCAAGAGTGCAATCTGACAATTTAAACTCTGTGTCACTAATTCGATTTTTAAATTTTCTATACAGGCAGTTGACTAAATCAACATATTTTTCATCTTCGAAGGCTAATCCTATTTTATCTCGAGAAGTAGTGGGTGGTTGACTTTTTTGCTTGACATCAATCCCTTTTTGTTTCAGGAGTCGCAAAAAGTAGTCCATCTTTGAAACACTATATACAGCCAGTAAAATATCTCATGAGTTAAGTGCTAATGGGATGCAAATAGTAGCTTACATTTGAGTCCCTTCTCAAGATCTGGGGATACATTCACTTACATTGTTATTACCTAAGTTTAAGTCGCTGATGAATAGAAGCTTAGTTTCAGATGCTGTAGTTTGATATAATGAAAAAGTTGATGAAGGTCTTCTAAGTAAGAATTCAGAAGAAAGCTCCAAATTGCACTCTCTCACTTGATTCTGGAAGGGAAGATTAAAATTATCCGAATAATGTTATAGGTATTATCAACTAAGATTATTATTTTCAAGTGAATTCACATAAGAATCATTGAGAAGCGTATCTCAGATTATCAATAACACTGGTTTAATGAAAAGTACATGGAACTATTCCAACTGCTTACTATACTCTGCAAGATGATCAAAAATTTGCGAACCAACATTCCAGTTATCATGACAAAAGTAGCTGCTTTAGCATTTTGGGAAGGGACTAGTCAGCTGAGCATGGTGAATTAGCCCTTGTCAAGTATGGCTCTCCAAGTAATTATCTACAGTTTTTGCAACCAAAAGTAAGTGGGGGTAAAAGTTAACTAGGGTCTTGAGATCACCTCCCCCCCCCCCCCCCCAACACTACATGAACACAAACGCAAAAGGTAGGGAGAATGAGTTTCTCGTGGTTTATTGGTTTCGAAAGAGTATGATATCCATAATTGGCTGAGATGGCACACGGGTATATTCCAACAATAATTCGATGGAAATATATAAAAGAATAGAGTCAACCATTGATTATATTAGTATGAGAGGGGTTGTGTTATTCCTTCCAATAAGTTGAACTACCGCTCTGAGAAAGCCCTCCAAAAATCTCTTCATGCAGAGTTTTTCAGGGGACTTTATGGTGTTACGAACCAGGGGAAATCATATCGGGGGGGAGGGCATACATGTCAAAGGCCGAATCATCATGCTGACTCCCCTAGTCCCTTTGTCCGTGTAATAGATCAATCTGAAGAGTTTCATCTTCCCTAAGGAAAATTGGGCCATGGATGGGCTCAACTCAGCAACAAAGGATTGAAACATCATTTGACTTGACTCTTTACTCAAATAAGCTACTCAAAGCTCCACATCAGTTGATCACTGACACCAGAGGAGAACGTAAATTTGCAATTGTCATTGGGCATTGATATTGTAAACAAAATCATTCAGATCTACTATTGGGTTGGGTCAGATGATGTAGCAACTCATATTGACTATTCATTTCAACTAGATGAGAGAAGGACCTAGCAAGATAATTGAGCGATCTGGTCACCTGATCAAATGAAATGACCAAATCAAATCACCTGTACTGGTTTTACAAAGGAGCCTCTTGTAAGTTTTAAGGAACAATGATAACCATCAGCTTTATGCCCCAACACTGAATGACAAAACTTGGAACAAACTTGATTTTAAAATTTGGACCAAGTGATGAGTTCATCAGATCAGTGACCAGATCAGTTGATAATTTCTCACCAGAGAGAGGGAAATAATTATAGTGCTTAAGTTGAACCCCATCGAGAAATCTCATCATTATACAGGTTACTCATTTAAATCGCTTACTTCCTAAATCCTTTAATGCGGTCTTTTCTTACTATCAAGGTCTAGATTACCGAAATCCATTTAGATTTTGTTCTAGTATCATAATACCTGTATACAAAGTAACTCAAATACTGTGAACCAGGATAACTTCGGACACCAGCGAGACTTGTTTTAAGGTTTATCATCTAATTCTACAGCATCTTGCAGAGCTCTAATTATATGCTTTTGGATCAACAGACACATCAAGTACCTGCATAATGCGCTCAGATGAACCAGTTTAGAAGAAATGCAGCTATAAGAATGTCATAAAATCACCTCTGTTCACGGTAATTTAGCTGAATGATCTTTGCAATCAGGGATATGGCTCAGGATGTAAGCATTGCAACCACATCTACCAAAGTAATTTTTCAACATATTGGCCCTGATGGTTAAATTTGAAGCTAAAATTTCTGGCCATGTCTCTGATGCAAGGGGCTCATTTGAGAGCGAGATAATGTATGTACAGGACTGGAAAGAATCTTAGTTGAAGGATGGCAGGATGCAAACTCGGGGGGTCTTTCTCCATGAGTGTTACTTTTTCCTATGTGTGTCATTGATTCTGATTACATATATTTGTATCATTGTTGTAAAAAGGTCTTCGGGCCCGTTGAAAAAATAATGATGAGAGCCTAAAAGGTTATTTCAGGGGATCTCCTATTCATACCTTGCGTATATCATTCGGATTAGCGAGTTTGCTTAAATAGGTGAAGACGAGATTTTTTAGTCTTATCAGAATAATTCGAGTGACCCGATCAGGTAAACGCAGAATTTCTCGTTTCTCATCCAAACTGGAGACCCTATTTCGAATGCACGCGTATGCCGTTTTTACTCTAGAAGTCTACTTATAACTCCAACTTGTAGGAATGGCTCGAAGTTCCTCCATACTCTGCTCTACATGCTCTGAGCGGAAGGCTCTTATGCGTTTCGTCCCCCACCTGCAACCTGGTTCATCGTGACCGGACTCATCAGCAGGGCAGCTGGACGTTTCGCAATGAAGTGCTCATGCGCTCTTATATACTAATCGAGGTCTCTTCGCCGTCGACTGCGAGAAAGCAGCTGGGACTGCTGTCCATCTATTGCGCACGTGTGGTATCAATTACCCCACATCAATCCCCCCGCTTCAGAGCCATAGCGTCCAAGGGATGATTTTAATTAATATTCGAATTGCACTGGCATCTCTTTCATGGCCCCGCATTATAGCTGCGAATACCGAAAGCGAATTCATCGTGACACCGAACTACCGTGTCTCACGCCGTGGACAATGGCGCTAAGCTAAAGGTCGAATGTGAAGAGAGGAAAGTCTTTCACTACTAGGGACTAAAAGACGCGTTTTACTCCTGCTTCGCGCAGTGCAAATGACGCGAGTTTTTGTTCCCTCGTAATGGAAAGTAATATACGCAACTGAGGAGTAAAGAGGACGACCACCTCCCGGGTTCTTATCGCTCTCGGCTGCGCCTCGAGCGCTGATATCCACCCGGGAGGGACTCGTCCTCTTTTACTCCCTAGTTGCGTAGCGTACTATTTGCTGAGCGTATTCGCAATAAGTATATGCTTCAGACTGATCTAACTGCATGGAAGTTGCGTTTCAATCACGACGCGGATTACCAATGTAGGAATGGCTTGAAGCTGATCCATAGTAAAGAATGACTACACGCTTTGAGCAGAAGGCTATTATGCGTTTCGTCCCCCACCTGCAACCTGGTTCATCGTAACCGGACTCATCAGCAGGGCTGGAGTTTCAAGTAGTGCCCTGGATGCTTGGTGATGAAGCACTTATGCGCTTTTATATAATAATCGAGGTCTTTTTCTGTCGACTGCGAGAAAGGAGCTGGGACAGCTGTCCGTCTATTGCGCATGGGTGGTAACAATCACCCCACAAACGCTTATCTTCAACGACCCCTGGCTATCCTCATAGAATGTGACATCCCTAATCTCAAATTCTGATCGCCGGTATGGAGTAGTTGTTCTCGACTCGCCGTAGCGTAGATGGCGCTGTCTCGTAACAGACCGGTATTGAAGCCTTTTAGGGCATTGTGGGGTATATAATACCTCACACGCGCAATAGATGGATGACAGACCCAGCTCTTTTCCCGCAATCGACGTCAAAAAGACCTCGATTACTATATAAGAGCGCATAAGTGCTTCATTGCCAAGCGTCCAGGGCACCACCTGCAACTCCAGCCCTGCTGATGAGTCCGGTTACGATGAACCAGGTTGCAGGTAGGGGACGAAACGCATGAAAGCCTTCTCCTCAAGCGTGTAGAGTCATTCGTTTGTATAGGTAAGCCATCAGCTTATTCCTACAGCATGGAGCCACCATGTTTGACCTTGATGTCGCACTCCAATACAGAAAGGTCCGCTCCCTCCAAGCCTCGTAACATGTGCGACAAATGCAGGAGGTAAGTTCAATATGGCCGGCCTTGTACGCACGTCCGCGCGGGCGCCAGTTACCTGCTTGATGTGAATAGATGAATGATCATCCGCAATCGCGACGAGCTCTAACAATAATAGAGAGTAAATCAAAGACGACTCCACTTCTTCTTTTGAATCCTCTGTCATAGGATCCAGCTTTAGAAATTCAACCAAGTCGACTGAGCCGGGCACTACAGTCGTACTCCGAGCGTCCAATCTCAAACTCTTTTCTAATTCGAGCTGAACGATGAGTTATCCAAGCTTCATCATCATCTAATTTGAAGTAGATAAGTTGTCGTTTAATCCATATCGGAAAAGATGATGAGATTTCTGCGAAAGAAAATGTGCCTGTTTCATAGGTTAGGTAGTACCCGCGCGCGAGTTATCCTCGTTCATCTCTGATACTCTTGCAGGCTTTCTCCAGGGTTCAGTTCTGGAACCTCTTTCGTTCTCGATTTTCAGTAACGATTTGCCAAAAGTACTAGGATATACCCGACGCATGATTTGAGCATACGACACTCAAATCTATCGAAGCTGCCATCGGTATGAGATCACAGATGCACTTACTCTAGTTGAGAAAGGCGCAAAAGCAATCCACAGTTGGGCAATCGACAGTGGCTGGAGCCAGTTGGTATGATTGTGGAGCACGTTAGGCTAGGACACTTGAAATTTTACTCACCAAGAGCAAGCTCGAGCTCACCTCAAGAATTACCTCACACACCCTCTTTGGATTGATACATTCAGATTTTACCTATTCATTCTTGGGCTATTGCAAAGAATTTCCTCTCAATAATTGTGTAGGACCAAAGAAAATGCCTCTCATAAGTTCGAGAAGGTGCCGCAGGTTTAATTGTGAGCAATCCAAGATTTACTGCGGGGTCATTCAAATTTCACTGGTAGCTACTCGCAAGATTAACTTGGCGTTGGGACGCATCCTAGCCCTCTAAAGCCACCACAATTTTGTTTAGTGGATCAAAATGCGTAGGAAAACTTAGTTTCAAGTATTCCTCTGGCCATTACGAGAGACTGTCACCCCGCTGAACAGGCTTGAATTCCGGGGAGTAACACTGAAAATCTGTATTTTCGACAATAACTATTCTGCTATCTTAAGAATGATTCCTGACAGGTACCAAACTGGGGTCGAATTTGGTTTCTACATCAAAGAATTTCCAAGAAAAACATTGCTTGATTCACTCCTGGTCACAAAGTTGTCTTCCAATTTCATGGGGGCCCTAACATGATTGAAGAGACAGCACCACTCCTCCGCACTCAGTACCTACACGCAGATTTGTGATTGCGAATTTCGGGAGTGATATGCGCATTACTAGAGACCAATCAGAGACCTCAATGGGTGCAGCCACATCCCTGCCACCGCACTGTAAGGTGAGGAGGTTCCTCAACCACTGGTTACCACATAAATCTTCAACAGGATGTCACGATATCAGGGTAAGAAGGTTTTTTCCCTCCATCAATATCATTCCCATGTAGAACGCTCGCGATCTGTTTCAGCTTCGCTTGGTGACAAATTTTTGGAGATTTTCTCGCTTCGCTGTGCGTCGAGACGTCATTTCGACGATATAATAAGGCATACTATCTCGTTCCAGTAGTTTTCGCTCTGACACCGCTTCGAGCTCCACATTGTTTATTATAATTATTAAATCTTGTACCGATTGTATTATTGATCCACAGTGTCAGCTGTTATGGGTTCAAGCTACTCAGGCGCCCACGCATCTATTGCATCATGAATAACAACAGCGGAGCAGTGCGGTGGGCTTGGCCGTGCAAACTGAAGGGCGGGTCTGTCTATCGAGAGAAGCGAGGTTTGAGTCCCGGTGCCGTCGCACTTTTTCGCGATGCTCACAAGAGAATTGAATCGTAAAAACTGGTGCCAGGAAACGAAAAAAATCTCACCCACGAGTCGACTGCATACTCGGAGGATACTCAATGATGAACTGAGTGGTACTGTCCACGCGTAGACCTGTTATACCGACCAGATGCACTTGGGTTGTAAATAGGCGGCAACAAAAAGAGTCAATGACATGAAGTCTAGGCGATGAGGACATTGTCAAGTTTGGCCAGGGGGTGTGATATGGGTGCAAGTGACTCAAGTGCCCACGCATCTCGTGCATCATTAATAACAGCAGAGGAGCAGTGCGGCAGGTTTGGGCGTCCAGACAAAAGCGTTGGTCTATCGATCGAGAGAAGCGAGGTTCGAGTCCCGGCGTCGTCGGACTTGTTTCGCGATGCACAGTGGAGAATTAAATCATAACATGGTGGACCAGTTCAATAGTGTGATCTCATCTGCCCGTCTAAAGTTATGAGCACCTCACTGCTGGTCTATGTAACCAATACAGTCATCTAGACACAATCAGCGCAGTAGCTCAAGCAGCTGTTCATAACTTGAGCAATTGATAGGTCATTCATAAATATAGATTGTTATTAATCAGGTGACGAAGTTGACCCACAGTGAGATACAATATTCTGAGTATGTTCTGTTCAGTCGCACATGGACAGATAAGTTCCGGAGATAGGTTACCTTATCCCATTCTGGGAAGACTTCGAGAAAATCCTGAGCTTCTCTAGTCCTACCATATGAGCTTAGAATGCTACCCACTGGGTATACCCTGAAGGCTGATACTTCCCACACCTGGGAAGCGCTCACGGCTCAGCACCTAAAACCCCTTCTCAAATACGTAAAGGCGATTTGTCTGATGTCTCTCGATTTCAGGTCACTCAACGCTGACATTGCGCGATGTAGCAGGATTTGACCAGACTCGACGAGTCAAACATTTGCGAGGAAACGTCATGTTCATAACAAGAACTAGGGCAGTTTAGTCGATTTCGGTTGGGAGTCGGGGAGTCTCTACCCCTTAGTCAAGGTACCAATGATAAGGTTGAGATCTGGACAGAAAAATTAGATTATGAACACAGACAAATAGCAGTCTTTTTTGAACTTGAGGAATACGGAAAATCTAGCATGTTCGTTTGTCGTGCTAGTGGTGGCCCTTCCACTTCATGGCTGGGATGTAATATCTCAGATCTTCCCCAAATTCTTCAAGAGAAAGTGAGAATTCGTGTGTGAATACGCACTAGTATCATAATCATAGCATTCAAGGTGGGCTAATCATTGTAGCTTTGTCCCGCAGAGTTGCTAGTATGGTGTGGAATCTATAGCCATTTTCTTCGTCCGAAATCTCCACGAACCCCTTCACACGACACCTTAGGGCCGATGTCTAACAACGTTTCGGAACAATGTATGCAAATGATCGTCTCGATTGTCCCATTCCGCAGATTGGCAAGCATACTAGCTGATTTTGTACTCAGAAAAATAGACGAACTGCATTAACAAAGCTTAGTTGGTCTGAAATAGACGAGCACCTGCAACATTGTCCCGAAACGTTACAAAAACCGTCCGAACGGCGCGAAACATCATGAAAAACTGGCCTTACGGACTTCGTAAGGATGTGGGTAAGGAAGATGACTATAAGTTCCAGCTCTAGTGATTTAAAAGCTGCCTAAATGCAATGGAATGATTCCATCACACTCATCCCAGAAAATAAAACCATGTCTGGAGACCGTTCCCACTTTACTGAACACTTTAACGGGTTAAAGTGTTCAAAATGCGAGATAAACATATATGGCGGCGTAATGAACACTTACGCGTGTTCGAAACGCGAGATCAGTATAGGACTTATTGAACACCTGTTCAATACGCCGAGAAAGTGTTCAAAACGCTAGATCTGAAAGAAAAAAGTGTTCAATATGCGAGATGTGTATATATATACATATATACTATTATACATAGAAAATTCTATGATTTTCTATTCAAAATTTTGTGAAATTCATCCAATCAATTCTAAAAAATCTTTTCGTCATCTAGTTCTAGGATTCATTATTTTCACAGTACTTATAAAAAAAAATTCTAAAATTCAATGCATTATTGGCAATATTCCATTTTACAAAGTTCAAGCTTTTGTAAAATTGTATGTAAAATAGATTCTTTCAGACTAACTAGTGGTTCTAATACAAATCAAGCTAGAACGTAGTTATTTTGACTTATTTTGATGAAATATAGATTTTTTATCAACGATTTCGATAGTATTGTTTAAAAAATTATTTTATTGTGAAATACTGTAAAAAACCTAGTATATCGTCAATTCAAGGTGATATATTGACCATATATTTCACTATTGACGAATATTACAAAAAATTCCAAAGATCTGTGGCATTTCGAAGTGAATTTACGAGTGCATCAATAAAACACGTGTCTTCGATCAACTTCTAAAAAGTCCTATATAATTATCTAAAAATTATCTTTTATTTATTACACTCAATTGAGATTTTTATTTGGAATAATATGTGTTGGAATCGATGCAATTTTGATAACTTGTAAATATGTATATAGTGGGACTAACAGAGCTTTTCAGTTTTAATAAATAATTACGGTGCATATGAATAAATTATCTTCAGAATGTTCTGGAACTCTGAGGACTGAGTATAAATAGAGCCCTGACCAGGTGCTCGAGGATTCTGCCTTTCAGTCGAAAATCAGCTCACAAAGCAAATAAATCGAAGTCCTCAGGGTTCCATATATAATCTTATGATTGTAATGGAATCTTGAATAAAATCGATTATATATACATATATTCTCTTTGTGTGCTTATTGCTGTGGGTAATCCTAAGTGCTCCAATTGCACGATGGAACCCACAGTGTGACTATATAGTTGGCATAATCAAACCATTGGATTTTGCTGGTGATATATTGCAGGGCCCTGATCCCCTGTATTTGTTATCAGCAAGACCCACCGAAATGAAAGTTACGTGTAAAACAGGTCAGGAAGGTGCCCTGATCCACTGGATGGCTGTGTTTTACCGTAATAACATATTTATAGGATTTTCTTGGAATTAATGGGTGCCCTGATCCATCCATTAGTCTGAGAAAAAACTATAAAAGATACAGAGATCGTATTATTGATTCCCAAGGAGGTGCCTTGATCCACCGAATTGGTTTGAGAATTGATAGTCGATTACATCACCGTAAAAGTCTTGTCCTTATCCCTGACAGCATTTGATTACTTCTGATCAAGTCATGAACTCTGATATCCGGCTCTCTCCCCAGATCCAGAGCCGGATAGACTACGCATACCTCCACCCTAATTATCCGAGGTATCGCGTCGGTCACAAGTATATTACGCACTTGCGTCCGCGAGGGGCCGCAATGGGTTGCTTTCGTCCCGAGGTGCGTATAGTTCTTTTCAGTACACTTCGATCGAAATTCTATGGTTTCCGACACGATTTCGGGGCAAAATCCCGCACCGCCGCACAGGTTAGAAAACGTCGGAGCATGCATTGTAGCAGACCGAGGGCGCAGCCCGAGGTCTGATGCGCATGCTCGGTCGTTTTCTGCCCTGGGTGGCAATGCGGGATTTTCTGCCCCGGCATCGCGGCGGAAACCACAGGCTTTCGATGCAAGTGCACTGAAAAAATATTTATGGAAGATGATGAGAACTGGTATAGTAGAAGAATATCCAAAATATGTAGAATAATGAGAAAGATATGATTGATGAAATATGTATGATTTAGATGAGGATGTATGTAATTGTGAAGAAAATTTGTGAAATATATGATGAAAGAGTTAGCAATGAGTATGACCATCTAATGATATGAGATAATTGATGAAGAAATTTTATTAAGAAATAGATGCCCCTTCAGATGCTACTAGATATTGAGTAAAAATATACATTCAAAGAGTTGGAGGTTCAAATATTTGGTGTAAATAAAGGATATGTTTGTATTGCAAGTGACAATCTTTACTCAAGTCTCAAGTAATGAAAATTGATATTCGTTAGTATTTGCATATTTATGTATTTCACTTGAAGATATGGTCAGATTTTGGAATGAGAAAGCATTCTGCTAATTTCTTTTAGCAGCGTTTTTTGTACTGAATTATCAGTACAGAAATACTGTTTTCGCACTTTGTCCTTCTTCTCTCACGCGACTGTCGAATATATGATGTTTGTCAATATTGGTTAAAAATCAGAGGAGAAAATCGCATCTGTGACTGCAAATTATAATTAATCCATTCTGACCACGGAAATAAACCCGGGTTGAAAGTACAAAGTGAGTGCATAGTTGGTACACTGGGGTACTTTTGATTCAACTATTATTTTGCTCATCTGTGGTGTATACTATTGGTGAATGGTACATCTTAAATATCAAAAGGAGTCACTCTAAGACTGGGAAATTTCAAAATGCGAGTGTCGCGTACTCACAAACAAGGCTTTAGGTCAAAATGACCCATGTATGCCAGCCAAAGGTTAATCATAATATATACTAGCGTAATGCCTCGCGTTGCTCGGCCTGTAAAAGTTCCTGAGAGGCGTATTAGTTTTTCAAAATGCTCTTTCAACTCAAATGAAAATATGTTCTGTATCGTTTTTATATATTGAGTTAAGTGATGGTATTCTTTTTGGTCTTCATGAGATGAAAACCATGTGAAAATCATTGCTCAACTAAATATGAGTAATTCCACGCGAAACAAACCGACGAAAGAGGGTCATGTCTCGGATCTTTTTCTAAGTATTTTCCATCGATTCTATGGTCCAAAACATGCACTTTAACCTCACTATGAGGTCCAGAAAATTTTTTTTGGGCCCATGGCGAGAATTTTTGAAAATGATGTAAAATCCTTTTTTTCATAACTCCAGGAACTTTTTTTCACTAAAATGCAAATAAGTCGAGTTTTCTTGCAGATAGAGACAAGCGGTTCACGGCATCCGAAAGGTCTTTAAAAAATCTATCGAAATGTATTCCTAAAACTTGATTGTGAGGTTACGTACACTATTGTCGAGTGAAAAGTCAAAAAAGACAAAAACATTGATTTCTCGAAAAGCCATTTGTTTTATTTCTGAAAATTTGATATTTGATGGAAAATTTTGTGCTCTTCCAGAAAAAAATAGTCTCGACCATTTTTTGAGTCCTAAAGCCTATTTTTGCTACTTTTCACAAATCAGTTTTTCAAGCGATGGGAAATCGTGTGTTTTCTGCACATGCGCAGGAATTTGCGTTCTTGAAACCAATCCCATTAGAAAGCCAAGAAAATTTCCTTCAAAATGACCACTTGACAAAGTCAATCCCATCAATTTGGCTCGGTGCTTTAACGTATGAAAGATGAAGCTTCAGCTCGAGTGCATCGATAGGCAAAGGCCATCGTCCGCGGATCTCGACCACTGCTGTCTTCGACCACCTCTTGGTCGTTGCCGACATTCAGTGGTCTTCTGCACGTTGTAGCTTCGGCCTCAATCGATAGAATTGACTTTGTCAAGTGGTCATTTCAAAGGAAATTTTCTTGGCTTTCTAATTGGATTGGTTTCCAGAACGCAAATTCCTGCGCATGCGCAGAAAACACACGATTCCCCATCGCTTGGAAAACTGATTTGTGAAAAGTAGCAAAAATAGGCTTTAGGACTCAAAAAAAATGTTCGGGATTTTTTTCCTGAAATAGCACATAATTTTACATCAAATAACAAATTTCCAGGGTTAAAAAAAGATGGCTTTCCGAGAAATCAATGTTTTTGTGTATTTCGACTTTTCACTCGACAATAGTGTACGTAACCTCAAAATCAAGTTCTGACAATATATTTCGATAGATTTTTTGAAGACCTTTCAGATGCCGTGAACCACGTGTCTCTATCTGCAAGAAAACTCGACTTATTTGCATTTTAGTGAAAAAAGGTTGCTGGAATTATGAGAAAAAGGATTTTACATCATTTTCAAAAATTCTCGCCATGGGCCCAAAAAATTTTTTCTGGACTTCATAGTAAGGTTAAAGTGCATCTTTTGGACCATAGAATCGATTGAAAATACTTAGAAAAAGATCCGAGACATGACCCTTTTTCGTCGGTCTGTTTCGCGTGGAATTACTCATATATAAAATTTCTGAAAGACATATTTTCATTTGATTAGGAAGAGCATTTTGAGAAACTAATACGCCTCTCGGGAATACTTACAAGCCGAGCAACGCGAGGCATTACGCTAGTATCATATTATTACACATGTATATAGCTCATTGTTACAGGTGCAACGCATCGTGCAGCAGGAGAGAGAGTCGGCACACAGTAAGTCATTCAAATAAGAGAGAGACAGAGACATGCGCGCGCGCGCGCCACAAGATGGCCACCCAATCAGAAGGCTGCTAGGATCCTTGGCTGCTTGCGATACTCGCATAAGCAGCAGACTGTTTCCGGACGTGAGACGTGACTCCTCGTGCTCCGAACTCTGGCTGTATGTAGCCCTCGTGCTGCATGTGCTCCAGGACGTCGTAGACCACCCTGCCTGATCAGCAAGCGGTAATCCCTGGGCAACCCGACCACGCGTGACCCACCGAGCTCTCGGGGAGAGCTTCCACCGACCTGAATCGGACCTCCCAGCCATCTTTTGCGGCGTGTTGAGCGAGCTAGCGTTGATTGTAGGTACTGGCAGAATGTCTCTCTCTCTCTCTCTCTATTTGTGCCGCTCCCTCTCTCTCGGGATATATCACCTGATGAGCTCACGCCCGGATGCGTCTTGTTAACTTTACGTCCGAATAAATTAATCTTTTGTTAAATTTACTTGGCCTCGTTATCAATGTATAATTGTTTCCTCGTAATGTCGTTCACCTAATTGAATGTGCTAACGCTATAAGCGACAAGCACCAGCCAACAGGAGGCTGGTGACCACGAAAACGACGCAGCCAGGAGCAGACCCGGGCGTGTACTTGGCGGACTTGCATGATAATTCAAGTGATGGGATAATACCCCATCATAACACAAAGGATATTTTATTGATCGCACTCTTCTTCAACTGGAATGGTTTATGATGAACTTTCTTTTGAGACGCACAATTTATAGCTTCAGTGTTGGGTCTGTCTGAATTATTGAGGAAACTGGAAGTCAATACACTGCTGAAATGTAGATTGATACTGGCACTTATTTTTCCTCACGATGAAAACCTAAATTCTCCAGATATCTTTGAAGATCAATTCTTGACACTGCGCAACAGCGAGAATGACACACATTTGAGCCTATCATTCCTATATCACTCCAGAAAAAAAATACACAACAATAAGTGGCTCTAATTTCTCCAACAGTTACGGTTGGCATCAATTGGCATTCAATCTCTGCTCTTATCTCTATACATAATATTTATAATCAAAATAGTGAACAGAGTCCTGCTGAAACGGAATGCTAACTGATGCAAACGCCGTCTGACGCCGTCTGCTACACATGTGGCCGCATCAAAATATCACCCGGTCTCGCGGTCGACCATCCCGCGTGGTTGACATCAACAATCGATTGTGTTCGACTTCGAGTGTCTTGACGCGGCTGCAATCTTGACGGAAAAAAATTGGGAAGGGTCGAAATTAGTGAGCAAGATATTTTGGCACTCAACGCTATCAGCGGTGGAATGACTTGCCAATATCCTTGTTCAGGATTGAAATAGATTGTTTAGAGGAATTAAAATCCCCCTGAACCCAGGAAAGCATGAAACAAGAAAGTTCGATCAAATGTACGAGTTTAAAACGGCCCAACTCAGCGCACATAAGGTACGGCGGCCTTGCACGCGCTCTCTCTCTTTCTCACATGTTCTTCTCTTTTATATACTCGCCAGCAGAAAATTGGATTTTAATTGGATTCAGACGTAAATGGATCTAATTCGGTTTCAACCAATTGATGTAGATTGCTGGCAAGGAGTCTCTCTAGTTAATAAAAAGGTGGATAGATTAGTTGTAGAGGGAGATCTGAGCGGAAAATAAATTTTAGTTGGAATCATTTCATCTTGTTTTGAGTTATTTTCATGAGATTCTCTCTTAGAGTAATTCAAATGACGTACACTAGGGTTGTTTGTGCAAGATATATCGTCTAGTTGAGATGGAATTTTAATTTAGTTAGTATAGAGATGATAAAAATGGAGTATCTGGGAAAATTTTGGATTTTGCGAGAATGAATTCAATTTTGACTGTATTGAAACGGATTTTGAAAAAACTTGGTATCAGCCAATCGATTGAGGATGACGGAAAAGTATCAACTCAATTTATCAATATTTGAATGGATTAATCTGTGGGGGAGATATGAGGGAAGTATGAATATAAAAAAAAATATTTTTGTATATTTCGAGCTATTTACTTGGAAGAGCTAGTTAGGATCTACATCTAAACTGAGGTTGCTATCTAAACTGAGGTTTTTTTTACCAAAGTCTGTAACTTGGTTGAAAAGAAATTTCGATACAATTGCTCTTAATATGCTCAAAATGGAGTTTTCGTTGAAAAATTTCGTTTTTTGTGGAAACTTAGGTTAAAGGAGATTGAATGGAATTTCGGTATCAACCAATCAATGGGTCAAGCCCGAAAAACCGTAGCTCGGGTAAACCAAATTGTCGAAAGATTAAGTTAGGGAAATATATTTTATTATCAAAGTAACCGATTTCAGCGATTTTACCTCAAAAAACCTCTAAATCAATTCTGATTGGGAGATGAGAGCAGGCAAATCACGGGCCTTATCCTTGAGTGATTCTACACAACTCATAGGAAAGGAAAAATTATATGGTGGAGTGTAGGAGAGAAAGCGTGGCCCAAAAAGACATACACACGCACATACATATACAGGCAAAGGGACGGAGAGATGAGTCCCTAGAAGGTTCTGGAGAATTTTAGGAGAGAAAGTGTTACCTACAATCGTTAGATTTTGGCGAGAAAAACAAGATAGTTAAAGCATTTTTGTGATGAGTGGACTTTTGCTGGAGAAAATATTGGACTGGATGGAAAAATTTATCAAAAATTTGCTGGGCTGGAAACAGAGCTTTCTCTTCAGAGAATCAAAATAGGCATGGACCATCTCTTGCTCCTTCAGGGTGGTCCGTACAAGCTAACCAAGCAGTTATTTCTGTCAACTCCTTCCATTTTCCCATTATATTTTCTCACTCAATTGGGGCGAGGTATACCAATTTTTTTTTCTGCTCTGCACACCATCTCTGAATGGTCGGCGTCGGTTCGATACCGTGCACGGAGCTGCCTACTATTACACTCTTATTGTCTAAATATTTCACTATCATCACCTGATTATCATGAGTTCGATAATCACTTGATCCTCTCGTTTTTGTTTGAGAGACTCGTCAGTCAAAAGAGGGCAGTTTTCGATTCGATTCGCTCGAAAAGTGCCAGTGGCGAAGATACCTAATTCATTCCGTAAATGGAAGAAAAGTTTCGCATTTAAAAAATCATTATCACAGTAGATTGCTGTACCTCTATTTTTTCGCACACTCTTGGAGAGCGCGATTACTGCTGAAGCTCCGATGCCCAGGCCTAATTCTTCTTCAGTAAGAGGCATAGGAGTACTTTTAAGTAGAGTGAATGGGGATGAACCTCGATAAGGGATGAAACTGGTTTATTCCGTTGGCATCAACAATTTCGAAAAATGTGAAACCCCATTTGATGGGCTTGCTCTTGATGTACTGACGAAGTTTGCCTGCTCTCTTGCCTCTGTAAAGGACCATCGTCTCGTCAACACTATATTAATCTCCATCCGATTCACAGCTCATGCAAGCTTCCAAAATATATTGCATCAACGGCCTGATTTTGATGAAATTGTCTGGACAATCTTTCGATTTTTTTGTATTGTCGATGGAACGTAAGTCACATTTGATTTTAGAGAATCTTTCTCTCGCCATGATCGACGATACTTGGTGAACTCTAAATTCTGTTGACCAGCAGTCTCTGGAATTTGGGAGCTCGACTATCTCCATGTATATAAAAATACCGAGGAAGTCTGTGAACTTGCTGTAGGTCAAATCAGTCCAATTGTTGTATTCGTCGCCATCAGTGTCATTTCTATTGAAATTTTCGTCGCTTTTTTTTGAGACGCATATGGACTAGTCTGTTCTACAATGTAGTCTATGGCGTCCTCTGGGAAGAATCTGAAAAATACTGTAGGCAAGTATCGATACTGACTTCAGCACTGTCAATCGTTACGGGCTCGAAACTGTAAAGATAGTAGTGCATGAGATGTCTCTATTGTTGGCGTGAATGAGACAATTGCAATTAATTGTTTTGATTGTGTGGGCGAACTGACATCTATTCGAAAAATATTCACCTGATTGGAGGCAGATCAGTTATCCCCCACGGGATTCCGTCATTTTTCCTCCTTTTGACTGGTTGCGACACACTTTTCTCCTCCGCCACACAGTGCGGCTTAAAATCGATTTCGGGGCAAGATTCAGCGTCACGTGGATATTCAACCAATCGGAACAGTTCAAACAAGATTCTTTTCATTTTTTGCCACTCCACAAGATACCCCCTGGGAATTTTGATTTGGGAAGCTGCGAAGTCACGGAATCGTGTTGGTCGATCAACCAGAAATCGTCTCAAATCAAGTTTTCTCTAGCCTGGCGGCATTGCGTGATTTTCTGGTTGGGCTCAGCAGATGTGCTTTTGGTCCGACTCGATGAGAGAAATACTCTTATTATTGCAGAACTCCGGTGACCTAGCTTTAAATGAGGATTTTAGGCTCAACTACCTTGGTGTTCAACCCCAATCATCAAAAACCGACTCTCTTCGATCCTGTCGGCAATGTACGGGCTCGAATAATAAGTTAGAGATACGCAATAGTATATTGATCACTCCCTTTGTCAAAGGAATGCGCATGCTTGATCCAAGGGCTTCAGAACCCTGCAATATCTTCCCCACTCACCTAGTACTGGAATATCCTCGATATTGACGACCTCTCGGAGTATACGTCAATGTATCTTCACAAAATGTTTCACCGAGGTGTCAACTTCCACCGTGAATGCTCTTCGGACACTCACAATGGATGCCACATCATATTAATGATGACTGAAAAGCATATTCGAAAGATTAGGGAACTTTCTCGAATGATTTTTGAAAGCCTCCTTGCCACAAACCTTTCTTGTTCGGTCATCTAAGGAATACACGAGAATAAGGTGAGTGAATGAGATATAACGTGATTCTGGGTCATATACCATTTCTAGCCCCCTCTGCAATCATCAGAGTATTTTTTACATGAGCAAATATGAGTATCAAGTTTCAGACGATTCACCACGATTTTACACGTATTCGGATCACGGATACGATGGAAATCTTGATTTAAAGCTAGGTATCGCAACTTCTGCAGTAATGACAATCCTCTCACCTATTGTGCTATCGATTACCTGTCATTTGAGCCCAAGCATAGCCCTGTACATTCTTGCAAACGTGCAGTTGGCGACATTTTGCATTATTTCACATTTGCGCTCATCATGATCCTGAGGCACCGGAAAAGCTCCGATGAAATTTCGCGCAGACACAGCTGTTACTGCATCGAAAAACGAAGAGAATTTCTCTTGAATCATGTCAATCGGTTAAGAATTCGCGTAAAGGCTATTTTTTGGTAATTTTCTTTCTTGGCCCCGCTGTGCCTTGTTGCGCAGGCCGGGCCAGTAGTAGAAGTCGCGGACAACATGGAGGGTCTCCGCCGCGCCCAGATGTCCGACCAATGGGTGGTCGTGATAAAATGAGGTCACAGCTACTCGAGCGGCTTCGGTGACGTAGATCCTTGGTTGCGAGGCCTCACGCATGTAATATAACAATCCGTTTCTTTCGACCCATTTGGGGCCTTGCGGGAGCTGCTTGGCGCCGTCTTGGGCCTGGCGGACTACGTCTTCCAGGCTGTCAAAGTCTATATGGGCTACGAGGATGGGCTCGTCCGGTTCGCCGACGGTCGGAGGTGACAACACCTCGTCGTCGTGGGTCAGTTCAGCGTATTCCTCTTCGCCCAGTTGCCGGGACAGGGCATCCGGCAGCTGGTTCTCCCGACCTGGCACGTGCTGAACTTCGAAGTTGAATCTCTTGAGGAGCATAGCCTAACGGGTGAGTTTGCCTCGCTCGTCCTTGACGCGGTCCAACCAAGTAAAAGCGCTGTTGTCTGTACGTAAGATAAAGTTATTATCCTTCAGGAGATGGCGGCACTTATGAATCGCCCGGATGACGGCCAGGCATTTCTTCTCATTGGAGTGGTAGCTGGCCTCGGTAGGGGTGAATTTGTCTGGAGCGTAAGATATGGCCTGGCGTTTGCCCTCGGGTCCCACCTGGAAGACCACTGCTACCATACCGATGTCGCTCGCATCCGTCTGGAAGTACAGGGTCTCGCCCGGGTGCGGGCGATGCAGCTGGAGTGGTTCCCGCAACTCGGCCTTGGTGCGGTCCATGGTCGGCCTCCGGTGTCCATCGCCATACTTTTCCTTTCTTGAGGAAAAAAAAGGAGTGTAATGGCAATGGTTGCAAAGTCTGGCACGTACTCTCTCAACCAGCCGCAGACTCCGAGGAACTTCTGAAGGTCCTTCTTGTTCCATGGCGGCGCAGCTTCTTGGACCGCCTTGACGTGTTCCGGCTTATTCTCGTTGCACTCGTTCATAACCATGTGGCTCAGGAACGGGAGGTGGTCCTCGTCGAAGGAGTACTTCTCAATCGCGCAAACCAAGCCGTAGATGTCGAGTCGCTCTAATACCAGAGCTAAATGCATCAGGTGGTCCTCCCATATATGGGAGAACACGACTATGTCGATGGCAAAGTTGAAGCAGCAGACGCCGATCAGACCGAAGAGGACTTCCTTCCCGATCAGCTGGTTGCACGTTCTGCCGGAGTTCTTGAGTCCGAAAGCGGCCACGTTGCTGGCCGCCATCGGGGGTGGCGAACGCCGTGTACTTCTTCGATCTTTCCGTTAATGGGATTTGCCAATAACATTTTCGCAGATCGATGGTTGAGTAGTACTTCACGGTCCTAATCTCTTTGAGTACTTCGTGGATGACCGGGTTTGGTTGGCCTGCGTCCTCGGTGCCCACGTTGACTCCGCTGAAGTCGACGCAGGACCAGTACGAGCCATTGTGCTTGCGTACCAGGACGATGGGTGAGCGGTACGGCGAAGAGGCTGCCTCGATACGCCGTCGGACAGTATCTCTTTCACTAGGTCGCTGATGGCGCGTTTTTTCTCCGCCAAATATTGACGTGGTGGTATCTTGATTGGCCGCGAGTTTATGACCCCGATGTCGTACGCCGCGAATGGCATTTTCGCCAAGGGGCCAGTGTCGTCAAAGATCTTGATGTGAGACCTCAGAATCTCCTTGAAGCGGCCCTCGTACTCCGGCGGGAACGAGCCATCGACCAGTTCCAAACGCGATGCCACAGCTGGGGTGACGGCTCATGAGGCGGCCGAGCGAGGAAGACGCGGATGCGTTCCTTCCTTACCAGACACAAGCAGTCCAGCTCGTGGTCATGGATCACCTTGTGTTCCTTCAACCATCGTCGGCCTAAGATTGCGCCCGGTCGCGAGCGCTCTGCAACAAAATAAGTCGTCGTGCAGGCCAGTTCCTTTATGCGTACCTCGAGGGTATATTGTCCGATGACAGACATCTCGACCCCATCCATGACGAGCTTCGCGCTACGGTGCGGGCTGGTCGGATCTTGGCACCCGGAGGCACAAACCGGGGCGCGATGAAGTTGTTCGTGGCCGCGGAGTCAACGAGAGCGTCCGCCTGCTTGTCCCCGATGTCGATGCGTAGCACCGTGATGAGATGGCCGGTAGTGCCGCCTGATGCGACACTTATAGCGGGTTCTGGTTGCTGGAAGCGGGCGTACCCGTGGCCGGTGCCGCTTCCCGCTAGTTTCCCGCCGGCGTCATCCGCTGTGGGCGTTGTGGGCAGTTGAAATGCCGGTGGTATTCCGGGCAGTAATCGCAATTGGGCAACCGCTCGTCCTCCACGTCTTTGAACTCTCGGACGGTCCTCGGCGCACTACAAGAAGTCCGGTAAATGTTGTGCCATTAAGTCTATATGATTAAATGCATTTAGTGGCACAGAAATTCACGGGTTTCTTGTGGTGCGGCGTCTTCGTTGGCCCTGGAGCCGCTGGCTTGGCGTGGTTATTGGGAGGCGGGTTTGTCTTCCGGGTGACAGGCTGGTAAGCGACTTCGTCGACTTTGAGCTGAGAGGCACGCATCAGCAACTCACCCATGATCGCGGGTGTCGCTCCACGGAGGTGGTGGCGTATGGTTCTGTGCAAAGCCTCCATGATGATGGTGACCAGCTCCTCTTCGGTAGCTGCAGGCAGCAGACGGCGGGCGAGAGGGTGGCGTTTCTCAATGAAGACTGAGATGCCTTCACGATCACCCTGCATCTGCCCGAATAGCTTGGCCTTACGACGGAGATGCACCTGTGGCGAGTCGTATCGCGTGAGCAGGAGCTCCTTGAAGTTTGCCCATTCTACGGAGAGGCACTTGCAGCATGCCCACCACCTCGAGGGATCGCCCTTCAGTGCTCGTTCCGCGATCTGCACCCGCCCTCTCACACTTCCTGAGGAACCGGTTAGGGTCCTCGTGTTCGGCGCCTGAAAAATCGGGTAGTGCGAGGGGTGTACCGGCCAACATGTCTCGAAGTCCGTCCATGATCGCCGCCGCGTCCGTTGGCTGTGCTGGCTCCTGGTGCTCCACCTGCGGAAACGCAGCTTCGCCGGGAACGATTGCCTCGGCCACAGCGTCGGCTACCGCTGCTGGTGGCGGTGTCTGGCGCCGGTCACCGTCGTCGCGGGCTGTCTCGACCGCGTCGTGCTCCTTGACTTGAGGAACTTCCGGCGATGGCTGGCGCTGCTCTGGTGCTGAAGCCGGCGCGTCTGGTGATGGCCTTGCTACCGCGTCGATGACTTCATCGTATGTCCGGTGCTGGGCTGGCGTGGCGCTACCGAATGGTCCGACGGAGAGCTGACACTGCGGTCGCTGCTCTCGTGGGATGCGCTCAAGCGACACTGTACGTCTTGCAGTTGATTGGGCTCCACTGGGTATTTTATCACTTTCAGAAGTGACACTGGCCGACTGCCTCGTCGTCCGGCCGGCGGTCGGAGTATGTTGCAGACTACTCATCGGAGAGTGGGCCTTCTCACTGCCTGATGAGACGTGGTGGGTTTCGGCTCGGGCCCCACGTTGGGCGCCAGAATAGACGGGGCCTCGCCGGCGGCTCTCGGTGGGTTGGCGTGACCCGAGAGGTTGGATCGGCGGTCCGTCACGCAAATCGGTAGTCTTGGCTCGTCACGACACTGTCCAGCCTTAGATCGCGACGAGAGGGCGTTTTTGAGATGGAATGAATCGAATGATTGAACTCGAAGAGAGCAAGCACTTGAGCACTACCGTGCGTGACTTGAAATATATGAGAACCACTGAAATGAGGCAGACAGACTTGGCGTAGGATGGGAGAGACAAGGTGAGGGTGAACAGTGAATACATTTCGATCATGGGGATAGGTGACGCGGTGTCCGACAATATAAGCTGAGACACACACACTGCACATTTGGTAGATTTTAAGTTACACTGACACGCGGATCGTACGTCGGGAGCGCAGCTCTCTACAAGATCGTGGCGCAATGGTGAAGTGAATCTGACAGTAACGCGTACTGGTGAGCGACGTCCGATCTCATACACCCGCGGTTTCCTCGGTAAGCCGAAGAAACAGCGGATTCGTAAATTTAGCGTGTAAAAATGTTGTAAGCCAAGGAATAAGTGGCTTAAGTTCCGTTTAACGTTGAGAAAACTGGTGAGCCGGTAAGACACCGGCATACGTGCATTTGACATGAGAAAATTTGGTAAGCCGGTAAAATGCCAGCTCACGCGCGTTTCGCATGTAAAATTTTGGTAAGCCGGGAAATAGGCGGCTTCCGACTGATGACTCATACACACGTGTTGGGTAGGAATGAAGGATGATGTTACGTATTGAAAATGTGGGCTGAGCATGCAATGAGATGCGCACGTCAAACCTCATGTTTTATTGAATCGCCTCGGTAGCTACGTAACACCAAAATGAGTAGGGTGTCGTGTTAACGCACTAACGACTATAATGTCGAATGCAAAGATGCAGAGAGGGCGCGTGAACGACAAAACTCGTGTCCAAGTTGCAGACAATTGCTGAAAGGTGCCTTACATAAAAACTTCACAGGCGATACAGCCCATAGATAAAACATCGCCGTCAGCGTGATGCAAATAATACGCGAATGATACCTGAATAATGTATAGGGCAGGCGCTTATCGGACAGTGCTGATCTGTCGTCGGTGCAGATCTGCATCGGTGCGCGCTTTGCATGCGCGGATAGCCCCATGTATCCAATAATATCTCGTCTGAAGAGTCGATACACTCCGCCAGGCTCAAGAATTGAGTGGACGCTCGCGGCCGACAGTTCTCACCAGGCTTGACTTCATATACTCAGAGCTCAAAGGTGACACGCAGAGAGATCGATCTGGAGACTGACAGAAAAGCAACGAGCGCTCTCTAAGCAATGTATTTATGTATCACGGAATCACGATCGCTTGAACAGATTCAGCCCGTGACGCTTGCATGAACTGATCTATCTTTTCCTCTGTATGTATGTATTCCGTAGAAGCTCAGCCAATATTCATAAGAGCAACAACCAGACAGTATTTTTTCCCGACTCGTACCAATGCCAACGCATCGCGAGCGCTTATTCGAAATTTGAATTGTATTTAGCTATTGTATCGAGACCACGCATCTGAATGTCAGACGTCAGTTTTTTAATGTACACATGAAATGTGCGTATCGCAATGCGTTTGCACTGGTAATTGAAACATCATTCCTCGATCTCTCCAGGACTTACGCAAGCCTTGAGGGATTGAAAGATGCTCAGGGGTATTATTCCGAGATTGCCGTGTTAGGTGTTTGACATGGTATGTAATGATATGTCACGCTAGTTCCATGAAAATTGCTGTGCATAAACAAGGGGGCGTTTTTCTACTGATAACTAGCGCCCCCTTGCTTATGCACAGTGGTTTTCAAGGGATTTAACGTGACATATCATTGCATACCATAGTGACAAACACCCAACATCGAGATCTCGGAATAAGACCCCAGATGATCATCCGGAACTCATAACATTCACCGTACTCTAGAAATAATGAACTTCATGAGATCATGATTCTGGGATGTATCGCATCAACCCACGAGATAATAGTGCTAAAATTCATATTAAATATTGAGATAAGCTTCTCGTCCCCGACAATTGACAAATTGAGGTGATTTTTCTTGATCTTGGAGGACAGATGTCTAGAGTAAAAACACTCTTATATGATGTTGAAAACTATATTTGCGACGTTTCGTCGACTAACAGTCGACCTCATCAGGCTATCCATCCAGAAAGCAAATTTTACATCGCACGAAGTATTAGATAAGTATCTGATGTGGTCAACAATCCCACATCAGATATTTATCCAATACTTTGTGCTATGTAAAATAAATTTTTGGGTGAATAGCCTGATGAGGTCGACTGTTAGTCGACGAAACGTCGCAAATATAGTTTTCAACATCATATAAGAGTGTTTTTACTCTAGACATCTGTCCTCCAAGATCGAAAAAAATCACCTCAATTTATAAATACATATTATTCAGCAACTTTAAGGTCGCAGTGTGACAAAACGCCGGATTTCTACGTCTCGGACTCCTAGACTATACAACGTGGTGGGGGTCCTTCTTGTGAGCCGGTGGATTCTCGGAAAATCTGAGACATGCCTCTCCTGAAAATCAAATCATGAATAGTGTTTTACTTTGAGGTTCATCAAAAAATCATTGCTTACTCTATCCCGGGTAGAAATGGGTGAACATGTTTTGGCCAAAAACTGGCCAAGTCTAACCAAGTCGCATTGCTACTATATCTATATAAAGCATAGGTGTCCATAAAAAATGGTCACATTTCTACGAAATATATAACGATCGATTCCATTTAAAAACGGCACATGAAAAATAGTCATGTCTCGGATCGGTATCTCCTAGTTTTTATTCGATTCTATGGTCTATGACATGAAGCTTCTGTCCACTGGAAGGACCCAAAAAATTTTGCGAATACCTGCAAAACTATTCTTGTTTTGCTTTTTGATTCCACCAGAGTATGATCTTTTTTCACTAAATGAGATTTATCACGAGTTTGGCCCAAGATAACGCAACCAATCTGCGCCATTCGGAAGATCTTAGAAATACCTATATGCAATGTGACTTCGGAAATTTCCGTTCAGCTTTTCCAGGCCTTGACCAGGTGGAATCAGAAGAAACCAGGCTAGCCTGATTATCTCGAAATGGTATAATTCGCACCGAGTCCATGAGGTTGTAGCTCGCTTCTGAGCAATCGGTTTTCGGCCCGAACCAGAGGCAAGGGTTAAAATGATCGCTTAGAAGCGGAGAACTTCATGTGCGAGGCGCGAAAGTTATTTTTCGCAATTTCGTAGACACCCAAGCATCGGGAAATTGCGAAAAGCTATTTTCCGCAATTTTCCAATGTTTGGGTGCCTACAAAATTGCGAAATAGTATATTACGAAACGACTTTGATTCTTTACGCACTGCCGGAAATTTTTACACACGAGGGTAACAACTTTACGCACTGTTGAGATTTCTTTGCGCACGAGCATCTGCGGTGCGAAATATACTATTTCTAAACTTCTCCAGAATATGATTTCTCATGCAGAATTATGCAATCTTTGCGATAAAACTAGTCAGAAGATATTCTTTTGCTGTTTAAGGCGACGCGGTCACCGTGCATCGTGCACACTGAAAGTTATTCGCACTTTTGTCCGATACACTTGCAATTTGGACTAAACGAGGAGAAGACGAATACTTATTATCATCCACCTTGAACTCGCCTTCCCGTAGTTTGACTTAAATCGCAAGACAACTGGAGAAAAGTGCGAATAACTTGAGCGCAGGCACCTCCTAACCTATAATATAGGCACTTTGCGATTCTCACTTTTATCCGATTCTTTTGAGATTTGAGCTAAACGCCGAGAAGATGAACTCAAGTTAGATGATATTAAACATTCGACTTCTCGCCATTTCGCCCAATTCGCGAGAGAATCGAATAAATGTGCGAATAACTTTCAGCGTATACACACGGTGACCGCATCGCCTTATGGTTTTTCGGTCAGTTTTTTGATTTCTCACTCACTGACGAGTCAGAAACCAGCAATTTCTGTGCGTGCGCGTGACTCTACGAATTCCAAAGTGATTTCAATCGAAAGCTGAAAAATTTCATTTCAAAATGGCCTCTTGCAATAGTATATTAGGGTGATGACAGACAACCCGCTACGACACGAATTTCATGACACGACGCGACGCGACACCGCCCGACACGGCACCCAATCCATTCTTGTGAACCCGACCATCGATGGATTTGATTTATTTTCACATTACCAGTCATGATTTATGAAAATGAGTCAAATCCATCGATGATTGAGTTTGCAGGAATAGATTTAGTGCCGTGGCGGGCGGTGTCGCGTCGCGTCGTGTCGTGAGATTCATGTCGTAGCGGGTTGTCTGTCATCACCCTTACGCACCTGCGTCCGCGAGGGGCCGAAAGTGACACATTGCGGCCCGGGTGAGTTGCCGCACGAGCCGTCAGGCGAGGGCGGCATACCCGCGGCCGCAATGGGTTGCTTTCGTCCCGAGGTGCGTATAGTTCTTTTCAGTACACTTTCATCGAAATTCTATGGTTTCCGACACGATTTCGAGGCAAAATCCCGCACCGCCGCACAGGTTAGAAAACGTCGGAGCATGCATTGTAGCAGACCGAGGGCGCAGCCCGACTAGCCCGAGGTCTGATGCGCATGCTCAGTCGTTTTCTGCCCTGGGCGGCAATGCGGGATTTTCTGCCCCGGCATCGGGGTGGAAACCACAGGCTTTCGATGCAAGTGTGCTGAAAAAGTCAATTCCACGTCCCGAGTTAGTAGCTACCGTAAATTGATTGGAAGAATAAAATAAATGAAAAAAATTTTTTTGCAATTTCATGCGCAAAGTTGTGCGTAAATCCAACTTCTCTTCATTATCAGCAGTGCGTGAAGTAATGCGGAAAAGACTTCTCGCACAGTTTCACATTTACGCACCGATGAACTGTGCGTGAAATTCATTTTTCGCACAGATTGCAATGCGTAAATGTAAATTCTCGCACAAGTCACTTGACATATCTGTGAGATGTTTGACGATCTCGAGAGTCTTTTCCGATCCATGAAACTGAACGGTCCAAAACGTTCCAAGTTAGTTAGTCCAAGTTTTAATCAGTTCTCGCCACCATCTAATCACATTCTTTTGATAAGAATGTCCGTGATAGAGATGACTGATGAGTTTATATTCTATTATGATGTTCGAAGAGATGTTCAGTTTCGATCAACTTAGAAAAAACTCTGAATGTATGCTCTAATGATGGTGTATACTCAACCAACGAAAACAGATATTTAGTTTAATACTCAGAACTCTAATCTTGTCTTCAGTTATTTGAATTTTGTAGGTAGGTCATTGAAATCATAAAAATTCTGACTGATCTAATTCAAAGACTTGTCATTTTTAATAACTCACCAAAGAATATCAATTATTGGGAATGATTCTTTTGGAATGATCCAATTATTCATGTGTATACCCTTCAATTTTTGATTATTCAAAAATCAACTATGGTTGGAATTGTGCAGTGTCTACGGAATACTTATGAGAGGAAGACTTTTTTAGACCATTTTCAGAATTTTTTTTTCAGTCGGGGGGCTCCGCTTCGGACCCCGTCCCCCCTGCCGCGATCACAGCTTTCGTAGCCGCAGTGATGCAACTTTGCGCACTAATTGCAAAAAATAATGTACGCAACACGTGCGAGAAGTTTCCGCACTCGTTGCCGACTCGTGCGAGAAGTGAAATTCACGCACAGTTTTGAACTTCACGCACACCCAGAAGTACACATTCACGCACGCTCGCTTCGCGAGCGTGCGTAAATGTGTTCTTCTGGGTGTGCGTAAAATTCAAAATCTGTGCGTGAATTTTACTTCTCACACTCGATCGGCAACTTGTGCGGAAATCGCCCTTCTCGCACTTGTTGCGTATGGTGGGAATTTAGTCCCTGTAATACACTTGTACATAATTCAACTCACTAAAAATTGAAAAATAAGTAAAAGTCTACTCTCTCAGCATCAATCAGCTAGGGTAGCTGAAAATCAGCTCGTAATAGCTGATTTCGTCAGCTAACGTGAACGGATTTTCACTGATTGAATCAGCTATCACGGGGGGTGATATGCATTGATATACACCGTTAGGGGATGATTTTCCTCGTGCTTTGTGCGCCTCGTAAAAATTTTTGGCTCTGATATACATAATAGTTCGTTTAGTGCAGTCAGATTAACTTGATTATCCAATTTCCACGTCCCAAATGATGTCACTAAAGTGGGCCACGTGCTGTTAAAGCGGGCCACCTGCTGTTAAAGCGGGCCACCTGTTGTTAAAGTGGTTCACCTGCTGTTGAAGTGGGCCACTTGCTGTTAATCCCTTTACTTATTTTTTCGTCTACAGTTGACATGGCTAAAAACCGACAATTGTGATGAATTTCGATTGACAAAATTCTGAAAAACCTCTGAAAAACCCAGGAACACATCCGCTCGAAAATAGATTTTCTACTTGCTTCCATTTAAGGGAAAGTAAGAAAAAATTTCATTTTTGTACTTATGACGTTTTTGAAAAACTCATTGGGTTGAATGAGAAATTCACCCAGCTGGTTGAAATTTTTCGGGAAAATTTTTTACAAGTTATTGATATATTTCTTGTCAGAAAAATTTTCCGACATCGGGAAGTAAGGCTTAATGTGGGCCACATGCTGGTAAATCGGTCCACCTGCTGTTAAAGTGGGCCACGTGCTGTTAAAGTGGGCCACATGCTGGTAAATCGGGCCACCTGCTGTTAAAGTGGGCCACGTGTTGTTAAAGTGAGCCACATGCTGTTAAAGTGGGCCACGTGTTGTTAAAGTGGGCCACGTGTTGTTAAAGTGGGCCACATGCTGGTAAATCGGGCCACCTGCTGTTAAAGTGGGCCACGTGCTGTTAAAGTGGGCCACATGCTGGTAAATCGGGCCACATGCTGTTAAAGTGGGCCACGTGTTGTTAAAGTGGGCCACATGCTGGTAAATCGGGCCACCTGCTGTTGAAGTGGGCCACGTGCTGTTAAAGTGGGCCACATGCTGGTAAAGTGGGCCACGTGTTGTTAAAGTGGGCCACATGCTGGTAAATCGGGCCACCTGCTGTTAAAGTGGGCCACATGCTGGTAAATCGGGCCACGTGCTGTTAAAGTGGGCCACATGCTGGTTAATCGGGCCACCTGCTGTTAAAGTGGGCCACGTGCTGTTAAAGTGGGCCACATGCTGGTAAATCGGGCCACCTGCTGTTAAAGTGGGCCACGTGTTGTTAAAGTGAGCCACATGCTGTTAAAGTGGGCCACATGCTGGTAAATCGGGCCATTTGTTGTTAAAGCGGGCCACCTGTTGTTGAAGCGGGCCAGGCTAAGCAGGTGTTTTTCGCTATAGCCTCATGACAAAAACCGACAACGGCCACAACCTCACCTCCTGAGAAATAAAGATCTCTCGATCTACATATACTTATGTTGTCATATTAGGCTCCCTGTCATCATATCTCCTTCAATCCAATGCTGATCACGACACTGTATAGTGTATACGGCACAACACGAATTCGAATATCGTTTAGCTGAAAAATCAGCTATATTAGCTGAGATTCCAGCTATGTTAGCTGACTGAATCAGCTATTATAAGCTGATTTTTCAGTGAACGGTTTTTTACTGACACGAATAGCTACTGTAGCTGAATTTCAGCTACATAAGCTGAATTTCAGCTACAATCACTGATTTATAGCTGATTGTTATCAGCTATATAGGACCTCTCGTGACACAAATTGAGTAACTATCAAACCAAAACACCTCATTTCGACGTGATTTGGCCTGGAATTGTCGTTAATATGTTCATGACGATACTGGGACCCGGATTTGTGGAGTTTTTTCGCCAAAGTTATCGATTTGAGCGTGATTTTAGCGTTTGCTGATTTGATCAGCAGTTTGACGACCCATGGGAGTAATAGCTGATATTTCAGCTATATTTTAGCTGATTGATGCTGAGAGAGTAACCACCTATTGTATTACAACTTCGTGAAAGGACATTATTGAGGAGTTAAAATGATTCTCCCAGTTCCTGTGATAGTATTTTCCAGATTCTCACTTGGAATCTTCAAACAAATTTGAGCGATAGATTGAAGAGAGAATGAAATGATTTGTCTGAGAAATTACGATCTATGAAGTCAGGACAATTTAAAACTAGTATCAAAAATATTGAAAAGAAAGTGCATATGATATGATTTAGTTTTATTAATGTTATCAGTTAAAAAGTCTACTGAGATTATTATGTTTGTTTTGATTCTCATTTATACATATTTTTTCTATTTTTGATTTATCCACGAGAATTATCATGTTTTACTGAATTATTCAAATGGAGTACCGCCATACGGCAAGAAGAAAACTATGCTTTGTTAAACTTTGTAATGGGCTACATAGCCCGTATATTGATAAAATAAAAATTAAAATGAAATAAAACAAATGATCAAACATGCTGAAAACATTACCGTTTGAAATTCATATATCATGAAAGCGTGGGGTGCTATGAGAAGGTGAAGTGAGAAGTACATTGCATTTTCCTCTTGGCCACCCCATGATATATGAATTCCAAGGTGGTAATGTTTTCCGCGTGTTTGATCATTTGTTTGAAGATTCCAAGTGAGAATCTGGAAAATACTATCACAGAAACTGAGAGAATCATTTGAACTCCTCAATAATATCCTTTCATGAAGTTGTGATACAATTGGTGGTTAGATTTCTACTTATTTTTCACTTTTTAGTGAGTTGAATAATGTACAAGTGTACCGTGTTTCGTTTATTATAAGACCTGGCCTATAGCTTTTTAGGCCTGACTGAGAGGCCCTATATTCGAGATAGGCCTTATTTTCGAGATAGGTCCTATATTTCTAACCCCGGAAGATTTGACCTATCAAATTTTTGAAATTTATTTATCTAATCAATGTAAAGACAGATTTTCGAATTTCTTACTTTATCATCGAAGGGTTAGGATGAAGGAGCGTAACCGAGTCAATTCAAATACATCTTATTTTCAAGGATAGCTTATACTTGAGAGGTGTCTTATACTCGAGATAGGTCCTATATTTCACCGAGTCCTCGATAGGGGTGTCTTATATTTGACGAGGTCTTATATTCGAGCATGTCTTATAATAGGCGAAACACGGTATTACAGTGAACAACTTCTTACCAGTACGAAAGACGGGTCTTCATAGAAGCATTTGCTTCAAAAATGTGTTTTATTCATTTTATCTTATATTTTCTAGTTAAAATCAATCTCAATAGCACCCATGGACTCTATCATTCGTTTTGTCTAATCTCTTTTCACATCTTGCATTACATGTAACTTTTGAGAATACCAACTGATTAGTAGACTCGATGAAAACCTTTTCATATGAATACACGCACTCAATTCTTTGACATTGTGATTGACAAGTAGCAAGTAGTTGAGATTAGTAACAAGGCATGCACATTGAGTCGAGCCCTTCTCTCATAATCTAGGAATATCACCGTGGAATCTGACTGAACTTGTTCCCACATCGCCCTGTTTTTCTCTGTACACCGATTTTTTGGGATATTAGACTGTTCATAGTAACATAAGTTTTTCATGAACTTTAAATATCTTACCTGGTTAAGAAGTTTGGAATTGAAACTAACCCGTAAGGCACACACTTCCGTAAATTTACTCATAGTTCTCACTGGGTCCATTAGACCCAGTGTGAAAGTACTCTGATTTCTCTCAGCGAAATCAACTTATTGATCCAAATCTCCCACAAACATCAACTTTGATATCTCCTTTCGATCATCTCATAGGTTTCAAATGATGACCAATTCCACGTAAGATCAGACAGTCGAAAATTGCTCAAGTCTCAAATCTCTTCCAGGGTGGAATATATGTTTCTAAGGACAAATTGACGAGACACGTATTTTCGCGTTTTGCCCTATCATGCTCTAACTCGAAGTTATCGATTTTTTTCATTCAATGGGCATTTCGTTGAATCAGCAACTTTTGATCGATATAGATGCACTTTTCCGTGTGTAACGGCCTTCGTGGGGATGATACTTGTTCAGGAGGGTTGAGTGAGTTATATTGCAACAGAAAATCTTGGTACAGAAACACAATCAGTGAGCAGAATACACAAAGATTGATTTTGGACGGAATCGAAGAAAGTTGAATAGCTCGAAATAATCATCCTCAATTTTGATGGGAAATTTTCTGTGAGCTTTTTAAAACATGAGGAACGAAATGTACTTGGTCCGGTTTGCGCGACGTGGCGCAGAGTGGGACTAAAGATCATTTTTTTAAAGATCATTGCTTAGCTAAGAAAGCACCGAGGAACCACCTTCAGTAAAATCGGTGCCAAATTCTCTGAGTTCAATCAATCTTAATGTACTTTAACGCATTCGATTCCTTGTTTCAAGACCTTCAGAATCCATTTTTCAAAATTGCAAAATTTGGATATGGAGCTGTTTCATGTGCAAAACACGGAGACGATTTGTAAACAAGCATGCCAACATCAGAGTGTATCTAACATGCCCCCATATGTTTATCTCGAAAGGGCGTGCAGAACGACTTTTTATACCACTCACAACGTGTTTATCACGTCAAAATAGGTCAGATATAGTGTTTCGAACCAACAAAAAGCTCCAAATGTGCGTGCACGGCGATAAAAACACTTTATCGCCGATTTCCGTCATTTATTTCGGAAGAATTGAGACTGTTAGGCTCCAATTCATTGAAATTAGACGTGTTAGTGCATTTTGAAGGCCCCGAGACAAGCTTCAAAATGAGCTAAGGCACGCTGGGAAAGATTGAGGTGGACCAGAGTTGTTGGGTTAATGGCTTAATGGGGGCAAGTTGGGTGCACACTTTTGTAAACTCTCAAAAATCACCTTTTAGGAGAATTAATACAGTTTGGCTCCAGTTGGTTCGAATTGAATTTACTTCAACTCATTTTGAAGGTCTTAAGACAAGCTTTAAAATGAGCTAAGGTACGTTTAAAATATGGAGATGGGCCCAAAGTTATTAAGAAAACTGCTTGAGGATGTCGGATACCAACATTGTCGATTTTCCGGATTTCTCGACGGATTTTCGAGATATCGGGATTCTACTAAGTAACGCCGATTCTATTTGGCTCATAGAATCGGCGTTACTTGTTAGATTTTTGATATCTCAAAAATTCATCGAGAAATCCGAAAACTCGACCATGTCGGTAACTGTACAATATTGATAGGACTCAGACACCCCCTTAATAGGCCGGCAAGTTGGGTACACTGACCTTATATGTACCTGGAGTGTCCGTGGATAGTGAAAGTATATTTATTATTAAAAAAAACAATCAACAAATTACGGAAAAAATTCTCAAATAGTTGGCATCAGCAAGTTACGTGAAGTATTCTCAGATAGCCGGCAAACCATGCTGGTGCCATCCGTCGTTGATTTGGATGTAACACTATACCTTCCGTGCGTGGGAAAGTCCGAGAAGAGTGTCGGTGTGCTGTGAGAAGTCGCAGAGGTTGCTATGCAGTTGCCGTCGGGTCCCATTAT
Organism: Eretmocerus hayati; assembly: GCA_029851415.1. NCBI lineage: Eukaryota > Metazoa > Arthropoda > Insecta > Hymenoptera > Aphelinidae > Eretmocerus > Eretmocerus hayati. The sequence goes on from CM056743.1 coordinate 113,135,019, forward strand.
CAGTGTGAGTTGTACGTCACTAAAACGATATTGGTGTGCCTCGTGCGTCTTTCCTTTGGGCTTAAAAACTTCAAATCTACATGAGAATGTCCCACTATGACCAATTCCATTTAAGATCAGACAGTCGAAAATTGCTCAAGTCTCAAATCTGTTCCAGGATGAAATATATGTATCTTAGAACAAATTATCGAGACACGTATTTTTTTCGTTTTGCCCTATCACGCTCTGACTCGGAGTCATCGAATTTTTTTCATTTAATGGGCATTTCGTAAGATTAGCAACTTTTGTTCGATATAGATGCAATTCTCCGTGTGTAATGGCCTTCGTGGAGATAAAACTTGTTCAGGGCGGTCAAGTAAGTTACATTGCACCAAAAATCTTGGTAGAGGAACACAATTAGTGAGCACTCTCTCAGCATCAATCAGCTATTATATAGCTGAAATATCAGCTATTACTCCCATGGGTCGTCAATAACTGCTGATCAAATCAGCAAACACTAAAATCACGCTTGAATCGATAATTTTGGCGAGAAAACTCCACAAATCCGGGTTATACTATCGACATGAACGTATTAGAGACAACTCCAGATCAAATCACGACGAAATGAGGCATTTTCGTTTGACATTTACTCAATTCATGTCACGAAAGGTCCTATTTAGCTGATGACCATCAGCTATAAATCAATAATTGTAGCTGTGAATCAGCTAATGTAGCTAGAATTCAGCTACAGGAGCTATTCATGTCGGTAAAGATCCGTCGACTGAAATATCAGCTTATAATAGCTGATTCAGTCAGCTAACATAGCTGGAATCTCAGCTAATATAGCTGATTTTTCAGCTAAACGATATTCGTGTTGTGCCGTATGCACTAGAGACCCTCCAGGTAGTGATCTGCGAAAGGAGTTTAGAGGTTTTTGGAACTCGTTTCTGCAAAGTCCATCGGTTCTGCAAATCTCATCCAAAATATACGGGGCACCCGCTATATGTATATGGGAACGAGGGATATACGTTTCACGATCGTTGTGGCATGAAGGATGTCATATTTCAGCGTGTTTCCACTATTCCAGGCCATGTATCTTCTTGTGTCAGCTCATAGCTTTACCACAAAATATTCAATATCAGACAGAATTGTGTACTTTTTACATCCAGAATGATTTGAAAAATATGATCTACTGTTGAAAAATGGAATGGGGTGGAAGAGTTATGTAGAAGTCATTATGATTGAATTACTGAATCTCGTTATTCAAAATTCCCAGGTACCATCAACCTCGAACACAGTCTCTGACCTCAATGTTGGTCTCTTGGTATTTGATGATGAACTTTGAGCCATTTTTAACCCTTAGAGAACTCCATTCACCCATCTCATGACTCCACCTGGCTCGTAGATTCATAATGGGTATGCAATCATGTCGAGGAATCGTGGAGTGAGTTTTTACTTGTTGGCAGTTTCTGATGCTCTCCAAAATGGAGTGAAGAGTCATACGTTTGACATTGTTAAGACATTGAGATGATATAATAAATCCACTCCTATGATCATACAAGTTCAGCAGCTTATATGAGCCATTGCAAAAGATCATGGGTCAGGCAATGATTTGCCAACTCAGTGTCCCATATTTTGACGACTCTCAACTATACTTAGCCCGTAAGGCACACACTGGGTCCATTGGACCCATAGGGTGATGGCACTAGTAGCCGCCCACTTCGACGTTGTTATTGCAATAGTTAAGTATTTTTGGTTAGTATAAGTATCGCAAGTGTATGGGATCATAGTTGGGCATGCCATGTATGGATTCAATGCAAAAAAATCCATGGAAAACGAGACAGTGAGTTTTGAGAATTTTTTTTCAGGGTCAATGTGGAAATTAGCATCGTTTTGCCATATCAGCCTATTCTCTCAGATCACCATTATTTGGCGGCGAAAATTCTGACTGTAGCGGTCATAGTGACAAAATGTCACACGAAAACACGGGGGCCAGCGACGGAGGCAGCCGTGGCGAGTCGTATATATAGGTATAGAGCTCCCGCGTCGACTGGCGTCTGCTGATGCTATCTGAATACTTCTCATTAGATCAACATCATGACTCCGTCAATAGGACGATCACTATGCTAGAGTTCCGAATACGCTTGACTTGAGCTGATGCAGCCGTCGGCCCGGCTCCACTTCGTCGTCGCGGGATCGTGTAGTGGCGTGTTTCACGCAGGTGTATTGCGTGGTCGAGTTGGACTCGACCTGTAGTGTATCTTTAGACGATAAAAGTGTAATGAGAGTATACAGTATGCTGAGTCTGTCATGAATTAGATGTTGGCTGGAGCAATTGTATTTGCTGTGATGTTTCGAGGCTCAATGTGCTTGTGTGTGTGTGCATGTATGTGCAGCCGTGCGCGCGAGCCCCCGTTGTTTAATGCGCGGCCCGGCCATAAGAGGCGCCCTAAAACAACTTGAGCGGAGCGAATACCCTTGGTGGTAAAACTACTTTTAAGAGAAATTCTCATAAGAGAAATTGGGAGTATTTATCGTTCCGGAACTTTTTGTATACGATAGATAAATGTTCAAAGAAGAGCTCCCAACCATGAGGAAATACAAGAAATATTTCCTCAAAAAATAAATGGGTGGGTGGCTACTAGCGCTTAGATGGGTGATTACTAGATAGGTGGGTCGGTGGGTGGCTACTAGCGATTTGACAATTATTCCTCAATTGCTCATGAATAATTGTTACTTCAAGTTAACGCTCCAAAATAAATTCTACTGTAGTCTTGAGCACTCAAAGTATATATGAGTTGAGGTTTTGAAGGCATAGAGACAGAGTCTTACCTGGATCTCCAGTAAAATTATAGTTGTGTAATTTTCCTTAAGAGTGCGGCTACTAGTGCCTTCACCATACCTTTTTCCGCGCATAGTTCATCCCCCTAAAATGTTCAAACTAAGATTGATGTACGCTGGAGTGACCGAGGAAAGTGTCAGTTTGCTGTAAGAAGCCGCAGATGTTGCTGCGCAGTTGCCGTGGGGTCCGATGGACCCATGTGTGAGCTGTACGTCACCAAAACGATATTGGTGTACCTCGTGTGACTTTGTCTTCTTTGGTCTCCAACACGAGAGTAAATAAATTACGGTGGGGGGATCACATAGGACCGATTCCATTCAGACAGTCGAAAATTGCTCAAGTCTCAAATCTCTTCCAGGATGAAATATATGTTTCTAAGGACAAATTACCGAGACACATATTTTTGCGTTCTGCCCTATGATGCTCTGACTCAAATTTGTCGAATTTTTTTCATTCAATGGGCATTTCGTAAAATTAGCAACTTTTGATCGATAGAGATGCAATTTTCCGTGTGTAATGGCCTTCGTGGAGATGAGTTTTGTTCAGGGGGATCAGGTAAGTCATATTGCACCAGAAAATCTTAGTACAGAAACACAATTAGTGAGCAGGATCCACGAGAATTGATTTTGGCCGGAATCGAGGAAAGTTGAAATTTTCAAAATTATCATCCTCAATTTTGATGGGAAATTTTCTGTGAGCTCGTTGAAACAAGAGGAACAGAATGTACTTGGTCCGGTTTTCGCGACGTGCCGCAGAGTGGCGCTGAAGATCATTTTCTGGATTTTATCGTTAGAACTTGTTTTGTAAGATTGTGAATGTAATACTATGATGCTTTGATGCTATCAAATTCAAGTTTGACTCATCTATGATATCAGACTTGTGTTATTATTCGACATAAGTATGGCGTGGAGTATATCCTATCTTTCAGATGAAATGAATGCAATGAGAAACGAGAAAATCAGTCTTCAACAGCCATTGGCGTGGATAGAAGCGTCCAAGTATCGACGGAGCATTCCACAGATTCATCACGAACTCCATATATCCGAACGATCATGAAATGAATGTTTTAATGATTAAATCCAGAAAATAATCTTTGGCGCCACTCTGCGCCACGTCGCGCGAACCGGACCAAGTACATTTTGTTGTTTCAAAAATTTCACAGAAAATTTCCCATCGAAATTGAGGATGATTATTCTGAGCTATTCAACTTTGCTCGATTCCGGCCAAAATCAATTCTTGTGGATCCTGCTCTCTCAGCGCCAATCAGCTAGGATAGCTGCAAATCAACTGGTGATAGCTGATTCTGTCAGCTAACATGAACGGATTTTCACTGATTGAATCAGCTATTACGGGATGGGATATGCAATGATGAGCGCCGCCCAGGAGTGTAATTCTTCGATTTCTCTGCGTCTCGTGATAAATTTTTGGCACAGGTATTCATAGTCGTTCATATTGTGCAGTGAGATTTATTTTATTGTACAATTTTTGAGTCACTGTAATGTCCCGAATGTGGGCCACCTATGTCCCGAATATGGGCCACCTATGCCCCGAATGTGGGCCACCCTCTATAGCTCTAAGGAGATTGGCCCACATTCGGGGCATGTAGTGTTATAAAGGGTGGCCCACATTCGGGGCATATAGTGTTATAAAAGGTAGCCCACATTCGGGGCATATAGTGTGATAATAGGTGGGCCACATTCGGGGCATATAGTGTTATAAGAGCTGGCTCACGTTCGGGGCAAGGGTGGCCCACATTCGAGGCATATAGTATTATAATAGGTGGCCCACATTCGGGGCTCATAGTGTTATACGAGGTGGCCCACATTCGGGTCATATAGTATGATAATAGGTGGCCCACATTCGGGGCAAGGGTGGCCCACATTCGGGGCTTATAGTGTTATACGAGGTGGCCCACACTCGGGGCAAGGGTGGCCCATATTCGGGGCATATAGTATAGTGGCCCACATTCGGGGCATGTTGTAATATGGAGGATGGCCCACATTTGGGACATTTACTTCAGGCCAAAAACCATAGTAATCTATATCTCCATATCATGACCATTCAGGAAACTCATATATCGATCTAGAAAGTAATGCTTGAAATACGATTCATTTGGGACCTACAAATTGATTATTATTGTGATGAAAATATTAGTCTAGAATAAGTCCTGGAGTAATTTGAGTATTTGCATAGAGTAACACTGTTTACTGACACTGTATAGTGCATACTAGAGACCCTCCAGGTAGTGATCTGCGAACGGCCAGGCGGGGCACGTATAAGGAACGCGATCCCGGGGAAAACGCAATGGGCCGTGACCCCCGGGGGCCACGGTCCAGAGGTGGGCCGTGGCCCCCGGGGGTCACGGTCCTATGGTGGGCCGTGCCCCCTGGGGGTCACGGTCCTATGGTGGGCCGTGACCCCCGGGGGTCACGGTCCTGTGGTGGGCCGGGGTCACGGTCCACCAGTATGCTACAAATTCTCTTCGCTCTATCCGGGTCTTCGACTTGCCATTAAACACTAGGATGAATCAAAATTCAATTTACCTCGCTTCAGTAATATTCTACTGTTGCCTGTTAATAAGAAGTGTATGAGAAGGCTTACGCTGCTTAGCTGAAAGGTGGCATAATCAGGTGGAGGTAGAGCCTTAAAATTGTAATGAATTAGTTATGAAAATATGTATATGATGAATTCCTCGCCAAGCGACCTTCGGAAAGGGGTCATCTCTCAGATTCTTTTTTGACCTTTTTCATTCGATTCTATGGCCCAAAATGGGAACTTCAGTCCACCTATGGAGTCCAAAAAAAATTTCTCCTCTCCATTGCACGCACATACGTAAATAGACCGAAAATTCATCGTGTAAAAATCGATGCTCTTTTATTCACGAAAATGGGAATATTTCGAGTTTTTGGATAACTATCGAATTGCGGGTTGCGTGAAAGGGCATCAGAAAGCCTATTGAAAACGTCATCGGAAATTCTTTCTCTGTGATTTGGGGGCCTTCTGAAGGCAAACAAGTGTTTTTCACAAAATTGTTAATTCCTCAAAAAGCCATCTTTTTATTTTTCGAAAATCAGATATTTGACGTGAAATTTTGCGTTCCTCCGAAAAAATGGGTCTCAGAGAAGTTTGAGGCGGTCCAAGTGACTTATGAGCCATTTGTTGAAAATTTGATTTTTTCGGTTCCAGAAAAAGGCGATTTTCTGCGCATGCGCACAAACGTAGACTTTGGCACCACTTTCAATGGAAAGCTGACAAAATTTCCTATAAAATGACTACCCGCAAAGTTGAAATTCATCACTGAAACGGGATCTGCAACGATTAGTTATGTCGAATCAGAATCACATGAAAATTCAGTCCATTAACACCTTCGTGGCGCCTGCTGAGATGACACATTTACGAGATCTTCTCGGGACTCAATTTTGAGTACGAAATTGACCTGAAAAAAATTCGGACCACATGGTTTCAATGTAAAATTGTATGAACTTTCAGAATATGCGATGAAGAACCCCGTTTGAGGCGAACCCGAGGTGCTACATTCGATTCTTGCCAGAAAATACTATTTTTCACATTCAAAATTGCATAAATATGCGATGAATTTTCCATCGCATATTTTGAAAGTTCAGGCAATTTCACGTTGAAACCATGTCGTCCTCAAAATTGAGTCCCGAGAAGATCTCGTAGATGTGTCATCTCAGCAGGCGCCACAAAGGCGTTAATGGGCTGAATTTTCATGTGATTCTGATTCCATATAATTAATCGTTGCAGATCCTGTTTCAAAGATCTCGTAGATGTGTCATCTCAGCAGGCGCCACAAAGGCGTTAATGGGCTGAATTTTCATGTGATTCTGATTCCATATAATTAATCGTTGCAGATCCTGTTTCAGTGCATGAATTTCAACTTTGCGGGTAGTCATTTTACAGGAAATTTTGTCACATTTCCATTGAACATGGCGCCGAAAGTCTACGTTTGTGCGCATGAGCAGAAAATCGCCTTTTTCGAAACCGAAAAGACCAAGTTTTCAAAAAATGGCTCGTAAGTCACTTGGATCGCCCCAAACTTCTCCGAAACCCATTCTTTTCGAAAGAACGCAAATATTCACGTCAAATATCTAATTTTCAAAAAATAAAAAAACGGCTTTTTGAGGAATTAACGTTTCAGTGAAAAACACTTGTTTGCCTTCCGGTGGCCCCCAAATCACAGAGAAGGAATTTCCGACGATGTTTTCGATAGGTTTTCTGATGCCCTTTCAGGTGCCGCAACTCGCAAATCGATAACTATCCAAAAACTCGAAATATTCTCATTTTCGTGAATAAAAATCGATTTTTACACGATGAATTTTCGGTCTGTTTACGTATGTGCGTGCAATGGAGAGGAGAAATTCTTTCTGGACCCCATAGGTGGTCCGAAGTTCCTATTTTGGGCCATAGGATCGAATGAAAAAGGTTAAAAAAGAATCTGAGAGATGACCCCTTTCCGTAGGTCGCTTTGGCGTGGAATTCATCATATAAGACCCATATCTCCACCCATATCTCCTATCACTAGGGTCTTAGATCCACCATCTCAACAGCATCATGAGGAGAACAAAACTCAGCAGGTGTTCGAACGCCATAACCTTGGAATATGTAGCTAAGAGATAATAATTCGGGTATATAATGGGATACGGGGCGTTCCTTACTTAGGATGATCAAGGGTTTGTAACGGGATATATTTCCAATTCCGTTGGATTTTCTTAAATTGAAATAATTATTAGAGCCATATCACATGGAAATATTGATCTTTGGGTGTCGAAAATGTGCCAGCCTTAAATCTCACTCCCGAAGATTTTAAGGTGTATTTCCGACTTTTTGGAATATATATGAACTCGCGCACAAGTATCGATATTCTCGAATATTTTTGGCCTGTGCTTTTTGCTGTAATTTTTTATTAGAACCATCAAATACTGCGCGATTTTGCATTTTATCGCATTTTTTGCTCGTGGCTCTTCTGTCTTGATATTTCGATTGTTCTATGTAGCACCATATTGTAGACAATGAAATTTTCTAAATATTTGAAACAAAGTTCATCTTTTTATCTATTATCTAAGTTACTAAAATTGGCAAAAAAGGCGAAAAAGGACGAAATTTTCTTTGATTGTTCATTCCGAGAAAAGGCAACCGATTAATGTGTCACTGCCGGGGCATAAAGTCCTCGTTAATCTGGATATGGGACATTTTGGAGCATTTCATCGAATCCCGGCACCGGGGGGTCTGGAACGAATCCCAAAAAATTTTTTTCCCGTTAATACCATGTTGATATAGTACAAAAAAAATTTTTTGGGATTTTTTCTAAGGCCCCTGTTGGCCCTGGGGCCTATAAAAAGTCCTCCTAGACCCCTCGTACTTTCTTCCTTCCAATACCTACCAATTTCTATGAGCTATTTGCTGAGAGAACATTTTAACGATTTTCGGGCTTGCTTCAAAGTGATGTAGCTCCCAATTGACTTTTACCAGTGGTCATTTTAAAGTTCTTGAAGAAAGCTACAATTTGACTGCTAGTGAAAGTCAATTATCGAACTTTTCATAGGGGTTACAGTCGTTACAAGTTGACCAGTTTTGTAAAAATGCCAAACTTTGAACTGAATTTGAATTAAATCGTTTTTCTTCCTTCGATTCCACATCTGTGCGAATATGTTTTTTGATACAAATAATATCAATCAGAACAATAATTTGGGTGGGATATTGAATTCTCGATTTTATTCAGCCAATTTAAAACACTCTATTTTGACTTTTTGCTCAAAATGTCCTCACAGGGATGGCTCGCATATGCTTCCAACTGAACTAGTGTGCAACAACCTGTGTGGGATTACTCTCCAATGTACCCCCAAATGTGTCTGAAATCTCCCGGAGGCGAGCCTCGAGCTAGATGCGAGCAGGAGGTTCTATTTTACGAGTTGAATATGGGCATTATTCCGTTTATTTGGACGCAGGCGAGAGTGGGATTTCACTCATTCTAGCTCACGAATGAGATGAGCCGCTAAAACAGTTATCCAAACATGTTCTCCCGACTCCAAATGACCATTTAAACACGTCCTCATGATCAATTTGGTTCTTATTCATCATCTGAAGGCACTCCATCGAAAAACATATAACTATAGTGTTTTCTAGTCTGAGAGCAACTATGAATATTTTGGAGCGAAACTGACCCTGAAATCGTGTTTAGATGATCATTTTGAGTCAGGCAACCATGTTCGTATCCCTCTTTCGGCTGCTCATCTCATTTGTGAGCTGGAATGGATGAAATCCCACTAACTCTCGCCTGCGTCCAAATAGACGGAATAATATTCGACGGTTTCATTTTCAACACGTAAAATAGGATCTCCTGCTCGCATTCAGCTCGAGGCTCACCTCCGGGAGTTTTCAGACACATTTGATTGGAGAGTAATCCCACACAGGTTGTTGCACACTAGTTCAGATGGAAGCATATGCGAGCCATACCTGTGAGGTCATTTTGAGCAAAAAATCAAAATAGAGTGTTTTGAATTGGCTGAATAAAATCGAGAATTCAATATCCCACCCAGATTATTGTTCTGATTGATATTATTTGTATCAAATAGTTATTTACGATACAAGGGACCTAAGAGCCTTATTATTACACGGCGTGAAGTTGGCGCCCGAGCGCTTGCGCGAGGGTGCCAATCACGCCGTGTAATAATCAAAGCTCTTGGGTCCCGTGTATCGTACACTATTTTATAACATCTAGTGACATAAACCCGCCCTTCGCGGGGGTCATAACACACCCGAGCGCTTGCGCGAGGGTGGAAGCGGGTGGCTAGGGCGGGGGTAAACGGGGGGGTTCGGGGGGGGGGGGGCGGCAGCCCCCCCGACTGAAAAAAAGTTAAGAGAATCTGGTCCTATAAAATAGACATCACACACCCGCGATTAAACCTATCGAGTGATGATAAAGACGTTTCTTGTATCTAAAATAAGTCATGAGCATCGTTGGTTATTATATAGTAATATAAGGGTTGTGCAACTCTCATCCCGGCCAAAACCTGAAATTTTCCCTCTCAGACTTCATCATGAAACAATTTCTGAATTTACGGTGGTAACTAGACTCCAGAAAAATTAGCAGTTTAATTCTTCTTAGACATTCCATAACGGCTGTTTGAGAATTGAAAACTGTGTAATAACACATCCTCACCGCAAGGATGACGAATATGCGTATTCGATCTTTTCAAATGAGGTACAATTCCTAATACTGCCATGCAGTCTCTAATTTTGATACCTACTTATTTGTTGTGATTTGATCACGACAGTGTATTAAATGGAAATTCAGCATGATCAAAGGTTTCAAGGTTAGCACAAATATACATGTGCAAAACTCAACCACGTGTTTATGTTTATGTTTATGTTGATGATGATTTATAACCATGAGTGGGAGTGTAACAGTCATGACTAATTTTCTTGCTCTTTGCAGTTATTGATGCGGATACAAGTGCTCCAGACATGATCCATCATAGATTTTTTATAATATTATCTCAATTTCGATGCCTGCATACATAATATGCGCAAAAATTGCCAAAAATGTCCTAATAACCTCACAGTGAAATAAACTGATTTGCTGCATCCCGCACCCACGTGAAGTGAGCGGACGCATTATTTCACAGTTGAATAATAGGCCATTTAAGTCCCGCAAATGCGTTAAATAAACGCGGGTTTAGGTCACGCAGTGCTATAAAAACATATTCGCACAGATTTGGGGTCGAAGGAAGAAAAACGATTTAATTCAAATTCAGCTCAAAGTTTGGCATTTTTACAACACTGGTCAACTTGTAACGACTGTAACCCCTATGAAAAGTTCGATAACCGACTTTTACTAGTAGTCAAGTTGTAGCTCTCTTCAAGACCTTTGAAATGACCACTGGTAAAAGTCAATTATCATATGTCTAGTGGGAGTTACATCACCTTGATGCAAGCCCAAAAATCGTTAAAATGTTCTCTCAGCAAATAACTCCTAGAAATTGGTAGGTTCAAGTATCGACCTTGGGCAATTCTCTTCTCCAAAGTACTAGTCTTAAGGAAGAAAATACGCCCAGGTACGTCTAAAAATGTAGAGTCTGGTCGAAGTTATGATTTTCTGGAAGTAGGCTAGAGAGGGGCCTGGAAGGACTTTTTACAGGCCCCAGGGCTCACAGGGGCCTTAGAAAAAATACCAAAAAATTTTTGTACTATATCAACATGGTATTAACGAAAAAAAATGTATCAATCTTTTCGTGCGATATGGCTCTAATAATTATTTCAAATCAAGAAAATCCATCGGAATTGGATAATATATTCCGTTACAAACCCTTGATCATCCTGAGCAAGGAACGCCCCGTATCCCGTTATGTACCTAGAATGATGATCTCTTAGCTACCTATTTCAAGGTTATGGCTTTCGAATAACTGCTGAGTTTTGTTCTCCTAATGACGCTGTTGAGCTGGTGGATCAAAGGCCCTAGTGATAGGAGATACGGGTACTAAGGTAAGTATACCCAACTTGCCCCCATATCCCGATCTTGGGAATGGGCACTCCTTGGCCCCCGGGCAACCCTCTTTTACGTTTGTTATGTTAAAATATGAGAAAGTAAGTAGTTTGCATCGACCCCGAATCATTCCTGCGTTCTCCAGAAAATCTAAAGTGATTTTTCTATTTTTCGTGATTGCTTAGCTAAGAAAGCACCGAGGGAATTGCGTTCAGTAAAATCGGTTCCAAATTCTTTGAGTTCAACCAATCTTAACGTAAGCGCATTCGATTCCTTGTTTTAAGACCTTCAAAATCCATTTTTCAAAATTGCAATATTTGGATCTGGAGCTGATTTATGTGCAAAACACGGAGACGATTTGTAAACAAGGATGCCAACATCGAAGTGTACTTAACATGCCCCCATATATTTATCTCGAAAGGGCGTGCAGTACGACTTTTTTTACCACTCAGAACGTGTTTATCACGCCAAAATAGGAAGGGAACAGTGTTTTGGACCGGTGAGAAGCTCCAAATGTGCGTATACGGCGATAAAAACACTGTACCGCCGATCTCCATAATGGATTTTTGAAGAATTGAGACAGTTCGGATCCATTTCATCAAAACGAGACGTAGCTCAGTGCATTTTAAAGGACCTAAAACAAGCTTCAAAATAAGCTTCAATACGTAGGAAAATATTGACGTAGACTAGAGTTGTTGGGGAAGTGGCTAAATGGGGGCAAATTGGGTACGTTATTTTGTAAACTCTGAAAAATCACTTTTTGGAAAAGTTAAGACAGTTCGGCTCCATTTGATTGAATTTGAACGTACTTAGATTCATTCTAAAGATCTTAGAACAAGCTTTAAAATGAGCTAAAGCACCTTGAAAATTGTTGAGGTAGACCAAAATTATTAAGAAAATGGCTTAATGGGGTCAAGTTGGGTACACTTATCTTATACATATTTTCATCACTGATTCATTACAATTTTAAGGCTCTACCTCCACCTGATTATGCCACCTTTCAGCCACGCAGCGCGAGCCTTGTCTGACACTTCTCGACAGGCAACAGTAGAATATTACTGAAGCGAGGTAAATTGAATTTTGATCCATTCTAATGTTTAATCTGGTGATGCCGGCAAGTGGAAGACCCTTATAGAGCGAAGAGAGTCTGTAGCATACTGGTGGGCCGTGACCCCCGGGGACCACGGCCCACCATAGGACCGTGACCCCGGCCCACCAGGGACCGTGGCCACGGTCCACCTCTGGACCGTGGCCACGGTCCCTGGTGGGCCGGGGTCACGGTCCTATGGTGGGCCGTGGTCCCCGGGGGTCACGGCCCACCATAGGACCGTGACCCCGGCCCACCAGGGACCGTGGCCACGGTCCAGAGGTGGGCCGTGGCCACGGTCCCTGGTGGGCCGGGGTCACGGTCCTATGGTGGGCCGTGGTCCCCGGGGGTCACGGCCCACCAGTATGCTACAGACTCTCTTCGCTCTATAAGGGTCTTCCACTTGCCGGCATCACCAGATTAAACATTAGAATGGATCAAAATTCAATTTACCTCGCTTCAGTAATATTCTACTGTTGCCTGTCGAGAAGTGTCAGACAAGGCTCACGCTGCGTGGCTGAAAGGTGGCATAATCAGGTGGAGGTAGAGCCTTAAAATTGTAATGAATCAGTGATAAAAATATGTATAAGATAAGTGTACCCAACTTGACCCCATTAAGCCATTTTCTTAATAATTTTGGTCTACCTCAACAATTTTCAAGGTGCTTTAGCTCATTTTAAAGCTTGTTCTAAGATCTTTAGAATGAATCTAAGTACGTTCAAATTCAATCAAATGGAGCCGAACTGTCTTAACTTTTCCAAAAAGTGATTTTTCAGAGTTTACAAAATAACGTACCCAATTTGCCCCCATTTAGCCACTTCCCCAACAACTCTAGTCTACGTCAATATTTTCCTACGTATTGAAGCTTATTTTGAAGCTTGTTTTAGGTCCTTTAAAATGCACTGAGCTACGTCTCGTTTTGATGAAATGGATCCGAACTGTCTCAATTCTTCAAAAATCCATTATGGAGATCGGCGGTACAGTGTTTTTATCGCCGTATACGCACATTTGGAGCTTCTCACCGGTCCAAAACACTGTTTCCTTCCTATTTTGGCGTGATAAACACGTTCTGAGTGGTAAAAAAAGTCGTACTACACGCCCTTTCGAGATAAATATATGGGGGCATGTTAAGTACACTTCGATGTTGGCATCCTTGTTTACAAATCGTCTCCGTGTTTTGCACATAAATCAGCTCCGGATCCAAATATTGCAATTTCGAAAAATGGATTTTGAAGGTCTTAAAACAAGGAATCGAATGCGCTTACGTTAAGATTGGTTGAACTCAAAGAATTTGGAACCGATTTTACTGAACGCAATTCCCTCGGTGCTTTCTTAGCTAAGCAATCACGAAAAATAGAAAAATCACTTTAGATTTTCTGGAGAACGCAGGAATGATTCGGGGTCGATGCAAACTACTTACTTTCTCATATTTTAACATAACAAACGTAAAAGAGGGTTGCCCGGGGGCCAAGGAGTGCCCATTCCCAAGATCGGGATAAGGGGGCAAGTTGGGTATACTTACCTTAGTACCCGTATCTCCTATCACTAGGGCCTTTGATCCACCAGCTCAACAGCGTCATTAGGAGAACAAAACTCAGCAGTTATTCGAAAGCCATAACCTTGAAATAGGTAGCTAAGAGATCATCATTCGGGTACATAACGGGATACGGGGCGTTCCTTGCTCAGGATGATCAAGGGTTTGTAACGGAATATATTATCCAATTCCGATGGATTTTCTTGATTTGAAATAATTATTAGAGCCATATCGCACGAAAAGATTGATACATTTTTTTTCGTTAATACCATGTTGATAGAGTACAAAAATTTTTTGGTATCTTTTCTAAGGCCCCTGTGAGCCCTGGGGCCTATAAAAAGTCCTTCCAGGCCCCTCTCTAGCCTACTTCCAGTAAATCATAACTTCGACCAGACTCTACATTTTTAGACGTACCTGGGCGTATTTTCTTCCTTAAGACTAGTACTTTGGAGAAGAGAATTGCCCAAGGTCGATACTTGAACCTACCAATTTCTAGGAGCTATTTGCTGAGAGAACATTTTAACGATTTTTGGGCTTGCATCAAGGTGATGTAGCTCCCACTAGACATATGATAATTGACTTTTACCAGTGGTCATTTCAAAGGTCTTGAAGAGAGCTACAACTTGACTACTAGTAAAAGTCGGTTATCGAACTTTTCATAGGGGTTACAGTCGTTACAAGTTGACCAGTGTTGTAAAAATGCCAAACTTTGAGCTGAATTTGAATTAAATCGTTTTTCTTCCTTCGACCCCGAATATGTTTTTTGATACAAATAATATCAATCAGAACAATAATCTGGGTGGGATATTGAATTCTCGATTTTATTCAGCCAATTCAAAACACTCTATTTTGATTTTTTGCTCAAAATGACCTCACAGGTATGGCTCGCATATGCTTCCATCTGAACTAGTGTGCAACAACCTGTGTGGGATTACTCTCCAATCAAATGTGTCTGAAAACTCCCGGAGGTGAGCCTCGACCTGAATGCGAGCAGGAGATCCTATTCTACGTGTTGAAAATGAAACCGTCGAATATTATTCCGTCTATTTGGACGCAGGCGAGAGTTAGTGGGATTTCATCCATTCTAGCTCACAAATGAGATGAGCAGCCGAAAGAGGGATACGAACATGGTTGCCTGACTCAAAATGATCATCTAAACACGATTTCGGGGTCAGTTTCGCTCCAAAATATTCATTGTTGCTCTCAGACTAGAAAACACTATAGTTATATGTTTTTCGATGGAGTGCCTTCAGATGATGAATAAGAACCAAATTGATCATGAGGACGTGTTTAAATGGTCATTTGGAGTCGGGAGAACATGTTTGGATAACTGTTTTAGTGGCTCATCTCATTCGTGAGCTAGAATGAGTGAAATCCCATTCTCGCCTGCGTCCAAATAAACGGAATAATGCCCATATTCAACTCGTAAAATAGAACCTCCTGCTCGCATCTAGCTCGAGGCTCGCCTCCGGAAGATTTCAGACACATTTGGGGGTACATTGGAGAGTA
This sequence comes from Eretmocerus hayati, assembly GCA_029851415.1. Taxonomy (NCBI): domain Eukaryota; kingdom Metazoa; phylum Arthropoda; class Insecta; order Hymenoptera; family Aphelinidae; genus Eretmocerus; species Eretmocerus hayati. The sequence continues at coordinate 113,150,473 of CM056743.1, forward strand.
ATCCCACACAGGTTGTTGCACACTAGTTCAGTTGGAAGCATATGCGAGCCATACCTGTGAGGACATTTTGAGCAAAAAGTCAAAATAGAGTGTTTTAAATTGGCTGAATGAAATCGAGAATTCAATATCCCACCCAAATTATTGTTCTGATTGATATTATTTGTATCAAAAAACATATTCGCACAGATGTGGAATCGAAGGAAGAAAAACGATTTAATTCAAATTCAGTTCAAAGTTTGGCATTTTTACAAAACTGGTCAACTTGTAACGACTGTAACCCCTATGAAAAGTTCGATAATTGACTTTCACTAGCAGTCAAATTGTAGCTTTCTTCAAGAACTTTAAAATGACCACTGGTAAAAGTCAATTGGGAGCTACATCACTTTGAAGCAAGCCCGAAAATCGTTAAAATGTTCTCTCAGCAAATAGCTCATAGAAATTGGTAGGTATTGGAAGGGAGAAAGTACGAGGGGTCTAGAAGGACTTTTTATAGGCCCCAGGGCCAACAAGGGCCTTAGAAAAAATCCCAAAAAATTTTTTTTGTACTATATCAACATGGTATTAACGGGAAAAAAATTTTTTGGGATTCGTTCCAGACCCCCCGGTGCCGGGATTCGATGATTTGCTCCGAAATGGCCCATATTCAGATTAACGAGGACTTTATGCCCCGGCAGTGACACATTAATCGGTTGCCTTTTCTCGGAATGAACAATCAAAGAAAATTTCGTCCTTTTCTGCCTTTTTTGCCAATTTTAGTAACTTAGATAATAGATAAAAAGATGAACTTTGTTTCAAATATTTAGAAAATTTGATTGTCTACAATATGGTGCTACATAGAACAATCGAAGTATCAAGACAGAAGAGCCACGAGCAAAAAATGCGATAAAATGCAAAATCGCGCAGTATTTGATGATTCTAATTTTTTGCACAGGCCAAAAATATTCGAGAATATCGATACTTGTGCGCGAGTTCATATATATTCCAAAAAGTCGAAAAATACACCTTAAAATCTTCGGGAGTGAGATTTAAGGCTGGCACATTTTCGACACTCAAAAATCAATATTTCCATGTGATATGGCTCTAATAATTATTTCAATTTAAGAAAATCCAACGGAATTGGAAATATATCCCGTTACAAACCCTTGATCATCCTAAGTAAGGAACGCCCCGTATCCCATTATATACCCGAATTATTATCTCTTAGCTACATATTCCAAGGTTATGGCGTTCGAACACCTGCTGAGTTTTGCTCTCCTCATGATGCTGTTGAGATGGTGGATCTAAGACCCTAGTGATAGGAGATATGGGTGGAGATATGGGTCTTATATGATGAATTCCACGCCAAAGCGACCTACGGAAAGGGGTCATCTCTCAGATTCTTTTTTAACCTTTTTCATTCGATCCTATGGCCCAAAATAGGAACTTCGGACCACCTATGGGGTCCAGAAAGAATTTCTCCTCTCCATTGCACGCACATACGTGAACAGACCGAAAATTCATCGTGTAAAAATCGATTTTTATTCACGAAAATGAGAATATTTCGAGTTTTTGGATAGTTATCGATATGCGAGTTGCGGCACCTGAAAGGGCATCAGAAAACCTATCGAAAACATCGTCGGAAATTCCTTCTCTGTGATTTGGGGCCCACCGGAAGGCAAACAAGTGTTTTTCACTGAAACGTTAATTCCTCAAAAAGCCGTTTTTTTATTTTTTGAAAATTAGATGTTTGACGTGAATATTTGCGTTCTTTCGGAAAGAATGGGTTTCGGAGAAGTTTGGGGCGATCCAAGTGACTTACGAGCCATTTTTTGAAAACTTGGTCTTTTCGGTTTCGAAAAAGGCGATTTTCTGCTCATGCGCACAAACGTAGACTTTCGGCGCCATGTTCAATGGAAATCTGACAAAATTTCCTATAAAATGACTACCCGCAAAGTTGAAATTCATGCACTGAAACAGGATCTGCAACTATTCATTATATGGAATCAGAATCACATGAAAATTCAGCCCATTAACGCCTTTGTGGCGCCTGCTGAGATGACACATCTACGAGATCTTCTCGGGACTCAATTTTGAGGACGACATGGTTTCAACGTGAAATTGTCTGAACTTTCAAAATATGCGATGGAAAATTCATCGCATATTTATGCAATTTTGAACGTGAAAAATAGTATTTTCTGGCAAGAATCGAATGTAGCACCTCGGGTTCGCCTCAAACGGGGTTCTTCATCGCATATTCTGAAAGTTCATACAATTTTACGTTGAAACCATGTGATCCCAATTTTTTTCAGGTCAATTTCGTACTCAAAATTGAGTCCCGAGAAGATCTCGTAAATGTGTCATCTCAGCAGGCGCCACGAAGGTGTTAATGGACTGAATTTTCATGTGATTCTGATTCGACATAATTAATCGTTGCAGATCCCGTTTCAGTGATGAATTTCAACTTTGCGGGTAGTCATTTTATAGGAAATTTTGTCAGCTTTCCATTGAAAGCGGTGCCAAAGTCTACGTTTGTGCGCATGCGCAGAAAATCGCCTTTTTCTGGAACCGAAAAAATCAAATTTTCAACAAATGGCTCATAAGTCACTTGGACCGCCTCAAACTTCTCTGAGACCCATTTTTTCGGAGGAACGCAAAATTTCACGTCAAATATCTGATTTTCGAAAAATAAAAAGATGGCTTTTTGAGGAATTAACAATTTTGTGAAAAACACTTGTTTGCCTTCAGAAGGCCCCCAAATCACAGAGAAAGAATTTCCGATGACGTTTTCAATAGGCTTTCTGATGCCCTTTCAGATGCCGCAACCCGCAATTCGATAGTTATCCAAAAACTCGAAATATTCCCATTTTCGTGAATAAAAGAGCATCGATTTTTACACGATGAATTTTCGGTCTATTTACGTATGTGCGTGCAATGGAGAGGAGAAATTTTTTTTGGACTCCATAGGTGGACTGAAGTTCCCATTTTGGGCCATAGAATCGAATGAAAAAGGTCAAAAAAGAATCTGAGAGATGACCCCTTTCCGAAGGTCGCTTGGCGAGGAATTCATCATATACATATTTTCATAACTAATTCATTACAATTTTAAGGCTCTACCTCCACCTGATTATGCCACCTTTCAGCCAAGCAGCGTAAGCCTTCTCATACACTTCTTATTAACAGGCAACAGTAGAATATTACTGAAGCGAGGTAAATTGAATTTTGATTCATCCTAGTGTTTAATGGCAAGTCGAAGACCCGGATAGAGCGAAGAGAATTTGTAGCATACTGGTGGACCGTGACCCCGGCCCACCACAGGACCGTGACCCCCGGGGGTCACGGCCCACCATAGGACCGTGACCCCCGGGGGCCACGGCCCACCTCTGGACCGTGGCCCCCGGGGACCACGGCCCACCTCTGGACCGTGGCCCCCGAGGGTCACGGCCCATTGCGTTTTCCCCGGGACAACATGACGACTAGGGTTTGACAAGTAACGTAACAAAATTGCGTTATCAATTTCGTTATGTTACGTTATTATGACAAAAAACGAAATTAAGAAAATTAAGAATTAAAACGGTAATTTCGTTACGTTAGGATAACATAACCAAATACCGTAATGTCACTAACGTGATACAATCACGTAACGAAACTCCAATCCTTGGATTTCGTTTTGTTATTAAAAACGTTATTCTATAATAACGAAACTCGACTCTTACGTGAATGACGTTGTATGTGAATAACGTTATCAATAACGAAACGAAATTCAAGTATTGGAGTTTCGTTACGGTATTCGAGTAACGTTATTCACATTACGATTGATTTCGTTACGTTACTTCCGCGAGTAACGTAACGAAATAGAAATTATATTTTGTTTCGTTTTTTTTGTTTTGCCAAGTGATCAGGACGAACTTATGCCCCACGAGGGCCTTAAATAGAGAAAATCGGATATGACTGATTCTTAATGCGCCAGAGATAGACTAGGTATGGGTACAACCAAGTATTCGGAGATGTTTTTTTCAAAATTCTCCTACGACGCGGCATGGTGATGCCAAGGGCCAGTGCCGTCTGCTGCTGTCACTGTGCGCAGCTGCGACGCGTGCGAATACTCATTGGACGCCAAAACCGAGAACAATTTGGATCCAAGAAAAAACTATTCACGCACAGAAAGCAGACCCGACACACGTATGAGAAACCGCCCGATTTATAGGTGCAGAAAATACCCGGGCGCGAGCGAAGCGACAAGATGACCTTGATGCCGAAGTGCATGAAAGCGTTTTGAAAAAACACAGCTCTCCGAGAATGGTCGAGAAGTGCCCAAAGGAACTTTTGGAAAGCTCTCGTGAGAGTTCCCAGGGAACTCCGAGGAAACCGTCGAATTTCCAGCTCAGTTTAATTCCGCAGAGCACATTAACACCCTGGGGGTTTCTTAGTTATTGCGATGAAGCTCTCAAAAATACTCCCCGGGAATTCCCTGCTAGCTCCCCGATAGCGTCGCGAAAGCTCCGTTGTGGCGCTGACTCTCGATAAGCTCCCCGAAAGCTCTCCAGGTTTCTAATACGCCGAAATTCTTCTCCGCATGTTGATGAGAGCTATAAATATTGCGTTAATAAACCCCAGCACCCAAAATATTTGACCAAGAAATACACAATTCCTGAACGACAACTGGCACTGAATGTGATGATAACTGGTATGGAAGATTTGAGACAAGTTTCTTATCGCAATATGCGTAAAGGACCCCGCCCTAAATCATAGGAATTTGGCTTTCGGTCAAACCTTTTGCAAGTGTACTGAAACGATAGATCTCAAAAAACTGATCAAGAGTCTCCATGGCCGCAAAACTCAATGCCCTCTTCGTTTTGAGTTATTTCATGAAAAGAGTACCCCTCATTGCATGAGTGTACTGGGGTTATGTGCCGATTTCTCGATCGAATTATATAGAGGCACGTGTGCGGGCTTGCACCTGAATCTTGGGCTAGATTTGTATACGCGTCTTTTTGCGTTGCAAGATAATGCATGAGCTCAACATCGCAATGAGTCTGACGAGATCGAATGAACAACTTGATTGAGTGAGAAAAGGTATTAGGGGCTTTGTTTCATCATGCAATTGAGTTCGACGAATACAAGAGCTATTGCGCACCAATTTCTTGGGCTGGTTTTGCGATTTTGTGTGTCTCAATGCAAGAGTCAAAGGTTCGTCAACGATGAATTCAATGGAAATGTTCCAATTGCCAAAATCTAAAGAAAATATGAAGGAGCACGTTTAATTTTAATCGAACTACAATCAAATCATATCGGATCAGATCATGTCTAACCCATTCCTTGATATTTTCTTCAGACTTCGGCAATTGGAATATTCTCATTGAATTCATTGTTGGTGAGCCACTCACTCTTACATTGGAAAACACAAAATCGTAAAACCAGTTCAAGACATTAGTGCACAATAGCTCTTGTGTTTGTCGAACTCAAAATACCTTTCCTCAAACATATTAGGTTGTTCATTCGATCTCGTCAGACTCATTGCGATGTTGAGCTCATGCATTATCTTGCAACGCAAAAAGACGCGTGTACAAAACTAGCCCAAGATTCAGGTGCAAGCCCACACACGTGCCTCTGTATAGTTCGATCGAGAAATCAGCACATAACCCCACTTCACTCATGCAATGAGGGATACTCTTTTCATGAAATAACTCAAAACGAAGAGGGCATTGAGTTTTGCGGCCATGGAGACTCTTGTTCAGTTTTTTGAGATCTATCGTTTCAGCACATTCACAAAAGGTTTGACCGAAAGCCAAATTCCTATAATTTAGAGCGGGGTCCTTTTATTCGATGTCATATCTGAGAGAACTCGAAGGGCAGAAATTGGTTCGATAGCACATGCATCGCTCATAACCGTTGCTACATAATTTTGTCGCTGGCTGTATTTTTTTTACATGGTCCGTCGTCTTCGGCTTCTGACTTCATGCTTTTATTAGCCAAGTCTGGATGACAGCTGATGATTCAAAAAATTTTAGTCTGCTTGATGTTTACATTTTTCCAAGACCAGTTTTAGCGCTCAGCGTTTCAACCAAGGACGTGACTCGAAAAATTTTGCGAGTTAGGATTAAAGAAAAAATTTTCAGGGAAACTGATACGTGATCAATTTGCAAGAACCCGGTTTCTCCCGCACCTCCACAATTTCAGATAAGTAATTCATCCAAATCATGATCGTTACAGGCTGATTTTCATCGCGTTTACCGTGGCATAACCTCCTACATTTGTTGATGCGTTTACCGTTTGCAAAAATGAATTCAGCTTAGCAATAAACTAAGCCTGGCAAAATATTCATTATTTCCTCTGATTGTTTGTGGATCAATTTTTCTGACGCAGGCTTGGGGCGAGGCGTGGTCGAGTTTTGTCAACGAAGACGTTGCAATTGCAACAGAAGTTGCGCAAAAAGAGACCGGTCGAGATAATAGATGCTGCATAATGGCTCGCCTGTTATAAAATCTCGATTGAGCGAAGAGCAGCTACCAGCAAATCTATTCAAGCCAAGCCGGAGGTAAAATTCAATGCGGAATGGATAGGTAGTTGTCTATGAACAGACATCTTTTAGACTTGAATCTGTTCTTCTAAAAAATTGAGATTGTCTAGCAGAATTTTGCGCAACAAAACCTCGAGATTCTGACCCATTTCACTTTGATAACCGAGTTCAACATTTTTCATACACGTGCACCATTTGATGACAGCTTTTCATACCCGGTAGATTCTAGAGTTTCATTTACACGAGGTCCGTGAGAGTTTGGTTCGAAAATTACGATTTTTCATCCGTTATTCTGATTAGTATAAAAGCTACTATTCAATAGCAATTCGATATCTTTGTGATACTTTTCATAGAAAGAAAATGAGTGTGAAAAGTTATCACCTTTAACTCAGATTTACTCTAACCCTACTGCAGAATCTCTGTATCAAAGTTGAACCGCTCAATTGCAAATAAATAATAGATTGTTCAAATTTTAAACCTCTTTCTGATGCGCACATTGCTCCTAATGGATGCTAGTTCAAACAAGCAACAGACCATATGTAATGATGTACACTGTGATATCTAGAAAAGCTATGCGGAAGCCATCTATTGGTGCTTTAGCACAAGCTATTCGGGAGCTTCAATAAAGTTCCCCGAAAAAATTGCCAGAACTATCCGGGAGTGTTTGAAAGCTTCTCGGAAAGCTTATGCGAGAACTAATGAAGCTGGAAATTTGATGATTTTCCGGGAACTCCCTAAAAGCTAGGTATGTGGTATTTCCTATAAAAACCCCGTGGAAGTCCCCAATAATAAACTTGCCCGCTGGGAAAGGCGTTTTGAAAAGATGGTCAGGGAAAAATGACTCACCTACCTCGAACCAGAGCTCTGAGCCCTTCCCCTGCCTACATTCAAGCTGTTGATGATGTGAATAATCTCAATGTCTGGAGAACCTTGTAACTGTCGTAGGCGGATACGACTCTCAGCCAGATAGCTATCTTTCGCAGCGCATAGCCATCGGGCTGCCGATAGGATTCACGACGAGGGAGAAGTCTATCGGGCTGAAATTTGTAGGCCAATATACTCGTATTGGGAGAAGTGGCTATCGGACGGAAGTTTTCCAGCCACATAGCCACTGGGCTAGGATGATAGAATTGGACAAGCCGGGAGTTTCTGTTTGGCAAATTCTTCTGCAGATTAAGAAGAAGAATCATACAGATTGGTGCGAATTTGAGCGAGTACTGTTGGAGCAAAGTTGCTACTTGCATTTCTGCCGATTTTCAAAACCAGTGTGATTCTTGCTGATTATTGTGACAATGAAGCATTTCTAATATCACGCCGATATGTTGCCAAAAAAATTTTGAATTTTAGAAACCCCACTTTAATATGCAAAACTACATTGAACAATGAAAAATCACAATAATGGCAAGCCGCTCTGCTGCAGCGTGATGTTTTAAAGATTGATAGTGACATTGTGAATGCGGAAGGAGAATTGACATTGAGTTGTATGGATTTCATCTAGCTAGTCTCATTCAGCATATATCTTACAGTAAATCTCCGAAATCCGTCAATCCTAGGATTGACTAGTTAATCTTAGAATTGACTGAAATAGCCAGTCAATGTTGATTCGTACAGATGAATTTCGGACATTTACCAGACAATCTTAGGATTGACTGACTGACTCCCGTAAATGTCCGAAACATATAATGACCAGAGAAATAAAAATATATGATGAGCAAAATTTATTCATGCAAAATAATATTTAGCGTAAATGTATCACAGCTGCACATAGTCTTAGATCTTACGTTCATACTAAACGGAGGTCACATCTTCATCACATTGATGATGTCGTTATAGTCTTACGAATTTTTCACCGACAAATGATATAGCACGTTACATGACCAAAGTAAAGTTGAATTTCTCCAAAAATTCAACAATATAAAAGCTACTTGTTACAGCAGCTCTGGCTATTATGGGATCCTGAATTGCACAGTATTTTTTTCACTTCACAAGAACATCTATTTGAAGAACATTTAGCTTTACAATTGCATTCCGTCATCCCCTGGTCACCTGTAATGTAAATGTTTGAAGCTGCTGCTCGTAAGCACACAGTTTGCGCCTGGTCAATTTCGTTGTGATCGAGGAATTTCTCTTTGCAAACAACAAACTGGCTCCTCGTGAACAGCTGCTTAATTAAACCCATCTTTTGTTCCAATTCTGTAGAAATCCTCATCCACGATGTTGATAATCATTCCTCAGGAGATGTACCTCAGGAGCCTGTTTCTCGGCGCGAAGTCTTCAAAAGATCAAGTTAACGTGCGAAGTATATTTTCTGTGACCAATCACGTTTCGGATATTTACGGAGGCTTGTTAGTCAGTCCTATATAAGATTGACTAGTGAATGTCCGAAATGCTGCCATTTCAACAACATTGACTAGACCTCCCAGTCAATGCTGGACATTTACTGTAACATATACATCAAAACATCAGTTGGTATTAATAAAATTACTAACAATAATAATTTCAATTATTAAATATTATTTGTTTTTTTATTTGGAGTTTTACAAATTGAAGTGCATAGCCAATTATAGGAGTCTTCGATACCGCATATACGTCGTGATGAATTCAAAAGTCCAAGTTCGGTTTACTACGGGGGACGGGATGGACGTTTGGACTCTTTATCAAGCACTATAAAATACGAGAACGTTAGGATCGTCTCAAAAACTATCAACATAGTTGCGCACCAATAGAATACGACCCAGAAAATTGCTACAGTGCACATCCCGACCCTTAGAAACTTAGAGGAACATGGAACACGGTCATCCCGTTTTCAGTGGAATCACTGTGCCTACACATCATGTGCCTACAACTCCTGATATCAGAACGACATCGAATACAGCATCCGTTATACGATTAAGGAGTGAAGCTCATCACAGATAACATCTTAGTGCAGTACAAAGTGCAGTATGGAATAGAGAACTATTGCTACCAGACCCACTCGATGGCGACTTGTATCACATTTCTTGTGAGTCAATTCATCAGAACATACCAGAATATTCAATTGTCATATAAACTATACGAGACAATCTTGTATCACTCCGACAAATTTGGATCATGAACATCAAACGAATTGAGATCATAAAAACAAGTTAGGGCCTCGGTTTTCGATCATAGTGACTACAGTGTTTCACATTTGATCTACACTTATAGGGGTATAGCTGAATTTTTTCAACAGCCACGCTCTTTTCTTCTTCATATCATCTCCATTTATACTTCGAATAGTACTTTGTGACGAATTATTTGTTACAAATATATTGGAATTTGAGACGAAAACGCACAATCGTCGATATAAACTGATGAATATGAATTGATGACACAGATATAAAATACAAACACATCTTACCTAGGCCTACAACGTAAGAAATTTCTTCAGAAAACTTCAACCAACTGGTGGAAGTTTTTATTCAACCAGTGGTTGAAAATTCAACCAGCTGGTTAAATATACGATGGCTGTGAGTTACGGGATACGCAAGTCATGAAATGTATACCTATATGTTACAGTCAATGTCCGAAATCCGTCAATGTTGAGAAGATGGAGATAATTCGGAAATTGACTAGTTAATCCCAGGATTGACTGACCCGCCTCCGTAAATGCCCGAAATCAAGTTCTCAACAATATCGAGGTGTATTATCAGACAAAGGAATTTGCATTCCAGTCCTCGCAGCGTTGATCCCGGAACTATTGATAATTTATATCAATAGTAGTTCATCACAGAATACTTGGCAGGTATCTATCAATATCAACAAGGAGCTGGGACCCGATTAGCATTCAAACTTCGCGCCGATATCACCGATTGAGTGGTATGAGGAGTTACTCTCTTTATCTCCTGTTGTAGATTGATTAATCAAAAAATGTTAGTGTACGAGAAGCATCATCAAAACTATCATCACAGGTGGTGGAGGAATGTCAAAATCCAATTGCAAGATGAGATGTTCGACGATTAGATGCTCTTGTAAGGCGAAAAAAGTATTTTGCTATTTGAGATGTCATAATAGTCAAAGTTATGTGGAGAATAATCCGGTATACATGAACTTGTTCGATTTGTTCCCTTAATCTTCATGATTTTATATATTCCAATCATTTTTTTGATGATGAAATCGTTGGAATATTTCGCGCTAATATAAGATATACTATATACCGATGACGTTATCAGTCCTGTATGTGATATATTTGTAATATAATTTTTTGTATGGTGAAAGAGTACTTGTATTCTGATGAATCAAAATACGTTTCGACAACAAGTGTTGAGTATTTCAGAAGAAAATACTACTTATTATTCATTATAAATCAACTTATACATTTAGGTGCCGGCCTGTTAAGGTGATGGTCTTTGGACAACATTGTTGGGGCAGAAAAACGAATTCCTTCGTGTATTTGCACAAACGAATAAGAAAGAACATCAGCGGCAGTCAAGCGAGTTTTTTCGGGTTTCCGCGATTTAGTATTCGAATTGGTAACCAATCGGCTGGAGCTGTTATCCTTAGCTCGCGCAATATATTTGCCGATTTTATTATTATGGTTATAATACGGGACCCACGAGATTGATATATGGGTAATTCCGCCAACTGAGAAAAGGCGTGGTATGCAAGGCTATACGCTCCGTCTGTACCAAAATGCTTGTCCTCAATGCTCAACCACGGTCCAAATAGTGCCAAGATTCAGTCTCAATTTATTACTTAGTGCCTACCTATTCACTAAAGGTTTCAGAATCATCGAATTATAGACTTTTCGTGAGAGTAAGTGCGTGGTATTCACTACCATCGGCAGCATTCTTCAGCGTGTAACTCAAAAGACCCTATCATAAAAATTTTTATAAATCATCGAACACCATCCCATTATACCACACTATCACAAAACCAGAGGCAGATAGGTGTACCTATCGATAAAGAAGTTTCAAGGAGGTGTTTCCAATGGGAACCCGTGATTCGATCTTTTCTTAGTTTTCGCATTCACGCAGTATTACCCAAAAGACCTATCCTCTTTTCCCGATCGGAACCACGGAAAACCCATCGTCTGAGTGTCACAAACAAAATGCCTTGAGCCGAACAGGTGTGCCTATTGTAGAAGAAAACTAATCGCAACTCTGATGCGAGAAGAGTGTTGCGTGAATCGGTTGGAAAACACAAGAAAATTGATGGCACAACGCAATATGGACAGATGGCTCTTTCATTTATCTTTTGAAAGCTGGTTTTTATGGTGATGGATGATATGGATGAATGTGTCTTTTGAATTTCGACCCTGGGGATCCTGGAAACCCCCTTATATGGTGAGATTTCATACGATCACGTACGTTTTTTAAGTACGCGAACATACTCTTGTCACCCGAGGATGGGATTTTGGTTGGATCGGCGGTGCGATCGCTAATTTGATTGATTTCATAACATGAAAAAGCGAGAAGAGCATCGATGATACAAAACGGTTCGCAAGCTCATTCCTATGTATGGAATTCCATACCCTCTCCGAGCCTATGTCTGGACTCACCAGACCTTCCAGACACTTTTTGACGCCCCTGGTCCTAGGCATCTGTATTGACAAAATCTGACAATAATTATAATTGTAACCTCTGAAACTTTCCTATTTTATTAAAAAAAGTGCTCCTCTCCGAAATTTTCTAGTCTTCCATCCTCGATAACTCAAAAGGAGTGCATTTTATCGCAAAAAGTGTAGAGCAACTTTCAGCGGATCTTTGAAAAATGATCAAGAAAGATATCCTTAAATTTTCCCGTATAAGACGTTCCACTCCCGTAATGAGAGTATTTTCATTTTTTTTTTGTTATTATTCTCGGTTTTGGTTCCATGACTTCAAGGAATTGCACTTTATCGCAAAAAAGGTTCGGGTATTTTTTGTAGATCTCGGGAAGACCGACAAAGAAGGTATCTGCACATTTTCCCGTATAAGAAGTTCCACTTGTGTAGTAAGAGTATATTCGTACTTTCATGTCATTTTTCACGGTTTTGGCCCCCTATCACGATGGGAACGCATTTGATAAAAAAATGTGTAGATTAACTTCTCAAAGATCTTGAAGAGATACACTTTTTGTTCGACACACACTCTTCAATAGGAAGTATCATGTCAACGTTACTGAAGTATCTTCCTCCAGGATTACCCTAGTGTTGAATTTGTGAGAAGTGACGAAAGGAATATGGGTTACAGTATACACGAAAGTTTTATATAGAAAGATGTATGCAGACTCCTTTTGTTGTCTTCTAAGAATCTGTTGAATAGAATTTTCTAGTATAGGGCGACTAAAGCGCCCTTTTCAGTCCCGGCTGCAAACAAAAAGTTAGCGTGTACTCGCTTTAACGATAGAAAATAGCATACGTCCTTCGCACGGCGAGCTGTTGTAAAGTACGATTATTCCCTCTCGTGACATTCGAGTAAAAACTATCCCCTCTAATCTATCAGCCAGCCATAGGTTCTGCACCAAGAACGAGGTTGGCACTCAGTTTTTTTTGTAATCGATTAGTCTCGACTCGCTGATTACAAATATCTCAATTCCGGTCTGAAAATCCGGGTGAATTTTTTTCTATCAACAAAGTACTGCAAAATTTGTGGATTTTGCCCACAATTAGAGAAGTTTTGTTTGGAGAGGAAGTATTCTCAAACAAAAAATGTTGCATTTGACATTTACTATATGATTCATGCGATGGATTGTTGAATTTTACATATTCCGTTCCAAAAAGCGAGTTCGTTTATAACAGCATAACTTTGGACTAGGAATCAAATTATTAAAAATAAATATGCAACTCGGGTGATTATCTTATTTGAAATGGAAGAGTATTCCAGACATTTCCCTCTAAACCCATCATCCCTTGAGCAATTATTGTCGATAGGAAGGAGAGACCCAGTGCATGGCATGAATCGAATTGAAGAAAGCTGAGTGTGGAAGCGCACTCCAAGTCATATCGAGTCTGAGAAGTGGAGTTTGTAAGAAGTTCTCGAGACTCAATGCATCATTGGGAGATAGTTGGTGGAATTGTAAGATTGATTCTCCAATTATTACGACATACCCATGTTACTAAGAGTATTCCTGATTATTATATAATGCATCTTTTGGCTATTACTGTACATTTATGTTAATTGTTATGAGAGTTCATATTCATCAGGGGGCGGTTCATTTTCGAATTATAATAATTAAGTACCCAGCCAAAATTTGTCCGTCCACACGCCGCACATCGGGTCGCCTTTTCGGAAGGGGTGAAGTGTAATGGGTGGGTGGATGGTTGGGTAGGGTGGTGGGTGGGTGAGTCGATGGATGGATGGATGGATGGATGGATTGCTATGAGGTATATGGCACAAATTATGGAGAATGAGGTATAAACACCTATGAAGAACGAGTCATGAGTTATGAGGAATCGAGTGATGAGAAACTTGAATTATGAGGAACTCGAGTTATGAGGAACCCGAGTTATGAGGAAGGAGTTTTGCGGAGTCTGTGATGAGGAATAAATTATCAGAAATGAGGCATGGTCATGCGAATAGAAATGCTGGGATTAGGTCTAATTACGTGTACCTAGACCTCATCCGGTGGAGTTTGCTCTAGTTTGGTCCAGTTGGGTTTTATTTGGTGACTGGGTGGCCGTATGGGTCATGGGTAGGTTGGTGAGTGATGGGTTATGGATTATGGCAATGATACAGAGAAGTAGCGTGGAGGCACAAAAATAACGTAAATTTTTTGCGAAACTTATATCGGTTTGAGCTAACCAGGGGTGCTCGAGATGTAGGTCTCTGGTTTTGGTGAACAGTCTCATCTAACCCCCAAAGACGATATCTGAAGGTGTACAGTTGGATGCTCAATGGCTTTAGAGATACAGACTCTGGTATTGCCCACAAGGGCTCATGCTGAGAAAACATACTGGAAATAGGTCATTTATTGATGACATGTTTTGAGCTCTACAATATAAGATCCTCAAAGTCAAATATCTTTAAATGCCAGATTCTATTGGCTTCTGGTGATTCCTGCGTTCTTTATTGATTGATATTACATGCAATGTGTGCGCATTCATTGCTTTTGTAAAGTGTAGCTGTTTTAGACAGGGGACTGGCTGATTTCTGGCAACGCTGGTCATGGAATGAGACGAAAGAATAGGATGTTGGTACACTTGAAATTCTCATTTGGTAACTTCAAGAAGTAAGCACCCAGTTATTGCTTGCAACGCTTTGCAACATTTTCATTAGGTTTACTATCAGAATATTTTACTTTAATGAATGTCAAAGAGAGATTACTACATAAAATCACCAAACCACAACACTTATATTTAGAACAAAATTAAGTAGAAACTTGCAAAGTTATACTAGGCAGTCTAGATTTAATTTGTTCAATCCGGTATAATAAGTGGTTGTATAAGGGTGATGGGTAAGGGGTGCATGGATGAATGAATGGGTGGATTGATGAGAGGACAGGTGGGTTGGGGATGATAATGGGGACGGGGATGGGGGTGGGAAGTACCAAGCTGAAATGGTATAGTCCGGTCTGGTTTGGTCTAGATTGGCGTTATTGAGTCGAATTCGGTCTAACCTGTTCTCATGCGGTCTATTCCTTTCTGATTAGGTTAGGTTTAGTCTAATTCGGTCGACTTCGATCTAAGTGAGTCTAGCTCGGTCAAGCTCGGTCTGGTTCGAGGTAATTAGGTCTCGTTCGATCCAGTTCTGTTGAATTAGGTCTAGTTCGAATTATGGAAGTATATTTGATCGGTCTTTGCGAGTTAAAGTCAGCTGGTACTGCTGAAATTTTTGGCATCAATCGAGAATGGATTTTTCTCCACTCTCGATCAATTTCAGAAATACCAGCTGACTTCAACTCGCAGAGACCGATCAAATATACTTCCATAATTTGAAATTTCCGCGAGTGATAAATACGATATCCGATCATATCGATCGAGTGTCATAATTAATTATAAATATATATCTCCGGCAGAAGGCCGAAGACCTGCCAAAAGTAAAAATGGTGAGAAATCAAATAGAAAAAGCGGCTTAGAATCACCTTTCTCGCAAGCGCTTAACGAAGATGAACTTTCGTATATAAAGACGTTCTAACCATCGAACATTCGGCCACTTGAGCCGCGTGTCAGTGGTAAACTCTCATTACTCTTCCACCACTTTGAAAAGCTCGAGCGATGAGAGAAGGTCTAATTCGGTCTATTTCAGTCTAGTATTGTCAAATACGGTGTAGTTCCGTCCAATTCGGTCTACTTTTATCTAGGTCGGTCTAATTTGGTCCTATTCGATCTAGCTCGGTGTAGTTGGGTCTAGATCGAGCCAATTCGATCTATATCGGTTCACTTCGGTCTAATTAAGTCTAGCTCGGTCTAGTTTGGGGTGATTAGGTCTCGTTCGGCCTACTTCGTTCTAATTCGGTCTAGTTCAGTCTAGTATGGTCTAATACGATCTAGTTCGGTCCAATTAGGTCTAGTACAATCTAGGTCGGTCTAATTCGGTTTGGTTTGGTCCAATCAGGTCGGTCTAGTTCGGTCTAGTTTGGTCTAATTTGGTCTAGTTTGTACTCTCTCAGCATCAATCAGCTGATATATAGCATCGATGATTTTGGCGAAAAAACTCCATAAATCCGGGACCCAATATCGTCAGGAACATATTAACGATAATTTCAGACCAAATCACGTCGAAATGAGGTGTTTTGGTTTGATACTTACTCAATTTGTGTCACGAGAGGTCCTATATAGCTGATTACAATCAGCTATGAATCAGTGATTGTAGCTGAAAATCAGCTAATGTAGCTGAAATTCAGCTATAGTAGCTATTCGTGTCAGTAAAAATCCGTTGACTGAAATATCAGCTTATAATAGCTGATTCAGTCAGCTAACATAGCTGAAATCTCAGCTGAAATAGCTGATTTTTCAGCTAAACGATATTCGTGTTGTGCCGTGTAAAATTTCGTGATCAGCATTGGATCGAAGGAGATATGATGAGAGGGAGCCTGATATGACTACATAAGTATATGTACACTGAGAAAAAAAATTGAACGATTATGAAGAAAATTTTCCTGATTTGAATAAATATACTTTCATATCCTCCTAGGCAAACATATATTCAAAATGAATGAACGCATTTCTTCGGAATGAATGAATATTCATCAAATCCGGAATAATATTTGATGAAATCTAATAATGATTTTATCGTAAATAACGCATTTGAATGATTTGCGATGCTCAAATGAATAAATGATATTCGAAATGAATGAATATTCATTCAGAACGATAAATATCAATGCAAATTCATTCAAGTTTATTTATTTGATTTGGGAGAATTGGATTATCAGAATCGATGGTTCAATTTCTTCAATTCGAAGCATGTATCTTCAGTTTGAATAAATATTCTTTCCCACCAAATACAATTTTTCTGATTCCGGTAATTTGATGATTCAGTACATTTCTATTGTAAATATGAATAAGTGATTATTTGAAAGTATAAAATCTTATTCATTCCTGGAAAATTAGTTTTCGAGTCAGTTAAACTTTCTATGAATAAATATATTTATTGAATTTCAATAATTTTTTTTCTCAGTGTAGATCGAGAGATCTTCATTTCTCAGGAGGTGAGGTTGTGGCCGTTGTCGGTTTTCGTCATGAGGCTATAGAGAGAAACATCTGCTTAGCCTGGCCCGCTTCAACAACAGGTGGCCTGATTTAACAGCATGTGGCCCACTTTAACAGCAGGTGGCCCGATTTGACAGCATGTGGCCCACTTTAACAGCAGGTGACCCACTTTAACAGCAGGTGGCCCGCTTCAACAGCACGTGGCCCGATTTAACAGCATGTGGCCCACTTTAACAGCAGGTGGCCCGCATTAACAGCACGTAGCCCACTTTAACAGCAGGTGACCCACTTTAACAGCAGGTGGCCCGATTTAACAGCAGGTGGCCCGATTTAACAGCACGTGGCCCACTTTAACAGCAGGTGGCCCGATTTAACAGCATGTGGCCCACTTTAACAGCAGGTGCCCCACTTCAACAGCAGGTGGCCCGATTTAACAGCATGTGGCCCGGTTTAACAGCAGGTGGCCCACTTTAACAGCAGGTGGCCCGACTTAACAGCAGGTGGCCCGATTTAACAGCACGTGGCCCGATTTAACAGCAGGTGGCCCGATTTATCAGCACGTGTGGCCCGATTTAACAGCATGTGGCCCACTTCAACAGCAGGTGGCCGACTTTAACAGCACGTAGCCCACTTTAACAGCAGGTGGCCCGATTTAACAGGAGGCGGCCCGATTTAACAGCACGTAGCCCACTTTAACAGCAGGTGGCCCACTTTAACAGCAGGTGGCCCGATTTAAGAGCACGTGGCCCACTTTAACAGCAGGTGGCCCGATTTAACAGCAGGTGGCCCACTTTAACAGCAGGTGGCCCGATTTAACAGCGCGTGGCCCACTTTAACAGCAGGTGGCCCGATTTAACAGCATGTGGCCCACTTTAACAGCAGGTGCCCCACTTCAACAGCAGGTGGCCCGATTTAACAGCATGTGGCCCACTTTAACAGCAGGTGGCCCACTTTAACAGCAGGTGGCCCGATTCGACAGCATGTGGCCCACTTTAATAGCAGGTGGCCCGCTTTAACAGCACGTGGCCCACATTAAGCCTCACTTCCCGATGTCGGAAAATTTTTCTGACAAGAAATGTATCAATAACTTGTAAAAAGTTTTTCCGAAAAATTTCAACCAGCTGGTCGAATTTCTGATTCAACCCAATGAGGTTTCCAAAAACGTCATTATCACAAAAATGAAACTTTTTCTTCCCTTCCCTCAAATGGAAGCAAGTAGAGAATCTATTTCCGAGCGGATGTATTCCTGGGTTTGTCAGAGGTTTTTCAGAATTTTGTCAATCAAAATTCATCACAATTATCGGTTTTCAGCCATGTCGACTGTAGACGAAAAAATTAGTGAAGGGATCAACAGCAAGCGGCCCACTTTAACAGCAGGTGGCTCAGTTTGACAGCAGGTGGCCCACTTTAACAGCAGGTGGCCCGCTTTAACAGCTTGTAGCCCACTTTAGTGACATTATTTGGGACTTGGGAATCGGATAATCAAGTTAATCCGACTGCACTAAACGAATTATTATCTATACCAGAGCCAAAAATGTTTAGGAGACGCACGAAGCACGAAGAAAATCATTCCCTAACGGTGTATATTTATGCATATCTTCCCCCGTGATAGCTGATTCAATCAGTGAAAATCCGTCCACGTTAGCTGACGAAATCAGCTATTACTAGCTGATTTTCAGCTACCCTAGCTGATTCGCGCTGAGAGAGTAGTTGCTCTTATATGCACCAAGTCCGGAGATCAACGGTCAACTTATGCACTCTGCACAATGAATTGAATTGACATCGCTTTGATTAACTCTCTACATTCACGCCATGTAACAGAAGTTTTTCAGCCTAATCGATTGATCAAAGATATACCAGCTCAGCTAATTGAAAAGAAACTATGCAATTCCGCAATATTCATTGTTGCTTACTTGAAGTTATGTCTCCACCATTAGCCAGTATAATTTGACATAATACCTTTGCGAACTATTTTAAAACTTTTTTTAGACACCTTGAATTGATCAGCAATCATTATTTTACAACTATTCTTATTGAACTATAGAAGCATTTCTGGTGCCTATGACTTATCAAGAACATTTACAAGCCGAACGAGCGGTAGCGAGTAAGGCAAAAACGCTAGTAATGAATGATTCTGTAGAGTGCAGTAACTGGACCTGGTTGTGATATTTGAATGAGATTATTTGAACAACTCATAGTTTGGCTTATTTGTCATCGCAGATACTTCTTGCCTTTGAAGTTGTTTCTAGGCCTGTTGATTTCAATTTCGATACAACAATGGTAGGGTTCTCGAAGCTTGGAGTTCATGGATGAGATCTTCTGAGATTCTGAAACAGCCATCGGCTATTATCATTGCAATGTGAGACGTTGAAAACCTATTATTTCGTGTTGAAATTGATTCTTCTGCTAGGAAGTAGCTCAGAAATCGTCAGGATCTTATTCCACGGCATTTTCAATCACATATTCTGAAAGTTCAGCCAGTTTCACGTCGATTCCATTTAGTTAAATATCTTTCAAATCACGGTTTCATGCTGAGAAATGTGGTAGGAGGAGAGTAGAGGGAATATTTTCTCTAGCATTGTTTGATTGCCGAGATGTGGATTCTCCAAAAGACCCTATCATAAAAATCGTGCACTCAGGGGTTTTATTACTTGTTTTGGCACATGGAACAAGAAAAACTATCGCTGGGTGAAGTGCCTCAAAAAAAGTTTTTTCTCCTCTAAATCTCAAGTTGGCGGAATTACCCATATGGTGGTGATTGGTTAACATTTTTGGTCCAGGAAAACAAATTTCGTTATGTTTTCTCGTAAACAAACAGGGAAAAACATCAACGGTGGCCCTGCGAGCGTTTTTGGGAAAAAATTCAGGTTAAGCAACGTATCCGCGATTATGTCCGCGATTTAGTATCCGGATTGGTGACCGCTCAGCTGGAGGAGCCACGCTTAGCTCGCGCAAAAAATTCGCTGACTCTGTTATTATAGTTATAGTACAGAACCCACGACGTTGATAGATGGTGATGATCGGTTAACATTTTTGGGTCAGAAAAACGAATTTCGTTATGTTTTCTCGTGAACAAATAGGAATCAACATCAGCGGCAGCCCCGCGAGCGTTTTCGGGGAAAAATTCAGTGACGCGTATCCAATTCAACCACTCGTTTGAAATATATAATCACTGTGGATAAGTTTATGAATACATCACCCATGGAATCGATAGGTGATTTTGAATGGAAATGGTACATGTTCTTTTCTGTTTGTTTACAAAAAAACATGACGAAACTTGTTTTTCTGACCCAAAAATGTCAACCGATCATCACCATCTATCCATCTCGTGGGTCCTGTATCATAATCATAATAAATAGAATCGACGAATTTTCCGCGCGAGCTTTGCGTGACATATCGCGACCAGTGGTCACCCATCCAGATACGATCACCACAAAACTATGTTTAACCTGGATTTCCAACCCACGTAACTCAGAATTCAATATTGGATGATATCACTTGGTTGAAAATTCAGCCAATTTCTTACAGTGTAGTTAGGTGGTATGGGTTTGTATCCCAACCACCCACACCGGAAAAAATCCTGGCAATTTTTTCAGTACGATCGTCTTGTAAGTGAATTCGCTACGAAATATTGACTTTTCAGTACGAAGTATCACTTATTTTTTCAATATTCGTATTGAAAATGCAGTACACGCTATTGAAATTCATCCAGCATATTTTGAACGTTAATAAAGTAATGGTTTTTGAATTTAAAAAAATTATAGGGAGCTATATGCGTACACGATTATCACACCTTGCAATTTGTCACTTGCAAAATGCATTCCGAGAAATTCACTATATCCGCGATGAGGTTTGAACCGAGGACCTCCTGGTTTGTAGACTGGAACCTTATCAAGTATGCTACTGAAACAGATGTTCACGTATGTCTTGTAAGTGTACTTGAATACTTGCAACGCTCCGGTTTCCATGATATTTTGCGTTCTCGCACATGGAATTGGGTGATTCATGTGTAATTTGACCCACTCAATACGATTGATGATGTTGCGAGAGTCGAAAATGGCTAATGAGAATTGTTATCAACAAATTCCTATGAAAAATTTTAGATCAAATTCTCCAAAAACAAGAAAATTCTTCGCACCTCTTACCACATTTTGGGCAAGACTCGTTTTTGAGCGAGACTTGTTAGCAACACCTTGCGATGGAAACCCATAAATTTTTCAGAAATATTCCCAAATTCTCAATAATTTAATTGGTCTCGCCGTTCACTCGTTCACTTTGGACCTCATTTCATGGTCTCGAAAAGATCTTCTGACACTACATGAATCAATGACTACCGTCGATCGGGGTTACTTTGAACACTTTTTGAAATTTTTGGTCGTAATTTCTCTGTAACTCGTACGTCTTACGTTAAAAGGGCATTGTACCTGGGTTCAATTGAAAGCTTATTGTTTCAGCTTTCGATTGCGCTACAGAAGAGTCCATTTAGATAGTGTTGACAGACGTTATGAGCATTTGAGAAGTGTTCAAATTTAGACCCCTTGGTTGAGGTAACTTTGAACATCAGATCAATTTAACGTAAGACCGTCCATGATGGATATGGCAATGCTCTCTGTTTGTCTCTATGTAATACATTCGCATTCAGGAAAGTATTACAAACTCATTTTGAGTTACTTGAAGTTGGAACGAAGGCTTTAATAATGAATGAGTAGTTTAAAAAAAACCATCCGAATTGTGATTACAATCTGCATTAGTTCACTTATACAAAGATCTAATGCAATCATAAAATGTTCAGTCCTTCATATATAATGATCGAGACAGTCAAGCAGAGCATTTTGAGAAGCGAATGATCTCAACCACAAATCTCAAAACCGAGAATCATCGATGAAATACAAAAATTGATTTGTATGATCTAGAGTTAGCCGTGTTTTGAGTGACAGCGGTTTTTTGAAGTGTTCAAAGTTACCCCATTTGTCGAAAAAGCACGTATTTCCCCATTTAAGTGTTCAAAGTTACCCCGTTTTGGGGGTAAAAAAGAGGTTTCAACGAGGGATTCTTCAAGGTATCGATGAGGATCAATGAAATCCAGCGCCGTGGACGTGGATTCGTCCTAGAAATGCTCAAACAAGACCAGTTTTTGATGCCTTCCGAAAAGTTTGTTGGAAACCCACTTATAGCTGATAGAGGCTCTTACAACAGTGCACAATGTTGAACACGTATGCCACCATCAAATAAATTACCATTAGAATCCTCACGCATCCCTATTTTTCTGATTTCGAGAATTAAAAACTCGTACCTCGAGTGTTCAAAGTTACCCCGCCTGCTCAAAGTAACCTCGGTTGACGGTAGTTGTAAAACGACGGAAAATTGCAAAACGGTATTGAAAGTTTTTGGTTCCTTCGTCATTCCTCAGAATTAGGAGTATGTAACGACTTCATTTTAGCGGTAATATGCATAGCTAGAAGACTCATGTAGCAAGATATTCAGAACGACTTCATTGAAATATGAAGAGGTTTATTGAATATTCAATACGATCTCATGATACTGATCGTCGACATTAATTTCAGACGAGATTCAAGGAGATTTTATTGAATTTTCAGTAAATTTTTCCTTGAATCTCAATTCAATGCGAATTTTGCTGAAAATCCAATCCGGATCGTATTGAAAAACGTTCTGACTTTCAGTACTTTTTTTCCAGTGCAATTTTGAAACGTACGAGTCTTCGTATACAGATTTTTGAAACGTGCTAGTTTTCGTGTGAAATTCCAAAATGTAATACTTTTTGAGAATGTGCTAGTTTTCGTGTGAGTTTTGAAATGTACTAGTATACGCCAAACGTGTTAATTTTCGTGGTTAAGCCGAATAGTAATAATTTTCGTGTGAGATGGCAAATCGTGCTAGTCTTTAAGAAAAAATGCACTAGTTTTCGTAGGGGCTCTAAATGTACTAGTCTTCGTAGGGGCCGACGTTATCATTTTAGTGAATAGAAAAGCATCGATTTTTACATGATGAATTTTCACTCTTTTCCGGATATGCGTGCAACGGAGGGATGAAATTTTTTTTGCGTCCCATAGGTGGTCCAAAGTTCTTATTTTGGCCGATACAATCGAATAAATGAGGTTGAAATAAAGAAATCCGAGAAATGGCCCCTTTTCGTAGGTCGCTTGGATGTGGAACGCATCAAATATGAGTCGTTAAAGATTGAAAGACGGAAGATTGTGGGCCCCACCATTGATGAAGTGATGAAATTGGCCCGCTTCGATTTCAAAAAACCTCGCCACAAGTCATATCCAATACTAGTTCGAAGCTCAACTTCCTACGTTGACTGATATATTTGAAATTCTCGTCTGATATGCATTACAGTAAAGCGAAGCCAAGTGAAACGAGATTTTTGCAAAATTAAGAGAATTACAGAAGCAAGTTGTTTGGTAAGGAAATAATCAATCAATGCCCCTAGAACGAGACGGAATCATCATTACCGATTTACAAGTGAGCCTAGTGTTGGTGCATGGAGTACGTGGCGCTGTTATGAGGTGGCAGCACGTGTCTGCAAAATGTAGGAATAAGCTGATGGCTTACCCATACAAATGAATGACTCTACACACTATGAGCAGAAGGCTCGTGCGTTTCGTCCCCCACCTACAACTCGGTTCATCGTAACCGGACTCATCAGCAGGGCTGGAGTTGCAGGTGGTGCCCTGGACGCTTGGCGATGAAGCACTTATGCGCTCTTATATACTAATCGAAGCCTTTTGCCGTCGATTGCGGGAAAGGAGCTGGATCTGTCATCCATCTATTGCGCATGTGAGGTATTATATACCCCACAAAAAGCACGCTAGCGTTGCCTGGACTCACTTTGTTATGTATGTTACCGTCAAATTCCGAAATGCAGGCAAACCTAGAATTGCCGGCATTGTCTCATGCAATTTCGAAAATGGTTTCTTCATTCCGAATTTTGCCTCGCGCAAGCAATGCGCGGATTGCCCGCGGAGCCTGCAGGCAAAGTTGAATGGATGGCCTTGCATGTCGAGGTTTTCGAGTTTTGTCTTTTGATGTGTCCTGATTAGAAGTGCGCAACCCTATAGTACTTGTAAGATTAGATCAATCGAGAATGGATCTTTTCCGGTATCGTTTTGGGTAATGAATGCTAAGATATAAGTAGAAAGTTATTTAGAAAGCAAATTTCGTATCAGTAATTAACATCTATTCGCAAAAGATGCGAATTACGTAGGTACTTAGGAAATAGCACATGCGACTTTTTCTACGTCTCTGGAATTACTTTTGATCGATAGCTAGTCTACTTTCCACAAAGAACATCTTTTGCAGAGGATGACCCGGAGCAGATGGACTAGACTGCCCTGCAAAGTAAAAAAGGCGTAAGTGGTATTTCCAAAAATTTTGAGTTATCGGTATCGGTGTACGCGTAAATTCGTTCTACATCTATCTGTCAAAACTAGATGCCAGAAAAAAATTCTAAATGCCTCAAATTATTAGCTTTGTAATGGCAAATACATTGAGATTAAATGGAGATGGCCGAAGTTTTTTGCTATTATCTCGGTTTCGCGTTTATGTCACTTACGCCTTTCTTATTTTGAGCTCTCGATTTAGACATGTGGTCTTATTATAACAGTTATGTTGCTACACCAATGTTCTCGATATTGAACCTTCTCTTATTCTGACTATAGTAGATCAAGAGTTATATTTTTTACGTATTCTTTTTTGTCATTGACCTTGTAGTTTTTGGAGTCTATTCTATTCCTATCTAACCAAACACAGATGTCGTATGTAATAGTCACTATTTGATTTTCACTAGTGAGAGCAGAAAAGTACTACGTGAAGAGTGTATTCTTAAATCTACAGCCAACTTTTCCAGTCAGACTTGGTATTGAATATCTCCCTGTGCCCCCATGCATATAATTGGAGAGAACAACAGAACTGTGACGATTGTTGTATAACCGCTAAAAGTATCGAATTCATATACACTCTCCAATTCAAACAAATTAAACTCGAACCCCGAATCAGTACATTTGTAATCCCAATTTTTATTCGAATGAATCAAATTAAAATTGAAAATAAAATGGTTGAATATTGTCCAGATAAATGCGCGCGAAATCGATCCTGGTAGGAATGGTGAATATTTCTTCAATAACTACTGGCCAAGCCGCATTGCTACTTGCCATAACTGACCAGAAAAAATGATCACATTTCTGTAGGGTGGTACTGACATCCAATACAAAGTTTGTGCATCAACTGATCGGTCGAAGTATTATTGTTCCCAAACAGACTATGCTTCGTCAGTTCTTGGAAAAATTAGATGAACATTTAAGAGTGGAAAATCAACATATCGAAACAACAAAATTGCGATCATATGCAATTTTGAAAACGGCGGCAATGGGGGAGATTTTCAAGGACGATTTTGGTAAGATGTAAGTTTCACAAAAGAAAAATCTGAAAATTTCAGGTACAGAATCATGGAAAAATGAGTAATTCGAGCCAATAAAATTGAATTATATTGGAAATATTTTCATTCGAGTCAATAAAATTAAATTACATTGGAAATATTTTCCAGGGACTTTTCTTTTAGCGTTCGTTGGAGCAGTGAGATATGCTACTTTCGTTATACAAACAGTATACAGAACCACGCATGTTTGTTTTACCGATGAAAGATTAATCAGCTACTTATCTAAATCTTATGCAGCTCACGTATCTTATGTGAGCAACCTTTCTCTATTGCCAGCAGTAGTACATGAGAAGTGATAAAATTGTAACAAAGTTGGATGCATCCGCTATATACTTAAGCTCAAAGTAGGGGAGCCAATGTAAATGGAAAACAATGATCAATTACAAAATTTTGAAAAAATTATATAAGTGATATAATATTTTATTTTGCGGCCACAACTTTCTATTATGTTGAACATTTTCCCTGCATTGTATTATACAGTTTATCCCTGCATTGTACGTATTATAGTGCTGCCGCGATACGATAAAAATCGATAATTCAAAGATGTCGTTATCGAACATCAACATTTAATGGCTTATCAATAACGTCATCGATGTCGAAAAATGTCGAAGGACAATTGTCGTTATCGTATCGATCGTCACAATAATTTATCGACAATATTATCGATATCGCGAACTTGTCTCCAATTCTCAGTGAAAGTAGGGCTATGCCAAATATACAAAAGTTTTCTTCACACGTGATTAATGGATTGCTCTGTATGCTGAATGTGACCGTGTGAACTATGTGTGAGTGTGAGTTTGTAAATACGAACAGGTTGAACCGATACTTCAATCAATTATATCCTACCTTTCGCGCGTACTGTTAAAATTAATGATGAAGTCTTCAGAAAGACTTCGTGAAGATTCAGATTCAAGTAATTCAGATCAAAAAATTCGATCAAACAAGAAACCAAAAAATGAAGCAACAAGTAGTCAACAACAGGATATAATCGAGCCAGGAGCTTCAACGAGTGATGAATTCAAAAATAGTAAATACAATAAAATAAGTCAAACATCAAATATGTGAAGTATGAGATTCTGTAACATTTGTTAACAAGGCTT
The DNA here is from genome assembly GCA_029851415.1 of Eretmocerus hayati. Taxonomy (NCBI): domain Eukaryota; kingdom Metazoa; phylum Arthropoda; class Insecta; order Hymenoptera; family Aphelinidae; genus Eretmocerus; species Eretmocerus hayati. The sequence goes on from CM056743.1 coordinate 113,177,118, forward strand.
CATTTGAAATTCTCGTTTGTTATGATTAACTTATCGCGCACCATTGGTATATGTGGCATATCACCCTGCCTAAAATAAATAACTCATTTGAAATGTCTTAGGGATTTGGGATACCAGAAATGACTCATTTGACAATTCAAATTCAGTCATTAGAAATAACTCATTAGTATAACTTGAAAAATTTCCAATAATTAACATTTGATTCACTTTCCCTCTTTACATTTTCGGCATTGAATATTCATCCTCGATCAGATTTTTCAAATGACTCATCCCCAATGAGTTATTTGAAATGAGTAATTTCTATCGGATCATTCTTGAAATGAGTCATTTCAACTATCCCAAATCCCTGAGTCATTTTAAACGAGTCATCAATTTTAGGCAGGGTATTGTGTTATAAGGTAAGTGTACCCAACTTGCCTGTGTCCCTAACTTGCCTCCATATGCCGATCTCGGGAATGGGCACTCGTTGGCTCCCGGGGAATTTTTTCACGTTTGCTATGTTAAAATATGAGAAGGTGAGTAAATTGCGTTGACCCTGAATCATTCCTGCACTCTCCAGAAAATTTAAAGTGATTTTTCTATTTTTCGTGATTGCTTAGCTAAGAAAACACCGAGGGAATCGCGTTCAGGAAAATTAGTGTCGAATTTTTTGAGTTCAACCAATCTTAACCTACCTTAGCGCATTCGATTCCTTATTCCAAAACCTTCGAGATCCATCCTTCAAAGTTGGGAAATTCAGATCTGGAGCTAATTCATGTGCAAAATACGGAGACGATTTGTGAACAAGGATGCCAACATCGGTGTGTACTTAACATGCCCCCATATGTTTATCCCGGAAGGGCGTGTAGTACGACTTTTTTTACCTTTCAGAACGTGCTTATCGCGTTAAAATAGGTCAGAAAGCGTGTTTTGAACCGGCGAAAAGCTCCAAATGTGTGTGCACGGCGATAAAAATACTCTATTGCCGATTTCCATCATTTCTTTTAGAAGAATTGGGACAGTTCGGCTCCAATTCATCAAAATTAGACGTAACATAGTGCATTCTGAAGGTCCTCAAACAAGCTTCAAAATGAGCTGAAATACGTTGGAAAATATTGAGATAGACCAAAGTTATTGTGGAGATGGCCCAATGGGGGCTAGTTGGGTACACCACTTGTGAACTCTAAAAAATCACTTTTTGGAAAAATTAAGACAGCTCAGCTCCAGTTGATTGAATTTGAACGTACTTCGATTCATTCTAAAGGCCTTAAAGCTTGTCTTATAAAATGAGCTAAAGCACGTTGGAAATTGTTGAGGTAGACCAAAGTTGTTAAGAAAATAACTTAATGGGGGCAAGTTGGGTACACTCACCTTATGATAAAATTTTCTTCTTACAACTAGTTTACGCTCACTCATTTCAATATTCTCACAGTTCATACTTCTGATGTTATTTTAGGGATGATTCCGTTCGGATTCACGAAAAATACCTCGATCTCGATAATATCGCGATATAATGTCGTTCGACAATTAATGTCGCTTAAGCAATGTCGTTATCGATGTCGAAAACAATAAGGGTTATCGATTTCGAATTCGATATCGTTTTTATCGATATCGCGATACGACGTCGACAATTTATCGATTATCACGGTAGCACTAATTGTATATGCATGCTTGTAAGCTTTATACACGGTTCTTAAGTGCATGCAAGCTGATCCTTCTCACCCTTCGCAAAGGGTGGCAAGTACGTAGACAATAATGTTCCTACCTGTAGCTCCCATTCAAATGTATTAAAACAAGTACTCTGTTTTATCGACATGACGTGAATTCAACAATGTCTCATTTTTAAATAGTTGCAGACTCTTTTCTGATCAAATCATTGAGTTAAGGCGATGCGGTCACCGTGCAACCCGGAGATTATATCTTATTTGGATGTAAATCAAAAAATTTTCTCGAAACGAAGTTGGAGACGAGTTGTTTACTACTTGTTATCATCTGAATTGTGGTGGACAACTCATTATTTGTCACCAATCACAAGACTATTACTAATAAACGAGAATAACTTGCCCGCGGGTACTTTCTAACCTACAAATTGGCACATTTTCATTCACAAAACTCTCAAAATCTAGTCCGATTTGGGCCAAACGAAGAGTTATCCAGGCCAAGTTAGATGATTACAAAGCCTGGATAACTCGTCGTTTAGCCCATAATGGAAAAGATTTTGAGAGTTCTGTGAACAAAGTTCAGCGTGCACGGTGACCGCATCGCCTTAACACGCTTTGCCATGAAATTTTCAATAAACCTAGCTCTGTCACGTCTGAAAACTCACAATAGTTATTGAATGTTCTGGAAAACTGTTATCTTGAGAGATTGCTCCTGCACCATAAACCCAGGTGATCATGCACGCTTGCCATTTTCCAAATCATTAAAAGAATATTGTGGATTTTGAGACGCTACAAATTTCAAATGATTGAAAATTTTACCACGAAGCGAGCGAACTCAATTATTTGATCCGAAAAGTGTTTGCAACTATTTAAATTACAAATTGCTTGAATATCGCTATGCGAATTACCGTGGCGCAATCTATGGAGTGGTACGCAGTACGGACTTGCCTTAAACCTCTACTCGCTAGTTTAGTTTGCTCTAGCAAACCTTACTGTCTCTCCCCTCCGCATATGCATGGAGTCATTTTCTCGGATCAGAAAGGACATCAAAATAGGGAGGAAAATTTTGGAATGATTTTTGTAGATGGGTTCTTTCATCTTAAAGATGCCCTTAGTCTTAAGTATAAGTGTTACACGGGAATTGAAATAGTTCACAAAAGAAAGTTGATCCACGTTAGGTTGCGTGCTTCCTCCATTCTCATCACCTAGGAATTTCCAGTTGCACAGGCAGTAAAATCTGCCCCAAAATATTATTGAATGTGTGCTCAATGCTTTGAAAAATGAACCTTTTCTCAACTATAGTTAGTTTGGTTAATTTGACTGTGGCAACGAGGGATGATGACTGGCGTCGCATCCGCAAGCCCTGCGCTGCATTAGTGTGAAGACCGCCTTAAAGCCTATGTAATACCGCGACGATCGACGATCGCTGTCTGTACGGAGCGGAGGCGCCAAGTTGGGGGACTAGTGGTTGAGAGGGGGGCAGAGGAGGAGCGCCCACGCGTTCTGCGGCTAGGGGTTGCATGGAACGACTCCTTTGCTGTAGTGCCTGGAGAGAGGTAGTGCACGAAAACATAGACGCAGTGGAGGATATATAGGAGATAGCACTGCAGTAGCGCCTGCGGCGGAACGGGGTAGGGGACTCGGAAGGCGGGGCAGCGTTGTGGCACGGCCCCTCGCACTGACGGCCACGTTGTTCGCGCGGCCAATGTGCTCTACCAGTCGAACAGCTCGCCGGGGGGATGGATCCCCAAGAGGAGGAGAGGGGCCGGCGGTGCACACGACGGCGCTGAGCGGCTGCGAGCCGCCGCTCGCAGCCACGGTCGTCAGTCGTTCTCTGCTTTGGTTGCGAGACATACATAACACATGAGAGTTGCTCCGGCACGACAGCCTGTGACTTTTCCTCTCAAATTCGTCCTCGTTTCCGGAGTGCTCTTCCTCCGCCGGTCTGCCTTCTGCTGTCTCGGTCGCGCGAGCAGCTCCGTCGAAAGTGGCCCTGCCCGGGCTCGGCAGCAGTGCGCGCGGGTGCGGTGACCATTCCCGGAGACAGAGTTACTAGTGAGTCGCGAGTTAGTGTACTTAGAGTGGACTCACACCGTCCGCGTGCAAGCACCCGACGTCAAAGTGAATCGTCCCGTCGGTGTAGTTTCATCGCCGTCGCGCACCTCGCCGCCGGGGCGAGAGAGCGCAGCACACAGCAGCATGCCGTGGTCGGCGGCCAGGAGACCCGGTTCGACCGCCCTCCTAACACGCTGCGCAATACATCAAATGAGTGGTGCAGTGTAAAAGCGAGCGCGCCGATTAGGTGCAACACGAGGCCCCCAAAAAGCTCTGCGCAGCGAGGGCCAAAGTAGATGGCTGCGACGACGTACATGCCGATAAGCAGCAGCGCAGTTTCGTCCGAGCTGGACCCGGGCAGCGGCTCCTCGAACGGCATGAATATCGGCGTGGGCGGCTACTCGTCGGGCTCGCCCCGCAGCGCGGCCGACGCCGGTGAGATGAAATACATACCCGGTCCGCAGCAGCAACACCAGCACCATCACCACCATCATCATCACCAGATGACCTCGTCGCCGTCGCCGAACGGTCTCAGCTTGTCGGCGGCGAACCCGTGGGCGAGCTTGCAACCCGGTGGCGACCCCTGGGCTGCTTCTATGGGCATGCACCACGCGGCGGCGGCCGCTGCTGCAGCGGCAGCCCACGGCCACCCGCACGCGGCCCACCACCAGCACCAGGCCAATGCCGCGGCGGCAGCGGCGCTGGCCGACGTGAAGCCCCTGGCAGCGGCAGCGGCTGCGGCGGCCGCCAACGAGCAGGCGATGGCCTTGGCCGCGGTGGCGCACCACGCTGGCCGGGCCGGTCCACCGCACCAGTCGCCGGGCCCCGTGGGTGCGATGGGCTCGCCGCACTCGTGGCACGCGCCCGTCGTGCCCTCGGCGCATTACAACCCCGGGGGTGGCTCGCCCTCGCCCGCGGCTCTTCAGCAATATCACGCAGCGATGAATGGGATTCTGCAGCACCACCAGCCCGCGCACCAACACCCGCATCAGTTGCACGGTCAACAGGGTGGTAACGGTGGCGTTGGTCTGCAACATCACCTGCGTGACGCGCACAACCACAGTCCGCCGGGCGGCGGCGGACAGGGGGGCCATCCAGGCCTCCACCCGGGTCATCCGAGCCAGCTGGACCGGGAACACAGCGCCGGTGAGGAGGATACGCCCACGTCGGATGATCTAGAGGCGTTTGCCAAGCAATTCAAGCAGCGTCGCATCAAGCTCGGTTTCACGCAGGCCGACGTTGGCCTGGCACTGGGCACGCTCTACGGCAATGTGTTCTCGCAGACGACGATATGCAGGTTCGAAGCGCTGCAGCTGAGCTTCAAAAATATGTGCAAGCTCAAGCCGCTGCTGCAAAAGTGGCTCGAAGAGGCGGACTCGTCGACGGGTTCACCAACCAACATCGACAAAATAGCGGCGCAGGGAAGGAAGCGCAAGAAACGCACCTCTATCGAAGTTTCGGTCAAGGGTGCCCTCGAGCAGCATTTCCACAAGCAGCCAAAGCCCTCGGCGCAGGAGATTACTTCTCTTGCCGATAGCTTACAGCTCGAGAAAGAGGTGGTGCGCGTGTGGTTTTGCAATAGACGCCAGAAAGAGAAGCGTATGACACCCCCAAATACGCTCGGTGATGGCATGATGGATGGCATACAGCCACCGGGACACCAGGGCCAACCAGGTTTGCACCAGGGCTACCATCCGCAGGACCACCTGCATGGTTCACCCATGGGCCACAGCCACAGCCCGCCCATGCTCAGCCCTCAGGGCCTTACGGCGCATTCGTTGGCGGCGCACTAGCGCTCGCCAGGGCCTCTCCCCCTCGGCCTGGCCCTCCAGCAGCAGCATCAGCAGCAGCAGCAGCAACACCATCACCAACACCACCACCACCATCAACAGCAGCAGCAGCAACAGCAAGAACAGCAGGAACAGCAGCAGCAGGACCAGGCCGGCTCACCGGAACCAGTGCTGGCACAGCAGCACTCGAGCTTCTACCAGCACTACCTCCAGGTGCGCCACGCCGGCTACCCGGGCTCGTAGCTCTCGGGCGCCGGCCCATCGGGGACTTGGGGCCCACCCCCGGCCGCTTGCGCCAGGGGCCATGTGACAATGTACAGTGTGAGCGCCAGCAGTGCCGCGGACTATTTGTCGCGGAATCACGTTTGGTGCGCGAAAGCGCGTGGCTTGGGCCCGTATAATCATCAACATCGCTCTCTCAACGATCCGGCGGATACGTTAGTGGATACTTTCGCGGAGTGCGACAGCCGTCCAATCCTGGTGCGGCCGTCACCCTCATCGCCGGTGACTGAGTTGCGCGATTCCGACGCAAGGCGGCTGCCGCTCTCATGGACAATTGTAACATAGGTAAATAGTTCGGACACGTTGTAAATAATGTACGATGTAATCGGTCGAGTATAAGTGTAACGCAAAGCGTGACGCAAGTTCAAAGAATGAAATGCCGCGTTATTTGAAAAAGAATCCAGCGATCTGTGAGGCCACAAGTTGAGACTCACAATCAGCGAAAACCGGCAAGCGAGTTTCAATCATGCCCGCGTTGTAAGCGTGACCGGACGATTTGATATCGAAGTATGCATGTGATAGAGGGAAATGACCGGGCAATGCGGACTACCGAATGGGAAATATCCTTCTTCCGCATGCGATTTTCCACGATTTAAGTTAGAAAACGTCCCATGTAAAAAGTGAGAATGTACGATGGGATGCGAGCTGTCGACCGTTTAATAGGCTCGCGCTGAGAGCGAAGCTCTCCGAAGGGCGGGAACTCGCACCCTGGACATTCGCATAAATGTAATTGACCGCGTGCAAATTATAAATATAAATTGAAATGTGTCGTCAGGTTTTCAGAAATGTAATTATATTGGTTATCATTGTCCTCATCATTGTTGCGGCAGTCAAAAGCACGATTTTTCATCGAAGTAATGATACCCGAATTATCACTGTTACATTCTCTTACTGCTTACTATTATCACCTTTATTGATACCATTAAAATTATTATCATTATGAATATTATCCATCGTTTGCTCTGGATCGGGTGAGGAGTTAGCGCTTTTGCTTTCGTTGTTGAACTTCTCCGTTAACCGGTGCATCAGATACACTGTTGCGATCTTCTACAATTCATTTCCCGATCGACGCTCGAATGATTGTGAGTGAGTTAATATAGCATCACGCACAAAGATAGAGAATTGCAATCGCATCAGTTCCAAGCGTCAACAAAATCCGCGCATCTGTACTCGATCTTGTAGTGAATGATTTTATTATATTTGTGTAATATTAGTATTATAATTTGGTTCGATTTTGAGTTGAGGCGATCGCAACAAATACGGTTTTTATGAGTTGTGTACATACTAGGAAGAATATCATTGTTTTAATGACAAAAAAAACAGTCAAAAGGCAGGGGCTAGGGAATGCGAGACTCCCTCTAATCACGTGGTATAGAGTAATAATAATTATTCGACGAAAAAAAGGATTGAAGTGACGAGTTTATGAAATTGAGTATGACCGATATGTGTTTGTTTTTATTTTATCTCGTCCTCTCATGAATTCGAAACAGTGAAAGGAAAACGTGTTTCTTTTTCAATTTTTGATTTATTTGAGAAAAAGAAAGAGAGAGAAATTTGTTTGTTACTCAGAATTCTATTGAAACAGATTTTCGTAATGCGTAAGGCGTGAGAATCAACCAAACAAATGAAGATTCTCATCTCCAACAAAACTATCTTAAACATCCCAATTTCATGATGTTTCCATCCAGTCGATGCGAATCATGAACATATCTTATCATGGTCGTTTTTACAATTTGGATTCACCAGCTCTTGATGTGCCGAGGAGGAGGATTTCCAAAGAAAGTATCGAATGAAGATGGGACCTTGAAATTTCCTGTCTTCAAAATTCATGTTCTGTTTGTGATATTCCGAGCCTAAAATCATTATTCTCACAAAATTTCTCTTCCATTGGGATGTACCTACATATAACGTAGGTCTTCGATAATACCTGATTACTTTGAGTCAAGAAGAAACCCGTCAAAGAAGGGCATTTGATAATTATACTCACAGCAAACAAAATAGCGCATTGCGAAAATACTGATGGATTGGTCGTTCGTTATATCATTCCAATATTATGATTACCTTTATTACTATTGCCTAATTTTTAGTTTTTGTTATTTTAATGGAACGCGAGGAGTGCACAGCTGTTGTGTGGTGGATTTGAGATAATGAATAATGTGAGATATCTTGAAAAAATTAGAGGAGTGAGTGTACGTTGTGAAGAAAGGGAATTTTACTCCATCAGGAAAGCTGAATTCAAGCAACTCAGCATTTTATAGAAGGAAGATTTCGAAAATTGATATTTTCAAAAGATCTGGACGTAAAGAATGATTCGAAGAGCAGAAAGGAGAAAAAAAAATCAATTGAAGTATTTTGCAACGAAGCTCCAGTGATGTTGACAAGATTTCAAAAAAGTGTTGAAGACTCAACTTGAGATCGGCATCAAAGATTTCCACCCAGATAAGGAGCCATGACACTAGTGTCTATTTCGAAATATCCGAACTTTTCTTGATCAGTTTATATTTCATAGTTGTTCTTTCGCACGCATGTTTCAAGGCTCCGTGTTCCTTTGTGTAACTCTTCCATTTTTACAAAAGAGAAACCCATAATAGATAATCAGTGGAACCATATTCGAATTAGACTGATACGTCACAAGAATGAAGTATGTAAAAAGAAAAAAATGAGTAGTGAAGGGTGCAATGAATGACCGAAAATAAGAATTATTCGGGACTCACTGATGATACAACCAACGGAATTGATTCATGTACACGAGCAAACCTTGATTATGATCCCATGTGTCGAGTCTCTCTCCTTCCCATATGTACATTATGATAATGAATGAATGTTATTATTCTCAAAAAACAAGCGAGCAAAGTGATATGAGTGGCAACGTTTTGTTAGAATGACAAAAACTAAATTACTACTGAATTTTAACGAATAAACGAGATGAAAGTATAAAACAGTATGGACATGGTGTTTTATCTCTAATGACCGCAAAGTCGCCCTCAAAATGATCCTGTTCTTATGATACCTCCATTCAATGCTCCTATTAATTATTTCCTCTCCAAAGTTTCTTTCGTCGCAGACGATCCTCGTAAATCGTTTCATTTGATGATAATTATAGCAGATATTGGCACATGCATCGATAACGTGAAACATGATCAGAATATATATTCCATATTTCTCGTTTTACGGCTAATCTGTATTTTTGACTGCAAAACTTTCCAGAGGTATACTTAAGCAGATTGTTCATATTTGCTCAGCTGAAGCACCATTCCTTATTCAGCAAATCTAGCTACCACAATCAAGTAATTTGGTACCCACTGAAAAACTCCAGAAAAATCTGATGAGGCCGTTTCTGATCTGAGTTATTCAAACTCATTGTTCAAATTGACCTGTATGCAATATTTGAGTGTTCTCATTCTCAAGTACTATTTCTTCTCTGAGGTTTGTCATAGACCTTCAAGAATAATGGTTGATTCCCAATAAATTCTTATAAGGACCTTGATATTCATTGTTTAAAAAACTGGACCTCTCTTGCAATCATTTTTCATGGATACGCCAGCTGTGGGCTTTTTACTAGATGCAAATCCGATAAAATTACTACTAGAATATCTAGATTGGAAAAACATCTCTGACAAATCTGACAGCATCCCCTTCAGATACGTGACGAGAGGAGTTCACTCGATGGAGGATCCATCATAATTTATACTTGTAATATAACTTTTCTCGAGTCGTCTGAATAGCTACATAAAATAGAATGGCTGATTCTCTTGAACCATACACTCTCTAATAATATTATATAAAGGAAAGTTTGATGTGTTCCACGAGTTTCTCAATTTCTACGGAGGAATACTTGGCCCCAGATCTAGCAAAAGAATTTCAAGGTCAGGGGAGTATAAAAGCTTACCACAACCAAAAGTGCACTATTTGGACTTTTCGATGCTCAATAACTCTGTATCCACTCACATTTGAGTTATGCGACACCGCAAAAAGCTCAGCTCAAGCACAGCGTAATGCAACAAATCATGGTCACAGTGACTAATCTCCTCAATAATCATTATTTCATTTTTATTTCTTTCCATCCTCAATAATCATGTTCCCTTGCAAAGACTGCGACGTCTTAATCTCAACATTGATTTGTGTTGAGAGATGAAGACGTCTCGAATCATCTACTCAATAGATTATTAGGAATTGAGTATTGTTTCCTCATCAATATTCAAAAATGAAACAAATTTGGAGTGATCTGTGATGAGAATAATGCTAAAGATCTGGTGTATGTGCATTACGATCATTACGAATATTGAATTCATTTGGAACAGAGCGCTATTTTGGGATAAAAAGAACCGGGAATATTCATTGCTTGGAACATTTCCCATTCAATCCAATCAATCACAGGATAAGTTTATCGATCTACAAAGATCATGAATAGTCTTGATTAGCAACGTTGATAGGTAAAAGTTCATTGTCAGGATATATCTAAAGGCCTTTCAAGTTTCTGAAGTCTCTGAAAAGTCCATGTTTGATGAAAAAAGTCCCCAAGTCCTTCAGAGGCCCTAAACTGCGAAGCTTGGTCGTAGACAGATGTTGAGATCCGTAGGAAAAAAAAAACGAATCCCATCATTTGAAACTCATTGTCTACGATATATAGCATTCAGGCATAAGTACCGCGAACCTTTTTGCACCTACACTATGTACCAAACTACCCTCTAAGAGCTCTACGATGGAATGTTCTAAAAAGGCCACGGATGGATTAAAAATCTTGAAGTTCGAAAGAAAACAAGCTCATCGAATTCAATGAGAAGAACTCGAATCATTGGAAGACGAAAAAGGGAAGTTTCGAAGAAAGTACTCAAATAATAGATTCCTGAAGCATTCAATTGTGGCAATTTTGATTGCTACAGTTCCACTCAGTAATATTTTTTCATTACTCTAACCTAAAAATGCCACGTTTAAATAGGATTTTAGGGTTCTCGTAATAAAAAAATATATCCGCACCTCGCTTGCAAGCCCATTTTGGGCACTGGAGGACATGTCTGTCTCGCTTCGCTCGACAGACAAACTGTCGTAGTGCCCAAAATGGGCTACCGCGCTCAGTACGGAAATATACTATTTCAATCAAAATGTATTCTGAGTACAACTATGCACTAACTTGAATTCATCCCTCTTCGATTATCAATAAATGCCGCCGATGGTCGGAGTAAGAATTCTAAGGCGTCGAATGAGCATCAAAAATGTCGCGAAATGGTTAATCTTTCCCTCCATCGGTGGGTCGAGGATTTCTCGACAGTGAATCTATACACAGATTCATGGTCCTGCTGAATCCTTTATACTCGACAGTGACAGATATTTGCGCAGTTTACAGCATCATCAGCTCAGATTATGACAATTAGATCAACATTCGCGATGAAGTTGTTTCATTGAAGATTTCATCCAGAGTCTGGAAAAAAACGACAATTTGAAAGGGACGCCTCAAAATTCTCTTTTTAGTCATTGAAAAGTCCTCACATAGTCCTTTATTGCTCTACAAGGGATCTGGTAGAGACCTTGATTGTCGGCTAAAAGTTGAAATTTATTATTGATGGTCAAAATTTGTAATCCAACATTTGATACCTCATCGCGCATTTTTGTAACCAAAGTTCGAAACTTTGCTAATCAGTATCATTAGCTGTGTTTCTAGATCGATTAACATACCCAATTTCAAATTATTACTGATGCAGTCTATGGTACTCACGCATCACATATTCAACACATATAATCACGTCGAAAAATCCTTTTTTCGTCGACTCTTATAGTGGGTAATTTGAAAAACATAACTAAATAATATCTTTCAAAAGCGGGTAACAGGCTAAGGACTTACTGTGATGAGAATTTCAACAAAAAACCAAACTTGAGGTCTGTAAACATAAATTTCACAATAAAATCATCATGCGAGGATCTTTGAATTAATCCCCATGTAACACGCTCCTTGAAAGTACTATAAATGCATTACTGTCATCCGGGGTAACTTTGGAACAGAAATTGCATTTTTTCCTCAAACCTCGCAAAACTTGTACGTCTTACATCAAAAGTGCATTGTATCTGTAGTCAATCGAAAGCTCACAGTTTCAGCTTTCGATTGCAGGGCTAATGAGGTCCATTTGGACATTTCTGGTTGGAGCTATGAGCGCTGAAAGTCGTGTTCCAAAGTTAGACACGGACTGGGGTAACTTTGGAACATAAATTGTTATCATTATTTATTCGTCAATTTCATAAACTAATTCACGCAATCGATTTTCACTATCGGTAATCAAAAGCTGAGTGTCTTAGCTTTCCATTGACCTATTGTGAAAGTCCATTTGGTTGAATTTTACTTCCACAATCGAGCATAGACACCTACAGCATACCTCACTGTCTGCACCACGGTCGATTCTCGAGGGGGAAAATACCTTCACAGTCGGTTTCAGACAAAAACTGCCATAACTCGGCTTCCGTGGGTCGAGATGAGAAGTTCCTTGGCTCATTTTGAAGCTCTCATCAACGACTACTTAAGTAGGTAGAATTTGATGGTGATATAGAAATTGAGAGATAATTTCGAGTACATGAAGAAGTGTTCCAAAGTTACCCCAGTTTCTGAAGAAAATACGTACTTGTCAGTTTTTACTCTACAGAATTGAAACTGGCTAAAAATACTCCAATGTAACAAATGGATTCGTCCAGATATGGGTACAGACAAGTGAAATCTAGCTCAGCTACATTGGATTCGACCTGCTGAAGTCGGAACTACACCACTTTTTTCCGAGAGACTGTTTATTGGATCGAAAACATACTTCTGAGGAAGTCAGTTAGCTTATAAACGGATTAATAGCTGATGAAGGCCCTTGCGCCAATGCAAATCATTGTTTATGCTTGTCCCAAGTGGAGAGAACCGGTATTAAGGCCTCAGGATCATCTACCTAGCCAACTGTACACGATAACCACTCTTTCATGGGTTGTTCCTAAGTTACCCCGGTCGACGGTACAAGCCATATTACCACCACTTTCTTTCCTACTCTCTTCGACTCATTCGTTTTATACGCCGGGTCAAAACCTACAAAAATATATTCATCACAGTAACTTATTCACCATGCATGGGTGATGGCTCGTGTAGGGATTGAAAAAATCAATTTCCCTTTTGACGAATCTAGCACTGATAAAGCAGAATCAATGCACGAGTAAAATATTTTCGCTTGTGGTTATGCTGAGAGTGAATCGTTTATTATCACCAGTTATCATTTTAGAATTCACAAATATTAGTAATGGGTCCCTTTTTGATGACACGTTTGTAGGCTCATTATGCCAAATTGAACTCCAAACGAGTCGCTGAGATGCGTCAATCACAACATCATACCAAATTTTATAGTATGCGTCGAGTGCCAAAAATCTTTGTTCTTCGCGAAAAATTTGCTGAACGTCGGCGAAGCTCCCGCTGTAACACAAGTAAGGACCAATGATCAACGTCGGTTGGAGTATGCAAAATTCCAGACCCATCATCGTGCTCACTCGCAACTCTGATGCACGCACACATTTGGCATTGCCATGTCATATCATTCTAGAGCTGTGCTAACTTTCTTCTGGAACGTTGCTCTCGCATTCGACCGTGAACATATCCGTGCAAGTTTTTCCTTCCGAACCCTCAAGTTTAATCACATCGAACAGCAGCTGCAGAGGTATACTTGACATAGTAGTCACCGGCTCACACGTATGATCCTTCGCTTCAGACATATCAGGTGCTCCAGATCCATTGCACTCGTCATTCCATTGATATCATTCTCCCATTCCCAAAATTTAGAGGCGTTAAATATCGTTATAGAACCAATTATTCAAACACGATCTGCAATTGGCACGCTTCAATTTTCACTTTGCTTTTGAAAAACAATGAGTGACCTTCATTCTCTCCCGAGGAGCCTCTCAGGCTTTCGCTGAAAGCGATGCAACGCAGTCGGAAATCGTCGTATACCTAAGTGCGTGGCGATGTGAAATTGTAATGCCAGCGTTCACCGATATCGATTGAAGATACCCAGCAGGTAAGAACGAGCGATGAATCGACATTGGAGCTGTTGGACAGCGCGGTCGAACGAGATCCTGAGGGGCTGATCCTGATGGATGGGGTGGAGTCCGCTGATTACGAGCGGGCCAAGGTGAACCTTCTCTGGTTTATATAGTAGGGTGCACGATCGCTCTCCTTAGTCGATCGCACACGCATGCGTTCAACTTTACCCCACCCGCACCGCGCCGGCGCGGCCGTCGCAAAGCACCCGAGCGCAAGCGCGCAAAGCCGCCCTCTGAGGTGCGATAGCCACGGCAACGAGCGAGACTGATTCTCGAAGAGCTTGGGCGCCCTGCAGAGAGAACGCATCGCCAGCCTGGCCATCGCGTATCTCCACGGAAGCTGCGAGGAGCAACGATTGCGGCGGATCTGGTGAGTTACTGTTGTATATGAGTAATTCCGCGCGAAAGCGGACCACGAATTGCAGACATATCTCAGATTGTTTTTCCACTATTCTTAATCGATTCTATGGTCCAAAAAATGAACTTTTTACCCTCTATGGGGTGAAAAAAAAATTTTTTGTTTCCGTGGGGAATATCTTTGTGATAGTGTTTTTAGGAAAAGATACCAATCTTTTTTCAGTAAAATGGGTGTAGTTCCGACTTGAGGTAAGATACGGCCACGCAAATAGTGGCATTCGAAAGGTCTTTCAAAAATCTATCGAAATATGTTTCGAAAAAATTTTTTTGAGGCTACGGACGCCCCTTATGAGCAAAAAGGTGAAAAACAGAAAAAATTCATTTCCTCAAAAACCTAATTTTCTAAAAATCTGGAAATCCATATTTCGATGTAAAATTGCGTGTTCTTCCAGAAACAAGTGGTCCCGATCTGTGTTTTTGGGTTCTACGCTGCTTTTTTTTTACGTTTTATCAATATTCTCAGCCTTTTCGGTTGAAAAATGAATTTTTCTACGCATACGCAGGAATTTAGACTGCTGAAACCAATTTCATTGAAAAGCCAAGGAAATTTCCTTCAAAATGACTATACTTGGTGAAGTCGATTCGATGTACTGGGACCAAAGTTAGGAGGACTAAAAAATGATGACTCTTCCACTCGAGTCACGATAGTAATGGGAAATTCGTGCAAGATCTGCATTTACCCCTCTTGAGGATGCTTCATCATTAATGTGATGTAACTTTAGGCCAAGTAGATAAAATTGACTTCGCCAAGTAGTCATTTTGGAGGAAATTTCCTTGGCTTTTCAATGGAATTGGTTTCAGCAGTCTAAATTCCTGCGCATGCGCAGAGAAATTCATTTTTCAACCGAAAAGGCTGAGAATATTAATAAAACGTAAAAAAAAACAGCGTAGAACCCAAAAACACAGATCGGGACCACTTTTTTCTGGAAGAACACGCAATTTTACATCGAAATGTGGATTTCCAGATTTTTAGAAAATTAGGTTTTTGAGGAAATGAATTTTTTCTGTTTTTCACCTTTTTGCTCATAGGGGGCGTCCGTAGCCTCAAAAAAAATTTTCGAAACATACTTCGATAGATTTTTGAAAGACCTTTCGAATGCCACTATTTGCGTGGCCGTATCTTACCCCAAGTCGGAACTACACCCATTTTACTGAAAAAAGATTGGTATTTTTTTCCTAAAAACACTATCACAAAGATATTCCTCACGGAAACAAAAAATTTTTTTTTCATTCCATAGAGGGTGAAAAGTTCATTTTTTGGACCATAGAATCGATTAAAAATGTCGGAAAAAGAGTTTGAAACATGTTTGCAATTCGTGGTCCGCTTTCGCACGGAATTACTCATATGTGGACAGATCGTGCGTGCATCGGCTCCGTCGCACTACATTCGGTCAGCTTTGTCGAACTCGGGTGTATGCCGCTCAATGTACGACCTGCGCGTTGCTTTTATTTTAACAGTACATGATGTAAGTGTACTCAACTTGCCTCTGTAACCTACTTGCCCCCATATGCCGATTTCAGAAATGGTCACTCGTTGACCCTCCCCCATTTTTTTACGTTTGTGATGTTAAAACATGAAAAAATAATTGGTTTGGATCTTCTCCGAATCATTTCTGCGTTTCCCAGAAAATTTGGATTGATTTTTCTATTTGTCGTGTTTGCACGGATAAGAAATCATCGAGGAAGTCGCATTCACTTAAACCAGTGCAAATTTATTTTTATTTGACTAATCTCAACGCACCTTTGCGCATTTGATTCCTTGTCTCAAGACCTTCAAAATCCGCTTTACAGAGTTGCAAAACTCTGATTTGCAGCAATTTCATGTACAAAATATAGAGGAGATTTGAGAAACAAGAAGCCCAACATCGGAGTGTACACAACATGCCCCCATATGGTTATCTCGGAAAGGCGCGCAGTATAGCTTTGCTTACCACTCACGTCAAAATAAGTCGGAAATAGTGTCTTGGGCCAGCTAAAAGCTAAAAGTGTTGCTGCACGGTGATAAAAACGGATCAAAGCGATGTTATACACTTTATCGACGATTTACATTGTTTTAAATGATGGGGGCAAGTTGGGTACACATTTTTGTAAACTCTCAAAAATCATCTTTTGGGAGAATTATAAAAATTTGGCTCCAGTTGGTTCAAATTGAATGTTTTTTAATTCATTTGGAGGTCTTGAGACAAGCTTCAAAATGAGCTAAGATACGTCGGAAAATATTGAGATGGGCCATGGCCCATCTGCATAACTCTGCAGAGTTATTAAGAAAATGGCTTATTGGGGGAAAGTTGGGTACACTGACCTTATTATACGCAATGAGAGCTTGCAGGACACTTGCGATTTTATCCCTTTTCAAATCATGGAGTTCGGGTTATGGATTGCCAAATTGCTCGCCCGTGTAAGTTCCAAAATTCACTGACTTTTTGAGTTCTTTTGTCGAATCCAAGAATTGAAATTTGCCTCTTCGCCTGGCGTCAACAACGAGCAATAGGTATAGTGAGTCATGTTTCGAGGTGCGCACCGATAGATCGCAAAACATTTCAATCAGAGATGACTTCTGACTGACAATTTCCTCGTTATAGATTATATACAATAGGATTGGATCAATTCAATCGAATGGCTAATCTTTCTGACACGAGACAATATAGATTATCGAACCCATTGATTTCAGATTGTTGCGAAACGTTATTCATAAAAGACAACTGTTCATACTCCTATTCGGATGATTCGATGACTATTAGCAGTCGTGAAAAGAATAAACAAAATCATCCGAAAGCGGATAATTAATTCTATCAAGTCACCCAAACGTTATGGCACTGCATGAAGAGTCCGTTGAACTTTGAACAAAAATGAAACTCATGGGTTAGGGGGACATGTCCTGCAAACGACTCATAAAATATTCAAATCTGTTCAAAATTTACATCCCAAACTAAGTAGATGTGAATGCCGCAAGCATAAAAACCGATGAAGAAGCAAACGGCAGAGTCACTGTGGCTTTCCGATGCATCCGCGTGATCTGACACATTAATTTGCATCGTTACGCACGTTATTATGTGAACTTTGATACCTAAATATTATATCATCGATTCATTTTCGAGAGCTTTTGATGTTTTTTGTTCATCCTATACAAATTCCTTCAAGTGCGTACCTGTTTTAGAAAATCTCTTCCTTGCACCCACGTGCATAGCAAAATGTGATGTCGAATCGGTAATACTTGCAAACTAGTTATTTTTGACTCATACGGATGATTTAAGGTGAGTGTATCCAACTTGCCTCGATTGAGCCATTTTCTCAACAACTCTGGTTAAATTCACTACTCTGGCTCATCTCAATATTCTCCAACGTATCTCAGCTCACTTCAAAGCTCGTTCCAAACTCTACAAAATGAGATAGGTTGGAAAATATTGATATGGGCCAGAATAGTGAAGTTAACCAGACTTGTTGAGAAAATGACTCAATGCGGGCAAATTTTGGCACACTCAACTTAATTTCTTATATTTTGTGTTGATATACATGAATGGTTCGTAGGTCTACTGTGGGTATCATCTTTTTATTGTGGCTAAGACGTGAACGTTCTGCAGACTTCCATGTTGATCTCCTCAAGGCGTCATGATTCTATATGAGCAGTTTCACGCGAAAGCGACCTACGAAGAAGGGTCATGTCTCAGATCCTATTGTTAAGGTATGTCTCCTGGTACAATCGGATATGAAAGTTTGAGCGAGCCGTGTTGTTTTGATAGCAACGCGACCTCACCGTCTTTTATGTACAATCGCGTATACACAACAAAGCAGCTCGTGCACGTACACGCTCACACACACACACGCTCTCCGCGAGGCAGAAAATTAGCATTGCGCGCGGACAAACATCATAAACATTCGAGCCCTCGTGCAAACAAAATCAATGGGCACGGGTCCCTATTCCTGGCAAGGATGAAGATAACACTTGAGTGAATGACATATTAATTTTTCAGCGAGTTCTCTGAAGAATTGTCAGAGCATTCGTAAGAACGGTCCAAAAAAGTCCAAAAAACGGTTGCCTTCTGCTGCGCCGTTCCTATCCTTCGCGTGTTACGAGCTCGAACTTTCAGTATTAAATACTCGAAAACAAAATGGACAGGCTCCTGGAAATTCCACCAGAAGGTGTGTTATGAATGGTTGAAACACCACACAAATCCCCAGAAGATTCTCTAAATTTAAAAAAAAAACCGGAGACATACCTTAACATTTTCATTCGATTCTATGGTACAAAATATGAACCTCCCACCACCTATGGGGTCCCGAAAAATTATTTTGTTGAGAATTTTCGAAAATGAAGTAAAATACACTACCGGTCAAAAGTTTAAGCTCACCCAAAATTTTTTTTTTCAACTTTGTGAGTTGAATTACTCGGCTCTATTTGGCCGTAGAGGACTTTTCCGGAGCTCATTTTGAAGGTTTTTTCACGTACTTTAAGATGGCTTTATTCATTTTTATCCGTACGGATCGGGATCTTTCCAATTTGAGCTTGAAAAAATGTCAATTTCAACGATTTTTGAGAGAATCTTTTGGCTCCTGCCAATTTGAGCCACATGAATATTTCAATATGGGAATTGTGGGATACAAAAGTACCAGTCTAGAGCTTCAAAATCCGTTTTTGAACGCCCCTCTACGCCACTTCCAGTCCGAGCTATGACACTTTCTCTGAGGGAAGATTTTTTGCGAAAACTAGCACCTGGATTCAAAAATGACGAGAAAATTAACTTTTTGGGGCATATTTCAAAGGTTTCTCATTTCCTCAATCAAGATATAGATAAAAGATGACAAAAATTATGATTATACTTCATAAAAATGCGTCTTTGTATCTTTCTCGAATTGGAGTGCTAGTTTTTGCGAAAAATCTTCTCTCAGAGAAAGTGTCATAGCTCGGATTAAAAGTGGCGTAGAGGGACGTTCAAGAACGGATTTTGAAGCTCTAGACTGGTACTTTTGTATCCCACAATTCCCATATTGAAATATTCATGTGGCTCAAATTGGCAGGAGCCAAAAGATTCTCTCAAAAATCGTTGAAATTGACATTTTTTCAAGCTCAAATTGGAAAGATCCCGATCCGTACGGATAAAAATGAATAAGGCCATCTTAAAGTACGCGAAAAAACCTTCAAAATGAGCTCCGGAAAAGTCCTCTACGGTCAAATAGAGCCGAGTAATTCAACTCACAAAGTTGAAAAAAAAATTTTTGGGTGAGCTTAATCTTTTGACCGGTACTGTACATTTTTTTAAATTCTAATAGCAGCTTTTTTCACTGAATTGCAAATAAATCGAGTTTGCTCATAGATTGAAACATACAGTTTGCGGCATTCAGATGGTCTTTCAGAAATCTTTCGGAATCGCTATCAAAAAGTTGATTTTGAGGTTATGGGTGGCCTGTACGAGCAAAAGTGTAAAAGTCACAAAACAGGGAATTTTTCAGCTGCCTTCTTTCTTTTTGATTCCTGAGAATCACATATACGATGTAAAGTTTTGTGTTCTTTCAGAAAAAAGTGGTCCCGATTTCCTTTTCGTCCGTTTAAGGCCTGTTTTTCCCAATTTTCGCAAACGTATTTTTTAGGCAGTTTGTAATTGTCAGAATTGTCTGTTTACTGCACATGCGCAGAAATGTTGACTCTTGAAACTAAGTTCATTGGGGAGTCAAGAAAATTTCCTTTAGAATGATTACTTGACAAAGTGAATTTCATCAATTTGGCTCGAAATTACGCCTACAAAATATGAAGCTTCAGCTCGAGTGCATCAATAGGCAAACGATATATCGTGCCCGGATTTTCCCAGTGTTGTCGCGGTGGCTCCGATCCATCTCATGGTGGTTATCAAGATTCGGTGGTATTTCGAACGTTGTAGCTCCGAGCCGAATTGATGAAATTTACTTTGTCAAGTGGTCATTTTGAGGGAATTTTCCTTGGTTTCCCAATGGAGTCGGTCCCAATGGAGAGCCCAAATTGCTGCGCATGCGCAGTAAACAGACAATTTCAAATTGCCTAAGGAAAAGGTTTGCTAAAATTGGAGAAAACAGGCCTTAGACGGCGGAAAAAGAAATCGGGACCACTTTTCTCTGAAAGAGCACAAAATTTTACATCAAATGTGTGATTTTCAGAAATCAAAATAATAGGCAACTGAGAAAGTCACTGTTTTGTGATATTCACACTTTTACTCGCACAGGCCGCCCATAACATCGAAATCAACCTTTCAATAGCGATTTCTTTTTTTTCTTTTCTATTTGAAGCATTGGAGCCTCGGGCGGATTATACAACCTATCATATCACAGCAGCCTCGGCAGCTGCACATAAACCCACATATAATCAGTATCTTGAACCTGTGGAGGAATAAGAAAAAAAATAAAGGAGGGTTATTAGCTTGTCTAAGTATGATAGTCTATCTTCTAAACTGAGAGCTTGCAATCAGCAAGAAAGGTACATAAATGGTTACCGGCTTGAATATTTGGTTCAGCATCGAGTATATCAGTACTAAGAGGTAACAGAAGTCCAATATTCTTCAAGTTGTACAATAAAGTCTTTCTTTGGGAGCTGTGCATTGGGCATTGCCACACAAGATGATTGAAATTTTGGAATTCGTGTCCGCATGGACAGCTAGGGTCGTTAACAATCTCAACTTTGTACAGAGATGCATTGAGATGATATGATCGTGGAGATGATGATGATCTGATGTACATCGAATTACAGTGTCTATGAGATTACGATTGGATAAATTAGCAAACCAGGACTTAGACTTTCCTTTGTACATGTTTTTGAAATATTCCTTCGCTTCCTCTTGTCCTTCCTCTTTTATTCTTACTGTGGTCCTCTCGACTGCATTTTTCTTATAAATTTCATAGGAGTCCGTGTAAGGAACTGATAATAGTTCAGGAGACTCAAAGATACAAACATTTTCAGCAATACTAACGACCATCTCATTACCAACTATACCGCAGTGTGCACGGACCCAAGAAAATTCTATTGAAAAGCCAGAGTCATTCACGACAAACAGGGTGTACTTACTTTTTATCTCATAGATGTAGGAGTTCACTTTTGCCTCTTATACTCTGCTGGATTTAAGCGCAAGCAGTGCACTCGAGGAGTCGGAAAATATACAATAGTTATGGCTCGGATGATCGACAGCGACTTTGACGGCGTTTGAGATGGCTATGCATTCTGCTGTATAAATAGATGCCAGGCCTGCAATACCTGCCGTGATAAAGATATCTAGATCTGGTCAATAGCATGCTGATCCTACAGTGTCGTAACCGTCTATCTTACTACCATCGGTAAACATTTTTCTAGCGTTTTTTGTCAAGAAAAAGTCATCAAATACCGAGTTTGGGCCATTGCTCTTCTTGAGCTCACGACCCACGTGTATGTCCACGGGTAAGACTGAGTAAAGACCCAGCTAGCATCGGATGTTCCATGGAACGTCTTTCATTTGTCACATATGCGACGTCCCGGAAACATTGGCTTGAGACAACCCTAGAACGTCTCTGGATTGTTCCGTGGTTGGACGTCACTGAGCGGCGTTCTAGTTCCTTTACAGGGACATGGCATCTAAGATATCCTTCATAGATCCGATGAGTAACGTAGAAGTAACATCCAATGGGAACGTTCCTGGGTTGCAAATAGGTCGTCACCTGAACGTTCCCTGAACGTCGTAGGAACGTTCCTACTTTGTTCCAAATATGTCGCATGCGACGTCCCGGGACGTTCCAGTGACATGAGAATGCTAGCTGGGGAACTTCATACTCGTGTGCATACAGGTTGTATTCATTGATCTCGGAATGATTTTGCATGGTTTCTGCTAAGCATGAATTGTATAATTCAACGAACTTACCTTAAGTGAAGTTCTATTGTAATCGTATGAAGCACCTCTTTCGACATGATCAACTTGTAGTCCCTTCGGTTTTAGCCAATTCACCACATATTTTGTAGCATATAAAAAGATTTTTTCCAACAGGGTAGGCTTAGGCTCTGCACTGCTCTGGTCGGTAAAGGCGAGATCTGTCGGCTTGTCCGCATGGTATCGCTCGTGTTGTGTGCTCGAAGATCCTCTACTTGCGTTTCCGGCGTCATTTTTTCAAAGCTCAGCCGCAACATATATGGGGCTCAGGCTCAAGAGCTTGAGATAGGGTCGATCTCGATTGGGTGGGATTGATCATGTCGGGAGAGGCGCTTCATACAGTTATAATAGAACTTCACTTAAGGTGAGTTCGTTTAATTGTACAATTGTATTCGCGCCTCTTCCTTCATGATCAACTTGTAGATGTTCAAAGCATATTGCGGTTGAATCGAAGTCTTATATTGTTCTGGTCTTTATCGAATGTGTTTAAGGTGTACATGTTGATCAGAACTGATGGGGAGCCAGCGATTAATATGTAGATCAAGACTTCAGTACAGCATTTGCAAATGCACGATCGTCAACAGAGAGTTGAAGGTCGTAGAATCTGGCAAAAGTTCTTGGTGCTTTTGTTCATCTAGCAGTTTTCCGCAGAGTATCAATGTTTATGCCTTGTCTTTTTGCTGCTGAGGTTGACGCATGTCTCGTAGAGTGAGCACTCAGGATACTGGTATCGATGCCGCTTGCTTTCAGTGAATTTTTGACCAAACGGCTTAAAGTTTGGGTCGATACTGGTTTGAAGGGTCGTTTGTACGAGATAAACAAGTTTTTTTTATTATTACGACTATTTTTTGTTTTGTCAAGATAGGTTTCCAGTGTTTTTGCTGCACAAATCTTCTTATTCTTTGGGTAGTAGGGCAGAACTAGCGTAGGCTGTTGTGTCCATGTTGTGTCCACTAGATTTTATCCCGATCAGAAATTTTGGTGGCTTCCCCGCGGGGGCCCCGCGGGGCTTGCCCCGGAGATCGCGGGCTCCCCGCGGGGCAAATGTATGGAGAAGCATATGAGGTGTAACGCCTTCCCCGCGGGGCCCCCGCAGGGCATCCTCGGGGCAATACTCGCATAAGTAAGTGTTATTTGAGATGAAGAGTGCGATACACTATTGCACATGTTTGTGATTATAACTCAAATCATTCTCTGAAGAGTATTCAAGTGAAACAGAAAAATCATCTCAGGCATGGAAAAGAGCCTTATTATAAGTAGAGTCCAAAATATTTACTTACTTCTGCTGTGTCCGCTGTGGGGAGATGGGTACTTTACTTTGCAGTATGTGATCATATGTGATGAAGATTGTTCTGTTTCTGGACAGTGATTTGAGTTAAAAGTGAGTGCTTAATGATATTAAAATATAGTGTGATCACCTGGTGGAAATTTTCTTGACACATCTGCAGAGATGAGGTTAACTCAAGAACATTACGCACGCCACTAAAGTGATCAGATGCTTTTCGCACTCCATGTGACGAGTGTAAGATTCAACTCAAGTTGCAGAATCAGGACCTGATCCTCTATTACAGGTGATGCACATCCTCAGCTAAGTTCTACTTCTCTGTAGAATATTTCATAAAGTGCAGGCATAGTGAAAACACTTGGAAAAAAATCTACGCTCAATTATATCTGGCCCTGTTGAGCTTGCTCATCCCAGTTTTGATAAATGCTGTTTGCTTCAAAGTGACAGGGTATAAATGAACAATTGTCACAGCATCTTCACCAAGCTCTTACAGTATTCCTCGCCTCCAATTCTTATGAGCATTCATATTCTGTCAAGAAATTTCTTCAGAGCTTGAATATTCTACTATGAGTCTTGGGGTGCTTTAAGACACTGATTTCATATTCTAGAATACTAATTGGATAGATAAACATGATGATAACTCGATCATCACCAGAATATTTACAGTCATTTTTTAGTTATGTACATAAATCCAAAATATCTTACTTTCCTATGGTGCAAAAAAGAAGATGCGAGAGATTATTCAATGAGTGCCATCAAGAATTGGTTTACTGTCACATTTTTAAATTTCTACTTCCTTTCGACCAAGTACCAAATGCTTGCACTTGATTAATTTTTGTGGTATAGCAAAGTAAGATAGCTAGGGATATACTAATTTTCCTGTGAATATTCTGGTAATGATGAGTTATATCATGCTTAACTCTACAATCAGTATTCTAAAATATAAAGTAAGCGACTTAGAGCCAAGACTTATAGAAAGATATTCAAGCTCTGAAGAAACTTCATGACAGAATATGAATGTTCATGAGAATTGGAGGCGATAAATACTCCAAGGGCACATTGAAGATGCTGTGACAATTATTCATGCACTCCCCATCACTGTGAAGCAGGAAGCATTTTTCAAAACTGGGACAAGCAAGCTCAATAGTGCCAGATATAACTGAGCATAGATTTTTTTCCAAGTATTTTCACTATGCCTGGATTTCATGTAATATTCTACAGAGAAGTAGAAATTAGCTGAGGGTGTGTATCACCTGTTATATAGCATCAGGTCTTGATTCTGTAGCTTGAGTTGATTCTGATAGTTGTGTTATGGAGTGCGAAGAGCATCAAAACACTTTAAGTATAACATCCCTGCGTAATGTTCCTGAGTTAACCTCATTTCTGCAGATGTGTGACTGTGAGGGAAATTTCCTTCAGGTGATCACACAATATTCTAAAATCACTGAGAACTCACTTTTAACTCAAATCTCAGTCCAGGGAGAGAACTTCCCTCACCACCAACCTGCAGAGTCCAGATCCCAACTCCTTACAGCAGAAGTAGGTAAACACAGACTACAGAAATATCTACCCAAGTTCTCTCTCGTTTTTCCAGTCTTACTTAAGTTTTTGAGGAATGACATGAGCTGTAATCACAAACAAGCCCAAAAAAATACTAAATTTTTCATGACAAATTACTTGTACATTATGCGAATATTGCCCCGGGGATGCCCTGCGGGGGCCCCGCGGGGAAAGCGTTACACCTCTATATGCTTCTCCATACATTTGCCCCGCGGGGACCCCGCGGGGAGGCTCTGTTGACGCGGGGGAATTTCTGATCGGGATGCGATCTCGAATCTTTATCCTTATTGAATCCTCCGATATCTCGATGTTTTCTACTCTGATGAGGGAGGAAGTTTGCATTCTGTGATCTGTCACTAGTACAAGTAAGCAAATCAATTCTTCCATTAGCTGTTGAATAGTAAGAGCTCCATTGTCCGGCAATCTCGAGGAGTGATCCAACACTATTTTTGGGTTCCACGTGGATTCGTATTTAGGTTTAGCCGGTCTGAGTTTAGCTGGCCCTTTGAAGAATCTCTTGATTCTGCTATCCTGGGCTATTTCCTCCACAACGATCAAGGAAATAGCGGGTCTGTAGCAATTAATGGTGCTGAAAGCTGCCCCAGAGTTGTATAATTTGGCGAGATATGATAATGAATTTTCTATCGACTTCTCCAATGGGTCAGTATTATTTCTGGTGCAGTATTGTCACCATTTCTTGAAGCAGCTCTCGTACTGTTTGTGGGAAGATTCGGTTAGAGAGGACAAGACCATTCCAAGAGGTTGTTCGGGGACTTCCTTTAACTAGAATGTTCGCTGGATAAGATTGCGACCACCAGGGTATATACTTTCCAGCCACACCTGTTCTAACTGGCTGCTGGAAAAGTTAAGATTGTCCTTAGCGGCGAATCTCAATGGTTGCGATATCATCATCTTTTGATAGAGTGGGTACCACGGCTGGGTGGGCCAGTCTGGAACGATCATGATTCCACGGGCTCTGTTAGTTCTGATTTTTTGTAAGCATTTCAGAATTACAGAACCACGTGGGGAAGCGTAAAAATAAGTGCTATGCCATGAAACTGTAAAGGCATCGAATGCCACTGCGTCTGGATCTCGTTGCCAAGAGACATACTTTTCACATTTCGTATTTGTCCTAGATGCAAACAGATCAATTTTAGGCATGCCAAATCTCTCTACAATTGTACGAAAGGCTCGATTCTTCAATTCAATTTCTGTGTTGGGCTCTAGACGACGTGACTCGAAATCCGCTTCTACGTTATCTCGCGAAACGATGTAAGAGGCATCCGAGGCGAATGAGGAGAATCTGACATTAACCAAGCCCCGATGTTATGATTGTGTTCAGAAAATTCATGAGTTGAGTTGTGATGTGATGAAGATATTTGAGTGCTCAGTCACATGTGAATATGAATTCTTGAACATGATAGTTGTCAAAAGTGAAGATTCTGCTCACAACTTTTGAATATCAGTGAATCACATGTTTATCAAGGATACGAGCAATTATGTCCCTTAAATTATCTTGTGACCAAAGTTTATTGAAGCGGGTCCTACTCTCCTTGAATAATTCCTCAATACTGTCCTCTCCAAGTATTGATGTTATATTGTTTGTGACCAGGGAACTACTGATTTTTTGGTTCTGGAATATATCCTCAATCAAAAGGAATCAGAACTTCTCTCTGAATCAAATGTTTATAAAGGATCTGAGCAATCATGTCTCTCAAATTATCTTGTGACTAAAGTTGACTTGGAGCGGCTCCTATTCTCCTTGGATAATTTCTCAATACTGCCCGGTCCAAGTATTGATGTCATCTTTATGACCAGAAAACTGCCGATTTCCTGATTCTGGAACATATGTATCTCCAACCATAAGAAATCAGAAGTTTTCTCATCACAATCATAACGTTCCAAGTTCTTTTTTGAGATGTCTTATATTACCCAAGCCTTGATGTTGTGATTGTAATGAAGAAATATTTGATTTCGTATATTTGAGGATATGTTCTAGAAACAGTTAAGAAGCAATTTTCTCCTCATAAACATCCAGTTATCATGGCAAATTCTTCACAATACAGTAATTTTTACTAGTCAAATTAGTTTAAACAGAAAATCAGTTAATCATGGTGAGATTGAGAAGTTGTGATTGTGAATATTGGCTAGATAACAGTGTATGGAGTGACACGAGGCAAGAAAATTGACTCTCATCAATGATTGATGAGTAATTACGAGGAGAGATGTTCATGACTTTTTATTGATATCAAGACCTGATGAGGATATCAAAGTCTATCGAAACGTTGTCCTAAATAAACAACAATTGACTCGCAAATCAGCTGTTGATTCTTAGAATTTTCTCCTCAAACATATAGGATCATGACTCGGGTGAGATAGTATTAAGGGATTCCTCAAGTAAATTGAAGCCGCTCCAAGTCAAGTTCATTAAAAAGATGATTTGAGTGGAATAATTGAGGGGGTGGGTGGAAAAAGGGCCTAAGTGCACTTAGGCCCTTTTCCCGGCCTACCGCTTTTTTGAACCCTTGAACCATGATCTATCACCCCATGGAAGTTGTTTTTTCATAAACTTCGAAAACCCCATAGATCAGAAAAAGGGCCTAGGTGCACTAAGGCCCTTTTGTCGATTATATGATGGGAGTTACGTCCTTTTATCGATTGTATGATGAGAGTTAGATCCTGTGTCTATCATCTGAGGGCAGTTAGACCCGGCTAGACTCCTTGGACAGCTAGTTGTACAGTTTTGATGGGTAAGAACGAATCGCCTAACTACGATGCTGCACCATTGGACACGAATGGTTCGCCAATCATTTTGAAGAGAAAAGCATGACCTCACTATTTCATAAGCTTTGAGAGGGGAAAGAGCTTTCTAACGTCCCAAGGTCATCTCTGTGTCGTACGGTTTTTTAAGTAATCCTCCAAAAAAGTTGAAAATCAGCGTTTCATTAGTAAAATCGTGTTCCGATGGATTTCAATGAAACAACCTGATTTTTTTTCAACATATCTTCGGAACTCGGACAAATAGGAGAGCAGTATTCTTATATCGACAACCTGTGATTGAGGCCTCTAAGAAAATTGATAAATCATAAGAATTGATTTCTAACCATGTTACCTGTAATCAAGACGTTAGTTAACCACTTCATCGTGTTTGCGGGGTCATGTTACAGCGAAAACGGTTTCGAAAACTATCAGTCTTGGCGGTGGAAAGTGGTCAAAAATGCAAAAATTATCTTTGAAACAAATTTCAATCCAGTATTTGCATCTCTTGTGCATGCGCGTCCTCTGATGTCTCTAAAAGTAATTTCAATTGATAGCCGCCTGGTGTAACTCACTTCAGAATGGTCACTCGAGGAAGTCGGTTTGACGCGTTAGATCACGAGATCTAGCTGGTCCAAAAAATGAAAAACTCCAAGGTATCGAGTCCGTGAACCCGCGGCTCCTCCAATGGACGCCAAGAATGCGAATTTTGAGTCGGATCGTTCCCAAGACGTGAACATGTGTTTTTCGTGTATTTTTTGATGTAGAAACCGAATCCGTGGTCAGTTTCGTCCCCAACCTTCAGGATTATCTGGTAGGCTCAAATGGAGTAAGATAGGCTAAAGTAGGTTCAAGAAACGAGATCAAGTAAGAAATTGATTGGGCCCCATTCACTGTGGCGCCCGAAAATCGGACTCGCAACGGGAGTTCGGAGGGTCCGGGTCATCATACCTCACTAAACTTTTTTCACAGTCTCGTACCACCTAGAAAATGGAGAATCCAGAGTGACTCCCTCAAATGGGCCTTCTGTCCAGAGCTACAAGCAAAAACGTAAGAATTGCCCATATAGGCCCATGTCAAAGTGATATATATATATATATATATCACTTTGACATGGGTATATATATATATATATATTACTGTGGGCCGAGAAACCACTTTTTTTCGATATCGATACGCTTGGGGTCGGAAAAGTTGGGTTTCAACTAGTACATCTGGAAATTTTTTCGCTGAGCGCTGAGAAACCACATCTTCAATTGCAGCAAGAGCCGTGAAGGTTTTTTACAAATTAACACAGGTTCAAATGGGAAAGTACCTTTCTTGCTCATTTTTCCTTCACTATTTAGCACGTATTTCTGACGCATTTTGACATTTTTCAACGTACTTTAGCTCATTTTGAAGCTTGTTCCAAACACTTCAAAATGAGATGAAGTACGTTCAATTTCGCGTCATTGAAGCCGAGCTATCTCAATTTTTCTAAAACTTGAGTTATAACGAGAAAAACCGAAAATTGCGATTTTGACCTTGAGTAGCTTGCTGAACGATCGAAACTCCGACTGATTGAACAGCACATGAAATGTTATGTTCGAAAGTTCCCTCAGATCGTCTGCCATAGACCTCTCAGGCTATATCTGATATCATAACAACCCCTCCTTTTTCCTCGTACGGACATGAGATCGACAATGGCAGAGTTACGTTTTTTTTTATTTTTCATCTTTCTTTCTGGATTTTGTATTTTCTTATTTATTTTGTAATTTTCTAATTTTCATTCCCTCGTCTTTTCTGATTCTTTCATCTTATAGTTATCTTGATTTCATTCTCATGTTATATTTTCGATTATTCCCCTACCTCTTTGAAAGATATTCCATACTTTCAATAGATTTTGGAATCATCTCACAGAGGATTGAAATCTTTCTTCGAATCGAACTTTGGCAACCAACGCCTAGATCGAAGGGTTGATAATATATAGTTTTCTCTATTTCCCTCACCATAGACTTTAGAAAATGCCTCCGTTATCAGTTTCGGTAGCGGTTCACTGAAGACCGGCATCCACCTAGTGGTGGCGTGCCGAACTAGCGGAGGGGGTGCTACGACGCGACGGAGCCCGTATGAGAAAGGAGGAGGGGCTGTCATGATATCAGATATAGCCTGAGAGGTCTGTGGCAGACGATCTGAGAAAACTTTCGAACATAACACTTCATGTGCTGTCCAATCAGTCGGAGCTTCGATCGTTCAGCAAGCTACACGAGGTCAAAATCACAATTTTCGGTTTTTTTCGTTATAACTCAACTTTTAGAAAAATTGAGATAGCTCGGCTTCAATGACACAAAATTGAACTTACTTTAGCTCATTTTGAAGTGTTTGGAACAAGCTTCAAAATGAGCTAAGGTACGTTGGAAAATGTCAAAATGCGTCAGAAATACGTGCTAAATAGTGAAGGAAAAATGAGCGAAAAAGGTACTTTCCCATTTAAACCTGTGTTAATTTGTAAAAAACCTTCACGGCTCTTGCTGCAACTGAAGATGTGGTTTCTCAGCGCTCAGCGAAAAAATTTCCACATGTACTAGTTGAAACCCAACTTTTCCGACCCCAAGCGTATCGATATCGGAAAAAGTGGTTTTTCGGCCTACCCTAATATATATATATATATATACTTATATGGGTATACTGGCAATGCTAGCGTTTCTGCTTGTAGCTCTGAAATGAAAGCCCATTTGATGGAGTTACTCTGGATTCTCCATGTTCTAGGTGGTACGAGCCTGTGGAAAAAGTTTGGTGAGATTTGGTGACCCGGACCCTCCGGACTCCCCTTGTCAGCGTAAGTGTATTTCACGGGCACGATTTCTTCATACATAGCTATTTTTTGGAAAATCATAACTCCGACAGATTGGATTTCTCATCTTATCGTTGTTTGACTGGGGAATCTAGACACCTCCGAATTCCCCTCAAAAGATTATAACAATGAGACTCCGGAAGAGAGTTTTGTTTAGGAATCGAATCTCAGCACGAAAGTGACTACGTAAAAGGATCTTATCACTGCAGAGAGAGGTACCCACAAAGTCACCAAGACCTCGAAGATTTTCTAAAAGAGCCCAAACAACAGGAAAATTTTGTTCGAAAAAGGGCCCAAGTGCAAGGGTATTGTTAAAAAGAGCCTCAACGTAGAAGTACTGGTAAAAAGGGTCCAAGTGCAACAGTATTGGTAAAAAGGGCCTAAGTGCAACAGTATTGGTGAAAAGGGCCTAAGTGCAACATTATTGGTAAAAAGGGCCTAAGTGCAACAGTATTGGTGAAAAGGGCCTAAGTGCAACATTATTGGTAAAAAGGGCCTAAGTGCAACAATATTGGTAAAAAGGGCCTAAGTCACCGGAAAAACTCGTTCAAAAGTAACGGGTACAAATAATTTTTCCTAGGTAATTGAGTCTATTTTGAAAAGAAGAGGTCTCTTGGTATTCTTTCCTAAGTTTGATCGTTTTCGAGTAATGAGAAAAGCAAATTTCGCGACTTCTAACCCTCAATGCGATGCTCTCATGACAGCACTTCGACTTGGAGGTCGCGAAATCTGCTTTTTCTCATTAGTCAAAAACGATCAAATTTAGGAAAAAATACCAGGATACCTTTTCGTTCCAAAATTGACTCAATTACCTAGAAAAAATAATTTGAACCCGTTATAAACAATTTTAGCGAATTTATTTAAACAAATTCCATTATAACTTAGATCAAGAATAACTCCAAAAGGATGCACTTTACGGGAAAAAGTATATGAACCAATCTTGTAGATCATTCAGAGACCTACAAAATATCTCTGAACAAGTTTTCTCGAAAAACCAATATTTTCCGACTTATAATGGAAAAACCGAGAAAAGCACGGAAAAATGCATGTTTTTATTGTTTATTTATGCCTACCCCCAATTTTTGAATAATAATCCTCATCAATATTGATTATTGGATGTGCCACCTATCATTTGAGCTCAAATTTGGAGGGTTTGGAAGAGTTCAGCCGGTTACTCCTAAAAGGAAGCGTATTTTCGGGGCTCACTCATTCGACTACTTGCAATGATAGCAGATAAGTTTGTCGGTTGGGAGATAGATCCAATAATTGATATTTTCTAGAGTTATCTGTGAGTCATTTGGAACTTTTGGAATATCCTCAGGCTTGACATACATTTGTTTACGAAAGCTCATCAGATGGCCAAGTTCCGGAGCGCTTATATACCTGCTCTGATGGTTGTAATCGGCGATATAGGAACTATATCTATCTTCATAAGCTCGTCTGTTATTGCTGCGGTGGGTATACACGGTGTGACATTGGATATGATGATCCGTTGGGCTCTGGAAACGAGAGATCGTGCTAGAAGTTCAGTATCGCCAACTTTTATTTTCAGCTGATTGTCGATGATTCGATTTGCTGTAACCTCTCTCTTCAAAAAGAAGCAAATACGTAAGTTGGAAATCCAGGAAACATAACAAATATCCAAAGATGAAACTATTTCGGCTAGAGCGGTGGCATAGTCTTCAATTATAAGTTCTTCAACTGAGTCGTAAACGATTGCATTTTCTCTAGGTGATGTTTTTTCTTGTTGAACAGTCGAAGCAGAACTTCTATTGGCAGAAAAGTTTCTTATTGAGTTGGCCATTATTTACAATAGAAGACCGCCAGCTCTTTATTCAAGGAACTGTGTGAATCTCACAGAGATTCAAAGATGCAGCTGTAGTCTACGAGAAGCACAAAGACACCAACATTTTTCACTGTGCCATGCGGTTTGGCTTATCGAACACGTGTTATAGAATAGAACAGGCACGCGCTTGCGAGCCTCGATTGCTCGTGTACCCAAAACACGTCCGAACTTTACGACGTTATGATCGCGAATGATAGCGATTTCGATCGATTTTTGGAAGACCTTTTGAGTGCCGCAAACCGCATGTCTCTAACTGTAAGCTAACTCGACTTATTTGCATTTTAGTGAAAAAAGCTGCTAGAATTTTGAAAAAAATGTATCTTACTTCATTTTCGAAAATTCTCGACATGGTTCCAAAAAAAAAATTTCCGGGACCCCATAGTTGTTGGAAAGTTTGTATTTTGTACCATAGAATCGAAAAAAAATGTTAACAGAAGGATCTGAGACATGACCCTTTTTCGAAGGTCGCTTTCACGTGGAACTTCTCATATGTATGACAAATTATATCATGTGTGTGTTGGTCAACTGTCAGGTAAGAGATATAAATATGGGACTGCATGGCAAATTAGCCAGCCTCATCCTAATAGATCGACGGCACAACAGATCGCGGACACGCTAGTCTTATTGGTGATGATCGAACAGCAGCTCATGTGTCACACAAAATCTTTGATCCGCCGGACATGGAAAAGTTGCAATTAGAACTAGTAGTCATCGAGAAGGACTCAGGCTAGACTAGCAGTCCAAGTAGAGTTTAAAGGAATTGGAAAGAAATGCAGCTGTGGTAATAACATACTGTAAACCGGGGTGACTTTGTGAGGTTTTCCCGAAGAAGTTTGTAAGTGACAAGTTTGTAAGTGACGTAACTCCCTTCTGTAAGCTCTGTCAGGGTCCTGCAGGAGGTCATTTTGAAGCTCAGAATCTCTCCTTTTATCATAAAAAGACAGAAGGAGTATGAAGTAACTTAGAACAGCTCGTTTTTTCACTTGAAAGGGGATGAGAATGATGTCAATTTTCTCTACATCGCAAAAATCCTCCTTAACGAGTGTTTAAAGGGTTGCTAAGCTCTCAAAACTTGTGTCAACTTGTCGGTAAGGGAATTTTTTTGAGGAAAACCCATTGCCGGCAGTGTTTTGAGTCAGCAATGCATCTGAATACCGATAGCGATGGACGGCAGTTATTTCCTCGGCTGGACCGGGGTGACTTTGTAACACTGATTACTGTATTGTTTGGATGCCCAGGTGAGGTTCTACTGTAATACACGCATTTCATAATCATTTTCAAATCTCTTCAAGCTGTAGGGGTTCTATCTAAGGATATAATATACCGATTCGGTCCTGTATAAAGTGATCCAAACCAATTTACAATCTCAGAGAGCCGATCTCGCACTCTTCGACCACATCGCTATTCTCATTTCAAAGTAATATGACTAGTGAATTATTGTGAAATTTAGCTCATCAAGATATGACATCTCTCCAGATCAATCAAATTCTTCTATCCATCAAGATCCCAATGCTCTGATTTGAATTTGTGGTGGATTGAAGAAAAGCCAGAATCTCTTCTCAAGGCTGCAGCTCACTGAACCGAGACCCCACTATGCAGAAAACTTTTCCTTCTATTATTCTAGAACGATTTCCACTTCATTTACATCCTGAAAATGTCTCAACGATACCAGAAGCGCTATTCTTTGTATTGTATCTTTGAGATTGAATGGTAACAACGAGTTTGTAAAACTGATGAAAATTATCCCCTTGAAATTTATTCTTACCTAATGATTCGTTCACCAAGATTTCAAAATGGAAGTTCATTGTTCGATGAGTAGTCTCTTGATTTTATTTTATTTCATTTTGATCAATAAAGAGCCTATTGACCCTTATAACATCATTCGGTACATAGGAGATGGAGCTTACCAGCTAAATAACTCAAAGAGATCACATATAAGAACTCAGGACGTGTTGCTTCACTAGTGTTCTGAATGATTGGAGATTTTGAGTTTGCGTATCTTTAAGGGTAGCGAATTCCAAGTTCGCTGTAGTTTAGCAGTCCTGGACTGATGCATATAAGTTGTCTCATAGGTCTCTCCTTCAAGAGGCCTATAACTCCTCACATTATAAGGGATTTGCCTTCCCTGGAACAGTGACAGAATAGTAATACAATTCACTAAATTATTGGACAGATTCGATCGCGCACATGTTGAATCTCCTAGAAATGTCAGGATAATCATGGTTGCTGTAACTCATAGG
Source organism: Eretmocerus hayati (assembly GCA_029851415.1). Lineage (NCBI taxonomy): Eukaryota > Metazoa > Arthropoda > Insecta > Hymenoptera > Aphelinidae > Eretmocerus > Eretmocerus hayati. Next base: position 113,211,728 of record CM056743.1, read on the forward strand.
GTGATAGATTTGAATTTCTCCAACTGCTTCTCAAATTAGCTCCATAGATCTAATGTATCCTGCTATCACTATGATCAATTTATCCAGATCATTGTTTGCTCGAATGTTCATCATCATCTCATTTATATTCTCGACATCAGGTGCACAAACAATTTGATTTCTTCTCCACGAGTTTCAAAATACCCTGATCATTCTGTGCCACCATCCACACAAGTGTTCCGAGGAAAAATCTGACCATGTTCAGGGAGTGAAAATTTTTTGTCTCTCAATTTGGCCGCAGATTCTGGCACTCATATTTTGCATCTTGAAATGATCAGTGGAAATCTTTCGAGTTGGGACATGAAACACACTTTTGACAGTGCGCGGATGCACTCTAGACCAGATTCGGGCAAAAAGATGATCTAAATTAGCATGAGCGTTCGCTTCGAGTCGCTGTTATTATTCGGATTTGAGTGTTACAAAATCACCCCGGTTTACGGTGTGACTTTGTAACACGGGAGCGTGGACTGTTTTTTGCGAATATTCGAAAAACCACTCAAATACAGAGGGAAGATGTTACACCATCTTGATGCTGGAGTCAAGACTCACATTTTGACCTACCATAAGGTCATGAAATGCGCTTGCATCGTAGAAAGATTCAAGCCGGGAGTACAAAACTGCTTCCGGTACAACAAATTCCTTACTTTCATTCGTTGGCTTGCAAAATACAGTCTTCTCAGCCCATATTTTGGGAATTTTAGGGTCAATAGGGGACTTTTGAGCGGAAAATAAGGGACAAATAAGGGACAAGATAAAATTTGTTTGGGGGGAAAATATGATTTTTCGGGACTGAGTTTTATCAGACACCCATGAACATTTGTATACTCAGCTCATAATAGGAGGTGAAAAGCGCCGAGACATGTAACTACGAATCATTCTCTTTTATATCACCAGGTTTTGGGTCGGGGGTCAGAGATTTTTTTCCAACCCTTAGTAGAATTAGATACATATTATGGAAAAATGTGAGGTGCACATGAGTTCCAAAGCCCCGAAAGTAGTCCGTGCTATTTTTGTTTCTTTTTGCAAGAAAATCGATATTTTCATTTTCTGATTAATTACTCATCCATACAGGACCCGATAAAAAAGATATTTCCATACTTTGACTCAGGAAGAGCTGTTCTACGAAATATATATCCAAGTTCAGCAAACGTCGATATAACTTGAAAAGAAAACTTTTTTCGAGAAAAACTGGAATTTCTAGGCATTTTTAAGCTCTACTTGATTTCACATTGGACATTTTCAATTTTCATCAGACAACAAGTTTTCCTACTGACTCATCATTTCTCGCATCATATTGATGTCCACTTTATGATTTTATTGCTTCCAACGGAGAAAATTCCATTTTCGAGCCGCTGCGAGAGAATGGCTCAAAAAAGCATTTCCACCTTTTCGAGCTATAAAATACCATATGTTTCTCGTTTGTGAAAATTGACGCTTTTCCACAACAAGATACAAAATATCAAGCATAACATACTATTACATCACATCATATCTGACAACGCGGTTTGTATCTGATTCTGGTGTTTGTCAAATCTTCTCTCTGCTTCCTCAATCGCATTCGGAAGAATAAATGGAACTATATCCATAGGGATGAAGCGATAATATTTGTGTCATCTTGTTAGAAAAAAGAACAGGCGCAAAATAAACCTGTCCACCCTCTCAAATTTAATACTGACGCCTTCAACTCAAAGACTTCCATGTGACATTTGAAACCTACAAATGCAATCTGATACAAGATCACGCCTTATCCACATACTCCTTGATCAAGAAAGTGCGAAGGCCTAACTCAGCCGGCCTGTTGGATTCTGACTTTTAAATTTCCACTTCTCGGGTGAGCTCAAAAATAAGGGAAATAGGGGACAAATTCGGATTTTAGGGTAAAATAAGGGACGAGCTTGAAAAAAAGGGAAATAGGGGAATAAGGGACATGGCTGAGAAGACTGAAAATAGTATTCACGCATGCATACGAGTGTTTGGTCTTATCACACTGCTGTCTTTAAAGCGTATAACTGAGAGCCAAATGCACAGAGAGTCTAGTTTACGAGAAGTCAGTCATGAACAGACTTTATAGGAAGAAAGATAGGAAGGGGCAGGTGGATTACCTATAGTTCTTCACTAAACTCTTAATACTTTCCTTGGGCCGCATGACTGATACATATGATGGGTGAGATCAGCTGATCAACTCAGGGTCCGCGAGTGCTGACTGACCAGAACTAATTAGCTCTGTGAAGGCGTTGCGATGACTACTGGATGAAAGCCACTATTGCATTCTGCCGGTCATGCGGTGGATGGCGCTGATCTCCGACTCGTGAACTTGTCTCGTCCATATCAGAGTGTGAGGCAGTCTGCTATACCACAGAAACGTCCGAAGACTCATCGCGCCGAGCATCGCGCGATCGAATTATTTCGACGTCTACATGTGCACGGCCGCTGTTTGCATGAAAAACAACGTATGCGTCCAGCCATCAGAGGAGACAATTGAACCACGCAGCTGATGCCCGTCTATAGAGCATGCTGGCGAGCCGTCCATATTCATTCATACACTCATCCGTCTCTCATACTCTCTTCGCGAGCAGCTTAATAAGCAGCACTACCTTCATTCCATTTCCGGCGCAATGACGTCACAAAAGAGCCAAGCACCTACTAATTCTCCGCTCTATATATGCTCTCTGACACCGCTGTATGTAAGTCATGGTAAGTCAGTGTACGAACGTGAGCGTCTAGACGTGTGCCCGTGTGCGAGCCAAGAACCATGCCCTTCAGTAAGGGTTCAAAAAGAATTTTAAACAAACGCCTTCATTCACTGCGCGTAGAAAAGTTGTAGGATTCGCGAGAGATTTTGGCACAATGTAAAAGAGATAGAGTTCGGTAGAGGTATGGGAATCGCAATGAAAAAAATTACACGATGCATGAGAAACTGATAGCGAAGGCGCGTTAGCTGGGTGGCAAAATACACTTATCGTTGGATGCAGCAGACAGTATCAGGCAAAGATAAGTCGCTCGCATATGGCTATGTATGATGACCCCCACAATACACGGCCGAGTTTTATACATAGTTCCCCCAGATAACATTATTTAATCACTAGACAGGTAGTGGACGAACTAGGGCCCAGTGAAGTGCAATGAAAGCGTTAAAAAGGCTAAAACTGACCACGAATGGAGTGTGTCTGTATTCACCGGATAGTTATATGATTACAAATGTGAAATTGGTGTCAATGGAAAAAGATTCGTGGGCCCAACATTTTCACGAGCGTTTTCCTTAGTAATTGTTAGAATGTTCAAAAACGTAGTAAAAATCGTCTATTTTCTGCGCATGCGCAGAGATTTGGACTTCTAAAGCCAATTTCATTGTAAAGCCAAGGCAATTTCCCCCAAAATGACTACTTGGCAAAGTCAGTTCCATGCATTTGAATCGTAGCTACAACGTACAGAAAATGAACCCTCACTTCGAGTGTGGCAAGTAGGCTGGATGCTATCAGGCGCGGGTTTCCTTCTGCTGTCCCCAGTACCTCTGATCCACCCCTTGGCAGTCATCGAGATTCAGTCATCTTCTGGTTGCTGTAGCTCTGGTTCAAATGCATGGAATTGACTTCGTCAAGTGGTCATTTTGAAGAAAATTTTCTTGGCTTTCTAAGGGGCTTGATTTCAGAAGCCCAAATTCCTGCGCATGCGCAGAAAACGAACGATTTCCAAGTGCGAAAAAAATAGATGCTCGAAATACCAATTAGAACGCAAAAAAAGAATTCGGGGCCATTTTTTCTGAAAGAACACAACATTTTACTTCATATATCAAATTTTCAAGGATCTGAGAAATTGTGTTTTTGAATCAACTTTACAAGACAGGTTTCAATAGGTTTTTGAAGACCTTTCGAATGCCGCAAACCGCATCTCTGTATCTTTGAGTGGATTTGAGAAATATGCATTTTATTGAAAAAATACGCGAACTTTTTTTGTTGGAGATAGTTCAAAAGGATAAAGTAATAAACGTTGGAGATACCTGGAAAATTCTCTTTGGGGAGCCATGAGTGGTGAAAAGTTCATATTCTTCACCATAGAATCGAATGAAAAAGTTATGAAGAAAATCTGAGACATGACCCTTCTTCGTAGGTCTGTTTCGCGCGGAACTACTCATACACGTATTTTTATGGGATGATCATCAAAACATCGCGTCATTCGTAAACAATGCCAGTTAAAATTCTGCCAAAATTCAGTTACATAGATTAAACTCTTGTGAATAAGCTAACGTTAAAAGAAATAAGGATCACGGATCTATTCATCTTTTAACTTCGAAAAATTCGAGGGAAAGACTGGAGCAGCAGTCATTCAATCGCGATGCGCGTGCGCGAGCGCGGGCTTGGGTCGGTGAGCTTGGAGCATGCATGTATTGTGGTCAGTGCGTATCAAGGAGGTTGAGAGGCCTGAGTCTTTAGCACAGGGCGAGGACTGAGTTGACAAATCTTTGGTTGAACCATGATCTTTTGCAATGACTTGTAATAAAATGCTGCAACTGTATGATTATAGGAGAGCATTCATATATCATCTCAATACTGATGACTCTCTACTCCATTTCTGAGAGCCTCAGAAACTATTTACAATCAAAAGTTTTGCTCTACGATTCCTCGACATGAGTGCGTACCCACCATGAATCTACGCGCGGAGTCTCATGGAGTCATATGACTGGTAAATGGAGTTCTCTCAAAGTTACAGATGGTTCAGAGTCCATCATCAAACATCAAGAGCAGGGTCAGAGACCAAGTTAAAGCTTGATGTTACCTGGGAATTCTGAATGACTCGATTCAGCAACTTAACTAAAATAATTCCTATAAATAACTATTCCCCTCTATTCCACTTTCCGACAGCAGATCATGTTTTTGACATCATTCTTAAGGAAAAAAGTACACCGTTCTGTCTGTTATTGAATATTTTCTGGTTTAACTATGAGCTGACACAAAAAATACATGTTCTGGAATAGCGGAAACACGCTGTAATGTGACATTTCTCATGCCACAACAAGACGTCAAATATATTTTTTCTTGATATCGCTAGCCTCCAGAAGGCCTCGCACTATTTCAACACGACATTTTTCATTTTTTATGGCCCAGAACCATATTTTAGTTGTATTTGGATGAATAACAAAGTTGTATCATATGGGAGAGAGGTCACGACGCGCGGCGCCATCTAGAAGCTGCGTCCTTCTCTTATAACACCCATAGTTTGCACATCGCGCGGGTGTACCACGAAAAATACTTATAACAGGCACACATTCTCTGGACCCGGACACACTCCTCGGTAAAAACATTTCACGTGATATTTCACGTGAAACAGGTGAGATATTACGTGATATTGGGCCATAATATCACGTGAAATCTCACGTGATATTAGATTTTAAAATGCGTATTTCTGCATATTTGAGTCGATGCTGAACGTTCTGCTCAGTCCTAAATGATGCATCGAGGCTCAATTATTAGCTCGATACCTCAAATTAATCTAGAAATGTGAAATATAAACCGAATAAAATCCGACAGGCGAGGCGTATGTGCCGTTGGCCGGCGACTTCTGCGCCACCACGCCGCGCAGGTGTCTCACCTGAAATTTTACGTAGAATCTCACGCGAGATTTTACCTAAAATATCACGTGAAATTCTACGTAAGATATTCATGCGGGTCTCGGTCAGCTATTCCAGGTGAGCATAGTAGCTGACATATATATGAGTGATTCTGGAGCAAGCTTGACAAAACCGTCACCAGGGGGGTCTGGGAAAAATCTGCAAAAATTTTTTCCCATTAGTACTATGTTGACATAGTACGAAAAAATTTTTTTCAGATTTTTTCGGCCCCCCCTGTGGGCCTCAGGGCCCATGAAAGGGCCATTTTAGGCCCTTTTTTAGCCTATTCTAGGAAAATCATAGCTCCGATGCAATTCAATATTTTTCAACGTACTTGGGCGCATTTTTCTCGTCAAGACTAGTACTTTTGAAAAAAAATTGTCCAAGGCCACTTAGTGAGCCTGACGACTTCTGCCACCTATTTATTGAGAGCAAATTTTAGCGATTTTTGGGCTTGCTCCAAAGTGATGTAGCTCCCACTAGACATGTGATAATCGACTTTTACAAGTAGTCATTTTGAAGGTCTTGAAAATACCTACAATTTGCCTACTTGTAAAAGTCAATTATCGCACTTTTTGTTGGAGCTACAGTCGATACAAGTTGAGCAATTTACGAAAAAGTCGAAAATTCAGGACTCGATTCCAAAAATATATCTTAATTTTTTTTCACCAAACTTGTGCGAAAATCTTCTTTCAGACATCTACTTCTAGTAAAAAAAATTTGGCGGAGGTTATTTTTTTTTATTTTTTTTGCCGAGCGTTACAAAATGCCGCATTTCGTGGTTTTAGCAAAAACAGCATCTTTGACCACGGTCACATATGCTCCCATCTGGACTGATGTGCACCAATCTGTGTGAAAGTACTCCCCAAAGTACCCCCAAGTACGTGTAAGAAGTTGCGGGGACGAGCCTCCACCCAGGAGCGAGCTGTAGGTTCTATTTACCGTGTCAAAAATAGGCATTATTTTGGCTATTCGAGCGTAAACGACTGAGAGCATGATTTTACTCGTTCTGGCTCACAAATGAGATAATGGGGTAGAATGAGGATCCAAACATACTTTTCCGACTCAAAATGACTATCTAAACACAATTCCGAGGTCAGTTTAGCTCTAAAATGTCTTCTAGTGCCTCAACGGTGTCAGAACCCGTCGACAGAATCTAAGTTCTTAAGGGACAAAAGGACGACTATTTAAAGCAAAACTGACCTCGGAATTGTGTTTAGATGATCATTTTGAGTCGGAAAAGTATGTTTGGATCCTCATTCTACCCCATTATCTCATTTGTGAGCCAGAACGAGTAAAATCATGCTCTCAGTCGTTTACGCTCAAATAGCCAACATAATGCCTATTTTTGACACGGTAAATAGAACCTACAGCTCGCTCCTGGGTGGAGGCTCGTCCCCGCAACTTCTTACACGTACTTGGGGGTACTTTGGGGAGTACTTTCACACAGATTGGTGCACATCAGTCCAGATGGGAGCATATGTGACCGTGGTCAAAGATGCTGTTTTTGCTAAAACCACGAAATGCGGCATTTTGTAACGCTCGGCAAAAAAAATAAAAAAAAATAACCTCCGCCAAATTTTTTTTACTAAAAGTAGATGTCTGAAAGAACATTTTCGCACAAGTTTGGTGAAAAAAAATTAAGATATATTTTTGGAATCGAGTCCTGAATTTTCGACTTTTTCGTAAATAGCTCAACTTGTATCGACTGTAGCTCCAATAAAAAGTGCGATAATTGACTTTTACAAGTAGGCAAATTGTAGGTATTTTCAAGACCTTCAAAATGACTACTTGTGAAAGTCGATTACCACATGTCTAGTGGGAGCTACATCACTTTGAAGCAAGCCCAAAAATCGCTAAAATTTGCTCTCAATAAATAGGTGGCAGAAGTCGTCAGGCTCACTAAGTGACCTTGGACAATTTTTTTTTCAAAAGTACTAGTCTTGACGAGAAAAATGCGCCCAAGTACGTTGAAAAATATTGAATTGCGTCGGAGCTATGATTTTCCTAGAATAGGCTAAAAAAGGGCCTAAAATGGCCCTTTCATGGGCCCTGGGGCCCACAGGGGGGGCCGAAAAAATCTGAAAAAAATTTTTTCGTACTATTTCAACATAGTACTAATGGAAAAAAATTTTTGCAGATTTTTCCCAGACCCCCCTGGTGACGGTTTTGTCCAGCTTGCTCCAGAATCACTCATATATATAACCTCGCCGAGGTTGAGTCGCTCAGTGTTTCCTATAAATGGTTGTTTCACATCTCTTTGAACTCTCCCAACCGCAATATAACCCCAAAACTTGAACACATCACTGCAGAATGAGATGTGAAACAACCATTTATAGAAAACACTGAGCGACTCAACCTCGGCGAGGTTATATATATAGGGGTGTGTGTGTGTGTCAGCTACTATTGTCTTCTGCTTGCCTGGAATAGCTGACCGAGACCCGCATGAATATCTTACGTAAAATTCAGGTGATATTTTAGGTAAAATCTCATGTGAGATTCTACGTAAAATTTCGGGTGAGACACCTGCGCGGCATGGTGGCGCAGCAGTCGCCGGCCCGCGGCACATACGCCTCACCTGTCGGATTTTATTCGGTTTATATTTCCCATTTCTAGATTAATTTGAGGCATCGAGCTAATAATTGAGCCTCGATGCATGACTCAGGACTGAGCAGAACCCTCAGCGTCGACTCAAATATGCAGAGATACGCATTTTAAAATCTAATATCACGTGAGATTTCACGTGATATTATGGCCCAATGTCAATGTAATATCTCACCTGTTTCACGTGAAATATCACGTGAAATGTTTTTACCGAGTCATTCTCACCAGGAAGCCACGATTCTCTCACAGGCCATCTACGAGACATTTGTTCTGACTTGCGGCATGGTTATGCCAGGCAGTACCCACCAGGCCATCACATGTGCTGTCTCCGAGACGCGCGCTTTTGAAATTCAAAACGGGCGATTGTGCGCGACCCGTGCCCACCGCATTCACTACAACTGGCGTACCGTGCAGCAGACGGCGAATCTTCGTAAGGATCAAACTCGAAAACCATCGCTCAAATGTGGCAAAAATAAGCGAGAAAGTTGTAGAACTTGTAAAATCGAAGAGTTTGAGCGGTCGTGAGCCTAAATCCGAGCAAATTTGAGCTAGTAGAGGCGATTTCGAGATTTGGCGTGTTTTTAGCGTCAGCGTCGCAGCCGCCACTCAAGCCGCGGGCTCGCATCCATTCTTTCGAGCTCCGTAAATCTTTCAATATTGCTCTGATTGATATCCACAACAGCTCAAAATCTTCGTAATTAAATTTCCAACAACTTTGTCGCTCACTGTTAGCAGGTTCAAGCTCCGGTTTTCTCTCAATATCACAAAAACCCCGTCAGCGCCTATGCTGTTCCTCGCGGTTGTCATTGGCATGGCGCAGCATGGCGTCACCCCTGCAGTACGCCAGTTGTACTTTCAAAGTCAGCCACTACGTGGCGCTCCGCTGAATCTCGGAGCGATATTCGCCGCAGCTGGGGCGCGGCGCGGTGGTACTCATTGGGCGAGAGCCAAGATCAGTTCAGATCCAAGGGAAAACTATTCCCGCAAGCAAAATTCACTCGATCCACGTATGAGAAACCACCCGTTATAGGTATAGAAAATATCCGGCCGCGAGCGGAGCGACAAGATGACCTTGATGCTGAAGTGCATAAAAGCGTTTCAATGATGAAAACATCGCTTAATCTATGGCTCCAAAATGGGGCGGTCAATCAATCCGAGATTATGCACACTCTCAGACATACTTCAAACTTGTACGAGCGCAGTATCAAGACGTTTTGTTTTATATTAGCGCACAACTGCCTCAAACACATTTCCTGAATTCCTGATTTGATGGAAAATTCGGGTCCAAACAGAAGAATGTGCATACCAAGGTAGTTCGACTAACCCTTCATGGTGCCACTTCATGCCATGATAATCACATGAGAGTTGTGCTGAAACACTACCAGCACGGTAACTAAAGGGTTAAAACTGATAGTAAGATCAAAAGTGATCGAATAGGGAGATAACGGCGGAATCACTCAGGGGCTTGTAAGATCAGAGTATTACACCGGAACTGGTGGAAGTCTTCTGAGTGACTATGTTCAGGTTGCATTGTAACAGGGGAGAATCGGTCCAAACATTGCTGTTTAAGGCTAGTCCGGAGTCCCCGCAAAACTGCAACCAGACACGCACCGGCGTAGTCTCAGGTTGCGGGTGCATGCAATGATTCTGAGAGCGGTATTATTGTTTATACGCTTTTATTGGTACTAAATGTGTTACTCAGATACTAGGCCACCTGTGGAATCTTATAACACGATACCATGCAGAGTTTCATGGCATTTCATTCATTAGAAATCGAGAAAAGCTTGAAGGCAATTTTTTAGTGGGACATAGTGCGTCCGCGACTATTCCGATTCATTCCTCAATAACAAAACAGCTTTGGCCAAAATCAGATACTAGGCCATCTGGGGATTGGAATTCCCTGTCGAATAAGCCCTCCCACGCCCGAAAATTCTGAATCTAGCTCGCAAAAACCTTGAACTAGTGTGAGCATCGAGCAGTATAACTTGCTCAGCGAGCCAAAGAACTACGATTCTCTGGAGATATAGAATGAATCTCCGGGTGTGGAACAACTCATTCGATGGAAAATATCATGGTGTTTCAGTTGCCATATCTTGTTTGGGTCGGAAATGTGAGGTTGAAATACTATGAGGCAAAAAAGTGGTTCGTAATCTCCCATCGCACATGCAGTACGATCAAAGCGCCATCTATCGGGCAAAATATTCGAATTCTCTACGGACTAGCCTTAAAGGAGATTGACACTGTTAAATGCATGTGATGCCCCAACGCTGATCTCGCGCTGATCACAATGGGCCTCGTATGCAGCCTTTACAGCCTGACATGACCTAACCTTTAGTTTGATTATGTCTTGGTCCTGATCCTGAGTGAGTGAAACTGGAACAAATTTCAAATAATGAGTTTGATGGGAGAGTATTTGACACTCGCTCAGTGTATAACAGTGCGAGATAGGGAGGGTAGCTTCCCTAGTGCGAGGTATGATATTAGATTCACATATATATCAGGGCGTTCACAAGTGTCTCGGTGAGTCGCGGCATGTTTCAGTCGGATGTGATGCAGGTAGTCGCCTCACACAGATATAATTGAAGCACACAGCAGACGACGCGCGGAGCCCGATCACGCGAAAAGCGGGCTTAAAAATTCACTTACAGGTATCGGCTTGTTCCTTATGAAAAGTCCATATAATTTTTGGGAGCTCTAGTTTACTTGAGCGGAGCCTCATCAAAATTTCATTGTCAATCGATGAGCATTTTGCTTCGCCACTCCATAAGAGATCGTGTTACTTTGAATATACGAAAAAAATCATGGCTCCTCTTAGGAGTACCCGAGACTCACAGGATTCTGCACAGGTATCTTGAATACCACCATCTTGACTTCTGCCAAGTGCCGTGATTTTCTGAACATTAAATTGATTTTCTTGTGAACGCCCCAATTTCAAGATGTTCCGAATCCTGAATCCAAAACTCTCAACCTGCATTCTCTCTTAATCTGTAAAAGTCATCCAGTAAAACGCCTCACTGATTCAACTATAGTAAGTCCCCCGTCACTGTTTCCGTGTGTAATGTACTGGAGAACCAGTAGATAGAGTAAATTGCGCATGCTCGCAAAGTAGGTAGCTCTCGCTGGACACTAGTGAGCCTGAAGTAGTGAGATGCAGATGCATCAAAAAGATCAAAAATCCGAGCGCGCTCATTGGTCACGGCAGCCGAGTGGAAGGGCCCAGCGGAAAGCCGTATGCGTAGCACGTCGTCTTCTGTATTGATCTTTTTGGTTTCCAGCCAATGAGCGCGCGATTTCATCATCTGCATCTCACTACTTTAGGCTCACTACTGGACACTGAGCTGTGGTGATTCAGCCTGCACCGAGTCGAGCATCTATTCGTGGTTTTCCCGCTCTTACTGACCCGGGCGTTGGACGTGGTCTCGTAGAAGCTGAATATGTGGTTGAGTTTTGGTGAAACATTCGCATTTGTTCGAGTTTGTCCCGTACTTGCAAAAGCTGAGTATTAGTTGATTTCTCGTGTTTTGAGCTCTCGTGGAATATGTGCATGTGTTGGAAGTTCTCGTACTCGTACAAACTGAGTAGTTGACTCCTAGTGGAGCATATGCATCTGTTAGTGGTCATTCTACTTTCATGGCTCGTGGCCTTGTGGAGGTCGAGTATCTGAGTCCTAGTGGAATATGTGCATGGGTTTGTGGTTATGCCGTACTAGTGAACACTGATGAACAGCCGAGCTCCAGCTTAAATATTTGTGACTTGGATTATACAGGATACTTTACTATCACGAGATCATCTGTAACATAGTACCTAATGACTCAATAAATGATCAAATCTACGGGATTTCAGAATTTTGTTCAGCTACATTGGCTATATATCCAGCCGCCACCCGCGTCCAACAATCGCCAAGATTTAGTGACTGAATCACTGGTTATCGAATATACTGGTCACTGGGACCCAGTGAACGTGTCTGGACTGTATGAATCAATGAGAGGCAACTATTTTCCAGTGAAATTTCACTGGTTGACTTTTACAGAATATATATGAGTGATTCCGCCGGAAGTGGGATTTTCCATGATCCAAGCTACCCGAACCTTCTGTCACTTAGAACCTATACATCTTAGCAATTTTCGAAAGTGTATTCTATTAGTGCACGACCAGTTGATAGTTTTTGAGGCAGTTATGACGTCCCCGCATTTCGTAAAGCTTGGTAAAAAGTCAAAATGTCAATTCCGTCCCCTGTAGAACCACCTTCGACTCTCGCTTTCACTGCAACGCATATGCAGAGTCAAGAACCCCTATTATATGTAGCTACGCACTTCAATTTGGAATACCTACTTGAAACAATATAATCCACCACTTTGAGACTTAAAATTGATTCCTCACATCGCGCCGGCTATCTGACATTTTGAAGACAAGTATGCACCAAAACTGCTCCGAAGTTTCGGTGCAAATTCGTCGTCAAAAATTGCAAGTTCCGGATCGTCCACGAGGTGCTTTGAACCAATGAGATCGTCATCGAGAAAACCCAATACACCTTATCCATGCGCGACACTATCCGGAAAACTCGACCCCGCAGCCGAGTGATGTACCATGTAAACGTGTTTTCCAAATGGCGTACAAGATTTTCGATCCATTCCGTCCCCATGTTGTGCTCCTCGCTAACGCGCTATATCGCTTTGTGAAACACATTTTTTAGTATTTCGTTGCATTAGAGCAGATCTATGCGGAAAAGAGACTACGGTTAGTTGGCGAGCAGTGACAATATTTTTTGAGGCCAAATGTCAATTCCTTCCCTGTCAATTCTGCTCCCTTGGCAACTCCTTAAAATACACATATCTTTCTTTGAGTTCAATTTTGAGATACGTAATAGTTCTAGATACATTCTATTCGTGCTCAAACAAGGGGAAATCAACCGCTATGAGACACTGAAACTCGGGGCTGAAATAAATTTTTGACTCAAATCACTCCCTGCGACGATTTTGGCCCAAAAAATCACACTTTTGGCGGAATCATCCCCATTTATATATACCGAAGGCTCCAAATTCTCTGAAACAGTTTCAGCTTACCAAACGCTTAGATTGCATTGAGACTCATTTAATCAGATTGATGAAGAGAACGTTCAGAACACGCATGATTATGGAGGCTTGGATCCTTGAACCAGGGGATAAAAAATACTCGCAAGGGCAGAGCCCGGGTTGCCTATCAAAATGTTTGAAGCTTTGCACCCGCTATAGATTTGAGAAATTTCAAGTAATAACTCCACCATACGGATCTCCTGTCTATGACATTATAACTCAAAGCTATAGCTTTTGAGCAGATCGGACCCTCGCCCAAAAAAAACCTCCATAGCGCCCTGCGGTACTTTAGCTGAAACGTACTCGTAAATATCTGCAACTTGCTGATGCTGACGGTGAAATTTTCTTGAGTCCTCCTTTTACTAGTATCAAGATCTTTCCTTGGTTCTTTGTACCAATCGAGCGACGCACGATGCAGTAACACTACGCCAAATATTGGATGGCTCGTGTCGCTCAGGTGTAATAGTGGCAGCTGAACCAGCAATCAAACCTATTGGTAAAAATGGCAATGGCTAAGCATACATCGCAGGTGCAAAGTAACGGGGGCCGAGACGCGCGGTGCGCGCCAAGGCCTTGAACGTTCCACGGCCGCGAGAGAGGTGCTGCGTCGCGCTATTTATTAGGACTCGCCATCTCCTCTTCGAAGCGGAGAGTGTCAAGCATTCTCACAAATGCAACAACACACACGTATACGTAAGTAAGCAAATGTCTTAGCGTGGCGATACAGCTTTATAGATATTATCGCTGCTAGGTTGAAGACAGATAAATAACTCAGCTACACGGCTAGCGTTGGTTGAGCAAGCGGGCCCACGCACTCTTTGCATCAGCGTCCCGCATACACCTGCCCGCTTGAGTGTCCGCTCGCACATCAGCGTCAGAACCGAGCGACGAGGTAAAAGCCGTGTAGACGCACACATGCAAAGAGAGACTCGAGAGTGTCGCATGGCATACGAGAACGATTTTTCTAATTGGAACGTGCCCACGTCACGCTCACTCTTGCTTGAAATCTGTTCCTCTCCATTCTTGATGAGCCGTTCACAAATATGTAGTTTTCGATACAGCCGTGATTTGGGTCGTATACCATTCAGCGAGTTTCATGCCCTTATCATTCTCATTCATCCGCGTAATCTCGGTTACTCGCCAGTTTTTCATTCAGCTGACGAGCGTTTTCAATGAATCTCATTCTATCTACACTGAGGAGCGTCAAGACGATGCGATAGTAACTGGTACTAATGCGCATCGTAAAACCAACTGGGAAGATACTCACACTACCGCATAAGCGTCTCGCAAACTGTCGAATTGGTAATGGTTGATATCTCACGTCGTCAGAGATACACTGAGAGCAGCCATTAATCATATACCGGATTATATTCTTATCGTTGTCTCAACGATGCCGTATATCGTACATGCAACGCTAAGAAGTAGTCCCTTGAACGTTCCGATCGTGCCACCGACTCACCGAGATAGTAATGGTTACTATTCGAAAATTCGGTCAAGCATATGAGAAGCGGGGATGGTGGTACGGATTGTCCGCGGTGGCATGCCAATATTGCCAACTATTGTCAAGGATCCTACTTGATTAGCATTGATTAGCATATGGGGACGGGCTCACGCCCCCCCTCATTTAGTTTGACAGCATTTAGGAATCACAGAGGCCTCTAGGCCTCTACTAGCATATTTTGTATTACCAGGTTTGAATTTGATGCAGAAAAGTATGTTGTTTCTATTTTGAAACCAAGTTATGTAACAGCGGTAGAATCCGTTTGCAGGTTATAGGTCCTGCGTAGCCAACCAAGTGACTTTGGATGGGCCCAAGGTTACCTCTCTGGTGGATATTTGTGCCTTCCATGCATCAGCTAAGACTATTCATTGATAAATAAAATCATCCTGCCATGTCTCTAAGCTATGAGAGCAATATCCTAGACAGCATTGATCTTTGCGGAAGAAGTGCGCGCCTGCAGTTAAGCGAGCTGGCACGAGCATGGATAGTGCAGTACATTGTGCTGGTATACATATGTGCACTCGGTCTTGACTGCGTGTGCGCATGAGAGTTGACGAACTGATAGACCGGTCATTTCGTACGCCTCCTCGCTCACTTGTGGAACTAATTGAGGGCAAACGCATGTATCTTGCAGCTACCACAGTGACTAATCTAGCAACATTGTCTCAAGAAAAATCTTCCCTTCTATCGATAATAGAATTAACATCTAAAAGATCTTTTGTCAACCGATGTTTGAAAATTACAACGAAGAATTAACATCTAAAAGATCTTTGGTCAACCGATGTTTGAAAATTACGACGATATACGTTTTCACAATCCTCATATCACCCCACTTGTCCTCTTACTCCCTATTGAGAGAAATTTTTTCAATGTTGTTCTGCCTCAGTTGCACCGGATGCGTCGGAATATGACAGAGTATCCTGATGGGGACCCATAATCCTTGGATGGCGCGGAAGTGAGGAGATTTTTCGGTTTCAGTTTTCCTTCCAGTCTTGAATCCAGATGTTTTTGAATGATTATGATCCAGAGAAATTTACACTATTCCATACCATTAAACACTTTTATTTAACTTCACCTCGGCCTAGCGCTTTGTAACTATAACTAGTGGTGCATGATTTTAAGCATCCGGCCCACCGCCAACAGCCAATCATGATCATGAGCGGCATGTCAAATCAGGCAATCACAGTCATGAATATATAAGTTCTGGGGATATCTCAGGAATCCCCCCGGTCTTGTCAGCAGTCGATCGCGAGTGACTTTACCAGCACAACTGTCAGATCTTTTAGGTTATATTTACGTCCAGTTGCGTCAGTGTCTGATGACTCTGATCTACTGGAGCTCATCAATAGACGCTGTTATTACGCTTCACCGAGCTCACATAGTTTTCTCCGGACTTGGCTCGTCTATTGTTCCACAAATTTTCGTACTCGGTCACATATTTTTGAACACGTGTTCGTGCAGGCTCAGGGCTCAGGCACGCATGAGCCAGACCGTGAGCTAGGGAGGATATGGGGAGATCGATATCGATGCGACTGATATGAAGTGACGGTGCGGCCACATGCAATACAAGGCGTAGCCATTTGCATGAGCTTTCGGCGCGGGCGGCAATTCAATTCAAAGTGAAATTTTCAAATTAATCGTATTTTGTTACTGGGCCTTAAAAGTTCTGGCCACCCGTTGTTCTGTGAACCAGTCTTCATTGCAGGATTCAACAACAATACTTTACTCTTTGGAAAAAAATGTTACTAAGTTTTGTAACATAACTTGTTCAGGGTATTTCAAGCAATTGTCTTCTGTGGTGGTAGTTACCAGTGGGTTAAACCACCATATGGCTCATTCAAGTCCAAATTACAGAGTTGAAAAATTTTTGTATGACCGATATGAGAATTTATGACAAGAAACTTTTTAGGTTAGTTTTCTCAATAAGTGGGTTTGATTGAAATAGGTAGGTAACATGTGATGTGATTATAGTGAAAGTTCTATGGCGTCCAACTCCAAAAATAATAGATGTTAGTTGTATTATCAAGCAATGCGTACTACCAACGAAGAAAAATAAATTATCCTAGATAACCAAATATGTATTTATTTGCAGTATTTACAGCAATTCCAATCTCTAGAAGTTGTGGATCTTGGTTTTTTCCCACTGGAAGTCAAGAGCACCCTCATTCAAGAAATACTGAGAGAGTTCATAACAAACTCTTTCTGGTGTACCCAGTCGGGGGACTGGTTCATCATGTGCTACATCTTCAAGTTCACTGGGGTCACAACCTCCAACATTTTCATGCTTATCTCGTTGGACCTTCTTTCATCTCTCTTCATACATGATGAGAAAATTGTGCAAACAAACACAAGCATGCACTGTTTGGAGAGCAACTTTCAGAGAAGTCTTGATGGGGTTCTCCATAACTTAATTGCCAAGTCCTGGACTTGCACGGAGACCCAGATGGAGTTTGTTATGAACTCTCTCAGTATTTCATGAAAGAGGGTGCTCTTGACTTCCAGTGGGAAAAAACCAAGATTCACAATTTCTAGAGGTCGGAATTGCTGTAAATACTGCGAATAAATACATATTTGGTTATCTAGGATAATTTATTTTTCTTCGTTGGTAGCCCTGACTAAAATAAAAGAGTCTTGAAAAGAGTCTTTAAAAAGACTCTTTAAAAGAGTCTTCTCGAGTGTTTCATTATAGAGAGACAGTAAATGAGACTCATGGCTGATAAGACTCTTGTAGAAAAAGACTCATGCTATTGCAAATACTCCGATCATGTCCACTGTAACTTTCTCAACTTTTTTTAGAACAATTTTCCGGTGCTTGCCTGGAAGAACGATGAAGGTACGAACTGTAGAATAAGCTCGATGGATGGAATGTCGAATCAACCTGGTTTAGAGGTCAAGAGGTATATCCCTGGGTTCACCAATCGAGCACTGGATTTGACAATTAAATTTAAAAAGTCCTGAAGATATCTCTCACGCGAAAAGAGACACGTTTTCTGAGAGAGTCTTTGGCTTGCGAAAGTAGGGACTCTTTTACTGTCAAACTCATTCTAAGTACTTAGGTATGCGTATTTTCTCTGGCACGCAACAATCGTCAAAGAGTCGAATTGTTACAGACTCTTTGACGATAGGACTCTTCAACCATATGACTCTTTGACAAAATGACACTTCGACAATGAGACTCTTTGACAATACAAAAATTTGGCGATATGACTCCGCAACATTAAAATTATTCCGGGATATCACTAGCTCATGAATATATCTGGAAGCGAACAGTGCGCGCGGCATGCGATTTATAATCTTCGATTCGTGTCTACTGTAATTTTCTTAAATTTCCTCAGAACAATTTTCGGTCGCTTTTCTGGAAGAATCATGAAATGCAAAGTTGGTGTGCCAAACAAACCTCGTTCAGAGGTTATGAAGAAAATCTCTTGGTTTACCATTCAAAGTACTCATTGAACTTGACAATTAAATTGGAACAGTCCTGAAAATATCTCTCACGCGAAATGAGATTCGTTGGCTGAGAGAGTCTTTGGCTTGCAAGAGTAGAGAATCTACTGAACCACGAGACTCTTGTACTGTCACACTCCCAAAATTATTCCAAGGCAATAATATACGTTCTCTATCGCACAGCAATGATTTCACGGGGGATGCTTCCAACTCACCTTCTTTCTCCAGCGGATGAAAAACTACCATCGCAAACGATCAGAACATAGTTCTCTCATTTTCCCCCGAAAATTTCCACGTTTCTTGTTTCACTTATGCATACAATACTCACCGTAGCTGCTGAATTCCTGCTAAAATAGCAGACCTCTCTGTACAAGGTAAGACTTTGAAAAAAATTCAGATAAAATCCAAATCATGCTTATAAGGCTTTGAAGAAGATTTTCGAAAGAAGAGGTTTCTGAAATGTTCTCGAATAGTTTCTGAAGTTTATTTGCGAGATGGTAAAATATAATTTCGGAACTTTCTCCCCAAAAATTTCCGAACAATCTTGCATCAGGAGATTCTTGAAAGGTACTGGAAGCTCTCTCAAATATTTTGAGAGGGTCTGAGATCTCTCTCTGAGATTTCAGAAAAATATCCCGAAGAGTCACCGGCAAACACTTCTGCAATAATCCACTACCAAGCTGTCAGCAATCTTTTCCCTACAGATTTTGGGAAAGGTTTCTATAAGTTTGCTGGAAGATTCCGGAGCCATCCCCCAAATTTATCATTTAAGAATTTCTCTGAACAATTCACTGATGAAAATCTTTCACCAATACGATTTAGGAAGACTTTTGAATACTTCTCAAAGGCTACCAGGAAAATTGAGAGTGATATTTCACGAGTATCATTTTCATACATCATTATATCTTTTAGAAAGGTTTTCATATAGGGTGTTCTTGAAATATTCACAATCCACCGATGAAATATGCCTGAATCATTTCTGAAAAGTTACCATGCTGTGTGGGATGTTGGATTAAAGTTAAGAGACATGATCCAAGAATCTCAGTAAAGAGTTTAGGAGTATCATATCCAACTTATCCCGATCATTGGATCAGAAAATATCCACTCTCAACTAACTCACCATACGAATTGACTTGCTTGAATGTTTCTTTGCAGCGGGGAGTCCTGAGCCAAGGATCCACCAGCTGAAATCTCATGGCACTCAAATGGTGAAACTAATTCTCTTGGATATCCATCAGCCCACACTCATTCCCCTGGAATTCTCATAAATTTCATGTTTCATTGCAGTATGAAATTCACTCAATCTGGTGTCCAAGTGAAGAACGAATTCACTTTTTATAGTTTTGATCCTAGCTATAATAGGAGTCCAAATTCGAAAAGATGGTATGATCAATGGTTGAAATGCAGAACACAGATAAGAAACAAGACATGATTAAATTGAAGGTACCTGGAACACATTGAATTGGATGAAGACACAGGTTTGTTCTCCAAGAGTAGAACGACCCCCCATGCAAACAAATCTAAGAAACAACCATTGGAAAACATTGTCTGAATCTTATCAGGATGATAGTCTCCGGAATTGCTGAAGGTACATATAAAGAGCGCATGACAAAGATAAATCTAAATTCCACAGAGTACATCAGTCATGGAGAGATCTGGTTACTCCAATGGCAAGACAATTTTGCAATCAAGTTCAGTCGGTCATCTGTGATGGAACTAGAATAGAAATGATGGAATAAATTGGCAAATTCACCGAATTCAGAATGTGAGTATTTTCACCATATCAATTTATCATACCTTGTTCTTAGTTGCATCAGAAACTAATTGAGAGAAGTCGATGGGATAACTTGTGACCACATATTGTGTATGAAGTTCCAAGTTCCAACCTTGGAAGACTCCATTCACTGAAGCCCATGTGTGATATGATCTGTCTCGGGATTTCACCAATTTCTCACCAAGGATACGAACTTGTCATAACTCAGGATCTGAATTGATATACTCATCTGATTGGGGACAGGGCTGCTGGAGCAGCCGAATGCCAAACTGAGCTGAGCCTAACAAATTTTGATGCCAAACCTCCGAATGAGATTGGATATCACACCATCCTGGGAACACTCCCATATAGAACGCAACACTCGAAGAAGAGTTCCATGAGAGGCTCTCGGATTCTTTAGACTACACAAATTATCGCGATATCGCGGCTATTTGCAGCCTGATGCGACTGCATGAAACGTGTCTGTCCGCGCGTATATATTTCTCAAACGCGCTGAAGTTTGCGACTAATTAATATGACTCCGTTCCGTTCCATTGGACATTCAGTCGACAAAAATTCTCCTGGATACAACGCCCGAAGGATAAGCTCTCCATCAATAACGACAATCTGCAAATACAACCTGCAATTAACGGAGCCGGGGATTTAAAAATGGTCGGTGCATTTGAATGGGAAAGAGAGAGAGGATCCGCAACTTCTAGGGACCCTATCTCTCTACTCTCTCTCTCTCTCACTCTCGTATTCTCATTCGAATGATCGCGAGTTCGAATGCGGATCCGTTGATCACCGTTGATCACCGTGATCACCGTTGATGACCGTTGAGCTGTGCCGTGGGGTCCAGAGTTTGCAGATTGGCGTTGTCGAAGAGGCAGGAAGAGCTCTCCTTCGGGCGTTGTACCCTGGAGAAACTTATATGATGAGTCATCACTGATGACTAAATGCTCGACCGGGCGGGGTCATATTCAACCTCAGTGCGGTTGAGGAATACATAGCGGACAGACACATTTCGGTCACTCAGAACCAGGCTGCAAGAAGTCGCGATATCGCGGTAACTTACGAAGTCTAAAGGATCCGAGAGCCTCGCAGGGAACTCTTCCTCGAGTGTTGCGCCCTATATAGAAGCATCCCTGGGATGACGTGGTGGCTAATCTCATCCAAAGGTCTGGCATCAAAATTTGATAGGGTCACAACACAAGTCTCAGTTTGGCATCCGGCTGCTTCAGCAGCCCTGTCCCCAATCAGATGAGTATATCAATCCAGATCCTGAGTTATGAAAAACTCGTATTCTTGGTGAGAAATTGGTGAAATCGCATTACAGATCATATCTTCCGAAGTTAGAACTTGGAACTACGAACACACAATGTGGGCACAAGTCATCCCATCGACTTCTGTTGGTTAGTTTCTGATGCAACTAAGGAGGAGGTATGATACATTGATATGGTGAAAATACTCACATTCTGAATTGGGTGAATTGACCAATTTATCCCATCATTTCTATTCTAGTTCTATGACAGATGACCAACTGAACTTAATCGCACAATTGTCTTGTCACACGAGTATCCAGATCTCTGCTCCGTTATTGATGTACTCTGTGGAATTTAGATTTATCTTTATGATGCGCTCTTCAGGGTCAAAACTATTGGAAGTGAATTCGTTGTTCACATGGACACCTGATTGAGTGAATTTCATAGTGCAATGGATTATGAAATTTATGAAAATTCCAGGAGGATGAATGCGGGCTGATGGATATCCAAGGGAACTAGTTTCACTATTGGAGAGCCATGAGGTTTCAGCCGGTGGATGCTTTGATCAGGACTCTCCGCTGCAAAGAAACATTTAAGCAAGTCAGTTTGTATGGTGAGTTATTTGAGAGTGCACATTTTCTGATCCAATGATCGGGAACAGTTGCATATGAAACACCTCAACTCTTTTCTAAGATTCTTGGACCATGTCTCTTAACTCTAATCCAAACATCCCACACAGCCAGGCATAATAATCTTTCAGAAATAGTTCAGAAATATTTCATTCAATCATTGTGGATATTTCAAGAATACTCTATATTGAAACCATTCCAAAATATATAATCATGTATAAAAATTGTACTCGCGAAATATTAAACTAAATTTTCCCTTGGCCTTTGAGGAGTATTCCAAAATCTTCCTAAACAGGATTGGTGAGAGATTTTCATGGGTGAAATGTTTACAAAAATTCTAAAATGATAATTTTGTGGGATTGCACCAGAATATTTCAGGGAACTTATGAAAACCTTCCCCAAAATCTGTAGGGAAAAGATTGCCGACAGCTTGGTAGTGGATTATTGCAGAAGTGTTTGTCAGTGACTCTTCAGGATATTTTTCTGAAATCTCAGAGAGAGATCTCAGACCCTCTCAAAATATTTGAGAGAGCTTCCAGTAACCTTTCAAGAATCTCCTGGTGCAAGATTGTTCGGAAATGTTTGGGGAGAAAGTTCCGAAATTATATTTTACCATCTCGCAAATGTAACTCTAGAAGCTATTCGAGAACATTTCAGAAACCTCTTCTTTCAAAAATCTTCTTCAAAGCCTTATAAGCATGATTTGGATTTTATCTGAATTTTTTCAAAGTCTTGCCTTGTACAGAGAGATCTCCTGTTTTAGCAGGAATTCAGCAGCTACGGTGAGTATTGTATGCATAAGTGAAACAAGAAACGTGGAAATTTTCGGGGGAAAATGAGAGAACTATGTTCTGATCGTTTGCGATGGTAGTTTTTCATCCGCTGGAGAAAGAAGGTGAGTTGGAAGCATCCCCCGTGAAATCATTGCTGTGCGATAGAGAACGTATATTATTGCCTTGGAATAATTTTGGGAGTGTGACAGTACAAGAGTCTCGTGGTTCAGTAGATTCTCTACTCTTGCAAGCCAAAGACTCTCTCAGCCAACGAATCTCATTTCGCGTGAGAGATATTTTCAGGACTGTTCCAATTTAATTGTCAAGTTCAATGAGTACTTTGAATGGTGAACCAAGAGATTTTCTTCATAACCTCTGAACGAGGTTTGTTTGGCACTGTTACCATCTTTGCATTTCACGATTCTTTTAGATAAGCACCCGAAAATTGTTCTGAGAAAATTTAAGAAAATTACAGTGGACACGAATCGAAGACTATAAATCGCATGCCGCGCGCAATTTTCGCTTCCCGATATATTCATGAGCTAGTCATACCCCAAAATAATTTCAATGTTGCGAGTCATATATCCAAATTTTTATATTGTCAAAGAGTCTCATTGTCGAAGTGTCATTTTGTCAAAGAGTCATATGGTTGAAGAGTTTTATCGTCAAAGAGTCTTTAACGATACGACTCTTTGACGATTGTTGCGTGCCAGAGAATACGCATACCTAAGTACATACTTAGAATAAGTTTGACATATTGACAGGAAAAGACTCTCTACTTTCGCAAGCCAAAGACTCTGTCAGGCTACGAGGCTCTTTTCGCGTGAGAGATCTTTTCAGGATTCAAATCCAGTGCTTGATTGGTGAACCCAGGGATTTACCTCTTAACTTCTAAACCAGGTTGATTCGACATTCCATCCATCGAGCTTATTCCACAGTTCGTACGTTCATCGTTCTTCCAGGAAAGCACCGGAAAATTGTTCTAAAAAATGTTGAGAAAATTACAGTGGACATGATCAGAATATTTGCAATAGCATGAGTCTTTTCCTACAAGAGTCTTATCAGCCATGAGTCTCATTCACTGACTCTCTATAATGAAACACTCCAGAAGACTCTTTTGAAGAGTCTTTCAAAAGACTCTTTTCAAGACTCTTTTATTTTAGTCAGGGAGTACGCATGGCTTGATAATACAACTAACATCTATTATTTTTGGAGTTGGACTCCATAGAACTTCCACTATAATCACATCACATGTTACCTACTTCAATCAAACCCACTTATTGAGAAAACTAACCTAAAAAGTTTCTTGTCATAAATTCTCATATCGGTCATACAAAAATTTTTCAACTCTGTAATGTGGACTTGAATGAGCCATATGGTGGTTTAACCCACTGGTAACCACTACCACAGAAGACAATTGATTGAAATATCCTGAACAAGTGATGTTACAAAACTGAGTAACATTTTTTGATGAAAGATGTGTCTAATCCTACTCGAAAGACTCGTACGCACTAAACTTACAAAATCTACAGATAAATTCTTCCACTTGGGAAGCTTTAACGAGTCACAACAATCATATTCTCTGCATTATCTGAAGCTCCCAACCTATAATTAGGTTCCTACAAGGACCTGCAATAAACTTCCTCTAAAAAGATTTCCTTAAACCTAAATTGTGACTGCATTTGAACTCAAACTTGAAAAAGGCATATCTATCACATTGTTTGTGAAGGTTACATACCGAACTACTCCCATAGGGCACAAAATGTGAAATTGGATCTTTGAAAAATGTGAGTGTAGACTGAAATCTCACATCCATAACATCTCTCAGCTGAAAGTAAAACAGAAAATACCATGGCACATCAAACAAGTACACGATAACTATATGCCATGGCTCATGAACAAGTACACGATAACTATATCCCATGGCCCATGATTAAGTACACGATTACTATATACCATATAATAATTATAATACCTGCCTCATACCCTATTTTTTTTCATTGTTTTATTCTCATTAAAATCTTCTGTGGTGACCCCCTTGATGTTGGGGGTTTCAACAGATTATTAAACCCACACGCACACCCGTGTGCTAAAATACGCTTTTGCTTTCAAATTGAATCGGACGCGCGCGCCAAAAGCTCCTTGCAAATGGCTGCGTCATAGCGTTGCATGTGGCCGCTGCCTGAGCAGAGCTCATCACCCGCCTCATTGGCGCCGAAATTCGAATACGATATTATACGACACCCATAGATCATTCTTCTCCAAGCAGCGCGTACTCTGACATAGTACTTTTTTCATTTCTATCTCCTTAACATCATACCAAGGTTGACAAAGTTTCTTGGTATAGTTCATAAAAGCGTTTCTTAAAAATTCTTTCTACTCTTACTTATTCAAGTTATAAAAAGTTGTTGGAGCTATGTCTTGAGAAAAACCCTGCCCCGAATAGCACGATTGAGTTGTGTAACTGGTAACCAAAATGTTCAACACGTTTAAGCAAGAATTCGCATGTATAGCACCTGCAAATTGAGATAATTTCAATGACACATAGACAGTCTCTCTCTATATTTGATCGGAGCTCAAACTTCTTTAGCCCATCCGAAAAGATATCGCAAGACCTTCAGAATTGAGATGAGGTACTCAAAAAATATTGATATGCACGATAAATTGACGGGCTCTAAAAGAAGAGATTTGCGAGTCCAGTGGACTCTAATACGTAATCCCTGTGGGGTAAGCTCATCGTAACAAGCCTGCAAAGACACGCGGTGGAAAATGCCACATCAATGAAATTCGTGCGAGAAATGTAAAAATAACTCGTACTCACGTGCACGGAAGGTCTCACCATCGCCTCTAACATTGAATACCTTCTCCGACATCGAGGTGCTGTTGAGTGTAGGTGCTCAAATATCACAGAATTCACATAGAAGTGAGGTATGAGACCTTGATCCTATACTTTTTCATGATGTTTGAATTTGTTCAAAATTGGAACCAATACCAAGATCTTCATTTGTCATCATCCAAAAATCTCAAATAATGGCTAATTATGAGGATGTGTGTTGGTATGCCAAGTTGTGAGAGATGTCATTGAAAGGAAGAGAAGTGTCAATATGAGCTAATTTAATCATGGCACACATATTAGTCTGGTTATTGAATTGACGATTCTAGTGGATCTTGTGGTGGAATCGAATAATCAAAAGTATCGAAGGTGTTCCTTGCCTTAGTTGTGTATCGGTTTGATAAAATGAATAGACAATACATTGACAAATGTAAACATTGACTCTTTTGGAATAATTGGGTTAATTCGGCTAGATAAAAAAACAAAGTGAACAAAAGCATGGACATGTTAGGATAGTGTCTCATAATGAGAGGCGCGTAGTCTAACACAACGCCTGACGAGTAGACGGGTAACAGCTTGATAAATTACAGTAATGATAGCGTCGCTTATACGAATATTGAATCTAATTATGATAATTTCGCCTCCAATTTGTTCGCATCACGGCATAATGGAGAGATATCGGGGTCCCGGAAGCATCTTATAATACATGTAAGGTCTCGGTCTACGGCACACTGGTGACCGAGTCAGCTTAAAAAAAAAGAAAAAAAGAAAAGGATGGATATAATGAGCAGCGCGAGACAAAGTTTACCGCATTACATGCGACAACTCACTCATTCTCTCGCGCAACTTTCTTCCAAGTGCGAGACGTGAGTGAAGATTTACCGCCGTTTACCATATCAAACGCTAATGGTGGAGATAGGAATAGGGTTCGCGACAGTTCAATAGTTGACCACCTTGCGCGTTCTCTCATGGTATTGTGGCGCTGTAGTCAGAGCTGACACCTCGAATACATGTAAATCCTATGAGCACTCCACCGTATCGACGGATCAGCGCAGAGCAAGAGCAGATACGAGAGTATCCGAGCAACTTTTTTTCATATACTTTGTCCCGATAGCAAAATAGGGAACCGACATGGATCTGGGAAATAACTCATTTGGAAAGTACTGGTTCGATTACTCATAGAATCAAAGGTTTCCGATCTCTTTGAACAATTTTTCAATTCAATATTCAATTTTCAAAGTTATATAATTTGAATTTCCGCTGAAACAAGTGAACAACACGGCGGCGCATGTGCATAAAATCTCATATGATTTCTCTTCGAAAGTCTGACGGTGGCTCCAGCTCAGACGATTCTTCATAGAGCAGTCAAGATTGGGAGCATCTACATTTTCAGAATGTATAATACCCTAGTCAAATTTTGATTCCCTCAGGTGTCAGAATCATCCGAGCTGGGGCGACCGTGATGCGCATGTGCTTGCTAACATGTGTGATGTGCGTTCCCGTGTCACCATATTGTTTAGTGGGAATTCGAACAATCGAAACACTCGAATTTTGATAGCCGTTTCGAAGATTGAAAAATGCTTCCAAAAATAGGAAACTGGAGAAATTTGAATACTATCCGATACGGTCCTAGAACCACTTGACAGTCCACGTGCTTCCGATACAATTCTAGAGAGTGTCGTTGCGACTATGAATCCTATTGATCACATCGTATCATACAATTCGTAGTATCAAAATGACTAGGTGTTGCATAAGACACCATCATCCTTATCGTCACCCATTGTTGCTTGTGTTGTCTTCTGTTACGTCATGTGCCAATATTGTATCAATGTTTGATATTTGCTCAACTGACTTGATATGACACGAAATTTCACACGGACATTTTTAGACCAGAACAAG
Organism: Eretmocerus hayati; assembly: GCA_029851415.1. Taxonomy (NCBI): domain Eukaryota; kingdom Metazoa; phylum Arthropoda; class Insecta; order Hymenoptera; family Aphelinidae; genus Eretmocerus; species Eretmocerus hayati. Next base: position 113,239,142 of record CM056743.1, read on the forward strand.
TTCATAACATCGAATGATTCGAATTTTGATGAAGATATAGTTTGAAAAAGTCGTCACATCTATATATGCGACATCGAGACAACCGTGAATGAAGACTTACATGGTAGAATAGAATTTGGTACTTTAAATTATTCATGAACCGAGTGTTGTCTACTGATTTTACTCGGAGACGATTCAATTAAGAACCTTAGACCTCCTCCATATCCTAACCTGCATACCTTCACTCGAGTATTCTTATTATGAGTGGTGGAAAAATATATACCCATGCTAGTGCCATCCTTGCCCTAGTCAGCCTTCATGGAAGAGCAAGGGTATCCAGTCTTGCTCGTTGACGAGCAGTTTTTTTTTTTTCTTTTATTGGTAGGCCGGGAAGGGGAAATCTTCATAGACACCCACAAGAGTGTGGGTAATGTCGGATTCACCCGAGAGACTCAGGCACCTACCGACTAAAACCCCTCCCCGGAGGGCGCCAACCCGAAGGTTATAGTCCCAGAAGAAGGAAGGAAGGAATAGAGAGTAGAGAAAAGATGAAAGGTACAGGGGGTTTGCGAGGAAGCGGGAGCCCTGAAGTGGTCCAAGATGCCACTCAGGGCTCATACGCACTGAGGCGGACGAGGTGGTGAAAGCACACACATGGGTGCTGGGGCTGAAGACTGGGGGCGGGGGAGCTGTCGTGTGCTCCCGAGATACTATGATCTCCCTTGCCGGAGGACTGGGTCCGGGGAGTGTGTCCGTCTCCCGGGATCTTCCTTGCGGTTAACAAGGTCCGGGGAGTCGTTACTCTCCCAAGATCCAAAGATCTCCCTTGCGGGTTTGACGAGCAGTGCACCGGACAAGTTTGTTGTATTTTCGGTTGACAATTTCTACTTTGACCAACTTTGCGTGACAGAGATTAGTGAACATCACGCAGCAATCTAGCTGCGATGTGATCAGTCTCTTATTCACCTACGAACTAATTTTCAGACATTACCGCGAAAAATTCACTGACTATCATACCTGCTGTTTAACTATGATTTCATACATAAGATACAATATGGGAGCAAAATAGGCATAAGTATTTGAAAAACTCAATATATCCAATTCGACTGGCCCAAAAATGTACGCAACAATTGATACCTGCAGAAATACAGTTTAGTGTAAAAGCTGTTGATCAATGACTATATTTGAACCTATCATCAGGCTCGGTTCCATCATTTTTTAGTAGCTCCCAGATGAAGTGATGCGCTAACAGCAATTAAATTGAATCAGGAGCTCTGGAAGATAACAAGATTGAGAATCTGGACTCTACAAACAGAGTCTCTGTACGCAAATCGTTGGCCGAAGGGACTTTTTCTCATTGATCCAATATTCTTGGATAATCTTTATCTTCTCACACAGATCGCCTCTGATAATATCAGCAATCGATTGAAATGTGGTTTTTGTTGAAAAACCGCAGCCTGGATTTTTACCAGAATTTCCACCAAGTGTTCTCATCTCTCAAACCAAAATACTCATGCTGATGTACATACTTATGAGACTGTATTATTTTGTTTTCAAATAAAGAGGGAGTGTGGGCAGTGGCCAGCCGAGCACCAAGTGTTGGAGCATCGCGCTCATTATTGCCACCACTCGCCCCGCGGTTGCGGCGCTCAGTGGTATGGTGGCGCGGCGGCGGTCTTGCCTGTTCTGTCTTTCTCTACTGTGGCACGCGCCCCATAACACATGCTGCGGACAGCCTCGATAAAGCATATGCAGATTGAAACATTTTTTTTGAATGGTAATGTAACACTTGCTGATGTGAACGCGCTTGCTCTCTGCTGGGCACAAAAACAAGCCACTTGTGCTTTCTTTTGACGCCCTTACAGCCGCTTGGTTTTACTGTAAATACTTTGCATACCCTTCGCGTGTATACTTGTTTAGTTATGTATATGTATTGTTGGTATGCCACCCGTATGATTCATTCATTAATACGACAAACTGACTACAGATATAAAAAAAAGACATACCTAATTGGGGAGTCGTATGTTCATAATCATACGGATTATGGCATTTTGATGAGTATACGTGGAACTGCAGTTGCGGGAAAGAGATCTCCTCAGAGGTCCGGCAACTGGTCAAAGTGTTAAAATTTGATGCGTGGATCTGTGAGGAAAGCATCTCCTGATGAAAATTTGGATTTATTGATGGTCTTTTTTAGCGATTCGCAGTCCTGCTTGGCGTATATAATTCGTTTTATTCCAAAGGTGAAGTAGTTTTATTCTTGGAGCCTCTCCATTGAAATCCGAGGACGCTCTGTCATGCTCACCTGTTGCCGAATCTCGAAACGTTCCCAATAGTTTTAGGTAAATGGGTGAAAATAACTTGCGAGTTTATCAGCACGAGTTCAACTCACATGTACTCACTGTCTCTGAAGAATAATTTACTTTTATTTCAGTGACGAGCATGAGATTATTGACTATTCTCAAAACTATCCCTCTTATTAATCCGCAGGCTAATCGAGAAATTAGCGTATCTCGAATTTTTCGATATATCAAGTTTGTTTTGGTTTTGACTTTTGATGCTTTTGTTGTGATGAAAATTGAGGTTTGATTTTGATTTTGTTGATATTTTGGCATCTGTGATTGTCAATATAGAGGAAGATCATTGATACCAAGATCGAGGTTATATGTAAATTTCTGTTCTCCATTCCTATTGAGCAAAAACTATGCAGATGCAATCAAGAAATGCGTGAAAAAGGGAATAGAGAGCAATATCGATAATCAAGATACAGAAATCTCTTTTTCGTCATACATGGAAAATTATAAAGGAGAATGAGGATGGAAAAACCGAGACGAGTGTGAAATTCGAGAGTCTATTGTGGCATGAAATTCAATCTTTGACTTTCCCGAATATTGAAAGCGATGCTCGATTTTTTTGACGCCCGATTTTGATTTCTTCTTCTGGGTTCTTGTTGCGGTAAGTCTGATGGATATTCATCAACAGTGAAGAACAAATTCATGATAAATTGAATCAAAAGCAAGGATAAGGTGAGAACGAGCAGGTTACATTTTTAATGAGTAGCGTAATGAGACTGTTCATCAATTGTAGATTTATCAATTTTAAGCTCAATAGCTAGAAATCGAATGGATAAATCGATAATTATGAAAGATAGTTCTGCAAGGCAGCGATATAATTTCATAAAATGAATTTGAACATTTGTATGGTTAATGAGGTTAATGATATGGCTCTTGTGTTGTCATTTGGCTGCATTTGTAAGGAGTAAGTACGGTATCCAAAATATTTACCAAGAAGTCAAGTTGTGATCGACATTTCTTAAACAGACAGAAAACCATTATCTTCGATTCAAGAGATAAATCATCCTAGATTATGTAATCTTGATAATATCTGCTTGATCTTGATCGTGTGATTACAATTTACAACTCGAAGAAAAAAATTGGAGACATGCTTGGTATTGGACGTGCCCCCCCCCCCCCCAAACTGACGCGTTACTACAAATTATCCAGTGAAAATGTAGACTCGTACGACCTTTCGGCACCCCTTTGTCTGGCATTTTTATTTACTTAATATCAGATGCCTCACCTTCGTCCCGTTTCGATTTTGACTATTTTCTTGAACCACGGTAATATAAGTGAGCAATCTACTTATATATGACTGTACCCATAGAGTCGATGTATACCTGCATGTACACATTCTGCCTAGGATGAGAGATTTAAGAGTCACGAAGTTGCCAAATAGATTTTTGCCTCTAATTTCCTTCAATTTTGGCTCAATGAATATGTGCTATACTTTCCAAATAGCGTGCCATCAATGGGCGATCACAAATCAAATGATAGAATCTGATATTGTGCCATATGAAATGAATGTTCTGAAACGAATGTTATTAACTTCCTTACAAAAATTACGAAAACCAGCGCGCTTGCGCGCGTGAAGAATTTCTAGTTTCCTATAACCTGCAGTCTGTTAAAAAGACTCGTTGGACGACGAGACTCACGGTGACAATGTAATGGATCTGTCATAAAAATTACGTATAGTCTATACATGAATACAAATGTCGAGAAAGATGTCCCTCATGCGTGTGAGTAAACTCAGGGAGACTGCACTGAATCGAGATCTATGACTGTCTCAGTCGAACTCGTTCGACAGGTTAGGGTATCATATGAACCTATCTCAGCTCGAGTGAGTAAATAGATCTCGGATCTCGATGCGGCGCACTCCACCTTCTTCCCTGGAGGGAAGTTAAAGGAGTTTGTACAATCAAACTGAATTTAAAAGCTCTCATTCTTGGAAACAAATTGAAACGTGATTCAATATGCAAATAAATATTCTTGAATGGGGTCTGCACACAAACGAGACTTTTATTCGTCAATTTTTTTCTTTTTTTTTTTGGCTTGGTTGATGAAAAATTCAGCGATACTACTAGATTTACTACTAAGCCAATACTAAATTATGTATATGATATGTGTCCAATATACGATAACGCGAAAATGATACGATGAACCATATTTTATTTAATTCATATTTCAACTATTATAGCTTCACATTCTAATCGAATGAACTTGACTCTGAGCAGAGTCAAAATTGTTCCCTTTTACATGGTTGCCCACATTTGAAGAGTCTGAATTTCATTAATATTGATGATGTTCGTCTAAAAGTGAATTTCTATGTTTACACAAGTGTTGCGCACATGGCGGAAAAAGATTTCTCATTCGTGCTTACTTTGCGCGATAACGGAGCGGATTAAAATGTCGGAATCTCATAACTATATTCAATCCTAATTTCAACTATCAGACAGATAAAAATTGATCAGTTTCCATTCAAACAGTTGAATTGAAGGAATGAGATGGAGTAGAATAGATTTTTCGATACACTGTGCGTAAAAGTGCACTTTGCGCACAGTTTGTCGATTTTTACGCACAGTTTATCGAAAAGTATAGTTAGATTGTATCGAGATTTACTGTTTAGAATCTTGATGGCTCAAAGCAGTAAGCGATGGATTTGAAATTGAATTAATTTATTACTTGTTACAGATATCCCATGGTTCGCGTGATTTTTGAATCCACGATTTTTCTCATTTTTCTCGATCTCTCAATGTTCACCGCATCAGTCTCTACTATGCACGGCCCTATAGCTATCTCTAAAGACCGCCATCACAAAAATTTCGAAAAAATATAGCTGTTACATGGAAACAACTAAAATTCAATTGAGCGACATGTTTTGTTCAATATCATTGACTCCGGCAAAAATTCGAAACTGTTGACTGCACACATTTAATCCGGGGCTCAAAAAGTATAATGAGACGCATAAGCTTGGTATCATATATTCTATTGAAGACCACCTGAATCTATTATTTCAACCTGGAATTACGAATCTTTTACGATGTCTTATTGTAGATGAATTTGACTAGGCTGACAAATGAGTCGAGTTCTTGTAGTTGAGTTAGGCGAACAAGGCATGACTTTGCCATGACACAAACAAGAAATTCTTGTAATGAGCGGTCTCATGCATAAGTATACTTGCAAGAGACTACGTACCACGAACCTGAAATGCCCCACAAAAGAGAGAGAGAGAGAGAGAGAGAGAGAGAGAGAGAGAGAGAGAGAGAGATCCGACAACGAGGAACTCTTGGGTAGACGCGCAAACGAGGCGCTGGCCCGAGTCTACGAGTGGATGATCAGCAGGCTCCTAGAGCTTGCTGTCAAGAAGTGCGAAGCAATCGTGGTCACAAGACGCAGGAAGTTTGACTTGCCCCACTTTTACATCAACGGGCAAGAGATCCCACGCAAGACAGAGCTGAAATACCTCGGCGTATGGCTTGACGACAAGTGGTCGTTCAGGAAGCACATCCAGGAGGCCGCCCAGAAAGCGAGCAGGGCTGGTGCGGCGCTCCAGCGGCTGATGCCGAATATCGGAGGACCCAAGGAAAAGAGGCGCGCACTTCTCAACACCGTCAGCACCTCTATCATGCTCTACGGTGCACCCGTGTGGGGAAAGAGAGTAGAGAAGACCATCATCGAGAAGAAGATGGGGCCTGTCCACCGGAGAGCGGCCCTGAGAAGTATCCGTGCCTACCGCACCGTGTCAGGAGATGCGGCTTACGTATTGGCGAGTACACCGCCCATCCACTTGCTCGTCGCGGAGCGAGTGAGGATCTGGGACCGCCAGAAAGTGATCGGAGCCGAACGAGTACTCACCCCGACGATGAAGGAGATTATCCGCGACAACGAGAAGGAAACCACCCTTGAGCATTGGCAAACTGAGTGGGATTCGCCATTTGCGAACGGCAGATGGACGCACCGGCTGATCCGTGACGTAGCCAAGTGGGCGGAACGCACCCACGGAGAGATGGACTACTGGACGACGCAGGCACTGAGCGATCATGGTTGCTTCGGTTCCTATCTAACCAGGTTCAAGAAGAGGACGACCCCAGCATGTCAGTCATGCGGGGACGAATGGGATGACGCCGAAAATGCCCTGTTCAAGTGCAGCGACACCCGGAGAGAGCGCGCCGAGCTGGATGAATGGCTGGGTGCTCAACTAACACCCGAGAATCTCGTCCCGTACTTGCTCCGCAACCAGGAGACATGGGATAGACTCACCGGATACATCAAGCTGGTGATGACCCGCAAAGAGGAGAAAGAGAGGGAAGTAAGGCGCCTCGAAGCAGGCGAATCACAGTGACTCTGCCGATTGGAACAGAAGAGGCCCAAATGATTCCAGGAGGAATCTGATGCACTGAAGAGGGAAGAAAGAAGAAAGAAGAGGGAAGAAAGAAGAAAGAGAGGGAACAATGAAGAGTGAAAACAGAAGATGCCGACAAGTGGCCGAAGAGAGAAGATGGAGAAGAGGAACGCTCGCAATCGAGCGCGAGACATGCCGCTCATCCTGAAGTAATGCTCACGCGGTTCCGGGATGAGATGGTAGATGCAGGTGGATCTCCTTCTTGATTGCCCGATGCCCTTGGTATCGGACATCGAGGGGAGAGGGATATTACACGGCCGGGCCCACCTCTCGGTGGGCCCCACCCAAACCCGTGTCCCGCCTGGTATGGCCTGCGTGGGCTATGCGTAGTCCGCGTATGCTGAACCAGTCCGGTGTCTGGGGACGGATCCGAGGGATCCTGAGGCAGATTTTGCCCTCTAACCACCTTAAAAAAAAAAAAAAAAAAAAAGAGAGAGAGAGAGAGAGAGAGAGAGAGCGTCAAAAAGAGCATCGCGCGAGCAGTGCAGCGTGGGCGAGATATGATGCTTGTTGCTCTCCGCTATGGTGCAGGCCGAGCTGGCTATTATATCTGCCACAGAGCGCGAGATAAGGGGACACTAAATGCCAGCGCCTGGCACACAATTGGCCGAGATAGTATAAAAGCTGTACCCGTGTATCTGACACGCATACGATCCACGTGGCCAGTGTGCCGTCTAGTTGAGCTTATATACTAATGGCACACCACGTCGGGTGCAATAACAACGGAGCGTTGCATAAGACGAGGGGGCTGCGCTCGCAAAGCGATGTACTTCTAGCTTATGATTAGAGTAAGCAAACCGTACCCCTCCAGATCGGTTCGCAGTTTCAGGTGCAATTGCAAGGACTTCCCAACGAGAAAGTGATCGCTTGTTGTAGAAATACTTTGCCAAGTTCATTGCGTAAACTACTCCATCAGGAAATATTTGGCAGAAAAACCAAAAATGAGAAATAGATCACCTACAAGATTTTGCTTTGGGGCCAATGAAAAAGAAGAAGGTATATTCTTGGACACTTGAGTTGATCCTTGCGGAAGTACTACGCGCAACAACAGGTTACCGAGCCATCTTTCACCCGTACAGTGCGGCGTATATACAAGGACATTCGGTAGCCATGGAGTGTATATAAAAGCGGAGCCCGCTCGGAAGATAGAGTACCGGGATACAGGATATAGCAAAAGGGCGAATTGTAGCATTCATTCTAAGCGATAATTCCGATCGCTGCGATCTACCCGACTCCCAAATCCGGCCTGGCGAGCCGCAACCATTGGTCGTATTTGTCCGGCTACGAGAGTAGCTTTGCGCCCATATATTATATTGGCTCGCAGACATGCGTTTGAATTTCATTACGGCGCAATTTCCACTTGAGAAGGAGAGGGTCTAGCGTGAGATCCAGCGCCCTTTAAACGTTCGAGACTCTGATTGGAGTCTTTTTTGAGACTATTTTATGTGGTTTTTGATTTTAATAGCAATTCTGTAGATACGCATGAAGAACAACTCGACGTTATTTGCACTTTTTGCGTCGTCGATCTGTTTCGCACAAGTTATGAAAGAAATTACCATCTTTGCGGACATGGAAGGTGAAGAGTTTGTATTATAGTAATAATGTTACCCCAATTATGGAAAACACAGGAGCTGTTGCAATTCCCTAGTTGTGTAGAGTAGAGTTTTATTCAACAAGTGTACAAGTGGAATTTTTACTGATGTCTCTTGTTCTCTTTAAATCAATGATGATTCATCAATACTTGACAATCATTTCCTAACAGAACATGACTTGTTAGCCGAATAACCGAGATTCAATAACCAAGTATGAGCGGGTCAACTGAATTTTCGTGAAGAATAATTATCATGCAATCAGTCATGCGATGTACCCATCACATTCGGCATTTCTAATTTTCAATAATGAATCCCGGAAGAAGGCTTGAGGAGCCACCAGGGCCTTGAGGATGAGGTCCTGTCCTCCAACGTTGGAAGAACAAGGTCATCCGAATCTCGGATGGCATCAATGTGAATTCTCATAAGCTTCATTTTTGGGGTTTTTGTGAGGTACTGGAAACTACTTTAACGCGTTCTCTGAGATGGCGAAAATGGCGTTCGGGCCCTGTGTGCGATGGGCCCCACTGGTGGGACCCATTTAATAGGATTTTGATCATCGCCACACTCAGAGTTGGCCGCGTGGGGCCCATCGCAATGAGATGTTGAGGGAAGGGTACACAGTCCCAGGGAGGTACAGTTTTTGAATTTGTACATCATTAGTGATCTTAGAGCTCATGTTACATATTTTATGAAAATAACCCTAAATAAATCTTATGTTGGTGATAAATTCACCATTCTGATAGCTTAGATATTCGAAATATCAAACATAACCTGAAAAAACCACTGAATACATCTAAATACCAAAATTAAAGTTGGCGCATACTGTATCGATGAACTTATTTGTACTTCGAGAGTATGTAATTGAAGCGTCAAAAGGCAGCTTTTTGTGTTGAGATAATGGTGAAATTCAATTCTGAAGGGAAGTTCTTCAATAGCTAATTTTAGTAATTATCGATGAATTTGTAGAATTATCAACAAATATCGTCTCAGAGTTCATAATTGAGGAATTTCACCATTATCTCAACACAACAAGTTCTCTTTTGACCCTTCAAATACATACCCTCGAAGTACAAATAAGTTCATTGATACAGTATGCGCGAAGCTCAGTTCTGGTATTTAGATGTTTCCAATGCTGGTTTGAGGTTATTTTTGATATTTTGAGTATATCTAAGCTATCAAATTGATCAATTTACCACCAATATAAGGTGCATTAGTGATAACTTTCATAAAATATCTCATCTGAGCTCGAAGATCACTAATAATGTAGACATTTAAAAAATGTACCTCCTCTCAAGTACCCGAGCGTATACCCTTTCCTTAAGGTGATGCGGTCACCGTGCACGCTGAACTTTGTTCACAGAACTCTCAAAATCTTTTTCATTATGGGCTAAACGACGAGTTATCCAGGCTTTATTATCATCTAACTTGGCCTGGATAACTCTTCGTTTGGCCCAAATCGGACTAGATTTTGAGAGTTTTGTGAACGAAAATGTACCAATTTGTAGGTTAGAAAGTACCCGCGGTCAAGTTATTCTCGTTTATTAGTGATAGCCTTGTGATTGGTGACAAATAATGAGTTGTCCACCACAATTCAGATAATAATACGTAATGGACAAATCGTCTCCAACTTTGTTTCGAGAAAATTTTTTGATTTACATCCAAATAAGATATAATTTCCGGGTTGCACGGTGACCGCATCGCCTTAAGTTGTAAGCCCGGAGGAATAACCTAGAAAATTCACAGTTCTCTGGAAAAAAGAGAACGATGAAACTCAGGCCGAGAGGAAGGTCAGCATCTTAAAAGTATACATTTAATCGAGCTTTCTCCTGTAAACTTATTGCAGGAAAAATTTGAGCTCAAGCAAAGTACTCGAGATAGAATATATTTAGTCTGGATGATTCATTAAGTAAGTATGCCACCATCGAAGTATTGCAAGCCTCTCGACGAAATTGTTGAAGTGAAATTTTGACTCCAAGTTAGGCATGAAATCCGAATTAAGAGGATGTCTGAGATCGGCCCGAAGACTTCTGCTAGGATACCAACATTTTCGTAGGTTTCAACTTACGCTCTCAATTTTCGCCCAATCGATCTGAAATTTTCGCAGGAGGTAGAAAATATCCGTGAAAATAGTGCTCTGGTCCAATCCGTACGCTAATACATGACCCCGAGTCAAAAGTCTTGCGGAAAGGCAAATGCTCAAACAGGTTAGGTGGCTATTCTATCCAAATATTCAGGTTCCCGCTAGTTGAATCATAACAATTGGACCAGAGCACCATTCTCACCGATTCTACCCATCGAATGAATCATCCCCGCACGTAATCGATGCTAAAATCAAAAAGTTATTTGAAACCTACGATTTCGGTACCAAAACTGCAAATTTGTGAACGAAGAGCTGCAGACACGAAATCGCGCGAGGTAGATTGAAGCGGATGTCCATCCAATAGGTGGCGCTTCTGGAGATAGTTCCGACTTTTGTATTCTTATAACCCATCGACCCCGTCGTCTGCCGCCGGCATGCCTGCTGACTGCGTGCAATATGGTGTCATATTTATTTGCGTAAGTCTGCATTATGGGGTAAACTAATGATTTTTTCGGCGATGGCCTGATAGCACCACAGGCCTAGCAGCTTTTTTGTGCCAGTGCGCGTTTGTTGGGGCCAACCGTCTAGTGCGCGAGGTGGGCCTCGACCGACTCTATAGATCCTGGAAGAACATCCGCAGCAAGCCCCGACTTGTCATCCCCCTCCCGGTGTTGTGTGTTTATGATCTGGATGTGTCAGTGAATGCAGTATTTCATCAGGAACTTGCCACATCTTTACCAAGGCGCATCATCTCACGGAGCGCGAATCATGTGCACCTGAAAAGCGTCTGCTCGGGCGAGCACAAGTCAATGTTTTTATCGTGAGTAATTTTGGAAATTTCCAATTCTACCCGATGAAATTTGGTCCCAGCATCTGCGCTAGACCTTTTTCTACAATATGAATGCCTCAGAAAAACTGGGGAAACCATTCTCACTGCGTAGAGTACGTTGCAACATGGTACTGCTTACCATATATTAGTATGGGGATACTAGTAACAAACTTCATTTTTTGATCAGTCTCATGAAATTGAGGCTGAGTGGTCAACTAAGTAGACTTGAAAGATTATAAAAAATCGGATCCCTCTCATGGACTAGTTCTCAAGTTGGTAGCTCATCAATTTGTAAAAATTCCATGAATGCAGGTATAGCGGTTTTATGAGAACGGTGACTGGGTTGGACTACGAACTTGGTATTGGGGTTTATTTACAAAGTCCCACCGTCTCTTTTGATTTGATCTGGCTTCTACAACTACGTAAGGTCTTTCATCGCCTACTTGTAGTACTATTTGATCTAAAATGAGACAGTTATGTGATCCAAACCACAACCAAGGCTGACTGAAATTCCAAATTATGAGAGGGCCTCACTCGGATTTTGGTTTCGGTGGGTTAATTGTCTCCCCTGCGGAATGCTTCTAATTGTGTTTGTATATTTTCTAGGTGTGTCAAACCACTTGAGGACCATTGGAGGGGCATGTTTACCTGCTGAAGACCACCTCTAGGGATATGTCAGCAAGATCCGACATGGGACCAATCACACAAAAACACCAGGTAAGACCTTTAGTCTTTTACTGTGAAAGACTTGGAATTGATAATGATTGATAATAATAGAAAAACCTTCTCCTTTTAGGATGAAACAACTCAACTTTCTATATTATACAGGTTGTGGTTTTTGCCATTTTTATGGCAAGGACTGAAAAAAAATAGGATTCCAATACTTTTGATTTCTACAGGGATTGAGGAACTTTGGCGAAGGGATTCATGATCAACTGAATACAAAAAACTAAAGAAGGCAGATAATCAAAAGAGAATTAAACAGAAATGAAGCAGTGTCCTCCAGCCGTGTCCAAACCTGGATTTTTTGAGCAAATGGCAGTCATTCTTTGAAAATCATCTTATTCAAAAATGTGTGAGTTTTTTATCTCGCTAAATGAATTATTTTCTACCTTTTCCATAAACTAATACAATCTTTCTCTTCCAGACAATGGACATCAAAAAATAAAACAAATTCTATGAGACAGAATTAATCAAATGCACATCTTGGGAGGGATAATACTGTGGATTGTCCTTACGCTACTTTCAGTATCAAGTTTTCCATCATTTTCTAATGATGAAAGAATTTTCCAAGACAGATCTTTGTTTAGAAAAACAGTCAATTTTTGAACCAGGCACGACCAAGAGCATTATCCCGTGACGCGTTCGTGAGCAAATATGGCGGCGTTGTGCGCGAAAGCAATATGGCGTCGTGGTGCGGAATCATTATGATTTCATGGACGGTTTTTGCTTTCTCGAGGTAAGAGGCACTGACATAATTTTAATCATCTGTTGTGGAACAATAATTCCATTGTGTTGAAGAAAGAATATTAGAACATCCTTGGTTTGAGATTAGCTGAAGAAATTCTATGAATTTAGGATGAATTCAGTGGGAGTCAGAGGGATCAGCTGGGGCAGAACGAGCAGGATTAGACTTTGAGGACGTAGATGGTTTGACGTAAACATATCAAACTTTGTCCTTGAAAAATACTTCGCCAGGTGATTTGCAGCAAATTTTTCAGATACGCTGAAACAGTTGTAAGCTACTCTTATTGAAGAGAGCTTACAGATATGTTATTTGCAGGCAACACCCCAATATCTTGGCTCCGCGGTGCTGTATTTTTGAATAACAGACTGCTAGCTATTGTCTCCTATGTGGTGGGTGACAGGTACCTCTTGTTGAAAATACAAACATGGGGAGACTTTGTAACCTAGGCAGTTTTTTTTACACAAACATTCTTGTTGAAAAATTTATTCCACGTTACTGAACGTGTGTTGTCCTTATTGTAAAAGACAAACATTGGGGTGTTTCCTAACTCAGGCAGCGTAAGAACATTCTTGTTGAACATGACACATCAATGACCGTGTATATTTTTCTCACTGAAGAACACAAAAATCAGAGTATTTACTGACCTAGGCAGTGTAAATACAATCTTATTGGAGAATTCATCATCATTACTGAACGAGTGCTATTCTCGTTGAAGAACATAATCATCTGGATATTCCCTAACCCAGAGAGTGTGGATTTACAAGAAATTCTTGCTGAAGAATCCATTCCACATTACTGAACGTGTGTTGTTCTTATTGAAGAACACAAACATTGGGGTGTTCCCCTATCTAGAAAGTGTAAATACATTAATGTTGAAGAACTTCTCACACATCACTCAATGTGTGCTATTCTTATTGAAGAACACGATCATTTGGAAGTTTTCTAATCTAGTTGAAGAATTTTTCCACAATACTGAAAGTGTACTGTTCTTATTGACCAACACAAAAATTGGGGTATTTCCTAATTTTGATAGTCTCAATACATTCTTGTTGAAGAATTCATGACACGTTACTGAACGTGTGTTGTTTTTATTGAAGTACCCAAACCTCGGGGTATTTCTTAATGTATGCAACGTAAATGCATTCTTGTTGAAGAATTCATTACAATGTGTGCGAGCAATAGTCTCAATATAATCGTTTGCCACGTCAATTGACCGGGCTACACCCCTGGCGCCAGCCGTATTATTGTTGAGTTATATTGGTTACAGATTCGAAAATGTACAATTAGCCCCGCTACTCGTACATTTCCTCTATGCATGAAACTTGGTCGACTAGCGCCGCCACTCGTATATTTCCGAATCTGTAACCTAAGCAGAGAACTCGGTCAGTAACACGCGGAATTCCAACATCCTCTTAACTCATACTTCAACAAATTTTGAGTCATGGCGTTTGATATCACAACAATATCGTATTTAACTGGACAATTGAGTTCAAATCGGCCCACTTCAGTCGTTAGGCTCAATAATGGATCTTGAATCATTTTTTTCCCCCTAAAAGTACTGATATGATATGATATATAAGGCTCTCGAAGACTCGGTGGTTTTATGGCCGCAACCACGTCCCCTGGCTACGGGGGAGTTGGATGGAAGTAGCCAAGAGGGTGGTCGTGTCTAGGCGGAATTGAGGATTGGTATACGCAGCTGCATTCAGATGTTCTTGATGGAGAGGCCCGCTCGCCACGCGTACGCTCTCGCCTCCGCGGCCATACGAGGGGAAATGGGTTTTCAGGTTGTTCTTCTCAACGCATCGGCGTATTGTCGCCATATAGATCTGTTTCGTGCTTGTGCTGTCCACTCCCTTCTGTTGCACCCTACTCCCGCCAGGTCTTCCCATACCTTATTATTCTATCGTATCCAGGTTCGACCCGGTGATCTTCGAAATTAGACATGACTTTCTATGACTTCGCGAGCCATTCTACCCTCTCCCATCCTGGCTACGTGTCCCGCCCACCTGGTTCGTTGAATTTTGATCATTTGTACTAAGTATCCGCGGAGTCCGGTACAGTCCGTCGAGTTCATTGTTGTGTAGTCTCCTCCAGCGACCTGTTCTCGTGTCTAGTTTCATTCCGAAAATGCTTCTCAAGATTCACTTCTAATAAAGGGAATACGCCCTAGTGCATTCAAAGAGGTTCAGCCTAGTCAAATATATGATTCTCTGGAAATAGGCTAAAAAGGGCCAGGAAAAGACCTATCATGGGTCCTAGGGCCCATGGGGGCTTTCGAAAGAAATCCAAAAAAAATTGAAACGTACTATGTCATAATAGTACTGACAGAAAAAAAATTGTTTTGGGCTTTTCCCAGACCCTCCTTCATGGCGGCTTCGGCCGAAATGGCTCATATAGAGTAATATAGAGCATCAGCTTGACATCGTAAATGAAATTTGGTAAGATAATCACATAGACCTAGACAAATTACACAACCCTCACTGAAATGAAGGAATACTTTGTGGACTATCCCAGAAATTGCAATACAGTGATTAATAGAATGTAAGATCATTACATATCCTGAGAATTTTGAAAAGTTACACCCTTGGAATAGTCCGAGATTGAGTTTCGTAAATGAGAACTCTTAATCAAGTATTTTCCCGGTCATCATTGAGAACCATCCGACAACACTAAATCGGTATAGAGTCATCAAAATTAGAATAGCGCAGAGTATGTGTCTGTATTTCACAATATTGGTTGGACACTCTGGCACAATGAATTGATGCACTTCGCAACATGGTATCGAAAACATTGGGGATATCTTCGAAGTCGAATGGTCGCTATTTGAAGGTCAAATTCATACGCAGAAGGTACTCTATGTATATGTAGACTCGATAAAACTGGCCACTAATAGAGGTGGTTGGTTATGGAGGTCTTACTGATGTACCACCTGAGAGAGTATATTACATCGTTTCTGCGGGCAGCATAATTTCATAATCGATTCGGCTGGCGCAAGGAGAAGCAATGATATCTTTCTATCACTCACTTTCGTTGCTAGTTTCATTTTGATTGAATGGCAAAAGGTCAGTTGCTCACTGGCGATAACCGCTTAAAAATGACAATACGCGGGGTTACTTCCTGCCGAGCTTGCTGCTGCCGGGCTTGCAGATAGCCCTTCATTCAAGTCTACTGTGATCAGTGGTCCAGCCCAATCAATAATCTGCCGATGTCAACTCGGTGACACATTAGCTGCTCACTAATGAAAAATTAATGCTGACAAATCGCCCGCTGTCAGCAGGCGGGCGCACTGCACGCGATTCTCTTCCGATGCGTTGATATCAATGTGTGTTCGGTTGGTGTGTACTGTAGCGATGAAGTAAACTACACTCACCCATGAACAACTTGCACGACAAAAGCTATGTTAGGGCACTCTCATTTTGGGACAGAATCCGGGTGCAGCGTCCGGAGCGGCGCGCTTCCTGAAACCTAATTCCACCCCGTGATTGAGAGAGAGAGAGAGAGAGAGAGAAATCCACAGGGGTGCACGCACCAAATACGCTGATCGGTATATAGAGCGCATTAGCACACCCCGCGACGTCTCTGTTGTTGTTTCATTGTCACGCCTATATATAGGGGCCGACGGAGACGAACGCGGTCGTCCGCCACCGTGTTCAGTACACCATATATACCTTGCACGCGGGACCCCCGCTTTCTGTTTTTGTTTAGAATCCGGGCTGTAAGGGTAAACTATACAGTGATAAACATGGTACCTAGTCCAAGATGCATGCGTGATCTGAGAGAGCATATTTTACTCCCATCGCATTTTTCTTGGTAGTCTCATCCTGGGGCCCTCCTACTCGATTTGTGGAGTTGCGGGACTAGTTTTTTGTATCTACGAAAAGTTGACCTTCCGTTTTCTCATGCGGTATATCGAGCCCCTCCCCCCCCCCCCCCCTCAACGATGCTTGGCTCCGTCACATTTTCTAGCAAATCTACGAAGTTCTGTTTTTTATCATTCTGTCTCTTCGAGCCTTACAATTTCATCCAAAGCATTTTTCTCGAAAGTGACTCGATCTTGAGTAAATTGCTAAGCATCAACTCTTTGATCGCCTTTTCAATCGATTTTGAGCACGTCCTGCAAGCAATTCTTGGACAAGTTTTACAGAATTTCAATCTCTGCACATTCTCTCCTCTTTGGATCACTACCTTACTCATTGGTTTACTTCATGGAAGATTTTCCGATGGACTCCAATGTATATGGGTATAATCGCGATAACTTACACATTTTGTGTTCAAAAATTGAGAAATTGAATATTGAGTCTGCGCCTGTCTGAGTCGACTTTTTTCATTTCTTTTTGCATATTGAGCGATAATATGTGATAAAACGTGTACAGAAAGTTTTTTGGAACGTTTTAGGATGGTATATGTGATATTCACATGTGTAAGACATAGGGAAAATAGTACGCGCAACTGTCATTTATCGATTTTGACGTTTTGTTGTCTAGCAAGAAATCCTGATGCGATGGGACCATATGGCTTTGAAATTCGTCTTTAGATGGTTGATTTGATTCGAAAACACGTGCTCCGGAGCACAGAATTCTATTTCTAAGTCTTTCTCATATTGAGTATTCCAGGGAACAGCTTTCGAATGCACGGAACTGACATTTTGCCTTTAAATCGCTCGCAAAAATAACAGAATCGACATAGAAACTTCTTTTTGTAAATTTTATCTATTCCCACCATATTTTAGTGGAAAAATTGTTCCCGCTCAGATAAATTAACTTTGAGTAGGGTAACGTGGCATATATGGACCTGACACAGCTTAATTACATGGCTGATTTTCGGCTACGAATGTACATGCAGCACTCAAAACTTTGAGAGTGGATCTTTTCTCGCACTGGGACTCGATTGTTTGACATGTTTCCTTGAAATTTTGTCCGCGACGAAGTGATTTAGACTTAATTTAGCATACGCTGTGAGCATTTGAAAAAAAGTCTCATTTTTAGTGAAAATCCCGTAACAAGATTGAGGCTCATGGATTGGGGAATACGAATTCTGGACATAATACCTATGGAAAATGATTGGTTTAATATTTTACTTCGAGGAAAAAAATTGAGCATACCCTCAGCGACTCTTACTCCGACGCTGGCGCTGGAGGTATATGTCGATCTCCAAATGTATTCCAACAAAGTACATGTAGGAAAATTTGAATGAAGTGATTTGGAGCTTGATCGTCGAAATGCAAGGCCGTAACACGTTCCGGGTAAGTTATCGCAATAATACCCATATAGATGGGCAGGATTACGACAGCTAAAATATTGAGCACACGCCGTTGCTAAATGATTGATGAGGGCATCGCTGAATGATTGACAAAAGGATGCCTTATGCCTTGACATAAATTTGCCATGTTTTCTCGCTTTGCCCAATAATTTCACGAAGCCATGAAATACATCAGAACTTTTACTTTCTGACAATATTCCTCTTGCAAGATATGAAATTTAGTGATATCAACGCCTTTGAAACCCTCTTTAGCCTTAGGTGAGCGGGGATTTTAGTCAAGGATTTTCTTCTCTTGGTATCTCTGTTCTATCAATTTTCCAAAACGATTATTTGTCGTACTCAGTTTCATTGAACATGTTCGAGGTCGACGGGTTTGCAACTATTAATAAAAAAAATTTCTGTAAAATTCCATTTGCTGGATCAAACGGGTGACAATCGATCCGGTCTTGCGTAAATGTTTACCAAAAATGTTCACTAACACAGGAACAGACGTTCTCGTTCAAGACTCTTTTCTTACACATCAGAATGTATTCAATTGGAGAATATCAATAGCCTTTTGTGTTATATCGATTTTCTCAAGAGCGCTGTTGAAATTGTTGAGCCTCATTGTCAATCGGGCGAAGGTCATTGAAAGAGACTAGAATGTCAATAAATTAAGGCAAGACAATGCCGAGGAAAAGTACGTCGATGAGGAATAATTAGAAATTCACAGTGGCTCTCACGCGCGTTTCTCAAAATGAATATAGACACGTTCCGAGTGATCGTACAACTGGACGATTTACGTGGGATCAAATGATTCAATTTCAACGAATAGAACGTGCTTTGAACCGAATGTATTCTTGGACAGGGGTCGTCGCAAAACAAGATCGGAAACAGTTGAGGCTGACTCGATCACCAACTTAGCAAAAACTCGTTACAATGTATAACAGTGGCAAAGCATTGAGCCAGCCATGATCTTCATGCTGGTTTTGGTCTTTTTTGTGTTCAGTTCGACCCTGCGCTGAGCGACTGGTTCTCAATACGATATAGATGCGCAAAATATGGGGTCATACGAGCGCGTACCTCTGCAACTCACATCAGTAAGTATCGGGAGCAACTTACCCAAAATAGAGCCAGATATAAACGGGGACGAGTGGGCAGAAGCTGGACGAACGATGTATATAGGGTGAGTAGTAGAGAAGAGACAGATGGTCAAAGGGGCTAAAGAGCTAAACTCGAATAGATCGTGAGCAGCTTACTCCGGATAATAACCTAGGTGTCGCACGCTGCACAGATAAGGTAAGTTGGACAAACGGTTGGGGGTGACGAGATCAGCCGACTTTTTCAGCCCTTCAATGCTGCAGCCAGATCGTACAATCTCGCACCAACCCCAAATTCTTTTTGACGATCTGTGCACGCGATTCCCCGCGGTGAGCTGAGCACTCGTCATGGCTCGTTGAATCAATCGAATAAAAATGCATTTGGGTAATTTTGTAGCTGATGTTTGTCAATTATTCCTACTATCGTTACTCAATGTGTGATGAAAGATTTATCTCTTTTGCGCATCCCAACTTTATTGGATCTTCCTGGTCTCGTTGATTATTTGCTTGAGACTTATATCAAATTTGGACATATTCACGTTACCATTTGCCGAGTCGAAAAATTAGCTGATTCTCTCACAGTTCAGAAGGAAAGTATGATCTGACTTGGTATGAAACTCAACTTATTCGTCAAATATCAAAGACATCCCATCAATAAGGGCATCATGTTCTCGAAGTTTCCAATGAAAAATAATTATATTCAAGCCAGCTGTACAGATTCAGTTGTAATCTTGACCAATGACAACACGATTCAATCACATATGTGTAGAGCTTGTATCGGATTACGTCGCGTAAAAACTGACGCAGAAAAACCACGGGAAATACTCCTGTCGCGTAGTCGATCGAACACACTCAATCTTATCTTGGAGTGGAGAGAAAAAACTTGAACTGGGTTGAACTGCGCACAGATTATGGGATCGATGAAATCAAGCTGCTCCTCATACAAATGCGCGCTACGATGATGTAGTGTATATCACATACTCGCTTGGACTAATCACCTCAAGAATTTTCGCGCAAAAACCAATACTGAGATATAAAAAATGTAGGAAAGATGCGGCAATATGGGTTGGGCGTGTTGAGATGGAGACAGAGAACGAGAGGTATAGAAAGAAGGTGAAAAAAACCATGGCGCGCGCGCGTTACGCAACGAGTGCTCACAGAACCGTACCGAAGCTTGTAGGGGCCGCTGTTCGCGGTTCCGCGGGCAAGGCAGATCGCGCCCCGCATCGATGCGATTTTCGGGTCCCGCGCCTCGCGTGCGAGCTGCGGTAAAAAATCCCGCACATGTTGCGCGGAGAGTTTCATTTCGTTGGAAAATGTCTGAAATCATCTAAAAATAGTATCGGACAGGTCTACAAGAGTACCGTTTTGATGTGATCAGAGTAACTTGGATGTATTTGTTGCAGAGACTCAGATAATTAGCGTTCAAGAGCGATAGACGATCTCGTAGCAGACGGATGTTTTTTTCTTGTGGTCGAGCCTTTTTAAATTTCTTTGCTTTCAGAATATTGGATCAGTCAGTGACATACATTTTACATGTACACATATTAACTAACTTATTGTAGGTGATAATATTATCAAATACAAATTTTAAAAATTTCACCATCTCAAAAAACCATGATGCATGGGATCGGAGGATGCATTTTCCTATGGCTTTTTAAGGATCACACACTCTCATATTTTTGGTTCTGTCTGCTTTTTCTCTATCAAAGTTTCTATATAGCTGACACGTTCCAAACTCAACACCGTGTCCTTGATGTGATAGAGAAAAAGCAGACAGAGCCAAAGATATGAGAGTGTGTGATCCTTAAAAAGTCACAGAAAAATGCATCCTTCGATCCCATGCATCATGATTTTTTGAGATGGTGAAATTTTTAAAATTTGTGTTTGATATTATCACCTACCATAAATTAGTTTATATGTGTATGTACATGTAAAATGTATGTCACTGACTGATCCAATATTATGAAAGCAAAGAAATTTAAAAAGGCTCGACCACAAGAAAAAAACATCCGTGTGCTATGAGATCGTCTACCGCTCCTGGACGCTAATTATCTGAGTCTCTGCAAAAAATACGTCACATCTAAGTTACTCTGATCACATCAAAACGGTGCTTGTAGATCTGCCTGATACTATTTTTAGATGATTTCAGAAATGTTTCAACGAAATGAAACTCTCCGCGCAACATGTGCGGGATTTTTTACCGCAGCTCGCACGCGAGGCGCGGGACCCGAAAATCGCATCGATGCGGGGCGCGATCTGCCTTGCCCGCAGAACCGCGAACAGCGGCCCCTACAAGCTTCGGTAGAACCGGTATAAGAGCCGCGATCGGCTCGCGCGTGACGTTGATTGAAAAGCGTCAAGCAGCAGCATCGCTTATGCCGGGTCAACCTTGGTGTAGTGTAGTGTATATGGCCGAGTCTACATAGACGCACTCACCCAGGCGCGCGCGTTCTCGCCCCGCTCGCACTTTATACCTAAACACCGCGGAATATGTACCAAAATAATGATCCCTAAATCGACCTAGGAGTGTTTCCTCGCAGTTCGAGCACCCAGGCCAAGTTCATGAGATGGGAAACTGTCAGTCTATCGTTATCAATGACCAAAAAACTCATTTGCGTCAAATTGAGATGGAAAAATGAGAGACGTGGATGTCGATCGATATGCCTAATATCACCACCCAACTTCTCAGGTATCTAACTCGCGGCCTGTTCAACAATACTCAACATTATCATGGGTTTACATTGATACTCACTCCAGGAGTTGTGAGATAAGTTCAAGCCTACGGAATTCTGGTTGAGAAGAGCCGAGTCATTGCAAATTCACAAAAGATAACATTTGTGTTACAAGAGTCACTCCTCCGTCAATTTGGGACATGTCGGGTCTTCACAACTAGAATTCCTTACGCTTGAACTTATCCCACAGCTTTTGAAATAAATATCAATGGAACCCCAAGATAATGTTGAATATTGTTGAGTACGCCGCGAGTGAGATACCTGGGAAGTTGCAACTTCTCACGTATCTAACCTGCGGCCTATTCAACCCCCACGAGGGTGGCGATATTAGGCACATCGATCGACATCCACCTCATTTTTCGATCTCAGTTCGATGCAAATGAGTTTATCGGTCGTTCTTGGCGATAGACTGACAGTTTTCTTTCTTACGAACTTAGCCTGGGCACTTGAATTGTGAGAGAACACTGTAAGGTCATAGCTATTCCGCGGTACCTAGGTAAAGAGTGCGAGTGGCGAGAGCGCGCGCGTCCAGGGTGAGCGCGTCTATGTAGACTCAGCCTTATGCGTGGAGCTGGAGATGCGATCATCGACGCGAGACAAGATATAGAGATGAACAGGGCATCGAGAGGACTACGACGAGTTTTCCCAGCGGGGCGCGGACTCAAATGAGACCCAAAGCGGCCGGGCCCACGAGCGACCTCCGATGCACAAAACGTCGCCTCCCGCCGCCACCACCAGCGCTTGTAAATTCATAAAAGTTAAGAGATTGCGACAACGGGACAAACGGAGCATGATAAAGGCCCACTGACAGGATTACACAAATTTCTCATTCTTCTCGCTCGCCGGATCAGCGCTATTCTCTCTCCCCGAGTGCTGATAATTCTTCAACAGCTGAGTATGCTGTCACACCCATCCAAACGACTTCAAATCTCCTCCCCTCTCCTGTTCCCTAAAGATCAAGCTGTGATGTTTCGAAGCGCGCCCCCTTCAATAACCGTTATGACTAGTTTTGACATCACGGCGCATTGCAACAAAATCGAGCCAGGCGATGATAAACGCGTGGCGTTCTGTGTACGAAGCGAGATTTTGAGTTGCAACCAACTGTCGAGATAGTTTTACTGTTCCATGTCACGATTGAATCACATGAATCGCAGAAATGCGTGGTGAGCCCAAATGCATGCGGTCAACATAGCCGATATTTGCATCAACATGGTTGTGGAAAACAACATGAGCGTAGAATAACCACGAACAAATACATATGCTCCTCCAGGAGGCAACTAGCAGGGCAGACGGTCTCCATGTTTGACCCTGATGTTACATCTCGATTCTTGAATTTTTGAACTACTCAATGGATTGTTTGACATTGTGAATCTCGATAGTAGCGCGGATACTATGAGTCTCATAGAATCAGAATTACTATATTCCAAAAGTTCGTGTGGATATTTGAAAATTCGTCTATGTTGGTAGCCAATACCTGTTTGATGAAGTTATTACCCCCGACATCGGATCGAGTATAGTCCCACAGCGAAGTGAGGAAGTTGGCACATATACTCAAACGTGGGTCGAAACTGGATCATGATTGGTCATGGTGAGAAAGCAATGTTATGCGATCGCGGTTTGGGATTAGTAGTCAAAGTGGCGCTTATGAGTGTCTAAATACGACGTTTGGAGAGGTGTGATGATTTGGCAATTATCGTGTTAATGGCCATATGTTCTGATCGGTACTCACGCGCTTCCCGCGCTGTTGTACCTTCCGTCTTCCGTCTCTGTGTATATAATTATCGACTGATGCGTGCTTGCCTGCGCTACTGATGCGCGATTCAATCACATCACATCATCTGCGTAGAGCATATATTGCGGGCTTGAATAGCCGTGCGCCGGCTTGGCCTGCTTAGCCTATATATAACTTTGCAGTGCAAATCGTTTCTTATTAACGCACGCTTTCGCCCAACCACTATACTGCGGATACTCCCGGGAACCGGATGATGATAGGTCTGGCCACACAGCTAGGCAGCCTATACACATCTGAGATTGTCTTGATTTGCATCGTGGGGGAGCGAGAAGCTGTGAGATTGTGGATCATTGTCGATTGAGACGAGTGATGTCGCTGCTACTATGTTCGCCCCCCCCGACCTTGTCGGGGTGGACGCAAACAGGTGAAACATGTTGCGAGTGAATGATCCTATTAACAGGATTCGATTTCGATCTTGATACTGTTAGGATTTGAAGATGAACACCTCTATTGAACAGAGATTACACAGTTGATTAAATATCGTAGTGAATAAATAAGACACAGATTACAGATACATAGCGAAATGATGGAGAGAATGTAATAGAGAAAAGTGATCGTAGTGGCTTGAGAGCCGCGAGCTGACTGGAGCTGACTGAGCTATGCAACTGCATCGGAGATGTTGATGGTCCTTGGGTCCCTTCTTGAACTGAAGATGCTGGAAGAGGTTCGGCCTTTGGCAGCGGGGGTAGAAACAGAACATATTTTGGGGCCAAAGAATCGGCGCATTCCAACAGATACACATTATATGTTTGCACCAGACCATTATGGCCCGATATTTCATACTCTTAAAAAATGGCATGAAGCAAAGCGGCTTATTCATGAGCGTACCTACACAGAAATACCACCTTGTTGAGTATCCTGGAGATGCTGGCATCGCAAATGAACATCGATAAACAAAACCTCGATAGGTTATGTTTTCTGTGTATGTCTCACATGCACTCCCCCTATGCCACACATAGTAGCAGCGACATCGAAGGCAGCAAAAATTGACAGCCCATCAGCACCGGCAGCAAAAATTGCTCCTTCATGACCCAAATGAGGGGAAGGACGTTTTCTCGCGCTGGGAGGAGAAAAATGAACTCGAACTTGACTTGGCAAGGACTGATCGAAGCATAGTTTTCCATTACTCTAATCTAGAAGTGCCACATTTAGAATCGATTTTACGGTTCTCGTAATGAAAAAATATATCCGCTCATTTTGGGCACAGAAGGACATGTCTGTCTCACTTTGCTCGACAAACAAAGTGTAAGGGTGATGACAGACAACCCGCTACGACAAGAATCTCACGACACGACACCACCTGACACGACACTGGCCGCCACGACACTACTTTCATTCCTGCGAGCCTAACCATCGGTGGATTGTATTCATTTTTACAGTGGCAGACGTGGAAAATCAAATTCATCGATGATTAGGTTCGCAGGAATGAAAGTAGTGTCGTGTCAGCCTGTGTCGTGTCGTGAGACTCTGTCATCACCCTTAAGTGTTCTAGTGCCCGGAATGGGCCACCACGCTCAGTACGGATATGTATACTATTTCTTGAACTTCAATTCTAAAGAAGCGGTTGCGTATGATTCAAGTGTTATCAATCTGGTCTAGAACTCACTACTTCGCCCAAATTTTTGGGGTATATTCAAGCAATCTATTTCACGGCCATTTCATTGGTGAGATGATTCGTCCGAGAAATTGAGATCGGATCATAGTTATGATTCTGGAATATCTTACAATATACTTACGATAACTGGATTCAGTTGCCTTCATATCATACTCTGCAGCGAAGAATACTCAATCAGAGAGTCGGTCGTAAAGGTCGCAGAAATCGTGGTATGGAGGATATTTTTTCATTCACTCCAAGTTATGACAAGATTTTTTGTAGGGCGGATCCCGTGGTCAATAGATGTAGGATGTTACTATTGCCGTTGCATACTCATCACGTAGACATACGAGCGAGCAAATATGAATCTCGATGTAAGCTGCTCGAGAAGCCCTTATATCCGTCTTCAGGAAGCATCACCACAAGACCTACGGAGCCAAAGAAACGCGCCCGTCTCGCGCGATGCTCTGTCACCAATTACGAGGTCATGTCATATATGAAGTACACATAATCCTGGTGCTGGTCCACCCGTCACGATCCCTTTTGGATTGGATTTATTCGCTGCTCTCTGGTTGGCCATCCTCGTGGTCATCAGTCTCACCTCGCATAACACCGTGCTCATACCGATGTCAGTCCGCGAAGGCCGTCATGCCACGTGATGCGCCGTGCGAGATTTCTCAACGAGCGCCGAAGAAGCACGCAAGTTTTTCTGGCGCACTTGTGCGCCTTACTTTGACATGTTCATGGAGACGTGTGCCGATTTTTAGGCAGTCTCTGACACTTACTATTCGCATTATGAATGTCTTCTTCGACTCGAGGCGTATACACAGATCAGGGGCGTCGCTCACAACCAGTACTTTTCATCCACTGCACAACTGACATCGCATGATCGATCTTTACAGAATTTTCACCAAAAATTGATGGGCGGAATAGCTTCATCTTGATGGCCATCGCCATCTCCTATTCCACATATATACAGACATGAGTGATTAACTTGCAATTCATACGTTTCGAATCAAAATTCTCAATTCCGCACAAAACTGCTCGAGCAAGGACTCGACCCTGATTATGACTCCGAACCAAAAAACGAGGTAACATAAACTCTTAGGAAATTTTTCTGGCTCACTTGCCTTCTGAGAAGGATCATCATTCACTTTCCGCTATCCTTGTTAGAGCAATGATCATTTTTTGCTCTTACCATGGAATAGAATTTTGAAGTAAAATTACTGGTTTTCTGTCCAAAAGTTGCAAATTACATATCTGTTTCTCGGAACACAGAATACTTTCATTTTGATATTATCTATAAGACATGTGTGTGAGAGGATGTTGTAGCTGCAATGTTGGTTGCTATTTTTAGAAGTCCACGCACAACTGTGAGTGCGTTGTTTGTTTTGTTGAAGAAGAATCACAATAAATCATTGTGTCCTAACGTTGGATTATGATAAGTTCAAAAACTATGCGTACTCACCGGGAGTATATTTCGACGAATCGAATTCGAGAACAAAAATGCCGAAAACTCGGAGCATGGGGATTTTATGTGAGATTCATGAAAAGTTTCATCGCGATTGTAGATTGGTTTCGATAGGATTATTCTTGTATACATGTTTCGAGTCATTGCATAGGAACGTATGTAATAATACCAAAAAGTTGAGTTTCGATGGACATCAAACCCTTAGAAAGAGAGCAAATGTAGTATGTACCTTTGAAGGTACAGATCGAAACAGTGGATTCGCGAATGCTTTTCAATTCAATTGAACTTCTGAAGGACGCATCCTTTATAGCAACCGTACAAGATACCAAAGTGATATTTATCTCGGTGTGCTTCTGTATGTGGCAACTTTTTTATTCCATCAATATATGTATTATTCATATTTCTTTACAATTTTTTAGCGATCGTTGGAGTTTTGTCTCGACCTGTGGTAGATCACAGAGTCTCTTCTGAGATTTCTCCGAATCGTCAAAAAGGAGCACATGCAAAGGTAGGTCACCGATGTGCAATTGTGTAAACATTCGGAGGCAGACGAGAGTGCAGATCGGCGCCAAAAAGAATAATATCAAGAGTACATTTCGCAAACTAACGATAATGATTCATAAATTTCTTGAGAGATTGGCCTCATTACACTCAACCTAAATTTAAACGGTTTGCGGCTTTGGATGTGTGTGTCACCAGGAAATTTATTCCTGAAGCACGTCTCTCCACAACTGTCGTCGCGATATTTATCGATGTAAATAGTATATTCTCGCTCTTTACCCAAAATGTGAATTTCGGGGTCGTTGTTATATATTTGTTTTTCAAAAACGAGGATTGCTTTGGTTGATCAGTTGGTTGCGTCTTACGGCAACCGATTATTGAGAATAAGTGCAATTGATACTAGTCAAAGATCAAAGCTACATTATACGCGAAGCTAATCAAAGCCTCAAGCTCATTAGTCAATCGTCAAAAGCTCGACAATGATGAGAATCCTTCGTAATGGGTTTTAAAGAATTTTAGCAAGGGCCTCATTGAGTCTCCATAACTATAGCAATGAGCACCTTGTGAGCACTAGAAATTTTGGGTCTTCGTGCTCTTGAACTTGGTTCAAACTCTCGACGAAGCAAACACCAGGGATTGCCATTGGCTCGTGGAATAACAAGGAGGGTTCAATGCGTTTTCGCGGAACACAGGTTTGGTCAAATATCTGTGTATAGCCTGCTTTTAGCGTCCAAAGATATCTTGAGCCATGCTTGTTAATGCTCAACCATAATTCACCTACAGCGAAAATGATTCGCATTGCCTATCTGAGGAAATCTACCGAACCTGTAACTTATGGACCATCCGAGGAAAAAAATCTTTCCTCCTTCCGACACGAAAGAATGTCCTTCCGCGACTCGTTTTGGTCACGAAAGCTCGACTTTTGCTCCCGGCACGGGTCAACTCACGCCCTGATTGGCTGTCAATTTAGCTGCAGCTTTGGCTGCCTGTGCTATACTGCTGTGCAGAGAGCGCATGAGACATATATCGAGGTTATGTTTATGAATGTGTTTTTTTAAGATGTGTGTATACCTGACAGGCGGTATCTTTTTACAAATACCGCTGTTCAAACATAAAGCTCTGAGCAGCTAACTGTAGGGCGGGATTTCGAATGCCCTATGACATAAATCGACAAGACACACAAAATACTCACAAGAGCTTAGGGCCATGATAACTTAGAACGGACGCAACTTTGGATCAAGACCCAAATTGGATCATGTGGTAATATCTAGCGTTCACTCACAACATGTTTCACTTTATTATCTTCTATTGCTTACGTCCGCCCCGACCAGCAAAAGCTCGGCTGACGCCTCGCTTTTGCAAAAGTCGGGCGGATGAGCATATTACATCATAGGATCTGCTATGCAGCAGTGCAGGTAAAGCAATAAATAAAAGCTGCGAGGTCGTCTACTTGAACACCCCACCGGCCACTGCCCAGCCCAGTCAAAATTGTAAACAAATGCAGAAGTGAGGTTAAACGCGTATTTTTGTACCGATTAACCAAATTTCGATGTACTTTCGGGCCGAGAGGAGAAAAAATAGTATACAGCACTCGGCAGAGAAGTGGGATGCCCATGACAGTATGATATCAATGCCTCGGCTTCGCCTCGGCATTTTCATCACACAGGCACGGACATCCAACTTCCCTATGCCTAGTACAGTGATATAGTAATTTTTCTTCCTTGTCGCTTTTGAAACCAGTTCCACAGTGTTTTGGTACCTCCAAAATGTGAAATAAAGTTGTGCCCACCATTTTTGAAAGATTTTAATCCTCTGAGAACAATGAGGTGGGATCAGTCTATCACGACTTCGTCACTATTAGAGGCTTTTCACATGGATGAATCGTGAATAGTGCAGTATGATGCTTGATAAAGAAGTTGTTGCACCCGTTTGATCGGATTCCATTCCCAGGATTGAGCCTCTTCCCGTTATACTCATCAAGTTTCACTTTTCCTATGTCGACAGAGTTGTCGGAGGTATATGAGGAAATCCCAGAAACTTTTGACTTTTGGCCTCTAAAAGTGGAATTTTAGAAAAAAGCTGTGTACATGTCTGAAATTTTTTATACCCCTTCTTTGAAGGCTCCGAAAACATAATCTTCCATGTGGGTCATCTGAAAAAAATCGCCAAACGACTTATAGAACAAAGTCTTGAGCGAGTACTTTTGGAAAATTCGTTTCTGAATTTTCATTGTTTGGGTAAGCATTGGGGGTCTCTTAGAATACTTGAATGGACATGAAAGAGTCTTTACTTTCAGAATGCGTGATAAGAATTGCACAATAGTAATAATGGAGGCTTGTGATCTATTGAAGGTGGCAAAGATACACTGTAAAAAATTTAAGGGAAAAA
This sequence comes from Eretmocerus hayati, assembly GCA_029851415.1. Taxonomy (NCBI): domain Eukaryota; kingdom Metazoa; phylum Arthropoda; class Insecta; order Hymenoptera; family Aphelinidae; genus Eretmocerus; species Eretmocerus hayati. The sequence goes on from CM056743.1 coordinate 113,268,650, forward strand.
CTGCAACCAGTGGTTGCAGTTTTTCCCTCAACCACTGGTTTATCCCAAAAATCAACCAGCTGGTTTATAATCAACCAGCTGGTTGATTTTTGGCACAAATCAGTGGTTGACTACCTATCCAACCACTGGTTGACTTTTTTCCCACAACGAATATATAAAGATGAATGCGGCACCCACGATATTGGTCGATGGTGGTCTCCGGTTGACACTTTTGATTCGGAAAAACAAGTTTCGTCATTTTTTTTCACAAACAAAGAGGGATAAACATTAGCCCCGGTCGCGTATGGACGACAAAGCGGGTTGCCTGTCATGCAGGAGTCGAATACACGTCGTAAGGCTGGAGGGATGGATAGATGGACGGATGGGGTGGGAGGGTAGATGGGATGGATGGATGGATGGAACGGAATGGAACGGACCGGAGTGGGGCGAAATGGAACGAAATGAGGCGAAATGGAACGGAGTCTTATTGGATGGAGGGGAACGGAACTGGCCTGATGGGGCAAAATGGAACGGGTGGGGCAAAACGGAATGGACTCAAATTGGATGGAGGGGAACGAAACTGGCCGGATGGGGCAAAATGCAATGGGTGGGGCAAAATGGAACGGGGTTGAATTGGGTGGGATCGACCGGAACGAAATGGAATTGAATTATATGGATGGGAGACATCCATACAATTCAGTTCCATTTCGTTCCATATCATTTCGTTCCATTCCGTTCAATTCCGTTCCGTTCCGGTCCGGTCCATTCCTTTCCATTCCGGTCCATTCCGTTCAATTCCACTCCGTTCCATTCCGGTCCGTTCCGTTCCATTTCGGTCCGGTCCATTCCGTTCCATTCCATCCATCCATCCATCCATCGATCCATCCATCCCATCTACCCTCCCACCCCATCCGTCCATCTATCCATCCCTCCAGATTTACGACGTGTATTCGACTCTTGTAGGACAGGCAACCCGCTTTGGCGTCCATACGCGACCGGGGCTAATGTTTATCCCTCTTTGTTTGTGAAAAAAAATGACGAAACTTGTTTTTCCGAATCAAAAGTGTCAACCGGAGACCACCATCGACCAATATCGTGGGCGCCGCATTCATCCTTATATATTCGCTGTGGGGACAAAGTCAACCAGTGGTTGAATTCCAACCAGCTGGTTGATTTCGACAACCAACCACTGGTTGACGATTTTGGTGGAAAGTCAACCAATTTTTTACAGTGTACACTAAATATCAAAGTGTCGTGGGAAAAATTTTTCTTCGCGGAGAGTCACAAATACAAACATCAAATACGATCCTATAGTCATTTTTAAACCAATCTGTAATTGTCCCTGAGCCCTTCAAAAGATTTGATAGAACATTCCGAGACGATTTCGTCTATATAAAATTGTGGATTGTCCCCATTCAAACAGATGGCATCTCAAATGCGCCAGAGTCTGAGCGTAGCGAAGTGGATATGGTTTTCTGATACTATTACCTACTATTTCTCGGTATTTTGGAGTGCATTTGATTACAGCAAGTGTACACCGCCGAGAACGGCGTAAATATACCACGAGTAACACTAATCTCATTCCTTTTGAACGCAATTCTTTGATTTCCCCATTGACGTACATAGATGTGCAATAGGTCGATTTCTTTGTTTTTGCGTGGGTAAGACCATGAGTTCATCGCAAAGTCCTTCTAGAATGCGCTCAAAAGTGTATGAGCTCAAGAACAGGAATAATGATTTCTTATCGAAACGGAGTGACAGACCGTCCAATGCCTGTCATGGCTCAGTACATCGATGTACATCACCCAGTAAAAGAAAAATCACAACTTTGGATCATTAGAAACATCAAAGCAAAGTTACAGACCGCGCTGTGGTACGCTACAACCACGAGAGCTTAACGAATTTTGAGAGTCGGTCCGAGTGACACGTCAATTCCTGGATTTTTGGGTATTTTCTCGCACATGACCTTCTCTAGTATTCATCCGCGTCCACCAATCGATCCCAATTTTGGTGTCCACTCTCAGGACATCTGAACGAAGAAAGTTTGACTGGTTAGGTCTCCTGAGACGTCGTACGCCCAAATAATCGAAGAGTGACAGCAAAAGTCAAAAGTTTCTGGGATTTCCTCACATGCAATTTTTGCTCTTCCAAAGCTTTTCCACTTGAATTGTGATGAGCTTGCAGTGTGAAAATGATGTGAGAACTACATGCAAAGTCGACAGGTGTAATTTAGACCTGTTACATGCATCTTTTTCGACCGGAAAAATCAGCTTTGAGGGGCTGAACGAAGTTCCCGAGCTCCTCCCTCAAATAACAATCGTTATAGCCGCCTCATTGAAGTGCATAGTAGCTCATCATACGTCAAAGTAGAATGGACAATAGGATTTGGGAGCGACATCTGCTCATCATTCGAGTAACAAAGGTTATTATTATTATTATTATTTTTTTTTTTTGAAGCGGTGGTCGCGACAAATTTGTCAAGTTCAACGTCACAGATCTTCGACCAGAATAATGTGTCGCTGCCAAACGAAGAGCCCTTTTGATTGTCTTACTGTTCAATTTCCCACCACCCGATTCATCCTAGCTCGAATATTATTTTTCTTTACATACGAAAAATTGGAGGAAAAGAGTATTCTCCAAAAAGTGAGTTACACTGCGGAAGCCCTGTGCTGATCACGGACCTGAGTCGCTATTAGAACAAACTTCTTATGATTATACTAGGTTTAAAGAATCAGATGGAATTTTTTCGGATTTTTTGGGACTGTGTTTTTTTCTCCAGAGGCCGAAGAGTTTCGAAAGACGCGTCAGTCACACTGAAAAAGTACGGAATTCGACGATTCTTAAATTTGTATGAAGAGCACTACGTACGTGTCATGAAAAATCGATAAGTCAAAGGTTTCTGTAGATTCCCTCATATATAATAGATCCTTATCTCATAATGATATGTATATCTGAAATCTTGATGTCACTCAGTGCACGGCTTGGAAATGCGTGAGCGATTGCAAGTGCACCTCTGGGTTTCATCATTTTTCGGTGGTCCAGTGTTCCGGATAAACCCGCATTTCACAACCTCTGGATGTTCCGTATGAATAATGGAACGCAGGAAGTGAGATTTGAATAACAGTCACAAACTATGATCCAAAAGTCAGTGCCCGATCAAATTTTGATGAAACGGTGGTTCCTCGCCTGCATATTGCTTCATAATTTCGGCGGATGATCCGCTACAGCACGAGAATATGTCTAGCAACGCCGAGCAACACACATAGTTCCGAGTATAAGAAAGCCCCGGGCGCTGGAGTCAAGGCACGCAGACCGGTTTTGATTCTGCTAGGCTGCTATGGAGCTCCAGTGGCTGCGTCCAGATTAAGCATATATTCGTGTGCCGTGCAACTTTCTGGGGGACCCGCGTGCAGACTAGACCGATACGGCAGATTGCTGCTTTGGAATTTTTTCAATGTTTTCTGCTCTGCGCCCGTACTAACATGAGGCTGAGCATAGGCAAGCATATGCTGCTTGGGATGCATATTGGGCTGCAAGGGAATACTATAATTAGAGATGCTACAACTTTTGATTACTTTTGCTGATTATTGATGCCACCTGAGCTAGTTCAACAATTATTTGTGGGAATACAAGTGATAAATTCATGTTTCAGAAATGACTCTGAACTCTGATTAGCTCATCACTACTGTGGACTGACTGAGACGATGGTCAAGTGCATTTGAATTATACCAATACTTACTCAATCAATCATATCATATATATATGTGTATTCAGTCATATATTAGGGTAATCAAATTAAACCATTGTTATTGTCGCCTTTATTTGAGTTGGAGGGCCCTAGATTTTATAATAACCGCAGCTTTTATAAACTCATCAAACTCTGTGACGATTAGGTTCAGTGATAGTGGAGTGTACTATGCTACGCTATTAGAAATGTCATGGATTCTTATCACCAAACAGTTACAAATCACTTTGCCACATATTCTCTCCTCGATAGTGCATCCAATCTCTTCAGTCTTTGGCACACAATCAAAAACTACTTGAATGTTTAGTCGGTTGGAGAACCACAACATAAACTTTGATAGCGAATCAAAAATAATGAGTTTTAGATTTATAGATTCTGGAATTTTCCCATCAATAATGTTGAATTGTGCTCACAGTAATTTATTCACTCAAACATGGTTATGTTGAATTCTCAGAATTAAATTCTAAATCAATCTCTAATGAATGTTATATTTTCAAAACATTCATTAGAATCACACTTTTTTCATAAGAAGAAAAGAAGAATCACACTCTAATGAGAGGAAGTATTGTAAAGGGAGCTGAGGAAAGAGTAAACATGTCACTCGCCATGCACGGATCTTATCTTCTTCAGAATTCTGCGATGAGAGAAACAGATCTATTCACCCTGGAATAATCAATTTGCTTTAGTAAAGTTACGCGTGGGTTATATCCCAAAAAAATTCCAGCATAGCGTAACAAATAGGAAGAATCCCAAGAAAACTTGTGGCTATTGTTCCATCATTTTTTTTTTTTTTTTTTGGAACTTATCCCATCAGCTTATTCTATTGCTCTACACAACGCGTTTCATCACACTATTAAACTTGACCCCAAGGACTGATGAATCCCACTAGTGAACAAAGAAATCTTCTAGTGTAAAAGAATGAATCGTCAACTGGGTGATACAAAACTGTAAGAAAAATTTGGACAAGATTGGTGATCCGGACACCTGATCCTTCCCTTGTAAGTTTTACAAAATGAATTCATCAAAGTCACAGCTATAGGTCAAGAGATTCCTCCACTTAAATTCATTCGAAAACAACACCGGACGTTTTCTTGGATGAATTTAGAATTTCCGAAATCTGACTCCCTTGCTGTGATCAATGCCACAACAAACTCCAGTGGGAAAATATTCATGAATTACCAAGAGAACTAAGATTTTTCGGTCGCCATCTTGCACCTGCTATTTCTAATTTTCAAAATCTGAGTTCACATTAGTAGTAATCAGCGTCCCAAAAATCTCGATTTAAACTTCTTCAGCGACATCCAGGGAAATTAAAATTTCCCGGTCACTATGTTAGATCCGCCGTTTTGAATTTTCAAAATCTGAATCCATTCTCGTGATCAGCGATCCCAAAGACCCCGGTGTACAAAATTTCATCAGGTTCCATTCACTTTGGGTCTATAGCAAATGCTTTTCTGATGAAAAACTTTCATTTTTGCAAGTTTATTTGTTTATTTAATTTATTCCTTCATAGAGTGATATTAAACCTATGTACAACTATAATATATATCATTGTGGAAGATCACTGGATTAGTCATCTTAACTAAGCTAAGTGTACCCAACATGCCTCTGTACCCAACTTGACCCCATATGCCGATCTCGGGGATGGCCACTCCTTGGCCTCCCGGCAATTTTTTTTCACGTTTGTTGTGTTAAAATATGAGAGAGTAAGTAGTTTGCGTTGACACCGAATCATTCCTGCGTTCTCCAGAAAATCTAAAGTGATTTTTATATTTTTCGTGATTGCTTAGCTAAGAAAACACCGAGGGAATTGCGTTCAGTAAAATCGGTGCCAAATTCTTTGAGTTCAACCAATTTTGACGTACTTTAGCGCATTTGATTCCTTGTTTCAAGACCTTTGAGATCCATTTTTCAAAATTGCAAAATTTGAATATGAAGCTGTTTTATGTGCAAAACACGGAGACGATTTGTAAACAAGGATATGCCAACATCGGAGTGTACCTAACATGCCTCCATATGTTTATCTCGAAAGGACGTACAGAACGACTTTTTTTACCACTTAGAACGTGTTTATCACGTCAAAATGGGTCAGAATTAGCGTTTCGAACCACCGAAAAGCTCCAAATGTACGTGCACGGCGATAAAAACACTATCGCCGATTTCCATAATTTATTTCGGAAGAATTGCGACAGTTCGGCTCCAATTGATCCAAATTGCACGTAGTTTAGTGCATTTTAAAGGTCTTCAAACAAGCTTCAAAATGAGTTGAAGCACGTTGAAAATCGTTGAAGTAAACCGAAGTTATTAAGAAAAAGGCTTAATGGGGGCAAGTTGGGTACACACTTTTGTAAACTCTCAAAAATCACCTTTTGGGAGAATTCAAACAGTTTGGCTCCAGTTGGTTCAAATTGAATGCACCTTAACTTATTTTGAAGGTCTTAAGACAAGCTTTAAAATGAGCTAAGGTACGTTGGAAAATAAGGAGATGGCCCAAAGTTATTAAGAAAATGGCTTAATGGGGGCAAGTTGGGTACACTGCTTTTATCTTGGAGTCATTTAGTTCAAGATAACTAATTCAGTGATCTTCCAAAATGATATTTATTAAATTGGAGATGAACTTCTGTGTATTGTTGCCTTATTATTATGAGATAGTGCGTGGTTGCTGAGTTACACGATTGTATTACATATATGCCAAAACTATTTTTGGGCTTGAAGAGAGTCGTATACAGCCACGGCCGAAACGTTGCAAGACGCACTAATAAAATAAAAAACCAATCGATTCATTCAATATCTATGATTCAGAATCTACTTGCAATCTAATTGTCATCATCCAAATCTAATAGAAAGTCGGTTTCTGTTTCTCATTGGCCAAATCCTGATACCAAAATCCCGAGTGTTTCAGAATCGATGAGCTAAAATTTTATCGGTATTTTTGGAATTCAGCTGTATGGCTTAACTACACTTTTCGGTTCGGCTTAAATTATAATCTGGAATAGCGGATACAGATGCGAGCCACATTCAGATCTTAATTTTCTGTAAATGCAGGAATTGCGGTACCTGAAAGGATCAAATCTCGATCAAGCGAAGGGGGTGCAAGACATAAGAGAATATCGAGGAACCCAATCACGGTGTAGCTCTAACAAAGCATATAGATCAAAGGAGTTAGTTGCATCGGGCGCGCACCGAGTGCAGTGTCGCGCCCTTCTCTTTACGGCACGATCACCCTTTTATTATGAGTACATGGGCAAATCTCAGGAACTATGCGGTTTCGACTTTGAAATTTCGAGAATTTCCAGAATGGCAGCACATCTCCGATAAACTTTTGTTTGGTCCAAGTAATGCTCAAACAATGATGAAATACTTGCGTAAATCATTTTGGAGCCCCGCCGTGGATTTGTGAGGGTGTAGAAGTTTTTCCCATGTATTTGCGTGGGACCCTCATATTTTCGTAATTCTAATTGGCTCGTGTGTATGTGAATACATGGCATCCTTGGTGTTGGAATAGAAGAAGAGAGATGAGTTCAATGGTTTACAGTGTTTTCTGAAGGTCTGTGGTACAAAATGTAGATGTGCCTCAACCGTCGAAACGCTCATGTTCGTCATTTGTCGATCCTCACAAGCCTCGCATCGCGACCGATATGAGGCTGTAGTAGGGGCGATTCTCATAGGCATTTCTTGAGGTACAAATATCAGTTTACACGTGGTTTCCATCCCAACGGAATCGAAATTTTCGTGTGCTACACGAAAAACGATTTTTTTGACCCCATTTACGCGAAAATAACTTTTCTCATTTCAAGCCGCATCGTCGTGCGGAATCGAGCACACTATCGTTCTTGGGCTAGATTTGTAGGTTTTTGGATGTAGAATAATATGTCGTTTCTACAGATACGAAATATTCACCGCCCCGAGTGCTGCATCCATTAGAAGAGCGATACAGGAGAAAATGTAGAATCGGAGTTCGCTCCAACGAATCATCGGCACTCCGACGCATTGATAGGCACAGCCTCGGGCGAAAATTATATGTTTCTATGTATTATAATCCATCACATATCCAATTTTCAGACCGATCGGTGAACCGCCCCGCCTGTGGCGAGCTAAGGCGTGAGAGAACTATGGCCCTGTTCGGTCGAAAATTGTGATTTTGTCACGAAGAAGCGTCTCCCAGTACCTTTCTATAGCAATTTTTAGACTTCTGAATGATGCAGAACTATTAAATATGAGTAGATCTTCAAAATGATCTAATGCGAGCGGCGGAAATAACGCGACTGTTGTTCTGACAACGTGAAAATAGGCCTGTTCGGCCAAACCGCATACTTCGTGAGATTTGCCCACATACACGTGTATTTCTCGCATATTCATCAGGAACGCAACGACTATATAATGCGCGCAGAATGTTGAGCGTAAGGCTGAGGGATGCGGGGATATGGGAGTCCGGGGGGGGGGGGGGTGAGCGCAGCGCATATAATGATATTAATCAGTGCGGCGTTCGGCTTCCTTAAAATTGCCCGAAGGCTCAATTTCTCACTTAAAGCCTAATTAGAGTGAGGTTTTTTCTGCACGAAATGCTGCGATGCACGTCTGGCCCTACACTCGTGCACGCGGTCTGCAGCGCGGTGCAGCCTGGCACATCACGGTTTTTACATCTAAGTGTGCATCACTCGCCAAAGATGCCCCTTGTAAGGAATTCGACTTTCTTCCGGACATAACCCCTGGGCGCATCGGCACGCGAACACCCCTGTACACACACTCGAGCGAACCAAATCCACTTTGTAAAATTGCAGTTTCCTGATTGTTGTGCTCCCCATATTCATTCTTTTCGTCGCAGATCATCTTCTCGTCTAAGCGGTGAATATATAAGTTTCGATGGAAGCTTGTGCGCATTCTTGTTGAAATTATACATTAGCAAGGCATGGTTTGTCTTCGGTAGGGGAAAAATTGTACACCTGCTGCGGGTGTAGACCCGAGATGATTCCACCAGTGCGCACATGATTTTCTTTACTGCTTCGCAATAGTTTGGCTTTTGGAGCTTTCTGTCCTATGCATGTTTGATGTACAGTTCGGTAAAGGGGAGGGGCGATCGATGGCTCAATTTTTGTGCAGGATGAATGTGCATAACTTATCCCGTAATTTTTGTATTGGTCCTACTAGGAGTTTATTTCAAGATTTCTCAACGCATCTCGACTCTTCATAAAGTCGGCCCCTACGAAGACTAACTTTTTAATGGTTTGAATGATTTCTATCGATTATCGCGAAGGTACTAGACGCTGGTCACAAGTTAAAAATCTACGAAAATAATCACCTTCATTGATACACCTGCAGTTGTGCTGCAAATAAAGATAAGGCAATTCTGCAAACGGCATATTGTAGAGCGGAAAAACCGCTATGTGCGTAGCTATCTTTTGATCATTCTTCACATTCCACGCGTGAGAATGTATGACCTATCGAAGAGGTCAAAAGTGTGTTTGTTAAGTGAAAGCGACACCTGAAGTGATGACAAACCATCATTTTGGTTATTTTGGTCATTGGTCAGATTGAGGAGATCCATGAAGATGCAACAAATATCAAACTCCTATAAATCATCAGACCCACCTTATCGTAGAATTTCGCCTTATAATGTAAAGAAAAATTAATGAATGCCGACGTCCAACAAGGTTATCGTGAAGAACAAATTTTTTGACACGAGACGCATATGCCACTTTATACGGCGAGACGTGCCAACTGCGTGGAAACTCGCAGTTTGCGCTTCGAGCCATATAAAATCTATTTGGTTCCTGACTCATGTTGTTCATATTATGAGTGATGATATTATTCATCAGAATTTGATATGTTGACGAGTTTTGCTCACGAGGAAGAAATTAAAAAATCTTCACCCGAAAAAATTCGAAAATGTGATTTTTTTTAAAACCCCACATGGCCTATTTCAATTTCAATTGGATATAGTTTTTTACACCATAAACTACCATTCAGAACAAAAATTGAGGTCCAGGTTTTGAGGTTCATTAAAAGTTGGTTCAGGAACACAGTAGGGTGGAAATTGTCGTCGGGTACGCACGAATTTTGCTGAATTTACCGTAACCTCGTAATTTTGAGGTATTTAGAATCGTAATGACCCAAACTCACGATTGGCCCATGTTTTTGGAGTCATTTTCTATGATTTAGGATGTTGAAAAAATAAGGATGACTTTCGAGTGGATCAGAAAAATAAAGTACGCATAATATCAAATGTTCCGTAGAATGACTCATGAATTAAATGGAAAGGGCATTGTATCTAGTTCTAATTGAGATGATGGAAAGATTTATGATTGAAATGGTAGAACCGGATAAATATGAGAGTTTGGTATTAACCAATCAATAAGAAATCGCAAGGAACTGGCTGTGTAGGTGGACTCAAATCGAATAATTGAGTTTTGGGGGAAGATATTTGTAGAAAAGATAGATAAATCATCAAAACTCTGATATTTTGATTTTTTGAGACGCATGAATCGGAAACGGTTGGATAGAGTGAACTGTGAATCCTTCCAGTAGCGCATCCCTTGGAGGCCATCTACCGTCCATATCAATTCCGAGAAGATCAATAGGAGGGTTGATATGAATGCGTTGACAAAAAAAGACAAACCGACAACCGACACACATCTCAACCGAGACGTCGATTTTTCATTTTGGAAATCTTCACTTGAAAATCCACAATTTTAATCCTCGCCCTGGGGTCTTCCGATGATAGGTAAAATTCTTCGTCCGAAGACAATTGGAGGTCAAGAAAGATGGTTATTTATGAAGGCGGTTACTAATTTGATGTGTGTTCGTCCGTTCACGCGTTCCCTTCAAGATCTCAATCAATTTTTCTGGCATCCATGTGTGTAGTAGATGATCACCCAAAAACGTGCTGAAGAAATGTACAGCTTCGTTCATCAAACTGTTTTCGGATCACGCGTCCGAAAGGATAAAAAATGTAACATTTTGGAAAAAGTTTTCAATTTCTGAAAGATATGTTCTAAAGGTAGTATCTAGAGACATCTAGGGTAAGCTGATAAAATATCAATTTTGACATGATCGATCGATTGGTTCAGACGAAATCCTATTTTGATGAATAAAACACTGGCACGTGATTTTTCGTTAAATGATGCAAAATTCATGATTTAAAAAGTGAAAATGGATGAATATGGAATCTCCACATCAATCAAGTCACGGAGAATCGCGGAATGATGTTAGTTGACATGACGCAAACTTCGGTGAGAGAATTGTGGACGAAAATATTTGTGAATAAGAATATCACTTTCTTGACAATATTGACTTTTTCATATTACAAAACGCATAGATCGGGAAATATCTACTAGATTGAGCTGCGAATTCTCTTTTAGAACATCATCGACTGGTCGTCTAATTGACAGATAAATTCTATAAAGATCGATTGGAATGGTGGGAATTTAAGAACGCATGAACGGAAAAAAGAACAACATACACACAAACAAGGACAAAGACCGGAAAAAATGAATCTCTAGTAGGCTGGGAATGATCTTGATGAAAGAAAGGTGACCTACAATCGAAAGATATTGGCGAGAAAAACAGAATGATGAATACCGACTCTGTGTGAACGACGATCTTCACGATACAAAGTTTTGAATTAGAAAATCCGAGAAAAATCTCTCGTCACGAGTACAACTCTTTCTATCTGAGAAAGCATAAGGTGCAGCTCATCTGTCAATGCTCATACGCAGCAAAATAGAATTGCATCTTAGCCGGTAATCGTGGTGGAAGATCGTTCGTGTGTATGGAAGTCTGTGAGTTCTTTTGAAGAGTGTGGGTATAGAATATGTAGGAGAATGATAGAGGGATTGTATTCTCAGATGAATTTTTCATCGTAGAAATTCTCAGGGAGAGCAATTTGGTTTTCACCATGTTGTTCCTCTTACCGAGATCTTCAGATTGTAGATGTTACTGTGACGTGGTGAGTCTCGAGCCTCTGGCTCGCACCTCTCCCCGTCACCTGACGATGCACCAGGTGCACCGTCAGCGTTTCTGACGGAGCTTCGCCCGTTTCCCCACCAAGTGCGATGTCGCGTCGCGGACCCATCGTCGCGGACGACGGGCCTCGCCGCGGCAGACCGCTCAGACCAATCAACCCATCCACACACTCTCTCTCACTTCTTAATTATCTCTTATAGTAAAGTCACGCATTTACTGAAACTCGTGTTCATTCTGAAAGCGCCTACCCACGTCACATTACTTTCTGCTCGAAGATAATCAGTGTTCAAGAAAAATGATGACTTCCAAAAGAATATATGAGAGTATAATCTGGGAATTTTATTCTCAAATGAATTCCGTATTCTCAGAATATTCAGAGAGAACAACTCGGTTCTCACTTTTTTTGTTCCGGACGTCAGGATCTTCCGATTGTAGGTAATATTTTCTCTTGTAGGTGATCGATGGTTACGGAAAATTATGATTTGCAGAGAAATTCCATGTTTCGACATGTATGTTGTTTTTTTCTTTTCGTTCCTGAGTACTACTCAATCCTTCGATCACCTCTCTGAAATGTTCATGAGTGATGGATGACCACGTCAAGGTGTGCTGAAAGGTTTCAAAGATGATTCTATTCAACAGTTTTCGATATATGTGTCTTTGGAAACAAAAATGTTAGAAATTCCAAAAATTTGATTCAATTTTTGAAATATATGTTCTATAATGACTTTCTAAAAAATTTAAAGTAACGTGATAAAATGTTGATATTGGCATGATAGATCGATTGGTTGATGAAAAATTCCGTAAAAATGTATGAAGGAGGAATATTACGTGGTTTTCTATCACGTGGTGGAGAATTTATGATTTCAATGATTGGAATGAATGACAACGGACAGTACACATTAACGAAATTAATGAGAATGGCGGAAAATCGGTGTTCGCGTGAGAAGACTTTTGATATGAGGATGTGGACGAAAATATTTCTGAATGCGATAATAGAATCTTCGAAAATATTGACTTTTTTACTGTTGAAGACGCATACGTCGAAAACTGTTCGATATAACTCGGTGTAAATTCTTCCAGCACATCAGAGGGTCGTCATTTATCACTCATGAGAATTTCGGGAAAATCAATCAAAGGGTTGAGGAGAACGGCTGAACAACATACATACAGGCAGAGACAATGATGGACAAAGATGAATCTTTAGCATGGGGGGGGGGGTATAATAGTGGAGGAGAAGATGAGACCTACAATCAAACGAGCCCGGCGAGATGGAAGAAATGGTTGAAGCTGACTCCCTGTTAGTGAAGATATTTTGAATGAGGAAAGGATTTTAGTGAAAAAATTGGAGGAATTTCTTTTGTCACGGATACAAGTCTTTTTCTTCGAGGAATCAAGAAGGAATCTATATTATAGTGATGGGATTATAGAGATAAATCAACGGGGTGGGGCGAATTGTAGAAGGCAGTGTAAGACGGACTTCAGTCGTTCAGAAGGGAGTGTGAGACAGATCATAGGAAGAAATGTGGGGCGGACATTAAAGTGGGGACTGGGGCGAATTTTAGAATGCAGTTTGGTGCGGTTCTCAGAAGGCAGTGTGGGGCGGATTATAAAAGGAAAAGTGGATCGGATTTTGAACGGCAGTGTGGGGAGGATTATAAAAGGGGATATGAGGCGCATTGTAGAAGGAGGTGTGGGGCGGATTTCAAACGGCAGGTGGGTCAGACTTTGAACGGTAGTGTGGGGCGGACAACTAAATAAAATGTGGGGCGGATTTTGAACGGCAGTGTGGGGTGGACTTTGGATGGCTGTGTGGGTCGGACAATAAAATGAAGAATGGGGCAGAATTTAAAGGGCAATGTGTGGTAAAGTTGGGCGGTTTGGGGCGGAGTGGGGTGTTGTGAAGCGGAAACGGGCGGGGTATGGCGGGAACGCATATGTGGGGTGGCGTGGGGTGGTGTGGCGTGCCGCGGGGCGGATCCTCCGTTATCAGATAGTGTGGGGTGGTATGGGGCGGAGTGGGGCGAATTGTAAATCGAAGTGTGGGGCGGAGTGGGGTGGCGTGGAGCGGTGCGAGGCGCTGTGCGGTAGCTCGGATGGCTGTGGGGTGGACGATTTAAAAAGAACTATATAGTTTAGGGAGATATATGTACACTTGGCGCTAGTTGATTCTTTTCGACGTCCGACTGAGTACGCCGATCACAACAATAAGTTGTGAGTGAGGTTTTCGGCGCGCGTGCGGAGCAATCCAACTCTGATGATTTTAGGCGTGCTTCGTCGTCCGAAAATCATCAGAGTTGGATTGCTGCGCTCGCGCGCCGAAAACCTAACTCACAACTTATTGTTGTGATCGGCATACTCGGTCGGATGTCGGAAAGAATCAACTACCGCCAAGTATACACTTACGTACTAATAACAATGCTGGGAGAAAGATTAGTTAAGAATTAGGTAATTAATGCGATCTATCATCAGAATGTTATCTCCTCGTTAAGTGCTGAATTGTTTTCGCTGGTTGTTGCACCCACGAAGAATCCCTCAAAAACCCCCAAAATCACATAACTCGGACTTGAAATCTTTCGTTTTGTCAGAATTCGATATCAGAAAATGAAATCTTCGTCATGAAACTGAAGGGCTAGTAGATATCTCGGGTTTCTGTAACAGAAAGTAGAGTTGAGTAGAGTATAGCATCGGATTCGTCTTCAGCGGACCGAGAAATTTACATTTATAAGTCTCTAGCAATATTCCTTATTTCAACTTACTCAGTCTTTTAATTCCTCGAAAAATTGGGTGAGATCGGTGCAGACCGCCTTAGATTCAAAATTAGCGACCCGAAAAAACGTGACCATACTGTAATGAGAGCAAAAATTCAGACCAATTTCTTTCCTTTGTGGAACTGTGTTATGTGTGTGTGTGTATATGTATATATGTATGTATGTATGTATGTATGTATGTATGTATGTATGTATGTATGTATGTATGTATGTATGTATGTATGTATGTATGTATGTATGTTTTTTTTTTTTTTTTTTTAAGTGGAATATAAGGAAAAATCTGATGACAGGCTATCCCTAATGGATCTCCCACCGGCAGACCATAAGCGCTTTCATTTTGCTCACCCGGTGAACCGGATGAGCATGAATCCAACGCCCGTGTGCCCTGGGGGCTAAAACCTTCTGCTCTCAGCCCTACGATGTTGGCAAGCCATCATTGCAGAACTGGGGGCAGCTAACCACTATCTAACCAACCCACCCCGGAACCGCGTTAGCATTACTTCAGGGTGGGAGGCGTATCGCGCGCCATGAGGCGTCCCTCTTCGGTGTGTCCGCTCTTCTGTCTTCTCTCTTCGTCGTCGATGATCACTCTTCAAGTCGTCGTTGTTCGCTATGCAGCGCCCCTTGCTTGACGCTGCAATGCCCGTTCTCGCTCTTCTTTTCGGGTGATCGCCGTCTTGATATAGGCGGCAATCTTATCCCATGTCTCTTTGTTACGGAGCATGAACGGCAATAGATTCTCAGGGGTGATCTGATTTCCAAGCCAGTTCACGAGCTCCGCTCTCTCCGTAGCTGTGTTCATGCAATGGAAGAGTGCATGCTCCGCATCGTCCCAGTCTGCCGCACACATCTGACAGACCGGGGTCTCCCTCTTCTGGAACCGCTCCAGGTACTCTCCGAAGCAGCCATGCACACTGAACGCTTGCGTCAGCCAGTAATCCAGCTCTCCGTGAGCTCGATCGATCCACCTGGCTATGTTGGGGATCAGCCTTCGCGTCCACTTCCCTTTCGTTGAGCTCTCCCAGTCTTTTTGCCACTCTTCAACGGTCTCCCCCCTCTCGACGTCTCGTATGAGGGCCTTGCGAGTGGGGTTGAGCACGACTCCATCGCTCTTGAGGGTTTCTTGGCGTTTCCATACCCGCACTCTCTCGGCTACAAGCAGTCGAATGGGTGGTGTACCCGCAAGCACACAGGCTGCATGGTCAGACACCGTGCAATAAGCACTGATCGTCCGTAGCGCGAAACGCCGCTGGACTGGACCTAGCTTTGCATCGATTACGGACCCTCTAGCTACCTGCCCCCAAATTGGTGCACCGTACAGCATGATGGAATAGCTCACGGTGCTGAATAAGGCTCTTCTGTTTGGCTTGGGGCCACCAATGTTTGGCATGAGCCGCTGGAGGGCGCCACCGACCCTGTCTGCCTTCAGCGCTGCTTCTCTGGCTTGTGCCTTGTAGCTCCATCGGTCATCAAACCAAACCCCGAGGTACTTAAGTTCCCTCTTGAGTGGAATTTCGTACCCGTTGATGGAGAACACGGGAGTTTCGAAACTCCTCCTCTTGGTGACTAGCATCGCTTCGCACTTGTGCTCGGCAAGCTTCAGCCCGTTCTCAGGGAACCATTGACCAATGCGGTAGAGAGCTTCATTGGCCACACACTCCACTTGCCACGCGGTTTCGGCGACCACGACTAATGCCGCATCGTCCGCGAAGCCAATGAGTTCTGCCCCATCTGGAAGACTCATGTTCAGGAACTCGTCGTATTGCGTGTTCCATTCGAACGGTCCTGACACGGATCCTTGAGCTATCCCTGCAGATAATTCCAGCTCAACCCTTCCCTCATCGGTGTCACATACGAGGACTCTGTCACGCAGTCCATCGCTGATGACTGCGAGCAGGTAAGGGGGGACTCTTCCATCTAGGGACCTATAGATCCGTTCCCAGCTTGCTGTGTTGAAGGCGTTCTTCACATCCAAGCATATTATGGCACAAAACCCTCCTCCTGGTTGGGGAGCCATTGTATGCGCTCTGTGAACTCTGTCTTGTACACTTTCTATTGCGTGCATTGTACTGCGCCCCTTGCGGAAGCCAAACTGCATCGGGGACATCCCTCCGCTACGCTCATACTCTTCCTCCGCCCGGTTCAGGATCATGCGGTCATACATCTTCCCGATGTTGTCCAGCATATTGAGTGGCCGATTCGATGATGGCTCCGCTGGTTCTCCACCCTTCCCCTTGGGGATGAGGACTAGCTTCTGCCGTTTCCACACTTTCGGGAACACTCCCGCAAGGAGACACTTATTGAACAGCTTCAATAGCAGGGTAGGCTGCTCTCGAGCCACTATTTTCAGGGCTTCATTAGGGATACCATCCAACCCCGGGGCCTTACCATTCGCCAGTCTTGTAGCGGCTCGTCTTAGCTCTTCTTCGGTGAAGAGGGGGATTGTGTCGGAGATGAACCCAGGGAATGTGAGTCTGGGCTCCCCTCTCGGGTAGAGTGCCCTGGCAATCCGTAGAACTGACTCTTTGTCAGTTGGCGCTGTTGGTCCGTCTCTCAATCGCAGTCTGCTCATGACCACCCGGTACGGTGTGCCCCACGGATCTTGATCGACCATGTTGCATAGCTCCGACCAGCATTTTTGTTTGCTGCGACGGATGGCATCCCGAAGAAGCTTCTTCGGCTCTTTGTAGGCCACTTCGTCTGCTGCCGCTGATGGACGTCCACGTTTGCGCGCTCGCTTCGCTCGCCTCCTCTGAGCGTTTGCGCTGCGGCGAAGATCCCCGATCTCATCGTTCCACCAGTATACTTGCCTCTTCTGAAACCGGGGTTGTTTCCTCCTCGGCATGGAGGCGTCGCAGGCTCGGGTGATGGACCGGATGACGCTCGATACCGTCTCCTCCGGCGAGAGCTCTTCTCCGGGGTCCTCTGCTTTCAGGATTGCTTCTCTGAAGCTTTCCTCGTCCAGTTTGCGGACTTGCCATCCCTCGATCTGCCGTGCTATGCCTGCATCTCGGCCATGGTCTATCTTGAAGAAGATATGGCAGTGGTCGCTGAGCGTTTCCGAGTCAAGGACCTGCCACTTCGTGACTCGTCTCATGAGAGGCGCGCTAACAAACGTTAAGTCGAGCACTGAGGATGATGCCCCTCTGTGCCATGTCGCCTTTCCTACCTCGTTGAGGCAAACCAGGTCCAATTGGGCCATGGTTGTTTCCAGCGCGTTGCCTCTTTCATCCTCTGGCCCTCCACTCCAGGCTGGAGCTTTGGAGTTAAAGTCCCCCGCTACTATGGCGAGGCCTCTCCACTGTCTCAGACTATCCTCGAGTTCCCGCAGTTCCCGAAGGAAGACATTCATCGGTGCGTTTGGTGAGTAATAGCAGCTATACACCGCAATATCGCCGATGACTCTTCGGGCGAAGCCCGTCCCTTCGGTCGGTCTTTTTGTCTCTGTAAGGCTCACGTTCCAGACTTGGATGGCCGATCCCCTCCCAAGGTCTTCCGTGGTTCGTGGTCGCTCTTCTCGGAGATACTGCTCGGAGATGATGAGGACGTCTGCTCCCAATCTTGAGGCCTCTGCTTCGAGTAGACTGTGAGCATCGTTGCTCCTGCAGAGATTCGCTTGCAGGAAACTAGCCATCTTTGCGCTTCTTCCGGCCCTTCCATGCTGCTCGCGCCTGCTGGTAGGCCTTGCAGCACTGCATGCCCGACCTGTGTTTGTGGTCCTCTTTGAGGGCCTCGCAGCTCAGGCATTTCTGCTCTCCGGTAACACATACCGCTGCTATGTGGCCTTCTTCCCCACAGTTGAAGCAGCGTATTGCCCGCCTCACTTGTGGCTTGTCGCACTTTGCGGACAAATGCCCGTATTGCAGGCAGTTGTAACATCTCGGGATTCCGCCCTTTTCCCGGACCCGCGCGTTAACGAAGTCTACCCGGACTTTCCCTTTTGCCAGCACTTCTTTAGCGAGCCGCTCTGGCAGTGTGATCACCGCAATCTGAGTACCCCTGTATCCTGGGCGGATGGTCCGGGTCGTGATGCTGCCTGCATGCTCTGCTCCGAGTTCCTTCACGAAGGCTTCCTTAACTTCCGGGAGTGTGCTCACGTCGTCGAGGTCAAGCACTTCCAGCGTGATCGTTGGGGAAAGCCGTCGTATCTCTCCGGCGTCTTGGATCGCCCCCTTAAGGGCATCCTCAACGACCTCTGCCTTCACCCCCTTCTCGAGCTCGATGAGTAGATGACCCTCTTTCGTCTTCCGGAGTTTGGAGACTTTTGAAGCCACTTGCCTCGTTTCGTCTCCTTGCTTGACTCTCTTGATCATGTCCGCGTAGGACAAACCATCTTCCTTCACTTCTATGAGGAGTGCGTCGGGTCTAGTCCTTCTCCTATTTCCCTCGTTCTTCCTCTTCTTTTTCTTCTTTTCGGCTCTCCCCTGATCCTTGGGACGCCTCTCGTTTCCCCTACGCCCCCTGTTCCGTCCCGCAAGTTGCCAGCCGGAACCAGCGTCCGAGAGCTGACCGTTATCGGACCAGGTTGTCATTGGTGTCCCTGGCGCGGATGGGGGTGTCCTGAACAGTCCAGCCCCTTGTCCTGCAAAATTGAGCTGCTCCGGTTTGAGGGCTGCTCTCTTTGCTCTTTTGATATCGGCTTCCTGGTCCCTATTGATGGGGCTTGTGCGGCCTCTCTTCGTTTGGCTCCCCCATCCCGCTCTTTGTGGAGGTGGGGCCAGCGAGGATGTTGATCCAGCGGAGTCCTCGGCCATTATCTCTAGGGTGGAGCTGATTGCCTCTCTCATTTCTGAAGCTCTTGTACTAGCAGCTTCTAGCCCTTCACGTAGGCTGCTGGCCTTCTGTACAAGCCTCTTGGTCGACTTCTTTGCTGTCGCGTGCTCGTTGACTTCCTTGGTTATGTCATCGAGTACCTTGAGGATTCTCTTCAGGAGTTCTTCCTCTCTCGTGTGAGCCTCTTTGAACTTACCCCAGCTCGTTTTGAGGTCAGCGGAATTAGTTCTGCGTAACCTCTGTTGACTGGCACCAGGCGTCTTTCCTTCGCCAGTCTCCATCTCTTCTGCATCAACTCTCTCCTTGTTTGATGTTGATGGTTGTGTTTGGGTGGGACACCCAGTTGGCAGGTTCGCTCTGAAAATTTCCAAATTCGTTGTTGTTTCTGCCATTTTTTTTCCCCTTCTCTCCTATCCCCCTCGGATGACTGTGTCTTTGTTTGTGTTAGTGGTCCCACCTACCCCCGCCCACCAGTCCGAGTACCCCGTTCTTGGATCCTCCCACTTGCCGACCGCGCCTACAGTCCGGTGGCCTCAGATGACGTTCCAACCCCCGCACCCTGCAGCATGGTCCCGTCCGGTCACCAACCGGCACTACCACAGGAGCGGGATTTGGGGTATCCCCCCTACCGTTGTGCGGGACTGCCTCCCCTCGTGGTTAGCGTGGGGTTCGGGTCCCCCTACTACCGGCGGCCCAGGAGCGATCACTGGTTTTAACGCGGTACCCTCCAGAGTGGGCACGGACACAGCAGTGGAAGGATCCCCTCCCGGGGACTGTTGCACTGGTGGCGTGAGTGACGCGCTGTGTGTGTGGTGTCAGTGTAATGTCAGTCTCGCCCGCGTTTCCACCGGAGTCCCGACCAATCGCCATGCCAACTGGTATCGTGGTAGCACTCCCTAGTTCGGCCGATCCCTATCCCCAAGAGGGTTTTTGTGGATCCTTGGGGAAGATCGTGTTACCACTCAGCGAGAGAATGCCCGACTTGATTCGGGCCCTCGCGTCACTCTTGTGATCCGATGCATATACGATAGAGATACCCTGTATCGACAAGGTCACCGCGTTGCTTCTCACCAACTTTCGGTATGCCCCTCGAAGCCAGCAAGGCCGTCGTCGGTCGGCTCAGAATGTCCACGCGGGTTCACTTATTGTGCCAGTGTGATGTTGTATTGTGTATCTGCGACTCCTTGTCTGCGCTCGCTTATTTTGCATACTCTGCATATTCACGAGTAACCAGAGATACTGAGGATCAAATCAATCCCCAGTTACTCTGGCCGTGCCACTATCCGCAACCTGTGGACGCACCCAGTAGCATGGAGAATGCTCTACCTCAACACGGTTCCTGGGATGTATGTATGTATGTATGTATGTATGTATGTATGTATGTATGTATGTATGTATGTATGTATGTATGTATGTATGTATGTATGTATGTATGTATGTATGTATGTATGTATGTATGTATGTATGTATGTTTCAAACGGAGGGCTAGCGACCGTATGAGTTCGCCATTCGTCGAAGGATTCTTGCCTTGTGGTACTCGAGATTGGCAAAAATGACAGAATTCATCCATATGAAAAAAGGCTCAGACAGAGAATGAGAAAGAAACATAATCTCTGATATGAATGTCTACAAGATAAACAGACGATGTAAGATACAAAACGATGCCCGAAGGAGGGTACATCACATGTAAGCGAGAGGAAAGTCTTGCTGATCGTTAGCGAGGTACAAATTTCGCCATTTGCAGTAATAAACTTGAGCGAAATGCTTGTAACTTCCTCTCATGGAAGGGATGAATGATCGCCTTGTTAGCTCTCGCAGGCTCAGGCGTCCACACTCGTTATGTCTCGCGCATTGCGTTTGAAGAGAAAGATAGAGCGAGGAAAGAATGAACTTCCCGAACACTACACGATACACCACCGAGATTGCGTACCCGAGAGAACATGAGACAGAAGCGAACGAGAGTCATGAGGCGAGCATTGGAGGTATACATCGGCTGATAGCCCGAGGGAACGTTCGTGGAACCAAATATGAACACCCACTCGACCTTGTTGTAATTTTTTGTTTTACTCGGGACTTTTTCGATTGTCGATGAATTCATTCATGTTCATGTTGAAGTGCTTCCGAATATTTTGGTATCAAGGCATTCACTGCCCAGGCGAAATTGCGATTCCGATCTGGATTGCGAGAGAGTACAAATGTGCGCTTCGACACTTCCGGAAGTTAAATACTTTGGGGAATCATCAGTTTCACATCTATTCACAGTATTTCTATAAATTTTAGTCGGCCCCATCGGTGGCACTCAAAAATTTCTCTATAACGCTGAAAATAATCACCAGGGTGATGAGAAGTATCAATACAATCATCAAATTCAAGGTTATGAGCCTCCAAGAGTACTTGTACTTGAATATCTGTTCCACCCATGGAATCATGTTTGATCATGGTTCCAGCGTGCTTCAGCATTGCTGAGCCTGAATCTTGGGCTGCGGCTCATTGACGTACTCCAAACCTTTCCAAGCACGAGGAGTGATAGATTCAATCCGATCACCTTTCTTTATATCTTCAATGCCAAGAGTTTCATAGTGCATGACAGTTCAAATACGACAGAACAGAAGCTGTGTTCGAGATCCACATTTTTTGATTTCGATGAAACCTTTTGTCTCGCGTAAATCCGAGACCATTCAAGTGAGGTTCGATTATTCCCAACGTGCTTCGGCTGTTTGTAGGTCTCGAAATGAGCTTTCAAATGAGCTAAGACACGTTGAATTTCGTCAAATCCAAAGTGAGTGTTCTCTTGAATTCGTGTAATTATTGAATATATTGCGTAGAAAACGAAAATCGGGAACAACTCAGTAGAATCGAGTCCAATACTAAAACTGATGTGCACACATGTTCATTACAATATATTAACAACGAGAAGCAACCACGATATAAGTCATGGATACATCGTCGGCCCCTACGAAGACTAGTACATTTTTCTTGAAGACTGGCACGTTTTGCCGTCTCACGCGAAAAGTAGTACTTTTTGGCTTAACCACGAAAACTAACACGTTTGGCGTATACTAGTACATTTTAAAACTCACACGAAAACTAGCACATTCTCAAAAATTATTATATTTTGGAAATGCACACGAAGACTAGCACATCCCGAATTTTGAGTCAAAAACTATCACATTTGTGTATTTCTGACGAAGACTAACACTTATGTTATATATCAAAAAGTACCATTTACAAGAATGAGCCGTTTACGCTTAGCAAAGTCTCCAATCGTCTAAGAAGCCTCTTTCACCAATGAGGTTGATTCCTAAATTCTCAAATACATCTAATCCATGCGTGACATTAACCAAAACTCAAACTGGACATAACTTCGTCTGGCTTCAATCTTGAGATATGTGACTCTAGATAATTTCCCTTTGTGCTCAAACAAGTGGAAATCAAGTGCGATGAGCCACTGAAACTTGTCTGGGGCTGGAATGATTTTTTGACCCAAATCACCCCTCGTGACAATTTTACCCCCAAAAATCACACTTTTGGCGAAACCACCCATATATACAGACGATTTCTGTGATTCTTGAATTTTATTATCACTCTAAAAGTGCTAGTCTTCGTCTCGAATTCTCAAATGTATTACTCTTCGAGTGAAACGACTAATGTGCTACTTTTCGTGCAGAAATTTGAAGAAGTCCACATTTCAAATTTGGGACGAAAAGTAGCACATTTGAATGTGCTAGTCTTCGTGTGAAATTAAAAATGTACTAGTATACGCCAAACGTGTTAGTTTTCGTGGTTAAGCCGAAATGTACTACTTTTCGTGGGAGACGGCAAAACGTGCCAGTCTTCACGAAAAATGTACTAGTTTTCGTAGGGGCTCTAAAATGTACTAGTCTTCGTAGGGTCCGACGACATCTTCGCTGTTAGATGTGGGCTGAAACTCAATGAAAATAGGGACGCACTGGCGGGGCCCATCGCAATGAATGTCTGAAGTCCCCTCCTTGTAAGTATCATTCTTTGGAGGTTTTAAAGTTCACATTGCTGATAAGAGGTGGGAGAAAAGAATGTGCGAGAGTATGATATAAGTGTTCATTCTGTAGAATACCAAACTTATGGAGGTTTCGAGAATGTGAGCGATTCGAACGATTTTTTCTAACTCCATATTATTCTGAGCAAGACATTCGGCGCGCAAAAAAAGATGTCCCTGTACCTGGTTCAATTCAATACAACAGCTAGAGCCGCGCAAAAGACGACACGTACTAATTCACGTCATTTGTCAATGAGGGATGAAAAGTCAAGAACTCAGGTGAAGAAGAAATGGAAGCAAATTGTTCGATGTGAACGATCGAGGTGAGTGCGTTGGCTTCCACAATCGTGCATCTATTTTCAGCTATCAGTTATGACCATGACTTTCTCTAGCTCTCAACGACAGGGACACGAAAGTTAAGGCGTCAATGTGAGTGTCAAACCGTTAGTCGATCAGAGTTAACCGCATTCTAAGCATGAAGTGGGGCTAAGTATCAATGTTGCACAGAAACAGATCAGCGTACGGGGATTCTATGGTGAATTGTCTCGATACAAGAGTGTGCGTATCCACTCACAGACACAGTGTCAACATCCGAAATAATTTTTCAATCTTGGATTGACTTCCTTCACTCATATCATGGAACTACGCAACTGAAGTCGAAGACACTGTGCTAAATTCTTATAATCGTCACTAATGCATACTAAGGTACTGACTAAACTTCATATTTGTTCTACGAAATAGATATATTATATTCCCTTGGTGTTTCGGACCATCTGGCACTACATACCAGCTATGTATTAAAGCTTCCGTGAAGACTTTAAGCAACATCTTTGACAACTGATCATACCTACTCTTACAATTGAGTTCAACTTGGGACTTCACGCTATATTCTAAAATAGGAGAAGGATAATTTGGCATTAGACGAGATGAAGGAGGCGCACCGATACGTTCACTCATGTATAATACTGTCTTGCATGAGGCCGTTTTTCATCAAAAAAAGTGAGAAGAATGTACAGAATATTTGAAAAGCACATGAAAATATGTATTGGGAGTAGACTTGGGGAGAACCTTATACGACTGTCAAGTGTAATTTATTGCAAATTCATTAGTGCAGGGATGATCAAGATATGTTTTGTATGATCAACCCGAACATACTTCCCCTTTGCTAATTGGATAAAATCTTTGATACGACTGAATAGCAAGTCTTATAGACGATGGAATCATATACCAATTCCAAGAAGTTGACCCGGATCCTAGTGAAATCATGTTAAAGTCACCACTGATACAAAATTATGGATGCGAAGATACATCCGCTGAAAAGAGCCATTGCAAAAGTATTTTGGGTTGCAATAACGTATAGATCATCCCATTCCTAGAGGTGTGAGAGTTCAAAAGTTTCTTGAGCAAACCACTTCATTTGCGTTACTTAATTAAAAAAGCGAAGGGTTCAACCCCTTCCTCAACGCTTAACGCCTGATTTATATTTCCAAGCCTCAGTCCGATGCAAATGTCACCACTTGCCACTACTCTGCGATCGTAAGGTACTTTGCGAAGAACCTGGGTCCAAACTCCTTCGTTTTTCTGTTCCAGGCGCATGGTGGCCAGAATAGCTCTGAATTCTCCGAGTTTGCGAGTAGAGCAATAACGCCTGCCGACTCTTTATAATTTATCCTTCCCTATAATTCATCTTTCTCGCCCGTGCTTCTTCAGCTCTCTGTTCAGGGCTTACAGAGCGACAACACATCAAGTTGATCGGAATAGAAGGGGATGAGGAGAATCAAAGATGGAATTCAAACGGATGGGGGAGGTATGGCTGTATAGCAGCGTTAGCACTTTTCGATCAGGCCAATCGGGGGATCGTGTTACGCTTTGGAAAATGAACCGCTGCTGCGGTGTGGCATGTGGGCGCAGAAAATGAGGAATATGCAAAGTAATCGAGAGTATTCGCTCTAGGGACACAGTGTGAGCGGGGAAGAGGGGGGTGGAGAAACTGGTCGCTTCGCGCGTATAACTTGGCTCTCGTTGTTCGACGACATCAGATCTAGTTGATTCCTTCCCCAGTTACGAGGCAGCACCACGGAGTCGTATAGGGATGTGAAATGACTTTATGGCAGATCCGAAGCTTGCTTTAGATAGCATAAAGGGGTACGTGCGGGAGATCCTCGGGTTGAGGGTGAGCGCGCAAATGGAAATAGCGCGCGAGAGCAAGTGAGAGCGCGGTATAGTATAACCGCACCTACGAACCCGGCGATTGAGAGTTACGCCTTGGGGCAAAGTTTCTCATTCATAAAGGGTGACAAGAGCACTGTCAACGACAAGATTCTCAACTTAGATCTATGGCCTACGATTGTGGGTCGTGATGCGCCCGAGGCTCAAATTAATCGCGACTAAATCCATTTGTTGCTCTTGCGATTCAAGTTGATTCGCGTAACGCTTCGATTCTACGTAGCCAGCTAACTTGCAGGACGTTGCTCGGCTTTGGATTATTATGTATTTGGATGCGGCTATAACTCGGACCAGTTGAAACAATCGTGACGATTAACCGTCATTGTGCGAGAACTCGAGATACGTGACATGAGGGGAGTGTACTCAACATGACCTCCTCCCCTCAAGCCGTTTTGCAATGTTTCTCAACTTAGGTAATTCGAAGGCTCGTTCCAGACCTTCAAAATGCCCTAAGGTGAGTTCCACTTTGACAAACCAAAGACGAACTATCACAATTTCCCCAGAAAGTGCTCGAAACGATGATTTTTTGCGACGTACTCAACATGCCCCGATCGCTAAAAATAATACAAATCGGCGACAAAGTGCGTGAATTCGTTTTTATGTCCATGTAACTGCTGTAACGTGGGTCAAGGGTTTCCAGAAGGAACACGAACAATGTCTGATCAATAGACTTTAGTTTAAAGAATGATTTAAGGGCTCGAGAGAGAGTGAAGTGATAAGATAAGTTGGTCAGAGCGGTTTGCCATGGAAACTGCAACGGGTACCGACGAGATTCCGTCAAAGACGCCGACGGTGTATCGGCTGCGGCTGGTGCAACTTCATGTGGCGGGGAGAGGCGAGAGGGGAACCCGTGAGCCTCCCCACGTCACACTGCAAATAAAGCTTTTTCGCCAGTCCAAACCACTATTCCCAGCTTATTTTGATGGGATTAAGATCCTCTAGATGGTGAAAAAGGTCATACTGCAGATTCTGTCGAGATAACCGCATGGGGGCATGTTGGGTATACCCCCAAGTTGGCCTCTCTTTTTGCAAATGATCTCCGTATTTTGCTCATGAGACCTCTGCCAATCCGCCTTCTGAAGTAAATATTTTGAAGGTCTTGGGAAGAGGGACAGAATATGTTAGTGTACATTAAAATTAGCTCTACCAAAAATTTACAGCACTGGTTCGCTGAAGGCAGTTCCCTTGACAATTCCTGCTTGTGCAAAAGGAAGAGAACGGAAGTTCCCCATAAATTTTCTAGAACACGCAAATATCGTTCAGAATCGGTCGAAATTACTCACTCATATCCTAACATAACGAACGTAAGAGAAACACGTGGGATGGTCAATGAGTGCCTACTTCTGAGATGGATGTACGGGGGCATGTTGGGTACACTTACCTCATCATGGCTTCGACTGCTGTAAGACAATTCGCGAGAATTATAATTCATACTACAACCAAAAAATCCATTAATACACTGTCTTGACCTTTCAAAGTGTCTTATGGAATGATTTAGTGTCCCGCCCCCTTATGAGTCTGGAACAATAAAATATTGAAATCAGGTACGTTAAAAATATTGGAGCAATTGGTAATGAACAGGACCAAAGATCCCACTCAAAGCCTGATCGGGTAGAGTGTGGAACTTCATCGAAGAATTTTGGTCCATTACTTTGCCTGTTTGCATCGGAATTCGAAATCGGTTGAGGATGAATGGTTTCATCATTTTAATAATAGGATTTTGGATCAGTGGCTAGGCCAAGCATACCCCAGTCGCTTTTGCAATTTAATTTTTTCAGTTCTTTAGTTTTTTCTTACACATTTATTTGAGCGAGATGTTTTCTCAATTTTTGTTCCAGGTTCTTTTCGGTTAGATTATTCAGTCAGCTCAAATTCCAGACACACCAGACTGCAAGGCCCCGATACCTTTTCACACATACAAAGTAACTTTGAGTCCGCATCGAGGTAGCAGAGAAGCCACGCACTCAGGAAAGAGACTCGACAAGTACCATGAGCTTTCGCGTTTATAGAACTACGAAGGCGTGTGAGTATCGCAGACGTGCAGATGTGTACGCCGGGGTTGACGTAGACACCGAAAACTCAGCAACCCACAGCAACTCCGGCGCGGATGTATAGCGTCTTAGCATTAGCAGCCAACGTCGTCGTTTGTGCAGGATCCCAGATGCGAGTGCGACTACGGTCTTGACTACATGCTCACCCTCGACTGCGCGCACCACCGCGCCGTCAGGGTACTCGGCTCAAGCCGGCTGGGTCCATTCATCGCCGGTGCACTACGTGACTCGCGTACGAATCGCCACCGAAGCTACACCCCCGCTTTCGTGCGTGTGCCCACCCGGCCGTACCTGTGTGTGGGTGCGGTGTACAGATATTGCGGGTGCGCCCGCGGCAAACAAACCCACAGACAGCGGGCCGTGCCCATATCGACCGACGGCAGAGCGGCAAAACACACGGCCCTCTTCCTCGTCGCCCGCGCCATCGAGCTTTGGCTGCAATTGCTTTCGAGAATCAAAATTGTTGAGCGACACAGCTGCGAGAGAAGGTAAAAAGAGCTGAGTGAGCCCAACTTGCAGAATATCTGTACAGCCGACGAATTATCGAGCGTCTAGGAGAATTGAGCCGTTGACGAAGTATAGGAAGTCGAGACGTTGTACATTGAGCCCGAGTTCCACTAAGGCAAGCTCACGCGAGATCCTGATCACGTTCGTTCATTTTTCCAAAATTTCATTCCCGCGAGCTGTATATATGGGTTAGTGTTGCATGGTCGCACTGACAAGTGACAGGTGAAGGCTTTACCTTTTACGCCCGTAGCTGCGTGACAAAAGCGTCTTCGAAAATTTGGCTTATTCCTATGAAGAAAATTGTTGGGATGATTGTTGAAGTACCTCCGTCTTCAAGTCGTGTTTGAAACTTATTAATGCACTCATTCTCACAGGTCTCAAAAGGGTGACGTAACTTTCTCCCATCAGATGAGTATCATGATTGGGTATTTCAAAAGTCATTCAGTCGTATTTATCATGTAGTATAAGAAACATGTCATCAACACTTTACTATTTCCGATCAGAGCTATATTATTCCGAAAAAGGGTTCAAAGTTCAATTCACGTACTCAGAATAATTCCCCTCTAGGAGAACTCTTTGTTTTAAGAGCTTTACAGAGAGACTGCTAGACGTGTAATATTTTATTTAAAGTTACGAATTTGAGTGAAAAATATTCTTAACTAAAGCATGTTTTGTCATTGAATTATAGGGCAGTTGAGACTTCAATTCCTCTAAGCCAATGAAGGTGTCCCATACCATCATGAGATGAAGTAAATTTGGATAAACGGGACTCACCAAGAATCATAGCCTGCATCGAGTCACTGGAGGGACTCGAAATTGATTTCATCATCGCGTCAAATGCGGGTCAAGATCAAGGCGAGGCATCGAAAATCTCCGCCATTTTCAGGCAATTCATTGCCAATTCCGAGGAACAGGCTTGTCGACGCAAGTATGGCACGGATCTCGATTGGTGTGGCCGAACGTCCAATTTGCACCATCATTGGTACAAGCTATTGAACATCGCAAGAACGTCGGCGATGATAGGCATTGGTGATGACCCCCGAGGTGCAATTGTCGCACTAGGCTTGCATCTGCATACAATGCTATCCGTGGTCGAGGTATTTATCAACGGAGACGAGGGAAAGGCGTTGAACGCGCCGGGCACGCGTCACGCTGATGCAAAGACGCCCACGACACCACCAGCTCGCTCGCGATCGAGCAATTTTGAGGTACGTGCGCGGGCGCGACCAACGAGGGCCGCGTGCCATGCACCACAGTTTGCCGCAGCATATCGTAATATGGTGCTGGTGTACTCGCCAAAAAGCTTATCATGCAGCTCGCGTCGCCGTCGACGTTGTCACCGTCTCTCGATTCAAGGGCAATGATGTCGCGTCGTCTCTTTCTTACGAGGACAATGACTTTTCATCAATTGTACCGAGTGCCTGCCAATGCTAATGCACAAGCGAGGCGTCGTATAATCCGAGCGCGCGTCAAATGCCGATGGAAATTTGGGCCCGCTCAAGCGCATCCCACTTTGCGACTCGATGATTTACTCTCTGTCGCGAGCTGAAGCGCGTGCGTAATATGCCTACACGAATCCCTATACGAGAGTGTCGGTCGCGCTCGTGCCACCCCGGCCTGCGCGTTAATTTACAATTGCATGGCTCGACTGATCGCATTCTCTCGAGAACCGTCCTCGGGACCGTCGCCAATAAGCCGTCCCCAGAACGCAGTCAGCCCTCGGGCGATCAGAGGCTGATTGCTTGCCTCGCAGTTGCATCGCTTACGAACTGGGCATGCACGCGGAGTGAGGAGCCAGTGCAAACTCTGGGAGCTTCATTCGCAGTATTGAGAATTCCATCGAGCTCGTTCGGAAGAGAAATCTCGAGACAGATGCGCCAAGTAACTATTATAGGCACTGGGCGCGGAAATCGTGCTTGAAGCTCGGCTTGAAGTCGTGGGCTGTCTGGCATACACCCTAATCGCGCCGTACAAATGATGGGAGGGAGATGAAAATGATGCACAGTAATGGTATCCGAAGTAGAAAGATGTCTACAACGTGCTATGTGCAAGGGCTATCAAAGCGAGGGAGAGGCCGATCGTAACTATTAATCCGCTAAATTTTCAGCTGAATGGGGGCAACAGTTGCGGTTTATGAAATTAAGTCAATCTTGACGACCAAGCCGAAACGACACACTCTTCTCCTCTACCCTCGCGACACCCTCAAACCTTCGCTGCAACCCGCCTCTCTCGTCCTTTTGGCTCCTTTGTTTTGCTTCTGCACGGACGCACTCAAGCCGATTACGAGTCGTGCAGATATGATTCTCTTAAAGCGGGTGCTGCGAAAAATTCCATTTGCTCCTCACCTTAGCCGTTGTCTGAAACTTCCGAGTGAATCAATATGAACGAGACTCAGGGTATGGCAGATGCCATAGCAATTAAAGAGCTATATAAGAGAGCGACCAATAATTAGCACATGCATATATGTGGCGAAAGTTGAACTAGACGAGTCTCATGTAGCTACGAATTCCAATCGAGCACATTTTTCATAACGCGTGGTGCATATCACTGAAATCAAATCTGTCCAATATACCGCGCTCAAAGATTCGATTTCACCTGCCCATGTCGTAATAGACGAATGAAGGAATGGTCCCGTTCTGATCGACTCATCAACTCCATATTTAGTTTCATGGCGTTATCCAACGATACAGATAACTCAATAATGATGTGTAGCTGAAACCAACTATGTGTGTTTGATGAGAAACCACTTTGATCCCTTCAGAAGTATTGATCTTCCCCATCAGATATCCCTGTCGCATACCGAGCTCGAGTTGACTGCACATACCTAGTTACTAGTTACATTCCAAAGCGTATAATTGATTAGATTTGCGACGGTAGAGGCAAAAGACGCAACCAAGCTCTGGATCAACCACATTTAATATCTTCTCTATCAAGTCTATTGAGGTAATTAGATTAAATGGTGCACGAGTTCTCGATCATCCGCTGCTCGACTTGCGCCACTAAAGAATGGAGTTGACTCGGGGCAGACTGAGAGTGGGAGATGCGGGAGATAGAGTCATTGCCGAGACTGCTGAGCTTCAAGTGCCTATTTATTTCGACGCCCTTCCACCTTTTCCCTCACTTATACTTGCGGGGTGCTTGCCTGATGACGATTGCCCAAACGCGGTGACCCAAATAGTGACGTTACTCAATTTGGCAGAAAAACTTTAGTTATTCCAAACACTTTAATTTAATATCACAACCTATTACCCTCGCTCAAAAATAGTGAGAATTAGTTATTCCCATTGAGGGGACTGGGGTGAATTTGAACAAGGGCAAATTTGGCCAAGCAAAATACCTCGGTCGAGGAGGAGCCTAGGCTACCACCGCATAAAAACAATCCCAGTGCCATCACAGACAATGGTTTTCATGGCAATTAGATCGACAGGCTCGATACTCGGAGCCCATGTTGATATAGGTGAGGGCCTGACGTGGTTTATTCCGCAAATGCAAGAGTTCACGCTACTTCTGCAAAAAAGTGGTCGAGCTCGATCGCTGTTCAAATACTACATCACAAAACAAACGATTTTGAGATGTCGTGGGTCGAAATCGGTTCAGTTAGAAGCTGGTAATCGCAATTTTACAAAAAATTGTTGGGGAACGATTTTCCTGAACAATGGGAAATCCTATATTGAATCGGTCGACCGAGTACGTGCCCGTGTTTTCAGAGGATGATAGCTCGTTGCTCGCGAGTCGATTCTCCGCGGTGTGGAAGGAGTATAGATGAACAAGGTGGTCTAAAGTGAGTGGGAAAGTGCAGTTACAATGTCAAAAAACCTACCCACAACTCAGATTACAGGTCAAAAGTTGCTGTTCGAGAACATTTTACCCTCCGATTTGCTGATATCAGCTCGATTGCCCCTCACTATCGTTGACGCAGAGCGAGTATGAGCTCATCCAACATGAAGGATTACAAAGAATATGAGTCTTTGAAACTGCAGGTCGTTTTCTCATTGCTGAGATATTGACTGTAGAATTACATAAATGACAAGAATTTATTCGACTTTTTCATAATTCGGGGAGAGCACAAAATTTGATGCCCCAAGTCGTGTTCCCAGGATTTTTTGGGTAGTTTTTAGAAAATCCCATAGTAATACAACTTAACATATTATGAGTAGATGACCATTCCAACCCACTGCTCTACCGAAAGACTTATGGAAGTGTCAACTTGGTGAGCTTCTGAATTTCCCACTGACCTACTGATTTGTCGGATAACTTTGAGACTTTTCGACCGGCTGATCTATTGTATGACTTACAGCCCCTCTAATCTACAAGATAACCTGGCGACCCACTGACCTGCCATCAGATAACTACGACGAGATACGTAATCCACATACTAATTGAACCAACCACCCACTGACTCAATACCTAAGTGGACCTCGAATACCTATAAAAACTCATTCACCTACATGTTAGAGGACCGCTCCAAAGATAGTTGTAGGTGACGAACGTGAGTGAATGCGATGTATGGGTTAGGCCTGATCGAACTTTCAGCTTTTATTTTTCATGTCTTAGCTTTTATCTATATCAGTAATTAGTGAAGTGTATTGGTAATTTTTATATTTGTGACGTGTATGCTGATATTTTCAAATTGTTAGTTGATGGTATTTTTTTCTCTCTTTCTTTTTCTAGTACTTCATTAATAGTTAACATAATACAGATGACTTCGACATCTGTATATGAGTGAATCAATTATGTTGTATCAAGTGTATCTTGCGTAGTCTCGGCTACACTGGACCTTTGAGTCCATAGTTGAATTAATAAATATCAAATATCAAATATCAAATATCAAATATCAATATCTAACTTACCGACCCATCGACTTGCTGACCTGACGGATAATCTTTCGATTCACTGGCCTGATAGACTATGTGATGACGATATTTTGGACAGGGCCTGGAGGTTATACCTGTGCCCTACAGCTTTGCAAGCATGTTTTTTCCTGGATATTATGGTCATATTGCATGACTCACTCTGATCTGTTAACCTGCCAACCTACCGTATGACCTACCGACCGACTGACTGGTTCATTACCCACTCATTCTTGGGCCACCTCATCTGCGATGATCTACTGAGAGATATGTGACGTTCAGATCTTCATATCAAACTATTCATCTCCCTTGCTAACCACCGACTGTCTCGCCGACTGTGGTTCAGTCGGCCGCCCAGAAGTTATTCAGTAAGTTGGCGGATCGGCAGAATATCCGGTAGGTTGGACTTGAGGTCCAAAATGTCGCCCAAAATTGAATGAGCATCTGGTTTACTATATTCTACTCTACTCCTTTGGGTAGTTCGCCGGCAAATACTGTTTTGAACCGGGAATGCTCAATTGTCGATGCGGGAGTTCGAGCGCTCGGGAGTTCCGAGCAAAATTCTGAGCTTCATTAACGTTCTGAAGGGCCAGACAAGACCTTGGACAGATTCTAAACTAACTTGAGTAAGAATGAAGAAAGTGTTTTTCACTTCTTGGAATGTATGAATAGATGATCGAGAGTGAGAGGAACAGGCAACACTTGCACATCCGTACGGCTCTGCGCACGCGGTAAAATTTTCGGTAGAATCTTGGTTGGCGAGAGCTCAAATACGCTATGAAACTCTTATCACTCAACTCGGACAAGGACCAACTCAGCAGAGAATTCGTAATACTTTTGGAGTCGCTCACGGTAAGCTATTGACGAAGATAATCGCAATGCCGGTGTATCCTTCCCATACATTTGCAAACATAAGAGCAAAAGTAGGCGCAAGTATGCGCTACACACTGATGAGCAAAGAGACACGTCCATATAATGTTTTATATTTCATATTCGAGTTCTGTAAGAGCTGCAGCCGCACGCAGGAGCGGTACTCCGGTGCGACCGGTCCATGCACATTGGGTGTGTCGGTGTCGCGGATGGCCCTGTGCGATGCTCCGGCACCAGTTCAACAATAACCGCGATATGCTTGCAACATGGATCTCCACGTCCCTTATTTTTTCCGCTCGTTCGGTGGCAACGGGGCCGTATTGTCTCACAGCCGACGCGATAACTCGTCTCATTCCTCGCTCGCCTGACTATATACATATAATACCGGGAGCGCCCAGGGGCATCAGAGCCACCGCATCAGACTCCACTTATACCCTCGCGCGGACCTATGGCTGCATAGCGGGAGGATCGTCGTCGTCGCCATCGTCGACAGAACGGAACAATAGCTTGGGGTGTAGTTAATGCTCGTGTGGCTTTGCGATGTAACTGTACATATAGATCTGTTTCGGACTTTGCATGGGAGAGTTGCTGCTGGGCTGAAGCTATTCCGTGGGCCAACTGAGACGAAATTGCAAACTTCTGACTAGAAATTGCATGCTGCAGACGCGAGTCACCCGCCAACCGATTCAGATTAAGTTAGAAAATTCCCCCGGGCAGAAATTTTGCGAATGCGAGAGAGACAGAGTGAAAGGAGGGAGGGGGAAATTTACCTGGTCCAACTGTAATTTTCTGACTAAGGATTATCAACGCTTTTGTAAACGAAATTCATGTGGACGTCGCTACAGGCCCTTTCACAGATGCATCATTATGAGAAGTTTTTGAGCTATTAGGTCTGCAGCTTGTATGTGAGAATATCTAATTTTGACTGTTCCTATCCATTCATAACTCACACGATGAATTCGCGTTCTCAAGTTCCATGGCTTGCTTCAACGTTTAGTTCGTATCCTGGTGGTGCCAGCCTTGAACTGGAGCGTCTATTAGGAGATCCATATACCATTTAGAACAGGTCTGCCTGTATGTATCAAACGAGTAGAGCCCTCAGTGAAAGAGTTGTGTCGTTGCAGGCTGTAAGAAAAACACGAAAGACTCAAATCTGTTTCTCAGAGAGTGAAAGTCCTTGTCCAATGAGTTGGAACCGCGCAACTATGAAGAGCTAAGCCCGGAACTCAGAAATGTATCCACTCCTCTTCAAGCCCTCTTAAGTTTCTGTCTACACGAAAAACTGACAAAATGGACACTCAAGAGCAATCAGGTCAGACAACCCAGTGTTTTGTATCAATTAGGGCTCAACACTCAAAAGTGTTCGATCATAATTCAGATTGCTCTTGAATGTATTTGAATGTATATCACAGACGCTAAACTACATCACCAATGCCACGATAATTTCGATTGTATCGGCGAGCCATTGACGCGTCGATCTAATGACCTTCTTGATTAGCTTGTCGATCCGTCCGTCCACTGCCTTGATGGACAGCCTACCGACCCTCAAGCCCACTGGTGACCTCTATAGCATATAACCTATCGACTCATGAACTTACTGAAATCGCATGTAGGTGGCATATTGGCCCCCTATGCACTGGGGGAGTGTTCGTGAGGTCAGTAAGTCGAGGGGTTGGTAGGCTATCTGTCAGGTCAGTGGATTGGTGGATCGTTCATTCATGTTGCAAGTCAGTAGCTGACGGATCGGCGAATCAGGTGGGATGTAGTAAGTTGGCCTGTTGGTACAACCGTCACGTGGCAAAACAGTAAATCTTTGGGCGAATGTGTCATATCGCAGGTCAGTAGGTCGACCGGTCCGTATACTTCATACGGAAGGCCAGTAAGCCGATATTGCGGAAAGTCATCCAGATCCACGGGTCAATATACATATATAATCACCCGCACAACGAGAAACTTTGGTGAATTCTGTGCTATTAAGAGCGTGTTATACCATATGACGCGTCGTGCTGGGTGGCGGGATGGTCGATTGAAAGAGTATTCTATTAGTCGAGTGTTAATTCAAACTATCATAGATCTCACTTGGAATGAGCCGGGCAATTCAAAAGGCACATATTTTAGTGTAAAATGCTGTGCAGTCTTTGGGGGACTCGTACTCAGGGACCTGGAAAACAGAGGATGATCTATCTCTATCGATCTCTCCCTTGTTCTCTGATCTCTTGTTTTCACCTTCCATAACCCAACAAATTGACGAGGTTGGAGCGATCCTTCGTCGGATTCAAAATCGGAGGCCCAAAAATCGTATCGACAACATAGTCGAAGCGCTGGTTCAACGCTTCTCATCTTTTGTCATGAAGCTGCGAGGATTTCAAAAAAATCAAAACTATAATTCTTGGATTCGGATAGTACGAGAGTTCGTACACTGAGCTTGCTACTTCATCAGCTCCAAAGTGCTCTTCTCAAACGCGAATTTTTGTTCATTCTTCAAATCTGTAGTTTGTATCTTATAATCTGCCGATCCAGCGATACCTCGCAAAGACAACGCGAAGTTTGATTGGGATATTCGTTTTAATCATTGCCCTCGTGCAAAAAATTGGCTGTACTACTGAATATTCTTGTTCATGATGATGCAGTTGTTGTAAGGAGTCTTTCATGGGTCTTGACAAATAGATTTTCGCATGAGCTACCTCGATATCGAAACGAAATCTTCGATTCAGATTGAGGAATGTTTTCACGTGTGTATAATATAATATATAGACGATGAGACCCTGATCATTGAATCTTATATTATTAATGGATAACTTCGATATTCGAGATTCGAGGCGTTCCGATCGAGATTTCGCGCCCCACTTACGAGTCGTCTCAATGTGTGTTGCTGTGGATTACAGTGCCGGATCCAGCGGTGTCGCTTGGGGGGGGGGGGGGGGGAGGGCATGGTTAGTGGCGAGGGTGGTGTGTGACTAATAACTAACCATGCTTAACTCGTTGGAGTGAGCTTCACTTGAATTTCACTCCAAGTGAGTCAAATTTGACTCACTTGGAGTCAAAATTGACTCCAACAGGTTTAGAGAGACGTATACATGAACGCGCGCACACACTCACGCACACACCCATCCACACACACGCACCCACACGCACACACACACACACACACACACCAGATCTCTTTCTTGCTAACGTAACGGCATTTAGGGATCATCATACTACAAATTCCGACATTCAAACATTTCTTGGGGGGGGGGGGGGGCATGGCCCCCGGCTGGATCCGCACCTGGTGGATTAATGACATTGTATTATTTGAATGTTTTTATAGGTGTTTCAATATAGTTGAAAGTATCCAATCATGCGATCTACATAGCCGAACTATCATATCTGTTGATTATTTCCAATATATCGAAAGAAAAGTAATGATGAGTTTCAAGCATCTGAACTCATGCACTGTATAGCGTTCTGCCCAGTTCTGGTCTGCTTCGTTGTCAACATCGAGCAGGTCATCGTCGCGCTTGCGCATTACATCGTTTTTCATTACACCTGCATGTATTAATGGGATCGCGCACTAAATGAGTGATAGGAAAGTAGATTGCTGTTTGACCGACAACAGGAATATCGGATATCCCGTGTAATAATGAAGTTAATGGTAATCATTTCGAGATTTGATTTCTGATATAATTTCATCTTCCTTCAACGATCGAGAAGATCTCAGGAACGCTTATCTAAATTCTCAAAATGATTCATACAAACTTCGAAGTTTTGGATCTATATACTGTTTTCTGGTTGGGACAGATTAACTAGAATTTTTTTCGTGAATTATGAATGTTTCGACATGATTCTTGAACTGCATGTATAAAATTTTGTGACTGAGGTAGATCAACTAAAATTATCTTTGTGAATGTTGAATATCCTTACATCATTTTTAAAAAGTTTTTAATTTGTAAATATATAATTCTTCAAGTTCTAATGCGTAAAACAACTCTTCAGTTGGTGGATGGCTCTGAATAGAGAACTTGCATGAAAAATATTTCTTATCTTAATCGATAGATCATATCAAAATAAGCAAAGTTACAATACAGTTTTTCATTTCGTGGCCATTAACTATTTATCTATTAATGTTAAAATTCGCCCGCGAAAGACGCCCGATTCAAATCGATGTCACGTGACTCCTACGTCACAAGGGTAGCCGCCGATACACACATGCAAACCCGCGCGCATTGGTGTTGCGTACGTGTGACGGCCGTCTAAAATAACAAATCGGACCCGGCTTTTTTGATGCTCGAAACAGTTTTTTTTAACAAATTGGGTGTGAATTTTCCCCATTAGCAGTTGCTCCTGGCCTTTTACTACAACTGAGGTGCAGTGAGACCGCCTGTTATTCCGTTTTTTTGTGCATAGTGAAGTGAAAAAGGATGCAGGTTAGTGGGCTTTTGGAGCCACAATTTTGAGGTGGAGAATTGTCAGATCACCACTCAAAGTGTTATCTGGCCCATGAAATGAAGCAATAGTGGCATAATATAAGTGACTGTGGTGAAAAATTTCCACATTGAATCATCTGATTCTTCTTATTCATCTTCCTATCTGAGAATGTTGACATCCTTCGACGATGATTACACAAACTCTTCTTGTGATGCATCAGACAGAATCAAGTTGAACGTACTCAACCAAACATTCAGTGGAGTAGTTGTAAGTTGTTTGATGTGCTTCCAATGATCCAAATCAAGAATTGTGCCCTGGTGTCGACATCAAAAATGAGCACTCACCACTTCTAGCTTCCCCAGCACTAGATCATTATGCTGTGGCTGCGTTAGATAATTGGTGCAATCGAAAAGAACCACAAAAAGGATACAAAATGATTACCATTCATTCTATTAATGACAGTGTATGATTGACCAAACCAGTAAGCAGCCTCGGTATAATGACCTAGTACTGGGAATTTAGAAGTGGAGGGTGCTCATTTTTGATGTCGACACCAGAGCTCAACTCATGATTCAGATGGTTGGAAGCACATCAAGCAGCTCACAACTACTTCACTGAATGTTTGATTGAGTACGCTCAATTTGGTTCTGTCTGATGCATCACAAGAAGAGTTTGTGTAATCATTGTCGAAGGATGTCAACACTCTCAGATAGGAAGGTGAAAAAGGAGAAATGGATGATTCAATGTGGAAATTATTCACCACAGTCACATATATTATGCCACTATTGCTTCATATCATGAGCCAGATAACACTTTGAGTGATGATCTAACAATTCTCTCCCTCAAACTTGTGGCTTCAAAAGTCCACTAACCTGCATCCTCCTTCACTTCACTATGCACAAAAAACGTGATATCAGCCGGTCTCACTGCACCTGAGCTGTAGTGGAAGGCCAGGAGCAACTGCTAATGGAGAAAATCCACACCCAATTTGTTCAAAAAAATTGTTTCGAGCATAGAACAAGCCGGGTCCGATTCGTTATTTTAGCGCTGGCAGACGGCCGTCACACGTACGCAACACCAATGCGCGCGGGTTTGCATGTGTGTATCGGCGGCTACCCTTATGACGTAGGAGTCACGTGACATCGATTTGAATCGGGCGTCTTTCGCGGGCGCATTTTTAATTATTTCTTATAAATCGGATATTGCCCCTAAAATTATTCTGTTTTGACCAAAAATCCTCTCGTAGTCTGCGCTTTCGAATGCATATTCTATATTGGCAAACGCTCGACCATGCAAGTTCCCTATTGGACCGAATGAATTGAGGAATTTTTTATTTGTGAATAATGTATTTTTTCGAATTGTAGGAGGTTCAATAACTTTTTCATTTCCGGATGATGATCGATTGAATTCTAAATAACCGATCCAAAATTTTTCATTTGTGGAGTGAAAAAAATTTCTACAGAAGCATTCAAGAAATTCTCGCTTTACAAAGGCTGATTGGCTGATCTTTGTGCATTATTAAAAAATGTTTTCTTCTCCTCTTTTATAGCCGATTTAGAGGAGAAGAAGGAGGAGGAGAGAAATATGTCTCCATCCGAAAATGAGTAAAAACCTTTGAAAATCTCAATCGAATTGGAAACCCACATATTTCACGTGAAAATTGAAATGTTTATGCACAAGCGTTGCATAAATTCAAATCATTGGTTTTGGATTTGAGCTCGAATCTCCAGTTCTCAAAATGATCTTCGTTCCTCGATGGACACTCTCAATAATATTTTATAAAAACTGGATAATTTTTTGACCCCACACCATACGGGTGATTGAACCATGCGCGCGCATTTCGTAGATCGAATAGTTTTTTGAGATTATTCGAAAAATACCTCAGACAGTCGTGAATATTTGAATCAGCAATTCATAAATTTCGTTTTCGAGGTATGTTAGATAGATAGACATATAGATAAATGATATTTCCA
Organism: Eretmocerus hayati; assembly: GCA_029851415.1. Taxonomy (NCBI): domain Eukaryota; kingdom Metazoa; phylum Arthropoda; class Insecta; order Hymenoptera; family Aphelinidae; genus Eretmocerus; species Eretmocerus hayati. The sequence goes on from CM056743.1 coordinate 113,308,776, forward strand.
TTCCATACTTTTATATTATATGATATTGGCTCCTTTCTAGCACCATATATACCTGCGTAATTTTTTTTCAAACACAAAAGCTTTTACCGTATGTTCCGCAGAATTTTAAGTCATCGTAACCATCCGCGCGCAACGCGCGCGTTTTAGAGTTCTAGTGGCATTGAAGGCATGTCTCGTAGATCAAGACCGAAGTAGTGTCGACTGCGACGCAGGAGGACTCGCGATAAGTATATAACACGTTAGGAGACGCGACGTGCCCAGATATACGTACAGCTCACGCATGAGGCCGGGCCAAGTCTTACGCAAGTTCCACATACTTATAACTCAAGATTAACCTTGCTTAGCCACTCCAAGCTAGGTATACCTTTCTCCTCTATTAGCTGCGCATCTTCTGATATACTCTGACTCACTCTTTAACATCCAGTCCGGACCAACTTATATACGAATAGGTATGATATATCTATAGCTCTGTCAAGCCTGATGGAGCAAGCGAGCGAGCAAGAGAGAGAGAGAGAGAGGAATATCTATATCGAGAGAGGCCAAGGAGGCTGTTTTGGAATCTCTCGCTGTAGGGTAACGAATGAGGACGTTTGACGGGATTAATTTATGCCCACACTTCGGCAACCAAAACCTTGATACGCGACGCCAGCGGTCCAGTCTCCGCACCGCGGGACTAGAGCGAGATAGAGTCAGGAAGAGGAGAGGACGTTGAATCGCTGACTTCACCGCGTGGTCATTTATAGATAAATGAATTTATATGTGTGTGTGTGAGAGTGTGTATATATTGCTTATATATTTATTTCACATATAGGAGCTATGTGGTTATGTGACACGGCAAGATGATGCGATGGCAAAGCTGTGGATTATGAAAAAACATGACAAAATCGTGTTGGCGTGCAAGTGTCTTGTATCCGAAACTCTTGGAGTCCTTGATTTTGAGAACGTAGAGAAAAACTATAGAGATTGTATCGACAGCAAGAGAAGTTCCTCATTGGCATTTTGGAGTTTTTCTCAGATTTACGCTGGCTGAACAGAGCCGAACACTTGTGGATCGATCTGAATTATGGGTTTGCCTATTGCTCACCTTAGAATTGAGAATAAATTTATGACTTACGAGGCGAGCATCAGGTCTGCGGAGCACGGATCTTGACGAAACTCTGGAAATCATCTTGTTTCGGCGGCAAATGAAGGCATCTCCAAGAATTTCATCGCTCAGAGGAAAGGATCTGTATATTTTCTCGATCCCATTAGTTTCACTTGCTACTAAGTGCCCTGGTCAGTCCGACCGGGAAAATATAACACGAATGTCCGTAGAAAGTGCGGATCTATCTGAAACAACTGCTTATGGTGACTCTGGGCATATTCCCGTTTGGTCGGCAATTTTTCCAGGCTTATGAGTTACTTAACCAAACCTTGATCGTTCCACAGTGAATCGGAACTTTTTATCGGGGTATATTGGTATTCAAAAGACCGGCGAGAATCATAATTGTCTCTTTATAAATACTAGCGTTTTTGCCTTACTCGCTACCGCTCGTTCGGCTTGTAAATGTTCTTGATAAGTCATAGGCACCAGAAATGCTTCTATAGTTCAATAAGAATAGTTGTAAAATAATGATTGCTCATCAATTCAAGGTGTCTAAAAAAAGTTTTAAAATAGTTCGCAAAATTGGTATTATATCAAATTATACTGGCTAATTGTGGAGATATAACTTCAAGTAAGCAACAATGAATATTGCGGAATTGCATAGTTTATTTTCAATTAGCTGAACTGGTATATCTTTGATCAATCGATTAGGCTGAAAAACTTCCGTTACATGGCGTGAATGTAAAGGGTTAATCAAAGCGATGTCAATTCAATTCATTGTGCAGTGTGCATAAGTTGACCGTTGATCTCCGGACTTGGTGCATATAAGAGCAACTACAAACTAGAACAAATTAGGCCAAACTAAACCGAACTAGACCAACCTGATTGGACCAAACCAAACCGAATTAGACCGACCTAGATTGCACTAGACCTATATCGGACAGAACTAGATCGTATTAGACCATACTAGACTGAACTAGATCGAATGAGACCGGAGTAGGCCGAACGAGACTTAATCATCCCAAACTAGACCGAGCTAGACTTAATTAGACCGAACTGAACCGATATAGATCGAATTGGCCCGATCTAGACCCAACTACATCGAGCTAGATCGAAAAGGACCAAATTAGACCGACCTAGATAAAAGTAGACCGAATTGGACGGAACTACACCGTATTTGACAATACTAGACTGAAATAGACCGAATTAGACCTTCTCTCATTGCTCGAGCTTTTCAAAGTGGTAGAAGAGCAATGAGAGTTTACCACTGACACGCGGCTCAAGTGGCCGAATGTTCGATAGTTAGAACGTCTTTATATACGAAAGTTCATCTTCGTTAAGCGCTTGCGAGAAAAGTGATTTTAACCCGCTATTTCTATTTGATTTCTCACCATTTTTACTTTTGGCAGGTCTTCGACCTTCTGCCGGAGATATATATATATATATGATTAATTATGACACTCGATCGATATGATCGGATATCGTATTTATCACTCGCGGGAATTTCAAATTATGGAAGTATATTTGATCGGTCTTTGCGAGTTGAAGTCAGATGGTATTTCTGAAATTGATCGAGAGTGGAGAAAAATCCATCCTCGATTGATGCCAAAAATTTCAGCAGTACCAGCTGACTTTAACTCGCAAAGGTCGATCAAATACACTTCTTTAATTCGAACTAGACCTAATTCAACAGAACTAGAAAGAACGAGACCTAATTACCCCGAACCAGACCGAGCTAGACCGAGCTAGACTCACTTAGACCGAAGTCGACCGAATTAGACTAAACCTAACCTAATCAGAAAGGAATAGACCGCATGAGAACAGGTTAGACCGAATTTGACTCAATAACGTCAATCTAGACCAAACCAGACCGGACTATACCATTTCAGCCCGGTACTTCCCATCCCCATCCCCGTCCCCATTATCATCCCCAACCATCCATCCACTCATTAATCCACCCATTCATTCATCCATGTACCCCCTACCCACCACCCTTATACAACCACTTATTATACTGGATTGAACAAATTAAATCTAGACTGCCTAGTATAACTTTGCAAGTTTTGACAAGTGTTGTGGTTTGGTGATTTTATGTAGTAATCTCTCTTTGACATTCATTAAAGTGAAATATTCTGATAGTTAACCTAACGAAATTGTTGCAAAGCGTTGCAAGCAATAACTGGGTGCTTACTTCTTGAAGTTACCAAATGAGAATTTCAAGTATGCCAATATCCTATTCTTTCGTCTCATTCAATCACCAGCGTTGCCAGAAATCAGTCAGTCTCCTGTATAAAACACCTACACTTTACAAACGCAATGAATGCGCACACATTGCATGTAATATCAATCAATAAAGAACGCACGAATCATCAGAAGCGAATAGAATCTGGCATTTAAAGATATTTGACTTTGAGAATACTTATATTGTAGAGCTTAAAACATGTCATCAATGAATGACCTATTTCCACTATGTTTTCTTAGCATGAGCCCTTGTGGGCAATACCAAAGTCTGTAACTCTAAAGCCCTTGAGCATTCAACTGTACACCTTCAGATATCGTCTTTGGGGGTTGGATGAGACTGTGCACCAAAACCAGAGACCTACATCTCGTGCACCCCTGGTTAGCTGAAATCGATATAAGTTTCGCAAGAAATTTATGTCAGGGAAGTTTTGATCGATCATGGATCGAAATTTTTTTTTTTGCTCTATTTGTTCGGAAATTTCCTCAGGAACACGATGGAATGTTCAGAATTCCAGTCCGAGGTTTAAATCATGCCTAAAAAAAGGTTTTTGTATCAAATAATTTTTTTTCTCGGTAACTACTAGCCGGAGACCGGTGAAAAGTCACCAGTTTTGTCGAAGGAGTCAAAAGATACACTACAGAATTTTTTCGACCAGATCGGTTGCTGGGAAGACCTGGAAATGGGGCTCAGAATTCGAGCGATTTCCACATCTATGTCGATTTTTTGGAGGTTATGGGTCGGAGACCGATAAATACTGTCGGAAAATATTTTTCGATTGGAAATATACACCCATATAATTTTTCGACCCGATCGATTGCTGGGAACACCCAAAATCGATACGATAGGAGGTACGAAATGGGGTTTTTGTCCGTTTTTTTGGAGGTTATGGCCAAGAGACCGGTGTATACTTTCGAAATTAGTTGCTTGATGGAGGATCGTACCACAGATCTTTTTTCGACCAGATCGGTTGCTGGGAAAACCTCGAAATGGGGATCGGACTTCAAGCGATTATCACTTCTATGTCGATTTTTTGGAGGTTATGGGTCGGAGACCGATGAATACTCTCGGGAAATATTTTCCGATTGGGAATATACACCCATATAATTTTTCGACCCGATCGATTGCTGGGAACACCCAAAATCGATACAATAGAAGGTCCGAAATGGGGTTTTTGTACGTTTTTTTGGAGGTCATGGCCAGGAGACCGGTGAATTTATCAGCATTATATTGTTACGTTGGGAATATATGCACATAATTTTTTTCAACCCGATCGATTGCTGGGAACGACCAAAATCGATACAATGGGAGGTCCGAAATGGGGTTTTTGTCCGTTTTTTTGGAGGTTATGGCCAAGAGACCGGTGTATACTTTCGGAATTAGTTGCTTGATGAAGGATCGTACCACAGATTTTTTTCGACCAGATCGGTTACTGGGAAAACCTCGAAATGGGGCTCGGACTTCGAGCGATTATCACTTCTATGTCGATTTTTTGGAGGTTATGGGTCGGAGACCGATGAATACTCTCGGGAAATATTTTCCGATTGGGAATATACACCCATATAATTTTTCGACCCGATCGATCGCTGGGAACACCCAAAATCGATACAATAGGAGGTCCGAAATGGGGTTTTTAACCGTTTTTATGGAGGTTATGGCCAAGAGACCGGTGTATACTTTCGAAATCAGTTGCTTGATGAAGGATCGTACCACAGATTCTTTTTCGACCAGATCGGTTGCTGGGAAAACCTCGAAATGGGGCTCGGACTTCAAGCGATTATCACTTCTATGTCGATTTTTTGGAGGTTATTGGTCGGAGACCGATAAATACTCTCGGACAATATTTTCTGATTTATAGGTGTTCCAAGCAATTGATCGGGTTGAAAAAAATTATGTCCATATATTTTCAACGGAACAATATGATGCTGATGAATTCACCGGTCTCTCGGTCATAACCTCCAAAAAAACGGACAAAAACCCCATTTCGGACCTTCTATTGTATCGATTTTGGGTGTTTCCAGCGATCGATCGGGTCGAGAATGTATATGTGTGTGTATTTCCAATTGGGAAATATTTTCCGGGGATATTTATCGGTCTCCGACCCATAACCTCTAGAGAATCGACATAAAAGTGAAAATCGCTCGAAGTCTGAGCTCCGTTTTCAGGTTTTCCCAGCAACCAATCTGGTCGAAAAAAAATCAGTGTTACGATCGTTCATCAAGCAACTAATTCCGAAAGTATACACCGGTCTCTTGGCCATAACCTCCAAAAAATTGGAGAAAACCCCCATTCTTGCCCTTCCATTGCCTCGTTCATGGGTGTTCCCAGCAATTATTCGGGCTGAAAAAAATTATGTGCGTAAATTTTCAACGTACGAATATTATCCCGATGAATTCACCGGTCTCGCGGCCATAACCTCCAAAAAATCGGACAAAAACCTTATCTTGGTCATAACCATTGCCTCGATTTTGGGTGTTCCCAGCAACCGATCGGGTGAATAAATCTTATGGGCGTAGCTCCCCAATCGGAAAATATCTTTTGGAAGTATTTATCGATCTCCGACCCATAAGCTCCGAGTAATCGACATAGGAATGAATATCGCCCTCAGTCTGAGCCCCATTACTAGGTTTTCCCAGCAACCGATCTGGTCGAAAAAAAATCTGTGGTACCATCCTTCATCAAGCAACTAATTCCGAGAGTATACACCGGTCTCTTGGCCATAACCTCCAAAAAAACGTACAAAAACCCCATTTCGGACCTTCTATTGTATCCATTTTGGGTGTTCCCAGCGATCGATCGGGTCGAAAAATTATATGGGTGTATATTTCCAATCGGAAAATATTTTCCGGGAGTATTTATCGGTCTCCGACCCATAACTTCCAAAAAATCGACATAGATGTGAAAATCGCTCGAATTTTGAGCCCCATTCCCAGGTCTTCCCAGCAACCGATCTGGTCGGAAAAAATTCTGTGGTGTGTCTTTTGACTCCTTCGACAAAACTGGTGACTTTTCACCGGTCTCCGGCTAGTAGCTACCGAGAAAAAAAATTATTTGATACAAAAACCTTTTTTTAGACATGATATAAACCTCGCACTGGAATTTTGAACATTTCATAGTGTTCCTGAGGAAATTTCCGAACAAATAGAGCAAAAAAAAAAATTCGATCCATGATCGATCAAAACTTCTTACGTTATTTTTGTGCCTCCACGCTACTTCTCTGTCCCATTGCCATAATCCATAACCCATCATTCACCAACCTACCCATGACCCATACGGCCACCCGACCACGGACCCACTCACCCTTCTACCCACTCATCCACCCACCCATGATATTTCAGTCCTTCCGCATAGGCAACCAGATACGAGGGATCCGGACGAACAAAATTTAGACTGGCGCTTAATTATTGGAAAAAAAAGTTCGATGATGCAATTACATTGGAATGCCTCACAGAGTATCCAAAATAACACACGACGTAACCAGTGAATGAATCGAACAATCTTTCATGTAACTCCGAATCGAACAATCTGCTGTAACTCCTCATAACTCAATTCCTCACGACTCAATTCCTCATAACACATTCCCACCAATTCACCAACCCGTGTTCCACACGGCCACTGTTCCACCTATCCATGACCCATACGACCATCCGATCACAGACCCACTTATCGACCCACCACCCACGGATTCACAAACCTTCCCATGACCCATACGGCCACCCAATCACCGAATGAAACCCAACTGGACCAAACTAGAACAAACTACACCGGATGAGGCCTAGGTACACGTAATTAGACCTAATTCCAGCATTTCTATTCCCATGACTATGCCTCATTTCTGATAATTCATTCCTCATCACAGACTCCGGAAAACTCGTTCCTCTTAACTCGAGTTCCTCATGACTCGAGTTCCTCATAACTCGAGTTCCTCATGACTCGAGTTCCTCATAACTCAAGTTCCTCTTGAGTCGAGTTCCTCATAACTAAATTCCTCATAACTCATGACTCGTTCTTCACAGGTGTTTATACCTCATCCTCCATAATTTGTGCCTTATACCTCATAGCAATCCATCCATCCATCCATCCATCGACTCACCCACCCACCACCCTACCCAACCATCCACCCACCCATTACACTTCACCCCTTCCGAAAAGGCGACCCGATGTGCGGCATGTGGACGGACAAATTTTGCCTGGCTCCTTAATTATTATAATACCATCATTGTACATTATTTCATTATAGGATTCAGAAAAGAATTTTGAATTGGCATTTGCAATAATATGTTCCATGAAAAGTGGTGGGCCAATTGTTGGGTCCTTAGGATGTGCCCACAAATGAAGCACATGAGCCGTGAGCTGGCGCGGCGAACGGCACGCGCGCCACTCACCAAATTTGAGCCCGCTTGTGTGTTTCTGCATCGGTTTGCTACGAGATCGTCTGTCGTTTTCATTCGCTTTTTTGATGGCTAAATTCGAGTTCCCTTTTGGATTAAGGCGATGCGCGGTCATCATGCAAGCTGAAAATCATTACCAACTCTCTCTGATTCTGTTGCGATTTGGGCTAAATGACGAGCGAACAAATATTTGTTATCATCTAAGGGTGCGTCCCCAAACGATGCATATGCATGCATATACAGTGTACACTGCGCATACGCACTGCACATGTGCACATGTGCAGCTCATCGAAGTTGGGTAAAAATTGAAGGGCTCGCATCAGAGAGATTCTGATATGAATCGGGTTTTGTCTTTGCTGCGTTACCGGCTGATCCAAAGCAGATCTAGACGAGTTCCATCTGGTTTTGGCTAAAACTTGCTAAGCTGCACATGTGCACGTGTGCAGTGCATATGTGCAGTGCGCACTGCATATGCATGCATATGCATCATTTGGGGACGCACCCTAACTTAGATTTGTCCGCTCTTAGTTAAGCCCAAATTGCAATATAGAATCGGAGAAAGTTGGGAATGAAAATGTGCGTATATTGTAGGTTAGGAGGTTCCCGCAGCCGAGTTATTCCCACTTTTCTCCGATTCTCTTATGATTTGGGCTAAGCGACGGAATGAGGAATACAATTTGGACAATAAGGGTGCGAGTCCACAAATAAAGCGTACGCACTGCTCACGGCTCACAGCGCATACCCACGGCTCACATGCGCCGTGCGCTGCTCATCGGATTTTAGCCGGCAAGTGATATGGATTTTTCACGTTACTGGCTGGATCCAATGCAGATCTTTAGGTTAGCAACTGAGAATGGATGACGATCTCTCGGGAAATCCATGTCACTCGCCGGCTAAAATCCGATGAGCAGCGCATGGCGCACGTGAGCCGTGAGCAGTGCGTACGCTCTATTTGTGGACACACCCTAACAAGTATCCGACCACTCGTCTCACACTTTGAATCATCAAACTTTCTATGTAAGGTGTATTTTCAAGGTCCATGGTCACGGTGCACGGTGACCGCATCGCCTGAACTGGTAACGTGAATAACATTCGAGCCGGCTCATATTAGGGTGTGTCCACAAATTAAGCGCGTGAGCCGTGAGCGCTCATGCGCCACTCACCAAATTTGAGCCCGCTTGTGTGTTTTTGCATCTGTTTGCTACGAGATCGTCAATCGTTTTTTATTAGCTAAACTCGAGTTCTGTTTTGGATCAGCTGGTAACGTGAGAAACGCCCAAGCCGGCTCAAATTTGGCGAGCGGCGCATGAGCCGTGCGCCAGCGCGCGCTGCAGTTTCCGTGCAAAATGAAGAGAAGAACTTGAAATATACATTATTCAAACAGCTAGCAAATTCAACACTTGTGAGAGTCACAATCATTAGAATGTTTGTGCGGTTATAAATTTTTCACCTTGTGGACCGGTTATCATAATCAGAGCTCGGTTCGATATCATTTTGCGTTATAGAATGTGCGGTCAGATTTTATCATCCGTGAACTGACGTCTGATCACGTAAATGTTTTGGTGTATTTAAACTCATTACACGTCTTTACAATGATTTTTTTAAATCAACCATTCGCGCGATTCGAAGAAGATTAAATGACTTGCGCGTTATACCATTGTAACGTGAAACATTTTCACAGCTGAAGCCCGTGACCGTAGCATCACTTTTTGATTCAATACCCACATGGAAGCAATCGGGCCCTCATGGCAAACCGCTTGCATGCGATTTAGAGCTATGCACTCGCGATGCAAAATTTCCTCACAAGTCTCTAAAAATCATATGAATGGATCCAGAATCATTTGCATGAGATATCAATTACATCTAAATTACTTTTTTTGACGCAGACTGGATTGCACAATATCAACACTGGGCCGCTAAACAATTCAGATCCAGCTTGCCAAGAATTATGCTTCGTTTCAGAAACGACTTCTCTTAGAATACCAAGATGATGTCGGAGTTAGTAGTTGGATTGACAGACTCAGTTGTCAGATAAATAAGAATACACTAATTGTCGGTTCCCAAGATCATGGGCCACAGTTTTATGCAATAGAAACTATTTTGTCTTCCGAAAAAAGCAATTGCATCCTCACCTGTAGATTCATGAGAGATGTCCATTGAAGTCAGTATTCTCCAGAGTACTACATACGTAAGGGACATGAATGGTTTTGATTGAATAGTGATAGATGGAAACTCCCTAAACTTCCACTTCATTCACGGCAATTAGATTGAAGATTGTTATTATTTCACCAGAACATTAATGTAATGAGAAAATGTGCAAAGTCATACCAAATGTCGTTCATAGCCGCCAGCTGGAGTCATAAAACTGCACAAACTCGCAAGCGACCAACTCTCTACATGACTCCTATATGAGTAGTTCCACGCGAAAGCGACCTTCGAAAAAGAGTCATGTCTCAGATCCTTTTGTTAACATTTTTATTCGATTCTATGGTACAAAATATGAACTTTCATCACCTGTGGAGTCCCGAGAAAATTTTTTGGTCCCATGGCGAGAGTTTTCGAAAATGAAGTACAATACATTTATTTCTAATTATAGATTTTTTTTCCACTAAAACCCAAATAAGTCAAGTTTGCTCGCAGATAGAAATGTGCCATTTACGGCATTCAAAAGGTCTTTCAAAAAGCTATCGAAATCGCTATCAAAAAATTGATTTCGAGGTTATGGGCGGCCTGTACGAGAAAGAGTGCAAAAATTACTCACAGTGAATTTCTTAGTTGCCTATCCTTTTCAATTCCTGAAAATCGAATGTTTGATGTAAAATTTTGTGCTCTTTCAGAAAAAGTAGCCCTGATTCCCTTTTCCATCATCTAAGGCCTGTTTTTTTCAAATTCTTGCAAACCTATTTTTTAGGCAGTTTGAGATCGTCTGTTTACTGCGCATGCGCAGAAATTTGGACTCTTGAAACCCATTTCATTGGAAAGCCAAGAAAATCCCTTCAAAATGACCACTTGACAAAGTCAATTTCATCAATTTGGCTCGGAGTTACAGCTTACGAAAGATGAAGCTTCAACTCGAGTGCGTCAATACGCAAACGATATATCACGCTGCGATTTTCTTAATGGTGTCACGGTGATTCCGATCCACTTCTTGATGATTATCGAGATTCGGTAATTTTTCAAACGTTGTAGCTCCGAGCCAAATTGATGAAATTGACGAAGTCAATTTCATCAATTTGGCTCATTTCGGAGGAAATTTTTTTGGCTTTCCAATGGAGTTGGTTTCAAGAGTCGAAATTCCTGCACATGCGCAGTAAACAGACATTTTCAAACTACCTAAAAAATAGGTTTGCGAAAATTGAAAAAAATAGGCTTTAGACGGCGCAAAAGAAAATCAGGGTCGTTCTTTTCTGAAAGAACACAGTATTTTACATCCAATATGTGATTTTCAGGAATTAAAAAAATAGACAACTAAGAAATTCACTGTTTAGCCATTTTTATACGTTTTTCTTATACAGGCAGTGTTGGCGTAGTTCACTAGATGACTGTGTTTAGAGTGCATTTTTAACATGGGAAAACTGGTCTGAACATTGCCGTTTAGAGGATTTTACAATATAAAATGCATATGATGCGCCAACGCTGTGTACAGGCCGCTCATAACCTTGAAATCAACCTTCTGATAGCCATTTCGATAGGTTTTTGAAAGACCTTTCGAATATAGCAAACTGCATGCCTCTATCTGTGAGCAAACTCGACTTATTTGCATTTTAGTGGAAAAAAGTTACTAGAATTAAAAAAAAATGTATTTCACTCAATTCTCGAAAATTCTTGCCATGGGACCGAAACATTTTACGGGGCCCCATTCGTGGTGGAAAGTTTATATTTTGTACCATATAATCGAATAAAAATGTTAACAAAAGGATCTGAGACATGACCCTTTTTCGTAGGTCACTTTCGCGTGGAACTACTCATATGAGAGAACTCAAGGTGCAGTAAATGCATGCGAATGTAGAAATGGTCAAAGTTAGTTGAATCAGCCTTTTATGAAGAAGCTCCAATGAACAACTACAATCATCCACGTTGGAACTACGGTGGCTCAACATATTCTTCGTGAGTGCCCCAAATGGGGAGAACAGGTTTCAGAACCATAGGATTATTCACCTTGCCGAATGCAGCTTTGAAAGTCATTTTTCAGGGGTGTACCAAAGTTGCACCCACTCTAGCAAGTTTACCCAATTTGATGGTACATTTGCACGAATATGTTTTTTGACCTAAATATGGTACGATTTGAGACTCTTCTTCGGAAGTATTTCTCATTTTTGTTCGAAGTCACGTAAACATCATTTTCTGTTAGAAAGGACCCCGCCATAAATGATATGATTTTGGCTTTCAGCGAATTTGACCGAATCGGTAATCAATCGATAGAGCTCGACGTGCTGAGCAAAAGTCTCCATAGCCGCTAAACCCGAAAAATTCTCGTTTTCGAGTGATTTGGTTGCAAAGTCGCCGATTTTACCGAGCCAAAATAGGGTTATGGCATCAATCGAACAATAACATACGTTCGAATTCGTTCGGCTCGCTTGGTATTTGCCAACTAAATACCTCTGATGAAGCGAGAATCTTTGCATTACACGCGATTTGATAATCCTCTCAAAAGAATCTTTCACTGCCGCCATTCTCGCGGGATATTTTCAAAGTCCGCACAAAATGTCTAACTCTAGAAATCATCAGAGGTGTATTTACACTCTTGACCAGTAGTGTACATTCGAGAATATATCTATCGAAAATCAGAATGCAATATCTTTTGGTTATCAAACGACGATTACATTTTCTGTCAGATCGCACCTATTTTGAGAAAAAAGAATTCGATGCTTCACATGGTTTCAACGGAGTACTTAATTGACTTCTCATTTCTGGTATCATCTCGCTGAAACGAATATATTTTCGAAAATCAATAGGCGTCTACTCAAATAACCGTACAAGTCTCAATCCGCAATCCCGGAAGAAAAATTAAAACGATCTCCGCAACCTTTACCGATATAGAGTTCGGCCTGATTCGATTTTCGTATGTTCGAGTCGAGTGCGATACGACGCGGAATTCAATCACCACCCAAAATTCGAAACGAATATCTCTCTGAAATCCCATGAGATATTTTCAAATGTCTGTAGGCCCCCCCCTCCCGCTCCGCACACTAGAAAGGTGAAAATCTCGTTACCTTCAAACGATAAACAGTTCGGAAAAAAAGGTTCAATGATTTTGTTTCAAAGTTGTACCGAGAGCTTAGACGTATTTTTCAATCGTCCAGCGGAAAAACGCTCTTCTCAACGCACCCTTGCGCGAGGTGTGAGCTTTAAATATTGTATGTATCTCGTTGATGATGAAACTCGTCATCCGCATTTGCCTTGATAATATACTATGTCCCGCAAACCGTTTGAAATATCAAAATCTTTCGAAGCGTTTCGATTGTGCGGACTTTTAAAATTCCCCGCGAGAATGGCGGCAGCGAAAGATTCTTTTGAGAGGATTATCAAATCGCGTGTAATGCAAAGATTCTTGCTTCATCAGAGGTATTTAGTTGGCAAATACCAAGCGAGCCGAACGAATTCGAACGTATGTTATTGTTCGATTGACGCCATAACCCTATTTTGGCTCGGTAAAATCGGCCACTTTGCAACCAAATCACTCGAAAACGAGAATTTTTCGGGTTTAGCGGCTATGGAGACTTTTGCTCAGCACGTCGAGCTCTATCGATTGATTGCCGATTCGGTCAAATTCGCTGAAAGCCAAAATCCTATCATTCATGGCGGGGTCCTTTAAGATCACTGTTGAATCCAATGAAGAATTTCATAAATCACGAGTTGTTCCTCTCAAAATTCACGCCAAGTTTATCAGTTATATTTGACGATATTTTCGATCCTATTTGGGCTAGAATTTTCAGTCAAACTCGATTGGCTTTTTTTCAGCAACTCTCCAGCTACGAATCTCACCCGCCCAAGATCGAAAATCACTCCAAGAAATTTAGAGTGTCCATAGCTGTATCTCGGGATGAGAGGCTCATTGGATTGAACCCTTGGAGATACCCTGATTTCTCACCAAAACGAGATGATTTCCAAAGTTTCATCAAGATCCGTGTTTCGCACACCTGATGCTCTCCTTCTTGAATGAGCAATTAATACTCAATATTCCAACTACAGCACCGTAGCATTTTCATTATTAATAATAGCCTGATTGATACCTCTGCCCTGTCTATAAAATTTTATGTTCAATAGGAAAGTAATCCCACGATTAATTTCCAGAGGTTCATTTTCTACTCTCTCAGCATGAATCAGTCAGATCTAACTGACAATCAGTCCATATACACTGATCGGGTCAGTTAAGTGGGATCAATTTTAATTGAATGAATTAGTCTATATAGACTCATTCATCAGTGAATCTGTGCATTTTTACTGATTCACATATGGTTTACTGATTCAAACTTTACTGATTGACAAGTGGTGTCACGCGAACTTTACTTATCTTCTTTGACAAAAATATGTCAGAAAACATGTTCAGCCGAATCGTGATCCTCGACCGCAACTCACTGTATGAAGATGATAACCATGCGTAAGTACGAATGAAGACACTTTTCGACGATTTCTCTTGGGACTTCATTCAGAGCAACTCATCCCAAGTAGATCTCAATTTGTTCGAAACGGTTTTCGACATGAAATTTGACGAGTAATTCGATGAAAATGTTAGATTTGAGCTGAAGGGGGCCCCGAGGCCCTAAAAATTACTTTTTTCAAAATACTACTCTTTTTAAGGTTAAATTACCCTTTTCCGATTCTGCGAGTATTTTTTTCGAAAAGTTCCGCTTTCTTACGTCAAAATGTGTGTTTGTAATATTTTTCTAATTAGGTCCTATGGGCGTGAAAAATCAATCAAAAAATGCAAAAATCGTATTTTTTGCGGATTTTGAAAACGAAAATAGGACGCTGAATTTGCACGGATCACTATCGGGGCCTAAAAACTGATGTATTGTCCACCTTCTTTCATAATGACATGTACCCAAAGTTACAAAAGAATCCGTGACCTGCGACCCAAAAGTTGGCGATGTTAAGAAGAATGACTCAAATGTAACAATGCACGGAACTGATATTTCGACCCTCTATCCTCGAAAATAAAAAATAAAAAGTGAACGAATCGGTCTGGAAATTCATTCCCAAGTGTATTATAATATAGAGGAAAATTTGAACGGAGTAATTCGGAGCTCGCTCGTCGAGATGAAAGGTCAACACGTTCCGTGTAGGTTATCGTGATGATACCGATATGGTAATTACTGATTCAAACTTTACTGATTGACAACTATTTCGCGAATGTCACTGATTCATCAGTAAAATTCTCGGGGTATTTATGCTAGAAAAAAGAAGTTATGCCGAATCAGTACTCTAGGATCTAACTGACCGGATCAGTCTATATGGACTGATAATCAGTTAATCGATTTAGGATCAATTATAACTGATGAATCAGTGTATATGGACTGATCCGGTCAGTTAACTCAATCAGTAGTAATGACTTTCGAGAATTTGATGATCAGCTGGCCTTTGGAGCAAAACAAGAATTACTGATTCAATCAGTGACGTTTTTAATACTGATAGAATCAATGACAATCTGACTGATTCGTGCTGAGAGAGTAGTTATTTTGATCTAATCCATTCCAATTTGGATTCATTAAAATTGAATGACTATAACCAGTGAGTGGGAGTGGGAATAGACCAAACAATTGTAAACAATTGTATCCAAATTGAAGGAGAACGAACCAGTTCATTCTTATTGAGATAGGAAAATAAGTAGTCGAGACAAAGAAACTACGAAATCATCGAACTCTATCGACTACCGAATATACACTTACGTCGAAAATCTGTAGTGTTCACTAGTTTTGAACACATTCTCCTTTTGTAGACAAGTGGGGATCATAGTTTGATCATCCATCATACCTTGCAGAAGACAAATGAATAATTGCATGAGAACTATTCAGAGTATCTTTCAAATAATGAGACAAGTATCAACTCCAACTCTTGATCGTTGAGATGGTCCAGATAATTGTTTTTATTCGTTAAGTCTCATTTGGTACCTCGATCATCATTTATCATTCGAGGCTGTTGATCTTTGCATCGCTACCTAACTATCAACCCTCAGCTGAGACGTGCGCGCACGGAGGCGGAGTCGAATGAAGGTCAGACGCAACACACCCACTTCGTAGATTAACGGCATTCCAATCGCTCTGTGAATGAGATCCTCCGAGACGTATTGTCGACTCATTCATTCCTCTTGAGTAACGATCACCCAATGAAAAAAAATACATTTTCAGGAGGAACTCTCATGATCTTACATGATATAATCACTTGAGAGATTGTTTGCCCTCAGCAGTTGACGAACTAAAATTATATATAATAATGGTCTCCTCGCACAACAAAATGAAATTAGTAATTTTGGCAACTATGGTTAACAAAAGTTGCTTTGGCATTGCTGATGATTTAATTCCCAACTAGCACTACATATTACCTCATTTGCTACCGCTCGTTTGGGTGTTCTGAAAAGCTTGAGTAGTTCAATAGTGGTGGTTAGAAGATAATGATTGATGATGAATTCAAGGTGTCAAAAAGAAATTTATCAAGAGTTCGCAGAGATGATATTATGTTGAATGATATCTGCTATAAGAGATAAATCATTCACTCTGGTATTCGTAGTCGTCCCTAACCCATCATTTACGGACGACTATGAATACCAGTGTTAGCAGAATTTAAAATAACTGATCCAAGTTTTCGGAATGGCCTACTTTGAGATATCAGAGTCCCGAACAATCAAGAAATTCTTGCATAAATTTGTCCTAATTATGCCAAACTAGACCAGATTGTACCAAACCAGAGCGAACTAGACTGAATTATACCGAATAGATCAAATTGCACCGAAATAGAATTTACTGCACCAAACTCGAAAAAATTGGGCTGAACTAGACCGAATTAGACTGAATTTGATCGAGTCAGACCCAACCAGACCGTATCAGTACGGTACTTCTCATCCCCATCCCTATCACAGTATAAGACACATGATGCACGGCCAATCAGTGAATTGTGCAATTATTCAATTGACCAGTCAATCAATACTTCGGACCGGGACAGACCTAAGCAGACCAGATCAGACCGAACTAGACCGATTTAGATTGAATTAGATCGAATTAGACCGAACTAGACGATTAGCGCCTCAACAAGAAGTTTCCGCGCTGTCCGCAGTCCGCGGTGGCCGCGAAAAAAATACATGGGAAGCAATGTGAGTGGAGCGCGCATGCGCGGACATTGGAGCAAGCCGCGGGCAGACCTACCCCCACTCTTTCCATTACTTCCCATGTATTTTTTCGCGGCCACCGCGGACTGCGGACAGCGCGGAAACTTCTTGTCGAGGCCCTTAAGGCCAAGTTAGACCGAACTAGACTAAACTGAACCAAACAAGGTATATAGTAAATCTTGTTAAATTGGGCACCTCTGTGAGCTCAGCACCTGTCAAGTTGGGCACTTACTGAGAAGCACGAGTACTTAAGTATCTTGATTTCGATGTTTACGTTGTGTGGACCACACTCCTTCGTATCACATCGTCGTTAGCTTGCAAAGGTACTTTCTCAAGATGTATTTCATTTTGGTACATTGGAAATTTCTTTGGTTTATCAAAAAAATTCTATTTGATTCGTATAAGGTAATCAAATTGAAATCAAAAGTTACAAGTATCTTGTTTTCCACTTCCCCCAAGACGCAGGAGGAGGATTTAAAACATTTTTCGTGGTATTGTGATTTTGAAAGGTTGAAGTAGATACTCCCTCAGATTTTTGTCCCAACTCATATCAAAGTCGTTGCCAATTTATCGTTACTCTGTATGTCCATGACCATGGAGATTCGTGTTCAAAAGGAAAAGCGAATGAGGTGCTCGAATTTTTGTAGCATAAATAGATTTTGACATGATAAAAATCGCCAAAGCTCATCATGTCGATGGGAACCTTACCTCTGTAAGCTGGGCTAATTTCAATGTAAAAGCCAACCATCAAAAATCGTGTGGAAAAAGATCCGGTTTTCATGAAAATATAATATTTCGAGAAAGTCTGGCAAGACTTTGAGCTTCTCACGATCACAACTTGAGAGCTGATAGAATCACAGACACAGTTATTCGGTTCCGGATCGAAGCTCCAAGTACTCGAAAACGATTAGAACGGAATTACAATAATCAAACGTCCAACGGAAATGAGTCTATCCGGGAGGGCTATTCACCACATCTTACGCTTCCCACGTACGTGCGTTTCCTACGTAACCTACGAAAAAAAAAAAATAATAAACAAACCCAACCCCAAAATTCGTCTGCTTGAAACATTACCCGGACAGCTTTTGCTCAATAATTATTATCGAGTTGAGTAAAAAGCCGAGTTCGTGGTGCACACATAGGTAGTGAAAATTTTGTACGCGACAAAAAATGAGCTCGCGTTACTGCTCGACACATTCTAAGGAGGACAAATGAAATTCGGCTAAAAAATTTTGTTGCACGAGGTTACATTGCTAAAAGTCGAGATGAAACCAAAGTGCTGTCCGCAACACGTTCTTTCTCGTGGTCGTTTATTCGTTTCAGGGTCCTACAGATGATGTTTTTCTTTAGTCGGTTTTATATCTGAGATGAGATAAATAATAGTAGTATTTATGCGTGGATGTTAAACTCTTGTTGATAGTTTGTTTTTCAATTAGCGTTTGTATTCAAGTTAAAAATTGAGAGAAGAATTTCATAGCCTCACGTGTTATGGAAAACTGCACCTAAATCTCTCATCGGTGATTCAATTCACCTGTGTAGAGATGAAAATCACCATCACACGAGGGTCATCTCCTTTTTGAGCTCAGAAATATGTGACCCGAAATATGACCCGCAGATGAACCGAATCAACGATGAAAGATTGAGATGGACTATTTCCTGAACAAGTCAGAGTAAAACTATCAAAAACTGCATTCAATTTCAAACTTGGGTACAAACATTGGTTGAAAAACACGCTATCTTAGAGTTCAACACCCATGCATACAACTATCAATTCATTTAATCTCTGATATGGAAATTCGAGGAATACAGCAGCTTCAGCATCCTGAAATTCATGAACAATCACATAAAAACTGCTTTACACCAAGAGCACTTTCATCTCGTCTCGGTTTTGAGGATGCAATCTTTGCAACAAAGTTACAAATCAATAGTACATTACGCGTCGAGTGCTGGAAACAATTTTTCCATCGGGAAACCGAGCTGGACGTAGGCGAAGGTAACGTCCAGCTTGGTTTTCCCGAAGGAAGAATTTTTCCGCACGAGACGCGTATGCAGTTTCTACGTATGGACGTATAAATTCCATTATTATTTTCCGCATACAGAATCTTCTAAATCTATGTGAACACCACGAACCTGACTTTTCACTCAATTCGATAAAATTATTGAGCAAATAAGCCAGCCAGGGAATGTAACAGGCAGATAAATTCTAGGGTTAGGTTTGTTTATTATTATTTGTCTCCGTAAGTTACGTAGGAAACGTGCGTACGTGGGAAGCGTAAGATGTGGTGAATAGCCCTCCAGATGAGGTGATGACAGAAACTTGTACTGGAGGTACCCATTATCAATAAGTGCAAACCAGTCCCAAGATACCATATCAATGTCTTCAATTGTCTTCTGGGGGCCTTGATGAGTAAATCTAACAAAGACATATTCATAGTCCTCCTCTTGCCGAATCTGATTTACACGATCTGTGTTTCAGATGTCACTCATTTTTTCAAAATCTTCAAAGACGGCTCCATCATGTCCACTGTATTACGGTGGTCAGGATCCTTGAAATAAAATGTGATCTCTTCTCAAATAACCAAGTACGTTTACTTCTATAGAAGTAAAAGAAGTAAAAGAAGTATCTATAGATATTTTATTAGTTTCTACTATCCATATGATAAAATATAATTACTCATCTGATAGAAGAACAGACACATGGAGAACTCGTTGTCGATTTTTGCTACTCGTTCAGTCTCTGTGCTGCATACATTTCATTTACAGCAGGGGACTATTGTGTGCTACAAATAATTCATAATTTCTTGTATACCATAATGTGAATTTTTTACGGAACACGATTCTCTTGTATGCATAGCACAAAATTCCCCGAAAAGTTTCTGGAGATTCGTTATGAAGCATCTTCTCAATTGCATTGCTGATATAAAGGGCTTAATACGATCGTATTTTACGACATTGATACGCTCAGTAGTACATCGTAGTGGAACCACGGTAGTATGGTGTAGTGGTACTACCATTGTATGCCATAGTATTACCACAGTAGTATGACATTCAAACAGTAGCACTTCTACTGCCGTACTACTACAGTAGTACGCTGTTTTTTCCACTTGGGGTTGAGCGTTGTGCGTCGTGCATCATGGGTCGTGTGTAATTTTGAATGCTCCTTGGCGTATCTTAAATTCGTAGCATTATTGAACATTTCTTTCGAGATGATGACTACTTGTCAAGAAAATCTTAAAACAGTCCGAGACTTTGATAAGTACACCGAACTGTTTCAAGAATATAGAACAGTTGATCCAAATGTTGAGGTATAATTATTTTGTTTTTGAATATCCCGCACTTCCCCGCCATGAGCATGCGCGTACCCGGTTAGAAACTGATTGTAAGGCGCCAATAGGGGCCCATCTGGGAAACTGTCAGTACGGAAAGGGATCCTATTGGGCAATTCTACCCGGCGAGGGCCCCGAACGTTTCCCCAAAAGGTCCCCTAAACAAATAGGGCGGGAGTTAAACCCGTGTGGTGAGCGGGTCTCCCGATCGACAACACCTGATAGCCGATGTACGCCAGTCCTATTTTTCACCTGAAAACGTCCAATTACTGCACACCTCTCAATCAATTTCCACAAAGTGTCGCGGGAAGTGGTTGCGGCATAAGATAGCAAAGTCTTCAAGGCCTACATGTACATACCTTCAATTGACCATCAATCATTATTTCACAACCATCATTACTGAACTTCAAGAGCATTTCGAGGGACTCTGACTTATCACGAACATTTACAAACCACACGAGCGGTAGCGAGTAAGGCAATAGTGCTAGTCAATATTATCTTTTGGACAATAGTATCCACACTCAACAAGTGACCCATCTCAGACACGGTATTAGTAACGCTCTTCTCATCTGTAGAAGTGACGCATAAAGAGCTTCCGCAAGGTCTTATCATCTGAAAATGAGCGACATTCCATGAATCGTATCAGGGAGCACTTGATAGTCAATCGTTGGACCAATCCAGGGAAGTATGGGAGTGTGATCATAAGGGATACTGTAACTCGGGAGCAGCTATAGGTAGAACTCGCCGACAGTCACTGGGCATCGCCTCTCGCACAGCTTGTCGAGATACTTTGAGAAAGGTTATGGAGTCATTATCCGAGGTGTGTGCTTGGACTATCTCTAGCTCGCATCTAGTGAGCGCGGGCGGATAAGATTGCCCAAAAGGCAACGTACAGAGCGACCTCTTGATCCCTCGAGTCAAAAACTTGGACGAATGGTGTGACTTGCCCGTTCGACTTTGTCTTTCGATCAGGGATAATAGAGCGTAAGCAAGATCTTCGTAAAGCTTCGGCTCCTAGGGTCGAGGTAACCACCCCGCGCTGTGAAATAGATAGTCATGCTGCTGAGGATCGGACAGTGGATGAGAAAGAGGGGCATTGCGCGCCCACCGCAACACACCTCTTCGGACATCCTTTCAATTTCCTATAACGCACGATAATCATCTACTCGGGCGGGCCTATTGTAGCGAAAACTGAATCTCTGAGGCTTATAAGGGACTGAAATGCACTCTAGGAGTCGATGAATCCTGTCAGAGACACTCACGCTTTCCAAAATCGATTCTATTGAGATCGATGAAAAATGATTCCGTGCTTTGACTCCAAGTATCAAGATCGTCCTCGATTCGATGTCAATGATGGTGACTCGTCCGATGGCCAACTGCTATCACCCACAACACACGATGGCATAGGTTAAATTTGTCGACGTGAGAAGAAATTTTGACACGATGAGAATACTAATTTCGGAGATTTGATTCGTTCTCTGACAGCGAGAGATGAAAATATGTATATTCATTACATTTGATACAAGATGATTGATTGATTGATTGATTAGTGATTTATTGAGGCTTTGGGGTTGAACCCTATTCAGCCCTGATAGAAAATATACATATGTTTATAACAAATAAAAGACTGTTGTGATAGTATACGATTGGCAAACATTGGGTATATACACATACACATGTATAACTAAATATTACTAGATATTCCGATTATATA
This sequence comes from Eretmocerus hayati, assembly GCA_029851415.1. Lineage (NCBI taxonomy): Eukaryota > Metazoa > Arthropoda > Insecta > Hymenoptera > Aphelinidae > Eretmocerus > Eretmocerus hayati. The sequence continues at coordinate 113,330,852 of CM056743.1, forward strand.
TAGATTACAGAGAACATGTTTTGCCGTGAGGGTTTCTGATAGTAATAGATAGCAATTTTACAATTTGGAGTTTGATAATTCAGAAAAGTGCTAAGCAGGTAGTAAATAGTATTCAGATAAGTGAATAAATAAGATGATAAATAAAAAATAAATAAATAAATGAATGAATGCTCAGACATCTGATGTCGCATTTCAAAGTTTCTCAGATCTCGTTTAGAAGTTCTGTTAGTAACGACGCCTTTGTAATTGGGTTCAGCTTCAGACCGTCTCTCAATGCTCTATCCCGCCAATTCTGGGCCTCATCGTGGGTTAAGATATCGCGAATTTTATTCCTGAAGCCCTGTGAGTGTTTCAAGTCAAAAACTGTCTCAGGTGCCTTAGCGTTAATAAAAGTGGATGCAGTGATGTGAAAAGATTTCTCCATAGTCTTGGTACGCGGCGTTGTGTATAGCAAGGGCCCAGGGCTATTTCTGCTCGAAGTACGTAAATCAGGAGCATCAGACCTGAGTCGGAAAAGTTTGGCTAGATATGTGGGCTGTTTCGCCGATATGATGTTGAAAGCTAGCGATGACAGTAGATACATTCGACGATTCTCTACGGAGAGCCAACCTAGAGCTAAGCGGTAGGGCGTGACAGATGCTGTCCAAGGTATGCTCCCATACACAAACCGAACACATGCGTTCATGAGTCGATGGAGTTTGAGGTTTAGTTCATCTGAGACGTCATTATAGACAGCGCACGCGTAGTCGAAGTAGGGAAAGATGAGAGTTTCAACAAGACGCTGTTTTAATTTTTGATTCAAGATGCAGATGATTGCAGAATAATTCTTCTTTGGACTCGACCCAGAGCTGTTCTGAATCGAATATATGACTGGTATGGACCCTAAGGGGCCACCTCAAACTGCGTAGGCAACTAACGAGGGAGGGAATGGGCCTCTGACCGGTCTGAGAATATTTTTAAAACGTATGAAAGATTAGGGGAAGGGGAGTGGTCCACGGCCTTGACTACGTAAACCGATCTACATACTATGGAAATTGTGTCATATTTCTACTAAACAAACCTTTTTGAATGTAAAAATCTCTCCAGAAATCTTTTCCAAGTTCCAGGAAATGCAGATACCCACAAAGAGAAGGTGCTTGAACTTCTTTCTCATATGAATTCGGCATAGCGCCGTCTCATTTTTCCGAACCCTAATCTGATTCGAAAATTCATATCACAGAATATTGTATTGCATGATTTCTACGAAGCATTCTCTTCCCCCTCAGAAAATGCGAATAGATTTCATTTGAGACACGAAGAAGAAGCGTTTCCCAGACTAGATTTCAAAGAATGATCATCCCCATGCTTCCAGTATATGAGATTTGATCCAAAATCTGATAGTTTTTCTTGAAGGAAAAGTAGAAAACCTTTCATCGGAATCATTCTACGCAATATTTCATGAGATGAAGGTTTCGATCAGACTAGGGTTGGAGGAATAATATTGATGCTAAATATGATGTTTCAGTATGCCTTTGCTCAGAACGTTTTTCGGTGTCATTTCTCAAGAATCATGTAGTTTGCGAGGAGGAGTGTGGTTCACTCGGGTCAAAAAGCTACGGCAACCGGGCAAACTATGTTGAGGGGGTTAAGGTTTCAAAATGACCAAAATGCGCCTTCGTAGCTTGTGGACGTCCACAAATAGCTGATGGCTACATTTTCGAATTTTATCATTTCATTTTGCTAGTAACTTGTGTGTAATCTTATATGAGTAGCTCCATCATTGTAATCAATTGGAAACTTATCATTCGAACTTCCACTCTATGTATTTGATTTGAGGCACCACATTCAAAGTTCCCGTGAGCAATGTACTGAAGCTAAACCAAATAACAAAGTAGCCCCCGAGGTAGCCCCGCATCACTTCTACGGCTTTGTCAATTTTGAGACAATTTCGGGATGATGTTGACCTACTCCATCTTCCCTAATGAACTAGTTAAGAGGGAAAACGCATGGGTCATTACTTGCCCAATGAGAAAATCATCCGTGAATTTTCGGAGGCTGTCCTGTCTTTTGGTCAAACTTAGTTGATTTACGATTCAGTGAGAGATTTAAATAGAATGAGGTGACGGAGAGTGATCATGACTCGCCATTCATTTGTTCAGAAGTGATTAACAAATGAAAGAAGGACGAGCAAACTACGGTCAATGAGGATAGAGAAAATTTATATTCTGACGTGCGTAGAATGAGAGGAAGAGGAGAAGGAGCGGGATAGAGAAGAATCACGAGGGAAGCAAAAAGAACACGGCAGTGTGTACAATTGAAAATACACAAAACAAAATTATTATCGCTGCAGGTGTTTCGGGCAAAATTATCGCGGGACATCACATACGCGAATAATGTACACACCAAGTAAAACGCGGGAGTTATGAACGGTAGATGCTGGCTCGCTGCTCGAAAGCCTCATGCGGGCCTTCTTTGCTATGTAAACTGTCCAATAAGTAAGGTCCCGAACATGGGCCCGCTTGTAAACCTTTGCTTCTTGTACTTTGTACGTCGACTGGTGTACACAGCCTCGGAGTAGCAGCAGCGGCGATATCAGCCTCCGTCTCTCGCGAGTCGAGGGCCTGCTGATGCATAACTCCGGATCACCGGGCAGAAGGCCCATAGGTACGGCAAGGTGGTGGCGCGGAGCCGCAGATAAAAAAAGAAGCATCACGTTGCCACCACGGCGATATTATACATCGTGAGGCCAAGATATTGCGACGGGCCTCCTCTCCGCGAGCGCAATAAAGAATATTTCCAAAAGACAAGTATAAAAGGCCCACGCTGACTCCTCCAAGCTATGTAGCTGATACTCTCAATTTGAGCACGCTCGTAGCCAGCGATAGCCCCGGGCCGCAGGCTTATTTTACCGTGCGTACTTATTTCAACAAAAAGACAAGTCTGACGCGTCCTCGGCATCAGAAGCAGTGGCCGAATATTTTAAAGGCGCACACGTGTATAACTTGCGCTCGACTCGACCTTTTTGATCCCCGTGACATCGTGTACGTGTATGGGCCTCTTGTACTCGGTGCAAGTATATATGGTACATTACTTGCTGCGAAGAATGTATGCTTATACTGTCTTTCGCAAACGTGCACTTGTAAAACCTCTCTCATAATTAGCGATCAACCGACATCTGGTAGAATCGTCCATCTATACACCGTTGGCCTTGATTTTAGCGCTGCTCTATATAGGTTACGTCGATGACAGTGGTTCATAGACAGTTTCATGGTTTTCCCCCTCTAAGAAAGTACAGTATCCTCCCAAAATAAATATCTCAGCCCTGCCAAACTTTGAAGGAATATACGAACGATTTTCTTGTGAAAAATCAGGATAATCCAGTATTTTTTGAAAAAAATGCACGGACAAGAGAAAGAACGTTCCACAGTACAGTTCTGGTGAAATGCATACATCAAAATCGTACGCGGTTCATTTTATGCAATTATCTCACTTGGGTTCGAGATATGTGTGATAATGCTTATGTTTACGATTCAATCATCGAAAATTCCTTAAACTTCAACCCGTAGTTACTCGCAAAATAGATCAGAAATGTGAGACTAGCATCGAAATTATTCCAGACAAATTTTCACAAGAATTCTCAAATAGCTCATTTCTTTTATCTTGTACATCTATCCATTCACAATTTCTCTCGTTGAAGAAATATCGTTATCTTCCGCATTCTCGTATTGCGAAAGAAATCCGGTTCCAATCATCACATCTCCGCTTGCATCTCTGCAAAGCAACATCGTTGCCACGAACTTTAGAGTTTATTCATTAGAAATGCGAAAGATATTCGCCGAGATCCACAAGAACGAATGAAAACAGAATATTTTTGCATCTTAATCAAGGATCATATCTGTTGGTGATCTAAATGAATGATCCATCATAACATATTATCATTTTTGCTCTGGTAACAATTTACCACATTAATGAAACGCTTACGAACTTGTTCATAGTATGACGTTGTTTTGTGGTAGTCTGGGCGCCCACCGATGCTCCCGTGGCCTTTTCATTTCCCCCGGAAAATCTTCACGTTTTCCTACGTATTTCGATGCGCTGAGTCGATTTTTCGAGGTTGCTTTTCCGAATTTTAGTTACTTTTTTTGTTATCAACAGTTTGTGTGCAAGATTGAGATTTTTTGCCAATATCTCGAGTTATATGCATTTTCCGGGAAAGCTTCATCGGATCCAAGTTGTAGATCGTGGAATTTCCCACAAAAAAGATCCTCACAAGTTTCCTGGGAAATGAAAACCCCAGTCGGAAAGAGCGCGCAAAGCGCTCGGCGCGGTCAACATGCGTTTAAATGGAGCCGTCGATGGTGCGCTGTTTGATGCACTGCCATTTTCACAATTTTCATTCTTTTGCGAAGCGACCTGGCTCATGTTGTAGAGGAACAAGTCTACTTTGATATGGTGCAAATTAGATTTAGGAGGAATCGAATAATTTTCGAGTTTTGACGAGGCAAAAAAATTCGAGCAGAGGGCATACATGTGTGCCTGTGAGGTAGGCTCATACACTATGTGCGTGTGCTTGTCGCGAACGCACACATGTATCCCCTCCGCTCGATTTTTTTTCTGCCTCGTCAAAAGTCCAAAATTATTCGATTCATTCTAAATCTAATTCGCACCATATCAAAGTAGACTTGTTCCTCTACAACATGAGCCAGGTCGCTTCGCAAAAGAATGAAAATTGTGAAAATAGCAGTGCATCAAACAGCGCACTATCGACGGCTCCATCTAAACGCATGTTGACCGCGCCGAGCGCTTTGCGCGCTCTTTTCGACTGGGGTTTTCATTTCCCAGGAAACTTGTGAGGACCTTTTTTGTGGGAAATTCCACGATCTACAACTTTGATCCGATGAAGCTTCCCCGGCAAATGCATATAACTCGAAATATTGGCAAAAAATCTCAATTTCGCATACAAAATTGTTAATAACAAAAAAAGGAATTAAAATTCGGGAAAGCAACCTCAAAAAATCGACTCAGCGCATTGAAATACGTAGGAAAACGTGAAGATTTTCCGAGGGAAATGAAGTGGCCACGGGAGCCTCGGTGGGAGCCCAGACTATGGGGTACGTGTCCGTATCAAATTATGTATTATATGTAAGAGCTCGTTGATCCATTTGATTTTTGAGTTTAATTGAATTGACTCGTTATGATTCGAAATCATCTGAGTCTCACAAAGATATTTCATGTTCGAAAGCTTTTTTTTTCAATTTTCATAACTGGGGGGACAAATAATGTACAGTACCCACCAAAAATAATGGAACATCGATACTTGCACTAAAACATCGACTGCTCGAAAACTATTGGCCGTACGGCAATTTTGAGAACAGCATCTTGAAGATCGGAAAAATGCTAACTTTTTATGTACCTCAAAAATCTTTCCCGTGTACTTACCATGTCCAGTATTCACTGTCAAAAAGTGAAATGTTTCAAGTCGCGTCAATCACCTGTAATTTTCACGGGCATGAACGGATCGAAAAATACTCAACGGGATCTTGCAGGACTTTTTAAGACCCTCAATTTCCGGATTTTAAGCCAAACAATCGCTCTCGGACGACAACGATGATTTCATCAAATATGCGTGCTACCTGTATCGTTCCAAGGGCGTCCCGCCTTATTTTGATTCGACTTCGTTCGTGAACATGAATTAAAACTTCGAAAAAATTTCAAAGGACACATTATCGACGTAAAATTGTCTGAAATTTCGAGAAATGTAGATAAAATAGCCCGCAAATGCGCTCCTGATTAGCTACGTTCGATTCAAACACTGTTTTGAGAGAAAAATCATGATTATATGAAGAAGAACGAACGTAGCTCTTCAGGAGCGTATTTGAAGGCAATTTCAACCACATTTTCTGAATGTTCAGACAATTTCACGTCGATAATGTGTCTTATGAAATTTTTTTAAAGTTGTAACGTCGCCTCGGATGAATCTGCTGAAATATTTATAAAAAATTTTTTTTGCTCAAGAACGTGCTCCTGTTGCCGGGTACACGTATGTAATGAATAATTTCCTGCTGAAGTTGAATGAACTGACGATAATCATACCGATGAGGCGTCAAGTAGTCTCAGATGCAGCAAAAATCATTGTTGTAGGCACCCATCTAATGAAGTACGTTTTATGTTCGCGAACTTGGCCGAGAAATTTACAGGGGTTCAACGCGGTATGGACGATGCAAGCCAGCGCGAGACTTCCCCACTCTTTGAGTCTGCGACTTCCGCGCTCTGTTATATACTCAGTTTATCTGAAAATATTCGAAGACTGACAGAACTCATTCACAATCGGACCGCCGCGAAGTATAGATCGAAGCGAGTATGCACGAGATTTCCCCATACTCTTCGAGTCTACGATGTCCGCGCTCTGTTATATAGTCAATTCGTCTGAAAATATTCGAAAACTGACAGAGCTCATTCGCAATTGAGCCGCCGCGAAGTAAAGATCGATGCAAGTAGGCGCGAGACTCCCCCACTCTTCGAGTCGACAAAATGTCCGCACTTTTCTATATGGTCAACTGAACGAGATCGAGGCATGGTAAACATTTTGAATAAGATGTGGTTTCGAAGTCTACTATCAAATCTTCCTCGCGTTTACCAACCTTGAAGTATAGAGACAAATGAATGCGAAAACTAATGAGCACAACGACCTAGGCTGTGGACGATAATTTACTTTATGAGTAAACTCGATGTGAGCGATGCTTATACTATAATTTCTGTCTATGTTAAAGTTTTTTTTTTTACAAATAAGAGAAAACTTCGGTATATCTTGCTCGTAATTAAGATCGACCCTCGACAACATTAAGGATTCTTTATAGCACTCTAACCTAAAAACCGCACGTTGAACATGATTCTTGGATTCTCGTGCTATAAAATGTCGTACAAAATCATTCATCTACGTGCAATGTCATAATATATTATTTTATTAATTAGTAATAAGTATATACGCTAAGGTTAATGAAGGAAATGTAAATTAGATCGATAAGTAATAATTTATGATACGAACATGAGTAATGGTAGGTTTCCTAAAGATAATGAAGGAAAAGCATGTAAGTACGATACAGAGGTAAGAACAACAAACCATTAAAAATAGCAGGAACGACGGAGCACACGAGAAGAAGAACCGGCCTCTCTCCGACGTCCGCGTTTCGAATACTGTCAATACTCCAAGTCTTGTATGACTTCAATATTTACAGTTAAAACAGATCGCCGCACGATCGCAATGATGTATTAGAAAATAGACAGAATGTTTTACAGGTGTGTAATGTTGATGATTCAACTTACAAAAAAATTTTCCGTGATGACGGAATCATACATGTATGCAGCACGGAAAGTATGGTCGCGGAGGTCATCATCACTAAAAATCACGGCCACACAGGACGGAGAAGGCGTTTGTTCTATGAAATTATTATTCACATGATAGGTAACGGGGAACATTATCGATTCATAGCTCATTCAATTTTAGTCGCCCAAGTTTCAAATATAAAATGCAATGGCAACTAATTGTCAAGGGAACCATTCGAGCAAGCTGGGAGCCAAAAAGCCTCACGAAGAACAAAATAAATTTTGCGGAATTAACAGCAAGGGTGCGTCTATTAATGGCTTTTTTCTTTTGTTTTAAATATTTATGTTCCAAATAAAAATCAAACTTGAGATTAATCAGCCGTGGTTCCGTTTCATGTAGGCGTTCTATCATGTGATGCCCAATTAGGATCAGGCCAAAATAATGCAAGGTTAACAAATGAATCATGAATGTAATCAAGATTCCTTTTTCTGAAACTATAGCATTTTGTATTCACAATGCTAATATGAACATATTGCCAACTCATTAGGAAATAAGTATAATGGTAAATATCCAAGTAGAATCAAAGCTAAGAATGTTGAAAAGGTGTAAAATTAGCATTGTAATCACTCATCATTCCAGCTTTAGGTATGTACTTTGTTCAAGTCAGTGTTGCAACTAGAATAAGCTTAACTTGAATTTTTATCTAGCCATAAGATACTGGAGGGGGCTCAAACACACTCGCCCCACAGCATCATCATAATATGAGATTTTATTAATCCGAGGGTAAAAATAAGATAATATGAGATTTTTGCTATCAAGTTTAGTTTATCAGTTCCATGTTTAACTATAAACTAGAATGTTAAAATACCTTATGTCAAAGTAAACAGCAAAAGAAACTAACCATACGATACCCCCAAGTCTACAAGTTGAATTTACACATATAGAAATGATTCTGAAATATTTAAATAAGGCTATATGTACCAATTCATCCATTTCATTTGTAGAGGAGGAAAGTATGTTCAGGATTTGGCTCGGTTTCACCCATATGATAAGAAGAAACATCCATAAAATCAAAGAGCGATGACGCAAATTTAGAACAGGAACAGTAAAAATTACCGCGGACTCTCTCCGACGTCCGCGCTCCTAGCTTATACAGGGCAAGTCCAGACCAGTCCGGCAGTGAACGCAGGGCAGCGATCATCCACGGTCTCTCCCTCGCCAGCTTACTTCCAACGTCAGCCGCCAGAGGTACTTCCAGCAGCCCAGCAGCCGTCCCGCAGACGACTTTCCAGTACACAAGAAGGCAGCACGGAAGGCGCAGCGGAACTTTGTCGACGCTTTTGGCATAGTTCGAAATTAGATCAGGCAGCGGTCGATAGCTCTGCGTAAGCGCCATTCCCGCTCCTGATTTTTGCCAAAAGCTGACGAGTACGGTTCGGCTGCTGAGTTGAAGTTTAGAATGCGATACGGGTTGCGGTCGACAGCTTTGCGTAAGCGCCATTCCCGCACCCGTCTGTTTTCAACTAGCAGCCGATCGCCCTAACCGTCGCTGGCTGCTGTTTCACCAACGTTCAACCAGACGAGCAAATCAATCAACGTAACCACTCAGAGGATCATCGCAGAGTATCCAGAGTTCTTCGAGATCCATCTGCAGTCTCCCTGCCGCCCGAACATCTCGCAACCTGCAGATGCCCCTGGGAAAACCGAGCCATCCCTGAGCACCACCTTCTTCCAAGTCTGCGTGGAGGAAATAAAAGTGAGCATATTTTCAATCTTTCAAACTATTCAAATTCTTTCCAAAAATTTCGTTCCTTATATAGGAATAATTTTCCATTTCAAGGTTTCGTTCCTTATACAGGAACAATTTTTCATTTCAAAGTTTCGTTCCTTATACAGGAACAATTTTTCATTTCAAGGTTTCGTTCCTTATACAGGGGTAATTTTTCATTTCAAGGTTTCGGAATAATTTTTCGTTCCAAGGTTCGTTCCTTATACAGGAATAATTTCTCATTTCAAAGTTTCGTTCTTTATACAGGAATAATTTTCCATTTCAAGGTTTCGTTCCTTATATCGGAAAAATTTTCCATTTTTAAGTATCATTCCATATACAGGAATTTATCCTCGACATATTTTTCCGATTAGTTCGTTTTTCATGCGGGAGGTACATGATGCAACTCGTATCCAGTTTCACTAAACATTAGATTTGAACTTCGTGCGGGTTGGATTGTACGCATAACGTTAACTCTGAAATGTTGGACTATCCACGCGCAGACTTTTAGTTGTTTCGGGGTAAAAGGACATCTATGACCTGCCGATAAAGACAGTAGCGAGATCTAGTTTCCTTCTAGTTTTGGCAAAAGTTCTAGTTCTGCAGCACCCTTTTTGTGAGGATAGTTAACTCTCTCGTCTCATAACCTTTTGCCTCATGAGAGCGAAGTTTTTGGCACAACCCCCTTTTTCATAGACCACGAAATTCTCCAGGTTCAAAAGAAATAATCATTAGGCTAACCTCACCTGGACTATATTTTGAAGTGAGGCCACGAGTTCAAGTAGTTAGGAAACCTATATGCCGCATTTCAACCAGATTTTGGGCAACTCTCTTGACGATCCCGAGCTTCAGGGCATTGGCCTTGGCTCAAAAACTTATTCCGCTAAAATAAGCGAAGTTTATTTTACAAAGTCATATTTCATGTTCACAAACGAGGCCGAATCGAAATAAGCCGGAACGCCCTTGGAACCATACAGGTAGCACGCATATTTGATGAAATCATCGTTGTCGCCGGAGAGCGATTTTTTGGCTTAAAACCATCGTAGAGAATTTAAAAAAAGAGGAAATGAAAGGTCTTGAAAAGCCCTACAAGATCTCGTTGAGTATTTTTTGATCCGTTCATGCCCCTGAAAATTACAGGTGATTGAAGCGACTTGAAACATTTCACTTTTTGACAGTGAATTCTGGACATGAAAAATACACCAAAAAAATTTTTGAGGTACATAAAAAGTTAGCATTTTTTCCGATCTTTTAAGATGCTTCTTTCAAAATTGCCGTACGGCCAATAGTTTTCGAGCAGTCGATGTTTTAGTGCGAGTATCGATGTTCCATTATTTTTGGTGGGTACTGTACTTCTTGTGACATGAGCGATTCATCGGATATTAATGTGATATCCATGCCTGTAGTGCGTTGCTCTCTCTTAGAACCAATTGGGGTCTTGCATTTTTTTTTGACCCCCTCAAGTAAAGGATTGGCGAATTCGAGCAAATTAAGATAAGTATTGTGCAATTAGAAAAAAAAATTTTTTTCATCTTGCGCAAATTGTTTGGAAGTCAGACGACTTGAGAGTGACCATAGTGGGTGAGCGCCGTGTGACGTCACACCGATACAGTCGTCGGCTACTGCTATTGTAAACGTATGGTTTGCCAGATTCTTCTCTTATTATCTCCAAATTTCTGAGTGAATAAATATATCGTCATGGCTAATAGAATAGAAGAAGGTTTCGTGAAAGCTGATTCAACGCCCCAGAAGTCAGAGGAGCAAAAGCACACAGGTAAATCCTCAATCTCAAGAACAAAGCAAGTCTTATATGGTAGTTTTTTGGGCTTCTCAGAATCTGTGGTGGTAACCTCATTACTTGTGTGGGATTCCTAGATCAAAGAGGATAAAAATTAGACTTGAAATTGATATCAAGCAGTGATCATGACTTTAATTTCACATCATTTAGGAACATAATTTATGTAGCATTGGGACACTAACCTCTGAGTCCATTGTTGATATACTGACGTTCTTGACTGATTTTTTCACCTCTCCTAGACAGAATTAAGACGCTACTGCACACTCTTGCGACATAAGTTAGTGAATTATTCTCAAAAAATTGTAGTCCAAGACTTTTTCATCAATCTTATACATTTGAGCATGGGACTGGTTTCAATTTGTATCGGTGTGACGTCACACGGCGCTCACCCACTAGGGTCACTCTCAAGTCGTCCGACTTTCAAAAAATTTGCGCAAGGTGAAGAAAATTTTTGGGAATTTTTTCTCTAATTGCACAATACTCATTCTAATTTGTTCGAATTTGCCAAACCTTTTTTTGAGGGGGTCAAAAAAAATGCAAGACCCCAATTGGGGGCACTGGGACTCCTGATTTGAAGGATGAAAGGAACCTCTGAACCCAAACAAGTAAGAGTAGAAAGAATTTTTAATAAACGCTTTTATAAATTGTACCAAGAAACTTTGTCGAGCTTGGCATGGTGTAAAGGAAAGAGAGTTTGATAGACCGACGCAAATCGGCTGGAAAAGTGATGCATGGTGATCGGTGTGCGAGGACGCAACACTTGCACGAGAAAAATGCATCGGTATCGTATCTCGTATTTAAATTTCGGTGCCATAACGGGTGATGAGCACTCTGCTCAATTCAAATCGCATCGATATCGATCTTAGCAATTCTTCCCTAAATCACCTCACGCATGCGAAGAACGACTCACTCACTGTTAGCCGAGCCTGTCCAAGCACGTGTTTACAAATATGAAACCGGAAACCTCAAATTCTAGGACTATATCTATATAGTTCTAGAATTTGAGTCTCTAGCCAAGTGCGGAAAACTAGATGGATTCGGCGAAGTGCAATAAAAGCATTTGAAAAGACAGTGCAAGGTCAGTAAAGAAAGATTATTGAGAAGCCAATTTATCCCACTTCACAAAAACGAGTACTTCTTGAATGCATTTGATCAAATAGAATTAGGTTGGCAACAGGACTCCAGAATGACGGAAAAATTACCAATATTGGTGGATTGAATTTCACTTCGAAAGATGCCCACCTGATGATAATACTCCGGGAAATATTAGAACATCAGCGTAGAACTCCATTCACTCATTGTATAGTATTCAATTCAAACTCCTCATGAATATAATTCATAGTGATTCATGGATCTTCCCCCGAAAAATTCTGGAGAGTAAAGTCATCTCCGCTTGATCTGGCAACAAGAGACCAGAACTAAGCCGACACCTTCGGAACATTCATAACCACCCAGATGACCGATATTTTCGATCATTAAAGGAGATTCTGTAAATTTACGGAATATACAAACTGACTATCAGATGCTCATATTACGCCTCATTATAGCAGCTTCAAAAACTCGTGAGTTATCTCGTCATTTTTTTTAAAATCTAGTCAGTTATGTCAAACTGGCAACCCCTGGGACTTGAACGGCCAGAGAATAATTTCAGTATTTTAACGCAGCTCAAAATGATAATCACATAGTAATTTCTTTATTATGCGCATGGAGAGCGTTAGATAGTGAAGACGTAACATGAAGATTTTACGACGATGTGCGGTACATCGATCAGAGTCTCGGTAAACATCTCGTAACCAGGCTCATAATCATTCCAGAAGTGCTCGTTAGACATTGAACAAATTTAGATCACTCCGACCCATAAAGTTTATTGAATATGAATGTGAATTTCCTTTCATTTTTCAAGCCACTAATAACTCTATAAGCTCATGGGTCGCAGAATTTGATGAAAAGAACGTCATTCGCAAGCTCGTATCAGGTTGTCTTCGTACAGTCGAACACTGATATGGCAACTCGCATAGAAGGTAAGTGTACCCAGCTTGTTGCAAAACTCTGATTTGGAGCGATTTTATGTACAAAACACCGAGATGGTTTGAGAATCAAGAGGGCCGACATTGGAGTGTGCCCAACATGCTTCCATATGGTTATCTCGGAAAGGCGTGCATCATGGCTTTTTAACTACTCAGAGCGTGTTTACTGTATCAAAATAGGTTGGAAACAGTGTTTTGGGCCAGCTAAAAGCTACAAAACGTCGCTGCACGGGGGTCAAAACGGATCAAAGCGACTTTATGCACTTTATCGCCGATTCACATTGTTTTAAATGATGGGAGTAAGTTAGGTACACACTTTTGTAAATCCTCAAATATCACCTTTCAGGAGAATTAGAACAGTTTGGCTCCAGTTGATCCAGATTGGATGTACTTTAACTCATTTTGAAGGTCTTAAGACAACCTATAAAATGAGTTAAGGTACGTTGGAAAATATTGAGATTTGTCAGAGTTATTAAGAAAATGGCTTAATGGGGGCAAGTTGGGTACACTTACCTTAAACTGCAACGCCTCGCATCTTGCAACACTGATCGAGGCGGGCTCTGAGTTGAAACTCGAGTTCCTGACCCGTGGCTGTTGCGGGGGCCCGCTGATTTCGCGTGGCGCCCAACTTGCGATCCTGAAAAATTCGCGTTTCTAGCGACATGAGTATGCATTGCGCTCACTATTTAAGCCAATTGAACTGTCACGTGTGCAAATTCGCACGTCGACGCTCGAGAATCGAGGGCTGCACCTGCAGTGGACTGCCCAAACCGGTGCGTAACGTATGTCGCGCAAAGTGAAGTAAACCGAAAGGTGCGGAGTCCGGCTCGGTTCGAGCGTGCATGTATTTGCCATGGCAAATCAAATGCCTCTCATACATAGTGACTGGTGGTATGTACCCGAGCAATGAGGACCGGGCGAGACTCGCTTTGCGCGCCTATCTTATCTGTGCTCGACTACCATTGGGAAGCCTTCGATCAACTGGTGGAACAGCATTTCTCGCTGCGACATCTCATGACTTAACGGAAAGATTTTTTGGGTCGATGTTGTTGATATAAGACATTACCCTTGGACATCGTCGTTGAGTATCAGCGATCTCCTGGAGCGATAACTTGACATTTGATGAGATGAGTTTCATTCGGAAGTCACTGCGGACTCGAGAATAGAATATTGGGCTTCAGCACAAAAAGCCGAGGTTTGAATCTCAGCCGGCACGGATGTAAAGTTTCGTAAGTGCTAATTCTGCGGCTTCGGAATCCATCTAAAACCTTAGGCCCCGCGAAATGGCTCCGAACCTCGAGGTGCCAGCTGTTTGATGATTCTTGTGATGAGTGCAGTTGATTACGCCGCGCTGCAGTAGTAGCAAGAAGAATGGTCCAGACGGGGCTCACGCGTCAGGCCGACCAGTACCAGAGTTCAGAACGGAGTTTTGTAAAAGATGCACACGAAGACTGATACGAAACTTGCTGTTTACAATCTAACCATCCTAAATCAACAAGAGTATGCTCAACTTCGGTTTGTGGAGAAAAATATGGTTTCGCACACAAATCGATTGAAATTTCCAAAATTACAGGTACCTTGTTCTGGCTTCGAAGTAACAGCGCCAAGTAAATCGTTCAACTTACAAACCATCTTTGGAGTAGGTTGCGGGGATTAAGCCCATTCTTACCCGTGCATACGTCATAGGGTCTCATAAAAATTGCGGATAACAATGCAAGTCTCGTTATCTAAGTTGAGTATTGAGACCATTTTGGTGTAGAGGTGAGGAATATCTTAATATATGTTCATCGGTTTTCTTGTGACACTAGTCAATTCTCCTCACGAATTTGAAGAGAGAAACATCCCGAAGGCAGACAGTTTGGTAGAAATGAACAAGAACTGAAATAAAGAATGCCCAAGGTGCCTCGAGGCATTATAACAACACGGCCGATCTACCAAGTTGTCTTTGTGAGTACTAGCAAAGTGTACACGAGTTATTCAATTAACCTATTTCTTACCAATACATATTCCAATCCAGTACTGGCCAAAGAGGTGTTACAGAGTACTGACCCTGCGAGTGGGTGTGCGTGTGTTACTTTGCTTTTTCGAAACATTGCCTAGTTAGCATCTTATATCTCAGTTACGTAAAATGAAAGGGTCGTTCTAATCTGAAAACTTTTGAGGACGATAACATTCCTAAAGAACAGAAAATATAAGCAGTCAGAATTGGTAAGTCGATAACTGGAGTCTGCGAAAGGATCAATAATGAATCTCAACATGCATTTGGAAACCTTGGTTACCTCAGAACTGTACGAGCTCCACTATTTTGCTTGCACCCATAGACTAGAGCACTATAATCTATGAGCACGAATGAGACCTTTAATTTCAAGGCTCCGACAGCTCAATTCTTTCTTCCACTTTCCAGATGTTGCCTTGAATATTTCAGACAATATATCTGACCTAGTTTTCCGGATGACTTCATTGAACCTTGCTACCTGATCTAAGTAGCGAAGCTCACACTGTTAGTAATTTTTCCACGCTCATGTGCAGGTTCTGACTTTCAGATCTTCTGTATCGAGTTAAATGGCAAGAGATTGTAAGAAGTGAACTCTATTCTTCAGGGTTTTATAATGGTGTGAAGTTTCAGTATTCGGGAAAAATAGCAAAAGAAATAAAGTTAACCGTCAAACATTTGATGGTTGCGAAGCTCGATTTCTCCCAGCTGTAATGAAATCAACTGCGATTCTTCCAATTTGTTAATTAGGAATGAGCGATTCAGCATTGGTCTCACATCAAGTACACTTTGTACTTCACTGGACATTATATCTGCCCAAATCTGAAAAAAACTTTTTCATCCCTGGACTGCTACATGAAGTCCTGAGACAAGGTTCCAATCCTGAGATGTTTAGGATGAGGTTACGATTATGAAGGCACCAAAATCTATCTGATTTATATTGAAACAACAGTCCAGGGACGAGAAGCTTTTTCAGATTTGGACAGGTATAATGTCCAGTGAGTGCACGTGTCATAATGCGTCTAATGTGCGTATTACTGCTCTCAGCTCAACACGTTCGCTGCGAGACCGGTTTCTCGTGACTTCATTGGTGTCATGAGATAAACTCCCATATTTTGGCAAATGCGCCCACGAGGCAGTGTCTGTGCCTTCGCAAAGTAAATCACCATGATAGGCAGTACTGATGATAGGTTGTTGTTGGGTATATTTTTCAAGCCTCAAGAAAGATTGGACGATGCAAAATCACTCGGGTCCAACAGTGTACCTCGTCGCAACGAATTTGTCCAGATCGATAGAAGTTGGGTGGCACATGCAAGAAGAGAACAGTTGAACGTGACTACTACTTCAGACTCCCGTTTTTCAGTTTCGAAGAGAGCACGGAACATTGCCTAGGGATCGGTACGACAAGGCCAACCTCTCTCTCACACTTTCTTTCTCGTGAATGTACATGTATAATATATATACTTGATACATTCTTGTTTCATTCATCTCTCTTTTCTCATCCTCAAATCATGCGCTTTGACGAGACTTTTTTTCTCTCAATTCGTTTCTACTCCATATCTACGTTCCTCCTTAATTTATCTGGCTCCTAGAACGTTACAAGGTGCGCACGTGTGTTTTGATGTGCTTTTGAGAACCCGTTTGACTTTATATGTTTCCAAGCCGAATATTTCGGCGTATGGATCGGGCGCACCTCACGATTCGCTGGTTTCACGTCTAATTTATGACTGCCGGCAGCCAACGACCTTCCAGCTGTGTAGAATTTTGAATCGTAGATTTTGTCGAGAAACTAAAAAGACGTCGCGTGTTCATCGCCGCCATCGTGAATGAATGACACAATCTTTCCAAGAAGAGTGCAGTTTTAGCCGCTAAAAAGCAATCCATTCCGCTGACAAAAGTTGAGTGAATTGTAAAATACCCCAACCATCAACGGGCAAATACTTTTTTGGCAGGTAGGATATTCAATTTGCGGAGGAAGGTGGCTTTTGAGAAAGCAAATAGATGATTTAACAGGGCTATCAAATCAGGTCCATGCCCGGCATATTAGTACAATCATTACACTATTTATCACTATAAATCTCATCTTCATAACACACAGGTGCCATGCACCCCGACGATGGAATTTCATTCCCATCTCACGCAAAAACAAATTATCATCTCAAGTTTGAGAAGGGTTGTGAGATCTTCGCTATTTAGTCTATCAGCCAGCTATACGTTCTGTAGCAAAGTAAAGATAACCGAAAAATTCTTTTTGCATTCGATTCCTCAGTTTACGCTGATGATACCCTCATGAGTTTGCGCCCCGAAATAGTGGATACATTTTTGTTATTAACAAATTAATGCAAAAAATATGGTAAAACGATGATAACTCGAGACCTATCGTAGATACAGGAAAAATTTTCAGATGAAAACTGTGCCGTTGAGTACAAGCTACGAGATCATGTACTCCATTGTGTCGCAAATGTTATAGTTTAAGCAATAATCATATTTGTTTATAACAAATAGACATAACTCAGTGTGTTATCCAATATTCGAGGATATTTTTACGGAATCGTGAGAACACACCGATTTGAAGGAAATAAAGATTCTTGATATTTTTACGTAGAATCGTTAGTTTTTCAATTATACATGGTTAAATGTTGCAGTACCTCTGCTCACCATTACTAGTGCGGGCGCTGGGGTGGGGTCTGAGTCGAAAATTCGTGTTCCAGAAGGTTTCAAGGTACAATCTCCTGTATTTTGAGGTGCTGAATCGATTGCACGAGGTCGCCAGCCCGAAAACCCCAGAGTTCTTTTGTTAATAACAATTTTTAGTGCAAAATTATGGTTTTTTGCAAAAAACTCGAAAAATATGCATTTTCACGAAAAATTTGTAGAGACCAAAGTTGTAGAGCGCAAAATCTCCTAAGGGAAAAGTTATCACAAATTTCCCGAAAAACCCAAGCCTGGGGCGGAAAATGCGCAAAAGCCGTTCCGCGCGTTCAACATTGGCTTAGATGGGGCAGCCGACGCAGCGCTACTAAACTCGCTGCCAATTTGACAGCTTCGAATTTAGGCCTAGGCAACCAAAAGCATCTAGAAAAGGAAAAAATTCCCTTTAAAATGATTTAGATCTTGTCTCGCTAAGAACGAAGCCCTTCGAGCATGGCTCGAAAGAAAGAGAAATAAGTGTGTCAAAACGCCATTTCTGCAGCAAAACTGCCCGCACGCAGCGCTCAGAATCTGCAATTTTCCTCTTCTTTCCGCTTCACACTGGAAAATCTTCGCACTCAGCGAGATACGACCTGCATCATTTTGAAGGGAATTTCTTCCTCTTCAAGATGCTTTTGGGTGCCTAGGCCTCAATTGACAACTGTCAAATTGGCAGCGAGTTTAGTAGCGCTGCGTCGGCTGCCCCATCTAAGCCAATGTTGAACGCGCGGAACGGCTTTTGCGCATTTTCCGCCCCAGGCTTGGGTTTTTCGGGAAATTTGTGATAACTTTTCCCTTAGGAGATTTTGCGCTCTACAACTTTGGTCTCTACAAATTTTTCGTGAAAATGCATATTTTTCGAGTTTTTTGCAAAAAACCATAATTTTGCACTAAAAATTGTTATTAACAAAAGAACTCTGGGGTTTTCGGGCTGGCGACCTCGTGCAATCGATTCAGCACCTCAAAATACAGGAGATTGTACCTTGAAACCTTCTGGAACACGAATTTTCGACTCAGACCCCACCCCAGCGCCCGCACTAGTAATGGTGAGCAGAGGTACTGCAACATTTAACCATGTATAATTGAAAAACTAACGATTCTACGTAAAAATATCAAGAATCTTTATTTCCTTCAAATCGGTGTGTTCTCACGATTCCGTAAAAATATCCTCGAATATTGGATAACACACTGAGTTATGTCTATTTGTTATAAACAAATATGATTATTGCTTAAACTATAACATTTGCGACACAATGGAGTACATGATCTCGTAGCTTGTACTCAACGGCACAGTTTTCATCTGAAAATTTTTCCTGTATCTACGATAGGTCTCGAGTTATCATCGTTTTACCATATTTTTTGCATTAATTTGTTAATAACAAAAATGTATCCACTATTTCGGGGCGCAAACTTATGAGGGTATCATCAGCGTAAACTGAGGAATCGAATGCAAAAAGAATTTTTCGGTTATCTTTACTTTGCTACAGAACGTATAGCTGGCTGATAGACTAATTGTCCAACTTGTACTCGACAATTTTCCGTTTGAGCTGAATAGCAAGATTACCGTAGAAGAATGGGAACATCTTGATGGCCAGTACTTCTTAACCTATGATATCATCACCAACTTACTCTCGTTCCAGTGCCTGGCGCAAATTCTTTCCCGTATCAAGGTGGAGGGCGAGGTGTTGTACATAACGTCAGACCCTACGGAGACTAGTACATTTTAGAGCCCCTACGAAAACTGCGAAAACTAGTAAATTTTTCTTGAAGACTGGCACGTTTTGCCGTCTCCCACGAAAAGTAGTACATTTCAGCTTAACCACGAAAACTAACACGTTTAGCGTATACTAGTATATTTTTAATTTCACACAAAGACTAGCACATCCAAATGTGCTACTTTTCGTCCCAAATTTGAAATGTGGATTTCTTCAAATTTCTGCACGAAAAGTAGTGCACATTAGTGCGTTTCACTCGAAGAGTAATACATTTGAGAGTTTGAGACGAAGACTAGCACTTTAAGGGTAATGATAAAAATCACTAGTTACAAAAATCGTCATACACGTAGGTGACTCCCCGAAGGTGTATTTTTTTTTTTAAATTACGGCGTCATTGGAATCGTCTCAAAAGCTTTGAACATATAATTGCACACCAATAGAAAAGACCCTGGAAAATTTGTATGATGTACATTTCGAGGTGTAGAAAACTGGGGATTACAGTTATGGAAAGATGACGAATAGAATGTGAATGCAAGAGCGTCAATATAAACTGATGAATATGAATTGATGGCACAGATATAAAATACAAACCCATACCCCTAGCCCTAGTTAGGTGGTATGGGTTCATAATCGGGAAAAATCATTAGGTCTTGATTTTTCCCAAGAGAGATTTTCATCGAGGAATAACAAAAAAATCGCATTCTTGGCCTTATAAAGCTAAGTGAAGGCATGGAGCGCCACAAAAACAAAGGGGCAGCACGTACACTGTGATATTTGGATGTTTTCTCTGTATTTACACTCACAAACGCCCTTTCGAAGCACATTCACTAAGCCCGCGCAGAAAATCCAGCAATAATCCCGAAACTATCGAAAATCTTCCATCATATCCGGCCCTCCTCTTTTCTCATACGGACTTGGGACCGTCGATGTCAGAGTTACTTTTTTTCTGTATTTTTTCAGTTTTTTTTACTTTTCCTTCATTTTTCTCATTTTCAGTACACAAGTTCGTACGGATCAAGTGGCGCAATAATGGGACGCCACTGTCCATCATTTATATAGACTTTTGTCGTGTTTGAAAATTGGTCCCAATACTTCCTCCTTGATTTGATAGTATTGGAGCTTGACATAGATGATTGAGCACGTAGTTTTTTTTTCTTTTTTTTCTTTCATTTGTTCAACGGTCGCCTTCAGGCAATGGACTATTACAACCGGGGCAGATCTCATGGGTTTCACATTTTGTGTTTCATCGTGGCGAGTTTTGAGATGTAGCTACTCACCCTGAACCTAATTCTCTCCGCAATTGCCGGGGAATCATGCTCGTGGAGCGAGGGAAAACTCCTGATGGGAGAAAACCTGCTCCGGAGAGTTCGGTACATTTATCATGCTACCCTTACGGTGCTCATGCCACATTTCGTAGGCATGAACATCGCAATTGTAACATTTGTGCCTCCCGCTCACGTTGTTGAGGCATAAGTGTCAACTAATCGATCAGAAAAGTCAGTTCGTGCAGGTTGATTAAACCGAGATGGGCGGTCACCCATCCAAGTACTAACCGCGCCTAACGATGCTTAACTTCGATGATCGGCCGTTTCGTTTCCCTCTCTCAGAGAGTTGATGATACTTACATTCGATGAATAATAACATCATCTGACGCGGTGAATAACGCTCTCCGATTTTCGTCATCTTGTGACATTAGTGGAAGTTCTTGTGCCTGTGCTATCAAATGGCGTGTCTGAGTGGAAATACAGAGGAAACATCCAAATATTATAGTGTACGTGCTGCCCCTTCGTTTTTGTGGAGCTTTATGCCCTCAATTAGCCGTATCAGGCCAAGAATAGTACATTTCGATACAAGGGCGTAAAACGCTTTATTCGCGTCCGAGTGATGGGCTTCCGGCCCGAGCCGCAGGCGAGGGTCGGACTCATCACGAGGATGCGAATAATAGGTTTTACGGCCGTGTATCTAACTATACTTTTCGATAAACTGTGAGTAAAAGTCGACAAACTGTGCGCAAAGTGCACTTTTACGCACAGTGTATCGAAATGCAATTTTTTGGTTATTTTCGATAAAAATCTCTCTTAGGAAAAATCAAAATAACTCGTCTCCAGTTAGTCGTAATCAAACTCACTTCAGCTCATTTCGAAGGTCTTGAAGAGAGCTTCAAAATGAGCTAAAGTACGTCTGAAAAGGTTGAGATGCGTTAGAGTTATCTGCTAAACAAAGAAGAAAAACGTACAAATTATGCAGTTTCCCATTTAAACGCATGTTATTTAAAAAAAAAACCTTCACGTCTCTTGCTCGGACAGGAGATCTCATTTCCCAGCCTCCAGCGAAAAAATTTTCACATCTACTAGTCGAAACCTAACTTTCCCGACCCCAAGCGTATCGATCTGAAAAAAGTTCATTTTCGGCCCACCCTAATATATATAATATATATATATATATATATATATATATATATATATATTTTTTTTTTTCTTTAGCTGCTGAATCGATTTGAGGAGGCTGCTTCTCGCTCGGAAATTTCGGCGTTATGCATTTTTTGGAAGAAACTCGGAAGATATGGGTAATTCTCTCTACTCGATAACATTCCCCCTACAGAAAAACTGAAACTCAAATCTCATGGCACATACTTCAGCGATTGCTCAGATGATTGTTCTTGACTGAGATGGCATGGATAATATTGAAAGCAGCATTTTTTTCGTAGAGTCCTTTGGGAAGTAAAAGTTATACATAAAGTTTCAAAACTTGAGGCTAAGATTTCACTCACAGGATAGAACGGACCAATTTCAAGGCCTTGGTTGATATGTCATTCAACAGTTGTTTCAAAAACCATGAAAATGCGATCTCGTAGGTGACAATCTGATTTTTCTGGTCCATTTGATATTAGGCTCCACAACTTCATGTGGAATTGGCTAACTCACATAATTAAGATGAAAACATTGGTGATACTAACACGTTCGCTGCCGTCAGAAGAACAAAATAGGTACATTAAGCAACATGGGCGAAAAGGAAGATCCCCGCACGAATGTCTGGAAAGAGTGCGCGAAAGTGATTTTCTCGCACTGTTCCACTTTCTCGCACGGGTATTATGTTGTTCTCGCAAAGCGAGTCGGAAGAGTGCGAGAAAGCTACTTTCTCGCGCAGTTTCGGACACGAGGGCGGGAATTCTTCACCCGCGTTGCTTATATCATTTTATGCAATTCTCCGATGTTTGGGTGCTCGTAAAGTTGCATAAAATAGTATTTGCACCTCGTTCTTGAGGTTCCCCGCTTCCGAGCGATTATTTCGACCCTCGCCTGCGGCTCGGGCCGAAAACCAATCGCTCAGAAGCGAGCTACAACCTCATGAACTTGGTGCAAAACATACTATTATGCAACCTGTGCGGAAAATTGTGTCCTCTCAATTTTCAAAAAAATTGCCGGTCAGGCTTGAATGGAATAATAACAATAATTATCTTATACTATGAGTTTGAATCGCTATAGAAGACCAAATAGCTCAAGTGTAAATGCTTTTCCGCGCAACTGGGGATTTGGCACGCCAGTTTGACTCATTTAAAAAGGTAGTTTTGGAATTCATGAATTTCTTTATCCACCAAAAGTATTCTTCAAGTGAAGATGAAGATATAATTCATATAAAACGATGAGTAATCGAAGGATTTAGATCCGCCTCCTAACAACACATTGACATGCAAGGTTGACTCATTGAATTTTTTTTCTAAGTTTTAAATTTCCTATGAGAATTTCGATGAATTCATTTTTGCACAGATTTCATTTTCTCACTATGTTTGACAAAATATAGTGAGAAAGTTACTCTCTCGCACACTTAGCCGTGCGATTATGACTTTTTGCAATTTCGTGCGCAAAGTTGTGCGTAAATCCAACTTCTCTTCATTATCAGCAGTGCGTGAAGTAATGCGGGAAAGACTTCTCGCACAGTTTCACATTTACGCACCGATGAACTGTGCGTGAAATTCATTTCTCGCACAGATTGCAATGCGTAAATGTAAATTCTCGCACAAGTCACTTGGCATATCTGTGAGATATTTGACGATCTCGAGAGTCTTTTCCGATCCATGAAACTGAACGGTCCAAAACGTTCCAAGTTAATTAGTCCAAGTTTTAATCAGTTCTCGCCACCATCTAATCACATTCTTTTGATAAGAATGTCCGTGATAGAGATGACTGATGAGTTTATATTCTATTCTGATGTTCGAAGAGATGTTCAGTTTTGATCAACTTAGAGAAAACTCTGAATGCATGCTTTAATGATGGTGTATACTCAACCAATGAAAACAGATATTTAGTTTAATACTCAGAACTCTAATATTGTCTTCAGTTATTTGAATTTTGTAGGTAAGTCATTGAAATCATAGAAATTCTGACTAATCGAATTCAAAGATTTGTCATTTAATAACTCACCAAAGAATATCAATTATTGGGAATGATTCTTTTGGAATGATCCAATTATTCATCTGTATACCCTTCAATTTTTGATTATTCAAAAATCAACTATGGTTGGAATTGTGCAGTGTCTACGGAATACTTATGAGAGGAAGACTTTTTTAGACCATTTTCAGAATTTTTCTTCAGTCGGGGGGCTCCGCCCCCGACCCCGCCCCCCCTGCCCCGATTACAGCTTTCGTAGCCGCAGTGATGCAACTTTGCGCACTAATTGCAAAAAATAATATACGCAACACGTGCGAGAGATTTCCGCACTCGTTGCCGACTCGTTCGAGAATTGAAATTCACGCACAGTTTTGAACTTCACGCACACCCAGAAGTACACATTTACGCACGCTCGCTGCGCGAGCGTGCGTAAATGTGCTCTTCTGGTTGTGCATAAAATTCGAAAACTGTGCGTGAATTTTACTTCTCACACTCCATCGGCAACTTGTGCGGAAATCGCCCTTCTCGCACTTGTTGCGTGATGTACTATTCCGCATTTCTTTCGGCACGGGTACGTTGCATAGAAAGTCAACTTTTCGCACAGTTTTACACGCGCAGCGTTGCATAAGAATGATAATTTTACAGCCACACTCACAAGGGGAGGTCAGGATCTGCGGGAGCTGAAACTCCATGAAAATTTTTTACATACTGTTTGGGGCAAAAAAAATATAAGTATTTGCCAGTTTACTTGAATAGGCCTCTAGAGCTTCAGGAGAAATATATCAAACCTGCAAATATACTCATGACTGTCCATATATGATCACACATATTTATAGTATATAGGCAAACTATTCGCCGACGCTGCAGCAGCCATTCTTGAACACTTCGACTGCGGCTATATAGCGCGAGCGTGCGTAAATGTGCTCTTCTGGTTGTGCATAAAATTCGAAAACTGTGCGTGAATTTTACTTCTCACACTCCATCGGCAACTTGTGCGGAAATCGCCCTTCTCGCACTTGTTGCGTAATGTACTATTCCGCATTTCTTTCGGCACGGGTACGTTGCATAGAAAGTCAACTTTTCGCACAGTTTTACACGCGCAGCGTTGCATAAGAATGATAATTTTACAGCCACACTCACAAGGGGAGGTCAGGATCTGCGGGAGCTGAAACTCCATGAAAATTTTTTACATACTGTTTGGGGCAAAAAAAATATAAGTATTTGCCAGTTTACTTGAATAGGCCTCTAGAGCTTCAGGAGAAATATATCAAACCTGCAAATATACTCATGACTGTCCATATATGATCACACATATTTGTTGGTGTTTGCAACGAGCACACATCTATACTTCCACTCGAGTATACCTAAAAGGCCCAAAAGTGTATGCCTGTACTTTATTGCACTCTTCCGGGTCCACCGAGGGATGCCTGTAGTACAGCAGTGCAGCTGTGGCAGTTCGAGCACGTCTTTTGAGACGTTTGCATCTCCGTCGAGATTTCTCCCGCACGTCACATTCAGTTATCCAATTCACTTATATATTCATTATCAATCACAACTGTATTTCATATTCACACTGTGTGCTACCAATTATCGATATGTGTGTATCTTTCAATAAAGGTAACATGAAAGTACACGCGTAATCTTCATTTACAACAACAGGTTATGGGCCCAGCCCATGTGTGAGTGAAATTCAGTTGAAAACTCAGTGACATTCTAAGACTCAGTGACTTTGGTGAATTTGAGTGACATAAAGTGAGTTATATCTGTGAAAATGGCTGATCAAGTTCGCTATGCCGTACAGAAACTCAATGGGGAAAACTACTCGACGTGGAGTTACAAGGTGCAACTTTTGTTGATGAAGGATGAACTATGGAAAGTTGTCAACGAAGAAAAACCGAACCCGGTAACTGCAGCTTGGACGAAAAAAGACGAAGCAGCCCAAGTCGTCATCGGACTTTTGGTGGAGGACAGTCAATTGAGGCACATAAAGGATAAAACTTCTGCTAAAGAGCAGTGGGATGCGCTCAAAACTTATCACCGGAAGGCCACGCTTTCGAACAAGGTATTCCTATACAAGCGGATTTTTCGCACTATACTCACTGAAGATGGCGACATGGAAGACCACATAGCTACATTATTGGATTATTTCGATAAATTATCCGGGCTCGGTCAAAGTTTGCCTGATGAGATCATCGCGGCCGTGTTACTCAGCAGCCTTCCGGAGTCATACGATACTCTTGTTACTGCATTGGAGAGTCGACCCGAAAGTGACCTTACGTCGGATTTTGTGAAAGGAAAACTGATTGATGAGTACAAACGACGTAAGGGGGTACAAGATTCCAGGAAGGGTTTGGACGATGAAGCAGCAATGAAAATTGTTCATCGAGATAAAAATGGTGGTCAAAGTTCCCATAAAGTGACCTGTTTTTTCTGCAAGAAATCAGGGCATGTGAAGAAAGATTGTCTCAAGTATAAAGCGTGGAAAGAGAAGAAGTCCACTGAATCAAGCAACAAAGTGATAGATGAGAGCCAAGACGAGAGAGCATTCTTAATAACAGCTGAAGTTTGTCTTAATGCAAAAGAGCCGGTTGAAGAACGAAACATATGGATCGTAGATTCGGGTGCTACGAGCCACATGGCGCAGAATCGTGCCTGTTTTGACCAGCTTGACTAGCACAGGAAGGGCTTCGTCCGCCTTGCCGATGACAAAAACCGCGTCAAAATCGAAGGTATCGGATCGGTGGCCATACGTTGTGCAGATGAGACGAAAAATCCCTCACAAGTGAAAGTTAACGACGTTCTCTTCGTACCGGATCTCGGCTCAAACTTGCTGTCGGTGAGAAAACTCACTAAACAAGGGTACAAGGTCGTTTTCGAAGAGGATATCTGTCAACTCATCAAGAACGGAAAGTTGCAGGCTGTTGCTAAAGCTTCCGCAGCAGATCTGTACGAGCTGACTATCGAAAGAGCTTGCTTGGCTCATAAGGTCGTAAAAAACGAGGATTCGTCTAACGGCGGTCATAAAGAAGATTGCCAGCACGTGTGGCATCGGAAATTTGGCCATCGGCACGTGGGTGCCATCAAGGAACTGGTCAATAAGGGACTTGCCGCTGGGATCAAGATCACTGACTGCGGAGCACGTGAAATCTGCGAGTGCTGCATTCAAGGTAAAATGGCACGTACTCCGTTTCCAAAGGAATCCGGCAACAGAGCTCAGGCACCTCTTGACCTCATCCATTCGGACGTTTGTGGCCCTATGCAAACAGTCACTCCAGGAGGCAAAAGGTATATACTGACACTTATCGATGATTTTTCGAGGTATACTTTCATCTATTTGATGAGCCATAAAAGTGAAACGGCTAAGTACACCAAGGAATTTATTGCGTTGGCAAAGACGCAATGTGGTAAAGTTCCCAAAATTATGAGGTCTGACCGTGGCGGAGAATACGACAATAAAGATTTGAGAAACTACTTGAAAGAAAGGGGTATTGAGATCCAGTACACAGCACCGTATTCGCCGCAGCAAAATGGAGTTGCAGAAAGAAAAAATAGGTCGTTGCTGGATATGTCACGATGCATGCTGTTTGATGCGAAGCTTCCGAAGAAGTATTGGGGCGAAGCAGTTCACGCCGCCAACTACCTGCAGAATCGATTGCCGACAAGGGCAGGAAGTAAGACACCATACGAGGCGTGGTTTTGTGTGAAACCCGATGTCGGAAATCTTCACGTTTTCGGTTGCTTTGCGTATGTGCATATTCCTAAGGAGCAACGCAAAAAACTCGATGAGAAAGCTGTAAAAATGATTTTTGTCGGCTATTCGGACGAATCGAAAGCTTATCGTTTCTTGAACACCGAAACTGATAAGATCAAGATAAGCCGTGATGCAATTTTTCTCAACGAAGGATCTCCGAATCAAGTTTCACGGAGTCAAGGAATCGATTTCACATTACCTAATTCTGAAATCTATGAACGCATACCTCAAGTTAACCCCTCAGATGAGAGTGAGTCAGATGATTCGACTACTGATTGTGAGACTAGCTCGGAACAAGAACCCTCCTCGACCGAGAACATTGATGAGGATTCGAACGAAGCCATCGGTGAGCAGCCCCGTCATTCATCAAGGTCTAATCTCGGTGTTCCGCCTGATAGGTATATGGCATCACTAAATTGTGTCAAAGAAGAACCTGATCCGCGCAATGCTCGAGATGCTTTGGCAAGGTCAGACCGAGATGCTTGGAAGATAGCAATGGATGACGAAATGAATTCTCACATTCAGAATGGAACATGGGTTCTCGTTCCATATCCTGAAGAATGTAATGTGCTCACTAATAAATGGGTTTTCAAAACTAAGCGAAATGCTGATGGATCCATTGCACGACGTAAAGCACGGCTTGTCGCCCGTGGATTTTCACAAAAGTTCGGCGTTGATTATGATGAAGTTTTCGCACCAGTTGTGAAGCAAGCCACTTTCCGGCTTCTTCTCACTATAGCAGGAAAGAAAGGGTTGATCATCAAGCACTTCGATGCGAAGACCGCTTTTCTCAATGGACCATTGAAAGAGACGGTGTACATGCAGCAGCCTGAAGGTTACATCGCAGAAGGTAAAGAAAATATGGTATGTTTGCTCAGAAAAAGCTTGTATGGGTTGAAACAAGCAGCCAAATCTTGGAATGATGAGCTCCATGACTGGCTCCTGAAAAATGGATTTATCCAAAGTACAACCGACCCATGCTTGTACATAAAGAAGATTGACGAGAGAACGATTTATCTTGTCGTATTTGTTGATGATTTTCTGATTGCCTCAAAGGTGGTGGAAGACATAGACGCCACAGCCAATTGCATGAGAGAAAAATTTCAACTCACAGATCTTGGATTTCTCAATCAATATTTGGGCATTCAAGTTGTGAAAAGATCTGATGGAATTTTTTGCATCAATCAGTCTCAATATGTTGCGAAAATTCTTAACAGATTTGGACTTGAGGACGCGAAAACCTCACCCGTGCCTCTAGACAAAGGGTACGCCAAAGCAAGATGTAATTCTTCGCCAATGTCTAATAACGAGAGATACCAGCAACTCATAGGAGCCCTATTGTACGTGGCCGTCAATACCCGGCCGGACATCGCGGCAAGTGTGACCATTATGAGTCAACACAACAAAGCTCCTACTGAAACGGACTGGGTAGAGGTAAAAAGGATCGCACGCTACCTAAAAGGTACCATAAATACTGAGCTCCGCCTGGGACAGCAAGGTCAAGAAACTCAGTTGATCGGTTATGCAGACGCCGATTGGGCCGAAAATCGCCTTGATAGAAAATCGAATAGCGGCTACTTATTCCAATACTATGGATCACCGATAAGTTGGAGCTGCAGAAAACAATCGTGCGTATCTTTGTCATCAACGGAAGCCGAATATATCGCTCTCGCCGAAGCGACGCAGGAAGGGGTGTGGATACGTCGCTTGGTAGAAGATTTTGAAGGACGAGCAGTAGCGCAGCCAACCATTTATGAAGACAATCAAAGCTGCTTGAAAATCATGAGTCATAAAAATTTCAGCCACAGGACCAAGCATATTGATACGAAATACCATTTTGTCAAGGACTTACGAGACAAACAGCTATTCCATTTCGAGTACTGCCCTACAGCCGATATGATTGCCGATATGCTAACTAAACCACTTGGGAAAATCAGACTGAGAGACTTATCTTCAAAATGTGGCTTGATGATGAAGTAGGTCATCACGATGTGTCGTTGAGGAAGGGTGTTGGTGTTTGCAACGAGCACACATCTATACTTCCACTCGAGTATACCTAAAAGGCCCAAAAGTGTATGCCTGTACTTTATTGCACTCTTCCGGGTCCACCGAGGGATGCCTGTAGTACAGCAGTGCAGCTGTGGCAGTTCGAGCGCGTCTTTTGAGACGTTTGCATCTCCGTCGAGATTTCTCCCGCACGTCACATTCAGTTATCCAATTCACTTATATATTCATTATCAATCACAACTGTATTTCATATCCACACTGTGTGCTACCAATTATCGATATGTGTGTATCTTTCAATTAAGGTAACATGAAAGTACACGCGTAATCTTCATTTACAACAACAATATTTATAGTATATAGGCAAACTATTCGCCGACGCTGCAGCAGCCATTCTTGAACACTTCGACTGCGTATAGGTAATGTATATGTTACCGGCAAAGTCCGGAATGCAGACGAACCGCGGATTGCCTTGGGAAACTGCAGTTTGCCTGCAGCGTTTCCGGCAAAGTCCGGAATGGATGCTTCATTCCGGTTTTTGCCTGGCAATCCGCGAATTGCCTGTTGAGTCTTTAGGCAAAGTTGAATGCAAGCATGATCTCATATGCCGGGGGTCTCGGGTTTTCACTTTTGATGCTTTTTCACGAGAATGAATTTAAGTGTGGGTCATCATTCACGTATCTCACATGAATGAGACATTCTTGGGAGACGAAGATGTACTACTGAGTATTGAAAGAGATCCTCGAAACATCTGATTCGCTATTCTTTCGTACTTCGTACACCCAGAAGTATTTTATGAGGACTACTTCAGTAGATGTGCGATGCTTGTTGCTTCACTTTGTCTCTGATAGTTCAAAAAAATCATTCAAGGAACCTTCTATTTATTACAGCACGTAGTGGACCAAAATATTGAATGACATTTTGAATTACACAGAACTTTGAGGCGCTTACATTTGCAATCGTCACTGATACACATGTCTTAGTGCAATAACATTTTATAAATCCTTGGCCCGCGTGGAACGGAGTTCTTGCATTGGTAGACCGCAGTATGATCTCATTTTGAGGGACTTGATCGATCTTGATGAAGTTTTCCTTACAGACTTCGATCTGGCTTCTTGAAAATAATGATTCGATTATACTCTGGTCCGTACCAACTTGATAATAACCATCTTCTGTAGTATCCATCACAACTCCGATTACATTTCAAACATCTCCTTTACAACGATTAACCTCTGATCTGGGATGGGAACTCTCACAGAGGCACTTTTGTCAATCTTGTCAAACTTCTCATTAGATGAAGCCACCATTCTTTCACCTTGACGTTTCAATCCTTTGTAGGCGGTCTCCTTTATTCTTCAACCATTTCTTATTTTCAAAACAAACGTTACATAGAATTCTTGACTCGTCGTCTTCAGTTGGCTGATCACTAGCTGGTTTACCACATACAGTATGCACGCTTTCGCCACAGATTTCGCATTGATGCGCATTGGTAGATTCTCTTCCGCAAACACATGTAAATTCTTCGACACCTATAATGTAGAATTCAATGGATATTGTTAATGAAATTTGGCAAAGTTGCTGATAGTAGTCCGTGAATACAGAAAGAGATTTTTGGAGTGTATAAGATGACAAAACATTCCAATCAGACTAATTTTGATGATAAAACATTCTCGCAAAGAGATATTTTCGAAACACAATTCACATGTGAATTTATATTTGGTTCACTCAATCACTCAGAGCGAAATATGAAAGTTTGATCAAATCATTATCAAACCCTATTTTTGCGAAGCGCGTTTAGTCAAAAATTATGAACTTATCCTAGAGATGATACGGAGATAAACAAGGTTGGAATTACATTGCACGTGACACCTTTTTCAATAGCTGGACTGAGATCTTGCGAAGATACTTCATCATTCTGCTCCTTATGAAATATTTGGCTCGTGTCCCGTGAAATATTGTCATCATGTCTTTCTTGAGAGGGTATACGTAAAGAACTGCGATTCGGGATAAATGCCTTTAGTTTCTGCGTGAATGTTTCCTTCATTTTTGGGTACCCGCTGTCTTTTCCATCCATAATTATTAACGAGTTGCCTATCAGGAGTAAATTCATTAGATCAATGAGTGTATGATCAAAAAAATCATTCATAACATGTTTTTTGCAGATAGGGTTGCGAGCTTTACAAGAAGTCAAACATGATTTCTTCCAACCACCAAAGTTATCGCTAACCCTTCATGCAAGGAAAGAAAACTCCTCAGCTTCCTCTCATTTCATACTCAAATTATCAATTTTGTGAGATACGATTGGAGTTTATACTAATAGCTGAGCGTTATCACCCCTATAATCCGAACGGAACCACGAAAAATGAAACAGCTATTGGTTTGAGGATTATTTCAGTTAAGTGCAGCAAATGTGTAATACAACATTTTTTAGAGGCCTTGATGATGTTTATATTGCATTTGCAGCAGTTTTGTGTATCACATGGACACCAAGAGTCTCTGAGTAGTATGTAAGAAGTGTAGGTTTTATGTCGAGTTGGCAACGCCATCTAGAGTGTCATCATGATTGTGAGCTACAATCGTGAATTACATACAGGATCAGAGTGGGAATTCATCTACCATGTAGAATAATGACTGATCAAACATTCTTATGCTGACAAGTGTGCTCAAGAGTAGACAGTGATTACTTCCTCTCAGTCACTCGTTATATTGATTTGAACTTTTACTCATTCGATGTTCATCTTTGAACAAATCTTGACACCTAAATTTGGCTTAGCAAATTTCGTTCGCACTCAATTCCCTTATCTGTATTCTTCTATGAAAATTATTCCGTTGACACTAAATCAGGTTGAATTGTTACGATGACCGAAAATCAGGATGATCTTTTCTTCTTCTTCTTCATTGGTAATTTGTTCATCTTCTTAGAATATCTCATTTATGTGAGATACGTGAATGATGACTCGCAAATATCATTCATCCTCGTGAAAACGCATCAAAAGTGAAAACCCGAGACCCGCGGCATATGAAATCATGCTTGCATTCAACTTTGCCTAAAGACTCAACAGGCAATCTACGGATTGCCAGTCAAAGTCCGGAATGAAGCATCCATCCCGGACTTTGCCGGGGACGCTGCAGGCAACTGCGGTTTGCCAAGGCAATCCGCGGTTTGCCTGCATTCCGGACTTTGCCGGTAACATATACTTTGACTATCGACTGTATACAGGCGTCCCTTGTTCAACGCGGGGGTTACCTTCCGGCAGGTTACCGTGTTGAGCAAAACCGCGTTGAACAAAGCATTGCTCTTATGGAGAAGTAGGGGATGCGTACCAAGACTCATGATTTACCAACTATGACTGATTTTTTTTGTGGATTTTGGGATCAAGTAGGAGTCTCTTTTTAGTAATGAAATCATCGTTAAAGCTGATGAACCATAAAACTTTCCCGGATTTTCCGTTCACTTTCACGAATAGTTCTTATTGTTGATTCATTTACACTAAATTTCCGCGCAACTTCTGGAACTCTTACACCTGTTTTCAATAGGTCCAAATTTTCGAGTTTTTTCCAAGTACATCGCTTTTCGAGGCTTTTTTACTTTGCTAAAAATACAGGCAAGACTCATTTGAACAAGGATTTGAATTTTTTGGTTAGAGGTTCAAACAATCAAACTTATTTGGCTAAGAAAATTAATAACTTATCATGATGAATACCAGTCTCGACTCATTCACCCAAGAGAGCATTGAAAAGTAGAATTCCTCAGAAGTGCTATATATGTGAATATTCGATGTAAATTGTTTGTTATTCTTGCGGTCGATTGCGTCTTTTCGCTGACGTCATTCGAAGCTTTTTCCAAAAGTTTCATTTTCAAAACCGCGTTGTAGAAGTCCCAAACCGCGTTAAACAAAAAAAAAGGTGGTAATCTAAAAACCGCGTGTAACCAAAACCGCGTTGAACGAGGAAAGCCTGTACATTGGCGAATTGATCACTTCGCCTGCGACATATAGATTTGAATTTGTTTACCGCAGTCTACTTGGGTGAGCTGTTTGCTTCAGCGGCTTGGGAAAATGCCACCTTTCACACCCAAGAGATGGGAGATTGGAGTTAAAAAATTCTGTTTTTTCCCCATGGTGGGATATACAGACTTTATATTATTTGAGAAGTGTACATGAACCTCATTTTCCCCTTCTTTTTTTCATTCAACTTCCTCAGGTTTGGATTGCTATGTACAGTACCTTTCAAAATTAATGGATCATCCATGGTCTCACTAAATCCATGATAACTTCGAACCACCTATCATATAAAAATTTTGAAGAAAGGATCTCGAAGATCAAGAAAAAAATGTATTGATTCATGTGTTTCAAATATTTTAAAAGTGCTTTTTAAGTACCCGTAATTGACATTGAAAATCTCAAAAAATTCTTCTCCAGTGGATCACCTACAACTTTGACGGGCAAGGTCAGATCACAAGATATCTTACGAAATCTCGTAGCTCGTCTTAAAACCTACAATTTTCTTCTTTTAGAGTTTCCTGTACGCCCTTTCGTGTCTGAGTAACGAGCTTGGAGAGAAAAGTTTGTATAACATAGGCTGCTTATGGAGATCCCGAGGCTGGTCCCTATTTCGTTTCGTCTTGCTCTATTCTAGTGCGAAAACTCATCAAGAAATATCACGTCACATGATTTTGACGTAAAATTATCTCATCTTTCAGAATATTCTATCAGATTTGGTCTCAGATTTGAGGTATCAACAATTTTTCAAGTTCTGTTATGAAAATTGATCCATTCCATGTTTCGGCTATCCATATTACATTTGAGACAAAATCTGATGGGATATTCTGGAAGATGAGATCATTCCACGTCAAAATCACGTGGTGTGATATTTTCTTGACGAATTTTTGCAATAGAATAGAGCAAGACGAGACGAAATAGGGACCAGCCTCGGGATCTTCGTAAGCAGCCTATGTTATACAAACTTATTTTCTCTCCAAGCTCGTTACTCGGACAGGAAACTTTGAAAAAAATGAATTGTAGGTTTTGAGATGAGCTACGAGATTCTGCAAGAACTCTTGTGATCTGACCTTGCCCGTCAAAGTTGTAGGTGATTCACTGGAGAAGAATTTTTTGAGATTTTCAATGTCGATTACGGGTACTCAAAAAACACTTTCGAAATATTTGGAACACATGAATCGATAGATTTTTTTTCTCGATCTTCAAGATCCTCTTTTCAAAATTCTTATACGATGAAGGAGTTTGAAGTTATCGTGGATTTAGTGAGATCATGCTGGGTCCATTAATTTTGGAAGGTACTGTGTTTATGTAATTATGTTCATCTTTCTCGTCATCGTATCAATGACTACAAGCTCACGCTAGTTAATAGCAATATTGAATGCCTCGCGTTTATCTCTCGAAAAAGACTCATCTTATTTCTAAAGGTATATTTTCACTTAGTTATATGTTCTTCTCGAATGTTACACTGTGGTATTTCTATATGTATCTTCATTCACATGTATGTTTAGCTTGAAAAGGGTTGGTCTAAATACAACCGAAACTTCGCTCTGACAAATTCTAAATAAATGGCAGGAGATACCGATAATTGCATCGTCTCTGACTATGCAATCTCACTTTTTCCCCATTACGCTCTATAGATAAAGATACCCTTTGCGGTTTCGCAGTCAAGGGCTTGCACGCCGGCACTTATATTTGTCATGTAAGTACGTATACATCCGCATGGAAATCTCGCGGAAGAGATAGGCATGAGATTCTTTATGCACGATTGTCCCCCGAACGAGCCGTTGAAAGAGGCTCGAAAAGAGATGGAAGATGGTCTGAAGAAGGAGAGAAGCCCGTTGCGAAGAATCGCCAGGCGCGGGCGACAACGGGGGAGGAGGGTGCAGGAAGTGAGAAGAACCGAGAGAACTCGCGCGCAGGGCGGACTCTGCGGGCATTGATGCTGCACGCTTTATGCGCGATACTACCAAAAAAAAATCTCAGGTCGTGTGATGGTGGGGAGTCGCTTTGCGCGCAAGAAAAAGGGTCGCAGCTCATTCTGATGGATCTGCGAGACAAACCGGCTACAGTAGCGTCATATCGCACTTGCCCCCACTGCGCACTCGACCCGCTGCCATTGTACTTTGCATGAAAGCAAACGCGACGAGTTATCAGAGAGACCAGAATGTAAGGTGGGTTTGTTTAACTAATACCAGGGAGTAGAATTGTTACAATTCGGTGTGAAAGGTGGAAGATATTTGAGCAATTTTTAGCGATCTCTGTACGAATTGGATGATCTCTAATTGTAGTTGAATGCATTAGCATTTTGGGGGATCGAAATCCACCTGTTGACCGTACAGGCACACGTACCGCTAATATTACGCGCATAAATAAGAATATGTTAAAGCAAAGACTGAGAGAAGCCGTTTAATATTTATGACGCGCTCGCAGGTTCAATGAGTGTTGAACGGTCCTAGCACGCTCTTCGTGGATGACATTAGATAGACCGCTTGTTTTCAAACATCCACTTTCTTTCACACTCGACTCACGCTATCGGGCATATATGGCGAGCCGCAACAAGTGAAGTTTTATTCAATCTTCTACATCAGGTGCAAGTATGTATATAGCGTGAATTTTGTGTAGAACTACTCTCTTGGGGCTTTAAATTTGCACTTGTTCTGCCTCGTCACCGATATTAAAATCAAATAGGGGTTTCGATAGGCTTTTCTTTATTTTGCAATACTATTTGGCTACTAGGCTTAGATTACCGAGATAATGGTTCAATTTTCCACGGGGGACTCATAAAATATTGGAAAAACTTTATTACCCACTTATTCCTTTTTTCATTGTGGCGCCGTGTTCAGAAAGTGTACTTCACACCTTCATTGAACTTACCGTTTCAAGTGTATTCTGAACCAGCAAAGTCACGGCACAGGCGTCCCTTGATAGCCGCGGTTTCGGTAATCGCGGTATTGCCCAACCGCGGTTTTTGAAAATGCACTTTTATTTTGGTAACCGTGGTTTGGGTCTCGGTAATCGTGGTTTTCTCGACGCCAACCAAATTTTTCCCAATTTCAGAACATCAATGGATTCGTGCCACTACTTGATCCTTTTGTGGTCACTATATTACCCACTACTAATTCGCAGTAGGCTAAAATGAGAAATTTCGTAACTATGTCGACAGAAGAATCGATATTCTCTATTGCTTGTGATCTTTTGTTTGGATTCCATGACAAAAAATACCAAAACTCTTGTTCACATGCAGCGGGTCGTGAAATGTCAAAATTCGTGAGTGAATGTGGAAAGATGCCGGAAAAGAGGGAACAAATATTGCCATCCAAAGGAATCGCTACTGAGATGCCAAGAAAATTAACGACTTTAGACGGAGAATTCAAAACTTTGGATCAACTTGAATCAGGCGCGAGAGTGCACAAATGGCACGCGAATACCGAGTTGATCATTCAACGAAAAGGAATACTATGTATGACAGTGGGAAACAATCACGGATAACTGATTTGTATAATGAAAAAAGATTTTGTCGTGTTGTACAACAGCTTTACTATGGTGTTGAGATCAAGCAGAAGAGGTTTCATAGATTGCAATTAGTTGAAATTTGAGCTTCTTACGTCCCATTTCAGACAGGAATCCGCGAATGTCGGAACAGATTCCTCCTCTGCCCCAAAGCCCAATATTTGGTGACCACGTTGCTTCTTTGGAACGTATCCTCCGCGGTTACCGAGGGTCGCCTGTAGAAGCATCAAAGATGATCTCAATAGTGCCGGATTTGGGAATCGAACCCACGACCTATCGATTGAAGGCGGGAACTCCATATAAACGACACCGCTGTCGTGGCTCTAATACGCTTAAGTAAGAATTGGTTTCTCGTCGTGAATGGTGAGTCTTGGATCGGCTCGTTATCTAATCGAATTGACGGAAAAGATGTTCTGTGAAAACGAGAACGAACTCGTTACCCAATGATATGAATCACTTATATCATCAAATCTTTGAAGTCACATTCGAAGGAGACTAGGTAAATGATATAGAATCAAATCCACCCAAGCTTCTGGAATGTCCGATTATGATCGTCGAAGGCCGATTTTCCACTAATAATCAGTGTTTAACGGATCACAAGCTACGACGATCTCGTTCATTGATTTCTTGTGGATTCAATGTATTCAGATTGAGGGAACTTATGCCGTTGGTAAGTAAGCAGAGATCGTGCTTCAGTAGCAACACATATGAAGAGCATTCACGTAATTTTTCACGTATACGCGTTTTGGAAGAATAATAATGTAGGTAAGGACCCAGAGGCGGTGGCCCTAGTAATGGCCTTACGATGTATCGAAAGAGTTCTTACTTTGCAATTCTTCGAGAGATGAATTATCTGACGTTATAGGGTACCCGAATCCTCATGAAGGCCGCTCGTGCAAAATTGGGACTTCGTTTGCATCTTTGATCTATAAAAAGACGAGGCGCGCGATGAGGATCATGGGAACCGAGCGAGATGGATACACCGCGTCGTCGTCAGCGATCATAAGCTATTGGAAACTACTATCCATGAAGCGAGCGAGAGAATGCAAAATTAAGGAGTATGAGTACAAGTGATCGGCTCTCGAGGATCGCGCTCGTTGCTGCAGCGACGGCGGCGATCACGACGG
This sequence comes from Eretmocerus hayati, assembly GCA_029851415.1. Lineage (NCBI taxonomy): Eukaryota > Metazoa > Arthropoda > Insecta > Hymenoptera > Aphelinidae > Eretmocerus > Eretmocerus hayati. Next base: position 113,368,928 of record CM056743.1, read on the forward strand.
CGGCTACAAGCAACGATGGGATTCGGAAAGAGCGTATCTCAGGGGTGTCGAGATGCGACCACCCTGCGCAGCTGACATGCCAGCCATATAAATACAGGTATACAAGTGCGGCGACGCGGAGTCGGTGGCGCATCATCCCGGTCACACGGCGCGAGAAAAAGGGATGAGCGCCGCCAGTATAGTAGCGGAAGAGATAGGCCAGGCCGCGGGGGTCACAATGCTTTGCATACATTTTCCCATGGGGATGACACCGTGCTTCCGCGGACCCATACCTGCGCCTTTTAAACGCCCCAAGGAGCGACAGACCCATGCAGATGTATGCAAAATACCGTACCTGTTATTGGGGCCCGACAAGACGACCTCTGCAGACAGCGTACTTCGCGCGGCGCTGTCGCAAGGGGTGGCATTGTCTCCCGCTCGCGAGCGTGTATGCGTAAGCGAGGGCAAGGGTTGCGCACACTGCAGAGCTCGAAAAATTAAATATATGCATGGGGATGATGGGCCGGGCTGCCCTCGTATTCAAATCGCCGCGTACGACCGTGCCCATAAAACCGCTGCAGCAGCACCAGCAGCCCTCTACCTGCCCACTTCCTTTGTGGCTCGGCTGACGCTCTGACCTTTGCGGATCATCGAAGATTTATAATAAAACGCAGCTCGCGCACGGACTGTGGGAAAAAAAATTGTTGGAGCCCTCGAAGAGACGTTGCAGCGTCGTCGTCGGTCGTCGCGAGGCCGAGGCTTATTTGCCTGCGACGCTCGAGATGCGATATCGAATGCCGTATCGAAGGGCTTCCGTTCTCTTGTTTGCTATTTGCGGATCATCGACGTGTCTTTCGGAGGCGCGATTTTAATGTATGCACGCTCGCGATTCTATAACGCCAAAGACCGTTATATAACCAGCAACGGAGCTTCGATCAGCGCGCGCCGAATTTTATACCCCGTCTACGTCACTTTTGAATGACATACCTACTTTAATCATATGCACCGCGGCGAGATACTGTACTCTTTTACGCCGAGAGCCGCCAAATCGAATTGATTGTATATTATGAATTATATACATATCCGAAGGAGGAGCCCATTTATAGACGCGCTGATGGAGATGAAGCATCAGTTTGCCGGAAGCTGCAGCCTCTTTCTTATACATAGGTAATCCAATGCGATGCACGCGCCGAATTTGTGCTTTTATCATGCTGATCAAGCTCGGTTATCTGTACTATTTCTCCACTGTAGAATTAACTACGTGACCGAAAGCTGGTTTGCGGTGCAACGTGGGCTTATGTATTTTATTTTATACGCAGGTAAATACACAATTTCGGGATGTATCGATCTCAGCTTCGACATACAATCAGTTCTGTAGATAAAACATCCCAGATGCGATTTCTTTCTCCGGTGGGGGATTCTTTGAGTACCAGGTGTTCCCGAATTTCCGAGCGAATTTCATTCGTGTCGAGGAAGGAATTGCATATTTGCATCCTGTTCAACGCGGTTAACATGCACATCTGACGATGTTGATCTTCGTTTGTGGATCTGTGCACATGCATGAAATATGCCCGTTCGCAATCACTGGATTGAACTGGAAATCACCTCAAGAGAAAAAATTCAGTAAACGCGCATCCTATCGTCGGTCTAGATTGTGAATGGAGAGTCACTGTAGAGAAGGTAACCGTTGACCAATTTTCATCTGAGATTTCGAATAGTGCTCATTCGCGTTTATCAGTATGATTTCAGTTCTGTCGAGGTCACAGTCACGTATGCATCGTGTTGAGATAATGTTCTAAAGTACGGCACGAGCGCTCCGAGAGTGCCGAAATCACTCGAATCTCAAATCACTCGCAGCTTTCTTTTTGGCGGAGTAGTGTATCGTGAGTATTGACCCGGTCACAGCTTCACGAAAGCTTGCAGAAGGCAGGAGGTATACAAGTACATATGTGTACCGAATGCCACGTATATGCTTGCCTCTTGGGGCGCGCGGGGCGCATCTCATTAAACGCGCGGACCAGTGATTATGTACTGGGATGATGCCTCGTTAAGTAGAAATAGCCAATAAGCGAGCAGCCATCGCACACCAATAGAGTGGTGAATATTATTAGAGCGCTGTAGGATACGGAGTGTATAATATCATTCATGATATACAATCGTGTGCAAAACCCAAAGTCAAATGCGGAATGAAGAGAGAGGGAGAGAGTGTATAGTGAGCCACATAATAGTTGGCGCCAGCAGACTGGCACGCGACAGAATGCTAATGCTTCTTTCCTTGAACGATAATTAGATGGCCGGCTTCAAGCGACAAGGTGGATAGGAAGGCTTGAGGTCACTATATTTCTCGTGTCGGGAAGCATCGAAAAATAATGCAATGCACCGCGGACAGAGAAAGAGAGAGACGGAGAGGAAGAAGGACACGCCGAGAAAATCGGAGTCGCTGCCGGACTTGCACGGCCCTGCAGCCGTCGTATATGCAAATTCAGTGTCCGCAAAAGTATACGCTTGCGACGTCCAGTCTGCGGCGGGCAGCAGCGCGCCCAAATTAAAGCTTCGAAAGCCCGAGAGCTGATCTGCTGCGCGCGGACTCAAGACCCGCTGTCGTTGTTGCAACGAGGAAGCAAAGAAACGCGGACCGGATCGTTTCTTCCTCTCTCGATGCTATTCCAAACGGATGCGGTATTCATTCCACAAATCTCCTCTTTTTCTCCAAATCCCACCCCACCCCCCCTCTCCCACGGATTGCTTGCTATTTTTGCGTGACAGTGAAAGCACACTCGTCTTTTTTCTTCTGTCTGTACAATTTTTCATATTATTCTGATTTCTCTACACGCAACTACTCTCCACACATACCTCTCAATTGCAGAACGCATTCGCAATGTCCTCATAGCCAAACACCGTCTCACCGGCTACCTCCTTCACTTCTGTTTCATGGTAAAAGTGACACAGTGGCGCAACATGCCACGTCAAACATTACACAGAGTATGTATCATGTTGATGCGCGAATACGTTTTCTTGATCATTGATACCAGGTCCTGTACGCATGGAGAAAGAATGTGAGTCTATTGCGATTTGGTATGGCTATCTCCCTCACAGCAACACAAGGCCGATACCACGTAAATCAGATAGTCGAATAATGCACAAGTCCCATCGGAATGAAATATATGCTTCTAAAGAAAATAGACGTACACACGTATTTTTGCGTTTCACCCTATTATGTTCTAATCCAGAGTTTTCGAATTTTTCTGGTTGGAGCCGCAGAACGGACAGCTCATGGAAGTATTTTTCTTAGTCGATAAACATGCAATTACTCAAGTGTGAGGTCCATAGAGATATCTTTATGGTGAGGTCACTTATCAGAATGGCACATATTCACGGTAGTTGAGTGGACCATACTGTATCAGAAAATTCTGGTACTGCAACACAATCGAGGGACAAAACTCAGAGGAACCAGTTTCAACAAAAATCGGCGGAGGTTTGATTTCTCAAAATAATCATCCTCATTTTAGATGGTAATTCTTGTGAGAAGTCAGTTAAATATGAGGAACGGAACATATTTGACCCGGTTCCCGCGACATGACGCAGAATGGCGCTTAAAACTATTTCCCGAGATTTTTTTCATGGATTTGTTTTCATGAGTGTTTGACAAGATAACCTTTGCCTCAGATGTCTTCATGAGTTCAAATTAAGACCGATATGAGTGTACAAGTTTGTTACTCACGAGTTCCCCATTTTAATTTATTGCACAGGTACACAAAATGGAAAAAGGGCTGTGTGTGGTAGACGGGAGCACATGAGTCCCGCGGTGTGAGTAATATGTTTGTACATATACTTAAATCCATCTTACTTTGAACTCATCAAGACATCTGAGGCAGAGTTTATCTCGTCAAACACTCATAAAAAACAATTTATGAAAAAAATCCCGGAGAATAAATTTGAGCACCATTCTGCGACGTATCGCGGGAACCGGACCAAATACGTTCCGTTCCTCATGTTTTCCTGGGTTCCCAAAAAAATTTCAATCTAAAAAGAAGATGATTATTTTGAGAGATCACACTTTCAATGATTTTTCTAAAATTGGTTCTTCTGAGTTTTATTCCTCGTTTGTGTTGCCATACCAGAATGTACTGATGCAGTATAGTCTACTCAACTACCCTGAATAAGAGCCATTCTGATAAGTGCCCTCACACTTGAATAATTGCATTTCTACCTAGATTTAAAGAAAAATATGTTGCCTATTCTGCGGCTCCAACTGGAAAAATTCGATAGCTCTGAGTCAGAACATAATAGGGTGGAACGCAAGAATACCTGTCTCCGCAAATTGTTTAAAAAAATATACATTTCATTCCGGAAGAGATCTGAGACTTGAGCATTATTCGACTGTCTCATCTCACATGGAATTGGTCACGAGAGTTCTATTGAAGTTTGTAGTTTGCTTGTGTTTGATTTAGATAACTGATTCACAAACTCTTAAAATGAGAGGGTTCTTTATAGACGCGACCCTATTGAGTTGGGTCGAAGACGAATCCAATCTCGATATCATTCATTTTCAACTCATTAATGCCCAGGATGACACTTTCATGACATCTTTTTGAGGCTCATTATTCAGTACGAAAAAGCCTTCAAAAAAAATCTCCAGGGCATATATTTGACGTGAAATTGTCTGAACCTTCGAAATACATGATGGGGTTTTCCGTTTGAGGCACTCCTGATGGCTGCATTGAAGATTTTGCAAAAAAATACGATTTTTTCATTTCAAATCGTGTTTGAACGGCATTTTGGCCCCCAAAATCGATAGATATGGCTCTGAAAGCTCGAAAAACCGTAACATTGGGTCTGGCTTTTAGGGCTTCCACGAGATCGAGACTAGTCTCGGTCTCAGTCTCATCTCGTCTCGAAAATCGAGACCGAGGCCGAGACCGGGACTGAGGGATCTTTTCTCTCGGCGAGACCGAGGCACTCATTGGACAGTCTCGACTCTCGTCCCGACTCTATCCGCCAGTCTCGCGAGAGTCTCGGTGGTTTCGGTACTAATGAAGTTCCTGCACTAGTTTTTGAACGAATAGTGGGGAGAGTATCAAATATTGAATGTTCAATCGAATCAAAACTATAAAGAAATGGAGTGCGTTTTATCCGATTCATTTTGGCTTCCACGTGGCTACTATGGAACGTTTCCAAAGGCCGATATGAGCAGTACTAAAGGTAAAGGCCAAGCGAGATTGTTCACATGGCAAGTAGACCGTAGAGAGATATCTATATTCACGTACGTGTATATAGTCTACACACTATGAGTTGGAAGAATATAGATGGCTCAGAGTGAAAAGGAACGATCTGAAATCGTAAGACTTGAAAGGAACTATCTGTAAATGTCTGGTTAGAAGGAACTATCTGAAAATTTTTGGTTAAAAGAAAGTATCTATACATTTTTGGCTGAAAGGAACTATCCAGAATCGTAAGAGTTGAAGGGAACTATGTGGATTTATCTGATTCAAAAGGAACTATCTGAAAATTTCTGTTCTAGAAAGGAACTATCTATGAATTTTTGGTCAGAAGGGATTATCTAGAATTGTAAAAGTTGAAAGAAACTATCTGAATTCGTCTGATGTAGAGGAACTATTTGAAAATTTCTGTTTTGGAAAGGAACCATCTGTGAATTTCTGGTTGAAAAGGGACTATTTGTAGAGGAATTCACAGATAGTTCATTTCTAAAACAGAATTTTCAGATAGTTCCTTTTAAACCAGACAAATCCAGATAGTTCCGTTCAAGTCTTACGATTTCAGATCGTTCCTTCTTACTCTGGGCCATCGATGTACTGCATGAACGTTTGAATGAGTTCATCACTCGATCGATATGATGAATCTTGCCTGTATCGCGCGGGAATTTTCAAATCATATATATCATGAATTCGCCTAATATGCAAGCTAATATAACCAGCAGACATGCTCATTCTTAACAGTGATAAATCCACTCCGTGGACGGTTCTCTTTGATTTCCAAAAATCATCAACGAGAGTCTCGCCGAGAGCCTCGTCAAAATCGAGCCGAGTCCGAGACCGAGGCCGAGACCGGAACGGAGCAGACCGAGACGAGACAGAGACCGTGAAAACACCGTCCGAGACGAGTCCGAGAGTACCTTAACTCTCGTCTTGTCTCGTCTCGTGGAAGCCCTACTGGCTTTACGATCCCTATTCTGAGCATCAAATAGCTTCTGAAAAAACATCATACGACATGTTATCGACGTGAAATTGTCTGCTCTTTCAGATTCCGTGATCAGAATTAGGATAGGCTCAAGTTTGAAGCGAGAAGATGCGCCTTTTCATTGAATTATACCCTTTGTCAATGAAAACATCATCCCAAATCGAATTCTCAACGTGAAAATCGATACTTGGTCACTCGAGACGTCGAATTATCGTATTTGCACGATCTGAACCTCAGAATCAGGCCATGCAGCTTGAGTACGATTATACTTATACTATAATGCACTTCTCTCCTGGCATCTCCGCACGCAACCTGCTAAATGCATGTGGTTCCCCGTTCGTACCCCCCGCGCACCGGTAAATATTTCACACCTATCTTGGGAAGGGGGTGACTCAAAGAGCAGGTATTACAGAGCCGAAGTACTCAGGGGCGTTCTTGAATGCTTCACCCGATCGGTCGAAACCGACACTCTCCCTTAGCACAATCGGACCCTCCCTGCGATCGTTGAGGAAAATTTTTTTTCAATGTCATTTTAATAACTGCTGAGGTCGTTCGAACGCAGAATGGAAAAAAAATATACGGCCCGCTCTGACTGATTTGCATATCGATTGCTCCCTTTGGCTGATCCATGACACGCTCTGCACAAACACCGCATGGTGCACCTTGACGGTCTTAAGGAGAGCTAGCTCGCGGCAGTAGCCAGCCTGCGCAGAATGGAAAACCCTTTCATTACCCGTGAGGCAAGACGCGAGATGCAACGGTTTTTTTACACTCGCATTTTTCAACGTCTCTAGCGTACAGATGGCTAGAGATCCATCGAAGGAGGGAAGACCAAAAGAATCGCGCCCGCGCCGAGCTCAAGACCTATTTCACTCGGGAATTTGCATAAATTTGGGTCCCCACGCTCAATCCCCTTTCAGCTGCGCGCGATTCGTGTCAAACTTTGGTTGTCACTTGATTCTTCATACATATAAACGTCTTATACATTGTGAAGCGTCGCAAATTGAAAAGGAGCTTCTGGCTCTTTTAGCGGCACTGCTCTCCGCTGAATACATATATATGGACGTTGTCGCGAGAACTTACACATTTTGAATCCAACAACTCAGAAGTGGAAAATTGATGCCCCGCATGTCTATCCCAATTTTTTCCATACCTTTTCGCATACAGCACTCCCTCGTTAATACGAAGTTGGAAGGACCAAGTTTTTGGTTCGTTATAACCAGGGATTTCGTGATAACGAGGGAAATACATGAGCTCAACGTTGGAGGGACCGAGAGATGGCTTCGTATTAACAAGGAATTCGTATTAACCGAATTCGTAATAACGAGGGAGTACTGTATTGAGTGATAATATGTGATAAAACGTATACAGAAAGTTTTTTGGAACGTTTTAGGATGGTATATGTGATTTTCACGTGTATAAGACATAGGAAAAGTAGTACATGGACCTGACATTTGCGGTTTTTGACGTTTCATTGTCTAGCAAGGAATCCTGACGCGGTGAGGTCACATGACCCTGAAATCCGTGTTTAGATGGTTGATTTGAGTCGGAAATACATGCTCTGGAGCAGATAATTCCATTTCTCCGTCTTTTTTGTGCTATTGAGTATCCCATGGAACGCTTTTTGAGTATAGGGACCTGACATACATGAACCTGACATTTCGCCCTTAAAATCGATAGCGAAAATCGAAAAATTGCTATAGAAACTTTTCCACGTAGATTTCATCTCATATCATCATATTTGAATAAATTAATATAAATTGTTCCCGCCCAGATAAATTGACTTGAGTAGAGTAACGTGGTATAGATATAGACCTGACATAACTTGATTACATGGCTGATTTTCGGAAACAAATGTACTTACATGCAGCACTGGGAACTTTGTATCAAGGCTTCTGCTCGCAATAAGATTTGATTTTTCGGCATGTTTCCTTGTGATTTTGTTCGCGACAAAGCGACCTACTGAGGATACGCTGTGAGGATTTTGAAAAAAATTCTCATATTGAGTGAAAATCCCATAACAAGATTGAGACACATGGCTCGAGGACTAAACTAAGCATTCTGGACATGAAACCTATGGAAAATAGTTGATTCATTAATGATGATAGCCACTGCCTTGAGTATTTTATAAGAATATACGTGTGACTGCGAATATAACAATATACATGGTCCTGACATTTCGACCCTTCATCTTTGAAAATAAAAGAGACGACTCGATGGATCGACTTGAAACTTTAGTATATACCGATCGTATTTCAATAGAATGCTTGTAGGATAATTTGATTGGAGTGATTCGAGCTCGCTCGTCGAAATGCAAGGCCATAACACGTTCTGGCTAAGTTTTCGCTATAATACCCATATGATATATACCGCTTTCGGAGACAACCACGTTGAAGCGACCACTAAAGATGCATATATATATATATATATATATATATATATATATATATATATAAATACGCAAGCTGCGCATCAGGCGGTCGTCACAATTTTGTTTTTCACAGTAAGTGGCTGGATACCAAAAAAAGAGTGGATATCATCCATATCTTGAACTCAACTGGTGAAAAGGCCGTGAGTAAATTGACAAATTCTTCATTTTATCATGAGTTATTTTACCACCAATCCACCGGTGAATTGGGTGAATTGATTCCAATCGTCATTCAATCGCGCAAAATTCAGAAAGGTCAAAACTCCCTCATGATGGCATTTCTATTGGGAGCATAGAGTTAATGGCATTATGGTCTTGGCGAGCTCTGAATTAAAATATTGTGGTTCGAGTGATGTAAAATATATCTGAGGAAGTATGTGATGAATGCGTGTATAAAATGAGCTCTCGCAAATCGCACTTTGAGATAGTTGAGATATATTCTCTATAAAATAGTGATACATGCTCGTGAGAGCCCACTCAGGAGCAGAAGAGATCGCGGCACGGGGATGTTCCATTGCGATGGCGGGGGCCGGGCACCGATGCGAGCGTGATACGAGGGAAGTCGCGACATCGTGACAATGGGAGCAAGATAATTGCGCAAAATGTTCTATGAACAGAGGCTGGTGCATGGTTAACTAACTGCTTGAGAGACTCGGGGCTAGTGGAGTAGCCCGAATGTGTGAGAAACAACGCCGCCGATTACGAGCGATTTAGACATTTTCAAGCGCATCGCACGATAGCACAAAAAGGACAAGGCTGAGAGAGGAGCCTTGATTTTGCTCACATAATCTAGGTGTAAGACTGATGTCTATGATGCAGCAATATATCAGATATAGGCTCAGAGCTTGGAAGCATCAGCGCGCGCGGTACACAAGCCAACGAAGGCCCGGTTCCGGGCAAACAAATGGAATCCCCCGAAGTTTGACGCACGCGTGTAATGCGCGTGTTTGCGGTAAACGTTGCAAACCGCACTCGCCCCCGTAGACTGCGGGTGCCTGCTATTCTGTAGGTATACCTATAAATATAGATATACGCATCTTTTGTCGAAAAAGCACAGGATGTGTATACGCGCACGGCGAGCTTCGGAAGCCCTTTCCCCTCCTTTCTCTCGCACGCTTCTCTTGTTTGTGTTTGCCAAGTGAATTACAATAATTGAATAAACCGCTAATTCTCTCGCTCTACCCCTACATATACACGGAAAGAGCTGCCTTTCCTCGATCCACTCCTCATTGGTCTGTTCTTTTGTAAACTTGATCGCATAGTCGGCAACAGCCTTTCCCTTAGTTGTTGTGACGAGCGCATACTCTTGTATTTTCACGATAGCTGTGAATTAGACTGCAGTTTTAGGGGGATCAGATTTGCAACTAGCACTCTTGTGATATGATTCGTTTAAAACATTGTGCCCCGTTCACATGTAATCTAAAATTATTTGGTTAAACATTATGGGCATTGTCAGGGTTTTCCAACATTATATCGAGTGTGTAACTGATGTCGCAACAATTGGGAGTATCGCGGGGCTCAGCTGTTCAACTCGTGACACTATCTGTGTACATCAGCAAGGTCGGGCAATCAAGCGTTGGATCAATACTTGTGATCTTCACGAATTGCAGCAGGCACAATCTCGCTTGACGCGTATAATTGCTGAGACGATACCACGTAATAATTGATACTCCAGAATAAGATGTCTATCCTCATCTTCTCTCAATCCATCCATGTCGCGGGCTAGTATATGACACTGGTTACCAATACTTACGAGCCATTACGACTTACGACTCTTATATTGAAACGCTAAAGAACGTTCGACCATACTGCACTGCACGCGACATACGTATAATAAATATGTGCGCTGTATACACGTGTAGAAATAATATGAAAGGTTGTGAAATGATTGCCAGTGGATTAACGTCCGCGCATTCCACATGCATAATACGGTCCTCGTTGACGCGCAAGACGGACCCGCGCGAGCTCTACCTCTCGCCCTCTCTCTCTCTCTCATTTCTCGTTACCATCGCTACACTCGTTCGCGCGTATAATATCCGTACAATAACAACAGGCTATCAGCATCGGGGAATAAACTCGTCTCGGAACGCATAACTCTTGCGTGCACTCGCGAGGCCCATGAATCACGGCCGCGCGCTTGAGCCGCGGGCGCATTTGGAATTGCGTGAGCGTGTTCGATGACGACCATGTTCAGAACGGCTGCGAGAACTCGGAAGCCAACTCGATGTAAGTATCCTCCCAACTTATTTGGCATTAGCGAGTCGCTCGTGTAGAGGCTTGATGAGAGAAAAATAAGAAATGCAAAAAACGAAAAAAAAACTCGAGCGGTTTTGGCGAGGCCTCTGAAAACGTCGGAAAATATTCCGCGGTTTGGCTTTTGGCTCGGAGTGCGTATTGGCAGTGAAGATGAGGGCTTTGTGGAATTATAGGTGCGCATTACGACGACTCGCCAGTCGCCGAGCGACCCGCGAGGACATGCGTATACACACATCAGCACGCTTCACCCGTAAAAACGCACATTTGAGTGTGTGTGTACACGGAGTGCTGCGCGACTTTTGGCAAATATTCAACTGTGACGAACTATGTACATGCGCTCATCCGCGTGCATAGCGCGTTCAGAATTTTATCCTCCTCGCCGCCTCGCTTATTTTCCTACCTTCTCTCTTTCACTCCGTTTTCTCGGAGAGTTCACGAGAGAAAGAGAGATATATATATAGAGAGAGAGAGAGAGAGAAAGTGGCTCGCGCGCGCGACCAACCTGGTTGAAAACAAGTTTGAAGGAGGCAACTGTCCTCTTAACCGACGAAAACATGAGGCATGGGCTCGCGCTCCCCGAACATGTCGTCACTGTCCAAGCTGCCGTATAGCTGGACTTCTGATATTTCGAGGTCGTCGTCACCGCTACGAAAGTAGCTCACGATTAGGCCGATCCCTAAACCAACTCTCGATTTCGCAAATATTGCAAATAATGATAACCTATCCGATATTTCAAAAACTCTGCTATGAACTTCATTGCTCTGTCGGAATAATGTTTCCTGCAAATTTTGGACGTTGATGTGGTCGATTCTAAGGTCTAGCGACCAGCTAGATCTAAGATATTGCATGATATGATTATGTTTCGTTTTGGAATGGGAGAGGATGAAAAATTCCAATAACATAATTTTACCTGCGTTACAGCGGGAATACTCATACTGTGAGACATTGAGCATATGTTTGCGCTGTAGAATATTTCATTATAGTTTTATTTGATCTACGGGATCATACTGAAAGAAGAAGTCGAAGCAAGTTGAAGGTCTTGACACACTTCAACCATCAACGTTTGCTCATCAAATAGTCACCCAGAATAGTTATTACTTGAATCTAATCGATTCCAGTCCAATTCTCGTGACAATTAATTCCCGAATTATTCTGACGATGAGATATACTTTACTTATTTTGTTGAAGTTTGTAGATCATGAAATAGAATAGTTAGTTAAATGTTAGGAGCCGCAAATGATTTCTGTAGTAGTGTGGACATATTTCTCAGTACTAAAGGTACAGGGTTTGAAATTGCAGTGGAGTCATCATTTCTGAAAATGTGTACAATGTCATACGTTCAGATTTTTTCCAATACTTATACACCACGACACCATACACCTCCCTGAATTCTGACCTAGTCCACGGAATATTACAACCGAACAGAACATTAGGATTCAGTGCGCAGCTTTATGCTCGTGATCACATCGTCCGAATCGGATCAACTTTTCCACTCTCATAGTCACAAGAAAAAAAACCAGCCACAACCTGTTTCCATGAGATTCCTCTCAAGTTTGCACCAAGTCAATTTTCACACGACTCATTCGATGTGGCTTGCTGCGGTCAAAATTTTGAGATGTAATAGTAGAAGACTTTTTCACCCCTCAACCTACACAAAAGCTAGGGTATTGAGAAATTTACGGGCGAAGTTTTATATTTTGTTTTTCAGCTGATGCTGGCTGCCTCCTCCACTTGCTCGACAAATGTAATACGTCTCATAATAATCCCTGTTACTGGCCCGGTAGAGAATGAATAGAATAATAATTCAGGAGGCCAAAAGTGGCTAGCTCTCACTGAGTGAACGTTTGATGACCCGCACGAAAGCCATCAGTCACTCAACTACACACCATATCAAAGAGTCTCGCTCGCTCGCTCGCGGCCCTGAGTCAAGCTGCGCGACCGCATATCAAATGGCCGATTATCAAGTAGCACGCCGCCGCCGCAGCCTTTACAGCGGTGACGCGTTTTTCACGTGGATACTCATATGTACAATAATATACCTGCAGCCAGTGCATCCGATGACTCGTCCACGTTTTTGCCCTTGTTTCTTTTGCCCCTTTTACCATTGTCAATGGTTGTCCCCGAGTCGAGCCTATCGTGTACGTATGAAAAAAGATGTGAGTATATAGGTATAGCAGGAGTCCTGCAAGAGCTTATCCAGCAAAGAATCGCTCAGCACGGTAGCGTGCGATATCGCTGTGAGTGAGCCCGATAGGGGTGCGGGAGCAGCATACGTCACAGCTCGCGAAGATGCTTCGCTGCTGAAGCCGCATGTACACATGCTCGCTTGCGGCTAAAATCGCGAAAAGGATGGACGAGTGTGTATAAGAGAGTGAGAGAGTAGAAAAAGAAATCTCACCAAGGAGGAGAGCGAGCGAAAGAAAGATCGGGATTTAGTCTCCGTAGAACGGGCTGGCGATTATAAAGAACGGTAAAAAAACGCAGCAAAAGAATGGGCTACAGCCATCGTCGTTGGCTACGTTTAAAAAACCAGTTGTGCGAGCTGAGAGCCGACAACGCATCTCCGAGGAGATGCTCTCTATGTTGCTCATGCAGGCTGGCACGCCGTCGAGACTCTGGAGCCCGCGGCGCGGAGGATCCGAGGGATCGCTCGGCCACTGGTCCACTTGAACGAAACAGTGGAACACACAGGGAGGAAGAAAACGCGTGGGCCGCTTGGGCCCTCGTCCTATACATATACATATGTGCATACACATTTACAAATATATCTATATACCGCGACCACTTTCGGCTCTCTGTTTCTCTTACTTTTCCTCCATCTCATTTTTTTCTTTCGTGTCACAGCTTTTTATTTTCTTCGACTCCTCCTCCACTAACTGTCTATATATCTTCTTGTCTGTCTGTCTCTGCAATACTCCGTGTCTCTCGTTCTCTCATTCCATCTCACCCCCCCCCTCCCCCACCCTTTCCCTGTGCCAGCCGGCTTGGCTATTTGGCCATCTCTTCCTTCATTCTTGTTCGGTTAATGAAATACTTGATAGTTTTGCGCCTCCACGGCATTCTTCTTTGGTCCACCATCGTTCTTTACCATACTTCCTTAATTAACGTATCGCGCGGAGGATATAATTTCATATGAATGCGGTGGAAAAGAAAGGAATAGTTCGCATGTGACTGTCGATCTTTGATCGTAAATAGTCCATAATTTTACTTATTTTTTCGATGAAATTTAGTTCAGCTCGGTTTAGCTGCATATGCTTAACCGCAAATCATTCTTGTTGAGGGATTTGCAACTTTTCTGCGACAGAAAGAAAATCAACCAATGAGTGAGAGTTAGCTTGACGGTAATGGGAGGAAGTTATTGTATATATCCTCTTCTAGTCTCCCTAAATCTATGAATAAATCACACGACCCGTCAGCATTGTTGCCTCAGTCAATACCGTTTTCACGGCTCGTAGACTTTCCCAAAAAGTCAGAGGCCCCTGAGATGCTTTTGACGAGGCTTTTGCAATTCTTCTCGCAATTCTTAAAGATGATATTTTGTTGCGGTAGTGCCCCTCATATAATCATCATGGTTTCAGGTATGCAACAATGAAATCTTTTACGGCGTAAGCTCTATAAAACTTCGAATCACAATGATCATTGTGACAGTTTCGCAACATTCAAGATATTATTGTGCTTCACATCGATATAGAATGTGGAATGAGTGCTAAGATTGGATAATCGAGGAAATCCAGGAATCATAATTCAACCGAACCCATAGACATTGAGTTCTTCCAACACTTCCCACTCTTTCATGTTTCCTGAAACAATCTTCTGAAGTCCTTCATAGGCTACAAACTTTTTTTCCGGTCTCCGATTCAATTTCGCCCTTCTTACTTCCCCTGATCGGAGAAGAACTAATATTTGGATGTGAATCCTAGTTGAATGATGCAACAACTTTGCAATGCACTATGGTGCATTTGAGATAACACACGTCACACGACACATGATACGTGACATACGGTACTCTCTCCATACGAACATCCATTCTATGCACCCCTTCCACGTAGGCAAACTGATACGCGGAATTCGGACGGAGAAGTTTCATATTGGTGTTCAATTATTATGATAAAATGCATTGTAATTTGGTCTGCTTTATGAGGATTTTTTTTCATTCTCAGGATCTTCTTGTCTTTAATCGCTTTCATTTGTAAGCAAATTGAACAAATTGGGATCGATCGTTGAACATGGTCGTTCTGAAGGGCTCTTCTTGTGATATTAGACAATAATTTGAGATCATTTGTTATCTCTATGAGCAACTGCAGTGTACCAGATATCTTACCGAAAAAAATTCACTTGTATTTCAAAACTCGTTCCTGAAATGAAAATTCCAGGAAATTAGTTGATCGGTTCATTTGATCAGCTGATTAGAATGATTCTCGTTTGCTCTCCTTCGCGATGAACTTTGAAAAATTTGTCACTTAATTTACTCGTCTTCTCTCCTCATATGCGATCGAATTAAGCGAGTCTCGCAAAGTCTGTTATAGAACTCACGATCGATCAATTGCGAGTCATCAACACGTTCTTACAATGTTCGTCCAGAATCGCAGCCGAATCCAAATAATCCATAATCAGTTATTCATTGAACCGATGAAATAATTTCTCGAAGTATTCGATATTCTCTCGTTCTGTTCCATCTAACAACCACCAATCATACCTTCTGCACGGGTGGAGGGTGAAGATGATTATTTGATTCAAGTAAAAAGAAAATTTCACTTTCACAGTCACGAGGTAGATCAAATTTTTCTATTTATTAATGACTTGTTGAAAATGGTAGTGTGCGAATCCAATCCTCCAACTCCTCCATTTGAATTTCTGATGAATAACTTCCAAAAATGTGGTGAAATTGAAGTTTATCAAATTGAAAGTTACAAAAATCAGAGGCTCCACATTTTTCGACGCAAGAGAGATGGAAATCACAGAAATTGAGTCGATGTTTTCTTCATCCTTCCATAGTCCGGATTCAATCATGCTCGGCACTATTCTAACGATTTCATTAAAAAAGCTAATGTCATCCAACTCTTGAGTTGATGGGCAATGGCGGGGTGAGGCCAGAGCACCTTAAATGGGATGAGCGCAAGAGGCAGTATGATTAATGATTAGGCCAAAAAGAAGCGCTCCAGGGTTGCATCAGAATTGACGAAGGTGTCTGATGTGTACACTAAGGTGGGCCGAAAAACAACTTTTCTTCGATATCGATACGCTTGGGGTCGGAAAAGTTGGGTTTCAACTAGTACATGTGGAAATTTCTTCGCTGGGCGCTGGGAAACCACATTTAGGTATTTTCAGTTGCAACAAGAGCCGTGAAGGTTTTTTTCCAAATTAACACAGGTTCAAATGGGAAAGTACCTTTTTGCTCATTTTTTCTTCACTATTTAGCACGTATTTCTGACGCATCTTGACATTTTTCGACGGATTTTAGCTCATTTTGAAGCTTGTTCCAAAACCTACAAAATGAGCTGAAGTACGTCCAATTTCGACTAATCCAAGCGAATCTATCTCAACTTTCCCAAGAAGTAATCATTATTAAAAATCCCAAAAATAGGGCGATTCTCCCTTCAAACTTTGCTTGTATTTCTGGTGCATCTGAACATTTTCGAACGTACTTTAGCTCATTTTAAAGCTTGTTCCAAAACTTACAGAATGAGCTAAATTATGTCCGATTTCGACTAACCCGAGCCAATCTATCTCAACTTTTCCATTTCGAGTTTTGAAAGGAGTGAGCCGGGAGGGGGAAGTCGCTTATTTTCGGATTTTTCAAAACTAATCACTATATAGAAAAATTGAGATAGATTAGCTCGGGTTAGTCGAAATTGGACGTACCTTACCTCATTTTGTAGGTTTCAGAACAAGCTTCAAAATGAGCTAAAGTATGTCCAATTTCGACTAATCCAAGCCAATCTATCTCAACTTTCCCAATAAGTGATCATTATTAAAAATCCCAAAAATAGGGCGATTCTCCTTTCAAACTTTGCTTGTATTTCCGGTGCATCTGAACATTTTTGAACGTACTTTAGCTCATTTTGAAGCTTGCTCTGAAACCTACAAAATGAGCTAAGATACGTCCAATTTCGACTAACCCGAGCTAATCTATCTCAATTTTTCTATATAGTGATTAGTTTTGAAAAATCCGAAAATAAGCGACTTCCCCCTCCCGCCTCACTCCTTTCAAAACTCGAAATGGAAAAGTTGAGATAGATTGGCTCGGGTTAGTCGAAATTGAACTTCCTTTAGCTCATTTTGTAGGTTCTGGAACAAGCTTTGGAATGAGCTAAAGTACGTTGAAAAATGTTCAGATGCACCAGAAATACAAGCAAAGTTTGAAGGGAGAATCGCCCTATTTTTGGGATTTTTAATAATGATTACTTCTTGGGAAAGTTGAGATAGATTGGCTTGGATTAGTCGAAATTGGACGTACTTCAGCTCATTTTGTAGGTTTTGGAACAAGCTTCAAAATGAGCTAAGTTACGTCGAAAAATGTCAAGATGCGTCAGGAATACGTGCTAAATAGTGAAGAAAAAATGAGCAAAAAAGGTACTTTCCCATTTAAACCTGTGTTGATTTGGAAAAAACCTTCACGGCTCTTGCTGCAACTGAAGATGTGGTTTTCCAGCGCCCAGCGAAGAAATTTCCACATGTACTAGTTGAAACCCAACTTTTCCGACCCCAAGCGTATGGATATCGAAGAAAAGTTGTTTTTCGGCCCACCCTAGTACACATAGTGACCATAACGACGTCGTGAAGGCATATCTCACCAAAGTAGCATGCAGAGAGTGCATGGGAGATGGAGGAGAGCATGTAACGGACGTAACTACTGTGGCTGCTGCTAACTTGTTTTGATGTCAAGAGAGAACGAGTCCTTGACCTATTCTTGCACACCGACAGCATGCAAGTTGCAAAGAGCGAGGTGATGGCTGATTATCGAAAAAGAAAAAGATTCTCTCGTACCAATACGCAAGTGAGCGTTGACACAATGCGATTTCGCGCAGCCGAGCTGAAACTAGAGAATTCTAAGATTTGGTAATAATTTCCTTCGTCGGCTCTATGCAAGGATCACGACTCCTGAGTTTCCAATAATAACCGATTTCGACGAAGAATATTTTAGTTACTCCAACGCCCCGTTTAAACTCGATTTTAGTGTATCCATGCGGTGAAAAAATAAATCTGGCACTTCGCTTGCAAGCCCATTTTGAGCGCTAGTAGACTTATTGTCCTAGTACCCCGAATAGTTTCTAAAATGGGCTAACGCACTCAGTACAGATATATATTATTTATGAGCCAAAAACTGGATCATGTCCAATATCGGTCGAATAAACATGACAGTGGAATAAAAGAAACAGATCACCATGTTCATGTATCTGTCTTAGCAATGTTTGACCGAAATTCGAGCCAAAGTTTAACTTTTCATGATTTTGAAGTTTTTTCAAGGAAAAAACACGCGGAATCGAATATCTCATTAGCTTCGACTGGCTTCGACCTCTCTGGAGATTCTTCTGCTTCACGGCAGCTCTCGAAAGAAGAGCTGCCGCGGACTCTACTATATTCGAAAAATTTTTGCCTAATGTTATACCTGAAATCGACTACCTTGCGACATCTAACGAGGAACAAAATATTAATGGAATGATCATCGGTACAAAGATTCGTTGATACATCGTTTTCAAGGTGTTTGAGGCACCTACAGGACTTGAAGGGGTACAGAGCGGATGATATTACTTGTACATTTACCCTTCGGAACCCCAGCGGATAAGCAAGCACAAAACCAGCAAAGCACAAATACTCCAGGTTACTGCTCCACTGGCGATGTACATAATCTCATGAAGAGATTGTTTCTGCAACGTATTATAGCCGATATAGAAGACTATCTGTAATACCGATTGTCATAACTGATTCAAGTCTGCAGCCTTGAATTTTAGAACGCCGCAACACGTCAGCTCAAGAATGAAGTTAAATTACATATCTTCGATTCAAATGGACGAAGAGGGTGTAAGGGTCGTCAACGCTCAATGAAGAGCCTCAAATCTGAGCAACACGGATCTTGATCAAATTGCTATGATCATACTATCATACAGTTATTAGCTATGGAATTAAGAAATTGAAAATACTTGATCTGATGAGTTCTTGAAGCTGAGAATACAGCTCAGAGTGTATGCAAAATACTGTCAATTGCATCGGCTGAACCACCTTCTTTTGTTCTCAAAACGAAATAATTACGCCTGTCAGATTTAGGCGTACAACGTATCCCTCTTTCGTGAGTTTATCATCACAACTCTTGTTTGTAATATTATTATGAAAATTCGTTGAGGTTTCTCACTGATTCATCCGAAATTCATCAGTAGAGCTGACTAAAAAATCAGTGCCGAGGGGCTGTGTCAAATCTCACAGGGTCACTAAAATTCAGTAAACACACTGATGACTTGAGACTTAATGTGCTGTTATAACTCCATCAATACTGCACCTATTAATCAATACGAATAGTTAAACTTGATTCGAGATCAACTGGTTCTGTAAAGCAATCTCACACCGATGGACGCGGACAAGGTGAGCCTGCCGTTTGGTTTGTTCTATGGAAAAATTCATCACGTCGCAGTTAGTAGCAATGAGCGATTCAACTTTGAACTCATTTATTTGAAAACCAGCTCCCAGCAGATTATGATTGTTGCCATCATAATTGTGAAGATCGTGAGAACGGAGAGCTTACTCAAGC
This sequence comes from Eretmocerus hayati, assembly GCA_029851415.1. Classification (NCBI taxonomy): domain Eukaryota; kingdom Metazoa; phylum Arthropoda; class Insecta; order Hymenoptera; family Aphelinidae; genus Eretmocerus; species Eretmocerus hayati. The sequence goes on from CM056743.1 coordinate 113,388,532, forward strand.
AACTGGCAAGTCAGGCTTAAAATTGAAAATCTCAAGATCACGCGCAAATACGACGAGGACGATCACGAATGATATTAGGATTAGCTGACGATGTTCGGCTACAACGTGGGGGGGGGGGGGGGGTCAGTGACCCCGCAGATTACACGTTCCACATAGAGGCTAACCAAAATCTTTCTTCAGGCTAAAAGAGTCGGTCGCGGGTATTTGGTCGGTTGTGCCGAGCTCGCAAGTCCGAGTCAAGCTGAAGCCGTGAGAGCGGGCATATACGTGCGAGTCGAAAAGTTGCCGCTCACTGCGCCACGGCACTCCCAAGCGTTTCTCGTGCTGCGTTCTCCAGACTCACGCTTCGGGCCATCACGTTTTGGCAATTTTCAATTCTTAGACGGAATCATCCGGTCGTTTCTCTTCCCAACTTTTCTGTCGAGTTTACTTACCTTTTTAAGTCTCCTTCGGCTACATGGGCTTTGTTTATGAGAAGCCCGTGGAACTGGCGTATACGCGCTCCACGATGTGGGCGCGAAGTAGCGTGACAAACTGTGCGCGGTGGAGGCGACTTTTAGGAAGGTCAGACAGGTTTCAGCTACCCAATAACCATGCCCGTCGCTCGAAAACAGAGACCCGTTCCCGCAGATACGGCAACTTTTGGACTAACAGAGTATTTCTGAGTTTATGAGCCAAGATTTCGAAGCGATTGCACAGGAGCGTGCGAGCTCCAATGAACTGCAAGCTGCGCGCAAGCCCCCATCGAGGACTGATTCCTTATGAATCTCAAATTCAAATGAAAAATTATCTTACGAGAGCAGCCTATCCAAAACCCCGTAGGCTCCTGATTCGTGAGGCGTCACTGCTTGCCACAGCCAAACTTTTTCTATGAATCTATGGCATGCATGTGAGCGTTAGAGAGGACAGAATTAGCAGGCAAATCGAAATGCTTAGTGTTTCAGGGATACTTGGGAAACTTTGGTCGTATCTGAGGTTGGTGAAAAAACTGGACGGAATTGACTCGGAATTCACGCGCATCAGAGCTCTTGATGTCTGTGAGCGTTGCAACAACGAGTAAAACATTACTCGCCTGAAAGAACTGCTCACTCGATCACTCATGAGGCAAGTAGCTGGGCAAAGAATGTTTTCTATACTTCCAGTCAAGCATCGGGTTTCCGATACGATCATAATAGTATCTCACAACTCACCGCCAGAGTATTTTCTCAAGGCCACAACTTAACTGAGCAAAACCGCGCAGGATTCTGAATCAAAAGCAATTTGTGATGAATATGCCACATCGAATTACGCAATACGTAAACATAAAATGACGTAATCATTCCATGAGTGTAATAGAGGAACTTGGCTGTCTGTGGGATGCCAAACGAGCAAATTGCTGATCGCAAAAAAAGTTGCAAAACAAGCTCCTCGTCGGAGAGGTCTCTGCGCTAACCATTTTACTCACTCTTTGCCCCTTCTACTATTTTTATATGACTTCTTGGCTCTTCCTTGCGCTAGCTGCTCATTCTTGCTCTCTTTTTTTTTTTTTTTTTTTTTTTTTTTTTTTTTTTTTTTTTTTGGGTGTAGGGCGAATACGCTGCGACGTACGAAGGAGAGGCACCGTTCAGCCAAACACGGCTGGCCAGCACCTCCCCAACAGTCCCGGGATGGAATCCGCATCGATACGGCCATCCGAACCGGGTAAACCCTCTCTTCCTTCTCCGTTGGCGCCGGCCATTGGACAAGGGAGAGATCCACCAACTTACCAATCCGGCCGCGGCACCGCGTGAGCATTACTTCAGGGCCGGCGGCGTCTCGCGCTCAGGATCGAGCGTCTCTCTTCTCACGACTCGCAGGTGTTGTTTCCCTTTCTTCGATCTTCTTCCATCTCTTCATTCTTCATTCTTCTTTCTTCTTTCTTCGATCTTCGATCTTCGATCTTCTCTCTTCTTCCTTCCCTCTTCAGTCCATCATATTCCTCCTGGAACCATTTGAACCTCTTCTGTTTTCTCTCTCTCTCTCTCTCTCTCTCTCTCTCTCTCTCTCTCGCTAAGTAGTTTCTCCTTTCCCGATTTATGGAAGCGTACCCTCATCACGCCTATCTCTAAAACACACAACTTGTCAGATTTGTCAAATCTGAAGCCCATAGCAAGGAGTTTCTGAGTGCTCTAAAATTCTTGAGAAAGTTGTATGTTGTTCTTTCTTCTTTCTTCGATCTTCGATCTTCGATCTTCTCTCTTCTTCCTTCCCTCTTCAGTCCATCATATTCCTCCTGGAACCATTTGAACCTCTTCTGTTTTCTCTCTCTCTCTCTCTCTCTCTCTCTCTCTCTCTCTCTCTCTCTCGCTAAGTAGTTTCTCCTTTCCCGATTTATGGAAGCGTACCCTCATCACGCCTATCTCTAAAACACACAACTTGTCAGATTTGTCAAATCTGAGGCCCATAGCAAGGAGTTTCTGAGTGCTCTAAAATTCTTGAGAAAGTTGTATCAAATTAACTCAAACAATTCATTGAAGATTACGAGTTCCTTGATTCATGACAGGATGGGTTTCGAGAAGGTCACAGCACTCAGACGGCCTTGCTTGGGGTGTTGGATGATGTCCGGAAGGGTATAGACGAATCGATGTTTACCATTCTGATTCTTCTCGATTTCTCCAAAGCTTTTGATAAAATTCCCCATGAAATTCTCATCCAAAAATTACGAGCTTTCCAAGTTAGTGATCATACAGTGCGTTAGTTTCTAGCATACCTTGCCGACTGGTGCCAGGCGATCATTGATGATGGTGGAACAATTTTTGACTGGATAAATACTACTGCAGGTGTTCCACAAGGATCAGTTCTGTGTCCACTCTGGTTTTCCATCTTCATCGATGACTTGCCTCGAGTCTTGCGTTACTCCAAGCACATTATATACGCCGATGATACACAGATCTATAGAAGTTGCTAGCGCTATGAGATCGAGGAGACACTCAGATTGATTGAGGAAGACGCACATGCCATCCACTCGTGGGCGATCGCCAACGGGTTGAGTTTGAACCTCAGGGAAACGAAAGTCATAATCCTGGGCAGTGCCGAAAACCTGCGACTCCTGAATATGAGTACACTGTCTCCAATCAATATTGACGGTACGCCTATAGAGTTTGTGTCTGAGGTAAAGATTCTCGATATCTGGATGACAGCCGACCTGTCCGGGAAGGAACACGTTTCTCATATCTGCCAAAAAGTTTTGGAACTTTGCGTCGAATTCACCTCTATCAGCGTGCCCTCTCCTTTTTCTTACGTTAATCCCTCATCCAAACTTTCATCCTTCCTTAGTTCGATTATGCCTGCCTCGTTTACCATGATCTTACTGATGAGCAAAACACCAGACTCCAGCGTACTCAAAATGCATGCACTCGTTTTGTATTTGGTAACAATCCTTGGCGCGAGCATGTAACTCCCTATCGCCTGCAATCAGGATGGCTCTCGGTAAAGGCGCGTGAAAAATACTTTTTAGCCAGTTCTATGTTTCAAATTCTGAAGATGAACAAGGGTTAATATCTAACGAAGAACATTGATGAGATTTGTAACCCGAGTGTACATAGATCGGCAAGACTTCAGACTGGCGATCTTCTGCTCCCAAGTTGTCGCACCTTCGCTACGAAACTCATTTCACGTTTCTGCTTCCTCTTTCTGGAACAAATTGCTCCGCACCATCACTACCCTACCAAGAACCACCACCTCGCCCATCGTCCCCAAAAGAGCCATTTTGCCAGACCTCACCAGCTTGGAGTCGAGTTTGATCGATGTCAACAGTTGAATTTATTCTGTGAAGTCAGCAAATGGCACCAACATACTATTTGTATATTCTGTTATCGATGCGTGGAGATATATGTGATACAGTCAATGTCCGAAATCCGTTAATCCTAGGATTGACTAGTTAATGCTGACATTGACTGGGCCCACCAGTCAATGTCTGACATTAACTAGTCAATGTCAGCATTGACTAGAAAAGGTAGTCAACGTTGCACAATGAAGGTAGAATTCGGACATTGACCAGCTAATCCCAGGATTGACTGACATGCCTCAGTCAATGTCTGAAGTTGATTTATGATAAATAATGAGGAGTACTTTCCATCTATGAAATTCTCAACATTTGTTGTCAAAACGTATTTAAATTCATCAGAATACAAGGACTCTTTCACCATACAAACAATTATATTACAAATATATCACATACAAGACTGATAACGTCATCGGTATATAATATATCTCATATTAGCGCGAAATATTCCAACGCTTTCATCGTCGGAAAAAAATGATTAGAAAATATGAAATCATGAAGATTAAGGGAAGAAATTGAACAGTATCATGTATACAGGATTATTGTTTACATAACTTTGACTGTTATGACATTTCGAATTGCAAAATGCTTTTTTTGCCTTACAAGAGCATCTCATCGTCAAAAATTACATCTTGCAATTGCATTTTGTCATTCTCTCACCACCTGTGATTGATAGTTTTGATGATGCTTCTCGTACAACATTTTTGATTGATCAATCCCACTGAGATTGATGAATTTTCCATTGCAGAGCTCAAGCTGGCTTCTCCTGAAAAGATCGGACCAATTTTGTAAGACTCTTGATCGACATAATCTACAACAGGAGATGAAGATAGTAGCTCCTTATACCACTCAATTGGTGATATCGGCGCAAAGTTTGAATGCTAATCAGGTCCCAGTTTCTCGTCGATATTTGATAGATACCGGACAAGTATTCTGTGATAAACTACTATTGATACAAATATTAATAGTTCCGGTATCAACGCTGCAAGGACTGGAATACAAATTCCTTTGTCTGATAATACACCTCGATATTGTTGAGTACTTGATTTCGGACATTTACGGAAGCGGGTCAGTCAATCCTGGGATTAACTAGCCAATGTCCGAATCACCTCCATCTTTCCAACATTGACTGGATGAAGTAGTCAATGTCGGACATTGACTGTAACATATATATGAGTCATTCTGGAGCAAGCTGGACAAAACGGTCACCAGGGGGTCTGGGAAAAATCCACAAGAATTTTTTCTGTTAGTACTATGTTTAAATAGTACCAAATATTTTTTCCAGATTTTTTCGGCTCTCCCTATAGGCCGTGGGGCCCATGAAAGGGCCATTTTGAGCCCTTTTTCAGTCAATTTTAGAACATCACAGCACCCAGACAGCTTTACTAAAGTTGACCGATGACATCCGAGTAGGTATTGACAAGAAAAAGATCACCTTGCTCCTACTTTTTGACTTCAGTAAAGCCTTTGACACAATATCACCATCAAAGCTGTTGAGCAAACTTCGAAATCTGGGCTTCTCGAGATCGGCACTCCTGTGGATAAAATCATACTTACAAGGCCGCACCCAAAAAGTTACTTCAAAATCTGGTAGTTCTGATTGGCTCAAAACCAATCTGGTTGTTCCACAGGGTTCCGTTCTTGGGCCTTTACTCTTCAGTTTATATGTCAATGATTTACCTGGTTTGCTTGACGGGAAGTCAGTACATCATCTTTTTTATGCGGATGACCTACAAATTTATCTCCAAGTCGAGAAATCTAAGATCAGAGAGGGCATTGCTCAGCTGGGAGAAATAGGACGACTTGTTGCTGAGTGGAACAAGTCGTCCTATTTCTCTCCAGAAGTTTCGGTCTGTGTCTCAACACTGGCAAGACCAAGGCAATCTACTTCAGTTCTGAGAGGAATATCAAAGATCTGAAGAGAATGGACTTGTCAGGGGTTGAGATACAGGAAGAAAAGTTCATCCCGTTCAGTGATACGGTCGTGAGCCTTGGTGTTACACTTGACAGTGAACTGACGTGGAAACCGCACATCGACCAAGTAACTAAGAAAGTCAACAGAGCCCTATATGGATTGCGGTTTTTTAGGGCATGTATCACCGGACCTCTCCGAGTTCGCCTAGTTGAGTCCCTGGTTCAACGGCATATAGACTATTGCACGGTCGTGTACCTCGACGACACGGACGAACAGCGGCAACGGATACAACGACTAAGCAATTCATGTGTGAGGTATATTTTTGATCTTAGGAGAGACGAGCACATCACCTCGTTTAGGGAGCGTTTGGGTTGGTTACGTACTGATTCGCGGAGAATGTACTTCGCAGCTCTGTTAATGCACAAGATCATGCATTCAGGAGAGCCTGGCTACCTAGCTGCGATGTTCACCAGGTACCAATCTGAACGCCCCGCACGCGGTGATGCAGAAGAGCGGGTACTCAAAGTTCCCAATATGAGACCTGAATATGGAAGAAGATCTTTCCAGGTTCAATGTGCTCATCTGTGGAACTTTTTCCCTCCGGGCTTTCGGCAGCTGGGGAAAATTTCAGTGTTCAAAGAGGCCTTACAAGATTTCCTTCTGACCCAGTCTTCCCAGAGGATTGATGTGGAGAGGAGGCATTATTTCAATCTCTAAACTGTGATAGGATTGGGCTCTTTTCAATCAGCGTTTCCTATTTTAAAAGAGTCATACGTGGCTACTTCATCACTAAATTGTAATTCCTGTGATATTTCTGCTGGCCCAAGCCTTTTAATGCCTTTCTACATGAAAATGTTTTCTCCTCCTCGAATGGTCTTGTAAAGACTGATATTTGTATATGAAAATGTATCTCATCATTCTCTCATTTGACTCTTATGCATCCTTCGATGCCTTAAAATGACTAGTCACTTTCTGTGATAATTCTAATATTCCTTGACCAAAAAGACAAATATTTATACATCTTTATTTATTTATTATGTAGGTGTAACATATGTGAATTATGCTACTGTACTGTTTTAATTTTGCCCTCAGGCGAATAAAGGTTATCAATCAATCAATCAATCTCTCTTTCGCTTGTTCCATCTTCCCGTCTGGTGCGTGATCCGAAAGATTTGCACCCGCCACGAACTAGAATGGGGTAAAAAAGGCGAAGAGAAAGAGGAAGAAAATCCTGTGTGGTGTTGGCCGTGCACGCATAGTGCTCGTTCGCTCCACGATTGCGACGACAACTGCGTGTACGACGAGTTTGTTGACGCGCGCTCGTGCTCATGTCATGGCGCCCAGTGTCGATGAATAAGCCGATGGCATTCCGACCTTTCCATCGAATCACGCAATTCACCGCTCGACCAGCTAATAGGAAAGCGAGAGCGGGTCGAGTTTTGAGAAAACAGAGAAAAAGCCAAAAAATGTGAAAATAAACCGACGAGAAAAGATAGATATCAAGATGCCCTCCACGGCTAAACGTGACTCGTTAGGTGTGAGTCAAACTACGCAATATCGCGGACACTTCTGTTCCCCCACCCAAAATAGATTGTATCTCTCGAATAAAATCTCGAACGCTATTGAGCCGTGCAAGAAAGGTGCGATTGTTAGGTGGGGTAGTAATAAAGAGGGGGGAAGGTCTGGCTGATATATGGACGGCTCTCGACCAGAACGGTATAAGTTCATTTTTGGCATTTCTGGCAAATGAGCTTCAAAGTTTTCTTGCAATAGAAATATCGGATTGTCGTTTTTAGTGATTATGCTTCATTTATCATGTGATGAGTGTGTTTTTATGACAGTTTTTGCATGGGGCGTGATGATTTTCAATTGTTTACACTTTTTATCAGTTGTTTTGCAATAAAAAATGAACTTATACCGCTCTGTTCCCCAAATTTTCTCGAATTTTTTTCCGGACCAGAACGGTTTAAGTCCATCATTTTTTCTGAAGTGGACTTATACCGTTCTGGATCGGTGACAGTAAAGAAACTAGTCGGCTTTCACCATCTTAGATCGCAAAATATGAAAAAATTGTCGACTTGAACCCTTTTCTATCAATAAAGAACGAAACACTGTGGACTTATACCGTTATTTGCGTAAAAAAAAGTTGAAAAACTCTGGAGGTCAGAACGGTATAAGTCCAAACTTCGCCTCGTATTGTCGATCAAGAACTATGTCTAGGTGTTTGGGAAGATATTCACCAGTGTATCAATGTCCGCTACCCATGAATCACAATCGGTTTAGATCGACAGATCTCACCAAATATGTTACATTCGGAGTACTACGACCGTAATCGATTATATTCTTGAGATTGCAGCCCACGAGTGGGTATCCGAAGGTTTCAGTCAAGATGTATCCATTCAATTAACTTGGTTTACACGCTATAGTGTTTGGGAAGTAATAAAGTACGGAATTTCTACTTGAAGATTCACATGGAGGGAGTTTATATTGAAAAACTCAGAATCAATTAATTCTTCTATTTCAATGTGGAGTTTGAATGAGTAATCAGACTCTATTCAACTCAGCACTCTGAAACAACTAATATTGATAAACAGTATCGAGTGATTGAAATTAAATGCAGGTGGCTCAGTTCGAGGAGTATAATATTTTTACAACAAAATCGACCATAATGAGATTTACTAGTAATCAGCAGGAAAATCGAATTCGGACAATTGGGCGATTACTAATAACTAGAGTGCGAGTTGATAATATTCAAAATAATTTCTAGGAATAATTGCGAATGAAATATGTCTATTCCATGAGAAGGCTAGGTATTTTTCATCATTTACATTGCTCTTACAAGAAGGAACTGTGTAAATGGATTATTGAACCTGTCTGTATCTTCGATGCATTTATTCGGTCCTTTGAGAAGATTCCATCCCTGGAGAAATGATTAAAAACGAGAACCAAAGCGAGTTCAACATCGATCGCTCTATCGATTGAAATTCTTCGATTGACACTGGGAATCCTGTCTCATTATTGACAATGTAACACTGAGTAAGCAGAAGTTCAATTTAGAGCCCTTAGCAAGGTCCCAATGTTCAAACAAGCTCCCGCAGAATGTTATTCCGAGATTTTTCATGTTCATGAGCCTTTTTCATGATGCAAGAGCGGGAAAGAAGCAGCGATGAACTTCGATGTCGACTCGATGCAGCCACCTTCACAACACAGGACACCAATATCCTAGTTTTTGGAGTGTACTATCACTTAATAAGGCCTAGAAAAGTGCGATAACTGGGGATAGAAGGTACGTCCCGTGCCGGTAGAGAGCCGTGTTTTGATGCTCGGGCATGGATTTATACCGTTTTGGTCCCCAGAATGAGTCGAAACTTTTTTCCCACCAAATATTGTCATGGTGCTTGTGGCACCTCAGAATGAATTTTCACCCCAACGGAGTTGTGCGTACATATTTCCACATGTATTCTCTACTGTTTCCCGCGAGGTTTCCCGTCAAAAATTCAATTTTCATCAAAATGGACTTATACCGTCCTGGTCGAGAGCCGTCCATATATTTTCGATACGGAAAACATCTTCCATGAGTGAACGTGCGAGCCTCGGTAAATTGTATAATGGTTTGAGACGAGAAAAATATCCATCGGTCAAAGTGTGTCCGGAGATTGTACACAAAAGATTTATGCTGGTGCGTGAATCATGTGTCTCATTGCGCAATGAGTACATCACTATACGCAAACAATCGACTAGACAAGCCTGAGCTTCCGTATATAACTGTCCGTACGACTGTTAATTCCGCGAGATACAACCAATGGCGAAGTTACCGTGGTCTGAATCAGACGCGCCGCCGTTGAAAAGGCCATTTAGTTGCAGCATCGCTATCCATGAATGATTTGCAATAAAATATGAGCTGCTGATTTCAAACGAACACGCAATCATCACAACAGCGTGACCATTACGCAGCGGGAGCCACCGCACGCTTCAATTTACATTTGACCGCGAATAAGTGGGCACTCAAAATTTGTGATTGATCGATTCGAGTTGTAAGGTTGTATACAGTGCAAGTGTTCACGGCTCTGTACAGGTGGACGAATGAATGAATCGGGTCTTATATTCATGTTCGCTCGCCAGACGGGCATCAGCTGCTTACGGGACCGAGTACATATTGAGCGCGTTGTATCAATCAATCGCCGATCGACAGCGTTGATTGAGAATTGCTCACTTCAAATAAGTAATTGCTTATACAATCCCGCATTGGATTGATGCTCAGCGATTTCAGAGTAATTCATCAATCGAGCAAGCGAAAAATGAAGTCAGACTTGGTGATATTAACTCATGTCGATAAGTCAGTTTGTGAGGCGAGAGCCTCTTCAAGAAACCGTGACATATCAAACATTCTTCGAATGTGCGCAAACCAGGACCATTATTTGCTGATCAAATCATTTATTCCTTCACAGCTGGTTCCCTGCGGGCGTTAGCTGGGATTTCTATTTCACAGCTGGACCTGTAGTACCCTGCAGAATCAATGGATAATGGATAATCTCAACAAATGAACAGATTCTCCGATCCAGTTCATTGTACGGCAATTTAGCAAGAAGCACCTTAAAGATCACGAAAAATCGATTGATTCGGACCTTTAAAAATTTTTTACTCGTGTCTTGGCTCACTCCAGTGGACATTAAAAATGCAAAAAAATCATCCATCAATCAATCACTTGTAACTTAGAGAGGATTTATTCGATCGTAGAGTCTCGAAGAGGATGTTCTAGATCGTCAAGAAATCTGAAAGTTTGGTCTCCTGTAAAATTTTTGTGCGAACCTTTCCATCGGAGTCACGAGCTCTGAAAAGAGACTCATTATTACATGAATTCTTGAGGAGATATCGAGGCATGCGCCTCTTTTATTCCTTCAGCCTCTATTCCCAACCCAAAATACACTCCAAAAATTATTATGCTGCATCATTTCGATGTGGAATTCTCTGATCTTTCAGAATATGCAATCAGATGTAGTCTTTGGTGTAACCCGGGTCGGCTATCTCCCATTTAGTCCTAATTTCGAGGAAAAAGTGAAAAACGATGATATAGGTCATGTCTTCGAGGAAATCTGATGGCATATTCTGAAAGATAAGAGAATTCCACCTCGAAATCATGCATGGAGCATGATAATTTTTGGAGTGTATATGGTCTGGGAATAGAGGCTGGAGAAATGAAAGTGGTGCATGCCTCGGTATCTCCATAAGAATCCATATGATTATGACATTCTTTTCAGAGCTCGTGGCACCGACGTAAAGGTTCGCACAAAAATTTTACAAGAGACCGAACTTTTATTTATACGTCTCGACGCGGAAACGGCATACGCGTCTCGCGCCAAAAACTTTGTTTTTCAAGAAAGCCTTGTTCTCAGCAAAGAAGCAAAGTTCTCGCGAAGAACAAAGATTTTTGGCACTTGACTCACAATACACTATTTTTTGACGACGTACAACATTTTCTGTGAGATTTTACAATCGGATGCCTCCTCTCAAAAAGAAGTGATTGATTAATGGATATTTTTCTTGCATTTTCAATGTCCACTGAGGTGAGCTGAAGAATTAGTGAAGAAATTTTGAAGCACATAGATCGATAGATTATTTGTGATCTTCGAGTTGCTTTTTGCTAAGTTGCCGTACAACGAACTGGGTAGGAAAGCCTGTCCATTTGCTGAGACTATCCATTATCCATTGATTTTGCAAGGTACTGTACTCGCGCGAAAGTGACGTCTGCAGTTGAGAGTGTTTTGACCTACAAGTTATAATTTAGTAGAGACAGCTTAGTCCTGCATATTTGTAATGAAGTAAGGATACCCAGTTTGTTCCTTCCCCTCTTTTGAGCTCAACTTCGCCTTACTTCAGTATTTTCATTAAACGCTCTTATTGCACTATGCCTCGGTATATAGGGTTTCGTTACCATATCTGGTCGTGCAATTACTTTTGGCTTCTCCCTGGTAGAAATTTACTTCGATGTAACACATAAATCGACATAAAATGGCCATTTTCGGCTGAAAATGGCCATTTTATGTCTAATAATGTGTTGCATTAGGATGAATTTCTACCAGGGCTAGTCCACCGCCAACAGCCAATCTTAATAATAAGCAGCATTTCAAATCAGCTAATCACAGCCATAAATATAAGTTCTGATGGTGGAATCTCAGAAACTGTTTCGGCGTTGTCAGTAGTTGAGAGTGACTTCACCAACGCAATTTTCGGGTATTTTAGGTTGTATTTACGCCCAGTTGCGCCAGTGTCTGGTGGCTCTGAGGGCCTGGAGCTCATTAGTCGACGCTCTTATTGCGCTTCACCGACGTTCACCGAGCTTATATATGTTCTCTCCAGACTTGGCTCGTCTATTGTTCCCCAAATTTTCGTGTTCGATCAAATATTAGTAAGCACGTATTCGTGCAGCTCGGGGCTTGGGCGTGTGAGCGCGAGCTAGGGAGGATGTTGGGAGATCGATATCGATGCGACGGCAAAGGTGCCGTGGCACTGAAATTGTGAGCTGTAAGAAATCCAAAAAGACAGATCGATGCACCGAAAATTCTACTTCCCGAATCCGCAAGGGGATAGACTCTACCTTTTTACATTTTCTTTAAATTATCAAAAAATTAGCTCATTCCGCCTATCGTGGTGCGCCTTAACCCTTGCTCGTAGCGACACACTCTTGGTCTAGAGAAATTCAACCCGGTCCAAAAAGCTCTACCACCACGGTTTTCCCCAATTTTGTATTGGGTTTTCAATCATCAGTAGAAATATTTCCCAATCCCAAGCCCTGGTGTGAACGTGCTACAGTATGTCACGATCACAACAGCATCACGCTACAAGCCGCTGTAAATGAATCAGGTGACTGCAGTTGACCATCAGTCAAAACCAAATCACGGAAAACCCAATAGAAAATTAGGGAAAACCGGGGTGGTAGAATTTTTTTTTGGACCGGGTCGAATTTCTCTAGACCAAGAGTGTGTCCCTACGAGCAAGGGTTAAGGTGCACCAGGATGGGCTGAATGAGCTACTTTTTTAGCGATTTTAGAAAATAAAAATAAGTAGAGTTTTTCCCTTTGCGGATTCAGGAAGTAGAATTTTTGATGTATCGATCTTTTTGGATTTTCCACAGCTCACAATTTCGGTCCCAGGGTACCTTTGCCCCATGCGACTGAGTGAGGAGCGCTCATCACCCGTCTTATTGGCGCCGAAATTCGAATACGAGATTGACACCCATAGATCATTCTTCTCTAAGAAACGCGTCGTCTAACATCGTACATTTATTTCCCCAGACGATTTCTGTCGGTCTACCGAGTTCTATCTCCCCAATACCATGTCAAGCCCGACAAGGTTTCTTGATATAGTTCACGAAAGCGTCCCATGAAAATTCTTCTTGCTCACTTATTCAATTTACCTGAGCTCATCTTTGGACCTTCGAAACTCTTTAGGGGGGGGGGGGGCTATTTGTACAATTATTTCCCATTCCTTGAACTTTTAGAAATAGGTAGTAAGATTCAGAAAATGCAGGAAATTGTTTTTATCATTCAGCAAGCACATAACTTATCACTGGTGCGACTTACGAGATATGCGAATACAATGTCTACGAGAACTCACTTCCATCGTTCTAGGAAACACAGATATCAATTGGGGTCGATCCGAATCACTCATTTCCTGTGAATGATTTGTATGTTCAGAAATTTAAAAGGGGCGGGGGGTTATTTTCTTCACATCACAGAATGAAGGTGGAACCACAAGGCGAGCCGCTATAATAGTTGCAGCGACTGGGACAACGACGACAACGACGAAAGTTAAAGAAGGAGTGGATATCGGTCCTCATTCAACATTCAACATTATTATATACCGTACAACTCGATGAACGAGCTTTGAGCATCAGATGGTGTACTCACGAATGCGAGCAGATATCATCTGTTGGCATATAAGACGCTGCGTGGACCTGTAAACTTATCAGACTTGACGCCACTCGGCCACGTGGACGCCGAGAAAGAGCGAAAGAGAGATTAATTAACATCCGAACTGTGGCATCTTCATGGATAAACTCTGTGCGTAATGTGAATCACAATCCGCAAGCGCCATATTCATCACTTGACTCCTCTGCCAATACCCATTATAACCTGTACAATGATGATCACTTCATTTCCATAATAGATCTCGTCGCGCTACAGTGAGGCTACACTCTCGTCGCGTGACCATAGCGCGCCCGGTCGCCTCACGGTAGCGTCACGAGAACGCTACTATCGCGCGACCATTTTCAGCCGGGCCAGAGTTCCAGTATGAAATTTTATATCCAACAGTGAGATTCATTGGTTCTCAAGAACGAAATTTTATATAAAAGATGAAAGTCCACTGACCTCAAAACGAGTACTGTTTTTTTGGTAGTGCCTAGATTAAAAGTTTCTGCCGTTTTGAGAGAAGCCCATGATTCTCCTGGTGGTGGCCATTTCGGTCAGAGGAAGACTCTGATGAAAATACACCGTTCATTTCATTGGGATCGTTGCCGTAACGACGTGGAAGAGTTCTGCAGAACGTGTGATGTTTGCATAAGTAAAAAAGGCACACAACACAGTGGTAAAGGAAATTTCAATGTTTATGGTGGGGGCGTATCGTCAAAGAGAATTCAAATAGACGTCCTTGGATCATTTCTACAATCATCATCAGGAAATAGGTATTCGTTAGAAGCTGTCGATTGTTCACTAGATGTCCATATATTGTCACATTATCGAATAGTACGGCAAAATCCGTAGCTGACGAGCTGATCAATACATCATTCCTGAGTCAGGCGTTCCTCTAGAAATCCACACAGATCAGGAAAGGAAATTCGAGTCACCGATAGGTCGGATATTTTGGAAACCAGAACCACTCCATTACACCCACAGTCCAATGGTATGGTTGAAAGACTAAATAGATCAATCCTTCAGTATCTCTCATTGTTTGTTTCAGAAAACCGGAGAGACTGGGAGAAGCTGATACCATCCTCCCTACTGGCATTTCGATCGTCCCAAAATGAGAGTACTGGATTCACACTTGCTGAACTCCACCTCGGCCAAGACCTTCGGCTTTCTTTGGACTTGGTTCACGGAGTACCACCACCCAGCGTCCGAACATCTACGACTGGGTCCAGCCAAGAACTTCAAGGGAGACTACAAAGAGTACACCATCTGGCTCAAGAGAGAATGACAATCAAGTCGGCAAAAAAGAAAGCACGCTACGACTTGGACGCAAATACGAAGAAGTTCGAAGCAGGACAGAACGTTTGGTTCTGTTGCAAGGCAAGACACCCAAGCTACAATCCTCTTGGGATGGACCGTACCAAGTCCTGAAGAGAATCAACGATAATGTCTCCTGTATCCAGAAAACACCAAGACACAAGAGACGAGTCGTCAACGGAAACCGTCTCGCACCTAACTTGGACAAGGACAAGAGTTACCCCACCTGAGGTTTTTGGCTGGTTTTCCCTTCAAGTATTTCGGTGAATGCTCGGGCAAGGTTTGTGATATCCAGCACATGATATCTTATATCACAAACCCGAAGAACAAGCACACGTAAACCCTCGAACGATAACACCATCAAATCACGGACTTACATCTAGTTTTGTACGATTCTGGCATAAAGATGCGGCGTGAATACTATGTAGTATATTGTGGTGTTTTTTCTTCATCATATAAAAGTTTCCTGGATTTTACATGAGTGAATAAGAAAATAATGCATGGTCTGATTTACAATAGTGGTGGAATGATAGCATGATTTGATTTTCAATAAAAAAGGACATTTGAGTATGTGTTTACCGCGCTGAGAAAGAATTTATTCCTCCATTCACCATCTGTCAAGGGAAGTCCGATTTTTGACTGCGACCCTTAGAGGTGACCAGGGGCCTTG
Organism: Eretmocerus hayati; assembly: GCA_029851415.1. Lineage (NCBI taxonomy): Eukaryota > Metazoa > Arthropoda > Insecta > Hymenoptera > Aphelinidae > Eretmocerus > Eretmocerus hayati. The sequence goes on from CM056743.1 coordinate 113,404,143, forward strand.
GTGGGTAAATTGAGATTCAGCCGACCAGATAAGGCTGGTGGTATCTGGGGGACACTGTTGTAACGAGCTTTTTCAATCCAGTCTATTACATCCTCTTGGCGGAGGTAGTCCAAGAGAGCGCTCTTGAAACACTCACACGGAGCGATTGTCACGTAGATTTGCAAAGCATTAATGAATACACCGGCAGTGTTTACGGAAGATTGGATGTTTGTCGCTGACTGTCAGCGTGCGGGACTAAAAGGCGAAAGTGTATTTTGGTGGATTGTTGGATGTTGTAATGTTTCTTGTAAGTAAGGAGCAGTCTAGGAGAAACTGTGGTTCACCAGCGCGTATCATCTTGAAGGCTAGACAGTCAACAAGATAGAGACGCCTACTTCGGACTGAAAGCCAGTCCAGAGACAGGCGATACGGGGAGACGTGAGTTTTCCACGGTATATTACCGTAGACTTACCTCACACAGGCGTTGTGAAGACGGGTGAGCCGCGGGTCTTCTCGCTATGGGGTGTGTGTCATTGCAGAGGCACTGTAGTCAAAGTGCGGGAAGATAAGGGTGGACACGAGCTTTTCTTTCAGGTCACGAGAAAGAGAGTTGCGATGATAGCGGAGAGAGTATAATGCACCATGAACTTTTTTGGAAATTGCATCAATTTGCGCTTCCCAAGTCGGAGATGTGGTCATGAGAAGTCCTAAGCTTTCGATGGCTTCGGAATACGGAATTGGTACTACTTGCAGTGCGTGGGGTGACCAGACAGAGCTAGCATAGTGTATGATAAGGGTGCCAAAGGTATAAAACCTCCATCACCCCTATTTATCATGATCTATATTATTATATCCATGTGAATTACTGCAAGTATTACATAGGCAGGCACAGAAAAATTTGGTCAAACACGTTAGAGAAAAGGAAAGGTAATCCGGGAGGGGTAAAATCCTCAACATACAAAGAACTAAATAAACCACGAAACTCCAAATCTACGTCGGTTAGTATCATCAAAGATAGGCACGGTAATATCCTGACAGATGGAGAAGACATCCTGAATAGATGGAGAAAACATTATGAGAATCTCCTCAACGTTTGGGTTGGCACTTATGAACCACCCGTCGAAATCCACACGGCCGAACAACAAGTTCCATGTCCTACGGTGCAACTAGTGGTACGTGCTATACAGAGACTGAAAGACAACACTGCCCCCGGGATGCATGGCCTTACCCCCCACCCCCCTCGAGCTCTTCAAATATGGTGGGAGTCGGCTCACGGTAGAAATTCACAAACTGATCGAGATGATATGGTCACAAGAGAAAACACGCGAAGACTGGCTAAAGACAGTTATCGTGCCAATACCAAAAAAGGAGACAAGATGGAATGTGATAATTTCAAAGGATTGTCTCTTCAATCTTCGTGCAGTGAAATTTTATCCCTCCCATATGTTGATTTAAGAACTCAACCCTTACATGGATGGAATAATCGAAGACTATCAGTGTGGGTTTTGACGGAATCGCTCAACTATCGACCAGATATACGCGTTAAGCCGGATAGCAGAGAGAAGACGGGAGTATAGACAACCAGTTCACCACCTATTCGTAGACTTTAAAAAGGCATACGACTCTAGAATAAGATCAAAATCGTATACGATATTGCGTTTGTTAGGCATTCCTGACTAACTAGTGAGGACGATCGCAGTAACGCTGGAGAGAACCTGAGGACAAATCAGTATTGGCAAGGCCCTTTCGGAACCATTTGAAATAATCAGCTGGCTGAAACAGGGCGTTGCGATATCCCCGCCAATTTCCAATTTTCTATTAGAATACGTCATAAGACCTTTAGCTCAAAGTAAACGTGGACTTGGTTCTAAGCAAACGACGTCATCAAACTCCTAGGGTACGCGGAGGACCTGGACGTCATAGGCGACAGCAAGCAAGATGTAGAGGAAATTGCAAATCTCTTGATCTCAAATGCGAAAGAAATAGGCCTTGAGGTAAATGAGTCGAAAACGAAATACATGGCCATGGACCGTAACAACGTGGATGACGGCAGAGATCCTATCCAAATCACGAATTACTCCTTCGAGAAAATCCCCCTCTTCCCCTATCTTGGAACCACAGTTACGCACGATAACAACATAAAAGTAGAGTTTGGTGAAAGAATAAGCGCAAGACATAGGTGTTTTGGCTCATTACAGGAGCTCTTTAGGAATAGGGACCTCTCACGCGAAGCCAAAATAACGATTTACAAAACCATCATACAACCCGTGACTATCTATGGATGCGAGACTTGGTCAATGACTCAGCTGGGTGACGGGGAGTTCCAAGTATTTGAAAACAAAATATTGGAGGGGAATCTTCGAAACAACTATTGATCAAAGGTCGGGAATCCCTGAAATCAAATATAATGGTGAGTTGTTCCAACTCTACCAGTCCCCGAGTATTGTCAATGTCATTAACTACAGGAGGCTACGGTGGATAGGTCATGTAGCTAGAATGAATGAGGAACGTGTAGCACGGGAAGTGCTGGATTACAAGCCAGACTCGCGACGGGTCATGGAAAGACCACGTAAAAGCCTGGAAAAGAGCGGGCTAAGTAAGATAAGAATGACGGGCCGCAATCTCGATATATGGAGAAACCGAGCACATGATAGGAGCGTATGGCGTGGCTGCTGTCAAGCAATCAGAGACTACGGCCTTCCCAACCCAAATATCGCCCGAGCCTAGCGTGAGGCACGTGTGGTGAACGTATCTCTGTAACGCTGGCTGCTCAGTAAGGGCACCTTCGCCCTGTAAAGCGCGTATCGTCTAATACGGAAAAGGACAACTACCGACCTAGTCGAAAGCAACGAGCGTACGTCTGGTGAACGAAACTCAACAGTGCAAACGCCCAAAACAGGCCAACACACCTAGAAACGGCCCACCCTCCTCTCACAAGCTGATAGGCGGAAACACATCCTAGCATGGAAGAATGCTGGATAGGTTTCAGCTGAGAGGCATGCGAGCGGGAGTGTGTGGATTACCGAGGCAATAGACCTCGTGGTCTGAAAGTCTAAACGCGTAGACCTGAGAAAGCCAACTGATGATGATGATGATTAAACGATGATCTATTTATACAAATTGATCATTAAATCAGTATTCTTTAAATCACGGGTGATCTTAACAAGTAACCCTTGCTAAGGAAGCTTCGGAAACAGCATGTTCCATCTGACTATTGGGGACTCGACAATAAGTCCGAGATCTCCTATATTCTCAACTTTGTCTAATGATACATTATTATCAATTGAATAATGGAATTTCAGTATCTCTTTGTTGCGTGTGAAAGATATCGATTTGGATTTTGTGCTATGTAACGTGAGTCTATTTTCAGATGCCCATTTGACAATTGATGCAAGATCTTCTTGCGAGTCAGAGCAATCCTCGTGGCAGTTGGTCGTTCTGTAAACATTTATATGATCAGCGACGATTAGAACTTGGAAAAATTCAACACCAGAAGTAATATCCATCATAAATACGAACAACAATAATGATGGGTCTGGGTGAGATCCTTGAGGCCGTAGCCTTTCTCTGACTATTTTGCCGATTCCCGTCGATCTGTGAAAATTCATACCTCCCTAACACCAGCCATGGCAGCCAGACAAGGTTCCTTGGTACACTTCATACAGGCGTTTCTTAGAAATTTTTTGTTCTCTTGCTTCTTCACGATTCAATAACCAAGTTGTATCGAGCTCATCAAGACTTGAAAATGAAATAGGCAGGAATGGCGGGCCATCGGATTTGAAAAGTCGCGAGATTTTTACCCGTGTTATGGCTCATTTCCGTAAGTGTGAGGTCGGCGTTTACATGCAGTTTGGGGTATTGACATGGTCTTTGCGGTGGTATAACTTGCTGACTTGGGATCACAACCTACTCCAAGTCCAAAGATGTGCTCCCAACAGGTGTGAAACTATCTCTTGTTAATGATACGTGACCACTCTTTTGAAGAAAAAAGATCGCCGACATTTCTCACCCTACGACGACGCAGTCTGACCAATCATATTTCTGTAAACGGCATCTCAATTCTCATGAAAGAGATTAAAATCTATAGTCAGGTTTATGTGCATTGAATCATGTTCGATTGGCAAGTAATATACTCTTTCGGGAAAAAAGTGATCGCTTCACGACATTGTTCTTTGTGGCGCACATGAACATCACCCCTTACAGAGAGCGTCTGGATTGGTTGCGTACTGATTCGCAGAGAATGTACTTCGCAGCTCTCTTGATGCACAAGATCATGCACATGGGTGAATCTGGCTACCTAGCTGCGATGTTTACCAGGTATCAATCTGAGCGCCCTCAGCGTGGTGAGGCAGGAGCTCAGGAGCTCAAAATTCCGAGAATGCGTCTCGATTATGGATTAAGATCTTTCCAAAGTCAATGCGCACGTTTCTGGAATTTCCTCCCTCTAGGACTCCAGCAGGTTGAGGAAGTTTCCCTGTTCAAAGGGGCAGTGAAGGAATTTCTATCAACCCTCCCCCCTATGAGGATTAATGTGGACATAGGGCAATTTTTCAACCTTTAAGGGCTTTCTGAAAGTAATGTGTGATTTTTCTTTTTCACTGTTTTGTTTGTTCATTTCATTTCTGATTTCTCCAAATGACACAACTTTCATGTCAAATTTTATCATAATCAACTGCCAGCCCTTGTTACTGATGATATTTTTATAAATTACTTTTCTTTTCTTCTTTTCGCTTTTTTCGAATGACTTGTCACGACTGTGATAATAAATCCTTGACCAAAATGCAATTAATTAATATATATGTATATGTACATGTTATGTAAATCATTTCTATATTTTTTTCCTACGGGCGAATAAAAGGATATTCTATTCTATTCTATTCTATGAACGTGACGGGTCATACCGATCCAGTTTTGCTCGTGATCTCTCAGTTTTATTCTACTTGACAGCATATAAGTGGATGTGTCAGCCAATATCTCGTTGTTGGCTTGTGCGAGCTATTTTTCAGCATTTTGAGGGATTTTCGAAAATCAAACTGTTGGTATTGCCGTGGAGACTGAGGTTGGAGGGGATACGCGAAACGATCGACCTTCTCATGGTGAGAGCGCCGCGAAACACATGGACGAAAAAATCTGGACTCGAGCATACGCGCCAACACAGGGAAACCGATAAATACGTCTGTAGCTCGATTATTATAAGATGTAGACCTCTCAAATTTTGCGTGGTCAGAGATCACGTATCGCCGATCAATATTACAAACAATAAACACTGTCTCGAGGAACTTTGTCGCTTACTTTTTCCGGAACAAAGTCACGGCGGGCAACGGCAGAATCACACGTTGTTCGTGAATTTTTTTGATTTTATATAGACAATTTTTGTACACATGCGCACAGCACTGGGAAGCTCATGCATTTAGGAGTCTTTGTCTGCAACCTGAAGAAGATCCAATCACTGTGAGCTGAGAATGGACGAGTTGTAATTCATTGATTTTGGGTTCGCGAACGTGGCCATTATACCGGCTGCTCAGCTGCGGCTTGCGTCTTCTGCTAACCTGCGCGGCTTCACCAACTAGCTCGACATTCACCTTGATTTAAATAAATTCAAGTTTTGACGACGATATTCTGCACCCACGATGGGTTCGGGATAGCTTCAGGATTGAATTTTAACGATTGTCACGGTTCGCGATAGCACGAGTGTTTTTTAATCGTTGACAATCACAGCGTGCCCTATGCTTTGCTGCATGGGAAATCCAGATTTTGTATCACATGTGCGGTCCCGCTAGAGTCCGGGAGGCGGCGCGATAGTCTAGTCTCCACGGCAATAGGCTCAGATCTGATGATCTTCTCGAGTTTTCTGATGACGAGTGAGATGCGTCTCAGCGCAGTCAGCGGTCGAGTGTGTGGTGATAGTTTTTTCCGTGTATAGGGTTAGCTGTCCTGGGTTACTTTTTAGAGGGTAAAACATGTAAATTTGAGCCATCTGTGAAAGCTGTAGACCCCACGTATAAACAATTCTATGACATCATTTACGACATATTTTTGCCTCAGCTTTCCGATTGCGGGTTTTGTTTTTCGGTTTTGTGCCACTGTAACCTCAAAAATTAGCAATCAAGTTTTGAAATGGCAATAACTCAAAATTACCTCTTCTTTCAGGTTTTTTGACATCCCCAATCGAAAGACCAGGAAATTTCACATCGAAATAGCTCTAGAAAAAATAGAGGTCTTTCGATTTTCACTAGGAGTAAAGCAACGATGAACGTACGAGTGGTCATTCACGTACTGTTTACCTTTCGCAGGCGTTCTGGGCCGTTCAATTTGACGCAGGGAAATGATCAATCGAGACATCTTCGACGTACTTTTTCCTGGTCTTTCCGATGGAGAGCTCTGTTTATACATTTTGATTCAACATAACCTCAAAAAACGTGAATCATGCATTGAAAGAATCTTAACTCAAATCAACCCACTTTTTCGTCTTTTTGATGACATTATTTGGGGGATTAATTCATTTTCATGATGGAATATTGTTTTACGATTGGTTTCCTCACTATTTTCATGGAAAATAAGATTATGATGGAGAGAAGCACTTCTAATGCCACGCGTACGCCGAGGACTCAGTTGTTCACTGCTTCCTTTTTCGTAGAAGCAGGAATTTAGTCATTTGGACTCTATTCCATCAGTAGAAATTGTGAATCACACCAAGGATCATCAAATACATTGAGAATCGTCCATGCTCCCGAATCAGGCTATCGAAAACACACGAAAATATGTTGGTTTGAGTTCAAATATTTTCGACGTAAAATTTACGTTTTTTGAGGTAATGTTGAACCAAATTGGAAATAACGGAGCTCTCCATCGGAAAAATGAGATAAGCATAAGTCGAAGATGCCTGCATTGATTATTTCTCTGCGTCAAATTGAACGGACCAGAACACCCGCGGAAGGTGAACAGCACGTAAATGACCACTTCTATACTCTCATCGTTGCTTTACTCCTAGTGAAAATCGAAAAACCCCTATTTTTTCGAGAGCTATTTCGATATACAATTTTCTGTTTTTTTGATTGGGAATGTCAAAAAACCTACAAAAAGGTGTAATTTTGAGTTATTGCCATTTCAAAACTTGATCGCTAATTTTTGAGGTTATGGTGGCACAAAACCGAAAAAAACCATCATCGAAAAGCTGAGGCAAAAATACGTCGATAATGATGTCATTGACTTTTTTATACGTGGGATTTACGGCATCCACAGATTGCTCAAAACTACATGTTTCATCCTCCAAAAAGCAACCCAGGGCAGTTGACGTATTTTGCCCCGTATGTAGGAATAGCATTGCTGTTCATATGGCCATTTCCGGGTTTCTGTATCCCACCTCACATCGTCTCATGAAAATTGTTTACGCAAGTAGGTCTGAGTTGTAGATACCGATGACTGAAAGTATGTAAAACCCAAGTAGGCGTGAAACAAGTTTTCAAAATTTCTTTCCTCCGAAATCACCAAATTTCGTGGATTTGCTCATATATGTTCAACAAAAGTTAGCAAATTGGTTACTGCGGACTCGTTTCTCATGAAGTTGTGTTCTTCAGAAATTATATTCAAGATCAAAGTATCGGTTCGTTTTTGGGTTACAAGAAAATCAAGAATCTTAGGAATAGCAGAAGTGGTTACAACAGGGTGATAGTTTTCAATATGTTATTCATCGACATCTTTGCAAATCCGGGAGACGTGCGGGAGTTTGAACGCAAAATTGCAAGATCTAACGAGGTATTGAATAGTTTTAGCAAGGAAATATCCGAGATTTTGAGAGCAGTTTCTCAAAAATCCATGATCAGGAGATGAGATTTATACTGACGAAATAACTAGGCGAAGCTCTTCTTCAGTAACAACAATGTTATCTAGCAATGCTTCCGAGTCAGAGTGAGAGTTGCAATTTAGCTTCAATTCTTCAAAAAACTGATGAAAAATGATCACAAAAATCCAGTGATTTCTTCACCAGTGTTGGAGACTAGATTCTTCAGAAACATGTGATTTGGACTACTATCAGATTTCTGTGAACGATTGGCAAAGGCCCAAAAAGATCTAATGTTGGTTTTTGCAAAATATTCAACTTCGTCCAAATAATTCCCTTAATTAATAGTGTGAATATTCAGTGCAAGTATTTAGTGGGATTCGGTTATGACGAATCCAGTTGTAACGAAAATTCGGTTATAATGAACTCATTTTAGTCACTCATCTACTTTTAACAATACATAAACCAATACAATTGATTCCGGCTGTAACGAACTCCGGCAATTGGCTATGGAAAGTCCGAGTTCCAGCGCCTCTAATCGGCAGGAAGCAGCAATGCCACGGGAGGTAGCAGCCGAACGTGTTTTCTGCGGGCTTCGGTTTTCTTATGCTTCTATTAGCTCAACAACCATAGCTCGAACGTGGCAATAGTATGCTGGGAAATAGTAGGGTTTTCAAATATAAGAGTTTGAGTGTTCGTGAGCCTGAATCCGAGCAAAATTGTCGAAATTTTGGCCTGTATCTGATGCATGGGCGTCGCAGCCATCGCTTTCTGCCACGACTCACCCCGATACTTCTTTCGCTTCGGGCTCCGAAACTCCTTCAAAAATGGTCTAATTGACATGCAAGGTAGCTCCAATTCTTCATCTAGCGAATTTTTGCCTCTCGAAGTTCGTGAAAGTAAGCGAGAAAGTTGTTAGACTTTCAATCGCAGAGATTGTGAGCTATCTTGCATGTCAATCAGACCCTTTTTGAAGGAGTTCTAGAGCCCGAAGCGAAAAAAGTATCGGTGTGAGTCACGGCAGAAATAGTGGTTTGAGCGATGGCCACGACGCTTGTGCATAGAGCATAGATAAAAATTTCAGCTCAGTTGCCGCTTAGAAGCGCTGGGACTCACTTCGATCGGCCAATGAAGAAGTCTAGCTATAACGAAGAAATTTCTCGGTCCCTTGAAGTTCCTCATGACCGGACCCCACTGTAATTTACTTCGAAAAAACGAAGACATTGACAAGTGCCCCGGCTGGTGTGAATCACGGGGTCCGAATATGACCTGGAATTCGCTGATCCCCTGTGTTCATTCTCTCGTCGGTTTTGACTCGGGTCGAGCGTCAGCGGACCCGGTATCGGACTGTTTGGCCACCATGGTCTCATGTGCTCCCAGCAAAGCGAGTCTTTTCGCTCGTTAGAGTCCGTACAGATTCCGGGCTCGTTCGGCCTCGGCTTGGCTCGACGGCCGCTTTGCGCCCCGTATCGTGGGCGGCTTTGACCAAGTAGCTCCGGGTGTCTCACCGCGAAGTCCCGCGTGCAAAGGTCCGAAGTCCGAGCTTTAATGACCACGCAATGACTCGACATTGAAGAACGAGTTCGTTGGACGGTTTTGGAAGCAGAAATTGGGACGGGTACTCGAATAACTCTGATTCTTTTGATATAAAATTGCGACTTGGCAACCGGAGTGCGAAAGACAAAAATCACACAGATGCGACAATCCATTCTCCCGCGCACGAAAGTATAGAAATCGGAACGAGGAATGCGCGGGAGGTCGTGACAGAAGAATTAACTCACGACACGTGGATCACTAGGCAACGGCACGACCGTGCGGTGGGCAGACCAGACCTGAAGGCGTCTGGATATCGGTTTTGAGAGGAGGCCCCCAGAAGAGGTGTTCCCAGCAAGCCAGCCGAGGCCGTGGTGTAGCACCGGGTACGAACCTGGGGAGACTGATGATCAAGACCTGACCGTGAGGGTTCATATTGCCCAATTCTTGTCGATTCTCTTCAAAATTCCAACAATTCGGATGCGTAAAATGCACGCCTCATCAGGGGAAACAAGGAGAAATATAAGTATGTAGTAACTTGTTAGGCCGTGACGGTAAATTTTAAAAAGTGGTGTAATTCGTTCATTGAAAGTAGGGGATGGTAGGCGTGATAGACAAGAGCTGCTGTGCGTATATTTTTCGAGTTCTTTATTTGAATAATAAAAAAGATCTACATATTACTTTTGTACATATTTATGAGTGACAGGATCGAACAAAGTTAGTGTACGTCCAATGACGTAAACCTACTCTCCTTTGGAATCCTGGATCACGAATGGCCCCTTGGATTCTGGGTGACGGATATCACCGCAAGTACTGAATCAGGAGTATAACCATGAGTATGGATCGCGAATTACATCTTGAGGATCATGAAATCACCTCGATACTAGATTACGAGTATCACTACGATTACTAAATTTCAAGTCACGACGAATGGTACCTCAATATTTGGAGCACACCTATCGCCGTGAGCACCGAATCACGAATTCCACTCGGGGTACTGGAGCAGGAGTGAAACTTCGACTACTGGAATACGAGTATCGCCACGAGTACATAATCACGAGTATAATCTTGATTAGTGGATGTGACAAATCTCAATATGAGCTAAGCATCGAAAAATATCGAATCGGCCAAACGTACCAGCTGAATTTGTCGTTCAATGGGTACGCTCACCTCAAAGATCGATATTCCTCGATTGCGTAACATTCCACGCCCTCGAAAATCGAGATACATCAATTTGTCGAACAACCCGTCTCCTTACACCCTCTCAGTCACGCGAATATTCGCCTCTCGTGAGATATGATACTCATAAGTTGTTTCCAGCAAGCAATGTACATAAAAATTGCCATAATCTCATAAATTCCATTTTTCCAGGTAAGAGAAACTCACACAAGTGCCTTAATTTCATTAGCTCCATGGTTGGTGTTGAATCAGATTTTCCTCAGGAAAATTCCATAGTAACGAATGCCGTGGAATCTGGGGTAGATAGGAAAGAGTATTGTTTCGAGTGGAAACTGTAACCTACTGTATTGATCGCAAGTACTCACTTACGGATCGGTGACTGAGAAATTACTGAGCGAGTGTGAATCGATTTCGTGCACATGTAATAATGATCGGAGTTCGCACGTCTATTTGTACGGCAACGAATGCATGGATGGTTTTCCAATCTCGAAGCATATACTCGCTGGCGGCATTTGCATGATAAACTGCAATCATACGTAATGACCGCAAGTCGCATACTCGAGCTGTAATATGCAATGATATAGTAGCTGTATTCAAATTTGCTTCAAGACACATCATTTCGATCCAGTTGATAGTTTTTACTAATTTTGCTCAAATCAACGTGCGAATCATAGTAATTGTGCGCTGAGTAATTGTGCGCTGATTCATCTGTCCCGTTCTAGGCGATAACAGAAACGAATATAGAGTTTCAAGACGTGCATTCCTTGATACCATTTCGTCGTTCTCTCAATTTCGACATCATTTTTTAATCTTGTTGTTGCTGAAGTGATTCGGACTATTCTATCATCACAGCCAAAATAATTCGATCGTCAATATCGTTTTACGGTAATGCACTACTTTCACACGTCAAAAGCTCAGGACGGGATATTCCAGACAAGCCAACCCGCCTCTGTGGTTTTGCGGTGTTGGCATGGGGCAATTTTTCGGTTCCTGGCTTGGTCGCATACAGGCATGCGACCCGCGTGGGCTTGAAATGCAATTTCGTGCAACTTGCACTGATTGGCCACCACACAGTCTTAGCCACTGCTTTTATGTACGGTTCGGCGAGTTTTTAAGTGCTCATGGGTCAAACGCGAGAGTACTAATTACTATTTATATAGAGACTACTGCATGAGGAGTCTTGGGCATTAAGTCTGACATGTGATATCCTTGTCGATTTTACGGTCCGGCTTGCACATTATCTTGTTGTTTATCTAGTTTTCGATGAAATGTCCTCAATGAGATCAGCAGAACGTACAGCTTCCATACAGATTTACAACAGCTGCGTAATTCCCCTTCGTACACAGGACTCTCGTAAGTTCTTCGAGTGAGATTTTCCACTCGGGTCCCGAGTGAGAGTCCATCTCACTCGATAAAGAGTCAGAAATTAAAAATCAAAAATCTCACTCGGAAGTTTGAGTGACATTTCACTCGTATGAAAGGGTGAGACGTTCCAATCAATTTTTAGGTCATATTTTACCGCTCGTTTGTTACTGATGGATCAATGCGTAGTCTGAAAAGAGGAAGCTGGTAGGTTTTTTTCAAATTTTTGTTGAAAATCTGAGTAAAAATTTGTCAATATCCCTTTTAAGAAATGTCGAACTCCAGCCTGATATAATATGAAGTCAAAAATTTCATCAGCTCATTAATGTCGAAGCAATAATGCCCTTGCCCCGAAAAAATTTGGGTTTCACTCCTGTAATTCTTCTTCCCAAAACAATGGCTAGTTTCCATATTTTCTCTCTTAACTTCTCCGAGTGAGATTTTTCACTCGGATTCCGAGTGAAAGTCCATTTCACTCGGTGAAGAGTCAGATATCAAAAAAATACAAAATTTCACTCGGAAGTTCGAGTGAAATTTCACTCGGATGCAAGAGTGAGACGCTCAAATCAAATTTTAGGTTATGTTTTGCCGCTCGTTTGTTACTGATGGATCAATGCGTAGCTTACAAAGAGGAAAATAGTAGATTCCCTGCAATATTCGTTGAAAAACTGAGCTAAGAAATGTCAGTATCCTCTTCCATAAGTTTTATAAATAATTAACCCTATTAATATAGAAGCAATGCACTGTTACCGGAGAAATGTAGGTTTCACTTTTGTTATTTCTCGAGTTATTTCTTCACCCGAAACAATAGCTAGTTTTCATATTTCCATTTCCACTTACGACACGTATAAAGTTATACGGTGCATCATTCACATAACACGGTGCTATGGACCTCCGATGTCAACAGCAGCAGTAGCCCAGTGGAGAAGCAGTCCGATTTACAATCATGACATCTGACTTCGAATCCCCGCACTTCCCAAATTACAAAAATGTCGAAGTGACCATGCCGCCACAGGCGAAATTGATTTATTTCTTTTTTTCCAACCTCCGGATGATTAATAATAATTTATTAATTTTATAGCCCGCAACGTATTGATTAAACGAAAATATTCAGTTTCAGCTAAATAACATTTGGATTCACTCGGATTCCCCGAGTGAAAAATCTCACTCTTTTTTCTGGGTGAAACTCACTCGGTACCGAGTTCCCACGATTTCACTCCGAACTCCGAGTGAGATTTCACTCGGAAAAGTTAAGAGGGTTCAATGCCATAAACGGCACGTATGAAGTTACACGGTGCATCATTCCCATAAGAAAGTGCTATAGAACGACAATTACCAACAGCAGCAGTAGCCCAGTCGAGAAGCAGCTCGACTTGTAATGGGGACAACCTCACTTCAAATCTTCGCATTTCCCATATCATGAGAAAGTCGAACTTATCACGTTATTCTGGTGGAGTTGCTTTTTTCCTTCTCTCTTCACCTTCGGATGATCAATAATAATTTATGAATTTTATAGACCGCCACGTATTGTTTGAATGAAAATATCTAGTTCAGCTGAATAATGTTTGGATTTACTTGGATTCTCCGAGTACGGTACCGAGTTGCCACAATCTCACTTGAAAAAGTTGAGAGAGGATATTTCCTCCCAGGAGTCACTGATACCTTATGACATTATGAGTTGATTATTGAAGTATCAAGTCTCTGTTCTAAGAGATAAACAGACTTGAACTGCCATCTCTTACAGGAACCATCTATCCAACCGTGAATTCGTATTGATTTGGATTGTGACACGATAATCGAAAGGGTTAGGGATGCACTCTGCTAATGTAAGGAGAAATAGAAGAGGACAACGGCTTGTTCCGATTTGCCATAACCAAATGAGAAAACCGACCCGGGAGAGTTCGTATTTTATAGTTGTGATAAAATCAATGCACGTGGAATGAGATTCTAGAATGGGCCTGTTCTCGACGGTGTCGTTCAATGCTCAGATTCTCACCTTGAAGCAATTCAATAGTGCAGTCGTAGGAAATTGCATCTGTGAAGAAGAAATATTTCTTAAAAATGAAAGGAAAGCAGGATCTGGCTCATGAACGAAGATTTGAAGAGAAAGAGAGTTGTAATATGAATAGACGCTAGGGACCAAGGGCTCAAAAGTTGGGGCACACGTCTAACCACAGGAGACTGGAGTTACATAATGAGCTGGCGCTTCAAGAGCTGTTGATGTAGCGGGGCGGCACTTGGCTATTATACTGTGGCTTTTGCAGCGGCTAATTCTCAGGAACAACATGATGAACTGCAACGGGAGTCTCTCACAATACTTGCTCGGGGGTGGCCCACAAGCCGCAGCGTACCTGTATTGGGTTGGAGTGTGGCTATACAACTATTTTGAGTGTACCGTTTTGTGCGAGCGCAGGGCATAGAGGGACGTCGCTCTGAGACAAATTTTCTGTGGTAAAGAAGCGTAAATAAGGTATAAAAGATATCAAATTGGTACAGAGAAAACTGCATAAATCAAAAATATGGAAGAGGAGGCACGAATGCAGTCTAAATAGAGAATTTATGAGCGAGAGTTTCGTGAACAACAAGGAGGGCGTAACGTTTGTCCCTTTCCAAGACGGCATGCAGCTTTCGTTGCACACAAAACGCACTTACCTACATGCTCCGTCATTTTTCTCCACATTCAAATCTTGACGGTTCCAACAAACGCTAGAGCGTCTTTTCTCTCTATGGTGCTCTAGTTGCGGGTTTCGTTCAAAATATGATGCATCGCTCAAGGAGCTGAATACAAAATTTATGACGCGTTACAGCCGCAAAGAATGAATGCCTCTATTTCGAGCAGTTTGAGCGAATGGGCGTGATGTGTTTCAACCCCTGCATGACATGGGATTCGATACTCTCGAGTGTTCCCTAGAATCTTCGTTAGCCCTCTCATTTATACTGCTCATCCTTGCGCTGGGGTGGGATGACATCGCTCCACTTGAAAATAATACCAAGTCTTGACTGACCGCGTTGGTGAGAAAAGTGGTGAATTACAAGGCTGCAAACCGGCACAATTGACAGGTTCTCCGTCATTCCTGTTACAAAAACAGAGGTTCCTTTTGAATGAATTCCTGTCACTTGCGCAAAGCTTTTTGGTCTGTGGGAATTATAATTTTGTTTCATATACGTGTCCTCTATTGTCAAAGATCCGCCGTTGAAGGGTGGTCGTACTTTCCCCGAGTGGCTCATTTTGATTTTCGACACGGTCACCTCCGTTTGATGTGTCACCCTTATCGCCGCTGCAAAAAGTGCCCTGAAGTCAGGCTCACCAGGAGAGTGTTTCAGATCCGGATCACGGATTTTGCTAAAACTCTGGGAATAGTCTTCTATGAGAACCAAAAGATGAAACCCAAAATTATAGACCCTAACGCTCAAGCGTTTTTGAGCTACAGCCAATAACATTAGCATTGCTCATATAGGCCAATGTTAAAAATCATACATATAGGTATACCTGCAATGCTAATGTCCTTGGCTGTAGCTCGGAAACGCTTGAGCGTTAGGGTCTATAATTTTGAGTTTCATCTTTTGGTGCTGAAAGGAGACTATTTCCAAAGTTTCAGCCAAATTCGTGACCCGGACTGAAACACTCTCCTGGTCAGTCATGTATCATGAAAGTTAAATTTGATTCCCGGACATCAAAGCAGTAATTTATTTCTATCTCATGGATGATGAAATGGGAAGGTACTACAATCAACCTTATCATGAACATCATTCCACCCGCCTGTTCGAGCAAAAGTGGCACACCTGCCCCCGGGAAAAAGAAATTCTCGAAGCTAGAAGTTAACAGCAAACAAAAACTTCGCATGATGGTCTCGTGCTCGGTCTACAACCCGATTCATTTCATTTCTCTGCCATGTTTTATCAACTCAAACTGATGAACTATGACGTTATTATACCATTCGCCACTGTTCGAACAACTTCATGCCAACTTTGTTGATATTGTTGAACTTGCCTCTTGCATATCACATGACTTCTTCTACGCTGTAAAACAAGTTCCGAAAAAATCACTACGCTAAGAGTAGGTGATCACTACTGCGACATTGAAAATTTACAATTTTGGTTGGCGATTTCCATTATTAGAGCCATATAATCACTAGCTTCAATTCTAAATTTACAAGATCGCAGTAGTGATCTCCTACTCTTAACGTAGGTCGTCCAATTTTCTACTCTCGGCGTAGTGGTTTTTTCGGAACTTTTTTAAGAACTGACTCGGACGCCATCTTACGGGGCTCGAACTTGCAGATTCCATTCGCTATTTGTTAGATGCATTCAATCCATTATAATGCTCATTATAGCTTTTTGAATCTCTATAATCATTGTAGTACGACCAAAATTACCTCGGAATGTTATAAGGGATCCTCCTAATCTGTTCACTCAGTCATAGGATAATAAAATAAATAAAAAAAAAATTTTTAAGGCAAACGCTTTTATGAAGGCTCATCTTTTGTACTAGTGAGAAGTTGTTCGTTGTAGTTCTCTTGTACGCTAACACTTGAACATAATTCAACTCACTATAAAGTGAAAAATAAGTGGAAGTCTAGTGATCAATTGTATTACAACTTAATGAAAGGACAATACTGTGGAGTTGAAGATGATTCTCCCAATCCCTTATTAAATACTTTTTAAATTCTCACTTGAAACCGTTGAACAAATGATCAGAAATGCTGAAAATATTACCACTTTGAAATGTATATATCATGAAAGCGTGGGGTAGCCATGAAGAGATTGCAATGTACTTCTCCTTTCCATGGCACCCCACGCTTTCATGATATATAAATTTCAAAGTGGTAATATTTTCAGCATTTCTGATCATTTGTTCAACGGTTTCAAGTGAGAATTTAAAAAGTATTTAATAAGGGATTGGGAGAATCATCTTCAACTCCACAGTATTGTCCTTTCATTAAGTTGTAATACAATTGATCACTAGACTTCCACTTATTTTTCACTTTATAGTGAGTTGAATTATGTTCAAGTGTTAGGGTACAAAAGAACTACAACGAACAACTTCTCACTAGTACAAAAGATGAGCCTTCATAGAAGCGTTTGCCTTAAGAATTTTTTTTCATTTATTTTATTTTGCTCTTTTTAGTTGAAGTCAATCTGATAGCACCCATGGATTTCATCATTAGTTCTGTCTATCCACTCATTTCACATCTTGGATAACAAGTTACTTTTGGGAATACCAACTGATTAGAAGACTCGATAATGTCCCTTTCTGATGAACAAATGAATTTGATTCTTGGACATCTCCATTGCCAAGTAACTTTCGAGAGTAGTCACAGAACATGCACATTCAGTCAAACCCCTTTATTATAATACATGAATATCAGCGTGGAGTTCTGCTAGAACTTATTTCTTAAACATCATCCTAAAGCTTTCTCTATCCGCCATTTTTTTGAGATTTTAGACTGTTGGTAGTTTCTAGGGTTTTCCATGAACTTGAAATATCTCACCTGATTCAAAAGTTTGAAGTTGGTACTAAATATAGTTGAGTCGTCCCCCTGTGAACCTGGCCCGCCAAATTGGGCCAAAATATGCTTGTGGTAGGCCGGAATTTGCTGAATTTGCTTGTCCAAGTCTCGAATTTTGGGCCGGCTGCGTTTTTGAGTTACGAGCCCTCAAAGTAGCCCAATTCCACCCCCCACTCCTCCTTCCGTGCACTTACAGAAGTGCCCAGATCTCCGCAAATTTAGCTGCTGGAGGGACGCACGCGGGCTCAAATTGAAGCTTGAATTTTGGGCCACCACAAGCAATTATAAAAAAATCGAAGTAATTACGTTGAAGTACCAAAAAACTCGCAGTGTCCCCGTGTATAAGCATACGGGCGGGTGGTCGGCGGAGAGGGGACAGTCGAGGGAGAAGAGGAGAAGCCCCGCGCAGACGCATCATCGTTCAAAAAACTTGTCTGCTGTGCTGATGTGATTGTCGTCGTCGTGGTTATCACGTTGTGTTTACACCGGTACCGAAGTCGACGAGCACCCTGGGCACTAGCCCTGGACTCTCGGTGCTCTTTGGATGAATGCGTGTGTTACAGGGAGAAGCTGCGTGTCATCCTGGACGACGTCGCCAACATGTGCTGTGTGCCTGTGCACCACGACGTGACGCCCGGGGCTCCACGCCCGACCTGGTGCACCGGCGGTGATCTTCTATGTGGATTGAGCATATAAGATTCAATTCAAAGGCCTGGGAGCTTCAGAGTCAAATTCTTATCTTTTCGATATTGGGAAATTGTCATCCAAGTTCCTGGTGTTAGATCTCTATTGCATACTCTTCCAAACAAGGAGGCAGGAATTCCATCACTTAAACCTGCCATCTCATCATGCATCAATAGCATTTCAATGAAAAGAATAACCCACTACTTGATCGTTCAATCAGTTTGAAGTGTAATATTAGTGATGCAAAACTTGAGTGACTCAATATTCTCAGAAGCGCTTTGACTCCTACAATTTCCAAGATGAAGATCTGTTTGGAGTTTCTTCAAAGCTTGAAAATGAGAACTTGTCATTGTTAGTGTAGGGATAAGATCATCCTGCCAAATTTGGATGTTCTGATATTCTTTAGTTCAATTCTACAGTAAACGCTATATCATTTCACTCACAGTTCTCATTTGAGTGATTTTGAGTGAGTCTTACTCATCTGTCATCATTTGAAATACACTTACAACGGTGAATCTTTTATCCCTGCATTACAACACCCTGTACTTCGCTTGCACTTCGACTTTTATTTTCGTAAGCAGGGCTAGAATATTTTCCCAGTTGTACCGAGTACTAGTGAAACAAGCAAATATGTATACTTCTATCTAATTTCAAGACATGCATATCTTCCAGTACTTTTGCTTTTTGTATGACCGATCTTATCCATAATATGTTCTTGTAACGCGAAAATTTCTGTCCCTGACTTACAAAACCCCGTACTTCGCCTGCACTTCGACTTTTTTTCTGTGATCGGGGACAGAAACTCTTCTCGATTATATTTAATTTCAGCAACACAACAAATTTTCGTTCTTTGTATCAAATCAAAGCCGCGCATGATTTTCGAATGTTTCGACTTTTGTCCTACTAAAACGTAGATATCCCTGAAATGCAAAACTTATTGTACCATGTGTAATATCTTAACAGAATCTCTCAAAACCTTACAGAATGTCACCAGTTACCTTTATGTAGCAGGATTTCAAATGCCAAACTGAATTAATGGTTGATAGAGCTGTGCTTAATTCATATACTTGCTGTTATTCCTTTGTAATTGCTTATACACCAGACGGGGTTCTACCCCAAGGTGAAATAAAGAACAATACATACATACATACATACATAACAAACACATTTTTTCTTGATCTGCTAGCTCCTAAGGCTTACATGTGGCCCGCACTACTCCAACACGACATTTTTTTATGGTCCCTGATGAAATTTCCGTGAGTAGCGGGGCAGGAGGATTTTATATACTTATTGGGACACACAATTTTGTTTAAATAATGTGTATATATTCTTAGTTTGAAAAATACATATGAAAAGACGCCTAGAAGGAGAAACGTAGATGGTCATACAGATGTGCATACATAAGCATACAATTCAACACACGTACCTTTTCAATCATAGATCATTTATAAAGGACTTCCAAATCCGACAGACAAGGGATGTTTATAACATCCTTAGATTATTTCTTACAAAATTGAGTCCAGCAGGACCTCAATATACAGACGTTACATTGCAGACTGACTTGTACGCATATCAAGTGTACCCTTACACAGACCTAGGGATAAGGCTACGGCTACATGTGCGTTTCCCTCTAGAGGCGCGAGATTCAAAATAATTAATATTCAACACTCCTCCTTAATTATTTTGCCCCTCAATTGCTCAAAAATTGCACGAGTTAAAGGCTTAGTCAATATGTCAGCCAATTGCTCTGAACTTGCGAGGAATGTCTATATGTTTCTTGCCCTTAGTGATTTTACCTTCATGAGCATTTCGTAACATCAAAATTGCTGAAATATTATCAACGTGAACATCGGTCGGCTCATTCAGGTTTACAAATCCAAGTTCGTTTCCTATACGTCTAATCCAACAGATATCATCAATAGAACTTACAGCAGCTCGATATTCAGCCTCAGCTGTGGAATTTGCAACATGACGTTGTTTTTGGGCATACCATACAATAGGACCACCTCTCAAAATAAGTACACCACTAGTAGATTGACCAGTTATTCTATCTCCTCCATAATCAGAGTCAGTATAACATAACAACTTTTCATCTCCATCAAAGAAAATTCCAACTCCGACAGTACCGACTAAATATTGAAAAATATGTTTTACCATCTTCCAATTACTTGTCATGGGCTTACTCATAAATCTACTCATATAGTTCACTGCAAAACTGATGTCAGGACGACTAATTGTAGCAAGATACAAAAGGCTACCTACAGCCTCACGATAACGATTGATTTTGTTCAATGGCTGATCATTTTCAAAATATTGCTCATCCGTCACCATTCCTCTATCCATGGCAGTGAATACAGGATTTGAATATTGGAATCCAAAACGTTCAATAATTTTCTTTGTATAAGCTGCCTGATTTACAAAAATACCGTAAGGTTTGATTTCAATGTTCATTCCCAAATATGTCAAATGATCACTTGCCGCAGTGTTAAAAGTTATCTCAAATTGCTCATTAATCTTTTTCAAAATAACCGTCATTTCAGATTCTTTCTTTCCCACCATCATTCCATCATCCACAAATATAACAATGATAATACTCCTATCTTCATTATAATACACGCAAGGATCATCATCGGTGCATTCAAAACCCAACGTTTTCAAAAGACTTGAAATTTTCTCATTCCAATTTTTGGGTGATTGTTTGAGTCCATACAGACTTTTCTTTAATTTCCAGACTCGACCTGTCCCGTCATCAAAGCCTTCTGGCTGTTCCATATAAATATCTTCATTCAACTCACCATGCAAGAATGCGGTTTTTACATCAATAGTCATAGTTTTCATTTTATTCGAAGCTGCAAGGCTTAATAGAAGACGAATTGATGGGTGTCTTGCTACTGGACTGAAGGTCTCAAAATAATCAATTCCCTCTTCTTGTTCAAAACTTCGAGCTACTAATCTGGCTCTACGGGTTCCATCTGGTTTTTGGCGTAGCACCCAACGACAAGACAGTGGTTTTACACCCTTTGGACATTCGACTAATTCATAAGTGTTCATTCTGATCAAGGCGGTTACTTCATCAGACATTGGTGTGCACCATTTGGGATCTTTCAAAGCTACAGATACAGAAATGTTTTCTGCATCTGCAATCATTGCAGTATTAAAACCAGATACTTTCTTTCTGACTATATCGTCAGTTTCATAATCAGCATACTTATTTGGCATTCTTAGGTTTCTACGATCCCGTAAATTTACAGTATTTGGATCAACATTTGGTTCTTCCTCTTCCTCTTCCTCTGACGTTGTAGTACTTTCACTTGTATCAGACTCGAAAGATTCATAGATTGAATTATTTTCAGACTCATCTCCAGAGTTTTCATTCTCATCATGATTTAAATGAACTTCAATTTCACTCAGACTCGATTTTGATTCAAATTTTTCATCAAAAATAACATTTTCAGAACTTAGTACGCTTTGCTTTTCACGGAAATAGACTCGATAGCTTGATGACTCTGAATCGTAACCTACGAATATACCTTTTAAAGATTCCTTATCTAACTTGCTTCGCTTATGTTCTGGCAATAAAACATAACAGTCACTTCCAAAAATTTTAAATTTGGTGACACTCATCATACGGCCAAACCATAGGCCAGCCGGGGTTTTGCCCTGCACAGAACTAGTACCGGTTTGGTTTATAGTGAAAACTGCATAATTTACTGCTTCTGCCCACAAGTTTTGGTCTAAGTTTCTTGCTTGAATTGCACTTCGTGCTGCTTCAACAATGGTCCTCATTTCTCTTTCAATACGGCCATTTTGCTCTGGTGTGTATGGATTTGACTTACTGTGCCATACTCCCAAACTTTCTAACAAACTCTGCGTATCCTTATTCTTAATTTCCTTCCCATTATCTGACTTCAGAGTTTTTACTTTTCTATCAAATTGATTTTCTGTCATTTTCAAATAGATTTCTAATTTTAAGGCTGCCTCGTCTTTGGTTTCGAGGAAGTAAACAGTTCTATAGTGGGTATAGTCATCTTTAAACAACAGGAAATATTTTGCTCCTCCTAGTGATTTGACATTCATTTCACCGAGATCTACATGTACTAAATCTAAAGGTCTCTCGGCTACTTTGTCGTTCTTGGGATGCGAGACACGATGTTGTTTTCCATAAACACAACCTTGACAGACATAATCATCCCAATCTTCGACATATCGAATACCGCTTCTGTCCAAAACATTTTTCACATACTTGACGTTTTGATGAGCAAGTCGCTCATGCCACTGTTTGATTGAAATACTAGCCAGACATCTTTGAATTTGCTTTCCTTCATTGTTACCTCTGCGAAACATAAATCTAAACAAGTCTCCTTCTCGTTCGGCTATAGCAGCTACATCATTACACGAATTCATAAAAATAGATTTGTGCAAATCGGCTTTCTGAACATAACCTCTGTCAAGTATTTTTGAAACAGAGACCAGATTAAAAGGCATTTCTGGCGTGTACAACACATTCTCTAATTTGATTGGATACCATTCTTTCCCGTTAAATGCTTCTAACTCTATATTGCCCATTCCAATACTTTGAATTATTGTGGCATCTCCAATGACTATTTCAGCTGGCTCATTAAATTCAACGTAATCAATCATCCACTCAATGTGGGAAGACATATGCTGTGTCGCTGCACAGTCTTGGTACCATACGTGATTGTACTCATTCTTTGACTTTAGGAGGGTAACGTTAGCAGCTGACAGACTGACTGATATGAAAGCTCGCTGCTCTTTCTTATTTTCATTCTTGTCTGACTTAGTTTCATCGACTTTCTTATCAGTTTTGGCTTCCCTACATTCTTTGGCCCAATGACCCATTTTGTTACAATTTTTACAGGGATAATTTCTCTTACAATATTCCAAGTACCCTTTGGTTGGCTTATTCCTACAGTATTTTCTGACATGTCCATATTTCTCACATTTCTGACACTTGACACTTTGTTTCTGACTTTCAACTGTTTTCGAAATTAATGCATTTTGAACTGGAATTGATGGCTTGTTATCATTCAAATTTGCCCTGTCTTCTTCAAGTCGTAAGCTTTCTACAAGTTTATCTAAATTCTTATCAATGGGTGCCATAAGTGACCATGAAGTTCCAAAATGATTTAATTTAGGTGGTAACATGTTTAGCATTCTGGACATGATCCAACTTTCCTTAAGCTTTCCACCTTCTTTTTCTAACAAATCAGCGATTCTTTGTATAGCCAAACAATTTTCTACGGCAGACTTACTTTAGTCATACTTGTATCCAATAAATTGCTTTTGCAAGCCTTCTACTGTTATGTCAGACTTTTTGCCATAGTATGTTTCAAGTTTCGATAACATCAAAAACCAAGTCGTACAGTTTGAAATTTTCGGAGCTATGTTACTACTTACGTTCTGACCAATCAGAGCCTGGGCTTCTTCATCTTTCTTCATCCAATCCTTGACATTTTGGTCGGTTTCAGCTCCATCTGGCCTCATTTCAACACCTGTTGCTATCTTGAATAAGTCATTCATTTTGAGGGTCAATTTCAACTTGAAGATCCAAGAGTCATAATTTACTCTCCCCTCACTGTCTTCTGACAAACACTCTAGTTGCGACTTTACTGTGTTCATTTTCTTTCTTCAGTGTCTGACTAGGCTTCTCTATATAACTGACTGCGATCACGTGTGGACCATACAGAGTCCCATATACTGCTGTGTATAACCTCAAACTGCCTCGTGCTATTCACGCCACAGACCTGGTGTCTGGGCCCATAACCTGATGAAATTTCCGTGAGTAGCGGGGCAGGAGGATTTTATATACTTATTGGGACACACAATTTTGTTTAAATAATGTGTATATATTCTTAGTTTGAAAAATACATATGAAAAGACGCCTAGAAGGAGAAACGTAGATGGTCATACAGATGTGCATACATAAGCATACAATTCAACACACGTACCTTTTCAATCATAGATCATTTATAAAGGACTTCCAAATTCGACAGACAAGGGATGTTTATAACATCCTTAGATTATTTCTTACAAAATTGAGTCCAGCAGGACCTCAATATACAGACGTTACATTGCAGACTGACTTGTACGCATATCAAGTGTACCCTTACACAGACCTAGGGATAAGGCTACGGCTACATGTGTGTTCCCCTCTAGAGGCGCGAGATTCAAAATAATTAATATTCAACAGTCCCAAACCATAATTTAGTTATAAATGTATGAATAACAAAATCGTGTCATGGGATGGGGAGGTCACGGCGTGGCGCCATATAGAAGCTGCATCTCGGGTACCCGCATCTCGAGGGTGTACCACGGAACACGTTCACAACAGGCAACTTTTACTCGACCCGGAGAAACTCATTTTCACCAGGATGCCACGATTCTTGGTGATGAGCCATGATGAGCTACAGATTGCTTGAGATTGCTACAGATAGCTATAGTGAGCTATAGCTAAGCGGCCCATGCTGTCTGCTGCTGTCTCGGTGCGCAGCTGCGGCGCGCGCGTTCTCATTGGCCGAAATGAGATCCAAGAGAAAACATTTCACTCACACAAAGATAAACGCGGCACACATACGAGAAACTGCCCGATATAGGTATAGAAAATACCCGTCGAAAAGCGAAGCGACACCAATGACCTTGATGCCGAAGTGCATAAAAGCGATTTAATAAAAAGATCGTGCAACGAAATCCTTCATGAGTCGCACCGGAAGAGGTGCGACCGGAAGAAGTTCACTTTGGTACAGTTCAAAGGAGATATTTTGGAAAGATCATTGGTCGTATATAACACGAGTACCCTGTAGTTCATATGTGAGTACATTTACTGAGGAAAAGGATCATTTAAATCCAATAAATATATTTATTCATAAAGAATTTAATTGGTTCGAAAACTTATTCTTCCCGAATGAATGAGGTTTCATACTTCCGAACAAATATTTATGCATACTTACAATGGAAATGTACACAATCATTAAGTTACCGAATCCTGAGAAATTGGATTGATTGGGGAATAATATTTATTCAAACGAAACATACTTCCTCAATAAGAATTACCACTACCACTATGAGGTAGTGGTAACCAGAAGCGTATTGTCTTAGACACAAGTAGCGAGTATCTTAGTTATATTCGAATTAAAATAGTGACAATCCTTAACGATTTCAATAGTTATCTTTCTCTCAAATCAAGCGAGAAACTTGAATAAATATTTGTTCCATGTGGATAATCTTATAATTGTTGACTATCAGACCATGTAAAATAGGTGTTACTTTTGGTTCTTTATCATGTTCCACATGAATAAAAATTTCTTGGGAATGAGTTTTATTCCATAGTTCTATTTTCTATTTCATAGTTCTATTTCATAGTTTTATTTCATAGACTGAAAAAATATTTATTCATCTCAAATAACATTTATTCAATTGAACATCACGAATCGTTTCAATGCGTTTCTTACGAAGAAATCGTCATCAGATGCCATCAAATATCATTCGGGATAGGATAAATATTTTTCATTCATCGCAAAAAAATTCATTTTTTCATTTTGAATAAATGTTCGCCTCAGAGGATATGAAAGAATATTCATTCGAATCAGAAGAATTTACTTCAAAATCGCTCAATTTTCTTTCTTCTTGTACAAATGAAGAGCTTGAAAAACTTTGAGCAGGTAAACATAGCAGCTGGGATCCAGAGAATCGTATATGTTGCAACATATTCTTCTACCAAGGCCCCGCGGGACGACGGGCGCGCGCTCGTGTGATCATGTAGAGGCGTCCCGTAGGCGTTGAGCGTTAAACGCATTCCATCGTCAGAGGTTGTGCGTTACGAAAGATCGCAACACAGCGACAACAGCAGCAACGGTAAGAGACTACTGCGCGCTCGATGTCAAACGTGCCAACGCTTGTAGTATTCTCATAAGCCACGACATTTGCACGGCCTTGATTCAAGTTCACATTAGTCCCGTTTCTATTGCTCACAGCTTTAATGAGAAGCGTAACATCGACAGCGTGTGTGAAACTCGGCTCTTACTTTCAAGGTCTCCCCATCTAACATCTTTTTCTATCCAGAAGAATTTATACTTTGGAGTAATATTGCCAGAGTATCCTCCGTTGGAGTACAGAGAACGCCATGCAAAATATTCTTCTGGAATATTTGTGATGATCTGTCATGAAATTTTGGTTCAGCTCTATGTCGTGTGCTGAAAAACTTTGCTCTTGAAGCCGACGTCTAGCATGGTTTTCCCAAAGAAGCCGACATCCAGCATGGTCGAAATACGTTTTACACGGCGAGACGCGCAAACTGTGTGTTTCCATGCTTCCTCGCGATCGCAAAGAACAAAGTTTTTTGGCACTCGACGCATAATATACTATTTCCGAAGAACGAAGTTTTCCGCTCGAGACACATACGCTGTTTGCACGTGGAGTTCTATAAGTTAGAAATACAAAGCCGGATGTCAGATTGAGACGAACAAAGTACATATGAGTAGTTCCGTGGAAACTTTCATATTTAAAGGTCGACAATGTGCCGAAGCCCAATCTCACTTCCGAGGGTTCTAAGATGGATTTTTCGACCTTTCGAAACATGTAAAGCATGAATCAACTCGTGCACGAATGAAAAAATTTTCACTCATGGGTACCATAAGTATAACAAGGATAACGCGGTGGCGGGCATGGAATCTGACATTTTGAGGTAGGGCACGGAACCTGACATTTGGCACTAAAATTGATCTCACGGCCAAACGGTTTGAACCACGGTTTTGAGGTTTTGGGGTTCTCATTTGGCCATCAGATACTTTGAAAAAAACCTGACTAGGGCCTCCGTAATCTCGCGTTTAAGGGTCGCACTATCAGGGCACGGAACTGACCAAAAAATTGAGCAAATCAGATTTTCACGGGGAAGACCTCCGCAAAGTATGAAAATCAATTTTTTCCGAGATCGAGGCATGGAAAATTCGCGCCTGACGATTGCTTCTAAGAATAAATTGGTACGGGAAGACCTTGAATGATTCAATTACACTCCTTTCGAGGGAAACTGAGGGAGTAAAATTTTAAGTAAAATTGGGCCACAAAATGTACGCGCTCGTCATGCACACAAAAAGTGGTTTTTACGCTCTTATGGCAGTGCTATTTGGTGCTTGATGGCATTATGTCTGATAAGTTTGCCCTCCTAAATCCCGAGTGAGCCCCACCGCGATGCTTCACACTCACAAAGTTTCAAATAATGGAAAACCCCAGGGCACGGAATCGACATTTGGACCTCTTTTATGATAATAATTTTTTTGGGTAGCCCTATGGACCGGAAAACTAATGATTGCGCCAAAAAGAGCACCAAAAATACATCGAAAATGACCTTTCAGGTTTTTTTGTCAAGCGTTTTTAGGGTTCGTACTAGCAAGCACACATTATTACGAAGTTCCCACGGAACTACTCATATACTGCGGTCAAATCTAAAAAAAATTCGGTATTCTATTTCTCAGACGTCAAACCCACGGACCAAACCTAAAAGTTAGGAGCAGATGCGTCAGAGAGAGTTCAGTAGTTCATGAATGTTCGCTGAGAATTGTGAAGAGATTATCGGCAGTATCTTGTTTCTTATCCCTTCGGTTCGCGTTCAGTTTTCGTTCGAGAGTCAAGAGAGAGAGAGAGAGAGAGAGAGAGACATCTCGTCCACACTGCTTCGGACGGTCAATTTTTACCCACAAATTCGAAATTGAATGTACAGCTGAGAGCAAGCTTCAAAAGAGCTCAGGTGGGCTACTCAGCTGGCCGAAACAGCACCAAGAGCGACGACGACGACGACGACGGGACAGTAACCGACTTGGCGCATTACGTAATCGGCAGCTATCGCGCACGAAGGCGAGCGGGATCTTGCGTCGTTGCACCGCGACTCTAGTCACCGTCATTGGAGTACTCACCTAGGTAGCAGCTACGACAGCAGCACATATTACAAATCAACTTGCTCCTTGGGCGAGCAGGTGTAAATACATGCTCGCACAAACGACCAGCGCGATCTCTTCGCGCATCTCTCGAGAGCGCTCTTGTATGCGTGACCACCATACTCCGCAATGTCCACTCGAATTTTTTTCTTCCAATACATACGCTTGTTAGCAAAAGAACACGTCTTCTCGACATTCATCCACTAGAACATACTTCCGATCGAGGTGCTCAGCGGCGAGCTCAGCTCATTTCGAGATGTAGGATCGAGATAAGCGCGTAGATATACCTTGGCGGTTCTAGCTCCGTGTCTCAGCGACTGCATGGCCAATGAATCCTCGCACATGCATGACACGAGGACTCAAAGCCGGGCAAGTGCAACGTTTTGCAAGCCAAGCTGGAAGTTTCCTCGCGCCAAACTTATCTGCTGCGTTTTTCCTCTGTCGGCCGGTCACTCGCTCGCTGAGCGCAATAAAAAAATGCCCAACCTCCGCGGAAAAGACTATCTGTTGGAGAAGTGGTCCAACTCTCCCCAAGAAAATTTGTGAGCATCTGCGTGGGCCGTATCGACCGCGTGAGGGGTGAGGGGTGCTTTTCGAGTGCCGAATAGCACCTCCCGTTGCCAAATCCCGCATTATAATGCAACGGAAATGATCTCCTGGATCTACCGGATAGCTGCAGCTGCGTAATGTATAAGCTACCCATGTATGATCGAGGTTCACTGCGGGAACATTTTCTAGAAAGTAAGAGCATCGTGACCGCGTGATTTCTAGCGGTGTCTCAATAAATGGCGCGCGGATCGAGTAGGCGTGCGTATACAGACTTGCGTGCGTTCCCGATTTATAAGAGCTCACTCTCGTATCCGAGCACCGCTCCGATGAGATGTTCACGGAATCTGACTAAACACGTTCTAAACGAGTTTTCCCGCGTCGCAAGAGCGCCTCTATCCTGATTTTCCAGCCCACGATTTCATCTCCTTGCTCTGTGTGCGTATATTATTTACGCGCATGTGAATGACAAAGCTACCACGCACAGACGTACCACAGATGGA
Source organism: Eretmocerus hayati (assembly GCA_029851415.1). NCBI lineage: Eukaryota > Metazoa > Arthropoda > Insecta > Hymenoptera > Aphelinidae > Eretmocerus > Eretmocerus hayati. The sequence goes on from CM056743.1 coordinate 113,433,166, forward strand.
ACCATAAGAGCTAATTATTATTGAAGTTTTTAGACGATTGCTACGGGCGTGATAGGCTAAATTAATGACTATATGAGAGGAAACCTGGGGAGCCCAATTGTATTTCTCATGTGCACAGTGCAGGAAATCGGCGATGTAAATACCGCCCATCGATAGCACTTGTGATACTAATCGTCTAAATATTTATGCTCAATATTTACAAGCAATGACTGAAATGTCTAGAACTGTGAATTTCTTACGATAATAAGAACCACAAGTGCTGTCAAAGGAGCTACTCAAGCTCACACGACCACAACAGAAATGCTGGAAGGGTATACATTGTAATTGCAATATACTGATAATTATCAAGAGAAAATCAACGAAAATAAAGAAAGCGCCCAAAGCCGTGCCATTTTATGAATAAAAAATAAAGCAGGTGTGTTTTTGCAGTTACAAATTTCAGAATCGAGAGAAGGCCTTCACGAGAATTAATCAATCAATTATTTCGAGATTGCAATTTGAGAAGAGCTGTGCGATTCAGTATACATAGATCATATGGCGGCGTTGATATGAAAAAATTTTCTTGAGTTGAAAGAACGTTGTTTACAAGATAGGGAGGAGAGAGATAATTGATTCCCATCTGGGAATGGGTTATTGAATTTTCATTACGACACCACTTAATTGATATAGCCAGCGATAAACTCTCAATCAATGTTAACAACACGGTAATCGACAATAAAAGCACGGATATCGAGTCAATTGTTAATCGCACAACATCCATATAGTGGGAAGAGAGAGTGAGAAAAAACAACGAGCTCGCGTGCACAACAGCATGCTGGGGGACGTAATCATCGGTTATAGCAAGGATTGGATGTGCGAGGCTGAAATTCAGCGAGTCGGGCGCGGGTTAAGGGTCTAATTGCTTGGCAAGAGCGAGAACAATAGGTAGAGGTGGCAATGTGGCTTTAAAAATAAAAAAAGCTCGGCTCGAACGAATGGGGTGTATAGTTCAGAACTAACCCATTTAAGTAGATGGCGCACCCGAGCCACTCTGCGCAAAAAATCATTTCATTGTCTCGCGCGATCGAGTCGTCTGAAGTGCGTGGACGCGTGTCTCCTCCATGCACTCCCTTCGGTTTTTGCTCTTCCAGGCGGGCGTGGCGTGAATCTTGCATCATTTTTTCCAAATTAAGATCAAGAGAACTCCCACTGAGCTGAGTGCCAACGGAATATGGACATTTACTCTTCTAGCACTGAATTTTCATAGTAATAGAAAAAATCCTACATGGTTCTTTCACAATTTATTGATCGAAAATAGCTTCGCTGTATCTTTCAGGACTTTGAAATCTTCCACAAGGTAAGAAGAGCTCGTCCTCAAAAGGGGTCATCAGTCGTTGGGAGGGAGTTCGTTCATTGTGGTGAACTAATCGTGTCTACAGTAGTATGAAGTTAAAATTCTGGGCTATGGAAGAATCAGCAGCTCAAATATTTATGAAAATCGTATTCAAATACATCAAATGATGGATAGAATTACCAATGAGAGAATCAAATTTCATAACCCTACGTATGTAATTGCAAAAAATTCTCATCGCCCTGAAAAATGTTCCTTGCGCACTAACTTTACCTACATGAATGCAAAAACTTCATCTTTTGGGAAATTTTATGTGAGCAAGGAAAAAATGAGGCGACCATGTTGTCGACACGCATCCGTTGACGCGAGTCGATGAATTACAGAAACGTGTTTAGAAGAAATATGCGTGTAAATATCTAATAGCATGGTTCACCCATGTATGACTATATTGGCATCTAAATCGCGTCAAATTGAGCTATGAGACTCGCGGCAGAAGCAAATAAGAGAGACAATAGCTCTGCGTGACTTTCACCGCCGCAATTATCCAATTAGCGATACGTGAATTATACCGCCACTTTAATTCGTGTATAAAGCTGTCGGAAATTTAGCACCTTGCGAACATCTCGATGTCACGCATCGCAGCACGAACAGATCTGGTGCCAGCAGCTCGTATTGGCACTTTCCCAGCTCAGCCGTAAAATTCGCAAAATGCATAATATCCGTGCAGCCCATGTATTTCTATACATGCATGCTCGATGGCTCGTGGTTTGTCTGGCGTGCTGTATTTGCGCACCAAAGCAAGAGGTGTATATAAGTAGGGGGCGTCAAATGGTGAGAGATTGGTTGGCTGCGAGAAAAAGCGAGAGGAATACGCGCGGAAGACAGAGGTGCATGCGCTAGACGAGCAAATGGGCACAAAATTAAAGCTCTGATGGAAGTTTCATATCACATGCACCACAGAAAGGAAGAGAGAGAGGGGCCTGAGTTGCGAGAGTCTTGACGCAAGAAAAGTAAAGGTCAAAGCCGTGTCGGGGCCGCCCGTGGGCGCGAGGGGACGCGTGCGGGAGCTCAATGGGCCCCTCCTCGAGCTACCCGAGACCTCGACCCTCTGGTGCACAGAGCATTATTACTTTCAACCGAGTGTAGTAGCGCGATCGCTATTTCCTATTATAGGCGCGAGTGGGTGATCGAATGCAAACACCGCAACACCATCAGCTCAATCAGACGCGTTGATCAGCGCTCAGTCTGTGCAGCCCTCAATTAACCTTGTGAGCTTTACTTGCGGAATGAGTGATGGTACCTTGATTCAGAACTCATTCGGGGCGAGACGCGCGACTGATGCAGCGGGAGCAACGCTTGAAGAAGAGGAATCCCTAACGGCTCCTACGATTAAGTGATTTTTATTCCACGAGAGATGCAGCCATTCGAGTCGTCCGATGCTGGGCTCCTCAAACAGCAAAATGAGAGAGAGAGAGAGAGAGAGAGAGAGAGAGAGAGAGAGAGAGAGAGAGAGAGAGAGAGAGAGAGAGAGAGAGAGAGAGAGAGTGAGAGCTGTGATCGAACGGTCTCGTTTGTTTCCTTGATTGATGAAGCAACAGGGAGGTCGGACGCGCGCGCTATTTTTTAGACGGCCACCATTCTCACTGATGCCACGCTCGTTTGATTATATGGGTTTTAGTGGAAATAATGATGCACCTCGTTCACTCTCGTCGTTTCACTTCTTCTTTCTATTCAGTGTATACAAGCATCAGTTATACCCACAACTCATTAAGAATGGAATGATTGAATATAGTGTACGTATACGGCTGCAAGCAAGAGACGATACAGATGAACGACTATACACTGTAAGAAGAAATCCTCAAAATCTGTCTCATTGTCTGAATATTGGCATTACAAGGCCAGGGGGTTTGTTGTGATTCAATACGATTTTTTACTGAATTTGAGAATTTCTTCGTACAGTGTACATATCTCAAGTCTAAGGGATGACTGCTCGAGTTTTCGGCCATGGGTGATTTAGTTCCATGCAAAACGTAGACCCGCAGGAATTCGCACACCTACCGCAAACTTCAGTGGTAAGTCCTCTAGACACACATGTTCTGTAGGTTTCAAACAGGATTGCCGATGAAGGGTCAAAATGGCGTGTCGGTGAGATGTCTTCAGCGCTTGATTAGGCATTGTAATACTCAAGTGGCAACGCCCGAACTCTTGGGGATGTTCCCGCGTGGTTCTCGATCTCTTGTGGATAGAGCCTCGCATAGAGCCTCACAAATCTCAAATCTCGAATACTCACCTATGTATACTCCACATTCTCTGTTTGACAACGCGCATATAGATTTACTCGGACGAAGAATTCTTTGAAACACCGAGTCCACCTTATGAGTAAGGTTGCTCTCAAACGTCCAAGTTCGCATGCTCGAACAGACAACTCTGCTATAGAATATAATCAGCTCAAAAACTCAAATTGCTCTGAAAAATCTGTATTGGAGACTATAGTGGAGAATTCTCTCGAGAGAGAATTAACCTAACCCGCGTGGAAAAAATTTCATGGGTGAACCATGGAAAAATTGGTCTGAGAGAATCACGTCAAAACCGCGGGAGAAGCATGGTGGCTCCTATTTAAATTTCAGGTTTTCCTCAACGCCAGATCATATTTCCAACCATGGTCAAATCTGGACACACGCCAAACTAAATTGTGAAATACAGTTGAACCACGGTTAACGGACACCTCGGAATAGCGGACACATTTTCCGCCCTCGATTTGATCGATCCCATGTTAATTCACCTCGATATACCGGACACTTGAATTTCGTGGTCTGACTCGAGAAGTGTACGTGATGAGAAACGCTGAAAAATGCTTGCTTACACTGCGGAAATTTGTTGCTCAAAATATTTCAAGTACATCTTTGTCAAATATCTCTGAGTTCCAAAATGCAGTTTTAAGGGAGAAAATGGAAGAAATGACGAGGGTTTGCTTTTTATCGGAATAGGTTTGATATTATTGATAATTCAGCTACTATATAGCTATTACAGCTAATAATAATTAGCTATTGTATTATTTTGTTTTTCTTTCGTGAATCAAGGAGACTTAACCTCACTTTTTTGCCCACATCAAAACATTCGAAATTATTATTATAGTTGATAACTGCACTTTTTCCATCAAACAACATATAAAAACGGTTATCTGAGCCTTCCTGAACAGAATCAGGCATCGTTTTTAAAGTTATCTACCCTAAAATCGAGATCACGTGTCGCGTGTCTTACATTCTACGCTTCGTATAAACAATTACTCAAAAACGACGTGGTCCGTCATTTCCAGGTTTGGCCATATGATTCATCGATACATAAACTCAGATCCCTCGCAGTCCCACCATTTTCTTTTGATCAGGTCTTGCGCTGGACCCATTTTCGTGCTCTTTTTGGGTCCCGCTCCCATAAAAGCAATGTTGAAAATGTGCGAGACTGGTCAAATTGTGCCGATCAATACTCTATAACGGGATGGTCAGCCGTTCTGGAATTTCGCACACGTACTTTGCGATATTAGAACTATCTGTTTGCAGAATCTCGAGGAATTCTGGTGATGAATCATTTTGGTGTACGACTACCTTAAAGACGCTTTTCAGCACACGGGGCCCTACTCAACGTCAACTATTGAATTATTAGACATTGTACACTCGATTTTCAATTTCCTTCTTTGAATGAATGATTGACCAGCACTATTATATCAAATGACGATTCAGACTTAAAATGGATAATTTCGATTTAGATTGATATTTTTACATGTAATGAACGTTGCGAAAATTCTTACGCAAGACCCACAATTTGGCGACCCTCGGAATAGCGGACACTTTCATGGTGCACCGTGGTGTCCGGTATTGCGAGGTTCTATTGTATTATAAAATAGAATTTTAAGAGATTGAAAGCAATGAAAGAGTTGTTGCTATGATTTAGCTGAAAGTTTGCCAGGTTTATCCCAAGATTTTCTCACATTTTTGCCTCCATTTATGGAGTGATTAAAGCACGGAGAATACCCGATATCCTTGAAAAATTGTACGCTCTTGATAATTATTCTTTAGACTGCCACTGCTTCCCCAGGGGTGTGATTAAACCGTATCTCTTGTCATGAAAAATAAAGTACTTGCCTGACAACTTCGCACTCAAAGTTGCAACTATGAGGGACTAACTATATGATGGAAAATGAAAAAATGACGAGATCGGACGGTCCGAATTCACAATTAATCGCTGCCCAAGTGGTATATTTCAATCGAAACTATGACGCAGATGTTGCACCACGTAATACTTGTTGAGCAGATAATTCCGGATACCCTGGTTTCGTGGCTCATGTGCATCCATGTCACGCACAACCTGTGAACAGCAAACCCCAGGCCATCATAAGAATTGGTTTGGAAAAAATCGACTCGTTTTGGAGATGGAGAATCTTGCTACGGTGGAGGTATGTCGATGCTACAGAAAATAATGAATTGAAGATGGATTCCCTAACTGGGATGGCTCGGACATAGCCCATATTTTGCACCTATTTTGATTATCGTTTTGAATTTCCACAGGACATATCCAATAGCTTCTCGAAAAAAGTCATGCTGAATGGGTTGTTCACAAAGTTCACCTGTTCTGAAGAAAATACCTTGGAAAAATTTGGATCTGTTATTGTCTCGGAAAATGATTAGTAGAGAGTTATCTTTTCTCAAGATAGACATAAGGAAAATACTCTCGAGCAAGTACAGTGATGCAGTAGGTGAATTCGATGGTATTTTGAATAGCGAGGAGCGAATTTGAGCGATGTTACCGGTTGGCCATTGTCCAGAACTTTCCGAGGCCCTACATAGAAGTCATAGTTACGCGAGACAAACTACGCCTTCGTAAGCATTAAACTAAACTTTGGGGAATGTATCTCTCGGAAAATTTGGAGTGTAACCAACACAAAAAAATTTTGTGCGTCCGAAGAACACGCGATTTATGACAAAGCCATAGAAGTTTGCTCAATACAAGTATTATGTAGCTGCATTTTTCAATTTCCTTGCTACGTAATATTTATTTCCGTTGATCATGGGGTCTGATGATCGAGTCGATCAGATATTCCATTACTCATCAGCCACTTCTCGAGAAAGTATAGCATAAATGTGAGCGGTGCGTGAAGATAGCAGAGACCAATATGAGAGGCTCTCCAAAATCATTGAATTAGTTCAGCAAGCAGTAAATGTGTGTGATATAAAAATAGCAAAAATCACTGCATATGAGCCATTCTTTTAATATCACCAGGTTTTGTGTCGGGGGGTCAGGGATTTTTCTGTAACTCAATAAGGTACATGTCGTATGTGATTAAAGGAGATGGAAAGCACAACTCTTAGGTCCCGAAAGTCATCCGCGCGTGTTTAGCGACCTATTTTCGTTTAAAAAATTCGTAAAAAAAATCAATTTTTCGAACTCTTGATTGATTTCTCACCAATATAGAATCCGATATAAAAACTATCCAAGACACACATTTCGACGCGAAATGAGCTGAATTTTACGAATAAAATAGTCTCAAATCCGATATATGTAGATGAACATAACCTCGAAAAAGTGGTTCCTTTCAGAAAAACCTGCTTTTCAAGCCTTAGGCCCTATTTTGACTCAAATTGGACATTGTTATCGGATTTCTCGTCAAATTTTACGTCAAAAACTGTTTAACTAAATTTAGGCTGAGGATGGGTTTGGCCACCATAATAATAACTTTAGTAGTAGGGTCGTGAGAATAGCGCTGAATTATTCGTTTCTAGAGGGACACACTTGTTACACTGAACACCAAAATATTGGGTCAGAAGTAGCGCATTGACCAAGATTTTTTTGTGTATTCTTCGACGTAGAAATCGAATCCGAAACCAGTGTTACGCCTAGACATCAGGAACTTTTCTAAGTCGCGAAATACTGAGCTCCTAAAAAAACTGCGTTTTAAGCGTTTTTTGCTGATTTTTGTAGATACAAGATTTTGATGGTGCAACCTTGCAGCGGGCTTCGAACGTACCCGTACTATGATTTCTCGCGTATTTTTACCCGCTATTAAACACGATGGAAGTGGTTTTAGAGAGCTAGCATGCCTTCGGGCTGATTTTTTGAATTGCTTTCAGGAGACTTGGACAATTTCGCAACCGATCTCAAAGTGCTCACGAAATTTGATCAGAAACACCTCTTTTGAATCTCACGAGAGCGCATTCTTTTTGTATCTGTACATACAGTGAGGGAATAGTATATTGAGCAACAAGTGCGTGAATGTTACTTCTCGCGCGAGTTGGCAACGTGTGCGGAAACTTCTCGCACGTGTTGCGTATACTATTTTTTGCAACTGTGCGCGAAGTTGTAATTAAATGCACCACTGTCTGAGCAAGATTATCTTGAAAACGAAGTTTTCAAGAAAGGTTAAATTCAGAGGAATGACGTGACATCATATTTTGGAACTGTGCGTGAATGAAAATGCATTAGAGCGAGAAGTTACATTCACGCACACTTCACCAGTGCGTAAATGTAAAACTGTGCGAGAAGTCATTCACGCATTACTTCTCGCACTGTAAATAATGAAGAGAAGTCTCATTTTTTACAACTTCGCGCACACAGTTGCAAAATAGTATGTTTCCGTACTGAGCGCGGTAGCCCATTTTGGGCACTAGGACAGTTTGTCTGTCGAGCGAAGCGAGACAGACATGTCCTCCAGTGCCCAAAATGAGCTTGCAAGCGAAGTGCGGATATATTTTTTCATTACGAGAACCCTAAAATCCTGCATTTTTAGGTTAGAGTAATGAAAAAATTTTTGTAATCGCCCAAAAGTAGATGAGTCGAATATACATGTATCATTCCGAAATGAAACTTTTGATCCATTCCTGTGGTAAGCTCAAACTTTCTCGTAATGAGTCGAATTTGCAGTTTTCTAGTCTCATGTGCTTCTGAGTTCATATTGATAGCCACTCGTAACCAGCCCAAGATGGTACATCTGACGCTGAATGTTCTTTTTCACTTGCCTCCGGAATAGAGTCATTGGAGTGCCCACGTGAGCTCAGGGTGAGAAACGGTGTAACTGGATTGATTAGATCTCCATGGTATGTCGAAGTATGTTCCGTTACTCAAACAAAGTATAGGTCTCCGGGACGCTTCATAACGTATCTTAGCTCCAAAATAACACAATTTGAGTGGTTTTAGTGGCTTCTACGTACAAATACTCGAGCTTCATTCAGTACGAGGAGGCTCGAGCTCATCCCAGGGATGAATAAAAAATTCCTTGTCGAGATCATTCGACTCATCTATTTTTAGGCTATTGCAAACATCCCTCACTGTATGAACAAATACAAAAAGAATACGCTCTCGTGAGATTCAAAAGGGTGTTGCTAATTAATTTTGTAAGCACTTTGAGATTGATTGTGAAATGTCAAAACTCTCCTGAAAGCAACTCAAAAAATCAGCTTGTCCTTCGTTCCGAACGCATGCTAGCTCTTTAAAACCACTGCCATCGTGTTCAGCAAGTCTTAATACGTGAGAAATCATAGTTCGGGTACGCTCGAAGCCCGCAGCAAGGTTGCACTATCAAAATAATGTATCTACGAAATCAGCAAGAACGCTAAAAACCCAGTTTTCTAGAAGCTAAGTATTACGTGATTTAGAGAAGTTCCTGATGTCTAGGCGCAACACTGGTTTCGGATTCGGTTTCTACGTCGAAAAATACACAAAAAAGTCTCGGTCAATGTGCTACTTCTGACCCAATATTTTGATGTCCAGTGTAACAAGTGTCCCTCCAGAACGAATACCTAATTTAGCGCTATTTTCACGACCCTGCTACGAAAGTTATTATTATGGTGGCAAAACCTATCTTTAGCCCAAATTTTGTGAAACAGTTTTCGACGTAAAATTTGACGAGAAATCCGATAAAAATGTCAAATTTGAGTTGAAATAGGGCCTAAGGCTTGAAAAGCAGATTTTTCTGAAAGGAACCACTTTTTCGAGGTTATGTTCACCTATATCGGATCTGAGAGTATTTCTTCTGTAAAATTCAGCTCAATTCACGTCGAAATATGTGTCTTAAATAGTTTTCATATCGGATTCTATACTGGTGAGAAATCAATCAAGAAGTTGGAATAGTATATTACTGTATTAGGCAGGGAAGTTGGATTTCCGTGACCGTGTGATGGAAATGCCGAGGCGAAGCCGAGGCATTGATATCACACGGTCACGGGCATCTCACTTCTCTGCCGTGTGCTGTATACTATTCTTCTTACTCGCGGCAGGAAAGTACGTCGAAAATTTAATCAATTAATACAAAAGTCCGCATTTAACCTCACTTCTGCAGTTGCTCGAACGAAATTTTGAAAGGGTGGCAGTAAACCAGACGACCTTACAGCTTTCACCCACTGCGACTTGTGATGTGATATGCTCGTCCGCCCGACTTTTGCTGGTCGGGGCGGACGCAAGCAGGAAAATAACAAAGTGAAATGTATTTTGAAGGATTTGAATGGATGCTAAATACTATTATCCTGATCAGCATAGGTCTTGTTACAGAGTTGTATTTGCATTTCTTGGCTCGTCATGGCCCAAAACTCTTGTCACTGCGTATTTATTTCATTCGTGTCGCGGAACATGAGAATTCCTGCTCTACAATGACCCCATGATAAATTCTTTCTCAGCAGCGATATTTTTGCATCAGAGAAGTACTGTCCGTCCAATTATATTATCATCACAAATAAACGCTGGGGTTATGTCTCTTGTGTATGTTTTGCATGCATTCCCGTTGCATCGCACACACGTGGAGAGCAGCGGCAGCCCAAGAGGCAGCAAAAATCGACAGCCGATTAGAGCGCTGCGCCGGCAGCAGAAGTCGCTCTTTCGCGACCGAAATGAGGCACGGAAGGACGTACTTTCGTGTCGGGAGGAAGAAAAATCGATTTTTTACGAATTTTTATAACAAAAATAGGTCGCCAAACACGCGCGGATGACTTCCGGGACCTAAGAACTGTGATTCTCATCTCCTTTTATCACATACAACATGTCATGTACCTCGAGTTACAGAAAAATCCCTGACCCACCCGATACAAAACCTGGTGACATCAGAAAGAATATGTTGATGAGCAGTTACTTAGTCAGACTAATCAGTCTCTCATCTGATGAATGAGAGACGATCTCTCTTTCAGTAACTCCAAACCTTGCTTCAAACAGATTTTTGCTGAGATACGTCTAACAGCAGGACAGATAACTCATAGATCACTATCAAATTCTCGAACTAGGTAGACTGAGCATCGAACACTATTTTAACAAGTTGGGTCTGGCTGAAGTATTCAGAAAAGTTATTAAACTGCTAGTCTGGAGACAGTTCCTGGCAGCCATACTATTTTGGGACCAAATCTTGAATCCTCCAAACTTATCTGGAGATCATTGTTGATATTGTAAAACAGTCGCTAAGAATGATACATATTTTGGCTTCTTAGGCCATCATCCTCAAATCCGCAGTATACAGTGAATTCTTCACTTGAGAATCCTACAATCACGATTAGTTTCCACTCAAAATTATGCCAATTCCTGCTATGATTATAATGCAAATCGCAAGGACTACAACAGGAGCTGCAGTACAAGAGAACTGCTAGCTTTTTGATCTGCACTTTGATATGCAATACCATGCCAATGCTAGCATATTATCCTACTACTACATAATATTCCTTCTCACACACACAGCCGCGCTATAACACGCACGACGCACGGGGAATTCCGCGCGCATCCTCGTACGAATATTCGTGTCAGGCAAAACTCAACGCGCTAGAAGATGACTTCGTCATCAAAAATGCATGCTCTGTCGGAAATGTAATTAACGTGGCGATTTTAGGAAGTGTTGACGATTGAGATGCAGCTCCGAAAGCTCTGTCAAAAATGCCAATGATCGGTATATTTGGAGGTAATAGCCTCTACTCACAAATTAAGTACACGGTTACTTAGTCAACGACAATACAATACGCGTGAGAAAAATTGCGTGATCCATCCTCGAAATTCCGATTTGGTCTCCATTCGGTTTTCCTCCTTTTTGAGAATTCGGGTGACGCAGCGCAGCTCTAATTTCGGTGAGTGCGTTATTGATCACATTCAGTCTCCTCTTATCAGCTTCCAAATATACACATGAGACGTTCTGCTTGGCAAGGAATTTTCTGAACAAACTTAGGACAGTAGACCAGAATGATTTAGGTGCGAAGACCAATTTTGCAGGGGAGGTAGACGACAAAAAGTCACTGAGATCGAATCAGAACTCTGAGGATATCAGAATTTCGCAGGACTTTCGAAGCGTCTTGTCATGCTTGCAATATCTCAACAAACCAACTGATGGCCAAAATGACAATTGGTTTAACCGTCTTGGCTAGTTGATGGACGAAAATGTTTTTCATCCTCACAGGGGTACTTGATTTTACAATGTCCATCGCTTTCTTATCACGGGTGCAGACGACAATGATGAAACGAATGCAATTTAGAATCAGAGTTTACATTCTGTCTCATTCAGAAACATCTGGGGCATATTGAAATACTTGTCATATGCAGTGATTATCCATCAATGCAAACAGTACTCGACGAAATCGCTCAGGCACTAATCTTCCTGATCAAGATGTACATTTAGCCGTCGTAATAATCACTTACTCCAAGATTTTTTTTCACATGCAAGCACCACGAGATAGGAGCATTTTAGACTCACGATTGCCGTGCGTGCAGTTTACGAATGCTTATTAAGACTGGCTCTCTAATGTTGGGTTTGGTCGAGCAACGCATTAGTTCTGCTGTATGCAGACGTTGTGGAGACACATAATCAGAGAAGTGAGAGTTATGCAATTACCTGCTGAATCCTCCGTGAACGAATGTTCAATTGAGATTCTCGCGCGTGAGCGCGAGGCAATGAGTAAGTAACCGGCGATCATTCCGCTGCGTGGAGTGTTAATGTGCGTGAATCTATTCAAAAGGACAAGAGTCATATTGCAAAAGAAACAGCGAGGAAGAGAGGGCGAACGGTTTCTGGCGCCATGCAACACACTCCATCGGTGTAGGCTTTGATGGAGCGATGATATAGCCGGTTGCACACGCTTTGCGAGCTTTACGAGATCTCCACATGCCGCATAACGATCTAGCAATATCTCTGAATCGGGTTATGATTTTTTATGCCCGCGAGCTTTTACGCGGACAAGGTCTCGACGACAAAGTGAGCCTTGGGTGCGCCGCGCTGTCATATCCATATAGATCGTTCTCGCGCAATCCGTGCCTCTCGCGACAACTCACGCACATCAAGAGAGTGGTCGTAACTGCTGCAGCAAGCACGTTGTAATTCACGCGTGCAACTACCAAAGTTGCTTGGCTCGCAAACCATTCGCACGTATCGCTTCACAATCTGAGACTCGCTGATATCTTTCGATTATTGGAATGAAATTATTGCCAACACGATCTCATTGGCTCCAGGATATTGAGAATTTACTTTGCGATCGAATTGATTTGTTGGTGGTGAGACGATTCATCACTGCTGCTCCAGAGATTCTGGAGATATATAGATTGATTGCGTCTATTGATTGTCATCTTTATGACTTTTGAGTGGGAATAACTCTCCCGATAATATAAGATGTATCTCGCATAAGCGGAAACCTCAATGCGAGTTGAATTATTTCGGGTTGGAAATACAACCAGAGGATGAATTGTTTTTGGCAGCTCGAGTGGAGGCTGCCACTACTGTCGAAATTCAATACGTAGGATTAGTTGAAATGAAAAGCGATGAAAAATGAATCTGTTCGCAGTAATTTGCGACCATAATATTGGAGCGGAAGGAGGCAGGCTGAACTGTACAAGCATGTCATGAAGGTAGTTTGTGTAAGGTCCTCAACGTGCAGGTGTTACAGAGGATCTTACTAATATTTAATAGCCCATATCTACGGTGAATGCAACCAACATGTCCTGAATCTGATATGCCGATCTCAGGAGTGAGAGCTCGATAACCTCCCCGCGAACTTTTTTCACGTTTTTGTTATGTTGAAACATGAGGAAATAATTGATTTGAATCGACTTCGAATGACTTTTGCGCGTCCCAAATTTATAGTGACCTCCCGAATTATTCATTCTTGTACATACTTGAGATATTGTATTTGGTGAAACCAGTGCCAAAAGTTTTTGGTTTGACTAATTTCCATGCACCTTCCTAACCTTAGCTTATGGAGAAATTCTCGGAGAAATTTCAGATACGTTCAACCTTTGCTGCCACTCCACCATCATTTGGGCAGTGTGACGTGTAATGAGGCCTAACAAGTCAAATTCTCTCGTTTGGATGTCCTGAAAGTAGAAACCAAGATTGGGGTCGATTGATGGATGTGGAAGGATACTAGAGGAGATAATGTGCGAGAAAACACCCGAAAATCGAGGAATCGACGTGTCACTCGGACCAACTCTCAAAATCCGTTAGGCTCTCGTGGTTTCAGTGTAACACACCAGATTCTGTCACGTTGCAGGCATGTTTCTGGCGGTACAAAGTTGTGACTTTTTTTAGAGAGAGATGTACATTGATGTGCACAGCCATGATAAGCATTGGGCGGTCTGTCAGTCCATTTCAATGAGAAATCACCATTTCTGTTCTTACGCTTAGACATTCTTGAGCGCACTTTAGTGGGTCTCTGGGGTGAACCTATAGTGTTATCTACGTAAAAACAAAGAGAATGACCTTTTCCAGATCCATGAGGGTATGAAAAAATATGTAAAATGAGCTGAGTAACTTTCATTTGGGTAGAAATGGAGATATCGCGAGTCCACACGAAACTCTTGTTAATTCCTCTGGTCCTTGAGCCGAAGACGTCTTGTATATGATGGGGGCATGTTGGTGCACCAGCTCGCAAACTTGTGGAGTTTCACATTTTTGTTTGAACGAATTGAACCCACCAGAATCATTCAAGTAGTGTGATCAAAACTCTGTCCTCCTCACAACATAACCCAAAACTCATCGGATTCAGCCAAAAAACATCGAAGGTACAGTTTACTGAAAAAGAAATACATGTAACTTCGATCAATATATTAAAGAGTAGATTTTCAAGAGTGGATATCCTATGATTATAGATCTTGGAATCGTTGAACTTGTCAAGGACCCATTGAGCAATACAAGAGTGTAGTAACAGCAACTAACAGCAGATTTACCAATACTTTCAAAGCGCGAGTTCAGAGCCATGGTCACTGCTTAGTCGTCAGATTAATTATTCATGAGTTTAGTTTGCATCCATTCATTAGGACGTCCACAGAAAGATCATTATGACGTGATAATGTCTTAATTAACGGCGGATAACGAATTCTTATCAAGGGGATCATTTCGACTCAAGAATACTGCGGCCATTCGGAGAGAGACTGCTCGCCATTGTCGCACGGCCTCTCGACCGCAACTCGATCTGTTGTTAATAAGCCGATCCATTGATGCACATCGATGCACTCCAGCGCCTCTCGGAAGTCCACGATCACGCGACCAATCAATTTTACCTTCCGTCTTCGCTTCGATCGCTCCCATATCCCTCGATCCTTTCGTACCAGCGTGATGCGCTTCTAATATCTTCCTTTAGATCTCCTACTCCTAGACGTTTTGACAGATTTGTGCATTTGTTTAGAGCTTAACTCGGTCAATCAGGCTGATGCATTGGTTGACATTGTATTCGCAAGCCTCGATGGTAGCGAATGATAATCTAATTACGAGAGTCGATGAACTCTGGATTCCCTGAAACAATATGAATTATTCATTATATTGTTCCCTCCATATCACCCATACGGTACCCCTGAGAATTTCTATTCCATTATTGGGGTTCTAAGAATATTGTGCGACTAAACATAAGAATATTCATCCCGGAAGTTTTGTTTTTACCCAAGATCACATTTCATGACTTGTATCTTTTATATTTTTCTCGAATGGTCGAACAAACAGAAGTAATGCTGGGAGTCCGATAGATTCCGGCAGCTATCGAGTGATAGATTTCTATAATCTCGGATGCAAATTCTATAAGTGCACACACAAATGAGATTGTTATCGTCTGATGAGTTCTGTTACCTTTGGATGATTATGGAACGGCGAAGCCCCCATCAGCCTAAAAAAACCGTTAAAAGCTCCAATTTTCTGGCATTTCCTCGTTCTTCGCTGATTGATATGCGAAAATATTTAACATAACAGGTATGGCCGAATCCATGTTTGTTCGTGTTGTTTATCACTGACGATAAATACTTTTGCCGATCACTCCATGCGCACTACAAAAAGGGATCCTCAGTCTCACATTCACCACATGCAACAAATTCAAGATGAAAAATCTTCAAAATGAGCGAGCGCTGCATCTGAAACGGATGTCGATCTCACAGAAAGCATTATTCATGCCTGAACTTTAGAGCGCTTAGTCTCTCAATGATGCATGTTTGTTATGTTATATGAATAGGTTAGATTCATACTCCTGAATTCGCCCCCGCAAGGGAAATCTTCGGATCTTGGGAGAGTAACGACTCCCCGGCCCCAGTCAACCGCAAGGAGGATCCTTAGTTGATCCTGGAAGACAGACGCACTCCTCGGCCCCAGTCTTCCGGCAAGGGAGATAATAGTATCTCGGGAGCACACGACAACTCCCCCGCCCCCAGTCTTCAGCTCCAGCACCCATGTGTGTGCTTTCACCACCTCGTCCGCCTCAGTGCGTATGAGCCCTGAGTGGCATCTTGGACCACTTCAGGGCTCCCGCTTCCTCGCAAACCCCCTGTACCTTTCATCTCTTCTCTACTCTCTGTTCCTTCCTTCCTTCTTCTGGGACTATAACCTTCGGGTTGGCGCCCTCCGGGGAGGGGTTTTAGTCGGTAGGGGCCTGAGTCTTTCGGGTGAATCCGACACTACCCACACTCTTGTGGGTGTCTATGAAGATTTCCCCTTCCCGGCCTGCCAAAAAAAAAAAAAACCTGAATTCGCGAGTTATGGCCAAAGAATTGCATATATTCCTAAAAACAGACTTATGATCAAGATTCCTACGAATCATGGACCCTCACTCATCACAATCATATGAGTATTATCGCGATAACTTACCCGGAACAGGTTATGACCTTTCATTTCGACGAGCGAGCTCCGAACCACTCCGTTCAAATTTTCCTACATGTATTCTGTTGAAATACATTTGGGAATAAATTTCCAGATCGATTCGTGCACTCTTCTTTTTTATTTGTAAAGATTGAGGGTCGAAATGTCAGTTCCGTACATTGTTACATTTGGAGATCGACGTATACCTCCAGCACTAGCGTCGGAGTAAGAGTCGCTAAGGGTATGCTCAAATTTTTTCCTCGGAGTGAAATGTTAAACCAACCATTTTTCATAGGTTTCATGTCCAGAACTCGTAGTTTAGTCCCCAAGCCATGTGCCTCAATCTTGTTATGGGATTTTCACTAAAAATGAGACCTTTTGCTTTCTCTAAAGAGAAAGCTTTGTTTCCACCCCAGCAGAATTTTGATCAAATTTTCCACTAAAACCAATATTTTCTTCAACAAAATTCCATTCATCTGAAAAAGCCTTAGACCATTCTCTTCCTCTCGCCAAAATCTATCAATTGTAGGTAACACTTTTCCTCCTAATGGCCTTCCAAATCCGTCAGAGACTCATCTTTGCACCCCTTTGTCCGTGTGTGTGTGTGTGTGTGTGTGTGTGTGTGTTGTTCTCTATCGGACACGCTTTCTCTTTTACTGTCCACTATATCAATTTTTGGCTTTCTACAAGTTGTACAGAATCCAATTTCTGAGAGCCTAGTGATTTGGCAGCTTTCAGCTCTCAGTCAAATTTGATCCATGGGGTTTTTAGAGCAAAACAGCTCAAATTTCGACTCTTAATACATAAATATCTTTTTCTCACACGGTCTCACAACGAATTGAGTCACCTAAACTATAGTTTTTTCTGCATTATCTATCGATTGGTTAATACCGAAATTTAATTGAGTCTTCACAAATCTCAAATTTCCGAAAAAATCAAAATTTTCACCAAAAATTTCATTTTAACCCTTTTCAAACCCACTGCATCGTAATTCCGTCTCAACCAAACGACGGATATTGTTAAAAAAACCTCAGACTAGAAGGGCCAAATCTCTCTAAAAAGCTTCCTCTAAAGAATAACTGAAAAAATAATGGGAAATTTTTCTTAATATTCATTTTTTCCTCGTACCTTCTTTTATGACTCATTTATCTTAATTTCAATGACCTAAACTTTGGTTTTTTCTGCATTATCTATCGATTGGTTAATACCAAACTTCAATTGAGTCTTCACAAATCTCAAATTTCCGAAAAAATCAAAATTTTCACCAAAAATTTCATTTCAACCCTTTTCAAACCCACTGCATCGTAATTTCGTCTTAACCAAACGATGGATAATGTTAAAAAAACCTCAGACTAGAAGGCCCAAATCTCTCTAAAAAGCTTCCTCTAAAGAATAACTGAAAAAATGATGTGAAATTCTTCTTAGTATTCATTTTTTCCTCGTACCTTCTTTTATGACTCATTTATCTCAATTTCAATGACCTAAACTATGGTTTTTTCTGCATTATCTATCGATTGGTTAATACCGAAATTTAATTGAGTCTTCACAAATCTCAAATTTCCGAAAAAATCAAAATTTTCACCAAAAATTCCATTTTAACCCTTTTCAAACCCACTGCATCGTAATTTCGTCTTAACTAAACGATGGATATTGTTAAAAAAACCTCAGACTAAAAGGCCCAAATCTCTCTAAAAAGCTTCCTCTAAAGAATAACTGAAAAAATAATGGGAAATTTTTCTTAGTATTCATTTTTTCCTCGTACCTTCTTTTATTACTTATTTATCTCAATTTCAATGACCTAAACTATGGTTCTTCCTGCATCATCTATCGATTGGTTAATACCGAAATTTTATAAAATCTTCACAGATCTCAAATTTCCGAAAAAATCAAAATTTCCACCAAAAATTTCATTTTGACCCTTTTTAAACCCACTGCATCGAAATTCCGTCTCAACCAAACGATGAATATTGTTAAAAAACCTCAGACTAGAAGGCCCAAATCTCTCTAAAAAGCTTCCTTTAAAGAATAACTGAAAAAATAATGGAAAATTTTTCTCAATATTCATTTTTTCCTCGTACCTTCTTTTATGACTCATTTATCTCAATTTCAATGACCTAAACTATGGTTTTTTTGCATTATCTATCGATTGGTTAATACCAAACTTCAATTGAGTCTTCACAAATCTCAAATTTCAACTCTTAATACATAAATATCTTTTTCTCACACGGTATCACCACAAATTGAGTCACCTAAACTATGGTTTTTTCTGCAAGATCTATCGATTGGTTAATACCGAAATTTCATAAAATCTTCACGAATCTCAAATTTCCGAAAAAATCGAAATTTTCACCAAAAATTTCATTTTAACCCTTTTCAAACCCACTACATCGTAATTCCGTCTCAATCAAACGATGGATATTGTCAAAAAAACCTCAGTCTAGATTGCTTGAATCTCCATAAGAAGCTTCCTCAAAAGAATAACTCAAAAAATAGTAGAAAATTAGAATTAATATTCATTTTCCCCCCGTATTATCCTTTACGACTCATTTATCTCAATTCTAATGACCTAAAGACTTACTTATGCGCTATTCTGAATCGATTGGCTGATACGAAGTTTTCATAAAATCCGTAAAACATTATTCAAATGAAGATTCTTTCGGGGGAAAGGAATTTTCACAAAGGACTCCAGTTTAATCATCTTCAAACCGACTGTATCAAAATTTTCTCTCAATCAAACAATAGATATTGTTGGAAAAACCTCCTTTCAGATGACCCAAATCTCTCTGAAATGCTTCCTCGAAAGAAAAACTCAAAATATAGGGTACTTTCTTTTTCGTTAAAATTATCATCATATAACGCCGTGAGAAAGCATTCTGCTAATCACTTTTAGCAGCGTATTTTTCAAATGCTCACAGCGTATGCTAAATCAAGTTTAAATCACTTTGTAGTGGACGAAATTTCAAGAAAATGGTTCAAATAATCCAATCCCAGCACGAGAAAAGTTCCACTCTCAACGTTTTGAGTGCTGCATGTACATTCGTAGACGAAAATTGGCCATGTAATTAACTTTGTCAGTTCCGTGCATACCATGTTACCCCACTAAAAGTTGATTTATCTAGATGGGAACAATTTTTCCCACAAAAGAGTGGTGGGAATAGATGAAATTTACAAGGAGAAGTTTCTATGTCGACTGTGTTATTTTTGCGAGCGATTTTAAGGCGAAATGTCAGTTCCATGCATGTCAGTCGCTGTTCCCTGGAATACTCAATATAGCACGAGAAAGACTTAGTAATAGAATTCTGTGCCTCGAAGCATGTGTTTTCGACTCAAATCAACCATCTAAAGACGAATTTTGAGGTCGTATGGTCCCATCGCATCAGGATTTCTTGCTAGACAACAAAACGTCAAAATCGGTAAATGACAGTTGCGCGTACTACTTTCCCTATGTCTTACACATGTAAATATCACATATACCATCCTAAAACGTTCCAAAAAACGTTCTGTATACGTTTTATCACATATTATCGTTCAATATGTTAAGAGAAATGGAGAAAGTTGACTCAGACAGGCGCAGACTCAATATCGAGCTCAATATTCAATTTCTGAATTTTTGGACACAAAATGTGTAAGTTATCGCGATTATACCCATATACAAAATGATTTGTTCTACAATTGAGAATTTAATTTAAAATATTTCCACAACAAAACATAGCTTGTGCATCACATAAGATGTGTGAGGTTATGAGGCTATAGCGAAAAAACGCCCGCCAGGGCGCTGGAGGTCCAACCCATGCAATTCTGCTGTCCGTGCGCGTTGGTGAGAGTTGACGCATTATCTTCCATACAGATAAACACTAGTACACACCGAAGTACACGGACAGCAAAATCCATGTGTTGGGGAGCTTATTTGACCATCGCAGCGCCGCCCTCAAGGAGGTTTTCTCGCTATAGCCTCAAGATACAATTTCTCATTCTCAGACGACGCACAGTGGGAAGAAAATTGGCCGGGCGGCACAATTATGCGTTACTATTGAATAAACGATTTCGGAATGTTGCAAAAACGGAAATTGTAGCTTTTTTGATGCGGAATCCGAATCCTTCTCCCTCGGATATCGTCCGGGAGTCGTATGACGATGGCATCCATTAAAACAGGAAAATCGCTTTAAAAACATAGTATTAGCGGTTTAACTCGGAGGGGAAGCAAATGACGTCGATTTTTATTAGGAACAGAGTTGTTGCATTTTTCAAAAAAAAATTTTGGTGCCGCCAGTTTTTTGAAAACTCGTGATTTTTTGGGTTTTTTGGGTTTTTGGGGGCTTCTCCGACAAAATTTGGAATTTCTGACCACGCCAATCGAAAGAGCATGAAATTATACGTCGAAATACGTGGTTCAAAAAAATTTCAAAATTTTATCCCATCCGCACTACAACGGTAAAATCATGAGCTAGCCCGGAAAACGCACCAGAGGCCTGGAAAAGCTCCTAAAACTCGAAGGGGAAGCGATTTACGATGATAATGATGAGAACCAACGTTGTTGCATTTTTCAAAACAAATTTTTTGGTACCCCCAGATTTTCGAAAAATCGTGGTTTTTCAGGTTTTTTGGGTTTTTAGGGGCTTATTCATCAACATTTAGAATTTTTGACCACGCCAATCGAAAGAGCAGGAAATTTTACGTGGAAATACTTGGTTTATAAAAAATTCAAAATTTTATCCCATCCGCACTACAGCGGTAAAATCATGAGCTATCCCGGAAAACGCACCAGAGGCCTGAAAAAGCTCCTAAAACTCGGAGGGGGGGGGGCGATTTACGTTGATAGTGATGGGGAACAAAGTTGTTGCATTTTCCAACACACCTTCTTTGGTGCCCCCAGTTTTCCAAAAAATCATAATTTTTTAGGTTTTTTGGGTTGTTATGGGCTTATTCGTCAAAATTTGGAATTTCTTACCACGCCAATCGAAAGAGCAGAACATAATACGTTGAAATATGTTGTTCAAGAGAATTTCAAAATTTGATGCTACGGTTACTTCAACAGTGAATAACACCGATGAGAGGATTAAGTTCTTCATCGCACAGGAATTTGGGCGAATCGTTTTTCAATGAAAACGTCAATCTTACTGAACAATGGTCTATGACTCGATCCGGTTAAGCGAGTTATTGGGTAATGTGTCCGATACGATACTAAGGTGTCTCGAACTCCTACCTCAAAATCGTTAGAAGTGAACTCACAAGGCGAGCACCAGGTCCGCGGAATACGGATCTTGATGGAACTTTGGGGGCCACCTAATTTTGGTGAGAAATGAAGGTATCTCCAAGAGTTCAATCCATGCAATGGGCCTTTTGTTCCGAGATGCAGCTATGGATATTAGCATTGCCCATACAAGCCCATGTTCAAATGATACATATGAGGGTTTCCAAGGAACTTCTGACTTTTGTATTACTGCAATAAATCTGGAGTATTCTGAACTATGGGGAGTGCGCAGGAGTGGCATTGTATAGTATTTGGCATCATTCAATACGGCCCACATCTTTCTTTGTTGATACGCACCCTGATTTGTCAACAGAAGACCGCAAAAGATGATTTTTCGGTAGCTTACGAACGAACCAACGCGACTTTTCGAATTGATAGGGCTGTAATTAAAATACCTATGCCTCAACTACTTTGCTGGATTGATATATCCATCTACCAATCTCATATTTTGGGAAAATCTTTAATCCAGAGGTGTGCGCTGATTTAGCTATGATATTAGCTCTCATTCATTGATGTAACCGAATTATGTGGTGAAAAGTTTCTCTGGCTATTGTTTACGAAAATGATGAAATACCTTGTGCGAAACGGGGGATTCAGCAATGAGTTTTCAAAATTAAAAAGAAGACGAATCGAAACCCGTTTGATTTGTGATTGTGCCTTGATCCGGACAAATTTTATAAAGCTTTAAAGCTCATAAAGTTATCGCGCCACTGGCTCTCAAAATGGTTATTTTATGATGGCATACTCAGGAGACGTAAAGCACAAAATTGGAATGTTATGCTCTTTTTTCTTCATCACAAAAAGGATATAACCGCACTGTTCTGAATTGCAATCGTCGACCGGTATTTCTGTGAGAAGCTGGGAGAAATATTTGAATCCCGATGGTAAGCTGAATAAGTCTCTAAATGTGATAGTATATCGCGAATTTCTTGATTTCTACATAGTATACGGCTGGAATATGAACGAAATAACATCACAGTATACTCTAGAAACTGAAATGAGACTCAGAAGTCGTGACTCGATTTTGGAAATTCTACATCCAATTTTGGAAAAATCAATGATAAAATTCATCTTGAAGTCAAGTTAGGCGAAATATGATCCCTATCGAGCGTCTAGACAATGTTCTGAATCGAATCTACTCGATTGGAGTTGATTCACAAATGTTTCGAGAGTGGAATTCCGTACTTGTCGTTCTGAACCAGATACCTTGGCTTGGAAGAGAGTGGCACTACTTTTTTTACACGTTTTCGAGGTCTTAGAGTCACATCAAACCCATTTCAATCGAATACGATGGAAATTTTTTTTTTTTCTATTTCGGAGGGTCAAAAGTTAAAAGTTCCATGGAAACCCTCATATATGGATATACTGGAATGGATATGAGCTATGGATATCAGCATTGCCAGTATATCCATATTATGTATCATTTGAACATGGGCCTGTATGGGCAATGCTAATAGCCATAGCTGCATCTCGGAACAAAAGGCCCATTGCATGAATTGAACTCTTGGAGATACCTTCATTTCTCACCAAAATTAGGTGGCCCCCAAAGTTCCATCAAGATCCGTATTCCACGGACCTGGTGCTCGCCTTGTGAGTTCACTTCTAACGATTTTGAGGTAGGAGTTCGAGACACCTTAGTATCGTATCGGACACATTACCCAATAACTCGCTTAACCGGATCGAGTCATAGACCATTGTTCAGTAAGATTGACGTTTTCATTGAAAAACGATTCGCCCAAATTCCTGTGCGATGAAGAACTTAATCCTCTCATCGGTGTTATTCACTGTTGAAGTAACCGTAGCATCAAATTTTGAAATTCTCTTGAACAACATATTTCAACGTATTATGTTCTGCTCTTTCGATTGGCGTGGTAAGAAATTCCAAATTTTGACGAATAAGCCCATAACAACCCAAAAAACCTAAAAAATTATGATTTTTTGGAAAACTGGGGGCACCAAAGAAGGTGTGTTGGAAAATGCAACAACTTTGTTCCCCATCATTATCAACGTAAATCGCCCCCCCCCCTCCGAGTTTTAGGAGCTTTTTCAGGCCTCTGGTGCGTTTTCCGGGATAGCTCATGATTTTACCGCTGTAGTGCGGATGGGATAAAATTTTGAATTTTTTATAAACCAAGTATTTCCACGTAAAATTTTCTGCTCTTTCGATTGGCGTGGTCAAAAATTCTAAATTTTGATGAATAAGCCCCTAAAAACCCAAAAAACCTGAAAAATCACGATTTTTCAAAAATCTGGGGGCACCAAAAAATTTGTTTTGAAAAATGCAACAACGTTGCTTCCCATTATTATCAACGTAAATCGCTTCCCCTTCAAGTTTTAGGAGCCTTTCCAGGCCTCTGGTGCGTTTTCCGGGCGTAGCTCATGATTCTACCGTTGTAGTGCGGATGGGATAAAATCTTGAAATTTTTTTGAACCACGTATTTCGACGTATAATTTCATGCTCTTTCGATTGGCGTGGTCAGAAATTCCAAGTTTTGTCGGAAAAGCCCCCAAAAACCCAAAAAACCTAAAAAATGACGATTTTTTGAAAAACTGGTGCCACCAAAAATTTTTTTTTGAAAAATGCAACAACTTTGTCCCTCATAAAAATCGATGTCATTTGCTTCCCCTCCGAGTTAAACCGTTAATACTGTGTTTTTAAAGCGATTTTCGTGTTAATGGATGCCGTCGTCATACGACTTCCGGACGATATTCGAGGGAGAAGGATTCGGATTCCGCATAAAAAAAGCTACAATTTCCGTTTTTGCAACATTCCGAAATCGCTTATTCAATAGTAACGCATAATTGTGCCATCCGGCCAATTTTTTCCCCCACTGTGCGACGAACCTTCATTGAAAGCAGTCGTTCTCAATTTCATCGTGTTCCCTTCATACGAAGAAAAGGAGTTGTTTTTATGATCTGACGGTCGGACTTGGAACGATTTTGTGAAGCAACAGTAAGGCACCACGGCAAGCTAAGAGTAAGGATTTGTTTTTGTAGTGATGTCTGAAACAAAATGCTATCTTGGGATTCGTGACATCAAATATTGCCGAAATCCATATGACTTTAGGACATCAATCTGCATGGTTGGTCGGCGTTGTTGGTTGTAGAGACATTGAGCTGAGGTCCCGCGTTAGACCGTTGAGTTGAGATGAAGGAGTTTGAAAACTTGAACATTATAAATAGGATCTTTTGATAGGATGTTGGATCGATGAATCCTGTTGAAGGCATTGCAAAAGAATAATGAGAATTGGTTGAATTTTTTCTCCCTTCCTCCTTTCTCTCCGAATGTTAGAAGAGTCTTGAAGGACTAAGCACCAGCTGTTGGACAACAGGATGAACTTAAGTTTGGACCACGAATTCGGATATTGGGGAAGTAAAGCTGTTCCACAGCTTCGCGTGAATCACACGTTGCGCAGAACCTTGCCCCTGAAAAAACCTCACAACGCGACGGTCTGTTGCTCCTTCTTCGTCGATAATTCTATTATGCACCGTTTAATATACAATCACCCGATCACTTAGGGCTTGACGTAGTGCCGAGTCACGATGTCTTATTAAGTCTCTCCGCGAGAGCCAACAACTCGATCGCAGCTCCTAACCATTACATGAGCTCGTTTTTGCTCCTCTTTTCTCTTTGTAATATACTTGTCAACAATAAAAAATATCATAAGCTGATCCCCCACGAATCTGAATTGATTTGTACTGAAAATTCGTGATTTACAGAATATTCATATGTACTTAAAAAAAAAACAATCACTCCTGAGACATGAATGCGTTCACTAATAGAATTCTTTTTACGTTTGGCCAGAATCATGAACGTATCTTTGATTATGCCCAAATGATTCAATTTTGAAAGCTGAAGGCCATTGAGTCTTTATCTAAAACTCTCATACTTCGCTGGTGTTTGTTCATTTATGTGGATCAATCGGATGAGAAGGTTGTTTTGCAATAAAAAGGTGCTGGCCGTGATGAACTATCCATCGAGTAATTGAGAGTATAAATGAACTCACCCATTCAAGATGAATGAAAATGATCGTACTCCTAGCTGTTGGCCCAGTAGAATTATACTGTACACGCATACAAAGTTCGGCTTTACGCTCCTTTTACTTTATTGATTCATCCTGGATTCGTATCGCTTTGAATATTCGCCACGTGCGCTCTAGTGGACTGACTGTTCGAGATAATTCTATACAGCTGGACTCAACGAAATTCCAAATAAAGTCGTCTTGAACATGCAGTTAGTATACGGTACTTGAACTAAATCCAAATTGTGCATCATTCACTATCGGGATAAGTGTTTTATGTGTGATTGGATTTTGTATTGTTCCTCATCAACTGTGCTCTTTAGTAAATCTTTCCATTTCTCTAAGGCCCAATATTTTCCGATAGGAGAGATTCCGTTCAATTCTATCGTCCATAATTTGAACTTTTTTGACACACTGTGCGAGAAAGTAACTTTTCCGCACTGATTTTCCACTTTCTCTCACAGTTTGTCAAAATAGTAGATTTCGCACCGAGATTATGAGGTTGTAGCTCGCTCGGAAGCGGGGAACCTCATGATCGAGGCGCGAATGCTATTTTATGCAATTTTCCGATGTTTGGGTGCTTACAAAATTGCATAAAATTGTATTCGATACACGGGTGTAAAACTTATTTTTCGCATCCTCGTGTTGATTCCGACCTTCGCCTACGGCTCAGGCTGGAAACCCAACACTCGTACCCGAAAAAAAGTTTTTCCACCCTTGTATCGAAATGTACTATTTTGTGCTTGCGTGCGTAAACCTGTACGGAAAAGTTACTTTTTCATAGTCTGTGTGGAAAAGAACCTTTTTTTTTATTTTCTTTCCCACGCCGACGATGAAATAAATAGTATTCGACACTCGGGCGTGGTGGTTTCCGACCTTCTATCGAAATCTACTATTTCCGCATAGTTTTGCGTGCGGAAACGACTGTGGAAAAGTACGAGCCACGCGGAAAAGTAACTTTTCCGCATGGCTCCTCAAGAAGTAGCGCAGAACGGATATCTATCATCCGCCAAACATGATAATCACAAAATGTAGCTGGTTTTTGTAGATTTTTCGACTTATTGGCGATATTTGAATATTCTTCAAGTTGTTTTGCAAATTCACAGTCTCATTTGCTGCTTTGGACTAGACCTGTGATTCGTGAGGCCTTGAATTATTATTGGTGGAAGCTTTTCAAAAGAACACTCTTCATTTTTTGGGGAAGAAAATTTCCTGTCGAAAAAAGTTACTGAGATTCTCGTTCAGAACGATTTAGTGTAGAGTTCCACTCTGAGGTACTGAGACCACGGTCTACTCAATGAACTAAGCCAGTTACTAGCTCGAACTATGATGGAGCGGACTTTTATTTTAGTGACCACATTCCTCAAGTGGTCAATCTGATGTTGCCATTTACCGGGGCTTAAGAATTCAAATCTCAACGGATTTGCATTAAAAACAAATAGCGACATCGTCAAAGTGTGAATCAATTGGCTCAGAGTCATGGTGGACTAACGAGGAGAGCATCAGATCTGTGGAACACGGATCTTGATGAAACTCTTGGAAGCATCTTTTGTTTTGGTAAAAAATGGACGTATCTCCAATGAGCCACCTGTCCCAAGATACAGCTATGGATTATTTCTTGAAGAGCAACTTCATGGTGAATAGATATCATTGGATTCAAGTGTCACATTCATTTATTGTTAATTAACTGTTTCTTCTTGAAAGCTGTGTGACAAGACGATCAAAGTTGTATACTCAACATCTGAGAATTTCTGCACAAAATCGAAGATTGAGCTTTCAATTTAGTGAGTGGATTCTCAAAATCTAATCATCTAACCAGAACATACATTGATATTGTGATGGAACGAATAATATCCAAATCAGACAGAACATCCATCTAACGATGAGTTGAGCGAATACACGTTGAAATTATTTGGTAGACTTGTAAAAGTATATTATGATACAAGGGCGCAAACGATGGTTTTCGCTCTTTGAGTGACTTTTTTAGGCCCTAGCCGCAGGCGAGGGTCTAAATAGTCACGAGAAAGCAAAAACCGTTGCGCCTGAGTATCATAATATTTTTTTGATCTTCTGTGAGCAAATGAAAAGCGACAAAAAGTGTGCAAATGACTCATTTGCGCACAAACGATCAAAAAATATTCAATTGTATCAGAAAATTTTCTTCGTTTTCAAATAGATATCTATCAACCAACTGTTGAATGATCTGTGTGGTTATCAACTTGGCCAGGACGGGAGGATTCTCTATATACTGATCCAACTCCATCGGGGTTTTGTATAACCGAGATCTTTGTAATTAAATCGTTCGAAACGAAGTAAAAAATATACCAATGATTTTGATCAAATATTTATTAAAGTCGTTCAAATCTGTATGTAATTGATTTTTGACGCTAGGTGGCGGACAAAACGTTATCTTTCTCCAAACGAACTTTTTCGAACTTGATCATCGTCTCAATTGAACAATTTCCCGTGAAAAGCGATTGATTGACTGCGAAGCGATACAAATGTATAGTGGTAACCACGTGCGTATACTTCAAGATTCAAATAGCGAGTCCCTTAGTTATAGAAAAATATGGGTAATTTCTATTGTGTTTATTAATTGTGATAATTATCGATCCGTGAAATCAAGTTTAAGTTTCGATTAAATATTCAATTAAAGTGAATAATCTCCCCATGGTCGACTGTTTAATTTTGTTTAATTTAAAGTTTTGCTTATAATTTTTGGTGATAATCAAGATAAAAGAATATTCATTCAAAATGAATTTCATTCCATTATTTCAATGAAATATCTATTCATTTCAAATAATATCTATTCATTCGGGAATCGCTGACCGTTTGAACAAGTTGATCTTGAAGAAATATTATGTACCAATCTATTAAGTACACTCTTAGATTTAATAAATATTCATTCAATTTGGGAAAGAGGGATTTATTAATTTGAATAAATGATAGGATAGCAGTATTGTGTTAAATGTTCATTGAAGTCGAATAAGTTTCCTTCGGAATTGCTCGATTTTTTCCTTCAGTGTAGCTGGTATAACCATAACCCGTCTACACATTGAATTCTGAAAAACCCATTCAATCAAGATGAAAGTTTGATCTTTGAAATTTGATAGATCAATAATGGTATTGAATGAAGATTCATTCTAATCTGGGATAATGAACTTGAGTTGTGATAGAGTCTCTGGTTGAATACGCATTGATTGAATTTTATGACATAAGTAATCAAATCTGAATTGATATTTACTCCACTTGATTTATTCGATCTGATAAAACTGGAGTATTAAAGTTTATTATACATTACGAAGAAGTATGCTCCGTTTGAATAAATGTTTTTACGAATGAAATAAAATTCTCTGATCTTGTCAAATTGGGAATTTTGTACATTTCCATTGATGATTTAGATGAATATTCATTAGAAAATTTGAAACATTATTCATTTTAGAGAAATGAGTTTTCGAATCAATGGAATATCCGATGAATGAATATATCTATTAGATTTTAGAAATTTTTTTTTCAGTGTACTGGAGTCATAGCTTCCAATATAAAAAAATTTGAAACCACCAGAGTCAAACCTGAATGAAAACTTCTATCAAGTTTATTCTAGCAAATACTGTAGGCTCTTCTGGAATGACACTTCTAAATAACTTGAGCTACTATTTCCTCATTACTCGCCTAGGAAATTCAATAGGGCCGTAATACAGCACGCTGTCAACTAAAAGTAGAGAGCGCGCAAAATGAGAGTTCGATCACGAAGCTAATTAAGAAGAGAAGTATGCGATGATTAAATCGGGAGACGAAGGAATCACGAAAATCGATTAGAAGGAGAGGAAGTTAATTGGAGCTGGTATCTTCCAGACAGTTTAGCTTCTCGATCGGCACCGATATACTTTGGCTGAGCTCTATAGAACCCCCTCCCCCATACCCCGTCGCACATGACGCCACGCTGGAACACTAGCTTCATGTGGAGAATAACTCGCTCGCGCTATCCGCGTGATCGGCACCACCCTAGCCGACAAGGACGACGACAGACCACACGAATGATGTTTCAATTTTAATTGAGAATGATATAATCCCGGTCGAAGCCAGCGCGGGAGGGCGGATTGTGTATGGAGGTCTTCAATTTTGTCGGGCCTTCGTAAGGCTACAGAGGGCGTAATGCGTGGCAACTGTGGCGACGGACTCTATTTTCAGGGCAGCAGCCAATCAGTTGCACCTCGGGTGTACGTTTATATAGTCCAACAGCGGCAACCTCATGACAAACTCGCTCAGCAAATTCCGGAAACTGCCAAGTTGAGCCACAACGAGGAGGGGTACGGGGGAGGCGATTTTACACACGCCACCTCTCGCCCGAGCCAATGCTCTCACGCGAGCGCACCCGTGCACACACACGCTGTAGCGTCACGAATCAACTAACATCCCGAGTGAAGATATGTGTGTAGCAAGGGTGCCTGAAATAAAGGACAGCCGGCAGAGGGAGTGGAGTGGAAGCAAAAAGAGCCAAAGCCGCAGGCCCGATAACTAACAGCAGAGCGAGATCATCCTCGATTTCCATTTTAATTGAACTCAACACAACATCATACTTAATGCCAGAAACGCGTCACAGGCTCCAATTAAATGGCGACGCCATTTCAGTTTATCCGGTCGCGTACATTGCGAAGTGGGATTGCATACTACGTAGGAGCTCACACCACGGAATAAGCGCTCGTTCAAATAATATATTCTCTCTCACTTCAATCGGTGCGCCGGTAGCACAACCCTTGTCCAGCTAACACCTGCAGCATCCAAGTGTATGAACTAATCCGGGAACCCAGATCAGGATGCAGTAAGTCGATTTTATTTGATGTTGAATGATGCAATTCACCCTGAGTTCCGAAAAATTTGTCAATTTATACTGCACTAAGATAAGATGGTGTTCTGATTCGCTTGTCCAACCTTCACTACCACAATGTAATCCAGAACCATTTCTGTCAGTGATTTGATCAACATCATAGATTTTCGAAGAAATACTGTAAAATCTTCCGATAACGGACACTCTCAATAGCGCGGATGCCTCCTAGTACCGGAAGGTCTCCCAGCACACCGAATACTCTCATATGTTTGCAATACTCAACAGATTCCGAATAGTGAACACCCTCAATACCAGACGCGGATACTTGTTTTCGACTAAACCATAAACCCAAATGCAGAGAATGTACTCTGAGTTACGTATACCAGATAAAACCGAAGAGAATAATACTAGTACATTTCGATATAAGGTTCGACTCCCGTATATCGAACTATAGTTTTTGATGAACTGTGGGTAAAAGTCGACAAACTGTGTGAAACTTCACTTTTACGCAGCACAGCGTATCAAAAACATATGTATCGATCACAAGAGTTAACCAATACAAGTCTTAACATTGACATCGTGAATGTGAGTCAAAAACACAAGTGCTTGATACTAAATGGAAAAAATTACAGTTATGAGTGATTATAGAGACAATGATCGGTCTTCTCGAAATGCAGCTGAGATTATAACATCGATAAAATTCAAATCAGTGAAATCATGGAATCAGAGAATGTATATTAAACAACGGGATTCAATAATGAAAATGATAGAGTACCATCATGAAGAAACACCAATTATATTTTCGTAGTAACAAGACTTGTGACAGACTATTTCAAATGATTATATAAATGGTCAATTTTTGATTTTTAGGCAGGTCTGAGTTTTTTAGAACTTTCCGTCACATCCAGTACCTTAGGAACCCTCAGCCTACCAATTTCTGATGTAAATTAATTCCACAATCTTGCTGAAATGATTACCTAACGTACTTCGTTCTAACTTACATGAGAAAATTCGATTCTAATTCTCCAAGGATTCTCCCCGCGACCCTAATAAAAATCTGAGTGTGAGAGTATTCTTTTTACAATCATTAACATTGGGACATGCTAAAAAGTTTCACGTAGACCCGCAGATCCCTCAATTATGAAATTCAGGAGAGTTCTCTGATCCACGAATCCTCATATCCCAGATCTGAGCAGGGCTTCATCATCCGCAGATCTCAAAATCCTGGAAACCCAGGAGGATATTCAATCTGGGGAGTCATACATTCTACAACGCTTCTGTCTCAAAAATTTGGAGTTAGAGGGCTGAGGGACTATCTTGAGTCGTGCAAATTTTGGGGTATAGTGGTCCTCTTTGGACTCGGGACGTAACGACTTGCTTATTCGAGTTTCGGAATCCGGAAATTCGCGAATAGGGAAACCCTTGGCATTGAGGAATCTCCGTGCTCACAAACCCTTTTTAGATTCAGGATATAGGTATTTGCAGGTTTGGGCGCCCTCCTAGATTCTGGGATTTGGGAATCTGTGGGTTCGAGTGATTACAAAAGTCAGACTACCTGGTACGATATTTCCCATCAAATCATGGTTTTTTGAAGTGACACCAGAATCTTGATGTGTTAGAATCAAACTAACCCCGACATCGGCTTTAGCGATCTCATGAATGCGAAGGAAATTAAAAGCAAAGTATGGTCTGATGACTGCAAGCTTGAAGAAATTCCATAGGTTTGGAAACTTTTGAAGTTATGTTGATATCTCGACGTTGTGTGACCACACTGGCATTGAATTCGATTCAGCGACTGTGTAAACATAGACACAGTAAAAAACGGAATTTGCTCTAATCATCATCACTGAGCATTCTCATACACGAAGTCGTCGTTTTTCGAGGATAGGTTGAAATTTTGATGTGCTGGGAGCGGCCCTGGGAGCTAGCTGACCCCGAATCCAGAATCAGTTTCTTGAAAGTCTGGACATAGCTGGTATCCGAAGTCAGGCTCAGTTTTGAGAATATGTCAACTCAATAGATTCATCTCTTGATATATACTGCATTGATCCGCAGAGAACACCTTGATAGGATATTAAACCCATGGGAATTCGCGATCGCGAACATGATTGAAGGCAAATGTTTGAAGAGAATGAAAATCTTCAACGACAATAATGGTCTCGGTGGCTGGTATTAACTTTGCCGTTGAAAAATTCCAGGTGAGATGGAGAAATAGTCTATTAGGATAGCAGTTTCATATGAGTTGAAGACTGGCAGGCATATCGCAGAGTATATGATATCGTCGCGAGGAGTCGACGGGTAGTGTCCAACAGAAATGCCGAGGCCACGCTCTCGTCGGGCAAGCCTTTGCGCGCGGGCATTGCGAGCGTTGATTTATTGGCAGGAAAATCAAGTCAGCGTCTGTCCGTGTCGCTCGTGTGCTATGCAGGCTTACCTCACCTCTGCGGCCCGTGTGGCCTTCAAACGCTGCCAACGCCATCATAC
Organism: Eretmocerus hayati; assembly: GCA_029851415.1. Classification (NCBI taxonomy): domain Eukaryota; kingdom Metazoa; phylum Arthropoda; class Insecta; order Hymenoptera; family Aphelinidae; genus Eretmocerus; species Eretmocerus hayati. The sequence goes on from CM056743.1 coordinate 113,466,133, forward strand.
CGCTCTCCACCTAGGTGTCCCCCTGCTCAATCAATTTTGCTGGCAACGATTACGCATTGCTATCAAGCTCAAGCTCACTTACTAACACGATGCACGGGTAAAAGCTCCTTCCCTTTGTTTTCATTCAAGATTTGATGCACTCACCAAACATCAGTGGTGACCCCTTCTACATATCCGAGTGTCCAAGAGGAAGTTCCTAGCTATAGTTTTGGATTTCGCCCAAAAAGTCAGCGGGATTGAAAGAATAATGTCTCTCTGTAGTTAGGCACTAAAGATTATTCCACCGAGTTTTTAATATCCACTTAAATGGCGTAATTAGTCAATAGACATCTGGAAACATTGAGGCAAAATGGAATTTTCAACGATCCGCATTATCATCTCGCACTGATGAAATCAGTTCATGTCTAGAGCAAACAATTACACTTCAATGAATTTATGATGATAAGAAGTTACCCGCGGAAAAAATCTCAAGATAGCCACAAACAACATCTATATGGAGTCTGGAGATGAATTGTTGTCGAGAATTCGTATGGTTTCTATAGGCAGGATCTATTTTGAAGATTAGACAAGGAATGAGAGTTCCATTAAGGCGATGCGGTCACCGTGCACCGTGACCATGGACCTTGGAAATACACCTTACATAAAAAGTTTGACGATTCAAAGTGTGAGACGAGTTGGCGAATACTTGTTATTGTTCAACTCGTATTCCTCAATTCGTTGCTTAGCCCAAATCATAAGAGAATCGGAGAAAAGTGGGAATAACTCGGCCGCGGGAACCTCCTAACCTATAATATACGCACGTTTTCATTCCCAACTTTCTTCGATTCTATTGCAATTTGGACTTAACGAAGAGCAGACAAATCTAAGTTAGATGATAACAAATGTTTGTGTGCTCGTCGTTTAGCCCAAATCGCAACAGAATCGGAGAAAGTTGGGAATGATTTCCAGCTTGCATGGTGACCGCATCGCCTTAACATCAAAGAGTTCAATTGCGAGATATCTATAATATTTTATTATACCCCCCTTCATCAAAAATTCCATGCCGAATGTAACATCATCGCACGTACGAAATACATTTCATTCAAACCTCAAGTCGATGGCTCAGAGTAGAAAGGAACTATCTGAAATCGTAAGACTTGAAAGGAACTATCTGTAGATGTCTGGTTGAAAGGAACTATCTGAAAATGTTTGGTTGGAAGAAATTATCTAAAAGTGTCTGTAAAAAGAACTATCCATGAATTTTTGGCTGAAAGGAACTATCTAGAATCGTAAGAGTTGAAAGGAACTATCTATAAATTTTTGGCTAAAAGGAACTATCTAGAATCGCAAGAGTTGAAAGAGACTATCTGAATTCGTCTGATTTAGAAGGAACTATGTGAAAATTTTTGTTTTAGAAAGGAACTATCTGAATTCAAGCCTTCAGTTGACACTCAGAATTAGAAAAGAATTCATTTGAATCAGTCACCCTCCATCTATATGCAAGTCATGCTGGCGTGGAAATTGTTGTAGGTATTGTAGCTCTTTCCAAGACCAAGACCTTTGAAATCCTCCTTTGAACGTTGCCTCATGATCGTTCACATCCTAGTTTTGAGCGATCTCGTAGAAAGAATTCTGAATGGAGACATGAGTTTATTTAAATTTGGAATTTTGTATGGAGACATGAGTTTTTATTAGTTGAAGTGGGCAGAAGTCCTTTCAACCAATCTTTGGAATGAACCTGACAATTATTCCATGAGATATTTCTGAAGATTTTACGTCAAAATCGTAGATTATGACCTTTTCCGTATTTTTGTTACCCTTAACCCGTCCGAAATTCTTTCTACGAGATTGCTTGTAACTCGGGTGTAAATGATCGTAAGGCAATGTTTAGAAGAAGGAATTTGAAGGTCTTGAAAAGAGTCACAACACTTGCAAGAAATTTAACGTTAGCATAAATTGCACATAAATGGAAGGTGATTGATTGAAATGAGAATTTTTCCAATTTTGAGTGTCAATTGGAGTTATAGAGTCGATGGAATTTTGATCAAAAAATTTTTTAAAACACATAATTTGATAGATTTTTTCTTATCTTTCGAGTGCTTTTAGGGAAATTGTTGTAGACCTCAATGCATCGGAGTGATGGGTGTTCTAGTGAAGGAATCCGTGTTCCATTTTCTTCCGCAGGGTACTGCACATAAGACATTTTATCCTCTGACCTAGGAAACAGCGTTTATCCGCCTGCGTAGACCGACGGAAAGAAGATGTTTCCGTGCCAAAGGCCATGAAAATCCCTTCTAATTTGTCAATGTGAAAGTATAAGTTGATTTCATGCAAATACATATTCCAGAAGCGCCATGCTATCAAGTACATTCCAAATTACGCAAAGTTTCAGGAAAATTCCATTCCAATCGTCAAATAAGCGAGAGTGTGGGTCATAGTTACAGTAAAAAACGAGTTTGCTTTCGTGTGTAAGGTTTTGGATCTCTAAAAGTTCCAATGAGGCCCAAAATACTTCATCTTATGTGGAATCCTCTCATGCCACTCGATCAAGGCCGCAGACTATGAACAGAGACCTCGGCAGCCCGAGAATTTTGATGCCACATTCACTTAGAGGAGGTCACGGTACAGTTAAACAGTCCACAGCTCAATGTGAGGCCTCTTCGTGACACGTGATTCAATACTCAAAGAGAGGCAGGATCTAGTCCTTATTTACTAAAATGTTCAAGCGGATGAAAGGAACAAAACCAAGTGATCTATATCCACAAGATTGAACGCACAGAAAACAAGACTGTTCATTTCCAGGAGTTATCTGATATTGATGATTTCCAAGCACTAAACTATTTTGGAACTTACTTTGATTTGGCCCACATTCCTTGAATTGATTACCAAATGACCTCGAAACTGACTAAAGGTGAGACTATCTTCAGTTGATATTTATTCAAGGTTATACTCAATCAAAGGCCCTATATGAGAACTCTGAATCCTTTTGTAGAAAACAGAGGGACGACTGAGAAAAACTCATGAAATTCACACAGTGATCTCAAGGTTATCATTATTTCTCACGTATGGGGGAATCCCAGAAACTTTTGGTTTTGGGCCTCTAGGAGCAAAAACATAGAAAAACGCTATGTACGTGTCTGAAATTTCTCATACAACTTCTTCGATGACTCCAGAAACGTAACCTCTCATAAGGACCATCTGAAAGGATCCAAAAATTCACTAAATGACTTACAGAAGAAAGTCTTGCGCCACATTTTGAGGATTTTTGAAAAATTTGTTTCTACATTTCCATTGATTCGGTGAGCGTTGAGGAGTGTCTGAGAATAATTGGAGGACCGTGAACGAGTCTTAACTTTCAGATTTCATTATTAGAATCGCACAATGGTAACGATGTAAGCTTGTGAGCCATCGAAAGGTAGAAAAAATACACCAAATATTGAGAGATCACGGAAAAATTTTTTCCATGGAGAATGATAAAATGGAATGAGTTCATCAAGTTGCTCAACTCTCATACTGAACAACTAGAATTTCTCAAGGTACTCTTGGGAATTATAGGACATCAGAGGATTAGATGGCATTTTTCATTAATATGAAAAGTCGGTCAGCTCGGTTATTTGTGGAAACTTCTCCGATAAAGTATAGTCACAGTGTTATGAATGTATGATACGTGAGAGCCCAAAATATGAGACACATTCACTGAATACTCTCATCCAAGATGATTCTCACATAATGATTACTCTTATGATCAAAATCGATTTCGAGTTCCCAACAAAATATCCCTATCAGATCCCATCATTCACAGGCATACAAGATACAAATATCAAGAACGATTCTAGTCATATATGAATCCGGAATGTCTTTGAACTTCTCAAAGATTCTGTAGAACAAATTGCACTTTTCAAACTTGAATCGTCCTCTTATGTGAATCAATGATATTAAATTCGTAAATTGGCATTGAAGGACTAATTTTTATTTCTCCATTGTTGAACTCGGATTTGAGGTCATTTTTAATGAATAATTATCGATCGGAGTTTGATCGTCAAGATGTTAATCAAAGAAAAAATGCATTTGAATGATATCGTGAAAAAGATGCTGGACCCAGTATCAAACTGGGAACCTTCTTCTTGCAGGGAAGTCGGTCTACCGTTGAGCTATCCAGGGCCCGGCAGATCTTTGTCTCGATGTCACTCATAAACATTAGCGCCATCATTCCAGCTGAGGCACGGAATTCAAATTACACTTTTTGAACTTGAATCGCCCTCTTATATGTATCAATGATATTAAATTCTTATATCGGCATTGAAGGACTAATTTTTCGATGTCAGTTAAATGCATCCTTTCTTTGATTGACATCTCGACAATCAAACCCTGATCGATGATTTCTCATTGAAAATGGCCTCAAATCCGAGATTAACAATCGAGGAATAAAAATTAGTCTTCCAATGCCGATTTACGAATCTAATATCATTGATTCTATAGAACGTTCCGTGACGATTTCGGCATGTAAAATTCTCAATAGCTCTCATTCCTAAAACGCGCTAGAGTCTGAGCGTAGCGAGGTGGATAGGTATTTTGATACCATTATCTACTATTTCTCGGCATTTTGGAGTGCATCCGTTGGTTACAGCAACTCTACACCGCCGAGAACTGCGTAATTATACCATGAGTGACACTAATTTTTTCCGGTTGAACGCGACTCCTTGATTTCCTCGTTGATGCACAAGGATCTGCAATAGGTCGATTCCTTCGTTCTTTCGTGAGTAACAAATGAATTCGTCGCGGAGTCCCTCTAGAAGGCACGAACAATAACGATTTCTCATCGAAATGGAGTGACAGACCGTCCAATACGTATCATGGCTATGTTCATCGATGTACATCTCCTTCCAAAAGAAAAATCACAACTTTGCATCATGAGAAACACGACTGCTAAGTTACAGAATCTGCCGTGGTGCACTAAAATTATGAGAGCGAATTTTGAGAGTTGGTCCGATTAGTACATCGATTTCTCGATTTTCAGGTATCTTCTCGCACATGATCCTCTCTAATATCTACCTACATCCATCAATCGATTCCAATTTCGGTGACCGCTTTCAGGACATCTGAACAAAGAAAATTTGACCGGTTAGGCCTCATTAAACGCCCTACGACCCAAATAATCGAGGAGAGACAGCAAAATTCAAAAGTTTCTGGGATTTCTCCATATACATGTGACTGTCAGGTGTTCAAGTTCAAGCGTACATTTTATTGAACGAATCTTCATATTTTTATCGCATCATGGAAAATTCACGTAGATTATCCCTAATATACACGAAATAATATTGTAACTCTGTGTTGAGTTTCTAAAAGAACACGCTTGCATCTCGGGCGGCATTTTTCACTAGCCGTTTGAAGTCTTTCTTGCAAGAATTATTTGATCTTCCCAAACATGCTCTCGCAGGTGCTATCTACAAATTCCATCTTCCACGAATGCACCAACGAAATGCTACCCCCAAGATCTGAGGGAGTCAAGCCTGAGACTACATGCGTCTGTTCGAATGGTTCGCAGCGAAAGCCATTTTAAATTTCGTTGAGAGAGCCATGTCCAAAATCTTATCTGTGTCCTTCGGAATAATACCCATCGTATCTTCTTGAAGAGGGTTAAAATTGAACACCACCTTGAGTTACGATTATGTATTCTGAAAATGATCAGAAGAGCGTTTTAAGCTTGAGTTTACTCAATTGACAATCATGAACGCACCCAGTAGCGCGATTCAATCTCAAGTCTCGCAGTTTGATTCCACGTGAAACGTGTCCTGAAATTGATAGAGCCGAAAATGAAATTTGCCCAACGAAACTGGGTTCTTAAATTTCATCACAGACGTCAATGTTGAGTACAACTTGAACAGAAATGGTTTTTAGACTGATCATTAATTAGGAAGTTGTCAGTGATATTTGTGAGTTCCGTGTTTATTTTCATTTGAGAATCAACATCTTTCTGATAACAATGGATCTTTTGTGTGTATAGCATGCAACACGATCATAGTGAAGTGGGAAAGTCTCCCACTACGAGAACCCCTGCTACCTACTGCTCTCTACATACTGGTGTTATGGCTAAAATCACCTCTGCACACAGTAGCAGAAAGATATAGCCAATTTTTTGAAGAAGAAGAAGAAGAAGAAGAAGACGATCATAGTGAGGTAGCACGGTCTTCACAGCTATTTTGACACAAAACTCCAACGGGATGACACTTGTGATTGCCAGTCTCTTGACACTGCAACGGCAACGAGATAGGTACACACTTTCTTCGGAGTACCGATGGAACCCTATCAGCAGTGGAATATTGGTCTCTTGAATGGCTGCGATATGCACCCATATACATGTCATTATAATGAGCACGATTATGTTTTCTGCTTGTCGCTCCTTTTTCTCAATCTGAGAGCATCTTGTTGCAGCGTGGGTGCGAGGAGAGGGGCTAATGGGTTTTTTCGATTGAGATGTGCGAGTTAGTGGCGCGGATGAACGACGGTAGCAGTGGCTCAAGTGCAACGCGATGTTCTTCGTTTTTGTACGATAAAATCCTTGGCGCGAGAGTCTCCCTCACCACGGTTAGTGCTCTCGCCGAGCACTTTTTATTTTCAGCAGAGCGCACGGGCGGCTGTGGGTCGGGCGCGTGCTTTGGCAATCAGAGTTTTGTGCGCAGGAGTCGCGACTAACCAAGATATAAAGAAGGGGACAACTCTTTTCAATGGGGTTTAGTACTTCTTCCAGTGAAATTCATTGAATTTCACGGGCCCAGTGCCAATTATCTCGTTTAGAGATGCTCTTTTCGACATTTTTTCACGTTTTCAATCTTCATTGCGGTAAACTGGTTGCTAACCATTTGAATTTATGGAACACGGATCTCTCAAATCCTTCGAATTGCCATCGGTACGTTTCATTTCTCTACCAGCACTGCCTGTCGTAATCCGAGGTATCAATAATTTGTCCGTACTCACAGAATGTAACTATTTACATCGTCACCGTGAATAATATGATGCATGTAAAAATGTGCGCTATACATGAGTTTTGCTGTCAGAGCGTTGGTGTTTGTATAAGAATTGCAACGTTCTATTGAACACTCACGAAGCTCGTTGCTTTGAAGGTGCAGCTTTCTTGAGCTGTACACCTAGAGACGTTTTCAAAGCCAAGAGCGTATTGCGCAAACATACAGAGAAATATAGGAAATTGAGTACAAGAGGTGTAGGTCGATAATATGCAAGGGGCATTTGTGAAAAAAACACACGTATCGATAAATCTGTCAATCTGATCAATCGATTGCGAAGCTGTTTTACGTGGGAGAATGCTTACGCGTGGTTTTCTCACTTCATGCATTAGTATCAAAGCACTCACGACCTCACGTTGAGGTGTTTGTACTATTCAATAACAACCTCACATTCCACGCGTATCCATCCCTTAGCTAGAAATCGTGTGCAGAATCGTGATCATCTCATACTCAATTTTTATATTAGGCACGAGTGGCTCACGAGCGGAGGACCTGACCTTTAGATCACCAATCCTTTCCAAAATTTTTTTACGATCTTGTGTCCCCTAGAGTATGAAGAATCCAGAGTAACTCCGTCAAATGGGCCTTCTGTCCAGAGCTACAAGCAAGAATGTTAGCGTTGCCAGTATATCTATATATGATGAATTCCACGCCAAAGCGACCTACGGAAAGGGGTCATCTCTCAGATTCTTTTTTAACCTTTTTCATTCGATTCTATGACCCAAAATAGGAACTTCGGACCACCTATGGGGCCCAAAAAAAATTTCTCCTCTCCATTGCACGCACATCCGTCAACAGACCGAAAATTTATCGTGTAAAAATCGATGCTCTTTTATTCACGAAAACGGGAATATTTCGAGTTTTTGAACAGCTATCGATTTGCGGATTACGGCATCTGAAAGGGCATCAAAAGACCTATCGAAAACGTTGTCGGAAATTCCTTCTCTGTGATTTGGGAGCTTCTTGGAGGCAAAAGAGTGTTTTTCACTAAAATGTTGATTTCTCAAGAAGCCATTTTTTTTATTTTTTTAAAATCATATATTTGACGTAAAATTTTGCGTTCTTTTGGAAAAAATGGGTTTCAGAGAAGTTTGGGGCGATCCAAATGACTTATGAGCCATTTTTTGAAAATTCGATTTTTTCGGTTTCAGAAAAAGGCGATTTTCTGCGCATGCGCACAAACGTAGACTTTCGGCGCCACTTTCAATGAAAAGCTGACAAAATTTCCTATAAAATGACTACCCGCAAAGTTGAAATTCATGCACTGAAACGCGATCTGCAAGGATTGATTATGTCGAATCAAAATCACATGAAAATTCAGCCCATTAACGCCTTTGTGGCGCCTGCTGAGATGACACATTCACGAGATCTTTTCGGGACTCAATTTTGAGTACGAAATTGACCTGAAAAAAATTCGGACCACATGGTTTCAACATAAAATTGTATGAACTTCCAAAATATGCGATGAAAAACCCCATTTGAGGCGAACCCGAGGTGCTACATTCAATTTTTCGCAATTTTGAATGTGAAAAATTGTATTTTCTGGCAAAAAATTGAAGGTAGCACCTCGGGTTCGCCTCAAATGGGGTTTTTCATCGCATATTTTGGAAGTTCATACAATTTTATGTTGAAACCATGTGGTCCGAATTTTTTTCAGGTCAATTTCGTACTCAAAATTGAGTCCCGAAAAGATCTCGTGAATGTGTCATCTCAGCAGGCGCCACAAAGGCGTTAATGGGCTGAATTTTCATGTGATTTTGATTCGACATAATCAATCCTTGCAGATCGCGTTTCAGTGCATGAATTTCAACTTTGCGGGTAGTCATTTTATAGTAAATTTTGTCAGCTTTCCATTGAAAGTGGCGCCGAAAGTCTACGTTTGTGCACATGCGCAGAAAATCGCCTTTTTCTGAAACCGATAAATCGAATTTTCAAAAAATGGCTCATAAGTCACTTGGATCGCCCCAAACTTCTCTGAAACCCATTTTTTCCGAAAGAACGCAAAATTTTACGTCAAATATATGATTTTAAAAAAATAAAAAAAATGGCTTCTTGAGAAATCAACATTTTAGTGAAAAACACTCTTTTGCCTCCAAGAAGCCCCCAAATCACAGAGAAGGAATTTCCGACAACGTTTTCGATAGGTCTTTTGATGCCCTTTCAGATGCCGTAATCCGCAAATCGATAGCTGTTCAAAAACTCGAAATATTCCCGTTTTCGTGAATAAAAGAGCATCGATTTTTACACGATAAATTTTCGGTCTGTTGACGGATGTGCGTGCATCGGAGAGGAGAAATTTTTTTTGGGGCCCATAGGTGGTCCGAAGTTCCTATTTTGGGCCATAGAATCGAATGAAAAAGGTTGAAAAAGAATCTGAGAGATGACCCCTTTCCGTAGGTCGCTTTGGCGTGGAATTCATCATATATCACTTTTTAACATGGGCCTATATGGGCAATGTTAATGTCATGGGCTGTAACTTTGAACAAGAGGCCCATTTGGCGGAGTTACTCTGGATTCTTCACATTCAAGGTAATACAAAACTGTAAAAAAATTTTGAACAAGATTGATGATCCAAAGGTCTGGTTCTCCCCTTGTCAGTTGTCTCATAATGCAGCGGAAATCTTGGGCTATCTTTTTTGGGCTGTGCCCAAAATGTGTGCGTTTCTCGCTATTGAGCAGTGTCAAGAATAATCTTCGAATCTTCAGAAATAATGTAATTGGAAATTATAGGATTTATGGCCGGCAACATTCATCTACATTTTAGCAGTGATTGACTTTTACTCTCTCCGATACTTGAGTCAGACCCAATTCTGAAGCTATGAATTGTGTATCTCAAAGAATAGTTTATAATCTACTCTAGTAAGAGAATTAATACATTGACATGGCAGGAGATTTTCTTTCGTGCTGCTTTTCGTGCCTCACCAAAAACCTATCCATGTCCAACACAAGAGGGATGGTCTCTCACATTTAGACATTGTGAGACTGGTCAGTCCTATTAGTGACTGTCCGTGGAACAGTTATTGTGATATGTGTAGTGGTCTCTGATGGTGCTCCCATCAGTTTTATATAACATACTTCCATTGCATATTACTGTACATACGAATCTTGGTTAGACTTTCACTGTTAATTTATGGGTCTCAGCTGACTTGACGCGCCACTCACATTTTTGCTAAGGACTTCATCAAGAGCTAACGGGCATACATCAATTCCTAAATAGGTCTAATTAAGAGTTGTTCAGGCTTCATCAAGTGATCAATGCCCTAGTTGAAATTTGTTCAAGTTTTTGGTTTTCAAGCACTGTTGAGAAACGGATGCATTGTCATAATTCTATACTAGCGTTATTGCCTACCTCGCTAACGCCCGTCCAGCTTGGAAGTGTCTTTGATATGGTATGAGCCCCTGGAATGCTTCTGTAGTTCCACAATGTAACGTTGAGGTTTCATAATACAGTGAATTCGGAAAAAAATTTCCTTGATGTAACCTAGTAAATGTGATTGGGAACTATTGAGTTGGGGTAATGTTGCGGATAGTAAGGTTGCTGAATCTCCGGTAAGTATCTGGAAATTTCGCCCAGTTCGCAAGTCCCAGCGACGGCCTCAGCCCCGATCCTAGCCCCTGTTTCGGTCACGGCCCATCCACGGCCCCAGTCCCAGCCTCAGTCCCAGTGACATTCTCAGCCTCAACCACAACCACAGCCTCAGTCCAGCCTCAGCCCCAGCCTTAGCCCAAGACCCAGCCCCAGCGCCAGCCTCAGTCTTAGCCCCAGTCTGGAAATTGAATGATTTTCACTGAAATTTCAGTGGAGGTTCACTGAAACTTCAGTGATTTTCAATGAAATTTCAGTGAAACATCTCATTGAAACTTTGGTGATTCCAACTGAAATCACTGAAGCTTAAGTACATTCATCCATCCGCCAACCCACCCACCTGACCACTAACGCCCACTAACCCACCAACCCATCCAATCATCTACCCACCCATGACCCACTCATGACCCATACGGCCACCCATCGAACTTCATTCCCTCCACATAGGCAACCCGATACGGAAGATGCTGACGGACAAATTTTGGCTTTAACAATAATTTATGATGAAAATACCAAATGGGGCCGAACTGGACGGAACTTAACCATACTAGACCGAGTTAGAACGAAATAGATCGACCTGGCTTGAACTAGACCAAACCAGACTGGATTCGATGAAGCCACGCCGTATTAGACCGTACCAGACTCAATTAAACCAGATTAGACTGAACTAAACCTAATTCAACCGAACTAGACCGAATGAGACCTAATTACCCCGAACTAGACCGAGCAAGACCGAGCTGGACTTGATTAGACCGAACTAGACCGAGTTAGATTGAATTGGACAGATCTAGACCAATCTGCATCGAATTAGACCGAATCAGGCCATTCTAGATCGAACTAGAAAAGCTAGACCTTCACTAGACTGAACTAGACCGAACTAGACTGAACTACACGAAATAAGACCTTATTTGACCGAACTAAAGCGAACTATACCGAATCAGACCAAGCTGGTCCAAATTAGCTCAATTTAGATTGAACTAGATCGAACTACGATATACTGGACCGAGCTAAACGGAGCTAGCCTTGATTGGACCGAACGAAACCAGATTAGATTGAATTGGACCGAACTAGACTCAACTACACCGAACGAAAACGAATGAGGCTCATTTAGAGTGAACTAGACCAAACAAGAACAAACTAGATCGAACTACACTGGATTAAACCGACCTACACTAACCTAAACCTACGTGATTTTTGCAAAAATCATTAACGGTAGGAATAAAAACGATACGGTATTCATCCCAATGATCAACGTCAAATCCTCAAAGAATGAAATCTCGTTCTCTATGGTACGTCGACAATTCCCTCTCAGAATCGGATTCGCAATTACTATAAATATGTCTCAAGGACAATCATTTGAAAGCGTTGGAATATATTTGCCGGCGCCAGTATTTGCACATGGGCAATTATACGTTGCTCTATCAAGAGTCACATCAAAAGAAAATTTGAAATTGTTATGAAAAATAGTGCTAAGAAGAGCAAAGAACAAATACTTCCAGAAAATTCATCTAAAACGCCTTTCGCAGGAACTCAGGTTTGTACCACGAATGTTGTATATCCAGAAATATTTTGTGATTAACTCAGGATTTCGTATAGCTCTTGAACCAATTCAAGTCGAATTTCTTAGTTTCTTTCAATCCTCAACATGTGTAGTGTTGAATTTGAGGTATTATGTATTCTCCACAGCATCACAACAATTCATGATTTCTACTAAGAATCGGGAATCAATTTGCTCGTGAAACGTGTACATAATGTAATGAATAAAGAATTCAAAATTGTAACTCAATATAGTGTGCTGAAGTATTTTTGAGGATTCCCATCACCAGCAACACACGCAACACCAACAATTCCAACACGGACCCACCGACCCACCGAACCCACTAACCCACCAACCCACCAACAGCACCAACGACGTCACCACGATACGAGGCATCCGGACGGATAAAATTAGACAGGCGCTTAATTAATTTAACTAGCGTTATTGCCTACCTCGCTAACGCTCGTCCGGCTTGGAAGTGTCCCTGATATGGTATGAGCCCCTGAAATGCTTCTGTAGTTCAACAATGTAACGTTGAGGTTTCATAATACAGTGAATTCGGAAAAAAATTTCCTTGATGTAACCTAGTAATTGTGATTGGGAACTATTGAGTTGGGGTAATGTTGCAGATAGTAAGGTTGCTGAACCCCAGTAAGTATCTGGAAATTTCGCCCAGTTCGCAAGTCCCAGCGGCGGCCTCAGCCCCGATCCTAGCCCCTGTCTCGGTCACAGCCCATCCACGGCCCCAGTCCCAGTGACAACCTCAGCCTTAACCACAACCCCAGCCTCAGCTTCGGCCCGGCCTCACCCCAAGCCACAGACCTTGCCTCATTCCTAGCCACAGGCCCAGCCTTAGCCCCAGCCACAGCTCAGCCTCATCCCGAGCTGCAGGCCCAGCCTCATCCCTAGCCCCAGCCCAGCCTTAGTTCCAGCCTTGACTCCAGCGTCAGTCTCAGGCTCAGCCACTACCCCAGCCTTAGCCTCAGCTCCAGACCCAGCCCAATCTCATTCCTAGTCACAGCCACAGCCTCCACGCCAGCCTCGGCCACGCTCCAGCTTAGGTTCAGCCCCAACATTGGCCCCAGCTCCAGCCTAAGCCTTAGCTTCGGCCTCAGTCCCAGCGTCAGCCCGAGCTACAGCCTCAGCCACGCCCCATCCACGGCCCCAGTCCCAGTTACAGCTCCAGCCTCATTCCAAGCTACAGGCCCAGCCTCAGTCCCGATCCCAGCCACAGACCAGGCTCAGTCCTAGACTCAGCCTTGGCAACAGCCCCAGCTTCGGCCCAGCCCCAGCCCCAGCCGAGCCTTATCTCCGACCTCGGCCCCAGCGTCAGTCTCAGGCTTGGCCACTGCCCCAGCCTTAGCCCCAGCTCCAGCCTCAGCCCCAACACTGGCCTCAGCCTAAGTCTTAGCTTCGGGCACACCCCCAACCTCAGCCCCAGAAACAGACACAGCCTCAGCCCAGCGTCGACCCCAGCCTCAGCTCCAGCCTTAGTGCCAGCATCAGCTCAGCCACAGATCCAGCCTCGACCCGAGCCGCAGACCAGCCTCACCCACAGACCCAGCCTCAACCCCAGCCACAGCCCCAGCCAAAGCCTATGCTCCAGCCACAGTCTCAGCCCCAGCCGCATTGCGGACCTACCAACTCACCGGGTCCACTGACCCATCTACCCCCCCCCCCTCACAGGACCCACCGGCCCACCGAGCCATCGACCCACTAACCCACCGACTCACCAACAGCACCAGCGATACCACCACCATACGAGGCATCCGGACGGATAAAATTTGACAGACGCTTAATTAATGTGATTTCAATTTCATTTCAATTGCATTCCATTCTATTTTATTTGTCAGTAACCCATTAGTCGGTCATTTTGGTAGTTGGGATCTTCTCTTCTTGAAGAGCGGATGAACAAATCTTCCACTGTGACAAGTGGAGTTAGGAGTTTTTGCATCAACTCAAGTCGAATTTAATGTCCTAATTCCAAGTTTTCCCATCAAAAATAAAAGTCTGCACCACTTCAGATTTTGTTGCTTGGGATTGAAAAATATTCATCTTGGAACGTAGCACACTGCTATTCATTTGGGGGGATGATTTTCAACAACAAGATATGTATAAGTGTTTTTGGTTTTTCTACATGTTACTATTCACAGCTTATGTTTGTCAATCTGAGAATTTTCAATCATTAACATAGCCAACCCCCCCCCCCTTTACTTTTTCCAGGAGTCTAATTTGGCGAGTATGACCATTTTTTCCCCCTATAATTTCATCTGAGATAAAAATATGAATTCTAATTCTTGAGAGTCATGAGATCAGGGGAAACGAAAACATGTCGAGTGAATGCTTAGCAGAATCTGAACGTGAAGCAAATGGGAAGAGTTTGCGAAATACTAATTTTGAGTTTCATAGCTTTCCATTGACCTATTGTGAAAGTCCGTTTGGTTGAATTTGACTTCTATAATCAAGCATAGACACCTACAGAATACCTCACTGTCTGCACCACCGCTGAGTCTCGAGGGGGAAAATACCTTCACATTAGGTTTCTGACAAAAAACTGCCCTAACTCGGCTTCCGTGGGTCGAAATGAGAAGTTCCTTGGCTCATTTTGAAGCTCTCGCCAACGACTACTCAAGGAAGTAGAATTCGATGATGATAAAGATCTCTGGAAATAATTGAAAGTACATGAACAAGTGTTCCAAAGTTACCCCAGTTTCTGAAAAAACCAAAAAACACGTACTTGTCAGACTTCACTCTACAAAATTGAAACTGGCTAAGGATACTCCAATGTGACGATGGATTCGTCCAAATATGTGTACAGACAAGTAAAATCTAGCTCAGCTACCTTGGATTCAACCTGCTAAAGTCGGAGCCATACCACTTTTTCCGAGAGACAGTTTGTTAGGTCGGAGAAATACTTCTGAAGGAGTCAGCTTATGAATGGATCAATGGAATGATAAATAATTGGTCGAAATAATCCAGCAACAATATTGAAAAGATGAGGCGGTGAGTAATATTTTCGTATTCAGGATTTTTTCTCCAATACACTCTTCCTAAATTAATAGGTAATTATACAATCATTGTTATTTATATTATATGTTACAGGTGTCCAGAAGATGGAAAAACTTTCAACACAAAGAAAATCCCGGTGGAAGGGAGATTTATTAAGACAGGAAAAGAGACTGTGGACATCATCTTCCATCCTTCGTCAAGACACAAACTATTCAACAGCAATGTTAAGAGGATGGGGCGGTAAGTCATATTTTCATATTCAAAATTTCCTTTCTAACACACTCCTTCTGAATTAATAATTATAATGAATAAACTTGCTGAGGATTCAGAATCGATTTGAAGCCTATTTCTTTCATCTTCTATCCTACTATAAACAATCTATCATATATCTGTTCTATACTTTACTCTCATATACATTATCATAACTAACTCGTTTACTACGCGGATAAAATCACGTAAATCGTTGTATATAATCGGCTCTACCAATAGACTCATTTAATGAGATTTTGATCAACAGCACACATGATGGTGGACGCGTGTGCCTCAACTTGAGGCCCATTGTAGTAAACGTCATGAATTGTTTTCCATATTCACATTAATCGATGGAACAAATTGTAGAAAGTCGATTGATGATAATGTTTAAAAATCTTCAAATCCTACCGTAGCCACCTGAAAACCATGGGACGTCCCTTAAAATGTTCGTTCTAGTTCTTATTATATCACATTTATAATAACATAGAATAAGTTACAACAAACATCAGAGAATGATTGTATACATGTATTGTGAACTGTAAATTAATCGAGTAAAAACATTACATATACCCTATATCCCATCCCACATCCTACTCCATCCTCCGTTGTTTCATTATTCATGATCTGAAATAATTATTGACAAGGGCTTGCTGAGGATGAACAAAGGCTCTCATCAGAAACAACAGGTTAGTAAAATATTCTTGGTAAACATGAATATCCCCTTCTATTCATATAACTACGTATGAACGTCCTCTCTGAGACCCAGAACCTTAGAATTAAGAGTCCTGGGGAATCGTTGAGAATTTTCGAATTTCATCCTGTTAAGATTTCTACGAAATGATCGTATTCTAAAACTGACAAGGTATAAACAACATCCGAGATTACGGATTGTGTGTTGCAACTCATGAATATTCGTTTCAAATTCCAAATCGTAGAGGACCCTATTAGAAAATTCTCGGGGAACTTTCAGTGTACCTGGACAGCGAGAGAAAAAAAAATTTCCACATCAACAAGTGAATGTAGAATAACTTCGTAGTATTCAAGATTCACAAGTGGATTTCGAGAAATTCCTAAATAACACCATTCCAAAATCCCTTAGAAAATCAAATTATTTCCCACCAATTGTAGAAACTCATCCTCTCAATTACGTAATCCCCAAATGTAAAACGTGTACATAAATCACTCATAATACTAACGATATCAATGACTGCGACCAAATACATTCACGAGTTGCTTTGTGTGATGCCTTGACTCACATAGAGATCGAGACTTTCATCCCTGAGTACAACTGATTACAAATGTAAGTTGCCGAGCTACTGAAGATGTAAGTTGATTGTAAATCATAAGAATACCTCATGATCCACGATTCCACGGTGACACAACTTCACGAAATCAAATCGTTGCATTTCCTCTGATATGAACATCGTTCCTTGGTCCGTGAAGGTAACCAATACGTGTCAGTTTCATCTGATCATGTCTTCCTCGATCCCTGTGACTGGAAGACACACATCTACGGAAAACACTACTCAATAATCGAATAACTGAAAAAATATACAAAACAACATAGATCAGGGATGATGTGTCTCAACTCAAAAGGATTCGTTTCAAATGTATAATTATTTTTATGGAATTATTTCGAAGCTTCCCATGGGCCTGAAGACCCATTAAAGACCAATTTGAGGCCTTCTTTTGGCTTATTTTGGAAAAATCATAGCTCGGACTAGACTCAACTTTGTTTTAATGTACTGGAGCGAATTATTCACCTTAAAACTAGAACTTTTGAGAAAAAATAGTCCAAGATTGATTATTGAGCCTAGTGACTTGTAGGAGCTATTTGCTGAGAGCGGATTTTAGCGATTTTTGTGCCCGGTTCAAACTGATCTAGCTCCTACTAGACAAGTTATAATCGGCTTTCAACAGTGGTCATTTTAAAAATCTTGAGAAAACTTACAATTTTACCACTGATAAAAGTCGATTATCTCACTATTCATAGGAGTTACAATCGATACAAGTTGAGCAGGTCGTGAAAATGACTAACTTCCAGCTCAATTTGAAAAAATCGTTTCTCTTTCCTTTCGATCCCAAACCTGTGCGAATATGATTTTCGGTGCAAGTCCTAACAATTAGAACAATGATCTACGTGGGCCATTCAATTTTTGATTTATTCAGCTTATTTAGAACACCCTTTTTTGATATTTTGATAAGAACTACATCATACGTATGGCTCGCACATGCTTCCTTCTGAACAAATGTGCACCAATCTTTGTCGAATTACTCCCCAAAGTATCCCCAAACATGTAACGAAACTTCCGGAAGCGAGCATCGAGTCAGATGCGGTATAGAGGTTCTATTTTACGAGTCAAACATGGTTATTCATTCGTCTACTCGGGCCCAGGTGAGAGTGAGAGCGATTTTACTCATTCTAGCTCACAAATGAGATGTGCGCGTCTAGGGAAAGAATTAAAATATGTTTTCATTGGATTTGGTGCTCTAAATAACCGTTTGGTCGGGACCAGGGATGAGCCTGGAGAAAAAACCGTGACTTACAATAGATAGATATCGGCGAGAGGAACAAAGTGGTGGAAACCGATTCGCTTTGAGTGAAAATTTTTAGAATGAAAAATTAATTTGAGTAAAAATATCTTGTCACAAATACAACCCTTTCTCTTTGAGAAAGCAAAAACGATTTTTTTTCAATTGAGCTGGAACTTTGACATTTTTACGAAACTGCTCAACTTGTATCGACTGTAACTCCTATGAATATAGTGAGATAGTCGAGTTTTATCAGTGGTCATGTTGTAGGTTCTTCAAGACCTTAAAAATGACTACTGGTAAAAGTCGATTATTACTTGTCTAGTAGGAGCTAGATCACTTCGAAGCACAAAATCGCTAAAATCCGCTCTCAACAAATGGCTCCTACAAGTCGCTAGGGTCAATAATCAGTCCTGGGCTATTTTTTCTCGAAATTTCTAGTCTTGAGAGAGAAAATGCACCCAAGAACGTTAAAACAAGTTGAGTCTAGTCGGAGCTATGGTTTTTCCGGACTAGGCTAAGAAGGGGCCTCAAATGGATTTTAAACGGGCCCTCAGGTCCATGGGGGGCTTCGAAAGAATTCCAAAAAAATTTTTTCGTACTATTTAAACATTGTAGTAACAGAAAAGAATATTTTGGGATTTTTTCCAGACCACCCTGGTGACGGCTTTGGTCGAAATGCTCCGGAATGGCCCCTATACATAGATGCCATTCTTTGAAATTCGTCTAGATGCACAATGCTGATGTCTGAAAATGTATCTCGAAATCGCTTGAACATTAGGGTTATAATTTCAAATATTTTCTTCTGGTGCTAAGAGGAGACTATTCCCAGAGTTTCAGCCGAATCCATCACCCTGATCTGAAATACTCTCCTAGTAAGAGATACGGGAAATGTTTACTTGAGAGTTTCAGGTTATCCAGTCCCCACAGGAATGGGAGTCACCCACACAATGCACGAAACATATGATCAATTCCTGAATGGAAGATAGTTGCACAGTGAGACACTTTCATATCGCATGGCATTTGATGAGTTTCAGTGAAGCGGTTACATCGAGATACTCTCGGTGGCACTGCTAAAGTCGAAAGGTGCAGCGTGCCGTGAAGGCTACCGGTGTTGGGCGCAGCGCAAAGCATGCAAGTCAATCGGTCGCTGGTAAGAGTGCGGGGGAAGGAGAATGTGCAGAGCTGGTATAAGCACTTTACTCCCGACTGCTATTGATCCCGAAGGGATTCGCACTGCCTCGAAGTATAGCATCAGAACCGATCGCCCGGTCTCGCTCGCGGGAGTCGCCAAGCCATTGAGATGCAGAAAGCGTGGAGCTACCGTGCGATGGTCCCGATACCACCTAATGGACTAACCCGCCCTTTTTCCCTTCATTCACCTCTCTTCGACCGTCTTCCCCATCTTCCTCATCCTCCTTCTATACCTTACTGCTGATGCTTCTCCAGCTCTGTCGCTGCACCCGGTCCACCTTCGGTGATGCTCTCGCTGCACTGCTACTGCTCAGTCGCTTCGCGCTCGCATTTTATATATCCCAGCTCGCGTACAAGACGAGCGTGTTTATTAACAAATGCAACACGAGCAACACGAGCGAGGTGCATCCGCCACCGGATGCCCGATTGCAGCGCGAAAATCGCGGGCCCGACTGCCTCGGGCGCGCACCTCAAATTTTTAAATCGAATGACCTCCCCTGCTTGCGTTCCACTCATCTGTCCTTTTTTTCGCCACTGCACTGCCGCAGGCGCTCCAACAAGTAATCGTCCCTTATCTGGATCTGCCTCGGCGCGCGTGATGAGTACCCGTCGCCTCTTTTCCTTCATACACCTTAGACATATCCCATATAGCATGAGCTGATCTGCCCGGTTTTTTTTTCATCTGTTGACTTTTTGCTCATCTTCTCGTGTTGTCTCGTGCTCATCAAGACCAAGTGAGATGCAGAGGAAATTCCTAAAACTCAAGTTTGCCCATCAGGCACGCCGAGGGGCCAAGATTGCAGCCTCGCCCAATCATTCGTAGGAATGCAATAGCAGCGCCAAAGAATGCAGCACGCAGCTGTCAGGATTTGGAGGAATTGCATTCAAAATACATGAAAAATCATGTATTACGGTACTCATATTTAACTTGCTTTCCTACTGAATTCATTCGACCCACCAATCACAGCGCAGAATATAGGCAGTATCCCGATCGGCCCGATATAAACTCGAGGCGGGGAGTCCATACGCTTGGGTATTTTTTTGATTCACTTATGGGTGTCATCTCATCTCGCCTCCCATATAAGTAATTCGTAGATGAGCGAGCATTTTCGCATACGCTCTGAACTACCGCAGTCGCTGGATTGCGCTAGATTGGACAAGTTTCTCGCCTCCTCGGATGGTTGGCAATTTCTAATCTCGGTCCACTTGTCAAAAATACCTTCTGATCATGGATGACTTATTTGAGACGAAACACTTCGTGTTTTGTGCTTTGTCATACAACTCAAATTCAGAAATCTACCCTGTCTCGAGACAAACAGGCAGATCGGCCTATTTGGGTCGTTCCATTGGTGTCTTACTTGTTCATCACTGGGCTCTGAACCATTAACAATTTAAAAAAAGCCCAAAAATGTGTAGATATGAGCGTGATTTTGAAATCGAAAATTTCAATGTTTTTAGCGTCATGAAATTGAAGATGGCAATAACTGTGAAGAGCCAAATTAGTCCAGTGCTGATCGAAAAGTCTGGGTCCAATTATACTTTGATTTTCAAATCATTAATGGTTTTGAGATGAGAAATTCAGTAGAAATTGGGAAAAGAAGAATAATACAGGTGAAAGAAAAATTTCTGGACGTCTTTTCTATTGGAAAAGTTAGATTGGAAAAAACGATTCGAGACGAGGGGATAATCCATCTTCCCATTTTTATCACATCCTCTTATGTTTGGAAATAGTGTATTTCGACATGCTGTGCGAAAATAGTATATTAAGCAACAAGGGTGCCAACAGATATTTGCGCACGAGTCCCCGCAACGAGTGTGCAAATGGTCCGTTTGCACACGGTTTCATCGTTTGCGCCGTGCGCAAATGAGTTATTTGCGCACTGTAGTGCGCAAATAACTCATTTGCGCACGGCGCAAACGATGAAACCGTGTGCAAACGGACCATTTGCACACGAGTGCGGGGACGAGAGCGCAAATGTCGGCACCCGAGTTGCTTACGATATTTTTTGTTATTGCTGTGAGCAAAAATGTAACTCGCCCAAAACCCTAGAAAAAAGTCGCGGATTTTTTTGCTCTGGGGTGAAGGAATTCTCTTAATTTCTGTTCTCTTTAGTTATATTGAGTATTACGAGAAATTGATCCGTAGATCCATTAAATTGTATACTTCATGTATTATTTTGAACGGGACAGAGCTTATCGTCATCACGTTGAAACACCCATATTTTGAATATAATTATGGTTTCACAATGTCTAGTATTATCCAAAGTAAATTGAATATCCACAATATGTCGGTTAATCACTCCTTTGACCGGAGATGATGTTAGGGCGTGGAGAAGGGCGCAGTGCGGGGTCCAGGGGCGGCAGCCCCTGGTGGGGGTGCAGGGGGCGAAGCCCCCGCCGGGGGGTTCGGGGGGCGGAGCCCCCCGACTGAAAAAAAATTTTGAAAAATATATAAGAAAAAAGTCTTGAAAAAGACTGAAGCAGTTTTTACTTTACTTGCTTGTACTACTTGCATTTAGGCATGATTTTCAACATATCCAGATTCTTGTTATTTTTCTACATATTTACAGCCATAAATCTACAAATCTCACTCTAGTCAAATATATCTATTGAGTATAGGATGATCAACCATCAATCCAAATTTGGTAAGCAAACTGTGCGTAAACGTCCCATTTGCACACTGTTTCATCGTTTACGCAGTGCGCAAATGGATATTTGCGCACTACCGTGTGCAAATGAGTCATTTGCGCACTGTGCAAATGAGAATCCGTGCCCAAATGGGCCATTTGCACACGCACACTTGCGTCTAAACGGCCATTTTTGCGCACAGAATAACAAAAAGTATCTTTTCCGCACTGATTTCCCGTTTTCTCGCATAGTTTGTCGAAAAACGGTCCGATACACGGGTATGAAACCTATTACCGCAACTTTCTGTTGATTTCGATCTTCGCCTGCGGCTCAGACCGGGGGTTGACCACTCGGCCGTGAAAACAGTAGATTTTGCACCAAGTTAATGAGATTGTAGCTCGCTTCTGAGCGACTGATTTTCGGCCTGAGCCACAGGCAACAGTCGAAATAATCGCTGGGAAGCGGGGAATCTCATGGACGAGTTGCAAAACTATTTTTTGCAACTGTGATCGCGAAGTTGAGGAAGAATGAGACTTCTCTTCATTATTTACAGTGCGAGAAGTAATGCGAGAATGACTTTTCGCATAGTTTTACATTCACGCACTGGTGGAGAGTGCGTGAATGTAACTTCTCGTTCTAATGAATTTTCATTCACGCACAGTCCTAAAACATGATGTCACATCATCCCTCTGAATTCGGCCTTTTGTCGGAACTTCGTTTCTAGCTGTCTACGTCGGAAGCGCGATTTTCGACTCGTCCTCGCTTCGCGAAGACTCGTCTAAAGTCGCGCTTTCGACGTAGCACAGCTAGAAAATGTCGTTTGCGACTCGTGCTGCGCACTCGTCACATAATATACTACTAGCGTCATTGCCTCGCGCTGCTCGGCTTGTAAATGGTTCAGATAGGCGTATTGGCTCCTGGAAATGCTTGCAAATCGAATAAAATTAGTTTTCTAGAAGTAACACACTAATGCAATCACAGAACGTGTACAGAGTTAACTACAAAAAAAAAAAATTCGAACGAACGTAAACGCAACTACGCCCTCAGAATTCCTCCGATCACCTTATAAAGATATGGAAGAATAGCTCAACCCACCATGTCTAAATTCTGAAGAAGCGTGAGTCTGATTGATTCAATTTAGAAGACCGTAATTTTTCAAAGAAAGGCGTGAGTTAAACGAGATTCAGAAGAGAAGCGTAATTACCGATGAAAAATTCTTCAAAAAATCCCCCTCGCCACAGAAATTTATTTTCATGGGTTCCAACTATCAGAACATGTTCTTCTGTTTCCAAAAAAAGTTCCTAAATATTAGTTACTCGATCCAGTTTAGATGGGGCAGCCAAAAAGGTCGATACGATGGATCTTCCCTGATCTGAAATTGATGATTCTAGGGTCAAAATAACGAGATACGTATTAGTTTGTTTTGTCTAAAACTTATCTATACAAAAGATATGCGATTTTTCAGTTCATGAGCCGAACTTCGATTTTTGTTCCTTTCGGGTCAGTAAAACTTAATGAATCAGTGGAGTCTTAGAATTTCCTCGGAAACTCACTTTCATATGGTCATGTTGTATAAGATAAACAAGGAAGGATTGTTATAGGGCTAATATAAAATGACAATTTGTTGGAAATGAATTTGTTGGAATGCCTGCCGTAGTCGTGCATACACTCGACCCGCGAACACACGTGTGCCAGGAGGAGCAAGTTACACATGCAAAGGGGAGCGGAGGGGGAAAGTGCCTTCGACACACGTTTGCTCTCGCGCCGTCAGTTCCTCGCGTGCTCTCCTAGCGAGCACATCGATGCCCAGGCACTCGCACGGAATATAACAGCAGAGCAGCGGCAGTGGAGTGGAGAGCTGCGGGTGCTATACAAGGTTCAAGCAGTACCAATCTCTACCCATCCATTTAATCGAACACATCATAGTGAAATCAGAAGATGGCAGCCGAGGAATTATGGCAAAAGTAAGTACACCCAATAGTGCGCGTTGAGAATACTAATCATTCGAGTAGAAGCATTTTTGAAATCCGAAATAGTGATTAAGTCGTAATCTTTGAAGATATGAATGATACACAATTCAATCAGTCCGTGAAGTCTATGAACGGAAATTAGATCAGTACAATTACAGATATTCATATCATTCTAGAAGTACCAAGCTAGGAAAAATAGAAATTCAACTCATGCGTGATTTTGGGGAGATGAAAAGGAATAAGATGAATTTATCACGAAAATTTCTAAAGATCGAAAATTAAATTTTTGCGCAATTTCGAGTGGATGAAAATAAAAAAAATGGATTTTCTATCGAAGATTAGAAAAAAAACTCTCTTGCGCGCGCGATTTCGAGAGGATGGAAATAAAAAAATTGATTCTCCATCAAGAATTTGCCGAAAAAATTATATTTTTTGCGCGACTTTGGGAAGATCAAGATGAAGAAATGGATTTTTCTTCAAAAATATACAGAAAAAAAAATTATATATCTTGCGCGATTTTAGGAAGATGAAAATATTAAAAATGATTTTTCCATCGAATTTTTCCTGAAAATTTTTTTGTAACTCTCAACTTGCGGCATATGTAGTCACGCTACCGGAGGAGAGAGAGGAGAGTCTATCGGTTCGCGCGTGCCCTTGCCTGCCGCAGTCGTGCATACACTCCGCGCGCGAACACACGTGTGCCAGGAGAAGCAAGTTACACCTGCGAAGAGGAGCGGAGGGGGAAACGCGCCTCTGACGCACGTTTGCTCTCGCGCCGTCAGTTCTTCGCGTGCTCTCTTAGCGAGCACATCGAAGCCCAGGCACTCGAACGGGATACAACAGCGGAGCAGCGTCAGTGGAGTGGGGAGCTGCGGGTGGTGTACAAGACTCAAGCAGCACCAATCTCTACGCATCCCTTCAATCACACACATCATGGTGAAATCAGAAGATGGCAGTCAAGCAGTTCTAGCAAAAGTAAGTACACCCAATAGTGCGCGTTGAGAATACTAATCATTCGAGTAGAAGCATTTTTGAAATCCGAAATAGTGATTAAGTCGTAATCTTTGAAGATCTGAATGATACACTATTCAATCAGTCCGTGAAGTCCATGAACGGAAATTAGATCAGTACAATTACAGATTTTTATATCATCCTAGAAGTACCAAGCTAGGAAAAATAAAAATTCGACTCATGCGTGATTTTGGGGAGATGAGAAGGAATAAGATGAATTTATCACGAAAATTTCTAGAGATCGAAAATTAAATTTTTGCGCAATTTCAAGTGGATGAGAATAAAAACAATGGATCTTCTATCGAAGATTGAAAAAAAA
Source organism: Eretmocerus hayati (assembly GCA_029851415.1). Lineage (NCBI taxonomy): Eukaryota > Metazoa > Arthropoda > Insecta > Hymenoptera > Aphelinidae > Eretmocerus > Eretmocerus hayati. Next base: position 113,491,172 of record CM056743.1, read on the forward strand.
ACTCTCTTGCGCGCGCGATTTCGAGAGGATGGAAATGAAAAAATAGATTCTCCATCAAGAATTTGCCGAAAAAAATTATATTTTTTGCGCGACTTTGGGAAGATGAAGATAAAAAAATGGATTTTTCTTCAAAAATTTACAGAAAAAAAAATTATATTTCTTGCGCGATTTTAGGAGGATGAAAATATAAAAAATGATTTTTCCATCGAATTTCTCCTGAAAGTTTTCTTGTAACTCTCAACTTGCGGCATATGTAGTCACGCTAGCGAAGGAGAGAGAGGAGAGTCTATCGGTTCGCGCTCGCCCTTGCCTGCCGCAGTCGTGCATACACTCCGCACGCGAACACACGTGTGCCAGGAGAAGCAAGTTACACATGCGAAGAGGAGCGGAGGGGGAAACACGCCTCTAACGCACGTTTGCTCTCGCGCCGTCAGTTCCTCGCGTGCTCTCTTAGCGAGCACATCGAAGCCCAGGCACTCGAACGGGATACAACAGCGGAGCAGCGTCAGTGGAGTAGGGAGCTGCGGGTAGTGTACAAGACTCAAGCAGCACCAATCTCTACGCATCCCTTCAATCACACACATCATGGGGAAATCAGAGGATGGCAGTCAAGCAGTTCCAGCAAAAGTAAGTACACCCAATAGTGCGCGTTGAGTATACTAATCATTCGAGTAGAAGCATTTTTGAAATCCGAAATAGTGATTAAGTCGTAATCTTTGAAGATCTGAATGATACGCAATTCAATCAGTCCGTGAAGTCCATGAACGGAAATTAGATCAGTACAATTACAGATTTTCATATCATCCTAGAAGTACCAAGCTAGGAAAAATAAAAATTCAACTCATGCGTCATTTTGGGGAGATGAGAAAGAATAAGATGAATTTATCACGAAAATTTCTAAAGATCGAAAATTAAATTTTTGCGCAATTTCGAGCGGATGAAAATAAAAAACATGGATTTTCTATCGAAGATTAAAAAAAAAACTCTCTTGCGCGCGCGATTTCGAGAGGATGGAAATAGAAAAATTGATTCTCCATCAAGAATTTGCCGAAAAAATCATATTTTTTGCGCGACTTTGGGAAGATGAAGATAAAAAAATGGATTTTTCTTCAAAAATTTACAGAAAAAAAAATTATATTTCTTGCGCGATTTTAGGAGGATGAAAATATAAAAAATGATTTTTCCATCGAATTTTTCCTGAAATTTTTTTTGTAACTCTCAACTTGCGGCATATGTAGTCACGCTAGCGAAGGAGAGAGAGGAGAGTCTATCGGTTCGCGCGTGCCCTTGCCTGCCGCAGTCGTGCATACATTCCGCGCGCGAACACACGTGTGCCAGGAGAAGCAAGTTACACATGCAAAGAGGAGCGGAGGGAGAAAGGCGCCTCTGACGCACGTTTGCTCTCGCGCCGTCAGTTCCTCGCGTGCTCTCCTAGCGAGCACATCGAAGCCCAGGCACTCGAACGGGATACAACAGCGGAGCAGCGTCAGTGGAGTGGGGAGCTGCGGGTGGTGTACAAGACTCAAGCAGCACCAATCTCTACGCATCCCTTCAATCACACACATCATGGTGAAATCAGAAGATGGCAGTCAAGCAGTTTTAGCAAAAGTAAGTACACCCAATAGTGCGCGTTGAGAATACTAATCATTCGAGTAGAAGCATTTTTGAAATCCGAAATAGTGATTAAGTCGTAATCTTTGAAGATCTGAATGATACACAATTCAATCAGTCCGTGAAGTCCATGAACGGAAATTAGATCAGTACAATTACAGATTTTTATTTCATCCTAGAAGTACCAAGCTAGGAAAAATAAAAATTCAACTCATGCGTGATTTTGGGGAGATGAGAAGGAATAAGATGAATTTATCACGAAAATTTCTAGAGATCGAAAATTAAATTTCTGCGCAATTCCAAGTGGATGAGAATAAAAAAAATGGATTTTCTATCGAAGATTAAAAAAAAAACTCTCTTGCGCGCGCGATTTCGAGAGGATGGAAATAAAAAAATTGATTCTCCATCAAGAATTTGCCGAAAAAAATTATATTTTTTGCGCGACTTTGGGAAGATGAAGGTAAAAAAATGGATTTTTCTTCAAAAATTTACAGAAAAAAAAATTATATTTCTTGCGCGATTTTAGGAGGATGAAAATATAAAAAATGATTTTTCCATCGAATTTTTCCTGAAAGTTTTTTTGTAACTCTCAACTTGCGGCATATGTAGTCACGCTAGCGAAGGAGAGAGAGGAGAGTCTATCGGTTCGCGCGTGCCCTTGCCTGCCGCAGTCGTGCATACATTCCGCGCGCGAACACACGTGTGCCAGGAGAAGCAAGTTACACATGCAAAGAGGAGCGGAGGGAGAAAGGCGCCTCTGACGCACGTTTGCTCTCGCGCCGTCAGTTCCTCGCGTGCTCTCCTAGCGAGCACATCGAAGCCCAGGCACTCGAACGGGATACAACAGCGGAGCAGCGTCAGTGGAGTGGGGAGCTGCGGGTGGTGTACAAGACTCAAGCAGCACCAATCTCTACGCATCCCTTCAATCACACACATCATGGTGAAATCAGGAGATGGCAGTCAAGCAGTTTTAGCAAAAGTAAGTACACCCAATAGTGCGCGTTGAGAATACTAATCATTCGAGTAGAAGCATTTTTGAAATCCGAAATAGTGATTAAGTCGTAATCTTTGAAGATCTGAATGATACACAATTCAATCAGTCCGTGAAGTCCATGAACGGAAATTAGATCAGTACAATTACAGATTTTTATTTCATCCTAGAAGTACCAAGCTAGGAAAAATAAAAATTCAACTCATGCGTGATTTTGGGGAGATGAGAAGGAATAAGATGAATTTATCACGAAAATTTCTAGAGATCGAAAATTAAATTTCTGCGCAATTCCAAGTGGATGAGAATAAAAAAAATGGATTTTCTATCGAAGATTAAAAAGAAAAACTCTCTTGCGCGCGCGATTTCGAGAGGATGGAAATAAAAAAATTGATTCTCCATCAAGAATTTGCCGAAAAAAATTATATTTTTTGCGCGACTTTGGGAAGATGAAGATAAAAAAATGGATTTTTCTCCAAAAATTTACAGAAAAAAAAATTATATTTCTTGCGCGATTTTAGGAGGATGAAAATATAAAAAATGATTTTTCCATCGAATTTTTCCTGAAAGTTTTTTTGTAACTCTCAACTTGCGGCATATGTAGTCACGCTAGCGAAGGAGAGAGAGGAGAGTCTATCGGTTCGCGCGTGCCCTTGCCTGCCGCAGTCGTGCATACATTCCGCGCGCGAACACACGTGTGCCAGGAGAAGCAAGTTACACATGCAAAGAAGAGCGGAGGGGGAAAGGCGCCTCTGACGCACGTTTGCTCTCGCGCCGTCAGTTCCTCGCGTGCTCTCCTAGCGAGCACATCGAAGCCCAGGCACTCGAACGGAATACAACAGCAAAGCAGCGGCAGTGGAGTGGTGAGCTGAGCGTGCTGTATAAGGCTCACGTGGCATCAATCTACAGGCACTGCCCCATCAGGCGAATCACAATGAAATCGGAAGATGGCAGCCAAGCAATTATAGCAAGGGTGAGTACTCCTGACACTACAATTCCATAATTTGATCATCCTAGTTAGAGAAGCTTTGAAATTTACCATCAAATTCGAGTCATAGTTCACAATATTAGCATAGGATTAATGATTTCGAATCATACGCAGCCTAGAAAAGATATACAGATGATTCATTCTGGTTCAATAATCCCGCGCAATCCAGAATGAACAAAATCTCAGTAACAAATTTCCTCTTGAATCGTTGCGCGATTTGAGAGGTTTAAATTAAGAAAAATTCTTTCCCTCATTCATTTCCGTGGTATTTTTTTCAAATCCCCGTTTCGCACTACATATAACGGTGCACATTTCAGTAAATAACAACAGATGAATCTGCTCATTTTTTAAATGAGCCAAACTTGATTCCTAGAAAAGTTTGAAATGGAATCTAATCTTTTTCACAGACCAATACCCACCAGAAAGTAGACCGTGGACAAATTGACACCAGTGCCGATTTCAAGCATTTAGAGTCATCTTGGAGAGGGACACTGGAGATCTGAAGGATAAAAACACGTATCGCGGTGGCAGAATTAAGAAGAATTTTGAAGAACAACGATGGAAAAACAGTAAAGTGGAATGCGACGAATTCACCCAATGTTCATATGTGAGTGCTACTGTATTAACAGATGATAAAACTTGGAAATTCAAGCTAAAAATATGTGAATTCTACAAATTGAATCACAATTTTTCAAACAACGTATTCGGATTGTACTTCAGCTTTTTCTATCTTCTCGTGAAGGTATAAAATCATTCATATCATGCATTCACTAGATGAAACTTTCAAGGATGATTTGATAATTTTAGGATACCCTCAAAAGCTTTTCACATGAAAGAATATCAATGTATTCCTATCATACACACACAAATGAATCTCACAACAACACCAGTCCTTCCACATTCCAAAGAGCAATTCCTACATTGCCAGTTGCAACATTTTCGTACAATGCCATGGCTCATATAGAGATCGAGACTATCATCTCTGAGATCGACAGACTACGAAATCATGTTGCCAAGCTACCGCAATTGTAGGGTCTTGTCTCGGAAGAATGTTGAAAAAAACAACAAAACACTAACGCCACTCTTCAAAAGCAAGTTGCTGGATTTCCTCTGATCTGAGCATCGCTCTGGCCCGACACTGGTAAACCAGAAAGACGTTTCAGTCTCATCTGATCATGTCTCCTTCAATTTTTGCGAAGAAGAGTTACATTTCCACAATATCAAAAAACACTATCACATTGATACTCGACATGAATTGGAAATCATGAAACAGGAATGATGAATCAGTATGTTGATATTTTCAACAATTTGTTAAACAGCAAAATATCGCCAATAGAAAAATATATTTCAATCTAATCGAAGAAGTCCTTGGAAGTTCCATCTACTCATGTAGTAATCTTTCCATTCGTTCCATCAGATGTAATCAAACTTTATCGACGGCCGAGAAAGCTTCTCTTTCCGACCCACTACAATGATTATGTTAATACAGATGTAATTCATCGACTAAAACATAGCAGATCTCCAAATTACCAACACTTACCATAAATTTCTCGAAATGATATGAAACCCACCACTGTTCAACCATTAGATGGTTTCCGTTGTATGTAAGGTTTTCACATTTAACTTATAACAGAACATAATGTGTTAATATTTAGATCTGAATATTTCGATAACGAAATCAGCTGGTTGGACATATGTCCCCAACCATCTATTCGTATTTATTCACTCTCTCTAACAATAAAATGAATCTATAGTGTCTTATATCGATATATATAAGAAATCTTCAATTTCGGAAAATTGGTTGTCATTTGATTCCAAAAGGGTTGATATGTTTCCGATTATGAAGATATTTAGATGAAATCTACAATATTATCAATTCGATTCCATTCTCTGTAAATGATGTTTATCGTAACCGTAAACTCGATGTGTCAGTGTTTGAATGCCATAGAAATGAATAAAGAAAATCATATGGTTGAGGGTATGTCCTCAACCATCCCTCGTGTCTATTTACTCCCCCTAACGAAATCATTCGAAGATAGCATATATATATTATTTGTATCAAGATGAATCAATATTAGAATCTCATTCTTTGAATAAAATAATCACATGGTTGGGGGTTTGTCCCCAACCACCTCCTCGTGTCCATTCATTTCCTCTAGTATTAAGAAATTAATAGCATAAAACGAACCATGATAGATTTTTTCAACTATCTTCATTTTCGAAAGGTTTCTTCGAGTTCAATTTCAGACGGATGAAAAATTGAATAGATAATTTTTCCATCAATTTCTCTATCACTCGAGAAAGAAGTCGTATTTCCCATATTCAAATGATAATATTTCCATATTTATCTTTATTCACATGATTCAATTTAGAAGTCATTCCATGATAAGATCAATTCATCCCCTTTATACATACTCGTAAAACTCCTCAAAATCACACCACTCCATCCACATTCCGAAGAGCGATTCCTACATTGCCAGTTGCAACATTTTTGTACAATGCCATGGCTCATATAGAGATCGAGACTTTCATCTCTGAGATCGACAGACTACGAAATCATGTTGCCAAGCTACCGCAATTGTAAGGTCTTGTCTCGAAAGAATGTTGGAAAAAACAACAAAACACTAACGCCGCTCTTCAAAAGCAAGTTGCTGGATTTCCTCTGATCTGAGCATCGCTCTGGCCCGACACTGGTAAACCAGAAAGACGTTTCAGTCTCATCTGATCATGTCTCCTTCAATTTTTGTGGAGGAGAGCTACAATTTCACTCAAAACAGAATACACTATCCACTTTTCACTCCAGTTTCTATTCAACGTCAGTTCAAAAACACATAATGGGGATGATAGATCAATATCTATAATCGCCTTTATAACTATTCAAATAATCTTCTACAAACAACAATCGTATCAAAGTAGCTTCATTGAGTCAAATACTTTACATAGATACAATTTTTCGACGACCTATATCATAGTCCGAAAGCAGAAACAACTTTTGTTGTGGATAAAACTCAATAAATGTTCTGAATATTCACGAATAATTAAGTGTCACAGAACATCATTCAAGCTCTTCCGGAACGACTTCATGTATCAAGTTATAGAGAATTCATTCACAAGAATCATTATAACAATCTCAAACTTATTGAAAGCCAATTTCGATTAACGTCGAAAATTTAAAGAACATCAGCGATGAGATAAAATTATGTTTCCATTAGCAAAATTCACCAACCCATCGCCCCTCGTAAATTCACTTCACTGATTGAGTAATGTATATTCGAGAGGGCATGACATTCGATTTCTGACGATTTTCAAACTCCAAATACACATTCAATTCAAATTGAATAAAAATCTAGGCTGATACACTCAACATTGAGAGGAAATTTACAATCTTTAAACAATGAAAGATGGAATGATTTATTTCAGTAAATTATTTAACAATTAGTTTTCAAAATCAAATTCCTATCCCTCGAAGTCATTCCACGCAAATTCCATGAATTGAAATGATCCATCATCTACATCGATCATTCTATACAGAAATTCAACACATCACACTAACGCCACTCTTCAGAAGTGAGTTGCTGGATTTCCTCTGATCTGAGCATCGCTCTGGCCCGACACTGGTAAACCAGAAAGACGTTTCAGTCTCATCTGATCATGTCTCCTTCAACTTATGAGATGAAGAGTTACATATCCACTTGAACACTGTCCAAACCACACTAAACATTCACAGATGATGGATCAACATTCCTCCAATCGCAATGATTTTGAAAATTTAGTACAATTATTTGACACAAAATCTTTCTTCGGAGACCAGTTGAATTTGGAACAATTGTTCGATATCACTAAATCTTCCTTCGAAAACCACAGATATCAATTTTTTGAAAGAATGTCTGTCCCATCTCGAATAATACAAAACAATAATAAATATGAATGATAATAATAATCGAATAAACTCGAATACAAAACAATAATAAATATGAATGATAATAATAATCGAATAAACTCGAACATCCGAATTATGTCACATCTGAAAGTAAGGCGGCCGCGTGAACCTTGAAAAGTTACCCAGCTACCTTCGATGCTGACAATGACGATGTCTCGAACTCTTAAAAAAAAACATTAAAAAATGCCTTAAAATCGCTCCCTGCATGTCATAATATACGAAAATTAAACAGAATTTTTAAAATCGATTGCTCCCGACCTTCGCTAACGGATACGGAAGCTTGGGCTGTGTTCGAAAGGGCTCTGTGAGACCGATCAGCGACCATATTCACGGCAAGTGTAAGGAGCAAATCGAATATGTAATACCAACGTTTTAATACATGCGATAAAATATTCTATAGATCGCGAAAATCTAGGGACATTTGAGCCGAGCTAGGGACTTTTCGTACACTCAAGTTGGCAACACTGATTTTGATTTTATGTTGGCAAGCCTGATATAGGGATTCCGTGGGGGAAAATGAACCGACTTGTCTCTTAATATTATAATTTCAAGTTAATCTTGCTCGGACAGCGGTGCATTTAATTACAACTTCGCGCACAGTTGCAAATACGCTGCTAAATGAGATTAGCAGAATACTTCTCTTAGCGAAATAGCCTTAGATGATCACCTAAACTAATTATGACTCTGGAAATTCATCATGAAATTCAAAGAAAGAAAAAATGATGGTAATGATTTAGATGAATGATTTAGGATGAATTAATTGAATATCAATGATAAAGAGAGCACACTTACCTGGGGTAGTGAATGCAATTTGAAGATTTAATGAAAATTCTGGTTGAAACCGGAATATATCAAACACGGCAATATATCAAAGTGAGTGGGAAAATGACATTAGTTTGGTTATATACAAATATGTTGATAACACTTTTCAACGGTTTGTGTTGGAAAGAAAAGAACCTTTACAATTATTTTGACTCAGATTCCGTAAATCTAAAGTAGGTTTTTCTGAGTGAAATTCAAATCGTTTTCGAGGGAAACGGATTTCAATCAAATTTGTTCCGAAATAATTGATGTAGGTTGCGGAAAAACTATTTGTCTATTCAGTTGTAAGATCAATCGATAAGTTGTGGAAGTAGATATGCTAAAAAAGTTGATCTTAGGGTAAATTGTGATCATATATTTTGCTTTATTTTGTGGGAAAATACTTTCACGGTGGTTAAGATGATGTAGAGTCTAGTTTTTATACAAAAAAAAAAAAAAAAAAAGGAAAAATATCGTTTGGTTGAGGCGGATTTTTGATAGAGTTGTTTTAAAGATTGATGAGTTGAAAATCTTGAAATCGACCGTGGATGACTAAGGTCTGTGAGGATGATAAAACACAGAATTCTCGCACATATAAATATATTGCAATAACGTTTCGTCTGCATATTTTGCAAACCTCTTCAGGCTGCAACAAAATTTCAACACATGTGGTATACATCATGGACATACAGTAGCATGATACACTATGAGTCCTCCACGATCGATTTCAAGATTTTCAACTCATCAATTTGGAATAACTGAGGACGATTCAAAGTTCATTACTTCTATTGTTTTGTAACTGAGGGATTTACTAGGATCAGGGAAGTTAGGGTTTAGGTCCGGTAGAAGACTTTGAAGACAACGTTTAATCAATAGAAATATATATATTGACGATAAGATATTATATACAGATGGTCATGGAAGATAAATATGTCTAAGGAATCTGATATTCATTACTGACGTGTGTATTACAAATGCGGTCTAGCCCCATGAACGGTTGAGACTGGTTACAATACTGCTATGCATTACTCTGGTGCCACGGAGGAGCTCCCTCCGGGCCAAACGCGGGGGTCTGGCCGGTGTGTCGACTCCTGGAGCTCCCAGGAAGCCGACGCACTATCTTTTCAAAAACTCAACTTTGCTAGGAAATCCGCTTCAATCGGCTTCATCAGCTATCGGGATGATTGAAACGGCATTCTTTTCGAAATTTTCTCAGCTACACGATGCGCGATACTTTTTCTGTCCTCAACCCGAAGGGGGGGGGATAAACGCCCCCCCCCCAAAAAACAACGATATTTTCCCGAGACAAAACATACACGTGACGAGTCCCTCTTTTACTGCCAACTTGAATATACTTGGAGTACATTCTAGGACCCTATAGTTGAATTTTGGACCTATCCTCGAACCTGGGAATCACTGCTATGAATTTTAAGAGCGATTTTCAGCCAAAAACATAATATAGACACTGTATATTTGACCAAAATCGTTGATTCTAAGTCGATGACCGTTCTGCTGCCTCCTGACAAACAGTAGCAATGAATTCTGGGATTATTTTACGAGATTCTCAGCTAGCAGCTAACTCTCGGATTCAAAAATTTTTGTTGAGATTGTTGCGATGCGTTTTAAGCTAAAAACGGTTGATGATGCCCTTCCACCTGATCAAAGTCATGGATTCTCGGATTTTCTACTACTGCCAGCTCAAAAACACATGTAGTGCACTCTAAAATGGCTGAACATGATTCTGACATCAATCCCGAGTCTCAGAACTACTGCAGGATGATTTATGACCGATATCAGGCCAGAAAAGCTACAAAAAAAATTGACGTTTGGGAAAAAACTATGAATTTTAGATGGAGAAAAACTCCACTGCCAACAAGTTGAGGCTCGACGTACATTCCAGTCCTCCCTCACAAAACCCAAGCTCAAGCCCGAATCTGGAAATTGCTGCTGAGAGCTCTGAGATCGATTCTGAGCCAAAAACGTAAGATGAATCGAGCAAATTTATGCGTAATTATGAATCATAGGTTGGAAACCGCTCTACTGCCACATGGAAAATGGTCACATCCACGGTCGTATATACAGGTCTGGAAACTCCCATTGCAGACATGGTTCTGATTTCCGGGCTCAAAAGTTTCCTCTTCTACTCACTTTTGCATGTGGCGCTGCGATCGAGTAGTAAGAGGACCCACGTGTTAATGTTGACAAGCCGATTTTAATTGTAAACACCAGTGATTTAACCAATCTAAATCAGCGATGCCATAGCTTTTGGAGTATCGAAGTGCCCTACAAATTTAATATGAATCGGAGGAAGCTCGGTCAACTATCAAACGGCACCAAGGAAATTCAAGTTATCCTTTCTGCTTTGTGACTTTGAATTTGAAGGAAAACGCGCTCAACTCAGAGATTATGCGACCGACACTTCACATGTTTCCTAACGAAGACGCGATGCAAGCGAGCAAGCGGTCGAATCCCTATGCAGGTAAATAGGACATCATCTCCGATCATTTTATCACATCATTCACATCACATTGCTCACACAATGTGAATCTTTGTGTAATAAAATCTTTCAAGGTCTTCAAACCTGTCATTGATCGCAAAGTTTGGTTTCTTCGCTCTCGAACGCGGGTAACACGCGGTATAGAGACGAGAGAGCAATGAGCCACTAAACGATACCCCTAGAAAGAAACCACGATTCAAAAAATCATGCAGCTCATTACAATAGAGCCACCAATTTTGGTCGTACTAGTACTTGCATACAATTGAACATCATATCACGACGTTGGTTATGTTTGGGTTTATTTGTAAACACTTCACTACTCGAACGCAGCGCCAGGTTTGCCGTGGTGGAAAATGGAATCACAACTGGCTTCAATAAGCGAACCAAACTTTTCTATTGAGTTTCCAGACCTGTTTATACGACCGTGGTCACATCACAATCCAGGGTTATTCAACAAAATTTTGAGCATAATCTGAGATCTGGGAATAGCTTCTGAGAGTACTGGGATCGATTCTAATACGGCATGTGTCAGGAGTGTGTCACTAGCGTTGCAAATCATCGCGATTGGCCGGTTTTAGCTCGGAATTCCTATTGCTGCCAGCTTAGAAATACTTGGAGTATACTCTGTGATCACTCGGCGAGATTTTGACACTAATACCGAGTCAATATCAAAATGTATTCTATTCAAGTAGTACGTTCCACCCTCTAGGAAACGTCATTTTCTGTAGGATCCGCAGAAGTTTCCGAAGATTCTGGGCCCAATACCGATCGCAGATTGCACTGCAGTGATTTTAAGACACGGGACTGGGCACAAAATATTTCTCTCCCGATTCAAAATGTGCTGGGTTGGTTTCAAGGGTCGCAGTAGTACGATTTCCATCCTAACATGTATCATTTTTCGTGGGATCCGCACGGATTTCGGACGATCCGGGGCGAAATATCGTTGTTTTTGAACCCCCCCCCTTCCCCCTCGAGTTTAGGACCAAAAAGGCATCGCGTATCGTGTAGCTGAGCAATTCTCGAAGAGAATGCCGTTTGAATCAACCCAATAGCTGATGAACCCGATTGAAGCGGATTTACTAGCCAAGTTGAGTTTTTGAAAAGATAGTGCGACGTGTCTGATTCTACTATCACGAAGGAGCTCCCTCCGGGCAACCTATAGTTGTGACGGTGTCACGGTCAACTACAACTCTCAGCGCTCCTGGGAAGTCGTCTACTAGATGGTCTCATCTGTCTTATAGATGAGCCTAAGACAGAGAGGAGTTGCCAGCTGCTAGATTCCAGAGCCATCTCTTGGTCCAGAGCTCCTGGCTCAAAGAGAAGCGCGTGAGTTCGCTGCTCGGGACTGACTAGTTTGTTCTGGCCTGGCATCGGGTGTAGATCAATGCTGACAGGTGTTTCGCTTGTGAACGATGTTTTCGAGACAGCCACCTGGCGGCTGAGGCTTGAGTTAGGGGAGAGTGGGGCACGACGCACACCGAGGGTTGAATGGCCACCTCGATTATTCTGACTTGAAATGGATGAAAAAAATCCCAAGAAATTTTTTGTAGATAGTTTTTAACCCCCTCCAATTGACCACTGCGAGAAAACCCCGATTTTTCATCACATGGCTGCAAAAATTCACGTCAAATCAAGACTCCTAAAAACGTCAATTATATGACCACATTCAGTGGATGAAAAAATGCATTAGGAAGTCTTATTGGACTTAGGCATTGATTTGGACCGAAAGTTGAGCTCTTTCCCTTCAATTTCATGTGCCACGAATTATACTTCATCATGGTTAACATTTTGTTTATTGCGATTGTAAGTGAGATGTTGAGAGGGGCATGACGGCCACCCGAGGGGGGCACGTTGGCCACATGAAAACGATCGTTCAGACCTAACTCCCCGGATTGTAACATGGCAAGTTCGGCTGCCCTGATCACACCCTGATCAACCGCTTACATGGGCTCGTCCGACAGGAATTACTCTAGCGAGGACATTTTTTCCACCGAAATCAAGATTTTCGAGATGTAGGATGCACAAAGAGACTTTAGAATATCTAGAAAGTTAACTTAATCAACTCATATATTAAACATCAAGGACGAAAAATCTACAGAATTACTCACGGTTAATTACACAAAGTTCTATTTTGAAACTGAAAGTGGTCTACCTCCGAAGACAAGCTCGGCAATAGTATCACTTTTCACTCAATTCCCCTTACTTTAGAATAATAATATTGAATATTTGGACATTTACTCTCTCAAACGCCTTACTGCACTTCATTTTCGTGAAAACTATCGGTAAAGTTGATCCTTGGCATTTAGTCGAACTCGTCGAATTCTCATGGCCAATGTGCCCCACCGGCGGGCCATCGTGCCCCGCGCGGGGCATGACGGCCACTTTCAGCAAATTCCTAATTACTCGTATTATTCGTCTCCAAACAATTTTTGGGACTCTCGTATCGTAGTCTACAAGTTTTCAGCTTCATGTTCACGCTTTTTGAACTTATCCTTAACACTTATTCTCGCAGTGACGTGCGTTGGAAAAGAAAGTGGCCGTCGTACCCCACTCTCCCCTACTCTAGCTGGTCGATGAGTTGCGCGGGTACCGGAGCTATACAGGTATCATAGCAGAGGGGCCCGTCGCAGTTTTAAACATGGTGAAAATGGAGTTCTTCAAGGAATTTTTGATTTTTGGAGGGAAAATTGGATTTTAATAGGGTTTTAACGTGGTTGAATCAAATTAGGTTTCAACCAATGGGTGTAGAATGATGGATAAGCATCTCTCTCGTTTATCATAAGGTAGATAGATCAGTTGTAGAGGAAAATATGAGCAAAAAATGAATTTTAGTTGGAATTTTTTCATGATTTTTTGGGTTATGTTTACAAGATTGTACTTTCGAGGAATTTAGATGACCTATACTAAGGTTTTTGTGCAAGATATATCGTCTGGTTGACGCAAAATTTTAGTATAGTTGGTATCAAGATGACAAAAGTTGAGTCTTCTGGAATTTTTCGGAATTTTCGAGAATGAATTCAATTTTGAGTCTATCAAAACGAATCTTGTTAAAATTCGGTATCAACCAATCGATTTAGAATGACGAAAAAGGGTCGAAATAGTTTATCAAAATTTGAAAAAATTAGGTTGGGGAGGTGATATGAGGAAAGTACAGTACCTTCCAAAATTAATGGATCATGCATGTCTCACTAAATCCATGATAACTTCGAATCCCTTCATCGTATGGAAATTTTAAAAGAAGGATCTTGAAGATCACAAAAAAATCTATCGATTCATGTGTTTTGAATATTTTTCAAGTGCTTTTCAGGTGCCCGTAACTGACATGGAAAATCTAAAAAAATCCTTCTTCAGTGGATCACCCACAACATTGACGGGAAAGGTCGGATCACAAAAATTCTTCCGTGATCTTGTAGATCGTTCAAGAATCTAAAAATTTGTAGAATTTTTGTACGACCCTTCCCGTCTGACTTACGAGCTCCGAAAGAAAACTTTGTATCAACATAGGGTGCTTATGGAGATCCCAAAGCTCGTACCTATTTCGTTTCGTCTTGCTCTAGTCTAGTGCAAAAACTCATCAAAAAAATACCACGCGACATGGTTTTGACGTAAAATGATCTCATCTTCCAGAACATTTTATCAGATTTAGTCTCAGATTTGAGGCGACAACAATTTCTCAAGTTTTGTTATGAAAATTGATTTATTCCATGTTTTGGCCGTCCATATTATATTTAAGACAAAATCTGATAGAATATTCTGAAATATGAGATCATTTCACGTCAAAACCATGAGGCGTGATATTTTTTTGATGAGTTTTTGCACTGGAATAGAGCAAGACGAAACGAAATAAGTACCAGCTTCGGGATCTCCATAAGCACCCTATGTTAATACTCGTAAGTCAGACGGGAAGGGTCGTACAAAAATTTTACAAGGGACCAAATTTTTAGATTTTTGAACGATATACAAGATCCCGTAAGAATTGCTGTGATCCGACCTTTCCCGTCAAAGTTGTATGTGATCCACTGAAGAAAATTTTTTTCAGATCTTCCATGTCGATTACGGGCATTTAAAAAGCACTTGGAAAATATTTGAAACACATGAATTGATAGATTTTTTTGTGATCTTCAAGATCCTTTTTTTTAAACTTCCCATACGGTGAAGGGATTCGAAGTTATCATGGATTTAGTGAGACCATGCATGATCCATTAATTTTGGAAGGTACTGTATGTATATTGAAAAAAATATTTTTGTATATTCTGAGTTATTTTTTTGAGGAAGCTAGTAAAGGGGATTTTGGGTATCTAGACTGAGGTTTTTTTAGAAAATTTTGTAACTTGGTTGAAAGGGAATTTTGATACAATTGGTTTCAATATTCTCAAATTGGAGTTTTTGTCGAAAATTTGCTTTTTTTGTAAAAATGTAGGTTTATGAAGATTAAATCGGATTTCTGTGTTAACCAATCGATAGATTAAGCCAAAAAAATCGTAGCCTAAGTACCCCAAATTGACGAGAGATCAAGTTGCAAAAAGATATTTCACCATGAAAGTAAACAGTTTTAACGATTTTACCTAAAAAAACCTCTAAATCAATTTTGATTGGGAGATGAGAGCAGCCAAATCACTGGTCTCATATTCAAGTGACTCCACACAACTCATAGAAAAGGAAAAAATCAATAAAGTGGAGAGTAGAAGAGAAAGCGTGGCGCAAAAGAGACAACACACATACACACACATACACATACAGGCAAAGAGCCGGAGAAATGAGTCCATGGAATGTTTTGGAGGATTTTAGGGGAAAAAGTGTTACTTAGAATCGTTAGATTTTGGCGAGAGGAACGAGATGGTTAATCCATTCTTGTGATAAGAGGAATTTTGTTGAAGGGTATTTTGGATTGGATGGAAAAATTTATCAAAAATTTGCTGGGTCGAAAACAAAGCTTTCTCTTTCGAGAAAGCAAAAATAGTATACGCAACACGTGCGAGAAGTTTCCGCACACGTTGCCAACTCGCGTGAAAAGTAACATTCACGCACACTTTGAAACTCCTCGCAATGGTTCGGCAATTTGTGCGGAAATTGACCTTCTCGCACTTGTTGCGTAATATACTATTATAGCACTCTAACCCCAAATAGTATGTTTTGCACCAAGTTCATGAGGTTGTAGCTCGCTCTTGAGCGATTGGTTTTCTGTCCGAGCCGCAGGCGAGGGTCAATATAATCGCTCGGAAGCGGGGAACCTCAAGAACGAGGTGCAAATACTATTTTATACAATTTTACGAGCGCCCAAACATCGGAGAATTGCATAAATCGCAACTTTGAACATGATTTTTGGGATTTCGTGCGATAAAATACCGTATGAGTCTGCGTGCAGATGGGTACTTTTGTTACGAAGGACTTATAGCACTCGCTTCGCTCGTGCCAAAAACATTCGTTCGTACAAAACTACCCATCTACGTGAAGTGTCATGATATACTAATTTGGGCACGCCGCAAACCGTCGAACCTTGTGCAAATCGTCCATTTGCGCACGCTGCAGCAAAAAATTCCGTGGGCGAATTTCATTTACGCACGAAAAATACGATACTTCTGAACTGGAGATTGAACTTAGCATTTTTCATCTTTTTCTTTTTCATCGCCCAATTCCAATCACTCTACGGGATTCTTCTGCGAACTTGTTTACTACGTGTTGTGTGTGTGAACTGTGTAGGTATCAGTGTAGAAGCCTCTGCATTTGCCCGGGACTGATAAGCCCGTGAGGCATGGGAAATAGCATATTCCGTACTGAGTTTATGAAATTGTAGCCCACTTCTGAGCCATAGGTTTTTGGCCCGGGTCACAGGCGACGGTTGGAATACTCGCTCGGAAGCGGGTACAGTGAAACCTCTATAAGGCAGACACCTTCGGTCGCAAAAAAAGTATCCGACTTGAAGAGGTGTCCGTTTCATAAAGAGGCTACCTGAAAATGTCAAGTTCTATAAAAATGAATTGTGTCAATTGGATCAAAATTGAGTGTAAGTGATGGAGATCAAGTCGACTATTTTAATCCCCCGAGCAGGAACGAGATCGTTGTTGCTACTCTCTGCAGCATGACTGGTGCGTTATACTCGGGAACCAATATCGGAATCAAGTTTTCACCTGTTTGCCTAATAGAGGTGCTTATACATGAGCTGTCATAGTCGAATGTTAACGAAATTTCTGTCCGCGTGCGGCTCATGAAGTTTCTGCTTCAAAGAGAGGCGAATCTATGGAAAAAGTTGGGAGCTTGGCTCGTCGCAGGCGAGAAAGTTCACGATATGGAAGCGTCCGCGTTTTAGAGGTTTCCGAATAGAGAGGTTTCACTGTACTCTCGTGAACGAATACTATCTTATGCAATTTTGCAAGCATCCAGACATCGGAAAATTGCATAACATTGTCTTTTTGAAATTATTTTCCTAATTTTTTTTCAGTGACGCGGCGGGGCTGCCGCCCCTGGGCCCTGCTACCGCGCCCTGCATTCTCCCGACCCAAGTTTACGTTTGAGCTGGGTACTGCTAGCCTTTCGAAGCATGATTCCGTACATTCTTGATTCATAAACTGACTAGCAAGCTATCATCGTAGAGAGACACAAGCTGAGATAATTGATGTCTCAAATTCATGAACAGGTTCAAACGATGGCCAAGTTGCGTAAATTTTACTTTTTGTTCGACGAATTCTACACGGATCACACCTGCGCTCTCTCAAGTAACAGGGAAAATGCTGAAGATCGAAAGACTCTCAAGATATCCTCTGTGAGTTCAAATGATTTGGTTTCCATGAACACTTAGATACTAGATCAAAATAACTTCACTCTTCTTAGCCTTCTTGGCTTTCATTTGAAATCAAGATAAAATAGATGCATTCGCTTAAGCCTATCTAATTCAATATAAATATTGAAAAGAATGATATTGAAGTACCAGAATGGGTTTCAATAGTTTTCAAAAATTGATCGATCGAAAAATTAAAATAATTAAGAGCCCAGCCAAAATTTGTCCATCAGCATCTCGCGTCTCGGGTTGCCTATCGGCAGGGGGTGAAGGGCGATGGGTGGCCGTATGGGTCATGGTTGGGTCATGGGTGGGTGGGTTGGTGGGGGAGTGGTCAGGTGGATTGGTTGGTGGATGGATGAAGAGGAAATCACTGAAGTTCAAGTGATATGTTTCACTGAATTTCAGTGGAAATTTCACTAAAAATTCAGCGGAAATCTCACTCAAAATTTAGCGAAAATTTCACTAGAATTTCATGACTGAATTCCACTAAAAATTCAGTGAAAAATCACTAAAAAATCAGTGAAAATTTCATTAGAAATTCAGTAGAAATTTCACTAAAATTTCAGTGAAAAATCAGTGAGAATTTCACTAAAAAAATCAGGGAAAATTTCAGTGAAAATTTCACTAAAATCCCAGTGGAAATTTCACTAATATTATAGTGAAAATCGCTTGAATTTTAGTGGAAGTTCTACTGAAATTTCAATGAAAATCGTTGAAAATCGTTCAAGTTTCAGTAAAACTTTCACTGAAATTCCCGTGGAAATTTCTAGAGTTTCAGTAAAACTACATTTCCAGTGAAATTCCTGTAGAAATTTCTTGAGTTTCAGTGAAAATCTCACTGAATTTTCAGTGGAAATTCCTAGAGTTTCAGTGAAACTTCCACTGAAATTCCAGTAAAAATCGCTTAAGTTTCCACCGTCTATTAGATTCGAATAGTTGTCTATTTCAGTATAATTGCATCATCGGATGTAAATAACTATTCCGAAATTAGTGTATTGACTGAGTCGAACGAGATGGGCAATAAGGGTATACATGTTATTCATTGCTGAATAGAGAAATATCCTTCGTGATTAGTTTTTCATCTAGGTGCAAATCATAAGTGGGATAGGATTCATAAGGTGAATGATCGTAGATTTCGCAATATCCACCCAACAAATTAAATTAATTAAGCGAAATTTCCAGATTCTTACTGGAGATTCAGGAACCTCACTATGCGCAACATTACACCAACTCAATAGTTCTCAATCACAGTTACTAGGTTACATCAAGGTAATAATTTTTCCGAATCCACTGTATTATGAAATCTCTGTTATCGCTGAACTACAGAAGAATTTCAGGGGCTCATACCATATCAGAGACACTTCCAAGCCGGACGAGCGTTAGCGAGGTAGGCAATAACGCTAGTTAATAGTAAGTTTGGTTGAACTCCAGGCAACACATGATTGAGCAGTGGATTTGTGTTAACTATCTCATAAATGATGGGATTACCTTCAATCAAATTTACTATTCAACTTTATCACACAGTTCCCTGCGCTCATTGCCTAAAATAATTGAATACTCATTGATGTGAGATCCAATTCGATTATTTTTTGGCGAGTTGCAATTTTGCTCACAGCAATAGCATAAAATATCGTAAGCAACATGGGCAAACATTTGCGCACTCGTTCCCGCACTCGTGTACGAATTTATCATTTGCACACTCGTTGCGGGCACTCGCGCGCAAATTTTCGTTTGACCCCTAGTTGCTTAATACACTATTCTGTGATTTTTCGATGTTTGGGTTGTTACAAAATTGTAAGAAATAGTATTCGCAACTCGTTCATGAAGTTCCCCGCTTTCGAGCGATTATCTTGACCTTCACCTGCGGCTCAGGCCGAAAACCAATCGTTCAGGAGCAAGCTACAATCTCATAAACTCGGTGTGAAATCTACCACAGTAAAACCTCTCTTAGCGGCCACCTTGCGGGACCGGAAAAAATTGGCCATTAAGGGAGGTGGTCGCTTTCAGGAGGTTCAATTTACACATGAAAGGTACTTTCGGGACTAAAAAAACCCGGCCGTTAGAAGAGGTGGCCGCTAAGAGAGGTTTCACTGTATTTTACAATTTTGTAAGCACCCAAACGTCAGAAAATTGCAAAAAAAGTTATTTCACCCTTGTATCGAAATGTACGATTATAACACTGCATGTACAATCGGTTATCACTTGATCTCGCGGAATGTTAATATTCCTATCTCAGTCTCACTCAATAGTTAACCTATTCAACAAATGAGATAGACATATAAACATTCCGCGTGATAACCGAGTGTACATGGGTAGTTTTGTACGAAGGACTGTTCATGGCACGTGCGCAGTAAGTGCTATAAGTCCTTCGTAACAAAACTACTCATCTGCACGCAGTCTCATACATATATACGCATAGAGATATCATTCTCTATGCTCATACGACATTTTATAGCACGAGAATCCAAAACTCATGTTCAAAATTGCGGTTTTTAGGTTAGAGTGCCACCCTTGTATCGAAATGTACTATTATTCCATTATTTAATCCACGAAACTGCATCGCAATATGCACTACATTCCATAGAAGAGTGAGGTGCTCACAGTTCTCGTTAATCTACTGCTGATAAATTGTACCATTATTCGTTGTTTTGTGAAACTCCAGTATACAGAGATATCCCCAGAAATGCACCTCACGCATTTATGGAACATAGTAGCTCATTGAAATGCAGTATTTTGAAGTAAGTAATGGAATGAGATTAGATTCTTCTGAATGAGAAATAAAGATACATGGAGGATGATTGTTTCCTACTTTGGAGATTTGTTATCCGATGTAGCCTGATCCATGAATGTAAAGTTTAAAATTTTTTTTTCACCCAAGGTTATTATATTTGTCTCAAGTTGCGGTTCAATCATTGAACTCTCTATTGGTCCACTTTTGAAAAGTGATGCAAGCGTTCCAACATGATCCAAGAAACATTCCATATCAAGTGATATATGGGTGATTATGAGATAGCTTATGCATTTGATGTCCTGGACCCGCATTCGTATTAAGCAGCCAAATAATATGAGTCTAATGATGATATCTGCTGTATTCTATTGAAAAGAAGATGTCCCAATAGTTTTGGGAGCGGATATGAGTCTCATGTACACCTGAGCTCACCAAAAGTGGTCAAAATGTCCTTACCGTGGCACGTCCTAAACTGGAGCTGCACATTTCAACCGTGAAGTTTACCGAGATATTCATCCAATCTTGGTTCCGCACCACTCAAACATCAAATTTGGTTTATTAAAAGGTGATATCATGAACAAATCGAGTATCAAATCTCACTTTAAAATAGTTGAAACACAGCCGATATTCTGGCCTGGAATTTTGCGAATTTTTTGAACATTTCTCGATAATTCGACCCCGGGCCTGCACATCGCTTTGAACAGCTCTATAATGGCGGCAGTTCATCCCTAACACACTAGAGAACAAAATTCTACCACCAGCGAAGTGGTACGAATTACGTGAACAGCCTCCCGCGCGATCATTTATGGACAGTTTTTCCGTTGCAAAATAAGAGATGTACTTACCGTGGTCAGTGGCTCTCAAACACTATGTAACATTCGGGTCCGAAAGTTTTCTTACGGTTAACTCTCATCGTAAAAAGGTTCTGTGTATTCGAAAAAAAACAATCCGTTTCGAATTACGCCTTTGAGATCAGTTTTTAAGCCAAATGTCCTTACCGTGGCAAAAATATATCGAAAATTGCTCATAACTTTCACGTAGATTGACTAACATTAATGCCCGTTGGGGAATTGTTTTTGGATGTCAGATAGATTGGAAAACACCTGTGAGCAGTAAAATTGCAGCTATATTTTCAACTAGTCAATTTTTGGGCCAAATCCCGACCCCCGCCGCCGTTTTTGCCCTCGAAATACCTAAGTTATCTCTTAATCACTCGTATATGATCGACACAAACCAGCGCGAATCGTATTGCTGTGTACTGAAGGATGGATTATCAAAAGTTTGGCTATCAATGAGGAGATACGAGAGAAGATATCATCGAAACATTTGCCACAAATTCACAAGGCTGGATGAAATTGATGGTTCACATAATTTGAGTGAGGATCAAACGGGCGAAAAAAAATTCTTTCAACGAAGCAAGCCAGATGAAAAAAAATCCTCGACTCCAAAGTACATCATCGAGTTTTAGACAATAGGATGAAATAGGCAATCAAAGAGGCAATAATTAGACGTTGAGTGAAAAAGAGGATAACGTTGAGACATATTGCAAAGGGCGACAAATTGATTACACAGCAAAACAATGAAATTGTTCAAGTCACAAAACATGTCTTGGCATCAATTAAGCTATTCCGATCGACACAAGCTTGCCGTGTATATAATCAACCGAGTTTGAGTAATACATATGCCAGACTAACGAGGCAATAGGTATGCCTGAGACAATGCTCGCCACGGGCTTCGAGTGTCGCATTGACGCCGGCCGCAATGGTCAGTCGTCCGCGCGAGCGAGCACGCGATCTGCTCACACTCGTGTATATGTGCACTGAGACTCCTTTTACCGAGAATAAATTGCAGATAGGACGTGTGGACCGAAGTAGCATTTAGAGAACAGAGAAAGCATCACGGTGGCTGACTTTGGCACCGGGTAAAGATGACATCATCTGAACATGGAATTGACTCGCGTGCCTCGCCCGCGGTTCTGCAGAAAAAGCGAGCTTCAGTCCTCACTCGTTAGTTCCGTCCCGCGAATTTACACTATACATCGCGATCCCCGAGTGCTCATTGAGACACGCCATAGAGACACCTAACCTAGCCCAGACTATGTGCAGGATCGCGATTGGCAATATTGGCGTCGTGTTTATGATTATGGGAGAATCGTGTAGCTGTCATGTGTTTCTTGCATAGGTGTGAGCTACAATAGTCGTTCACGTCGCGCTGGAGAATTAACGATCCATTGTGTTAACGCACATGTGACTCATTTTACAGTCATCCGATAGCGGAGAAGATTTCAGAGTACTTGCATGCTTCTCTGATTAACCAGATTTTTGGGAGCTCTGAGGAGAAATTAAGACATCAAAAACTCTCATGTATTAGAGATTATCGCGTTCGGTCGAACGCTCTACACTGCATCGATTCACTTCGGAAATTGCAGGAGCGCAATCTTTTGGAAGTGACGCAACTAACCAACAGAAGTCGAGACCTTATATGCCCATTGCTTGCGAAGTTTCGAGTTCTTAGGATCCAGGCTCGAATCTCTCATAACATCATTAACTAATTTTTACGTCTGCGTTCGCTTGACTCGCAAAGTTCACTCATTTCATGATATCTCTTTCCTTTCTCGTATTATAGTTACTCGAAATAGTAGAGAATATGATATCTCATAAGAAACGTTGCTCATCATCTCACTATGATATATATTGAAAAACTAAAATGTCCGATTGATGTTAATCACATTTCTAAGGTCACCCAGGAGCGGTGCCTTTTTTTTGGGAGAAGTCAAGACACTCAAGGAGGATCTCGTGTTGTCAAGACATTGTTGGCTTACGCCATTTATCCGGTAATGTGATCCATAGTCTAATGATGAACTGGCCAGCTCTCTAACCAAGAGGATCCCAACCTTACGATAACACGAAATTTTCCGTCATACCTAGCTGCATCGGATGTAGATTTCCTTGTTCTAATCTATACGTACACCATTAGAGGAGAAAGAGGTTTATGAAAAAGAATATGGGGCTGTTGTTCACGAAGCATGGAAGCACTTACAAGGGGAGGACCGGGTGTCCGGATCACCAATCTGGCCCAAATTGTTTTTACGGTTTTGTACTACCCAGAATACGGAGAATCCAGAGTAGCTCTGTCAAATGGGCCTCTTATCCAAAGATCCTGGCACTGAGATTATCATTGCTCATATAAGGCTATGTGGGCGGCTCCGGATCAGAACGATATAAGTCCATTTTTTCCATTTCTGGAAAATTTGCCTCAAAGTTTTTGTGATATGGAAAATCCGAGTTATCATCTAAAGTAAATATTCTTGTTTTACCGTGTAGTGAGTGTGTTTTCACGTCATTTTTCGCGCGGGGCGTATCAATTTTCAATTGTTCATACTTCTCACGTTTCATTTTGCGATAAAAAATGGACTTGGACCGTTCTGATCCGGAAAATTTTTCGACTTTCTTTCCCGATCACAACGGTATAAGTTCACCTTTCTGGAGTTCCGTGCGAACCTTTGTCGCGAGTAGACGTGTATACAAGTTGCTCTGTGAACACAGTGAGTGAATGAAAGTGTAAAAGTGTTCGCTGACTTTATTCAAGGCTGCTTGAAGAACTGTGACTGCACCCGCTACAGCGAGCGTGCAGCAAATACGAAAATTGAAGATGATCCCTGGCAATGGGGATCAACTTCAACCCCAAACCAACGTCACTCAAAACACCACGAATTCTGGAAACACCCAACCAACGTTCGCCAAAGTATTTGCCAACAGCACTCGCCCGAGAAGGCAAGATGCAATTGTAATTGAATCAAAAGAAGGTCTCACTAACGATGATTACCTCGACGGCCTCGAGGAGCTTATTGACTTGAATCAAGTTAAATCTATTTCCAAAACATCAGGTAATCGTGTATGCTTATACCTTGAAAGCAAAACTCTAGTAGACAGTCTGAAAAACAAGAATGTGCGAGTGAAAGACTATGTTCTACCAGTGAAACCGCTCATCAACAACAACAAGCGAGTAGTTATATCCAATGTACACTCATCTCTACCAGACGAATTGATTGTGAGTGCCTTGAAAAATTTAGGTATACGGCTGCTATCCTCAATAAGTACAATTCGCGCAAGTTTGTCTAAACCAGGCAGATCCCATATCGCTTCTTTCCGCCGCCAATTCTACATTGGTGAAAAATATGAGAACAAGCTGCCTGAAACTCTGCAGTTGACCCATGAAGATGTGACTTACTGGACTTATTTGACTACAGATCCAACGACATGCTTTATATGGGTCATTCTGGACCAATGTGAACATTTTGGAAATCGACGAAATTTAAAAATGCCCCAAACATTTTTTTTCCGTTAGTACTACTAGAATATAGTTGAAAAAAATTTTTTTCAGATTTTTTTGGGTCCCATGGCGGGCCCTACGAATTTTCCAAGTCCCATTTTTGAGCAGTTTTTCGCCTATTTTTCGCTATCTTGGAAAATTCGTAGCTCGGACCCAAATGCATCTTTTTCATCCTAGCTGGGCGTATTTTTTTCGGTATGACGTACACTTTCAAGAAAGAAATTGACCGGTCCCAAAAATTGATATCTGGTAGGTCCCACGGTTGCATCAAAAAAGGCCCAAAAATACGACTTTGCACCACCTTTGGAGGCGTATAGGTCAAAATGGAAGCCTCGTAGCAAAATTTTGCATGAGAAAAAACTTGTAGGCCTTGGAAAAACCTTCAATTTCCTTTTTAGAACGTGTCATTATCTTATCTCACGTACGATCTACAGCCGATTCAAGTTGGGCAGTTTTGTGAAAACGTGAAACTTCAAGGCCAATTTTAAAAAATCGTTTATTTTTTATCGACCCCAAACCTATGAGAAAATGTTCTTTCAGGTGTCTATTTGAAGGCCCAACAATAATTTGGTTGTTCCTTTGAAATCCCGATTTTATACGAGCTGTTAAAAACAGTCGAAAATACCGAAAATCGTGTCAAATTCGGGCCTTATCATGAAGCTTGGTGGACTGGGTCTTCCCTTGCTCTCGATTCGTGGACTCTAATTATACAGCACTTGGCATAAAATATTGTGGAAGATGAGACCTAGAGCTGAAAAATGGCCTCTCGTGCGATGTTTTACGATGGAACCGTCCAAAACTAGAGTAAATTGAGTAAAAACAAGATGAATCGAGGGAAATCGATTGTGATGCATCTCTCGTTTAACTAGCCCGCGCTCACTAGCCCAACCGGCCACTTTAGCACTCCACGTATGCTCCGCACTGCATGCCATCCTCCGTTTATGCGGAAGTGATGAGTGAT
Source organism: Eretmocerus hayati (assembly GCA_029851415.1). Lineage (NCBI taxonomy): Eukaryota > Metazoa > Arthropoda > Insecta > Hymenoptera > Aphelinidae > Eretmocerus > Eretmocerus hayati. The sequence continues at coordinate 113,516,796 of CM056743.1, forward strand.
ATTAACAGCAGATGCAGTATTGTCAGGTATTATCCAGTAGAGACAGAGATAAGAAGGTTCTCTAATCTCCGTTATAGACTGTAGACTGTACGAGGTTTCGGTTGTTAGTGACCACCACGGAAAAATTGTATGTGTCAGTCAGCGTCCCGATCAGAAATTTTGGTACCTTCCTCGCGGGGTTTGCCCCGAACATGGGCCAAATGTATTGTGAAGCATATGAAGTGTAACGCCTTCCCCGCGGGGCACCCGCGAGGTATCATCGGGGCAATATTTGCGCAAAATTAGTGCAGTTTCTGTTGAGACCTTTAAAATAATTTCGGATATGTTTGTAATGTTACCACTATTATGTGATTGTTTAAGTAAAGTATGTTCAAGTAAAGTTGAAAATCCATTGAAGACCTGGGAAAGCCTCATAAGAGCTACTAATATCCAGCCTGTGTTTACTTCTACTGAGGGCAAACAGTCACTCGACTTTGCAGCGTGTGACGAAGAAATTAATTTTGCTGGACTAAGATTTGTGTGAAAAGTGAATGGTGCTCATCAATGATATTAAAATACAGTATGTTCACGTTAAATGCCTTTGTTGAAATTTCCATCATACACCCACAGAAGTGAGGTCAACTCTGAGACACTATGCAGGAATGTTGTGGAAGTGATCAGATACTTTGCGGGGGCCCTGCGGGGAAGGCGTTACACTTCATATGCTTCACAATACATTTGCCCTAATACCCGCGATGTTCGGGACATGGCGTGAAAATAACAAAGTGTGTGACCCCGCACGTTTTCGATGTGTCTCCACTCGACGCCATTTTGATATTCTTGACCGCGAACTTCCAAATCATGCTCCCTGTATAGTACTGTACAAACGAGTTGCAAGTAGGTCTTATTTTGAGGAAGGTAAGAAGTCCTAGCGTGAACAAGCAAGTTTCAGCGTAATTATAGGCAAATACGTAAATCTAGAACGATGCCGCAATGATATTGCAGTTGGAATGAAGAATAAAATCATGAATTCATTTCAATCAAAATGGGTATTTATTTTCAATTTAACTGTCCACGAGACTAAAATCTTGAGGGAATCTGTGAAACTGCACATTCTTAACATCGATAACTGATCCTGTGCTTTTTTTGCACTTCGACAGAATGATCTGGATAGGGGGACAACAATTGTCGGTAAGCCAAGCCATACACGCTTGTCGGTCACCAGCACTTACACGCGGCTCGAACTAGAATACGTAAGAAAGGCGAGTGGAGACAACTGGAGACTCAGAGAATCTCCACTCAGAGATTAGAGACCCTGAGTGGAGGGTCTCTAGTGGAGACAGGGCCATGTCTGCGCGAGAGTAGACGAGTTTTGAGGCTCCGGTGTCACACACCTTGTTATTATATTCCGCCATGGTTCGGGGTAAACCCCACGGGGAAGGTAATGACGGTCAGCGGCCATTCGAGATCTCCCATCTCACTCGCACCTAATAGGTTATCCCATGAGTGCGAGAGAGACGACAGATCTCGAACGGTCACTGACCGTCATCCCATTGCAGTTAACCTCATGGCGCAAAGATAACAAAAGTTATCTTCACGCCATGGTTCACCTTGTTCTCGAAAGTACCAAAATTTCTGATCGAGACGCTGACTGACACATACATTTTTTCGTGGTGGTCCTTAACAACCAAAACCTCGTACAGTCTACAGTCTATAACGGAGATTAAGGAACCTTCTTATCTCTGTCTATACTGGATGATACCTGACAATACTGCATTAGCTGTTAATATCACTTATCACTCCCGCATTAACGGAGGATGGCATGCAGTGCGGAGCATACGCGGAGTGCCAAAGCGGCCGGTCCTCGATTTATCTTGTATTTACTCAATTTACTCTAGTTTTGGACGGTTCCATCGAAAAACATCGCACGAGAGGCCATTTTTCAGCTCTAGGTCTCATCTTCCACAATATTTTATGCCGAGTGCTGTATAATTAAGGCCTCGACAGAAAGTGCGCATTTGCTCTTTTTCCCCCTTTTTCCCCTGTGGAAGTAGCGCCATTGCGCGCCCGTGGCGGCGACTGCAACTACAGGGCCTATGCTTATACACGGAGAAAAAAGTGGAGAAAAGAGCATTGCGCACTTTCTGTCGAGGCCTTTAGAGTTCACGAATCGAGAGCAAGGGAAGACCCAGTCCACGAAGCTTCATGATGAGGCCCGAATTCGACACGATTTTCGGTATTTTCGACTGTTTTCAACAGCTCGTATAAAATCGGGATTTTAAAGGAATAACCAAATCATTGTTTGGCCTTCAAATAGACACCTGAAAGAACATTTTCTCATAGGTTTGGGGTCGATAAAAAATAAACGATTTTTTTAAATTGGCCTTGAAGGTTCACGTTTTTACAAAAATGCCCAACTTAAATCGGCTGTAGATCGTACGTGAGATAAGATAATGACACGTTCTGAAAGGGAAATTGGAGGTTTTTTTAAGGCCTACAAGTTTTTCCTCTTGCAAAATTTTGCTACGAGGCTTCCATTTTGACCTATACGCCTCCAAAGGTGGTGCAAAGTCGTATTTTTGGGCCTTTTTTGATGCAACCGTGGGACCTACCAGATATCAATTTTTGGGACCGGTCAATCTCTTTCTTGAAAGTGTACGTCATACCAAAAAAAATGCGCCCAGCTAGGATGGAAAAGATGCATTTGGGTCCGAGCTACGAATTTTCCAAGATAGCGAAAAATAGGCGAAAAACTGCTCAAAAATGGGACTTGGAAAATTCGTAGAGCCCGCCATGGGTCCCAAAAAAATCTGAAAAAATTTTTTTTCACATATCGTCGCCCCCGAAGAAGAAAAACACCTCCCATTGTTCTCCCAATGCATTCTTAAATGGGGACGTGTTTTTCTTCGTCGGGGGCGACGATATATTCTAGTAGTACTAACGGGAAAAAAATGTTTGGGGCATTTTTAAATTTCGTCGATTTTCGAAATGTTCACCTTGGTCCAGGATGACCCATATGCAAAGAGACTGGACACATCTCCACGGCGTGTCCGCAAAACAGTTCTATATCGGCCGATCAATTTCCTGAGCTTTCAAAAGCACCCAGTGGAAATGACACCAATACAACACAGTCTCTCCAATGTTTACCAACAGAACCGTCTAATAGCATGGCTCAGCCGAACAACTCTAACATCAACAAAAGAGCCTTATCCACATCAGCGAGCGAAATATCGACTGCCTCAGCTGATATAACTAATGTACCAACAATAAGCAGAAATGAATCTCGGAGTAAAAAAAATGCAGCAAAAAAACCAAGAATTGAGACGCCGGAAGAATTCCAAACCTTTATCGAGGAAGCCCTGAAACCAGCAGAGAAGTACTTCGAGGAAGATCTTGTTAACCACTCAGTTTCTTTCAAAAAATTCTTCAACGTCGTAACAAAGTCATACAACGACCTGAAGTGGTTTGAAGATGAAGAAGTAATTGCAATTGATCCGGCAGAACTAATGAGTGATATCGACACAGTTTACTCCTTGATCCAAAGTAAACGAATGAAATCGAAACTGACCAGAGTCAAGAATCGTTTGTCAAATCAAGGAAGTTCGTCCTCCAGATCCATATCTTTGTCTGAGGCTGACAATGAGTCAGAGCAAGACGACGCATAACTCCATTCATGCTTAATTTGGCTACATCTCATCAATCTGATTTGAAGTTTTTGTTCTGGAATGCAAGGAGTATCAAGAAACGGAAGCTGTTTTTACTAAATCTTCTCACCGGCATCGGCATCTTTGTATGCGTGGAGTCATGGCTCACTGACGAAGACAAGGATTTCAGCTATGCAGGGTTTGTGACTTATCGTAAGGACAGGGCTCAGGGACGAGGAGGAGGTCTCCTCATTCTCGTTCGTAAGAACATTGCTTTTCAAGAAATTTCTGGTTTGATAACACCCCACGAATCTGTTGAAGTTTGCGGACTATGTATCACCTCCACCATCCCATCAGTGAATTTAGTAGTCTGTTATAGGGCTCCTCGTTCTGGACACTCTTTGTCACAAGCACAATGGGACACGATCGTTGGTAATATTGATCGAAACTCGCACAGTATTCTTGTTGGAGATTTTAATGCTCATCATCAATTTTGGAATTGTAAAACAACGGATGCAAATGGCGAGAGACTTCTCAATAGTATCAACGATCACGATCTCTTTGTGCTCAATGACTCCACCAATTCTAGAGTTGACTTTCACAGAAATCAATATTCAAATATTGACCTTTTACTCTGTACCATGAACTTAGCTAATCAAATCAGTTATCCAATCAAGAAAGAACCCTTGGGGTCAGATCATTTTCCGATACCTTTTTCAGTCAATATTTTAAGGCACTTCTATGTTAAGAAAACGTTTAAACTCAAATCACTTCGTACAGACTGGAATAACTTCACAAGCGATCTGAACCTAAAATACCTCGAATTTCTGAACCCAGAATACGATAAGCTAGATCCTCAGGAAAAGTACAAATTTTTTACAGAAATCATCACTGCCTCTATGAAAAATAACACTCCTAAATTCATAGCCCAAAAATTTAACAAAGTTTACAGAGGAAACCCCGTTCCTTGGTGGAATGATGAATGTGCCAAAATGGCAAGATTGAAAGACGCAACATTTTTAAAGTGGGACCACTCGAAAAAACTATCAGACTATATAGCACACAAAAAAGCTGTGGCTCAAGCGAGAAGAACATTTAAGAAAGCCAAGAAAGATCATTTTGTGAGTTCGCTGAGACAATTAACTTCCAACAGAGTAGAAGTTATGTTTGGGATAAATGTAAGATACTGAGCAATAAATGGATCAAGATAAAAAAAAACACACACCACTGAGAATCTGCAATTTGATCGTACCCTGCAAACACTTGACAAAATATGCCCGCCGTGGGTTAACAGTGACCCAGCTCATATACCAAAGTGTTCTCAGAATGATTTTTTTGACTCTCCTTTCGATTTTTATGAATTCAATACCGCACTACATGACAAAAAAAATAATTCGTCGCCGGGGATAGATGGTATTGACTATGAGGTCATCAAAAATCTTCCTGTCAAGTATCACTTGTTGCTGCTTGACATCTACAATGAAATGTATCAGCAGAATTCTTTTCCGGATGGTTGGAAAGACACTTATGTACACTTCATAGACAAAGCTAATAACGATGGCGTTCGCCCAATTGCTTTAACACAGAGTTTATGCAAACTTTTCGAGACCCTTGTCAAAAACAGATTACAATGGTGGTGTGAACACTTTGATATCCTTCCAGACAATCAAACAGGTTTCCGCTCTGGCAAATCAACCATCAACAATCTCCTCAATCTAAGCATGGATATCAATGATGCCTTTCCAAAACAACAGGATCTCTTAGCTGCATTTTTGGACGTTTCTGGGGCATTTGACAGTGTTAACTGTGACATACTTCTCGTTAAACTTACAGAAATTGGTTGCTCAGATAAATTGTTAAAATTCGTCAAATTTCTAACTCACGAAAGACGTATTTTTGCTGATTCTCTCCGTGGAGAGCATCGCACGGCTGGTAAATGAGTTCCTCAGGGAGGGGTTCTCAGCCCCCTTCTTCACATAATTTGTCAAAAATATACTTGATGATTTGCCGAAAAGTATACAGAAATCTCAGTTCGCTGATGACATCTGCCTTTGCAGCAAATTTGCCCTTTTCACAAATGTAGGAATACTGTTGAAAGAGCAGTCGAAGCTGTACGTAAAATTCTTCTAGCGATAGGCTTAGAATTAAATGACTTGAAAACAATTTTGGTTCATTCTAACGAGAAAGGGATACGCCCAGGAGAAATGTCTATCAATGTAGGCATTCATTGTATCAGATCGAGTTATACCGTCAAATTTTTAGGTGTTATCTTAGATTATAAATTAACATTTATCCCCCACATCAACTACGTCAAAGAACGATGCATGAAAGCCTTGAACATTGTCAAATTTCTCTGCGGTACGTGGTGGGGGTCTGATCCGCAGACTCTTACTATTTTGTACAAAAGTTTCGTTCGTTCGATCATAGAATATGGTTGCTTCATCTACTTTCCCCATCAAAAAAACTTGATAGAATCTATTGAAAAAATACAGTACGCAGCCATACGAAAAGCCTTGGGCTACCGTGTCAGCACACCGAAAAACGTCCTACTTGGTGAATCAAAATTTCCTCTCCTTGAAGATAGAGCTAAATTTCTCTGCCAAAGTTTCATCGTCAAAAGTATCGCGCAACCTTCGTCCTTGACGAAACGGGAAATATTTGAATATGAGTCCAAACTACTTCGAGTTGAGCGTTTGCATAACAAAATGACACTCATCAATACTTGCATCTCTGAAATTTTGACAGAATCACGAGATATAGTCCAGATACACAACATTTTCACCCACGACTATAAAACCTTGTTTACGAGCTTCGAAACGGACTTTGCTCTAGGCGAAATTCTTAGAGTAGCAAATGATCCAAATATTGTTCTCAGAGACTATATTAGTGAACTCAATCATTGTGTTATTTTCACAGATGGCAGTAAGATGATCAATGCTCCTTCGGTCGGTTCTGCTTGTATTTGCCCCGAGCGTCAGATGAGAATTAAAAAATCATTTTACAACTCTGCTTCTATCTTTACAGCTGAATGCGTTGCAATAGAGAGCGCTTTCGATACTATACTTGATGACCCCGGGAAAAACTACGTCATTTTTTGCGATTCAAAGAGTGTTATGATGTGTCTAGAATCTGTGAAAATCAACGCAAGGATCAATCCCCATGTTTTTGAAATCAAAAGAAAATTCAATGAGTACAAAAACCTCAATCCTGAAGGAAACTTGAGACTAGTATGGGTCCCCTCACATACAGGAATAGTTGGCAACGATGATGTAGATGCCCTCGCTAAGGAGGCTGCTCTTGAAAACGTAATGTTAGACTTGCGTACTCCCTACACTGATTTTCTTGAGTTATATAGAAATGCCAGTAAGGTTTCAACCTTTGACGCAATTAAAGATCAAGCCTGCTCGACGGGAACAATTTACTTTCAAAACTTCTTCAACGACTCGAGCAAACCTTCGTTCTTCAACAAAAAACTCAATCGACGAATGATTGTCACGATCAACCGCTGCAGGGCGAATCATTACAATCTAGCAGCATCCTTAGCGAGGGTAAAAATAATTAATGACCCTATGTGTACTTGCGGTAAGCAAGAACAAGATTTGAATCATGTCATTTGGCAATGCGAAGAATATGACGAACATAGGAAAAAATTACTGCAAAAGTTATTCCAAATTCAGTTTCAACTACCCCTTTCCGTAGAAATATTGATTACTAAACCTTATGTTAATGCCTGTAGAATATTATGTGAGTTTTTTGATGAATGTAAATTATCGATATGATAAGTATTCTTTATCATCACTTCATATACAATTCTTTTTTCCTTTCAGTATTAGACACCTGGATGATACAAATATTTAGTCATAAGTTCACCTATGTATCTTTAGCATAATAAGCTCTGTGTAAGAGACTTCCATGCTTAATAAAAAAAAAAAAAAAAAAAGTTCACCTTTCTCGAAAAAGTTCACTTTTAAAATTTTAGATCAGGAAAAGTAGTTAATACTATGGATTTCTACTGTCTCAAGTAGGAAAATGTCGAAAAACTATGAGTTTCCACCAGTGTGGTCGATAAACGTTGGGAGCCCGTAGACTTATACCGATTTTAGCGAGAAAAAAGGTGAAGAAATTCTCCAGATCAGAACGGTATCAATTGAGACTTTTTTGGGTTCCCAATAACTACACTGAGAAAAAAAATTATTGAAATTCAATAAATATATTTATTCATAGAAGATTTAACTGATTTAAAAATCTAATTTTTCAGGAATGAATGAGGTTTCATACTTTCAAATGATCATTTATTCATATTTATAATAGAAATGCACTCAACTATCAAATGACCAGAATCAGAAAAATTGTATTTAATGGGAAAGAATATTTATTCAAACTGAAAATACATCCTCCGAATTGAAGAAATTGAACCATCGGTTCTCATAATCCAATTTCTCCGAATCAAATAAATCAACTTGAATAAATTTGCATTGATATTTGATGAGTTATTTCATTTAAATCAATTGTTACGTATTCAATCAGAGGAAACATTAACACTTGCATCTATTGCACTAGATTTAAATAAACATTTATCCAATTCTATGATCGGTCCAATGAATTCCTAGAACCAAAGTCTCATTCTGATGATATGAATTTTACAAAATTCAACACGTGATCAAATCACGGTTATATCAACCCTTTATTCACAATAGATCATTATGACTAGATTCAAGAGTCAGTTGCATCCATGGTGCAGAAATCATTTTTCTGAAGCGCTCTGATTGCTCAGGTCATAAATAAATTCGAGACGAATGAGTTCTAACCCTACATCAATAACTTTCTTTTCAAAACGAAAGATCAAGCCTCCATCATACATTGTAGAGGTATCTTGTATTCTTCGCACCTAATGGGCTCAACAGACTCATTTGATACATGGATATTGAAATAAGACGAGTATCATCTGAATTCTTTGGCAGATTCATATACGTTTAAGAATATGTCGTTCTGAGGACTCGGACTTGCCGAGCCACGTGACTCGGATTTTTTGAATGAATGAAGTTTATTTTAATTTAAAATTTCATTCAATATTTTACACAGCTTGATCCCAGAAAATCATGTGCTCAGTGTAGTTCTCTACGATCAAGTTGTGTTGAAGAGATAATGATAGTACTAAAATACCATTCTTCTAGGATGAATGAAGTTCCATACTTATTCCGAATAAAAGTTTATTCAAAAGTAATCGGATGAATCTTATGTTAATCGGATTAGTGAAAATAAATTCAAGGATCCTCTCTAATCATCCAACTTGGTCAAACTTTTGTTTGATAAAGGTTATTGGCTATTCACCCATTGGGAATAAGTTATGGAATTGTTAATGATTTTGATGAGATATTTATTGAAACTCTTAAGATCTGTATTCAACCGATTCTTGCCACTAGATGGCGCATCAAATATTATATCTCCTGAAATGAATTTCTTCGAGCTTTATTATCGTCCCAACAAAAAATTTCTCACGATAATCAACAGATCTTCTCGCCATTTTAATGGCGGACCTCGATTAGTCGATTCGTAATAGGAATTCAAGCTCCAATTTCAATTTTTCATTAAACAAGGAGGCATGAAACCCTTCCTCGCAAGCGGCCAAATAGGTCCTCGATTGATATATAAGGCTCGGAAAGTCGCATAACATATATACATGAAATATCAGTGCGAGCGATACAATTAAGTCATGATAATGAAGTGCGTTGTTATCTTAGATATGAATAGCGAGTATCTTAACTACATAAGAATGGAATTATCGACAATTGTTAATAATAGTAATAATTATTGATTCCCCAACTCGAAGGAGTAATTTGAATAAATATTTATCTGATGTGAATAATCTTTCCATGGTTGGCTAACAAACCATGTGAAATAGATTTTGCTTTTAGTTATCTATGATTTTCCATAGGAATGAATATTTCTTTGAAATGAAGTTTATTTCATCGTTCTGAAGGAATATTTATTCATTTCGAATATTAGTTATTCATTTGAGCATCGCAAATCGTTCAAATGAGTTACTTACGATAAAATCATCATCAAATTTCATCAAATATGATTCCGGATTTGATAAATATTCATTCATTCCGAAGAAATGCGATCATTCATTTTGAATAAATGTTTGCCTAGGAGGATATGAAATTATATTTGTTCAAATCAGAAAAATTTTCTTCAAAATCGTTCAATTTTTTTTCTCAGTGTAAACTCGACTTTTTCTCTCAGTAGACAAAATTCCTCTGTAATTAAGGATGACTTTTAACATCCGAGACTGGTTTTTGCAAAGATATCTCATTCAGGGTATCATGACTAAGAATATATTTTTAACATTGAACTCAACAAGAGGGTCTATCTGGAAACGGCAGTCCGGTCAAGACGAGTTTACTCAACCAGCTCGGATCGAAATTTAGTTTTTTAGGGACCACAGAGCACGCACCTTGAGTTCAAAGAGTCAGAGGCAGTTTGAGATTGTATAGGGAAAATCGTACTGAAGAGACTTGAATCGACCAGGGTATCCAAACGGTAAATTCGGACTGATCCCCACTCAACAACCGAAAAGGATTCAGATTCGTTGCAGCTCGCTTAATTTAGGGAGGCCAGTATCGTCACCTACGAGATTCACCCAAATGAGATTCACCTGTAACGAGTGGTGGAAAGATCGAACCGACAGCCGGATGACTATTAATAGAAAGAACCCTAGGTGATGGATCACAATTATTCATTGTGAAATCATAACCGAATTACTGTATATAATGAAGCTAGGAATTCTCCGCCATTGGCATTGTTCCTGAGAAAGAAGTGTACAACTAGTTGAGTTTGGCGTATCTTAGACGCAGCTGATCTTTCGTTTGATAAGATGCCTGAAAACATGATGCAAAATCAAATTTCCTTGCAAGCTCAGTCCCGATCGCTCTCACAACTGTGCTTTTCGAACCATCATTGAATAACTCGGTTATCAATTATGAGAATTTTTGGTGGAAACTCGGTCACAGAACTCCGACGTCCACTCATGAAAGCTACGTCAAAGGAACGCGACAAAAATCAGTGATTCCTCAGAATATCAGGTGTCTAAATGGTCACTGAATTTTGGCAGAATTTTCCGAGCAATGTTATTTTTGCAGCATGCTTCTGGGAAATCAGAAAATGACACGAGTATTAACACGAGAAGGTCTTCGAAAATGAGGTTTGCGGACTCTATCGCGGATGACCAGTTTCTTTCGTCAGAATGACGAATAGAGTCCATATTCAGTGACCTTGGAACTTATCAAAATCACCTTTGAAACCTCAATAATCGTTTGTATGTTCAGAGATATCGTGCAAAACGAATGTTAAAAATTTCGTGGCCAGACTCATATGTGATGAGATGGGTTTCATTGACCCTTTTCCTCGTTGGAAGCAAGTGGAAATTCTCAAGGATAGTATTCATGCTGCAAAAATCTACCACAACAACCGACTAGATCGACCTTTGTCTTCCCTCGATGATTTCTTCTTGTTAGGCAATGACGTCCTCTACATCATGCGCTATTGCCGGTTGAATTCAGGTGCGACAGTCATTTAGACCGAACGTTTGAACGAAAACTTGTAATTTCTTGGCTTCCCCGGGCTGACTGTGGCCACCCCATCCGCCACTTCCAACGACTATTTGAACGACAAATATTCATTCTTTGGGTCATCCAGGTCAACTTTGGCCACTCCAATTGTCATTTCTAACAAAAATTTGAATGTAAAATTGTCGTTTCTCTTTTTTCTTGAATCTTCCGGTCGTCCGGGGTGACTTGGGTCACTCGACTGGGATGACTATGGCCTCAAACTAAGGTAGCAAGTCGCTGGTTCATTGGCATAATGTTATAAGACTTCCATGTTCTGTCTCTGGACTTATTCGCGATGACAAAATTTGTTCTGAGAAGAGAATACCCGTTTTTGTGTTAAAAGTACACGAAATTTATGGTGCTCGACGAAGGTGGCCACGGTTACCCCGGATGCCGGGTTGACTGTGGCTACCCTGTTTTTCACAGTGCTTAATAATGCAAATAGTCACATTCAAATTCTGAGCACGACATCTTGAAGGAGTCAAGACGCGTCGGATGATCTAAGATACATATGAGTTTGGTCAGAAAATTGCAATAAGAACTTGAATAGAAGCTCCGTAGTGGCCAAAGTCACCACAGTTTACGGTACTCATTATTCACAGCATGGAGACTATAATGAACTGTAGGCTCCATGATTCACAGACTCAATCGTGTCTTCCTAGCTCATCTTTCATTGAACATTGATTCCAATGATTAAAATCTGAGAAAATTACGACCCGCCCGAAATCGCTACATATAAACAATGCTTGCCAGAAAGATATGTGGAGCGAGAACATTTTTTCCTCCGTCCCATTTTATTCTCGTCTTTTTTTTCCTTTCTTACTCTCTTTGTCGTACTCCGTACGGTAGCTCAGCCATAACTGCATTGCAACATCATTTATACTTACAAGCTATCACAAGCCCAGAGCCGAAGAAAGAATAAGCAGAGATGGGAAGGAGATGTAAGCGAAAAAATCGAGGATCGAGGTTGCATTGTTACTGCCCGAGAGCGATCTGGGATGGGCAATGGAAGCCAATATCGCGCTGGCTGCTGCATTTCTTGCAACACGGCGGCTCGCTTTTATAGGAATGGATTTACAATCGAACAGAAGTCACGATACACGAAATAAAAGAAGTATGTGGTGAAAAAATGTGGACGAACCAAAGCTTCCTTTGAATCCACGGCTTCGATAGTAACAAGAGCCAGCAAATGAATTTGGAGACTAACCAAAAAAGACTATCCTGAGAGACAAAAAACGCACGTTTTAGTGGAATAGTGCTTCGATTTTGATGAAAATGATGGAACATTGGGCTATCACAATGTTTTCGATACTATATAGAATCAATTCCGCGAAATTCGGAGAGCGGGAATTTTCAATTTCAGGATTTTTCCTTTGAACAAACATTCCCGGGAGCCATCTCACTTCCTTTAAATCACTGATTACTTTATGTGAAGATTGCTGTTCGAACAATTCAGAGGAATGAGGAAACATGAAAAGTGATGTACGAAAGAGAATCCATAATACTTCTGTCGAGTAAGTTTAGTGTAATATCTTCAAGGTCATCTTGAATATGAGATACCCTGTAAAAAATGTCCGAGGTAAAAATACCCGGTGGGATATCTTTTTAAAACTCATGGAGTGAAATTTTGACTGAAAGCTTGGAGTCATCCTCGGAATGGCCGAGAATGACTCATATTAGAGTGAAAATTTGATTCATAGGGAGTGAAACCACAGAAATATTATATTCGCTCCAAGCTTGAGTCAATTTTCACTCCAAGAAGAGAGAAAATAGATTCCTCACATTGAGTGGAATAGATTTTTATAGGTTAGGGTATAATCCCAGAATCATTTGCGGGATTTTTATGAAGAAAGTAGAAAAATTTCGAAGTGTTGAATGATGTTGCTCTATTCCGAGCTTTCCTTCGAAATACTTCTCGGAATCGACCTCCACAACCGTCCATAGGCTTTCTTAACTAAAAATTACAAAGTCACATTTGGTCCAATGGTTAAGACACTTGCCTGACAATCAAGAGGGTGCATCCCCATCGAGTCGAACACAACTGTCAAAATTTACGTTAAATACATTTTTCGTAAAATATTAATAATTAGAACTACCAGGAAAGCGATTGAAATATGCGTGCACGCCGTGAATTAATTTTTTTTCATCATTCTAACCTAAAAATGACGTATTCAAATGCGGTTTTAGAGTTCTCATGATGAAAAATCATTATTGTCCTGTGCTCGCAAGCCCATTTCGGGCGCGGAGGACTTATTTCCCTCGCTTCGCTCGGGAAATAATTTGTCCTAGCGCTCGAACTGGGCGAACGCGCCCAGGGCAATAATGTACTATTTTTTTTTTTTTAATATCTAGAATGTTAAAACGTTTGGTTTTGAATTATTTGACTCAATCCTAAGAGTGATAATTGACTCACGTTTGAGTTAAATTTGACTCCAGCTTGGAGTGATGAATCACTCCAGTTCGGTGCGCACGAAACTAACTCATAGCTTTAAGTCAAATTTTAGTACAACGGGTTTAGAGAGTAGTTTCACAGTGCTGAGTTTGGTGAATTTACCACAAAATTATACAGTCGGCTTGTAAATTTACCGTACTCAGCACAGGAAATCTGGGGACACCATGCTAAGCATGGTGAATTTACGTTCCAGCGCTCGTACATTTCCCGTCCGGAGCTAGTAAATTTCATTTGTCTACGCATGCGCGAGTTGCAATCTGGAAATTTCTTAATCGGGATATTCAAAGCTCGGAAGTTGAAGGAGTCGGCATTTGCCAACGTCTTCGTAAATTTCCGTCTCCGAAAAGGTGCTGCTCCGCTCCACGACTTTGGCGAAAAGATGCCGGCAGCGAGGAAAGCGCTCGACGTGACTCTCGTCTTAGATAGAGGATATTTCCATCGACGGATTGATTGATCTTATTAGAATGATCCAAACGCAAATTATTACAACGGTATGAGGCCACAGTATTAGGTTATGACTGGCCCCCTGACAAAATCGATGCGTTTTTGTCCAAAAAAATTCTATTTACCGTAATAATCAACACATCCCAATATATTTCACCAGTATGCTTAAAAAGATATCCAGAAGTAAAATCAGCAAAAATTCAGCATTCTACAGAAAAACTTCTAAATTTTCGTCACTCAGGAACGGTGCCTTCACCCAAGCAGGACGCGCCAGTAAGGGTGATGACAGACAACCCGCCACGACGCGATTCTCATGCCATTTCACGACACGACACCACTCGACACGACACATAATTCATTTTGGTGAACCCAACTATCGATGGATTGGATTCATTTTCACAACCCATGACTGGTTCTATCAAATCCATCGATGGTTGGCTTCATCGGAATAAATTACGTGTCGTGTCGGAAGGTGTCGTGTCGTGAAATGGCATGAGAATCGCGTCGTAGCGGATTGTCTGTCATCATCCTAAGGAAAACAAGCGCGCTTGTAAATTTCGCATCCGGGCTTGTGAATTCACGATGCTGAGCATGGTGTCCCTATACTAGATTCCCCGTGCTCAGCATGGTGAATTGGCATAAATTTTCACAAAAGAATTACTATGGCAGCCGTTGTCTTGACACGTGGTGGCACGAATTCCATCGTTGAAAATGGCGAAGACTCACAGGGACGTCCATTAGAGACAGAAACGAGGTTTTCATTCAAAATAATTACTCTTAGAATCACTTGCTGAAGGATGTAGTTTGATGTACAAAGTTCGGAACAAGAGCTAGAACTCCAGCGTTGGGAATGAATGGGGGAATATAAATCCGTGTGTGCGAGCATGAAAGATTCGAGATCCATTGGTGGGAAACTCATCATTTTTGCGGAGCTCCAATTTCTCAAATTTTTGGAGTGAGCCCCCCTTTTATGGCAGCTCGGAAAGAGCGAAGCTCACTCTTTTCGGAGTTGCGACAAAGGAGGGTTCACTCCGAAGAAATTAAGAGAGTATCTTGATACTATAATAGTAGTGAGTCCGATATCCTTGCATCAAATATCATGACAGCGATCACCAAAGTTTAGCAGGCTACTCAATAAAATATGAGCAGAACAATTCGTTTATAAATTACTGAAAGTGGTCGAATTACCCGATATTCTCGATTTAATCTACGTGATTTGCGAAAAAATGTGTGTGCGTTTTTTTCGAAATGAGTTTGGGAAGATATCAAGCATCAAATTGCTGAAATTCATGCATGTAAGGCCATGTCCTCGGCTATGTCACAATGCATCAAACCAAAAAACTGTTAGACTATATGAGACTGGAAGACTCTCTAGCGATTTGTCCCAATTATTTCATTGGAAGCATCGTCACCCACATTATCATTAAGATGCTTCTTGCGATTGAACGAAATGAGTCGATTATATCAGACTTGGAGATTAAAATGAAAAGTTTCATTTGGAATTTTTCTGTTTGAAAAAATTATGCTTTCGAGAGGTTATGTATACGTTCGCAAGCACAACTCCGCAACTTTGCGTTCGAAAGATGTTACGGGAATAAGGGCTGTCTCTTTGCCTGATTTTGCAAGACATTCCCCTCGGATCAATGCGTGTGGCTTTGAGATCGTGCTTTTAAAATTCCTATATACTCGTGCAGTTCAAGAGGCTCGATCTCGACGTTCGGGTTGGCGTTTTTCATCGTACACGTGCTTGTGCGACTAAACGGGCAAAAGAGTGGCGACCCTCGGATTCTGCTGATCCTTGCAAAATCCCCGTTTTCTGGCCAACTTATAGAGGGTTCTTTTACTGACTCTGCCAATAGCCAACGCGTCGTCAAGAAGGGTGGGATGTTTTAAACCGCACTGATATCTGCTCTTTTCGTCAGTAAAACCGAGACTAGATGACTTTTTGCGAAGCCATGAGCATACATCCACAAAGATGTATGGTGAAGTCCCGCAGGGACTCTGCTGAAAACAGGGGGTCGATAGCGAACGTGTCTGTAGCCTGAGTATGTAGTCAAAAACTGCTTAAAGGTCAATCTTTACCCTATGTTTGAATTCGGTATGACAAAGAGGGTCGATTTATTCTGTATGTTTCATGTTCGTCTTTGTTTTCTCTTGCTGGAGAAATAAAATCATGCAATGGCATTGCAGAAGGACGTAAAATCTGCTTGAGCATTGGCCACAAACATTTTTACAAGTAAAAAATATCAAACCGCAAATTCATAATTCATTTTTGCGAATAATCATGCTTTATATCAAGCGTCATAATCACCACAATGAAATATAATTCGCGGTGGAATTGATCTGATAGAACATACACGTATTCTCGGTATTTTTCGAGTCAGAAGTCCCCAAGGTCCACTTTTACACGTACCGTACTAACATGAAAAAATTGTCCTGATCGATCTTTCATCAATTACATAGGTTCAATCTAGCGCCCATGACTTGCTTTGGGTATTAGATAATATACGTAGTGCTTTCTACGCAGCTAACAATTTGACAGTGATGATCGTCATGACTCGGGAAGGAACTCCTATCACATTATCACCTGTGTAATTCAGAACTGGGAGCTTAGCCCTTTTCTTCCATGAAAACTATTCGAGAGCTACAGATACATAAGTGATGTACTGAATAATATACAATACTGAGGTATACATATTAGTACAACGTTTCCTCAAAGTGATAACTGTTTGTTATCAAAAGTAAACTCCGTGTTAGAGTGTGATGAATATTCTTTTAGTGAAACTCGTTATTTTCTGACATGAATCTGTCCACAACTATTCCACAGGGAACCCTGAATGTTCTACATAAGGGTTCATTTGAGATTCCTCGTCGATTGGAGAATGCAGAACCTTGATTGAATCTCACACAGTTTTTATAGTCTTTGTAATCTTTTCTGTAACTCCCTAATGCAATAATAATCGACAACCACGTTCTCTAGCTTTTCCTTATCGCCGTATTGTAATGTATGGATTATTAATTCAAACATTGCTCGAAACCTTATTTCATCATTCCCACATATTTGTTTCGGTGATTCCGTCAAGTGGATTTTGACGTTCTGAACAAGGTTGTTTGGGATGTTGTATCGATTTGGTGGAGCATTTCGTCGGCTCCTATGATAACTAACACATCTCAAACCCCCTACGAAGACTAGCATATCTTGACTTCCCGACGAAGACAAACATATCTTGCCAATGTGAAAACATAGGCAAAATGTATTCGTTTTAGTGATAAAGTCGAGATGAGCTAGTTTCGATAGGGTATTCGAGATGTGTTAGTTATCATAGGAGCCGACGATTTGTTGTAATCAGTTTAAACATCGCCCAAAAAAATTTTCCAACATAATTTGAATATTTTGATACAAATGAGGTGGGCAAGAGATAAATCAGAATTCCACATTGACTTATCCACAGACTATCCTGGAAGAGACTATTTTCATGCAAAACCGATGGACGTTTTCAAAAGAAAAATTGAGTTTCTCGGAGAATCTCTGAGTTCAGTTCAAGAGAGGTTCAAGTATAAGAGGCCGAGTCTACATAGACGCGCTCACTCGAGGCGCGCGCGCTCTCTCCGCTCGCACTCTCCACCCAAACGACGGAGTAGGTACCGAAAATGGGATTTGGAAATCTCTTGAGTAGTGTTCCCTCTCAATCGGAGTATCGGCGCGGGTTTGTGAGATGAAAAACCGTCAGTCTATCGTTGAGAATGACCAAAAAATTCATTCACATCTAATAGAGATCGAAAAGTAGAAGACTTGGATGTCGATCGTTGTGCCTAATATCACCATGATCCCCAACTTCTCAGGTTCCTGACTCGCAGCTTATTCAACATTATTTTGGGTCTGCATTGAGACTTTCTCCAGAAACTGTGAAATAAGCAAGGTGTGCAAAATTCTGGTTAAGAAGAATCGAGCTATTGCATGTACACCAAAGATCAAATTTGTGTTACAAGAGTCACTCCTCCGCAAATTTGGGACATCTTGGGTTTTCTCAATCAGAATTTCATACACTTTAATTCTTTATTCAGCTTCTGGAATGAGAACCAATGTATGTCCAAGATGATTCTGAATATTGTTCAATGAGCCGCGACTTAGGATCCTGAGAAGTTTGGGGTGGTGATGTATATTATCTATGTGTCTAATATGGGACACATCGATCGACATCCATGTCTCTCATTTTTCGATCTCTATCAGATACAAGCCAATTTTTTGATTGATTCACGCGACAATCCGGCCGCTTCTCATCTCACAAACTTGCGCTGATATTCAAGTTGAGAGGGAACACTCGTCAAAAGATTTTCAAATCCTTCTTTTGGCACCTACTCCGCCGTTTGGGTGGAGAGTGCGAGCGGAGAGAGCGCGCGCGCCCGGAGTGAGCGCGTCTATGTAGACTAGGCCAGAGTGAAAATTCGTAAAATAGGTGAAAGACGTAGAAAGCTGGCGAGAGAGGCTAGCACACGGTTGGATTCATTATTATTGGATGTTGCTCTATACGTTCTCGGAATTTTGGATTACCGTCGATTTTCACGAATAGACTTTCACGAATGGCGTTTCTCACGAATGACTATTTCACGAATATGAATTTCACGAAAGACATTTTCACGAATTATTTTGTCACGAATGGCTATGTTCACGAACAGAAGAAAAACATTATTCTGAAAATAAAATATTTTTATTCAGAGAACAATGTTGCTTCCAATAAATTCAAGGAACTTCAACTCTTCCCCATCTCTTTTGTAAGCATCATAGTCATTGGTGATGTCTTGGATCCTTTGCTGATACTCGATCCATTTTCTCTTAGGAGCTGCTTTTGCCTTTTTCCCCAGACATAACTCAGTGACAGCAATTTCAGTATCTGCTTGTGCTTTCTGAATTTCAGTCAGTAGAGAATAGAGATCTGGATGACTCTTGCCAACAAGGATGCGAAAACGGTTTATGCCACCCTTCACTCACATTATTCGTTTTGTGTTCCCCTGCCAAAGCTGCTTCTCGTTGATTCCAAAGGTCGAGTGGATATCTTGCAATCATAGCTTGCCTCCTTCCACGAGCAGGCTTACCGACGTAGTTTTCTTCAAAATAATGAAAAATTGGCTCCATATCAACCACAGCCGACCTTTCGAGCTTTTTGAAGACACGTGGAACATCATTGACAGGAGCGAATGCCAATGCAAGTTTCATGTGCGTCTGAGATCTTACATCTTCATCATTAGGATCCTGATACAGCTGTTGTAATCTCTCTGCCTGCACGTGTCGGTAAACCCACTGTCCTAAGTGGAAGAAACAGGATTTGACGTGGCAGTTTTGGAACACCTGAGAACTCGCTATTATGATCTCTTGCTCGAAGTCAGTCATAATTTTCATCGGTCTGCAACCAACAACTCGTTGTTCTGCAGCTGCTGATTGTACAGCTTGCAAGACTCTTTTGTACTGCAAAGTTTTTTCCGATGAGAGCAAAGCATACACAAGTGGAACGGTAGCGAAATGTCGATTTCTCTTCACGATCCCAAGAATAGTGAACAGCTGAATGAAAATCGCAGGGCTCACCTGAAATGGATAGATTCATCATGGGTTTATTCTTTAGATCAAACTTGTCAGTTTTTGTGGATTGAGCGAGCATTGATTATTTTAATCTGAATGAAGCTGTATTCCAATACACCCGAATCTCGGGTCATGACAATGCATTTCGCAAAGTTTATTTCAAAAGTAAAACACAGATGGGAAATTCATCCCCGTGTGAGGTTTCAAAGAATGTTCCCCTAGAAACAAGAACTACATACCTTGGAGGTCCCATCTAAGAATCACCTTTCACTGTCTCTTAATAGCTCCAAATTTCGTTTTGTGCTGAATACAAGTATCCTCCCGAGTATCGCCCCTTCCACATCCTCAACATCTCCTCCGGATCTGGAATCGAATGTGAGCAACTTCTCTCCAGTCAGAGTACTTCTAAATATCTCTGGTAAATCTTGCAATGCAGCCAAGGTTGTCGGATTTGGTGGTAAATGTCTACGGCGAGTTGTACGCATAGACCTCTTGATATTCTCGCGATCTGGTAGACGGGCAAGAAAACGCTGGGATAATTTGCGTGTTTCGTCTCTCGCAATTTGAGAAGGAGGTATCTCTGGATGCCTCTCGGCTTCTTGTTTCATGCGATACTTGGGAATCTCTGCTGCACACTCGTCTTGATCTGGAGCATGGAGCGTTTTGGTTCACGTTGTGGGCATTTGAAAATCGCTGGAACATTTTCATCGCGCGCTAGAGACGAGATAGCCCGAGCACGACACTCTTTCCGCCGCAAGCGAGTGCAGTCCCAATATGATTTATCTTTCTCCGGTATATTTTTAGATTTATGGTAGAGAAACCCATCGATGATGAGCTTACTACTTACTACCGAGCACTGTCACATTCATATCGATTTTCAAAATTTCTATCAAAATAATTATGTAAAATAAAGTATCAAAACAACATGTTATAAAAGTCTAGAAATGCACAACAATAACAACAAATGTTGAAGGTTATGCGAGCGTGAGCCAATTCACGTGGCTGGAAAGTATTGATTAGACATTCCATTCAAATTATCCAATTCGTAAAAAATGTCATTCGTGAAAAATGCCATTCGTGAAAAAGGCCATCCGTGACATTATATTCGTGAAATAACCTTTCGTGAATATGCCATTCGTGGAATTTATTTTCGTGACACAGGCATTCGTGAAATTCACTATCCGTGAAATTTGATTGGTGAAAAATGACGGATACCGAATTTTGAGTTGAGAGATTGCACGGTAGAGGAAAAAACTCTCGACATACAGAGATGGCATACAGTAACACAGAGTCAGTGGCCGTATGGGTGGATGAGTAAGTGTCTGGGTGGGTAGATGATCGGGTAGATGAGTAGATGGGTGGATGGGTGGATAATTTGGTCTGATCGAGCTAAGTTCGTTCGGATACGATTCTAGTACCGCACTAGAACCATATTGGGAGTGGACTAGTACCATATACCAGAGTCATCGTGCGAGTACCGTACGATGATTGGCGGTCGACTTGGGTGTAGTTAAATCTAACTGGGTGTAATTGAATGTAGTCTGATCTGGTTGGGTCTGAACTATGAGCACGCCGGTGTGAATTTATGTGGGTTTATGTGCGATCACGCACAGGGCGACGACACTCCGCGGAGGTTACTCTCACAGCGGTCACCAGTGTAAAGAAACACACGTTCCGCGAGTTCACAAGCACCGATTATATACATAACGTTCTGAGAACCGTCAAATCACGGCTGCCCGTCATTTCGCAGTTTTTGACACTGGAAACCGCGTGACCATTTCTGGAAATGATGAAATCTGCGGCGCCGGCGATTTTGCAGGCGACCGCGATTGTACGATTTCCGAACTGGTGAAGACCCTGCAGGTCGGGCTGGTAGAAATCACGTTTCCACGGGAGTGCTCTTACCATTCCTAGCACTGATCGCATACTCTTCATTACCCAGAGCATGCACGATATGGATATTATACGATTATCCAGAATATATCGACATCGAAATAGGAATAATCGGAAAATCCAATATCGTATCGACATCGTTACTTCCAATATCGAATCGATATCGGAAAAATCGATTCGAAAAAACGTTTTTGAATTTTAATGCGATGTCATGAATTTAGCATTTTTTCCCTGCATGAGTTTCTGAATTCTCAATCTGATTCCTATTACCCTCCGATAATCAAGCTAGAAGAACGACTTATCCTTTTCCCTTCATTTTCAACCTTGTTTGCAGCAAATATGATTGTATCACCGTCAAGTACAAGCCAGGATAATGGATGACTCCATCATCCAACATGCGTTCACGGGAACGCTATACTCATTTCTGTAGTGGACCGTTTTTAATTACTGAGCAACAGGGCTGGGGCCTAAATCAAGATTAATCATTTCCAATAAAACTATCGGATCGAACTTTTGTATAAAATTTTCGGTACAAAATTTCTAGTATAATTATGGCTGGCCGAATTATTCGACAGTTTCTTTGACGATATAGCCCAACGCTCCAGATTGAACGACCGGGAATGAAGGTAGCTGATGTGTATCAAGTTCTTGGTCGGAATCTGATTTGCGTGAAGTGGTATATAGGACAATCAAGTTCTGATGCGAAAACGATAATGAATTCATCAATTAGACCGTTTGTTAAAAAACGATTCATCGATCTCTTTCGTATCTAGTGCTGCTGCGATAATCGATAAATTGTCGATTTCGTATCGCGATATCGATAAAAACGATATCGATATCGAAATCGATAACCCTCATTGTTTTCGACATCGATAACGACATTGCTTGAGCGACATTAATTATCGATCGACATTATATCGCGACATGTCGCGATATCATTGATATCGAGGTTATCTTCCTCGATCCGAACAGAATCATCCCTAGAATGACATTCGAAGTATGAATTTTGAGAATATTGAAATGAGTGAGAGCGTTAATTAGTTGCAACTAATTGATGCTTGTGAACACAAAGTTTTATCATATAACACGATACCCTGCCTAAAATTAATGACTCATTTGGAATGACTCAGGGATTTGGGATATATTCATATGACTCATCTGAAGAATGATCCAATAGGAATGACTCAATTAATTAGATCTTATGTCAAACGAGTCATTTCTGGTGTCCCAAATCCCTGAATCATTTTAAGTGAGTCATTTATTTTAGGTAGGATGATATGCCACATATACCAGTGGTGTATGATAAGTTAACGAGAATTCCAAATGAAGTCATGTTACCAAATATTGCAGAATCTCATACTTCACACATTTGATGTTTCACTGATTCTATTGTCTTTTACGCACTATTTTTGAATTCATCGCTCGTTAAAGCTCTTGGCTTGGCTATTACTTCTTGTTGGTTCATTTTTTGATTCCTTTTTTGATCGAATTTCTTGATCGGAACTACTTAAATCTGAATCTTCACGGAGTCTCTTTGACGACGGCATTAGTACGCGTGAAAGGTAGGATATAACTGATTGAAGTGCCGGTTTCACCTGGCGTTTCGTGTTTACAAACTTACACTTACACATTGATCACACGACCACATTCAGCATACGGGGTAATCCATTAATCACGTGGGGAAAACTTTTGTATGTTTGGCATACCCCTACTCGCACTGAGAATTGGAAAAAACTCCGCGATATCGATAATATCGTCGATAAATTATTGTGAGGGTCGATACGATAACAACAATTGACCTTCGACATTTTTCGACATCGATAACGACATCGATAAGCCATGGAATGTCGATGCTCGATAACGACATCTTCAAATTATCGATTTTTATCGTATCGCGGCAGCACTATTCGTATCGATATCGACTTGCTCCGTTTTTGTTGATATCGAATCTACAACTTGTACCAGAAGTAGTGTATGTACCAGTGTCGGAGTGTTTGCTGAATTTTGTATCTTCAGAAGGCGTTGTCAAAATTTTTTGTAATCATTGCCTATTTTTGTAACTTTGAATCGAAAATACGAATCCAAACATTACATTTGTCATGTTTGAAGCATCTTCACGAGCGTAATGATTTCCTGCTGACCATTACACTAGTGTATTCGGTATAATGATTAGTAGACGGCTTTCTCACCAAGGTTAGGATGTGCGTGCTCTGGATTACATGAATGGTTCATTTCTCAATTGCATTGGATTATCAATTCAATGTGGTTATATCCCACACTTCAGTCCGGTCTGTGGAAATTTTTTGTTGTTCCTGTCCTCACGTGCGCGAAGACCATTTGCATACGCTGAGGTTCAAATATTTTTGCGAGGGTGATAAAACGAGGGTATGCAGGGAATTTATGGAGTGCAAAACCAGCTCATTTACAATTTTGTGAAAAGATTCGAAATGCGGGCTGCGATGTTTTTGGGCTGTCATGTACTTCCGATTTATGCGCTTCAGACACACGGAAAATTTGAGCTCTAGCGTAGACGAAAACTCGAAAGAAACTTCGAGGAACGCGTGCGCGAGAGAATTAACATCCGCGCACAATAAAAAATTTGCCTACATCGCACTACAAAATGGAAGAAGATCACTCGAAATAAACGTCATCCGATACAAACTACACGAAATGGCTTGATTTCATGAAGCCATAGCACGCACATTCTCACCTTGATGAGAAAACTGCTGTAATCATTACACAACAAACACACAAAAAAATCATTACGCGTGTGAAGTTGCTCCAAGCATTACAAATGTAACGTTTGAAGTCACATTTTTGATCCAAAGTTACAAAAATAAGCAATCTTTACAAAAAATTTCAACAACGCCTCCCGAAAATACAAAATCCAGCAAACACCCTGGTACCGGTATGTACACTACTTCTGGTACAAGTTGTATATCGAACCAATTTCGAGATCGATATCGATTATATATAGAAATATCGTGCACGTCTACCGATACCTGTGAATGTCCACCGAAAGTTTCACGGTTTAGTTTAGTGAAATTAGGTCTAAATGAATCTAATTTGATTTAATTCGGTCCAATCATTAGGTATGTCGTATTTATCCGAATATAAGCCGCACTTTCTTACCTAATTTAGGCTTCCGAAAAGTGAGGTGCGGCTTATACGCGCGTCCGGCTTATATTCGGGGCCGTTGACCATTCTTCATCAGCGTAAACACCAAAACGCACCAAACTTTTCTACACGTGTCTCTCAATGAAGTTTTAATGACTCTGACTCGGTTTTCGTATACTATATGATAACGAATTATATGTACTATATTTCTGGTATCTGTTTAAAATTTATTTGACTATTCCAAAAATATTGTGCGGCTTATCGTATATTCGGGGGAAAAAAATCAAAATTATCGGTTGGAAGAGTGGGGTGCGGCTTATATTCGGATCAATACGGTAGTTTGATATTATAGCTCGGCACTTATACGGTCTAGTGCGGTCCAATACGGTCTAGTACGGTCTGGTACGGCTTATTTTTGTCTGATACAGCCAAGCTCTGTCTCGTCCGTTCTGGTCTAGTCTAGTTAGATCTGGTCTAGTCTGGTCCGGTCAAGTTCGGTCTAGTTTGGTTTAGTTTGATCCGTCTCGGTCTAGTTCGTTCTGGTCTGGTTAAAATATGTCTGGTCTCAGAAGAGATGTTATAGGAAAATTTATATACCTTTAAATAGCATGTCATAATCTTCAGAGTCACGTCTGCTGATCTCAATGCGTTGTTGCTATTCTGAACCCTTGGTGTTCAGTAATTATTCATAGTAATTCCTCTTTTAAAAATAATGCGATCTCTGGTGAAAGTGAACATCAATGTTCAGTTTTGGTGTTGATAAATCTTTGATGATTCATCGATTCTACTAGTTTTGTTTCGTTTCCATGAAAAGTCACTTATATATTTACTTCAATTCATAGTATTATGTTTGTATTCACTCATAAGCACCAACGCCACCGGGCGTCAAAGCATTCTATTTTTCTACATGTAAAATGACACAAGTGTGCCGTGGTTCTCCTAGAATAAAAATGAAATGAAAATAAAATCGAATATACTATCTGGCTGTGTGGGCTATGGGTGGGATTGACTGATCGAATGACTACTAGCTCATTTGTCGGTGTAATTAGGCTTGATCCGCTTCAATTCGATTTCATTCGGTCTAGTTCGGTCTAATTCGGTATAATGAAGTTTAACTCGATCTGGTTCGGTACAAGTACAATTTAGTACGGTCTGGTTCAATCTAATCTGGTCTAGTTTGGTATTTCTGACCTCATACAGTCTTGTTTGGTTCAATGCGATATAATATGATCTAATATGGTCTATTTTTGTTTTTTCCGGTCTAAATGGGCCCGGTCTGGTTAAAATGTATCACTTGGCCTTCTAGGCTATGGGTGGGATTGAATTATCGATTGGTTGATTGACTCATTGAACAATTCACAGATTGGTTGTGTGTCATGCACTTTGTATCGTGTATCATGTGTCGTGTGTAATTAGGAATGAGCCGTGATATGTTCTCGATTCGTTGCATCATTGAAATATTTTGACGTATTGTCTACTCATCAAAAAATCTCTGATTAGTTTGAAACTTTTCTATATTCAATCAAGCCGTTTCGAAAATTCAGAATAGTTAACCTAAATTTTCTAACAGATTATATGTATCTAAGGTTATAGTACCCAACTTGCCCCCATTAACTGGTCCGTATTAATATTTCCCAACGTACTTTAGCTCATTTTGAAGCTTGTCTCAAGACCTTCAAAATGGATTGAGGTACATCCAATTTGGACCAACCGGTTCCAAACTGTTCTAATCTCTCAAACCCTGCTCTCAAAGGGTGATTTTTTAGAGTTTACAAAATGGTGTACCCATCTTGCCCTCTTCATTTGAAACAGTGTAAATCGGCGATAAAGTGCATAGAATCGATTTGATCCATTCTTATCACTGTGCAGCAATATTTGTAGCCCAAGATATTGTTTTCAACCTATTTTGATGGGATGAACACGTTCTGAGTGGTAAAAGAAGCCATACTGCACGCCTCCCCGAGATAACCATATGGGGGCATGTTGGGTACACTCCGATGTTGGCCTTCTTGTTTCACAAATCATTTCCGTGTTTTACACATTATAAAACAGTTCCAGATCCGAGTTGTGCAACTTTGAAGAGCGAGTTTTAAAGGTCTTGAGACGAGATATCGAATGCGCTAAGGTACGTTGAGATTGTTCAAATAAAAATCAATTTGCCCCGGTTTTAGTGAACGCGATTTCCTCGGTGATTTCTTAGCCGTGCAAACACGAAAATTTGAAAAATCACTTCGAATTTTCTGGGGAACGCAGAAATGATTCGGAGCCGATGCGAGCTACTTACTTTCTCATATTTTGACCTTTAGACTGCCAGCATTCTTCTAAGGAAATGAATATCTCCAAAAGGGCCATTTTATCTTGAGGAGCATCCGATATGTCACAAGTATTATGCATGGTCACGGGTGGCTCATGTATGAGCCAGGCCGGCAGCCTAAGGATTAACATAACAAACGCATGTGGGGGCAAGTTGGGTACAGAACATTTTCCCTCCAAATTTTGACTATTTTGAAATTTGCTTTTCCGAATTTTTACTATTCCTAATTTTTGTACTTGCGAATTTTATCTCCCCCGAAATTTGGATTTCTGATTGTCCTCCCGTAAGTCTGCATTCTGAATTTTAATCCTTCCACATTTTGGACTTTCCGAACTTTGACGTTTCGAATTTTTGGCTTTCCGGAAAATTAACCCCACTCCAAGTTACACTTACCTTATTAGCAAGTACGAAGCAACATAACACTATCTTTATGAACTTCAGAAGAAACAGTCATTTGGCACCTTGGATCGATCATCAATTATGATTCTAAAAACATTATTATTGAATTACAAAAACATTCCAGGAGTCTCTGAATGATCAGGAATATAACAAGCCGAACAAGTGGTAGCGAGTAAGGAAATATTGCTAGTCCCTAACAGATCCGTATGAGGCTATTTGGGCAAAAAGTCTTACCCATAATCGATTGATTTAGGGTATAGAGAAACAACAAGATGATCCGTGTCTCATACTCATGAGTGAAGTTTTGCTGTAAGAAGTATTAGATCAAATGGAAAAATTCATTAAAATATTTGCTGTGCCCAAAAATTTTTTCACTCTCTGAGAGAACAAAACCAGCCCTAAATGAAGTATGAGTATCACCATTATACTTCGAACGAATCGAATTCTGGATCCATTCTCCACATCATTTCAATCAGTTGGCGGAAACTGATGAATTCCCCGTAGATTTGACTTCATGCTCGTCCAACAGACATGTACGAAGTCCGCGAGGGACGGGATTTATGACGAAATGCTATCAATCTGTAACGGAGCCATACATTTTTTCACCGAAAGCTGACCACGAACATGAGTTCTGGGGTACGGGCAGAGACCGTAAGGGGGAAAAGGAGAGGAGAATTTTCTACTTTATGTGTTGGGCTTTGCGGCCTTATTAATGATTGATCGGAGAATATCGACGTCTCCCCTCCGATGTGCGACTGATATATGAGGCAGCCGAGCTACCGTGACTTTGCACGTGACGCAAAACAGCACCCTTCTTCGAGATACCCATCAGTTATGGTTGATTTACCACCTTCTTCGTGAGATTTAGAATTTATTTTGTGATAGGATATTTTTTTGTAATAAATATCGCACAGCCTCGAGTTCAAACCAATGTAGCTTTGGATGTGTATAATAACAGTCTCTTTAATGTAGTCAAGATTTCAGATCATTAACCTATTTCGCCGTGTTTAGCGTTCACCTGAAAAAGAAATCTCACCCACACCGGCGACGATTTTTCGAGAAGACAATGAAGATCAAATCGCGTGAGAAGGAACATGATAAAAATGGGAGACATCGAGCGCGATGAAGTGATGAAGTGAGAATTATGGCAATATGAAACCACTAAATAGGTTGAAAATTCAACAAACGGCGGGGATCATCTATTAGCGCATCCTGGGGTCATTCCCTCAGGAGAAATCAGCCAGACACCATGCTCTCTATGTAAATTTAACTAAATACCGTAAAATAGGAGATTGAATGATTGTTCATTGTCCCATGTATGCAACAATTGTCTCTATCCATGGTTGACCAGCCCAAGATTGCTCTACGATCAAACTAATCTCACACAAAGTTACACATTAATGGGGCTCCAAAACAGCTACTGATACCGTGGCTTTCGAGATCAGAAGGACTCCTCTGGGTAGTTGAAAATAATTCTTCTCAGGGAAGGCGGTTGAAGGCAGTAAAGGTGGAAAGAGTGTAGCCGTGGAATATAATCGGTTAGTGAAATATACGTGGGCATGATGTGGAGTGGGCGTACGCGCAGCGATTCCATTCTGCACGCGCTGCCGGGGTTATAAGGCGCGGGAGTTCTGGAAGTGGGCTCGTGGATCCCCGAGGGTGGCATTAATCCCGAAACGCTCACGGACCCAGTGTGTGTTCTTGCTATGCGGCACGTCTCTACGGCACACAATTCTACCCTTGCGCACCTACCGATCCCATAAACAGCGCGCGGCACCGAGGCAATCATATTTTCTGCCCCAAAGGCTCGATTCGCGTGAATGCGAATCAGACTTAGTGATCTAATACGGATGCCGATAGCGTCTGATTTACTCTCTTGTTTTCTCTCTTCCCCCAATGCTCTGTACCTTCACCATTATATTTTACCGTGCGCACCCACCAGCCACGCGCGCAACTCACTCCTCCAGCCACTTGTGTCTTCTTATATATAGCTCACATCGAGTGATCTAACGATATCATTCATGTATACAGTATCGCAAGAATTCAGTCTTGCACGGAATTACTTGTATCAAATCTGTAAAAACACCTGCATGTGTCTGTGCGTAACCCGTGTCACACTGAATAAGTCTCATCCGCGTCGAAAAAGTTGGGAGGCTCGAGTGGGTGCGGGTTTTTTGGATCAGAAATTCGTTCATATCATACTTGGAGGCCTTTCCGTGGGAGTATGATACGCGATAGTCAATTTTCGGTTACTACTGCATTGCTTCAGTTCACTCCTGACTCGAATGCACACAATGACTTACGGTCACTGGTTATCAACACGGACTCGGCAATTTGCGATACGAATAACGGCTGACACAGATAGACTGATGATCCATTGACCAATCCATCCGCACCAACTAAGTATTTAATTCAAACTGCGAATTAACTCATGGTAAACTCGCGGGGTGGGGTAAATTTGGTGGGAACCAAGGGTTGACTAGTTAACTCTGGAGTTCAGATGTGCTGGGTGTGCAGTGGTCCCATGCAGACCCCAGCCAACAGTAATTCAGTCACAATCTAATTCGAGCGAATATTCCAAAGCGACTAAATCGACGCGTAACTTTCGTCACTTGTCTCATTGCTGCTGCATAGAAGTTTTTTTAAACCTAGGAAGGGTTGCCCTCGGGGTTGCCGCAATACATTGCAGTGTTATGGAACGAATCGACAGGAGACTCGCGCCAAAGGGTCCGAGGCGAGCCATTCGGACGATGAAAGAATTCGGGTGCGATCGGCGATCGGAGATTAGATCAGGGCCTATCAGTCTAGGATCATGATTCAAGGGACAGGGACACTCTGATTGCTACGATGGCGCTGTATTTTCTTAGAAAGCATCTCAGCCATGCTCCATCACTCGTCTTCCGATCTGGCTCGGCTCAAGCTCGCGTCGAGCTAAAGCTAGTGCGCGCGATCCCCTCGGCGAGCTTGGCCACCCTTCCCCGCTATATCCCGGCCAACGCTCCTTTTCCGTTTTTCATTCCGATTCTCGTCACGTATGTGGCGAGAAAAATTGCAGTAGAGCGCTCTACTCGGTTCGCACTCTCCGCACGGCCGCCCTCCGCCCTAAGCGAGTCTCGCCCCCTACCCTCCTCCCGCTACCCCCTAGCCGACAACGCTCTACTTCACTCTACTCCTCTGATGCTACCTCTCCATTTCTTCTGGGTTTGCTCCAAAGCCACGCGTTTTCTGACAGCATCGGGGTATTGCAGAGGGAACATCTCATACCACAGTGTGTGAAAGATACAAAGAGCGTGGGGGTTGGCTATCGCAAACGCTAGACGGAGATGATAATCTATCAGCCAGCTAAAGGTTCTGTAGCAAAAACGAGCTCCCCACGATTTTTTTTTGCATTCAATGCGTCTTAACTCAATAATTACGAATATCTAATTTTTATTCCGGGGATCTCGGGAGATTTTTTTTTATTAACAAAATACTGCAAAATTTATGGTTGAATGGGGATAAATCGAGTAGTTTTGGTCGGAGAAGAAAATTTTTCGAACAAAAAATGTTGCATTTCATGTCGCGTATGTGAATCATGCAATGAATTGTTGGAACTTACATTTGCCATTGCAAAACACAAGTTTGTTCATAACAATTTGGTATACCTTTGGATTATGAAGTAAATTTCCAAAGGTAAATATGCCACTCGGTTCATTATTTCATTTCAAACAAAAAAGTATTCTCAACATTCTTCTTTAAATTCATTATTTCTTGAGCAATCGTTGATGGAAAGGAGAAAACCAGCGCGTGGAATGAGTCGGAGCGTTTTGAAGTTTAGCTCCGACTTATGCCACGCGCTGGTTTTCTCCTTTCCATCAACGATTGCTCAAGAAATAATGAATTTGAAAAAAAAATGTTTAGAATACTTTTTTGTTTAAAATGAAATAATGAACCGAGTGGCATATTTACCTTTGAGAATTCACTCCATAATCCAAAGATATACCAAATTATTATAAACAAACTTGTGTTTTGCAATGGCAAATGTAAGTTCCAACAATTCATTGCATGATTCACATACGCGACATGAAATGCAACATTTTTTGTTCGAAAAATTTTCTTCTCCGACCAAAACTTCTCGACTTATGCCCATTTAACCATAAATTTTGCAGTATTTTGTTAATAAAAAAAAATCTCCCAAGATCGATCCCCGGAATAAAAATTAGATATTCGTAATCAGTGAGTTAAGACGCATCGAATGCAAAAAAAAATCGTGGTGAGCTCGTTTTTGCTACAGAACCTATAGCTGGCTGATAGATGATGAGCGGTGCGCTTGTTCACGTATCTCGAGCCCGACTCGTTCGATAACGGCCTGAGTGGAGAAATTTTTCATCGTCACTCCACGCCGCACGTTGCTGCCACCTTATATGTCTCGCTATCGCTCGCCAAAATTTCTGAGGAGGAAAATTTTGGGTGCGTCAGACAAATTTCAACGCGTTTTAGCTCACATGTGCGAGACTATACCTCAGGACAAAAATCTTAACAATGAAGCACACAGGAGCCGAGCATCGCGAGACGTATGAAACTATTGGACAGAATCTTATTGCACAGGAAAAGTACTTTAATCCGCAAGGAAAATATTTCATTCCATAGAGTGATAACTGAAGATGTGGTGTACTTGTTAGATACAATTCTTGTATTCTAGTGTCACTGTGATTGTCTGAACGAGATGTGGATCATATCAACGGTGGAAGCATCTCGGGTGGAGGTTCCAAAGTCCACAAAAACTTGTGAAGTGGAGGTCGTGAATTCTTGTTTATCTCATTGGTATTATATCTCTATGCTCATAGCACGTATTAGAAGGAGGCAACAGTATAAAGAGGAAGTGGGCCCGCTCATCGTCTTTTATAGAGTCCACGCTGTTCACCACGGTGTCTGGTTGGATAACAGAGGGGGGTTTATATGGGCCCACGAACGGACGTGCCTCTTTGCGAGTGATCTCATGGCGCGCCGCGACAGACTGGAGCTCAGGTAAGACACGCGCATCCTGCGTAAATCGTGACCACACGATCCTCACCTTTACCTCGGCGACCTTCTCCCAACTGACATTATACACTCTCGACCAAATGGGCTCGAGAACGAGACGATCTGGATGGGCCTGTAGTGTTTTTGGTACGTGTTCGCTCAATTGTCTCCACCAGTGGAAGACCCGAGAGGCATTTGTAGAATCGCTGTTGACGATTTGTGGAGACTGTGAGTCAGTCCAAATACGTGAGATGGTAGTTATAAGGGTGGTGATTCGATCTGCGTGGCTATATTATATACATAGATTTGTATCTCACCCGATGTTCATGAAACCGACAATGAATATATTGCGATGACCATTGTGATGACACAGATAATACAGATTTCTCATATATGTGCGTGAGGCTATTTTTTGATCATAAATCAACCTTATAGGCTCAGGACTGTTGCAAGCGTGAAACGACTTGATGTCAAAAAACGTTTCAATCCTCGAGGGAAAACTTTTTAAGGGAAATTTTTATTGTAGGCTGAAACATGTTGCAGTGAAGTAACTCTAGTCAGCTGCGACAATCCTACAATAGTGCCATATTGAGTGGTATCTTTTTTGTAAATACCGTAGTTATACAACGAATGATGATGATTAAGTTTCACTTGATATCATTGGTCTGGTGTAATATCAAGATCATCGTCTCATCCATTACTTACTTCGTCGTAATTTCGCTACATAGAGTTTACAGTAGAATCATCAGCGACCAATCGATAACTATCAACAACTAGCAAAGCGAGTAGCAAAGATTGCGATCGCCACACACTATTTGACTGGATTACTCAAAACGATATGAGACATGAACGGGGAAATTGATTCGGCTTTGATGATGTTGCATCAGTAAATTTTTAACACTCCGCAAGACTGCCTTCCATGAATCGGAGACAAATTTGCTGAATAGAAACTCTGTGCTTTCTGAGTATACTTAGAGTCAAAATGAGGTTATCTGAACACAAGGACGAGGCAACAAAGTTCGTCTTTAGACAAATATCGAAAGTAATGGAAGCAGAAGTACAGTTTCCCGGACACGTTTCATAGCACATTTCAGAATTATTGCCATTTTTGAAAGAGGGATGGATAGCTTTGAAACTTCTACTAGGAGTGAAATTCATTTACGGTTTACTTTGAAAAGGGTCTCTTAAAGTAAGAGCGACAGTCTTTCAATTCAAGAGTGTGCGATTTCAAGAAGAAACTTGCTTCCCAAATCAAATCCCCAGACTTCTTAATGTGAGAGGTATTGTTTCTCGCTCTAAGAGGTGAAGTCTCTTAATTTTAGAGTGTCTCACTCACGATTGAGTTGCAACCTGAAATCGCTGCGTTCAAATGAATGGTAGTCTCACTAAACCGTTGATCTTCAACAACTGAGGTCAAGATCGTGAATGAAGAGACACGAAAAACTACATGTGAAATGGCTGTTTAACTCAAATCGAGACTCAAATGCAAGGGATGATGTGGCCTCTCTAAATTTCGGTTTTGGCTTTTATTGGTCAGTGCTGACAAATCCATGTAGATGGGAGTACGCCCATGGCACAAATATTGGAAACAAGCCATTTTCAATATAGGGTTGAACAGGATTACTTCTCGGATTACTTTCGTCACGCACTGAAATAAGAACACCCTCACTACTCAACCGTGGCTCATGTATCACACGCTCTGCCATGTTTGGCTCCAGAGAGCGATAATGACTGAAATAACGGCTCAGTACCTGATATTCAGTTCAAGATACACGAGAACCTAGTAAGAATGAGCACTTGTGCACAAACGTGCACTTACGGACTCGCTTACGGAGGTCTCAATGAATTTCTGATAATCGGATTCATCCCATCAGATTCCACGGCGATGAGGTTATCAGTGATCGGGTCTCAACCAGGCTGAAATCGATGATCTTCCCCCAGGTGCGGCGGGGTCTACCAGTAGGCCCCGCATAATGTTATTACCCATAAAACTAAAATTCTCAGTACTGGGGGGAAGACTCGCGGGGCCCACCGGTGGAGCCCGCCGCAGCGAACAGAGGTTGTCACCTCTTGAACTCCCAGACTTCTCTCAAAACAGACAGTGCTCTTATTTCAAGAGGTCGCTGTTCTTGATCCAAGAAGAGTACATCTTATTTGACGGAATGGAATTCTTAATGTAAGATGAGTGAGAGAGTGTACCAAAATCACGGGCAGATACGGCGGGGGGGGGGCATTCGCTCCTCCAAACCACTTTTTGAAGGCAAAGTGCCCCCTTCACCCCCAAACGCATCCGAACCGAATCGTTTCCGACACTGAATTTGTTTACAATAGATCATTGGTAAACAAAGACGTGTACGAGGTTGAGAATTACGCAGTTTTGCCCGACAAATTGAATTACAGAGCCCTTTTCAAGAGGATTCAGATCGGTGAGCGGTCACTTTTGACAAAATAGCTAGTAGCCTGTACATCTGCACAAGGGACTTAACAACACCATGACAAAGCAATACCAGGTAGCAATAGTCATCGTGAGTTGAGCGGATTACTTTTATAGACCAGATCATGGTGTTTGCTAACAGGTACTGCAGAATCATGGTATTGCTTTCCAAGTCACTGGAACCATAACGGATAGTGACCATCAGGCGAACTGTTGGTCCATCACTAATCTGAATCCCTAAGTGCCCTATAGGAAATTTCCCCAAGACTGGCAAGGGGAGGACCGGGCCTTTGGATCACCAATCCTTTCCAAAATTTTCTTACAGTTTGGTACTACCTAGAATATGTAAAATCCAGAGTAACTCCGTCAGATGGGCCTCCTTTCCAAAGATACAGCTATACTGAGATTAGCATTACCCGTATAGGCTCATATTAAAAAGTGACGTATATGAGGAAATCCCAGGAAGTTTTGACTTTTTCTGTCACTCCACCATCATTTGGGCTGTGTGACGTGTAGTAAGGCCTAGTCAGTCAAATTTTCTTTGTTTGGATGTCGTGAAAGTGGACACCGAATTAGAAGTGGATTGGTGGATGCGGACAAATACTAGAGGTCATGTGCGAGAAAACACCCGAAAATCAACAAAATGACGTGTCGTTCGGTCCAACTCTCAAAAATTCGTTAAGCTTTCGTGGTTTTAGCATACCACATCAGGTTCTGTAACTTTGCAGGCATGTTCCTTATGATCCAAAGTTGTGATTTTTCTTCCAGTGGGAGATGTACATCGATGTACTCAGCCGTGACAGGCATTGGACGGTCTGTCACTGC
Organism: Eretmocerus hayati; assembly: GCA_029851415.1. NCBI lineage: Eukaryota > Metazoa > Arthropoda > Insecta > Hymenoptera > Aphelinidae > Eretmocerus > Eretmocerus hayati. The sequence continues at coordinate 113,552,483 of CM056743.1, forward strand.
GTTTCGATAAGAAATCATTATTCCTGTTCTTAAGCTCATACACTTTTTAGCGTATTCTAGAGGGACTCCCCGATAAACTCATTATATTACTCGCGCAAAAACAAAGAAATCGACCTGTTGCACATCTATGTACATCAATGGGGAAATCAAGGAGTTGCGTTCAACCGGAATGAAATTAGTGTTACTCATGGTATGTTTACGCCGTTCTCGGTGGTGTACACTTGCTGTAACCAAATGCACTCCAAAATACCGAGAAATAGTAGGTAATAGTATCAGAAAACCATATCCACTTCGCTACGCTCAGACTCTGGCGCGTTTGAGAGTGCCATCTGTTCGAATGGGGACGATTGAACATTTTATATGGACAAAGTCGTCTTGAAACATTCCAAAAATCTTTCAAAAAGTTCAAAGATACTCTGGATTTGTATAAGAACGACAAAGATCGTATTTGATATTCGCATCTTGTATGCCAGTAGATGATGGGATCTGGTAGGACCGAGACTCTTCAATATTTGGTGCCTTTCGATAGGTCGCAAGCCACCATCATTACAATTGTGCGATCCAAATCATGAACTCTAAAAGTTGAGAATCGTTGACATCCGTTCAAGTATTTTATATGAGATCCCCGGCCGACCAACCCCCGGCACTCACCCAATCAATGACCATTCCGGACCGAATTTTTAAAAAATTCCCAAAATGTGGCGCAAGACTTTGTTCTGTAAGTCGTGGAGCGAATTTTTTCAGATGACCCACATGAGAGGTTTTGTTTTTGGAGCCCTAAAAGAAGTTGTATGGAAAATTTCAGAGATGTACATAGCGTTTTTCAGTATTTTCACTTTCAGGGACCAAAAGTCAAACGTTTCTGGGATTTCCTCATATAGATATACTGGCAATGCTACCGTTTTTGCTTGTAGCTCCGAACAGAAAGCCCATTTGACAGAGTTACTCTGGATTCTTCATGTTCTAGGTGGCACAAAACTGTGAAAAATTTTTGGAAAGGATTGGTGATCCAAAAGTCTGGTCCTCCCCTTGTGAGTACAATGGAAGTACTTCCGAGTTGGTATTCGCTACCATCATCACAATCATCATTATTATTGCTGATAGTCATTTTTCACATTCATGTGTGTGCGTGTGTGTGTATACATAATATATAGTGTTTCACATGCATCATATATGCACTGTGAAAAGTATTAACCGAATCTTACTGTGACACAGTCAAAATACACTATGAATCACAACATTCATTGAGGTGAATTTACTATGGTTAAGTAAAATCGCCAGATCCAATGTGGGTCCTGAATTGTTGAAACATTCAATGATGCGATTTGACCGCGCCAAATGTAAAGTTGCGAGCTGGTATGCGCGCGGTGCTGCGGCACGGCGTTCACCAAAAACACGACTGATCCTGCACGAATCTGAATTGTTGCTCAGCTGGCGCAATCGGAATCAATAAGCTCGATTTCTGTAACAGTTTTTATCCATGTCTACAGTTTTTCAATTTAAGATGGTACAATAATCGACGCGAAAAGGTAATTCGAAACCTAACCTCAAATATGCTGTTCGCTCTCGTAGCAGAACACTCGCGGAAATGTAAAATCACACTATCAAGTGGATGATTCCTCTACCATAGAGTAAACTTGCTACAATCAATGTTGTAACAATTCGGGACCCACAAAGAAGGTGGTGATTTTACTTCGTCGTTGTGATTCTCATCAAATGGTTTTTACAGTGTATATATATATATATATATATATATATACAATGGAACCGCGCCTCGCAAACACGACCTCAGGATCCGCCCTTGACCAAAATCGACCTCTTAATTCAAGAAAAAGAAATTCAAGAGGGAAAACTAATTTTTAAGAGACCCTTTTTGTAGTGTTGTGATCTCCGAGTGGATTCAGGATATCTTCCGCGATGATCTTGATTAGTGGGTGAATGACCTTCCGAAGGGGAGCAGCTTGCGACGGCAATGCATGTATCCGAATAGAGTTTAGAACAACATCTAGTCTTGCATCCAGTGTGAGACCTCGATATCGCTCGAGTTATGTGATGCACCATTGGAGATTTGCTCAGCTCGTCTGGTTTGATCCACACTGATTGTAAGTATACAACTTTCTGGTCCTTGCTCTCAAAATCTGCCCTCGCAGGCCACGAAGCCCACGGTACACACCGCAACGGCTGCAACGCACGCCATAGAACGCGGCCCCTAATTCGATGGAGATCATCTCAGCTTGGTGGGTGCAGAACAAGCCTGAACGAGGCAGTCGCGTATGGGCGACAAGGCCAAGCGCGAGCGCAGGCGATATTCTGCACATCAGAGGGAGAGAGAGCGCAGCGAATGCTTGTTGCGGGTGGCGAGACGTGGCATAAATATGTAAGAGCAGAGCCACCCCCCGAAGTCCGCGCTCGCGGTTCCATTCCGCTCACGAGCTCGCTACCCGGTATACGTACTTGCACGTATATACATACATACTCGCCCTGGCCGTGACGTAGCCGTGCTACTGTGCGACGACGTCACGCGCTGATCGAAGTCAGCTGAGAGCAAGGCGAGAACCTCCCCCTGGCAGAGCAGCATGAGCCGCACTGCAGCCTCGGGGTCCACAGCTCGCGACTTGCATGTATTCATGAGCTCGGCCCATATTCGGATTCACTGCTCGCGCGCACTTTCTCCGCCGCATGCAGGTCCCGCGTGTATATGCATGGCCCGCACTGCAGCATATCTTATGTACCTATCCGTATACATTCACTACCACCCGTAACCACGCTGTATCAGCGACCTGGACGCGTGGCTGCTCCTCGTATCATCTACACCCAAGTTGCATCGGTTGTATGGTTCCGCATAGGACGTATCGGACCTCCGTGATAGCGTTGCAGCGAGTTACCGCCACGACTCACGACTGACGCCACTTCGGCCGCAAATTATAGACGGCCCATAGTGCGTAGGAGCGATATAAGGAGGAGAGACGCTAGGACTTCGTTATGCGAGTCGTTATGCGTCAAGACGTCGCTCTGTCGGCGGCGGCCGAGGACGATTCGGGGTCGTTGAACTTGACTCGACGCTGCTTTGCGCGCTCGGCCCAACTGCAGCGCCCTCTCCCCCTCCCCCGACGGAGAGCGAGCAAAGGGGTAGCGACACGAGGGATGCGTGCCAGCCGAGCAGCAGGTGAAAGCTGGCGCGGGGGCGCTTCTCTCATTGTGATGAGGCGCATGAGTCTGACCCACTGGGGCAGTGGGTCGCGTCTCTTCTCCGCTTCCTCGCCGATGATACATACATATTTATGACGCGAAATGCGCCCCGGCCCGAGCCACCCCTGCCGTTCTGCCACATCCACATCGTTGACGACGACTCCGACGACGACCTCGGGCACGTTATCTCACATTCTCTCGAGCTCGCTCACCTCTTTGACTCAGTTTCTTTCCTGTAAAAGACATCATCACGTCCTCATTTTGTTCATGCGAGTACACTTTATCGTTGCTTGTGCTCAACAAGCGAATTATCTACAAACTACACAACAGAAATTGTTAAAGAATAAGCAAGTGTGACACAGAGTTCAAGGATAGAGAGTAGTTGGAATCACGGTCATTGATCTATCGGTGATGGATACTTGGTCTGACTCTGATGATCAGAGTCTGATCACATAGGCGTGAGTGAAAGGCTATTAGCACTGCGTGACCCTCGCTCTTTTTCTTGACAATAGCTTGAGTGCTAAACAGTTAATGACCTCCCTTCCTGCGGCATGTTAGATTGTCGAATTTACGCCACCTTAGTGGTGTTTATTGGTATACAACGTTCCGGTCATCATTAACCGAAAAATCGTCGCTGAGTGATCGTCAATTACAACGAAAGGCTATCCGTCGACAAAAACATGGCCCCCGGAACACCAGTATGAATTCGTATAACGGCTTTCATTGCAACGAACAATATGGACCTCGCTGATTTTCTTAGCCACGGTTTTCTCAATAGGCTGCACAGGCCTCAGCCTATATACAGGCCCCCACTGAAAAAAGCGACGGAAAAAATGTTTCACTATCCTCGTCAAAAAAGGCACGCGGGCAAAATGTTGAATTGATTCAGCTTGATTATGGTCGTGCGCCAAGAACTGTATTGACAGATTCTGAAAACTTTCGGGCTGACTCCTTCATAACCGTGATCAACCAACTTGGTTCGTCTCTCAAACAAAGGTCAAATGCATACCGAGAGGTAGTTGGCCTTTTTGGTTTTCTTCGAGATCTATGGAGAGACTTCATGCCTCTAATATCGTATCAATATACAGCGATGATATGGAAGACGATATATATATTCTGAACTCTTACACTTCAAATAATTTTTCATCGATCCAGGTAATGTTCTAGTTGAAGGAGGAGAAACGACTTGTTTGGAAGCTCGCATGCACGAAACAATAATCGGGAACAATATGAGGGGAATTGTTCCGAATGTTTGTCCTCTATCACAGATTTATCTCGCACTCATGACAACCAATTATCCATGTGGACGATCTTTCTCGAAGTTGAATTTAAGGAAAATCCGCTTGAGTGCATCCATGGGCCATGAATCGGCTGAATAATCAATCGATTGTGAATATTGAACATGATATGTTGGATGATAGTATATCACGCAACAAGCGCGAGAAGGGCGATTTCTGCACAAGTTGCCGATCGAGTGCGTGAATTTTACTTGCCTCACAAGTCGGCAACGAGTGCGGAATCCTCTCGCACGTGTTGCGTATACTATTTTTTGCAATAAGTGCGCAAAGTTGTACCTCTGCGGTCGCGAAAGATGTGACTGGACTGGGGACGGGATCCGGGGGACCGCGACTAAAATAAAGATAGGAAAATGGTCTTGAAAATTTCTCTTTTGATGAATATTATGTTAACTTCGCACAATCTACAACCACACTTAGTTCTCCCACATTCCTCTACTCAAGGCTCTTCAATTGGATATCCAAATATTATACACCACCACTCATAAATTCGTGAATGGTGAACCCACATTCAACCTCACTTCGAGAATCCATATCTCATACTCTATGCATGGTATAACAATTCTGAAAAGAGCACCTTAAACATAGAGTAAATGCTAACTTTTTAGTGGTTTCAATGACTTTTATTGATTATCTCGAAGGTACTAGATGCTGGTCAGAAGTTAGAAATCTACGAAAATTTTCACTTTCAATGATACACCTGCAGTTTCGCTGCAAATGAAGATACGGCAATTCTGCATACGGCATCTTGTAGAGCGGAGAAAATGCTATGTGTAGCTATCTCTCAATTATTTTTCACGTCCTCAAAGTGAGAACGTATGAGCTACCAAAATATCCAGAATGATGGTGTCTCGCCGCTTCAGGTGCCGTTTTTAGTGAAAAACAGTTTTGATTACTTTGATAGGTCATACGTTCTCACACGGGGGACGTGAAATATAATCAGAATACAGCTGTACCTAGTCTTCATCTCGCTTCACAAGATGCTATTTGCTGATTTGTCGTATCTTTATTCGCGGCAAAACTGCAGGTGTATCAATAGAAGTTAAAATTTTCGAAGATTTCTAACTCTTGACTTTGACCAGCATTTATAGTCCGGGGGCTGGATAGGCTCCCGTATGCACTGAAAGCGCCGATCATGAACCAAACGTTTTCTAACGTGATTTTTCTCGTAGAATCCGAATCCGTCGGTATTTTTACGATAAGAGGTGGAGATCACCTTTAAAAACGCAATTGTTAACCTAAAAACTGTTTTTTTGCGCGGGGAAAGGGACCAATCTTCCAAACTACTTGGATGACATCCGGAACATAGAAGTGTAATTGAAAACACGCCATAACATCATATTCAAATATTTAGCATCTTATATACAGGGTGTCGAAACCCCTTCGGGGTTGTTTGGTGCAATCGATGGTCCGGACACGGATGAATCGCTAAATAATTTAGCTATTGGCTATTTATATAATCAGGTCATTGATGCAAGTTACTTTTCCCACTTCTGGGCCCTATGGACCCCGTATACAGGGTGTCGAAGAGTTGTAATACCCATCTCCATCGTATTTGAATTACTCCAACTCACGTAATAGAGTATTGGGCAGTGAAATTGATAAATCTCAATTCAATTTGATCCTCTGACTAGACATTCAAAGATTCTTCCTCGATTGGGAGCATGGAAATTCCGTAGAAGTCACTATTTTCCATACTCAATTGTATAGACTTACAATGCGATCACGTCAAAAAACTGGAATATACCATCTGCATGTGGTATGCCATCTCTGTAAATTTACAATATGATTATGCGATGCGCGGTCTCTGATTTATTACTATCCAGAATACGGAATAACATTTCGTGCTCGTATTAAAATTATCCATAATGACCGTTGAAAAATAATCCGTTCAAGACTCTCAAATTTCGAAACAAAGACAAAACTCCCAAACTGAGATGTATAGATCGAAGCATTCATTCAGTTTCTCAGAATAACTCAGAATCAATAACCCTGCAATTTACCTTGGATATAGCGTACGCTATGTTGAGTACGTCCATGTCAAATTCAAACGGTTTCTGCAGCTATTTTTTTAAAATTCCCATACCATTTTTTTTCGACGTGGGGTACCAAAATAAGATGTTTCCTATAGTTTGTAGGTCCAAAAAAATTTTTTTGTCTCAGATAGGCCTACAAGAGTGATTTTACCGAAAAATCAAAAATTGAATCTATCCTACCGTATTTTGCTCGTAACTTTTGATTGCTTCGACCAATTTGGATTCTCCAAAAAGCATTTGAAAGGTGACTTTGAAAGCTATCGATTAACCACTAGTAAAATCTCTCCCAGTTGTTTTTTGAACATCCGAAAGCTGAAATACTCAAAAATCACTGTTTGGCTCATAACTTTTTTGACGTATATTTTGATTTTTTTTATTCCATTTTTTTTCGATTCGTATAGTAATAAACTACCGGCAGAAAAATTTTCAGCCGTTATTTTTACTTTTGGGGCCTCCTAGAGCTCTTTAAGTGCGCAAAACCATCTCAAAAACTCGAAAAATGCGTTTTTACCTCGTTCAACTTTCTCGGGCGACCTCGCAACTAATTTCATTGTGTTTGCAAGACTGTTTTACCTCAGAAATGACTGTTCTGAGTATTTTTTTAGTGTAACAGATGCTCAGATTCGTAGAAATTTATTTCAAAAGCAAATTTTTATTCAATAATTAGCATCTCCTGCGCATGCGTTGTTCTCTACGTCTCTGAAAATGTTTCCAATCGATAGCTGGTTCAATTTCCTTCAAAAAAACCTCTTGCTGAAGTCAATTTCATGCAGTAGAACCGGAGCTACAGCTGTCAAACTAAAAAGAAATGTCTTAGGTATCAAATCCGTGAGCCTGGAGAAAGATTGTCGGTCTCGTCTGCCGGTTGAAGCGTGTATTTCCGCTTCTACTCCATCAAATTAACTTCAGCAAGGGGTCATTTTGAAGGAAATTGAATCAGCTACCGATCTGAATCGTTTTTGAAGCACCAAAATCATTTGCCTGCGCAGAAACTTCACAATCGTCTGATCAGAGTCGGAAAAAATTGCTGGCAATGATTCGTTAGATTCGAATTTCTCGTGCATGCAAATGACTTTAGAGCTTCAAAACTAATTTGAATCGGTAGCTGACTCAATTTCCCTCAAAATGACCCCTTGTTGAAGTTAATTTGATGGAGTAGAAGCGGAAATACACGCTTCAACCGGCAGACGAGACCGACAATCTTTCTCCAGGCTCACGGATTTGATACCTAAGACATTTCTTTTTAGTTTGACAGCTGTAGCTCCGGTTCTACTGCATGAAATTGACTTCAGCAAGAGGTTTTTTTGAAGGAAATCGAACCAGCTATCGATTGGGAACATTTTCAGAGACGTAGAGAACAACGCATGCGCAGGAGATGCTAATTATTGAATAAAAATTTGCTTTTGAAATAAATTTCTACGAATCTGAGCATCTGTTACACTAAAAAAATACTCAGAACAGTCATTTCTGAGGTAAAACAGTCTTGCAAACACAATGAAATTAGTTGCGAGGTCGCCCGAGAAAGTTGAACGAGGTAAAAACGCATTTTTCGAGTTTTTGAGATGGTTTTGCGCACTTAAAGAGCTCTAGGAGGCCCCAAAAGTAAAAATAACGGCTGAAAATTTTTTTGCCGGTAGTTTATTACTATACGAATCGAAAAAAAATGGAATAAAAAAAATCAAAATATACGTCAAAAAAGTTATGAGCCAAACAGTGATTTTTGAGTATTTCAGCTTTCGGATGTTCAAAAAACAACTGGGAGAGATTTTACCAGTGGTTAATCGATAGCTTTCAAAGTCACCTTTCGAATGCTTTTTGGAAAATCCAAATTGGTCGAAGCAATCAAAAGTTACGAGCAAAATACGGTAGGATAGATTCAATTTTTGATTTTTCGGTAAAATCACTCTTGTAGGCCTATCTGAGACAAAAAAATTTTTTGGACCTACAAACTATAGGAAACATATTATTTTGGTACCCCACGTCGAAAAAAAATGGTATGGGAATTTTAAAAAAATAGCTGCAGAAACCGTTTGAATTTGACATGGACGTACTCTGTTACAACACGTGTTACCCAAAAAATCGTCGGCTATCAGGGGTCAAATTTGTTCTCACACATGTGTTTATATAATTTAAGACGGTGTGAGTTCTAACGACCCAACGGTCACGATTAAATGATTTGAGGACCTCCAGGTTTGAAGGCACATCAATAATGTTCATCGAGATGTTCATAAACTATACAGTTTTCAGAGTTACCAGAGTACAGACGCAATGCATTACTCTGGATACCTGATGATTAATTAACTATAGAAAATGTGGTATGCGATCTCTATATCAGATTGTACATTCCAGTATTTCGACGTGATCGCATTGTAAATCTATACATTTTGGTATGGAAAATAGTGAATTCCATGTAATTTTTATGCTCCAAATCGAGGAAGGATCTTTGAATGTTCAGTCAGAGGATCAAATTGAATTGAGATTTATCAATTTCACTGCCCAATACTCTATTACGTGAGTTGGAGTAATTCAAATACGATGGAGATGGGCATTGCAACTCTTCGACACCCTGTATATTGGGTCCGTAGGGCCCAGAAGTGGGAAAAGTAACTTGCTAATGACCTGATTATATAAATACCCAATAGCTAAATTATTTAGCGATTCATCCGTTTCCGGACCATCGATCGCACCAAACAACCCCGAAGGGGCTTCGACATCCTGTATATCGGATGCAAAATATTTGGATATGATGTTATGACGTGTTTTCAATTACACTCCTATGTTCCGGATGTCATCCAAGTAGTTTGGAAGATTGGTCCCCTTGCCCGCGCAAAAAATAGTTTTGAGGTTAACAATTGCATTTTTAAAGGTGATCTCCAACTCCTTTCGTAAAAATACCGACGGATTCGGATTCTACGAGAAAAATCACGCCAGAAAACGTTTGGTTCACGATCGGCGCTTTCAGTGCTTACGGGAGCGTATCCAGTACCTTTGCAATGATCGATAGAAGCTATTGAAACCATCAAAAAGTTAGCACTTTCTCTGATGTTCAAGATGCTCTTTTCAGAATTGTCCTACGATGCATAAAGTCTGAGATATCGCTTCTCGAAGTGAGGCTGCATGTGCGCTCACCCTTCACGAATTTATGAACGGTAGTGTAAAAAAAATTAATCATCTCCAAAAGTTGATATTCTTTGGTGAGTCATTAAAAAATAAGTCTTGAAATCAGGTTAGTCAAATTTTTACTGAATTCAATGACTTTTTTTACAAAATTTTAAAAAACTGGAAACTGGAGTAGAGTTCAGAGTTTCAACGAAATATTCGTTTATGCAATTCTTCCATGTTTGGGTGCTCGTAAAATTGCATAAAATAGTATTTGCACCTTGTTCATGAGGTTTCCCGCTTCTGAGCGATCATGTCGACCCTCACCCAAGGCTCAAATCGGAAAACAAATTTCTCAGAAGCGATCAGCAACCTCATAAACTTGGTGCAAAATATACTATTTCGTTGGTTCGAGTATACACGATGATACGAGTATACGTTTACAGTTTTTTCTCTGGATGATCGAAACTGAACATTCCTCTGAATGTTGAATGGAATGAGGAAAGTGTACCCAACTTGCCTCCATATGCCGATTTCAGGCATGGGCCCTCGTAGACCTTCCCGATAATTTTTTCAACACTCACTTTGTTAAAACATGAAGAAATAAGTGGGTTACATCCACCCCGAATCATTTCTGCAGTTCTCAGGAAATTCAAAGTATTTTTTTCATTCTTCATGTTTGCGCAGCTAGGAATTCACTGAGGAAATCGCGTTCAGAAGGAGCGGTGGCAAAGGAACTACTATCCAAGACAAAATTATTGACACCTGGGCTAAAACTGTATCTGCAATCAGGGAAAAAATCGTATAATGATTTGAGTTACGGAGGCCTCAGCGGATACGTGCCGGCTAAAAGCTGAGCCATCTTGGGTCAGGATTGAGCAAAAATTGATTAAACTGTAATCAGATTTTTGCAAAAAAGTACGATTTTTTCGCCCTTGTTCTCAAGCACCAACTTCGACTGCTCGCCGTGGAAAGGAAAAAGATATAATTGGCCGGGAAAAAATTAAGACCTTACTTGAGTATGTACTTAAGAAGATCGCACAAAAATAAATCCAATATTTGTTGTGAATCACGAATTGTTTGTCATTGAAAATAAAAAAATATCTCAAAAACTAAAACTCCTACGAGGTTTTGGAACATACCGAAAAATCGTAAAAAAATTAGGCATCACGAATTGCTGGATGATTCTCTACAGTGATCGCTCCACTCGCCGCAATTTGGTAATTTGAATCCAAAAGATAAGCTTATAAACTATTTAACTCTGTAACCTCAGGAGAGCGATAACTGATCTTCGGTCAATACAATCATCAAGTGCAGCGCAGCCAGTTTGCACGAGACCTCGTTTACGAGTGGGATGATCCATCCCTCTTCCTTCCATCCATCTATAGAAAAGTATACTTTTTCAAAGGGCAACTGTGGGCTGCAGTTTTAGGGTGCATCAGGTAGCTGACCCTCTAATGATGGGCCGCTGCTACAGATCATAGATAAGGCCACGGACATGACAGAAAATTTTTTGCGACGGTCCCGACGCGCTAATGGCCTACTTGCCCGTCATGAACCAATCGTCGGCTCTATCCATCTATTTTTCAAATTCTCGGAGTGATCAAAAATTGGCAATCTTTATTTCACAATCTCATTGCTGGCATCAAGACGATCTTTTCAAAACTCGAATGGAAGTAATCGGACCATTTTTATTATCAAAAGTAATAAGCATGGTTATCATTTTAATTAGTGAAATGATACTAAGGATGATCCGATTTCTTCCATTCGAGTTTTGAAAATATCGTCTTGACGCCAGTCATCAAGTTATGGAATAAAATTAGACAATTTTTGATAATTCCGAGAATTGAAAAAGTAGATGGATAGAGTTTACGATTGGTTTATGTGGGGCAAGTAAGCCATTAGCGTGTCGGAACCGTCGCAAAAAATTTCCGGTCGCGAGCCATGATCTATACAACTGATCATTAAGGGGTCAGCTGCACATAAGAAATGGAACGCGGGCACAACGCGGATAATCTCAACCATAAATGTAATCTCACGCAGGTTCAGGGCCCAATATACCTGTGGATAGGATGCTGAGTAGAGTCAAATGACGTTGTTGACTGGAGATCGATTATCGTTCCATCGCGGTTAGCGATCCCAAGATAAAGCTGTACGATCTCAAAAATTGAAATTATTAAATTGCGGCGAATGGAGCGATCACTGTGGAGAATCATCCAGCAATTCGTGGTGCCTGGTTTTTTTACGATTTTTTGATATGTTCCAAAACCTCGTAGGAGTTTTAGTTCTTGAGATATTTTTTTATTTTCAATGACGAACGATTCGTTACTAACAACGAATATTGGATTTATTTTTGTGCGATCCTTTTAAGTACATACTCAAGTAAGGTCTCAATTTTTTTCCGGCAAATTATATCATTTTCCTTTCCACGGCGAGCAGTCAAAGTTGGTGCTTGGAAAAAAGGGCGAGAAAATCGTACTTTTTTGCAGAAATCTGATTACAGTTTAATCAATTTTTGCTCAATCCTGACCCAAGATGGCTCAGCTTTTAGCCGGCACGTATCCGCTGAGGCCTCCGTAACTCAAATCATTATACGATTTTTTCCCTGATTGTAGATACAGTTTTAGCCCAGGTGTCAATAATTTTGTCTTGGATAGTAGTCCCTTTTTTTAAATCCACTAATATCAACATAGTTTAGCACACCTGATTCTTTTCTTGAAGATCTTCAAAATCCGTTCTTTAGAATTGCAAAACTCGGGTTCGCAGCTCTCTTAGGAGCAAAACACGGAGATAAAGTGTGAAGCAAGGAAGCTCACATCGGAATGTATCCAACATGCCCCATTAGGTTATCTCGAAAGGGTGTGTGGTTACGACTTTTTCAACATTCAGAACGTGTTTATCGCATCAAAATGAGTCGGAAATAGTAGTTTGGACCGGCAAAAAGCTCCAAACGTGATTACACGGCGATGATAGCGGAAGAAACGAATTTATGCAATTTATAGTTGATTTACATTGCTTTAAATGATGGGGGCAAGATGAGAACACAGTTTTGTAAACTCTTAAAAATCACTCTTCGGCAAAATTGAGACAGCTCGGCTCCAGTTCATTTAAATAAGACGTATCTTGACTCATTTTGAAGGCCTTGACATTAGCTTCACAATAAGTTCAAGTACGTTGAAAAATATTGAGGTTGGACAAAGTTATTGAGAAAATGTCTTAATGGGGGGCAAGTTGGGTACACTCGCCTTATAAACCCACGAGTCATCTTTATCACGGACGTTCTTCTTCAGAGAACGTGATCAGATGATGACAAGAACTCTGAAATTTGTGATTGATGTGATATCTGATTCATAAGACGACAAACTTAGTTATGATAGCATTGAAATTATAACCGTTCCTAACGTTTAGTTCGTAAAAAGTGCACAGACAGTGCGTGAGAAGTTGATTTCACGCACACTTTACCAGTGCGTAAACGCAAATCTGTGCGTGAAGTCATTCCCACATTACTTCACGCACTGCAAATAATGAAGAGAAGTTAGATTTTTTATGATTTTGCGCACAAAATTGCCAAACATTTATTTATCTGCAATAATCCACGGTTCTGCTGCAAGGAAAGCGCGTAGAGTTAAGCTAGAATCAATGAATTTTCAATGTTTATGAAATTTTATGCAATATTATGCGAAATGAAGATATTTGGTAGGTAACTAGAACTGTCCAACAATCAATAATTGTCAATTTTATTGCGCGAAACCCTCAAATTTTGGAAACTTGCGGATTTGAGAAAACGCTCCCCTTATCTAGGCCCCCACCACCTTGCTGTCTACAAACCCCACCCCGATTTACTCCGTGGCTGAATCAGAGAAATTATGTATTACGTCGCAATATCAGAACCAGTCTGACCATTTGATCAAAGACCTTGCGTTACTCAAGTTCCTAACTATGGATCTCAAAGACAAATTGACAGTGGAAAACGATATCTGATCCGTGCTACGATTTCGGTCCTGGAGGACAAATTTTCGACAAATTTTCAACAAATTTCCTCCAAATACGTTGATGCTCGATATACAAGAATAGTTCATTCCTATGATCAAACAGCATCATCCATTCTCAAAAAAAGCATGATCAACTTGCGCGAAAAACGTTGACATTAGTATTGATGTATTTTATCTGTCCTCGAACAATGAGCTCGACAATGAGTCTCATTAGACACAAACAGCATATACAGGAAGAGGTTGCATACATATAGAGATTGGGTATAAAACAGAGAAGTGTTCGTAGAGATGAAGGATGATAATATGCAGTATTAAAACTGTAAAGATAAGAGAACGAATTGATGCATTGTCGAATGAAAATCAGATGTTGCGATGGTTGTACATTGCTAGAACTCGAGATTGGCAGTTCAAGAATCAAAGAGTGATCACCGATTGGACGTCTCCTCAAGACATATCATAGAATAACATCAACCATTCCTCAAGACGGTAGCCAAGATGACTCGAGAATGTTCGAGGACACTGGATTTATATTTTGGAATAGCAGAATCACCAGATTGCAGTCTGACTGGTCCGAGTGAGCTTGTCTCACATAGCTCAACAATTTCCTCGAAAATTCCTCGTTAAAAAATATGCGATTTCACAAAAAAAAGTTATGTAGCTAACAAGGAAAGGGTCAGGCCTTCGGATCACAGATTCGCTTGAAACTTCGGGAATAGTCTCCTTTTGGCATAGAAAGAGGATATCCAAAACCGCGTTTGCCAACGCTCAAGCGTTTCTGAGCTGCAGCACACGACCCATGCTTTACAGTATACCTATATTCATCAAAAATGGTGTATATGGATATACTGTAATGCATATGTTTCAGCAGGCAGCTCAAAAACGCTTGAGCGTTGGCAAACGCGGTTTTGGACATCTTATTTTTGTGCTAAAAGAAGACTATTCCCAGAGTCTCAGGCGAATCCGTGATCCGAAGGCCTGATCTCCTCCTCGTAAGAAGTATTCTGCCAAGCTTGACTACCCGTAAGCTACTATGATCATTTAGTAGAGGGCACCATGATCTCGACTGGGAATTGATTCGACAACAAATCTGGAACATGCGTTCTGAGTACCTCGAAGTCTTGCGGTCGGTTGTCACTGATCGAATGATTTGCAAAGAGAAAAATATAGAGCACGTTGATGATAGCTGGCGCTGTCTCGAGTTCTAAAAGCACGTTGGGATGATGATGATGATACTCGGTATGAGACGAGTTTTTCCCAGTTTAGATCGGATAGAATTCGGACAGCAAGGTCCTTAGTTTCTGACACAAAATCAGTTGGATTCCGTCAATAATTAAGGAAAATGAATTGACACGTTCGCCGTGACGGGACCCACCAGTGGGTCCCACTTGTCCTTCTCTATATGTGCGTCATTTCGTCTTGTGGGATTTAACATTGCGCAGGATTCACATAGAATATTGCCTTTTTTATTCCGGGTTCCTGCCTCTCGGCTCAACCCTGGTTGCCCCCATGGGCGCGGGGAAGGGATACGCCCTGCCACCACGTCGGTTTGGAGCACAGCTACCACCGAACCACAAGTGATTCAGCAATGACTGCGTGGGATCTACAGGTGGGTTCCGACGTACAGAGAAAAGGAACTGCGATTTTACTTGCCGCAGCGAACGTATTGTAGAGTCAAAGATTCTCAAAACTGCCGAGGGCCCTGATCTTGATCTTCGCCCACTGGTTGATTGTGATGGCATCTTCTTCCACTAGCTGAAGGACATCTTTGATTTCATAGTTGTGAACATCACAATATATTTACGTGCCGTTTGCGTGAATCAAATGTCGATAATTACGTATAACATCAGGCAGGTCATTGATGCAGATAGGAGATAGAATCTCAAACTGATCCTTGTGGTACACCAGTAGTTTTATTCATCCAGTCGGGGATGTTTTCTTTCCAGACCAATTTTTGCTTGACATCTGTTGGAGAAAAAAAAACAGCGTTTTGTTATATCGTGGATCTGAAAAGTACGAAATTGGTAAATCTGGTATCATTGAAAACAAAACTCAAACAATTTACGGTCACACTTGGTGTCTTCCTAGTGAGCGCAAATGTATGCAAGGACGTCATTGTTCTCGGCATACTCATGGTATCTGGAAAAAAATATCAGAAATTTCTCTGTCTTGTTGTCTCGATCTAATTGATGGCCAACTAATGGATCATTGTCTAGAAGTCAAAATTCAGACACAGGCTTCGGGGCAGTCATCGCGATCCACAAAAAGAAATAGGAGTTCATCCAAAGTAGGTATGTAACAATCTAGGACGATCCAAGATCTTCGCCAAGCTCTCGATTAAGATCGGGTTGGCGGGAGCATTCCGGAGCCTTATTCTGGTGATTTTTTTCTAACAAGTTTTAAATACAAATGGTACAAGTGCCCGTCGTATGTCGGATAGATTTAGCTTGGAGCTATGACATTATTTCTACAACTGATTCTGCTGTAGCCACCGTGAATGAGAGTTTAGATCATAACTCATGAAACAAGAATTTTGAGCGCAAAAGGAGGTGAAGTAGACGACAGCATTTTGAGCAGCACTTGGAAATTTCGAAATATCGTGACCCGAACGGTAAAGAGTAACTTCAGAATCTTATCGGCGGGGTTTGCAATGAAGTTGCTGCAGGTGCAAAATTAGAGCTATAATAGAATCAGCGGATGGATTTGTGAGCTCAGGTTGTTCAAAATGAGTCTGACTGGTAAGAAAATTTTTTGGGAATGGATATCGTTTAAAATGATGGAATTGGGAAAAATCTCCAATTAAGAACACAAAATTTTGTGAAAAATTATTTGTGAAAGTTAACCTCCAACGGAAGATCATACTCTAGTATGAAATTCTAGAGCTGATTGAGAATTCCTTTCTTAAAACTTTCGGAGGGTCGTGGATTTGGTGAAAAATCAGATAAGTCTGCGAGATTTTTGAAGTAAGGGATATGAGTGATGAAGATATACTTCAAAAGTCAAAATAGGCTGCCCTGTCAATGCTTGATTTGAGAATGTCTACCGACGGTTTTGTTCAGGAGTTTCGTAATAATTTCACCGAGACCTTATCAATATCAAAAATTTCAGACTCCGTTGAACAAGAGAGAGAAGGAAAAAGAGCAAGGGAGGGGGCACACGACGAGCAAAACGATGAGCGACGAGACGAGAACCGATAGATCGTGTGCATAAATATGCGAGGAGGTAGAGAAGTCCGCGCAGAGACGTCGCCGTCGCACACACGCATATTCTCGTGAAGGCCCTGATTTATTGCTTGATAATGTCCTTACGTAAGGTGTTTATGTCTGGAGCGTACCATTAATAAGCCGTTTACCGTGCCTCTTCGATGCAAACTTCTTTCTTCCTTCTTTCCTCCGTTTTTCAAGAGTGCAGGCTCAACTCATCGCATGATAACGAACTTGCCTCAACGATCACTCCGCAAAGAATTCTTTACCGTTTCTTTTCTAGGTTGTATCTTTTGAAAGCACCTGGACGCGTGAGTGACTCCAAAATGATGACAGAATCGTCGAATGTGTGTATCGATTTCGAATCAGAAATCTGTTGGCGAATTTGAAAGCTCGAAATATATACACCGTCAACTGAGGTAACTTTGGAACAAAAATCACATTTCTTCCTTCAAACCTCGTATAACTTGTACGTTTCGCATAGGAATCGTATCGTACCTGATGTGGTCGATCGGAAACTCACAGTTCCAGTTCTCCACTGCGGATCTAATGAGGTCCATTTGGACGTGTCTGAATCGGACTAGAAGCGCCCAATATTGTGTTACAAAGTTACACTGAAATGGGTTAACTTTGGAACAATGGAAATAGTATTCAAGAACCATCGGTTCAGTGCTGTACTGTCCTGCATCTTTCTCAAAATTCTGGGGATTATGGACTGGCAGACTACGAATAGCGATGGCGAGCGTGCATAGTGGACTTGATAGAAAATATTTAAACCTGATTCTGTACTTATGTAACGCGTCAGATAACATCTCTTTCACGGATTGTTCCAAAGTAACTCCAACTTCCCGAAGAAGCATGTATTCTTCCATTCCAAGTTTCAAGGTTACCCCGATTTTCCAAAAATACGTGAAATTTTCAATTCTTTACTCTCCACAACTGATTCAGTTTGAGAATACATCAACATAGCAATGGGTTCGTTAAGACATTTGTATGGAGTATTGAGTTCCAGTTCAATTACCTTGAACGCGTTCTACAAAGGTCGGGATCACAAGGATTTTTCGGATAAATTTTTTGTTCCGCCGAAGACATACTCTTGAAAAAGTCAGTTATAAGTGAATGAATACACAGCTGATGTAGACATTCTCGTCGGTGCAAAACATCGCACATATACTTGTCCTAAGTGGGGAGAACAGGTATTAGAGCGTTAGATTTGCCTGACTTATAAACCACATTTGATATCAACCTCTTCATGGATTAATGTTTCTAACTTACTCCCCCTTCCCTTCAAAGTTACCTCGGTCGACAATTGGCAATGTGTCGCAGCAAAACACATTTCAAAAGTGACTCAATCGAATTTGCTCGCAGTTGGTTGATTATAATATTGTTCAACAATGAAAAATTGGTTTACTAATTGAGTCTCCCTATATCATAACAACGGAATGGAATTATTTGAGCCATGACATCGAATGCCGATGAATCACAATGGAATCTCTCAATATCGGACATCCTCAGTCGCATTAAAATCGTCCGTGATCCGTAGGAGTTCGCTGCTCTGGGGAAATTTCTGTAGTAAAATTTCTGCTGGTCGCAAAAGATTGCTCGCTGTACACATAATCTAGCCTCTCTCTTGGCAAGTTTGCTTCTGCATTTCAATTCTGCCCCGGATATTTCTCGTAGTATGAATATAATAATTTTGCATTGCAGTAAAAAAATTAAACCGGAATCCCGAAAATATATTTCCACATGATATAAATATATGATCAATTCGAACAGTGTATATTTGATCTGTCTGCTCAATCTTTATCGGATTAGATGATTCTCGATTGGTGAACATGTACTCTGTAACCGATGGAACACTCTTAGACACACATATAGAAACTCTCTAACTCGAATCTCAAAAAACCCGACGAAAAATTCGAGTTGGGGAGTTTTTGGAGTTGAGAGGTTTTCAGATTTCTCCCCGACCCCCCTGGTGACGATTTTGTCCAGCATGCTCCATAATTCCCCATATACATTCATAGAGAAACATTTTCGGGAGTGGAACTGGTGTACTGCGAAGTACATACAATGCGCAGTTTGTCGATGAATAAAACTCAACTCCACGGAGCAATTTTGAACCATCAATTCTTCAAGTATTCCTTTTAAGAGCAGCTTCCTCGTCTCGAAACATGATGAAGAGATAGGCTGAGTTTGAAGCGGCGCGAACATAATTTCGCGAGCGGCGCGTTTAACGCTCGCCTGATGACAGCCAGATTTTTCAGTCTGCTACTGTTATTGCTTGCATAACATTCAATAAGAGCATACATATTTTTATGCTGTTAGGAAAGATTTCAATTCCGATTGCAAGATGATGGAGACGAACTTTTCTCGAACAAGACGGTGATAAGTTTCTACCTGGATACTGCGATTGATTCACATTCTCAAAAACTACAAGACTCAAGCCAAAAGAACAAGATGTGTGTTCTCGGAGTCATTTTTACTGTTAAGTGCTCGTCACTTTGCGACATCACGTGTAAAAATGGTTTCATGGGGTCCGCATGTGAAAAACATGCGAGCCTCATGTTCCAAACATGTAGCTTCTATATGTAGATATTGACACAAATCCACATGTGGAAAACATGTAGATTGCATGTAGCCGAGCTGTGAGATGCGTGTCATGTGGAAAAGATGTGGCGCACATGTTGAATGGGCTCAACATGAGGAAAACATGTAGATATGGTGGTGAGACAAAAAATTCATCTCTTATTCTAGAGCAAGATCTACAAAGTGTCAATAGCTATTCTTTCATTGATTTCTCGGAATTAATTTCCAGACTATACCGAAAATTAAACAACGTCTTTTTCAAATTTTGACATCGAGAGTATTCAGAAGTTCATGGGTAATTATAGGGAGCGAGCTTGACAACAGCCTCGGAGTTCTGGGGAGGATTCCAAAAGTGTTCTTCTGCTTAGGCTATTTCGAGTGTAAATAGTATTCCTCTAAATCTCCCAGGTTAAATGAGCATCCTTCGAAGTTGAATTTTATACCCATCTTGAGTAAATTATCGAGAAGTCTTTGGTTCGACTCGTGTCAACTCTTCAAGATATTTACGTTGGCTCATTTAAAATGAGTCATTTTTCTGGTAGGAGAGAGAGAGAACACCATGAAGGAAAATCATCAGTGCTGTGACATTACATCGGATCAACTCTGACGAGTAATAACAAAGAGCAGATATTGGATTTTTTGGCCATACTCGACAGATTTAATTCCAGTCATTCAGATGAAAGACTATTCCGGGGTGTCATTCACAGATAACCTAAAATTTGACCATTAGTGAAAATTGATAACCTCAATTCTTGGATAATGATTGATGGAAGGGGAAAATTGAGGGAAATCACCAAGGAACAACATTTTGGTTCCAAAATACACTGAAAAGGGGAGGACCAGGTCTCCGGATCACCAATCATGTCCGAAATTTTTTTGCACTTTTGTATCACCCAGTATATGAAGAATCCAGAGTAACTCGGTCAAATGTGTCTGTTCAGAGCTATAGCCAAAAACATTAACATGCTAGTGTATCTACTTATACAACTTTCTAACACGGGCCTATGAGCAATGATAATCTCGGTGGCTGTATCTTTGGCCAGGAGACTCATTTAACAGAGTTACTCTGGATTCTTCATATTCTAGGTAGGACAAGACCGTGAAAAAAATTTGGACGAGATTAGTGATACGGACACCTGGTCCTCCCCTTGTAAGTTCAACATAGCTCAATGTTCTAATGAATTTCTAGGGTAAAATCTGTAGAAACTATGTCAGTTTTAGTTAAATCGGGACACAAATTCGAATAATTGATTTAGCAGAAAAGTTGTTGAGTTCTTTTTCTGATTTTCATAATAGATTGACCTTACTAGTGCCCTGTCATAATCACCCAAATGCTTCACTGAGCATATTCTTCATGAATTTTAACCTCTTGAACAGAATGAAAAATGTCCTATTGTATAATTTCATCATTCTTACTAGGTAGCTTAACTTTGATACTGTCCCTGATATCATAAGCTATCAACGTTCTTCTTACTATAAATTATGGGCAATTTTGTCGTCGAGTGAAAATTTCATCGAAGCGAGTTGTTCACTTGATCGTTAAGTTACATATCACACAAAAGAAAGTTGCTATGTTTTGACTCGAGCTTCGAGTCAAAGTAACTTGGTTCGAGGAAAATTTCACTCGTTTCTTATCCAGGATTCATTAGTGTACATCTCAACCGATATCAAAATCGATCAAATCTACAAAATCATCAAAAAACGCCAAAGATGCAGTTTTTTAGAAGCTCAGTATTTCGCGGTTTAAAAAAATTCCTGATGTCTAGGTGCAAAACTGGTTTTGGATTCGGTTTCTACGTCGAAAAATACACGAAAAAGTCATTGTTTGATCAATGCGCTACTTCTGACCCAATATTTTGTTGTCCAGTGTAATAAGTGTCCCTCCCGAAACGAACAATTTAGCGTACGGTCCTGCTACTAAAGTTATTATTATGGTGGCCAAACCCATCCTCAGCCCAATTTTTGAGAAACGGTTTTCGACGTAAAATTTGACGAGGAATCCGATGAAAATGTCAAATTTGAGATAAAATAGGGCCTAAGGCTTGGAAATTGGATTTTCCTGAAAACAACCACTTTTTTGAGGTTATGTTCATCTTTGACGGATCTGAGAGTATTTTTTTCGTGAAATTCAGCTCATTTCACGTCGAAATATGTGTCTTGGATAATTTTTTTATTGGGTTCCATACCGGTGAGAAATCAATCAAAAAGTTGAAAAATCGAATTTTTCACGAATTTTGAAAACGGAAATAGGGCGCCAAACTCGCGCGGATGACTTTCGGGACCTAAGAACTGTGCTTTTCATCTTCTTCTATCATATACAACATGTACCCAAAGTTACAGAAAAATCCCTGATCCCCCGACACAAAACCTGGCGATATTAAAAAGAATGACTCAGATAATTTATAGCAAGAAGAAAGTTGATAGTTCATGGAATCAGGGACAGTATCAAAGTTGAGTTGCTTAGTGAGAATTATAATAATTAAGTACCCAGCCAAAATTTGTCCGTCCACATGCCGTACATCGGGTCGCCTTTTCGGAAGGGGTGAAGTGTAATGGGTGGGTGGATGGTTGGGTAGGGTGGTGGGTGGGTGAGTCGATGGATGGATGGATGGATGGATTGCTATGAGGTATGAGGCACAAATTATGGAGAATGAGGTATAAACACCTATGAAGAACGAGTCACGACATATAAGGAATCGAGTTATGAGAAACTCGAGTCATGAGGAACTCGAGTCGTGAGGAACTCGAGTCGTGAGGAACTCGAGTCGTGAGGAACTCGAGTCATGAGGAACTTGAGTCATGAGGAACTCGAGTTATGAGGAACTCGAGTTATGGGGAACTCGGGTCATGAGGAACCCGAGTTATGAGGAACGAGTTTTGCGGAGTCTGTGATGAGGAATAAATTATCAGAAATGTAGCATGGTCATGGGAATAGAAATCCTGGAATTAGGTCTAATTACGTGTACCTAGGCCTCATCTGGTGTAGTTTGCTCTAGTTTGGTCCAGTTGGGTTTCATTCGGCAATTTGGTGGCCGTATGGGTCATGGGCAGGTTGGTGAATCCGTGGGTGATGGGTCGATGAGTGGGTCTGTGATTAGGTGGTCGTATGGTTCATGGGTAGGTGGAACAGTGGCCGTGTGGGACACGGGTTGGTGAATTGGTGGGAATGTGTTATGAGGAATTGAGTCGTGAGGAATTGAGTTATGAGGAGTTACAGCAGATTGTTCGATTCGGAGTTACGTGAAAGATTGTTCGATTCATTCACTGGTCACGTCGTGTGTTATTTTGGGTACTCTGTGAGGCATTCCAATGTAATTGCATCATCGAATTTTTTTTTCCAATAATTGAGCGCCTGTCTAAATTTTGTTCGTCCGGATTCCTCGTCTCTGGTGGCCTATGTGGAAGGACTGGAATATCATGGGTGGGTGGATGAGTGAGTAGATGGGTGGGTGGGTCCGTGGTCGGGTGGTCGTATGGGTCATGGGTAGGTTGGTGATTGATGGGTTATGGATTATGGCAATGATACAGAGAAGTAGCGTGGAGGCACAAAAATAACGTAAATTTTTTGCGGAACTTATATCGATTTGAGCTAACCAGGGGTGCACGAGATGTAGGTCTCTGGTTTTGGTGAAAAGTCTCATCCAACCCCCAAAGACGATATCTGAAGGTGTACAGTTGGATGCTCAATGGCTTTAGAGTTACAGACTTTGGTATTGCCCACAAGGGCTCATGCTAAGAAAACATAGTGGAAATAGGTCATTCATTGATGACATGTTTTAAGCTCTACAATATAAGTATCCTCAAAGTTAAATATCTTTAAATGCCAGATTCTATTGGCTTCTGATGATTCGTGCGTTCTTTATTGATTGATATTACATGCAATGTGTGCGCCTTCATTGCTTTTGTAAAGTGTAGCTGTTTTATACAGGGGACTGACTGATTTCTGGTAACGCTGATGATGGAATGAGACGAAAGAATAGGATGTTGGTATACTTGAAATTCTCATTTGGTAACTTCAAGAAGTAAGCACCCAGTTATTGCTTGCAACGCTTTGCAACAATCTCGTTAGGTTTACTATCAGAATATTTTACTTTAATGAATGTCAAAGAGAGATTACTACATAAAATCACCAAACCACAACACTTATATTTAGAACAAAATTAAGTCAAAACTTGCAAAGTTATACTAGGCAGTCTAGATTTAATTTGTTCAATCCGGTATAATAAGTGGTTGTATAAGGGTGATGGGTAGGAGGTGCATGGATGAATAAATGGGTAGATTAATGAGTAGATGGATGGTTGGGGATGATAATGGGGACGGGGATGGGGGTGGGAAGCACCGGGCTGAAATGGTATAGTCCGGTCTGGTTTGGTCTAGATTGGCGTTATTGAGTCGAATTCGGTCTAACCTGTTCTCATGCGGTCTATTCCTTTCTGATTAGGTTAGGTTTAGTCTAATTCGGTCGACTTCGGTCTAAGTGAGTCTAGCTCGGTCTAGCTCGGTCTGGTTCGGGGTAATTAGGTCTCGTTCAGTCTAGTTCTGTTAAATTAGGTCTAGTTCGAATTATGGAAGTATATTTGATCGGTCTTTGCGAGTTCAAGTCAGCTGGTACTACTGAAATTTTTGGCAACAATCGAGAATGGATTTTTCGCCACTCTCGATCAATTTCAGAAATACCATCTGACTTTAACTCGCCAAGACCGATCAAATATACTTCCATAATTTGAAATTCCCGCGAGTGATAAATACGATATCCGATCATATCGATCGAGTGTCATAATTAATCATATATATATCTCCGGCAGAAGGCCGAAGACCTGCCAAAAGTAAAAATAGTGAGAAATTAAATAGAAATAGCGGGTTAAAATCACCTTTCTCGCAAGCGCTTAACGAAGATGAACTTTCGTATATAAGGACGTTCTAACCATCGAACATTCGGCCACTTGAGCCGCGTGTTAGTGGTAAACTTTCATTGCTCTTCCACCACTTTAAAAAGCTCGAGCAATGAGAGAAGGTCTAATTCGGTCTATTTCAGTCTAGTATTGTCAAATACGGTGTAGTTCCGTCCAATTCGGTCTACTTTTATCTAGGTCGGTCTAATTTGGTCCTTTTCGATCTAGCTCGGTGTAGTTGGGTCTAGATCGGGCCAATTCGATCTACATCGGTTCAGTTCGGTCTAATTAAGTCTAGCTCGGTCTAGTTTGGGGTGATTAGATCTCGTTCGGCCTGTTTCGGTCTAATTCGGTCTAGTTCAGTCTAGTATGGTCTAATACGATCTAGTTCGGTCCAATTAGGTCTGGTACAATCTAGGTCGGTCTAATTCGGTTTGATTTGGTCCAATCAGGTCTCTAGTTCGGTCTAGTTTGGCCTAATTTGGTCTAGTTTGTAGTTGCTCTTATATGCACCAAGTCCGAAGATCAACGGTCAACTTATGCACACTGCACAATGAATTGAATTGACATCGCTCTGATTAACCCTTTACATTCACGTCATGTAACGGAAGTTTTTCAGCCTAATCGATTCATCAAAGATATACCAGCTCAGCTAATTGAAAAGAAACTATGCAATTCCGCAATATTCATTGTTGCTTACTTGAAGTTATATCTCCACCATTAGCCAGTATAATTTGACATAATACCAATTTTGCGAACCATTTCAAAACTTTTTTTAGACACCTTGAATTGATCAGCAATCATTATTTTACAACTATTCTTATTGAACTATAGAAGCATTTCTGGTGCCTATGACTTATCAAGAACATTTACAAGCCGAACGAGCGGTAGCGAGTAAGGCAAAAACGCTAGTCATGAAATTAATACAATAGGACATTTTCCATTCTGTTCAAGAGGTTAAAATACATGAAGAATATGCCCAGTGAAGCATTGGGGTGATTATGACAGGGCACTAGTAAGGCCAAAATCTATCATGAAAATCAGAAAGAGAACTCAACAAATATGAACACCAACTTCAAAAATCTCACTGAAACCGTCGAAATATGACTCTTTTGAGCGCGGAATGACGCTTTTGTTGTCTGGTTTTCTTGTGATGAGTATCTTCAACAACCACGGAAATTTCCCTGATTTTCAGGTTTGATAGAAACCGAGATTTATGATTGACAATACTGCAAGGCGCCCAGAATACTAGTAGCTCAAATAAATCAATCATATCTGCAATACACTTAAATTGGATATAATACCATCCCGTTCACGATCGGCACACGGAGCTCGTGGTCATTAGTTGCTCAAAGTATCCTAAAAGAGAACTGAATTCTGCGGAAAGGATGCGGGTAATCCTGCGGTCTTATCATTTTTCATCGGTCTTCATCAAGTATATCGTCACATTCGTTACGGGCTGCGCTTTTCATGATTCCCCGGTGATGAAGAGTGTTGTCGGCATCTGAAAGTGCGTCAACCTGAAAACAGATGAAAAATTTCCCACGAAGAATCGCATTCCAAATTCTCAATGTCGGAAGTCAAATTTCGTACGCGTGCATAATCGTATTGTGTCAATTCCGCGGGAGGGAGAGTGTGGCTCGTAGAGCGATATGTCGAAGAGGATAGAAAATCGTTGAGGTTATGGAAATTTTCTATTGACACAATTTCGAACCTCATTTGCAGAAGAATGATATATTCCATCAACTTATCTGATATCAAGCATCCCCCCGCAATAGATACATCCGCGGCTCGATCACCCGCAAACTCGGAAATTCTAATCATTCCTGCAAGAGTCTGAAAAAATTCTCTCGCGTAGACTGGACTTGACTGTTTTTCCTTCTGTTCAAATCAATATAGCAGACAGATTTAGGTAGTCCTACTCTGACCACAGGAAGTTGTGAACAGATTCGAGTTCGACGTGAGCCTTGATAGACGACAGTCGCATAACCTCATCGCTGTGTTTAAAAAATATCTTTTATAAAAATATCTCTTTTTCTCTCTTCTTTTCTGCCGCTTTTCCTTAGCTTTTCTCATCTAATTTTTTCATTCATTCTGTTTCATTTCATTTTCAAAGTCAATGCTCTTTCATTATGCCTAGTGATAATAAACCAAATAATGAAAAAATTTCGTCCAAATCTAACGCTCCTTCAAAAGTTGATCCTAAATCTAAATCCATCAAAAAATACGGCAAGAGAAATCTAGATATTTCTCCTCATGAAAATATTGATTCTTCAAAACTATTGAAAACTGACATGGCTGATTCTAACCCTCAAAATTCTAATAACATTTCTTTCTCACAACCCGCTAGTACTTCTTCAATGAATGATGATGATGTTCCAATGAATGAAAACTTTGAGGATGCTTCCTCAGATTTAACCCCAAGGTCATCCTCATATAATTCAGCCCAAGAAGATGACAACCTTTCTCTTACCTCTCAAGCCAGTTCATCGGCCCCAACTATAAGCAACACCATCGACATGTACCCCAGTTCT
The DNA here is from genome assembly GCA_029851415.1 of Eretmocerus hayati. NCBI lineage: Eukaryota > Metazoa > Arthropoda > Insecta > Hymenoptera > Aphelinidae > Eretmocerus > Eretmocerus hayati. The sequence continues at coordinate 113,579,306 of CM056743.1, forward strand.
CCAACTATTTTCAAAACTTTTCCGGACACAATTTCTGCTCCCTTCCTTATTCATTTCAAAAGCATTCCATCTTCTGATAACAGATCTAAACATTTACTAGCTTCAAGAGTTGGTCATATCCTCTTGTCTGTTGGGTATGAAAATAAAATTTTTGACCTAACTAATGTGGATAACTACGAGGTTCAACTTGAAGCAAGGGACATCAACATTGCTAACAATCTTCTAGCTGAACCTATTCTCAAGCAGAATGGTCTGCGCGCATTCATCCCATTTCATCTGTACACCTCTCAAGCTGTCATCAAGCGCTTCCCTCTTGAGTGTCACACCAAAGATTTGGTTGAATTTAGTACTACTGATGGAAATGTGCCCATTATTTCTGCTAGGAGATTCAACGTTAAAAATGTAAGTAATGAAACTCAAAATTATAAGCCGTCTACCAGCATTATAGTAACTTTTGGATCTAAAATCAGACCTAAATTTATATACTTTGATCACATTAAATATGAAACTATACCTTTCAAAAGTCGCCCAAAACAATGTTATAACTGCTTTCGCTTTGGCCACCTTGAGAAATGGTGTAAATCTCAGGCCAGATGTTCTCACTGTGATCTCTCAGATCACAAGGCTATCATTCACTGCCCTTTTACTGACAATCCTCCACACTGTGCTAATTGCAAAGGCCCTCACAAAGCCACTGACAATGCTTGTCCTCAAAAACAATTTCAACTTCGACTGCATGATCTAGCTTTCGAAAATAATATTTCTTTAGATGAAGCAAGAAAACTACTCTCAACAAACCAAGCTATTTCTTCCTCTTCACCTGCTATTAATCCCAAACCTATTTTAAAAACCAAACGTGTCACTTTTAGTGATGTGATTCAAAATTGCTCTAATCTATCTGCTGTCTGCCAACAACAGAATGGAGCCATTGATGAATCTACTATGAATGCTTTGGCTCAAATTAATAAGCTGATTGTTGATCTCATGTCAAAACTTCCTGTACGATCTGCTAATCCCTCTACCTCCAACACTTCTTCATCCACCTCCATGAGACCTTCTCTTACTTCTCCTCCAGTATCCCCTGAGCTTCCCACTGACCCACGCAATGTTTCTATTAATAATCTCAATCAACTTTCATCCCCCATTTCACTATCTGCTAACTTAGAATGAAATAATGAATAATAATACTCGAAACTCTCTCAAAATCTTTCAGTGGAACGCTCGTGGGATACGAAACAAAAAGCATGAAATTGAGAAAATTCGTAGAAATTTTGATGTGCTTGTTATCATTGAATCTTTTCTTACATCTTCTCCTTTCATCTTAAAATATTTTTCTATCATCAGAAATGATCGCTTATCAAACAAAGGCGGTGGCCTTTGTATTTGCATCAGAAATAATCTGATATTCTCCAAAATTGACAGTTTCATTGACATTCCAGAAACTTTTGAAACACTGAATGTATTGTTATCTCCTAACTCAAATAATCCTTCTCTCGTTTGTTCCGTTTACAGGCCTCCAAAACGACGATTTAATGATAACATTGGGAATAGATTTTTCAGTAGGATCCAATCCTTTAAGAATACCCACAATTGTGAAGTTCTTGTCCTAGGTGATTTCAACTGTCACCATCCTACTTGGGATTCTATGGGTTTTCATGATCCTATTGGTCAATCGCTTCGTGATGTCATAGATGACTCTGCCTTGGTCTTGCTCAATAATGGATCTCGCACTATTCTCTCTAGTGATTTCGATAAAACGTCTGCTGTTGATCTCTCTCTGATCTCAGGGAATCTTCTCGCTTCAACTAGCTGGTCAACACATACTGACACCCTTGGGAGTCATCATTTTCCAATAATTATCTCCATCTTCCTCAACTTCAATCCGTCGCAAATCAACTTCTCAACTCATAAATATAATGTCAAGAATGTCGATTGGTCCAAATTTTCCTCAAACCTCGCTAAGAGAGCTAGTATTTTGGAGTCTTGCTCTGAATATATTTCAAAATCTGTTGATGCCAAATATGAATCATTGAGTTATTCTATTTTCAATGCTCTTGATGAGTCCAAACCAGCTTCTAACCCCACTTCTAGACCCTACCCTTCATCTCGCTCTTTCTCACACCTGACTTCTTCCAATTTGAAAAATTATTCAAAAAATTCACCTTGGTGGGATTCAAGCTGTGATGAACACATAGCTAATAGACAAGTAGCTCTCCAAACTTTTTTAGATCATCCTACGCAAGCTAATTGGATAAGTATAAGAAATCTAAAGCTCAATGCCAAAGAAATATCAATGAGATTAAACGCCAAAAACTCAGATCTTTTACTGAAACTCTTCACTGTAAAACTCCTGTTTCTTATGTTTGGAAAATAGTTAAGAAAATCAAACATAATTCTCTAAATTCATGTTCACAGTATACTTATGATCAGAACTATATTAATGCTTCAAATCAATTTATCGAAAATTTCTGTAGACCCATTCCATTATCTTACTCTCCTCCTGACATCAATGAGCAATGTGCACACCCCTCGAATAAACTTCTGGACAACTCCTCTCTGTCTAGACCTGTTTCAATTGATGAGCTTAATTTTGCTATTCATTCTCTAAAATCAAAAAGCGCTCCTGGCCTCGATAAAATCTCCAACACAATGATTAAAGATTTTCCACCTGAATTTCTAAATTTAGTTTCGGACTTCTTCAACTTTATTCTTTCCTCAAGCTCTTTTCCCATTGCTTGGAAAAACTTTTCAATCCATCTGATCCCGAAAAGTACCCCTGGTAAAGTCAGACCTATCGCGCTGGCTTCCTGCATGTTAAAATGCCTAGAGAAAATCATTCCGTACAGACTTAATTTCTACTTAGAACACAACGATCTCCTTTCCTCCTCTCAGTTCGGATTCAGGAAAAAAATCGTGCATTGACTGTTTAGCCTCCCTTTCAACTGATATATACAGATCTTTATCTGAAAATGAATTTATTTTGATTTTAGCACTTGATGTGAAAAGTGCTTTTGATTGTGTCAACCCCAACATTTTAATTCAAGACTTGCTCGACTTGAATATCCCTTATCAAATCAGAATGTTCATTTTCAACCTTTTGTCTAATAGAGAGCTGTATTTCAAGTCTAATAACTACTTGAAGGGCCCTTTCCTTGGTTTATTAGGACTTTCACAAGGCTGTGGTGGCAGCCCTATTGAATATAACATCTATACGAAAGATGCACATAAATATATTGAACCCAATTGCTGTTTCCTCCAATTCGCTGATGATACAATTATTTATTGCTCTGACGTTAGCCTTGATGTTGCCATGCACTCAGTTCAAAAAAGTGTTGACAATCTTCGTTTATACTTTCTTCATGGAAACCTAGTTTCATCCGCTGAAAAGACTAATCTTGCTATTGGATACCGGAAAAACTTGGATTTTAGTATCTACAAAATCAAAATCTATAACTCATTTATTAGTCCATGTGAGAACTTGACCTACTTGGGTCTACGTTTTGATAATAAGCTAACATGGGATCCTCAATGTGACTATATTATCAACAAATGCGATTGAGTAGCTAACATCTTAAAATTTCTCAGAGGAACTTGGTTGGGAGGCCAACCTCAAGTTCTCTTAAATATATACAGAGCTATGGTTAGAGGTACATCTGATTATGCTTCTTTCATCTATTATTTCAAAAATACTAAGAAAAAACACAAATTTGACCGGATACAGTATCGCTGCATAAGACTGGCGTTAGGCTATAGGATTTCAACTCCTATCAGAGTTCTTCTCGCTGAGGTTTGTGAACCTCCTCTCCACATTCGTTCTCACAATCTAGCCAGCCGCTACATCCTTGAGTGCTTCTCTGATCCATGTCACCCAACTATAAACAAACTATCAGACCTTGATCTCTCTACCTTAACAAAAGACCCTCTACACGTGGGCACCAAATTTATTCTGTTCAAAGTATTTAGGGATTTTGTACACCTGAATGGTAAAATTCATTCCTCAGTCATCACCCCTCCATTTAATCATGATCTTGATACTGTCACTTTCAATCCTTCCATTGACCTCATCTCAGGTGATCTGATCAAGGATTCCTCCTCTCCCAATGAATCATTCATGGAAAGATTTGAAAATGCCCTTGAAAATGGCTACAATTTTTATACTGATGCTTCAAAACTCTCTTCAGGCTCATATGTTGGTGTCGCTGTATATTCCTCTGATTGGGTGAATGATTTGATAATTCAGAAGAAAATTTCAGGTTATGCTTCTATATTTACTGGCGAAGTTTTTGCCATCAAATTAGCTCTCCAATTCATCATTCACAATAATTATCTCCTTCATATATTTACACAGACTCCAAGAGCGTGCTAGATTCCTTGCTTTCTAATCCTTATTCAAAGGATTTCTCTTACCTATCTCTTGGAATTAAAAATCTCTTGTATAGTGCTTCCAAAAACCATTTGTCCATCAATCTTATTCGGATTCCTTCATACACTGGCATCATAGGCAATGAAAGTGTTGACCTCCTTGCCAAAGAAGCTCGTGGGCACTGTCCCTTAGACAGCTGCTTTATCCCTTTTACTGATCTTTATCATGACCTCAATGAGTCGTGCAAATCTAAATTTCATTCTTTCCTTCTTGGTTTTCGGTCACATACTGGTCTCCATTATTTTCAACACTTTTATAACAATAAGAAATCCAAGCCATGGTTTTCCAGTTGTGTTTTTTCCAGATTTCATATTGTTACCATCAATCGAATCAGATCTAATCACTACTCACTTGCTGCTAGTTTACATGGAAAAAACCTAGTCAATTGTGAATGGTGCCCCTCCTGCCCATTCACTCCTGAGGATATTAATCACATCCTTTGGCAGTGTCCAAGATTTTCAAAAGAAAGAGCCACCTTATTAAATTGTTTGAGAAAATCTAAATTTCCTTTGCCGTATGACATAGAATCTATTCTTCAATTTCCAAATAATCAATCCTGTAAATTTGTCACCAATTTTCTCAAAAAATGCTCTCTATCTATTTGATTTATTATTTGGGTGATTTTACTTGCACTAATGTATTGATTTGCTTTTTCATTTTTACAGCGCTCTCTCTCTCTCTCTCTCTCTCTCTCTCTCTCACTCTAACTCCATTCACTTTCTCCCAATTTTAACCCTCTCCTACTTCCTTTTTTCCCTTTCCGTTATACCCTTCCCCATCCTTAGGGAAGTTCAGTTAGTGGTTAGTGGAAAAGTTTCCCACTAAGGGCGCTACAGAAGATACAAACAGCTCTATAACTACTTGTGTTATGGCTAAAATCATCTCTGCACTCTAGCAGAAAGATATAGCCAACGATTTGAAGAAGAAGAGGGAGTGAACAGATTCACTTCGCCAACTCAATAACAAAGCCAGGAGAAGTCACGAAGTAAAGATTTCACATTCAAATTCCCCAGAAAGATTCAATTTCTCTGATATTTGCGAGTTATGGGGTCGAGGATCTATTCATTGCAGAAGGAGGGGTGCTTAACATCAGATAAGTCGATACATTTCCTCTCAAATTAGGTTCGGATTTTCTTTCTCGACAACAGAAAACGTTCATAACCTCAAAGATTTTTTACCCTCATCACACGAGCCGTACCCTCCCGCGGAATTAATACAACACAATTACGCATGCAAAATTTGAATCCCGACATTGAGAATGTAGAATGCGATTCTTTGTGGGAAATTTATGTCTGTTTACAGGTTGACGTTCATACATTTGGATAGCGACCATACTTCTCATCATCGGGAGATCACAATATCACGGAATGCAAAAAAGAGCAGCGCGTAAGTATAGACAAAATGAGATGGTGGATCATGATGGGCACATCCACAAGAAATTACTCTTTTTGAAAGAAAATTCTCTCGGGCATAAATCTATTCATAGCACTGCGTGCACATCGATGATGTCATTATATTTGTGTCCGTTTTTCCATCAAGTTACGTGTGTAAAAATGATTGAATCATTCCAGAGGCCAGCTACTTGAATCATGAGTAAGATTGCAGCCATATCAAACTCAATAGCTGAGTACAGTGCTCAGCGCAAAGGTGGGGGGGGGGGGGGGTAAAAATATCGGGTTATTCTGCGCACACGGCGATTAGGATGTATAAGCAAAACTCCAACCTGACCATCCCGTCTTCAAACAACGAGCATGATCCGTATATATGGTAATCGACCGAAATACTTTTGAGCGATTTCAAATTTGTGTGGATCGAATAATCCGAATTTTGGAAATTCGACACGCCTAGGGTTCTGAAAGTTGTATTTCTTTATACAGTTATGAGAAAAATTTCACTCGGTGCTGAGAAATGGGATCTTCAGTTATGCGGTAAGAGCCATCGAAATGTTTCTTGGACTGTACAATTCGCCCATTCCTTTGGCTAAGACCAAATGTGGGGTAATTAGATACCCAACATGCGCACTAGATGGACAACAGTTCCAGCTCCTTTCCCGCGAGTGACGGCAAAAGACCTCAGTTAGTATATAAGTGCGCAAATAAGCTTCATCGCCAAGCGTCCAGGGCACCACCTGCATCTCCAGCCCTGCTGATGAGTCCGGTTACGATGAACCGAGTTGTAGGTGGGGGACGAAACGCACGAGCCTTCTGCTCATAGTGTGTGTAGAGTTATTTATTAGTAGTGGAAACCCCTCAGTGTTCCTTACACAAATTGCTTGCGCGAGACATCTAGCGGGTAGCTCGCGCGTGACGTCGTGGTGGTCCTCACGCAGACAGGCAACGTTTCGATATCCGTGTGATCTAGGCCTCTCCGCTCTCCCCCCGCTGCGACCGCGCAACTCGCCTGGACCACCACAGTTTGGGGTTATTTTCCAACACCAGCGGCGCTACAGTCTACTTTTTTTTATAGAGCACATTCGTGACCATAGCCAGTGCGTCTCAAAAAACATAGGCGAATTATCCAGTTCGTTTTCCAATCCTATATTATCTTTTTTTGAAGTCTTGTAGCTCTTGGCACAGTTAAAGATCCCATTTACCAGCACGCCAGCGAAAATTTTTTCGCTTTCAAAATACAGAACCACAAACTTTGCAATCTCGAGCGAGTTGAATTTCCAAAATTTCGATTTCTGGCCCACCCTATTTTCAATATAGACGGTGGTAACTTGCAACGCTCATAAACTCAAGCGCATTGCCAAATTTCTCCACCCACCTTAGCTCATTTTTCAGAGCTCATTCCATGACTTTTACTAGAAATGTGCTTTGATGTGTCTGATTTCAACAAACTACATCGCAGCTATCTCGTTTGTAGCCGATACGCGGTTTGTGTTCTCTTCCCGATGTGAGACTTTCTGGACATCTAACTTTTGAGATAGCTCGGCTCTGGCTCGTTGAAATCAGATATACCGAAACTTATTCTGAAGCTCCAGAAATGAGTTTTGAAACCATATTCGAGATACACTCGGCAGGAAGGTGAATTGCAGTGCATCGAGATCTACTGTCTCGCTCGCACTCATATGTTACGGTATCCTAACCTATGAGTGCGAGTGAGACAGTGAATCTCGATGCACTGCAGTTCACCTTCCTCCCGAGTGTACATCCAAAAGTGTTGAGACGCATATGAGTTATAAACGTTGGGAGCCGTTATGGTTTTGACAAAAAAAAAAGCTGTGAAAAATGCTACAGCTCATCAACAAAGGGAGAAGACAAATTAAGCTCGCATGTCCATGAAGGGAGTTGCTCTGTTCCATCTAACAGGATGTTCATCCTTAGAAGACATACTGGATTGCCAAGTACTCAGTTTTTCTTACATTACAGTTGAACCTATATCGTTCCTCCCCGAACACAGTTGAATAAAAGTTATCCTATGGGTATTGGTCGATTTATTTCCCTATTATTCGAGATTCGACTCCGAAACATCACAGAGCATCAACTCCGGAGAAATTAATGAAAAATAGCTATTGGCCCTCTGTAGAACTCTAGATCTTGCTCTAGAATAAGAGATGAATTTTTTGTCTCACCACCATATCTACATGTTTTCCTCATGTAGAGCCCATTCAACATGTGCGCCACATCTTTTCCACATGACACGCATCTCACAGCTCGGCTACATGCAATCTACATGTTTTCCACATGTGGATTTGTGTCAATATCTACATGTAGAAGCTACATGTTTGTAACATGGGGCTCACATGTTTTTCACATGAGGACCCCATGATATGCGGTTCATATACTTGTACGAGTACTTTTGTGAGAATGAATAGTCGAGCGCGCGCGCACGGTACTGAAGCTGGGAGTATATGGAGCGCGCGATTCTATGTAGACTCAGCAATACGTGCACAAAATATTGCCTCGCAATCTAATCCATTTAAGTAATTTCACGTAATAACGATCTAGGAAATGCATAAATTAGACAGATCTGCTGAGCCGTTCTTACAAGATAATTATTCATGAGATGCATGTGTGCGACAGCGGACAAAAGATCAATTAGCCGCAGATCGAGTTTTACCGGGTACAGTATGATGCTCGTGTAGAATGGCATCCGCGTAAGGCCTCCTACGCTAGATCACTCGTGTGTCGCTCAGAATTCGAATGTAGTTGAGTCTGAGTGGTACGTTGGGAGGGCAAAAAAATTGAAACGGAGTCAAGAGACATGATTCAGACGCACTACGCAGCCGGGGCTGCGGTCTAGTGAATTGCTAATAGCACGTCGATTTTAAATTTCGGCCTAGACTAGGCGTGGATATTTCAAGTAACTAAAAATATTGTCGATCTTACGCGTTGATTCGTGGTTGGTCCGTGACGCAGTGTATTCGGATCGTGGAATCATGATTCGACCCGTGGGGTCACGAAAACTTCTAGTCGCCAGACGTTCCAACCTAGACGACCGAAATTGAAAATCGACGTGCAGCGCATGGTCACACGGCTCGCATCGCGCTGCTCGGACAACTCGTTCGTTCAGCTCAAAAGATGAACAGTCGTTTACGAGGAGATAAAATCTCAACCCGAGCCCTGTGCTTAATAACAGGAGCTAAGGTAAAATCACTAATAGTTGAACGAAAAACCGAGTACTCTTTCATCACTCAAGTCTCGGACGAGGTCTCGGAGAAAAAACCTGTATTAGCTGTATGATCAGATTGGTTTGGATTGCAGAGAAACTTTTTGCGAGCAATTTGCCAAAAAGAAAATTCCGAAGGAACTTATATAGAATTGAAGTAATCAGTATTCTTCGATGGCATCTCTTGCTCCTTTAGTGGAGCATCCTCTTTAAACTTAGGGACCAATAATGGAACGCGTAACAGGAATCTATAGTGGAACAGACAATTCATGTAGTTTTGAGCTATTTAATCGCTCGTGGAAAAAAAATGGAACTCGATTTTGAACTCCCAACTCTACTACTTTGCCTTTATCAGCCACTCATTTGAAACCAGTTCACGAATGTATCCTACTTTTTCAGCGTTATGCTGGAGTATGACACCGTATTGTTCTGTATGTATTCTCTATGTATTCTCCGTATTTAAACGAAGCTCAGAGGTGCATAGATTGGATAAAGAGATTCATCTCAATTTGTGGCATACTCGGGCATATACGCTGAATTACCAGTGTACATTTGTCCACTGGTTTCAGAAAAGTGGCTCGAACAGGCCAAACAGTAGAGTTTGAAGTTTCAAATTGATTTTCAAATGTCCCGCGAGCGATTAATGAGTTCGAAGTTTCACCGGAAGTGGGCCACGTACTTGCTCTGATGAGTGTCAAAATCGAAATCGCGTGATAAAGTCGTCAAATACCTTTCTCGCGAACGGTTGCAGATCCCCTCGTTTCGTATATAAAGCCGATCGACACATTGCTACCAATGTGTCGATCCGGAAAGCACCGTCTGCGGACGCATCACCTTCCGCTGATGAGTCCGGCTGTAGACGGTCGGACGAAACGCCAACCGCGTAAACGTCAGTAGAATCATTTTCTTCCAATATCCTCATCTCTAATCATTCACCATCAAGATCCTTTGATGCATACCTATCCGTATTTGAAGGGAGTTCAGAGGCGCACAGACTGAAATGAAGATATTCATCTCAATCTGTAGCATACTCCAGCATATACGCTGGATTACTAGTATACATTTGTGCACTGCTTTCAAAAAGGTGGCTTGTAAAGGCCAAGTAGTAGAGTTTGGAGTTCAGAATCGAATGATTGTAATTTACAGTATTCTCGTTGTGTCAGAGGAGGTTAACTCACTAAGAATGAAGCATATGTACTTGAAAAAATATGATTTGAAATCTCATTCAAGCTTCGAAATTACCTGTTCAAGTATAGCTCCCACTCTCAAGTGCATGCATGGAACCTATGATGAAACAACCAACTAACAAGGGGAGTCCGGGGGCTTAAGATCACCAAACCTCACCAAACTTCTTCCACAGTCTTGTACCACCTAGAATACGAAGAATCCAGAGTTACTCTGTCAAATGGGTCCCCTGCTCAAAGCCACAACCTATGACATTAGCATTGCCCATAAAGGTTCATGTTAAAAATGAGTATACATATGTATAGATATAATGGCAATGCTAACATTTTTGCTTGTAGCCCTTGACAGAAGGCCCATATGACGGAGTTACTCTGGATTCTTCATTTTCTAGGTGGTACGAGACTGTGTACAAAGTTAGGTGAGATTTGGTGACCCGGGCCCTCCGGAATCCCCTTGTAAGTGTTACTTCGCGCAAACAAAGTTCTACTCAGATGCAATCTGCAAAGTCAATCATTTTAGTCTGTTATAAACCCTGACGATTTGTACATAGAATCATATCTCATTTATGACTTCAATAACTATCTAGAACTAGCTTTATTGGAGAATATGGTGCTGTTCCAGTATAGCATCCAATTCGAAAATCGTGGGACTTATACCGCAACAGTCATGGAAGCTATCTCATTAAAACACAGTTGTGCCTTGACAGGTAAATTACTGGAAACCTCCATGTGTGTAATCGAAAGAATATTATTCATTAGTTTTAATCCTTCACAAAGCTAAATTCCACCAAACTGCGATTTGTTCCACTATTGGTCCCATTTTTCAGGGCGGAGCCCGAAGTGGAATACCCCATGGAGGGTGATTGAGGCATCATATACTTCATGATTTTTTTTGTGGAACTAAGAGCTTTTCATGAATATCGCAATGCATGAGCTCAAATTCCATTACGGACAAAGAGCATGTCGATATTTTTTCTTTGACGATTGGTCCCTTATAAGCGAAGGAAATCCTTGCTCCGTGATAGGTGCCAAATTTCAGTATAAAATACGGTATTTCACTATTGGTCCTTCTACCCTGATCAGTTTTCTTCCGTCTGTACCAGTAGCCTCGAGATGGAGTATAGAAATTTGAGTTTCACAAGCAAGAATGACTCAATTATATTTTATACAGTCAATGTGAGTCAGTTATAGACCGGATACCATAAATAACTCATGAATAACTCGGCAATGGCTTGCATCATTCTGCTCACTTAGCGAATTCAGAGCCAGACACCAGCCCACGAGCGGTCCGTCTCCTCAGTGGGGAGATAAGGGGCTCATCTAGGATTTTCTGAGTCTAGGGCACCCTCTGTAACTGGGATTCTGGAAAAGTCTCAATAGGATTCAGTCTGAGTCATCCAAAGGTAGTAGCCGAGAGGCTAGCTTCGTTACGAAGCCCACCACCAGGAGGGTCGCCTAGCTCTTCGGCATTGAGGCTGCCATGGCCAACGAATGGGGTTGTGTGAGCTACGCGCTCTGACTAACGCAAAAGTGTCCGATAGATCGCTTCATCGAGCACTCTAAATCTCTTGGAGTCAAACGCGCCTCTATTGGAGGCATTTTTGACTCTACCGTAGAGGCAAAAACGCCTCTAAACGCCTCCGCTACAGACACTTTTGCCTCTAAGAGATTTAGAGTGAGAAGCAACTTCATGATTCTGATCAATTCTTTGCTATTTGAAAATGTTTTCTGATGTTTGGGGGCAAAATGAACTATGGGATCGGTTTCCACGTCACGAAGTACTCACAGGAATCATGTTTTGGTGAATGTACCAGTCCGATCCGGAAATTTTTTTGACCAGTGTAAATCGTCAAAGACTCTTTGACAGACGTGTATTTGTTCCATTGTGACTCTCAATGTGTTGTTTTTAACAGCCAACTGCTCATTTTTGAATTCATTTCAAGCCTTTCCCCATTAGGGAACGGTTCAGAACGAGGCCGTTGTACACCCCGCGCATTGCACAGAAGTTTGTGGTACTAAGCTCGGGGCGGGCTTGGTTACAAATGGGGTTGTACCACTCACGAATGGTACAAAATTGCCGGTACCTTTCCCAGAGCGAGACGCGGAGTATACAATTTTGAGTTTGGTAAATAGCATGTATATAATATAAGAGTGTTGAGCAATAGCTCACAAGCTTGAATTGGGAGCTACGTGATCAAATTCTTCGACGATACTGCAACGAGCCACCTACCATTACGTAATCGATCACTCACGGCTCAGTCTAGGCATTCGCAAACTCACGCTATCGCAAATGCATTTCGCACATGTAGGTGTACATCCGAGCGCATGCGGATTTGTACTGACTTATGGATTAGCGTTCTGCATCGTCAGAAACAATTAATTCTTCGCGTTCGTGATTTTTCAAATCGAAATCACAATCTACAACGCCCTTGGTCATTGCTCAATTTACGATAGATCGAGAAATAGACACAGGCGGAGCGGCAACGCTGTTTGAAGCATCGCTCTTCAGGATCCAAGCGACTTTTACGCGCTGCAGATCATCAAGTTCGACAAAATCGAGCATTTCCAAAGGCCAAGCTGAGCGGGGATGAGGCAATCAAAAATTGGCTCTCGCTCACCGAAGGCCGGGAAGGCGCCCGGTACACTGGCCAGTAAAACCGCGAGCGCTAGCAGAGTCACTGATATGCCACGGTAGCTACTATGTCCGAACAAGTGTGGTGGTATATGGTGTCAATTAACGCAACTATATTGATCAATTCTCAATCATAAATAATTCTGATCGCGAGCATAATTACGCTCGCACACCCGACACGATTTATGACAGCATGGTGCGCAACGTAAGCTCGGATGAGCGCTTGCGTCCGAGCTCTCTCGCGTATTTGTGTGTATCTATACAGCAGGAGAGCATTTTTGTATAAGCGTACTCGCAACACATCTTGGCACTTTGCTAGTCTGCGTGCAGAAAGAAACCCGCGACTTGACCAAGAGTGTCCTTGTGCTCTAGAAAAGTACAAGATGACTATGCGAGCGAGAGAGGTAGAGCCGAGAATGAGAGAGAAAGATAGAGTAGGGCCGTATGCGTGCACGAGCTCACATTCTCGCGAGTCAGGCGATTTTATCGAGCACCCACGCACTTTCAACCACGGCATAATACCCGTGTGTGGGTTCGCGTCAAAACTCGTCTGTAGCGCGCCGCTCGCACAATCGAGTGTATCGAGTTGTCGAAGAAATATTCTCTTGGAGAGAGTCTGACTGCTCTGTCACCAATGTTGCAACCCTCCATCTGTGTTGGCACCGTACCTACCATCAGCGCCTTCATCGGAATTCTATTGGACTGCCACAGAACCGGTCACGTGACTACTCAAATCTTATGGGGGCCGAGACAGTACTGTAAGCCGAGATTGGGCTCTGCAGAATCCACTCATATTCCATCGCATATAAAACATTTTGCAGAGGACAGCTGGTTTCAATTTGATGAGTATGCTTGTAGAAGACAGGTCTGACTAGAATGGGTCGTATCCTCCACATCATTTCCTCCTCATCATTCATTTACCAGTCGTTTTTCACTCAGAATTTCCTCACGGGAAGACTTGGTTGATGATTGGTGGGCTCCGGTTGACATTATTGAGACAAAAAATCAAGTTTCTTCGTGTTTTTCCCTCAACGAATCAGAGAAAAACTTCAGCGTTGGCCAGCCTAAAAATTACCCGTTCTTTCATTATCGATAGAATACGGGACCCATGAGATTGATTGATGGCAGTGTCCGAATGACATCTCCGGGTCAGAAAAACGATTTCCTTCATTTATTTGGGGCCAGAAACTAGGCAAGAGTAAAATGAGTGGTCACCAATCCGGATACTGAATCGCGAAACCCTTGCTTAACCTGAATTTTTTCCGAGAAGGTTCGCGCGGCCACCGTGCTGATGTTGTTCTCTACTTATCATGCAAAAGTATGGAGAAACTTGATTTGTTGGCTCGATAATGTCACTCGGGGTCCACCAATCATCAACCAACTCTTCACTTGTGGAAATTCCGAGTCAAAAACGACTGGTGAGGCTGCTTCATGAAAATCCCTGCATCAGATGGTTTGAGCGCAAGCGTATAATATGCGCGTACGCTCACGCACTGAGCGCATCTTATGTAGAACAAGCCATAGGATCCCTGTATTAGCGTACGCGAATCAGCACGCTGCCGAATAGATTCTCGCGCGCGCGAGGTCCAGCTTCGCGTACGCGAAACTGAACAGCAGAAGATGACTAATTATTACACGTCTAGCGTTACACTCAAATGCCATACTTCGCGTGAGCGTTACAAAAGCCACGAGGGCTTACAAAAAATTTGGAATGGACGAATAAAGTTTACAATTTTTTTGCTACCCCCCGGTTACACTATGTACACACCTTCTGTAACAGATTGTATAGGTTTGAGTCAACAGGTGTCTTCTAAGTTGACCAGAAGAGTGTGTGAAAAGAAAAGTAAATAATCACTCTGGGTCAATGTAATTTATAGAAATGCGAGCAGCTCGGTTGATACAGCATGTAGAAAAAATACAATGTTCGTACTGGGATTACATCAGATCGAATGAAGATCGGATGGGCACGAGACAGCGACGCAACATCAACGTAATCCTTGAGTATATTCAAAAAGAACGCCACATAGAATCACGCGACTGCATGCATCGAATCGCGTGGGAGAATATGGGAAATAAGGCGCAGAGTTAGCGCGAATCGCTTTGCGCGATCGAAACACTATAAGAGATATTGTAAGTATCTGAAGCCGATCAGCGGACGGCAGGCGGGTGGCGCAGTAGTAAGCGCATACACACACACCCTGAACCGCACCCCAATTTTAATCAGAGTATACAGCATTCGCTTGGAGAGCGATTTTGGTACAAAGAAAATATGCGTGCGCGGCTCATCACAGCTTCCCATCACGGATAGAAGAGCCGTAAGGCAATTGAGACGGCAGGCTCGCGTATGTATACGTGCGTATATATGTATGTAGATTGTAGAATCGCTCCTCCGGCGGCTGAGCAGTGCCGCCACCACCTTAACGCGCGCTGCATGTAATTTATTTTTATTGCCGGCAATTTTTTCCACCCCTCGATCAGGAGCTTTGGCGCTCTGCTAATTTTGCGCGCAAGCTCTCCCGGCGCTCATAAAAGCACTTGAATGCCAACTGGAAAATAGGACAGAATGTCAAGTGTTTCCTCTCCCATAGCGCGCTTATTCATTATACTCTTCCAGGCCGGAATGCCTGTCTACCGCACAAATCTTTACTCGGCTAATGGATTCTTTGGGAAAATTACTTATCAGAGCAATACGGTTCTTATCCATCCCAAAGACCCATAGAAGTTATGTTTGCGACCTTGCGAGCAACACTGCCTTTATCAGGAATACCATCACGCCGAGGTCACTCAAAATTGAGATTTTGGAAGTGAATTTGAGCAGTCCGCAGAATTACATGGAAACTCTTGTGAATACGCACCCAAGTAAATTTTATTAGAGTACTGAATAATTATCCTGATTCTCATGAAAGTTGTAATCCTTGTACACCCGACATACTGCTTATACAATATTTGCATTTTTCACCCCATCAATTCGCAAAGTTTTTCTTCATCCTTGAAGAATTCAATTGCACCAAGTTAGTCAATCATCTTCAAGCGGTCGTCCGTAATGCTCGTTTGGTCACGGTGGAATGAACGACGAGGTCAGCGTCGATAGTATATAGGTGTGAAAGAGAGACTCGAGAGCTCATAGAGCTATGCGAGCCAACAGTAACTGCCGTTTAGATAACGCTACTGACGCAATATCTCCGAGAATATATTCTTTGCACTCGACAACAAGATGTTTTTCCTAACACCTCTTACATTCTTATTTTGCAAATACTTCTCTCATTGTTGCTTCAGGTGAACTACTTAAGGCCATGCAGTGCCGTGCAAGCTAAATTTTGGTCCAAGTATTCTCAAATTCTTTTGCGATTTAGGCTAAAAGACGAGTTGAGCCTCACTTGTTATCATCTAACTCGAATGGCTCGACTTGTCGTTCAGCTCAAATCGTAAAAGAATTCGAGAATACTTGGAACAAAAATGTGTGTTTATTATAAGGTAAGTGTACCCAACTTGCCTCTGTACCCAACTTGCCCCCATATGCCGATCTCAGAAATAGGCACTCGTGGACCTTCCCGCATATTCTTTTTACGTTTGTTAAAATATGAGAAAATACGTAGTTTCCATCGACCTCGGATCATTTCTGCGTTCTCCAGAAAATATAAAGTGAGTTTTCCATTTTTCGTGTTTGCACGGCTAAGAAATCGCCGAGGAAATCGCGTTCACTAAAACCGGTGCCAATTTATTTTCATTCGACCAATCTTGACAAACCTTAGCGCATTCGATTCCTTGTCTCAAGACCTTCTCAAAATCCGCTCTTCGGAGTTGCAGAACTCTGATTTGGAGCGATTTTATGTACAAAACACGAAGATGGTTTGAGAATCAAGAAGGCCAACACCGGAGTGTACCCAACATGCCCCCATATGGTTATCTCGCAAAGGCGTGCAGTATGGCTTTTTTTACCACTCAGAACGTGTTTATCACGTCAAAATAGGTCGGAAACAGTGTCTTGGGGCAGCTAAAAGCTACAAATGTTGCTGCACGGTGATCAAAACGGATCAAAGCGATTTTATTCACTGTATCGCCGATTTATATTGTTTTAAATGAAGGGGGCAAGTTGGGTACACACTTTTGTAAACTCTCAGAAATCATCTTTTCGGAAAATTAAAACAGTTTGGCTCCAGTTGGTTCAAATTGAACGTACCTTAACTTATTCTGAAGGTCTTAAGACAAGCTTCAAAATGAGCTAAGGGACGTTAGAAAATATGGAGATGGGCCAAAGTTATTAAGAAAATTGCTTAATCGGGGCAAGTTGGGTACACTTACCTTAGGTTACGATGTCCCAGACGCCCAGTGGCTTCCACTTTCCTGCAATAATCTAATGATTTGGGCTGAACGTCGAGTTGCCGAGAATAAATCGGACATTAACAATAACTAGACAACTCATCTCAAACTTTGTACCATTAAAATTTACACATAAGTAGCGAATGGAACTTTACGTCTGTGCTGCACAGCTACCGAATGCCTTTAACTCGAGCCTTAACTGCAGCACTGAGATATCAAAAAAGTCGTCGTCATTGCAGTATTGTATTCTGTAATGAATGAGGATGATAGTTATAATTGATACACTCACCTTTAACCGAAAATATAATTATCAACATCAGGTTGGCGATCGGATTATTCCACAAATATCGTACAATCTGAGCGCTCGCTGAGAGATCAAGATATTTGGACTGAAGAAACATAGCAAGATTTTTGATCATTCGAGAGTCGGTTTTGCTGCACGGTGGGTTCGTACATTACATAGTGTGTTGCGGGGCCAAATGAAACGCCTAAAACTCGGGCGCCGCAATGAGGGAGGTTGGCGCAAGATCCCTTTAAACTTCAACGCGCCTCACTTAAAGGAACACGCCTTGCCTTTATAGCCACTCATTTTGGAGTGCGTACGTGAGCTACTGACTTGCGTTCAGTTCCATCCGCACGAGCAGGGGGTGGAAGCGACGTATTCAAGCTCAGAGTCGAGCTCGGAGTGATGATAACCAATCTCTGAGGAAACCGTACAGCCCGATGGGTTTTGCGAGTAAGATTAGCAATAGTGACGGGCATTTTTTGGACTGACTAACCTACGTATGAGTCACTTTTTTGGTCGGGCACACCAAATAAATGTCATCTGTTCAAAGAATTTCTTGAAACTTTGGGGATATCTTCTATACTATGGACTGAGATGAGGTGCACAATTCTTAAATATCGAAAGTCACTTGCGCGGATTTGGTGAATTATTCACGTTTTCTAAGAAGTGGAAGATTACGTTTTTTCTCTTCCTTGATCGATTTCTAACGGCAATGAGGCTCTGAAAGGTGGGTAAAATCAGCCAACGTCTTTACAGGCATTTTTTCAAGTCCAGAAAAATCCAATACAACCTTCATTAGATCTCAGATGAAGTTCTCAACCTATGGGTAATTCCGCGCAAAGGCGAACCACGAATTGTAGACATGTCTTAGATTGTTTTTGCACTATTCTCAATCAATTCTATGGTCCAAAGAATGAACTTTAGACTCCCTGTGGGATCCAAAAAAATTTTTTTGCTTCCTTGGAGTATATATTTGTGATAGTGTTTTGAGGGAAAATTACCAATCTTTTTTCAATAAATTGGGTGTAGTTCCGACTCAGGGTAAGATACGACCACGCAAATGGTGGCATTCGAAAGGTCTTTGAAGAACTTATCGAAGTATGCTTCGAGAAATTTTTTTTTAATTCACGGAAACCCCTTAAGAGCAAAAATGTGGAAAACAGAGAAAATCCGATTTCTTAAAAAATTGTTCTTTAAAAATCTGAAAATTCATATTTTGATGTAAAATTGTGTGTTTCTCCAAAGAAGAATGGTCCCGATCTGTGTTTTTGGGTTATACGCTATTCTTTTTACATTTTAACAATATTATCAGCCTCTTCGGTTGGAAAATGACTGTTTCTGCGCATGCGCAGGAATTTAGTCTGCTGAAACCAATTCCATTGAGAAGTCAAGGAAATTTCCTTAAGAATGAATACTTGGAAAAGTCAATTTCATGCTTTTGGCCCAAAATTACATCACATAAATTTCATATTAAGCCAAGAATGTTAGTAGGTTAGCTCAAGAATTTTAACAGAAAAACTGAAAGACTTCGCGATGTCCCTCTATCTTTCCGAGAACCTATTCATACTTTCTGACCAACTCTACAACCTTGCGCTGCACCCGGGGCGGGAGGGGAGGTCTGAGTAAAAACTCGTGCTCCGCGAGGTTGGAAGGTCTATTATTTGTCGCAAGATGACGTGGTCGTCAAACAGACTCGTCTACAGATCAGTCTGCTTGATTTGCAAGAGAAAAATTATTGGATGCCGAACTAAATCGTTTTGATAAAAGATTTTGCGAAGATTTTTGCGGAGGACTGGGCCATTGGCAATAGAATATCGAGCCATGTCATTCAACGACGAGTCAGATAAGTACTCCAAACTCAATCGTATTATATTCATCAGAACCTCTAAGCTCAACAAATACAGTTTTTGCAGATAACCTTCAATAATTCTGTTAGATATCTCATTTATCACATCGACTCTTGGTTGTGTGGTCATTTTGAACATTTTCATAATATAAAACATAAGCGCGTGATGTGTATGACCGGTTTCAAAATTCATTCCTTTCCTTTCGGTGTTACTACGGTCGTCTAACCACATCTCATTTCAAATTTGATGGAATCTGATGCTCTGTGTCGCACTGTATTTTGCAGGTCGAGATATGAGCGGCTCGGCGAGAACTATTCAGAATCGAGAAGGGAATCGCCAAGATCTCTTTTTCGTGTGATGCTGACGGAGAAGCTGAATTTTCAAAGAAGCCCAACCGACCATTACATAATGAGACGCGAAGACAGCGAAAATTCTATTAGAATACACGCCACCGAAATGTGTTATAACTCATTGCAAATTATCTCCAAATGATGTTATATCGTGCACAAACTGCTCATAGTTGCTACTAGATCGCTGTCATATTATTGTCTTTCATTGCGTATTTTGAGATTCTTCATGTGATATTTTTCAATAGCTGCCAGAGCAAACACACAATTCCTCTTATCAATCGTATAAATCATACTTCGGGCTGAGATTTCAACAAGTTGGATGCACTAACTAATGATTTGGTGTACATTGTGAGTGATTCAAAAATAAATATATGAAGCTCAATACAAGTTCTCCTTGATTCATCACAATTTCAAATTCAATTTTGAACAAGCCACGCCTGGCCACATTGCAGAGTAGCATGACGTCCATGCTATTGTTAACCGCTAAACGCTGTCCGAATCGGAAATTTGGCTATTTTGAAATTTTTGATTTTTCTTAGCAATATATTGGCGCAATATTGGATAGTGCTTTTTGCCGCAATATTGGCACTATATTGGAAATTGCTTTTTGCCGCAATATTGGCACTATATTGGAAATTGCTTTTCCAATATATTGCCAATATATTGGCCAGAGCAATCGCCAATATTGCGCCAATATATTCCCAATAGAATACATTTTTACGTGGGTGTTTTTTGAATAGTGAGAACGTTTTTATCACATGAGAATTTTTTTGATATCTATCTATAATTGGGTGTGATAACTCCCATACGATATTTAATTTTAAGATGATTTTGATATTGATATCGATACATGTTGGAACACCTGATTACATCGATAAGATCCAGGAATGTTCCACCCGGAAATCCTGACGAATAGATTGTGTTGGCATGCAGATATGGAAGTTATCCGGTGTCATATGATCATTCCTCACCAATAACGGAAATACGTCAATTCCCAAGTGACCGAGTGCCACTGATGGCTTGGTTGAAAAACGAATTAAAATTACCATCTCACAGGACTGCGATCTGAAACGTCGAGGGAGATTCGCTCGGATAAAAAAATACTGTATCTGTTACGGCTCGCGATTGCGCAACTCCGCATCGCTTCTGTCTGCACAGTGAGTCCTTGACTTCCCCTGGAGAGCAAGCTAGAGAAAAGAGATGTAGAGCGCCGGAGAAAAAGAAATGGTCTAATTAAAGGACGAGTCGAGTCGCGATGGAGAGTCGAACTCGATCTCGCTCTTTCTTATTTCCAGTGCTGCTTTGCTGTAATGCTAGCTCAACTCCTCCCTCGCTCTGTACCCATAAACAGACAAGGCATTCTGCTCGTCTCATTAAAGCTCGATATTGCCTCTATTTCTTCACCCTCGACCCACTTCCCATCCGTCTTCTGCTGCTTCGGTTCGTCACAATATCGAATTCCCGGTCAGAATTTTCTTACAAAGTCGTTGATCCCGTCTGTGACGACCTTCTAAACTTCTTGAGCTCGTCACCAAATTGGAAATGTTTTAATGTGACTATTCATACAGCTATGATCGAGATCACCCTTCCCGTCTGACGAAATGAATATGTACTCATCGTGGTGACAACATCCGTCTAATTTGTGTCACTCATGAAATCATGTCCACCCAGTCATTTGTAATCGAGGGGTGATAAATATGTAGAAATATTTTGCGTGACTGCGATGGACAATTAGAGCGGCTTCCAATAATCTATGATTTATTCAAAAATGTACAATCAATCAAGAGACGTTGATTGATTTGATCTTGTAAAAGAAGACACATTGCGTGGTAGTACGCTACGCCGACTGTACAGAAGCCAATTAAGGCTAGTGGCGCGAGTCAATCTCCTCAAAGGGGGCTGTTTTACCTCACTTTATTTAACGCGTGTTCAAAACTAATAAAAGCAGTGAGCTGACTCTGAGCTGATGCGGTTGGTGTCTTGCGACACTTCAAACTTGGCCAAAGATCCACAATCAAAGTCGGACCGGCGAGCGCAAGGCGTGCGTAGCGTAAGACATGCGCATTAACCAGCTAACTGTGAGGGAGGCTCTGTAAAATCCTCTGGCATTTTCTTCCCTCTTCCTAGCAGAATCATCGCCGTATAAGAGTGGGTATTATGCCACAATGGCAAGTATTGCGAAGCTACTACTGAGTCTGGTTCAAGTTGAGCGCACTGCAGAAAAAACGGATGAGCCTACGCCACCAGCGACTAACACCGCGATTAACCTCAGTACCACCCCCGCCACGGGGCTTAGACGACTCGCTCGACCGAATAATTATCTCCCCAAACTTTCAGATGTACTTGGTATTAGCAAAAGTGCCTTGATCACCCAAGTTCTCTGAAAAAAAAAATGTAAGTATCTCAAACAACAATCGTGTCATTTGATTTGCTTGTGACGGGGGCAATGACCGTTATCTGAAGATAGACTCACCGATAATAAATGATGAGGTAAGTGTACTCAACATGCTCCCATATGCCGATCTCGAGGATGGGTGCTCGTAGACCTTCCCGCGAATTTTTTCTACGTCTATAATGTTGGAATGTGAGGAAATAAGTAATTTGGATCGACCCCGAATGCTTCCTGCGTGTCCCAGGAAACTTGGAGTGAGATTTGCAGTTCCCGCTCTTGCACAACTGAGAAATCATTGAAGGAATTGTGTTTAGTGAAACCAGTGCCAAATTATTTTAGATTGACCAATCTTTAAGTACCTTCGCAATATTTTCCATATTCGATTTCTTGTCTCGAGATCATCAAAATCCCCTATGTAGAGTAGCAAAAGTCGGATTTTGAGCGATTTCACGAGGAAGATACGGAGGTTGTTTACAATAACCTTGAAGGACAATGTTCGAGTGTATCAAGGGGGTTTCATGATGACATTTTTTACCACTCAGAACGTATTTATCACTTTAAATTAACCGGAAATCGGGGTCGTACTTAATAAAAAGCTCTGAATGAGATTTCATGTCGATAAAACCAATTTCACGTTTTTTTTTTCGTATTGACGACACATATTGGTTTTTGAAATTGAGGCATGTAGGGTACATCCTTTTGCGGGCTCAGGAGAAATCTTCTTCTGGAAAAATTGTGATAGCCCGGCCCTGGCTACTAAAAATTGGACTTACCCTAGCTCATTTTGAAGGTTTTGAGACAAGCTCCTAAATGAGCTAATAGGGTCCCTGGTAGAAAAATGAGACTAATACTATAGTAATACTACAGTAGCGCTACTGTCTACTATCGTACTACTATCGGAGAGGTACGGCCGTATTACTATAGTAGCACTACTGCTGTACTACGATCGTAGCACTCCGGTAGTAGTACTGGGCGTATTACGGTCGTAATACTATGGTATTACGGCCTTCATAGACTATATTCATCAAAGTCACATTTTGAGATACATGTGTCACCCAGCAACTCGTGTTACATTTTTGATTATAACTATAAGTGACTCGCCGCGAGAAATGCATTATAAGCTTGAAGAGTAAATCGTGTTCCTTAAGGGAGTAACCTCGGTACCGCGTGAGTCAAATGAATCGACTTTTTTCAACTTCCACAAATTTGCCTACAAGTGTGTCTTATCTGTTAATCAGATCTCAATACACCCTCACATAAACTTGCATAAGCATCCGACTCACGAATCATGAAATATCAATCCCTGATTATGGGCAAATTTGTCTTAATTGTGACTTATTCGTGACTTCACGCTGGAAATTAATCAGAACTTTTTTCCAAGCTAACCAAAGCTTGAAAAAAAGTTGGAGCACGTTTTTCGTATCAAGATCTATAAGTGAGCAAGACTTGAGCAAAACCTGATCGGTCAGTCTTTTATAGTCTAATAATTGTCGCGATGCCCCATAAGACAGCGTGTATAACCTCTAAAACTGTTTATGCTGATGGTTTGACTCAGGGGTAGCGAATGCTCGTGAAATTTTGACTGTGCTCAATTGACATGCAAATACATCTCTCTGCCAAGTTTGATCAAAATCTGATCGGTGGATCTTCTACGGAGGTTACTCCCTTAAAAATTACCGTTATGGTGAACGAAAAATACGTGAATCTGTAAAAAGATATGAAGCCCTAACCTAATCTCACACGATCATACGAGTCATCAATTATTGTCTGCGCGCAATCGCTGATTCGCTGCTAACAAAAAAACAACAATTCGGACCCGGTTTATTTGATGCTCAAAACATATTTTTGAACAAATTGGGGGGGGGGGGGGAGATTTTCCCCATTGGCAGTTGCTCCTGGCCTTTTACTACAACTGAGGTGCAGTGAGACCGCCTGTTATCACGTTTTTTGTGCATAGTGAAGTGAAGAAGGATGCAGGTTAGTGAACTTTTGGAGCCACAACTGCCACAAGTTTGAGGGAGAGCATTGTCAGATCATCACTCAAAGGGTTATCTGGCTCATGAAATGAAGCAACAGTGGCTTAATATATGTGACCGTGGTGAATAATTTCCACATTGAATCACCTGATCCTTCTTATTCAACTTCCTATCTGAGAGTGTTGACATCCTTCGACGATGATTACCCAAACTCTTCTTGTAATGCATCAGACAGAATCAAGTTGAGCGTACTCAATCAAACATTTAGTGGAGTAGTTGTCTTCTTTTTGTTGTGCCTCCAAGCATCCAATTGATGAGTTGGGCCCAAGTTTTGCCATTAGAAATGAGCACTCACCACTTCTAGCTTCGCAGTACTGAATTTTTATGCTGAGGATGCGTTACTGGTTGGTTCAAGCATAACATTCCATTAATAGAATGAATGGTTATCATTTTGTATCCCTTTTGTGGTTCTTACTGACTGGACTAATCATCTGACGCAGCCACAGCATAGTGATCTAGTACTGAGGAGCTAGAAATGGCAAGAGCTCAATTCTAATGGCAACACTTGGGCCCAACTCATCAATTGGATGCTTAGAGGCACAACAAACAGCAGACAACTACTCCACTAAATGTCTGATTGAGTGCGCTCAACTTGATTCTGCCTGATGCTTCCTAAGAGGAGTTGGGGTAATCATCGTCGAAGGATGTCAACATCCTCAGGTAGGAAGGTGAATAAGAATCATCAGATGATTCAATGTGAGAGTTATTCACCACAGTCACATATATTATGCCACTGATGCTCCATTTCATGGGCCAGATAACACTTTCAGTGGTGATTGTGGCTCCAAAAGCCCACTAACCTGCCCCAAAAGCCCACTAACCTGCATCCTTCTTCACTTCACTCACTATGCACAAAAAACGTGATAACAGGTGGTCCCACTGCACCTTAGCTAAAGTAAAAGGCCACAAGCAACTGCTAATGTGGAGAATTCACCCCCAATTTGTTTAAAAAATTGTTTTTCGAGCATCAAACAAGCCGGGTCCGATTTGTTATTCCATAGTGCTTGCACACGGCCGTCACACGTACGCAAGACCAATGTGCGCGGGTTTGCATGTGTGTATCAGCGGCTACCATATATGACGTAGATTTGAATTGGGGGTCTTTCCCGGGTGCATTTTTGATTATTTATTGTAAATCAAATATCGGACCTGAAATTATTCTGTTCTGACCAAAAATCATCTTGTGGTCTGCGCTATCGATCGCATATTTTGTATTGGCATACGCTCGACCATGCAAGTTCCCCATTCGTCAGTCCGTATGTTGTACGCCGTGCTCAATCACGGGTAGAATTTCGGCAAAAACAATTTACTCCGTTACGCTCTCACTTCTTCCTTGCATCTATATCAAAATTGAAATGTTTTGACATAGCCATTCAAGTATACCTTCCAAAATATCTTTCGAATTAATCTATACTGCGGGAGTATTTATCACAAGCATAATGTGAAACCCAAGTATTTCTATTCTAGTATGACCGTAAATCTAGAGCGTACTACGATAGTAATACGACAGTAATACGGCCAGTACTACTACCGGAGTGCTACGATGCGTATTACGACAGTAGTGCTACTATAGTAATACGGCCGGAGCGGTATGACAGTAGTAGGGAGTTGCGCAGTACTGCTACGCTCATTTTTCCACCAGGGGTACGTGGAAGAATATTGAAGTTGATCACAACTGTTGACAAAACGGCTCAACAGGGGTGGGGGGAGGGGGGGGGGTGCCTGCCGGGTACAATTACCTTACCTTCTCGAATCTGTATTGTGCAGTACTCGTGTCCGAGTAAATTGCGGTGAAGTCGATCTACCGCGAGAGTATTTCGTATTTTTTGAATTATATGAAATTGCATAGATTATGGGAATGGATGCCTTTTGACTTCAATTTCACTCGATTATGTATGCATTGACATCTTGGATGATTACTCGTAATGATGATCTGTAGATGCACTTGTAAATGATAAGCTGAACACTTTTATTTCTCAAAAGAAAGTACAAAGAACGATACAAGTGAGAGCCGATTCTTCGGCGATATTTCTTAGTCCGAATCTTGTACAATACTGGCCGTATGGCAACGACGACACCTGCTCGCTGGAGAGCAAGATTGGGATAAAACCTACACATATTTACAAATGATACATACATATGAGTAGCACTATGAGATCACGTGAAAATGCCAAGGGAAAAGAGAGCGTCAAATGAACTTCTGGAAGCTATTAGCCCGTGAGCGCGGGCCGAGCTGCAAGGTCAAAAGAAATGCCGCGCGCAGCGTGGTATCGACTCTATGATCGTAAAATCTTGGAAGCAAGAATATATTTGATTTCAGTCATGAATGTATAGCATTTAGAACTAAGAGCTCGAAATTCTATAATGAGTCAAAAATACGATTTCTGTTTCAATAATGTGAGATTTGCGAGCTGTGAAAAGATGCATTTGCAATTTCCAAATATTTCTCTCATTGCAGTTTATAGATTGGTGCAAGATACATGTCCTATGGACTCATACTACATCTTATAGCTCTATGGATTAGCTTACTTGTATATCTATAACCTACTTGTATATCTAGAGGTATACTCCCCGAAACTGCGCGTACCCGCGCCAGTAGAGTTTTCCGTATTTGATTGCGGAGCTAAAGTAGCGAGGAGAGAGGAAATAGAAAAGAGGGGCGCCGAAAAGCGTCTAAGAGAAAAGGGTCTCTTGGCTTTTCAGGAGGACGCTCGGGACTATGCCTGTGTAATACAGCGCCTGTTGTGCCCTCAAGCTGGCCGGAGGCTCTGTCGGCCAGCATGTAGTTGTAATAAAGTATATCCACCGTGAATTTGGCTTACTCTTCCTGTCAATATCTTAGCTCCAGAGTCCAACCCCACCGAATAGGTGACAAATTGGCGACCGTGACAGGACCTGGGGTCGCGAAAGTGTATCGCCAGTGTATGTAAAACACCTAAGTTATACAGTGAAGGGAAGCCAAAGAGTGACGCGACTGCTACAGTGGGACGCCTCGCCAAGCCGAGACCCGCAGTTTGCCGATCTTTTTATTGCAACTACAACATACTACGGAAATGACACGTGAGAAGAGGCTTCTAATAAGCAACTTATGGATATCTTTTGGTGGAGGTCGCAACAAAGCAGATCAGAAGTGAGTAAAAATCGCGAAAAGGGCGAGACGCTCAAGGCAGGAATGCAGTGAGTCGTCGCATGGAGGTGTGAGAGAGATAGAGCACTAGAGAAAGTCAGCGCTAGGAGAAAGGGCATGACTGCCACTGCAGGGACCGCTCAGCTTACGGAGCCCTCTGTACGCCACCTCTTACGCGTACCAATGCAGTATTGTGCGTTCACTATGAGTAACAGATATTGGCTTATTTATCACATTTTTCATCAACGCAATGCACGAGATGAGTGATAATCACAACATACCTTATAATAGTCAAAACCATACTATGAATTCGAAAATGAATCTTTCCAGTATGACACCGCAAATAAAAATTAATATTGATGATCAAATGATTGACTACGACTCTGCTTTCAAGATTTGGTAAATATTATCAGAAATAGAATATCGCTGTGAAACTTTGCGAATGAATTCACCTAGATTGCCGAATGAATATCAAAACTTGCAACAAATGTTGAATGAAGTCATCAATATCAGGAGAAGAATGTGGCATTCGGGAGTAAATATTCAATCTATGATACTCAATTTTGAACTACTTCAATGCAAATCAATGGAAAATCAGGATTCCCATGCTTTAAGGGAATTTAGAACTTTATCAATCATACGAGAAAAGGCTTCGTCCTTAACGAATCAAATGAAATCTGTAGAAATAACCTTCAAAAACCAATATGGAATGGATGATAACTTGATGCCGTGGCGTTTTGATATGGGAGATGCGTCTAATACGCAACTATTGATCACACACCGTCAAGAATTTGTCCATTGGAAGAAATCGCTAGAGTCTGGCCTACCATCAGCAGCTATTAGATTGAGAGATTTGGAAAATCTACTACAGATGATTGAACCACTAATGACCGAGAGTGAAATAGAACATTCTGCTATAGGTGGCCTTTTCTGTAGAGTATATGCGAATGATTCAGCTTCAACAGATCTCAAAGAAAAATTGAGACATCTACGGAACCAGTGCAGAAGGAGAACAGGAGCATTACACGAAGTCATCAATATACTCGCGGATTCACAGTCGATTGTAGCATCACATGTTCGACTTTTGAACGAGACTTTATCAAGAATTAACCAATTGCCAATAGAGATCGATGAAAGTAAAGACACTCCAAGGAATAAAATCATACGTTCAGACCTCAATCGAGGAATATCCGGAAATTCTCTCGTTGAAACCTACGTCCATAAGGAAGATGCGTCTAAAATGCAGCCGACGGAGCAGGTCTCAAGTGATAACGACAGCAAAACAAGTATTGGATATATTAGTGAACCCTGTATTAGAAATGATACTTTCATGAATGAACAACTTTTTGAGCCGAGGGAGCGTCAAGTATGCATCGATTCAGATAGCGAGATAATCAAAACTTCGAACAAAATTCATATTCAGCTGGAAGAAGCGTCTAATACGTAGCCAGTACTGGAAAACTCTACGAAGAAACATTCGAGTGAAGAATCCATTGTTGAAAGAGAGTATGTTGCAAACAGAGTTACTGACTCTACAAGGAGAAAGAGTTTTGCTGAGTCGAAGGAGCGCCTAGAACGCATCGAGTCAGAAAAACCTAGGACGTGCCTGAAATGCGTTGATTATTTCGAATTCATCACTGAAAAAGGTCGTACTCCGATCCAATTTGAAGGTACATCCACGAAATCTTGTTCTGATGGAACGCAAGAGCAACCTGCTTGCGCAGTTTCATTTAAGAACAATATCAAAAGTGTTGCACGTTGTCACGAGGAAGAAGCGTCTAATACGCAGCCAGTGGCAAATGAGGAAACACGAGACAAACAAGCTCGCAGATGGAGACTTGAATTGGCACAGAAAAGCAGGGAGGGTAGAAATCCCCAATCATTCCAAATTTTCATGTGGAAGAAGCGTCTAACAAGCAGTCACTGAGAAGAGAGGAATCAAAACGCCAGTCAGATGTTGATTTCGTAAAAATAAGAAAAAAAATGAAAATTCTCAAATTAATAGGGCACCGATGCTTTGAATGACCACTGAGATGTAAGATCAATTAGGAAATAGGTCATGAGCCTTTCCCCGAAATCATTTCATCGTATACTTTACTTCACTCACAGAACTTTGGAAAAACTCAATACAAATCTAAGATTCCCTTGAATGAATTGAAGGCTTTCAATCATTATAAGTAGAAAATGAAACGATTCTAAATTACCGAGATATCCACATGACTTTCATTGGAATAGTGAAACAGTAAGTACAGCCTACATTTTAGTCTACAAGAACGGATCCCACCAGTATCAGGTGTTTTTCAATACCGATAGAAATAATCTCTCTGAAATAAAACTGACAAAGGGAGAGTTTTCATTTACACAACAAACTATGGATGAATTCCACTTCACTTTCGAAGGGACTTTGATTTCTCCAAAATTCCGTCGGACGGAAAACCAAATCAAAATTACGAGAATTGCATTCATATTCCATTCGAAGGCATCAGAATCTAGAGCAAGGATTTTATTGGTGATCTTGCAAGATAATTTAACAATAGTTACTACTTGATATCTTAACCAAGTATGTAAACTTCGAATATAGATAAATGATAATGACGAAACAATGACCCTTATGTGTTACGCGTATTGAGAATTGAGAATATTTCTTCACGGAAATTCAAACAATCATATATGTTACCCACATTCAATCGCTTGCAGAATGAAACGATCAATACTTTAATCCCTCAAGATTTGCCAGCACACCATTGAACATTTACTCGAAGTACATCTTTCGATGAAAATATCCAAGGATTCTTGCAATCAACTCAAATTTGAAGAATGCGTTAGCTTTTGTGCTCTCGTTGATTGTAGAAAAACCAATAACGATTCAAAATTCATTCAATCGCTTGCAGAATGAAACGATCAATACTTTAATCCCTCAAGATTTGCCAGCACACCATTGAACATTTACTCGAAGTACATCTTTCGATGAAAATATCCAAGGATTCTTGCAATCAACTCAAATTTGAAGAATGCGTTAGCTTTTGTACTTTCGTTGATTGTAGAAAAAACAATAACGATTCAAAATTTAACGGAGTGAAAATTCAGCACAATCAATTCAAGTGATACTGAAAACTTCGACGAAGTGATGATATATCTAAAATAAAAATATTCGGATAAATATGTGAAGCAGGTTTCGATAGACATAACATATAATCAATATACAGAGTTCAATTCAAGTGCAGCTCTGGTACACTTTTAACTTATTCTGGTTTAAACTTTTATTATCAACTGATTGAAACAAATTGATCGATAGTCCCAAAATAGTTATTTGAAGAACTCATACATTTGATAATTTAGTCATATCAGTAATTTTTCGGGTTGCAACTATGATGACATTTCATGACATTAAGTAAACCCACCTTGCCTTGAAGCTTCATTGTGACTTTACTGCACGAGGCTAAAAATACCATGTCAAATGGAAATTTAGAAAAAACAAGTGGAATTGAATCGAATACAAATTTAATGGAAAGAACGATACGCAAATTATCAACTATGGAGTCGCACCACTTTCAGAATCAAATTCCATTCATTACATGAAGACGAAAAATTCACGTATCCGAAAATTTTTCTGACCTTAAGGGGGGAGATGTCCTATGGACTCATACTACATCTTATAGCTCTATGGATTAGCTTACTTGTACATCTATAACCTATTTGTATATCTAGAGGTATACCCCCCGAAACTGCGCGTACCTGCGCCAGTAGAGTTTTCCGTATTTGAGTGCGGAGCTAAAGAAGCGAGGAGAGAGGAAATAGAAAAGAGGGGCGCCGAAAAGCGTCTAAGAGAAAAGGGTCCCTTGGCTTTTCAGGAGGACGCTCGGGACTATGCCTGTGTAATACAGTGTCTGTTGTGCCCTCAAGCTGGCCGGAGGCTCTGTCGGCCAGCATGTAGTCGTAATAAAGTATATCCACCGTTAATTTGCCTTACTCTTCCTGTCAATATCTTAGCTCCAGAGTCCAACCCCACCGAATAGGTGACATACATGTTCGACGCCGAACATGTATAATTTAGTAGATTATGCACTTCAGTTGCGTAATCGCGGGATTTCCATGACGAGGGCTGGAGTGATGGAAAGCCGCGATTACGCAACGAAGTACATACGCGTTTTTAAAGCCGCGGTGGCTATAAATGAATGTTTTGTAATCGCGTTCAGAATTTTCTACCAGGACATCAGAGGTTCTGCTTATATCTTGAAAAGTTTGCGCGCGAGGAGATATATGCTTTGCAGGCGTGATGACAGTGCATACAATATATCTGCATCGGGGCAAACAGCAAACTTGCGAAATTCAGCAAAGTTAAGCACATATAAGCCCGCAAGACTGCATAGCATCTCGTCGTCCCTCCTCTTGCGCTCGAGTCGCGCTTTCAAAAATGCTCGAGAGTAGCCAGGCTTGAGCGAGATGCACCACGCAGAAGCTGTGTGACACTCGAAAAATTGCGTGCGCGCAGCCTACGCATGAACACACTTGAAGTCAGGGCTTGTAAACCAAATACTAGCCAAGCATCACATGCTGCGTGATACAGGTGCATAACAGCCTGATGCAGTGCCTTTTAGGACTCGGCGCTACGGGTTGCACAGGTTCTCATACATAAGTGTAGTTGCTAAGTTGGTAGGGTATATTGACGAACGCCACCGATCGCCTCTGCGGGTGGTGAGCAAGCAAAACGTGGTGAATATATCTAGCCACTTGGCTCGGGGTGTCAACTCGTATTCACCCCATCTGTTGTACTGGGTGCACGTATTTATGTGCAATTGTGGCTCTCTCGATTGCGTGATCGAGGTGAGCAGCTTCTTTGTCTTGCAATGTTTACGCGAAAGCCTCAGACAGCGGGATTGGTAGCAGGCTCAAAAGCTGTGGGGATTGTCATGAGCTAACGCGATTTAACGCAGATGCCCCTTCGAACTTGCTTGGAACTGGATTATGGGAGCTTGAGGATTGGAGACTGCGATGAATGAGAATTTTACTGTGTTGCATCCCAACACTCACTTCAAGACAGTTAAGTAGAGTTTGACTCACAGCAAATGAAACCGAGGTTGTGTTCGACCCAAATCTTGTTCAGAAATATCAGCAAATGAGACAAAAAAAAAGTATGGTTTGAGTTTTACGTCTAGTTCCACCGGTAAGCCACATGGGCGTGGAGTCGAGGCACGCTCAACCAGCGCGTCAGCATATACTGCTAACTACCGAATTGTACCTCGGTGGGGAGGACCTACAGTTTTAGGTGGAATCCGAACCACCGAGACCACCGAAAAAAGGCACATGAGAAAAAATCTCAGTGGTGCCCTGACCGGGATTCGAACGTAGGACTCCTGCATGGGAGTCCGGTGACTTATCCACTGTGCCACGGCGGCCTCTAGCAAATGAGACACAGTATTGGAATCAGAATTTGAAATTCTTATTATCCATCCTCGGAGTCTGCTCAATCTCACGGTGGATGAATCATGAAAGACTTACGGCGATATAACTAATGATTCGAGGTTCATACTTTTCGAATCTAGCGGGTTCACTTTGGACCTCGTCACTTCCCTGTTTCGGAAGAATTCTCTGACATAGAAAATATTAATAATTAGTAGAAAAATTACATTGAACGTCTGAATTATAAAATTGAAAATCGTTCGTTTTTTCCTCTTGTTTCCAAAGTAGAAGCATTCAGGGACTTTATCCTCGTAGGAACTTTTTCCTTGGGTTACCAAAAATTTTTTACAATATTTTCAGATTTTATCATACGCCATATTGGAAATTATCACAAAATTGGTTTCCGGCCGTATCTACTGTAGTGGACAAGATAAGTCAGGGGGTGAATACAAATATATACGTTATAGAGTGGATTTACGTGGCATATCATTTGGATCACGGCTGCTCCCTCCGCCCCTATCAGTGACAGTTCACTGATTATCAGTGCACAATCACTGATTTGTGGGAGCGGTTTATGCTGATGGATCAGTGCGTATGCACGGATTCGTCAGTGGCACTCGCATACTTTATGAAGATGATCCATTCGCAAGATCTTCGACGCGCAGCTGATGCAGATGCAGTTTCACATTCTATTCGATTATTACAAATGTATATGATATATGGCAGAGGTTCATTCATAATAGTCATAACCTGACACAACTCCCAATCAGCGGCGCTGAATCAGCGTTGCCCCCATCTACCTCGACCTGCTGCTCTGGAGCTCTCCGTCGGCTATTCTTGTCCTTTATTTGCTTTTATATTTGCATTTATATTTGCTTTAGCAATGTTCCAACAAGAAAAGAGCACAACCCAAACCTTCAAGAAACTCCAAAATTCAATTTAAAAAAGTGATGGAAAATTGAGTTTTCCAAAGTGCTTCTCTAGAAAAATGAGCAAGCTAACATTCTCCAAACTACAACGTGGGTTATGGGTCACCATGAATTTCTGATTCGTGGACCGGATTGAATAGAGTTGTAAGACTCTTACTAACTCGATGAGAGTGATTTCATAAAATGAGCTTCCTTTTGATTCTCTCTCTGCCTGCGGAGAAGAGGCTTGCTGTGCTGGGGGTATCTTGAAGCAAATAAATATAAAGGACACGAAAAAGCAGCGGGTCAAGGCAGATGGGGGCAGCGCTGAATCAGCGCTGCTGATTGGGGGTTATGTCAAGTTATGGCTATTATAAACGGACAAAAGCTGTCACGGACCTCTGCTATACATGATATGCATTTGGAATGATCAAATAGAATCTCTCTCAGCACGAATCAGTCAGATTATCATTGATTCTATCAGTATTAAAAGCGTCACTGATTAAATCAGTAATGCTTTTTTTGTTCCAAAGGCCAGCTGATCATCAAATTCTCGAAAGTCATTACTACTGATTGAGTTAACTGACCGGATCAGTCCATATACACTGATTCATCAGTTATAATCGATCCTAAATCGATTAACTGATTATCAGTCCATATAGACTGAACCGGTCAGTTAGATCCTAGAGTACTGATTCGGCATAACTTCTTTTAAACTAGCATAAATACCCCGAGAATTTTACTGATGAATCAGTGACATTCGCGAAATAGTTGTCAATCAGTAAAGTTTGAATCAGTAATTACCGTATCGGTATCATCACGATAACCTACACGGAACGTGTTATGACCTTTCATTTCGACGGCGAGCTCCGAATTATACTCCGTTCAAATTTTCCCCCATGTATTTTATCATAATACACTTGGGAATGAATTTCCAGACGGTTCCGTTCACTTCTCTTTTTTATTTTGGAGGATAGAGGGCCGAAATGTCAGTTCCGTGCATTGTTACATTTGAGTCATTCTTCTTAATATCGCCAACTTTTGGGTCACAGGTCACGGATTCTTTTGTAACTTCGGGTACATGAATATCAAAGTGCTATACTGTAGAAAATATTTCTAAATATTTGAAAAATTTGACATTTTTGATCGAGTATGGTAGGCACTAGGAATCGTCTAATTAGTATGCCAACTGATCAGCGATGACTTTTTTTCAACTGAATCGATGGAATATTGTTCGATTTTTGTGTAGAAAATAGTTCTGAAACATCGAATTACCCAACGTGTTTGTTTATTAATTGCACAAAAACGGAACGGCTCACCCGTCTGTCCCTGCATAGTCGTCCTCTCCGCACCACAAATGACTTATTAGTTAATGACCTGTCCTGGTAGGAATAACTACCAAAAAATGTCAGCTAGCTCCCGGTCTATTATACATCATGAAAGAAGGTGGAAAGCACATCAGTTTTTAGGCCCCGAAAGTGATCCGTGCAAGTTTAGCGGCCTATTTTCGTTTTTAAAATTCGCAAAAAATACGATTTTTGCATTTTTCGATCGATTTTTGATATGACCTAATTAAAAAATATTACAAACACACATTTCGACGTAAAGAAAGCGGAACTTTTCGAGAAAAATACTCGCAGAATCAGAAAAGAATAATTTGACCTTGAATAGAGTAGTGTTTGAAAAAAAGGAATTTTTAGGGCCTCGGGGCCCCCTTCAGCTCAAATATAACATTTTCAAGAGAAATTGTCGAAAAGTGTCTTCAGTCGTACTTACGCATGGTTATCATCTTCATACAGTGAGTTGCGGTAGAGGATCACGATTAGGCTGAACATGTTTTCTGACGTATTTTTGTCATAGAAGATAAATAAAGTTCGCGTGACACTTGTCAATCAGTAAAGTTTGAATCAGTAAACCACATGTGAATCAGTAAAACATGCACAGATTTACTGATGAATCAGTCTATTTAGACTGATTCATTCAGTTAAAATTGATCCCACTTAACTGACCCGATCAGTGTATATGGACTGATTGTCAGTTAAATCTGATTGATTCATGCTGAGAGAGATGTGAAACTGCATCTGCATCAGTTGCCCGTCGAAGATATTGCGAATAGATCATCTAATATAAAATATGCGAGCGCCATTGACGAGATCAGCATAAATCGTTCCCACAAATCAGTGAGCTCTCAGGCTCTCACTGATAGGGGCGGAGAGAATGGATGTTGAACAGCAAAGTATACTGATTGACAACTTTCTGCACCAAAAATTTATCAGGACGGAAAGATTAGCTGATGAGAATGATCACTACGCAGGTGGTCGGTGATAAACAGTTGGTAAATATCATGAATGTACCGTATACTATAGGGCGCTTAATACTTCACTCAAAAAGGAACACCGCGGATCCATAACCTCTACCACAAACCTGATGGGGAAAACGATAGCAAGAAACAGAATGCACCATAACGCTCCGAAGCGCTCACAAAAATTTTTGAAAATGTGTCGATTGTTGTAAACAGCAGTAGAAACGGGATACTTATGTATACCGTCGGGCTAAAATAGTATATTTCCGTACTGAGCGCGGTAGCCCATTTTGGGCAATAGGACAGACTTGTCCTCCAGTGCCCAAAATGGGCTTGCAAGCGAAGTGCGGATATATTTTTTCATTACGAGAACCCTAAAATCCTATTTAAATGCGGCATTTTTAGGTTAGAGTAATGAAAATACTATTCATTTTTCTTCCTCCCGGCACCAAAGTACGTCCTTCCGTGCCTCATTTCGGTCGCGAAAGAGCGACTTTTGCTGCCGGACCAGCGCTCTCATCGGCTGTCGATTTTTGCCGCCTCTTGGGCTGCCGCTGCTCTCCACGTGCGTGCGATGCAACGGAAATGCATGCAAAACATACACAAGAGACATAACCTATAGGGGATATGTTTACCAGCGTTTATTGATAATGATAATATACACTGTAAAAAATGTTTATGTAAAATTACAAGTCTTAGAGAGAGTAATAGTTGGATACCGCGCTGGGACGTGTAAATTTACAAGCGGCTTGTAAATTTCATTTACCGGCTGACGGTAAATTCCAGACCTGAAGAAATCTTGTTCAACTGAAGCGTACGGGCTACTCAGAGGCTTTTTCTAATGAAATGGAGTCACGGAATGAAGCATCTTAATCCACGATGATTTTGAGAAGGGTAAAAAACCCGTGCGAGTCAAAAATTCATCGCTCGAAACATAAACACTCGACCGCGGAGGAGCTTTTTAGGTTAGTTGTGCGTGGGCCCAGCAGACCAAACTTAGATCCGCGCATGCTCGGTTGAGCTGAATTTTACAAGCCTGAGCGAGGGAATATTACAGAAAATTTTACCAGTCTGACAAGGAGGGTGCCAGGCCTTCGGATCACCAATCCTCCTGGAACTCTAGGATATGTTTTGTTATACCAAAACATGTAACAAACCACTCTTATAACTTGCCAATGCTCCCTAGAATCATCCTGAGTACCAGGGTCAATATCCCAGCAAATAGGCCTTTTCCAGGTGGATTGATGCATACATAGCTCTCCGTAAGCTGGCTATTCTACGGCGTGGGACTTTCTTTCAGACTAATAAGAATAGTTACATGAAATAGAGACTGAAAAGAACAAATTCCAGCCATGAAAGACTGGTATAGCTCATCTCAACCATGGATGAGGGAAGTTGAGGCTCAAAAAACTGGCAAAATTGAGTTTTTCATCAACGGAATGATGAGTCTGAGAGAATATAAGACTTTTCAATAAACATACATTAATGAATATGATTTACTCACATTCAAAGACCATCACTTCCCCAATTAGTATTGTCAAATAGCAGTTGTACTGTGTAAACTGCCAAGGCCAGCCAAAGAGAGTCACAACCGATAGCAGATCCTGCGACTGACCTGGAAAAATTTGACAAGAAAGTATCGTGCTCAACTCACACTCTGACTCTGCATATTCTACACTGATTTTACATGTTTCTATCCACAAGTTGATGGAAAAAATTCAATCTGAACTGATCTGAAATAGCTCTGTTGATACAAAGTTAACCTGATTTTGACCACGTTCAGAACAATGTCACAAGGAAAGTCTTGTTAAGCACCTCAAACTGAATACTTATCTGATAATTCCAAACTGCAGGGTGTCTGCCACGGACTGTCAGGATGGTTGTCGATGATTTTAGCGATGGAAAAGTGATCAAGTGCGAGTTTCTCTAAAGCTAAACAAGGAGTGAAAAAAATACGATACTTGTATGACTTTTGTCGTCTGCTCCTTAGCATGGCAAACTCTGCCGGTGCAACAGTTTCTCGCAGACCACCACCTGGCCTGATATTCATTAGTCTGCTTGAGAGAAATTCACAATTTACCATCCATCGTCGACAATTAAGCATCTTGAAGATCCGTGGCTGATTGCAGTTTGGGGTTTTCAGATGAGTACTTATTTTTAGGTGCTGTAGAATTTGCTTGTGATGTTGTTCTAAACGTGGTCAAAATCAGGTTAACTTTGTGTCAACAGAGCTATTTAAGATTAGTTCAGATTGAATTTTTTCAATCAACTTGTGGATAGAAACATGTAAAATCAGTGTAGAATATGCAGAGTCAGAGTGTGAGTTGAGCTCGATACTTTGTTGTCAAATTTTTACAGGTCAGTCGCAGGATCTGCTATTGGTTGTGACTTCCTTGGCTGGCCTTGGCAGTTTAGAGAGTGCAGCTGCTTTTTGACAACACTAATTGGGAAAGTGATGGTCTCTGAATGTGAGTGAATCATATTCGTTACCGTATGTTTATTGAAAAGTCTTATATCCTCCCAGACTCATCATTCCGTTGATGAAAAACTCAATTTTGCCAGTTTTTTGAGCCTCAACTTCCCTCATCCATGGTTGAGATGAGCTATACCAGTCTTATATAGCTGGAATTTGTTCTTTTCGGTCTCTATTCCATGTAACTATTCTTATTAGTCTGAAGGAAAGTCCCACGCCGTAGAATAGCCAGCTTATGGAGAGCTATGGATGCATCAATCCACCTGGAAAGGGCCTATTTGCTGGGATATTGACCCTGGGTCTCAGGATGATTCTAGGGAGCGTTGGCAAGTTATAAGAGTGGTTTGTTATATGTTTTGGTATAACAAAACATATCCTAGAGTTCCAGGAGGATTGGTGATCCGAAGGCGAAGGCCTGGCACCCTCCTTGTGAGACTGGTATCCAACTATTACCCCCTCTGAGACTAGTAAATTTACAAGCGTTTGTAAAGTTACAAGAAATGGGATGAAACTCACAACTCCCAGAGTTGTATTTTTACCAAGCTAGATGGTGAATTTCATTCAACATTTTTTACAGTATAATCGGACGGCCATTATCCCTCTGATGCAGAAATATCGCTGCCGAGAAAAAATTTATCATGGAATGATTGTAGAGCAGGATTTCTCATGCTCCGCGACACGAATGAAATAAATACGCAGTGACAAGAGTTTTGGGCCATGACGAGCCAAGAAACGCAAATACAACTCTGTAACAAGACCCATGCTGGTCATGATGATAATATTTAGCATCCATTCGAGTCCTTCAAAATACATTTCACTTTGTTATTTTCCTGCTTGCGTCCGCCCCGACCAGCAAAAGCTCGGATAACGCCTCGCTTTTGCAAGAGTCGGGCGGACGAGCATATCACATCAGAAGTCGCAGTGAGTGAAAGCTGTAAGGTCGTCTGGTTTACTGCCACCCTTTCAAAATTTCGTTCGAGCAACTGCAGAAGTGAGGTTAAATGCGGACTTTTGTATTAATTGATTAAATTTTCGACGTACTTTCCTGCCGCAAGTAAGAAGAATAGTATACAGCACACGGCAGAGAAGTGAGATGCCCGTGACCGTGTGATATCAATGCCTCGGCTTCGCCTCGGCATTATCATCACACAGTCACGGAAATCCAACTTCCTTGCCTAGTACAGTAATATACTATTAGTAGTGTTGAACAATGTGGCACCTGCATAGCTTCTCGTTGAAGAATGTCCTCAGGTGATGCTTTCGGGTCGTTTCAAACTATGTATAGAATAGGTAACCGATAATAGGACTGCACGCACTGGCTCCGAGTTGGCTCACGGGAAAACTCACAGGACCTTGGGTAGCGCGTCAATAAAACAATTGAGCGTGCTGACGGGGTGGTTCATCCAGGGCTGCATAGCTCACTTTCCCACGTTTCGACATTTCCAACCTGCTGCAGTGCAAATTCCACTGCGCCACGCGCATAGAGACCGAGCTATCCTCGCACGCTCGCTCTGATGGTTCCGGGAATAAAAGAATGACTGGCTATGCGCTGAAACACGTGTTGCCAATTGCTCACTTCAAATGAGGCTCTGGTATACACCTGAGCCTTGCGGTAAGGTCCTTTATTACCCTGCGATTAGTCTACCTTGCCTCAGCAGGTCCCCTGCAACCTGCAGCAAATAATGTGATCGCCACATGTTTACCAGATGTGCGGGCGGTAGAGACTGATTCCAGTTGAGATCAGACAGCCAAAAATTTGTGAGAGAACGAATCTGTCCCTACGCTCTGAGATATATGATTCTAGAAAGGAAATAACGGGGCTCGTACGATTTTGTTCCGTTGACAACCGCTTCCCTTCAAGTACATATATTCGATTTCCAAGTTTTCAAGGCCTATATAGCAATTTTCGCGGATTTTTATCCTTCAAAATTGGGCAACAGCCAGTGAATCGGCCAGTAGCTTTCTATATAATCCTATAGATCTCTACTCTTGTGTCGAAATGTATCATATTGACTTGAAAAAAATTGACATGGGGCGGTGATATATCACATATTTCCGAGAATCGATCATCAATGAAAAATAAGCAGAATTCAATTTTTTAGAAACATCATCTTCTTTTTTGGCTGAGGATTTAGGAGCACTCCGTCGATGAGATTGGTTCCATCGACGTATTATGATTGACGGCTGCTGTATAATTCATTTTGAGTTGGAAAAAATGTAACTCACGTGTAAAAGTCACGCATAGTAACTGGGATAGCTGCATTAGTTCGGGAATGCAAATTCCATCTTGTCATTCCTTGCCTTCAGTAACATAATGATATTTCTATAGCAAACTCCTGGGAAAATATTTGAAATTGATTGGGAGGATATATCTTGCAAACAATCAATTTCATCTATCATCCTATTATTGGCAAGAATGAGCAGGCAAGGAAAACTGCGTGAGGTTGGAGAGAATATCATTCATGTCATTCGATTTGCCAATCCTGAGAGAAACTAATCAGCTCGGATAAGGCAAGACATCAGTCCATACTATTAATTCTTGTGCTACATTTTTTAGAGACATTTTCGTTGAATATTTTCAAGATGGAGTCCGATGACGGAGAGCAGTTTGAAACGTGTTCATACGTGTAAGAGATATCAGTTTTCGGTTATTTTGTGAATGATTGGAACTCATTGAGCTCATCATTGAGAGTCTACAGAACTAATTGCATCACATTTTCACCATGTGGCTGAATTTTCGAGCCAGAATATAGGATGACTGAACGAGAACTTACTCAGCCACCCTAGTTACTATGTGTGAGTTGTACACATAAATAAACTATCCATCTCTCTTTCAACTCGAAATGGATTATAGAGCAGCCCTCAATTGTAAAAAGCAGATGGAATCAATTTCATCGTATTCATTGTAGGATAGAGTCCTCCCAAAAAAAATTAGCAGTCAAAAGAGATGATGTTTTTGAGAAATTAGGTTCTGTTTATTCTCCGTCGATGATCGATTTCTCACAATTTTTCTATACTTTCCTACTCCGTATCAATTATTTCCAGTCAATATGATGCATTAGACTACAAAAAGTGGAACCTGTAGGCATATCCCTAGAGCTGGTCGATCTATCAACTTCTAAAATCGCTATAGGGACCTTCAAAACTTAAAAACAGTTAACTTTGAAAGGAAGCAGATTTCGACTAAACGAAAAATAACTGTTAATTTATTTAATTAAATCAACGGTGATGGGTGGTTTGTGATTGAAAAGATATCTCTTTCACTATGAGACTTTTATTCAAAAATTGTACTTCGAAAGCACGTGGAAATCGTGTACTGAACGAGCCAGTAGGCTGTAGTGACAAGTAGTAGAAAGAGCCGCGGAGCGGACCCCTATATATATCCGCGGTGCCCTATCAAGCTAATGCATGCGTAAGTCATGCGTGTGCGGCGCGCTGCAGATCGTCACCTCAACACAGGAATCCCATACGAAACCCCGAAAAGCACGCGCGGCGCACGATATTTCCAACCTTTAACATGAGACTCTCATAAGAGATCCCTCAAACCGAGCGCGGCGCACCCGAATTCGAGCGTTTAACACGGGACTTCCATAAGAGCTGTCGCGGCACGACGGAGCATCATTCGAAAGCGCATGCGTCATCTATTTCAGAAACTAAGTCGCATGACGCAACATGATCTCATTTGACTCGATACATTTTTGATTCAAGATTCCAACACGCCCCCTCAAAAATTAATCGGGTCCGACTTCGTACATTGACTGACGAGTCAGTCTCGACTGGCTCCTCCCTATGCTCATAATGTAAACGAGTTCCAACGTGCCTTCGCTGTACCTTCTGGGGAATACATATGGCCCAACATTTGTTCGAGGATTGAGGGAAACCCAGGAAAAACCTCAATCAGACCATCTCGTAGCATAATTTGCTATGTTATATGCATATAATTATAATATTTATCAGTCATCAGATTCTCCTCTGAGGTTCATCTTTGTCCTCAGTTGCAAAAACCTTAGTGTGGGTAATGATTTTGTCATTGAATCTGCAACTTGATGATCTGTGGACATATAAACAAGTTTGATTAGATTTTTCTCTATCTGTTCACGAGAAAAATGATATTTTATGTCGATGTGCTTGGATCGTTTATGACATGTAGGATTATTTGCTATACTTATGCAGCCATTGTTATCCTCAAATATCACAATTGGCTCTAATATATTAATCTGTACAGTCATTGCCAACGATCTTAGCCACATCGCTTCTTTCACAGCTTCAAATAGTGCCATGTACTCAGCTTCGGTAGAAGAAGCAGCGACAGAATTCTGTTTCTTTGAGTTCCAACAAATTGTGCAACTTTCGAATAGTTGAAATGTATACCCTGTTGTGCTTATTCTGTCATCATCATTTCCTCCCCAATCAGAGTCTACATAACCACTGAGGAAATTTTTGAATTCATTCTTCTCATACGTCAATTTTAGATTGATTGAGCCTTTGAGATATCTTAGCACTCTTTTCAAATTTTGCCATAGCTCTTTATTACTTTTCTTAGAGTATCGACTCAGAAAATTTACTGCAAAGCTCAAGTCAGGCCTCGTACAAATCATGATGTACATTAGACACCCAATGAGATTTTGACATGGGGCATCATACTTCTCGTCAGAATTCAAACTTCGATAATCGAGTTTTGGAGGTAAAGGGGTAGCTACAGCTTTACAATCCATCATTCTGAATTTTTCAAGAATTGCTCTTATATAGGAACTTTGATCGAGTGTCAATGCGTTATTTCTCCTCTCTATTTTTATCCCGAGGAAAAGTTTAATTTCTTTCAAATCTGACATTCGGAATTCTTTCATCAAATAATTCTTGAAATGAGTCATAGTATCCAGTTTTTGAGTTATTATGATGATATCATCTACATATAGAATCACATATATGTTCTGAGTGATACTGCCTTTGTTTGAAATGTAGATGCAACGGTCTACTTTCGAGTTCTGGAATCCGATTTTCAAAAGTTTCTCCTCAAACGTCTCAAACCAACATCGAGCTCCTTGTTTCAAACCGTATAGAGCCTTATTTAACTTACAAACTTTATTCTTGTCACATCTGATTCCTTCTGGAACTTTCATATAAATTTCTTCCCTTAATATCCCATTTAGAAATGCAGTTTTTACATCCATATGATGGATGAGAAGATCGAACTGATTCGCGAAAGCTACTAAGAAACGAAAGCTTGAAATTCTAGCAACCGGTGCGAAAGTCTCGTTATAGTCTATCATATATTTTTGACTAAAACCACGAGCTACAAGACGAGCTTTATATTTGAATGGTTTTCCAAATTCATCATTCTTAATTGTGAATACCCATTTGCAGTCAACTATGTTCTTATCTTTTGGTCTTTCGACTATGGTCCATGTATTATTCAATTGCAGTGATTTGAGCTCATCATCTATGGCTTGTTGCCAGAGAGTTTTGTCATCTCTCTTTTCGATCTCAGCAAATGATGTGGGGATTTGACAGTTAATCGACATTGCACACAGAAGGTATTGATCAACTCTATCATCTTCTTCGTAACTCAACTTCGGCAAGTTTCTTATTCTATCACTCCGTCTATGCTCATTTGTCATTTCGTCATTATTAGATCTTTTATGCATATCTGTTTTAGATACAGATTTTTCAAAGTCTTCTT
Organism: Eretmocerus hayati; assembly: GCA_029851415.1. Lineage (NCBI taxonomy): Eukaryota > Metazoa > Arthropoda > Insecta > Hymenoptera > Aphelinidae > Eretmocerus > Eretmocerus hayati. The sequence goes on from CM056743.1 coordinate 113,623,277, forward strand.
CATCATTGGTTCCACAATTAGAGCTCTCCTCAGATCTTTGCTCTATCATTTCTGATTTCTCATTATCAGAATTTTGTGCTTCAATGGGATCTGATTGACTAGCATCAGATTTTTCTCTCATTCCCTGATCTGATTTCTCACTATCAGACTTCTGGTACTCTGCTGGTTTTGACATGCTTTCAGATGCACCAGTTTCATTATATGGGTTTCTAGATTGAAAACTTTCATGTCTATCGATTGGTCTGGATTTCATGAAATTTGTTTCATCAATGATAACATCGCGAACTACGAGGAATTTACGATCCTCACAATCCCATACTTTATATCCATTTGGTTCGTATCCGACCAAAATAGCTTTATTCGATTTCCGATCGAACTTACGCTTTCTGATTTTGTCATGCACGTATACAGTCGAACCAAATATCCGCAAGTACTTTAGCTTTGGCTTTTTACCGTGCCAAATTTCATACGGTGTCTTTTCAACTTTCAAAGATTTTGTGGGGCTTCTGTTGATTAGAAACGTAGCAGTCAAAACCGCTTCACCCCAGAATGTTTCATTCATTCCTGCACCGTGTATCATTGAGCGGGCTTTCTCCGTTACAGTCCTCACCATACGTTCCGCCACTCCATTTAACTGTGGGGTTCGAGGAACTGTTAGATGGTAGCTTATACCATTTTCTGCACAAAAGTTCTTCATTTCATTTGACAAATATTCTCTCCCATTATCGCAATATAGATTCACGATTTTTAAGTTGAAATGAGCTTCACTTTTTGCCACAAAGTCTTTAAAAACTGAGAAGACGTCTGATTTGAATTCTAGCAAATAAGTCACACAGTAATGTGTGTATTCATCAATGAACATGACAAAATAGTTCTTTCCATTTATCGTTTGAGGAGTGATAGGTCCAGCCACATCAGAATGGACCATGAATAATGGTCTGCTCACATAGCTTTTGTCTTTGGCCTTTTCAAAAGGTAATCTTGCTTGTTTTCCTTCTATACAAGCTTCACATAATTGTTCAAGAGGCGTTACATTCTGAATTTGATTTGTATCTCCAAACATTCGTTTATTCTTCAATTCTAAGAATTTTGATTTTCCAATATGGCCTAGACGCTGATGCCATAATTCATAACTATTATTCATGGTATGATAGGCTGCAATATTGATAGAGTTACGAGCTCTACTTCTCACCTTGAATTCTACACATGCAGATAGATTTTGTAATGGCTTACCTTTCATGATGATCTTACCACCATTTGTTACCTGAACTCCATCCTGTCCGAAGATGGTACTGAAGCCTTTCTCCTGCATTTTCTTGACAGACAGTAAGTTGTATGGGACCTCTGGGCTGTAGAGGACATCTTCGAGATAGCCACGGATTCCCAAATTGGTTGTCACGTGAATCCTTCCACGTTTGGTTGCATTGATAAATGTGCCAGTTTTGGCTACGCTGATCCTCAATGGTGGCTCATACAGCACAAACGAGTCGAATAATTCATCATTGTTGATTATATGGTCCGACGCTCCAGAATCCATCAGGAATGTTACCATGTCTCCATCATAGTTCTGTTGGGTATGAACTCCAGCCATGAAAGCGAAGCCTGCAGCCTGGGGTTGCTCAGTCAGCTCGACTGTTTGTAAAGTTGATCTTCTATCATTGTTGTAACTTTGCGATTTCTGGTAATAGTGGCAGTTCTTGATGACGTGGCCCTTTCTGCCACAATGATGACATTTAACGTTGGTTAACCATTTTGGTCTGGTTCGTCTCTTATTGTGACTCTTGAATTGATTACTGCTCCGTTTCCAATTTTTAGATCCATTCTTCTTGGGGTGAGGCTGTTCCACTGATTCAGCACTCAGAATTTTCATACAGGTGTCATTGGTGTTATTACGTATTTTTATTTCGTGGTCTATCAGCCTTTTCTTCACGAATGCTAGGGTGAGATCATCCAAACTTAATGTCTCGATCGCCGTGATAACTCCGTCATAAGATGATGGCAATGTTAAAAGTAGACGTGAAACCTTCCCTGTCTCCTTGAGTTCTCCACCCGCAGCCACGTATTCAGTAATTAAATCATCGAAAATTGCAAAGTGCTTCACCAATGAAGTGTCTCCTCGAAATTTCAAGCTAAGAATTCTCTTGTCGAGTGCCAGTTGTGTAGCTATACTTTTAATATCGTAGATCTCGTCTAACCTGGTAAAAACTTCCTTGGCAGAACCATCCACCTTCACAAACCCGAGCAATGAGTCCGCAAGGAATTCCGCGATGGTCGCCTTAGCCGTTTTATCCTTCTTTATCCACTCTTCAGATGGTTCGGCGGGCACCTCCTCGTCGATGACTTCCAGGACTCCGATCTCACTTAGTACCAATCGGACACGAAATTTCCAAATACTATACCGCTCTCCGTCGAACGGCTGGATCTTCCTTTTTATCTTCAAGTCCATAATTCCTTCCTTTTTTTTTTATTTATTTTTTTTTTTTATTTAGATATGAGTATGTTGTCAATCCTGAGTGTATAGACGGTCTCGCTGATGATGGGACGAGACCGGCTATTTATCACTATGAATCTTGAACACGGCACACACTGACTCTAATTTAGCAAAGTGATTCTGGGCCCATAACCTGTTAATTTATTTAATTAAATCAACGGTGATGGGTGGTTTGTGATTGAAAAGATATCTCTTTCACTATGAGACTTTTATTCAAAAATTGTACTTCGAAAGCACGTGGAAATCGTGTACTGAACGAGCCAGTAGGCTGTAGTGACAAGTAGTAGAAAGAGCCGCGGAGCGGACCCCTATATATATCCGCGGTGCCCTATCAAGCTAATGCATGCGTAAGTCATGCGTGTGCGGCGCGCTGCAGATCGTCACCTCAACACAGGAATCCCATACGAAACCCCGAAAAGCACGCGCGGCGCACGATATTTCCAACCTTTAACATGAGACTCTCATAAGAGATCCCTCAAACCGAGCGCGGCGCACCCGAATTCGAGCGTTTAACACGGGACTTCCATAAGAGCTGTCGCGGCACGACGGAGCATCATTCGAAAGCGCATGCGTCATCTATTTCAGAAACTAAGTCGCATGACGCAACATGATCTCATTTGACTCGATACATTTTTGATTCAAGATTCCAACAATAACTTATCTCGTCATTTTGTTCCGGGAATCTCATATACTTCAGGGTGGGATGGATTCATCTTTGGAGAACTTTTCGATGCCCCATCTTGAATGGAATCAGTCTAGAACTGTCGCAGAGCTTGAAGCCCTGTGTTTCGCCCTGTGTGGGTATCATTTTTCAAGCTATTAATTATCAAAACGTTGTAACTTTGGTTCAAGTGCATGAACCTGACTGTAGCAAGCACTGCAAGTAGTCAGTCCAAGGATCATCTCCTTGACCTATGTCCCTCGTCAATTCATCGAATGTCACTCGAACTTCCGAGTGAGATTTTTGATTTTTTCATCTTCTGACTTTCTTCGAGTAAGATGGACTCTCACGCGGAATCCGAGTGAAAAATCTCACTCGGATCAAAACAACTGAGATACATTGTTACTCTGGTTGTTTCTTGTGCTCGAGGTAGTTGATAATTTAATGATGGTTGTCTTTTGTAGATTGCTCGATCAATCTACAAAAGACAACCATCAGAAAAAAAAATTAATTTGACTTCATATTATCTGCCTCAATCGTAAGAGCAAAAACTGAGTCGAGTTTGAGTGAATATCGACTCTAGCTTGGCATACTAAATCACTCATGAAAATGTGGCCCAAATCTGACTCCTAACCTGAAGTCAAACTTTTGTAACACCTTTGACAAGAATTTGAAAGGGACTAGGTGGTTAACGAGGGCGAAGTGGACCTTGTTCGGTATCTCCCAGGAAGTACTTTTGGGGCTTCCTAACCCCAAACTATGAGGAAAGCAAAGATCTGTAGGTTCCAAAGTCACCTCTATTTTGTGTGGCATCCTAAAAAAAATCTCTTAAAAACGCTAAAAATCGGCGTATCTTCTATGCGCTCGCATCCTGACGCATCTCAATAGAGAGCTCTGAAATTTTTATATATCTTTCAAACTGTATCGATCGATGTAAAAGTATTCTTGTTATGACAACTTTTTATTTGGGACCCTAAAAAACATTCTTAAAAATTACACATTGATTTTTATCATTGTAAACGTTCGAGTAAACGTTTATAGAAACCCGTTTCAACGTATTTGCCAGGCCATTTTGCATCAGATACAGTTGTTTCCACTTATTCCCAAGTTATCGAAACCGGTAAAAGGCGTCAAAAACCGCTTTTGAAGCAAATTCTGAATCAGTAATTCGTATCTCCTACGCATACGCGTTGATTTACACTCTCGGGAGTATTTTTATCGAGAGCTGGTGTAATTTCCTTCAAAATGATCTTTCGAGGAGGTCAATTTGATGTAGTAGAACCCGAGATCTATAGCTGGTTCAAGAAAAGAAAAAATCCAGGGGATCAAATCCGTGAACCCGTGGCTCCTTCGGTGGCCCTAAAAAGTGCAAATTTTGAGTTGGAGTGTTTTACGGGCGTGAATATGTGTTTTTCATGTATTTATCGACGTAAAACTCGTATCCTTGGTCAGTTGTGTCCCCAACCTCCAAGATTTTTCGGTACGCTCAGAAAACTGACCCCAGAGTGTAGTGTCATTTTCAGCCTTCTTACAAACATTTGAGACGCATAATACGTGCATAGGTAGGTTCAAATCGGGTGTTTATTGAATTGAACGTTGTTTTTCCACGTACTTTGACAAGCTGAAAACGATGCCTGTGGTTTTGGAGCTCGGGGAAGCGTCGGGAGCGAGACATTGACTAGTTGATGCAGTTTCTCAAAATGAGATTAGAGAACGAGATCTATCAGTTCCTTCAGAAGAGAGCTCACTCCCAATTCATCCTAAAACCTCCAAACAATCGGCATCGTTTTCAGTTCAAATTGGATTCAAAATCAGAGGGAAAACATATTTCAATCCAATACACACCCAATTCAAACCTACCTATGCACGTATTATACATCTCAGATGTGTGTAACAAGGCTGAAAATGTCTCCACTTCGAGATCAGTTTTTTGAGCGTACCAAAAAATCTTGGAGGTTGGGGCCAAAACTGACCATGGATTAGGTTTCTACGTCGAAAAATACACGAGGAACACATATTTACGCCCGTAAAACACTCCAACTCAAAATTCGCACTTTTTAGGGCAACCGAAGGAGCCACGGGTTCACGGATTTGGTACTTTGCATTTTTTTCTTTTCTTGAACCAGCTAGATCTCGAGTTCTGCTACATCAAATTGACTTTCTCGAGTGGTAATTTCAAAGAAAATTACACCAGCTCTAGGTTAAAAACACTCTCGAGGGTGTAAATCAACGCGCATGCGCAGGAGATACGAATGACTGATACAAAATTTGCTTCAAAAGTGGTTTTTGACGCCTTTTACCGGTTTCCATAAATTGGGAGTAGACGGAAACACCTGTATCCGATGCAAAAAGACCTGGCAAACACATTGGAATGAATTCCTAACGTTTACCCGAACGTTTACAATGATAAACATCGATTTGTAATTTTTAGGAATTTTTCTAGTGGCCTAAATGAAAATTTGTCATAACAAGAATACTTCCTTATCGATCGATATAGTTTGAAAGATATACAGGAAGAAAATTCAGAGCATTTCGTTGAGATGCGTCAGAATGCGAGCGCATACAAGTTACGCTGGTTTTTAGTGTTTTTAAGAGAGTTTTTAGGGTGCCACACAAAAAAGAGGCGACTTTAGGGCCTACAGATCTTCGCCTCCCTCATAGTTTGGGGTTAGGAAGTGGAAAAAAATACTTCCGGGGAGATACCGAACAAGGTCTACTTCACCCTCCTTAACCACCTAGTCCCTTTGACTCGAATGGCCTGCTTACAAGTTTCGAATCGCATAAGAACCTTGTATTTGGATTAAGCGATCCAGTTGGCCTCTCAATAGGCATGAGCTAGATCTCTAGTTTCAAACAGTTCAGAAAAAAATGAAGAATGGAAAAAGGCGTTCCGTGACAGTATGCAGAGCTCACTCTCAATCCAAATACAAGGCCCTTATGCGATTCGAGTCATCTACAAGCAAGATCTTTAGCAAGAATGTTTGGAGTGAGAGGTTCAGGTTCGGTGATTAAATAGATATGAACAGAATATGTATTGATTGGATTCTCGCCCTCGTCACGAGTAAACGTAAGCCAATTAAGGGCATGTGGTAGCCGTGCAACACAGCCGTAAAGTTCCATTCACCACTTATGTGAAAATATTAATAGTACAAAACTTGAGATGAATTGTCTAGTTATTGTTATTGTCCGACTTATTCTCGACAACTCAACGCTCAGCCCGAATCATTAGATTATTGCAGAAAAGTGAGAACCACTGGGCGTCTGGTGCATCCTAACCTATAAATATTCACACATTTTTGTTTCAAGTATTCTCAAATTCTTTTGCGATTTGAGCTGAACAGTCGAAACATTCAAGTTAGTTGATAACAAGTGTTGCTCAACTCGTCGTTTAGCCCAAATCGCAAAAAAATTTGAGAATACTTGGACCAAAATTTAGCTTGCATGGCTACTGCATGCCCATAATAGGCACAGAGCTCCCAAAGGTTGAGTCGATTTAGGGAACTATGACATAGGTGCGCCAGCTATTACAGAAAACCGTATCTCTCCGAGCGTCTTATCGTGGCCGTTCTATATACACAAGATCACGGGCGGGCGTATCGCGCTCATGCTGAATGAATATTTTCCCTTCTCACCTCCTCATCTCTGTCGACTTGGGGAGAAAAAAATGGAAACACATGCATGGGAAAAATGATCACAAAGAAAAATATCAATTCCCCGCGGGAGGTATAGTCGAGCTTTAAGAGCTATCCAGATTTACAGCGGTGTTTACGTACTGTTTCTGCATAATACAAGCTCCTGCACAGAGTAAATATGATTATTAACTGGTTTTAGTCCGTTGGGTAATGTGGGTAATCCACCGCAGGGAGTTTCATGGATTTTGAGATCATCAATGAGAATTCTTCACGGCTTCCAAGGGAACAGTACTGATCAGATGGCGAATGCGCGATGATAGACTTTGATGAAGGCAAACGGATCCTCCAGAATTTCAGTTAAAGAGAACTCATGGAAAACAAGGAAGATGAGTATCATCTCCCAGGGATACGTCAATAGCAGCAGTTGAATGTGTAGAGGAATTGGGTAGTCAAGAGTTGCGAGAGATGATGTTGGTAACAAAAAGATTGTCACTCAAGTCGAAAAGCAGAAGACCAGAGCAGTGGGATGACCCGTACAATACGTCTGTGATAAACGATCTCAGATTGTTTGTATTCTCGACTGCTTCGATATCCGTGTGCTGGGCTTTTTTCCATTATCTGTTATTCTTTTCTCTAAGTTACCTTGCTCGCTCTTTTCCATCCCATTTGGTATTGGTGAGGTGTGAGAGAAATAGCGTACGATTTTCAATCGCTTGAAACTCTCCATCAGCAAAGGCTCCAAAATAAATCATCGATGTGTATCACTGTTTGACCACCAAGAACGAGAATTCAATCTGACCCATTTGTCTTCAGTATGGTAGACTCATTACTTACAAATTCGGATCCGGTAACTAAGTGTATGAGATGAAACGGATAGGACGCGTTTCTGCTGCCGTGAAGCGGCAACAAAGTGAGTTTGAGCCAAGCGCAGGGACGCTTAGAGCTCGGGCATCGCTGATCGCGGAGGGGTGGCGCAGGCTGTTACTCGGGTCGCCTGTAGAAGGGCTTGTGCCCTGGTCAAGTCCTTTAGAAGCGATTGACGAATCATGTTCAGCCAGTGGTAGGCTTCACAAAGAAAATTATTCATCATCGTACAGATTGAGTACTTTTTTCTATTAAGTGTATCAACCCCGAAATAGTCCAGCAACTTGATATCAACTCTCTAAAACTGTTGGAGTGAAATTTTGACTCAAAGCTTGGAGTGATTCTCGGAATGACCGAGAATGACTCATATTGGAGTGAAAATCTGACTCATAGGGAGTGAAACCACAGAAATATTACATTTGCTCGAAGCTTGAGTCAATATTCACTCCAAGAAGAGTGAAAATTGACTCCTCACATTGAGTGAAATAGATTTTTATAGGTTAGGGTATAATCCCAGAATGACTTGCGGGCCTTTTATGAAGAAAGTAGAAAACGTTTAAAGTGTTGATTCATGCTGCTCTATTCCGAGCTTCCCTCCGAAATACTTCTCGGATATATTTAAAAACTTGTATCGACCGTTCACAACCGTACATAGGCTTTCTTGACTGTAACTTATCAAAGTCACATTTGGTCTAATGGTTAAGACACTTGCCTGGCAATCAAGAGGGCGCGGGTTCAAATCCCCATCGAGCCGAACACAAATGCCAAAATTTACGTTGAACACATTTTTCATAGAATATTAATAATCATAATTACCAAGAAATCAGTTGAAATATGCGTGCACGCCGTGAATGAATTTTTTTATTGCAATATCTAGAATGTTAAAAAGTTTGGTTTTGAATAATTTGACTCAATCCTAAGAGTGATAATTGACTCACGTTGGAGTGAAATTTGACTCCAGCTTGGAGTGATGAATCACTCCAGTTCGGTGCGCACGAAACTGACTCATAGCTTTGAGTCAAATTTCACTCCCTTGGAGTGAAATTTCACTCCAACGGGTTTAGAGAGAATATTGGAGATTCCAGTGATGTACGTTCAAGAATTGACTTCTTTAACTTGACACAAGCTAGAACATAATGAGGTATTCTCAATACTAATCAAAATCAATGTAAATAACATTCTTAGACGATGGCTTTGTAATATATCATACATTTCAAAGTTCTTACACCCTTTTAACAATTATCGTAGTTTTGTGTCTTGTATACTCTATCAAAGCTACAAAGAATCAATATTCTCGGTCGTCCACATTCAATTACATTAATTGAGTTTCATTCATGTTGGCTGAATTTCAACCACGTGTTAGAATTTCGATTTGACCATGGTGGTTGAATTTCAACCACGCTTCCTTGTATTCAATGACTGTGACTGAAAATTTTGGTTTAAATTCATGCACGATTTTACACTGTAGGTCTTTCCAATCGAAAAAATTGAGTCGAATTCCAAATGACCACAAGGTATATTACGCAACTGTGAAGGCAAGTGGGCTGTCTACTCTCGGGTGTGGATTAATTATTGCTTCGATAATAGTACATCATATGGGCCGATGGGGAGGGGGGGGGGGTTGGCTGTTTTAAAGCCAGCAAGTCCATATTCCTCGACTGTAATGAAGGAAAAATGTCTCATTAGGGTGTCTAGCGAACCTGAAAACCCGTAAAACCTGGAAATAGCCTGGAAAACAATTCTGGGCCTGGAAAAACCTGGAAAACTTTCATAAAATTACGAGCAAAATGTTTCGGTTCATATACTATCCGGTTAGAAAAAAATCAAAAATTCAATTGGTCGCTCAGCGATAACCCATCCATCGCGAACGTTTCGAAAGACAGCTTGAGTCGCGCCACGGCATCGGCCACCGGGCGGCGCCCGTCAAACTCTCGAAGCTGATGAAGTGAAACGAGAATTCTTCAATTTTGTTATATCATAAAAGGTTCAGGATGCTGTAAAGGAATTTTCTATAGATAAAGGCCGTTTAGATACTTTCTTGTTGAAGTTATCACAAAAAGAAAAAGTTTCAAATGTTTTCCAAAAATTCGTCAAATTGGTTCTTTGTCTATTTCATGCGAACGCCGCAGTTGAGAGAAGCTTTTCTATTAATAAGGAGTTCCTTACCAAAATTATGAAAGAGGAGACTCTCGTTTCGTTATGGGCTATAAATGATCCCATCCGAGCTAAACGAGGCGTTAAAGAAATCCGAATCAACAGTAAGATGAGGAAAGTGTTTCTCAATTCTCATAGGAATAGAAAAATTGCTACTCTCTAAACCCGTTGGAGTGAAATTTCACTCCAAGGGAGTGAAATTTGACTCAAAGCTATGAGTCAGTTTCGTGCGCACCGAACTGGAGTGATTCATCACTCCAAGCTGGAGTCAAATTTCACTCCAACGTGAGTCAATTATCACTCTTAGAATTGAGTCAAATTATTCAAAACCAAACTCTTCAACATTCTAGATATTGCAATAAAAAAATTAATTCACGGCGTGCACGCATATTTCAACTGATTTCTTGGTAATTCTAATTATTATTATTCTATGAAAAACGTACTTAACGAGAATTTTCGCAGTTGTGTTCGACTCGACGGGGATTTGAACCCGCGCCCTCTTGATTGCCAGGCAATTGTCTTCACCATTAGACCAAATGTGACTTTGTCATGACACAGTCAAGAAAGCCTATGTACGGTTGTGAACGGTCGATACAAGTTTTTAAATATATCCGAGAAGTATTTCGGAGGTAAGCTCGGAATAGAGCAGCATGATTCAACACTTTAAACGTTTTCTACTTTCTTCATAAAAGTCCCGCAAGTCATTCTGGGATTATACCCTAACCTATAAAAATCTATTTCACTCAATGTGAGGAGTCAATTTTCACTCTTCTTGGAGTGAAAATTGACTCAAGCTTGGAGCGAATGTAATATTTCTGTGGTTTCACTCCCTATGAGTCAGATTTTCACTCCAATATGAGTCATTCTCGGTCATTCCGAGAATCACTCCAAGCTTTGAGTCAAAATTTCACTCCAACAGTTTTAGAGAGTATAGATCAGAAAAATGAGTCTAAAAAGAAAGAGACACGGTTAAGACAAAAAGCAACTGAGGAGATTAAAAATTTAGAGCTGGAAGAGAGGTGTATTCTCGAAGAAAAATATGAGAAGCTACGGCTTTTAGAAGAACAAAAGCAACAGTGGCAAAAACTTTCAAGTAAAAACATAGTTTGAGGAGCGAACTACATTGTTGCACGAGCTGTTCGGGCGATGAAGGATATGACCTTATGATTACTATTCTTAATAGGATTAGTTCATCATTTCCCCATGACTATTTGCTAACCATTATCCTTGCAAAATAAATTCTAATTTTGTATACGAATTGCACAATATTTTTCTACTATAAAATTTTGACCTGGAAAAATGACGTTTTTAAGCCTAGAAAACCTGGAAAAGACCTGAAATCCCCTCTTAGAATTTCGCTAGACACCCTGCTCATGTATCCCGAATCGGCCCGGCAAGCTAGGGACAAATGCTGTCTTTGGTATCAGTGCCACTGAACATCAAAATTTCTGCCACGAGCTGTGAGGAAAATTGACGTTTAGCCAAAAACACGTATCGATGAACGCACGGAAGTATGATGCTCATATGTATGGCGATCTTGGCGCGATTCTATCGAACATATCGATGCTGGGGAATAGAGATGAGGTCCGAGGCAGAGTCCCGTCGGGTATGCAGGCCTCGCTCCGGAGCTCTCTCCTGAATGTAAACCCTCGAATGGTTTCAAAAGAGTTTCGTCTCATGTTCGTCATCGCTTCATCGTCTCAAAACAGATCTTGCGTCATATTTTCCTGATTTTCTTGAAGGAATCATCCCTCAAGAATCAAATTTCATGACGCTTGATTCAGAATTTATCTGAGAAAGAAGAAAAAACAACGCGACCAGAGGTTTCATAACAAAATAAACATCGTTTACGTAGATGTATTGTACCATTTCAGGCATCTTCTCCCGTAGAACAGTCGATGGGCTGGGTGCCTGCGGATTGGATCAAAATCTGGGGTGTGGGGTGAAATCCCGTCACTTGAAGATGTTTACTTCGACTTTTCTTAGTGGCGAGCTCGTCACTTCAAATTCTCGTGAACAAATGAATCGCGTTAGAAAGGAGAGAGAGGACAAGTATGTCTTGAAGTTCTTCATGATTCGAACCCGCTTTCGAAACAGTAGTGAGCCACTCGAGGGGGCACCGCATATGAATTTCCCTATATTACGCCGCTAATCACCGATCTCAGAAAGTCGTTTACGGAGTTGAAATCTCTTTAAATCTATTGCACTCATTGTACAAGTTGCTCCCACGCCTTGCCTATATTGTATAATGTTATCAGTGCAGTGGGATCTTGCTCCATGCAAATGTTCATCAGATGGTTCATCTAACCTTGATTGAGTTGAAGAGGGATGTAGCTCACTAAATCTCACAATTTTTAGTTCCGTGACCAGAACAACTTCCATTGGTCAGTTGGCAAATCTCAATTTGCCATGTGCGATTTCAATTAGCTCTCAATGATCGGAATGCCAGAGAATATACAGTAAGTGTAATGCAGTGCAAAAAGAAGATACCTACCGGTCCCTGTTAAGTGGTAACAAGAAAGTCTGGAGTTGAAGCTAAGAAGGAGTTCTGCGGCCTGTATGTGACTACTGTCGTTTTTATCCACGAGCATTGTCATTGGAATTCTCGTAAAATAATCAGAGGATTTATTTGTGCTCGCAGCAGAAGCCAGTGTGTCGGTATTCTGAAGAGCTATTAAAGAGACACTAAAATCTCACCATCTCGCTCTGCTGTGTCAGGATGCTTCGCCTGCTTTTGCCTTCTACCGGCATTTGTCCGGTCATTTGTCTCTTCGGAAGCATTCAGAGAGCAGGCGCGGTAGTATTTCGCACCTCGCACCACTATTGCTGATTCTCATTCTCCAAAGAAATTAAGTAGCTTCAGCAAGAAGTTGGAAGTAGCCGTGCTTTATCAATACCTGTATGGACTAAGGCTATATTTTCATATCACTTTATGAATTCGATTGTAATAGCACACTCCTTTCTTAACATTTTTCATTTGAATAAATAATTAATCCCTCGCAGATCGTGTGAAGCACACGAGAACCAAGGACTGCTCGCACGAATCGGCTCTTTGCATGCTGTCTAAGAACGTTTGAGTAAAATTTTACACGAAACTCGAGTTAAAACGGCGCAACCAGGTTTCGAGTTATTGGTTGCACAATGCTGGAGTGAAAGAACCGCTCACTTCGAATAGAACTTTCACTTGATGATCGAATTGCTTATGATTCATAACATGCACGAAAGAACTTGATAGTTTATTAAACGTGGATGATAATTTGACTAGACCACCGAATAAAAACAATAAAACTGGAAGATGAAAAGTGTACTTGAGACTTCGTGCGTTTCAAATTTTTGCTGTCGCTCGTTTAAACCAGGTTGTGTCCACTGAAAAAAAAAATTGAACGATTTTGAAGAAAATTTTTCTGATTTGAATAAATATACTTTCATATCCTCCTAGGCAAACATTTATTCAAAATGAATGATCGCATTTTTTCGGAATGAATAAATATTTATCAAATCCGGAATAATATTTGATGAAATCTAATGATGATTTTATCGCAAGTAACTCATTTGAACGATTTGCGATGCTCAAATGAATAACTAATATTCGAAATGAATAAATATTCCTTCAGAACGATGAAATAAACTTCATTTCAAAGAAATATCCATTCCTATGAAATATCATAGATAACTAAAAGCAAAATCTATTTGACATGGTTTGTTAGCCAACCATGGAAAGATTATTCACATCAGATAAATATTTATTCAAATTACTCCTTCGAGTTGGGGGATCAATAATTATTACTATTATTAACAATTGTCGATAATTCCATTCTTATGTAGTTAAGATACTCGCTATTCATATCTAAGATAACAACGCACTTCATTATCATGACTTAATTGTATCGCTCGCACTGATATAGCATGTATATGTTATGCGACTTTCCGAGCCTTATATATCAATCGAGGACCTATTTGGCCGCTTGCGAGGAAGGGTTTCATGCCTCCTTGTTTAATGAAAAATTGAAATTAGAGCTTGAATTCCTATTACGAATCGACTAATCGAGGTCCGCCATTAAAATGGCGAGAAGATCTGTCGATTATCGTGAGAAATTTTTTGTTGGGACGATAATAAAGCTCGAAGAAATTCATTTCAGGAGATATAATATTTGATGCGCCACCTAGTGGCAAGAATCGGTCGAATACAGATCTTAAGAGTTTTAATAAATATCTCATCAAAATCATTAACAATTCCATAACTTATTCCCAATGGGTGAATAGCCAATGACCTTTATCAAACGAAAGTTTGACCAAGTTAGATGATTAGAGAGGATCCTTGAATTCATTTTCATTAATCCGATTAACATAAGATTCATCCGATTACTTTTGAATAAACTTTTATTCGGAATAAGTATGGAACTTCATTCATCCTAGAAGAATGGTACTTTATTGCAATCATTATCTCTTCAACACAACTTGATCGTAGAGAACTGCAATGAGCACATGATTTTCTGGGATCAAGCTGTGTAAAATATTGAATGAAATCTTAAATTAAAATTTATTCCAATGAAATATAATTCCTCCAATCGGATCAACTTGAGTACTGAATAGATTCATATCATTACTATGAATACACATTCATCTAAAAATATGAAACTTCATTCATTCAAAAAATCCGAGTCACGTGGCTCGGCAAGTCCGAGTCCTCAGAACGACATATTCTTAAGCGTAGATGAATCTGCCAAAGAATTCAGATGATATTCGTCTTATTTCAATATCCATGTATGAAATGAGTCTGTTGAGCCCATTAGGTGCGAAGAATGCAAGATCCCTCTACAATGTATAGTGGAGGCTTGATCTTTCGTTTTGAAAAGAAAGTTATTGATGTAGGGTTAGAACTCATTCGTCTCGAATTTATTTATGACCTGAGCAATCAGAGCGCTTTAGAAAAATGATTTCTGCACCATGGATGAAACTGACTCTTGAATCTAGTCATAATGATCTATTGTGAATAAAGGGTTGATATAACCGTGATTTGATCACGTGTTGAATTTTGTAAAATCCATATCATCAGAATGAGACTTTGGTTCTAGGAATTCATTGGACCAATCATAGAATTGGATAAATATTCATTTAAATCTTGTGCAATAGATGCAAGTGTTAATGTTTCCTCTGATTGAATACGTATTAATTGATTTTAATGAAATAACTCATCAAATATCAATGCAAATTTATTCAAGTTGATTTATTTGATTTGGAGAAATTGGATTATGAGAACCGATGGTTCAATTTCTTCAATTCGGAGGATGTATTTTCAGTTTGAATAAATATTCTTTCCCATTAAATACAATTTTTCTGATTCCGGTCATTTGATAGTTGAGTGCATTTCTATTATAAATATGAATAAATGATTATTTGAAAGTATGAAACCTCATTCATTCCTGGAAAATTAGTTTTTGAATCAGTTAAATCTTCTATGAATAAATATATCTATCGAATTTCAATAATTTTTTTTTCTCAGTGCATGCAGGATGTCGTTATGGCGCGCGCAACACAGTATAACAAGAGTCTCATTCCAACCCCAGTTCCAAACAATCGTACATTTTTTCGACAAAAGTGGTCCACCGTAACTATGAACGGATATGAATGAGAATTTGGACGATCTTTCTAAATGAGTCATAAGTAGTTAGAATGTAAAGTCGAGTTTCTTCTCGAGGAGTCGGCTGATACACTAAATATTCTTAAAATTAGAACCACGCCACTATATCCACATTGCAATGGAATGGTCAAATGACTGAATTTATCAATCTTCCAGTATCTCTCACAGCTCGTTTCATGAACCTAGGAAAATTGGGATATACACCTGTCGAGCTCTATTTTCATCGAGATTTTCATTTACCCTCAGAGTTGATTCACGGAGTACCACCGCACAGCGACCAAACCCCCATAACCGAGCACAGGCAAGAATTACAAAAGAGATTAGAAGGAGAGAGTACGCAACCTTGCCTAACACACTGTGAAAAATTTATAGTCAAAATCCCAAGCAGCACTTGGAATTCATCGACAATTACTGTAGTTGGAAATTCGATTCAGATAATGATTTTCAAGCACGTGGTTGAAGCGATATTTCAAGCACGTGGTTGGAATTAAGTCACATGCATCATCGACAGTCTCCATGTATTTCAGCATACATTAAATTTCATACCATCTCAAAATCTGTACATCCATTTTGGCACCCGATGGTCCCGCGGAAATCAACATTTAGCTATGTGATTCGATATTGTGGTATATCTTTGAACTGCACGGCAACCCCTCAAATCTTGCCCACAAATCTTGCCCAGACATCTGAGCCAATGACCAGGGTCTTAGTGATGCGGGTCACCGATTGATCGAATGAATCGCACATGGGTTGACTATGTGTAAATATAACACGGCCTACAACAAGTTTATGGATGTCTTCCAATTTTTCAATCACTGTCTCCACTAACATCCATAAACTTCCTCACTCAAGTATATAATTCATGTTGTAGGTCGTATTGCAGACGTTGGATCAGATTGAAGAAAAATTGTGTATCCATGAGTCAAATGATTTTCAACTCAATATCCTATACTATTTCGCTGACTGGGCACTGAATATTGAAGAAGTTGCCAGAGGTATTTCGATAGTTATCTAAGGTGTTCCATCAATGTTCCTTATATTCGAAAAATTATTGTCATCGTCAGTATTTTGCACGAGACGCGGGAAATCTAAGGAAGGGCACAGTAGCCTAGATTTTTTTTTCATTGTATATTTCAAAGTTCTGTCACCCTTTCACCCATAATTGTAGTAGTGTATCTTGTATATTCTATCAAAATTACAACAAATTAACATTATCGGTCATCCGAACTCAATTATATTTATTGAGTTCCATTCATGTTGGCTGAATTTCAACCACGTATTTGGAATGTCGATTCAACTACGGTGGTTGAATTTCAACTACGTTTTCTTGTGTTCAGCCACTGTGGCAGAAAATTCTGGTTGAAATTCATGCTCGTTTTTACAGTACAGTGAATCACAAACAGATCAGCGCGAGCAAAATTACTTTACGAGCTGAACACAAAGGTACAGGAGTTAGAGGCAGGAGAAAAAGTTTGGTCTTATTGTCCAAAAAGAGCGGTGGCCACAACACCGAAATAATGGTTGTCATATAGAAAGGACTATTTCAAGTCTTGAAGAGGATCATCAACGATGGTTTCAACATCCAGGAAACAGCAAAACACATCATGATCTGGATCGGCGATAGAGATCGGCTCGCACCTTACTTGATTTAAGACGAAAATCGCTTGACCTTGGATTTTGGCTGGTTTTCCATTCAACTGTTTCGGGGAATTCCGAGGCAAGGGTTGTGATATTCATGAAACATCTTTTATCGCAAACGCGAAGAGCAACACGCGTGAGCCCTTGAATGATAACACCGTCAGGGAACGTATACTTCGAAACCCTCAAAAGCAATTCGATGGAGAATCTTGGACGAGATACTGGGGTTGCTTTTGGAGCAAAAAATATTAATTCACACAACATGAGTTCTCCACACTGTAAACCTTCATCACGTCTCGGAACTTCGGTTAGAGCTGCGATAAGTCCTAATGATCCATCGTGATGTGACAAGGTTCCCCGTTGTAGAAATTAATTGACGAAGACGGCAATCGTTGGAGCGGGGGAGGGGGGATATTTCGCAACGTACCGTCAAATTGGGTAATTTTGGTATGATTTTGGTACTTTTTTATCTTGTTTGGCTCGGCATTTCAACGTAACTTGACAGAACTTATCTCAATTAGTGTTCAATCGAAAGCTCACAGTCTCAGCCTTCTATTGACGGACTACATGCACATTCCAATTTGATATTTCTAACCGGAGCTATTAACACTTTTGTGAGTGTACCAAAATTAGACACCAACCAGGTAACTTTGGTACTCTTACAAAACATTTTAGCCACCTCCATGTGAGTGAATCAATTTTCAATTGTTCAGTAGTCTTCTTCTCGGCTGTTTGGAAATTTTTATAACTTCATGGACCGTCGGTAGATTCACGATAATTCTGGAGAAACTTTCAACAAACAACCACAACCATTCACGCGGGAGCCACGTTGACTCTCCATATTATTTATGTGTGTGGAGCGTGGAGAACACGTTTCAGAGCGATAGAATCATAAGCTTGCTGAACGCAGCTCTGAAACTCATCTTTCAGGGTTGTACCCAAGAGGCACCCACGATACCGAAATCAACCAATTTGACGGTATATACAAATGGACATATCATTTCTACGATTGATTACTTTGTGTTTCATCATTTGGTTGCTCGTTTGCTTGTTCATTCACAAAGCAAAGTTAGTCTGCTCGTGTCTGTCACGGGGTCAAGAGTTGCATTTTCAAGTGAGTCAATATTCTTGGTCTATTGCGCTACAAGTTTGTGAAACAAAATATAAGTATTAATTATTTTTCATGTAAGCGCCCGACTTCGTGCTCTACTCCTCATTCGTGGTGATAGAATTTTGCGACAGTCTAGTTCTTCAGAGAAAACTGAAAAAGCGAGAAATACTCTCTGAACTGAGCATCGAAAACAATAAAAATTGAAATGATGGTGGCCAAATGAGCATCAGTAAAATGAACTAACAAGGAAAGGTCCAACCTTGCGGAACACGGATCTTGATGAAACTTTGAGAGTCATCTTGTTTTGGTGAGAAATGAAGGTATCTCAAAGGGTTTAATCCCATGGGCCTTCTATCTCGAGATACAGCTACAGAGATCAGCATTGTTAGTATACCTATATATACGACTTTTAAACATAGGCCTATATTGGCAATGCTGATCTCCATGGCTGTATCTCGGGATAGGGAGGCCCATTAGACGAAACCCGTCTGGGCACCTTCATTTCTCACCAAAACAAGATGATTCCCAAAGTTTCATCAAGATCCGTGATCCGCAAGGTTGGACCTCTCCTTGTAAGTAACGTGACAGTCCCAAGCGTAGCCTCCAGCTCGGGACAGAATTAATCACTTGGTAAGTGATGAATCCGACTTCAGCGCCAGTGCATCGTCATCTAGGGGATCATCTTAGTCATCGTGCGATTTCAATCATTGATGAATCACTGAGCATCCTGAGCTGTAGAAAATTCATACTTCTTACGGAAATCTGCTACAAAAATACCCCCAAATAATGAAAAAAATCGACCATATAGAAAATAAGCAAGTATATAGAAAAAAATCTCAATTTCTCTTCATAATCGCAAAATGGAAATCTTTGTCGAAGTTGTTGCTTGATTATTGATGGAAACGAAAACCTCTGAATCAAAGCCGCAATCGTGTGCCATACAGTACAAAAACAACAAGAAATAAAACCGAATTGAGCGGAAACAGCGGCAAAAGGTGACGTGGAATACACCCAATGTAAAATGTGTACGGAGAGCAAAATGCCATGAGTACATTTTGTATCTGCGCTGGAAATCTTTTGTCATGGTGAGTATGCTACAGAGCAATTCTTCGCTCTTTTCGTATTTTTTGCATTCTCCATTTTCATCCATCTCAGCCATGTATACGCCGGATAAGCAATAAGTTCCGAAATTATCAGCGATCAAAGTGTCGCAGAAAGGCGTCTTGTGTATATCCTCGCCGAAACTAATCGTTGAAAAATACTCCGACGAGACTAGCTTCGAATCGCAAGTTTCATATCGCGCATCGCGCTATCTTGTGGAATGCAACTTCTCTCGCGAGGCGTTACAAGAGCTTGCACAAAAGTGAATTCATCCGGAGCGCACGAAGTACGATACGGCTACTGCATCCGTGTGCTCTCGTCGTTTTTGTCCTCTCGGCTCGCGCACTTTCGTTTAATCTTACATCGAGCATTGTTGCTTGTGCAAACCCCAAGTGACGCTGGTGGTGTAAGCGGGCAATGTTTGCGATTGTACACCGATGCCGTGTCGCACGCCTACAATATACCGTACTCCGAATTCGCATCCACAAGGAGGGATGCAACGACAACGAGCAGAGATCGGTTACTGTAGAGCAAGCAAGAGGGACCGAACGGAGTGCAAGAGAGAAGCGCGAGATCAAAGAGATGCAGGACCTTGTGCGGGCAAGCGTGCGGAGAAACAAGTGCTACGTTTCGACAGGGCAGGGCTGCAACGTGCTTGGCGGCGAACAGATCGCCAACGTCGCGACGCGATGCTCGCGTCACGATGCTCACGCGCGGCTCGACACCCAAGACAAGTTGCCGCAGATTCTACAA
This sequence comes from Eretmocerus hayati, assembly GCA_029851415.1. Lineage (NCBI taxonomy): Eukaryota > Metazoa > Arthropoda > Insecta > Hymenoptera > Aphelinidae > Eretmocerus > Eretmocerus hayati. The sequence continues at coordinate 113,643,323 of CM056743.1, forward strand.
TTACTCACTAGCTCTCTGCAAACTCACTCGCCCCACGCCCCAATGGTCCCTCGTGATATGCATGTGCTCGTGGGATCGGTGTGACGCGCTTGCCGATCTTTCTCTTGCCAAAAAGTAAAACGCACCCTCCACCGAGCCATACTCACGACGCCGATTAGGTGGGCTCAACATAATATCCAGCCAGTTGTGGCCAGCTCTTTTCCACCATTCAATCAACCCATTTCTACTCACCTTCATCTTCAGACCAATGTTTTTCATCAATACTCAAGAGGATGTAGAAGCCAACTCTAGTTTACATCACAGATAACGCAGGCATAAACTTTTTCGAGAACATTCTACACGAAATATGCGCAGTCAATGGAAAAAGGAGTGCCAAATACACGAAGCTTATGATCACATCTATACCATCTCAAAAGAGTATTGACTTAAAACTGTAGACAGGATTTGGATACTGGCAAAGGACTTTTTCTCCAATTGTCGGTATCCAAATAGTGGCGACAATTCTCACTCATCTATCCTTCCTTCAAATGGTAGATCTCGTTAAAATCTCCCTACGCCTGGCGCAATTCAGGACTAAATACAACATGATTGTAAAGTACTCGACCAGCCGAGAAATTCTGAAAGTCCGACGCATTGTGAGTTTTGCAAAATTTTCACGAAGTTATTCGAGTCGATTTGAAAGTTTGCGTGGATGTTGAAAATTATCAGATTTTTGGGATCAGATGGATCAGGAAAGGAATCAGGGGGATCAGTCGCGCGAGGATCACATGGGATCAGCAGAGGGATCAGTTTGTTTTGCTGCCACACACGTGGTCTGGTCACGAGGTTATGTGTCGGTGCGTCAGTCTCAGTATTCGCAGCCCGAGGAGGCGGTTGTCGGATTTGGTGGCGGTGTAGATGGTGAATTGTGCGACTGCCGCGCTCTTTATCGTGTTCTTGGGCCTCGGGGTTGCACGAGCCCGTGTTGTTTGTGTTTCTTGCATAGCCGCGAGAGTGATTTTCTAGGAGTGCCGAGTGCGTTGGGGTGGATTTTTATTTTTGCCGCTCTCGTTCATCGTGCATCAGAGCGAAATAACATGTCCGGAACGGAAAGAAACCTCCGAAAAGAAATGTATGCTGCTTATGGAGGTTAGGTCTGCCGTCATATCATATTTCGATAAATTCTAATCATAGTTCTACGTTTTAACAAATCACAAAAACCTATAAACTTCATAATCTACATCGGGGGATGGCTTCATTATAATATATGAGGTATTAATATGAAACATCAACTTTGATGAGGTATTGTTGTTGACGTTCGAACGAACTTTTGTCGCCGGCGAACATGGGCTCTACAATTTACATGGGCGGAAAAAAGTCCAAATTTGCCGTCGGGATATAATCATTATTCGGAAAAGCAGGGAAGATCTCTTGTAATGATTATTAAAATCGATTAATAATCGACCAATAATCGATATTAAGTGTCTCAAGCCATGTCAGAAGCTTCAAAAATGTTGTAATTTGCATTGCATATTTGGCGAAACCGGCCGTTCTGATGGGTATTTTTTCTGTCCATGTAAATTGGAATCGTCCATCTTTCCGGCGACGGCTTCGCTCTGATTGATCGGTTTTCTTCCTGCCGACTCACTTTACCGTTCCGGCCAAACTTTTTCCGGATCCATGTAATTTTGCGCTGAAGTCGCCTCGCCTGCTGCACCAGAAAGCATTGCTGGTACAAATATGAATTTGAATTGTCTGTAGCTCAACCTTGGCTTTTTATTCTAGAGTGGGATAAAAGTGAAAATGAGTCTAAGTCGTAAGCTTAGTCTGAAATACGTGATGAGGAAAAAGATCTTTTCAAAATCGTACATTTTTGAGTTTATCTTGTGGTTTAGTCCAATCAGGACTAGAAATCGAAATTCTGGGAATACTACTTCGGTCGTCCACAAACCCGCTTTCATGCAGCATTTTTGGAGAAAAACGTCTCAAAGAGTGAGATGTAACGGTGTTTGGCCCGGGTTTTGGATGATTTCGGGGACGACCGAGATGTTTGGGTAAGGGTGGCAAAACTTCGACACTTTCTGTCGAGGCATGCAGCATATGGCCTATAGGACTGTCGTGCAGGTGACCAGGTTGCGGAGGTGGTACCACCGCCTTATAGCTCACTAATCCCCGTCTGCTTGTGCAAGTTTGACAGAAATTTGGATTTCTTTGCGCAGGCGTAAAAACGCCAGCTTGTTGCGGCTCAATCGCTCATGCTTGGAATACAACTGCACGTTTCCATGCATCGCACTCACAACTTTGGGGGCAGAATTGATAACAATCGAGATGCTCGGTCGGTTGGGCACAGGTCCACCAGAGAACAAATTCCTTGTGAATTAACATAATTCTCGACACAATAGCGACCTTCTGGAACGGATGCCGGCCCTATACCAGATCCCACATTCAGTCTCATTCGGTAAATGGGCTGATCCACTCAAATCCCAACGCAGTATCTGTGTAGAACTCGTTAGACACGAATTAAGCACCCGCTCGGGATCGTATCGACACCATTCCAGATGCTCGGTCATTTGGGCGCATGATTACGATAGATCCTTATTCCCCGTCAACTGACATGAACCTTGACACAAGAACCATCTGCCTTACGGATGCCTTGCTGAAAGTCGATGTGGTCCTCCAACGGTCCTCGACGAGTATCGATATGGTCCCATTTCGGGTCCTTGGAGAGTGTCGATCTAGTTCCATACCGGTCCTCGGCGAGTGTCGATCTGATCCCGTACTGGTCCTCGATGATTGTCGATGGGATTCCATACCGGTCCTCGGCGAGTGTCGACGGGGTCCTATGCTGGTCATCGCCGAGTATCGATCTCGTCCTGTACCGGACCTTGGACAGTGTGATTCTGATTCCGTACCGACACTCGTCGAGAACCGGTACGGGACCACATCGACACTCGCTGAGGACCGGTAGAGGACCACATCGACACTCGCCGAGGACCGGTATGGGACCCCATCGACACTCGCCAAGGACCGGTACGAGACCAGATCGTCACTCGCTGAGGATCGATAGAAGACCAGATCGACACTCGCCAAGGACCGGTACGGGACCAGATCGACACTCGCCGAGGACAGGTAGAGGACCACTTCGACACTCGCGGAGAACGGGTACGGGACCAGATCGCCACTCTCTGGGGACCCGTACGAAACCAGATCGACACTCGCCGAGGGCCGGTACGAGACCAGATCGACACTCGCCGAGGACCGGTACGCGACCAGATCGACACTCGCCAAGGACCGGTACGGGACCACATCGACACTCGCTGAGGACCGGTAGAGGACCACATCGACACTCGCCGAGGACCGGTATGGGACCCCATCGACACTCGCCAAGGACCGGTACGAGACCAGATCGTCACTCGCTGAGGATCGATAGAAGACCAGATCGACACTCGCCAAGGACCGGTACGGGACCAGATCGACACTCGCCGACGACCGGTAGAGGACCACTTCGATACTCACAGAGGACAAGTACGGGACCAGATCGCCACTCTCTGGGGACCCGTACGAGACCAGATTGACACTCGCCGACGGCCGGTACGAGACCAGATCGACACTCGCCGAGGACCGGTAGAGGACCACATCGACACTCGCTGAGGACTGGTATGAGATCCCATCGACACTCGCCAAGGACCGGTACGGGACCAGATCGACACTTGCCGAGGACCGGTAGAGGACCACTTCAACACTCGCCGAGGATGGGTACGGGACCAGATCGCAACTCTCTGGGGACCCGTATAGGACCAGATCGACACTCAGAGAGGACCGGTACAGGACCCCATCAACACTCACCGATGGCTGGAACTGGACCACATCTCGACTGAGACGACTGGGCCAATTCCTACCAAGAAAATCTTTTGGTATTTCCCCCCCCCCCCCCGGTGATTATGCGCCCAAATCACCGAGCATCTGGTATGGTGTCGATACGATCCCGAGCGGGTGCTTAATTCGTGTCTAACGAGTTCTACACAGATACTGCGTTAGGATTTGAGTGGATCAGCTCATTTACCGAAGGAAGTGGTTATTCGCACACCTCCCGTGTAGAGTCCGTGTAAAAAACCTCGGGAGTACGTGTAAAACGGACATTTTCCGTGCGCGTCCGTGTGGCTCTTTGACAAGAAGGAGAAGCGCTTGCAAGCTCAACGTCCGTTTCTGTCCGTTCGACTCGCCGTTTTTTTCCGTTTTGCCGCAATCACCCTCTCCAGCCCGCCCGTTTCGGTCCGTGAGATCTGGTCCGTTTTTGTCCGTGCGCTCGTCCGTTTTTTTTCGTTTTGCAAGAAATCCTCAGTTAAGCACGCCCGTTTCGGTCCGTGAGATCTGGTCCGTTTTTGTCCGTGCGCTTGTCCGTTTTTTTCCGTTTCGCAGGAAATACTCAGTCAAGCACGCCCGTTTCGGTCCGTGAGATCTAGTCCGTTTTTGTCCGTGCGCTCGTCCGTTTTTTTCCGTTTTGCAGGAAAAACTCAGTCAAGCCCGCCCGTTTCGGTCCGTGAGATCTGGTCCGTTTTTGTCCGTGCGCTCGTCCGTTTTTTTCCGTTTTGCAGGAAATACTCAGTCAAGCCCGCCCGTTTCGGTCCGTGAGATCTGGTCCGTTTTTGTCCCGTTCGCTTGTCCGTTTTTTTCCGTTTTGCCGCAATCACCCTCTGCAGCCCGCCCGTTTCGGTCCGTGAGATCTTGTCCGTTTTTGTCCGTGCGCTCGTCCGTTTTTTTCCGTTTTGCAGGAAATACTCAGTCAAGCACGCCCGTTTCGGTCCGTGAGATCTGGTCCGTTTTTGTCCGTGCGCTTGTCCGTTTTTTTCCGTTTTGCCGCAATCACCCTCTCCAGCCCGCCCGTTTCGGTCCGTGAGATCTGGTCCGTTTTTGTCCGTGCGCTTGTCCGTTTTTTTCCGTTTTGCAGGAAATACTCAGTCAAGCACGCCCGTTTGGGTCCGTGAGATCTGGTCCGTTTTTGTCCGTGCGCTCGTCCATTTTTTTCCGTTTTGCAGGAAATACTCAGTCAAGCACGCCCGTTTCGGTCCGTGAGATCTGGTCCGTTTTTGTCCGTGCGCTCGTCCGTTTTTTTCCGTTTCGCAAGAAAAAAAGTCAAGCACGTCCGTTTCTCGTCCATGCGGGCTTGTTCGTTCCCCCCGTTCTGGCCTTATCACACATATCGATAAACTGGGAGTCGCATGCAGTGTCTTCCGACCGCACTATTCCTTGCTTGTCACTCAAGCATATACAATAGATGATATCTGAAGTGAGTCAGCCCCCCCCCCCCTCATTCGCATAACCTGAGAGAACTTGAGAAGAACTTGAGAATACATCTCCCAAAAAATCTTGATGATTTGAAGTGTGAGACAAGTTGTCGAATCCCTGTCATCATCTCATTTGAATTCGTCTCCTCTCCGTTTGCGCGAATATCGGAGGAGAGTGTGGCCACGGGAGCCTTTTAACCTATAATATAGGCGTATTTTCATTCTCATTTCCCCCCGAGCTTCGAACGATTTGAGCTAACCGATGAGTGGACGAATTCAAAATAGATGATAACAAGTACTCTTCCTTTCGTCAACTAGCCTGAGTCGCAAGAGAATCGCACAAAAATAGGAACGATTTTCAGCTTGCACGGTGACCGCATCGCCTTATCTGCCGTAACCTTAGCAAGCTTAGAGTAGTGACATGCGGAGTTCCGCTTTCCATACGGAAAGTGAGAATACTAGAACCACTGCCCTCTGATGACCGAGCTCGCAACTGCCAATTATCTGATTCAGGGTTGACAAATGAAAGTATCGATTAGATAATGTACGAAGTGGAGTTCGATACATCTAGGTCTATCTCGACTCAGTTCCATGAATGTTTGCCGTATTTTTGCAAGTACACCCTGTATATTGCATGGGAAGTTGGGGGGGCTTTTGGTATCGTCATATAAAGATGTCGAAGTCAGATCAATTTTGAGCCCCAAAATGAGCTGATTCGATCTGCAGGCACATTTTCGCAGCCAGACTCGCCTTAGACCTACCACTCTATGATTCCAGTTTATGCATGGTAAGGTGGACGAAAGAGTACTGCAAAGAATTCCACAGGGTATTCGTTCGAGGAGATGTGGGTTCAGTTCAAAATGAACTAACGATCTCCGAGAAGCAGTACAACGTGAGTAATGAGAGGGAGCTGAAAAAAATAATGATCCAAGAAAAGCTATCAGATCTCACTGACATTATCAGTGTTTGTAACTCCAAGGAGTTCGATCTACGATATTCCACAATCCAAGAAATCCTATTTTATTGGGCTCAAAAAACGCCAGTGCTTATCGAAGCTCGAGATGAAGAGGTAGACCTGTCTCATGTCACAACGAGATTCACTACATTAAACCTTCACCTGCAATTGAGTGGCCGTAGCTGGGATGTGCCGAAGAAGAGGAGAGAGATAGGCAATCTCCTGAAGCAAGCGGAGGAATTCGCTGATGATGATGGTTTAGATGCTAAACTAGCGGTTCTGGAGGACTTGTGGCTCAGCTGGGTCGCAAACAAATATCCCCATATTACTTTAAGAAATGGTGACGAAGTCAGAGCCTTTGAGGACCATAGTATCGAGGGACTGAGGATGCCGAAGAGTCCAAAAAGACGAGGCAGGCCAAAGGGAGCTCTGAAAACTAACGTAAAATATGAAGCATCAAAAAGAGGAGTGAGAACGCGATGAAGAGCTTGATTTCCCCGGCTCCAAAATTTCCCACTTCGAACATTTTTTCATCCTCTAACATTGTAATCTTGTGATATTGTTTATTCTTGTTGTTCTAGTCAAGTCTTGAGATCAGGTAATCAGGTCTCCGATAAACAGGTTGAATGTGTGAATAGTACGTCTTGAGGAATTCGTTGATGTTTTTAATACTCATAATTATAGTCGATATGACAGTTTTTGTTTTCTAAGTGTACCGAGATGTGACTACCTCACGTGTAATAACGAGATGGCAATGAATGATTCTGCAATGTTATAAGTTAGAATAAATACTACTTCAAGAAGGCATGTCCTTCGAAATTGATACCGTCATTATGTTTATAGTTGAACTCAGCGCTTGATTTGTATATGTGCATCGCAAGGAACCATCGTGGTCCCGATAAATGGGCTTTGGATCATATGTATCTTCACCAATGTGTTGCTAATTCTGAAGACGAGTTGAAGGATTAAACGAGCTTTTGAACACCAAATTTGGCTTTTACCTCTTGAAGATAACTGTACCACATCTAGAATGAGTGTAACCTTGGAACGTCACGATGCAATCTAGGAGCTATTGAAATATGATGATACTTATGCTCACTCCCACCCTAAAAACTCGATTGACTTGAATCTCGGCCAGGCTTCTATGGAATTATCACATAGTGATACAGTCTTGGCGGAGACATAAGCTATGAGGAAATTCAAAAATCAATTTTCGGGCTAAATTTTAGCATAGGTATGGTAATCGGGAACAGATTGAGGGTCACTGTTCGTCGAAACAGGCGAATAGGCAGACAATACACGTAGATGGGCAGAAAAGATCAGATTCGGGAAGAACAGCCTGACTTGGATCTGAACTCTTTCGGGGGTTATTTTCCCCTTGACAGAAGGGACGAGCGACGCGCACGAGAGTAACAACTGGCTCTGAATGCGGTTCCATGACGCATCCTTTCCATTAGCATGTATTTTCTGTGGAACGGGAAAGAACGGACGGGGCTTGACTGAGTATTTCTTGCAAGATGGACGAGCGCAAGAACAGGAACGGGCGGCCTGGGAAGGGTGATTGCGGCAAAACGGAAAAAAAGGACGAGGGCACGGACAGAGACAGACCAGACCTCACGGACCGAAACGTGCGTGCTTGACTGAGTATTTCCTGCAAAACGGAAAAAAACGGACGAGCGCACGGACAAAAACGGACAAAGTCTCACGGACCGAAACGGGCGTGTTTGACTGAGTATTTCTTGCAAAACGGAAAAAAACGGACGAGTGCACGGACAAAAACGGACCAGATCTCACGGACCGAAACGGGCGGGCTGGAGAGGGTGATTGCGGCAAAACGGAAAAAAAACGGACAAGCGCACGGACAAAAACGGACCAGATCTCACGGACCGAAACGGGCGTGCTTAACTGAGGATTTCTTGCAAAACGGAAAAAAACGGACGAGCGCACGGACAAAAACGGACCAGATCTCACGGACCGAAACGGGCGGGCTGGAGAGGGTGATTGCGGCAAAACGGAAAAAAACGGACAAGCGCACGGACAAAAACGGACCAGATCTCACGGACCGAAACGGGCGTGCTTGACTGAGTATTTCCTGCGAAACGGAAAAAAACGGACGACCGCACGGACAAAAACGGACCAGATCTCACGGACCGAAACGGGCGTGCTTGACTGAGTATTTCCTGCGAAACGAAAAAAAACGGACGAGCGCACGGACAAAAACGGACCAGATCTCACGGACCAAAACGGGCGGGCTGGAGAGGGTGATTGCGGCAAAACGGAAAAAAACGGCGAGTCGAACGGACAGAAACGGACGTTGAGCTTGCAAGCTCTTCTCCTTCATGTCAAAGAGCCACACGGACGCGCACGGAAAATGTCCGTTTTACACGTACTCCCGAGGTTTTTTACACGGACTCTACACGGGAGGTGTGCGAATAACCACTTCCTTTACCGAATGAGACTGAATGCGGGATCTGGTATAGGGCTGGCATCCGTTCCAGAAGGTTGCTATTGTGTCGAGAATCACGTCAATCCACAAGGAATTTATTCTCTGGTGAATCTGCACCAAAGCGACCGAACATCTCGACTATCGTCGATTTTGTCCTCAAAGTTGTGAGTGTGATGCAATGGAACGTGCAGTTGTATTCCAAGCATGAGCGATTGAGCCGCAATAAGCTGGCGTTTTTACGCCTGCGCGAAGAAATTCAAACTTATGAAGGTTTTGACGTGGCTTGACACAGTCAATATCGACTATTGGTTGATCTTTATCAAATTTTGACTTTTTCCCGACCACGTGATTTGTAGAACCCATGTTTGCCGGTGACGAAAGTTTGTTCGAACGTCAACAACAATACCTCATCAAAGTTGATATTTCATATTAACACCTCATATATTATAATAAAGCCAGACCTAACCTCCACAAGTAGCAGCATACATTTCTTTTCGGAGGTTTCTTCCCGTTCCGGACATGTTATTTCGCCCTGATGCACGATGAACGAGAGCGGCAAAATTAAAAATCCACCCCAACGCACTCGGCACTCCTAGAAAATCACTCTCGCGGCTATGCAAGAAACACAAACAGCACGGGCCCCTTCCACCCCGAGGCCCAGGAACATGATAAAGAGCACGACAGTCGCAAAATTCACCATCTACACCGCCACCAAATCCGACAACCGCCTCCTCGGTCTGCGAATACTGAGACTGACGCACCGACACATAACCTCGTGACCAGACCACGTGTGTGGCAGCAAAACAAACTGATCCCTCTGCTGATCCCATGTGATTCTCGCGCGACTGATCCCTCTGATTCCTTTCCTGATCCATCTGATCCCAAAAATCTGATAATTTTCAACATCCACGCAAATTTTCAAATCGACTCGAATAACTTTGGAAAAATTTTGCAAAACTCACAACGCGTCGGACTTTTGAAATTTCCCGGCTGGTCGAGTACTTTACAATCATGTTGTATGTGTATAGTTCATGTAAAAATCGTGTGAAAATTAATATCGGCCTGATTTATCCTGATGCGATTAGAATGGATCTTTCAGATAATATCTAAATTTTACCGAAACCTGTAGAGACTGCCTCGATCAGCTGATCACGGTCATGCGAAGTAGAGGCCCCGCCGGGGGCCTCGCACGCGTTTTTTAACACGTTCGCTGCGGCGAGGCCCACTGGTGGACCCTTCGGGTCTTACCCCCAGTGCTGAGAATTTCGGTCTTATGGGAAATAACATTGGCCGGGGCCCACCGGTGGGCCCCGCCGCACCTGGGGATAGATCACCGACTTCAGCCTCCGCAGCGAACGTGTTAATCATGCGGGGATGCCGAGGGGGACGCGGTAAATCGTCAATTGATGCGGAGATGCGGGAGTAGATAACAGACATTAAAAATACGATGAGGACCTGTAGATCCCTCTTTTCATAGCCGAATGAGTCCATTCTCCTGATTTGTTGACATCGCTCAGCATATTAGCTAATTGGTGCTACGTGTGATTAGAAGATCATGAAGAATTGAAAGAATTGACAAATACAATACAGTAGATATCCTCATCAAATTATAGGTTAACTGCGACATCACTACTTATATTATTGCTCTCCAAAATTCACAGTGAGGTTTCTACACATATACTGAAGCAATAACAAGAATCCAAAATTATGATAGTTTTCCCCAAGGATTTGATGGAACACGTGAGAGTGATGAAAAATTAAATCAGATTCCAATGGTTTCGACATCGGCGGGCTTTGCAACAGTAAACTCTCTGTATTTTGATAGAAATGATGAAGTTAGCCCACAGTGGTGATGGAATTGGAGCGTACTTCCTCCATGGCAATTTCCGCATTAAGTCAGCGCACCATCTAGTCAAGTGCTGAGTATGTAGGCTATTTCGGTTTACTCATACCTTAGTTATCTCTCAATGAACTTAGATATCGGCAATTTGACATAGTCCAAACACTCAGCAAGTAAGTGGATGGTACATTGACTCGACGCGAATCTTGATATGTAACAAGTATTCTCCAATTCCTTCACCACCGTGGGTTTACTCCATCATTGCTATCAGACTACAGAGAGTTCGCTGGTGCTAAGCGAGTGCTACAATTTCCAGTGAAGTTTTGGTAGATTCTGGTTGTAATTATTTTGAAAAGCTCATGCTTATATTAAAAATTTGCAGGTTTAGGTTGATACCATAGAAGGGAATAATTACAGAGTGCACACAAATTATGAGACGCTTCCAGCATCAGGAAGTTATCAATTGTCTTGTCAGCATGATATTAATGTTTTTGTGGAATCAAAAGTGTGCCAAATATTCTCAGCAGAATAAAATCCGCTCCATCTCAATTAACTGCACTATAGAGCTAGTGAGCTCACCTCACACATTTGTCTGTGCCTTCTCAGACAGACGGAACATGATTTTCAGGTATATATATGTGTCTTCTCCAAACATAAACCATACCAATATTATAATAATTAAACGCCCAGCTGAAATTTATCCGTCCACATTCCACGTATTAGGTCGCCTGTGCTGAAGGGGTGAAACGTGATGAGTGGGTGGATGGGTCATGGCTGGGTCATGGGTGGGTGGGTGAATGAGTTAGTGGTCAGGTGGGTGGATGGATGGATCGATGGATGAATGAATGCATAAGAAATGAGGAACGAGTTAGGAACGAGTTATGAAGAATAAGTCATGAGGAGTGAGTTATGAGGAACGAGTTATGAGGAATGAGTCATGAGTTACAAGGAACGAGTTATGGGAGACGTCGTGTGAGGAACGAGTTTTGCGGAATGAGTCATGAGGAACGAGTTATCAGGGACGAGTTATGAGAAACGAATCATGAGGAGTGAGTTATGAGAAACGTCGCACGAGGAACGAGGTGTAAGAAACGAGGTATGGAAATAGGAATAAAAATGCTGGAATCCCGTCCAACTTGTTAGGTCTAATTCAGTGTACTTAGTTCGGTCTAATTCAGTGTAGTTCGTTTTAGTGCGGTACGGTTGGGTTTCATTTGGTCCTACTCGGTCTGATTCTCGGTTTGATAAGGAATCTAGTTGTCATAGTTGCTCATTTGTATGAAGAAGTTCCACACGAGTTAGCAAGCGTTCAATGGGGAAAAGAATTCTGTTCGTTCGACAAAGCCAAATGTCATTCTCATTACTTGGGAATGAGATTCAGAAATTCTTAAACGATATACATAATGCACTTCTGAGGCACAAAAGGTGCTTGGCACAAGATTGGTTGCATGAAATTTGAAGCATACAGGTTTGCCGTGCCTGAACCATGTACGTTTACACCCAGCTCACCAGGTATAAATTCATAGTAACAAAATGAAAGTAGAGAATAAGTAAACAATTTTCTTCTGTCTTTTAAAAGTATGTAAACGACAGAGGAAACAATTTGGCTCTAATTAAGAGGAGATTCATTTTTGTATCAGATTGATTTATATGGATGAGCAACTTACAATCAGATTTTTGCTATATAACCTATGAGATGCCGATTAATCAGAAAAAAATTCTCGAGACAGAAAAAGTAGTCACCCGTAAATTTGCGACAAAAGTCTTTGGTTCCAAGAACTCATTCATGGTGTTCTCATTTCACGTGGTCTTGAATTCCACGTTCCTAATCATAGCCAAAACTGCTGTGGCACGGTTTACTTGGGTGATTTTGGCCACTTGGGAGCTTCTAATCAGATTCTTGTTATGGTTTTGTGATCGTACATACACTGCCGGTCAAAAGTTCCAGGACGGCCAACAATTTTTTTCCAATTTTGTGAGTAGAACTACTAAGTTCTACTTGACCGAAGAAGACTTTATCAGGGCTCATTTTGAAGGTCTTTCCACGTACTTTGAGATATCATTATTCATTTTCATCGTTACGAATCTAGATCTTCCCTATTTGAGCTTGAAAAAGTGCCAATTTCGATGATTTTGGGAAGAATCTCCTGGCTCCGGTAGCTCAAAGATACAGGAATATTGTGGAACGTATCCAAGATGACTTGAAAGTCTAAGTCTAGAGCCTTGAAATCCGTCTTCTAAGATCCTTCTACGTTACTTCTACTCCGAGCTATGACATTTTCTGTGAAGAAAGAATTTTGCCAAAACTAACTCCTGAGTTCGAAAAAGATAGAGAAATGCATGTTAAGGAGAATATAATATATCTGTAAGACTCTACTAAGAAAGAAAATTCTCGTACTCGCTTGATGTCGATAGAGATTAATGAGACTCTCATTATTTGTATTGACACAAATGCGTCCGTCTGAAACTCCTTCGGTCTTCTATTAACATCATCCGCAAACGGGTTCATCAGTATAGATCATCACTTATTGGAGTGCGTTCCAGGAAATATGAGTCGGTATCATCGATGAGTCTCGTCCAAAGATACAATTTGAATATAAGGTTCTCTGCGTTTGGTTCCAAATTTGCCCTAGGCTTCGACGGATATCTTCTCTATCGATGAAATCAATTTGGTCGACATGTTATGCGGCGTAATTCCTTCGTTTCATCACCGTGTTCGCACCAGAAGCGCTCACTCGCTGCGCGCTGGCAACGAATGATAAACCAAATTGATATTCACCAGTGGGAGGTAGTGCATCGGGCCCGAGTGCTCGGCATGAGCACTATTTCAACAGGTAATCAATTATCAGTAGTTTTCTGGGCTTCCGGTTCGTTTAAAAGCGCTGCACGCAACTGTATACGTTAGGTTGACCAGTTATCCCTGATGCCTGGGTATATAGCAGCAAGCTTGCCAGTGCACTTGAGATTTTTTAACCCATTTAGTGCTTTAATGAAAACGCTGTCCATGCCAACTCTGCTGGTGCTCATAATTTGCCCGCGCGGCGTAAGTCGTGAGCAATTGGAACAGCGGGTGGTGTCTTCGCCACTCGATGCAGGGCGCTGACAGATTTATGGCCTCTGATTTTTCTCCTTTACTCTTTACCTCGCGAAATCGGTGGCCTTGCTGCAGAAAACGTTGCAAAAGTCTCGGCAAAAGCTCTGCGCGACCAACTGAACCGGTACGATGTTGAAGCACGTACATATAATATATGCTGCTTCTGGTAATAAATGGCCTTGGGCAACAGTGTATGACTTTTTGCAATAGCGGCGCGTAGAGCAGTGGCTGCAAACGTTGATCGTAAATCCAACGCACGCAACTGGAGCTGCGTTGATTGCCATTTCAACTATTTGTTTTACCCTTGCAGTTCTCCACACATACAGGCCTCGATACACTCGGTCGATTATACCGTTTCAATTCGAAAAGAACTCATGGCCACTGTAGGAATGGAAACTCGCATACATCATCCATTTCATTAATGATGATGAGTATAAAAATTTACCCTCCCCACGACAGACCATATGTATACAGTGAAAAGTATGCATGATTCCAAAGCATCCTCATCAAATGAAAGGAATGACCTCTAGAACTATTCATTTTCCATTCTGCCAACACGTTGGCTGCTGCGCACACCTTGCTTCAAGTTGCGATTAGTGCCAGTAAACTGACACCAAAATCCACCTATGCAGTGTTTTTCACGAGATCCTACACAGTAAGGATTCGTTTTGACCTAAATCGTACCGGTTCACGCCTCAAAATGGCGAATAAAATCATCTTTCCCGTGTATAAGTATATATGGAGACCCATTTCTGAAAATTTGAGATCTGGCTATTTTTCCTCATTAATCTTTTTATAATTCAAAAACTGTGCGTTTTATCGAAAAACGTATGGAGAAATTTTTTGTAGAGCTTTCAAAGATCTAAAAAATCATGCTCCGGAAGATTCTCAAACGGCGCGTCTACTTCGAGTCGTGAGGCGTCTTTATTACAAGTTTCATGGATTTCGAAATATTTCTATGAGACATCACGTCTCAAATTTCATATTCTCAATATACTATGGAATGCTGGAAGATTCTCTTGAATTGTATCAAGCAGAATCTCGATAACTAATGGAGAAAAGTTCCCTGAATCACCCTCCAACATTGCAAAAGTGGTGAAATATGGAATTTGAGACATGAAATATTTCAAAATCCATGAAACTTGTAATAAAGACGCCTCACAACTCGAAGTACATGCATCGTTGGAGAAATTTACAGGGCATGTTTTTAGATTTCTGAAAATTCTACAAAAAATTTCTCCACACATTTCTCGATAAAACGGGACGTTTCTGAGTTATCGAAAGATCAATGAGGAAATAGGTCAAAATCGCCAATTTATCGAAATGGGCCTCCATGTACTTATACACGAAAAAAAATGATTTTACTCGTCATTTTGAGGCATGAACCGATACGATTTAGGTCGAAACGGATCCTTACTGTGTAGGATCTCCCCAGCCCATAGGTGGATTTTGGTGTCAGTTTTGTGATACTTATCGCAGCTTGAAACGAGGTGTGTACGGGACCTGCCGGTGAATCTCGTCGCAATTTTCTTTTTTCTATCTTCACCGGCTCGCAATGGCTCGTAAGATATTTCCAATAAGAATATTCCAAGATTATTCACTTGGCCAGAGGCATAAAGGATGACTCAACAAAATTTTTGCTACCATACAGTCAAGACGTACGTAACATCATCATAAATAATCGTGTATCAGTAGACTCATTAATGTCCCATTCATAAAAGTTCATTGTCATCGATGGAAATGCATTCGGTCTGTATTTGACCACTGTAAGATGTCATAGTGTAGAAAATTGACTGGTAACAATTTGTGCTCAATTTAGGTTATCAGGAGGTCGTGACTCGTGAGCTCTCAAAATTTATGAGATTCTTTTCGGAAGTGTGTATACATGCATGGTACAACCGGAAAGACTCCAAGATCTCTTGGCGAGTGGAGTAGAAAAGACAGAAGAAGATATCTCATTTGTCAGTAAAACTTCTCAGTTCTTGCATATCATCTTGATGAATGTCTTGTCAAATCGATAGTTCTCTCATTTTTTTTTTTTTTTTTTTTTGATGAACCATACGACACCTGCACTAGAGGAAAAATAGGTGAGATTTTGTTTGAATCTTCTGTTACAAAATAGCGTTTGAAGAAGGGAAGTTCGTTCTTTAGAACAAAGGAGGAAATTACCATCGAAAATGGAAAAGAGACGAGGAAAAAGGATGCGTGTAGGCGGGCGCATCTACACAAGAGAATGGTTTGAACGGTCAAATGAACAAAGAGAATCGAAAGAAATAGTTCGTGTCGCTGAGCAAAATATTGCGAGAGTGCGTTTTTAAATGAAAAGAGTTCAATGCGGCCATCGACAGGCCCAAATATCTCTTGATGCTTCCTTTTCTCATTTTTCGCATCGAGAATGCGGTTATGATAATGCACTGACCACTGCAATACGCTTCCAAAGGAGCCATACGCTGCTCCGATCGAGATTATCATCCTTTGGATTTGGAGGTTACAACAGGCCAGTCACATGATCCTCGTATTCTATGTTCTTTCATCTTTCAAATAATGATCACATGAATGAATTCAATCTACGGTTAATGATATTGCTCTAGAATTTTTGAAGTTATAGTGATCAGGATCAAGGAGTACTGGGCTGATGGCAAAACACTTTTTTCAGTTTTTTCGGGCATCCGCAACAGATTCTTCAACGTTCTATTCATAGCCTCGTAAATCGCATCAGACGCTGCAGGAATTGAAAGCACCTCATAGAAGAACTTTGAGGTTCCAAAGTTTCAGATGAGTTGTCGAATCATTGTTATTGTCCAGCTTTTATTTGACAATTCGTTGGTTAGCCGAAATCAAAAGAGCATTGGAGAAAAATAGGAGCAACTTGACCGCAGGCACTTCATGTCCTCTTAAAAAGGCACATTATAATTCGCACTCCTCCTTGATTCTATTTTGATTTGGGCTGGAAGACGAGAAGACGAATCAAAGTTAGATGATAAAATGAATTCGTCTTCTTGTGATTCAGCTAAAGTCGCAAGAGTATCGAAGAAAAGTACGAATTACTTACAGTGTGCATGGTGACTGCATCCATGTACACTTGGCAGTAGTTGATCCTCTCCGAATTAGGGGAACCAGTTATTCCTCACAGTTTCGTTGCTCTCATGCCAATTCAGCGCTCCGTCCATTCTCTCAACACATGAGAAAGAGAGAGAGGTCCGAGTGGCGATCATACTTGTGGAGTTCTAACCTCAAAATATCGTCTCTTCTCATCTCACACTTGTCTCTTGTTGTCCTATGATTCAAGCTATGACTTAGATCACACCTGCACAGTAGCAGGAAGATGTGACCTATTCGTTGATGGAGATCAAGATGATAAGAGAATGGTCCGCAGCGCCGCGCAAGCTTACGTATTATACGGTCTCAATCGCACGAGAGCGACGAAAATGTGAGGACCATAGAGATGGTGAGGACCTGGTTCCCCTATTCGGAAAGAATCAATTATCTCCAAGTGTACCTCAAGAATTGGGCATTCTTCGTTTGTCTAGTATGGCTTGATCTGAATGATTCAACTGCTGGTTATTCTGATCAATTAGCATAATTGGCCCCCTTTTTTGGTTTCTCTGTACACTTCTTTTATTGATTCACTACTCTTTCGCCCCTCTGTTTCAGCTTTTCTTATACTAGTTTCAGACCATCCTATACTTTGGTTTGGTTAGTTTATCCGGTGAATTTTTTGCTTATCTTGTCTCATGCATCTGCTTATACTATACATAGTTGGTACAATTTTGGACATTGCGTTGAGGAAAAAATCAGATCAACCACGAGGACCCTCGAAACACTGACAAAACAAAAATTCTAGAGAACATAATTCAACAAAAGAGCTGGGAGAGCTGATAGTTTTAATGAATATATCTTGAACTTTTCATGGAAAAGAAAAGCTGGTCCGAATAAATTTACTAGCTCTTAATCTTGTCAATTCATTCAAATTAATCCATTATGCATGTATATTGTTGGATGTAGAACTCTACCCCACAATACCACGTCGTCAGTCTTCGTGAAACATCAGCACTTTTCATGTCTTATGACATACTCCGTTGTTTTCGAAGATCTTATATATATATCAAGACGACCAGAGTGATGGGAGCTCGGCGGAATCCCACGATCCAATAATTGAGTGACTTGAAGCGTCCACTTTTGACCTCATTTATCCCGGTCTTGGGGAAATCGTCTGACGCGGAAAATATCAATAACCAGTCGAAAAATGACAAAAAGTCGTCAAAACTATAAAATTGGAAGTATTTTGTTTTTTTCAAATTTTTCCTCAAAATAGGAGCTTGTAGAAAGTTAGTTACTGGAGAAACGTATTCCTAGAGTAGCCAGAGATAGTTCAGCATTTCTTCAGATTTTTACGACAGGCCATTCAGAAGTTATCACAAATATCGGTTTTCGGCCATGTCCACTGTAGTGGACGAAATAAGTATGGGGGCTTAGGGCCGTTTTTCAAATCTTCCATAACAATATTCATGCTTGGTCTAAATCAGGCATCGGAACAACTATCACGGTGGGCCTGAGCAAACTTCGGCTATGACCAAAAATCACCTAAAAATTTTCAATACAGTTTTGAGGAACATATCAAATGCAATTAAGACTAAATTTTTGTCGTAACTTTTCAACCGATTTTCGCCAAAAATTTGTGATTGTACTTCAAATCACATATTCTCGGTTTAAATATAATGCAAGGCTCTATAGTTATAGATGTGAGATTTGACCCGACTTTTCTGGCTATTCTGAGCTATTAGTTTTTCAGCTGCACTTGAGTATACGATGATTTCCAAAAACCGGCACTTGGCTCGAACATAAATCAGATCAAATCTTCTATCAATACCAAGAGCCCTACATTATCTTTAAGCCGTAAATTCATGATTTGGAGGACAAATATGCATTCCTATTGAAAACTGGTTGAAAAATTACGATGAAAATTTTCTATGGTATGAGATAGTTAATTTGTTCTTTAAAACCGCACTGGGATTTTTGAAGTGATTTTTGATCGCATTAAGAGCTGGTTCAAGCCCACTGTGCTACGTTGAGTCTAGATCATACTAACCAGGAGAGGTCATCACACCCGGATCACGGATTTGGCTGAAACTTGGGAATTAGTCTTCTTTTAGTGCCAAAAGATGAAACCCAAAATTATTGACTCTAACGCTCAAAGGTTCACGAGCTGCACCTTTAGGCAATAGCGTTGTCCATATGGTCCCACGTTAAAAATTATACATATAGGTATACTTGCAATGCTAATGTCCTTGGCTGCATCTCGGAAACGTTTGAGCGCTAGGGTCTATGATTTTGGGTTTCTTTTGGTGATTTTTTGGCACTAAAAGAAGACTCTTTCCAAGATTTCAGACAAATCCGTGATCCGGATGTGATGACCTCTCCTGGTAAAACAGTGAAGGTATTTGAAAAATCACTCACTCATCATCGATCATCGTCAGTGAATGCACGATGGATCGTTACATTGATTTTTGACGCATTTGTCTCTTGAAAAAGTTTGAGCAGCGATATGTTCAGATTTCAAGCATTGTGCAAGTAAGCCGGTGAAAATCGAAGAGCGCGCGCGCGAGCGTGTGTGTGTGTGCGCGTGTGAGACTATGTACATTTATACATATATATATATATATATATATATATATATATAGAAAGAGTAGACGAATGACAGAGAAGAATAAGGAAAGATGGATAGAGGAAAAAATCTAAGAAATTAGTATGCAGCACACAACAAGCCTGAAGTAGGGGAAGGTTGACGCGAGAAGTAAGGAGAGGATTGGGTTTATACTATCGGACGAGCTAGGGGTTGCTCCATGGCGATGCTACTCTCAGAGAGTAAAATCAATACTTACTTACTCAGTTCTTTTCTTTTCTGCCCCGCTTTTCGCTTCCTTAATTTTTTCTTCTATTATGCATCACTCCCTGATTATTCTCACGTGTCAATGTTTCCTGTTCATCATTTCCAGAAATTGTTGATTTCGGGTGATTTTTCTTCAGTCGAATAATTTTTAACCAAAATTGAGGATTCCTTATTTCATTTGCTAAACAGAGGAATTAGAAAGCAAACTTGGATTTGACCGAGGTGATCAAAGCAAGGTATTAATCTCAAATAAAAGCGATGAAAAATTGTCAGCTAGCCGAACTTGTCGTTAGCAGTCTTTCGTTTTATGTGAAGGATATGCACATGTGCCCTCTTTTGACAGTAGGGGAACGGGCGTTCTTGTTCTTTTTCGATTCAACTCGGCCTCTGGCAGAGTTGATATCACAGTTTGTAAACCCTTCTCGGTAATTGTTTGCATACAAAGACACAGATAATATGCGACAATGGAAGGAGAAGAAAATCAGGTAGGGCGGTGAAAAAAAAAGTTCATTCATACGCGTTATGCAGGATGACGATATTCCAATGGGTGCATTTTGAGGTTTGTTCTGTACTCAATATATTGTATGCGTGACTGGAATTTCCAAGGATATCTTTCTTGGCTCATGAGACTTCCTCATAAGGCTCCAAGGATAATCTCAACCTGCATCATATCCGAAATTCAAGATCATGAAGAAACAAAACTAAAGATTAAAAAACGTACTTCTATTTCAGATTGCATCTAAAGAAGCGAGACGATCATTCTCCTCTCAATGTGTACAGTATTAGTAAAATTTTCCAGGATTGATTCCTGATCGATTTTAGGAAAAATTGAATTGTTGTTCAATCTACAGAGAGCCTATTATACTATATTCATGAATATCAGATATTTGCGAACCGAATAGGGCCTAGTTTTTGACCGTTGAACAATCGTGTGACCTTGCCTATGACTTTTCGAGGGAAAATTGAAGTTTGCAAGATTTTGTCAACCTTGAATGCCGGAACTGCAAAAAATATCGCACGATTACTATTCCATCCTCATTAATCATATTCACATTATGGACAGCACTTTCCAAAATTTAGGGATATAAGAACGGAGCACTCTTGGAAAAGATTTTTAATAATTGAAGTGGATTTCTTGAGTATATACTCAGAGAGCGTACTTTAAAACATTTCATGCATGAATGAAGTCATTGTGGAGTGATCTTTAGGAAAGCCGTACGAGTTCACGTGGAGCCTATATATGAGTCCTAGGCCGTCGATTGCGCCGACTCTCAAAAGTACTCAGGTATTTTATTGTCATGAACCTCGAATTCTCTTCCTCAAAAATAATGTGATCGATGAAGAAGATGGAAATAGTTTATCGTATTGTGCACGAGAATGGCTGTTTCCAAATGATATGAAATTTTGTGGAGAAAAAGAATGGTATACTTCATCATTGTGTAGATTGTTTTCAGCCATATCCCGTACGCCACGTTGACGTGCGGTCGATTACGAAAACGTTTGACGATATTGAAGAAGACAAAAGCAATCACGCTATTCGGCAGACACGCGTACGCTCGTCCGCTGTCCACTCACTCGTTTGGATTTCATTAGCATACGCACAATCAGCGTGAGAGACGCCCGGGTGGCGATTTCCTGCCCAGTGACCTCACACAGGTATACTCGACCCGATTGCAGACGGCGGAAGTCGTTCTTACGAAAAAAACGATCAATCTGATGCGCGATATACTTGTGTGTGATTGTATACCTAATGGTACTCTCTACGCCTATGTTATCAGTTAAGTCAAGATTATGCCAGCTCGTCAGCTCAAGTTTGGGATTTAGTTTCCGTTATGTACTGATTCGAGCCCTATTTCTCTATCCTTCGATCCATTCCCTTACTTCCCTTTCTGTTGTCCGTTGTGAAAGTTTTTCTGATAATCAGTCTCAATAAATCCAGAGTGTCTCAGTTCAAATAAAAACGCTCGTAATGGTTGCTTGATTAGCCAATCCAGGGATAGTAACGGAAAAATTTCAAAAAATTAATTGAACAAATTCATTCATTGATAACGACATTATCCTTATATTCTGATGATCAGAGCCTAGGTTATATTAAGCCTACGCTATTTCCCGTGGAAACCTCATCGACCAATAGCTCATTCGAATAGTGAATAGTTTTTCGGGATTTTTTTCATCATTTCCCTTGGAGTGGCTAATAACGCCACCATTACGAGATTTTCTGTTCCAACTTCGTAACCTTGAACAAAAACACTTTAGCCCCTACTCCCACCAAAGATTCTTGGAGAAGATTTGTTGGAAATTCCTCCGAAAACCAACAAGATTGGATGTTTGGATCTCTCTGTATCTATACAAGAGTATTGTACACGGATGGTGTTGACGTGATGGTTACAAATAATTCGAGGAACAAACCATCGAGGGTCAAGAATCTGCTGAATAGTCTACTGATCCAAAATATAGTCTCACCCTGACTTTGGTCAGGATTTTTGCAGAATCTCAAAATGATAATTTTTGAAACAACAGTCTTTTTCATGGTTCTGCTACAATATTTAATTTTGACCATATGGAAATTTTTTCATCATCGGGTGGATAACAATTTAAAGTACGACCCTTCCCAGGTGTTATAGCTATTGACGCTGTAAATACGATGCCTCTCTGGTTCCATAGCATACAAGCCGATCTTTGGAGCTGCTATTAGTGAAGTTTGACTGATTTTGCGCTCGGTTCTCAGGGAACTTATGAAGTAGACCAGGGGCATCGATTTGGGGTCTACGGGGTTAAAACTTCTTGCTAGTGCTCACACTTTTTAAAACAATATTTAGAGGACCGCAGAAGCAATAAGGTGATTAAATCTGGATGCAAGCAATATTCGAGAAGATACGTTCCTAGTACACTGAGAGACTTTCGTCATTAAATTTTACAGATGTGGAATTAATCTTTAGAGAAAGACGCTGCAATTGGGGGACACTAGATATTTTTGAAACCTGGGCTACAAATTTTTGATGTCATGACACTAATTTTATACGTCCATACGTAGAAACAGCGTGTTTCTGCGTACAGACGTATAAAACTGCATACGCGTCTCGTGCGGAAACATTTTTTCTTCGGGAAAACCAAGCTGGACGGTGCCATCGCCCACGTCCAGCCCGGTTTCCCGATGAAAAAAATGTTTCCAGCACTCGACGCGTGATGTACTGTTTCTTGCCGGATACGATAATGGGTTAAAATATGATTTACTGGGGAAGAAGAAATTCTTTTTCCCCAGGTAGTAGTATTTGCATTGACTTATGAAGTATAGATATGCTTAAACTTCTAATCAAATTCCGTACAATGTTTGATATATGGTGTGACATTAATATAATGATATACGTATATTATGATTGATACTTTAGGTCGCTATATAACTAGATACATGTTACTCAACTCCTACCACACTCTCGCCATATATGGTATTCGTTTACGTCCAAATTTTGGAACTTCTATATATACAAACGAGGTTAGATTTGACCGCTTGCGAGAAAGACTGAACACGTCGTTTACGAATTTTCCTGAAAATGGATCTGTTTTTTCTGATGCACTAACATGCGTTATCGCTCAATTTATCATTCTTACGTGAAAGAGGAATTCTAATATGTTCATTGAACTCGAAATTTGATTCGAAAGAGCTGTTATTGAGTCTCAGACGGAGCCGAGAGCGCTTCGGATCCATCTGGTGGCGTTAATGACAAATAGTGCCCCCAGTTTGCTACGTTTGAGTGGTTGTAGCGGCCGACACTAAATTTTAGTTCTTGAGCACTCATTTTTGCTTCCCACGCGCCAATTTTTGGTGCCTGTGTGACGGGAGAGAAATTTTGTTGCGGGATCACTAAAATTTGATGTTGCATCTTTAAATTTTGCTGCGGATACTACACTTTCTGATGAAATTCAATCCTGTCCCCTGGATGGAGCCGATCGCAGCAATTTTTCATGTCGGGAATTTCTCAGTATTATTCGAGGTAGAGCGGAGCCTTCACTTCGGATTCGAAAGATTATCAGTACTTACATATGTGTGCGGTTTCCTTCGGATTTCCGCGTCGTACCTCTTCTAAGAGGTACGACGCTCTAACTGACACTGTGCAAACTTTCTTTTACACATATTCTGAACGAAGTCGTTCGAGCCCGTTGCTATTTTTCCAATGAGCTATTCCCACTATCTTCATGAACTCAATCCCTTGCAGATGGAATGTTCATTTTCATGGCGTCAAAGAAGATAATCTTCCGACATAGTTCGAATCACATCTGAGTGACACAAACATCAACATGCTCTAAAATTGTTGCATTCATACATGTAATACCTGTGGGCAATAGCGGGACAAATCAAACGGGTGAGCTGAAAGAATAATCAAAATTTTCACCATAGATCAGACGATCAATTCATCGACTATCCAGAATATCATTCAATTGATAAGACCGTTGACTTTAACAGCAAGGAATGTGGTGGCATAGGTTTGTCCAGATCGACAGTTATAGGAAAACGGGCAGTCAGACAAAAATGGAGAGCCGAGAGGAGAGCAGCTCTCATGAGTCTGGGAACAAAAATAATAATGCGTCCGATTAAAACAATATCATTATTTTATTAAGAATCTTGAGGGAAACTTAATAATCAGCGTGTATATGTGGGAGTAAAAGAGAGGGGGGGGGTAAGGGGAGGAAGGGGGAAAAAAGAGTGTGAGAGAGAGATACACCTAGAAGAAGAGAGAGAAGGCTGTGAAAAGAAGAGAACGGTAGTGGGGGAAACTTTAGCAGTTACAGCTGAAATGCTCGATAAATAATAATGATTGCTGGTACGTGTCCACACAATGCAACTTTGCTCTTAGGCTACTCCATAGCCATAAGCTTGCTCTGTTTCGTTCTTCATTTTTCATGCTGTATCAAGTCAGTGAAAAGAGACGCATTGCCTCTGCTATGCAAGGCTCACGTTCTATTCAAGATTTCTATTCCTACAATGCTCATGACCGTACTAGCAATCACTCCAACACCACGTCTCCTTGCATGATCGACGATTTTCAAACGTTGGAGCACTCAAAGAATGAAGATAAAATGAGCATTGAAAGAGGCACGATTTTTCTCTCAGATCATTCTCCATCCCGAAATTCCATGAGATTCAGCAAGGCTAGTTTCAATCAAGATTACTCTCACAGTACGAATTGGAAGTGTGCTCAGAGAAATCTATATGATTTCTATATGATTGAGATCGAACGAGCGATATTTCTTGCATTTTAATTCACAGCCGTTGAGAGTTGAATGAGAGACGATAAGAGATGAACCATCCACGAACAATTGATTTTAGTACCTTAGGGAGTTATGAGTCCATATTTTTAGATGCGAGTTAGCTGATTTTGCATGGAATGCATATGTGGGGGGATACAGCAGCTGGAATCTCAGGACAAAAAAGGAACCGTGTATGCAGGAGATTACGTACACCGCTGAACACAAAGGGAAGGCGGATACTGTCGGCAGCAATATGAATTTTTTAGCGCAAATAACGAGAGACGATGTCAAATATTGAAGTTAGCCGGACATTTGCTCGTTTAACCATGCTTTTATGAATATTTTGCTATAAAGTATACGATATTGTGTCGGTCTCATATAAATTCGAATACTTTCATTCTCCTTTTACGTCTACCTAAATCCAATATAGAATAGGAGAATTAATTTAGCTGCATCCCGACATTCACACGAGAAAAACATTATCTCATCACGAGATCTCTATGGGGTAAATGCCCAGTTTTCACGGGAATCGTATTGGGTCCGAAAGTGCTGCAAAACTGGTATCGCGTAGATTTGTCCTAAAATGTGAAACATTCGATGGAACAATCACAATCTCAATGATGCTCTCTTAACTTCTCCGAGTGAGATTTCTCACTCGTATTCCGAGTGAGAGTCCATCTCACTCGGTACAGAGTCAGATATCAAAAAATCAAAAATCTCACTCGGAAGTTCAAGTGAGATTTCACTCCGATGCAAGAGTGAGACGCTCAAATGAAGTTTTAGGTTATGTTTTGACACCCGTTTGTTACTGATGGATCAACACATAGCTTACAAAGAAGAAACTATTACGTTTCCTGCACTGTAAATCTCAATTTGTAGTTTACTTACAAATTGAATTTGTACTTTGACGAACTACAGATGAATTTGTAGTTCACTACAAATGTATTTGTAGGAGTGGAACTCTGAAAATATCTGTATAAGGAACTACAATTGAAATTTTGGCATATTACAAATTCAATTTGTAGTTGATGTCAGGTGTTGATGATTCACGAGTGCGCAAGAATCCTCCAGGTGTCTCACTACGTCTCTTGAGGTGCCGGTGACTCCGCGAACGACGTATATTTTATTATTTCTCACAACCTTTTATCCTAATGTTAAATTATAGTAATATCACGCATCTGATCAGAATTTCATGAGCAATCCTAACTACTCCATATTTTAGCCATTTTGCGTCTTACAAGTGATATTCAGCTTCAGTACTGAACGGATTTTCATTCTCGCGAGCGACCAACCTTATAGGCATGGTTATATATATACGAGTTCCGATCACTCGTGAAGATATATAGATATAGTTGCGAGCGAGCGTCCGTGTAGCGAATGTACAATTATTACATTAACGACAATACTGATAAACATGCGAGAACAAAAAATACGTGATGAAAAAGAGCCCAGCGTCATAAATATGTCAAGTTGCGACCCACAATCCCATCAATAGTTGTCCTTACCTTCAAACCCCGTCGGTGGTCGTACATGTGGGTTCGATTTGTCACCTACAAAAATTTTTCTTGCACTAAAGTTTTGTTTGTATACATTTTTCACTCTCTTCATGCTACGAGTCGATTTTACAAAATTGTCAGTAAAATGAGATGAAACTCTTCAACATTTCGGATCAATCAACAAAACATCCGATACAGAATCGCACAATTTCTTAAAGGTTTTTCACGGGGTCATTACGCTAAGCCTAATGTACGCAATTTGATTTTGCATTCAGGTACAAGGTCGTTTCCTTGAGTTCCGAGGAATCGAATTTTTCTTCTACAGCATTTTCAACTCGTGAGTAACTACAAATTGAAATTGTGAACATCCACAAATTGAATTTGTATGGAGGAATCTACAAATTGAATTTGTGAATAAATAGAAATTCCCTGTAGTTCCGAATTTGACAGATTGAATTTGTACTTATGCACGAATTCATTTGTAGAAAACTACAAATTGAGATTTACAGTGTGCAATATTTGTTTCTTCGCTGTAAATCTCAAACTGTAAACACTATATGGAAAACTGTTCCCTGGAACAGATTGAATCTGTTGATTTTCGGATGCAGTTTATTAGCTAAATCTACAATTTGAACCTGTAAATTTTACAAATTCAAACTATTAAGCGACAGCTTTCCAAAATGATAGAATGGAGATTTTCTCGGCTAAAAAGAGTTTTGATCAACTCAACAGGTACTACGTAGGCTTGGAATTTAATGAAATATCCGAAAAATCATATCCGTAGACAGATTTAGTGTGTAATGGGGATCGATCTGTCGAACATTGGGTTAGAAATCTGGAGGCATGACCACTGTACCAACTTCGGTACCGCGTGAGTCGAATAGATCGACTTTTTCCAACTTTCACAAATTTGCCTACATGTGTGTCTTATGTGTTAATCAGATCTCAATACACCCTCACATAAACTTGCATAAGCATCCGACTCACGAATCGTGAAATATCAATCTCTGATTATGGGCGAATTTGTCTTAAACGTGACTTACTCGTGACTTCACGCTGAAAATTAATCAGAACTTCTTTCCAAGCTAACCAAAGCTTGAAAAAAACTTCGAGCACGTTCTTTGTTTTAAGATCTATAAGTGAGCAAGACTTGAACGAAAACTGATCGGTCAGTCTTTTATAGTCTAATAATCATCGCGATGCCCCATGGGACAGCGTGTATAACCTCTAAAAATGTTTATGCTGATGGTTTGACTCAGGGGTAGCGAATGCTCGTGAAATTTTTACTGTAATCAATTGACACTCAAATCCATCTCTCTGCCAAGTTTGATTAAAATCTGATCGGTGGATCTTCTACCGAGGTTACTTCCTTAAAATGTCAGTATCATTCTGTGCATTAGGTTCCGTGACGATTCATGTTCACGTGCATGAAACATGATGATTCTTACGCAATATGACTTACGAGTGGAGCACCAACCTTGCGGGTCCTGGATCTTGAGGAAACTTTGGGAATCTTCTTGTTTTGATGAGAAATGAAGGCACTCAGAAGGGTTTTGTCCAATGGGGCTCCTATCCTGAGATACAGCCATGGAGGTTAGCATTGTCAGTATATCTATATATGTGTGATTTTAACATGGGCCTATGTGGACAATGTTAATCTCTACAGCTGTATCTCGGGATGGGAGGCACATTGGACAAAACCCTTCTGGGTACCTTCATTTCTCACCAAAACAAGAAAATTTCCGAAGTTTCGTCCAGATCCATGACCCACAAGGTTGGTGCTCCCCTTGTTAGTCGACGCGTTTTTGGTAGTGCTGAGTTATAGCAACCAACCAGGAATTATTATCAACAAGTTATTATAAATCATTGCAAATTCAATTTAAGGCCATGTGAAAGCTCTACCCTTACCGACCGAGCGGGTACTCGTTTGGGGGAGTAGTTTCAAGGCAGCCCTACAGAGGCGCCACAATAAACTACTCCGACATATATAGTCACTATCAGAGGTAGGTCTGGGAAAACGCGTGTTTTTCACGAATCGTGAAGAAACGCGTTTATACAACAACACATTTACACTATTTTATAGAATCAAGGGAAAATAGCGCATGACAAAACTGCATTCTCAAAAAATTCCATCTATCTCACTTTCACTGTTCCACTTCACTTCACTCAAATACATAACACTTTTTTCACTTCACTCAACTACAAACCAACTATCACTGGCTTCAATTTTCCAACTGGTGAAGTGGTGACTCAGAAATTCTTATTGCAGAATCTGCTTGAATTTCTGTTGTCACCACTCACTTCACATTCTAGCTGGGAAATCCTGAGCATGGAAAACCGCTTGAATATCTAATCTGAAATTCAACTCCCCATCCTTGACTCAGGAGTTCTTATTGCAGAAATCTGCTTGAATTCCTATTATTGTCACTTGGGACGGGGGAGTTCTCAAAGTATCAAAATTTCCATGTAAAGTGAAAATGGCAATTACACTATAAATTCCTTCTGAACCTATACCTGGAAAAAAGGAGATACATTACCAATATGATTCATCAGTATTAGATTATCATTAGTCATGTGAATATAGAACCATTGAATCAGCAAGTTACCTGTACTACGAATGAGAAATTACAAAGTACTTTCCTTTATGAACTTTTGCATGAGAAACTAGTGGCATTTCAGTATCTAGCTGGCTCTTAAATCTAATACAGTATCGAGTGTATACATGCCACATGCCCCTCACTAGATTTCAATGAATGTGTTGGAACTAGAACAAGCAATTCTTTTAAAGTTTCACCTGTGAAAATAAGTACGATTAGTTTTCGATAATTAACCGATGAGCCATCACATTCAACAGAGTCAGATAGATATCACTTCTGTAAGTTGGAAGAATAACGTGAAGATGAATTTCTAAACTTTTCCTTAGCAAAAGTAGAAAACCATGAAGCTTAGCACCATGACAATCAGGGAAATCTCACCATACAGAGGCAGTTTGGATCGATAATTGTCCAGTCTACTCACTCTCCTTCATCAAAGTTTACAGTCAGAGATCCGCACTTGGTCCGACTAGACCACCACACCAATAATACCTGGACACCCATCCGATATGTTAATTAGCTACCCAAAAGTGGTTGCTGGGGGTCTGCAGAAGTATTCGGAGTGAGTATTTGGCTTCTGAGATACTCTGGGTAAGTTTCGGACCAGAACATATACCTTTGTATCTAAGTGCGAGGTTCTGGAAATAGGAAAAAATAAAGAAAATTCTTTAATTCCCATCACATATTGATTATTATAGGGAGATCACAATTTTTGCAATCATTTGAATACAAAAACTTTGAGTCAAAGTGGAATTCATAGAAAATATCTGTGCAACAAGAGTTGTTGACATCTAGCCCCATTGAGCAACATAGCAAAAGTAGACAACTTATAACCTCGCGGGTAGAAGAACTATATTGCGCAGCGAGTTGACTTCAAGCATTGTCGATTGCTACTGAATTCAAGTACCTCCGACGTCCACTAATTTTCATGGAAAAATCAATTTTCTTTCTATACTTACGTACAAAGAATCGGCTTGAAAGCGGCCGTTAAATTGTTGTTGCTGCGAAGAGACGCGCGACTGTTGCCAAATGATGGCACCCACATCCCACGTTTCACTTTTCCACCAGCACTACAATATCACCTACAACTGGGGCGATCCCGTCTACTCGAGCACTCGAGGATGACAAATCGGGCACCCGCGACGGCAACGGAAAGCCCCGAATCGGTGACAAGGCGATGGGCGATAATCGGAGCGAGGCCGAGACGGGTATGTGTGCGTCCGTGCGTCGTCGTTAATTGTATAGTTGTTGTGGCTGCAGCAGACGACGGATTATGCGCCGCGGACGCCGTGATTATGTCTGTATAAGCATCGCCACTCGTTTTCCACTTGGTTCCTATCTTTTTTCAGGAAAATTATGGAACCGTATAGAGTTTAGGTTGTACTTGAAGATCAAATCTATCATTTCCTGAAAGTCTGGAGTTGATTGGAATGATTGTTTAGCCAGGAGTCTGAGGACTGTAATTCATGTTTACCGGCGTAATTACAGTCCTCAGACCTCTGTCAAAACAACAATTCCAATCCACTTCAAACTTTTACCAAGTGGTAGATCTAATCACGAAGTACAACCCAAACTATATAGGGTTTTGAGATATTTTGCCAATTTTTTAGGAAAATTTCATTTTAGTCGTAATCGGCTCGTATGGTAAGGTAGAGCTTCCACATGCCCATGATGGGAAATAATTGTTCCGCATTCTTCACCATATTTTAGAAGAAGGTTTGCCTGAGTAGCATGTCATCAAACCCCATCGTTCTCTGGGGAAAATTGGAAAGTTCCGGAAAATTCGAGAAGATTCGACTTTTCAAATCCTCTATTAATCGTTGATCTCGAATGGAATGGAATTTCTCGACTCCCATTAGTTCAAACTCCTGTTCAAAGCATCGTCGAGAAGAGGAGAATCAAGTTCATCCAGAAAATTCTTTTACTCGTCCATATTTTCATATACACATTTCCGCGCATCAGGGAATTTTTCATGGCATTCCATGAATCATATATTGAATTGGCACGATCTACAGATTCAAATGCAAATATTCCTGCCAAGTTGAAGATCTACATCTTCAAATGTTGTAGATCACATATTCTTGTTGAAGCTACATATTTATCGACAAGAATGACAGAATTACCTACAGAAATGATTTTTACAGATTCAATTCGTGAATTTTTAGTTTTAGATTTACAGTGTTGAAAAACTGAGCGAAGAGATGTCAATATCCTCTTCCATAAGTTCTAAAGATGTACAGCCGAATTACATTATATTAAGTCGCGTGACGACTGTTTGGTGTCCGGAATCACTAGATTTTTTCCCCTAGATCGGTTTTAACCTAACCTGACCTGACTTTTCTCTAGAGAAGAATATCCCTAGATTTATTACTAACCTGACCTGACTCAAAAGTTGCGCGCTGCCGTCTTTACTTTGCCTGTCTTGATTTGTCTCCAGAGATAAATATCCCTAGATTTTACTAACCTAACCTGATAAGACCAAAAAGTTGCGCGTATTTTCCTCTAGATTTTTCTTACAATTCTATATCTAGGGTCTATTTTACCAGTTTCTTCCCATCTGTTATACTTTACCTGTTCCATGGATTTTTTACCTATTTTGATTTTAGACTTTTTATCACTTTGGATATTACTTATTCTATTTTACCTGTATCGTTTCACCTGTTTGTTTAGATTTTTTACCCCTTTCAGATGTTAAATTTTGTGAAGCTGTCAAAAGTCTGTTCGTTGTACCCTTGCCGTGTTATCATGTTTTCGCACCAATATCCCTTTTTGATGCATCCGCTCACCTTACTTTCGTATGGTGTCGGACACAGGGATACGGGCTACTCTCATGTTTCCAAGCGTTTTGTGGGTACCGCTGTCTTTGTCTGGCTCGAATTGATGTAAGAATTCTGTCGAAAGTCTGTCTGTTGAACCTTCGCTTCGAGCCATCGTCGAATTCGCACCATTTTCTACACTTGCTCATCATACATAGGTATTATGATGTCGCAAGTGCAGAAAATGGATTGTTCCAACGATGGAAGCTTGGGTCCCTCTGTTTGCGTCCGTGGATGGAATGTGATGGATGAGAGAATGTATGATGATGATGAAGATGATAATGGAAGAAGAGAAGGGAAAGAGAGGAAGAAGAAGTAGGGAAGGAAATGAAATGATATGAATGGAGAGAATGGTATGAAATAGAAATAAGATGCAACGTGCGATGAAGATGTAATAAGTTGTGCTTATTAAAATGGATGCATGATGATATTATGGATTGAATGATTGCCTCACCCTCCTACTTGGATTTGAATTTGGACACCACCTCTGCACCCGAAGGCGGCTTACCTGCGTACAAGAATTCGCCTCCAAGTAGGCGATCATTGGCGGATGTATGATGAATGATGAATGTGTGATGAGCTGGTGAGAATGATATAGGAAGGAGATATGATGGTGGTAAAGTGGGGGGTGGTATGAAAGATGATGTGATTTAATGAAGGTAAGATGGGATGGGTAAAGAAGAGGGAGAGGGATGAGATGTTATAGACTAATAGCATTCATGATGAATGTGATGAGGTGGTGGGAATGACGTTGAGGAGGAGATGAGATGGCGGTGAAGTGAAATATGATATTGAAAATGATCAGATTGAATGGAGGTGAGATTGGGTGGAGGTGAAGAGAGAGATGAAGAAGATATAGACAGGAGATATAGGAAAGGAAATGAGATCATATGAAAGGACAGAAAGGAAATATGAAATAGATATGTGATGTGACATGCAATGAAGATGAATTAGGCTGTGATGTATGAGATGGATATACGAATGTAATGTAACGAATGAAATAATGATAACAGAGAAGGGGAATAGAGGAAGAAAAAGAAGGTGTGGAAATGAAATGATATGAATGGAGAGAATGGTATGAAGTAGAAATAAGATGCAACGTGCGATGAAGATGGAATGAGTTGTGCTCATTAAAATGGATGCATGATTATATTATGGATTGAATGATTGCCTCACCCTCCTACTTGGATTTGGATTCGGACACAACCTCTGCACCCGAAGGCGGCTTACCTGCGTACAAGAATTCGCCTCCAAGTAGGCGATCATTGGCGGATGTATGATGAATGATGAATGTGTGATGAGCTGGTGAGAATGATATAGGAAAGGAGATATGATGGTGGTAAAGTGGGGGTGGTATGAAAGATGATGTGATTTAATGAAGGTAAGATGGGATGGGTAAAGAAGAGGGAAAGGGATGAGATGTTATAGACTAATAGCATTCATGATGAATGTGATGAGGTAGTGGGAATGACGTTGAGGAGGAGATGAGATGGTGGTGAAGTGAAAAATGATATTGAAAATGATCAGATTGAATGGAGGTGAGATTGGGTGGAGGTGAAGAAAGAGATGAAGAAGATATAGACAGGAGATATAGGAAAGGAAATGAGATCATATGAAAGGACAGAAAGGAAATATAAAATAGATATGTGATGTGACAAGCAATGAAGATGAATTAGGCTGTGATGTATGAGATGGATATACAAATGTAATGTAACGAATGAAATAATGATAAAAGAGAAGGGAAATAGAGGAAAACAAAGTAGGGATGGAAATGAAATGATATGAATGGAGAGAATGGTATAAAGTGGAAATAAGATGCAACGTGCGATGAAGATGTAATAAGTTGTGCTTATTAAAATGGATGCATGATTATATTATGGATTGAATGATTGCCTCACCCTCCTACTTGGATTTGAATTTGGACACAACCTCTGCACCCGGAGGCGGCTTACCTGCGTACAAGAATTCGCCTCCAAGTAGGCGATCATTGGCGGATGTATGATGAATGATGAATGTGTGATGAGCTGATGATAATGATATAGGAAAGGAGATATGATGGTGGTAAAGTGGGGGGTGGTATGAAAGATGATGTGATT
Organism: Eretmocerus hayati; assembly: GCA_029851415.1. NCBI lineage: Eukaryota > Metazoa > Arthropoda > Insecta > Hymenoptera > Aphelinidae > Eretmocerus > Eretmocerus hayati. The sequence goes on from CM056743.1 coordinate 113,677,061, forward strand.
TAATGAAGGTAAGATGGGATGGGTAAAGAAGAGGGAAAGGGATGAGATGTTATAGACTAATAGCATTCATGATGAATGTGATGAGGTGGTGAGAACGACGTTGAGGAGGAGATGAGATGGCGGTGAAGTGAAAAATGATATTGAAAATGATCAGATTGAATGGAAGTGAGATTGGGTGGAGATGAAGAAAGAGATGAAGAAGATATAGACAGGAGATATAGGAAAGGCAATGAGATCATATGAAAGGACAGAAAGGAAATATGAAATAGATATGTGATGTGACATGCAATGAAGATGAATTAGGCTGTGATGTATGAGATGGATATACGAATGTAATGTAACGAATGAAATAATGATGAAAGAGAAGGGAAATAGAGGGAAAAAAAGTATAGATGGAAATGAAATGATATGAATGGAGAGAATGGTATGAAATAGAAATAAGATGCAACGTGCGATGAAGATGTAATAAGTTGTGCTTATTAAAATGGATGCATGATTATATTATGGATTGAATGATTGCCTCACCCTCCTACTTGGATTTGAATTTGGACACAACCTCTGCACCCGAAGGCGGCTTACCTGCGTACAAGAATTCGCCTCCAAGTAGGCGATCATTGGCGGATGTATGATGAATGATGAACGTGTGATGAGCTGGTGAGAATGATATAGGAAAGGAGATATGATGGTGGTAAAGTGGGGGGTGGTATGAAAGATGATGTGATTTAATGAGGGTAAGATGGGATGGGTAAAGAAGAGGGAAAGGGATGAGATGTTATAGACTAATAGCATTCATGATGAATGTGATGAGGTGGTGGGAATGACGTTGAGGAGGAGATGAGATGGCGGTAGTGAAAAATGATATTGAAAATGATCAGATTGAATCGAAGTGAGATTGGGTGGAGGTGAAGAAAGAGATGAAGAAGATATAGACAGGAGATATGGGAAAGGAGATGAGATCATATGAAAGGACAGAAAGGAAATATGAAATAGATATGTGATGTGACATGCAATGAAGATGAATTAGGCTGTGATGTATGAGATGGATATACGAATGTAATGTAACGAATGAAATAATGATAAAAGAGAAGGGAAATAGAGGGAAAAAAAGTATAGATGGAAATGAAATGATATGAATGGAGAGAATGGTATGAAATAGAAATAAGATGCAACGTGCGATGAAGATGTAATAAGTTGTGCTTATTAAAATGGATGCATGATTATATTATGGATTGAATGATTGCCTCACCCTCCTACTTGGATTTGAATTTGGACACAACCTCTGCACCCGAAGGCGGCTTACCTGCGTACAAGAATTCGCCTCCAAGTAGGCGATCATTGGCGGATGTATGATGAATGATGAATGTGTGATGAGCTGGTGAGAATGATATAGGAAAGGAGATATGATGGTGGTAAAGTGGGGGGTGGTATGAAAGATGATGTGATTTAATGAAGGTAAGATGGGATGGGTAGAGAAGAGGGAAAGGGATGAGATGTTATAGACTAATAGCATTCATGATGAATGTGATGAGATGGTGGGAATGACGTTGAGGAGGAGATGAGATGGCGGTAGTGAAAAATGATATTGAAAATGATCAGATTGAATCGAAGTGAGATTGGGTGGAGGTGAAGAAAGAGATGAAGAAGATATAGACAGGAGATATAGGAAAGGAAATGAGATCATATGAAAGGACAGGAAGGAAATATGAAATAGATATGTGATGTGACATGCAATGAAGATGAATTAGGCTGTGATGTATGAGATGGATATACGAATGTAATGTAACGAATGAAATAATGATAAAAGAGAAGGGAAATAGAGGGAAAAAAAGTAGGGATGGAAATGAAATGATATAAATGGAGAGAATGGTATGAAATAGAAATAAGATGCAACGTGCGATGAAGATGTAATAAGTTGTGCTTATTAAAATGGATGCATGATTATATTATGGATTGAATGATTGTCTCACCCTCCTACTTGGATTTGAATTTGGACACAACCTCTGCACCCAAAGGCGGCTTACCTGCGTACAAGAATTCGCCTCCAAGTAGGCGATCATTGGCGGATGTATGATGAATGATGAATGTGTGATGAGCTGGTGAGAATGATATAGGAAAGGAGATATGATGGTGGTGATTCTACTATATCGATTTTAGGTATTTGTTTCGTCAGTCGTTTAGATTTGCTTCACATGAGCAGAATTAATCCGCAGAATGAGAACGTCTCGATTCAAGTTTATCAAGCACACTAATAGCCATTTCATTCATTTTGTTACGCAAATTTTTGAAAATTACCATTCGTAAATTATCGGTGAAAAGTTTGTGCACACCAAAGAAAATTCGATTTTGTCCTCTCGACTGTTCAAAATCTCTTGGTTCAATATAACTCTGAGCGAGCAAGCATAACTGCTCCGCGAAAGAAGAACACTTCGAATTTCGTTTATGAAACATACTGAGAGCCATTTCATTATTCTTGTTTTGTAAATTTTTTGAAAATGATCTATCATAAACTATCGGTAAGGAAGTTGTGCACAACAAAAAAGAAAAACTTGATTTTGCTCATTTAACTCATTAGATATTTTTGGTCCAAACTAACCCTGCTTGGGCTTCTGTTGTAGCTATTTTTGAGTCTTTCTATAGCCATTTAATATTTTTTCGCGCAGCTCTATCAATCCTTGAAAAGTGAGACTGAAGCTTTGTAGAATTTATCAAAATTGAACTTCATGTATGAAAATAGTTACAGCGTGCATCTGTAATTAATTATGGTTGTCATTTGAACGAAATTCTTATTTTATTCAAAATCAAATATTTGTTTTGAAAAATAATACGATTCGACTATTCAAACTCCCTCCAAAGACTCTTAGGCGCAGCGAGCGTCAGCGAGCGGAGCAATTCTGCTAGTGTTATATCATATTACATATTGCCAAAAAAATCCATTATCCCTATGAACTTAGAAGCAATGCCCTGTTTCTGGGGAAATGTGGGTTCGCTTTTTGTAATTCCTTCCGTCGAAACATCAGCTAGTTTTCATATTTTCATTTCCATATACGACACATTTAAAGTTATACGGTGCATCATTCCCATAAGAAAGTGCTATATAACCACAATTACCAACAGCAGCAGTAGCCCAGTGGAGAAGCAGTTTTCATTTTCATGGAAGTTTCAACTATTGTCCCTCCGGAATAGAAATTCATCGTACACGTTTGAAATGGGTTTTATGTGATTATTAGACCTTGAAAACATGTGAAGAAAAGGTGCCACTATCTTCCAAGCCAAGGTATTCTGATTCGGGACGACAAGTACGGAATTTCACTCTTAAAACATTTGTGAATCAACTTCAATCGAATAGATTCGATTCAAAAGATTGTCTAGACGATTCATAGGGATTATATTCCACCTGAGTTTAAGATCAATTTTATCATTGACTGAATTGACTTTAAGATCAATTTTATGATTGATTTTTCCCAAATTCGATGTAAATTCCCAAAATCGGGTCACGAGCTATGAGTCTCATTTCAATTTATAGAGTATACTGTGGTGTTATTTTGTTCATATTTCAGCCGTATGTGTAGAAATCAAGAAATTCGCGATACCATCACATTTAGAGGCTTATTTAGCTTACCATCGGAATTCAAATATTTCTCCTTAAATTCTCACAGAAATACCGATCGACAATTGCAACTCAAAACAGTGGGGTTATATCCTTTTTTTGATGAAGAAAAAAGAGCACAACATTTCAATCCTGTGCTTCACGTCTCCTGAGTATGCCATCAAAAAATGACCATTTTCAAAGCCAGTGGCGCGAAACTTTGAAGCTTGGCTCATGAGCATTTGAGCTTTATGAAATTTGTCCGGATCAAGGCACACTCACGAACTAAATGGGATTTGATTCATCTTCTTTTCATACGCTTTTATTCTACTTCACCGAGCTGTTGTTTCCCCCAAATCCTCATTTGGTGTTACTAAACCGGCTTCCGGTTCTGCGCACGATCTAGTGGGATTAGTACGTGTGCGAGATTGCCCACCGGAAAAGACTACCTACTCATCGCGTCAATTGATGAATCTACTATACTCGCCCCAATCATCAGTGCAATATGATGCAATGCTTGATTTTGCCTAATACTGTCTGCTCTGCATTCAATCAAGTGTGAATCGCGACAGGATGATGGCGCCACATTTAAATACGATGGATACCCATTATATTTCTTCGCTGTAGCTATAGTTATACTATACTCAGACTGTTTCTCCGTTGAACACGGCTTTTTCTCCGTTGTACCAAGTCAAATTTTACAACGTTTCTTGACGCAGTTGATAAAAGCGTATTTTAAAAATTCTTTTGAACTTTTCATTATACGCTTTTATTCTACTTCACTTCAGCCATTTTGGGCTGTCATTCATGCACCTCCGGTACTTAGCTAGTCAGCAGCACGGCAGCCACTACTCTCGCTGTGAGAGCAAGAGAGAGAACCTCCGTGTCTTCCGGTACCGAGTTAGTCAATGAGTGCGCCGCGCTTTCGAAATTTCGCCCGCGCTTGTAGAGTGCGGCCACATGGAGAGCGAGAACCAGCGGCAAGTTTGAACGCGCTCTGACCGGTGATGAGAGCGACGAAGACGACGATCTAGTTGTGTTTCCCTCTTACACATGGACAGGATTTGTGCGCTCTCACACTATCTGTATTGCTATGCATAACCTATAACAGTGTTTATCCGCGCTCGTCATTCTCGCGATGAAAAATTGGCTGTAGAATACTGAAACCGGACCAGGGTTGACTGAACAACTAAACCAAACCAAACTCCTCCAAACATTTGGTGAAACAGGTCGGTACAGGTTGAATGAATGATGCACTTTGGCCGGCAGCTGGCGGCGCGCGCACACGCAGGCTGTCTGAATAAGAGATGACCACGGTTTTCACGATTTTATATTTTTTAGTGAGATGGATATGCTTTACGCTAACCCATCTCGCTAAAAAGTATAAAATAAGAAAAGGTTAGTGAAAAATTGAGTTCTTGCGATGCGCTTTTATTCACAAATCTAATATTCTTCTCAACAACTAAAAAGCATAAAATAATCTGAAATTTTATCGGCTAGCCCAGTTCATTTTGAGTAAAATCGTATGCTATGCAGTTGCTCATATCTCTTATCGTGAAAAATAGTTTTTGATCCTAGTCTCCATCTATCTCTTGGGGAACTCTCTCGACCAATTATGATGAAGGTTAGAAAACATCTACTATACCATAATTATAGACGATGAAAGCGTGGTGTGCCATTGTCCCGGACTTGAAATTTACGATTACCAATGAGAAAGTATCCATGGACCACGCAATTCTTCACAATTCTTGCTCGGAAGCTCAGCACACCACGCTTTCATTGTCTATAATCATGGTATAGTAGATGTTTTCTAACCTTCATCATAATTGGTCGAGAGAGTTCCCCAAGAGATGGATAAAGACTAGGATCAAAAACTATTTTTCACGATAAGAGATATGAGCAACTGCATAGCATACGATTTTACTCAAAATGAACTGGGCTAGCCGATAAAATTTCAGATTATTTTATGCTTTTTAGTTATTGAGAATAAGAATATTAGATTTGTGAATAAAAGCGTATCGTAAAAACTCAATTTTTTACTAACCTTTTTTTATTAACTTATAAAACTCGTTGCTCAATTCCCTGTTTCGCACAAGGTATTTCATCATTCTCGTAAACAATAGCCAGAGACAATTTTTCCACAAAACTCGGTTACATCGACAAATGAGAGCTAATATCAGAGCCAAATTAGCGAACAACTCTGAAGCAAACATTTTCTCAAAATATAAGATTAGTAGATGGATATATCATTCCAGCAAAGTTTTTGAAATATAGGTATTTTAGTAACAGCATTCTCAATTTCAAAAACGTCGCGTTGCTTCGTTTGTGAAGTACCCAAAAATCATATTTTGCGGTCTGGTATTGACAAATCAGGATGCGTTTCAACAAAAAAGAATGTAGTCCAAATTGAATGATGCCAAATACTATACAATGCCACTCCTGTGCACTCCTGATAGCTCAGAATATTCCTGGAACACTGCAGTAACACAGAAGCCAAAAAATCCGTGGAAACTCTCTTATATGTGAGACGATCTCAGTTCAATTCTCCGCACTTCCAAAATTACAAAAATATCGAGAAATTGTCAATGCCATTCCGGGCGGAGTAGTTTTTTTCTCTTTCTTCCCAACCTCCGTAAAATCAATAATATTCTGTTAATTTTATAGGCCGCCACGTATTGATTGAATAAAAATATTCGGTTTCCGTCAAATAACATATGGATTCACTCGGATTCCCCGAGTAAAAAATCTCACTCTTTTTTCCGAGTGAGATCTCACTCGGAGAGGTTAAGAGAGAGTGCACTCACTACTTGCATATTTCCATTAATAAGGCGTGTATATTCTCGTGTGAAATTTTTGGAGTCACACTAACAACGAGTCAAGCAATCTCAGGATGGAAACACTGCTATGGACCATTACAAAATGTTCACATTTATAGATGCAAGTAATTCAAAAATCTCTCAATTGTTGTTTCGCTCGATGGTCTTACAGTTTACGTTCCCTTTCCTTCCAACTCCCAACCATTTTCATCTGAATTTTGAGACTTCAAAGGTTGTTGATCCAGAAATATCAGACTTCGACAATCCCCAGGGATACTGCGAGTAAAAGCTTCGAAGTCGCAATAAGGTGTTCCGAAATGACAAGAAGTCAAAGTGCGGTTTGGGGGTACGAGTTTTCACAAGCTCAATTGCTCGCAACAGATGAGCCAGAATCACTGTACTATGCACGGGGTGCGTGGCGCAGTCAGTCGGCTAACGAGGCTTCATTGAAAGTTCACTTGTGCGAGCGTCGCGTGTGTCGGAAAGGCGCGTCACTCACGAGAAAGAGAGAGAGAGAGAGAGAGAGAGAGAGAGAGATATGGGGCGCTTGAAAAGCCACAACACGATGTGTATACTTGCCTCAACCGCTGCCACCCACCCGCCGCGGTAACCACCCGGGGGATCCACCCCTCGCCACCTGTGCAAAAATCCTGGCTCGAAATATGCAAACCGCTCCTCGCTTGGGGTCCTGGGCCGGAACGAGTAAATTAAGAGGCAGTAAGCAACGCGGATCTGAACACAGGCTTATATACATGTGTGCTGGTAAGTATGCATGCGAGCCGATCTGATTCGCCATTGAAAGTATAATAGGGAAAATTGTGTTCTGCCCACGCGTGCGCATAAAGAGGTTCGATGATCAAGTTACAACCCCATCCAGTTTACCACACGTTTGGCCAATGCCTATCTCAGAAATCATTGTGATGGATGTCAGGGGGAGGGAGGAGGGGTCTCCACTTTAATCAATTGTATTTGAGACTAGAGAAGTGCTAACCATCCTTGAAAAGATGTCCCACGGATCGAATAGAGTTTTGACCACCTATACAAAGATCAAGACAGTGTGATCATATGTTGGATGAGGCTTTCCTCGACTCATGCGATCCCTGACTAATCTAAATCTAATCTCTCTGGATACACAATATGATTCCTCTTACGAAAATCACCTACTGAATTCATTTCATGAGTGAGACAGCTTCACCCATGAGCGCAGCCGTGTGGTTCTTGTGGGGCCCATGGTTTGAAAGTCACATTGTCAATGTTAAAGTCAATATTCCGCTACTGTTGGCATTCTGATACTTCGTTCCAGGCCCAAACTGACCATTCTCCACGAGATTTTTCATAGTTAGAGATGTTGATGAAGCCCGTGCTACTTCCGATGGAAAATATAGCCGAGCGTTTTTTCGAAAATTTGAAAGAGCGTAATCTCTCTGATATTTCTTGATTATCTGTTGCAAATAGGGTAACTTTGGCCACTCTCAAAGCTATTCAAGTAAGAGGTTCAAGCTTCCATGAAAGGTATTCCACCAGTACAATTAGCCTATGTTCGTAATTTCAACAGTGGCTGACCTACTGAATGTATGGATCCTGTACTCGGTCCTGTACCCTGTGAGAAAGTTATCCAGAATTATGATCGTGAAACGACCATAATTTACGATGTATGGTCGTAATACGATCGTAACCTTACGGGAGAATTACGATGTCATGGAAGCGTACATTAGGGAGTCACGATGTTCTTGCTGGTGAGTTCTACTGTTGGATTCCAATGATTAGAATGATTTGTGGACTTTTGTAATAATTCAAGAGAACGCTGCATGGTAATTCTTGGAATTTAAAACAAGATGTTTTTGTAAAAAGGAACAGGGATAGTTTCCCCACCCCAAGTTACGAATTGGTCCCCCTTTCCGTATCACTATTATTTTGAAATCTACTCAACAAACGTCCACAGAATTCCCATATATTTGATCAATGAGAATTCTAATAAATGTAAATCATTGACATTGACATCCCTGTTTTTAGAACTCATTACATATCTTTTTCTTATCAATTGTCAAAATTTGATTGACAGTATCTCATACTCAAGAGATGAAAATTAATGTTCAGATGTAGAAGATGACATGTGAATTGCTCATATAAAGATCAATATCAAAAGCTGACACTCAAGCGCATGAATGTCAAGTAGCCTCTTCTTTCCTGATCAATTTTTCTGCTGTGTGTAATCTTCCTCCGCTCATTTGTTCACTGGATGGTATCTTATGAAAATTCTTCACCTTTGCACAAAAAAAGACTCTATGAAATAAGGTTGCGCTTTGCAGAGCTTGAAATCGTATTAAACAGTTCTAAGCGTTCTTCAACTTTGAGTATGATCGGTTGGCATGTTTTCACTTGGAGGAAAATGTATATAACCAAGAAGAGGAAGAGAACTCAATCAAGATAAGGATTCTCTCCCTCATATTAGTTATTTCAATTGTATGATTCTTCATTGTGCCTCTGATTGTTCAAAGAGAGAAAGACAGAGCTATCATTGCACAAATGAGTCAACGAAAGATTCAGTCAATAATCCTTCTAAGGGGTCAATACTATGAATAGCTCACAATATTATCAAACTGCTCTAATTAAGTGGAATGCAAATAATCAGAATATTAGTAAATACGATAATCGGGATATTGACAAAACTAATTCTATTATGATCCTGCCCTCGATTCACCTATAAGCTGATAAACTCTGAATTGTCGAATAGCCAGCTGCGACAAGTTCAACACTTTTTGTGATTATATGACAGCACTCTATGGGTTTCTGTGATATAAATTATTTTGAACTGAGTGCTTCAGATGAAACCGGGGAGCATTTTTATCACACACAGCTGATTCATCAAAAGGCGCGGTAGCGCCTTGCTGGCGAGTATGAAAAAAAAATTCGAATGAAAACGACAGTGCGCACACGCAAGGCCACCGTGCCTTATATACGTTGAGTTGGGCCGTTTTAACCTCACTCATTTTTTCTCATCATCATATTTATAGCATTAAGGGCAATGGTGGACATTAGCAGCTCTCGGCCAACAAGCTTTGTTGTGTAAGATGTTATTTTACAAACCTTTTGCCATTTAGTGCTTTCGTATTGCTAGTCCCGCACTCGCAAATTGGCAAGAGTCTCAGACGATTTGACGCCCGGGACAGAATTTTTCATCATCAAACTTTTTCGAGTTTCGACTCATCTCGAAGTCGACACTGCGTCGGTGTGACTCGAATCAGCCTTGTGTGCGATGTGTGTGCGTGCATGAAACGAGCGCTCGACGAGACATACGGGCAAATATGAGCTGATGAACCTGCGCCGCGACTGTAGCAGACGATGCACGTGTTTACTTCGGCTGATTTTCTGCACGAGTACAGTTTATAAGTTTACATGCCAATCGTAATTGTTGGTTCTTTAAGAAAAGAGCCACCTGATGTGTGTTTCTTTGTTTGAAGTGAATAAAAAATGATGGGCAAAGGCCAATATGCTCGCCGATTTGTGTGTGTCATCTCGCTTTTATACAGTGTCAAGAATAATCCTTAAATTGGGAGAATTGAGAATTTGATTTGAAGGATCTATGTGCCAGCATTAATTCAGATTTTAGCAGTGTATTGATTTTCAGTTTCATCAATATTTGAGACAGTCACAACTCTAAAGCTATAGATTATGCATCTCAGAATATTCATAATCTACTCTAGTCAGAAAATTAACATAGCGACAAATGGAATATCTCTTGTGCTTCTTTCGGTATCTCACCAAAAATCTGTTCGTGTCCAACACAAGAGGGATCGTCTATCACTTTGAGATGTTGTGGGACTGGGCAGTCTCATTCATCACTGGGTCCATAGAACAGTTGTTGTTTGTTGTGATATGTGCAGTGATCCCTGGTGATGCTCTAATTATTTTTGTATAACATACTCCTATTGCGTATTACTCTCATCCAATAGTTTCAGCTAGACTTTTATGGTTTACGAATCTTTGCTGTCTTGACACGCCACTCACATTCTTGCTATAGAGTTGTTTAACGGGTAGCTGGCATGGGTTAATTTCTAATTGGGTCTAGGAAGTACTACAGGGTTCATCTGTTACATCAAAAAAGTTATTCAGAGTTAAGAGCACATTTACGCTTTTGGTGAGAAGTAGTAAGTCCAACTTGTTGGACTTACTACTTCTCACCAAAAATTGATCGTTGACAAGTCAAGCACTAAAAATAGGAACTAGATTCATACAGGTATGTGGATGTGCTTTGAGGATCACTTCATCTCCAGTCAAAGTATGTCTCAGATAATGCTATTGAAACTTCATTCACCTCAAAATGAGTTTGCATGTGTTACTTCAACTTCTTGAAGTTTTACAAGTTATCAATGTCCAAGTTGAAGTGTGTTTTAGTTTTTGGTCTTCAAATAATATTGGGGACCATAATTTTATATCTCGTTTATTAATCATAAATGTGTTGAATACTTTGATAGTTAGCACCCTCTCTTGTTAAATAGCGGATGGACCAACTAGTGTGGGGAGTTTTCGCTATCCAAAAATTTCTCATCAACTGAAAACTTCCTGCTATTACAAGTGAAGTTGGGAGTCTTTGCATCAACTCAAGTCAAATTAAATCAACTAGTTCCAAGTTTTGCTATCAAAGTTTCACTGCTCGAAATTTTCTTCCCTAGGATTCAAGAACATTTATCTTGGAATTTAACACAGTGCTGCTCATCGGGGGAATGATTGAGATGAATAGGTGTCTTTTGGATTTTTCTACATGCTACCATCCATAGCTCATTCTTCAATTTGAGAATTTTTAATCATTGCCATAGCCAAGTATTGAAATCTCCCCCCCCCCCCTACTTCACTTTTCCTAAAAGTTTAGCTTGGCGAGTATGACCATCCTTTTGCCCTATTAAATTCATCTGATATCAGAAATATGAATTTCACCCCTCGAGAGTCATGAGATCAGGGATTACATGTCGACTGAATATTTACCATAATCTGAACGCAAAATGAATGTAGAAAGATTGAAGAGAATTTATTTCAACTCTTGAGAGTCATGAGATCAGGAAAAAGTATGTCGAGTAATTGTTCTGCAAAATCTGAACGTGGAACGTATTAAAAAGGATTGATAACATAACAATTTGATTATCGCTGTAATTTTGAATCAACTTGAGTTACTCACCATCTCTACTGACTTTTAAATTGGAGTGATCAATGCTGAATTGAATTTTCTTGCCATCGTTTTCTTTTCATTGTTCTAGATGGGTTACCATTTTCAATATATTCAGCAGATGAAAAAGATGGTGAATAACTCAACTTGATTAAAAATTACAGCGATAATCAAATTGTTATGTTATCAATCCTTTTTCATACGTTCCACGTTCAGATTTTGCAGAACAATTACTCGACATACTTTTTCCTGATCTCATGACTCTCAAGAGTTGAAATAAATTCTCTTCAATCTTTCTACATTCATTTTGCGTTCAGATTATGGTAAATATTCAGTCGACATGTAATCCCTGATCTCATGACTCTCGAGGGGTGAAATTCATATTTCTGATATCAGATGAATTTAATAGGGCAAAAGGATGGTCATACTCGCCAAGCTAAACTTTTAGGGAAAGTGAAGTAGGGGGGGGGGGGGAGATCAATATTACAATAGAAAATTTCACTTGTTGGAAAAAATGAATCGATAGCAAAGCGATGCCTTCACAACGTCCACACAGCATGAGAATATTTCAAAGAACGATTCAGGGAAATATTTCATTGCAATCTCCCGGGAATCTTGCAGGGATATCGCAAGAGATATTTCAGAATGTTCCGTGGCAATATTTCAGAGAAAGCTTCCCGGAAGCTCCCGTAAATATTTCAAAGAATCTTACACTCATTCTTTCAGTAACCTTGCACTGAAATATTTCTGAAAGATTCACGAAAGCTTTTTGAAAGATTCCTTGAAACAATTCACTGAAATATTTCTGAAAGATTATCGAAAGCTTTCTGAAAGATGTAAGTGCAATATTTTGGGGAGAAGTTTTGGACGAGTTACGAAAGCCTCTTGTGAGGTTTCACTGCTATGGGGAGAATCTCCTGGAAATGTTTCACCGATATTGAGTATAATATTTCATCAGGACGAGGCCCCAAAATTTTCTGGAGGGTTTGCTAGCTTCTACGCAGGGCTACATTTTGAGACCAGTTTCAAATAACATCGTGCTTGCACTTCTTTTAGGCTGGGAAATCTTCTAAAATTCTATGATGGATTTTCAAAACTCACCGCATTCTGATACTCTATATGCAGCACTTTGTGGCTGTGAGTTATCCTCCTAACTCACGATATGAAACGTACCACTTTGGATTGAGCTTGGAAAATCAATTTGATTCTGGTTTTCATTGAATCAATAGATTTCGGGAACATTTCAAGGAATTCTTCTATAAGTAACCTCTCTGCCACCCAATTGCACCTAATGAGATTGAAAAATTTCTGAATACCTTCTAAAAGATTCCAAAAATATTTTTAGGAATTATTTCACCGGTAATCTTTCAGAAACGTTGCACTGAAATATTGTTGAAATCTTTACGAAAGCTTTCAGGAAGATTTCAATGCAATATTCTTAGGAAGAATTTCCGCGAAATTTTTGTACGATATTGTGATCAATGAAATATTTCATTGCAATCTCCCAGGAATCTTGCAGTTCAAAATGTTCCGTGGCATTATTTCAGAGAAAGCTTTCCGGAAGCTCCCGTAAATATTTCAAAGAATCTTACACGCAATCTTTGGGAAACCTTGCACTGAAATATTTCTGAAAGATTCACGAAAGCTCTCTGGAAGATTTCTTGGAACAATTGACTGAAGTATTTCTGGAAGATTCACAAGCCTCCGCTGTGATATAGGCTCATTGAATTCCTAACTTGTTTGAATCTCTTTTGAATTTAGGCTAATCACGAGTCGTCGCATATAAATAAAGCCATCATAATAATAGGTTTGTGGAAGCTCTCTGACTGATTCCGTACATATTTCTTGGGAACATTCCACAGGTAATCTCCCAGAAATCTTGCAGTGAGATATTGTTGATAGATTTTCACAAGCTTCTTAAAATCTTTCAGAGCAAAACCCTGTGACGGGTTACTGCATATTAATACTAAAAACCATTACAATCAAGGGAATAACATATTATGCTGTTAAAGTATTGCGAGGAGTAATTCTTAACGACTTGACTCTGTGGAATATGACACATAAATATTGCGGTAGAACATTCTGGGAAGCCTTTAGTAACATTGCAGTGGAAGATTGTAGGAATCTTTCAGAAACATTGCAGTGAAAGATTGTAGGAATCTTCCAGAAACATTGCAGTGAAAGATTGTAGGAATCTTCCAGAAACATTGCAGTGAAAGATTGTAGGAATCTTCCAGGAACATTTCATTGGAAGTTTCTGTTCCCGCTAGATGTCGCATAACACACTTTAGTTCTCAAATTTTGTTCTCATGAATTATATGGTTTCTGGGAAACTATCTATCAGGAAATTTGATGGCAGCATCAAAAGATTCGTCATGTGTGATGACATACCCACGACCAGCTATGCATAATAGTCTGTAAATGATACGTGAGGATTATTTGAAGATGCGTGAAGGCTTTCTCGCAAGCGCTCACAATAGACGCTGGTTAGTATATAAGACAGGAGGACGGCTCATCGGTAAGGTGTCGCGTACATCGAAGAGTTCATGAAACCTGGATGAATCTAACGTGAAGCTTTGGATTCAACGTCACAATGGAGTTGAAGTACGAGTCAGAATGATGAAGTCATGCATTAGAATGATTAAGAAACTTATCAAGCAAAATATGGATTCCACAGACAGAACATTAACGCATATATTTTTGTGAGATTTCATGAAATCTTGTAGGAACATTTCACTGAAATATTTCAATGAAATGTTTCTGAAAGCTTCCCGAAATATTCCCGGCAATATTTCATGAAATCTTGCAGAAAAGTGTCTGAAGTGGGACATATCCTTATTGAGGGAAGCTCTCAGTGAAATCTTTCTGAAAGATTCCCGGGTTTTCCTGAAAGCTTGCAGGAAGGTTTCTGAAAGATTCTTATGCTGTGTGGGCGGAATGCTCTAACAATTTGATAACCTCGGAGCGGTGATACAAGGTTATATGTTAGATCTACCAAGTTCGTCGCTAATCCAACAATCACTGAACTGCACTGAACTAACCAAATTTCAATCAACAGTTAGATTGAATCGACCAGCTCTTGTACATTTCATGCTGCAACGAGCTCAGCATCTGACATCAGCTGAGTAACTCAGCCGAGGTTAGGTATGCACGCTCCAACACGCACAATCGTGCGCACAATTCATCCACAGCATAAGGAGCGCGTAAAATCTCCGTAAAGTTATGTTCCGATTACTATCGTAAGTTATGATCGCATTCCGATGTTTTCCCCGTAAGCCTTAAACTTTCTCACAGGGTAGGACCCATCAGGTATTGGTAAAACACGAGACATCACTCAATTGAAATTGAAGTCATATATCCATACTAAGTTTCTTGAGTAATTGGTGAAAATACATATCTGTACATCGGGGGAACAATATAAAATCAAAGGTTTCACTCCTTGTAATAGCGCAAAACAATGAAAACATAAAAATCTCGGTTGGAAGGGTCTTTCAATTACCAAAGTGAACTGCTACAATCGTCAATGATTTTAAAAAATATGCCAACATGATGAATGCGCTCAGTAAAGAGAGGTATGCGAGAGTGAAACACGAGTAATCGGGGTGACAGACAAGGAAAAATTGGCGTCACGTGAATGCAAACAGTGGCAACTTTTCGGCATAACGTCAAGATTTGACGTTGTTGGGCGAGCTCTCCCTCATGCCTAGTAAAAAATCTCCAGCTACACGCTCAGCATCGCACACGAGGGAGTCGCTGTGGATCGGTTCGCAGTCATGTAGCGACAAGGCTCGTTGCGCGGTATGTCGCTCGTCGCATCGAGTGGGCCCCCACACACGCAAGTCAGGTACTCCATCGCGCACACATATATTACTGCGCTGGGCCGTTAGGGAATACCCGAGGGTGGCCGTACTGCTCGCGAGAGTTGTTCACTTATTGGCGACATGTCTGCCCGTATGGTGCGTTAAACCCTCTATGCTTCACTCTCGCGGAAATGCTCGCGGAGCAAAAAGTCACGCCGAACAGCAGCTGTTTGTACCTGCGTCACGCGTCACTCGCCCATCGCCGCCGCCCACCTCCCGCGGGCCGCGCCACAGCCGGACGACAAAATGAAAAGCTATGTCTTCTATACTCGCGCACCGGGCCTATGGATCGTTGCACGACACTGATACGACCGCATCGCTCTGTACTCAACAGAGTCGACACGCAAAGAATCTTTTCGCTTGCTCCATCCTCGATGATTGGCTCGAGTCGGGTGCCCAAGCAGGGTTGGGGTAAACAGGTGGTGTTCGAATCGCGGGGCGAGCACATAACTGTCGAATACTGTGCCTGCTGTAAAAATCGATCGTCCTCGATTTTTCTCAGTCGTTGTGCTAGCACCCCCTTCAAAGTCGCACGTCCCTCGCGTTTTCAACCGCCTTGCGGCTCATTCCCCACCCACATTGGCCTGTAATATGTATATATAGCCGCTCTCATGCGGCATCAGCTCCCCAAGATCGTATCCGAACAGTTATGTCCCTGTTACATTCTCCCTGCATCACAGCTGTGGTCGAGCCGATCACGCACAAACGCTCCAAACTGACGAAATGAAATGGGTTTTCCAATCCGTGAAAAAAAAATTTCCCCTTTCATCTCACACCTCTGTGCCATCCACAACCCTCTTAAGCCCGTGCCCCGCGAGCAGGACGTTAGAAAGAATCCCTGGCCATATGGATGCTCGGGGATTTTTTGGGGCTATAGACATTGATCTCGTGATTGATGTGATATATATTTGGTGCCAGTAAGTTGTAAAATCAAAATCTACATATCTGCTTAAGACTCGATATCTGAGTTTATCTTTTCGGAGATTTTGCTTTCTCGAAAGAGAAAGCTTTCATTTGATGGTAGTAGATTTTTTACCGAATTGAAAAAAAAAACTTTTCTCTCTCCCAATAAAGTTCTTAAATACATAGAAATTTTACTGTCCTCTCCTTTTTCATGAGATCTATCGACTGTAGGTCACAGTTTTTGTTGGTAACGCCTCAAAAAATATCTACAACCCTTTCTTTTATCAACCCTCTGACCGTGTGTGTTATGCCAATCGGCATAACCCCAAAAATTCTGTTTGTTTTGATTGAAGATCGACTTTTTCCCTGCACTATGATGACAACAGTGGAAATACTCCATACTCTGGGTCTCCCTTTTATATTTTCATAGATATCAGATGATCGAGTTTTTGTGTAGGTGCAGGTGACGTTGAGATTTGGGATCACAGGAAAGAGAGCTGCAGTGATGTGAGACAGCGAAGCGGTGATTTGAAGTTTCCCTAATGTCGTGCGATGCGCGCTTGTGCTTGGCAAGATGAGATCAGCAGCTTGCTAAAAAATAATTGGGCTACGACAGCAAAGCGGTTTTCGCCAACCATATATTTCTTGATATGACTAACCTCTTCGATATCTTTGCAATTTTTCTTGTTGACATAGCACTTCATCGTGTAATTGATCCAGCAGAAGACATGTGCTAAAGTGTGTTTTGTTGGGTGTATAAATTTGTTTACCTATCCTAGCAGAAATTTCTTACTACAACAGCAGAGCCATCCGAACTCTTCAAAACGTTCGCCGGATTAGCAACGTCAAACTGCTAAATTAGCACCAAAATTTGCTGGCTGTCTTTATAGTTATCGAGGCCCCAAGCTCGACGAGAGTCGGGGCCCATGCAAGGCCAGCGAAATTTTGAAATGAAATTTTAAGCAGATCCCAATGCCTATTTCATGCGTACCATGACACTTGGCGATTAGACAGCTGGGCTGAGTATCCATAAAAATTTCACCTGGCTTTGTATTATGAGCCATGCACTGGTAAGAACGATGCAATGAAACCCGCAAGTAATCGGATGCTCGCAACAAAAATTTGTCGGGGAAAAAATCAACCCCATAACTCATAGACAAGCAATCAAACCCGCAAATTCTTGGATGCTTGGACTGGAAAAACATCCATCCCAAAACCCAGGAAATCAGTCAAACCCGCAGATAACAGGACATCGGACCGTAAATTTCAGGGAATTCTCTGGGGAAAGAATCAAACCTAAAAGCTAGGAAGGCAATCGAACCCGCAAACAACTGGATGCTCAGACCTAGAATTCTTTCAGGCAAAAAACCATCCTCAAAATCCGGGATGGAAATCAAAACCGCGAATGTCCGAAATCTCGATATGCAGATTCTCGCGAGGAAGTGAACAATGCAGTGATTGCAACGAAAAATCATCTATTTTTCCATCACAATCTTAAAACCGTGTGTTTTAGTGAAGAATGGGTCGAGAGATTGATCTCAGATCTTTGGGAGACAGACTAGAGAAATCGTATTTAATTTGCAATTTGAAGATGAGTCGCTATTGAGTTATGAAAAATATAAGCCCACCTGGTTCGAGCATCCGGGTATTTGCGGGTTTGATTGTGTTTCTACGTTTCGAGGTTATCTTTACCACCGACAGAATTTTTGGTGCGAGTATCTGGTCAACTGGTGATTCGCGGGGTTAATTGCCTTACTGGGTTTTGCGATTGATTTTCTCCCCGAAAGGATTTTGGGTCCGAGCATCCAGTTATTTGCGGATTTATCCGGGTTCCTGCCTTTTGAGGTTGTCTTTCCCACCGACAGAATCTTTGGTGCGAGAATCCGTTGATTTGAACGTTTGATTGCCTTCCTGGGTTTTGGGGCTAATTTTTCGCCTTCGGAATTTTTGGTCCGGGCTTCCGGTTATTTGCGGGTTTGATAGCCCGCCTGGATTTTGTGGCTGAATTCCTCCTTCGACAGGATCTTCCGTTCGTGCATCCGGTCATTCCCGGGTTTTATTGTCCTCCTGGGTTTTGGGTTTGGTTTTTTCCGACAGGATTTCCGGTCCAAGTATTCCGGTATTTTGCGGATTTGATTGCCATCCTACGTTTTGAGATTGTCTTTTCCACCGACAGAATTTTTGGTGCGAGTATCCTGTGATTTGTGGGTTTGATTGCCTTCCTAAGTTCAGGGGTTAATTTACCACCCGAAAATTTTTTGGTACAATTATCCAGTGATCTGCGGGTTTGATTGCCTTTCCAGGTCTCGAAGGTGATTTCTCATCCGAAAAAATTTTTGGTACGAGTTTCCGCGGTGATTTGCGGGTTTGATTGCCTGACTCGGTTTTGGGGCTGACTTTTCTACCGACTGAATCTCCACCAATACATGGCTCAAAATATAACAATGGGGAAAATTCTTATGAATACTCAGCTCATGTAAAAAAAAGCAGAACATTTTTCGAGTCATTCCTAAAGAAGTTGACATTCTAGTACGGTTAATGATTGGTAAAATTCTTCGTGGGGTCATTCAATAATTTTTCA
Organism: Eretmocerus hayati; assembly: GCA_029851415.1. Lineage (NCBI taxonomy): Eukaryota > Metazoa > Arthropoda > Insecta > Hymenoptera > Aphelinidae > Eretmocerus > Eretmocerus hayati. Next base: position 113,695,968 of record CM056743.1, read on the forward strand.
CATAGTTTTTTGTTCCACCTGTTGGGTGAAAACAACATTCTGCAGCATATTTGCGGGGCCCCCGCTGCCGCGGGGCCCCAAGCCCTGGCTTCGCGGACTTTTGCATAAAGACCGCACTGGCTGGACGAGTTCGAGTTTTTGCAAAAACTCCGAAGGTGAGAGTCGCCAGGACAGCAAGCCAACTCGTGCTGTTTGAATACAGCATCAACAAAACGTTAGGTTAGCAAGAAATTTTGCTAACCTAGCCAATTTGTTTATAACGTGAGGATAAGAACAATTCCCACAGCAACACCACCTGCTGCTTCAGGTCATCAAGCATCATTCTACGATGCCCGGCGGACACTGGCCCCGAGATACTGATGACATGGCAACGAAACTACCACAAAGCTATACTGTTTACTCCTTTCTACATACCGCTCAAGTCAATTCGATGAGAAGATGAATAGAAAAACGCCTATTCAGTGGGTAAATTGATCATTTCAAGGCCGTAAGTTGTCGATGTTCCGTGATAGGAACCGATAAAAACACGCGCGCGAAAATCTCGAACGTAAAGTTGCGTGAAAAAAGTCGCAGGCTCGCATACCCACGTAGCTCGAATTTTGCTTGTAGTTCATATACAAATTCTATATCACCAAAACTGTGTATGAAATATATAATATATAGAACCGTGTATAGATTCTGTATATGAACTACACAGATTTTCTTTCACTTATCGACAAAAGTTCAAAATTTACTGGCAGCGTCATTAAATTGTTCAAAATATATCCTCGAAATTTCAGAGATATTGTTACATGTGTCCGAGATATTTCGTGTCCCATCGGAAGCAATGTTATAGCGGTTTCTTCGTGTGTTTTGGTGTATACCTCTTTTCTCCATCCAAACCCAAACAATGTTTTAGCAAAAATTGCGTATCAACCAATCGATCAGAACTTCAAAAAACACGCTTGACAGAGTCTCTCATATTGTTGAAGCGAACCAAAAGAAGTAGGAACCATCTATTACACAATTTATCCCTTGAAAATTTGTATGTCCTCACAAAAAAAGTTCCAGCTAAAAAGTCCTTGCCATGAGATCCCCAATACTCAATGGCATAATCTTTACACTCGCTGGCATACTCAGGAAGATTAGTCGAATTGTTCCAAATATTCTGCATCCCCTAGGAAGCGATGCTATGGCACGTTTTTTGCATACCTCTCTTCACTTCATGCTCACTCACAGAGAAGAATATGAGATGTCTGGAAAATGTGTGCATAGATAATTGAATGCTTACATTGCTATGATCTCATAATAAAATTTGAATGAGCATACAGACAAATTTCCACCACAACGAATAATTAAAATGATTCCCTGTTTCAAAAATTGATGAGTGGATGGTTGAAATCCTACATTGCCATGAGAAAGCATTTTGCTGATCTCTTTTAGCAGCATATTTACATCCTGAATTCAAAAATGCTATACAAGGAATTCAATTTGGGATTATTGAAAACCCACTCCAATTTCACTGGATCGTCGAGTGGAAGATTCGATAATTTCGTATTCAATATTCAATCTAATTCCTGAAATTTCAGATAGGGCTATTTTAAATTCTTTCCTTAAGGTCTTGAAAACGTAGTTTCAATGGAGTTTGCCGATGCCACCAAAAATCAAGACGTGGCACTGACGAATCAGGGACTCTCCGTGTAAATATTATTGCATAATTAACTCTCTTGAGACTTTATCAATGATCAGCCGATATGGGTTGAAGTCGGGCACGACCAAGTATCCAGAAAGTAACAAATAACAGTGGTTCTCACTCGTAGACTGGCTAAAAGTGATGTTCAAAGTCGCTGGCCAGGTGACATTGAGATTATGAATTGGTCATCATTGACACGATCAGTGGGTGTGCATTGAAGACCAGTGATCAATTTTACGAGTGGTACTAGAGGATCAGTGTTCTCACATAGTGAAAGATCAGTGCACGTTGAAGTACAGTTTGGGCATACTCGAAGATAGATCTGATTCGTAAGAATAACGGTGATCAGCATCATTTGTCGCCACAGAGGATGACTTCAAAGACCAATGTCTGGGTTGTGATATCCTCTTCTTTTGTTTCGTAGATGCTCAATCCTTCACTGAGCAGGGAGAGTTCAATACGTACTGGAGAGATCAGTGAGTTTCTTGTCGATTCCGACGGAGAAAGTAAGACGTTGCGTGTACAATAAAAATTTTTTGTACCCAGACATTTGCTTGTAGAATAATGACAACGCAAATTTGAGCATTCGGCGAATAGATGGGTGATAGTTTGCATGAATTCGTAGAAGTAGTTGGTTAGTTGAATCTTCAGTTCTGACAGGTAAATATTTCGGTCGGTAAATTTATAATATACCAAAATCCGCAGCGTGAGAGCAGGGCCACTGTACCGTGTCCCACGACTTCTTTCTGTATGTGTGAGAGAAAGAGAGAGAGAGAGAGAGCATTGCTGATGTAGGCAAATAATTTTTGAAAAATGCCTAGATCCTGATCTGGGCAATTATCAGTGCAGAGTATGAGATTAAGAGGAGCACAAGAGGAAAGTATATCTCACTCGAGGCAAAGTCTGTCGGTGCTTCTAACTTCCCTGGAAATGGGGCAACCTTGGACGCCGAGGGCAGCGAACGCCTTCGGTCACTCATTAGATAATTTGAGACACGTTATGAGAGCGCGCTCGGCGCTCCTCCTATGCGCTCCAAATCTTTCCGGATTCTCGGAAATTCCTCTGCTCGCGCTGCTCGTATCCTCGAGCCACGGCTATTGGACTACATAAGTGCATGCATGGCAGTGGGCGCATTCGACCTACGTATGGTGGTATAAACCCCATCATCTCATAATGAAGGTTTCTCTTATACATGCAAGCTCAAGTTCTAGTTCGGCCCTGGAGCAGTGCATACTCGTTATTATCGTGGGATGATTTATTTGCGCTACATCCACTCGAGCGCTCGCCCCGGTTCCTTATACTTTTCATCAACTAGGGACTCGTTCGCACTAGACGTGCATACGGGCCCGAGGGTGCTTGCAACTTCATCGTTAATTGACTCCATGCTCAAGGCCGACAAGGATTGCTTATTTTTACGGTCTCAATTTTCTCCATACGAGTGTCTGGAATAACGATACGATCCAGAATTGTGCTTACTAGTCCATATCTTGCCATTCTGAGTATTCCCACTGCCCTGTGTCACAGCATTGATATCGGTCATTTTCCCAAGTTCATGACAATCTGTGTTGAATCTGTGGTTTGTTCCAGTATCAGCGAGCCAATTTCCAAATTCATCTTCCAGTAGAATGCAGTTGGACATTGATGATGAGTGAACCAGATATTTTTCAACGACGTGAAGTGATGTGATTAGTTTGTTTTGTAAGTTAATCCTTAATACATGAACCATCAATGAAGCTAAATAAGAGGCTACAGTTGTGTATTTCCATTTCAACTATTATGCAGCTTTTTGAGGCCAAAAGTAGAAAGTTTTGGAGATATCCTCATCACGTACTTGTGAAAGATACCACATAAATATTGGCACCCATGAAGCCACGAGGATCTAGCATGGTTGTCAAGTTGCTTGCACACCAGGCGTTTTTTCTTCTAAGATGGCCAACAAAGGAAGCGGATTCAACATCGGGTGCATAGGGCAGTGTGCGTAATATCAAGTTTCTAGCGTTTCCAAGTCGTCAAATTTTTATCGAATGCAACATTAAGAAGATCATCTTGTAACATAACTGTTCTGTGCCAGACTGTGTGGAAAGAAACGCTAATGAAGCAAACCCCCCATCCTACGAATGCTAATTCCGCTCTCTAACGCAGCCATCTTATCCCTGTCTGCAGGCAACCCGATATCGATGTCAGATACCTACTATATCACGGGGCAGTTCGCAAACATTACGGAGGGCACGCCCGAATGAGGGGTAAAATGAAGCTGTGGAGACGAGAATGATGTATTTCAGTGGATGACCTGTTCAGGTTCAGTGCTGCAGAATCTTCTCCAGGTAAAATTAGCAAGAGAGCTAGCCGCGAGTCATTCTAATAATAGTTGTGACCTGATCGGGCTAGGAAGCTCCACGTGAACATTGGCAAAATTGTAGCGGTAATGACTAATGCTGAGGACTGTCTCTTCACCATTAAAAACTTTGCATTTGGGGTATGTTTACGGTTTTACTCGACTTTACAACGAAATGCGACAGCGTATCAAAATTGACGGTACTCACCTCTCTTCCACAATCTACTTGGGGTGAGACAGAAGGAAACGTTTTAGTTTTAGTCGTTATTAGGATCCCATTACATCTAAGCTATGTACACGAGTATTTTCGTATCGAATTCGCCTCTATGTCATTCTCGTACCCCCCCCCCCCCCCCCCCCCCCCCGTCACGACCCATACAAGATATCACCAAAAGTACATGAAAGTGTTCTCCAAAGTCTGCCATAATTTAGAATTCGGATAACTCGCTTCTCGGTCGCGTCATGCAAATACCTAAGAATATGCAAATCCTCATTCAATGGGGCTACTTTTTGAAATGAAACGCATTCCACATGTTATCATCAAATATTCAACTCAGACCTGTTTTGAACACAAACGTCAACTCGTTACTACGTTGGAGATCCATTCATGCACCCGGTCTGATAACGAAAATATTATCTGTTCACCGATGACGTCATTGGCGCTCTTTTCTCTAGTATTTGATACAAAATAATTGTCCAACTTCCGAGAAAATCTTGAGAGTTTTACAAAACGTGACCACAACCAAACCATCAAATACTCTGAATAGCAAGAACATATGGTACGAACCAATGCACGAGGGCACCCATCGCATGATTAATCCCAGAAGGAGTGGCCGTCTCCATATAAGAAAACTCTCAGGATGACAGTTGCGATAAATTACCATGTTTAGATTTTTCTTTGTACTAAGTAATCCGTTGTGATAATAGGGATGACTGGGACACTATTTCATAAGTGATTTTGCTTATCGGTGGCGATTGAGTCCGATGTGCCTCATATTTTTAGCTTCACCTATTTTTCACTGGATTCGGCAAAAAAGCTACTGCTACCCAACGGTAAGGAAATATCCTCGAGACGTCGAGTTGTCTAACACGTCTCCCTCGCCACGAGGCAGAGAGAAAAGAAAAATTCCCTTTTTACCCGTCACGCGCGTATACACTCGCTCGTCGTGAACAGCAGCCCGCTTTCCGTTTAAAATGGTCTCGGGGATGGGATGAGAAGCCGAAAAAGCGATGCCATGTGAGTCAGAGCGAGATACGAAATGTAATAAAAAAACGCAGCCTCGCGCGTACGTGACGCTCTCGATGCTCCGGAGCCCTGCGCCGTGGTGGCCAACCCCGGTAAGGAAGAGAGGGAAAAGGGGGGATTGTGATAGAAAATCGCTACTACGAGCTTTCTGGTCTAGGGTCTAAATCGTGCAAGGTCGTGGTTGCCACAGAACGGCATCGATCGCCTAATAATGGATGCGGAGATTAATGATTATGGATGCCGAAGCAATACGCGCCCGCGATCGAGCCCCGAACGCTGGAGAACTCTGCTCGCTCATTTGTGGTTTGTTTGGGCTCTCTCGTTTACTTCTTATACGACGTAAGGGTAACAGCCCCCATGAGACCTTCTGCATCTTCAAAAATAAGTTTGTCATGATTTAGATCTTGGCCGCTATCAAAATTCTTTCTCACTCTTTCATCCTTCAAGTATTAGAATCCTGACACTATCACATCACTCAATTCGTTATTGTATTATTCTGTTTCAGGATTGTCTTGACTTCCCGGTACAGATTATACCGTCCAAGACACACACTCGATGTCACTCAAATAACTTCGGATCCCGAGGATCGCGGAAATGTGAAACCGTCGATGCAAATGTCGATGAAAAACTGTGCGTTCCAAATGTATCATAACCGATGCAGACCATGATGACATCTAAACACACCAGGAGGACCAAATGCGATGACATTCATTATAAGGAGTAGAGCTCAAATTCCCCAGTCTTTATAGAATCTATGGCTATTTTCCATGGTGTTTTTTATAAATATATCGAAAAAATGTCATTTGGATATGCTATTCTACGATCACAGAATCGTATAGTCTTTGCAATGGATTTCATGAACTATTCAGGACGAGCCAAGAGGTTCTCCAGACAACGATATTGTGAACTATAGCTCCCATTGAATGATGAGTATATGACTGAGACGTCCTTACCTTTGCGTGGAGGCGATGTATCATATACGTATTTCGGACTTTCTCAGATTCAAAGAAATGATCGCTAAGCCCCCAGAAAGGGTAGCCACTCATCCGAAATTACCAAGTCCCTATTCGCTCAAAATGGGCACTAGCGAAATCTTAGCATAACTAGGACTCACGAGCAGCAAATTTTTTGCGAACGTAATAAGCACAATTCTCACGTTGAGAACGTTCAAATAGAATGCTTATGCATTCCGGGAAGGAATTAGTCCATTCAACGCACGAAAGCGTCGCGCAATTACAATTTCACGCTATGGTGAACGAGAGAGGAGCCCTCCTCGAGCATGTCTCGGCTCCACGCGTATATTAACACTTGTAGGTGTATTGTGAAGCTACTATATAACTGTATGCGAGCGTGCGTCGCGAGTCACGATGTTTCGCACCGGGCAATACTCGAGTGTGCTTCTCGAATAGGTTATAGAGATTGCGCGAGTCTGGGCCAGGCCGCGGGTAGGTGCTACAGCGACCTGAGCACCCAGCGGAATAATAGCTCTGGCCACTGTCGCTTCGCGACAAGCAATATTCTCGGTATAATGTCTTCAACGGAGAAGAGGTGAAACTTGGTGTACGCGCAAGCACAGAGGTAAATTGCGGGCGCGCATTGAGGCGGTGAAACTAACCGCGCGAGACTGAAAAAAATGCCGCGTGGCAAGCGGGCTACACACGTAGACCGGGTCGTTTCCGGGGTCATACCTGTATCTGAGAATACGAGTTGCAAACCGCGAAGCGTCGTCATCCTCGTTTCAAAGTGGCTTTACGGCCGCCGATGCGTGCGCGTGAGACGGACCGACATCAGACACCGCTTGGACCGAACTATGACAAGCTAATACCTATACGGATCGGCTCGCCCTTCTCTATTCTTTCTGTCTATTTGCCTCTCCTCCTTTCATCTTTCATATCTCTTGAGTGACTCCGTAATACTCGTTGTGGCCACAAATCTCCTTGCGGTCCTCTCTCGCAACTGATGCACGTGCTGGTGGCGCAAGCACGGTTCTCCTTCTCGCTCATCTTTACGATTCATCATCATCATTTCGGAGACTAGCCAAGCTCTTAAACGTCGAGCGTTTGAATATTTACACCTATTGCCTCGAGGATAATGGACAATCTACGAGCAGTTGTCGTGAAGATGATATCCGGTGCCACTGTTCACTTTTGTGTTCTTTTTTTTCATCACTTTTTTCATCGCTTTTATTCTACTTCACCGTCTCCCCTCCCTACGAATACCTCGCCTTTTTCCACGAATTCCGGCGTTTTTTCCTGGAAAGTTTGAATACCGGATAAGTGTTGGTGTGTCCGTGTGAGCTATTTAGGCGGGTTTTTACCCTCTCTACGGTAAACTTTTGGGTAATTTGCTGTGCACCGCGATTCCGCGTGGTCGCCCTGCCCCCTGCCGAACTTGTCAAAACCTGATGCATCGTCGCTCGCTGCAGTATGTAGCGATCGTATTAGTAAGAAGAAATGCACATATCGTCATCTTTCCTATGAGCGCGGTGGCATCATTGATCTCCAATGACGTTTCAAATCGTTTCGATCGCGGGCAGCACGTCGAACTCTTTCGCGGTCGGCTGTCACAAAACGTACACAAATTCGCGAATACCCTATGCAACACTCCAAGTTTTTTTTTCAACATTCCTAATCTGTGCAGTATTCGGAGATTAATTGTGTGATATCGGGCATAATTAGGTCGAAAACGATTGAAATCAAAGAAGAGATCGCATTCCCAGAGTATTTTTATCTCGAGCTTTATGGCTTTTATGCTTAATTATTTTAGTACATTATTTTAGTACAGTGGAACTTGTCAAGTTGGGCACCTCTATAAATTGGGCACCTGCCTAACTTGGGCACTTTTCCGTGGAACGCGCAAAATTACATCAGCTCTTATGGGGATTTTGTTCTATACACTGGGCACTCTGTATGTTGGGCACCTGTCTAAGTTGGGCGCATTCTTGCCTCCTGTTGAACCCAATAACATGGAAACAAGACTGTGTATGTTGGGCACTCACTTCGAAGCTCGAGATATGATATCGTATCCTCGTCCTGATCGTCTCGATTATGAGTTTACGAATAAGCGACAGAGTTTGATAAATAAGAAGTCGTGGTTATTGATTGATTATCAGCATCATTAATTGTCAACCGAGTCAATCATCCAAATAAATCATGATTTTACTGTAAGATCAGGGTCAATCAATATTGAAGAAATTGTAGCAAAGTTGGTAGCGTATCCACCGTCACACAATGAATCATCAATGATGGAAAACTTAATCATAATGCATTCATGGATCAAAGATTTACAAAAAAATATCCAGTATGGAGCAGTCAAGAATCGGTAATTGCCTTGCTCATGAATGGAGTAATCGACATGTACCAAGTTTCCGATTTGAATTAAATGCATCTGTCTTCCTATTTCTTCATTACTGTATTGTCCGTGTATGTTCTTTGATAAAAGAGGATACTTTATGACTATTCCGAACTAATGTATTTACATGATCATCAGTGAATAACGTATTTCATCCAAGACATTCAAAATTTCATAGAAAATTGACCTCCTTGGATCGAAAAAATGGTTCTGAGTCCTAATTTCTGTATGCTGGGCACCTGTCTAAGTTGAGCAGATTTTTCCGAAACCGAGAGTGCCCAACTTAGACAAGTTTCACTGTACCAGTCAAAGCGATGTCTAAAACGCGTTTCTAACCAATTTATTGTCTAGGCGCTGCTAATCATCATTCGCTTCTCCGTGCGGTCTCAATGTGCTCCTCAAAGCTTGCTTCCATGAACGAAACGTCCACCCAGATCAGCATACTTATGATAATCGCCAGAAAAGCATTGAAGACCGGATTTTGTATGTTTAAAATTTTCAAAAACTCATCAAGTTGAGAAATCTCTCCATCCGAATGGAAGTTATAGAACTCATTCAACCCTTATACAGAAGTAGTAATAATCATGAAGCGAAGAACACCCAGACCAATCTCTGGTCTGGCTTCAATAACTAAACTCTTCGGTGCCCGTGTTCTTACTTTATCATGGTTTCCATATCGAGCAAAATTGTTCAGTTTCGATATGGTCTTATTGGTGAGAGACCTACAGTTACCAACTTGTTGCTTCATCACGACTCTACATCAAATTCATTCAGTGCCCATACCCAAATCGACTAAATAGATTTTTCCACAGCTTTCGACTCCGCGAACTACGCTTCTTCCCTGGAAAAACTTTGTAACCTTGATGGTAAATTTTTATCGCTCGTATTCTGTGTGGTTGGAATCAGAAGATTTCGACCGATTTTGACGAGCAAGATGACACTCGAATCGTTGATTTGATATCTCTCAGTCTCGCATGAAGAGCTGACACAATTCGTGTCTCTATTACTGCTGGTGGGACCAGAAATACATTTCGTAGATCTAAATCCACTATTAAACTATGAATGTCTCGACTAAGGTTCCTATTGTAAATGTGTGTTTCGGCCCGATTCCTCCGTTGGCCTCGTTCGAACAGGTCTAAATGGAGTCCACACTATCCGGACTCCAAGTGTATTATTCATCCTCCCCTTTCATATAGGGGCAATATTCACATTTCCAAATCCAGTTCCCTCCAAATTTTATTTCAATCATCCGGTGTCAACAACAGATTCCTCCGCCGTTGTTCTGACGAGGCCAACGGAGGAATCGGGCCGAAACACACCTTGACAATAGTAACCTCAGTCGAGACATCCATAGTTTAATAGTATATTTAGATCTGCGAAACGTATTTCTAGTCCCATGAGGAGTAATAGGGGCACGAATTGTGTCAGCTCTCCATGCGAAACTGAGAGATATCAAATCAACGATTTGAGTGTCATCTTGCTCGTCAAAATCGGTCAAAATCTTCTCATTTGTAACCTTGAATTCAGGGGAAAATGGCGTCAGTGGATAGGGTATTTGAACGGAAAGATATAAACAGTAAGGGTCCTTGGATGCATGTCTGAGTTAATCACGGTCATTTCTGGGGACTCATCCAATTTCGCCAGAAAGCCTGGATGACCTATAGTACCCATCGATATCTGAGGACCTTCGCCTATAGCTATACGAGAAATTGGACATTTACTCGGATATTTATCTTTCATTCTTGATGTCAACAAATTTCAACGTGATGTGATCCGTTCGAGAGGAGAATACTCGTATTATTGTACAAAAAATATTCGGAGGTTACATACCCAAATATGGAAAACCCAAAGCAATTCTAATGGATCATGGATCGCATTTTTGTTACCAAAAAATATTGAATCGATATTCTCACTGTAAGAGTCAAACATCTAATACTCATAGGTCAGAGACATCTCTCTTTGCTCGTGAGTATTACTCTCTAAAACTGTTGGAGTGAAATTTTGACTCAAAGCTTGGAGTGATTCTCAGAATGACTCCTATGGAGTGAAAATTTGACTCATAGGGAGTGAAACCACAGAAATATTACATTCGCTCCAAGCTTGAGTCAATATTCACTCCAAGAAGAGTGAAAATTGACTCCTCACATGGAGTGAAATAGACTTTTATAGGTTAGGGTATAATCCCAGAATGATTTGTGGGACTACTTATGAGGAGAGTGGAAAAATTTTCAATTGTTGAGTGATGCTGCTCTATTCCGAGTTTCCTTTCGAAACACCACTCGGGTATATTTAAAAACTCGTATCGACCGTTCACAACCGTTCATAGGCTTTCTTGACTGTAATATGACAAAGTCACAGTTGGTCTAATGGTTGAGACACTTGCCTGGCAATCAAGAGGGTGCGGGTTCAAATCCCCATCAATTCTAACACAACTACCAAAATTCTCGTCAAATACATTTTTCATAAATTATCAATAATCAGAATCACCAGGAAATCATTTGAAAAATGTGTGCACGCCGGGAATTCATTTTTTTATTGCAATATCTAGAATGTTAAAAAGTTTGGGTTTGAATCATTCGACTCAATTCTAAGAGTGATGATTGACTCACGTTGGAGTGAAATTTGACTCCAGCTTGGAGTGATGAATCACTTCAGTTCGGTGCGCACGAAACTGACTCATAGCTTTGAGTCAAATTTCACTCCAACGGGTTTAGAGAGTACGGTATACCCGTTTTACTGAATAAATAACCACACCAAGCAAGTTTGAGGCTAACGCCACGCAGCAATAGCGATCGCATTCGTGTGTGTCGCATAAATGTAGTTTCAAGGCCCAAATGCAATAATGCATTTCTCAATTGCGAGCAGATCTGTGAGCAAACTGAGCAAGCAATTGTCAGCGTAGAATTGAAATTACAAAGTGATGGCCTGGTTGACCATAGTTGGCAATGGCCGAGTCAAGATTTGAAGCGCAATACGACGGAGTGCTACTCGAGGGTCTTTATACGGCGAGGCACCTGCGCATACTTCAATGGGAAACGTTCGCAACTTACATTGCGTGGGCTCATAGCCGACTGGTGCGTATCCATCTCATCTAACGTTTCTGTACATGTACCATTCGTTTTGTTTGCAATAATGCAAAGTCCAGCCAGCGTATCAGAGTCGCGACCACCAGACTGGCTCATCAACCTGCCACCGGGTATACGCAAGAAAGCACGAGAGCACACATCATATACAGCCGTGCAACATGAAGGAGCTTGCGTACTCACGTCATGCAACGCCTAACTGTGCGTTTCAAACCATGATAGCGCAGTCGGTGCTGTCCCGTAGATGTGTAAAGGTGCATTAGGACATTTTTCGTAAGCTGGACTCGACCAGTGCGAGAGAATTTTTTCGTTTTACTTGAGGCTTGTAGCATTAACCACTGAAGCAACATACAGTTGCCAGAGCAGGTTTCGTATCGCTAGACGTCAGATGTATGAAAATCCCCGGAGTATGCGTGATCACTGCTGTATACCGTGAACCAAGCTCAAGAAGCGATCAGCACAATTTTTACGGAGAAGTAATGGAGTTATAGTATAATCTCCCAGGGTGTGAGCAAGTAAAGAATGCATGGGATTTGAAACACAATTATTCACTATCAAACCTTGATTAAGCCATCCTTGGACATATGTCTGCAAATCAATACCCACATTCCTTGAGGCTGTCAGAATCAGACAAATGCAATTTTATATCCGAATTGATTTCGTACTCGATCGAAACGAACGATTGGAACCTCATCGCGCGCGTGAATTTCAAAATAATATATTAATATTCCTCAGCCTAGAGGCCTGCTTGTTCTCGTGACGTGGATTGATATTGGAGGAATCCAATTCAACTTGTATGTAATGTATAAGTGTACCCTGCATGCCCTCTGTACCCAACATACCCCCACATGTCGATCTCAGAGATGGGCACTCGTTGACCTACGGACTGCGGACACTTTTTTCCCTCCTGTTATGTTAAAACATGAGCAAACTGATGATTTGGACTGACTCCGAAAGAGTTCTGCAAAAAATGAAGAATATGAAGTGAGTTTTCGCATTTTTCGTGTTGGCACTCTTAAGGGAAACCCACGTGGGTGGGTTTAAGGTACAAATTTCTACAATATGAATGATCTTCAAGCTCATATTATTATTTTATGGAAGTAACCATAAATGTATCTTATATTGGTAGTGAATTGGCTATTCTAATACCTCAGATACTCAAAATATCAAACATAACCTTAAAAAAGCACTGGAAATATCTAAATACAACTTGTTGCGTTGAGATGATGGTGGGATTCCTCAATCATAAATTCTGAGGAGGTAATCAATAATAATTTTACACATTTATTGATAATTCAACAATAAATTAATGGGAATTATTGAATGAATCGATGACGATACTTTTTCGATTGTGAGCTTGGATGGAAGAGATCTGGAATCAGTCCAAGTTCAAGATGGGCGACGACACAGGTGGGGAGGAACCCCAGGTTCCGCTTGATGAAAAATACAAGTGTCACCCAAATCAGCCCGCCCCATATTTTCAACTTTGTGACAGTATTTTTCATAGAAAAGACTATGTGATGAAGAAGAATCATAAATTCTTATCGGATGGAACCAAAATTTGCAGTAATTATAAGGAGGTAGACATAAGTACAACTGTATGACTAGCTGAAAGTCAACCAATTCATGAGAGGAATGAAGAATACTACTTCAAACTTGGGGATAAATACAAAAAATCAAGCAAAAGCATCTTACACTCAAAGAGAGCAATGAAAGATTCAAGACACTGAAGGCTGTTGGCAGCCCTTTTCCTGAGACAATTCATGGAGAAACTCTGAAAATGCTAAATGAGAAAACACACGATAGGATTCTTGATGATCTTAACTAAGAACTCAAAGAGAACAAGAATCTACTTAAAGGAAAAAATGTGTGGTATGATACAAAAGAGAGCTCCCACGTTCAGGTAGTGTCCTTTCATGAACACACGCAATGCCACCAATATTCCCAGTATCACCATTAAGCCTAAGGATGGTGGAAATGTTCAGCAAATATTTAAGAACAGTGAAAAACTACTTGCCCAGAATACACATGTTAGGATTCAAAAAATCAAGAATATTAAGGACAAAATCATCATAATCTGCAAAACAAAGGAAGATCTACGAATTGCTGAGCAAATACTACCTGAAAACGACCAGAAAAGCAAGATTGAGATAGGAAAAAAGAAGAACAGAAAAATTCGTGTGGACATTGATGAAGATTTTGACAGCACCGATAACTACATATTGTTGAAAAAGAGATAATCAAGAGGAACAACTTCACTCAGGATGATCATTTTTAAATACTCCACAAATATATGAGCAAGGCTACAAATAATTCAACTTTGATTGCTAAGTTGAACACTGAAACATACAGGAACATCATGATTGACAGAAAAATATTCATAGGATGCATTAGAATCAAAGTATTGGAGGAGGATTTCGATGGTAACATAGGTTATAGATGCTGTAAATGTAGACATTTTGCTAGAACCTGCAATTCGAATGTTTCCTGTAGTAAACACTGTGCGCATGAACATAATAGCACGGAATGTAAAAATAGAAGGAGTCTCTAATGCACTAACTGCATTAAATACAATTATTGATTGATTGATTGATTTATTTATTGGGCTTTATCCTACCTTTAACTAGAAGCGAAGTCAGAAGCCCATCTGGTGTGATCGAAAACTACGAAATGAGTACAATAACTACATTCAATCTGAGAAAAATAATAATCGAAAAATTATATATACATAAGATGCATCATATAATGTTGTAAGCAGAGTGCAGGTTTTCGTTTCACTCATCCAAGTTTCACGTTACATTTCACATGTTTATATTCACTACGGTAGTTCCATTTGACATTCTCATTGCATCTAATTTTAAAAGATGATTCAAGACCCATATACATTTCACTCGATATTATTCAAGCCATACTTTCGCAATTTACATAGATATTTGAATCTTTCCCCCTTCTACTTCACTTTTTCTAAAAGTCTGATGACCATACTTCTAGAAAAAGTGAAGTAAGAAGGGGAAGATTTCAACACTTGGGTAGGGTGATGATTAAAAATTCTCAGATTGACAAATGAGCTGCGAATAGTAGCATGTAAAAGAATCCAGAATATTCCCACACATCTCATCTATGAGAATCATTCTCCCAACGAGCAGCACTGTGTTAAATTCCAAGATAAATATTTTTGGATCCTGAGCAAAGAAAACTGGCGCAGTGAAACGTTGTGTCTCCGATAGCAAAACTTGGAATTAGTTGATGAGATTTGACTTGAGTTGATGCAAAGACTCCCAATTTTACTTGCAAGGTTTTCGGCTGATGAGAAACTTTCGGATTTTGAAAGTTCCCCAAATGGGTAATAGGATGTTGATTAAGGCAGTTGATTGAGACAGTTGACTTTAGAACGTTGATTATAGACCGTTGACTATAGACTGTTGGCTTTAGACTGTTGCCAATAATGATTGTTACCAATCATCAAGTTACCAATTACTCAACTGATGAGTTGGTCTAACAAGCTGAACTATTGTGCGAATCATCTCGTATACCGCTGTGATTCGGTCTAGTTCGGTCCAGTTCGATCTAGTTTGGTCCACTTCGGTATGATAGATGGCTGGATATGAGTGATGGGTAAGTGAATGCCTGGATGAATGGATGGGTCGATGGGGATGGAGATCGGAATGAGAAGTACTGTATCGATTTGGTCTAGATCGGTCTAGTTCGGCGTAATTAGGCTAAGTTCGGTGTAACTCGATTGAATTCATCAGTCTAGTTGAGTAGGTTGTTTTGAGTAGGTTTGAGTAGGTTTAGTTATCTCTAGTTCGGTCTTGTTCGGATACAAATTACAAGTGGGATAAGATTCATAAAGCAAATATTCATAGGCTGTTCAGTATCTTTTCGATACATGTAAATATTCTGCCTCAGTATCAATTAACATGCTGAAGCTGGGACTGTGGCTGGGTGTGGGGCCGGAGCTGAGGCTGAGGCTGTGGTTGAGGATGGGGATGGAAATGGGGATGGGGATTCGGTGAACTCGGGTCTAGTTCAATCTAGTTCGGTCTGGTACTGAGTAATTATGCCGTGTTCGGTCTGATTCGATCAAAGTCTGTCTGGTTCGGTCTGGTTAGATCATGTTCAGTCTGTCGCGGTTTAGTTGAACCCATTTCGGTCTCATTCGATCTAATTTTGTTTTGTTTAGTTGAATTAGGTCTAGCCCGATCTAGTTCGGCGTGGTGCGCTGTAGTTAGGCCGAATTTGGTCCAATTCGATCCCATTCCGGGCAGTATTATCCGATTAGGTCAAGTCCTGTCTAGTTCGGTGTCATTGGGCCTGCTTCAGTCAAATTCGATAGTATTTGGTCAAGTTTGATCAAATTAGGTTTAGATTAGTGTAGGTTGGTGTAATCCGGTGTGTTCTGATCTAGTTTGTTCTTGTTTGGTCTAGAATACTCTAAATGAGTCTCATTCGGTCTAGTTCGGTGTAGTTGAGCCTAGTTTGGTCCAATTCAATCTAATCTGGTATCGTTCGGTCCAATCAAGGCTAGCTCCGTCTAGCTCGGTCCAGTACATCGTAGTTCGATCTAGTTTCATCTCAATTGAGCTAATTTGGACCAGCTTGGTCTAATTCGGTATAGTTCGCTCTAGTTTGGTCAAATTAGGTCTGATTTCATCTAGTTCGGTCTAGAATGGCCTGATTCGGTCTAATTCGATGCACTTTGGTCTAGATCGGTCCAATTCGATCGAACTCGGTCTAGTTTGGTCTAATTAAGTCCAGCTCGGTCTTGCACGGTCTTGCACGGTCTATTTTAGGGTAATTACGCCTCACTCGGTCCAGTTCGGTTGAAGTAGGTTTAGTTTAGTCTAATTTGGTTTAGTTGAGTCTGCTACGGTGTAATTGGAACCAGTCCAACAGAAAAATCTCTTACACTGCTATTCATAGGCATTGATAACCCGTGGTTTAGTGTCCTTCCGCGCTTCAGGCGCTGTAGTCGCCGTGGCCAAAAAATCAGCCCGACTCTCTGATGTTCTGCTGCATGAGTGTACTGGAAGAATTGGAATAATCAAAAGCCCAGCCAAAATTTGTCCGTCAGCATCTTGCGTATCGGGTTGCCTATATGTAGAGGGGATGGAGTGTGATGGATGGCCGTATGGGTCCTGGGTGGGTCGATGGGTTATGGGTTGGTGGGTGGGTGAATGGGTTAGTGGTCAGGTGGATGGATGGATGGATGAGTGAATGAGATTTGAGGGATGAGGTGTGAGGAACAAGTTATGTGGAAAGAGTTATGAGGAGTGAATTACGAGGAATGAGTTATGAGTCATGAGGAAAGAGTTATGAGGAATGAGTTATGAGGAACGAGTCGTGAGGAATGAGTCATGAGGAACGAGTTATGAGTAATCAGTTATGAGGAGGGAGTTATGAGGGATGAGTCATGTGGAAGTAGTAATGAAGAGCGAGTTATGAGAGATGATTTATGAGGAACGAGCTGTGAGGAATGAGTTATGAGGAACGTCGTATAAGGAAGGGGGTGTAAGAAACGAGCTATGAGGAACGAGATGTGGCACTGGGAATAGAGATGCTGGAATCTCGTCCAACTTGTCTAGTCTAGTTTAGTGTAGTTCGTTCTAGTGCGGTCTGGTTAGGTTTTATGTGGTCTTACTCGCTCTAGCTCAGTCTAGTTCGGTAAAGTGGGGTATATTTAGGTATAGACCCCCTGGTAGAAATGTGACCAATTTTTTTGTCCACCCATGCAATATATAGATATAGTGACAATGCAATTAGGTTAGACTTGGCCAGTTTTTGGCCAAAAAATGCTCACAATTTCTACCAGGGCCGGTCTAATTCGGTCTCACTAGGTCTACTGCGGTCAAATTGGGTGTAGGTTAGTCTAGAACGGTCTATTTTGGTCTAGTTTAATCTAGTGTGGTCTAGTCCGATCTAGTTTCTTTTAGTTGGGTCCAGTTCTTTCTAAATTAGTCTAATTCAGTCTAGTTCGATGCAGTCAAATCTAGTTCAGTAAAATTCAATTTAATTCGATTCTGTTATGTCCGATCAAGTTTATTTCGGTCCAGCTTGGCCCAGTTCGTCGTAGTTTGATCTAGTTTGAGATAATTTGGACAAGCTCGGTCTTGTTCGGTATAGTTAGGTTCAGTTCGATATAGTTCGATCTACTGCGATTTAGTTTTGTCTATTTCGGCTCAGTTCGGTCTAATTAAAACTAACTCATCAGTGAAATCTTCTGCACTGCTATCAATACTCCGTGGTCACCCGAGGGTTAATGTCAATGGTGCAGTCGCCGTGGGCTGAGAATCAGTCCGAGTCTCTGGTCCTACGCCAGCGCCCCACCCACGGAACCTCATTCTTAACCTTCAGGTTACCAACGACTATCAATACCAGTGTTAACAGTTCAGGACTCTGATTCAGCCAACTTAGCCGCGAAAATTGAGAACAATAAATCTGAATTTTCTAATATAATATATCTATCAGCGGGCACCATTCAAGATAATATCATTTTTGCGAATTACATTAAAAACTTCTTCCTGGCACCTTGAGCCCATCATCAATTATTATTTTACAACCATCATCATTGAGCTACAAAAGCATTTCAGGGGCTTCTGACTTATCAAGGACACTTACAAGCCAAACGAGCGGTAGCGAGTAAGGCAATAACGCTATAGTTCATATTAATTCATAACAATCGCCACGATGGAATCGTTTGTCGAGGTTATGTAGTTCCGTTCACCTCTGCGCAACGTGCAACGACACGGCGCACCCAGCCCTTTTGACCGTACTGGTTAGATAAAAATTACCCTACAAGTGTTCGCAAAAGTTACCCGGAAACGCCGTACTTTTCCACCAAATCCCATACAACTTTTGACCTGAAATAAAATTTACCAGAGCAGGGGTAATTATTTTACACTCTTCTGCAATAAGTAGGCTGAAATGTCAGACATCCCACGGTTATCCTAACTGTGATCGTAATTTTTATCGAAAAATTCTGTGCGTGTGGTGGTGAGAAAATGAATGCTGTTCAGTGCCCAATACAGCAAAACATGTTGATCGCCGAAAGGTATCGAGCAGAATGAACGCATAGCTCGACCCAAGCGAAGCTTCCAGTAGCTGCGTTCGTTGCCGATCAACAATAGACGAGTAGGTTCGGAGCGTCCTCGAAGAGCTGTTTGCATCTCTCGCGGGTCCGCACGACCCTGCGCTCGCGTGGGCGCCATCACCACCGCCACTGGCCGCCCCCAGGCCCACCCACAGAGCACGATCCATGCACTCGCGCAAAGCGGCTACTGGTATTGAATCCATTGCAACTCGCATTGTTTTTTCCGCGAGCATGAAGAAGGTGGTGCAGCTCGCTCGCCGTGATACCCCGCAGGACAGATAAAGAGCGCGGGTCCCGCAGCGAGCGTCGTTCGTCGGACTGACCCGTATCTGCACAGCCCAGGCTATGGCGCGCGTGTCCTGCAGCATTAGTGATGATACGCCCGAGATCGAATCCACATGGCTCCGAGTTGTGAACGAGGTATAATATGCGCATCGCTCACTTCAGTATGGCTACCGGTGCTCGACTGCTCCTGATATACCAAGTCCAATCACCCTTAGCACTTTTTTCCCCTCTTCTCTCCATTGCAGCGTGGCCCTCCTGGTGCGTGAGTGCATCTTCCTGCGATATATGTATGCGACTCCCATATCTGGTATGAGCACCTCTCTCCACGTTCATTCATGCTTACGGAGTAATATCTCAGGCGGAATTCTTATCCCTCCAGAGATGCGTGTTTTTTGGCCCCCAGTCTGTCTTTCTCCTCCTATCTCTCCTTCCCATTCATTAATTTCACCATTCATTCATTCATTCATTCCCCTGTATCGGTTCCTCTCTCTCACATTCGGTCACCCGACAGACGTATACACACGATCGAAATGTTCGTTCGAACAACTTCTTCCATAACCATTAAGTTTATAGGTTCGAGTATCGAATTCTCAGTTCATTTGTCTTATTAATTCCCTTGATTCGACGAATATTATCTTCTCTGCTATCTCAAAAACGAAAAATATTCTCAGCGTACAGAGTACTGCAAGTCATTCCCAGTCACGGAATCATAATTCGAGACTTAATCACCGTACTCCAGTCAAATTGAGGTAAGAAAGGACTGATGAGAATTCATTCCCTTATTCCTCATTTCTATAAACTCGCGTATCTGCATCGCTACTTCACCTGCGATAAAACTCAGACGGTCTTGATTACAATTTATCAAGGTGTTGAAGGAAAAATTTTGTGTAGATTTTAAAAAGTCGATTTGAGCGTATTTTGCATCTAAACTGCCCTTGAAAGTTTCCACTTTGTCTTGACGTCAACTTTTAGGTGAAAGAATCGTAACGATTGATAATTCATAGTATTGAGTAATTTCACTCTACGCATCAAAGTGTCCAGTAATTTTGCCGCGCTCGTTGATTCAGCTCAGAATGACGTTCCGTATTAGGAAAAAGATTTTATATTTTCCGATGCGTGTCAGCTGATTTTTTAACCGAAGTACATTTCGAGAATATAAACATCCGCGCATAGTAGGGGATTCCTGTACACTTTTGGTTTGATACGTGTCGTGCATATCATGATGCAAAACATCGAATAGTCGAAGTCAGAAAGGAGAGAGCTGGAGTGATCTTGGCGTTTTGAAGAGGAAGATTTTGGAGACTCGTCTCTGTAGCAGGTCTCACGGTCAGATTTTTTATGAAGGTATACTATATGTATTAGATTTGTTAGTCGTGGTTGATTTGTCCAACTTTGACGCGTGGGTGCGTAATTGTATTTTTGCAAGCACATATCGCTTGCACATTCAAAAATACATTCGGAGCAGCCAATAACCAGCTCGAGCTGAGCCTGTATCAAGATTCCATAATCGATGCACTCCCCTTGCGCCTACGCACCGCTCGCGAAGTCGTCTCGTCGTCGCTTGTTCGTTGGATGAGCGCGAGGCGAATTCCGAAAGTACAAAAAAGCATTACGTTGCACGGAAGGCTGCGCAAAAAGGACGAGCTTCAGCGAGAGTATGGGCTATATACAAGTTTGAGTGCACCCGCTGCATCATACAGTCAACGAGCAAAAGAGAGTGTATACGAGAGCGAGAGCATTGGAATAAAGAGACGGGAGAGAGAGAGAGAGAGCGAGCAAATGTGGAGGAGAGAAAAAGAGGAAAACGGGAGCAGAGAGCCGAACAGGATAAGCGAACGACGCGCCCGCAAGCAGGATTCGACGAGCCCAAGATACTGAGCTGCATCAGAAGGGAATGGAAAAAAAAGCAGCGATACGCTTATGGAGCTGCTGAAGAGCGAAAGTCTCAGACGGAGATGGGATGAGCTGCAGCAGCGCCGCAACACCGGGAGCCATCCTACTGGAATTTAAATAATAATTATAGTGTTTAATATCATCCGAGCGAGAGAGATGGCCCGTCGCGCAATCTCTCAAGAGTCTGCGGGCCTATCTCTCTCTCTCTTCTCTCATTCCCTCGCTCTTCGAGAGAGTCGATTACGATAAAGGCCGCGCTGGCTCGGCTGAGCCGAGTGCCGGCCGGCACGGCGTGACCATCACGCTTTGCGCGCGCCCCCGAGCTGCACACCATGGTGTAATGTACGCCTCTGCCGCGTATTCGCGAGGCGCAAGCTCATGCTATCCTGTATGCGCCGGGAATCTTCTTCGGAGAGTCATGGCAAAGCCGCCGTCGGATGGTCACTCAAGCGTGATATCTGTAAACACCGACGAGAGGCCTGCTACCGCACTCTGGCATAGCATCCAACAGGCTGCAGCCTCGTAGGAGAGCGATCAAAATGTTTGGGCGCGTCATTTGCCGAGGATGCGCGCATGATTTTTCGCAAAAAGTCTCTCAATCAAATATGTTCAATCAATCTTGTGCACAGTCACTGCGCGCTTCGCGTAGCTCATCCCTTTTGACCGATCTCCTTGTTATGCTTCGCTTTTCACACCTGTCAGCGCTCAGACTGTCCGCAATGCGGTCATTTGTTCGAACAATATTATTCTTTGCTGCACTACTCGGGGAGATCGATAAACATACCTGAGTGCACCACCCTGGTAGAAAAATGAGCGTAGCAGTGCAGGCCACGCCATTTACGTCCGGAGCTCTAAGTCCGTATCGCCACGATCATAGCAAGCTCTACTGTCGTGCTACGGTCGTAGCGCTACGACCGCATATCTATAATGTCGAGAGTTATAGCAACCTCTAATAACATCTAATCAATGCGAGTAAAGTGGACTGGCGACTGCGCTACAGCAAATTTTCTCTTTGATTATCGATTCTCTTCCTGTCGTGTTGAGAGTGGTTACTATATTATCAATTGATCCTGTTTAAATACCTTTGTTTGCTCTATTATGGAAAATATCATAACTACAGAATATGATGAATATTTTGAATTAATGACTTTTCGATAACTATACGGAAAAGTGTAAGAATCGTATTCTTTCACTCATAAACGAATTTTTAAGGCCAAACGAGCTTGGCAATACAACATTCCGCAATAAATAAATACTGTCATTGTGTAGCTACAACTGTAATACGGCCATAGTGTGATCGTAGGACTACAATCGCACTATGGTCACCAAGGGACATGGTGATACCTACACGATCTTTTTTTTTTCGAATTCTCGGTTGATTGAACAATTTAACATCGAGACTTCCGGATATCCTGGAAAACCTACTCCTAACAGTTAGTTCCCCTTGTAATTAAATTTCTGGGGAAGACGAATGCATTTGAGAACAGTTTCAGAGCCTTGCGCGAGAAGGAAGATCTTGTATTAATTATGCTCTTTTTCTCCAATCAAGGCCTACTCAGCACTCCGCTCTCTCCTCGAAGAACGCAAGTTAATTCCAGGATACTTCGTCAAAAAAGACAGAGCTCTCCTTTGCCTTGTGTCTTCCAAGTACTAATTGTAAGTATATTCTAATCCTCCATATCTGAAAGTGCCACGATAGGCAACGTTTCGAAACGTCTGATGCAGATACGTAGTTAATGCCTAGTATATTACGATAATTGATCGTGATTTTATCAGTCTCAACTTGATAATAATCATCTTCTGTACCCTGGTAGAAAAATGAGCGTAGTACGACCGTAGTACGACCGTAGCGCTACGGTCGTACGGCCGTACTACGGCCGTAGCACTACGGCCGTATCGGTACGGTCGTAGCTCTACGATCGTAGCTCTACGATCGTACTACGGTCGTATTACGGTCGTATCTCTACGATCGTAGCACTACGACCGTAGCCTTACGATGTTATTAGTACTACGGGTTTGTATTATAATACGTATATTTTCTTTCATGATTATAGAGTCATTGCGGAATGTTTTGATACATGATCAAACTCGTGCTCACTATTGATCTAAATAAAAGTCATTACATGAATAAAAATATTCGACATATAATGCTCAATTTCTGAACACTAAAAAATATTTCTCAATGCAGGCATACTTATGGATAATATTCTTCGACGATTCAGCTATTCGACTATTATAATAATTATATATATATCTATTATAATATTCGACGATTCGAACATTCAGCTAGAAATTTCCGAAATCCATTGAATTTGAGTGCGCTCGCGTCAAAAAAGGGATCATTTATATCGCATCTGGTGTTGATGAGTACCCGATCAGAAATTCCCCCGCGTCAACAGAGCTTCCCCGCGGGGCCCCCGCAGGGCATCCCCGGGGCAATATTCGCATAATGTACAAGTAATTTCTCATGAAAAATTTAGTATTTTTTTGGGCTTGTTTGTGATTACAACTCATGTCATTCTTCAAAAACTCAAGTAAGACTGGAAAAACGAGAGAGAACTTGGGTAGATATTTCTGTAGTCTGTGTTTACCTACTTCTGCTGTAAGGAGTTGGGATCTGGACTCAGCAGGTTGGTGGTGAGGAAAGTTCTCTCCCTGGACTGAGATTTGAGTTAAAAGTGAGTTCTCAGTGACTT
This sequence comes from Eretmocerus hayati, assembly GCA_029851415.1. NCBI lineage: Eukaryota > Metazoa > Arthropoda > Insecta > Hymenoptera > Aphelinidae > Eretmocerus > Eretmocerus hayati. Next base: position 113,719,619 of record CM056743.1, read on the forward strand.
TAGAATATTGTGTGATCACCTGAAGGAAATTTCCCTCACAGTCACACATCTGCAGAAATGAGGTTAACTCAGGAACATTACGCAGGGATGTTATACTAAAGTGTTTTGATGCTTTTCGCACTCCATAACACAACTATCAGGATCAACTCAAGTTACAGAATCAAGACCTGATGCTATATTACAGGTGATACACACCCTCAGCCAATTTCTACTTCTCTGTAGAATATTACATGAAATGCAGGCATAGTGAAAATACTTGGAAAAAAATCTACGCTCAGTTATATCTGGCACTATTGAGCTTGCTTGTCCCAGTTTTGAAAAATGCTTTCTGCTTCACAGTGATGGGGAGTGCATGAATAATTGTCACAGCATCTTCAATGTGCCCTTGGAGTATTTCTCGCCTCCAATTCTCATGAACATTCATATTCTGTCATGAAGTTTCTTCAGAGCTTGAATATCTTTCTATAAGTCTTGGCTCTAAGTCGCTTACTTTATATTTCAGAATACTAATTGTAGAGTTAAGCATGATATAACTCATCATTACCAGAATATTCACAGGAAAATTAGTATATCCCTAGCTATCTTACTTTGCTATGCCACAAAAATTAATCAAGTGCAAGCATTTGGTACTTGGTCGAAAGGAAGTAGAAATTTAAAAATGTGACAGTAAACCAATTCTTGATGGCACTCATTGAATAATCTCTTGCATCTTCTTTTTTGCACCATAGAAAAGTAAGATATTTTGGATTTATGTACATAACTAAAAAATGACTGTAAATATTCTGGAGATGATCGAGTTATCATCATGTTTATCTATCCAATTAGTATTCTAGAATGTGAAATCAGTGTCTTGAAGCACCGCAAGACTCATAGTAGAATATTCAAGCTCTGAAAAAATTTCTTGACAGAATATGAATGCTCATAAGAATTGGAGGCGAGGAATACTGTAAGAGCTTGGTGAAGATGCTGTGACAATTGTTCATATACACCCTGTCACTCTGAAGCAAGAAGCATGTATCAAAACTGGGATGAGCAAGCTCAATAGGGCCAGATATAATTGAGCGTAGATTTTTTTCCAAGTGTTTTCACTATGCCTGCACTTCATGAAATATTCTACAGAGAAGTAGAACTTAGCTGAGGATGTGCATCACCTGTAATGGAGGATCAGGTCCTGATTCTGCAACTTGAGTTGAATCTTACACTTGTCACATGGAGTGCGAAAAGCATCTGATCACTTTAGTGGCCTGCGTAATGTTCTTGAGTTAACCTCATCTCTGCAGATGTGTCAAGAAAATTTCCACCAGGTGATCACACTATATTTTAATATCATTAAGCACTCACTTTTAACTCAAATCACTGTCCAGAAACAGAACAATCTTCATCACATATGATCACATACTGCAAAGTAAAGTACCCATCTCCCCACAGCGGACACAGCAGAAGTAAGTAAATATTTTGGACTCTACTCATAATAAAGCTCTTTTCCATGCCTGAGATGATTTTTCTGTTTCACTTGAATACTCATCAGAGAATGATTTGAGTTATAATCACGAGTGATGATGGATCTTCATCACACCCAACGGTTGATATAAGCATGGATCTACCTCATGAATGTGTAATTTCCCAGTGACATAAGTAATAAAATTATATTTTTCAGTCACCTTTTGCATTGTAATGCTTCTTATCGATCGGACGAAAAGTTTCTCTATGAATAATATCAACTGTATCGCTAAAGTTTAATGCGAGCGTATTTACGTCGTAGAGCTACGGCCGTACCACTACGATCGTAGCTGTACGGTCGTACTACGGTCGTACTACGGTCGTAGCCCTACGATCGTAGCGGTACGACCGTAGTGCTACGACCGTAGGTGGCGTGGCCAGTACTGCTACGCTCATTTTTCTACCAGGGTAATACCCACGATCACTCCGATTCCTTATTTGATCCCAGCTTGCGCCAGAAGCACCTGATTCTTTATTGATTTATATTCTTTTCTAAACATTTTTACGATGACTGAAAATTAGGCTGAATCGTCCGAGGGTTATTTTTTTCAGCTTTACCGGTACATGGGCATCTTTAAAGAATGTATCATATTGATGCAAAATACAGTGAACTATCACTCGCACTCATCATGCACCCTCGTCAGGATGCGTCAAAAGTCAAAACTCGAAACCCTCGGCATGCAGGGCCATCCATTCAACTTTGCGTTCAGGCTCCGCAAGCAATCTTTATATTGCTTGCGCGAGAACAGACAGTCCTAGGATTACCTGGGCAAAGTTTAGAACGAAGCCTCCATTTCGGACTTTGCCTGAGACGCTGCAGGCAATCCTTGGATTCCCCGCATTTCAGACTTTGCTGATAACATATTATTCACCTCAAAATTCTCCACATTCGAGGTAGTTCTTGAGTCCCACAAATTCACCGACTTTCCTCTAATTTTACGGGGGTTCCCTAGATCTGTTCAGAGTTTAAGGTCAATCGAGAGAATTTTGAGGGAGTGGGACAACGAATACAAGTTTGGCAAGAAGTTTGGGATAATTCAGCAGACGTCTTTCGGCCGGTATACGCCATCCTCTCAAGAACAAGATTGCTCGCCAGCCCATTTCGGTCAGAGGCTTCTAGGGTTTATGAAATTTCGTAACAAAAGTTCCGATGATGGCTCGTACCTACGCGTAAGTCCATTATAGACAGCCAACATGAAATCGAGCTTAAACGCGACTGAGTGTTTCACAGCAACCAATTTGGCTGCTGCATCTGGGACTCCGATGCAGTTGTGTAATGGCGTCTCGATCCTTACCCGTGCAGAAATAATCCTAGGTTTCCCTGCGTTTACGTTGGATCCCCGTGCGATATCCCAGCCTCATCCTCATCTTGGGGAATCCCACGAGAATCACACAGGATTCTGGCAGGATTTCCCCACGAATTGGGATAAAATGGGCAATATGCAGGGACTCCCCACAGGAATCCCGCAAGATATTCACAGCAAAATCCATTCAAGGACTCCTGATAAGAATCCCATTCGGATCTGGTTGGACGATCCATTGTAAGAGAGATCTAGGGAATGAGGAGGATGTCCCCACTAGAATCCCACGTGATGTCCTCGGCATAATCCATGGAAGGATACCTCATAGGAATCCAACGTGAATCTAATCAGAAAACCCATGGCCAAAGCGATATCAGATGTACGCAGGTTATCTTCGTGAGAATCCTACGGGATATCCACGCCATTACCCGTCGCCGGGCCTCTTAGAGAAGTTATCACACTTACCGACTTACAGAACAATTGAGTGTTGAGAACCTCGGGGATGAACAGGGCATCCCTGCGAATACCTCACGAAGTATTCTCATTGAATTTTATACAACAAGTCTCAACAGAAATGTTGAGTTTGCAGATTTCGATTTCACAGACCCAAGTTGTTGGTGGTGATTGACGAGAACAGAACATTTCTTCTACACGATTGTTTCATCATCTATGTAGATTCTCTCAATTATGATGAAATTTTTGACAACATATTCTTGTTCAATTTTGACTATAGATCTTCAAACCCTTTTTGTTAATGAGTATCAGTAGGAATTGACCGCGCGTTCCAATTTTACAATGGACCAAACTCATCAGAAATGAATTTGAGTATAGGTACTCAAAGATTGAGAAATTGTTGAAAAAGGTATATGAATATATATACACATACTATGTGTGCGTTTGTGAGTGAGTGTATATAAAATATACATTTTATATTCATGTATCTAATCAGATTGTGGGCATTTGTAAAAACTGACTTATAAGGACCTCAATCAAAACCGAAAGCGTGTTGAGGTATACATTCCACAATGACGGGTTTAAGAGTTATTAAGAGTCAACCTGAACATTTTTTCATCACTAGCATTCCCAATTAAATTCAACAATAAAATAATTGTGTTGGTTGAACAAAGAGTTACTCAATCGAATCAGAGAGCTTCGTTTTAAGAGAAGGAAGAATAGTTGGAAAGACTCGTTTCTAGTACGAAGTAAGCATCACTTATGGCATCTGAAACTTTGGAGTAATGGTCTAGGTTTCTGCTTTCTAATCCCTAGGTCATGGGTTCGAGCCTCCGCCGATGCTGTTGTCATATTGTTAATGTTAATTTATTTAGGTAATAGATTTTAATTAATTTATCATAAATGTTAATACAATTCTAATGATGGAACCCTAAATTACGTTGCTCTTAAGTGCATTTGAGTTTGTTTTTGTTTTTATATAAATAATTTGCATAGGATTCATGGAGGAAATCCCTGTGAGAATCCCACAGGGAAATCTCACAGGGTCCCATCGAAAAAGCGTAGACTGACCGAGTGGGATCCCGGTAGGAATTCCCTGATAGGAATCCCACACAGACTAGGACAATCCTGTGAGATACCTGCGAGATTCTTCTCGAGATTTCTGCACGGGTATTGCATCGGCGCTCGATTTGCGCGGTGATGAATTTTATTATCTGACCAACCGAATACGAACCTCACGCTGTAATGAATTTCACGCGATCGCACGCGGCAGTAAAAGCCCACTGGCGGCTTCTCCGTGCCCTCGAGAAGATGGAGGCGCCTCTCAGGTCTAACGCATCATCCGAGATGAGCCGATCTGTGATGGTGTAGCAGCTATCCGCCCATGTATAAGGTGTAGGATCCTCGTTCACGATGCCTCTCATAGCACGCTTTAATTTGCGGGCTTCGCTACCGTGCGTGAACGAACAAGCGAGCAATGTGACGGACTCCGGCTTTTGATCATCTCGCGCAATTGGTATCATTACCAGCGGGTAATCGCAGCTACCGTAAACGTCCGCTCATGATTTGCTACTTTACACTCCTCCGATTCAATTAGCAGCAGATCATTTTAAATGATAATGCCTATTTCAGTGCTTTTATACAGTTCCCAGAGTATACCCTCGACACTAGGGCCAGCGTTGAGCTATCAACGTTTTGCAATCACTGGGAGGAATTCGTAGATCAACTTATGCGTTTGTCTGCGCACAAAAAATGCAGCGGTTAGGGTGGAAATGAGGCAGAATGGGAAAGAGAGGGCAAGAATGGGATTGAATAGAATATTGAACATTATTATTCAGTCGATTTTCACGAGAGAGAAATCCGAAGACTGTGCAAAAATGTCACTCCCCCGTACTCAAAATAGAAGGAATAGATAATTATGTAATTCACATACACTTAACCGAGAGCTTTGATACTTACATCCGTTACTCTCAAAACTTTTGATATTGATTATACGCTACTCTTGACTCTTTGACTTCGATATACAGTGCGCTAAATGAATTTTGAGGAACACTTGTAGGGTAAGCTGTACATTCTTCCTCAGCTTAGCTCATGGAGTCTTGGTCATATCGCACTGGCCAGTTTGATGGAGGAGAAATATACCATTGGATACATATTTATATCATCATAAGTTGGCGTTTACAGGCTGCTAGCGAGCCTTTTGCCGCAGTAATCCGTTTCTATCATCCCAGACTCATGCTGCAATACTCATGCCCATCAATACAATTTTCTTGAATTCCATAAGTACTCTTCAGTTACTTCCAGCTCCTCGCTAGTTTTCAAGTTCCAGGTCTGTAGCGTGATTGAGCAGGAGTGAGTTCCTTGTGTAGTCTTCATTAGAAAGTATCTCTTATCAATAAGCTAGCATCTTTTGGAGATAGGGGAAATAGGATTAAGGCGCACCCGCATGGTCATATTGAGCATACCCAACATCGCACCCCTCATCAAATCTCACATAGTAACTTGAAATTCTACTCTAATGGGATCTGCAAGTATGTAGGTATTTGTCAGAGAAAAATCTGAAAAATAATATAGTGTTTTTGGGGGAATTTTTTCACTCGCAGGTTTCCATAAAAAAAGCTACTCTGTAAATGTTGGACCGTGGGGTATGATGGGTGATGGTGGGGGATGATGGCTAGTGCCCACAAGAACACTTAGGGAACTGAGAAATTCTAACGACACTGCATGCACGTACGGGCTCTTACTCACATACTTGGGCATTCCTTTGCATGTCACGGTGTCTCGGATCCGTGCCAAATGAAGAAATTAAGGTAAAATTTGATTATTCACTATAGATAATTCATTTGCGGAATTCACCCATGTATATTATGGATGCCGGGTGCATAGAACGAATCTGGTGATAACATTGTCTAGCACAGCTTCAAACTCACCATCCACAGTATTGATAACACTCACTTTTTAATCAAGTCAAGATAGAAGTATCAATAAAATCGACAAGCAATTACTTCCGTGGTACAAGCAAGCGCATGCATATCAACAAATCGAGGGGAAGCGAAAGCTAGATTTTCTACCCTAACATAAATGCATGTGGGTAATTTCAGGGCATATCAGCGAGGGCCGTCAAGACTGAGGCCTAGAAGAAATCTCGAAAATTTTTTCTTCATCAGTACTATGTTAAGGGCGATGCGGTCACCGTGCACCGCGACCATGGACCTTGAAAATACACCTTACATACAAAGGTTGATGATTCAAAGTGTGAGACGAGTTGTCGGATACTTGTTAATGTCCAAATTGTATTCCTCAATCCGTCGCTTAGCCCAAATCATGAGAGAATCGGAGAAAAGTCGGAATAACTCGGCCGCGGGAACGTCCTAACCTATAACACACGCACATTTTCATTCCCAACTTTCTCCGATTCTATTGCAATTTGGGCTTAACGAAGAGCAGACAAATCTAAGTTAGATGATAACAAGTATTCGTGCACTCGTCATTTAGCCCGAATCGCTACAGAATCGGAGAAAGTTGGGAATGATTTTCAGCTTGCATGGTGACCGCATCGCCTTAAGAGCGCTCCCCAGCTGTTTTCAGCGCCATCTTGCGGTGAAACTGGTTTATTGTTAATCATCGGTTAATCGAACAACTTTGGGCGGATACCGATGCAGACCCACATGCGGAGAATTTTTCTGCAAATTTTGAAAAAAGTCCCATTGAAATTGGTGTAAAATTGAACGAGAATAGTTTAAGAAAAAATTCCCGGTTATCAAAAATTTTTGCTTAAACTATTCTCGCTCAATTTTGCGTCAATCTTGATGGAACTTTTTTTAAATTTGCAGAAAAATTCCCCGCATGTGGGTCTGCATCGGTATCTGCCCAAAGTTGGTCGATTAATTAACGATTAACAATAAACCAGCTTGACCGCAAGATGGCGCCACCGTTGTCTTCTTGAAGCTGGGGAGCACTCTTAAATAGTACAAAACAACGTCCTTTGAATTTTCTCCGGAACCCCACGGCCATCTCAAAATAATTTCTTGATGGTCAACTTCGCCCAAGGAATATCATCCTATGCCTCAACGGTGAGGATTCGTAATGACAGATTTTGCTCTTGTAAAGCAGGACGACGACAATCTAGAACTAGACTGGACCTGTGATGAAGTTTACTTGGTCATCTTCAATTAGAAAAGCATGTTTGTACCCCCATTCCAGACGCTTATCTCAGCCCAATTTTGATTAGATAAACAGAATCTACCAGCTCATATTTGGCTTCAAGCTCAGCGATTGAAGCTTCCACGCATATTGGGGGTTTTTAGACAACGTTTTCACTTATTTGATGCGCATTCGTCCAGATTGAAGCATATGCGAGCCATGCCTTTGTTGTCTCTTTGAGCAAAAAGTCACAATACGGTATTCCTAGACATACACCAAGAATCAGGAGATGATATTTTCACCGAGATTGTCATTGAATTGCTAGTTCTTGGACAAACACCCTTTGTGTAAATTGAGCTCAAAGTTTGGCATTCTTGCCAAACTGCTCAACTTTCACAAACTGTAACCCTCATGTGAAGTATAATATTCAACCATAGACATAAGAAGGTATAGACTGCGAGTCACGGGTTATTGCCGTGGAACTTCGTGCGAGTGAGACGGATGCACAAGAGGCAATGTGACTCTTACGTCATGCTCTCTCACTCGCACTCTCTCAATCCTGACTCGCAGTCTATATCTTTCTATGTCTATGTATTCAACCTTCATCAGTCATCAAATTGTGGATTTCTCCGAGGATTTCTCCAAGACCCCTGAAAGAACTACTGGTAAAACTCGATTATCACGTGTCTAGTATAGATCACTTTGAGGAAAGACGCAGAAATCGATCAAATCTGTTTACAGCAAATAGCTCCTAAATATGTTACTAGGCTCAATTATCGATTTTGGGCAGCTCTTCTCTCAAAAGAGCTAGCCTCAACAAAGGAAACGCGACCAAGTATATTGTAAGAAGTTGAGTCTAGTTGGAGATATGTTTTCTCAAAACTAGGCCAAAAGAGTACCTAAAACGAATCTTTCATGGGCACTAGGGCCCACGGGGGTTCCGAAAATTATTTCGTATCATTTGAACGTAGTGAAGATAGGAGATGAATCCTTAGGATCATTCCCAGACCTTCTTAGTGACGCCTCTGACCAAATTGCTCTGAAATGACTCATATGAAAATCGCTCATCATAGATATATCTCAAGAGCAATGCAAGGCTCACAAATATTGAGAATTCACGGAAACGTACATGTTGGTAGGAGGAGAGTATCTTGATTTTACTATAGAGACTATTGGAAAACACTGTAATCTGACTTATTCTCACTTTTCCTGCCATCTAAGTTGTCTCACATTCACGTGGAAATTTGCTCATATCAACTGAGTAATCGTAATATGAGGCGCCCTTGTGAGGCTACATGGGAATATTCTATACTCGATCGCACCTACGTGGCGCGGCTAAAAAATAAGTTACGCGAGTAAATATCATTGTTTGAGAACTACTCGAGAACTACTCCATCCAATGAAAAGTACGCCAAGAATTTTCTGTCATTTTGAGATTTCTTCAGTTTTCTAATGAAAACCGTCCAAATTATTACATTTGCCCATAATTGCTCGTGAAAATTACACCGGAGGTGGATTTTAAAGTCAAGTTTATTATTATTTTCATACCCTGGAGCGAGGTGTGTCACAGTGCTTTTCGTGATGAATTCAAAGATAACTTCAGAGAAGAAATGTTCCCTCCATATTCATTAGCTATGATTTCATTAGTAAAATGAAGTCAGTGTGTGTAATATTGTCCTCATAGGGTCGAATTCCCATCTGACGATAACGTTGCTCATATGGCCCTAATGGGTAAATGATTTGTTTGGAGCCGAATAGACCGTCTTGGTTATATTCTCGCCGATTTGATAAATAATATCCTCAACGTTGTGGCAGGGCACGTACATATATATATGTAGAGGTAGAGCGAAGGAATCCCAGTGCGCGACTTTGAAAGAAAGACAAACAACGTCACGTGCAGGTTTCCCGGCAATGTTTCTCAATCAACGCCCTCTAATCGCCCGGTGAAACAATCGATAAATCAATAACTCGCTGCTTGTCAAATGGAGAGTCGTGATCTTGCCAACGCTAAATCCATCAATTTCTTCCTCAACTCCTCTTAATCAAGTCGATTATTGACGGAATGATAGACGGACGCGTATTAAAAAGTCTAGGCAGTTAGCGCCTCTCCATTTTCCCCGAGCAACGCGATACGCGCTCTCAACATGAGAGTACACTGCAGATACGGATGTCGCATGAAAACTAAGAAAAAACGCTCGTTTCAGAACATGCGATCGCGGTCTTGAGCAACATCGCCTCGTACAACTTCTAGTTATTTGACACAGCGGTAGTTGTGCTCGAAAGTATGGCGAAGCCTTCGAGCAGCCCCGCTACACGCAAAATAGTAAATGACGCGTATGCGCGCCCCATGGGCGATGCTTATGCGCATCGCCGCCGGAGTCGCTGTGCCGTGAGCCCTGACGTTCCCTTTCTACGGCCCCGCGGGATCATCTGTATTGGGCCGCGGAAGGGATGCTCTGCGGCATCGCCAGGCGATGTAAAATCGCAGCACTTGGCGATGCCCGAATTTTGGGCCGGCTCTGTAGCTCTTGCAACTGCAACTACTCCGATGTGAAAGTGTGTGCGTACGTCAGTGTAAAGCCTGCGGGCAAGCGGCTTATATATGAGTTTTCTTCAATCTTGTAGAAATGAGTCCGTGGTCGAATGGTGCAGGCTTGGACTGACAATTACGGGTTCGTGGGTTCGAACCCCATCAAATTAAAATTTTTTTTGGCTTTTTTTTAAAATCATGATCAATTTTTTTTTTTTAATACAATTACACCGCACAACGAAATATTGAGTGACAGATAGTACTGGATTGAAAGGTTAATTCCATTCATGATGTAGAGGCAATTTCATTATATTTTTAAAAATCCAAATTATCGGAAGGGGATTTCGGGTTTCAAAATCCTTCAGATCAATAATAGAAATGAACGAATCTTCATCCAGATCTAGTGTGATAAACATGAGTGGTAAGATTTCCTCTGATTGAACACGTATCAAATGAATTTGGTGAAGTAGCCTGTTGTAGATGATTCAAATTCCCCTGAAAGGAAATCTTGTAAAAGTAACTCAAAATATGAGAAAAGAATTCTATCTGAAATTCAATTTTTTGCCCATATCTTCCTGTACAACTAATCTATCCACCTTTTAATGAATCAGAGAGATACTCTTTCAGAATTATACATTGATTTGTTGAAACCGAATTTGACTCAACCACGTTTGAGCCTAATTAAATTTCAATTCTCTTTCTAAAAATCCAATATCCCCCAGAATATCCATTCTCATCATCTTTAAACCAACTATATGAAAATTTGCATTGATATTGGTAGGTTATTTTACCAAATTCATTTGATACGTGTTCAATCAGAGGAAACCTTTATACCACTCACGTTTATCACACTAGATCGGAAAGAATATTCATTCATTTCTGTTATTGATCTGAAGGATTTCGAAACCCGAAATCCCCTTCCGAAAATTTGGATTTTTGAAAATATAATGAAATTGCCTCTCCATCATGAATGGAACTAACCTTTCAATCCAGTACTATCTGTCACTCAATATTTCGTTGTGCGGTGTAATTGTATTAAAAAAAAAAATTGATTATGATTTTAAAAAAAAGCCAAACAAAATTTTATTATAATGGGGTTCGAACCCACGAACCCGTGATTGTCAGTCCAAGCCTGCACCATTCGACCACGGACTCATTTCTACAAGATTGAAGAAAACTCATATATAAGCCGCTTGCCCGCAGGCTTTACACTGACGTACGCACACACTTTCACATCGGAGTAGTTGCAGTTGCAAGAGCTACAGAGCCGGCCCAAAATTCGGGCATCGCCAAGTGCTGCGATTTTACATCGCCTGGCGATGCCGCAGAGCATCCCTTCCGCCGCCCAATACAGATGATCCCGCGGGGCCGTAGAAAGGGAACGTCAGGGCTCACGGCACAGCGACTCCGGCGGCGATGCGCATAAGCATCGCCCATGGGGCGCGCATACGCGTCATTTACTATTTTGCGTGTATGTGGCATATTCGCTCCATGATTCAGCGTAGCGCTGCCTAGCGGCGTCTTCCGAACTTCCCAAAAGCGTCTGCACGCAAGAGTATTGGGGGACCATAGCATATGCAGGATCAGGCGTGGACGTGGTTTTCGTCTGTTTGTGAGAAAACCGTGGCTCAAACCCACCAAGAGTAAGGGAGAAAGTTGTTGGGTATTTAAGCACAAAGATTTCAAGCTATTGTAGACATCAATCAGAGTAATATTGAAAGACTTACAGAACTCGAAAGTATCGGAGTGAGCCGGTGGCTTGAGCGGCGACCACGACGCCCATGCAAATAGCATAGGCCGAATCTTGAAATCGTTCCAACTTACTCAATTCTGCTCGGATTTAGGATCACGACCTCTCAAACTCTTTATTTTCAAAAACCCTACAACTTCTCCCCATATTCTGAGCTATGGTTTCTGAGTTAAACCTATGAGAAGACCCACGCTGCATGCTGCACTGCATAACGCGTCGCCCAACACTGCTTACAGCGTAGTGCATGCGGTGGCCACCTACAGCGCACGATCGCCCGTTTTCAATCTCAAAAGCGCGCGGCTCGGAGCGAATACGCCAAAGTTGGGGATTCCAACCTCCTGGTAATTTTCGAACATATATTAATCATTATTGCCGACCTCGGAGACACAACATTCTCACATCAAAATCATTCAGAATCAGAGGCCCTTTCAATTAAACTTTGGATCTTTGCGATTGGTCATTTCTCCGTCGAGATAAGTAATATTGTATTTTGTGATGGTCGAGATCGATTTCGGAAAGATGTTTTGACGGAAGTACATATATATACTTCGTAGAGCGCGGCAAGTAGCGGCAAATATTCGAATCCCGTAGCGCAGCTCAATACTTGATTGTTGACAAAACTAGAGGCGACACAGATCAATCCGGTTCTCCTCAATTTCGATGATTGATTACACTGAGAAACTCCCGACATTAAAAATTGCTGCGATCGGCTCCATCTGGGGGACAGGATTGAATTTCATCAGAAAGTGTAGTATCCGCAGCAAAATTTAAAGATGCAACATCAAATTTTAGTGATCCCGCAACAAAATTTCTCTCCCGTCACACGGGCACCAAAAATTGGCGCGTGGGAAGCTAAAATTAGTGCTCAAGAACTAAAATTTAGTGTGGGCCGCTACAACCACTCAAACGTAGCAAACAGAGGGCACCATTTGTCATTGACGCCACCAGATGGATCCGAAGCGCTCTCGGCTCGTTCTGAGACTCAATAACAGCTCTTTCGAATCAAATTTCGAGTTCAATGAACATGTTAGAATTCCCCTTTCACGTTAGAATGATAAATTGAGCGATAACGCATGTTAGTACATCAAAGGAAAACACATCTATATTCAGGAAAATTCGTAAACGACGTGTTCAGTCTTTCTCGCGAGCGGTCAAATCTAACCTCGTTTGTATATATAGACGTTCCAAAATTTGGACGTAAACGAACACCATAGATGGCGAGAGTGTGGTAGGAGGTGGGAAAAATATATCTAGATATATAGCGGCATAAGTATCAATCTTAATATAAGTATATCATCATATAATGTATCACCATATATCAAACATTGTACGAAATCTAATTTGAAGTTTAAGCATATCTATACTTCATAAGTCAGTGTAAATACTACCTGGGGAAAAAACTTACTTCTTTCCCAGTAAATTATATTTTAATCCATTATCGTATCCGGCAAGAAAAATTAGTGTCATGACATCAAAAATTGCAGCCCGGGTTTCAAAAATATCTAGTGTCCTCCAATTGCAGCGTCTTTCTCTAAAAATTAATTCCACATCTGTAAAATTTAATGACGGAAGTCTCTCAGTGTACCCAAGAAACAAAGTTACAATACAGTTTTTCCTTTCGAGTCCAATAAGTATTTTCTTTCAATCATTCAAAGTCAGTGTATTTCACGACCGAATAAACTCCAAATGTGCAAGCCCGAACTTGTATCGTCTGCAACTACGCGAGAGAAAGTGTGGCTGTGTGTGTGAATGTGTGTGTCGTCTGCTGACTGCTGTGGTGGGACGCGGAAGGCACGGACATTACCGATCGATGATTCGATCGATAGCTCGCGCGGACATCTGAATATTCGAAATACTAGAACTCTAAAACGAACGCGTTGCGCGCGGATGGTTACGATGACTTGAAATTCTAGACAATATGGCAAAAACTATTGTGTTTGAAAAAGAAAAATTTATGCAGGTATATATGGTACCAGAAAGGAGCAAATACGATTTAGTATGAAAAAATGAAATGGAAATGTCATTTATCTATATGTTTGTCTATCTAACATGCCTCGAAATAGAAATTTATGAATTGCTGATTCAAAAATTCACGACTGTCTGAGGGATTTTTCGGATAATCTCAAAAAACTATTCGATCTACGAAGTGCGCGCGCTGCGCGCGCATGGTTCAACCACCAGTATGGTGTGGGGTCAAAGAACTATCCAGTTTTTATAAATATTGAGAGTGACCATCAAGGAATGAAGATCGTTTTGAGAACTGGAGGATTGAGCTCAAATCCAAAATCAATGATCTAAATTTATGCAACGTTTGTGCATGAAAATTTCAATTTTTACGTGAAATATGTGGGTTTCCAATTCAATTGAGATTTTCGAAGGTTTTTACCCATTCTCGGATGGAGAAATATTCCTCTCCTCCTCCTCCTCCTTCTCCTCTAAGTCGGCTATAAAAGAGAAGGAAAGATTTTTCGAGGATATGCAAAAAGACCAGCCAATCAGCCTTCCTAAAGCGAGAATTTTTTGAATGCTTCTAGAGAATTTTTTTTTAGTCTACCAATGAAAAATTCTCGATCGATTATTCGAGATTCAATTGATCATCATCCAGAAATGAGAAAGTTATTGAACCTCCTACAATTTGAAAAAATACATTATTCACAAATAAAAAATTTCTCAATCCATTCGGTCCAATTCAGTGCCATCCACCAACTGAAGAGTTGTTTCACGCATTAGAATTTGAAGAATTCATTCAAAAAACAGTATAGATCCAACTTCGAAGTTTGTATGAATCATTTTGAGAATTTAGATAAGCGTTCCTGAGATCTTCTCGATCGTTGAAGGAAGATGAAATAATATCAGATTTCAAATCTTGAAATGATTACCATTAACCTCATTAATACACGGGATATCCGATATTCCTGTTGTCGGTCAAGCAGCAATCTACTTTCCTATCACTCATTTAGCAGGCGATCCTAACACATGCAGGTGTAATAAAACCCGATACGATGCGCAGGCGCGACGATCACCTGCTCGATGTTGACAACGAAGCAGACAGAACTGGATAGAACGCTACAGTGCATGAGTTCAGTTTCAATCATTTTTCTTTCGATAAAGTGGAAATGATCATCAGATATAATAGTTTGGCTATGTAGATCGCATGATTGGATACTTCCAATTATATTGATCCACCCATAAATACATTCAAATACTACAATGTGATTAATATACAGCAACACACATTGAGGCGACTCGTAAGTGGCGCGTGAAATCTCGATCGGAACGCCTCGAATCTCGAATATCGAAGTCATTTATTAATAATATAAGACTATAATTGCGCGCGTCGCGCGCGATGTGTCAAAGGGGATGTTTTGAAATAGATACCAAAAAATTTCCCGACTTCAATCTGAACCCCTCAATCTGAATGAGTGAATGAATAGGAATCTTCTATCACGACTTCAAGAGTGAGATAACCCATATATCGATAAAAATCCTCCATACCGACGCATTTTTTCATACCG
The DNA here is from genome assembly GCA_029851415.1 of Eretmocerus hayati. Taxonomy (NCBI): domain Eukaryota; kingdom Metazoa; phylum Arthropoda; class Insecta; order Hymenoptera; family Aphelinidae; genus Eretmocerus; species Eretmocerus hayati. The sequence goes on from CM056743.1 coordinate 113,734,811, forward strand.
ACGTTCAAAGAGCCAACATGGCGGCCTCCACGAACAGATCGATCCACAGAATCGATTCGATTTTCGAGCTGAAAAGAGCGATTCGATACACGTGAACACTTATCGCAGATGTGGATTAATAAAAATGAGTGAATAAATAGGAATCTTCTATCACGACTTCAAGAGTGAGATAACCCATATATCGATAAAAATCCTCCATACCGACGCATTTTTTCATACCGACGTTCAAAGAGCCAACATGGCGGCCTCCACGAACAGATCGATCCACAGAATCGATTCGATTTTCGAGCTGAAAAGAGCGATTTGATACACGTGAACACTTATCGCAGATGTGGATTACTAAACGGGGGGGGGGGGGGGGACTGGGATGTGTGGTGCATGTGGATTCAGCTCAAGTACTGCGTTTTACACATGGACCGATTCAAATCCTTTGGTATAACTACATCTCGAACATTCCGTGATCTGATATAACTCAAACAGCTATCATGCGTTAAAAGTATGGTGGTTCATGTTATTGTCGCAAAAACGGTGCAGATGTACCACCATACTTTTGACCCATATACCTTTTTGAGGTATGTCAAAAATCATCGAAATATATCCGCTTGATCTAAACACGACATACTTGAGATGTTGTAGAGGTACATAAATACACTTGCTTTCGCGTCGGATCATGACGAAAAAGTTTATTCGAGAGCCTACTATGTGACACACAGAATGTTGAGTTGTCAATACAATATCAGTCCAATCTTATACCTATCACTATATTTGACGAGTTTCGAGACGAGTTGAGAACGAGAGTATAAGATACGAGGTGAAATGAGTGCTTATCGCAGACGAAAGTCGATCGCAAGATTTTTGTATCGTCAGAGTAGAGCGCATGAAGCTCTTTAGGCCATCAGGGTGCGCTCGACACGAGGAAAATGAGCGAGCGGAAAGAGAGCAAGGGTGGCCACAAGATAATCCAGCTACTAGAGGTATTCCCGATGGGGAGATTTGGTTCTGAAGGGTCGCTGAGAGAGCACCTCGGACACAGTTCAACCCGAGCGATAGATCGACGGGTAACACAAACGTTGCGACGTCCGGTCGTAACGCCTTCAGCTGCTGGACCCTGGACCCCGGCGATGGACACCAATTTGTCCTAACAAGACGAGCCTAGCGCTTTTTTCGCTACCATTTCCCTAACCCGATACTTTTTTCGTCTCTTTTCCTGCTCCTCTTCCTTTTCACCCTTAGGTCGTGCATAAGCCAGAAGATAGATACGTCTAAATCGATGGGCGAGACGACAATTCTCCTCCGGATGAACAAACTGAATTACATTGATTGAACCTCCGGCTACCGACAAAGTCCATGAAATTCTGGAAAACCGATGTTGGGAGGATTACACGCTTCAGGGTTTATTGAACACAAAGACGAAGGATCATTCGGCATAAGTAGGTGACTCAGATAAACTCGTTCAACGTGAAAAGAAATAAAACATCCTCTCAGACGGCCGAGTCAGTATGTTGTTGGTCGATATCGATGACTTTATTCTGAGAACGCATTTTCCGTCGTTATCCCTCCGCATAATCTGGAGCTCATACGAAGGAAAGAACTATGCGTAGGCGTTTCTGAAAAGTTAGTAGGATCGCAAAAAAGTACGTGGATGCGCGCGCGCGCGCGTATGTGTGTGTACCGTCAACCGGGGTAACTTTGGAGCCAAAATTGCATTTTCCCCTTAAACCTTGCGGAACTTTTACGTCTTACACCAGGGATGCATTGTATCTGTGGTCAATCGAAAGCTTACAGTTTCACCTTTCGATTGAGGTATTTATAAGGTCCATTTCCCTGGAAGAAAAATGAGCGTAGCAGTACTGGCCACGCCACCTACGGTCGTAGCACTACGGTCGTACCGCTACGATCGTAGGGCTACGACCGTAGTACGACAGTACAGCTACGATCGTAGTGGTACGGCCGTAGCTCTACGACGTAAATACGCTCGCATTAAACTTTAGCGATACAGTTGATATTATTCATAGAGAAACTTTTCGTCCGATCGATAAGAAGCATTACAATGCAAAAGGTGACTGAAAAATATAATTTTATTACTTATGTCATTGGGAAATTACACATTCATGAGGTAGATCCATTCTTATATCAACCGTTGGGTGTGATGAAGATCCATCATCACTCATCATAAAATAATGACTCTTTGTCTTGAAAAAACTTAATCTCTACAAGATCATTATATTCTGAGTGCTCACAAATACTTTTCGACACAATATGAATTATTACGACATATCTGATCTATGAATCAAAGGGTGCATACTTTCGATCAAAAGAGCTCAATCTATGGCTCAATCTCATTGAAATATCATATAAAGAACAATAAAATCGTAGTATAATGCATAAGAATTGCCTTGGATAGGAACTTTCTCAGTATTAAGCCCATAGTTTTTGTGATAATACAATTAGTATCTAAACACGATTTGAACTCAGAATACTGAAACAAAGAGGTGATACATATTAATTGGATGAGGTTCCAAATAATTTTTGTATTGTATTGAGATCCTGTACATAATACAGAAGTTGGATATAACCTTAAACTGAGTATAATGTTCAATTTATTGTTCAACTACTCAACCCTGATGCGCTTTATGAGTACTGTAAATATTCAAGCTTCAGAATTCATCTAGAATCCAACCAGAAATCAAAGTAGAGCCTCAAAATCAATATGTTCGTCTTTAGGTCATAGTCTGTTCCACTATGGAGAAAAGCGTTCTTGCCTGTTCATCTATAGGCACAAAACACACTTTGCGAAATATGCTGGGATTTTGAGACTTTTCAACTTTTTCCGGAATTTCTTTCGCGAAATTCTTCAGGAGGCTTTGGGCTTCGCTCACAGAAATAGAAATCTCCCGAAAAATCATAGCAATTGCTCGAAAACAAGCTCTGAAAATCGCCCGTATCCCGTTTTGTTCGTCTACTGGGTCTTCTACTCATCAACACCACATGCGAGTTTCCATTATAAATGATCCCTTTTTTGACGCGAGCGCACTCAAATTCAATGGATTTCGGAAATTTCTAGCTGAATATTCGAATCGTCGAATATTATGATAGCTATATATATATAATTATTATAATAGTCGAATAGCTGAATCGTCGAAGAATATTATCCATAAGTATGCCTGCATTGAGAAATATTTTTTAGTGTTCAGAAATTGAGCATTATATGTCGAATATTTTTATTCATGTAATGACTTTTATTAAGATCAATAGTGAGCACGAGTTTGATCATGTATCAAAACATTCCGCAATGACTCTATAATCATGAAAGAAAATATACGTATTATAATTTTTTTTTTTACCCACCCCCATAAGAAGTAATATATATACGTATGATTTAACCTGAAGAAGGACATAATTAGATGTCCGAAACGGGTTGTTTACCTAATCATAAGTATATTCAAAAGGACAGTCCAAGAACAGCATTAAAATCATAACCACCATACGTATTATAATACAAACCCGTAGTACTAATAACATCGTAAGGCTACGGTCGTAGTGCTACGATCGTAGAGATACGACCGTACCGATACGGCCGTAGTGCTACGGTCGTAGTACAGGCAGCCCCCGCTATTCGCGGTCCCGGTATCCGCGGAATTCGCTTATTCGCGGTTTCTGATTTGCGGTATTCCCCGGTATTCGCGGTGCCCTGACTCGCTTATTTGCGGTTTGGATCTAGATCTTCGAGATAACTTAGCTCATGAAACGTGAATTTTCGATGAATTTCATCCGAATGTGTTCTTCAAAACCAACTTTGTGATTTGAGTGTTTATCATTTCGAGGGTGTAGCTATTGTTATTGTTTTCCAAGACTGATTAATTGGTTATACGGCACAGTTATTCGTGTACCTGTGTACTATCTCAATTCTACTCATGGCACCGTGCCTAGAAAGAACGCATATTCGTCAATTAGAAAACGTAATAATGAATTGTAAGCCTTTCGAAAGAATTCGAAATGTCAAATTTGCTTGCCACTAAAGGAAAGAATGGCCGGAATTCTTAGAACTTCCAATGGTCACTCACCAGAGATTGTATGGTCGTCAATCTCGCTAGTCAAAGGTGACAGAGCTCTTCACCCGCACGCTCGTGGACGGATTTTTCCAACAGATTTTCGAGTGAATTCCAGTGGTTTTTCAATCGTATCATACTGTTACTTCGTATCTTTCACATATTGAGTCAACTTGCTAGGCTTTTTACATGAATTTGTTTATTAAAGATGATGTGTCGATTTTTCACTTACCCACTTTTTACAATCGACGTATGTATACGTAACCCCCCTTTTCCCATAAGCCCAAGGTCCCGGTATTCGCGGCATTTTATTTATACGCATTAACCGCGAATAGCGGGGGTTGCCTGTACGGCCGTACGACCGTAGCGCTACGGTCGTACTACGGTCGTACTACGCTCATTTTTCTACCAGGGTTGGACATATCTGGTTGGAGATATGAGCGCTGAAAGTCGTGTTCCAAAGTTAGACACGGACTGGGGTAACTTTGGAACAGAAATTGTTATCATCATTTATTCGTCAATTGGTTCATAAACTAGGTCACGTTATCGATTTTCACCATCAGTCATCGAAAACTGAGTGTCTTAGCTTTCCATTGACCTATTATAAAAGTCCATTTGGTTGAATTCAACTTCCACAATCGAGCATAGACACCTTCAGCACACCTCACTGTCTGTACCACGGCTAACTCTCGAGGAAGAAAATACCTTCACAGTCGGTTCCTGACAGAAACTGCCATAATTTGGCTTCCATGGGTCGAAATGAGACGTTCTTTGGCTCATTTTGAAGCTCTCATCAACGGCTATTCGAGTATGTAGAATTCGAGGATGATATGAATCTTGGGAAATGATTGAGAGTACATGAACAAGTGTTACAAAGTTACCCCGGTTTCTGGAAAAAAATACACACTTGTCAGTTTTTACTCTACAAAATTGAAATTTCGTGAAAATACTCCAGTGTAACAATGGATTCGTCCAGATATGGGTACAGACAAGTGAAATCTAGCTCAGTTAACTCGAATTCGACCTACTAAAGTCGGGACCACACCACTTTTTCCGAGAGACTGTTTGTTGGGTTGAAAATGCACTTTTGAAGAAGTCAGCTTATAAACGGATTAAAAGCTGTTGGAGGCCCTCACGCCAATGCAAACATTGTTTATGCGTGCCCCAAGTAGGAGAAATCGGTATTGAAGTCCCAGGATCATCTGCCTAGCCGACTGTGCGTGATAACCACTCTTTCATGGGTTGTTCCAAAGTTACCCCCCGTGTTCCAAAGTTACCCCGGTTGATAATATATTATGTATAAGCATTCCAGGGGCGGGACTGAAGGGCCCGTTCTGATACAGCCATCAACGAGCTTTTTACGCAATGCGCGAGCAGTTAGGATTTTTTAGCTCTCAGACAAATCCATGGAGACTCAGAACTTTTCCCGGAGTAGTTTATGTGGTGGTTGTTAGTCGTGTAGGCCGCAGAACAAAGTTCCCATTCCGACAAGGATTTTTGTCTGGAAAATTTCTCTTCTGAAAGGAAAGTTCCGAGCTGATCCGACCGGGATGCTTCGAGGGAAGTCTGCGACCTCGGCTAGTTAACGGGCATTTTTGCAAGAATGGCAAAACTTGTTGGAAACAGATTTGATGCAAAATTTCTCGATTTTCGAACTCCTTTCAGAATCCCGCATCGCATAAAATAATGTTTTTTTGCTCATTGAAATGAAAAGTCTCAAAAGGCACAGTTTGATTCACGTAGCTATACTGTGGAGCTTATGGCATGATCAATATCTACCAAAATTCATTTTAATTGAGATTCTTGGGTATGAAGCGCCTTCGGAATTCTGAGAAATATTTTTGCCATTCAGATGTGATAAAGATAGTTGAAAGATGTTCCAACAAGTGATGGGTAGTGAGATGCCAACGTAATCGAATCAGGTTGTTCTACGGCGTTTTTCTTGTATCATGAACAGGTTTCTCTATGTCTGTGTGACTTTTCCTTTTTTTTCCTCATCAGACGGATAAGCACATGCACATGGGTACCGGACGGGTATTCCTATACACGAAGAAAACGATCCAAATCTCACGCTGGGGGGCTCACCTTACACGTTACATTATGGAAAATCCGCGACGCGATATTTGGGTGTTTGTAACGCTATGCTGAGGTAGCTGCATGTACTTGGAGAACCTCGAGGGCACTGACAAGGAGCACCCAGGGGTTGTGGGATACGGATTTGACTAAAACTCTGGGGATAGTCTCCTTTTGCTACCAAAAGGTGAAACCCAGAGCTGCGCTTGCAAATGCCCAACCGTTTTCAAGCTGTAGCCTATGGCATGAGCATTGCCCATATGGGCCCGTGTTCAGGAAAGATATATATGTTACGTGCAAAGTCCAAAATTGTGCACTCCGGGGAGTGCACAACGGTGGTCTGTGCAAAGCCCGGTGGATCGGACTTTGCACAACGCGATTTGTGCAAAGTCCGATATGCTGAGTTTTACACAGAGGATCAGTGTGTATTCTGCGATGTATAGAGGTGAGTCGGGAAATTTCTAACACACAATGAGCGACATGAAGAGTCGATTCTTCTTCCAATGTTCACTAATACTCGAGCAAATTGTACTCGATATAGTATGCCAACGGTGCCCTCAAAATCAAAATGAATAATGCTGAGACTAATTTATTGTAAATACGTTTAATATGAGAAACGCGTCATGAGAATTAAACAATGAAAGACAATTTTTTCTTACAAGATAAAAATTACAATAGTCTCTGCGAAAATCATCGATCGTCAATTCACACGAGAATAATTATTGAATATAGCGAGATATTTTGAAGATAAAATACTTATAACGCTTGGTAAGAAATTGCTTCCCTATTTGTATTAGCATATTTGGCTTTCACGGCGTTATTAATCTTGTGGAATCCTTCATGTCCCGTTTCAACGTGGATTTTTATCAGAATATCAAAAATTTCTGAATTTTGCACGTAGTATTTTACGTCACTTTCGTCACTTGCTTTCATTGGCATGATCAATCGTGATGTATCGCCAACAGTCAATACATCGTATCGTGCCAGTCTCCTGTAGTCAAGCGACGGTTTATTCTTTTTATTTTTTGCAGCTAGAACACTTGCGATAAGATTTTGATAGTCCACTGCACTCTTAATCAAACTTTTATTATCCCTCAATATGATTGAGTTGAGTTTAGAATTGAAATCATCCCGAAACGAATCAGCGCTATTTGGATCCATAATTTTGTAACTCAAATAAGTGTCGATGTGATTGGCCTCGCGAGACTGACTGCTGTGAACATGATTTGAATTATTATTATTAGCAATTTCCCGACTCACCTCTATACATCGCAGAATACACACTGATCCTCTGTGTAAAACTCAGCATATCGGGCTTTGCACAAAACATCGTTGTGCACTCCCCGGAGTGCACAATTTCGGACTTTGCACGTAACATATATAGACATACTCGTAATGCTAATGTTATCATATGCGGCTCGAAAACAGTTGAGCATTTGCAAGTGCGGCTCTGGGTTTCATCTTTTGGTGCTAAAAGGAGACTATCCCCAGAGTCTGAGCCAAATCCTTGTTCCACAGCCCCTGGGTGTTCCTCGTGAGTTGAGTTTCGGGGACTGTTACTTTTGAATAGGCGAATCGAATTTTTGACATCTGCTAGTAATGGTTATGATACTCCACTGTGGATTACCACAAAAATCATCTATCCATCGTACATGAAACAGTTGACATCAAAATATTTGTGAATAACGAGATGGAGGTCGACGATCTTCAGGTACAAGAGTGGACACCCAATTCACAATACATTTATAGCGTCCAATCAAACAGAAATTCATCTCGTGACTGAGTATATAGCCACTATTAGCACGCAGCCTGTCTTCAATGGACTTGTAATTCCATTAAAACGTAATTCAGGAAGCTCGCGAGTAAATTGCAGTAGCCCATCGTGTCGGCGCGCCGGAGCTCATAAACAAGAAATCACCCATGTGATTAAGATTATCGAGGAGCCGTGAGCTCGCATATGAGCATCAATACGAGGTGAGGTTTTCAAGCTTGATCAGCGGAACTATACTTTTTTGACGGTAGTAGTAATGAACTGCGCAACATCGTTCAAATAGCAACAGTCTTTCGACACTCACGTCACAATCTTGACGAGCGATTACTATTAACAAAGCTTTAGAGCGTTTCAAACGCCTCCTTTCACACTAACGATAGAGTCTGTTACCGTTAGGGCAAGCTGCAAGCAGCTCACAAAGTATCCCAATTGGGCATAATCCGCAACGCATGGCGAAGGGTTGATTCTTTTTCGTCATATTAGACCCCCTTCCATAGCTATTTTGATATTATCATCTCTCCTACAGAGCATAGTTGCCGTGGACGAGGCAGCATTCCTGAGAAATTAGTAAATAGTCGGTTGGCAGTTAGCCCAGGTATATAGTAGCGGGAGCAGTAGCAACGTGCCGAGAGCGATATTAAATGGCATTCTGGTTTTCGCAGCTTCTCTCGATATCGTACATGGACGGGCACGAGGACACGCTCTTGCTGCACGACGTCCAAGAACCACGTCTCTCCTGCTCTCTCCGTCCGCGCCTGACTCGATTCATCTCTCTTACGCTGTCTCTCTTCGCCATATTTTTTCGCTCATACATATCTATATAATTTGCACACATATAAAGCTGATGCAGCTCCTAAGGTCTTGGGACGTTGGAGCGCATAAGAGGCAGCAGTAGCAGCAGCGTATAATCTCTCTGGTTATTAATGGTGGTGGTTTAGGAAACTGCTACCGTGCAAGTGCTCCTGCAGCAGACAGCGAGTGCGCCTTTGCTACCGCGGTCTATATGTCCTTCCTCGTCTACCCCCCCCCCCCTCAATTTAGCCTCCTTTCTGCATCCTTTTTCTTTTTGCTCCCTCAGTTATGTGCAGTATTCGATCGACGACGACGACGACGACTACGACGTTGCTGCAGGTTATCTCGTTGGCCTGCTTGCACGCATTTTTTCGGCCTCCTTCAAGCCAGCATGCTATCTCGAGCGATATATCTTTTTTTTCCGATACCTTGCTTCAATTTTCTCATCTTTTCGAGCAAGGAAAAAAATATCCAAGAGTGGCTGAGCGATGCAAAATAAATTGCCACGAACGTCCGTCGAGCTACAAGCCGAGCAACAGCATGGGGGGGGGGGGGGGGAGCTTCAAATTTTAATACATCAAACATCAAAGTGCTCTGAAAGAATTTCCTTCTCCGAAGTCAAAACACTCGAATCGTCGTTTGAATGAATCGAATTCTAGAGGCAGAATCAAGGACTTGAAGACAAGATCGTTGGAGCTATTCCACAACTCTGGCTTGATCTCTGATGAGCTATCAATTTTTATTGATAAAGTGTTTAGACAACATGTTCACATTAGATTATCTGTCTCTAGTCATTCTACACACGTATGTATTCTGACAACCAGACGCCTTTTGACAATTAAACGCCCAGCCAAAATTAGCCCTTCTGGATCCGGCGGATTGGGGTGCCTATGTGGAGGGGGTAGATTATAAATGAGTGGGCCGTTCAACCAGCTGATCACTTGGGCCAATTAGTTGACTTACTAGTTTGGCACGTTTGATACGGCGGGACCCACCGGTGGGTAGCACTTTCCTCCTCTGTGTGCCGAGGATTTTTGTCTTGTGGGATTTACCATCGTGCGGGATCCACCCGTGGGTTCCGCCGCCCGTTCACAGGAACGCGGATCTGCGATTTTTGGCTTCGCAGCAAATGTGCTATAGTACATCTCGATACGAGAGCAAGAATGTTGGTTTCCGCACAACGAGTCATATTCTCTGCCCCGAGCCGGAGGCGATGGTCGAAATTATCACGAAAATGTGGAAATCACTCCGTTCGAGTGTCAAATACTATTTTGCTTTCTCAAAAGAGAAAGCATTCATTTGGTGCCAGCGGAATTTTCGTCAAATTATTTCTAAAGAAATTTTTTTCTCCTCCAGTGAACCTCTTGAATACATGAAATTGGTACAGTCCTCTTCCTTTTGCCAAGATCTATCGAATGTAGGTAACAGTTTTTCATTATAAGCCCTCACAAAATTGCTACAACCCCGTCTTTCGAGCCCTCTGTCCGTGTCTGTGTGTGTGTATGTATGTATGTTGTTTTCTATCGCTCAGAAAAACTCCTCACTGGTTTGATCGTCCTGAAATTTTTATGCCATGGAGGCGTCTCTAGATGGGAATGCTAGATTTTAAGAACCCCCCGATGATTACTTTCATACTTATGAATCTTTCTTCATTTATTTATAATTTTTTTTCACCTTAAAAACTAAAAATATTCTCTCCTTCCTCCTCAAAAAATCTGAGGCTGTTGATTCACGCGTTTCTCGACGTGCTGAATTGATTGGTTAATACGGAATTTGATTGGAGCTCATTTTATTCTATCTTTTACACACCTCTCTTCCGTTGGGCTATAAAACCTTTATAATCACAATTTAACAAAATTCCGTATCAACCAATCGATCCAGCATGTCGAGAAACATCTAAATTACTTCCTTTACATTTTTTTCATGTAGTAAAATGAAGTACAAATCATTTATAAGATTTGCTTCTTTCCGAAGAATTTCATTAAAAAATTCACATGTCAAAAAATATCCATGCGATCATGCTCAAAATTCACTGGCATCATCATCACAGTCTCCAAAATACACGTACAAAGTCTCAAAAGATTTTGTCGAATCAATCTCGAAATTTTGCGTTCCAAATGATACATTTTATTCCAATTTTCAAGTTCACCGACAGTTGATTTGTTCCTTCCCTAACATAATCACCTGTTTACCAAAATCCTCTATCATCAATCGATTTCTCGCGTTAATGAAAATGGATAAAGACCTTTACGTTCCTATCACTCTGTCCCACTTACTGGAAATTAAAATTACAGAAAGTCAGTTTAATGAAATTCGAAAGAATATATTTTGTTCTGGATCATGGTTAGGAGATGAATCAATCAATGCATTTCTGAAGGTTTTGAAAAAAAATTATCCCAATTTCGAACCTATAGACACGGTATTGACACAGTTACGTGGAATAATTGATGAAACTTATTGTGAAGATATCTAAATTCTCTACTCGAATGATTTCAAGCATTGGAGGTGCTTACATTATAAAGCACCATTTATATTCATTTATGACAGCCTGTATTGTGACATTCACAGTTTGAAAGATTTGGATGATAAAGAGAGGGATTTCATAAAAAAAAGGTATCCTTCACTAGAAGATGATTTCGTAGTATTCAAGAAGGTGCAAAAACAGATTTATTATAGTTCTTGCGGTCTGTTAGCGACAGCATACGCAGTAACAATCTGTTTTGCTAGAGATCCGTCAATGAGGAATTATTGTACTGATGAAATAATACTGCGGAATCATTTGATGAAAATATTATTGACTGCAATTTTTGAAGAGTATCCTTAGTAAACATGAAAATTTTGTAAGATTATATGAAAATGATTGAGAAATAATTTATTATACAGTGGATTGATTATTTCATGAAGTTTATTATTCGATTTTATTGATATTTTGGATGAATGAATATTTTAATAAAAATTTTATGAAGAGAATTGATCAATATAACAAATTAATGTATTCGAATTTTCAAGTGAATAATATGAGATTAGTTGACATCTTCTGTGGCAATGAGAAAGCATTCTGCGAAATTCTTTTAGCAGCGTATTTCCATCAGCTGTGCGGGAAACGAAATCAAAATACGCGTGCAGATGAGTCATTTCTCGTGCAGAAGATAGAAATATTATATTTCGTACCGAGTTTCATGAGGTATACTATTTTGAAATTATGTGCGTAAAATTAGTGCATAAGGAGTATTTTCCAGTGAAGTAGGTAAATATTTGCAGACGGAATGCGTAAAGAACTATGTACGCCGATAGTGCGTGAGGTCCCTACACAGTGGTATACATGTCTTTACGCACTGCCATATTTTCTTTTGAGAACTGAGATTCTACAACATTTCTTGAAGTTTCTACGTTAACTGACGAATGATCTCCGTTTTAATTCTGTGGTAAAGTGTAAGTCTGTAGTAAGTGTTCCACGTGCTGATTCGAAGCTGTCCAAAGCAGGTGCAATGGCTTCATTCACTCGATAAAATGAATATTCAGGATCTCTCTATATTGTAGGACTCAATTTTTCTCTCTCGATAAGACCAAACGATTACCGACACAGTTTGTCGGATCGCTGAGTGTCAGCTTGGCCGATCATTGAAGTTAAGTATTGTTAGGGAGAAGGGGCGGTTAGTACTTGGATGCGTGACCGCCCATCTCGGTCTAATCAACCCGACTTGCAGACTTTTCTCATCGATTAGTTGACGCTTACACCTCAGCAACGTGGGCGGAGGCACGAAATGTTACAATGAGCAGGGTACGGAAATAAAGAGCAGGGGTGGGATAAGAACACGGATAAGGATGAGCCAGGGACAAGGGTAGAGATAGGAACAGGGATAGGCATAGGGACAAGTATGGGGATGAGGACGGGGATAGGGTTAGGGACAGGAGTAAGGATAGCAACAGGAAAAGGTCCAGGGACAGGGCTGAAGACGGGACAGGGATAAGAATAGGATTATGAATCGGGATAGGGATAAGGATAGGGATAGAAACTGCGATGAAGCCAGAACAGGTACAGGGATAGGGATAGTAACAGGTACAAGAATGTGTATGGCAAACAAAGATAGCAACACGGACAAGGATAGTGATAGCAACGGGGATAGGCATAGGGACAGGGATGAGGTTAGTGATAGGAAGAGGGATACAAGTAGGGACAGAGACAGGGATAGACACAGGTACAAGGCTAGGAACATATCCAGAGATAGGGACGGGACAGGGATAGGGGCAGGCCCAGAGACAGGGATAGAGTCAGGAATAAAGATGAGAATAGGGTTAGGGGTAAGGGTAGGGATGGGAACAGGGATAGGTATATGGTTAGGGACGTCGACAGGGAAAAGGATAGGGACGGGAAAAGGAACAGCGGTAGCGGTAGGGACACGGATAGGGATGGAGATTATGGGTGGGTGATCTGGGGATGGGAAATGCCGTATTGATACGGTCTAGTTCGTAATAGCTCGGTCTAGTTCGGTGTAATTAGAGATAGGGGCTTGGACAGGGACAGGGATAGGGATAAAGATAGGCATAAGGATATGTATCGGGACAAGGACATAGGGATGATGATAGTAACAGGGATAGCAACAGAGATAAAGATGGAGACAGGGATATTTAGATAAGGATAGTGATAGAGATAGGGGCGGGATATGGATATGGACAGACAGGGATAAGAACAGGGATAGGAATGGGGATGGGGTGGGTGGTCTAGGGGTAGGAGACACTGTACTACTGCGGTCTTGTTCGGATAGATTAGATATAGTTCGGTCTAATTCGTTCTAGTTGAGTCTAGTTCGATCTCGCTTGGTACATATAATCCAGTCTCACTACCTCCTTTTCAGTTCAGTTCGGTGTAATTAGGACAAGTTCTCCAAAAAATATTGATATAACCAACCCAGCCGTTCCGTGAATTCAGAATGGTTATTCTAGATTCCGAAAAAATTATTCATTTATTAGCAGGTATGATCCAGGATGAGGTGATTTTTGCAAACCCCGTGAGGGATTCCTTCCTGGCACCTTAAATTCATCAGCAATCATTCTTTTACTATCAGCATTGAACTGCCAAAGTATTTCAGAGATCCGTGACTTATCGAGAACATTCACTAGCCAAACGAGCGGCAGCGAGGGAGGCATTAACCGGTAGTCTTTATACGCACTGTTGAGATATACTTCACACTCTCGCCGCTACGCGTCTTACGTGGAAAAATTTTCACTCGTGCTTGAAGTCAACTTTTCGGCATCGTTGCGTAATGTAGGATATTAGCCCAATGACCCGAAAGACTCGACATATTGGACGGGTTGGTCTTGGTTGACCTATCACTCCTATTAGCTGATGTATCGGTGTAATTAGGTTTCGTTCGGTCTTATTCGGTCTGGTCTGGTCTGGTCCGCTCCGGTCCCGTTAAAATGTATCCCGTGGCCTTGTGGGCTATAGATTGGATAGTCTGATCAAATGACTTATTGCACAATCCACTGATCGTTTGTACTTAATGTGCCTCGTGTGATTAGGAATGTCCCGTTATGTATTCCCAATTCTATGCATTACTGAACATTTTTTCAACATACTGACTATTCATCGAAGAATCTCTGAATAATTCAGAACTTTGATATATTCAACCAAGCCGATTAAAAAATCTAGAACAGTTGATCCGAATGTTCTAAAATAATATATCTGTTAGCAGGTATCATTCAACATAATAACATCTTTGCAAAATCCATGAGAAACTTTTTCTGAGACTTTGAAATTGATCATCAATCATTACTTCACAACCATTATTACTAAACTACGAAAACATTTCAGGGACCTCTGTTTTAACAAGAACATTTACAAGCCGAACGAGTGGTAGCGAGTAAGGCGATGAAGCTCACATTTGATAAATTATTGCGAAAGTGGTATCCTCTTTAGTTGTTCGCTTTATTGTACAGGAATTTTGCCTTGGCTCCTATGATATCTGAGGAATTCACTTGTAAGTGTAATGCGTATGACATCATGAAAATATCGATCAGGGAACTCTTATGCAGGTGTCAAGATAACCAATTTCTGCAAAGATATTGTATGTGAACCAATTTTGTAAAGTGTGCATATTTCCAACGCGCCCCTCCGCGCAGCTCGAATTAGAAAGTTTTCGAGTTTATCAAGAAAATTATGATGGTCATCAAGTACATGAAAACGGGTGCTCCAAAAAAGGCTCACGTAGAAGTGTACGATAACTCAACTACATTGAGATGAGGTACAGTTTTGGAGGATTGAATCGGAAAAGAAGCGGGAGTTCACACTACATAAGAGGGCTGCGGTACAAGGAAGGAAAAAATTTTTTCCGCTCAACGAGTTCGAATAACCTGGCGTGAAATAAATAGCGCTTCCATGCAGAGGTCTGGGCTTTAATAAAGCTACACGATATACCTATAGGTATACCTATACATATACCTATAGCATATATGCTTCAAGATTGCGTATTCTCCATTCGTGAATCGAGTCCGAGTAAGATCTGCCCTAATGACCTCTGAAGACGATAAAAAGAGCAAGAAGCTCATTCGATGGGCAGTAAAAGAGAGTTGTCTGGAGAGAGTCAAACGCTCGTATAACCGCAGGCGTTGAGCTTCGCAATAGCTTTGTTCTGTTGCGGAACGCCTCAAGGTGTCTGTTCCTCTGTCTCACCTCTCACTTGATTTTTTTCTCCTACTCATCCCCGAATTGAGCTACTGAAGTCAATGTGGAACCAGATCGGATATAGAGGCGCTCAAAGGTTGGGCTGAATTTGCGCCGGATCGAGTGTCTCTTCGCGCCTCAGACGATCGAAATTGAGGGGCGAGGTGCTTGAGTGTCCGCGGCAGCAGTGGTACTATCGGCGATCATAGCTTTCCGAGCTTACGCGCTACAGAAGGTACTGTTACATGGCTTATCTCCTGAGACCCGCTGAGTTAGTCCCATCAGTATACTGGCTTTGCGACACCCTCGCAAACTACCCAAAAGAGATCCGCTCACACGAAAAGCCAATACTCGAGATTCAAGAGTACAGAAAGCTCGCCCCTAATGGCCGCAGCGTATTAACCTCCGTCACCTCATTTCCCGACGATAAGAGCCTTTGCTCGCTAGCTCATCGTATTCGATACTTTCGGAAGTCTTTTAGGTGTCCAGATTCTTCAAGCAACTATTCGAGGACGGGGATATTGTCGAATACACCAAGAAATCGTAAGTTGAAAGTGAGCCAAACCAGAGCGCTCAATCCAAAATTCCTCGGATGCCTGGGAGTGAATTCGTAATGAGAGAGAAGAGCGCATCACAATGGAGTCCCATCGCCGCCTATCGCTCGGCAATATAAAATGGAGATATTATGGTGCATTTTGACTTTGTTTAAGAGGTCGAGCGAACGTCCCTTCCCATGACGATGAAGTATAAAAATAAGTTGCCAGCGATGAAACTTTTGCATTCCTCGGCAACACTCGGCGCGCAGAATATGTATCAGCGTCGAAAGAGTTGCAGAGAGCACCGATCGGCACAAAGGAACCGATACAAAATGTAGATCGATGCAAAACGATCAAGGCCTGAATTCATCATCGGCAACGTCAGATGTTACTCGCTCTTGCAGTTTAAAATTGCAGCAGCCAGAGCAATTGACGACGCATAACAATATTCTTTGTTCCGATTCTCAAGATACGCAGAGAGCGTCGATCGACTTTACGATCTCTTAACGCGTTTTCTACATAGAGGCATCGATACTTATAAGCAAGCCGCAGTTCGTCCCCACAAAGAGCTATCACAGCTCGCAGAGCATTGAGTCGTTCGAGTCACGACGATGGTAGAAATTGCTGTGAATCGCAAAGCGATCGTCGGGGGTTTGCGAACGAGTGCCCATCGCATCGACGTTGCGCTGTATCATCGCTATGCACTCAGGCCAGCTATGCGTGATCCCACGAACGCAACAACAGAGGGAATAATAATATTTGCAAATGGGCAAGAGAATATCGGCTCAACAGTTGAGCTCGCTCCCCCGCGCATCCAAAAATGAAGGCAGGTCGATTTCTGCGCGTATTTACGAGCAACAAATCGGCCATCCGACACTTGCTAAACCAGCGCGCTGGTGGCATTGGAATGGTGCAGTACATCCGCGCGCGAACCATAAGGGCAGCTTTGGCTCGCGATTATGTAATGCGATCTCACAGCAGAGTCCGGGATGCTGCTCTGCCTCTAAAAGACGCGGAAGCGCGTGCAGCATCGCGATTCGTGGGAGCAACAGGGAGCAGTGGCTCGGACTTACAAGTGTACTCACTTAGTAGCTACTCCCGCACTCGTTCTGTGCTACGTACACAGCCATTTGCTACTCATCTTCCTCCTTTACTCGAAATATATACGCATAAAATTTTCTCTTTCAGCTGCGATACTCGCTCGAACCTCTCGCAATTTTGACTTTCAGATGAATAGCTGACCATTTACGACTCTCCCACGAGTTTTGCGTTCTCTTGGACTGTATATTGGATGAGAATTACCCCAGGTTGCATTCGTAAATTCATAACAAGTGGCTATTGCGAGGGCCATTGTGTACTATTTTACCAGCAAGGGCTCACCCACAGTTTACGCCTCTATAAATATTCAGTTACCACCTAACTTCGACTATAAGTTAATCTGAGCTTGTTCTCTTCAGTTTTACGCCCTTTTACTCCCTCGAAACATTTCATCTACCTTTACGGAAGCTATATATTTTCAACAAAGAAGCGGCTTGGGCACTCCATTCTCACAGAGCAATCCTCTTTGTTCATCGGTTATATCTCAATGTCTCGCTGAGTGACGCGTGATTTGATGAAAACTCATGCGAATACGAGTTTGAAATCTTCTTCTTCATTTACAAGCAAATCAAGCTTGTCAAATTCCATAAGTGAGATAAAATATATATCATCTCAATTAGGTTGTAATGGTCCGAAGCTCTAGTGCGGTGGCGCCACGGTCTGTAGCGTGAGTTTACGAACACACTCTCTCGTCCGTGAGCTCACCGATGACTTTGGGGCACAAGCATGTGTGAGTGAGACTCACACATGTTTGCGTCTGTTTGGCGTCCGTGAGCTCACGGACGAGAGAGTGTGTGCGTAAACTCACGCTACAGACCGTGGCGCCACCGCACTAGAGCTTCGGACCATTACAACCTAATACGACGGATGCGAAGGCGGAAATCGCGATTACGCCCCATATTGCGAGAGCTTTCAGAAGTGAATTTCTGCTCTTAAAACAGCTGAACTTGGTGGAAGGTCATAGACTTGACATCTATTCGATCGATTTTCATGAATTATTGCGGGAGCTAACGGTGGATGAATCCCGCAATAACAAGAAAAATGTCAACGTCCCTTCGAAGCTTCCTAAACGTGAATTCGGATAATCGGATCGGAGAATTTTGGTGGGAGAAGGAAAAGGTGAGATAAGACATCGAGAAAGTTTGTTTTGAATTTTTGCTGGATGTATTCGATACGCTCTGTCATTCCGTGATAGGTCTAGATCGACATCCAGAGGAACCGAAAGGAAGGAAAAAGAATCAAAATCGCGATTATTCGGCCACTTCGATCGATGCAGCAGAATCTCAATCTTGATACACCATCCATTCGCATGAGAAATTAGATCAATCGAAAAATGCTGACACGCACTCACACCCAACACAAATTAAAATCAGTAGATCATGTACCCGAGCCGCATGACGAGTGCTGATTACTTCGTTTGTCACAGTAAGCGCGTTGTCGCAACGAGGTCATACATATAGTTTTACATCCACAGTGATGCAATCGAGCCCTGGCGGCACTCTACGTACCAACGTGTTCGAACTATTTCTTACGTCTTTCACAAGAACCTTTCAATCTGACCATTAGAGAGGCCTCGAAGATACACAAAAATACTTGAGTGATTTGGAATTCGAACATGCTTACGCTATAAAAACGAATTTGTTCGATTGACAAAATAGCGGTGACCTGATCAGGTTTTTCGACACCGCCTTTTGACAGCGTGCATTGAATCACTGTTCTGGTAACTCTAACCTCCCGATGATTAATAAGTCCGGCTGGTCAAAGAAGCGAAGAATCCATCGCTAACCTTCCAAAATTCTGAAGGGAGAGCTTGTTCGGCAAAATTTTGTGATGAAGCTAACCATTAAGTCACTGTCCCGACAAACTTCTGAAGACAATGAGCAGCGATTTTTTGTCTTAGTCAAAATTTCCCATTGGAGTAGGATTGACATATGGATGAATTGGGGTCGAGCAGACATTTTGTTAGGTCAACTAGACCGCTTTGCTGTCGGAGCCAAGTAATTCTTCTGTATGTTGTATACAGTTCAGGGATGCTGAGCTGATTCGAGGAACTCACATTATCAGAATTTCCGCGAGCCATGAAAAATTAATCTCAATTCTTTTTTTTTATTTATTTATTTATTCTTTTCGAGATCCCCTTGCAGCCTTCTCGGCTTAGCACGGAGGGCCCCTCCCCACCTTGGTTTGAAGGGTTACACCCGAATTTTTTCTCTACACATGGATTCCAACTCCCCCGGAGTTTGCAGGCATGGGATGCCTCTCTCCGATGCCGGTACGGCCGACATTCCCTGCACCTCCCCGTGCACGCAGGAGGGCACTTCGGGTCGGCTCATTAACTCCCTACGTTACCCACCCTCCCCCTGCTTCGCATTCACCCAAGGCTCGCTAGTCGAACCTCGTGAAATGGGAAAACCCAGGATTTCTCTGAAGGATAATCCCGGAAAAAACGCCATTCCAAAGCAGGCGGGGTGTGATGGGTCCTTTTCCCGTCGAAAAAACCTCAGAAGAAATTTCCGAGTGATATTACCGGGAATCGAACCCACGACCCCTCGAACAGTCTTGATTCCGAAGCTAGCACGCTACCGACTGAGCCAACACTACTCCAATCTCAATTCTTATTAAATTTAGTGTAAACCCTATCCAGGAGTTATTGGTAAAATTTGTTATCGAGTTGCAGCACGAGGATACCGGTGATGCCTTAGTGATTCGAATATGAAAAAAAATTAGTGCGTCGACAGAGAACGCGCGAAAGATGACGGAGTCATCGTGAGTTCACAACTCCTTAGATTGAGTTTTCCAGCGGGAACTGTACTTATCATAGACTAGTTCACCAGAAATATATTCGACTGTAGTGCAGAGCCTTGCAGCCTCATCTATATGATCAGGAGTGGACACAATATTTCCATGGTTTTATTTCGAAAACTACTCTTTCCAACTCAAGATTCTCACTCAACAATTGGGAAAGCCGTGCGACGTATTGAAATTGTGGACAAACGTAGCCCGACAGGTTATTGAAGCTGGGATATGAGACAAAATTTCATCTTACATTTGGATATTGTGGGCAAGAAAATGTCTCGATCGTGGTTCTATCAGAGATCTGAGAATTGCGCTTATTTCACCTGTTTTATTATACGCTTATTGATCGTTCACTAATGTGAACTTCCGATCATATCAAAGACAAACCTTCTCCTCGAATACTACAAGAATCTCGGAAATGAATTCACCTGGAAATCCGTATTTACCCCCCCCCCCCCCCCCCCGCCCTCCCCAAGTGAGGATAAGAGCGAGAAAGGTTCGATCAGTACCACCATTTTCCGAGTTTCAGGAGCATAATCGCGCATTGCTGTATATACTTCTCACAAATGTGCAATGCACGGGCATTGCGAATATCATGAAAAATGCCGATGAACGAATTGCTCGACGAATTGTTGCGATTTGTCTCAAAATTTCGGACATTCGAACATTTTTACGAACATTGCATGATGGGAGTGGTAAACTTTGCTTGCGACTTACGGCAATGCATATGAGCAACACAGAGGGCAACATATAAGGCCAAATAGAAGTATAACATTTACTATATCTGTGGCGGTCAGACTAAAGGGCGTAAGTCCAATTTTCATAAATTTGAGTTAAGGCATCTACGATGTTCTACTGGATCATCTTCATCACTTGAAACTCCTTCCAGACCAAAATGTTGCATTGCTGGCAAAAAATTCCATTTGTAAAAGGGCGTAAGTCCACTCTCCTGTATTATAATGATAGCATTCAAACGCATTTTCCTCGATTTTTATTCAAATGGACTTACGCCCTTTAGTCCGATCGCCACAGATATGCACGACTAAATTTTAATATATATATATATAATATTAGGTAGCACACGATCGAGCACCAACACAAACAAATGCTTCGTCGTACACAACGACAGCAGTGCGGGTACGAGCATGCATGCAGTCGATATATAGGTATAGCGCAGCGCCGTAGCGGGGCCTGCGCATAACGTACCAAACGGAAACTCGTCCTAAGCGCGTGTCCACATGGATCCTCAAGCATGGATTCACTCACCTCGGCGAAAGATGACTCCGTCATCAAAATGTAACGAGTTATGTCAAATGTTTTTTGTCGCAATCTACTGAAAAATTTTCGAATTTTCTTCCGCAGTCAAACATGCAAATCCAGTTCGAATTGAATCAAAACCGCGGATTACTTGCATTTACACGTGCAAAATGATCGGGGTACATCCAACCGCCAAGAGAAGGATATCAGATGGGAAGAGGGCTCGGCATGAAATATTGAAGAGCTACATGTATGTGTTTGCGAGCGCTTTGACAGAACAACACTGCGAGCGTTCGCGCGGTGTCTGCGGTTCGGCACGGGCACATATACAGCTTCCATCGTTCGGCGCTCGAGTTGACACTGATTGCCAATCAATATGCCCGTCTCACCCGGATCTAATTTAGCGGGCGTGTTGATCAATCGAAACGTACGGTGCGAATGTCCGGTAAGCGCAAGCGAGTCCGTTTTGTTCGACACGCGCATCCAGTCTGGTACACGTCCAGCACCGCGCAATCGCTCATATCCCGCAAGGCTCTATATACTTCTGCTCTGTTTCGACGTTCGTGAAACATCACTCCCGAAGCATTGCTTTCCAATTTCGGTATTTGGTGTTACGACAGTAAAATCGAGGATATGCAAACATTGGAGGAGAATGGCAACCTCGTGATGGACTAGGGACTAGGCGTTGGACACCTTATTTCTTCTGTGTCACTCGTCCTGGAAACTCTTCTGTTCCCGAGTCAGCTACCGGGAGTGATGAGACTCGGAAACAAGCCTGTCATGAATGAGTCAGAATTTAAGGAAACGTGGAAAGACTGGAGGATCGCTAGTTTCCACGTCGCTTGAAAATAACCAGACATCCCTAGGTTGTAGCGCTACCTTGCGAAGGAGATCGACGGGCTGAGGGCCTCACTGAGGGCTCAAAAATTAAGCGATTCCCTACATTTTTGTGACCTCCGACCTTGGATAGCGAGTGATTTGAAAACTCGGAGGTTTTAAGGAAAACTGCTAGGATAAAAGTTGTTTATACCCGATTCATTTTCACATATCCATTGGATTCACAAGCCCCGTTTCATTGATGAAGTTTCAATGGATGCAAAAGCGTGAAAAATGGTTATTTCTGCATTTTTAGCAAAGTGTAGAAGAAAGTTGTATTTTCAAATGGGCACCAGCGTGTCATTGGAGTTTGGTTTCGACAGTCAACGCGAGCAGACGTGTTTACGGTTAGCTCCGATGAGCAGTCGTGACAGTGATTGTTGTTGTGTTTGATTTTGGAGCCTTGGAATTGTGTATGTAGCTCATTAACGTATAAGTATACATAGACCAAGCTACGGCTGCGGCAATATGCAGCAGCCGCAGCAGCAGCAAAAGATGCATCCTCCGAGGCATGTGTCCGGAAGTGTAGGAGGTGAAGTGAACAATCCAAAATTCAACAGTCGAGTATATTCAAAGGTGAAGTATACAACAGTCAAGTGCCCAACAGTCAAGTACCAAAAAGTCAAGCACCCAACCCCAACAGTCAAGCAAACCTACGAAGGTCTACCTACGCAAATATTGCAATGTTAAGCAATTTACCGGAAAAAGAAGAAGCTATTATTATTGATTCGATAGAAGGTTTGACAAATGACGATTACGTCGATGGTCCCGAGAAAATGATAGATTGATATATGTGGAAGATATACGTGCGATTTCCAAAATTTTCGTGTGCCAGAGTATGTTAGACTAAGAGCTAGCTCGGAAATTTAGGGATTGAGCAGAGGCACGGGCTGCCTCAACGTAATACGACGCCAATTACGCATGGAAACGTGAATCCGTTGCAATTAGCATGCTAACCTGGTACAGGGAAGAGATGGCGGCCGGGGAAGCCCCCGAAAAATTCCGGGATGATGGAATTGATAAGAGGCAAGGATGAAATTATATTCTGATGATAGTATTAGCAATAACAAACCCAAAAACCTTTGAGTGTTTTCAAGGCCTTATGCGCAGAGGCAGAGTCCTAGCCTGGTACAATGTCCCGGAAAATTCGTTTTCGTGATGGCAGCCGGTAGCCTGATTTATGACTGCGGGGGGCAAGGCTGCCTCCTGGAAATATCGATTCTTTGAGTGATTTTAAGACCCCATACACGGAAGCAGAGCCGTAGCCTGGTACATAGTCTCGGAAAATGCGTTTCCGTGATGGCAGCCGGTTGCCTGATTTATGACTGCGGAAAAAGTTTTGATAAGGGGCAAGGCTGCCTCCTGGAAATATTGATTTTTTGAGTGTTTTTGAGATCTTATGCACGGAGGCAGTCACCTAGCCTGGTACAAAGTTCCGGAAAATGTGTTTCCGTGATGACAGCACAGCTTCCACAATAGCGAATAACGACCTGATTTTGATCTTCATACGTGTACCTCCTGCGGATATACTTCATTCTCCCAAGAGGAAGTAAAGCAAGTAATTTTCAAAACTCTTATTACGAAAAAATAGTAGTAAAGTCACTTATCAGAGCTTATTTGAACAAGGGTGCACGACATATAAGCATGCATATTCATTCATTCATTCATTCAGAGATCTCATGAGCAATGATGGACCATATGCATGTGATTCCCTCTGAAATATCGATTCCCACGTTGCAATCACAACATTGATATTATATTGACAGATGAGGATTTGATACGAGACTGTTCAGATTAAGAATCTGACATTGAATACGACTCAGAGGATGATAATGAAAGTGGAACGAGCTGCGCCAGCGGAAGAGGATGAATCAATATTTTCTGAATCCTCGTTCGATCATGTTCTTATGAGTTTGATGACGACTTTTCCTACTATTTCACATGATGAAGGTTTCAAGGATAACTGCTATATTTTCTCGGTGATGAATGGAATATAGTTATGATTGCAGGAGGTATCCGTATGAAGATCGAAATCTTGTCGTTATTTGCTACTGTGGAAGTTAACTTGCCTTCACGGAAACGCATTTCCCCGGCCTTTGTACCAGGCTAGGGTGCTGCCTTCGTGCATGAGGTCTCAAAATCACTCAAAGAATCGAAATTTCCAGGAGGCAGTCTTGCCCCTCATCAAAACTTTTTCCGCAGTCATAGATCAGGCACCCGGCTGCCATCACGAAAACGCATTTCCCGGGCCATTGTACCAGGTGAGTGCTCTGCCTCCGTAAATAGGGCCTTGGAAATACTCAAAGAATCGATATTTCCAGGAGGCAGCCTTGCCTTTCATCAAAACTTTTTCCGCAGTCATGAATCAGACGTCCAGCTGCTATCACGAAAATTCATTTTCCGGGACTTTGTACCAGGCTAGGGCTCTGCCTCCGTGCATAGGATCTACAAATCACTCAAAGAATCGATATTTGCAGGAGGCAGCTTTGCCTCTTATCGAAACTTTTTTCGCAATCATAAAACTGGCGCCCGGCTGCCATCACGGAAACGCATTTTCCGGGGTTTCGCACCTGGCTAAGGCTCTGCCTCCGTGCATAGGGTCTCAAAAACACTCGAAGAATTGATATTCCCAGGAGGCAGCCTTGCCCCTGGAAATATCGATCATCAAAACTTTTCCAATTTTTCTGGGGGCTCAAGGGGAGGCTGCCGCCCACTAAGTACAGGGGTGGCTTTCTGCTTCCAAGGTTTTTGGGTTGGTTATTGCTAATACTGTCATCAGAAAAAAGTTTCATCCTTGCCTCTTATCAATTCCACCATCCCCGAAAATTCGGGGGCTTTCCCGGCCGCCATCTTGTTCCTGTACCAGGTTAGCGTGCTTATTTGAACGGATTCACGTTTCCATGGACAATTGGCGTCATTTTACGTTGAGGCAGCCTGTGCCTCTGATCAATCCCTAATTTCCGAGCTAGCTCTTAGTCTATGTGTGTACTTATCGAATAAGGACCTAGTGAGCCAGTTGAAAAACAAAGTTATGGATGTGAAAGAATACTCTTCGAGAATCAAGCCACTGATTAATAATAACATACGTGTTGTAATATCCAACATACATCCCGATATCTCACACGAGTCAATCAATGAGGCAATGAGAAAAGTTGGCATCAACATTGTATCTAATGTGAGTTACATCAGAGCTGGGTGAACAAAAACAGGCAGAGCGCACACATTATCTCCCAGGAGACAGTTTTAGGAAAAGAAAAGAAGACGAATGTCGTGTTCCAGAAAATATTCAAGTAAGCTTCGGCAACTCGCACAATTGGTGCTATTCGTCAACGGCATCTATGATATGCTTCATCTGTAAACAGAACGGGCATATAGCTGAACCCTGCCCAAATGCAAATATAAATACTGACAAAACGATTGCCCCTCACGTTAACACCTTGGAGACAGAGAAAACAGATGCTCAGCAAGTTGGCGAGTCAACTAACACGAAAAGGTCTCATTCTATTTCTGATAGCGAAAATTCGGTAGAAATACACGCTTCTCAAGATATGGTTCCTGCTCTACCTCCAATTTTGGAAAGTGAGATACGAGTTGGCGCTGAAGAGGAGGCGCCGGAAATTTCTAAGCCGGAAAACCCCAACAAAAACAAACGTGAAATTGAAGATATCGTCACAAAACCAGCAATATTTGTTGAAGAGTCTCTTCTAGCAGCTGCGCCGGAGATTGAGAATGAAGAAATTCAAAAGATACTTACATTCGCTCGATTTTCCGAACTCATTAGAGGTAAAAATGAGGTGCTGTTTGAGGAAATTAAATTAGATGAAACAAATAGAGACACCATCGTCAACCTTATTGAAGTGGTGTACTCGCTAGTTACAGAAAGGTCTACAAAAACAGATTTACGCGTCTAAAAAATCGGTTGACTGCCAAAAAAAACAGAACTGAGATCATCTGCTGCAGGCACCGATAGTGAGACAATAGGCTCTAAGACTGAGAGCGAACTTACATGCACGTGAATGGTAGGTGACTGCAAAATTTTGTTCTGGAATCCTCGTAACATCTCTCTACAGGGAGGAGGTACCGAAGCTTCTGCGTGATATAGGAATATTTCTTTGAGTAGAGTCGTGGCTTTCGAAAAGGGACTATAGAATAGAGTACATATTTGCAAGTGCCAGGATTCGCAACATTTCGGCAAGATCGCCAGGAAGGCAGAGGTGGTGGCATTCTTTCCATGGTCAGAAATAACCTTGATTTTGGTGTGCTCGAGCAGTCGTGCTTGATCAATGACAAAGTGGAAATATGTGGTATATTGACATTATTACGTTCTACCGGCCACTAGGTGAAATATTATCTCAAGAGGAATGGGGTTCTATCACTAACTTCGTCAACGAAAGAAACCACAGCCTGCTGCTTGGAAATTTCAACTCTCATCACATTTACTGGAACTATCAAGTGAACGATCCTAATGGTAGAAGACTCTTAGAACCTATTATCAATAAGAACTTGCATGTACATAACACAGAAACTTATTCCCGTATCAATTCCAATCGCGGTTCCTCTTCCAATCTAGATCTGATTATTTCATGACAGAATCTCGCTGATAAGATTGAGACTGAAGTGTATAATCAGACGTATAGTTCGGATCACTACCCTATTCTCTCGACTATACATGTTTCGTGGAGTAATTACATCAGAAAAAACGTTCAAGCTCAAATCAAAGCGTACCAACTGGGGCGAATTTTCAAAGAAACTTGAACTTCAACTCGATACTTTTCTATCTTCGGATTTTAGTAACGCAAAAGCTAGTCAAAAGTACAGTATATTTACATCAATCTTGTCTGAAGCAATCAGATCGAATACCGCAAGAATGGAGAAGAACCGTTCAGATAACCCAGTCGGGTGGTGGGACCCCGAGTGTGATCGTGTGGTTCGTTTGCGTGAGGCAGCTTTCTTGAAATGGAATTTCACATAAAAAAACAGTT
This sequence comes from Eretmocerus hayati, assembly GCA_029851415.1. NCBI lineage: Eukaryota > Metazoa > Arthropoda > Insecta > Hymenoptera > Aphelinidae > Eretmocerus > Eretmocerus hayati. The sequence continues at coordinate 113,761,705 of CM056743.1, forward strand.
GATCACATTGAATATAAAAAACGAGTAGCTATGGCCAGGAAAACTTTCCGGCAAAAAAAGAAAGACAGTTTCAGAGCTTTTGCGGAAACGATGAACTTTCAAGTAGATAGGGCTCACGTTTGGAATACCGCTAAAATTTCCAAAAATGAATATACTCACGCACAATCTATTTTAAATTCATCACTTTACAAGAAAACGATTCTAGAGGTAGCGATCGATAAATTGAGTCCTCCCTGGGTTCCCACCGATCCTGGCTGGGTACCTCACTGCCAAGAAAACGAATTTTTGAGTAGTTCTTTTCAATTTACCGAATTTAATCATGCATTGTCTTTGAAGAAAACTGAGTCAGCCCCAGGTATGGACGGGGTCCATTACGAAGGCCTTAAGCTAATGCCTCTGAAATTTAAACTTATTTTATTAGACATTTTCAATGAAACGTATGCAACCAGTGACTTTCCAGAAGAATGGACAGTAAGTTTCGTCCACTTCATCACAAAATCAGATGGCACAAATGTTAGGCCAATGTGTATCACTTCATGCGTTTGCAAGCTGTTTGAGACATTGGTCAAAAATCGTCCTCAGTGGTACGCAGAAACTGAGCACTTGATACCCCCCAATGCAATCAGGTTTTCGGAAAAGCCAGTCTTGTACAGACAATCTTGTAAATATATCTCTATACAGTGATGAAGGCATAAAAGCCAAACAGCATGTTCTAGGCTCATTCTTGAATGTGACTAGTGCATTTGATAATGTAAATATTGAACAATTGTTAGGAGCTCTCGCAAAAAATGGATGCCCTATCAAACTTATCCTATGTGTGGAATTTCTCATGTATGGAAGACGTATCTATACCGTCAAACTGGGTAACTTTGGTATAGTAGGTGCAACTTTGATACACTCCTGTAAAATGACTTCCAGAGCTGCGTTCGGCAAGATAGATGATTCTATTGCTCTGGAACTTATTCTCTCCTCTTGACACATACATGAACAATGTGTTGAGTCACCGTAGATCCCGCGTGGATGATTAAGGTCATTTATTAAAGCTTTTTCGAAAAAGGGTGATTCAGCACCGATACGCGAGTGGTCCAGTTAGTGTACCTGACAAGAAGTGTTCCGGAACGAACTACGGATGTATAATGCTACAATTCTATCACATATATCACCATATTGAAGAAACCATCGTTACATTAGAGTATTTTCAGCATTTGGAATTTTAATGAATGAAAAAAAGGAAAAAAGCCACGAAAAAACGTACTAAAGTTACCCCATCCTAGGTAAGAAGCATGAGGATAGGGTAACTTCAGAGCACCTTCCTATGACAGCTTCTTCTCATCCCAATTTGAGTCGAGTGATGGTCTATGAGGTTTTAAAATATTCCAAACAGCTTAAAATCAAACTTCTGAACGATTCAAATTAATTCACTTGCATGATGGTGGGTAGAATTGAGATATTCTGTAAGTGTACCAAAGTTGCCCCGTCGAGGTCTATCTTCGGTACTCCTCTTCAACTGCTAATAGCTCCAGCTCAGACACATCAAATTGCACTTTGTAGCCCATCAATCGAAAGCTGAGACTGTAAGCTTTAGATTTACTACTAATAAGAGTGGGGTTTGTCAATGTATGTTGGGATGCCGAGCCAAACAGAAGGAAAAACACCGAAAACGTACCAAAATTACCTTATTTGACGGTACTGATTCTTTAGATGATGCATATCGGAAAACTCATAAAGGTGTTCCACAAGGAGGCGTACTGAGTTCTCTGCTCTTCATTTTATACATAGCCAAATTGTACATCAATGTGCTACAGAGTACTCTAATTTCCAAGTTTGCCGATGATATTTGTCCACTAGTTAAGAGGAAGAACCTAGAGTCCTGTAGAAATATCATGGAAAGATCTGTTAAGGCAATGCAAAGTAATCTTGCTGAAATCAGCTTAGATCTTGCTCCATCTAAGACTGTCTTGAGACATTTCAATCATCTAGGATATACGCCAAATTCAGTTAGTATTAGAGTCGGAAACACGGAAATAAAATCCAGCGAATCAGTTCGATACTTAGGTGTGATACTATATTATCGAATGAATTTCTCCAAACACATTGACACCATAAGGACCAGATGTTTGAAAGCAATGAATATTATAAAATTTCTTACCGGCACATGGTACGGGGGGGAGGGGGGATCCAAGCACCATGTTGCAGTTGTATATATCCTACATTCGATTGTTATTGGGTTATTGCATATTTGTCTACTTCTCAACGAAGAAAAAAGAGATCGAGAAAATCGAAAAAATTCAATACGCAGCAATACGTTACTGTCTTGGATATCAGTGCAATACACCAATATACTCATTGGAGAATCCAAGCTGCAGTACATTGAGGACAGAGCAAAATTCCTATGTCAAACTTACCTTTCTAAAGTTATGTCCAACTCCAATCTACTTGTTCATGAATCAGTTCATAGAGCAATACCTAAGAGTAATAAGCTAACGAATAAAAGACTGATTCATGGTTGTATAGAAAAAATGAGTTCACTAAAAGATACGATTGATTGCCGTAGCAACTATATAGTCTTTATCTCACACATTACGAAACTCTGATATCAACAGTTGATCGTGACTTCGAAATCGGCAAAATTCTGGAAAGCACGATGGATCCCAACCAACTTTTGGAGAAATACATGAGAAGTAAGAGCGCTATCTCAATTTTTTCCGACGGTAGCAAAATCGATAATAATCAATCTGTAGGTGCAGCCTGCATTAGTCTAGATTTGAATGTAAGCAAAGTCCAACGTATAAGCCATGAAGCCTCAATTTTCACTGCAGAGCGCTTAGCACTCAGAAATTCTATTGATCTAGTCTTAGAGAATACAGAAAAAAAAATTTCTACTTTTTTCCGACTCACAGAGTGTTCTCAAAGCTGTAAATTCTCTCAATTTCGATGTAAGGACCAATTCATTTATTTTTCAAATTAAAGAGAGAATTCTGGAGTTCTACAGAAAGAGTCAAAACGAGTCGAAACTCAGGCTCGTGCGGGTTCCATCTCATATTGGCATTACAGGCAATGAACAAGCAGACTTACTAGCTAAAAATGCTACACTCAGTATGAATATTGACAACCCTGTCATACCTCTCTCCGACCTTATATGCAAATTTTTTTCCAATTCTAACCGCAGTACCAATCAAAGAATTCTAGAAATTAGGCAAACGAAAGGGGAAGAATATTTTCACTTTTTCCAGGAAACCTTGGTTCCACAATCAAACGCTGGACCGAAAGTTAATAGACATGTTCAACCGATATAGGGCATTATATTATAAATTAGCTGCTCCCCTTAGTAGAATCAATATCATTACCGACCCATCATGAACATGTAGTCACGAAGAACAGGATCTAGACCACATCTTTCGGCAATGCCCTAATATATGATCCTCACCGAGAAACTCTCATCAAATCACTTAGGAACCTTCACATCCAACTGCCTCTAAACATCAGACATCTTCTCACTGATCCCTCGGGGGAATTGTTAAACTCCTTATGGAATATGTTGAAAAGTGTGACTTGGAACTATAATTTCCCAGGAAGTACCCTCATAAGTATACTATATATACGCTCTTATGTGATTCCCAAAGATTATGAATTACTGTACTGATATTATACATATATCTTTTCCTTTTCGTATGGCTGAATAACTTTAGTTAGGAGTTGAATACATCAATAAGGAAGAGAAAGAGAAAAAGCATGCCATTGGATTTAGTCAGGGCGATGATCGAATTTTGACGCATTAAATAAAAAATTGTGTTTTCAATGTATTGGGGGGTGGGGGTGCTCTTACGGGAATCTGAGGTCATCCTTGATAGGGATGAAGTAGGAGCCTAGTTTGGGGCTCAAAATGGCGACCTTGTCCAGGACTTTTAGAACCAAGACAATTAGAGCAGATTCCGGTTCATCTGCATAAGGCCCTTTGAAGCTCTTATATCCAACAAGATCCAACCTAATCGACATACAATGTAACCCGTACAGGAACTCGAACAAAAATTCCCCATCAGGGGTCCTGCGAAGTCGTCCTAAGCTCTTGTCTTTTCCCCATTACAATGAGGAAATCCTACTCGGTCAATCTACGGTTTCGTGTTTCTTGTTTTCATGTATCAATTTGAAGGCAAATTACACAATACTGTTGAGGTCAGCATATCAATCACGTAACCTCGCAGAATGATTCCCTTGCAATCTGCTCACCGGGTGAATAGAAGTAGATAAGCCCTATACTCAAATTCTTATAACTATCGTTTGGCTGACGCAAATGCTCCCCACATATGGATCAACATTGATATGATATGATATGATATAATATGATATGAACTTTATTGAGGCTATGGGATAGAACCCTCTTTAGCCCTGAAAGAAATTCTACTGATTCTTTACAAAAATTGATGAGTACTTGATCTACAAGACAACCTAAACCACAAAAAACATCATGCTAGAAAACTGTAGCAGTATCTTTGATTAGTTAACATGTATGATAAGAGGATCCAACTAGACACTATAATTATCATCATGATGATCGCAATGTAGTAATTAACAAAAATAGAGTAATATCTTGAATTTTACATCTATTTATCTTGAAAGTCTCCAAAATCTGCTCCGAATAGAAATATTGCGGTGCAGTGCAAAAGAATAGTGCAAATGTAATAGAAAAAAGGAAGAAAAGAAAGGAAAGTGGGGTAAACCGTCTCACTCAATAATAAACCTTTATTGCGCTCAGGTGGGAAAGAGATTGATCGAGTGACCATCTCTGACAGCCCTCTCATGCTAACTCGAAACCTGATCCTGGAATAGTTTCTCACGGATTACATTCTTGAAGCCACGTAAATGTTTGAGTTGGATACGGAAGCGCCTACGGGCCACACGTTCAAATTGAGTGTGAAATTTATGATGAGAAAACTAAAAGAAGTAATAGATGGCAATATTCACTAAACTAGCTGATAACAACAAGATAGAATGGTCTCGAGAACGATGCAAACCGGTGTCCCAAAGTTACCCCGGTTTGCAGAAGGAAACACATAGTTTTCAGTTTTTAAGCTTTTGACAATGTGGGCCCACGAAGTGTGGGTCACCAAAGCTCACCAGACTTTTCTCACAGTCTCGTACCACCCAGGATATGAAGAATCTAGAGTAACTCCGTCAAATGGGCCTCCTGTTCAAAGCAACAAGTAAAAGTGTTAGCATTGTCAGTATATCTATATATATATATATATCACTTTTTAACATGGGCCTATATGGGCAATGCTAATGTCATAGGCTGTAACTTCGAACAAAGGGCCCATTTGACGGAGTTATTCTGGATTCTTCATATTCTAGGGAGTACAAGACTGTGAAAAAAGTCTGGTGAGCTTTGATGACCCGCACCTCGTGGGTCCCCCTTGTGAGTTGAAACTAGATGAAAATACACCGATGCAACGATTGATTCGTTTAGATATTTGTACAGACAAGTCAAATCTAGCCCAGTTACCTTTGAGTCATCCTATAACTGTCGCCACCACACCAATTTTTCCGAGCCTCTGTTTGATGGATTAAGAACATACTCTTGAAGAAGTCTGTTTATAAACGAACTCACAGCTGATGGAGGACCTTGCGCCGGTGCAAAACATAGCTCATGCATACCTCAAATGTGAAAAACCGGTACTAAAGCCTCAGGATTATCTGCCTTGCCGACCGCGCGTGATAACGACATTTTCATGGGATGTCCCAACGTTACCCCCCCTGGCCCAAAGTTACCCCAGATGACGGTAGCAATTTTCCCGCGTCTTCCACCGATGAACTATTCTCCATTGCTTACAAGCTCCAAGTTGAATTTCAAGCGATTCCGAAGATTAGCCCAATAAGTAGTAAGTATTCAAGTAAAATATCCAGAACGGCTATTTTGATATTGAGCGCAAAGTCAGACGTGACACTGAGCCCATGGTTTTAGTTCTACTACCGAAGATTTCAGCTCCGAGATCACTGAGAATTTTGATCATAAAATGATACTTTTCGAGACACGATATGATGTGTCGAATCTCTCTTCTCTCTCTCAAAACGAAAAAAGGTCAAGTCTAACGATTTCGAGTTTGATTCAAAGCTATTACTCCTAATCACGAGTAATGTGGAAGTGAACAATGTTACGCTCCTATTTTTATGTGAAAAGTCTGCTTCAAACGGCTCCGATCTCCTCTTGATAACTTCCTTCCACTTTGCCATTTCACAGTTTGCGAAAGTTCTCAATTGCTCGTCTCGTTCTTCGTATTGAATTTTCAGAAGCCTCTATTTTCCCGCAAACTTAGGCCGAGTCTTTTTCCCAGTCATGCCAGAATGAAAACGTTGGTAGCACCTGTAATATTCTTGGTGTAACCGATCTAGATCGACGATTTTGCTTTTTTTCTTCCTGATTATGCCTCAATTTAGTCGGGGGCAACAATAAACAAAATATTACTGCTCACGCACGAACCCAGGTTTGATTTGCCACAACACGTGTCCAAATGATCACCACGAGTGCAAATCGGAGGCTAATTGATCTGAGCTCTCGACAGCACATTGGAACAAGTGACTATAGGTATGATGGACCGTCTCAGTGGACGGCTCGAAGACGTCTGCCTTATCGCCATATTCGTAAACAATTGGGACCGGATAGAGCCTTCAATATGTTCGTTTCACCTTGGATACACGCGGTGGAGTATTTTAATGTAGATTCGAGATCGAGCTTTGTCACAAAAACACCTTCCGGGAGTTATCGCGATTGGGAGTAAACCTCTGTGTTAATTTAAATGGGACTGCAGCGCCAATATGGCGGCGCTAGGGAGGTCTTCCATAAGAATAACACGGACGAAAGATAAGAGCGCTTATAGCATATTTAGTCCCAATATGGTGTCAAAGTACACCAGCTCGACTTCGAACGATCGTGGCATGCGATACCGCGGTATAATATAGTCGTCGTCATTTCAAAGACATATCTCTGCGTGATAATATTCATATTAAGACCGACTGGATGGAGTACCAAAAAATCTTACGTAAGAATCTTGTCGCACTACCCACCTTTGAGCCCGTAAAAACTCGTAAGATTTTCTTCCACCACCCACCCATCCCCGACATGCTTACGTAATTAATGTACAGTCCCTACGTCTGGTGCTGCCAACTTACCGGGATCTAATCTCCAAACATTTGCGGTTTGGAAAAGAGGGTACTACAAGCCAAAAACAATTTAGTCAGAATATTCTGATTCAGACCCTTTGACTACTCACTAGATGCACAAACTTTATTGTATGCACGCCCTCTAGCAGAGCATAACGTCTATTTCACCATCCATGGGTCCTGCTGGAAAGCTTAGCAACACGCACGCGGCCTGGTGATGAGGCAGCGCTCGACAGGGAGTGCAAGCCGTATGCATGCGTGTTGCTGATTGCTCGACGCTGTGGTCGCGGCTCTCGTTGGAAATGCGCGCTTGAGCTCGAGTATCGGACATATGCATATTTTCGGCCAGCGAAACGCATCGCACGGGCAAACACGAACGCTTGCTTGTTCGCAGAACGAAAATTTGCCAGCGCTACCTTGTGTGGAATGAATTCCCCCGCGGTTCACTGCACTCTGGCCCCAGAGTGTACAAGCTGCAGAAGAGTGGCAGTATTGTGAATAAATGTCACGCTCTTGTTTACATCCGCGCACCTATAGCGGTCAGGCCAACAATAGTATGAAAGGAATTTTTTTGCAATTTTCTGAGCTTGCGCGATACTACATATGAATTTTCTTCGCTAGTACCGACCGTAACCCTATTGAAGGGTCAGTTTTATAATCTAATTCTTATATGATGATGCATGTGCGAATAATTCTAAAAATTCATCTCAGTCATACGCCTTATGAAATCGGTCGTTGCAATACATTACGGTCAAATAAGTACTTATGTCATGTTAGACATGTGATTATACTTTTTATATGCATAACAGAATTAATGAGTTAAGAGCCCAATCGAGAAGGGTTGTGGGATTTGTGAGAGAATTAATATGAACAAAGAATTAGTGAGGTTGATCCAGAATAGAAATAAACCTATCCCTGCCATCCGACGTTCCCCAGATTCTCTAATGTGTGCCTCCCTGTGCAGATCATTCACTGAATCTGATTCCATCGAAATGTCTTATTCCCATGAAAAAAGAGGAGCTGTACAAAAAATACTGAATACTAAAAATACTGAAAATTCCATATTTCGATGGTTTTTTTGGAAAATGATCAATTTCATGATCAAAAAACTTTTGTACACAAAAAAAATTCCGATAATTATCACGTTAAAATTGAGCTTTCACGGTTGAGAGAAATCCAACCCTCTGATTCTGTGCTCACTAAAAGATTCATAATGTTCATGATCGTCACAACTCACGATGATGATGAGAAGAAAACGATCTCTAGATTGAGAGATTCCTATCCGTGACGTCACGGTAGCTGGTGGTCCTAAGCACTCTTTAGTCGGAATCGAGTTACCCTTCATGTCACATAACGAGACGTAATGTTTCCGTGACAAAAGGTCAATACAAATGTATCTGGATGGAGTGCAGCTATTAACGGGGCACATTGACAATGTGCCCCGAAAGACTAATGTCATACGGAAGACTTTACGAGCGGAAACTATTCCAACCCCTTAATTTCCCTGGGATTGCAATGCCGTTAGCCACGCACGTGCTTCTCTTTGAATTATTATACCTTCAATTTTTTCCAAGTGATCCGTATTGCATACACTAGATATAAAGTATCCTATTTGATTGGAGATATAAATGACGTGGATGCATATCTTCCAAAGCCATGAGGGTGGTAAAGATAGTGAAATCACGAGTGATTGAGACATTAAATTATATCATTTAGCTTGATCAACCGATTGATTTCGATGAACCAATTATTGAAGCTATCAAATTCAAGTTTCGCTCAAAGCATAAGATTTTTCATTACTCACATGTTACACTGTAAAAAATTGGTTGAATTTTCAACCAAATTGGTTGAATTTTTCATTCAACCAGGTGGTTGAATTTTCAAGCAATGATATCATTCAATATAGAATTCCAACTTACGTCTGGTGGAAATTCAGGTTAAACATAGTTTTGTGGTGATCGTATCTGGATGGATGATCACTGGTCGGGATATGCCACGCATAGCTCGCGCAAAAAATTCGTCGGTTTTATTATTATGGTTATAATACGGGACCCACGAGATTGATAGATGGTGATGATCAGTTGACATTTTTGGGTCACAAAAACAAGTTTCGTCAAGTTTTCTTGTGAACGAATAGCGAAGAACATGTACCATTTCCATTCAAAACCACCTATCGATTCCATGGGTGATCAATTCATAAGCTTATTCACAGTAATTATATATTTCAAACGAGTGGTTGAATTGGATACGCGTCACTGAATTTTTCCCCGAAAACGCTCGCGGGGCTGCCGCTGATGTTGATTCCTATTCAATTACGAGAAAACATAACGAAATCCGTTTTTCTGACTCAAAAATGTTGACCGCTCATCATCTATCAACGTCGTGGGTCCTGTACTATAACTATAATAATAGAGTCAGCGAATTTCTTGCGCGAGCTAAGCACGGCAGCCTCAGCCGATTGGTCACCAATCCGGATACTAAATCGCGGAAAGGTTGCTTAACCTCAATTTCTTCTCGAAAAAGCTCGCTTGACTGCCGCTGATGTTCTTTCCCATTTATTTGTGAAAATTCAAGGAGAAATTCGTTGTTCTGACCCAGCAATGACGTACGAAGACCACCACCAAACAGGCCGGCACCTATATATACATCTCATGGCTTGCGTACCCGGAAACTCACAGCCATTAAGTATTCAACCAGCTGGTCGAATTTTCAACCAATTTGGTTGAAGTTTTTTGAATAAATTTTTTACAGTGTAGTTATGACGATGACTGATAGATGTAACTGATGCATTATTCATTTTGTACAACTCACTTGGTATATGGATTGTACCTCACTTGGTATATATCTCAGAGTATCTCACACTGATTTTCCAGCTTTGTGATCATCATTTTAGGGGCTGGATAGGGATTCGAGAACTTTTTTGGGTGAATCTCTCAAAGTGGAGTGACATGGATCGGATTCTAATACCGTTCCCTGATACTGACTTTTATCACGGGCAGAATCTCATGTCAAGTTACGAGTTAATGTTCGCAAATCAGGCTAACATGTCTTAAGCATAAGCACATCGTTTTCTAATCTTCTCGTAACGTAGAAATATCCATTAAATAACATCTTCTTACTTTCCAATTCCATTTTGATAAATACGCTCCCTGCATATCCGCATTTGCCCACGCAACTTGATTTAGAGCCTAATAAGTGCTATTATAGATTTGTATTCAGCGACCTTGAAATACCCCAAAAAGCTCACTCTGTGACCTTCAAAGCTCGACCCTGATCGAAGCGCACCTCCACTCCCGCATCTGGCCGAGCAACACAATTTGGAAGCTGGGCGATGTCAGATTCGTGTCTAAAAGTCATCGATACATCCCAAAAGCACCACTGCTCGACTTTTTGAGGTCAATTTCGATCGTCGCATGCTCTTACCCCCGCAGCTTCCCACGTAACCCGATCTCAAGACTCAGCGATATCACATTTGAGCTCTGCATTCTTGAAAGTCCTCCCGGAGGCCATCATCTGGCAATGCAAGATTACTTTCAATCAATCACGTACAAATCAAAACATAGCTTTGCATTCTCACGCGTAAGCTACACTAACGCAATGCCATTGCTATTCATGGGCCATTCAAACATTTTTACCTAGGGTTTCTACGCTGATCAAAGTATTGCACTCTATTCGATTCTGCATCATATTATGCATTTGTCTCAATTCGACACCTGCGGTGTGCCCATGACAAAGCGTAAATAGGATCACGACCACTAGCCACTACGGCTTTGTTGTGAAAGAATCAATTATGGAAAGATCCAGCTTTAGGTCCATTGCACTTTTCGTTCAGAATTTTCAGCGCCATAACATATAGTTTCTTCAACAAAATTCAGCCAAACCCAAAATCTTGTCCCTAGGTGCGGTATGCTTTCTGGAACAGATTATCTTTCAAACTGTGAGGAAGTGATTCATGAAGAACTTTCGTTTGAGTGTGGGTTAAGTATTGCATGATATAAATAGAAAATTGTAGGTAATATCGCAGTTGCAGTTGGTGATGTTTGGCTTTTGTTAATTTCATTGTACAGATAGTCCCTCCAGCATGCATAGGTGTACATCTTTCTCATCAATAAATCGATCGAAAGTTCTGGGTACTAACGAGGAACACCCAGGGGTTGTGGAACACGGATTTTGCTGAAACTCTGGGAGATAGTCTCCTTCTACCGCCAAAAGATGAAACCCAGAGCCGCACTTGCAAATGCCTAAGTGTTTCCGAGCTGCAGCTTATAACATTAGCATTACGAGTATATCCATATGTATAGGTATGTATATTTCTTTTTTGATCATGGGCCCATATGGGCAATGCTAATGTCATTAGCTATAGCTTGAAAACGGTTGGGCATTTGCAAGTGCGGCTGTGGGTTTCACCTTTTCGTGGTGAAAGGAGACTATCCCAAGAGTTTCAGCCAAATCCGTGGCCCACAACACCTGGGTGCTCCTTGTAAGTAGCTTTTGATTGGAGATAATGACATATATACTTGAATCCGGTATCCCAGTCAAAGTTCCAAACAATGTGACAAAGTTAATAAGAAACCTCAACGGCTGCACCTTGGCTTATTTTGATTGATTGTAGCATTTTACGCAACTAGAAACCGAAAACCTCCATCGTTCACTGAAATGGCGGAAAAAGTAAGTGAGCCAAAAGAAAGCATCCTTCGTCTCATAGGTGATGTGTGAAAGATATGAAATCGGCTACATTAGGTTATACGCATGACCTTTACGAACATTAGGAGGATCCTCTCCTCAAGTCATTTCTTCAGCGAGGCTCGTGTACGGTACAGTGGCACTCACTCTCTAGAAGTCATTTTTCTTAGTGATTCACGGTTGAATCTCCTTCGTTTGGTGAATAAATCAGGAAAAAACTCTTTTAAGAAAATTTGGAGATGCTCTCATAATGCTACGCAGACACAAATGTTTGAGGCTGGAAACGTTTCGACTCGAAAATACGTCCGTCTAACCCATTATGTCTGTATGACCATGGTGATTTTCAGGATGTGCGTGGTCGCACTGAAAATATCGGAATACACAATTTTGACATGGAAGTCCACAAGGAACGACTTGACGTCCAATAAACTATGAGCTGTCTATGATACCCCTTGCGTGGTATGGCCGATCTTTTGAGAGAATAGCTATTGCCATTGTGGAGGTTTCTTGTGGATGAAAACTCATAGTTTCATGGAGGACCTCTTGAGTCTTCATAATTGGGTGAGTCCTCTTTGATCCATATTTGGGAATTCCCTATGTCAACACCAGTGACGATATTCCAGCTCTATGGGTATTTCTGTTTAAAATTCGTGATACGGTAGAAACTCTCTTACTTGAACTCAAGGACCCGACGGATAATTCAAGATAGGAAATTTTTCAAGTTGAGGAGTCTTCTGAAACGACACTCGACATGTAATGTCCCGAATGATATAATGTATTTTAGAATCAAGCTACTTGAATCATATAATCAGATCAAAATGTGATGGATCAAATGAATTGAAAAACGTATGATGAGAATCTCTAATGCATGTTATCACAAAAAGTCAGTTATTTTTCCTTTCATGTATAAGGACTGCAATCTGACACGACTGGAAGCAGAAGCATTTTCTATTCGAGGCAGAGCTGAGAAAATCTCGTGACCAATCTCTCCAGCTCCCTCGAATATGATCCGAGGCCCCTGAGAGCTGGTTATCCGTCAAGGCTCTCTTCTTCCCCGTCCAATTCATTATACGACTCCAGGGAAGTCACCCTGTTTAAGATATCTTCATCACTCAAATAGACCTACTTCACAAGAATTGTGTCGAAATCGCCTATTTCTTCAAAAGCCAGCCCATTGACATCCGGAATCCCTGCCGCAGCACCTCAATGCTCACCCACGAAAATTTGAGTTAGGGAGTTTCTGGTTCGAATAATATGGCCGAAAATCGATGAAAATTTCGAGTGAGGCAGTTGTTGCCGGTGAAATTTTCTTCCGAGTGGGAGGATCTTCAGTTTACCGTGTATTTTTTGGAGTTAGAGAGTCCTCCTCAAGAGCCCGGACAATTTTCTCGAACTAGAGGGTTTTTCGAGTTAAGGAGTTTTGAGTTGAGAAGTTTCTACTGTGAACAATAAATGGCGAAGTATTAGTTTCTTGAACAATTTCTTCTCGGATCCTAACTCGCGAAAGTTTTCGAGTCGAGATTATGGTTGAAACTCTGAGCGCTCTGACTGGTCTTGGAAATTTGTGAACACCGAGTGAACTAGAACTTTTTAAATCATCAGCTATCATCCACACATGGCTGATGACAGCATGAAATCAGAAGCCGAAGACGATGGACTCTAGACACGTGTGAGGAATATGTACAGTCAGCGACAAAATTATCCAGCAATGGTGATGAGGACTACGTATGCGATTCAACTAATTCCTGCCCTTCAAATCATCCCAGATGTATCATGAAATCAGCTTGAAGAATACTGAGGTTGAAAACTTGGGCCAAATCTTCCACATTTATCACCATTATATTATCAGCCAGTCCTTGATTTGGAATTGGATATTCTCCGTTGAGATGTATCCACGCGCTGAGACTTATTTTACGTAATAATCGTAGCAGTCATAAACTCTCGGGGAATAATTTTGACGTATTCCTCACCAGGAGAGCTTTCGAGGAGCTGGTCGAGAGCCAGCACCACAGCGGAGCTTTCGTGAAGCTATCGGGGAGCTAGCAGGGAATTTTCGGGAAGTATCTCAGAGAGCTGTATGGGGATAACTTGAGGGTGCTCCCCAAGCTGGATTATAGCGATCGATGCGCCATCTTGCGGTCACATTGGTTTATTGAAAATATTAAATCAACCAGACAACGTAGAACGATGCGCGACATTCCGCCACGTGCGGAGAATTTCTCTACGAATTTTGAAAAAAGTTACATAAAAATCGGTCCAAAATTGAGAGAGCTATTTTGCACCGAATTTTATGTAACTTTTTTTGAAATTCGTAGAAAAATTCTCCGCGCGTGGCGAAATGTCGCTCACCGTTCTTCGTTGCTTGGTTGATTTAATATTTGCAATGAACCAATTTGACCGCAAGATGGCGCCACGATCGTTTTTCAAATGCTGAGGAGCACCCTCAAGAGCCCCCAGAGTGTTAGGGTGCGGCTACATGCAGTCGTTTGAGGCGATTCTGAGACAGCGGGACAGCGCCTCTATCGGAGGCTGCGGTGGTGTTTGCTTCAAATTACATGGGAAAAACGGCTTAATTGCCGCTAGAGGCGCTGTCCCGCTGTCTCAGAATCGCCTCAAACGAGCGCATGTAGCCGCTGCCTCAATGATCACATCTGCGGAATTAATCTGACCAGGAGACCGTTTCAGATCCGCGTCACGGATTGTGCTGAAACTTTGGAAATAGTGTTCCCTCAGCACCACGAAAAGATACTCTAAATCATAGAAAACCTAACGCTCAAGCGTTTTTGAGCCACAGCCTTCAACCTGTGCATTCAAGTTTGTCCACAAAGATAATTTTTCAACATGGGCCTATATGGGCAATGTTAATCTCTCTGGATCGAGCTCGAAAACGCTTGAGCGCTGGGGTTAATATTATTTGATATATTATTTGGTGCTAAATAAGACTTTTTCCAGAGTTTTTGCTGTATCTGGAAGCCGGATCCTAAATACTCTCCTGGTAGCTGTAACGGTGACGGTTTCCTGATAATTCCCCGGGGCTCTCGTTAGAGCTTTGGAAACGTGTTTTGGGTACTTCTCGACAATTTTCAGGCAGCTGGATCACCACCTAGGCCATCAGGGCTTCTCTTTAAATCATGAAAAATCATTTTCCTAGATGTTGTTTTGGTGTACAGGAAATTTTTGACGTAGTAGCTCGGAATAGAGCATACTCGTGTTCAGACGGTCATGCGAGAATTTCTCCCCTCGTAACTTTGGAACAGCGAGGATCATCGCAAGAACAGGTAATTTGACCCTACAATCATGTGAAAGCTTCTGTTCTTGCGATAATCCTCGCTACTCGAAGATTACGAAAGAAATTGTTCACTTGCGCAGGGTATCCAAATAGGTATGTACTACTGACGCGAAATGACCATCTGAAAACGATCTCGAGCTCTGTTTTGAGCTACTACGTAAGAACTTTCGATCACGCCAAAAAAAAAAACTCTGAAAAAAGGACATTCGCGATTTAAAAAAATTATTCCGACGTTCTGAAGTAATTAGGGTCTCGGATTCGGTTTCAGCATTAAAAATCACTATTGTATAATATGGACCGGTCAATGTGCCATTCCGACCCCAAAATGTTGTTGTACATTGTTACAAATACGTAGTAAAATAACAAAGAGGGTGAGGTGGAAGAATGGGCTCATTGCAATTTGCTTGAGAGCTACGAGCTGACTTGGCTATGATACTGCATCCGCGGTGATGGTGGCCTATGGGTCCCTTCTTCACTTGAAGGTGCCGAGAGAGGTCCGGTTCTCTGCTATGGAAACCGCACATACCATGTTATAGCCACAGAACAGGGGTATTCCAACAATGATGTAAGCTCGTATCACCTTTTTGTTAGTTACCCAGAACGGTTCAAGGTCACATTCTCCATCAACCAAGTCTATATGACGTATCCACGATATTTTGAACAAGGTTTTGGAGGTGACTCGCATGTCCTGCATCTCTACGTGTATGTTTTGTTTGAGATGTCGTGGTTACGTTGTATTTCATGAACATCTCTGAGTCTTGAACAAATGGTTACCAGATAGTCAGCTCTGGGTGGTTGACAAGCCGTGTGAAATCGTGCACGATGAGTGTATGATAAGAAATAAGATACTATGATCATCCCGTCGCAGACGAGTGCGCGACTTTGGGAATATCATGCTGATAGCAGCTATGACAATCCGGCAGTATTGACTGTGAAGAGGCACTGAACGTAGGTTGAGCTGTTCGAAACTGAGAAGACGTTGGTCCAACGACGGATGACTCGTAATTGGATGGGCTGTCAAAGGAGTTGAGAGGAGACGGAGAGACGGAGCAGAAGAAAGTGAGCTCTGCGCTCAGTGGGATCCGTGAGACGTGCAGAGATATAAACGTAGTGTAGTCGAAGCGACGGCAGTGTCAGCAGCATCAGTGACGGGAAAAAGCGGGCAGTTAGATTAGCGACACTTGACTGTGCAGACCACTGACGAGTGGAGCCCGGAGGTGTACGCATGACACTGTAAAATTACTGCGTCAAAAACGATTGTGCCATACTTGAATGGCTCGAGTTTACCCGCCTGCCCTCTGCCTCCCTATTATCCTTTTCTGATTCTGCTAGATAAGCCGTCAGACAGAGTCAGCTCGAATCGACCGCCTAATCTCCCTGCTGTTTGCATCAGTCGCGGTTACCGCGATGGTCTTCCATCAAAGACTTCGATTTTCACGCCCGTATCTCGAGTATCGAAGTTCCAAAGACGATTTGTCAGCATTCCTCGTGCGGTTGCCAGATAGAGATAAATTGGAGTAAGTCATTGACTATTGCTTTGCCAGTTTTAAGATAATTCAAGGCTCGTCCTCTTTTTGGTGGGGTGAGCGGAAGTACCTAATTTCTCGCAGTGTTGGAATCGATGGGCAAATAAAGTGTCGCTGAGTGTTAAATTTTCCACTCAGAAAATCGCAATACAGAGGACGCACTGCAAGGTCCCTTTGGGTGAGATGGTATTTCCTCGGAAAAAAAGAGAGAAAACGTAACGCGAGAACGCGTGCGGCAGAAAGCGTGAATCGCAAATGCAAATGTAGAAGAGCCTGCCTGGCTTGCAAGCCGTAGTGCGCTCATCGCTTCGGAGAGTGCTCGCTATGTTCAGACTGTTTTTCGTTCGCGCCCCACAGCTATATCGGCTCAAAATCTACCTTTTCCCGGCACAAACCTACATTCTGCCTCTCTGCTCTCTGTTTGCCACGCGCTTTTTGCTCCTCGCATTGTTCTTATTTTGTACCATTACCGCGAGGTAAAAGTGAATGTAAACATATCTTGATCTGGGCTGCGAAAAGCTGCAAAATTCGCATCTGGCACGATGTCGCTGCGGAGCAAATGCACTCTGTGTGTGCGTTCTGACGCGGGCAGCTCGTAGCTCATGCTCGTATAAATAGTATGTATAGTGACGAGGTGGGTTTCGAAATCTGCAGGGGTGCGTTTTTTCAAGCATCGGTGGATATATTTGCAGCGCGGGCGCATCGCGCAAGCATCGGATCGTTTGCAGGGGCGAAAAACACGAGCAACAATAGAGTTTTGATCGCGATAGCATCGAATTCTGATTCTGCGTGTATGCCACTGCTGCTGTGACCGGGTGGGTTTTGCGCGCGAGCCTTCTGGACATTTGTTGGCGACGCAGAGAGATAGGCAAAAATGGCACTCGAAACGGGAATAGCTTGGTACTGCAGTTTCGTGGCTACTATGGCGGTCGTGTGGGTGAAAGGAGTTCGATGAATCAGCCGCAAATCAGCATGCACGGCACGTTTCCCTAATGCTGCGTGCGACTCTTTCATCAAATTCAATTGATCGGGTGGGCGCGTCCTCACACCCTTGTACGCACCACCCGCTTGCGCGATAGGAGCTCAAACTATAGTACACTTGATAATGGCAATATTTGAGCGCATAGCCCACAATCAGCAATGTGATGGCACAGTTTGGGGATTGGTGGCCCCCGCCCGTAGAATGCGTTAAAGCGTTTTCGGGTGCGTATACGTATTTCTCTTTCCCCGCATTAAACTTATTGCGAAAATCCAGCGTTGTGCCCACTCGCGCACAAATCAGCGCATCGTGCGCTTTCAGTTGAAATTCAAATTGGCCCTGTCGAAGCTGCGACACGCATAAATTAGTGGATGATCGGGCTAGCACCATATTATGTGTCGTCATTACATTTGAGGGAATAAGAAGAGCCGATGGATCGCAACGGAGCAGAGACATTATATCAGCTAGGATGGAATCAGCCGATTCCTTTCCGTTCCGAATTCCAAGAGTAATTCATTCAGCACAGGAAATGAATTAAATGTACAATCGAGTAGAGTTTGGCGCATTTTCTTCGAATACAGTCGAACGAATCAGTTGACCAAGTTGTTTAAATCGCATGAAGCTCTCACTTCTGTCTATAATAGCCATTGTTCTTGTAGTAATGAACCAGTATTTGAAAAATTATGGTGGCTGATTCTTTGGTCTTACACCCAACCAATTCTCAATTTCAGAATAATTTCATTCTTCTCAATCTTCAGAACTACTGGATATATGCACTATCCTCTTTCTTACCGGTGAGGCCGTAGTCCGCTAAATAGACGTAAATCCGTTCGGAGGATGGGTCGAATTCTACTTGACCAACTTGACTTGGGATTTCACATGCATGTATAGAATGCATGTCTAAATCGCGCTACGAAGCCAAATATGTTAATTTCACTGAAAGAAAGTGTCCAGATAAGGTTTACTCGAGACGTCGTAGGTTTCCACTCTCTAGCAGACGACGCTCGAGACGACGTTTGTGTACATCTCGTTTGGATACTTTTGCTTTCTCGAAGAGAAAGTATTGTAACGGTGCGGAAATTTTTGCAAAAAAACTTTCCGGATTCCCCATTTTTGACCCCTTAATTCCAGCAATAGCCAAATGAAAGTTAGTCCATCTTATTCTCCTTGGCGAGATCTATAAAATGGTACCCCTGTACATTCCCCCCGACCTACACAACGCTTTCTATGAAATATTTTCAAACACGCATTGCTTAGGTCCGTATGTATGTGTGTCTGTATGTTGTCTTCTCTTTGTCACGCGATCTCTCCTGAACCCCTGGATCAATCTTCTTCACACTTCGAGAGTTTGTTCTAAATTGATCAGCAATGAGCCCAGTCTATTGACAGCTCTATACTCTCAATACTCCCTCTCCCACGTTCAAATGATTGCCTAAATTTCAACACCATTCTCAGACCCTGTAGGTCCAAATGTTCTAACACCTCCGATTCTCAACATATAAACGGTCACTCATTGTTGTCCAAGTATTCCTCGATCGTTCTGAAGAGATTGGTTAATACGGAGTTTTGATAAAAATTTTCATTTTTTCAAATTGAATTTTTTTATTTCACGTTCTATGTCACTCGAAATTTGGCCAACGCCTATATGGATCTTTCTGAAAATTCGACACATTATTCAGCTTCTTTGAGCGGTGGGCCCAGTCATTTTTGACGATAATCCGCCGATCCATATCGATACAAATAGTCGTTTTTATATGAATTTCACTTTTCGTCTTCAAATTTTTTCATGAAAAATTTCTGAACTTTCCTTTCTTGACCCCCCGGCTCAATCTCTATCTAAACGAATATTGATTTACTTTATTCTACTTGCCGAGATCTATCAAATGGTACCCCTATACATCCATTTCCCAATACATAGCACAGTCAGTGAATTATTTTAAACTAAACCTTGTTTGTAGCCATATGTATGTGTGTATGCATGTTGTCTTCTCATTGTCATGCTATCTCCCCTAAACCCTTTTACCAATGTCCCTAAAGATTTCAAAATTTCTGCTCAATGTATCAGTGATGTCCCCATTTCAATGATAGCTCCTTACTCCTTATAAACCGTATATCAAGAAAAATTGATTAGAATAGATTAAGAATCATTATTGAACCATATTTGTCCAAACGCTCCAGCATCCAACCATCAACATATAAACCTTTCTGTGATCGACTTAAAATATCTCTTTTCATTCTATATAGATTAGTTAATACGAAATTTTGATCATAGTTTCCTTTTTCAAAAAAAGTCATTTTTCAATTTCTAGTTTCATGATACTTGTAATCTTACAAAAGCCATTCGTGGATCTTTTGGAAATTCTGAGTCGTGATTCAACTTCCTTGTTTCGTGGGCCCTGTTGCTTTCAAGAATCAGTTTTAGATCCATATTTATGTTGGGGTTATGGGTTTACGGGCAAGCCCACAGAAGACACAGGGGTTTACGGAAAAACACTGTTTATTTATCGAAAGTGAAGGGAGCGTAGCGACACACGAAGCGATCGCTGCAAAGTACTCAAACGCACTGAAGAATGGCCGCCGGCGACGCTCGCGCAGCGACGCCGCCAAGCGGCCCGGGCGCTATGTTTTGGGCCCGAGCGGGGGATTTGAATCCGCAAATTCAACACTCCCTCCCGGATTCATATCTAACCGGCTTTATTTCCATAATATGTATATTAGATATATATAGTAATCAATATGAGATAAAAATAGGATTATTCAAAGTATGCAGGTGATATCAGTATAAGAAAATATGAGATTAAAAGGTATAGAGTCAAGATATTTGTGTAAAATAAATGAATGAATGAATATTATTATTGTTTCTGTGTAGGTCCTGTAACAGATCGAAAGAATATTTCTATTATTATTGAGTCAGTTCAATAGATCTATTCGTGATTTGAATGAACATGATTTTAAGAGCTTTGATTTAATATGCTTCTGGTGAGTCTCTCATGATGTTCAAAAGATAAAGGTTTCGTAAAAATGTCAGCTAATTGATCCTTTGAACGGATCCACTCGACTTTGATCATTTTTCTGTCAACGCATTCCCTCACATAGTGTTCTTTGACGTCACTTATGTGTTGTAGTTTTCTACTCGCAGTCTTGGCACATGTAAGAGCTGCTCTATTGTCGCACCACAATGTCATAGGATAAAAGGATTTGTTCAAAATGAAATTCAAGCTATTATTCAGAGCAATTAATTCTTGGCAAGTATTACTCATGGCAATGTATTCAGCCTGGCATGTCGAAAGGGAAACATAATTTTGTTTGTGAGTGCTCCAAGCTATTGCATCTCCAAAAAGTTGAATCACGTAACCGCACGTAGAAATCGAATTCTTACAGTCGGCGAAGCTAGAGTCTGAGTAAGCTTGCAGGTTATCTAAACGAGCTGAGTAAGTTAAACCACGACTCTTTGTACCGCACAAATATCTGAACAATCTCTCAATCATTCTCCATTCATTCTCAGTAGGATTGAGCTGATGTCTGCTCAGAACATTCACTGTGAAAGTGATGTCAGGTCGAGTCGTATTGGCTAGATATAATAGACTTCCAATGATTTCTCTATACAACGTTATATCAGCAGGGCTGGCCTGAGCCTGAGGGGCTGAGGCATTGGAATCTTCGCGAGCTTTTCGTTCTCTATTTGCAACTTGATTAGTGACCATCGGAGTTCTCTGTGGATATGGATTCGAAAAATGAAATTTCTCAAAGATTTTATTGATGTACTTTTCCTGCTTCAAAACTATTGTTCGCTCTTGTCTATTCCTTTCAATTGTGATACCTAAAAATTCGCGAGGCTCACCTAAATCTGTCATTTCAAAAGCATTCTGTAAACTACATTTGACTTCATTCAGTTTAGCTGGACAATTACTGGTAATGAGCATATCATCAACGTACAAAACGAGAATAACGAAGTTCTCTCCCTCCCTCCAGATGAACAGGCAGGGTTCTACTTCATCATTTTTCAGACCGATTTCGCGAGCAACTTCGGTAAATTTTTCATTCCAGCGTTTTGGACTAGGCCTCAAGCCATACAAAGCCCGACGTAATCTACAGACTTTATGTTTTCTAAAATCATTTGAACAATTTACTCCTTCGGGAATTTCCATGAAAATCTCGCCCTCGATCGTGCCATTTAGAAAAGCAGTTTTCACATCGAGCTGGCAAACTTCTAAGTCGTATTTATTAATGATGGCGAGGACCGCTCGGACAATAGGCAAACGAGAGACTGGGGCATATATTTCCTTCAAATCATAATTGATTTTGTCTTTGAATCCTCTAACGACGAGGCGAGCTTTGTACTTGATCTGCCCGTCTGGTTCTTCTTTTCTTTTCATAACCCACCTCGAGTCAAGCATATTTGGTGGTCTGCCATCTGTGCCAACTGTAGGTCTATCAACATACTCCCACACTTCATTCTTATCCATTTGCCCAAGTTCACTCAAAACAGCATTCATCCAATTCTCATTTTCACTCGTTTTCATTGCTTCTTTGAATGAACCTGGATCATCATTTATTCTCGAGATCAGAGCATGCAAAAATTGATCTTCATGCTTCACGGAGCTATTTGGACTTGAGAAATGACCGGTATTGACTACAGGGATCTGTGTGAAATTTCGACTCAAATTAGCAATTTGTGCAGTAGCTGTGATTTGAACTTTGCGAGGTCGGCCTCGTTTTCGCTTTGGCTCTCCCTCCGTTTTCTTGGATTCTGTCGGAATTTGTACAGAGGAGTGACTCGAAGAACTCTGATTTGCGACCTCAAATTCGACAAACCATTTCTCTTCATCGATGGTATCAGATACGACCGGCCAATCTTTGATAGCACTTTTCCCGTATTTGTCTCCGTAAACTAACTTTTCATTGAAACGAGCATGTCGACTTTCGTAATATTTACCCTCTTCTGGTTTCAGGAACAGAAAACCTGTAGGCGTATATCCTATCAAGACGACTTTCCTTGCTTCCGAACGGAATTTCGGACCGGTTTTTCTTTGAACTTTAATGAAAGCGAAGCAACCGAATCTTTTTATCTGATTGATATCAAAGCTGTGAGAAGGTGAAAATTTCTGTAGTGGGATGATCATGTCGTTTGATTTATGAGGAGTTCTATTGTACGCGTAAACTGCTGCTCCTAGGGCCAAGTCCCACATGTTCTCTGGTAATTTGCAATCATACATGAGACATCGGATTTTCTTCTGAATGGTTTGATTGAATCGTTCGGCTACTCCGTTATGTTCTGGAGTATCGGGACAAGCTAGCTGAAGTTCTGCTCCAAATTTATCTAAGACCACGATGGTGTAGCCACCAGTGTACTCTCCACCTTGGTCGCATTTCAAATAGCAAAATTTTGCATCTTTTCCTAGCAAATTTCTTCCACTTCGAACGAATGACTCTAAACAGTGACCTGTTTCGCTCTTAGACTTCATGGGGTATGCCATAGCCAATCTCGAATAATCATCGATGAAAACTGAAATAAAACGGTAGCCCTTTGGATGAGACTTCGGACTAATGGGACCCATAGTGTCCGAGTGTATTATTTGCAATGGCTCTGTAGCTCTTCTACGAGTGGAGTTGAAGGGTAATTTATTCATTTTTGAAACAGAACAAACTTCACATTCGCGGATACAATCATCAAAAATTGCGCTCTGCAACTCTTTGTTCAACGGAAAACGTTTTTGTAAGGCCTTGAGATATTCTACAGATGCGTGACCCATTCGAACATGCCATAACATTGCCTTGTTATTCTTGACGAACTTGTCATCTTTTTCTATAAAAGGGGAATCTACTTCGAGAGGATCAAATACTTGCATTTCGTCGACGTTTTGGATCGGTCGATCCCAGATGGTTGTGTCAAAATTGGAATGTTCATGGATCACTCCCTTTTTGACTTCATTTGGGGATACAACTTCGACTTCATCAATAGTTGCTGATTCAGGGATATTTGATTGTAATTGGGAAGTAACACTACGAGTGAAGTATCTAGGATTGTGTGGACTATTTGCATCTGTGAGATTCACGAAAGCTATATTTTGGTATTGCTTGGCTGAAATTTCTCCAATGTCAGAAGGACGGTCACGAACTTCAAGATTGATGATCCAGAAGGGTTCTTTATATATCCCAGTTATAAAGGTTTCATGCGAGATCGGGTCAAGGATTTGAATTTTCTGACTGTCTAGATAAATTCCAAGACCCATTTCGGCGAATCTTCTCAGAGAGAGCAAGTTTTCCGAAAGGTCTGATGCGTATATGACTCGGTCAAGTTCAAAGTTGTTGCCATTATTGATTACATCAACTACACCAACACCACTTGTCTGAATATCAGCCGATGAGTCTTTATTAGCACATCTTATGACACTTGTGGCAGCAACGTCGAGGTGTTTAAGAATCAATTTGGAATTTGTGAGATGTTCAGTAGCGCCTGAGTCAGCAATGAATTTTTCAATAATTTTACCTCCATGCTTTGCGTGACTCAACTCAGGACAAATAGTTTTTGAAAAATGAGACTCACCAGTTACAGGCTGTGTAGCAAAATTACCGGCTACGGCCGGCTGAACAAGTTGCGGCTGCTGGCCTGCGAATGCAGCGTTGACAAAGGGCGGTGGTTGGCCCACAAAGGCAGCATTAGCATAAGGCAGCTGCGGATTTTGGTACCACTGATTTTGGTACGGTGTTTGACCACCTCTCTGGCCTCCACGGCCACGACCTCGGCCACGATGTGAGGCATGGTGTTTCTTGCCGGATGACCTTTCGTCGGCACCTCTTTTCACACCCTTGTTGTGATTCTGGCCCCGTCCTGGGTTGCCACGCCCTCTACTGTATGTCTGCCCTCGGGGTTCTGTTTTGCCGGGACAATTTTTCGCGCTATGGTCCGAAACCATTTGACGGCATTTAAAACAAATTCTCTTCCCGGAGTTCTTATGTGGACAGTTGATTTCTGGGTGTTTGTCTTTGACACCACAAATATTGCAATTCCCGCGGAAAATCGAGTTGGAGTTTGACCCATTGTTCTTATTATGAGCCAATTGAGCCTTTGGATGAAAAACGGCATTCTTGAGTTTATTGAGCTCGTGTCCGCGAATGTACCGTTTCAGTGCCTCATAGCTGAGTCCTTTAGGTTTGGGATCATCTGGGTGATTGGTTCGGTAATTTTCCTCGTGCTCAAAATTTCTTTCTTTTACACTCGGGCAATGATGGCTGATGGCCGCGAAAAAGGCAGGTCTCTTATCTTCCTCAGTCAGAGGCGTGACACCTGGCAAAGAATCGTGAGCCCGAACAAGATCCTCAAAACGCTCTATAAACTGGTCAGCGCTCTCTTTACTAGGTTCGAATCTGAGATGGTAAAGCTTGTATTTTGCCGACACGTCAGTTGTTTTATTCTCGCCCAGTTTTTCATTCCTCAAAATTGTCAGTATCTCAATCGGATCGGTTTTGCCCGTGATTCTATTTTGGTAACACTCATCGATTCTATTAAAAGTGATATCGGTAATGAAATCTTTATCTATCTCGGAAATGGGTCCATTTAATTTTAAATTTCTATCCAGGCAGTAAATGTTATGAGACTTTAACTCTAGCTGCAGTTTGTCCATGAATGAATCCCATTTCATGTCCTTGGTCAGTGAATAATTTCGCTTGATCAAGTTTCGTGGTTTCAGGGTGCTAATGCCTGCATGCGAAGGCTCAAAACTGACAGTTGTAGGCGCGAGAGGTGATGGCTGGGGCTGAGAAGTAGAAGTGTCTGATTGAGTCGACGGAGATTGTTGTGGGAGCAAGGATAGATCTATAATACGAGTCTGAGCTGTGGATTCATAAGTTTGTGTCTGTGAGGCGGATGATGAAGTGGCTGCCAAGGCTGACTCTAAGTTGCGGACACGGGGACTCAAATCATTCAAAGATGAACAGTTGGATGAGGCCATACTAGCAAGATTCTGAACCGTATCGTGAAGCGATTTGTTCGACTTTAGTTGGATTTCAAGCATGCTACGAACTTCCCCCCGTAGGACAGACATTTCGGAGTTGACATTGCTAGAATCTTTCATTGCAGGGCCGGGAGTGTTCGAGGTCGGCGCCTGACCTCCTCCATTGTTGTCCGCTATTGGGCTGGACGACTCGGCTGCGAGATTCAGCAGAGGAATATGCACCGGTTGGATTTGTATGATTCGAGGACCTCGTCTCGAAAAATCCATCGGGGTGTCTTGGGGAGGCTCTTGTACTTCAGAGCTTGGTGCTTCCTCGTAATCAAGCCGGTTTTGTGTTCGAGGCATCAGAAAACCACTGCCCTTGGCTACCCATGTGGGTACCGCGAGCTTAACGCTTTCCCACATTTCCGTGGTGAAAAGCCCCTCTTGGCGAGCTGTAAGGAATTATATGGTTACCCCTCATATAACTCGCAAAGATGCCTGAGCGGTGCTCCTAATCAAGACCACTGGTATCAGAAGGCCGTAATTGGAACGGGCAAAACTGCACATATCCGAACGCAAGATTATGCACAGAGTCACCCTAGTCATTCATGAGATGGCACGCACCGCGCAAACCAAACCCAAGAACGACCCAGCAAGATTTTTCGGCGTCGTGTTAGCTAACATTTCTCAAGAGGAAAGAATCTCAAATCAAAACATATCCAATCCAGGATATTGTATCACAACCCCAATATGAAATTTCTGATTCAAATGGCCATCGATTAGGGGATTTTTCAGATAAGGTTATGTTCAATACACACCTAGTTTGTATACGTCGAAGGTCTCTGACGCAACAAGGATGAATTCATCATTCTCAATTCGCACGACGATGTCCTCGCCTGCATGTTTGTTTTCGAGCTCGAACTTTGTTTTGCAGTGTTCAATGAACTTTGCTAACGCACTGTCTGAACCTAAACAGAACAGAAGTTCTTTGTCATTTTCTCGAATCCACGAGATTTTATGTGATTCTCGAATCCACGAGATTTGACAACTATTTCGAATCCACGAAGTTTTATAAAGTTCTCGAATCCACGAGATTTTATAGATAAATTTCGGTTTCAGACTGACACTAGCAAAAGTTCCGAATTTTATGTCAGGACTGATGATAGACCTGTATTTCGCAAAAACAATTCAAGTTCACCATGGATTTTTCAACAACTTAAATTTTCGGATCCATCGTAGTCAATTATTTAGAAAATGTCTCAAAATTTCTCAGATTATTCATACTTTCATTTCCAATACGTCATAAATTCCATATTCGGAATAATTTTCATCAATATAAATAGTTATGATTATAATGATCGATCAAAATTATTTAGTTCTAATAATTTATATCATCATCTATTTCTACTCTGAAATAAAGATTTCATCAATAAATAATGGGCAGCTCCAAAGTCTAGTCCAAATTCCGTGCTGTGAATCGAAATGATAGTTATAGTGCAGCATCGTCCATTTGAATCGTTCGCGCCAAGAATCTCCCTGAAAATATACTAAGACTAATTTGCGACGGCCCTAAGGCCCCACCAGACTACTTTAATACCTCACTATACACGAGACCCTAAGGTTTTACCTCTCCTCTCCCACTTCCACTATTGACGGTTGCCAATCGGACCAAAATGGCCGCGCTCTAACCGACGCTGGCCTGGGTAAAGAATGGCCGACGCCACCCGCCTCGGCGACGGCGTCCAGGTACCAGCCGTGTACGCGGTGCGGGTGTACGCCTGAATTGTTCAAGAACACTATATCAGGCCCCGCGTTCATTAAAAAAAAAAACCGTACACTGACATAAGCGAGAGGAAGAGAGAGAGAGAGAGAGAGATAGCTATATATATATACACACACATATATATATATATATATATATATATCCAGCATTGCCGCAACTCACCGGCTCGTCGGCCACCCGGGCGATCGATAGCGTCGACCTGCCACGAGACGCTGGTCCCGGCGCAGACCCCAGCACCGGCTGCGGGCTCGACACCACTGCCCATGGAACCAGTGCCCTGGTTGGCCCCTGTAGCCATGGCGTCGCGTTGCTGGTTGGCGATGACGCGCTGACGCTGTTGCTCGCCCTGGGCCAGGTTACGTGCGCCGCGCGCTGGTGGTGCTCACTGGTGAAAACTCGCGGGTGCTGCTGGTGTTGTTGGTCGCGAACTCGTGGGACTACCCCGGTGCAGCGCACTGGCAGCAGCAAAACGACGCGCTTGCTGTCGTCTCGCGGTGAGATATTGTTTTTCACACACGAACAAACAGTTTTTACACGATATAACTGGCGCAGTGGAAGCGTGCTGGGCCCATAACCTGTTGGGGTTATGGGTTTACGGGCAAGCCCACAGAAGACACAGGGGTTTACGGAAAAACACTGTTTATTTATCGAAAGTGAAGGGAGCGTAGCGACACACGAAGCGATCGCTGCAAAGTACTCAAACGCACTGAAGAATGGCCGCCGGCGACGCTCGCGCAGCGACGCCGCCAAGCGGCCCGGGCGCTATGTTTTGGGCCCGAGCGGGGGATTTGAATCCGCAAATTCAACAATTTACCCCAGAAATATTTCTCACTTCAATTTGGAATTTTCTCTCACTAAAAAATTAATGCGTAGTCACTTATTGGAAATAATAGGATCTGGAGTGATAAGTTAATTCCCATGCGAGTAATTGATCTGAATATGAGGTTTATGATTGTTATCACAAAGGTGAAAACATTATATTCGATAATAAAAGTTAATGACAAAAAGTTGGGTTCGAATTCGAATGAATATCAAATATTAATCGATACAATTTTTCATGGTTTTAAATGATTAAACGGTTAACAGGAAACGAGAAAGCATTCTGCAAATGTCTTTCTGCAGCGTATTTTGAATGGAATTGACATATTTGGCTTCGTAGCGCGATTGAGACATGCATTCTATAGATGTATGTAAAATTCCAAGTCATTTGGTCGAGTAAAATTCGACTCATCCTCCGAACGGATTTACGTCTATTTAGCGGACTACGGCCTCACCTTAAATACAAAACAGGTGGGCCGGTTAAAGAGAGGATAGGGCATATATCCAGTAGTTCTGAAGATTGAGAAGAATAAAATTATTCTGAAATTGAGAATTGGTTGGCTGTAAGACCAAAGAATCAGCCACCATAATTTTCCAAATACTGGTTCATTACGACAAGAACAATGGCTTTGTAGACAAAAATGAAAGCTTCATGCGATCTAAGCAACTTAATCAACTGATTCGTTCGACTGTATTCGAAGGAGAACATTTTATTGGATCTGCTAAGCTTGCATGAGAGAACTTGAAGAATAAACTCTCTTCTATCTCTCCTACTGAAATTAAAATAGCCGTGATATATCATTCTATTTATTTTCATCAAAATTGATGACAATCTCTGAATTTCTTGATGCAAATAATTTTGGCCTTGAATCGATAATTAATTGGAGTCGAAAACCGTAAGCTACACATTGCTTGGAAATGAAGTGTGCCCTTACTCCTCAGGGAATGTTTGTCTTAGCCACATGGAAAATGAACTCCGAAGAGCTTCGTGGAAAAAGTCTTCGAGCTCAAATTCATGAGGCGAATCAAAAACTTCTCAGGATCTTCATCAAGCTTTGCCTCTCACTTTTCAAGTTCTCATTCTGAATTTCATTCACCGACTGTTCAAACTCTTGGTAAATTTCATTTATCAAGAGTTTGAAGTAAAATCAGATTTGCCGGAGGAATTTACATACCACCTTATATTTCTCAATGTTCTGATGTTTATTCCAGTGTTAAATTTTGGCAAGAAGGTATCATTCAGAAGGTGAGAATTTCATTTCATCGCATGGCTCATCCTTTGTTGTACCTTATACTCAGTTGAATAATTCATACCCAGAAATAAGTCCATGCTCTATTGTAACTCAAAGATTGAAAACTCCTACAAAAGACCAGACAGTGTTTGAAAATTCCTCTCAGTGATTAACAAAAACTAGGCGAGAATCTTTCTTACAACTCGCATCCCTGTCAGTACTCAAATCAATGGGGTAATTTTGTTGTAATCTTGTTACTGTATTTTCTGACTAACAGAATAGTGAATAATGGAACAGTATCGCTTCAGAATATTGTAACTTTTCTCTATTATTCCCTGATCAAACATCTGTGTTGGAATTTAAAAACACATTGGTCTGACCACCATTAGAATTGTTCCATCAATGGAGAAGTTGGTGCGACAACTCTCACAAAACAGCAAAACATCAAGATAAAGTCATCAGATAAATTCATTTTCTATACAGTCCTCAACAAGAATGCTAGTAGACGCCTTCATCACTTGAAAATTTCCAGTCTCGCCGTCATATGAACTTTTGAACATGAGGACTTTCTTCATAGAGCTCCTCAAAGTTCATTTTTGATATGACAAAATAAGAGCATTTTCTCAAGGATAATCAAAGACCCTATTTATGAAGATCACACCATGTTTCAAGGCATCAATTGTTATCCGTTCCTTGCCAAAATATTTTAGGCATAAAGAATATTCAATTTTCATCTATCTTAGCAGTGAAAAATGAAGAGAGCTCGTTTTCTCGCTCTCTCTGCCAAGCCAGAGATATTCATGGTTTTTCCTGGATAGAAAAAGTAAATTGTCCACGCACAATCTGAAAATCGAGGAAAACTCATAAAATTTCCCTGATGTCAAATCGCTTGTTCGCATTCCCATGTTCTTTCGTCTGTTCACCAGCTTATTCCTTCGATGATAGCGTCCTTCCAGCAAAGGTAGGGAATTGGCTCTTACCGACCGAGCAAAAGTTTGCCCCGAAAAACGACTATGAATTCCAGCCTGCGTCTTGGAGTGAATTGTCTCGTAGAATGAAATCCTGGCAGTTGCTTTCTTACCATGGTTCTCATATTTTATCTGAGGCCCAGCATCCTGTTTGTTTAGCACGAGGGCGGAACAATCTGGCTAAGAATATTTTCTCCAGTTTGATATCTATCCGAAATCCTCTACCACTTCCCATACCTCGGAGGAATCCTTCTATGCTTCGAACTTTTCCTTTTAGGAGTCATTCAGGTCGTTGTCTTGACCCGAATGATCGTTCCTTTTTCTATGCATTAAGGGCACTACAAATCTTTCAAGTCCTTGATTCCGCCACTCTTTTTCAACTCGATTCGGTATTTGATATTTGGGATAATGAGGTCTTTTGAGGTCCACGAGGCGTTTGAAGTTGATCATTTGCATGCAACATCTCGGACGGAATGAAGCAGTTTGGTGCAAATACTTCTCTCCGTGAGCACATTTTCGACGCATACACACTGAGGTGGCAGCTGGAAATGCATGCAGTGAAGATGGTGGCAATGAGTCGGCCAAGGCACGCGTTGGCCCAAGCATAGGATTCGAAAAACGTGTTAGAGAGAACACGTGTACCGGCGCGCGTCGCGCCGTATCGAGGTATATGGCCTGGCTGCTCTCTTGCATTCTGCGATTGTGCATTACAATTGCTAATAAGTATCTTCCCCTCCTCAGTTTCTCCTCGCGCGTTGCTCTCTGTCTCCACCTCTCGCACTTTCGCTAACCACAGATCCTTCTCCACCAATGCTCATACAATCTCCATCCGACCTGTTCACGTAGTTCGCTACTGCATCACTCCAATGATATTGAACCCCTCGCGATAAGTGTCTCTTGCCTGCTGTGAGCGCTGCAGTCTGCAGTATTACCTCAAAGGCAATTGTACGCACCAGCGCATATTTGGAAACGCATTGCGTGTATAGATCACTGATTGGAGTATTTTGCTAAAGTATGCAGGAGTTCGGTCTGATGGGGCTTTACTGCACATTGAATAATAGTGGCGAAGCCGTTTCAAGTGCAGAAAAATAAGAAATAAGGGAGCAGGCGGATGCGATCTCGCGACAATGTCCCACTCTTTCTATAATCATGAACGGATTTCATATACAATGCCGCGGTCGTTTCTGCACTCGCTGCTACTGCCTCAGCTGACCGCAGCCGTAAAAAAGACAAAGGCCGATGCAACGCGCACTCCGTACCCGGGATGGTTCCCTGCACTTCTGAGAAGCGCGACTCCTCGAAGGACCTCAACCCCGCACATCTGATCCCATTCACGATTTTGGCCTCGGCGAGTTTGTGCATTATATACCCCGGCTTCCTACCTCTCGCACAGACAAACCTATCTTCGAGTGAAACACCCAACTACTAGCTGGAGCCTTTGTTTTCTTCACTTTGATTTGACTCGATATGGACAATTGAAAAGACTTCCTGAAGACTTTGTGAGGTCAATTCAACTTATATCCCACCAAACTGTTCTGGCACTCCCCAATCTATTTTTTTCTTCATTTCAGGTTGAAACTCCCTCCAAAGTCGGAAAATTCAGCAGAAATACTGGAAACCAAAGATTTTGATCAGATGTACGAAGTAATCCTGCATTTAAGAGGAGAACGATTATTCAGATACGTGGTCACGATAGTTTCCGTTATCCGCACAGAGGAAGTTACTCTCATGATCTCACTCTTCAAAATGCCCGAAGTTTCGAACCCTCTCCAACTTAGCCCAAATTCAATCCCAGGCTTTGCAGTAGTCTGGCCTCTAGTACAATCAAAATCCCAGACGCTCACGAGTAGTAACATGTAAGTCTAAATATACTGATGTCACAGTGAGCACACAGTCAATTGAAAAGATGATGAAAGATGACATAATGTGAGATAAGGTTAGACGTTTCAACTTTCGCTTGAAGCAAAACATAAAATCACAGAATTACATGAGAAATCGTACACATGTAAATTGTAGTTTCATATACTCCACGCATCAATCGTCGAGTTAGCAGAAAACTGTGAGAAAACTGAGAATATTATACATTTCATCTGGTTAAGGCCACAGTCATGTTGCTATCACGGATACATTGGGTCATTTGTTATTGCTGGAAAAAGAAAGAGAAGAGACTCGAGAAGGTACGAATAAGATATTACTCATTACTGAAAGAATGGAAAAATCAAACAACATCAGCAAGATTTGTTAACGACTGGATCATGGCTCTCAGCGTATAGCCTTGTAGAGTAGTTGACTAAACGGGATTGAATTTTCATTCTTTGCCAATTTGTCTAGTTAGCTGGCCCTTGAGGAATCAGTTTCGCGCAAAAAGAGATGTGCCAACGAGGAAGTGAGAAATGGATTTACTCTAGAACTTCGATAATATTCTATCATTGTACTAGATAGAGAGCTCTTGAAGATATTCCGAGAGATATTTACGTCTATCGGGCGGTAGGCAGGTCCTGGAGAATGTGAAAAAGAGGCGATGGCACATAGTCCTTTCCGTAGTATGTTATACGAGAGCCAACCCATAATATTGGCGGAAGCGTATATTTCACGTTGCGGCTAGTTAAGTCACGCTTGGCAAAAATATTTCAGCGCACCAACACCCCGTGAATCCAGAGCCAAGAATCTGAGTTATGTCCGCACGTGCTGGCCTTTTTTGCGTTTGCCCTCAACTCCAATGTAATGCTCGAGCAGCCGGTTGGTCATTCGTCACTACCGTCACTATTTCAAACTCTTCTCCCTTTAGTGTTATTTTCTCTTTTCCTCTCGAGTCGATTCGAAACGTTACTTGGCCCATTGGCTAATTGGTCGTATCTCTAAACGAGTTGGTAAAGGAAGAGCAATGAGGTGCTTCATTGTACCATTCATACCAGTTGAGCAGCAACGCATAGACCTTATGCCAATCAAATAAACGGTCAAAACCATACGTTATTGCAGATACATGATATCTCACTTTAATTGATACAGAAGATGTTTTTGGACCTCGTTGGAAATACTCGAAAGATTAAATGTTTCAAGGAAGAAATAAATGTTTATCCAATATTACTGAAACTTCTCAGTTTATCTGGGATTGCGAATAGAAAAATTATATCTTCATTTATACTCCATCACATTCCTCCAAAAATGGTGAAATTTTTATCGTGACTTCAGTCAACTGAGTCGAAATATTTATGATTAATTTTCGAGATCATCAGCATTAAATATTTTCAGGTGAGATCTTCATTCGATATGAGTGGAAACTCGCTCAAAATCCTGAGTATTGATTGGGTCAGCTGATATCGAATGGCTCGTTACTCTGGCAAAGCGTGAGATAATTTCGCTGTTCCATTTCAAGATTTTATCTGAGCCGACCATATCATAGACTTTCATTGATTACCACGAGTGCTTCCAGCTCGACTCGTTCTTTGAGATGATTTCTCCCACTTAGATTTCGAATTCACGAGCCAATACTTCGCTAACAATTGTTATATTTGTTGTTGCATTCACTGCAATAACTAATCACGATTCCCAATCTTGACATGTCTCGTGACTTGCCGTTCCGTCTATCCGAGGATTTTCATAAGTACAAAGCTCTAAAGTACAACGCATGGCCTCCCTCAGAAGAATTTAGAATTCAATATAATGCTAGGATTTCATGGTCCCCCCCCCCGCGATTCAGTCTGGTTTCGGCGTGGCTATTGACTGCGAGTGCTAAGGTCGTAACCGAGAAACTCGGTGCATACATTAAGAGGGAGCGTATCGATACGTCACTGTGATCGAGGGAGCGTCCTGGCTTACTCTTGCTTTCACCCTCTGTCGGTGTATGTTTCTCCGTATCTTCGTACTATCGACTCACGCTCATTGAGATAGATAGCTGTTTCGAATTCTAGCACAAAGAATAGAACGAAAGATGATTTGACGATAGAATATTCACCAAGACCACCCATCATATTCCAGTAATCACGTTTTATTCTGAAGCGGCGTGATTTTTCAGAATTTCGACAGATCATGTTAATCATGTTTGTAATGAGCGAATAGTGCAAGAAGAGCTCAGAATTCGAGAATTTTGAGAGCGCGAGAGAATTACGAATAAAAGGGCCGACAAACGGGGCCTAAAAACTTTCAAGTATTCAAGCGATTGACCTCCTAATTGTGAGAGCTCACTTAGTACTCTCAAAATTTCTAAGTTAATGCACAACCGAAAGCACGCAACGCGAGTATACACCGCGGCGTTGAGCGTGGGTAGACGGCTCGACAGAACACAATATTGCAATAACTCCGATTATGGTGACACTACGTGCCGCAAAGGGTGGTTCACCCCCGCGGTCGCTTCGACCGTCCACAACCCGGCATTTCATCCATTTATATTTGTAGTGAGACGAGGCCGTATAGTCTATGACCCCAACCAGTCGCTCTACACCCAGCCAGCCTATACATATACTGTAATCCAGCGTGGAAGAGAGTCGTGCGGAGACGGGCACGCAGAACGGCCGTATTGGCTCGAGGCTGTCAACCGATGAGGGTGCCTTTAAACAAGTGCTTCTTAATAAGCCATTGACGTGCGAAATCCACCCCTAAAAATTTCTTTGGCCCGTGACCTCGGGCTACGCGTTTCCCGATCTGATGCTGGCGCCGCACAAAGGGGAACGCATTGCCCATCAATCGGTATTCCAACCCTCTTACTTCGTTTCCATTATTCCCTTCGCGTCACTCGTTTCCACGTGTTAGGAAAAAATAAGCGCGGTCTTGTCATATTTGTGTCACCGAATGTTTTAGATTTGCCGAAACGAATGTCGCTTGGAATCAGTGTCACAAGTACATGTGTAGTTGGATGAGCTGGCAGAAGTAGGGGGAGTAGTCTTGGGTTTTGAGAAAAACAGTTCAGATCCTGAAATTGTTTGAACCAAAACCGTACGTAATCGGATATTTGTATCAACAACGATGTCTATCATGGCTGCATTCTGAATGTAGATTGTATTCCTGAATACATTTCTCTTACCAGTCTTGATGAATAAAGGAAATCATCGAACTGATTAGAATTCAAATCAGAAACATCATATGGGCACTTAAACCAAAAACATTGTCTCCATAGGCCTTATAATTTCCTATGGTTCTGTGACAATTGACCCGAAGCCTGAACTTCCACGTTTAGCCTTTGGTGCATTAGTCATGCACCGTTTATGGTAATTCATATCTCTGATGCCCTGAGAACCCTTAATACCCTTAGTTAATAATTTATCAATTCATTCAAGGCCCTGAAGCCTAAAACTGGGAAGACTTGGCTTTCTTGTATACTGTCTTCTACCCTTACTTCTGCTCAGAAGCAGCCAACCTTAAAATTATGGAAGAACTACTTGTTCCATTGAAGAATTATTCTGGGCGTGATCAACCTGTAAGGAACTAAAGACAAAAACTGTACGTCACTCAATAGTACATATGTATCAAAAATTCATTCCAAAAATAGACATTAATTGATCCCCGATTTGGACTACGTTGCTGACTCGGATCTCTGCAGTACAAAGTCTTTGTGATTACCGCGGAATCAGCTGATCGAGGCAGAGGATGAACACGGCTTGGTATACCCGCGTAAAAATCAATTCTATGGGCAATATATTGGCGCAATATTGGCAATAGCTATGGCCAATATATTGCCAATATATTGGAGAAACGATTTCCAATATAGCGCCAATATTGCGGCAAAGAGCACTATCCAATATTGCGCCAATATATTGCTAAAAAAAATTGTCAATTCTAAACTAGTCGAACTTTGAATTGAAGTTTGCATTAATGCTAATTTTGATGATTCTAGTTTTTGATATTCCATTGGTATAAACGGTTATTTTTTGATTTTTCAAACTGATTTTGGAGAGGTCACAGTTATGGTGTATCGCAAAGCTCGTTTATTTACTTTCAAGAGCAAGAAAATTATACATGCATAAAATATTAGAGATTTGTCAATGATAAACAATTCATCAACATTAATTTTACACAGATTATTCCAGCACAAATCGCGATCCTCAGTCTTTGTAACAATGATAAAATAGTATGTAATTCGTATACGCAGATCAATTAGTGTAAAATCTGACAGATCACTGGTACGGAATGAGAAAAATATCGCGTAAAATTGATAATACAACATTGTCGCGTGTTAATTAGACCGAAGATCGTGTGAGGATCGGAGACTCGATGGGCCCTGCTGAACAGCACTGTCCACCGGTCTGTATTTTAAGAACGTATCGCCGACACTCGCGAGCGTAGCCCAACTGAAAAGTCGTCGTACGTGCTTTGCCGAGTTCACGAAAC
This sequence comes from Eretmocerus hayati, assembly GCA_029851415.1. NCBI lineage: Eukaryota > Metazoa > Arthropoda > Insecta > Hymenoptera > Aphelinidae > Eretmocerus > Eretmocerus hayati. The sequence goes on from CM056743.1 coordinate 113,798,400, forward strand.
AGGGCACCACATTCTTTAATGCGGCTTGGGCTCGAAGAAAACCGGTCCCAGCGTAGCTGCTTGCATGGATGCTCTGTCAGCGACCATCAGCTTGGCTTGATCTGAAAACGAAAAATTTCACACAAAGGATCATGCGGACCATGAAATGCGTTTTCTCAATTTTCTAAAGGCCTTGTTTCGCAATTGATGGAAAAAGTATCAAGACGAATCGCACTTGGATGATATGACAACAACGACAACGAACGGGATAGGTTATGACAATGAGATGATGTCATTTTTGCGTTGCACATAATTTTGAGTGAGGAAAAATACTTATCTGATGTACGCATTTTCGTCGACAATCGCAGTGTGCACCCATTTCCCAATCAATTCAAGTAGTATCCTCCAAAAAGTTGACGGGTAGACTTGCGGAAACGCCGATCCCTTTTATTAATCCGCAGGATATCCGAGAAGTTGGCGTATCTCGAAATTTGCGATATCTCGTCTTTGTGTGAGAATGAGCATCTAATGAGCGTGGTTGTGTCAAACTAACTATCTTTTGATATGTTTTGATTTTGATGTTTTTGTTGTGATAAAAGTGAGGTTTTGTTGTGCTTCATACTTCTTAGTTCTTATATTTAATCCGCGAAATCCAGAGTTTATTAATCGAGAAGTGTGTTTTGTGGCATCAAATTGGTGATATCTCAGATTTAGAAAATGCGCCGTGTTCCCCTAAGATAGATATAAATGCGTGCCTCTTTGGGATCAGTGTGAGCAAGAGTACAGATGTGTAACCAAACTTGAAGTCGACTCGACACTATGAAAAAACAGATGGGTTTGGAGTTTTTTCTTAAATTTTGATGTAATATTGCCATAATTGAGCGATTCGTTGATAACGAATGGCGAAACAGGTGAGTTTTAATTGAAGTTCACTCTAAGCACGATACTCTAGGAGTTACATTGCGTATAGCATCGTGTTATATGTCCATAAATTCATGTTTGAATCTCGAATAAGGTATCTTTTTCTATCTTTCGCGCGACGGTTTTCCAGATTTTGTGATATCCATCTTGTCAAGTGTTGATCTTCATTGTATATTTCTCTGACACTTCATTCGCGGGGAAGAGTATGATTGCAGCCTCGAAAGAAATAAAGTTACGCAGTTTTGGGATGAAGCAGAGATTTACATAGCTTAAAGTTCTTTCACTTCAGTGCGGAGGAAGCAAGTGATTTTCCACTTTATTCTCCTTATTTCTCAATAGTAAATCAATTGTATCATTAGTAATTTTCATGTCAGAAATTTCAACCCATGTATTGATCGTATCTTTTTACTATCTGAGCTGATTCACTTTGATCGCTCTCGCTCCTTTCACACACTGTCGCATCAACTACAAACAGACATGCGAGTTATAGATATTTCACACCATTTTACTGTTTGTTGTGCTCAAAGAATGGATCCTCGTTGAACTTAAAAAAATTAAATAATCTTCATTCTAAATTTATTAAAATAAAAGTAAGAGTTTTGACCGATCGAATTTGCTAAAGGCACCGTAATTTGGATATTGAGAATTGCTTGATGCATTTTCAGGTGCGAATAACAAAACTTCCGTGCTCTCTTAGAGGAATTTATGGGAATCGACTCACTGCCGAGCAAAGAATTTGATAGAGGAAGACACATAGAAATATATATATTTCACACCAAGTTTATGAATTTGTAGCTCGCTTTTGAGCGATTCATTTTCGGATCCGATAGCAGGCGGATGTTGAAAGAGTCGCTCGGAAGCGAGGAACTTAATGAACGATGTACGAATACCATTTATTGCAATTTTCCGATCTTGTAGGCACCTATATTGGAAAATTGCGAAAAGTTGTATTTCAAAAGCGTCATCGAGTGATGCTCTTTAAATATCTGTTTCAAGGCTTTGAGTATCTGGCTCTATAGATCAATCTACGGAGATAGTTACTCATTAAAACTCGACTAAAATTTCGGAGACTATCCCATGATAGAAAACCATCTCCAAGATAAAAAAAACGTAAAAACGCGTAATTTAGAAAAGATGCTTGCGCCATTGTTATAAAGACGTCAATCATAGAGATTTACATATTCTAAAGGGAATTAAGAAAAAACCAACCAATTCCACGGAAAACAGCTGGCAATTTCTCCTGTTGCAAAAAGTTGAAGAAAGATTTTAAATAATAATTTTGTGAGTAAAGCTTTTACTTGGAGAGGCAGATCGCGATTATGATAAACATGAAACATGATCTGTAACTCTCAAGTGTATCGAATTTACAAATTTGATACACTTGAGGGTTGTTTTGTGCCATTTATTACTTCAGTTTTCAACGCACGTGAACTTTGAAAATCAGCGCGCTTGCGCGCGTGTCCAGTTCTAGTGTATTTTATTGTTGTCGAGGAACGAGCAGACTATTTTTTGGACAACGACAGCATCAACAACCAATTCAGTCTGCTCGTTCCTCGACAACAACAAAATACATCGGCGTTTCCGCAAGTCTACCCGTCAACTTTTTGGAGGATACTACTTGAATTGATTGGGAAATGGGTGCACACTGCGATTGTCGACGAAAATGCGTACATCAGATAAGTATTTTTCCTCACTCAAAATTATGTGCAACGCAAAAATGACATCATCTCATTGTCATAACCTATCCCGTTCGTTGTCGTTGTTGTCATATCATCCAAGTGCGATTCGTCTTGATACTTTTTCCATCAATTGCGAAACAAGGCCTTTAGAAAATTGAGAAAACGCATTTCATGGTCCGCATGATCCTTTGTGTGAAATTTTTCGTTTTCAGATCAAGCCAAGCTGATGGTCGCTGACAGAGCATCCATGCAAGCAGCTACGCTGGGACCGGTTTTCTTCGAGCCCAAGCCGCATTAAAAAATGTGGTGCCCTGTTTCGTGAACTCGGCAAAGCACGTACGACGACTTTTCAGTTGGGCTACGCTCGCGAGTGTCGGCGATACGTTCTTAAAATACAGACCGGTGGACAGTGCTCTTCAGCAGGGCCCATCGAGTCTCCGATCCTCACACGATCTTCGGTCTAATTAACACGCGATAATGTTGTATTATCAATTTTACGCGATATTTTTCTCATTCCGTACCAGTGATCTGTCAGATTTTACACTAATTGATCTGCGTATACGAATTACATACTATTTTATCATTTTTACAAAGACTGAGGATCGCGATTTGTGCTGGAATAATCTGTGTAAAATTAATGTTGATGAATTGTTTATCATTGACAAATCTCTAATATTTTATGCATGTATGATTTTCTTGCTCTTGAAAGTAAATAAACGAGCTTTACGATACACCATAACTGTGACCTCTCCAAAATCAGTTTGAAAAATCAAAAAATAACCGTTTATACCATTGGAATATCAAAAACTAGAATCATCAAAATTAGCATTAATGCAAACTTCAATTCAAAGTTCGACTAGTTTAGAATTGAAAATTTTTTTTAGCAATATATTGGCGCAATATTGGATAGTGCTCTTTGCCGCAATATTGGCGCTATATTGGAAATCGTTTCTCCAATATATTGGCAATATATTGGCCATAGCTATTGCCAATATTGCGCCAATATATTGCCCATAGAATTGATTTTTACGCGGGATACGTAGAATAATAAACTTCACCCTGGAAGCTCGAATTTGCTTTGTTCTAGAGCTGATGGGATGTCAACGAAATTCGTTCGGGCTGGCCGTCAGTGATGACTTATCGATCCGTTCGTCTGGACCGCGTGCGCACACACGGCTGTCTCTCGGCTCATACGCCATTTTGCAGAGGCAAAATCGACAGCTCAAGTCTGCGCTGTCGGAATGCTTGGCAAATACTCATACAGAAGGTGTGTACATAGTGTAACCGGGGGGTAGCAAAAAAATTGTAAACTTTATTCGTCCATTCCAAATTTTTTGTAAACCCTCGTGGCTTTTGTAACGCTCACGCAAAGTATGGCATTTGAGTGTAACGCTAGACGTGTAATAATTAGTCATCTTCTGCTGTTCAGTTTCGCGTACGCGAAGCTGGACCTCGCGCGCGCGAGAATCTATTTGGCAGCGTGCGCGAATACAGGGATCCCTTGCGTGCGCTAGCAATCCGAGACTCGCGTACGCGAACGTAATCATGACTCGCGCACGCGAGGGATCCCTGTATTAGCGTACGCGAATCAGCATGCTGCCGAATAGATTCTCGCGCGCGCGAGGTCCAAGTTCGCGTACGCGAAACTGAACAGCAGAAGATGACTAATTATTACACGTCTAGCGTTACACTCAAATGCCATACTTTGCGTGAGCGTTACAAAAGCCACGAGGGTTTACAAAAAATTTGGAATGGACGAATAAAGTTTACAATTTTTTTGCTACACCCCGGTTACACTATGTACACACCTTCTGTAACAGATTGTATACCTATCTTTGCGAACTCACACGCGAAGCTAAAGAAGTAGAAGTTGTGAAAAATTTGTTGCTACTCTGCCCAGAGGCAAGAGCACTGAACGTCACGATAGGGCTCTGACGAGGCAAATAAGAGTAACCCCGTCGCAAGAAAACGAACGAAAAGAACTCTCATTGTTATCCGAATCCACGCAGTTAGTAACTTTCTCAGCATTCATCTGATCGCTAGCACCCGCAACGCATCATTGACGCAATTACAATCTTTTTGATAGCTTTATTGAAGGGTTGGATTGCTCTCGTGATGGACTGGAAATAGCTGTTAGCACTATATTCAAGGATACGAAAATTCTGATCCGTACTCGCAACCAATCCATGGTTGTGAGTTTTACTTCTTTTGATTTTGGAGGAGTGCATTATGTGCACCTAGTTGCATTTCAGGCAAGGATAGTGTGTTTATCGAGCAAAACGCGCTTCGCGATACGTCCCTTAGTGCCCGAGATGTGCTTGCAAATGGAGTGCAGATACATTCATTTCATCACCTGAACTCTTGAATCGTGTTTGTATACGACATCTTCAGGTTAGAGTAATGGAGAACTTTGGCTGAAATGAGCTTGATATTTAGTGATTTTGACTAACAAGCCAGGAGACTCGAGAACACCACAATATTTTGCTTTCATCTTCGGACTACCCCGACCAATTTTCCAAAAAGTACCTGAAAAGCGTTTCAAAAAACCATGGGTTAACCAGCATGAAACCTCTTTAGATCTTCCTGATTCCCACTCTAGAAACGGAGATATGCGAGAATCACGCACTCGTTTGTATAATTTTGGACTCATACACTACCGGTCAAAACAAAAGTTCAAAATCATCCTATAAATAATTTTTTAACCTTCTCAGCTCGATACCTCAGAACTAGTTGGTTGGAATGGACTTCAACTCAGCTCAGTCTGAAGCTCTGCTTACACACTTTCAAATGTGTTAATGACCTTCTTTCTCCATCTCTGCAGCTTTGAGCCGTACAGATTAGAAAAAGGCCACTTTTTACGATTTAACGTGAAGGTTCGACCCCCTGCATATTCTGCGGAAATCCATTGATTGGGATGAGAGTCATAGCATCTTAAAACACTATTTGAGAGCTTTCAAATCCATTTGTGAGAATTGGTCTAGGACATCCCTGTTCTGAGTAGTGAATGTTTTGGTGGAAGAAGATTCGTCGTGACCACGAGGCCCTTGAGTCAGGAATCGTGTGGAAATGAGACTTATGGTGATGTAACCTTGCCATCTCTGAACTTGTCAGCCAAAATCAGCGAAAGAAACCAGTGATAGTCCTTATACCTCTCTCAGTACGAGCTTTGTCATGATTTTCTAATGATGAGTCGATTTTCCGAGACGAATCTTCGTTCACAAAAACAGCCACTACTAGGACCAGGAATAAGCTAGAAAAACTTTTAAAAACGGATTCAAAAGCTCTCAAATAGTGTTTTAAGATGCTATGACTCTCATCCCAATCAATGGATTTCCGTAGAATATGCAGGGGGTCGAACCTTCACGTTAAATCGTAAAAAGTGGCCTTTTTCTAATCTGTACGGCTCAAAGCTGCAGAGATGGAGAAAGAAGGTCATTAACACATTTGAAAGTGTGTAAGCAGAGCTTCAGACTGAGCTGAGTTGAAGTCCATTTCGATTAACTAGCTACGAAGTATCGAGTTCAGGAGGTTAAAAATAGTATATCTCCGTACTGAGCGCGTTATATAGCCCATTTTGGGCACTATAGGACAGTTTGTCTGTCGAGCAGAGCGAGACAGACATGTCCTCCAGGGCCCAAAATGGGCTTGCAAGCGAAGTGCGGATATATTTTCTCATTACGAGAACCCTAAAATCCTATTTAAACGCGGCATTTCTAGGTTAGAGTAATGAAAATTATATTAAAGGTGATCTCAAACGTTTGGGCGGTAGTGTATTTTGATTTTTGCTTGTACCTCTATTTGGTTTGTTTGATGACAACCTACTCACGGGTAAATTTTCAGCTAGTCTTCTTACTTCTGAAACTTTTATAAAATTTCAGCAAGCCGATGTTATACGTTTTAAGAACACGTATTTCCATCTCGACTTCAAAAAATTATTGTCCTCGCTTTGAACTTCCGTTCAGGCCGATCAAATGTGACGTTGGGGGATCGGTTTGAGGATCAAGATACGCCAATTACTCTTTGAAATGATCAATGGCTTCGAAAACGTCGCAACGCTGCCGCAGACAATTGCATCGCAATCACAAATCAAATAGGCGCGACTCACTCGATAAGGAGACACTTCGAGTCAAACAATGGGAGGAAATGCTGAGCGCTGAGCGCCAACGAGATTTTGCGCTTTCGAATCCGTATACGAGGGGCGACAGCAGTGGCGTCGAACCCGTTCGCGCGTCATCGCCAATTCCATAAGAATCGTCCCAAGAATGCAGGGAACGTGGCGTTAGTGCAGCACATGGAGAAGTTTAAGTGAATCTGAACCCACTTTCCCGTGTTGGACGGCGCGGTGGCGGCGGACGGATCGCTACGCGCTTGGCGTTGCCATGATCAGCGTGCGCACTGCATCAGTATAAAATGCGGCGATCGACAGCCGATCAGCCTGCGAGGGATTCTTCGATCACTCATGTCCGAGGCTGTCTCTATCTCGATCCCCCTGTGCCTCTTTCGACCCGCGTCGTCCCCGTCCCCTTCCCCGCGGTTTCTCTCTCTCCCTCTATCCCTCACAAGCCCATGCAGCGGACAGTCTGGAAAAAAAAACTCGACTGTCGAGTGGCTCTCGTACGTGAGTTACGTGACGCCAGATCGATAGCCCATTTATCGCTCGGATCAACGTCGCTAAAGTTCGATCTCGTCCCAACCGGATGTGGATCTGTGCACGGCAACGTCGCACTCGACCGACATTGTTGTTATTATTACCGCTCGCGACTTATACTCTTTCCCGCTACGGCTTAATACTTGCATTTTTCTCTCCTCTTTTTTGAGGGTATGAACTGCGTTCGATGCGTTACACTATTGGGTCGATTGCTTGAGAATGGTATCCGATAGAATGATAAAAATGCGTTTCTATAATGAACCTCGACGTGGCTAGCGAACGATCAGAGACCTCCGATATAGAGCACCCTCTTTGCAATGACAATTCCCGATGAAGCTGGATTCACGTAATTACATCATGTTACAATAATTGTGTAAATATGATATTTGCAGATCTCAAATGCCTTAACCGTCAAGGGATGAAATGTTAGAGACGTTGCAACGTTCAACCTAACCCCATTCGATTTTCTTTAGATCTAACGGGGCGAACTCCTGATCGGAAATTAGAATCATCCGTCACTATAGTCAACTTGTTGCGACAAGATCTGAAAATATAGTGTAGAGACGCACTCACCTCTCCATAGAATCGCCCGGTGGATGCAAGGAGTCATCAGTTGTGATCGGACATGGGACCATCTCTCAGTATGGAACTTGTAGAAACGCTTCTTGGTCTAGACGAAATTTAATCTCTCGGAGATTGAATGGAGGCGAGAAGATATAGTGGCTCGAAGCTTGTAAGCTACTTCGTGTTCATCAAGGAAATAGCCCTTCTTATTTTTCTCAGGAATTCAACAAAGCCAAATCTCGAACTATAAGCAAGGATGCTTGAACCAATTGTGCCTTATTTGATGATTAGGTTCACATTGAAAAATCAATTTTGGGCGAATGCAGTAAGCGAATAGGCTTGTCGCGCTCCTACCTATATCCATTTGGATCCCTAAATGCAGGCGTGGGCTAGATTCTCAGCCCATTCTAGAACCAGTCTTAGTCCATCACTCCGGCTATAAAGAAAATTGCTTGGTTTACTCAGGCCAACAAAAAGAACCCTTTTTCAGAAATAAAAACTCCATATTCCAAGGTGAAATTGTGCGCTTAATCCGAAAATGACGCGGTTCTTTCCCCAAAAATCCACAAATTTTGGAAAAATTGAAAAAAATTTAAGAAAAATTCAATGTCAAGACTCACATTTACAACCTCAAGAGAAAATAAGGAATTCCACTTCAAAATATCAACTTCTCAGAGGTACGATATAGAAGCGCTACGATCGTGATACGACCGTAGAGCTACGATTGTATGGCGTGGCCAGCACTCACTGCTACGCTTATTCTCATGCCAGCTAGGGCGCTCGTGATCGAGAACACAGGGTGGCACACACGATCAAAGAACTCCGCAAATGACTCCGGGTTGCATTCACGATCGAGAATTTGGGCTGGCACTTGTGATCAAGTGAATCTTCTTCAAATTGTCACTCGAAACTGTAAAGCCTCATTTTAGTTATGTTGATTGGTACAGAAGTCGAAACAAAACTTCTTCTTCTACGAGAAATTTGGAGAGACTCGATATCATTGGATTATCACGGAAGTAATGATATTGCACGAGACAAACATTTTGGGATTCGTAGTGTAGATTATTGTATGAATAATTGATACCTATACTCTTGCCAAAGAGCTCTTTGGAGTGGGCTATTTGGGGTTTCTCAACAATGTCCCTCATCTTGGTGGGAAACATGATCAATGATAATAACAATGACCAAAATCCAGGTCTCCCCGAAGAAGCCGATGGACATGTACGACTTTTTTGCACAGTTGAAGCGAGGATTGATGGTCGAGTGGTTGAATCGTTTGCTTTAGAAGCAAGGATCCAAACCTTTACTCAAAAACTGTACATCTTCAGCGGTTTCTGCAAAGGGGTTCTGGTTTTGGGCATTGTTATTATAATTGATCATGTTTCTCACTAAAGATGAGGGACATTGTTGAGAAACCCCAAATAGCTCACTCCAAAGAGCTCTTTGACAAGAGTATAGGTATCGATTATGATACAATAATCCACGCTATTCCAAAACATTTCTCTATTGCGATACCATTACACCCATGATAATCCGATGATATTGAGTCTCTTCACGTTCATGGCGGAAGAAGGAGTATTGCTTTGAGTTCTGTGCCAATCAAGGCAATTCATAAGAATCGAAAACTAGAGGTTCTGTAAACCCTGATGTGAGAACCTCCAAGTTGTACGCAAGAATGCCTTCAGTCAGAGTGATTCAAACACACCTCTAAGCTTGGAGGGAAAATTACCGGTAGTTGAAGGTTCTTCTTTCTTTAAGAAATTAGAGTTTTCTGGACCGTAACCTCCGCAAATAGCGAGGATCGCCTATATATCGGATAACCCTGCAGAAAGGAATTCCTAATTATAATCATTATTAATGACTCAGAATCGTGCCATGAGGAACTTCTCAGAGCCTATGGGCTCATTCCTTATACTTGTATGAGATTTATCCCTACTATGGATAAGATTATGTAATATCTGCATTAGGCTGGGATCGATCGCGACATGTAAATTTTTCCAATGTTTCATGGTCAATGATCAGTTGATCGTGACTTCCTAGTGATGAAAAGAGGTACGTATCTTCTGAAGGCATACAATAGCCTGAGATGTATGCGGCTCTGGCAAGGAGGTACTGATCAACAAAAGTCTGATGAGCACACGATGATTGTAGAGCTTACGGAATATCCGATTCTAGTAATTGCTCAACGTTGGGAGATATTGAGAGAAATACTGGCCTACAAGCCCCGTGGCTCTGATGTGCATATTGCACTTATCAGAGCCGAGCTACTTCAAATACATCGGCTTGTTCGCTCGCTATGAGGCAGCCACAATATTGCCACCGGGAGCGCACAACGATCATCGTCGTCCTCACGAATCGGCGACTGCAGCACACGGGCTCAGCGGAGCATCCATCTGGAAACAATTGCTGCCGCGGGGCATCATTTACATCATAAGCAATAATGATGATCGAATTTTGAGAAGAGCGAAGCCGATCCGAGCCAGCGACGATGGAGGCTGCGGAGGGAGGGGCCGTCGAGTGGTTCGATGGGGCTGGGGGCTGGCCCGCAATTCGCCAAGTAGCCACTGTGCAGAACCACTCGCGTCCAAATGCGAACGGTGTGCATGCGAGCCTTGCTTGCTGCACATGAGTGAGTGAACGTACGTGCCAAGTGCGACCGAGTGTGTACTATGCCGATCGCTGGCTACCACGCGTCGCCCGGCGCGGCGCTCCTCATCGCTCCGATCGTGATGGTGCTACGGGCAAATTTCTTTTCCACTACTGATGCTGCATCTGCACGGGTAGCTAGCCTCCTCGGTTGTGCCGATAGACAGCCCCAGGCGATATCCCGGCGTTTATTCCAGCTTGTACTTCTCTTTTCACTAAAGCCCATCTGTGTATCCGTAATTGAGCGAGTGCGTGTGAGTTGGCTGGCTGAGACAAATAGGGTCAGTTGAGAGTGTTTTTGGAAATTTCACGGGGGTATTCATCCCGAGAGCGCAAATTGTCATCACCCCCATTACTGACGCAGTTTTGGGCAAATACTTTGGAATTTCTATGAAACAGATGCTTGCGCGTGAAAGTCAGGTGCTGTTCAAATGATTTGGTAATAACCTGAAGCTGTTGGATTCGAAATTCTGACAGTATATCTACAGTACATCAAGCAAACTTCAGAGAACTAGCTCGAGTTTGTCGTCTTAAAAACGAGTTGATTGATCTAGTGAACTTGATTTTTTTATCATCCAAATATTCTCCCTATACTCTAAGAAATCTATGGAAAGAGTGAAACGAGTTGTTTGCAGTTCAAATCACAGCTTTTAGCTAACACCAAAAATCAACCAACTATTTGATGATTCACGGCAGCGACCACTGATTCTTACCTAATTCAATCACTGATTGGAATTTTTGACTCAGCAAAAATGGAGATGAATACGGGACTCATGATATTGATACATGGTGGTCTTTGAGTGACATTGGGTCACAAAACAAATTTTATCACAGTTCTTGGTGAACGAATTCACGAGGTCAGCGACGCGACAGCCTCTTCGGTCAAACATCCAGGTTCAGCAATACAAGCCATTCTGGGGACGTCTACCACTTTTTAGTTCAATAACATTCTAAGAGAATAGGAATGCTCTGTATATGTTGGACAGTAAAAAAATGGCAACAGGTACCAAATCTATTTTCAAAAATATTAGCAACAATTTTCATACTTTTCCTTGTGATATTCTATTATTAGATCATGTAAAATGATCCTACGAGTGTTTTTGAGCCTCCGCTAATCCGGATAGACACTCAAAATATGCATGATTCTGTAGGCCTCCGTGCCACTACCGAATGGTACGTCGATGAAAAGATGTTCTTCGTAGTTTCAACGGCAGTCTTCATACCCCTCTCTTGTAGCGTTGATAACTGGATCATAATATAGGTCACGGTGCTTCAATGATTTCCAGGTTCCGCAAGTCTTTCTCCACGTCCTTAGTATCAATTTCCTCTAAAAGTGCTTCAGGATGCACGGTCTCAAGTTTGATGGCCTCTTCTAAGCATGCATGTGCTACCCATCGCAGCCAAGGCAACGGGTCAATATGATTGGAGTTCAAGCATCATATCGGCCAGTTTGACGTTGTTGAATGTCAAAAGCAGCCCAAGCTCACAGGATTAGTAACGCATTGCCGTTCTTTTACAGACACTCAAAATGAATCCCACCCCCGGGGTAGTTTTGATGCCATGTGCATGGTAGAGGGTAGGTGAATTGAGAGAATCCCGTGCGGATCAAGTGAATCGGGCAATAATTCGCGCGGATACCATTTGTGCTCAAGATTATCTGTTTCGCCTCAGAGTGTAGTGGTAGTCGTATCGGGATTAGTGACCACCCGTCTGGACCTGCCGGGTTCAACAAGTAATACGGGTGCTCTCCCATTGGGATACGACCATCGCCGAGAGTTGCCTAACTTTGATTTTGACTGAAAAGGCACTCGGCGCCGCCACCACTGTTGATTCCTACTTGTCGAGGAAAAAGTGCAATGTTAGTAGTAGTCTTTTCTCACCGAAAAATTGCGCTCGCAGACAACCACCATTCAATCTTAAGAGCACTCTATCCATACCCTTAATGAATGAGTAGGGGGATTTTTTACGCAAGTTAGGCTTGGCGATCCCAAACGAGTGGTGACCAATCCGGATAAGACCACCACCAAAAGTCGCTTAACACATTCGCTGCGACGCTGAAAATCGCAGTTCCTTCCCTGCGTGCAACGTGTCCCGCCGGTGGGACCCATGCATTTAATGGGATTTTGACCACTGCCACGCACAAAAAAGAACGAGCGGGTCTCACCGGCGGGACAAGGCTCTGAGCGCCACCACCAATGTTTTTTCCTATTCATTCACGGAAGAACATGGAGAAACTTGTTTTTTGCCATCTCAAAAGACAACTGCTGTCTCAGGACAAAAAGCTTTTATTTGATAGTAGTAGATTTTTCGCCGAACTTTTGCTTGAAAATTTTTTCCTGACGCCAATGAAGCTCTTGCATACATGAAATTTGTACAGCCCTCTTCGTTTTTCCGAGACCTTCTGACTGTCTAGGTCAGAATTTTTATCAATAACCTCTCAAAAAATCACTACAACCCCATATTTTGAGCCTTCTGACTGTGTGTGTGCGTGCGTGCGTGCGTGCGTGTGTGTGTGTGTGTGTGTGTGTGTGGGTGTAAGTGTGTGACGTTTTCTATGGCTCAGCAAAACACCTTACTGGTTTCATCGATCCTCCTGAAATTTTGCGGACATATTTGGTGGCATCTGCAGATAGGTACGCTACATTTTGAGTAGGTGTTCTCCGATAAGTATTTTTGGACTTGTGAATTAATTTTGACCATTTGTCATTTTTCCATATCTCAAAAACTGTTTGTACTTTTTTCTTCTACCTCAAAAATATGAGATCCTCGATTAAGGGGTCTTCCGAGGTGCTGAATCGATGCTGGTCAATACGGAATTTTGATTCTGTCATATTTTATTCTAGATTCTCCATACCCCTCTCTACATTGGTCTCGAAGACCATGATATGTAATGACATTCAAACAAGAATCCCTATCAGCCAATCGATTGAGCATCTCAAAAAACATCTCAATGGTCTCCGAGATTACTTTTCGAGGCCAAAAGGAGAACAACAAGTCATTTTTTAGACATGCTCCTATTTGTCAAAGCCGGAAAATAGACAGAAAATGAATCACAACTCGAAAAATACTCATCCAGGGATGCTGAAAAGTCAATGGCATCATAACCAGATTTTTCAAAATACATACTCGAAAATTTCAAATGGATCGGTTGAAACGTTGGAGTGATTTCGTATTCCGTAGTAGCAATGATATGGCATTTTCCCCTTAATATAAGTACTAGCTTCTTTCACCATCAGAATGACATTGTATCAAAATTTCGTATCAACTTTTTGATTCAGCACTTCAGAAAGGAAGTATCAAAATCGAGTCCTCAAGTTTTTTCTGAAGCCAATAGCATGATTACAAATCAATTTTAAGACGTGGATTTTCCGTAAAGACCGGTTTGACAGAAAATATATCACTGCTTGAAAATTACTCACCCAGGGATACTTAAAATCCCCCGACCTTACCGTTAGGCTCTTCAGAACACATCCTTGGAGTTTCAAAGAGATTGGTTGAAACGTTTGAGAGATTCCGTGTTCCGTAGCAGCAATGATATGGTAGTTTCTTCATATCCCTTGATAGGCATACTAATTTCTTTTGCCATCGAAACAACATTCTAATAAAATTCTTCGACAACCAGTCAGTTTAAAACCCCGAATCAACTCCAAAACGTATTCTTGAGAGCTCATTTTTCTTTTAGAAAGCATTCTGCTAATCTCTCTCAGCAGCATATTCAACCCAATGATGCCGCCTGGGCACCACCATTTACCAGTCTCATGGGTCCCGTATTCACTCCCATATTTGCTGTGATAAAATTTTCAATCAATGGTTGAATCCGGCACGCAACTAATGGTTAAAATTGAAAGGAAACCAGTAGTTGTATTTTCAATTACCTGGCTGACTTTTCAACCATCCGGTGGTTGATGACTACGTGTATATACGTTTATAGTGAACTACTACACGATTTACTCGATAGTCAACTCTCTAAATGAATTCGAGTGACAATTTTGCTTGTTCAGAAAGGGGAATCCACCCGCTTCGAGTAAAAACTCCATCCGATGCAAGTCAAAATTTCGCAGCTTAGCTTCAAGTGACAAGATTATCACTCGCTTCGAGCGATAATTCCACTCGAATCTGAGCTGCGACCGTTTTAACTCGAATTCTTTCAGAGAGAAGTTTCACCCCCAAAGGAAAAGTTTGAAGTGACAAGGATAGGATAATATGAGATATTCTTCAATTGCTAACGCGAAATAGTATACAAGGATATTGTTGACCCGGAGGTTGTGTCACATACGGATCACAGATTTGGCCGGAACTCTGGAAATCTTCTTGTTTGATACCCGTATAGCATAATCCTCAATCATAGACGTTAATGCTCAAGCTTTCTCCGGGAACGTTCAGGGGAAAAGCTCGAGCGTTGAGTTCTATGTTTTTGAACTTTTGGCAGTAGAAGAAGACCATTCCCAGAGTTGTAGCGAAATCTCTAATCCAGGCGTGGGATACTCTGCTCGTTACTTTCTGGAGATGACAGACAACGCGCTACGACCTGATTCTCACGCCAAGAGAACACCCCCGCATCACGACACGCATACAATCGATTCCGGTGAACCCAACCATCAATGAATTCGATTAATTTTAATAATCCATGACTGGTACTGTGGAAATGAATCAAATTCATCGGTGGATGGATTCACCATCCATGGTAAATATCGAATGAAGTTAATAGTCTTCTGGTGGCTATAGTAGGACATGTTACCAAATTTCATTCAGAGACATGTATGATCCTACTGACGGCATCAACGGGTACTAGAAGATGTATAGGATATCTCAACCAAGATTCTCTTTATAGAGGTTGGAATTTGGATTGATCATGAGAAAGTTCAAAATTTGATTTATGCAGATGATGAGCGTAGAGAGTCTCTGCCCTCGGAAGATCTACATCAAGTATACGTCACAACGCTGTCGATTCCATTCGGGCGGTATCATTTTCTCCCCCTGATACTGTGCAGATCTGCTTCAAGTCAAAACAACAAAGTTTGTGTGGGCTTTTGACGAAGGAGGAGGAAGAAAAAGAAAAGAGAGAGAGAGAAAGAAAAGGAGATTGTTAGATCCCTTTCGATAGTGCATACGAAGAGAGCAATCAGTATGCGAGCCACGCAGA
This sequence comes from Eretmocerus hayati, assembly GCA_029851415.1. Taxonomy (NCBI): domain Eukaryota; kingdom Metazoa; phylum Arthropoda; class Insecta; order Hymenoptera; family Aphelinidae; genus Eretmocerus; species Eretmocerus hayati. Next base: position 113,813,980 of record CM056743.1, read on the forward strand.
GCAGTCCGTCGTGGCACGTATCCTCTCCGTCACCCGTCATTGCCTCCGTCCCTGCTCTTGGCTTTAGGTTGGACTAAAACACAGACCGTTTCGGAAAGACTGCTCCTCCTTAATGACGAGCCGTTATTGATTGTCTGCTACTCTCGACCAAGATCGGAATGTACTTTGTTCTTTACTTTTGTGTTACTGAAGAATTTTGCTGGTGGTGGCATCGCTCAGGGCTCTCATTTATTCCGCAGACTGCCACTCGCAGCTAATACTTCGAGCCAAGTGTACATTGTTACCCTCATTCGGAAATACCTTGGACCCCGGATCAGAAAGAATAATATGCATTGCCAATAAGAACTTTCGGAACGCGAGTAATCGAATCGCGAAAGATGGTACATTTCTTAGCCTCGTCGATTGACCGCACGAGCAATACGACTCGAATAAATTTCAAAGATGATCTTGGGAATCGGGAAGGAAACGTTAATTAAAATATACTGCACAATACCAAAGACAACTAGAAATTCCTACCCTAATATACATTTGAGACGATAGCATTTCACATAAAAAGAAACGAGACACGTGAGCCATGTCTGATCGAATTGTACAATATTTGTACATCATATATCACTTGAATATATACGATTTTTGGATTTTATGAATGATTCCTAGTGGTAAATATTTTATAAATACTCTTACCAGTGTAACGAGGGGCACTAACTCCAAAATTATGTGAATATGTCAGTAGAACCAATAAGTGTATATCAATAAAGTGTATTGGAAGATTGAGTTAATTGATATTAAATGTATAGAAAGATATGAGATTCGATCGAGATGGATAATGTGTTGAGGAGAATATCGAAAATTTCAGAGATTATAGTCCGCAGACTCAACTTGTGGAAGTGTTTGCCGCGTGAAGCACGGCGAGGGTGATGAACGGAGAGTGCAAACGAGGTTACAATGACCCTACAGATGTTAGCAGTCGGTGAATTTCGAATAATTGGATGCAAAGAGCCTAGTGGCAACATACAATATCCACCCGTAAAAGGTTGAGCTATCCTTCGAGCACTATACAGCTCACACCTGAGCCAAATAATTACTTCCGAGTCTTATCGAGAATCTTGCCAGTGGTCACTATGGCTATAGATTTTCCCATTGAACGTTTTCCCTAGAGAGGCAGATATCAATCATTGTTAATATCACTGATTAATCATCGGTAACCCATGTTCATTGCAAAACTGAAGAGAACAGTAATATTTAGAGAGATGCGTAGAAAAAAATTGCCTCGTAGAATGGGGAAAAAGTAGGAGTCAAATAGTGCGACGAGTGCGAGTGCGGGTATGTTCGGTCGTTTGCTGGTACCGTAATGAGGCAGATCGATGGCTCAATGCATTAGCATAACAATGAGGAAGAGAGTAGCACGATACGGTTATAGCGGGATGGGGGCGCACGACGGGTGCCACCATCGCACAAACGCTCATATCGCTCGCAACAATAACGCCAATTGATAGACGGTAAAGAGAATTTTGGCAAGGAAACGGGAAAAAGCCAAGTGGGGTGGTTCCCATGGCGCGCGTGCCACGCTGTGATGCCGCAGGCCTGAGCACACGGTGGCACGACGGAGAGATGCATCAAAAAGAAGAGAGAAAAATCCAGAAGGGAGCACAAAAATATTGGGCAGATATGTGTATTTACGAGCGCGCAGAAGAACGAGCTTATTAGCCAGAAATGTGATCTATTTGGCCGACCATGGGGCGCAAAGAAGCGGTGATATTGTGCCACTATGTTGCGAACTGAAGGGCGTTATTGCTCAACAGGGACCTCGCGTCGCGCATCACGCCGCACCGCCGGCCGGCCGACCAACCCATAAGAATTTGGTGATCTTGGGAGCGCTGGAGCCCGAGACCCGTCGCTCGTCAGCCACTCCTCAGATCGCACCCCAATGACGGTGTCGTACATGTATGGATGACACGCCAAAGCATAAACGCCGGCCAGTCGCTGCTGATACATTGACCTTCGTCACCCGCAAACCAACGATTCCGATGCCTCTTATAACGTGTGATTATTTTTGCCTCGACGCCCGCGCTCATCGTTCTACGCCAGCCTCATGATTCAATAGCTTCTGGCGATACTTGTAACAAGATTGTTTCAATGTCACTGAATCTTAGGATGATCTGCCGGCTTAATTGGAAATGATAAGTCTCTTGGTGATATTTCGATAGGGTCGTATATTTGTGAACGATTCCACGTTTATTCTGATAAAATTACCCAAAGCTTGAGGTGTTCTTTAGCGATACACCATTACTCGATGAATGGATTAGCAAATTCTCTCGTTTATTGACGATGGACGCACAGGGAGAATGAGATTTTCCATCCTCTGAGCCATTCAATCGCATTGCAAGAGCTTTTCGAGTCGCAAGTATTTCGATGAATCATATTACAAATGAAGACTGTTAGGAATTGGAAAATGACTTGATGAAGAGACGTGACGTCTCTTCATTAACACGTTCACTGCGAAGGCGAAATCGCGATTCCGGTCTAGATTGCAAGGGAGTACAACTGTGCGTTTCAGGACTTTTGGAAGCTGAACCTTTTGGAAAATCATTAGTTTGGCATCTATTTACAGTATTTCCATGAAATTGAAAGGGCCCCACCGGTGGGGCCCAAAAATTTTTTTATAACGCTGAGAATATCCATCGGGGTGATAAGACGTATCAACCAGATCGTCAAAGTCGATGTTATCAGCCTCTAAAAAGGCTTGCGCCCCAATATCTCTTCCAGGCATATAATAATCGTGACCATGGTTTTGCCGCGCTTGCAATGCACATGCATTGCCAAGCCTGATCTTCGGCTGCGGTTAATTGATGTACTTCAGATGTTTGCAGCATTTGAAGCCAGATACTCAAGTAGAGCAATCTCTTCTCTAGTTTGAATTCCGAGAGTTACAGTGCATGATGGTACGGAGAAGATGGAGCAAGGGCTGTATCTGGAAGAACCCAACGATTTCCGATTTCCCCGAAACTTTTCTCTTGCGTAGATTGAAGATTGTCCGAGTATAGGATTTGACATTCTCCAACGCATTTCGACTCAGTATGTAGGTCTTGAAATGAGCTCTCAAACGGGCCAAGACACGTTGAAATCCGCCGACCTCATTGGGAGTGACCTGCTACTCATCGATTGATCTCACTTTATTCATGAATAACTATGTAAAAAATGTAGATCGAGCAAAACTCATCGAAATCAAGTCCGATACCGAAACTGCTGTGTACACATATTCCTTACAACATAAACAACGAGAAATAATCACGACATAAGCCATTAGATATGTCTCCGCTGTGTAGTGGGAGCTGCAACTCAATAAAAAGTGGGCCCCACGGGTGGGGCCCATCGCACACAGGGAAAGACGCATGGGCCCCACCCGTGGGGCCCATCGCAGTGAACGTGTTAAGAGAGGTGACCTGCAGATGTGAGTATCGAAACTTTTCATGGACCGAAGTTTATGAAATTCTGACATCATTCGATGATTTTATATCCCATTTTCATGGCTTTGGATCACGAATCTCACCGTAGTACACATGGGATGAACCGTCACTTTCACTCAGACTCCGTTATTGATCTCAATAGGATGTGATTATCCGACTGAATACTATTTGCTTCCTATATCAAGTTGGTATCTAATGTGCTGACTATCAGTGATGTGTCGCTCTCGTTTTTTGATTGTCTAAATCACCGAATAGTGGTCGATTTCTCGGAGTTCGTGCAGAGCTACCGCCGTTGAAGGTTTTACTGTATTCTGGAAGGGCTCGTTCATTCCTATCTTGTGCATTTGTACTGCAATAAATACTCCGGCACAAATAAAAGAGAACTAGAAGACGATGAAATTTCAATGAAATTCGAGATGGAAGTCCTTGAAGATAACTTTCCTATATAGACCGGGGAATAGTATAATCACTTCGTGATCAACTCATGATTCTATGTTGTTGACTCATGAACTCAGACTGTTATCTGACGTTGAGTAGTTTTGTCCCTTGAACAGCATGAAAAGGTTCATTTTTTGACAAAATTGACAATTTTCACGAATCTCTTCTTATCGAAAATTTTGAATCATCATACCGTAAAGTCCGAGAGAAAAGTTTCATGAATGCCCGGAGTGGGCAGTATCACTTTCAAAAACGACTTTGATTGTCAGAGGGCGATCAAAAAAATGGTACTACCATCAGAAAGTATCTGATATATTGTATTCTTGGCGACACGACCCTGTACCATTGGTCCAAATAATAAATGTACGGTCCTGAGGCACCAATGATTCAAAAGTAATTCAATACGATTATGAATCAATGAGATTTTTAAAAATGATCGTCAATTTTGTGGAGGATCCCACGCATTGTTTTTATATGAAAAACCTGTTTTGTCTCTTTTTGGCGGTAGTTCCAAACGCTGTTCTTCTCGGCGCGTTGTTTGGCTCTCTACGGGCTAATTCGGACATAAACGAAAAACATTCCACTCTTGAATTCACAATGAAACTTTCCACATACCACGAAAAAGTAGCCAGTTAGCGAATTGGGTGAACACGTTCAGGATCTTATCCGTTCCACAGCCCGCACACCCTGATGTGAACAACCCCTCTCTCTCGCGGTGCAATGCAATTGCAAAGCAACCTTCACATTGTTTTGAATCTACCACCTGACAGACGACTCGGCCTCCAGTAAAGTCAACTCTGAAAGTGGAACCTGAGACAGTAGCAACATTTCTGATAGTTCAAATTGAAAGTAGAATTCTTTTCATCGACAAAAGTCGTGCATTCCACTCAGTTGTTATACGAAGAATCAGTCCTTAGAGTTTTCTCATGCTCAATCACAGTATTCAGAGCTCTCAAATAAAGTGTTTGAACTCAGATGAGCTTTGTCCAATCATGTAGATCACCATATACATTTCATTACTACTAGGGACTGAGAGACGCGATTTACCTCTCGGTTCGCGCGGCGCGGCGTTAATAACGTGAGTTTTCGTTCCCTCGTGGTAAAAAATATACTACGCAACTGGGGGGCAACAAAGACGTCTACCTCTCTGATTCTCATGGCTCTCGGCTGCTCCTCAAGTGATAGTATCCGTGTGGAAGGAACTCGCCCTCTTTTACTCCCTGATTCCAGACGAAATCTTTCATGATTTTGGACACGTGAAATACCCATGGAGGGTATATGTGAAAAGAATAAGAAAGGTATGATACCATTTCACATCACACCAGCTCATCGACAAACTACTGGTGATGGTTTTGCCTTTTTCTGAGGAAGCTATGAATGACAAATACCTTATCACGTGATACGAAAGAGTGTGCTCATACCGGAACAGTAATCATCATGATTCGTTAAGAAAATGTCGAGATGAGTGCACAAAAAGGTGGTGTATTATTAGAAGGTGATTCGAAAAAGACCTGAAAGAAAAAAAGGAGAATAGAAGGAATGAAGCAGTGGGGAGAGACAGAGACAGGCAAGAGCTTACGGCGTTCTTTGCCCCTCGTACGTGCTCTGCGTATCAAACTTCCAAGTGTAGCTGGCACTTCTGGTTAGAAGAAATGCACAGAAAACTATTGATTTGCTTGGCTATGCTTAGTCTGCGCTCGTCCACTCATTTACGATCAATTGTTGATACCTTGAGAATGAATTAGTTACATCTACAATCAACTTCAAAAGTAAATATGTGAATTTCTGCATATATGATCCAGGCTGAATACTGTAGTCGAGACCACTCATCGGTGTAAATTTATCTGCTTAGAAAAATTAATTGGGCGGATTCTGCAAAGTGAGGCTCTCGTGCCCTAGCTGCGCTGTCATCTTTTTGCACCCCACTCCTCAGAAACAACCACACCGATTGTTATGAGATTGAGTACGTATGTTCAGGATGACTAGAAGAGTGCACAGATTTAACTTGGTGCAACCAAACTACTCTCCTCTTCCAACACGCCACGAAAGCTTCTAGTGATGATACCCAAAGACTCACGAGGGAAAGACCAGGTGCTCGACCAGGTGTCCGGATCACCAATCTTGTCCAAATTATTTTCAAAGTTTAGTATTACATAGAATATGAAGAATCTCGAGTAACTCCGTCAAATGAGCCTTCTTTTTAAAGACACAGCCAAAAACCTCAACATTGGTAGTATATCTATATATATATATATATATATCACTTTTCAACATGGGCCTATAGGAGCAATGATAATCTCAGTGCCTGTATGTTGGGACAGGAGACTCATTTGACGGAGTTACTCTGGATTTTCCATATTTTGGGCAATACAAAGTTGTGAACAAATTCGGACAAGATTGGTGATGCGGACACCTGGTCCTCCCCTTGTCAGTACGTAGTACCATTTTTGTGAGGATGCTCGAGTCATTTTGAGATGGAATTTGGGGGTTGACGAAAAGGACTGACCAATGAATCGGTAGAAATTGTGAAACACATCATTCATGATCCAAATTTGATGGTTGTGAACTTTAATGACATCATGTTTTGTCGCGTATGGACTTTGACATTTGATAAATTGACAGGCCCGGACTAGCATGGCAACTCACGATCACCCCAGTAAATATTATCATTCAAGAGATCAGGAGTAAAATGAATTTGTGCACTATTCTTCTCGATGCTCAGCCATATTTCATGAGTAGGTATCGTTCCTAAGAAATAAGTATAGTCAGGGCAATAGTTATAATAAGGGATGATGAATCAGGACTGTGACATATAAGCAGTGAGATTAGTTCATGTCACTTTTTCTCGAGTAGGAACTCTCGCAAGACTGCTATTGAAAACAACATTCAGTCCTAAAAAGCTCCTTTAAGTGAGCCAAATCCTGGCAATGATGATAGCAATGATGATAGCTCCATAACGAATTTCAAAGACTGGGGAATATTGCATCCCGGCTTTGAATAAACTGTTTCGGAGGAATCTATCGTGTTCAATGTAACCAACTCCCGAGTGAAGTGGACGAGACCTTCCATCGCATTGCAAATAGCACACGATGCACCCAAGTTTTGTTCAAAAGATGCGAGTCTTCGCCTTCTAGTGCTAATGCCATTCCTAGAGAAAATTAGGTTTTTTAGCGTATATTGCACGGGATTGCTGTTCACGCCAACGTTCAAAAATTTGAAAAATACTTACCAATACTGTTACGTATAGCGACATTTCGTCGAACACCAAGGAACTTCATTTAATACCAGAACTCTCCTACGGAAACCGAAAAAAACGTCAATTTTGTTCATGTCTCACGGGCATTTCCCAAAAATTTTCAATTTTGCAAAGCTCTGTGGAGAATCAGCATAACTTGGAATGTGAACAAAATTCTCTAGACCAATACTCCAAGAACAAGTCGTGAGCATCATCAACTGTCCAACATAAGTCGTCATGGTGTTATCACCTTACTCCTCAAATTTTCAAGGGATCATGAAAAAAATAAGTGTGACTGGTGAACCATTCTGATCTTATCTTACATCTGATGTTACATCAAGAGTATCCAAACTATCCACCAATGGATTTCAACGCCCAAGTTATTTTCCTGGTCTCTCAAACTTACATTCTGCATGATTAGCGTCATTGGTCGTAGCCGAAACTCGCAATCACCAAGACCCAAAATAAATTTAGATGAATATATGGAAAAAGTTTGAGTCATTTAATATGATGAAAAATCAAACCAAGATGACTCAAAACTCCCTCTGAGAACAGTATCTCTCGAAACAATGCAGGAATCATTTTTTTATACGAAAAACTTTACCTTGTAGATCCATCTAGATAAATCAGATGCTTCTCATATACTACCGCTACTCACCCTTAATAATTTCCCCGACCTATTATTTGTTGTTGGCTAAGATCATGTGAGTATTTCTTCGATCGCATCCCGCATACGCATTTTGACCAGCTTCCAGCTTTTTAGGTATATAATTCCCACGTAACCAGGGTGGATATATTGATTTGGGTATTTTTGGAGTTCAACCAACACAGCATTTCATCCATGCTTATGGTTGAAGTAAATCCTTAGGGCACGAGCAAGAAATTTTTTGCTTCTGCACCGATGCTGATCATTCTTCTTTGCAACATCTAACCTATATTTTTCGTAAAAAGACTACATGCGCTTTCTCTTTTATATCGTGCCAAGGTTATATGAAAAATACGTGATCCATTTGCAAGAATTCGGTTTATCTTGCACCTCCCCAATTTCAGATAAGTAATTTACCCAAATCATGATCATTACGGGCTAATTCTCATCGGGTTTACTATGACATAACATCCAACATTTGTTGAAGCGTTTACCGCTTGCAAAAATGAATCAAGCTCAGCAATAAATTAAGCCTGGCAAAATATTCATTATTTCCTCAAACTCTCTGATTCTTTGTGGATCAATTTTTCTGACGCAGGCTTGTGGCGAGGCGTGGTCGAGTTTTGTCAACGAAGACGTTGCGATTAGAGCACAAGTTGCACAAAAAGAGAGCGGTCGAGAGTATAGATGCTGCATAATAGCTTGCCTGTTATAAAATTTCGATTGAGTGAAGAGCAGCTACCAGAAAATCTATTCAAGCCAATTCGGAAGTAAAATTGAATGCGGAATTGATAGGTAGTTGTCTATGAACAGACATCTTTTAGACTTGAATCTGCTATTCTCAAACATTGAATTTGTTTAGCAGGATTCTGCGCAACAAAACCTCGAGATTCTGACCAATGATACTTTGAAAACCGAGTTCAAAATTTCTAGTACACGTCCACCATTTGATGACAGCTTTTCATACCCGGTCCATTCTAGTTTCATTTACATGAGGTCTATGGAAGTTTCGTTCGAAAATTACGAATTTTCATCCGTTATTCTGGTAGTATAAAAGCTACCATTCAATAGCAATTCGATATCTTTGTAATACTCCTCCTACAAAGAAAATGAGTGCAAAAAGTTATCACCTATTACTCAGATTTACTCTATAACCCTACTGCAGAATCCCTGTATGAAACTTAATCCTCTCAATTGTAAATGAATGATAGATTGTTCAAAATTTTCAAACCTCCTTCTGATGTGCACATTGCTCCTAATGGATGCTAGCTCAAACAAGCAAAAAACCACATGAAATAATGTAGACGTTCATATCTGGAATAGTTATGCGGAAGCCATCTATCGGAGCTTTAGCACAAGCTATTCGAGAGCTTCAATAAAGTTCCCCGGGAACGTTGCCAGAACTATCCGGGAGTGTTTGAAAGCTTTCCGGAAAGCTTATTTGGGAACTAATCAAGCTGGAAATTTGACGATTTCCGGGGAACTCCCCAAAAGCTATGTGATATTGCCCAGAAAACTCCCGTGGAAGTCCCCAATAATAACCTTGCCCGCTGGGGCGCTCTGCAGTCTGATCAGCCACCCAGATTTATTATCGACGCACACGAGGTCAGGATTTCCGTGTTTCATACAATGAATTTGACATCTTCTCACTTAACCAAAAGTTCCCCCACCTGTATAGCCAGGAAAACTATTAGCCCTACATAAAGAATTATAATAATTAAGCGCCTGTCCAATTTGATCCGTCCGGATACCTCGTATCGTGATGGCGTCGCTGGTGCTGTTGGTGGGTCGGTGGGCCAGTGGGTCGGTTAGTCGCCGGGTCCGGTGGGTTGGTGGGTCTGGTCATCTGATGGGTCCGTGTTGGTGTTGCTGGTGTTGTCGGCGATGCCACTGTGGATGATGATGGCTTTCGACTTTTCCGTACGGATTGGGCTACTTAGTTGATTTGATGGACCGATCAGTTGTTCTAAGATCCAATCAGCCAAAACTTTCCTTTTGGATGGATTGGCTGGGGCTGAGGCTGGCCTGTGGCTGGGTCTGTGGCTAAGGCCAAGGCTCGGCCGGGGCCGGTCCGAAGCTGAGGCTGGACTGGCTGAGATTGTGACTGGGACTGAGGCTGGAGCTGTGGCTGGAACTAGGGCTGGGGCCGTGGACGGGGCGTGGCTGAGTCAGGGTCTGGGATTAAATACGGAGCCTTCACGGCCTTGTGAACTCTCAATTTTAAAATTATCAGATTCATTAAACATGTAAGCTGCAATACTTTAGCAGACAACAATCTGTAGTTAGCGCCCACCGAAGATGTGTACAAGAATGTACAGAATTCGGCTGTTGTGAACCTACCTTTAACCCGGTAATGGCGAGAAGGGCGCTCCGCCCATAGCCACTAAAGAAGAAGAAGAAGAAGAAGAGGGTCTGGGATTGGGGTCGAGGCCGTCGCTGGAGCTGGCCAACTGGGCGAAATTTCCAGATACATACTGGAGATTCAAGAAACTGACTGTGCGCAACATCACACCAACTCAATAGTTCTCAATCACAGTTACTAGGTTACATCAAGGAAATTTTTTCCCCGAATCCATTGTATTATGAATTCTCAAGGTTACATTGTTGAATTACAGGAAAATTTCAGGAGTTCATACCATATCAGAGACAATTTCAAGCCGAATGAGCGTTAGCGAGGTAGGCAATAACGCTAGTTAAAATAATTAAAAGCCCAGCCAAAATTTGTCTGTCAGCATCTTGCGTATCGGGTTGCCTATGTGGAGCGGGTGAAGTGTGATGAATGGTCAAATGGGTCATGGGTGGGTCGACGGGTGGGTGAATGGGTTAGTGGTCAGGTGGATGGATGGATGAATGAGTGAATGAGATTTGAGGGATGAGGTGTGAGGAACGAGTTATGTGGAAAGAGTTATGAGGAATGAGTTATGAGGAACGAGTTATGAGGAATTAGTTATGAGCCATGAGGAACGAGTTATGGAGAATGAGTTATGAGGAGGGAGTTAGAGGAATTATTTATGAGGAACGAGTCACGAGAAACGAGTTATGAGGAACGAGTCATGGGGAATGAGTCATGAGGAACGAGTTATGAGGGATGAATGATGAGGAGCGAGTTATGAGGAACGAGTTATGACGAATGAGTCATGAGAAACTAGTTATGAGGAATGAATCATGAGGAACGAGCTGTGAGGAATGAGTTGTAAGGGATGAGCTATGAGGAACGAGATGTGGCACTGGGAATAGAGATGCTGGAATCTCGCCCAACTTGTCTGGTCTAATTCAGTGTAGTTCGTTCTAGTGCGGTCTGGTTAGGTTTTATTTGGTGTTACTAGGTCTAGCTCGGTCTCATTCGGTCTAGTTCAGTGAAGTCGGGTATATTTGGGTCTAGATCGGTCTAATTCGGTCTCCTTCGGGTTACTTTGGTCAAATTAAATGTAGATTAGTCTAGAATGGTATAATTTGGTCTAGCTCAATCTAGTGTGGTCTAGTCCGATCTAGTTTCTTTTAGTTGGGTCTAGTTCTTTCTAAATGAATCTAATTCAGTCTAGTTTGATGCAGTCAAGTCTAGAATCGATGAAATTCAATGTAATTCGGTTCTGTTATGTCCGATCAAGTATAGTTCGGTCCAGCTCGGCCCAGTTCGTCGTAGTTCGATCTAGTTTGATCTTGTTTGAGATGATTTGGACAAGCTCGGTCTTGTTCGGTGTAGTTAGGTTCAGTTCGATATAGTTCGGTCTACTGCGATCTAGTTTAGTCTAATTCGGCTTACATGGGGAGGTCCAACCTTGTGGAACACGGATCTTGATGAAATTTTGGGAATCATCTTGTTTTGGTGAAATGAAGGTATCTCCAAGGGTCTAATCCCATTGGCCTCCTATTGTCAGATACAGCTATGAAGATTAGTATTGCCAGTATAGCCCCATGTTGAAAAGTCATATGTATAGATATACTAACAATGCTAATCTCTGTAGCTGCATCTCAGGATAGGAGGCCCATGGGATTAAACCCTTTGAGATACCTTTATTTCTCACCAAAACAAGATGATTTCCAGAGTTTCGTCAAGATCCGTGTTCCACAAGGTTGGACCACTCCTTGTTAGTTCGGACTAATTAAAACTAGCTCGTCAGTAAAATCTTCTACTCTGCTATTAATACTCCGTGGTCATCCGAGGGTTAATGTCAGTGGTACAGTCGCCGTGGGCTGAGAATCAGTCCGAGTCTCTGGTTTTATGCAGGGTCTTTAATTCATTCCTGCGCCACATAGGCAACAGCGCCCAACCCGCGGATCAACTCTTAACCTTCAGGTTACCAACGACTATTCATGCCAGTATTGATAGTTCGGGCTTTCAATTTAGCCAAGACAGCCATTTCGAAAATTGAGAACAATATATTCGAATTTTTTAATTCTATATATCTCTCAGCAGGTATAACTCAAGATAATACCTTTTTGCAAACTTCATGAGAAACTTCCACCTGGCATCTTGAACCAATCACCAATCATCATTTTACAACCATCATTATTCAACTACAAAAGCACTTTAGGAGCCTCTGACCTATCAAGGACATTTACAAGCCGAACGAGCGGTAGCGAATGCGGCAATAACGCTAGTAAAAATTGAATTCTATATCAATTATACAACATTTTGGGATCGGAATGTCTTACAGACCGGACCATAATTTCCTTACGTGATTTTTGTCGCTAAAACCGAATCCGGGTTCAGAATTCCGCCAGAATGTTGGCTTTCCCTCTAAATCGCAGAAAATCGTTTTTTCGATCGACTGTACGGAAAGCACTGCTTTGCGCACGGTAGTTTATCTTCACTTCATGCCCAGTCGATCGAAAAACGTATTTCGATACTCGGGCGTGAAGTTTTCTGCTCTACTCGTGATAATTTTGACCCTCGCCAAGGCTCGGTCCAAAAACAATCACTCGAAAAGCAAAACCAAACTTCCCCCGCTCAAATCGAAAAATACTATTCCAGCGGTTTTCTTGACGTGGACGAAAATCCTGACGTAGCTGCTCAAAACAGAGCACAGAATTGTGTTCAGACGGTCGACTTGCGCCAGGCAAGCACTTTCAGATACCCGGCGTCTGATGCGATAACTTTTTTTCTCGTATTCTTGGAATACCTAAGGCTTATCGCAAAAACAGGTATTTTCACCTCCAAAACACGCGAAGGCACCTGTTTTTGGGATAACCCTTATTTTCCCAAAAATACGAAGAAAAAATCCACGCTGAAGTCGAGTATCCAAATCTGCAATTCCTGCGCAAAATGATCGTTTGAACACGATCCCGTGCTCAGGACTTTCGCCTGCGTCAGAGAAAACCCGGCAAAAATCGTATTCTGCGATTCAAAAAAGGTTCTGGCGTTCTGGCCCAATTCTGGGCTCATATTTGGTATCAGCATCAAAAAATGCGTGAGGGGATTATGGTCCGGTCTATACGACATTCCGACCCCAAAATGTTGTCGTACAGTGTTATTTGTCACTCATTAATCATGAACGAGATATTCAAATTATTCGATCAACCCAATTGGTACTCACAGTATATAAGGAAATTTGCTGACTTTGTCATAGATCGAGTTGAACCATACTTCAGTTCAAGCTATGCACTTTTGCGCCCCGCTTTTTAGCAAGGTAACATCAAAGAAGTTTCGATGGAATTTGAGAGGTGTAAGATGGAAATGTAAGATGAACGAACTCGAAAATATCGATTCTACACTTGATGTTGAAGCATTTCTCCTTCTTTCGACAAATTCAACTCTCCACGGGGACTGAACGGATCTGTCAGGTAAGATCTCGATGGCACCCATCAGCCTATACGGCTCGGTGGTCTAGATTTGATTGGTCATGTAGTACAGCTCCTTTACTGGATAGCTAGATTAGCAAGTATTCCCCACATGGATTCTCATCACGACAACGAGTGCCCACAGTACCTGTCGTAGAAGGTTAGAACTATGAATATGGATATCATGTAGAAGTCGGCAATTGCACCGATCGAGTATTTCAAATTTAAATCTTTCGTGAATAATGGATATCTATGATATCGCCATTTCTAGCCAAGTAGAGAATACCTTGCAAATCTGAGCAACTGATCACGGAATCGACCTCTATTTTAATTCTCTGCTCCTTCTTTTATAATGATTGACCTGCCCATTTAGGTGGATGTTATGTGAGTGATACTCTGAGTACCCAAGGATACTCAGATACTGCCACATACTTTGCTTTATCAGCTAGACTTGGCCAGCTGGCGCAGAGAGGTGATGGCTGCCTGCTGACTGAAGAAATACCTTTATAATTGCACCCAGGATTTCCAGGTGGAGAAATATCACGTGGGTAATGCTCGGGGTAATGATTCAAAGGAACCTGATTATCATACTAGCCCGGCCAAGTGGATGGATCTGGACAGCGGGTCAAAATGCGGATTGAATGAGTCAGATTGAAATGATCAACCCAGCTAGATAGGTGGAAAAATCTCTATTTATGTGAAAACGTTCGTAATTTAGTAGGTGAGGTGCACGTTAATCATGTATAGAAAAGCTTAAGTGGGTAAACATCCACAAACCTTACCTGAGTAGATCTATAGGGGTGACTTCATCATGTGGGTTCTAGCAGGAATTTTTGTTCATATCATGACACTTAAAGCTGGTGAGTTACATTTGGCACCATAAAGAAGAAAAAATACCAACTTAAATCGATTCATCAAAATGTTTTTGAGGTGTATATCACCGTGGCATTACTTGCCACTCTTCTAGTTTTGCGCTCGTATATACTAATACACTACGTGTGTATGACTGATGCAGAGTATAGGATGTAATGACATTTTCCAGGGCATAGAACACGTATGGACAGTGTCACAGTTGGAGGCGTGAAACGCATTAGAGGTTTACTCGAGGGACGCTCTCGAGACGGCCCTTACACCCAATAAGGCCTGCGGGCTAGCGCAACGACTAGGCACTCTTATCTTGCGTCCGGATCGGCATATCTGACGACAGGCATCACCATTCGGTCGGAGATACGAAATAAAATTTGGCATATCTGAAGCGCCGAGCGTCGTCGTCTCTAGCATATGCCCACCAGTGATGCGAGCGTTGCGCAAGGGCTGATCCGCCCGACACCCGTCGGCCGGCCACTAGTGCGGTGGCTTTTCGCACCTCCCGCGTGCCCCACGGCTACATGATCGGGGCACACCGGGGGCCTCGCTTCTTTCGCGTGACAGCCCGTAGCTAGCGCCTTCCCCCCCCTCGTCCATACGTTTCTCTTTTATCTAAGCCCCGCTTGTATTGCCACCCTGGCCGCTATCCCTCGGGGCATGCACTCGCTCTATTTCTCGACCGATCCAGCATCTCGCCCCCCTTCAAAAGTAGCTCTTCTCAGCTCAAACCCGACACCTCTTTACAAACACATCACACGTTCTTTTGCGCGCCCACTTTATCCGCCCCTCTTTAAGTAATCCTGCAGCAGCATCAATTTTATTTCGCCATATTACTTCAGTAACAACCTTCAATCAGCCTAGATCTGCACTGTGCTCCTACTGATCTGATATCCAGTCGTTGTTGGGGCCTTTCTGCCTAGATCATATCCATCGCTATGTCGGTACAAATCTCATTATACCTAACCTAAGACTTTTGTCTCGCATTCCACAAACACCAGTCTCTCCAAGGTGTGGATTTAGACAATGTTCCAGGAGTAATCTCATGTGATATTTGAAATATTGCCTTGCTTTAACACCAGCACCGACTTACGCCAAAAAACTCAAGACTCGCGATTTTGATTCCCTTTAGAAAACCTTAATCAAACAAGAAATTCTAAAGAACGAATTCAAAAATGAAATAATCAGGGTTTTAACTCAAAGTATTCGTAAGAACACTTTTATTTCTTAACAATATTCATATTTTTTCTTTCTCCTCATTGCGATGATTGCGATCTTAGATCAAAACTATTCTTGGTTTTGGATTTGGTCACCCATGTTAACAATAATGGGTATAGTTAACGATCGATTTAATGAGTCAAGGGTTGTTCTTCTAAAAGTGGCACAACGTTTCGGCGGCTGTTTTCCGCCCTTATCAAGTGCCTTACAGTTACTATCACATTAATCACATAAGTGATAGGTCAGTCTCATAAATCCTTATTTTTAACCATACTCTGTACATACTTTCGACTATTAATGGACATCAACTCACTAATGAGAGTGCAACCTCCAAGAAACCATGCATCTCCATGGTTTATTTAACACCCCAAAGAACCATGAAAAATACGTATTGTATCTCACTAGTGATCGATATATTATGAAGTGATATGTGCAATATTCATGTTGTGTTCAGTAATAGTCGAAAGTATGTACAGAGTATGGTTAAAAATAAGGATTTATGAGACTGACTTATCACTTATGTGATTAATGTGATAGTAACTGTAAGGCACTTGATAAGGGCGGAAAACAGCCGCCGAAACGTTGTGCCACTTTTAGAAGAACAACCCTTGACTCATTAAATCGATCGTTAACTATACCTAAAACTATTCTTATTTGTCACGTAAACCAGATTCATGGGAAAGTAATTTCCACTTCTTATGAGACTATGGATGAGAAACCTCAATGATCCCGTCAGTTTCAAGTCAAGTCCCTGCTTCAGCACTGGCTATAGTCCCTCGACTCAGTGTTTGATGATTGATGATCCTGCAAATGAAAAGAAGAGCGCGTACAATTAATTCAACGCAAAGTGATGTTGCCTGGGTTGATTAAGGATCTTTGATGAGTCTTAGGATTTGCTTCACCGCCCTCGATTATAAAAATAGTGATATTTCCAGCTGCATCAGGATACAACAAGGTACATAGGGGCATAATCATGGAAATGGTCGAATCCGGAAGTTTGACTCAGAGTTTTCTGGCGTTTCAAAATGAAAAAATTTTGGATAGCTAGCGAAAGTCAAGCCACTTTCAACGCAACCCTACAGGAGTCTTTCAGAGAGTGGGCACAAAATAGCAGATTGCAAACGTTAAATTAAAATAATTAAAAGCCCAGCCAAAATTTGTCCGTCAGCATCTCGCGTCTCGGGTTGCCTATCGGGAGGGGGTGAAGGGTGATGGGTGGCCGTATGGGTCATGGTTGGGTTATGGGTGGGTGGGTTGGTGGGTGAGTAGTCAGGTGGGTTGGTTGGTGGATGGATGGAGTGGAAATCACTAAAGTTCAAGTGATACACTTCACTGAATTTCAGTGAAAATTTCACTAGAAATTCAGTGAGAATTTCACTAAAAAATCAGTGAAAATTTTACTGAAAAATCAGTGAAAATCTCACTAAAAAATGAGTGAAAATTTCACTAAAAAATCAGTGAAAATTTCACTAAAATTTCAGTGAAAATCGGACTGAAAAATCACTAAAAATTTCACTAATATTTCAGTGAAAATCGCTTTAGTTTTAGTGGAAGTTCTACTGAGATTTCAATGTAAACCGTTGAAAATCTTTGAAAATCGGTCAAGTTTCAGTGAAACTTTCATTGAAATTCCCGTGGAAATTTCTAGAGTTTCAGTGAAACTACATTTTCAGTGAATTTCCCGTGGAAATTTCTAGAGTTTTAGTAAAACTCTCACTGAAATTCCAGTGGAAATTTCTAGAGTTTCAATGGAACTTCCAATGAAATTCCAGTGAAAATCGCTCAAGTTTCCACCTTCTATTAGATTCGAATAGTAGTCTATTGCAGTATAATTGCATCATCTGATGTAAATCACTATTTCGAAATTAGTGTATTGATTGAGTCAAACGAGATGGGTAATAAGGGTATACATGTTATTCATTGCTGAAGAGAGAAATATCCTTCGTGATTAGTTTTTCATCTAGGTACAAATCATAAGTGGGATAGGATTAATAAGGCGAATAATCGTAGATTTCGCAATGTCCTTCCAACAGATTAAATTAATTAAGCGAAATTTCCAGATTCTTACTGGAGATTCAGGAACCTCACTATGCGCAACATTACACCAACTCAATAGTTTTCAATCACAGTTACTAGGTTACATCAAGGAAATTATTTTTCCGAATCCACTGTATTATGAAATCTCAACGTTACATTGTTGAACTACAGAAGCATTTCAGGGGCTCATACCATATCAGAGACACTTCCAAGCCAGACGAGCGTTAGCGAGGTAGGCAATAACGCTAGTTTGCAAGTAATAATAAGGCGATAGCTCGAAAATTGACAATGCTGTATAACGTTCGAATCATTCGGGGTGAAGCGATCGGCACAAAACTTCACGTTCATCCAACGATAAGAGAATGGCTTCAAAATGAGCACGTGGTAATTCAGTACATCACTCCCAAGGATCAACATCACGTTAAAATTGACCTGGAGCTTGAGAGCGTCCTTATATGTCAAGACAATAACGGCTCGCCCCAAGCCCGCAACTCAAAGGTATCCCCATATTTTCAGACGAACTTCAACTGATTTTGAAGCTCAATTTAAGACATTCAAAATAGCTGAAATGAATTTGATTTCAACAAACGAGAGTCGAACTATCTTTTGTTGAATCGACACTCGAGGTTTTCTAAAGATTCAAGACTTTTTGGGCTTCTAACACCTGAGATAGTTTGGCTGTAGTTTGTCAAAATCAAACTCACTTCAGCTCAATTTGAGAGTCTCAAAATCAGCTCTTCATACTTACTGTGCATAAAAGTGAACTCTGTGCACAGCTCGACGACCTCTACTCACAGTTTATCAAAAAGTATAGTTCGATTTACGAAACAAAAACCTATTCTTCACATCCTCGAGACGATTCCGACCCTCGCCTGCGGCCCGAGCCGGAGATCCAACACTCCGACGCGAGAAAAAGTTTTTATTTCCTTGTATCAAAATTTAATATTAAATTGAGTTGAGTAAGAACGTTGAAGAATATTGATATGCGTTTGAGCTAAGGGCTTTGAGACCCATTTTTGTCTCGGAAAGTACGATTGCTTAAAATTAATTTCCATTCGATTAACCCGTAAAAACACGCAATCAAGCTCGCAATCCCAAGGAGGGTATTGCTCCATGTCAGTTCCAACAGGAATTTGGACCTTGAGCGTAGTACTAAGTCTACGACACGAGCTCAGTTTTTGGTGTCTATCGTCCTTCCCCGAGAGCTGTGTACAAATGAAAAACTTTGATGAAAAGTTGTTTTGATGTAAGAAAAACTTAACATAGCTGGATAAATTTCTGAAATCACACGTGTCTGTGTTTGACAGCTGCCCTATGGAACATGAATTATCATGTCTCGCTCAAATCTATCATTCGAATATCTGAAAAGAATAGCACGAGCAATCTTGACACAATTTCACAACGAGTTTTTTGTGCGATGTCACACCCCAGCTATCTAACCCGAGTTATCTGTGATCAGACTACGTGTGACGTGGAACGTCATCATCAGCCGTCATCTCCCGTATACATCCTCGAATCCTCGTCTATCTGCTTTTCCCTCTGTCTCTCTCTCTCTCTCTCTTTCACTCCCTAGCTCTTCTTATACATCTCTCCTTCTATCTCTCTGTCCCTTTTCATTCTATCTCTCTTTTTTCGTCTCGCTCGGCTGCTCTCCCAATCCCATGCTGCGACAGCTGGTCGTGCACACCCAAAACCAAATTATACGCTCAAAGGATCACTGATCTGTATTAAGATCTTTATCCCACTCCCAGTTGTGCAAGCTTGTCCAAAAACATTGCATCATTCTCTGATCCTTGGACCTCAAAACATAACCACTACAATGTGAATGCAGAGCGTAATCCTGACCCCCTTCCTATCCTCAACTTGTTTGTTTTGAATAAGTCACTTGTTGGAGCTCTCCATCTTCATAACAATTCAACACGCGTGCAGTCGATATTTGAAATACTTCGACAATTGATCGATCCTCTAGAATCATTATCATCAAGGGGAAAGCGAATATAATAGGATTGTGGACTATTGAGATTTACTGTGGAGTTACTCTGGATTCACCTTAATTGATCGAACCTCGTGCCGTGAAAAGTTCTAATCCATCGTCTTTCTTTCTCATAATGACACCAAAAATCAGGAAAGGAATTCAAAATTCGAGAGAAGTTTACTCATCCTCAATGAGATCGAACTCGCTCTCAGCACAGAGTCTGAGTCATCCCCGATCGATTCTAGGAGGCCTTCGCTCGAGTGGAGCATCTTGCGAATCCTCACGTCATACGAAACGGAGCGTTGTACATTGAGGCCCATTAATTCGGTGTTGGAGCAACAGCTAGAACTCGCCAGTCCGTCGCAAAATTCTTTACATATTTTCCATTCACGCGAAACACACGTGGAGAATTCTCTCACGATTCTCGTTCCAATGCAAATGATCATATTCTATCATAACGGAGCAATGATCCAATTTACCCATCGAATATCTCCCAGTTACATATACATCTCGTTACAGAGCAGAGCGTGAAAATGTTGGGGGTGCAGATGTGTGCAGAAAGTTGTATTTTTAGAGACAATCTACAGAGAAAGTTCTGGATTCGAGCGTGGAAAACTTCTACGGACAAACGAAAGAATTGAAAAGTTTGAAGTATAGCAAGGAAGACGCAGTAACGTCGCGCGTTATTGCTCATTGCGCGGGTCGTCATATTTTTTTGCGCACTTGGTGAGCTTTTCGCGTTGAGTGTTCGTCCTGGTTTTGTCACACATCCTTTTCTTACTTTTTTCTATTGCGCCAAAAATGTTCGTCACTCTGCACACTTGGAACGGTCCAGCAAGATTTTCTGACGCGGGCGTCGATTGCACTCGTAACAGCGCCGATTATCGCTCGTCCCATTCAGTAATTTGATACATCGTATCTTTGTGCCACGGGCCACTTTTCTCCGCGATGAGCTATCCTACATATGAAAAGTGAATCGCGAGTGGCTTCCGATATTCATAACTGTTGACATTGGAATGCTATTAAAGCACTCCAGACGAAGCTGTATCTGCAGTGGTATACCGCGTGCGCAGCGATCATGTCACGAGGCAGAGCAGAAGCTCGCACCGCGGAAGATAATAAAGAGAGAAGTGCCCGACGAGCGCGAGCGATCGCTCTCCCAATTATGTGCCACATTCCAGCGCTGACTGAGAGCGAGGCGAGACGAGAATCGAGTATACCACGGTGGATCGTGAAATTGTTAATCACGCCAAGAATTTTTGGAGCAACGCGCGTACTACGGTGAGCCTCGAGGGGTCTCTCCTCCTCTCTTTCGAACAGCTCGAGCGCTCGAATAAGGGGTTAGCCGATATCAACTTGCTCAAAAGATAATGAAGCGGCTTCGTTTTCCCTACTCTCTTTCTCTTCACGATGATAGTGTGGCTGCAGGATGTCAATGGGCCGGGCCAGTCATCAGCTGCGCAGTTGGACGCGTATATAACTATATCTATATCCATCCTCATCGCGGTCCAGCCGGCTCGTTATCCCCTTTTGCGACTGGATCAACCCTTCCGCGTCTCACGCCATAGCGAGACTCGGCTCAACGAGCTGTGAGCGTGGTTGCTGTGCGACGCGCAACCCCATCACGGACGCTACTGCAATACATACCATCCGTCGCACCCACGCAGACCCGGCGACACTATATACATATACCACCGTTGTCGGTCGTCGACAGCCCCAAAATCAACGCGCATTATCGCTCCGACCAAAGCCACTGTTGCGCACCCATAGCGCGGCAGCTCTCTGTACAAATACGTGCATGGATTAATATCTACAAGAGAACTTGTGGTGAGCATTGTGGTCACGCTGGAAAGAGAGGAGAAATTCCGATGCTGGTGAGAGCTTGTTCACGCCTCACTACAATTAGGTGCAAGCTCCAAGATTGTTGATATGATCCTTCAAAACCATCAAGACCATCATATTGGTTATGGTCTGAGTTTACAAAAAGATATGATGATGAGCGGTGCAGAACAAAGTGCTGAGGGGGATGAAACACATTTAAAGCTCTTCTAAGACTAAAACCATAAACAACCAGGCAGTGGAAATGGTCGAAGTCATGAATACTTCTGGACATGTTTCATATGATTCTAGATACAAAATCAGAGGACATGAATTATTCAATAGCGTTATTGCTTACCTCGCTAACACTCGTCTGGCTTGGAAGTGTCTCTGATATGGTATGAGCCCCTGAAATGCTTCTGTAGTTCGACAATGTAACATTGAGATTTCATAATACAGTGGATTCGGGAGAACAATTTCCTTGATGTAACCTAGTAACTGTGATTGAGAACTATTGAGTTGGTGTAATGTTGCGCATAGTGAAGTAAGAAATCTCCAGTGAGTATCTGGAAATTTCGCCCAGTTGGCCAGCCCCAGCGACGGCCTCAGTCTCAATCCCAGCTCCTGCTTCAGCCACGCCCCCTCCACGGTCCCAGTCCCAGCCACAGTTCCAGCCTCAGAAGCAGTCACAACCTCAACCTTAACCACAACCCCAGCCTCAGTCCAGCCTCAGCCCCAGCCTTAGCCACAGCCCCAGCCACAGCCCAGCCGCAGCCTGGCCACACCCCAAGCCACAGGCCTAGCCTCGTCCCCAGCCACAGCCCAGCCTCATCCCAAGCTGCAGACCCAGCCTCGTCCCTAGCCACATGACCAGCTTCAGCCTCAGCCATAGCGCCAGTCCCAGCTACAGCCAAGCCTCAGCCTCAGACTCAGCCACAGCCCTGGTCTCAGCCCCAACCTTAATCCAAGACCCAGCTCCAGCCACAGCCCAGCCTCATCCCAAGCTACAGACCCAGCCTCGTTCCTAGGCACAGGACCAGCTTCAGCCTCAGCCATAGCGCCGGTCCCAGCCCCAGCACAGCCTTAGCTCCAGCCTAGGCCCCAGCGTCAGTCTCAGACTTAGCCACTGCCCCAGTCTCAGTCCCAGCTCTATCCCCAGCCTCAGCCCAATTTCATCCCTAGTCGCAGCCGCAGCCTCCAGCCTCAGCGTTAGCTCTAACCTCAGCGTTAGCTCCAACCTCAGCCTCGGCCACGCTCCAGCTCAGCCTCAGCCCCAACATTGGCCCCAGCCCCAGCCCCAACATTGGCTCCAGTCCCAGCCTAAGCCTTAGCTTCGGCCTCAACCTTAGCCTTAAACCCAGCCTTAGCCCGAGCCACAGCCCCAGACCCAGCCTTAGCCCAAGCATCAGCTCAACCACAGACACAGCCCCAGGCCCAGCCTTAGCCTCAGCCTTGGCCCCAGCCAAAGCCTAAGCTCCGAAACCTCTCCAAAGACCAAACTAGATTCGACCCATGAGCGCCGAGTCGGCCCCGCAGGACCCATTAAGAATATGTTGAATATCATATATCCATGTCAATATGCCATGACCCTTAAGGTTTCATTATCTTGTTTCAGGACATACCCAATTATTTTGTATGCTAGTTGAGGTTTATTGGTAGTCTTCGAGTTTCCAGACTACTTTAAAAATATCATTCGGCCCAATTTCTAATTTTCAAAAACGACTCGTCACTGCACAAACCATATTACGAGCACTATTCTACGTTTCCTGATTTTTTGATCGGATTTGATTAAACGGATTTTTGTAGTGATTTGAATGAGACGATTTTGAACGAGAATACACCCCCAGGACATTCATAAATAACCAAGGCTGTGAGAAATCTCACTATGATGTTCTAGATCACCGGAGTAATGAGTGACAATCTTGAATGTCTTATGATATAATCGGAACCTCTAAGGGGACTCTCACAAGTCAAAAATCGAAATCTCTACCCCTTTCCACATGATCCGGGTTACTATGGACTCATTAGATCGAGTGAGACCGACTAAAAACGAACTGGACCGAACTAGACTACGTTCAATCGAGTTACACCGAACACCCTAATTAAGCCGAAATAGACCAAACTAGACCAAATATACGGTACTTCTCATTCCGATCCAGATCCCCATCCAAATCCCTAATCATCCATCTATCCATCCACGCACCCACTCACCCATCGGCCATATACATCCATCTATTATACCAAACTAGAGCAAACTGGACCGAACTAGACCGAATCAGAACTAATTAAACCGAAATAGACCCTATAACAGCGGTTTACAAGACGATTGGCACAAGAGATCACCTGATTTCCTCAATAGACCAACTAATGGGTTGACTAATCGCTAGTCACCAATCACCAATGGGCAGTCAACGGTCCAAAGTTAACAGTTCAAAGTCAACACTAAAGCCAACAGTCCATCGTCAACAGTTTAAAGTCAACAGTCCAACGTCAACAGCTCGAGGTCGACAGTTCCAAGTCAACAGTCCAACATCAACAGTCCAAAGTCAACAGCCCAAAGTCAATAGGCCAACGTCAACAGTCCAAAGTCAACAGTCCAAAGTCAACAGTGCAAAGTCAACGGTTCAAAGCCAACAGTTAACAATAGACAGTCAACTATCAACAGACATCAGTACACAATCAACCGTCAATTATCACTACCACCAACACGACACGCCAACTCACCCATCCACCCGACTACACACTCATTCGCCACCACGCCCACCCACCGCCTCATCCACCCATCACACTTCAACCGTCCCTTATAGGCAATCCGATATGCGAGATGCTGACGGACAAATTTTGGCTGGGCTTTTAATCATTTTAATTCGGCTTGTAATTGCTCTATTTCAGAGCCGTGTACATTTTTAGTTACGGTACCGTTTGAGTTATAGGTCGGAGTCACGGAATGTTAGAAAGTTGATTATTTAAAAATGGTAAAATATGAATTATTCAGGCGTTTCTTCGTCAATCTATGGGAACTTTGATATATGCCATCAAGTGGCAGGTATTGAACCATGATTCATTGCTATTGTGCGGAAATTCACCTTACATTCTTCAGAATTCCACTTCCCATTAAAACTACAAAGGAATCGACAATTTCCACGGTCATGTATAGTTCTGTCTGAGTTTTCTTTTTAAATAACGTGAATCAAGACGAAGACATTGAAATTGGTCCTCACTGCGCTAGAAGACAGGACGAGGTAGAATGAAATTATTTCCCGTGGAATCGCCGACTTTTTGGGAGTTATCGTGATTCAGAGGCCCCGATGGGAGCCTTCCAACGCTGTGATGATATTTCAGAGACCTGTCATTGTAACTGTAATATGAGAAAGTCAGTACAACCAACTTGGTTTGGGATAACCCTCAACCATCTCAAAAATGTGGAAAGACTTGTATTATACATGTTTGAGTATAACTCTTTGATACTGTCAAAGGAAGTCCTTTAAGTTTTACGGCGGAAATAGCAAACCATAGGAAAAATCGATATTTGCTCCTTTCTCCAACATACACTCTGCACTTCATCACGGACCAATTCGTGGTAAAGTCGCAATGAATGACTATCTCAATTCCTCCCTCTTTAGCAGTTATATGAGCAAGACAATTGTTTGAGCTCATCTACATCATGCTCGTGTTATCTCAAACTAGGAAAATTGGCCCTTAGACATTGCATATTACGTATGAAGAAATAACATCATTTTCGAAAATCGTACCTTGTAGTCCTTACAACTACCTGAAAAACTTTGCAGAATCATATCTTAGTCACAAGGGTTGTTCACATTATGTTATAATGATATGGCTTTGGGGAATTACTGCAGTGATAATAGTTGGTTGGGAACTAAGGATTACGATAATTCCTAGAGCCTGTTCTGAAGAAATTTTCCAGGTGGTTGTGGAAATTCCACAAAATAGTTTTTGAAAACGACGTGATTTCTTCATGAGTATGCATTGTCTAAGGGCCAATTCATCTACTTAGAGATGACACGAGCATGATGGAGGTGAGCTCAAACAATTGTTCTGCTCATATAATTGCTATAGAGGGGGTGAAATCAAGATTGCCGTTGATTGCGACTTTACCAAGAATTGGTCCGTGATTTTGAAAGATGAAGTTCAGAGTGCATATTGGAGAAAAAAGCAAATATCGATTTTCCCTGTGGTGTGCAATCCCCCGTAAAACTCAAAGTATTAGACTTTCTCCGACAGTACCATAGAGCTACACTGGAATATGTATAACATAAGTTTCTCTACATTTTTGAAGTAGTCGAGAGTCATTCCAAATTAACAGAAGGATCCATGACTTCGACCATTTTCACTGCCTGTCGTGTATGGATTCGGTCCTTAATTTTTTTATTTTATTTTATTTTATTTTATTGGATATACGGTCTAATGACCTCTTACAATTTACAGAATAACTTACACTAGCAAGGTGGTATCATTTACCTAAGCTATATAAATAGATTCATTACATCATTGATAAATAAAAATATTTTCTCTGGCAATTATTTTCATTGCTGAGATCTTTGTGTGTGACGTATAGTCAAACCACTCATAATTGTCATTACATATTGATTGCAATCTGATAATCGGAGATCTTTTTGAAATAAATAAACTCATTTTCTTACACTTAAACAATTTAGTGTTAACTCTTATTCTAATATCAGGAACTTTTATATCAATTTGGCTCAACAAATATGGAGTTTTCACATAGTTCTG
The DNA here is from genome assembly GCA_029851415.1 of Eretmocerus hayati. Taxonomy (NCBI): domain Eukaryota; kingdom Metazoa; phylum Arthropoda; class Insecta; order Hymenoptera; family Aphelinidae; genus Eretmocerus; species Eretmocerus hayati. Next base: position 113,840,211 of record CM056743.1, read on the forward strand.
AAGTATCTTATATAACATGAGGATATCTTGATATCTGAAAAAAGATTCTAAGCTGCATATTCTGAATCTCCCCGCTATCTCACTGTAATCATGTTCGAAACGATGTAGTGGAGTTCTGCTAAAAAATGCTAGAAATCTGAGGAATTTGTGCTGTATAGATTCCAGTTCGTTTATCAGGTATTGTTCTGCAGGCAGCCATACCTGAGAGGCATAAGTTATTTGGGATCTCACTAAAGTCATGTACAAATCAATTATAGTTTCGGGATGTCTAAAATTAGCTGATTTTCTTTTTACAAATGCAAGCATTCTCATAGCTTTATTTTTGACATTTCTTACGTGCTTATCAAATTTCAATTTACTATCAAATGTTACTCCAAGATCTTTAAACTCATCTACCCTATCCAATTGATGATCTTTCAGCGAGTAATTACAATGAAAGGTTAAATGTTTCATTAAGCAAAAGGACATAGTCTTGCATTTCTTTTCACTAAATTCCATCCCAAAGACATCACCCCACTCAACTAAATTATCAAGATCTTTTTGAAGTTCATCAGAATCTAGTCTTGAAGTAATCTCTTTAAACATTTTTAAATCATCTGCAAAGAATAAAAATTTTGAATTTTTTATAACTCTAGAAACAGTATTTATGAGGACATTGAAGAAAAGAGTACCCGTATGAGACCCTTGTGGAACACCTGAGTGGACATTAAAGCTTTCGGATTCTTTACCACTAATTCGAACACTTTGTATCCTGCCTGTCAAGAATGATTTTATCCAAGCCAGTAGCGACCCACTTACACCCAAATTTGCTAATGCTTCCAATAACTTATTGTGATTCACTGAGTCAAAGGCTCTCACCATGTCAGTGTATATAACATCTACTTGATTATTTCTACTCATTGCTTGAGATGTATACTCAGTAAAGCTTAGAAGATTTGTTACTGTTGATTTCATAGGCATGAACCCATGCTGTTCTTCAACTATGTAAGGATGTACTAGTTTAGACAATTTTTTCTCTACAATGGAATCTAATATCTTTGACAGTACACTAGCTTTTGATATTGGCCTATAATTGGAGACTTGATGTTTATCCCCACCCTTAGGAATTGGAAAAATCCAAGACTTCTTCCAAATTCTAGGAAAAATACCATCCTTCAGAGAGCGTTTGAAAAGTATTGTCAATGGTTCAATTAGGGCCACACTACAAGCTTTCACCCATTTAACATGCACCCCATCAGGTCCTATACCCAGCGAGTCTTTCAACTCAGCAATCCCCCTTGTTATGTCCTCTTGATCTAAGCAGATATTAGGAATAGAATCGAGACCCATAATAGACATTAGATCCATTCCATCATTGTCATCAATTGGGGTTTGACGGTAAAAAGAAGAAAAGTATTTTGCAAACAGATTCAAAGCCCCATCAATATCTTTCGACTGCTCCCCCATATACTGTAGATTATCAGGAATACAACTTTTCATATCCTTTGGATAAGCAAATGACCAGAACGATTTGCAGTCTAGTTTTATGTTACTTTCTACCGTAGCAATATAATCCCTATAAACCTGTCTTGTCAATTTTTTGCACTTCCTCCTCTGAATTTGAAACTCTTCATAGCTTTTGATAGTCTCAAGTGCTTTATAGATTAAATGTAATTTCTTCTTCAAGATGATTTCTTGTTTCAACTCATGAGTGAACCAAATTGGGTAGGAGGAGATAAACGTTTTGGTAAAGGGGACATGGCAGCTTATAATTTCAAAAATGATACTATAAAATTTATCTACTGCAAGTTCAAACTCTAAAGATTCAGCTAGCACTAGTTCCCAATTGTATTTCATTAACTCATTAATAATCTCAGAGAAATTTGCTCTGTTGTAATTAAATTTGATCTCAGTGGAGAATAGATTTTTCCCATCCTGTGGAATTGTAATTTCATATGCCAAATGGAATTTATCTATATCTATTATAGGATCTAGACTAAGACAAAACTCAACATTAAGGACTTCAGTGAATATCAAGTCAAGAGTATTTCCAAAACTATTAGGCAAACCAAAAAATCTTGTTAAGTTAAACTGATTAATACATTTTTCAAGATGTGCAGCTCCATCTCTGATAGCTGGTACACACTGCTGACCCTCCGCAAGAACAACATTATCTTTCGTACACCATTCCATACCAGACAGGTTAAAGTCCCCACATAATATCACTTCACATCTAGGATTTTTCTTTGTCACTTCTTCCACAATTCTGCATAACTCTTTGAATGAAGCAACAAATTCATCAGCAGAACAACATGAGTTGGGTGGAATGTACCCAACAACCAGCAAGTACTGCTTCTTCCTGCCTAGTAGCTTGATGCACAATATTTCACTTGTCTCCGAGAACTTCATTACCTCTTGATAAGTAATATCTTGCTTGACGTAAACGATGACTCCACCACCTCTTGACTTCCCAGTAGCTACTTTATTTCTATCCAGTCTTGAGAATTTATAGCCAGGCACAAATAGCTCAGAGTCTAATACATCTGTATCAAACCAAGTCTCGATTATGCATATTAAGTCATAGTCTATACTTGTGGTGAGCACATTGCTCATGAATACTGGAATCCTATTTTTTAGGCTCCCCACATTTTGTATGTAAATGGACAGCTTCTTCTGAGTGTTGAGGACTTCCTCCAGATCATTATAACCTATATTGTAAGTTTTTTCGTATGGTCCTGTTTTCTGGTGCTGTATTGGGAGTTAGTCGATGAGCCACTATTTGATCTGCTTCTACTGTTAGTTGAAGGTTTTACTGTACTTACTGCTCTTTGCTGAGTACCGTCCATGTTAGACATATCTTGGACACCACTAATCTTTGGTGCTTTAATGGTTCTATCACCTGCACCCATCTGCTTCTTTTTACTATTCCTGATATCAACTATCCTTGGAATGTTCCTTATATACTTAATCGTATAATTTTTCACACCACTTTTTTTCAAGTCGTCAAGTTGTTTCCCCAAATCTTTCAGGTATTTCAATTGATCTGGTGTCTTATCATTTACCAACTTCACATTGTGTTCAGAAAATTTTGATTGATTCAGTAAAGTCCACTTGGCATACTCTGGCAAGTTAAATACTATTTTCACAGGTCTAGTTTTGTCCTCAGCATTTTTTCCAAATCTGTGATATCTGCAACAATTCATGTCAAATGGTGCACCCTTCCCAGCAAAAAGGTCCTCAATGAATTTATCAAGAAAGTTTTCTTCATCTGACTCAGGCACTCCAAATACAATAACATTTTTCTCCCTCTGAATACGGTCTTGAACTTCATGATACATTTGTTCCTGCTCTTCTGATCTGTCAGATTGCTGTATGTTCTCCAGAACAGTTATACGATCCATTGCATCCTCAACTTTCTCTTCAAGATTATTTATTCTGGTTAACGCATCATCAATTTTACCTGAGATCTCACTTGTCTTGGTGTCCACATTCCTATTTATTTTTTCTGACTCATCACTCACAAGCTTTTTCATCTCAACCCATAATTCACCAATTGTCATATTAGTAGAGCCCATATTATCAATTAATCCTTCAACTGGTTCAGATACAGAACTATTTGCACCAAAAAACTCCTCACAGTCAGAAAACTTATCAGTATCAGAGCTATTACTCAAATCCAAAGGCGAATTATCACTTTGGTTTTCAACTTGTGCCAACACTACTTCAGGACAGCAGGTTCTGAATGATCCGTCACTACGTGGTCCAGCACGCCGAGAGCACGATGGATGATAGGCACCTAAGCACTTGATTCCATCATAATTAAAGCAATAAACAATAGTACCAGTCAAATTTCCCTTACTGGGGCACTTTAAACATTTGACCATATGTTTTCTAGGTTATATTCAGAATCTCTCTCAATCGCCGGCTTCTACGTGCGAATCACATGAATTATTAGTTCTCCAATACTACAATGCACACTGTAAACAGTATATGCAAATATTTTTTGAAATTATTTAATATTTAGTTAATACAATCAATAATAGTAAAGCTTCAGTTCAACTTAATGTTTACTACACGCGCCACCTTGCGACCTAATTTGTTGCGTTAAATATTCGGGAGTTTGAATGGCATCCGGATCATCACGTGCAATATATCGTTTGAGACTTCTGTGTAATTACAACCTTACAACAGTTAAAGTCACCACTTTAACCGCCTTTTAAAATGCCGAGAACAAGTGTTTTCTTCTCAATTCTCATTTATTTACACCCTATAACTCAAAATAAATACATCTTATCGAAAAACTTGTAGAGCAATTTTTGTAGGTCTTTGGAGGATAATCAAAAAGGTTTCCATTTATTCCGGAATGAACATATAATCGTCCAAGACCCATATTTTCCTGATTACGTCCGGAACCGACCATGGTTAAATTGATAATTCCGATCAATGTGGTTGAATTTTGAGCTGGATATTATGATAGAGAAAGAATGTTTCGGTGAAAATTCTGCAGGAAAACAATCCATTCTATCCCTTTATTCAGGAGACTTTAGAACTCGCATATGCTTGGGTGCTCAGACTGAACATTTAATCAGGGGGGGGGGGGGTGGTTGAACGTTCAAAACCTCGGTAGGGATACTAACTGAAATGAAGAATCCAGAGTAACTCCGTCAAATGGGCCTTCTTTCCAAAGCCACCGCCAAAAACATCAACATTGGTAGTATATCTATATATATCGTATGACCATTTTAAGGTGGACACACCTTGGCATTTTTTTTCTCTGCGAGGTACAAATTTGATCGAAATTGATTCTTGCATGGTTCGACCTTCTGCCTTGGATGGTGAAAAAAACAATTTGAGAAAATGGAAAATTCGATGCGAACGGAAAATTTTTCTTCGAAATATTCAAAAAAAATAACTTTGCGATACGGCATCGTGTAGCTCATCAAATTTTGAGTCCGAAATGACTTGTCCGATAATTTTTTTATTACTCAATTTTCCAGGAAAACTCATGGAAAAAAGCTGATTTTGAATTTGCCATCACAATTGTCGCAGAGGTTTGACGCTTCACCCGTTCAGCAATGTTATTGTTTTGGTGTAATGCCACGTGCTCTTGTTATTTTTTTGGTGTTTACCTATGATAACTTGTAGGTTATCCAAGCACGGCGTTCACGATGAAAACTCGAGATCGAGTGGCAATGATGATCGGCTTCATACCGCCGCAAAATATTAGATGCATTGAGCATGTACTCTTGCAATTTCAAGTACGAGAGTCCAACAATGCGTGAAAAAACTGTATGGTATAGTCATGCGATCAAAACACTCTAATGTAGATGGAAATTTGAACAATGCCGCAATCAAACCTGTTAGATAATAGTAATGCCTAGCAGATTCAGGTGGTGGCTCTCAATTTTAGGAGTTTTATCGCTCGAATCCTCACTACAAAGTTTGAGAAGAAAAAAAAATCCGAAAAATCGTGGCTTTGAGTGCTTCCCCACGAGATCAGAATTCTATAAAGTGGGTGGGTTTTTCGAAAATTACAAACGTGAACCTACTAGATAATGGTGATGCCAAGCAGGTTTGAATACTGCTTTAGACTTCCGAACATTTTCTCAACCAGATCCTGAACACAAAGCCTAAAAAAAAATTGTATCATAGTTAGACAGATGATGGGCACAAGTTAGGACAGTATCTCATATTAGGGGCGTGAATAAATACGCGAAAAATTGTGGCTTCGACTGTTCACTTATGATATCAAAGTTCTTGAAAGTGGCTGAGTTTTCGGGAAATTTCAAGCACGAACCTCTCAGAAATTGGTGATACCAAGCAGATTCGAGTATTGCTCTTCAAGTTTAGAAGTCCTGTCGGCTAAAATTTGCCTACAAAGCTCGGAAAAGTTTGCCTCAATGGTAGATCATAAACATGAATCGAACCGGTATCCAGTAGCTGAGGAGTAGGAAAATATTTGACAAAAATTGTGGATTTGACTCCCCCAAACATGTCAAAATTTTCAAAAGTGAGTGAGTTTTTCTTAAAATTTCATACTTGAATATGGTTGATATTACGATTTCCAGTAGGTTCACGTGTGGAATTCTTCAAAAACCCTTTGAAAATCATAATCCCATAGCTGGGCAGTCAGAGCCACAATTTTCAAATAATTCCCTTATACTCCCCAGTTACGGGTTACTGTCGCTACTCGAACTCACAATTCACTTTGATGCAAACTCATCTCAGTCTTTGTAGTCAGATTCTAGCTGACAAAACTTCTATAATCAAAATGCAAAAATTGAATCTGCTTGGTATCACCATTCTTTAGTACGTTCACGTTTCTAATTTTCGAAAATCCCACCCACTTAATAGAAATCTGATCTCGAGGGGAAGCACTAAAAGCCACGATTTTTCGGATTTTTTTAACTTCTCAAACTTTGTAGTTAGAATTTGGGCGATAAAATTTCTGAAATTGAGAGCCACCACCTGAATCTGCTCGGCATTACTATAATCTAACAGGTTTGGATGCGGCATCGTTCAAATTTCGATCTACATTAGAGAGTTTTGATCGCATGACTTCTATACAGTTTTTCACGCATTTTTAGACTCTTGTACTTGAAATTGCAAGAGCACATGCTCGATGCATCTAATATTTTGCGGCGGTATAAAGCCGATCATCATAGAATGTCGTCTAGTGCCTCAACGGGTCAGAACCCGTCGACAGAATCTAAGCTCTTGAGGGGCAGAGGGACGACTACTTAGAGCAAAACTGACCTCGGAATTGTGTTTAGATGGTCATTTTGAGTCGGAAAAGCATGTTTTGATCCTCATTCTACCCCATTCTCTCATTTGTGAGCCAGAACGAGTAAAATCATGCTCTCAGTCGCTTACGCTCGAATAGCCAAAATAATGCCTATTTTTGACACGGTAAATAGAACCTACAGCTCGCTCCTGGGTGGAGGCTCGTCCCCACAACTTCTTACACGTACTTGGGGGTAGTTTGGGGAGTACTTTCACACAGATTGGTGCACATCAGTCCAGATGGGAGCATATGTGACCGTGGTCAAAGATGCTGTTTTTGCTAAAACCACGAAATGCGGCATTTTGTAACGCTCGGCAAAAAAAATAAAAAAAAATAACCTCCGCCAAATTTTTTTTACTAAAAGTAGATGTCTGAAAGAACATTTTCGCACAAGTTTGGTGAAAAAAAATTAAGATATATTTTTGGAATCGAGTCCTGAATTTTCGACTTTTTCGTAAATAGCTCAACTTGTATCGACTGTAGCTCCAACAAAAAGTGCGATAATTGACTTTTACAAGTAGGCAAATTGTAGGTATTTTCAAGACCTTCAAAATGACTACTTGTAAAAGTCGATTATCACATGTCTAGTGGGAGCTACATCACTTTGAAGCAAGCCCAAAAATCGCTAAAATTTGCTCTCAATAAATAGGTGGCAGAAGTCGTCAGGCTCACTAGGTGGCCATGGACAATTTTTTTCTCCAAAGTACTAGTCTTGACGAGAAAAATGCGCCCAAGTACGTTGAAAAATATTGACTTGCGTCGGAGCTATGATTTTCCTAGAATAGGCTAAAAAAGGGCCTAAAATGGCCCTTTCATGGGCCCTGGGGCCCACAGGGGGGCCGAAAAAATCTGAAAAAAATTTTTTCGTACTATTTCAACATAGTACTAATGGAAAAAAATTTTTGCGGATTTTTCCCAGACCCCCCTGGTGAGGGTTTTGTCCAGCTTGCTCCAGAATCACTCATATATATCACTTTTCAACATGGGCCTATATGAGCAATGATAATTTCAGTGCTTGTATCTTGGGACAGGAGACTCATTTGACAAAGCTACTCGGGATTTTTGATATTCTATAGGCAGTACAAAACCGTGAAAAAAATTTGGACAGGATTGGTGATCCGGACACCTGATCTTCTCCTTGCAAGTTGGGGATTTCAACGTAGGAGAAGGTTTTTCCTCCATTGTGCGCTTTTAGGACAAAAAAGTTCAACAATCTCGCCAAAAAAATCGGAGAAAACCATATTTCTCGTGCAGACTTTTCGAACAAGACTCCCCTGGTAGAAATGTTCAACATTGGAAATGTTCTCCGTGGAATTTTATGTACATTTTTCACGGACTAAAAATGCTGTGGTGATAATCGGCCAAGAATTGGGCATTTTACGGGCATTAGTGTGTAGATATGACAATATTTGACCTAACCTCAAATATCCAAGGGTAGTTTTTAGCCATTAAATGCCCGTGATAAATGTCGTCGGAAGGTGAGCAATCCAAAACATTTTTCGGGCATTTAATGGACATTTGATGGATTAATTTCCATGTTGGTGGTCTCATAACCTACAATATCAGCGAGATCGTTTTTCATAGTGTATTTTATTATTCTGACATCAAATTTGAATTTGAATGATCTTTTTTCTTTAGAGTCCTGATAAATCTTTAGAGTTTTGATAAAGTTGAATGCCGAAGCCGTCTTGTGAATTCAAACACATTCCTGAATTTCAAGAATATTTGCCTTGATATTCAAAAATATTTTCTTGAAAATTTACTAATGCCTTCGAAACTATGTTCAAGAACATTCGATTGAAAATTTAAGAAAAAACTTGAATCTTCAATTGAATGTACATGAAAAAAATTCAAGCATCGACTTGGAAAAAGCTTCAAAAACACTTTCTTGAATATTCAAGCAGAAACTTTTCACAGTGTATGTAATCATTGAAAATCGAAAAATATTAGAATTTCTTAACTCCTTCAACTGTAGAGAAGACGAGCTAAATGCCATCAGCTACATTTCTTTCGAGGGCACATCTCAAGTCACTGATTTGAGCCTGCTCCGAGCAACACGTTTTAGGGCAATGGACAACGGCTCGGACTCTCACGCGGAAGGTTCCGGTTCGATCCCCACTCACGGCGAAATTTAATAATTCTATAAATCCAACAAGTATGAATTTTCTCCCATCAATTATATCATTAAATCCAATTAAAATCATTTGCACCAATTGAAATTGGGTAGATATTTTTTTCTCTGATGATATTTTGATGCCGAGAAATGACTTATCATTCTGAGTAACATCAATCAGACAGCATTTAAGTAGTCCATTGAATGCCCAAAAAATGTAGAAAAAATGTTCAATAACTTGGAAATGCCCAAAAAATGTCTTAGAAACCGTTACATTAAGTCCGTTTGTAGCCCGTTTCCAATGGGCATTAAATGCCCGGTACTCCATTATAAACGGACAAATAATGGGCAAAAAATGTTTGACATTTCTACCAGGGTCCTCTTTCAGAAAAATCGTATCGGATTGTCTCGGAAAGTAATGCAAAATAGTATATTAAGCAACAAGGGTGCCAACAGATATTTGCGCACGAGTCCCCGCAACGAGTGTGCAAATGGTCCGTTTGCACACGAGTGCGGGGACGAGAGCGCAAATGTCGGCACCCGAGTTGCTTACGATATTTTTTGTTATTGCTGTGAGCAAAAATGTAACTCGCCCAAAACCCTAGAAAAAAGTCGCGGATTTTTTTGCTCTGGGGTGAAGGAATTCTCTTAATTTCTGTTCTCTTTAGTTATATTGAGTATTACGAGAAATTGATCCGTAGATCCATTAAATCGTATACTTCATGTATTATTTTGAACGGGACAGAGCTTATCGTCATCACGTTGAAACACCCATATTTTGAATATAATTATGGTTTCACAATGTCTAGTATTATCCAAAGTAAATTGAATATCCACAATATGTCGGTTAATCACTCCTTTGACCGGAGATGATGTTAGGGCGTGGAGAAGGGCGCAGTGCGGGGTCCAGGGGCGGCAGCCCCTGGTGGGGGTGCAGGGGGCGAAGCCCCCGCCGGGGGGTTCGGGGGGCGGAGCCCCCCGACTGAAAAAAAATTTTGAAAAATATATAAGAAAAAAGTCTTTTGCCCACCCCCTTGACTGGAAAAAATTTTTTTAATTCATCAGGAAAAACAACTTTTGCAGAAGCAGTTTTTACTTTACTTGCTTGTACTACTTGCATTTAGGCATGATTTTCAACATATCCAGATTCTTGTTATTTTTCTACATATTTACAGCCATAAATCTACAAATCTCACTCTAGTCAAATATATCTATTGAGTATAGGATGATCAACCATCAATCCAAATTTGGTAAGCAAACTGTGCGTAAACGTCCCATTTGCACACTGTTTCATCGTTTACGCAGTGCGCAAATGGATATTTGCGCACTACCGTGTGCAAATGAGTCATTTGCGCACTGTGCAAATGAGAATCCGTGCCCAAATGGGCCATTTGCACACGCACACTTGCGTCTAAACGGCCATTTTTGCGCACAGAATAACAAAAAATGACTTTTTCTGGTATTTGAGCGCGGAAACGTGTATTTTTCGAATCAGGGCGTCGGAGTTCTCAACGACCCTGTTCCTCGTATCATTCTCATTGCACTTTGAAACTGGGTTGAATAATAAAAATTTTGTTCGATACATCACGAGAACTTGATTGCGAGAAACCCAGCTATATACAGTCAATAAAATTGTTCCTTGATTGAGGCCGTCCGTCAGCACTATATGCAATTATTTACGGTCGAGTGATTCCATTTCATATCGTCGGAAAGATGGTTTTCTCCGATTCTCTTGGCAATTTTTTTGAACCTTTCTGTCCTAAAAGCGCACCGTGTCTTGGAAAGTCGGAACATCCCGAAACCCCCAAATGGATGCCGTCCGAAGACCACCACTTACAATCTCATGGGTCCCGCATCATATCCACAATGAAAAAGATGCGAATGTCCTACCGCACAATGAGAAATCGAGGCAAATTCTTGGTATTTAGCGCCTATGCTTTTTGATAGCTGCTAGTGACCAAGACTTGGTTTTTATTTATCGCCGTGCGCCGTTGATGTTTTTTTGCTACAATGTGAAAGGTTTCATGAGATCAACCAAAATTTTCAAGCACATTCTGGTTGAATTTCATCCATGTCAACCACCGTGGTTGAAAACTTATTGCATATTTCTTACGATGCTTACATGGTCATCTTTTCAAAATCTACATCAGAGAGTCGCTCTTCTCCTTTTTCAAAAAAATGCGTTCCCATGGAGTTTTTAAGGTTTAAATAGTGAAAACTATTAGGAAAACACTCATATTCGACTAGTGACGATCTTGAATCTTTTTCGGTTGTGATTTCGCAGATGTACCAAACCATATGCAACAAGAATCTCACTTGCGGCCTGCTTCAAGAGCGTTGTGCGCTATCCACCCTGTCGAGCTCCAAGCTTTCAGCGCTTTGTACGAGCGCATTGCTCATGGCAGAGATTGAGTACCCTTTGTCTCTAGGAAGTGTCGAATACGAGGTTATTGCCAACATTTGAGGTGTGACGAAGCTTATCACGGTGTAATGTCAGTGTGTAGCTTATCACGGGAGCTGAGTTCGACCGAATCGAATCTTATCAGGAAAGCCGTACGATGTCTCAACGTTGTATTTTGAGACAATATCGACGATTTGGAAATCGGATGGAAGTTGAATAAGAAATCCACTGTCTGACTGGACCTCTTCTTCTCGAGCTTCTTTCTGCATCGATTGTCAGATCTCCCACGGAGTACAGGGTGTTAGAGTCATTTTCGTCTGATTATTCCGTTTGAAAATGAAGGAATCGATTAGCACTCTTGAGTAGCGATTTTGATCTTCACAATCAGCTAATCAAGATCCAAGCCCATCGGATGGCCTTCACGTATCACGGTTGTCTCGCAAGCATCAACTCTCCGTTCACGTTATCCGCAGCGCAATTCTGGTATAGTATTTTTGTTCGCGATGTGTAATCGGGTTACGACTCACAACCACCCTGCATTCCGAGTTGAGTCCTGAGTCCTGGAGCCTTTGTGTCCCAGGATAAGTTGCGGACCAACTCAGCACACCTTGGGTCTGAGAGACTATGGCTGCTTCACGCACAATTCATTAATCAAGACCATGTTAACTGAAAACCCCGAAATTCGGCGCTTAAACTTGTTCGGCTCGAGGAGCCACGGATGTGAGACGATACAAACGATTCCGTTCGTTGACTCGGCAGGCCGATCAACCCGTGACGTTTCGAGCGTCACGGGAGCTTGGTGGCGCCCGATGATCGCTCGTTGCAATAACGATGCAACATTGTTCGTGACAGGCCATCGTCGCGAGGACGCGTACATAGCATCACATCAACACCGCCGTCACGCTGCTCAAACACAGCGCGAAGCAAAACACAGGCGCTATCATACGGCTGCTGCTGCGTGGATGAGAGAGCTCCGTGGCGTATCGTCAGAGAGGCCAGAGTGTGCAGATGACGGCTGAGGTATCGGCGGCGACGGCGGCGGCGGGCGCTCGAAACTCCTCTTCTACATCCCTCGTAAATGGGTACACCGCGGGGCTGTCCACGATCTCTCCACTCGCTATAGCCTCACGCGACGGAGGCTCTTTGCCTCGCTCTTTGCTCTCCAGAGCGATGTATATATGTATGCGCAAGCTCTACGGAGAGCTTCTCGGGCGCGATCTCGTGCCTTTGGGAGTATGCATGTAGAGCATCGTACCGCACTGAGAGCCCAAGAGATAGCTCGGCAGTCGGGGGTTGGGCGGCTCTCTCGCTCTCTGTGTACAGCGCGCGTATGCAAGTTATATCGCTATGTATAGCAGCGCGTGGGGGAGGTAAGAAGCCCGGCGAGCCGCCGTACAGAGAGAGAGAGAGAGAGAGAGAGAGAGAGAGAGAGAGAGAGAGAGAGAGAGAGAGAGAGAGAGAGAGAGAGAGAGAGAGAGAGAGAGAGAGAGCGTGCACTATCAGCTCGGGCTGTATGCGAGCTCAGATAGTGCTCCGCTAGGGCTGTGCAGTGCAGCCAGGCGTGGGGTGTCGCGCGCCACCGCGCTCATACATATTCAACGAGATGCATCAGCAGTGTCGAGCTTCGTATATAGTTCGCTCACTGCTCCGCCACGCGTGTATATCGTCCATACTAGAGAGCTCTCTGTACCACGACCAAGGGCCAGCAGCCTCTGTACCACGATACCACGGTCATCTATTGACCTGCACGCTGCACGGACCAAACTTATCCCTCTAGCGCTCTCTCTCTCTCTCTCTCTCTCGCTCACTCTCTCAGCTAGCGCACCTATACCTCCCTTGACCTGCCTACACTCAACTCAAATTGCACCCCAAGAACGACCGCTCTGACATGACGGCGCTGAATCTCCGCAGTGGAGCTCCTCAACCCGACCTCGATCCAAAAGTTTGCTTTGATCTCGGAAAATATTCGACACTCATTTCGAGGAGCAAGAATCACTCTCTCGATACACTGGGTGATGCAGATGACTTAAGGTCACAGTTACAAGCGGAGGACCACGTCTTCGTAACACCGATCCTCATCAAAATTTTTTTAACGCACTTGTGCTACCAAAAAATGAAGAGTCCCTATGCATCATCTCTATTCTATTAAATGGGCACTCTAAACAAAGTTAGGCAATTTTGGGACATAGTAGTTTTCATGATCTTCAAGCATTTTTCAACTATTGACACTTTCATGCGATATTTGCACTATGTGACCCTCAGTATTGGCTTGTAAGTCTGACTCGTCAACATTTGTACATAGAATATACATATTTCAACCAACTCGAGTCCACATGATGCCTCATTAAACTTGCACAAAACCTCTGCTGAAGAAGAATGCATTTGTGAGTGCGGATTTACGCAAGCTGATGGGAATCATCTCTCGGGCCCGTCAATCTTCTTGGGAAAACTTTGAAATATCCCGAGTGATTTTCATCATCCAAGTGGCACATATTCAGATTTCTCCACTGGTTCAAAATATTTGGCAAAAGTATTTGTGAATCGAAAACTTGTAACCGAAAAATTGACGTTGTCTGGTAGCATTAATCACTCACCTGAGTAGCAAACTTGCTCCACTACCGAACCCCGTCTGAGATAGAAAGTTCCGTAACTATGGATCGATTAACCCCGTGGAATACGGGGGAAAAAAGTGGAAAAATTCCAAACAACCAATTAATCAGATTGTTTGCTGAGAAAGTACCCATGAGAAATAACATGAGCTCAATAGTCCCGCCCAAAAGCTCAGTTGAGACAATGCTGAGAGCAGGACTGGGGCAAGTCCTACCCAAATCCTCTCACTCATACTCTCGAACATGCACAGGGGCCGAATGCAAATCGGTCGGAAAATTTTCGGTTCCAATCGATTTTTTTTATGACTTAGGTACACAAGCAACCTAGGCTCAGGCTTTGTAGCTATAGCTCTATTCATGACGTCATAATTATTTGAGTGCGTTCCGCGATCGCGATACCACGCGTCGCAAACGTATTAGTATAGTAATACCGTGTTGTGGTGAAAAAACATATAACTGATATAAATATTCCGCGATTTTTACGCTACCTTGTTACAGGTAGCCAGCAACCACGATGGGAGTCTCAGTTGTACGTACTTGCGGGAGCTTGTCCTCGCACTGTCTCTTTTCTTGTTCTTTGAGCCGCTGTTCAATCTTTCGCTGCTGTCTCCAAGCTGTTCCTGCGCATAATTCAGCATGAATAATGAGGAATACTTTGACGCGGCTGGAGGAGGTGGAAGAGAATGCACGTGCCAAAATCATAATGCCGAGCTGAGAGTAGCATCTAAGGGTGCGTCCACAAATATGCATATGCATTCATATGCAGTGCACTCTGCGCACATGCACGGCACACGTGCACATGTGCATAGCTCATCGAATTTTAGTCAAAACCAGCTGGAACTCGTCGAGCTCTACGTTGGATCAGCCGGTAACGGAGCAAAGACACCAACCGACTCAAATCAGAAATTTTTTTATGTGAGCCCTTCAATCTCTGGGCAAGTACGACGAGCTCCACATTTGCACGTGTGCAGTGCATATGCGCAGTGTGCACTGCGCATGCGCGCACATGCATCATTTGTGGACGCACCCTAATGGGGCTACCCCTGTTTTCGCACTCTGCGCGCGCGAATCACACATGGACAGGATAATTTGCCCGGGCGAGACAGCACATCGTTATCCTTGCATCTCAGATCATGATTGATTCTTCGAAAGCGAAAACTCGTCGTGGTAATGCAACACCTTTTACGTTACGTTGAACTCGCCTTATCATCGTTGAGCCTAACAGATGCTGCTCGCGCTTTTGCAATGTACTCAACCGCATAAGAGTGCATTCAGATGCGCGAAGTGAATCTGGCATTTACAATCGCATCGAATTCAGTATGTTTGGTCGCTTTACGTGATTCTCATGACCTCACTTAAGACTAAACTATGCTGTGCAATTGTTTTTAGGGATACGTATCAAAATAAGCCATGTTCTCGATCCAAATAATCAGTGTCATTGGTGGGAAATTGATAACCGATCCGATAGCGTGTCAAAGCCGATCTTAACCAGTCTAACCACCCGAATAAATCTTGATGAGAGTGAGTCGAGAATCTACATGTCTACTGGAAGATTTAGGATGGAGAGGATGTTGTGACGTGGGGTGTTGGTGACAAGTAAAGACTCACGTAATATAGATAGAAATATATGTTATTGAATGAATTGACGAGTATAATAACTGTGTGATTTGAGGGTAAGTGATGGGCACTCCCGAAATGGGGAGTTCCGTTCGGGCCGTCAACGAGTATAGACGTGTTTACGAACAGCGTGAGGTAAATTTCATAGCGAGTACGCCGCAATTGTAACGAGTGAAATGTGCGAAATGGTACCCCATAAGCTTTTGATTTCATCAAACCTAAATTTCCATTTTCTAGGGTTTTCCGACTTTCCC
The DNA here is from genome assembly GCA_029851415.1 of Eretmocerus hayati. Taxonomy (NCBI): domain Eukaryota; kingdom Metazoa; phylum Arthropoda; class Insecta; order Hymenoptera; family Aphelinidae; genus Eretmocerus; species Eretmocerus hayati. Next base: position 113,855,968 of record CM056743.1, read on the forward strand.
CCTAATTTTTGTGATAATTGGTCTATCCTTGTTGGACTAATTTCTCTTGCCCTGTCAAAACTGCTAGGAATTTCGTCAATTTCGGCGCTAATTTTCTGTAATTGGCTATTTATTGATCTCATGTATTGAATGCACATTTTTTCTTCCGTTTCCTTCAATCTCAACCTTGCATCCGATCCATTGTATGAGCGGAGAATACTTTCGCAAAATTGGTCTTTTAGATGTTTCACATGTAGGAGCTGGTCCTCAGCATCAGACATAGAACGAATTGGCGTGGGTATACTCAATACTTTTACATAAAATTTCTTCATCAATTCATCTCCGTTCGGATGATTGTAACTCTCTTTCTTTGCTTTCTCATAGAAGAGATCTGCTAAATAATGCCGATCATATCTGTTATTCGAGCAATATGACTTCATCAACTCTATCATTTGAGTAATATAGGTATCCAAAATTTCCTTAGGTCCATAGACCCAGACGAAAATAGGTGGTAGCGCTTAGAACGAGTCATCTATTCCATTAAACTCTGTCATTCTGATCGTTTCAGTAGACATCTCCATTGTTTCAGCTGTTTCTTACTCGATAAAATTCCAATATCTAGTGTGAAGAATACTATAATCCTTATTAAGACTCAAGTGGGGTTCATTCTTCATAAATTCTCTTGAACAGCCTATCATAAGGTTTCTACTTCAAACGGTCGATAATTCTCTTCGGATTCGAAGGGGTGTTTATATTCATCTGTCCGTAGGCTTTTACATCTATAACGGCACCGTGCCTTACGAGGAAATCCCAACCTGTACATCAAAGGCTTTGTTTTCACGGGAAGTTCCGGCACAATATGGACCTCACTGTCCTAACTCTTCATTTCGTCATAATACAAGACCGTTCTCGCTTCGTCTACACGTGAATATACCCAATAAGTCAGATTCAATTATTATCAATTAGATAACCATGGAATATGTCTACTGATTCGATACGCGAGTCATCCTTTAACAACATTTGATAACTTAAATGTACTTTACATTTTTCGGTGTCTGTAACTCCTTGATGACCATCAATGTGATGCTCGATGAAGATGACGTTGAGGCGTAGAATTGGCTGTCGATGGCTCGTTCCTTCTATTTTGCTCCTTTTTCCTTTGTTGATGCTGCTGCTGGATGCTGCCTGATGTTGTTGGCTAGTTTGTGCTACCTGATACTGCTGGGCAGGCTGGTTGGATCACTCCTCTCTCAGAGCGTCTGCAAGATGGTAGATGTACAGTTCTTGTACCGTCTTCTTCACTCAAATGAGCCCTTTTTTGCGGTTGATCTCGCAAAATTTGCACTTGGTTTACCACATTTAGCACCACTGTGACGTGGGGTGTCGGCGACAAGTGAAGACTTACGTAATATAGATAGAAGTATATATTATTGAATGAATTAAGGAGTATAATAACTGCACTGTAAAAAATGTGCAACGTTTTTTCCAACTACGGAAGTGAAAAATGTTTCGACCACGTAGTTGAACCGGTTTTTTAACAACGTAGTTGAAATTTGTTTCAACTCAGTGGTTGAAAAATATTTCATCAACGTAGTTGAAAATTCAACTACGTATTTGAAATTCAACTATATGAGTCGAAAAATGTCTACGGAGAAGTTCGAAAGTAGTTGCGTCTAATATGTTGGTCATGGAGGTAACATCAATAGGTATAATTTGTTACTCTCCTCAGTTGGGTTTGACTACTGTTTGTTAAGTACTAATTGTACCTTAAGATGCACAATGGCAAAAGTTCAGACGAGTGAGACTGGTGATGTGATATCATTGATTATACAGTGCTTCCATTCTACATGCTCATCAAAAAAAGAGTGAGTGATGTCAAGGCTTTGGTAGTATCATACGGAATTATCCACGAAAAATTCGGGAGACTTTTCTCTACATTGACTCTAGACCCGGATACTAATTAAATACTGCGAGTGTTCAAGAAACTTCATACGAGATCGTCTGCCAGAACTATGTAGAAGTGATTTACGGAATCATCTCAGTTGATATGTATTCAGCCACAGAACGAAAATTCGGGATCAGAAGCCGTTCCTACGTGGAAAAAGCGATCCAAAATTTGGTGAACTAATTCGAATTCTATTGGTTTGAGGGATCGAAGTATGTTGGTTTGGGAATCAACAGCAGTGATCTAGAGTAAATATGGACACATAATTTATTCAACAGGAGAAAATGTCAAAATTCAAACTGGGAATCCTGAGACGATCGTTGGAGTCAATCGAATCCCAACACAAAGGGATAAATATTTCGAAATACTCTCGGTATCGAATTGAAATCATGTAAGTGAACATTATAACGGAAAGTAAGAACATTTTACAAAATATCAAGTAGAGATCAACGGGACTCCTCAGGGTCCATTGATTTCCAAACAAAAATCGTTTTAAAAACTAGATTTTTGGGGAAACGTACTCCTCAAAGTGTGACTATCAATTTTTTTCGATAATTTGGAGCATGGAGAAGTTGCGCCTGACGATTTCGGGGACGATTTCCTTGAAGAATAAATTGGTACGAAAAAGCCTGAATTGAGGTATTTTTATCGAGGGAAATTAAGGGGGTACAATTATGAGTAAAATTGCGCCACAGAATGTACGTGCTCGTCATGCACACACAAAGTGCTCTTTGGGCTCTTATAGCAGTGCTATTTGGTGCTTGATAGCATTATTTTTGATGAGTTTGCCCTCCCGAATCCCGAGTGAGCCCCACCGGGGCGCTTCACACTCCATTTCGACAAAGGTCGAAATGGAGAAAAACCACAGCGCATGCAACTGACGTTTTTACCCCTTTTTCAATGACAATTTTTTGGGCGACCCGGGATCGAAATACCAACGATCGCGCCAGAAATAGCACCAACACAAACGTCAAAAATGAACGATTCTTTCCCTAAGCGTTTCAAGGGTTCGTCGGGGTGCTTCACACTCCATTTCGACAAAGGTCGAAATGGAGAAAACCCACAGCGCATGCAACTGACGTTTTTACCCCTTTTTCGATGACAATTTTTTGGGCGACCCGGGATCGAAATACCAACGATCGCGCCAGAAATAGCACCAACACAAACGTCAAAAATGAACGATTCTTTCCCTAAGCGTTTTAAGGGTTCGTACAAGCAAGCACACATTATGTCATAGCTTCCACGGAACTACTCATATACTTAGTGTATACCTTTACTAGGTGTATACAACACGTTGATGTATAATGAACGTGCATCAAAACAATGTAGTAGCGTTGCGCGATAATCCGCGATGGTCGTTGGTTTAGCCGCGCAAGCGATCGCAAAAGTGCGCTATGTTTACAGTTCTTCTGAAGAATCTCACGTTGCTATTTCTCCGAGAGTTTTGGATTTGAATATTCTCATAATAGTATTGTGATATTTACGAAGATGATCCGATTTTCATCTTTCCCTCACTTTATTGCGAAAATTACAGACGTTGCCTTTTCTTTCGAAGATTCGCTTATAGATTCAGTTACCACATTCATTCATTTGTTCTCAGTTGAGTTTGAGCTTCATGCCACCCTCAAATAAATCAGGATGATGAATGCCAATTAGAGCTAACCGAACTCGTCAGAAATTATCCCAAGAATTGACTCGTGAGGAAGAATTCAACTCAGGTAGTTGAATTTCAATGCGATTGTTGAAGAAATTTTCAACTACAATTAGTTAAAATTTCTTCCAACTACCGTAGTTGAGTCGGTTTTTCAACTACTGTAGTTGAATATTTGGTTGAAACCCATTGTCATTTCTTACAGTGTCTGTGATTTGAGAGTAAGTGATGGGCACTCTCGGAATGAGAATCCCCGAGCGGTCTGATGTGGCGCGCGCGAGTCGTGGCTTATATTTCCTCGACTCGTCGCGTGTCGCACAATGTAAAAGTTCAAAGTTCAGCAAAACGTGATCGCGCGATGCATTCCTCGCGGTATGCATCGAGCGATCGGTCTTGCAGAACCGACGGCAGAGTGATTGACCAACAAATGCGATCACCTGTGGCGTCACAATGTCATCAAAAATGAATGTTAAGTTGAATGTGGATCTTCAACCAATCCATAGTGTCTAAGTTTGTGAACAATCGATTATTGCAGCCCAAGTTGTTCAAATTTAGATGAGATTCATTTAGCACCCACAGGAAGCATTTGAGCTCCCTCTTCTTCTCAAACGATCTCCAGGACACCTTGCATTCTGAGGTATACTAGAAGTGAAACCTGAGCAAGATGGAGCGTTAGTACTGAATTTGAGCTGGAAGGGGATGAGATTCCGTAATTACGTACAAAAGACAAAAAGAGCCACACAATCGTTGTGAGTGGATTGTAAAAATGTTAAAAGCTTTACTGAATACTCAAATAATCGGAGATTGCTAATGACTTGCTGGAGTTCAGTGCGTCATTAAAGTCCGGAGACTTGTCTCGGAGAGCGCGAAAACGAAAAATCGTCGGTACAGCGCAACGCGCGAGCAACACAAGCGAGCAAAGCAATTACCCTCACGTCTCCCTCTCTCTTTCTCTCTCTCATTCTGTGCTCAAAGAGGAAGTCCGATCAATCTAAGAGCAAAAGAGCCAACGAAGGGGCAAGCAGTATAGAGAGGGAGGATGATAATCTCCGAAGACAGGCAAATAAAATTAGCTGGCACTGCTTCGATCTCTGCGCACTTATCTGTCCATTTTAGTGATTGCGGCGTCTGCAGCACGCCCGACACGAGCTCCGCGCTAAAATATACAAAACACGCTCTCGCTCACTCGCTGTGAGTTAGTTTAGTATGCAAATCGGGCAGATAGCACGGCTGTGAGATCCTTGGAGAGCTGTACAGCGACGAGAGTAACGCCACCAAATGGGACCGCGATTTCGGTAGTCGTGTTCGTTCTCAGTCCGTTCCTTACTCGATCGAGATGCACTTTTCGGTCGCCTCTTCACTACCTCTTGATCTCGGTTTCTCCATAATGCGGCTACTCTCTGATCGCTCGCTGATACATACGCGGATTGAGAGATATCAATGAAGAAGGGAGGAGGAGGATAGTAAAGGAGCGACGTAGCAGTGGCGCGAGCTAACGACTTAGCTGCACGATTTTTTCGAATAATTGAGACTTTTCGGAGAATCTGACGGATCAGCCGATGCTAATCCATTCGCACGTGGCCGATAAGCCTCTGAATGGCGGGCTCTCTGCGAGCTCGCGATGCACAAGTAAATCAAGCACCGAATTTGGCTCTTCGCACAATTTTTCGTGCTTTTCTCACGATGGCACCCGAGCTTCCCCGAAAGTGATGCCCCGACCCGTTGGCTCGTCGTAGTGGAAGCAATGTGATCATCACCTCGTCAGTTACCACGGTATCAATACAAAATGCGCAATCCGATATTGGAAGAGCGCAGATCGCGCCCGACTCGTTTCTGTAGGATAATTAAGGCTTACTTCGGGGGAAAATGGAGAATGTGGCGGAGCCACTCAGATGATTCAATGTATCGAGCGCGAACTTGCAAAAAGGAACCTCGGAATAATTGGGTTCGTAGTTAACCGAACTTACTCAGATCATACTCCGTCAGTTCTTTCATCGCACCACATCGGGCTCTTATTAGGGTGTGTCCACAAGTGAGGGTGTGTCCACAAGTGAAGCGCCCGCGCCGAGCCCCGGCGCGTGGCGCCGCTCCCAGCACCGGCGCTGGCGCGCGCTAGAAATTGTTTGTGTAAATTTATAGACACACACGTTGACTCCTCTTTTTTCGGAGTTGTACTTAGCGATCGAGGTGGCCAAACTTCGGTTCTATACTCCGGATATAGTCGGTAACGTGGGGAATTTTTGAGCCTGCTCAGAGCGCGGTGCCAGCGCGGGTGCCGGGAGCGGCGCCCGCGAACAATTATCATTATTGCAGAACTCGTGAAATTCAGATTCAGATAGAGATTTTCGTCCTACTCGTGATCAATATAGTCAAAGAATCGTGATGAACCTTGTGATGCAATTCGTTGATCACAATATCGGCCCCCCTCACTGAGAATAAAATATTGCCGTCTGAACAATACAACTGTATTGTTGCCTGGTATTGCCGTCAGACCAATACGGTATTGCCATCACAGCATTATGTTTTGTTATGACAACAATCTACTATCGGTAACCTTCAAAAATCTTCGGATAGTCATGATAACCCCACCGATATCGTTCTGCTCAAAAAATTGGAAAGCTCTCGTAGCAAAATAGTTATAAAGTGTTTGTGACTATATCGAGTATCGCGGTATTGTCTACGTGCATTGCTGTCGCTCCAAAACATGGAGGTGGATGCGGGGGTGGAGAGTGACTGGATCTCCGAGATATTGAAGGCTTGGGGCCTAGGAAGATATTGTGATATTTTCAAGTGCGCGTCTGATGGCAAGGCTCAATTTTGCGTGATTATCTCAGCCACCTTTGCATTCCTGCTTCTCATTCTAACCACACATTCAAACTATTTATTCATTCAGCATTGGTGTATAAAATCAGTTCGTCATTGTTCAACGTATGAAATTCTATTATCAATTCTCGGGCTATCTATGTCCTCGATGATTCAATTAGTTGACGGTTTGACAGGGATATCTTGCTCTGAAGTTTGACGGTTACTACAGGAATGAGAATTTGGAACACGCATTCCAAGACATTATCGCGCAGGGTTGCGTTATTTGCATTGCAATTATTTCGGAGGACTTAGGTATTTGATTTGATCGACTTGTTTTTTCCTTCGAGATCATAACCAAAATCTGTTCGCCCGCTTCTCGCAATCCAAAGTCTCTATTGGCTATACGATTATTTAGCCATATTGACATTATTCATTTTGCTCTGACAGCAATACTAGATCGTTCCTGTGACTTGATATGGCAACAAAATCGGTATCGTTGTCAGACCTTTATAACCTGTTATAAAGGCCAGCACGCTATATTATTTTGGTCGTACGACAAAACGTAAAGCCGTACGACCAAGAATTTTTTCTCAGGGCTGGGCCTTGGCGGCAATGTACAGAGTTCTGCTTAGGCGCAAGTTGAAGGTTATTGATACCACAATATACTCGAATGACTTCTGTTATTGCAGAACTCGCGGAACCCAGATTCAATCCTCGATCTTGTGATGAAAATAGGTGAAAAATCGTAGAGGCCCGGCTAAAATCGAGTCTCCCATTCCTTGGCGGCAATGTACAGAGCTCTGCTTGGGCGCAAATGGTAAGTAATTAACCCCACAATACACTTGGACGATTCTCATTATTGCAGAACTCGCAAAACCCTGATTCAAATCATGATTTTTGCCTCAGTCTTGACTAAATAGGTAAAATGTGGTCTGAATCTGTATGTCCCGCTGGGAATAATTTCACAAAAATCTGGAAATTTTTAAAAACACATATTTCGACGTGAAATTTCCCATTCTTTCGATTGAAATGGTCAGATTTTCCGTGAGAGTCCAAGAGCCCCCTCCCCCGAAATCCCCCAAAACCCCCAAAAACCCCCAAAACGACCAAAAAACCCCCCAGAATATGAATTTTCTGAAATACTGGCAATGGTTTTCGATTTGTCGGACAAAAATCTACAATTTTGGTTGTCTTCACTTTCAGCTAAAAATGCATCCCCTTCGAGTAAAACCACTTTTTTGGTCGGCTTTTTGCACATTTTTCCGTTCTGGAGGATGCCACCCTCACAGAGCACTCTGAGGCATCTCGAGGGAAAAAGATTCAGAAACTAGATGTAAAAAGCTACAAAATGACCTGTTGCAGAGTCCAAAAATCGCCCGATTTCACGGGGTAATTAATATTGTCCCGTGGCCTTTTTTTTCATAGTGTGCAACGCACGGTCTCTTACTGCCTCACGCCTGCATCGCCAGCTCCACTCAAATAAGCGCTTCATTAGGACACGAGAGCTACCTAATCACACACAGCCTCATTAGTGACTCTGCATCCAAGTTGAGCACTCAGTTGATCGCTTTTCCCCATTCATTTCTCTCTGTGTCACGTGCAACCCGGCGCGGGTGCACTCAGCGCCGCTCACACTATAGACTTACGATCTCATGATCGAGGCCCAATTGGATCCCCGAGTCATCTCTGACTCTATTCATCTGTCGATGAACACCCTCACTCTCTCCCCAGATCGCAGACTCAGATATGAGAGCTTTCTATTCGAATACGGATCCATATCTACGATATTGCTATCGTATGACTTGTTCTGACATTTGGCATTTAAGGTTTTTGGTAAAAAATTACATCCTCAAATGCATAGAATACCCTCATTGCTTCCAACGTTGCTTGAGCAGACTCTGGCTCACGAACATTACTGATGCTACATGGTTGCTGCATGATCATGCTCCAGACTATTGCAGGAAGAACAGACTTTTATTTGATCAAGTAAGGATAGTCGCACTACTAACTAGTACGCGTATGCTCATGGCGGGGATATGAGTGATGTTTAAACATAAGATAATAAATAATTATGGTGGGTAAATCTTTTGTCTCGAATGTCCAGGAGCAAAGCTTAAGGCCAGACCATAGTCCGCCGCCATATTGAATGTAGCCATGAATCCGTTCTGAGGATAAGTCGAATTTTACTCAACCAAATGACTTGGGATTCTACAGACATCTACAGAATGCGTATCTAAATGGCGCTACGAAGCCAAATATGTCAATTTCACTCAAAAAAGTATCCAGGTGAGTCGTACAAAAACGTCGTCTGCTTATGGACGGCAACATACGACGTCTCGGGTAAACCTCGCCTGGACACTTCCTTTCAGTAAAATTGACGTATTTGGCTTCGTAGCGTCATTCAGACGAGGATTCGGTAGGTGCAAGTCATTTGGTCGAGTAGAAATCGACTTATCCTCCGAACGGATTTAGAGCTTTTGACGGACTACGGCCTCACCTTGAAACAATGATTGCTCTCTAATGCTATCTGTGGACTTTGCTCAGCACGTGGATAATCATGTTAACAACGTTTCGAACGCCTGGATGCGCCCCTCTTTAGGTCAATCAATCATAGGATGGTCTAATATGGATGAAGGAACTATCGTAAGAGCTTAAACACTAAAACTTATCAGCGCAGAAGTGGTATTTTGTGATTTCCTTGGAGATAGAACCTTGTGCAGATCCTGATGTTCATCGAACCGCTAGAATTCTTTTTCTTTCTTTTCAGGGCTTCAGTCACTTGGTCAGCTGGTCAATTTCAGATCCGCATTGATTCACTCCCAAGGTTTGAAGCACTCCACACCAAAAATCACACTATACAAAAACTGCATGATAATTGTATTCAGATAATTAAGGTAGGACTCTGAGTTCAGCGACTGAGCGTAGCAGTGTATACTAAGATAGAGGAGTTTCCACGCGGCGTGACAACCCTTTGAACTCAATCACTCACGGAAGAATGAATTCACTGACATACTGAGTCAGAAAAAACCGCGGCTTCGTGGATGAGGTCCTCGCCTTCAACGCAGAAGGCTGTGATTCGAATCTCTGCCGGCACCAATGTGAATTTTCATAAGTGCTTTTCGGTGATTTTGGTGATTCGGAACCCACCTTAAACTGTAGGCCCCGCAGAATAGTCTCAAAGAGAGGTTGAAAATGCGTTAAATGGAGAAGAGAGAAAAACCAGAGTTTCTCGACTCCATTACGAACAGGTTCCCCTTTTTGTGGCAGAGCGGACCACAGATTCAAACACCATGCCACGTGATATATACAGGAATCATAGTTTGATCAACTTCCCATTCTGGCTCTAAAAATTTTCCTAAACAATGTAATCTAGTCGTCTCCACCCCGCATCTTGTCTTATTCTGAAAAATTCCGAGATCGTTCTTCCCAAGAAATTTCTCTATAAGTCACCCGTCAATTTTGGTGCATCGGGTGCATCGCAAATACTTTTCCTCAAAAGTAGATGTAGGAACGAAGAGAATGCGCCCTCTTGCACTCGAAAAGAACATCGCTGGTCCATGAACTGAGCATTTGAAGATTGATCGCGAAATCTGGCTAACTTTACCGATACTCGGAACATCAGGTAATCACTGGTTTTGAAAACATCCCAGCCCACCAATAGCACTGAAATCGTACTCTGCAGGTCAAGATACGGAAGGAATCATTGTTATGTTACGGTTTTGGTGCATTACAAGGAGCTGTCACAATACCCATCAATTGACAAAACAAGCAAATAACGTTGATAGCGTTAATTTCCGGAAACTCGATTAAGAGAATCCTGACGTATAGGTGCAAAACTGGAGTCGGATTCAGTTCCTACGTCAAAAAATACGCAAGAAATTCATAGTTTGATAAATGAGACATTCCGATCCCAAAATTTTGTCCCATAGGGTTATCAATGGTAACTGCACTGCACACTAGGACGCTTGATTTTCTCGATATCCTAGTGTGGAGTTCCAACACCCTCTGAATAATTAATAAGCAATATAGAGTGAGATGGACAGAGCTTGGGCGAGGGTCGAGAAATATGTTAGAATTCGAGAAACAGCCTCGGAAACAGCGCGGGATGAGTTACACAGAGCTGAGCTTAAGACATTGAGCACGAGATGAAAAAATGAGAGATCAGCGATCGAAAATGGGTGAGCGTCTCTCTGTAATTCATTGTTGGAAGAGATATTGTGCCATGGTATTGATGTGACATGCTTCTGTGTGAGGTGTGCTCAGCGGAACACCGCTAACCAGATCATAACAAGCATAACAGCTCATTCGCTCTTGCTCATTCGGGGAAACCACAGGTGATATGCCTGCCAGTATCTTGCATGTGATTATCGAATCAGACAACCTTACACCTTGATGAACATCTCATGAAACATTTATCCTATCACTAAGATCTAATGGATCAGGGAAAGTGTTCGTTACAACCGACGTTGGCTGAGAATGCTAGAATATGCGTTCATCTATTCAGATAACTCGTTTATAGTGTAGCTCACATTTCTACAAGTTCATTGATTTATTTGGACAGTAATAATAATCTGAGCTCCATCATTACTCGATTGCGGGTGTGTTGTGATCTACTAGTTTGTTGTGGATCTGGCTTCAATAATTTTTTCTCGCAGTGAAGGTTTATCAGACCGTGCAGTGAAGCAAAAGCGACATACTGCATACCGCGAATAGTCGTCCATGAGCTAACGGTGAGCATACGATGGCCCACGAAGTAATGCATGCCAATAGTGGTGGCCATCGACGTGAAGAGACCCACGCACTATGCGGGAATTACTATTAGGAGTACGGCGTGGCAACAGCCGGCGTCGCGGGCGCGAGAGCAGCGGAAACGGTCCATCACGGGGCCACGTGAGCGAGCAAGCACGTGAGCTCCCGCCCGGCCTTTGTTCTGTGCGATCATTAGTCTGTCAATATGCCCAAACGACGCGAGGCCCGTTGTCTTCACTCTCTCAGACCATGCCGCATATTCTCTCGGCAATACTAGTGGATCTCTCTTTCCGTCGCGCGTGCCACGGCTAGCCTGCGTCCGCTGTACGTAAGCCCGCCCCCCTCCCCAAGTAACCCGCGTGCGTTTGAGATCTCCCTTGGTAGAGGAGCACGAAGAGCCCTCGCGCGGCCCTCTCCTTCTCCGCGAAACACGAATATCTACCTGCACAATGCCCCCATTGTCTTTGAGTACGTATTATACACCTCCATTATGCACCCGGGGGACAAACGCGACGCATGTATGGCGCGCGCGCTAATGTTCGCTCTCTGTCTGTCGGCAAAAGTCGTCCCCGCGCAAGCTCTCTCTTCCTCCACGACTTTCATCTCTCATCCTCTTCTAGAGGCGCACCCTCGACCGCCTCCGCTCTTCCCATTCCAACATATTGGCTGGCTTTCTTTGTCGCATACGATGGGCCTATTTCAGCGCTTCCTTCGAGGCCGACTCATTTTTTGCACGTTTGATTTCGAAACCGACTGACTTTTTTCTTGCCGAACGGACCCGTGGTTCGTTACGCGAGAAATGCCGATCTTTCGGCCGGAGCGCGGGTATCTAATACGAGGGATGAAAAGAGTTAGCATAGCCATAAAAACGTCTCGAGAGAGTTCAAATTGCAGGAATGCAAGTTGGCTCACTTGTCGACAATATTGACAAGACTCAGTCGATTGTCAGATGGGATATTTTGATTCTAGATCATATACGGTTTTTTCAAATGGAAACCCCCTTCAAATGACACTTTTTGCCAATTTTTTAGATGATATCTAGGGATCATTGGGGGGTTAGGAGTTTCTGTACAGTGAATTGACGAAAACGGTTCAAACAAATTAAAGTAATAGAACTTTCCATTCGGAATGTCAAAGTTGATCCGGCCACAGTCTGCCCGCGGTTTGGCTCCAGTCACCGAAATGATCGATCGGGATAATCGTCTATTTTGGATCCATTCCGGGTTGACTGCCCGGAAATCGATGGACGCAAGCTCCGGCCTAGGAGTCTCAGTGACCTTCGTTGATCACGAGTTCACAGTCTCAGAGACTTGATGACATCAAATGTGTTCACCATTCCACTAAGGCTGGTTCAACACGATACGGCCCTACCCCTCGCACCAGGGCTTTGCGCAACGTTGAAGTTTAGATAGATAGATAGATAGATAGATAACACAACAATAACGAATTTGGAAACTTCCAGAGTGAACCTGCCAACTGGGTGTCCCACGCAAACACAACCATCAATATCAAACAAGGAGACAGTTGACGCTGGAGAGATGGAGACTGGCGAAGGAAAGACGCATGGCGCCAGTCAACAGAGGTTACGCAGAACTAATCTCGCCGATCCCAAAACGAGCTGGGGTGAGTTTCAAGAGGCTCACTCGAGAGAAAGAACTCCTGGGGAGGATCCTCAGAGTACTCGATGACATAACCAAGGAAATCAACGAGCACGCGACAGCAAAAATGTCGACCAAGAAGCTTGTTCAGAAGGCCAGCAGCCTACGTGAAGGGCTAGAAGCTGCCAACACAAGAGCTCCAGGAATGAGAGAGGAGATCAGCTCTAGCCTGGAGACAATGACCGAGAACGCCGCTGGATCATCATCCTCGCTGGCACCACCCCCACAAAGAGCGGGATGGGAGAGCCAAACGAAGAGAGGCCATTCAAGCCCCATCAATAGGGATCAAGAAGCCGACATCGAAAGAGCAAAGAGAGCAGCCCTCAGACCGGAGTAGCTCAATTTTGTAGGACAAGGAGCTGGATTGTTCAGGACGACCCCATCTACGCCAGGAACACCACTGACAACCTGGTCAGATAACGGTCAGCTCTCGGACGCTGGGTCTGGCTGGCAACTTGCTGGACGGAACAGGGGACGTAGGGGAAACGAGAGGCGTCCCGACAATCAGGGCAGAGCTGAGAAGGAGGAAAAGAAGAGGAAGGACAAGTGAAATAGAAGACGGACTAGACCCGATGCCTTCATCATGGAAGTGAAGGAAGATGGTTTGTCCTACGCGGATATGATCAAGAGAGTCAAGCAAGGAGACGAAACGTGCCAAGTGGCTTCAAAAGTCTCCAAACTGCGGAAATCAAAAGAGGATCATCTACTCATCGAGCGCGAGAAGGGAGTGAAGGCAAAGGCCGTTGAGGAGGCCCTTGAGAGGGTGATTGAGGACGCCGGAGAGATACGATGCCTTTCTCCAACGGTTACGCTGGAAGTGCTTGACCTTGACGACGTGAGTACACTGCAGGAAGTCAAAGAAGCCTCCGTGAAGGAACTTGGGGCAGAGCATGCAGGCAGCATCACGGTTGGGACTATCCGGTCAGGATACAGGGGCGGCTCGCTCAAGGAGTGTTGGCCAAAGGGAAAGTCCGGGTAGACTTTGTTAACGCACGGGTCCTGGAAAACGGAATCCCGAGATGTTACAATTGCCTGCAATACGGGCATCTATCCGCGAGGTGCGACAAGCCACAGGTGAGGCGGGTGAATCGTTGCTTCAACTGTGGCGAAGAAGGCCACATAGCAGCAGCATGTGCAACCGGAGAGCAGAGATATCTGAGCTGCTAGGCCCTCAAAGAGGATCACAAACACAGGTCGGGCACGCAGTGCTGCAAGACCTAAGAGCAGGCGTGAGCAGTATGGAAGGGCAGAGAAAGGCGCAGAGATGGCTAGTTTCCTGCAAGGGAATCTTTGCAGGAGCACCGATGCCCACAGTCTACTTGAGGCAGAGGCCTCAAGACTGGGAGCAGACATTCTCATCATCTCCGAGCAGCATCTCCATTCCCGAAAAGAGCGACCACGAACCACGGTAGATCTTGGGAGAGGATCAGCCATCCAAAGTCTGGAATGGAACCATTAAAGAGACAAAAAACCGACCAAAGGGCAGGGATTCGCCTGAAGTCATCGGCTATATAGAGGTGTATAGCTGCTACTACTCACCGAACGCACTGATGAACGACTTTCTTCGGGAATTTTGGGAACTCGAGGATAGTCTGAGACAGTGGAGAGGCCTCGCCATAGTATCGGGGGATTTCAACTCCAAGGCTCCAGCCTGGAGTGGAGGGCCAGAGGATGAAAGAGGTAACGCGCTGGGAACAACCATGTTCCAATTGGACCTGGTTCGCCTCAACGAGGTAAGAAAAGGCGACATGGTATGGAGGGGTATAATTCTCAGTGCTCGGCTCAACCGTTGTCAGCCCGCCGCTGATGAGACGAGTCACGAAGTGGCAGGACCTCGACTCGGAAACGCTCAGCGACCACCGTCATATCTTCTCAAGATATACCGTGGCCAAGATGCAGGCATAGCATGGCAGATCAAGGGATGACAAGTCCGCAAACTCGACGAGGAAAGCTTCAAAGAAGCAACCTGAGAGCAGAAGACCCCGGAGGAGAGCTCTTGCCAGAAGAGACGGTAACGAGCGTCATTCGGTCCCCCACTCGAGCATGTGACGCATCCATGGTAAGGAGGAAGCAACCCCGGTTCCAGAAGAGGCAAGTATACTAGTGGAACGATGAAATCAGAGACATTTGCCGCAGCGCAAACGCTAAGAGGAGACGACCGAAGCGAGCGCGCAAACGCGGACGTCCATCAGTGGCAGCAGACGAAGCGGCCTACGGAAAAGCGAAGAAGGTTCTTCAGGATGTCATCCGTTGCAGCAAACGTTTGGTAGAGCTATGCAGCATGGTCGATCAAGATCCGCGGGGCACACTGTACCTGGTGGTCGTGAGCATACTGCGCTTGAGAGACGTTAAACAGCGCCAACTGACAGAGGATCAGTTCTACGGGTAGCCAAGGCACTCTATCCGAGAGGGGAGCCCATACACACATTCCCTGGGCTTATCTCCGAGCCAATCCCCCTCTTCACCGAAGAAGAGCTAAGACGAGCCGCTACGAGATTGGCAAAAGTTGAGGCCCCGGGGTTGGACGGTATGCCCAATGAAGCCCTGAAAATAGTGGCTCGAGAGCAGCCTACCCTGCTATTGAAGCTTTTTGATAAGTGCCTCCTTGCGGAAGTGTTCACGAAAGTGTGGAAACGGCAGAATCTAGTCCTCATTCCCTAGGGAGAGGGTGGAGAACCAGCGGAGCCATCATCGAATCAGCCACTCAATATGTTGGACAACATCGGGAAAATGTATGACCGCATGATCTTGAACCGAGCGATGGAAGAGTATGAGCGTAGCAGGGGGATGTCTCCAATGCAGTTTGGCTTCCGTAAGGGGCGCAGTACAATGCACGCAATAGAAAACGTACAAGACAGAGTCCATAGAGCGCATACTACGGCCCCCAACCAGGAAGAGGGTTTTGTGTCATCATATGCTTGGATGTGAAGAATGCCTTCAACACGACAAGCTGGGAACGGATCTATAGATCCCTGGATGGAAGAGGCCCTCCTTACCTGCTCGCAGACATCAGCGATGGACTGCGTGACAGAGTCCTCGTATGTGACACCAATGAGGGAAGGGTTGAGCTGGAACTATCTGCAGGGATAGCTCAAGGATCCGTGTCAGGACCGTTCGAATAGAGCACGCAATACGACGAATTCCTGAACATGAACATCCCAAATGGGGCGGAACTTATTGGCTTCGCGGACGATGCGGCATTAGTCGCAGTCACCGAAACCGCATGGCAAGTGGAGTGTGTGGCCACTGAAGCTCTTTACCGCATTGGCCAGTGGTTCCTTGAGAACGGGATGGAGCTCGCCGAGCACAAGTGCGAAGCGATGCTAGTCACCAAGAGGAGGAGTTTCGTAACTCCCGTGTTCTCCATCAACGGGTACGAGATTCCACTCAAGAGGGAACTCAAGTATCTAGGGGTTTGGTTTGATGACCAATGAAGTTACAAGGCACAAGCCAGAGAAGCAGCGCTGAAGGCGGACAAAGGTGGCGCCCTCCAACGGCTGATGCCAAACATTGGTCGCTCCAAGTCAAACAGGAGAGTCTTACTCAACACCGTGAGCTATTCCATCATCCTGTACGCTGCACCAATTACGGGACAGGTAGCTAGAGGGTCCGTAATCAATGCAAAGCTAGGACCAGTTCAGCGGCGTTTCACGCTACGGACGATCAGCGCTTATCACCGATGTCCGACCACGCTGTCTGTGTGCTTGCGGGTACACCACCTATTTGCCTGCTTGTAGCCGAGAGAGTGCGGGTATGGAAACGCCATGAAACCTTCAAGAGCGATGTAGTCGTGCTCAACCCCACTCGTAAGGTCCTCATACGAGACGTCGAGATGGGGGAGACCGTCGAAAAGTGTCAGAAAGAGTGGGAGAGCTCAAAACAGGGAAGTGGACGCGAAGGTCGATCCCTAACATAGCCAGGTGGATCGATCGAGCTCATGGAGAGCTGAATTACTGGCTGACGCAGGCGTTCAGCGGGCATGGCTCCTTCGGAGAGTACCTGGAGCGGTTCCAGAAGAGGGAGACCTGGGCTGTCAGATGTGTGAGGCAGACTGGGACGATGCAGAGCACACACTCTCCCAGTGCGCGAACACAGCCGTGGAGAGAGCGGAGTTCGGGGACCGGCTTGGGGCTCAGATCACCTCTGAGATCCTAGAGTCGTTCATTCTCCACAGCAAAGAGACGTGGGATACGATCGCCGCCTACATCAAGACGGTGATCACCCGAGGAGAAGAGCGAAAACGGGCATTGCAGCGTCAAGCAAGGAGCGCTGCATAGCGAACAAAGACGACTTGAAGAGTGATCATTGACGACGAAGAGAGAAGACAGAAGAGCGGACACACCAAAGAGGAACGCGCCATGGCGCGCGATACGCCTCCCACCCTGAAATAATGCTAACGCGGTCTCGGGATGGGTTGGTTAGATAGTGGTTAGCTGCTTCCAGTTCTGCAATTACGACTTGCCAACATTGCAGGGCTGAGAGCAGAAGGTTTTAGCCTCCAGAGCACACGGGCGTTGGATTCATGCTCATCCGGTTTACTGGGTAAGCAAAATGAAAGCGCTTATGGTCTGCCGGTGGGAGATCCATTAGGGATATCCTGTCATCAGATTTTTCCTTATATTTCACTTAAAAAAAAGATAGATGGATGACAATTAATCAAAGTCTCGGGGTAGAGCTCTATATGGATCTTATTGAGGTACAGAGTTGTTGCTCCCAAAAGAATAATATCAACCACCATGGACTGACATCTAGTTCTATATGATTCTGGCATGGAGATAAGGCGTAAATATAATGTTGTATACAGTAATGGCTTCTTTTCATGATATAAAAGTTTCCTGGGTTTCACATGAGTGAATAAGAAGAGAATACGTGAGCTGATCTATAACAGTGGTAAAATGATGGCATGAATCAATTCCAAATGAGGGAGGAAGTTTGAGTGTGTGTTTATGGTACCGAGAAAATCTTTCCTTATTTTTCCACCATCTATCAAAGAAAGCTTGTTTCCGTGTTTCCGACTCTCAAAGGTAGTCTATCTCATCTCGTTGCAGAGATAGTCAAAGAGGACACTCTTCGTGTGTTGAACGGGACGGTTGTCACGTCAATTTTCTATTATTTTCTTTTATTCTATCATATATACGGGCTATTTGCCCTTAACAAAAGTAATGGATAAGTTACAATCGCGTTGGCATGAATACTGGTACTATCATGATAGTATCAAAGTAGAAAAATATACAGATAACAAAACACTATAATAGTACATTAAGCAACAAGGGCGCAAAGAAATTTTACGCACGAGTTCCCGAAATGAGTGCGTAAAAGTGAACTTTGCGCACAGTTGTAACTTTTGCGCAATGCGCAAAGTAATTTGCGCTGTGCGCAAAGTACTCTTGCGCACGGTTTACCGTGCGCAAAGTTACAACTGTGCGTAAAAAGTTCACTTTTACGCACGAAAATTTCGGGAACGAGGGCGTAAAATTGCGCCCGAGTTGCTTACGATTCTTTTTGATATATCTGTGCGGAAAGTTGGTGTCCGGTCCATACCACCGAAGTTGGCGGAGGGCGCGAAAGGGGGAGGAGGTGGGGGTGCAGGGGGCGAAGCCCCCGCCGGGGGGTGTGGGGGGCGGAGCCCCCCACTTGAAAAAAAATTCTGAAGAATAGATCAAGAAAAATTTATCCTGAACCAGCTCATAACCAAAATAAGGTGCTAGAATTCATCTCGAATATTGTAATCTCGTTGCAAGAAAAGTAACTCCGTGTAACATCCCAACTCTTCCGCTCCAATTTGATGTATTCAGGGAAGAAAATCAGAGACGTCACGTGATTCATGTCATCCCAAATATTCTGATTCCTATCAGAACGTAGAAGTTTACTTGAATGCATTGGTACATGAAGAACAGGATTTCATTAAAAAATGTCCTTGACGAAACTTATATGGGAAACTTAGTGGAATCGTTATCGATATAGAAACTACTTTAATACACAATATTCTGCCGATGACCAACATCTCTCATGTTCATGATTATTCACTACCTATGACTTGCAATTTCTCATTGAATTGCCGTCTGACCTACGAATCTTCGTGTATACTCGTGATCTTGTAGATCAAGCCCCGATGAGGACAGTATCTGTCCTCATGCTCACTTGAATTCTCTTTACATTTGGAGTCAACGGCGAATTCTCGCAATCTCGTTAAATTTCTAACTTGTATGCGACAATAATTCAGTTATCACAAATCCAAAGAGAATTCGCTCAAGTAGGGGACAAAAATGTACTCATAGTATAGATTGGGAGGTGATCAGCCACTTAATCATTCTCAACAGCCGGGTTGCAAGGCAACCGCATGCCCATAATTTGATCCCTAACTGCAACATCTTTGACTTCAACTCCATAGGTACCAATTCACAAAGGGGCCGGAGGAATTAGAAAAATGCCGGAATCATCGTTTCATGCTGTGTGATCAGCCTTTTCTGCCGTAAAAATCGAAATTGGAAAACGGTTGATTAATGTTTTTTTACGCACAGATTTTACTTTGCGCACGATTTCGAGAACTTTGCGCACTGTAAAACTGTGCGCAAAGTTACTTTTACGTACAGTTTCACTTTTACGCACTAAAATCTGAACGTTAATGGAATCATGATCAACCTTGCGCACCGCACACCCGCACCAAAATGGACTTTTACGCACAACTTTACGCACAGTATATCAAAAAAATATTAAAATACAAAAATGAAACTGTGAACTGTTCATAACTTTTGTAGTACATCTTTGCACATCTGCGCTTTGGATAACTATTTTGCAATACTACGATGAATGAATGTTTGACGATAAAATAGAGCACGTCTATCTGCTAGCGCCACCGGCGCAAAATTTAAGAATGAGAATTAGAAGAACATTGATGAGCTCAGTGTCGGTGTTTGCGGGAGACTCGCTGTTTCTCGCCGACCTTTCGGCGTACGGGGCTGAAAGGTTGGAACGTACTCTAGTGAATTGTTGGGTGTTGGGAATGTTTCTTATGAGTAAAAAGCGATCTAGAAGGAACTGCAATTCATCAGAGCGTGTTGTCTTGGAGGCTGAACAGCGAACAAGATAGACACGCCTACTTCGGGCTGAAAGCCAGTCAAAAAACAGGCGATATGGGGAGACATGAGTTTTCATCGGTATTCAATCGTAGGAATGCCTTACACAGGCGTTTTGGAGACAGGTGAGCCATAGGTCATATCGCTGTGACGCTTGTGTCATTACAAAGGCACTGTAGTCGGAGTGCGGGAAGATGAGGGTGGACACGAGTTTTTCCTCCAGGCCAAGGGAGAGAGAGTTGCGATGGAAGCGTAGAGAGTATAAGGCACTATGAATTTTTTTTTGGAAATTGCATAAATTTGCTATTCCAGGTCAGAGATGTGGCAATCAGAAGTTGACGGGGCTTCATCGGCGGCTCTTGGTGGGTCGGCATGACCCAACAGGCGAGACCGGCGAGCTGTCACACAATTTGAAAGTCTTGACTCGTAACGACACTGTCACGCCTCAGATCGCGACGAGAGGGCGTTCGTTATTGGAATGGATGGATTTGAGTCACCACAATTTGATCAAGAGCGGAAATAACAAACACTTGAGCACCACCGTGTGTGAACTCGAATAAGGTGAGAACCCCTGAATCAGGAATAAGAATTTACGCAGGATAGAAAGAGCCGGGTAGGAAGAGAAATGGATACACTTGAACTGCCGCTACAAGTGATGTGGTGGACGACGATACAAACTAAAGAACACATACACTGCACTTTCGGGACGTTGAGGGACACTAATACGCGAATCAAAGGTTGAGACCGCGACCCTGTACAAGATCGCGGCGCAACGATGGAGTGGAATGGCGGCATCGAGTCGCGGCGACGTGTTTAATGAGACGCGCGTTGGCCGAGCAGCGAGAGACAGGAGTCGTCCACGTCTGTGCTGTGAGGAAAACTGATGATCGTTTGGCTCCGGCAGCCCACCTTATATACTCGCGGGTTCGTCCGGTAGACCGGACAATTCGCGGATTACGTAAATTTAACACAGAAAAAATGGGTAAACCGGGAGAATAGCAGTTTACGGCCGTTTAGCATGAAGAAAGTTGGTGAACCGGAAAGACAGCGGTTTACGACTGTTAAGCATGAAGGAAATTGGTATGATCCATCCACACGTGGAGGGTAGGAATGAAGGATGATGTAATTATCAAGAATGTGGGCAGACCATGCAATGAGATGCGTACGTCAAAGTCCTAGGCTCATGATGGTTGGGGAATACGGGATTAGTACTCATCGACTAGTGCGTGTGTCAGCGAGTCGAAGTCTAGCCTCGAGATGTATATCTTACTACCTAAGATGATTGCAGCTATTTTCATAGGATTGTGCTTAAGTCCATTTACGTGGACCCATTCGACTATTGCACTAGCATTCTTGGTCAGGAGTTGGACGCATTCTTCAAGCTCTTCTGGGGAGTGTACATGCAAATTTGCGTATCGTCTGCATATAATGCAAGAGTTGGAATTTTCAAAAGTGACGACAGGTCATTTATGAACAGAATGAAGAGGACAAGTCCGAGGAAGCTTCCATGCGGGACTCCAGCAGATAGGGGTAGCCATTCTGAGTGAGATCCATCTTTGTCTCGAACGGCTTGGGCACAACCTTGTGTATATGACGCAAACCAGCGAATGACGTGGTCACCACAGCCAAATTCTCTGAGTCTTCTCAGCAGTTATATATGCGACATTGTATCCGAAGTTTTTGAAGAGTCAAATGACAGGAGATTGGTTCGTTTCCGTTGCTCGATTGCGATCCTGGTACTTGAAGTGTACCGAGGTTGGCCGTTTGAGTGCAGTGATTGGTTCAAAAACCGGACAGTCTGGGGTCTAGCAGAGAATTGGTGCTCAGGTAGGATGGGAATTGTTCATGCACGACATTCTCCAAAAGTTTAGAGAATTCAGGTAGTTGCACGATGGGCTTGGTGTCAGACATGCTCTTCGGTGTTGGAGTTTTTAGGAGAGGGGTGACAGAGACTCGTTTCATTTCCTCAAGAAAGTTTCCACTCGACAGAGAAATATTGATTGCCTCAGTCATGCCTGAGAATGGCAGGATATACCATCTTGAGCGTTTCAGGTGATGCAGCATCTATTTTGCCGCCACAAGATCTTGATCATATTATCCTCTAGATACCACCTTCAGTCACTGATTTGAAGTCGAATGGCGTTCTGCTGAAGTCGACAAGAGGATTTGAATAAATCTGGTCCACGTGGCGTTCGTGTAGTGGTTTATCAGATGCAGTGATCGATACATAGTGTGCATTCAGGGTAATTGGTTGGTGATGTTTTAATGGCAATGGTAAATGTCGAGAGGAATGGACCCTCTTACGTAGTTCCTTCCACTTGGTCACTACATCAAGGGCTGAGTCGATTTTGGTGGAGATAAGATAATTTTCAGCGGCATCAAGTTGATTGTTGACTGTGCTGTGAAGCTTCCTGAAATTCTCAAACTCTGATATTGACTGAGTGGTTTGTGCCCACTAATAGGTTTTGCCACGCATCCGCATAAGAAGCCTGCTATCGTGACCTAAGGTTTGTGTCCACTGGAGACATTGTTTCGACAGCCAGGAGAATGTTCATCGAAAGACTTCATTGTTGCAAAGGTGAACTTTTTTTACTTTGTGTTTGAGACTCAGGGACGCAATATTTGAGAATACTGGTGCGCTGAGGTCAAAAAGAAAGGATCTATTTGATAGCGAAGTAAGGCTACTTTGGGATCGGATGGAGGTGGGGCGAGAGAGGTGTATTGCATTTCAATTTCTTCGAAGATGTTTTTTTCATACCACAAGTCCGAACATAGGATGTAAGCGGATCTTGTTGGCTCAAGGTCATAACCAATTGAGGCTCGAACTTGATTTTGGTCAACTTTAGCAAGTGAGCGAGTCAGTATGCATTGAGGTGAAGGCGGTGGTGATGCATTTCGTAGGCTATTTTAATGAAGTTATGCCCCGCGGCAAATGGCGAAGCAGATTTGTGAAAATGCGTGACATCCTGAGAATCACGAACTAGAAATAGATCCAGTCAGATCTTATTAACGTTGATTTTGCCTTCACGGACGGTATGATGCGTGGTTTCTCTGCTCACAAGATAAGAGAAAATACGATGAGAAAAAATAATTGAAATTCTTAGTTTGAAGGCTGCTTCTGGCCATATTGAAATTGATGCATCCGATGATGACTATAAACAGTCTAGCTATGATGAATTCAAACAGGAAGGAAAGGAGACAGATTTTCGACGAAACCATCGGAATTCGCCGTATCAGGTGGGCGTTAGACAGTAGCAGAAATTAATCTTGATCTGTGAATCTTTATTCCTAATATCATGAATTCAGAAACAAAAGGGTATAATTGCTCAGATTGATGACTTTCACTCAATAATGCGATTTTATGTAAACACCCACTCCTCCGCCTTCTTTTCCGAGCCTGTCGCGCCTATAAAATGTGAAACCGGGTAGGTTGATTATTTCAGAAGAATCGCGAGGTGCGAGGAATAATTCATTCACTGCGATGGTATCATGATTGGTGTTCTGAATTTGGATGAACAATGAATTGAAGTGGGTCTTCAGCCTATGAATGTTGATGTGATCAATTTTAACGCAAGGGCGGACCGCAGAGAATCGGTATTGTAAGCGTCTAGAGAAGTCCCTACCTCGCGTTAAACATCAGCTGGGGCATTGGTGGTAAACGTGTCGAGATGTTAGCGTGACATGAGAGGGATGAGAGGTGACTCACGCTCTCGGCGCATGGAAACTGTCCATGCGCCTGTAGGAAACTTCCTATTCATTCTTTGCACTCTGAGACAGGGGTAAGGATCCGTTTCGATATCATCATGTCAATACTTTCTACGAAGAAAAACATTTGGACTAATGAAGCACTAGATGTCATGAGTTTTGTATCCTCAATGTATAAATGTTCGATCCTCAAAAACTATCAACACAATGTAACGGAGTATTAGGGGCCTCTCATACAGGGCGTATCATCTTTCCGGTGCCATGGGGAGTAGGAGCGTTTTATCTGATCAATTTCCTCTAAATGATGAATTTTAATGTTCTGACTTGCTCGCTGATTGCTTTGTGGCACAAGTTGTTCTTGGATACACACATATACACGGACACGTTGCTTAGCACAGCAACTTCTCTGCCGCTGAAAGCGCTCTTAGATTTGCACGCCCGGGGCTGGACTGCAGCATGGTTGCGCGCGTAAATCACGTTTCGAGTTCATTGGGTAATCCGGCGGTGTTAATGTCGCCCGCTGCGAGGGGTGAGAGAAACAGCCACGCCGGATCAGGTCGCGACGTTGCTCGAGAACTGATCCGCAAAGTATATAGGCGTTCGCACCGCCCGCGCCAACGGCATTTGGGGCTGCCTTGATTCACGCTTGCACCCGAGACGACGACAGTGCCCGACTCGAAGAGAGCTTGCGCACACCTCTTTAAACCAATGTGTATATATACTATATATATAGGAATGGTCACACTGATGAACGCACGCACATGAGGGCACGAAACGCGCTAAATCCAGATATATGATGCGCGCTCGTGACATGCAAATCTCGTTAAAGCCGGCCGCCATTACGTTTTCAAATCTTTAAAGTGTGTTTAGACAGGGGTTGTTATCCGGGACCACGTTCATACCGTCGGAGCCGCATCTGCCTCCACCCATCTCGGCTATTCATTTGTTTCAGTCTCCTTTTTTTCTCGCCGCAAATTCCCCCACATCAAATACTGGGCCCCACGAGCTAACGAATCAAAATTCGCAAACATACTGTGTGGCTATAATTTTTCTCCTCTGCGCTTTACTGAGATTCCATAGTCCATTGCAGGATCAACGTCTCTTTGCTTCATCCAACATTATTTCACCGGGGCTCGAGTGGCTTGGAGATGTTTGTTTGATGACACCGACACCATTATTTCCGAATTCCTCTTACAACCATGTGTCTCTCTGATACGTTCCTGTCCGGTGGAAGAGGAAAAATCGGGCGTAGATTCCAGAAACTTTACTGATACCTTTGTCACAACGTTGAACTAGTTTTACTGATTACGTACAAAATAATTATCATGATTGTGACTTAGTTCTAACCTCAAAATTAGAAAAATGGTAAGAATAAGCGTACCAACGAAAAATACAATTCTCTACGATGATATTAATTTGAAGAGTTATTCAGAAGAACTCCAGAAAAACTTTTGGCAAAGGGATGAAAGAGGGCAAGAACTCTTGTGAATTGTCATAATCTACACTCATCTGCATGAGGGTTTATGGCGACAATAGCATTGATTAATATACATAGGTGGGCCCCTTCTTTTTCGGTGGCTATCCACTTCAAGTTTAAACGACTGACTCGGAAAATTATAGCCAGAATTACGAAAACGAGAGGGACCTTGTGGCATCCATTTGTGTACCTCATGCGCAAACTACGGGAGATCGATGATGTGAATATCGACCGTAATTCTGCAGGTACATATTAAGATGCCAAGTATTAAGAACCTCTCCTACCTTATAGCGTGATCAAATGAATGAGAGGTAGAAATGATTCAAATTTTGGTAATAATACAATAGAGGAAGGAAACGCAGCGGAGAGATCAAAGCGAAACCGTTACTTTTTCCTCTCTTTCAATGTATTACTTTTAAGAATTGAAAAAATCTTACAAGGGGAGGACCAGGTGTTTGGATCACCAGTCTTGTCCAAATTTTTTTTACAGTTTTGTATTCCCTAGAATATGGAAAATCCAGAGTAACTCTGTCAAATGGGCCTGCCAATCGGAGCTACAGCCTATGACATTAGCATTGCCCATATAGGTTCATGTTAAAAAGTGATGTATATAGATATACTGGCGATGCTACCGTTTTTGCTTGTAGCTCCGAACTGGAGGCCCATTTGACGGAATTACTCTGGATTCTTCATATTCTAGGTGACACAGAACTGTAAGAAAATTTTGGAAAGGATTGGTGATTCAAAGACCTGATCTTCCCCTTGTTAGTTTTGATTCACTCGATCATGATATGAGACAGAAGTGGCTCTCAATACTTGGTTTATCAATATGTGCCTGCAGAATTACGTGCGATATTCTCATCGTCGATCCTTCGCAGTTGGGGCATGAGATACATAAAGTGGTGCCCCAGGATCCCTCTCATCTCCGTTACTTTCGCTATAATTGTCCCAAGCAGTAGTTGAAATATAGTGTCTCAATCATGATAATTTTCAATAAGGAAAAATAAGAGCAAGAATATTTGGCTCGAGACTGTTGTGAGTTCGGTCCACGCATCTTAACCCGTTCAAGAAAGGGTCCACGTATGTGGACATGTTTGAAAACTGATATTTGTGATGACTTGACATCACAAAAATCTGGCAAAATTCCAAAAATCTGTGACGACGCCAAGAATGTATTCCGATAGCAATGAAGTCTCTATATGCTTTTACTTTGCAGAAAAATGGAAAAAAACGTGAAATTTCAATTTTGTAATTTTGCCATTCTTCATCATTTGCCGATTAGTTATTCATCTTTTTCGCGTCAGAAAATTTTTCCAGTACTGGTAAGGGGGATCCAAAGTAAGCGGGTTGTCGAGAACCAATCATAACATGTGATTATGAACTTCTCGAGCTTTGTTCAATTGATTTCCATACGGTAATAGTGTAACGACATCTCCACAGAGTGCTTGTATTGGCTCGTTTCCAATGATTCCTCAGACGTTCAGTACCTTATGAAAACATTCCAATTACTCTATTCATTCATCTTTACATGACAGTTATTTCACTACTTGTATGCTGATCAGAACAGCTAATGACAGTAATTCTGATAATTCTCGTGAACTTTGAATCCACCCCATGTAGATGCAAAGTTAAAGTCGATAGATTTCGCGGATTGCTTACTGAAAAAAGTCAAGCCTCTCCAATGCTCCCGACAGAACTGTTGGGAATGTGCGGATATCGCGTGGATTTCCAAGGCGGCCAATCTTAAAATGAGAGAGAGCTCACATGAAATAGTATATTACGCAACGATGTCGAAAAGTTGGATTTACGCACGAGTGAAAATCTTTACACACGAGTGAAAATCTTTACACACGAGTGTGAGTCTTTACGCACTGGTGAGATTCTTTACGCACGAGCCGCGTAGCGGCGAGTTTTCGAGATATTTGAAGGGACCTTGAGGTTGATTGTAGATAAGCAGTAAGAATCTATATACCTACGTTTCTTAGGTTATTCCTTACAAATTTTATGCCATGTTTTGTATACCGATTAGTAGGTCTGAAGATATTCGCTGTACGCTTGATCACATCTGAATGACGGAGAACTGTTCCAACACCAAATCCTAAAGAAACGCTGCATTATTCGTTTCAATGTAATTTATAAGAATATTCTGTGTGATTCCTTGAAAGTCCCATGATAGTTCAGATCAGGAAAGAATCATAATTCGACTGGCAGACGATCGTCCCCGCCTGCTGGACGACCAGTCAAAGTGAGATAAATGGACATTCAGAATACGAAACTGTTTTGTGATACCAAATTCGAATGAAGTCCAGCGAAAAGTGTTCCCTCACAAGTTATCTAGGGAATCCAAGTCCAAACCTCCAATAAGCGTGCAAGGGCATCACTAATCCAGTAAAAGCCGCATTCCTAAGACTGCAAATAGCGGGCATTGGTCTGTGTTCAAACGAAAAGCTGTGCTCTCCCATAGTTCAGCATCGAAAAACTCATTCCTTGTTTTTCCGGAAGTTATAGCTTAATATCTCAACCTCATTCATTGGTAGACGTAATGTGGTATTGAAATCGTATTCAGCAACCTAGGGAACCATACGAGTATCGATTTCCATTGATGTCCCACGTTTTGGTTCAAGGTACCCCGAAAATTTGATGAGATTGAAACAAATCGAAATCTTACGTGAAATCAGGGGCACAAAGAAGTATGAATGTTATTTTACCACTGATATTGGGCAATTCGATCATTTCCTGGTACTGTGTCGTTGATTCGTTCAGAATCAAAGTAAACTAACGAGAAGAGTACCCACCAGCCTTGGGAATCCCAATTGTGGCCCAATCTCCGGATATCATAATATTTTGGTGAGGAATAAAGGTATCTCCAAGGGCTTAATCTCATGAGTGATACTCGTGAGCCTCTTATTCTGAGATACAGCTATGCAGATTAGCATGAGCCGAACAGGGTCATGGGGTTAAATCTTCCAAGATATCCCATTTTTCACCAGGATGTGATGATTTCCGGAGTGTCGTCAAGATCCGCGCTTCGCAAGATCGGACCTCTCCTTGTAAGTCAGTTTTCCGATTTAAGGGAATTCCTAACATCAACGCCTCAGATGATAAGGAATACTCGAGTGTAACTCCTGAGCAAAATTGTAACTCAACAAATAAGTGCCTCTCTAGTGTATACATACTTCGAACATGAATATGAACTTCGGCGCTTGCTCGATCTGCGTAACATCGTCTTATCACCCGGACTATGCCTCGGGACTATGCTCTCCCAGAAAGATGATTTGCACTCAGTCAGACTTCGTTGCAAACTCCAATTATACATATATCAACGGTGACTACATAATATGAACAATGTAAAGTGTGTTATCGCCAATGATGTCATTCGCTGCACGCAAGCAAGCTGCCGAGATCATGCTGCGCAGTCCGATGCGGCTCGAAAGAATTTTTTGCAATCTGCATCAGCAAGCTCTGTTTACTAGTAAAAAAAAATGCAAGTATGAGCAAGGGGATCATTGAAGAACGACTAAGATCAAATCGATTCCTATACCCGTGTATACTTCTCTCTTTTTTCCCCTTTCGTTCAGCGATACGCCGGCCCTCCAAATGTAGCAGTGCTACGGACCCCAAAGCAGACACGATTGATGTCCGCTAACCCAAACGGCCGCCTGTCTCGCATCACGTACAGACGAGTTTTTGCCGATGCACCGCCTTATTCAGTTGTCGTTTCTGCGCCGGGCCTTGCATCACTTCGCGATATGCTTCAACGGAGCGATGCGTTAACGAATATTTGTACTCGCTTTGGGTGCGGAGCTTTGTATGTGTAGCCTCATGTTTGGTACCATTCGTTGTGATCGCATACATGGATGAGACATGTGGGTGCAATCGCATTGCGATACGCTTGATCCGAGGCTTGGTCACAACGGTACAAACCCGGGTGCAAATCGAATTAATTCCACTGGGCAAAAAGTGTCTGGGTCCAGCACTGTCAAATCGAGGGTGGTCGCAGATCCGGCGAGTGACCATTGTTTTGCGCTCCTTCGAGGTACTTTTTTGCTGATCCCGCACGCGTCCATCGTTGCGCGCCTTGCATCAGGGTGCGCCCGATTGTATTGGATCTTTCGTCCATTCCTGGCTCTTCAAATATACAACTTTTACTCTGAGATCTAACGATGGATCACGACAAGCAATGTTGCCAGATCCGTCAGTAAACAAGAGTTGAATATAGATCATTAAAGGTTTACCCTCTGGTGCACTGAGGTGCGTAAGCATGCACAAAAATCAAATGAGTGCACAGAATTTCAGCATCTGATCCAAACTTTGAGTATGTGTACTAGAATAGTACATTTCGATACAAGGGTGGAAACTTTACACCCTTTTACACCCATGTATCGAATACTATTTTTTGACAAACTGTGACAGAAAGTGGAAAATCAGTGCGAAATAGTATATTTCGTACCGAGTTCATGAGGTTGTGGCTCGCTTCTGAGCGATCGGATTCCGGCCCGAGCCGGAGGCGAGGGTTGAAATGATCGCTCGGAAGCGGGGAACCTCATGCGCGAGGCGCGGTAGTATATTTCCGTACTGAGCGCGGTAGCCCATATTGGGCACTAGGACAGTTTGTCTGTCGAGCGAAGCGAGACAGACATGTCCTCCAGTGCCCAAAATGAGCTTGCAAGGGAAGTGCGGATATATTTTTTCATTACGAGAACCCTAAAATCCTATTTAAACGCGGCATTTTTAGGTTAGAGTGATGGACAAGTTATTTTTCGCAATTTTGTAGGCACCCAAACATCGGAAAATTACGAAAAAGTTACTTTTCGATACATTGTGCGTAAAAGTGCACTTTGCGCACAGTTTGTCGACTTTTACTCACAGTTTATCGAAAAGTATAGTTAGACACACGGCCGTAAAACCTATTATTCGCATCCTCGTGATGATTCCGACCCTCGCCTACGGCTCGGGCCGGAAACCCATCACTCGGACGCGAATAAAATGTTTTACGCCCTTGTATCGAAATGTACTATTCTCGCACAGTGTGTCAAAAAAACGTTTTCTCCATTCCTCGGGATAACTTATTCAAGTTTTTTTAGTTATTCGCATTTTAAACTTGCCCCGATAGTATCGTGCCTCGTTGTGGCAAAGCAGCGAAAGTGTGCCTTGCCTCACTGTCCTATCTATACACCTGGATATCTAGTTTCCCAACCTCCGAGAATTTTGGGAATACTCATCTATTCCTTGGCGTTCCACCCGACCAGGAACGATTGTCAGGCTCGAACTTTGATCCAATGTTGGAGTAGACTCATCCAACCTTCATCAAACAGTGTAACGCCGACTTGATCTTTGATCAAATTATTTGAAGGTATCAGACAAAAAACTCAGAATTGAGTGAATGGATAACAAAGTATGGGACAGTAAACAGGCTCTATCTAATATAGAGGGAATGTGAAGCAGAGGTTATGCTTGTTTGGGAAACGAGCTCGTGCCTTCACACAGTCGAAATATGTTTATTCAAAACACGAAATGAACAACTATCTGACGGGAGTATTTTTCATTTGCTGAACTTGTTTTTGATGTAATACTACATGAAATGAGGAGAATTTCAAAACCGTAATAGTTCATCATAGCTTATTTTCCATAATTCGTTCCTCTCATAAGTCACTCCTCATGAATCGTTCTGTTAACTCGTACCTCGTCCCTCATCCCTCATTCCTTATTCTTTACTCATTTATCCGTCCATCCACCTCACCACCTACCGTCCCACCCACCCATTCACCAACCCAGCCACTCATCCACCAACCCATCTACACATCGGCCCATACGGCCACTCATTATATACTTACCCCTTCCACACAGGCACTCGATACGCGAAATCCGGACGGACAAGTTGTGGATTGGCGCTCGATTATTATAAAAGAATAATAATAAGTTTACATTCTCGGCAAGATATCTCAGTTCAGCAACGATTGCATGCTTCAAAGAAAATACTATTTGGGTGTTTCTCTGGAACTTTTACACCGGCTGGAATACAGCTATGGATGATCATATAAGAGAACAATCAAATCTATCGGCCCCAATCGAAGTGGAAATATCATCATTCAAGTCTTAATATGAGATATCTTTGGCCTCTGTATGATCAGAAAAAGTTGATTCGTTCTAGCTGACTCAAAGAGAGAAAATGTGGGGAAAATGCTGTGGAAATACTTGGTACTCTCGTAAAGTCTTACGGATATTCTGGTGATACCGCGCAACTTACCGGGTTCGTTCAAGCTGCATTTGGTGGATAATATATCGAAGGAGAATGGCCCAGAAGCGCGATGGTGTGCTACCAATTTAGCCAAAACTGTATGACTTCGGGAATTGGAAATAATAAATCAATCATGTCTCGTTCAACTCAAAGATGATTACGCCAAGCTCATGCCGTGACTCTGAACGCAATTTTTGGAATGCGTATCTAAAATAGATGCAATTGCGAATATTTTGGGGCGAGTCTCATATTGGTGCGATATTTCTGTCTAGAATACGACCGTTCTGAAGTGAGATAGAAAAAACGTGACTCACGAAAAAAATTCAGTTTTTCTCATCCCACATTGGCGGATCGAGCTCCATGTTGATGAAACTGATTGTGACCGGATACCCTGACCTTACAAAGCTGCCAAAAGACCAAGGCATTCGTTGAAATTGTCCATTTTGCCAAATAATTGCTTAGGAAATGCTGGAAAATCGGCGAAAAACTACGTTTTGTTCGACTCATTAACGTGATCTTGGCGATGCCACTTACTCTATATGAGTTTCAATAGTGGATTTGTAACTCTCAATACTACACAAATATGTGAGCAAAAGATCCCAGGTGTGCGTTGAGCTGTTTCCATTTTTCGTTTTTCAACGATTTTCAGCAAAGTGCAAAAATTCCAGAGAAACGCTTATTTGCAAGAACACAATTTTATGCAGGAGATGCTGTATCACTCACTATGGAATGGTTTGAAAGAGAAGCATTTTGTCGGTAAATTGACGAGAGAGTAATATCGAACTTCGAGAATATTTTACACGTTATTCATGGCAAGCATGTAAATTCCTTGTGGGCTGGCTGCATCTACGTGGGACTAATTCAGCACGGGTTCAGCGCCGATTCTAGTTCAAGCAAACGAAAAATCGATGACACCGAGCTCTATTATTTGTGCTGTTTCTTATACCAACTATCCGTCCGCACGTCCAAGAATCGGTACTGAATCAGTCTCACGTAGACGCACCCTTCGACCTCCATTTCATCGGCGATTTGTTCACACCGACAAGAATTGGCGCTGAATCTGTGCTGAATCAAATTTCATGTATATGCAGCTGCTGAGAGTGCAATACGTGATTGAGGTTACACCATACACCTAGAAGTATCGCTACGGATTGCTGTCATCAGGACAGTTACGATCTACTTCTCTTCAATTCGCAATGAGGGAGAGAAGGAATCAGTTAAATATAATCTCGATGACTAACGGAAAATTCTTGTATGGCAGATATATAGCAGACTGATCTTCGATCTGTACCCTCAAGCAGTGCGATTCCATATGCGAGACTCATATAGCAAAAGATTGGATGTTCTTTTACATATTTGGAGACGCTTTTATGTTGCATTAGGCTGGTTTCCATAACTTGTTTTTTGGGTGGAAAAGTTTTTGTTTTGGACCATGATAATAGGGGGACTATTGTCTCTAAGAATAACTCAGAAGATCCACTCGAATGAACGTATTCATTCAGCCAACAAGGGGAACACTAACCTTGAGGATCCTGAATCTTGATGAAACTTTGGGAATCATCTTGTTTTGGGGGAAAATGAAGATACCTCCAAAAGGGGTTTGTCCAATGGGCCTCCTATCCCGAGATACAGCTATGGAGATTAGCATTGTCAGTATATCTAGTTATTAGCGTGTCCGTTATTTCCCAAGTTCCTCTGATCCTCCGTGCCACCCACCACAACCTAATCATTTGTTGAGATACTGCGATAAAAGAATTTTCTTGGACCTGGGTGATGTTTAAGTGCTGTCCCACCTGAAGCGGAGACAAAAAGTCTGAATTAAGGCCTCAAAACAAATTTTGATTCAGTATTCAGCGTTTCTTGGGCATGGACGTGTTCCTTCATCCTTGATAACTTTTTTAATCGATAGCCAGTACGATTTCCTTTAAAACGACCTCTTGCTGAAGTCAATTTGTTGGAGAAGAACTAGAGTTATGGCTGTTTTTGGAACTTAGAAAATCCAAGGTACCAAATTCGTGAAACAGGGTTTTCCTCGAGGAATTCAAAATATGCGAATTTTGAGTCGGTTTATTTGAAAGATGTGAATATGTGTTTTCGATGTATTTTTGAACGTAGAAACAGAATCTGTGCTCAGTTTCACCTCTCATCGTCAGGATTTTTTACTAGGCTCAAAAAACCGAAAAAACAAAAAACGGTCGTTTTCAGTCACTTTTATGTTCTACAGGTGGATGAAATGCGAATGAGTGAGCTATCTCTGGTTCTACTGTATCAAATTGAATGTTTTAGGTAGTTATTTTGAAGGAAATTGCACCCACTATCGACTGAAAACACTATTACAATGCGCGATCAATGCTCCAACATAGCTAGAAACTGCTTCGCTTCGTTGAGCAAACTACGGAAGTGTAGCGATTTAATGCCTCAGGAAACGAGGCTTTAATCGGTGAAATCCCTCATTTTTCCCCACTTAGAGTACTGCCAGGGTTTGTTTCTCGAACTGTCCCAAGAGCTGAACATTAAACTCAACCGCTGCAAAAATGCAGCAGTTCGTTTTGTAGTCTCGTGCAGGAAGTCAGATCACATCTCTCCTTGGTATCAGAAATTTCAGATCATGCCTTATGCCACACGAAAGAATTATCTCTGTCTGTGCCTTCTAGCCAGTATACTGAGATCGTCGGAGCCGGGATATTTGGGAACTAAACTGAAATTCAGGCCGGAGGATAAAGTTGGCTCAAAAAGATGCTCTAAATTTGACCTTGTAATTCCGTCTCGGTCAACATCCACCTATATAGACACTCGTTCCTGATTGAGAATATAGTGCTATGGAATAGGTTGTCTGATAACATAAGAAGCAAATATACTCGACCGGTATTCAGAACAAGACTTTTCTTCCATTTATTGGGCGTTGAATCCTAGAAGTAATCGGTATAGAGGCCTGATCCTGTTTCCCTTGGTGATCCTGTAAACTATTGTTATCATGAGTGAGTTGGACTCACGAATAGAGTCAGGGATAGAATTCTCTGGTATCTATGATATTCAAATGATGGTGCTAACATACCACTCTCTATCTCGTTCGCCGTGGTATTGAGTATTGTTCAATTTTGCTGATGAAATATTTATGGGCCATTTCGGAGCACTTCGACGAATGCCTGCACCAGGGGGGTCTGGAAAGAATCCATAAAAATTTTCTTCCGTTAGTACTATAGTAATATAGTACAAAGAAATTTTTTTTTGGATTTTTTCTAAGGCCCCTGTGGGCCGTGAGGCCTATGAAAGGTCCTTTTTAGGCCCCTTATAGCCTATTTCTGGAAAATCATAACTCCGACTAGAATCAACATTTTTAGACGTACCTCGACGCATTTTCTTCCTTGAGACTAGTACTTTTGAGAAAAAAGTTGTCCATGGTCGATACTTGAGCCTAGCAACTTCTAGGAGCTATTTGCTGAGAGCACATTTTAGCGATTTTTGGGCTTGCTTCAAAGTGATGTAGCTCCCACTAGACATGTGATAATCGACTTTTACAAGTGGTCATTTTGAACGTCTTGAAAAAACCTGCAATTTGACCACTGGTTAGAGACGATTACTGTACTTTCTATAGGAGTTACAGTCATTACAAACTGAAAAAATTCGTGAAAATGCCAAACTTTGAGCTCAATTTGAAAAAATCACTTTATGCAACGCTGTGCGTAAAACTGTGCGAAAAGTCAACTTTCTATGCAAGGTACCCGTGTCGGAAGAAATGCAGAAAGTCATTCTCGCACGGCTAAGTGTGCGAGAAAGTAACTTTCTCACTATGTTTGACAAAGCTTAGTGAGAAAGTGAAATCTGTGCAAAAATGGATTCATCGAAATTCTCATAGCGAATTGGAAACTTAGAAAAAAATTCAATGAGTCAACCTTGCATGTCAATCTGTTTCAAGTAGGCGGATTCCAACCCTTCGATAACTCATCATTTTATATTTTCATCTTTACTTGAAAAATACTCTCACTGGATAGAGATATATATTTATCCATTCAAAAGCCACCTTTTCAAATGTATTTAGATGATTGATCATCATCATACATAGTTGTATGAATTATCAAAATTGAATCTTCTGAAATTCGGCGATATTTTTGAGCAACGAGGTAATACGCGATATGAGCAAGAGGTTTTTTTGATACATTTTTCAGAATTTTATTTCAGTCGGGAGGCTCCGCCCCCCGAACCCCCCAGCGGGGGCTTCGCCCCCTGCCGCCCCTGGACCCCGCTTCGCGCCCCGGTCGCCCATTCCCTACCGGCGACTTCCCCGAAAAGTTTGTCGAATAAGCGACTCTGACGCATTATTAGAAATGGTGAAAACGTTGTTCCAGTGGAAAAAAGGTTATAACAAAAGTCCATCTCTCACTACACCAAAATAATTGGATTCGTTTTGGGGGTCAGTTGACATCCCTAGAAAAGTGCCATCGATTTGTATTAGATCAAGGTACTTGGCAATGAGTACCTTTTTGTGATTTGATTTTTAGAATACTTATTGGTCTAAAGGATACTTATTTCAATTGAATAAACTCAGTATAGGATAATAATTGTTATCATTTCATTCAAGTCCTGACCGGCAATTGTTTTACAAGTTGTGGAGGCACAGTTTTCCGTACAGGTTGCATAAAATAGTGTAAGCAACGCGGGCGAAAAGTTCCCGCACTCGTGTCCGGAACCGCGCGAGAAAGTGGAATCGTGCGAGAAAATTACTTTCTCGCACTCTTTCCGGACACTCGTGCGGGAATCTTCCTTTTTATCCTAGCGGGACTAAAGTACGCACTTTGGCCCTTCATTTTTGGGCGTAATGTGATTCATTTCCACCCGGGTATCAAACTTTACTCCCTGAACGGACTTGTCGTTGAAAAAAATCGGAAGTAAATTTTGCCCCGAGCGGGATACGAACCCACGCCCAAGAGATTGGTGTGAGCCTAAGGCTAGCGGTCTGTCGACCCCTCCACGGAGGATCACACTTGAGGCGGCACTAATCGTCTACATAACTCACGCATAGGCATACAACCTCTCATTAGGTCGTATTTTGTTGTTTTTGGATAAATAATGATTCGAGCGTTATACAAACGTATTCTGGAGAGATCATATTATTGAAAGGATCTCAAAAAAGAATCAGTGAATATTAATTTTCAAAAACATTTTTCAAATACTATTCGAATATTGAGCTGTGTAACGTTGAATGGGAGAATATCAAGAGATCGATTCTGGTTGGAAATTCAGAAGAGTTGATATGATATCACAAAATGAGGATTTTTTAGACCATTTCGAAATCTTTTTTCAGTCGGGGGGCTCTGCCCCCCGAACCCCCCGGCGGGGGCTCCGCCCCCTGCACCCCCGCCGGGGCTCCGCCCCGGACCCCGTCCCCGCCACCCGCAACAGTTGGCTTCGGTATTTCCAAGACGGCAATGTTAACAATGACACAGTCGTTGTGGCCCACTGCGCCAAAGAATGCATGCCCGGATGCGCGCGTGGTTTGGGGGGGGGGAGCGTACTTTAGTCCCGTAGGATAAAAAATAGCATACGCAACTCGGGAGTAATGTGGGCCTCAAACTCCCGGGTATTTATCGCTCTCGGCTTCGCCTCGAGCGATAATCCACACCCGGGAGTAAAAGGCCCACTTTACTCCCTAGTTGCGTAATATACTATTTCACCCATGTTGCTTAATGAACTATTTTTTATTCGATCCCAAACCTGTGCGACTATGTTTTTCGATACAAATACTACCAATTAGAACAATAATCTGGGTGGGATATTGGATTGCCGATTTTATTCAGCCAATTTAAAACACCCTTTTTTAACTTTTTGCTCAAAATGACCTCAAAGGTATTGCTCGCATATGCTTCCATTTGAATTAATGTGCACCAATCTGTGTGGGATCACTCCTCAATGTACCCCCAAATATGTGTGGAAACTTCCGGAGGCGAGACTCGAGCTAGATGCGAGCAGGTGGTTCTATTTCACGAGTTGAAAATGGGCATTATATCGACGGCTCCTACGAAGAGTATCACATTTCTTATCAACGACGAAGACTAACATATTCCCTCATCAACGACGAAGAGTAATACATTTTCTTATCAACGACGAAGACTAACACATTTTCTTATCAACGACGAAGAGTAACACATTTCCTTATCAACGACGAAGAGTAACACATTTTCTTATCAACGACGAAGACTAACACATTTTCTTATGAACGACGAAGAGTAACACTTTTGTATGAATGACGGAGCGGGTTGCCTGTCCTGCAGGGGTCGAATACAAGTATTAAAGCTGAATGAACTGATGAATGGACGGATGCGTAGATGGGATGGATGGGATGGATGGATGGATGGATGGATGGATGGATGGATGGATGGATGGATGGATGGATGGATGGATGGATGGATGGATGGATGGATGGGTCGGATGGATGGTATGGATGGATGGATGGTTTGGATGGATGGGTCGGATGGATGGGTCGGATGGATGGATGGATGGTATGGATGGATGGATGGATGGAAGGATGGATGGATGGATTGATGGAATGGAACGGAACGGACCGGAATGGAACGGAATGGAACGGAGTGGAATTGAGTGGATTTGAACAGAATTGAACGGAATGGACCGGAACTTTGTATTCCACTCCGTTCCATTCCGTACGTTCCGTTTCTTTCTGTTCGTTTCCGGTCCCTTCCGTTCCGTTCGTCCATGGTCCATTCCGTCCCATTTCCTTCCATTCCTTTCAATTCCACTCCATTCCATTCCGTTTCATTCCAGTCCGTTCAGTTCCGTTCCATTCCATCAATCCATCCATCCATCCATCCATACCATCCATCCATCCATCCATCCATCCATCCATCCATCCATCCATCCATCCATCCATCCATCCATCCATCCATCCATCCATCCATCCATCCATCCATCCATCCATCCATCCATCCATCCATCCATCCATCCATCCATCCATCCATCCACCCACCCACCCATCCATCCATCCATCCATCCATCCATCCATCCATCCATCCATCCATCCATCCATCCATCCATCCATCCATCCATCCACCCATCCATCCATCCATCCATCCATCCATCCATCCATCCACCCACCCACCCACCCATCCATCCATCCATCCATCCATCCATCCATCCATCCATCCATCCATCCATCCCATCCATCTCATCTACGCATCCGTCCATTCATCAATTCATTCAGCTTCAATACTTGAATTCGACCCCTGCAGGACAGGCAACCCGCTTCGTCATTCATACAAAAGTGTTACTCTTCGTCGTTCATAAGAAAATGTGTTAGTCTTCGTCGTTGATAAGCGGCTATGTGTTACTCTTCGTAGGAGCCGTCGATATCATCTATTTGGACGCAGGCCACGGTGTCCTTGAACCAACTTTAAATGAGTCGGAAGACCACCTCGCCAAATATTTTCTTAAATGGTTGTTCAGGGCTCAAATAACATCTTCCAACTGTTTTCAAAATCGCCTACGTTAGAATTTTCAAATAAAACGACTTTTATGATTTTTTTTGGAAAAATTGTCAAAAAACGACTTTCACGCGCTTTGGTGATGATAAACGCTTAGTTAAATGCTTCAAATTTCACAAAAATTTCGTCACAAAGTGCAGATGGTTCATGACACTCTATCCCAAACGATTCGCAATGTAATACGTAGAGGAAGGGATAGGCTCCGTGAGCTGTGACTAATGCTTGGGTAGAGAGTCAGATATGGCGAATAGAGAAAGGTCCACCTATCTTTATTGGGAAATTTGTCGTCTGCTCACGGCTCTGTCTTCTTCTTACTCACATTGGTCCTAATAATATGTACAAAATGCCTTGGACTCTCGGCAAGGTCCTCATCGCGTAACGAAAGCTCTCACTCCGGTTCTGGAGAGCTTGCAGGTTCGTCATACCTGCTAGCTCTCACTCCGGTTCTGGAGAGCTTGCAGGTTCGTCATACCTGCTCCACATCTCGCATTTGAGTGGAGGGGGTAGCTCTATCGTAGTTCTAAGATGCCATGTGCTTGCTTTCATGAAGAGAATCGACTCAAACTTTGGGTATTGTGCATGAAAAAGGAGGTGGGAGTGCAGAAGCTGAAAAGAGACATGGAAGACTGCTCCAAAAATGTTCAGCGATTGACGGTCAGAATGATGAAGTACCTTTATCTATATGTCAGACATGGATGAGTCAGATAGGTCAATCTATCATTCTGACCGACAATCGCTGAACATTTTTGGAGCAGTCTTCCATGTCTCTTTTCAGCTTCTGCACTCCCGCCTCCTTTTTCATGCACAATACCCAAGATTTGAGTCGATTCTCTCCATGAAAGCGAGCACATGGCATCTTAGAACTACGATAGAGCTACCCCCTCCACTCAAATGCGAGATGTGGAGCAGGTATGACGAACCTGCAAGCTCTCCAGAACCGGAGTGAGAGCTTTTGTTACGCGATGAGGACCTTGCCGAGAGTCCAAGGCAGTTTGTACATATTATTAGGACCAATGTGAGTAAGAAGAAGACAGAGTCGTGAGCAGACGACAAATTTCCCAATAAAGATAGGTGGACCTTTCCATATTCGCCATATCTGACTCTCTACCCAAGCATTAGTCACAGCTCACGGAGCCTATCCCTTCCTCTACGTATTACATTGCGAATCGTTTGGGATAGAGTGTCATGAACCATCTGCACTTTGTGACGAAATTTTTGTGAAATTTGAAGCATTTAACTAAGCGTTTATCATCACCAAAGCGCGTGAAAGTCGTTTTTTGACAATTTTTCCAAAAAAAATCATAAAAGTCGTTTTATTTGAAAATTCTAACGTAGGTGATTTTAAAAACAGTTGGAAGATGTTATTTGAGCCCTGAACAATCATTTAAGAAGATATCTGGCGAGGTGGTCTTCCGACTCATTTAAAGTTGGTTCAAGGACACCGTGAGGCGAGTGCGAGTGGGATTTCACTCATTCTAGCTCACAAATGGGATAAGCGGCTGAAATAGGGAAACGAACATGGTTCTTCGACTCCAAATGATCATCTACACACGATTCCGGGGTCAATTTTCTTTTCATTTAACGTCTGATGCCCCTCCATCGAAAAACTTGTAACTAAAGTGTTTTCTAGCCTGAGAGCAAGTATCAATATTTTGGAGCCAAACTGACCCCGAAATCGTGTTGAGATGATCATTTTGAGTCAGAAAACCATATTCGTATCCCTATTTTGGCCGCTCATCTCATTTGTGAGCTAGAATAAGTGAAATCCCACTCACACTCGCCTGCGTCCAAATAGACGAAATAATGCCCATTTTTAACTCGTGAAATAGAACCGCCTGCTCGCATCTAGCTCGAGGCTTGCTTCCGGAAATTTTCACACATATTTGGGGGTACGTTGGGGAGTAATTCTACACAGATTGGTGCACATTAGTTCAGATGGAAGCATATGCGAGCCATACCTTTGAGGTCATTTTGAGCAAAAAGTCAAAGAAGGGTGTTTTAAATTGGCTGAATAAAACCGGCAATTCAATATCCCACCCAGATTATTGTTCTAATTGGTAGTATTTGTATCAAAAAACTTAGTCGCACAGGTTTGGGGTCGAATAAAAAAAAGTGATTTTTTTTAATTGAGCTCAAAGTTTCGCATTTTTACGAATTTGCTCAGCTTGTAATGACTGTAACTCCTATAGAAAGTACAGTAATCGACTTTGACCAGTGGTCAAATTGTAGGTTTTTTCAAGACGTTCAAAATTACCACTTGTAGAAGTCGATTATCACATGTCTAGAGGGAGCTACATCACTTTGAAGCAAGCCCAAAAATCGCTAAAATGTGCTCTCAGCAAATAGCTCCTAGAAGTTGCTAGGCTCAAGTATCGATCATGGACAATTCTTTTCTCAAAAGTACTAGTCTTAAGGAAGAAAATGCGCTGTAGTACGTCCAAAAATGTTGATTCTAGTCGGAGTTATGATATTCCAGAAATAGGCCAAAAAGGGGCCTAAGAAGGACCTTTCATAGGCCCCAGGGCCCACAGGAGCCTTAGAAAGAATCCAAAAATAAACTCCTCGTACTATATCAATATAGTACTAACGGAAGAAAATTTTTATGGATTCTTTCCAGACCCCCTGGTGCAGGCATTCGTCGAAATGCTCCGAAATGGCCCTTATACATTTTTTTTTTCTTTTGATACTATTATAATTTTCAGCATATTCATTTCTGTTTTCAATCTATTTTCATGTACCTGCTGTTTAATCTTCTTACTTGATCCCTATATTAAAGTAAATGGCCTCGAAGAATATTTGTATCGATTATGAAGCACGTAGTCTCGACTACATTGGACCTAGAGTCCACAGTTGAATAAAAAATCTATCTATCCATCTATCTATCTATTAAGGACGTAGAAGGGAATGCATGCGCGGTAAATGCGGATCATTTACTCAAATTTCTATTTAGAAGGGTACATTTCGAATAAGAAACGCTCTAGGTGGGACAGCACTTAGACATCACTGAAGGTCT
The DNA here is from genome assembly GCA_029851415.1 of Eretmocerus hayati. Classification (NCBI taxonomy): domain Eukaryota; kingdom Metazoa; phylum Arthropoda; class Insecta; order Hymenoptera; family Aphelinidae; genus Eretmocerus; species Eretmocerus hayati. Next base: position 113,897,757 of record CM056743.1, read on the forward strand.
TCGAAAAATTTTTTCTCTCAATATCTCACCAAATGATTAGGTTGTGGGGGGTGGCATGGGTGATCGGAGGAACTTGGGAAATATAGGACACCCTACTATATATGTGTCATTTTAACATGAGACTATAAGGACAATGCTAATCTTCATGGCTGTATCTTGGAGCAGGTGGTCCATTGGACGAAACTATTGAAGATAGCTTCATTTTCCACCAAAACAAAATGATTCCCAATGTTTCGTCATGATCCAGGACCAGCAAGGTTGGTGCTTCCCTTGCAAGTACAGGATAGAATCGATTGGAAACGGTGAAAAAAAAGAATATCGAAGATATGTCTGCAACTCATGATACGCTTTTGCGCGGAATCACTCATAGCCCGAACAGTGCCCATTTTTTATACGCTTTTTTCCACTCCATTAACAGGATCTACAGTTGGCCTTCGACTGGAGGCTTGCATCCGGAAGTTTTTCTACATGGTTGGGGACTTCAGGGACTTATTTCCTACAATTTTGTGTACCGTATTTCAGATGATATGCAAGCTACGCTTACGTTATGAATTTTAATAGAAACATGAAAATAGGACATTCGAAACGTTTGATTGAAATCGGAAAATAATTTCTCATCGGTAATCTTTATCGATCCTGATAGTTTGCATATCAATGAACATATCCAAACAGATTCGTGGTCGAGGAAATGGATTGCATAAGTTGGACCCAAACTTCAGCATTTTCATGGAATCGCCCAACTTGTACAGAACGTAGCTCCTGTAAAAAGTACGATAATTAATATCTACCTCCAGTAAAGTCGTAGGTCTTATCGATACCTAAAAAATAGGTCCCTGAAGAGATCAACCATCACTTTTTTAGTTAGGGTTAGATGATTTTTCCCTCCAAAGACTAGTCTTGAACCCATGTAGATCAGAAAATAATGAGTCTAGTCTAAGCAATGTCAGTAATAGACTAAAAAGTCCCTAAAACGAGCCATTCTCGGGCTGTGAGGCTCGTGGGGGTTTCGAAAGAATAAAAAAAAAAATATTCCCTTTGCTCAAACATAATAATGATTTAAAGAAACTTCTTGGGATTATTTGAACATGAGCGGTTTTGAGAGTTAGAACAGTTAATCGAGGTTACCTGGAGAGTTATCATAATCTCTTGGAATTTTTCCTCAATTTCCATGTCTGACCAAATGTGATTTCTCCAAGAACGTCAGAGAATTGGTCCCCCGGGATTCGGCTATAGCACCGATAAAAATCGGTGATTTTTTATATCCTTCGTAGATCGTCTGCATTGATCATCATTAATATCTATTCTGTATCCTGTACGAGTGGAACGTTTCATCTTGTATGACCTCGAATTGTCGTGACTATTGTGATGTATACTTATGTACGACGAAAACTCTTTTTAATACCATCAATTGATCATACTCCATCGTGAACAAATATCTTTTTTGAGCTATACGAGAGCATTTCAGGGGTCTCGGACTTATCAAGAACATTTACAAGTCAAACGAGTGGTTGTGAGTAACGCAATAACATTAGTACTAAGTAAAGATTTGAGCACCTTTGTCCAATGCGAAGATTCCCGCCCAAATTTTCCCCTGTACTCTCAAATGTTGTTTGATCAAAGAACAAATGTTGAAATACATTCATAGAGTCAAAATATCGATGAGATCTACCTTATCGGTATAATTTGCATATAACAAATGTTGAAGTCAGTTCAATTGAGAAGGAATTCTCCAATCTGTATATTGGCACAGGTTTTGATGATGGGTTAGAATAAACAGATATGTCTCAAAAATCGCACGAGGAGCTTCAGGTATAAAGGAGCATGCCGAGTCGGTGGAGTTTGACTGCTTTTTGGCCAATCTAGCGCAGAAGTATGCGACCATGAATGTGCTGAACTCATCTCACAATGAGAGTAGCAGTGTCAAGGAGTAAAATTTTCTTGAAATATCCAAAGAGCAGGAAGAACAAAGCAAAAGAGGCCAAGAAGCAAAAGAATTGACTCCGAGTCACTTTGTACCATGTACAGTACGAGAGTAAAGATCGAATCCGTCGGAAGCTTAATAGATACAGAAGTGACCTACGAGTGTCTCATTGTGCTGCTCGAAGCAGAGCTGATACAATATGTAAACGTGGAAGCAGCGACGTCGAACAATGGTCGAGAATAAGAAGCAAGAGAGGGCACGGGAAAGTGGTGCGGCGACGACAACAACGACGAGGACGACGCGGGCGGCAGCGGGGATACGGAGGCAAAGAGTGCGGCGACGATTATTTTGCTCTTGCAGTTCAGCGATCTGGCATTGCATGGCGACGACGACTATCGCAAACAAACGGAGTGCACGGGCCAGGCACAACACGAGGGGTGGTCGAACAGACTCGGGAGCGACGCTCGCAAACGCTTATACGTATAGCAAAGCGGTGGCAGTATGGTCACAATGGAGGAGACCTAGTTGGCGGTAACCGTGGCGGCGGCAACATCTGACCTCCGACCCAACATACGTACTCTGGTGGACGCATACACGATTGGAGTCCGAGTGGCCACGCATTCGTCTTCCGTCGCAAACCGATTGTGTGCTAATGTCCGCTACTGTTTGCCGCACTGATGCCGAGTCGCTGGCTGACCGAACGAGCGCGCGCGCGCCCGCCACGAGCCCGAAATAAAAAACAGCCACGGGTAGTGCGGCACGGTATATATTACGCTCTCGCAGATGAGATCGCAATGATGAGCAAAAGGGTATCTGCAAACTCATACTCAGACGCTCTTCTCCTCCCCTTGCTTCTCCCCTCACGGCTTCACGATTATGCGAGTGTGAGCTTAAGCGTGAGCACGATTTGCAATCTTTACTCCTATTCATTCCTACATTGCGGGCTTTAGTGGACCGGTCCCTCGATGGTCGAACGCAACCGGATACGCATACTTGGGACCATTCGTTCACTCTGAATTTGATTTCGTCATTTCCTATACGAACCGTCGCGACAGTATCCAAATCGCGCCACATCGGCGTGAGCCTCGTTTTTTGCCGCAACTCATTACTTGACATCCCGACGCTGGCAATAGAACTACACTTTTCCGGAAAACGCCCAAATCCGCTCAAACCGCTGTGTTGATGAGCTGATCACTCATGAAACTATGTTTCCCTACGTATTTTGAACTCCTGAACACGATCCCGTTGGATCTGTAGACTTCCGGTACGTCAAACTAAAACACTGAGTAGTTGATGGCAGACGTGTTAAGGCGAGGGGATAGGGCTGCGCCATATTGAATTTTCTAGGGATAATCACCCGTAATCCGTTCGGAGAATAACTCAAATTTTAATGAACCGAATCACCTACGATTTGATATGGACGTATAAAATGCCTGTCCGAAGAGCGCATCGTGGCCAAAAGTCATGTTCTATGCTGGGAAAGTATTTTTCCAAATTGTCATTTTGATTTCGTCTGCTACCATGAAGGCACCCAGCCCCGAAATTGATAGTATGCGACGCGAGCACACAATTTACCAGGGATTTGGCCACGATGCGCTCTTCTTTCGGATCTGAAGATCATGACGAATGCCTTCTTTGGACGCAACTCCTCGTGAAACTTGAGATAATTCCCGAACGGCAGCTATTGCGACAGTACCCGGGTGGTTAGCGACGAGTTCTATGGGTGGCCAGCCTGTTACGCGAGAGACAGCTGAACGGAGTTTGTTCACACTCGCGAGCATCAAATTTCTCTGCTACTGCTTCGATATAAACACCATAATACTGCATGTCAGACACAGGAGAGCAGATTCACGGCTATTTTCTAACGATATCGAATGATAATTCAAGCTTCAGGTGATTAGATTAGTGATTGTCTTGGTCTTAGCCGGCCGGTCGAAAAGTCCATTCATTGAAAGAAATCAAGGTAAGAAATAAGGAATTTTTTTTTTTTATTAAAGCATTCGAAGCCCTACTGGGCTTATACAGCTTACAATGAACAGATCTGAAATATAATCTTATATGCTAGATCTATTATATGAATAATTTACAACGTTCAAAAAACTGACATAGGATATTGCAAGCAGGGATGTTGGGTTCAGATATGAGCATTTCTACGCATAGAGGGGGATACAAGTCAATTTTTCGTAAGTTTCTCAGCAAATGGCTCCTTTCTCTATTATACTCAGGGCACTGCCATACAATATGGTTCAAGTCTTGGTGGAAGCAACCACAGGTACACTCAGAACTGTTGGTAAACCCAAGTCTAGTTGTAGATGATGCCAGGCTGTAGTGGTTAGCTCTACATCGATTAGTTGTGACAATATTGCGTCTGCTCAGGTTTTTTTTTTCTATCAAACCACGGTTTACTTTTCACTGTGTAGAAGCTTTCAAAATATGATCGCCCCTTCGTCTGACCTCCTGCCACAATCGTTCGGTTAGTTTCTGACCTTGCTTTTAATTTGTACACTTGGGAATAGTCAGTAAACAGAATGAGAGTATGCAATATATCATCTTTGTTCGATGCGAGCTTGGAAAGTTTGTCGGCAGTTTCATTGCCTCTTAAACCGATATGAGAGGGAATCCAAATGAATTTGATGGAGTGATCATTATTGTGCGTAAATAAATTGAACTTTCGTTTAATTTCAAGAATGTGAGGATTTGTTTTAACGCCAATTTTATGGGAATTTAAACTTTGGAGGGAGCTCAAAGAGTCGGAGAAAATTAAATAGTTTCTCTCCCTATTCTTTAGCGCTAGATCTAATGACAGGGAAAGAGCTACACATTCGGCCGTAAAAATTGAGCCGACTTCGGAAATGGTGCATTGTATGTCAAGCTCGAGGTCTGGACAGTAACATGCAGAACCTGTAGCTTTGGAATCTGTACTTTTGCTGCCATCAGTGTATATACAGATAGCATTTTTCTCTGCTATGAAACTAGCTAGTAGTGAGTTTGGATCTGGATTGATTCTGAGATCTTTACCAAGCTCGCAATCGAACGGAATGAGAGTCATCAACGTTTTGAAATCATGGGAGTAAAAGCTATACGCTTCTTCATCTAGGGCTGAATCGTGTAGAATTTCATTGATCGTAGAACTAAGAAGCACTGTTCTTCCATTTCTATTGAGACGTTGGAGCATGGTGAAATACTTTTTTATATTAACTTTGGTGAGTGAGTCAGTCTCAGAAATCTTCCTTCGAATAAAATGAGAACATAAAAACTTCGTACGCTCTTCGATTGAAGGCAGTTTTGACTCTGTTAGTATGATGTTTGTAGGGGTGCTAATGCGGTAGCCAAGAGCTAATCTGAGAGATGCGTACTGTATCCTTTCAATTTTGAGAATATCCTGTTTGGAGGTGGGAAAATAGATAAAACTCCCATAGTCAATCCAAGAGCGAACAAAGCTTTTGTACAGAGTGATGAGTGTAGCGGGATCTGAGCCCCACCACGTGCTCCTGAGAAATTTTATCACATTCATAGCTCGCAGGCAACGTTGTTTTACACTTTGGATTTGAGATTCAAACGTGAGCCTGTAAGCAAAGAGCACTCCCAAGAATTTGACCTATGGCTTTGAGGAAACAACATGATTATCAATTGTTATGGAAATTTCACCTGGTTTGATATTGTTATGGTTGAACAAGACAAGTACGGTTTTTTTCAGGTGCGAGCTCTAAATCTAGATTGAGCAAATTAATACGAATGATACTAACAGACTTTTGTATCAGGTTGACGCATGTTTTTACACTTTTGTACTTGCAGTAGATGGCAATATCATCCGAAAATTGAGATATTTTGATACTTTTGGGTAGATTCCTTATGATTTTCCTTACATAAATCATGTACAATAGAGGTGATAGTACGCCACCTTGAGGGATGCCCTTATTCACAATCCGGAAATCTTCCCCAAGAGTATCAGTATAAATTTTCCTGTCGCGTACAATAAATTTGATGAAATTCAATACGTTAGCTGAACATCCTATTTCAGCAAGCTCTCTCAAAAGTTGGTCAAGATCGACATCGTCGAAAGCTCTGCGAACGTCAAGAAAAGCTGCTAATACATTATGTTTGGATATAAAGGATTCATTAATCAGTAAAGTCAAATTGGCGAGATTATCTGAGCACGATCTTCCTTTTCTAAATCCGAATTGCGACTCAGGTAGAAAATTGTTCGATTCGCACCAGAATTCAAGTCTTCGTTTCACCAGAGTTTCAAACAACTTGCACATGCTCTGAGTGAGAGCTATTGGCCGAACACCATTTCCATCGGGTTTGTCAATGAAGTGGACAAAGGAATCTTTCCAGCAATCCGAGAAGCTGTTTGTGACGTACATTTCATTGAAAATATCGAGCAATAGTAAATGATACTTTATTGGCATCTGCTGAATGACTCGAAAATCGATACCATCTTTACCAGGAGCTGAGTTCATCCTTTTCTGCTCTAAAGCTACATTAAATTCAGTGTAACTGAAGAGGGTGTCAAGAAATTCATTCGTATCACATTCAGGAAGCATTGATGGGTCAATGCTAGCCCAGGGAGGGCTGATCTTATTCAAAGCTTCTCTAATCTTATTTTGATTCTGTAAATTTTCTGAGACATGAGGTTGGTGGATTTTTGCCCATTTGTTTTTCGAAATTTTGGCTTTTCGCCAGACATATGAAATACCGTGGTTGAAGTTGATGGTCTCCGTAAATTTCCTAAAATGGCTCCTTTTCTCACGTCTATTGATCTTCGTAGCGATCGCTATTGCTTTATTATACTTGATCTTATCCTCTACTCTCTTAGTGAAATCCCATTTCTTAAAAGCAGCGATCTTGAGACGTTTAGCTTTTTCACATTCAGCGTTCCACCACGGAACTGGGTTTGAACGGACTTTATGTGAGGGTATTTTACGACTAGGTGTGCAGGACGTGATTGACTCTGTGATTACATGCATGAAAAAACCATACTTGTCGTTAGCGGACTTTAAAGTATAATCCATAGAAAAGAATTCATCATATCGAGCAAGAAGCATTTCGGTGAAACGGGGCCAATCTGTATTGACGGATTTTATTCTATGAGTTTTCTTTATGTACACAGATCTCTCTAAATTAACATTGAAATGGATGGGAAAACGGTCCAAACCGCGAGGATCTTCATCTACTTTAACATTGATATTATCCGCTACAGAAGAAGAAGAGATGATCAAATCTAAATTGGATCTAGTACCATGTACCATGTCTATTCGAAAAAATGTATCGTTATTCAGTATAATGAGATTATGATCGTCAATGCTTGAAAGAAATCGCTCGCCATTCGCATCTGTATCTGAATAATCCCAGGCAATATTGTGAGAGTTAAAGTCTTCTACAAGTATGCAGTTTGAATTATTTGTTGCCGATTCGACAATTGAGTTCCAATTTTTTAAAGATAGCGTGGAGCGCGGGGCTTCGTAGCAAACTAGAATATCTAAAGGAGGGCTAGAGTTTGTGACTCGAATGCCGCATATCTCGACTGTAGGGTGGGGGGAAATAATATTCTTAAGTTCTATATACGCTACATTCTTCCTAATGAAGAGCAGGATGCCTCCACCTCTTGAGTGAGTCCTATCCAAGCGAAACGGCAAAAATTCAGGAAACTTCAAATCTTCGGTGGTCGAACTTGGAGTCAGCCAGGATTCCACACAAATAAAAATGTCCAACTCATTGAGACGGTTGGGTAGGTCACTGCTCCGTTTTTTAATACTCCTTGCGTTCCAAAATAAGCACCTTAGCGACTTGATCTTCTTCTTCGCATTCCCGGCCATGGTCAGGATCAAATAGATTATTGCATATAATCGTCGTATCTACTTGGATCATTATCGCCTTGGGAGCACGCATCATCTGCAGAAAAATCATTGTCAGAGTCCATTTGAGCACCGGTACTGATGCATTTCCTGATTTTGTCGATTTGAGATTTGAGTTTCCTCACAGTGATCATCCCGCATACCTCTTGCAGCATATCATTCAAATTTTCAGTGTCTATAGTAAACTTTGAAGCAACCTCTAGTGCGTTTCTTTTTCCGTGGGTTTCATACAAAAAGTCGACGAGATTATCAAAACTCAAAGAGAATTGCTCGTGGTTCGCCTTCAAATGAGCTGCTGCGGGTTCGAGTTGTTTCACCAAATCAGATTTTTCAAGAGATTCGGGAGTAGTCTTGTATTTTTTGCGTGTTGCGTACCTATGTCCTCTTGCACCGGTTCCAATGCCCGCTGACTCAGCCTTTTTCTCTACCGAAGACGATGAAGTTTCACTGGGTGCAGGCCTCTTGGAACTTTGAGGCGGTTTCTGTGGTTTGAGAAACTGATGATCAGAATGAGTATGATCAACAGTTTTCTCCTCTTGAGATTCAATGGACGTTGAGATTTCTTGGTTGGTAGAGCTGGCACCTCCTGTATTATCGCTATCAACTTGCGAGTTTGCAGGAGTTAGCAATTCGACATTTTTACAGTGGCGAGCGTTGTGGCCTTCTTCCTTGCATAGGAAACATGTCATCTTCTCAGCTGAGAAATAAATCCAAAAACCAGTATCATTGTGGTTGATGAGCATATTTCCCGGTAACCTCTCGATGCCTTCAGGCTCGATGTGCATTGAACTGCGAAAACTGCAAATGTGACTGCATCCAGGAACAGTGATTCCGGCTCGTATTTGAGCAATTCGCGATACCGGTTTGATATTTATTTTGGCCAATTCTTCCATAATAATAGAGTCTGGAATTTGCGGGCGAACATTAGATATGGTAACCCGCTTGGCTTTGGACAGTAGTCGACGCACAGGCAGTACATGCTCACCAATGTTTATGTTTGTCTCGGTATCGGTCAGCTTATCGACGAGGGCCTTTGTTCTCAAGTAGAAGCAAATTCTACTACCCTAGATGCGGGATACGTGTGATATGTCTTGAGCATTTATAACTTTGACGAGAGCAGAAACATAATCGTTGATTGCAAAACCTTCAACTGCATCTATTATAACAACTTGATCTTCAGTAGGATACTGGAACTGTTCGGCAACTTGAGCAAATGACTTGGTAACGGTGGGTCTTTGTGGAATCGGTTGGCTGGCCATTTTCAGGCCGGGTTGACACTGTTCCCTGCAGTCAGAGAGCGTCACACAGATAGTTTGAAATGCAACTGCACCGAGCTCCACTCACAGGAAGCCGGTGCAGGAGCAGTGGGTGTTTCACTACACTGCTGTGGGGCACAAAGTTGAATTCACACGTCACTCAACCATGCGCGAAGCTAGTCGGATTTATTACTCGCGGAGCAACACGTAAACACGTCCGAGCGCCACGGTATCTGAAACGAGACCCCTAGAAATAAGGAATGATTAATTTGAATAAACACTACTGACACTCAACACTGGAACATCAACACTTGGTTCCACAACCTGTGATTTGTATAGCAAAGAACTATATTTTTTGAGCCTCTGAGACCTCTCTGATCATCGTCAAAATTCTATCCAAGGTTCCAGCTCCAATTTCCTAGAATATTTGGTCAAAATGGCGTATCCGGGTCATCTTGGGTGATGAAGTCGATCTTGGAATATCGATCTGGAATTTCAACCATGTCTGTCAAGATCCCTGTGTTTCAAAGGGATGATTCCATGTCCTGTTATCTGTTATCAGAGTTATCTGAAGTTTTTGTGACCAAGAGTTAGATAGTTGTATTGGGAATTTTATTGTATCCAAGATTTAACGATGGGACACAGAGTACGTGTAAGTATTTCGTGTGGGCCTCCAGAACATCCCTTATCATCCTGAACATTTTATCTAAAGTTCCAATTTCAATATCCTAGAATACTTGGTCAAAATGGCGTATCCGGATCATTTTGGGAGATGAAGTCAGTCTTGGAATATAGAATTGAAGTTTCAACCGTGTCAGCTAAGGCCCCTGCATTTCAGAGGGATGATTCCATGTTCAATTGTCTGAATCCGTTGAAATTTGGTTGAGTTCTAAAGCTTTTGTGACCAAGAATTAAAAAGTTCAATTGTAATTTCTATTCTACTCAAGTTGTACTGGAAAAATTTGGAATACAATTGCTTAGTTTCAGCCTCAAAACCATTTCCGATCAATCTTATTATTCTACCAAGGGTTCCAGTTCTAACATCCTAGAAGATTTGGTCAAAATGGCGCATCCGGGTCATTTTGAGTGATAAGGTCAATCTAGGAATATTGAATTGAAGTTCAAATCATGTCTGCTGAGATTCCTGTATTTCAGAGGGATGATTCCATGTTCAGTTATCTGAATCCTTTGAATTCTGGTTGAGTTACAAAGTTTTTGTGACTTGAAGTTAGCAAGTTAGATTGTGACTTTCATTGTACCCTAGATGAATTGAAAAAATACAGAACATAATTACTTTGTTGGAGCCTCTGGACCATTACTGATCATTCATGTTTCTCTATTCAAGGTTCTAACTTCAATTTCCTAGAATACTTGGTCTAAATGGCGCATCCGGGTCATTTTCAGTGATTGAGTCAATCTTAGGATATTGAACTGAAGTTTCAACTATGTCTGCCAAGATCCTTATTTTTCAGAGGGATGATTTCATGTTCAATTATCTAAATCCGTTCAAATTTGGTTGAGTTCTAAAGTTTTTATGACCAAAAGTTGGAAAGTTATATTGTAAATTCTATTGTCCTCAAGATGTATTGATAAAATACAGAGTGTGATTGTTTTGTTTGGGCCTCTAAAACATTCCTGATCATTCTGACCATTTTATTCAAAGATTCAGTTTCAATATCCTAGAATACTTGGTCAAAATGGCGTATCCCAGTCATTTTGAGAGATAAAGTCAATCTTGGAATATTGAATTGAATTTAAAATCATGTCTGCTAAGATCCCTATATTCCAGGGGGATGATTCCATGTTCAAACTTGGTGATCGGTTGAGAATTGATGAGTTTGTATAACTATTTTCATTATCTGAAACTGACATATCAAACACGAAGTTTCATAACTGCACGAGAGATTGGTTATTCCTTGAACAGCATTTTTTGAAATTTTTGGTCTTTGGAAGTCAGTCTCAAACCCATCAGGGTATTTGAATGATTTGAAAATAGATCCACTGTACTCAAAGATTCTGCCTATAACCTAAAAATACAGGCCAATGGAACCGAGTTTATTCATGAGAGCTCAGGATACTTTTTGATGTTGAGCCATCGCTAAGCAAGACTAAGTTTGAGAGTCTTGATTCATTGTTTGCTTCATTCAGCCGCATACATGCACATGGATGTTGTACTGCATGTTCTGTATGCGCCTTATCATGAATACGTATTATCAGAGACTTTCTAGAGGTTCTCTTACATACATACACATACATACATCCACTCAGCATGATACAAATACACGGTTTCAACAGGGAGAAGTACATACGTGGCGACCCCCGTTGATCACGCGAGTTTGAAATTTCAGAGACCTGGTGACATCAGGGGTGCCACCAAGTCACTAGGGCTGATTCAATATGGCGCGGCTCTATCCCCTCACCTTAAACCTGGGTATAAGGATAGGCAGTCCATGCATGAGATAGGACGAAAATCTTCCGTCGTCATCTGCATAATACTTGAATTTGACGCATTCAAGCACGATCGAAATGCCGGGATCGTTTTCAGGAGGACAAAATATATAGGAAATCGTGGCTCACAGAGAATCCAGCCCCATTAGAACATTCTTCTCAACAACACAGCGATTTGAATGGATTTTAGTGTTTTTTGGAAAAGTGTATTTTTATCGCTAAGATCGGTATCTCGCGATTCACAAAGACCTTTGACCCCTGAAGCCTACGTAGACCTCGTTTTTGGTTTTTACGGGTGAAAATACATGAGAAAGGTCGGTCATATGACGACTCAGTCGATGAAAATAGTCTGCGCTCTATCACATCACTTTCGAAAGGACCATCAAAATGTTATGTTTTTCTTGATTTTTTTAAAAATCTCCTAGACTTTGCTTACACCACAAGATCTTATTCTTCGACAGTTTGAAGGTGACTTTCCTCATTCAAATGCAAAATAATGAAAACTGTGGAAGCCTATAAGCGTAATAATCTTGCCAGAGTTCCATTTGTCAGATGGCTACGGAACGCATAGCGTCCTTACGATCGCGGATAAAAAACACAAGGAAAAGGGCGGAGAACCATATTTCGTAGATCTACAACAACTTTGGTTCACGTAACTCAAATAGGACGTACCTTAACTCAACAAACTCGATAATGAATTAAAGCATGTATGAAAATATTGAAATGCATCGATCTTTCATGCAAAACAATGCTAAAAAGCGTCGAAACACGTTTTTCTCCATTTTTCCCAATCTTCGAGGCTCTTGCTCGAAATGAAGGACTGAATTTTGAACATGGAGTCAAAAAACTCCCGTATTACTCATCAAGAGGCAGTGAAATTTCACTAACGCGAAGTGATTCTCGAGAGAAATGGATTTTCGACCCACTCTATTATAGATCTCAACAAGCAGAACGAGATGGCCTAACCTCATCTGGGTAGAGATGGGATTGAGTACTGAAAAATAAGGAATCAGAAGAATGTTCATACAAAAATTCCTGCATCGATAAAATACTTTTTCATCGAGAAAGCGAGAGGTGGTTTCCAATTACATTTCTTATTGAGAGAAATATTCATAGAAGTTGTGTTTCCCATCCAAGCACACGATCCAATGAGATTCGGTGTTGTGCATGTCCGAGATTGAGAGACAACTGCTAAATATCACGAGTAATTTTGTAGATTTCTCGTCCTTGATGTTTAATATATGAGATGATTATTTGGTCTCATCGATCTTGAACGACGGTGGGGAACTAAATAAATTCCCAAAATTTCATGAAGGAAATTTTATTGCTACGTTTCGTCCACTAGGTTTCGTGGACCTCATCAGGCTCCAGGTTTGTTATTCTTTAGATCGTCATGATATTTTGAACGATCTTATAATAGAGCACAGACATAACGTCTGGCTCCTGTTGATACATGTCTGTGCTGTATTATAAGATCGTTCAAAATATCATGACGATCTAAAGAATAACAAACCTGGAGCCTGATGAGGTCCACGAAACCTAGTGGACGAAACGTAGCAATAAAATTTCCTTCATGAAATTTTGGGAATTGATTCAGTTCCCCACCGTCCTTCAAGATCAATGAGACCAAATAATCATCTCATATGCTAAATATCACATTCCACATGTATTTTAAATGAGACAGCTTTTTGCCCACCACTGTAATGAACGGCTTGGTTTCACAGGAAAGAAATTCCCATACGTTTTCAGACACCTAAAATACGAATCCCGGTGCAATTTGAGCCCCGTAACCTCTAGACCAGATTTGGCCTCGTGTGCAACAATTCCTTTGATCAAAAATTCAATAGAATTGGACCAGAAATCCCATGAGAATTCAATACTTTTCTTCCATAGTGCTATGCATTTACTAGCTAACGATTGAATCTTGAATTTCCGATATACGCTCATTCGTAGTTTTGCACCTCTGAGAATAATAGGTGTTACTGGATTGTGCCTGAAAGTCAACATATCTTTTTTCCATTAAAACGGCGATATGATTGAATTTCTAGTGTTTGAAGGAACTGAATGATCTTACAAGATGCCGTTTGAATTTCCAGTGGCTTGTGTAAATTTGATAGTTCACGTTCACGAGTTGCATAATGTAAAAAATTCTAATCTTTTTAACCAAGAAAGATGCACGAGAAAAGCCTGAGGGTTGTAAAGATTGAGGGAGGTGAGATAGGCACCTTGGAGAACTGAAAGGGTGTGACGAGTAGATCAGTGGCGAGTTTGATAGGATAGCACTCGGGCGAAAGAGAATGCTGAGACTGGGCACCGCTCACCAGCATGATTATCGAATGCGAGTGACCTCGCGAATGATGATCTGATTTGACAAAGAGTACCCAGCTCAACGAGACGCACGAGTTTCGTCTGACAAACGAACGCGAGGGTTTGAATCGACACAACGCAAGACTCACGTGAGGAGCCGAGAGATGGTGAGCGTTTCATGTACGTTCCACGTAAAACGTAGAGCCGTGTAGAGGCGCTCAGTCTGAGCTACATATGCGTCCTCCGTCGCTCGCGGTTTGGGGCTGGCCTTGCACCCAAATTCGAAACTTTCGCCGTTAGCGAGCGCGGGCGCGTCTGCAACAGTTTCGTTCGTCGGGTGCGGGGGTGAGCGTACGGGGGTGTAAGGCAGCAGGCAGGGGCAATGAGCCGCGGGCACGAAGGTCAGTGTCTGCATAAAACCACAAGGCTAGGGGCTATATACGCGACGCGAGACCATCAGTTGAGGCATTTGCTATGCGGGCTGCGCGCGCTCGGCTCTTGCTCCGCGGCCGCTATACGTGCCCTGCCTCGCGAGTCCGTTTCTCTCGTCGCGTTGCGCCAATGTGCACGCAAAGCTTGCTCGGTTTGTCTGACACCGCTCTCTGGGTTAAGTGCACGGCCGTATAGGTCGCACTTGTCATTCTCTGGAGCGATGCACGGTGAGTGCAAAGTCCCATGACCTTCTTCTCAATCCATATGCGCCGAGGCCACAAAAGAGACGCACAGAATTCAGAGAACAGCAGCTTGATGAAAAATTGCTGCGAGCTGATTCAACTCTGTAGATATTCACACTGACACGTGTAAAAAAATTGTCAAACGAACGTGCTTCATCCGGTAATTTTTTTGTTTACAGGAATGTCTTGCTCTCAACAAATGTACAGCATCCTTTACGGTACATGGTGTATTATCCATTAATCGGGCGGATCCATGAAAATATTATGAGTCAACAGAACGCTAATCTTCGTCCTGTTGCTTCTCGAGTCGCGTGACGCCATTCCCTTGAGAGAACATAAAAGCTGATTCAGAGGCCTCATACATTTTATAAGAGAAGAAATTTTGGCAAACATCGCTTTGGCTCGAGTGCAACTGGCACAGCTGAAACCTCCGAGCTTGAATGATTGGCCTACTGTGCATACAATCTTTTCGAGTGTGAAATCTCCCTAGACTGGATTCGACTGGAATTGTTTTACGATAGAAATCTGTCCGGGAAACAATGATGACTCTAATATGAGTACGGTAGATCAAACTGTCCGCTATTGGAGCTGGCCCGTCAATGGCCAGACAAGGGTACCGATACATATGTACATATGTGTAATGTTGAAAGAGAAAATACCCTCTCTCAACGTAGATGTATATGAATATCATTACATACACGACAAGATGGGCTCTAGATCATTCAAAGTTTTACGAAAAACTAACAGTTCATATTCATGAGATCATTCGAATAAGTCTATATCGTGAGTCTTGTTCTTTTGAAACTGTAATTGTTACTTCTTCTTCAAAAATACTCTGTTCTCTTCATAATCCTATTTATTTGGATTTTACCGATATCATCTTCCTTAGCCGCAAAGATGTCGACATCAGTATATTTGGAGATAACGGTGTGAAAACTTTTTTTTGGCGTCCGAGTGATGGATTTTTGGCCCAAGCCACAGGCGAGGGTCAGGATCATCTCGAGAATACGATGATAGGGTTTCAATCCCATGTATCGAACTATGGTTCTCGACTAATTGTCAGTAAATAATGACAAAGTGTGCAAAAAGTATACTTTTACGGACAGTGTATCAAGAATCATCTTTTTGAGAATCGCCATTGATAGTCATAATCAACGCGTACATTATCAAACGCTTTCGTTTTTGTTTTGTCTTGTATTCAAGATGTATATGTCAATTCTTTACTTTGTCTACTGCTTTCTTAACAGTCATGCTTGTTGTCAGTTTGTCTAAATCTTGTTAACAAAACAATTAGAAGGGCAGACTTAACTTCGTGGAACGCGGTCTGAATTTCTGGAAATCACCGTGTATTAACAAGTACATTCATTTGTGTACATCTATCAATATAACCTCTTGAAATGAGCCTATACGATGGGTGATCTCCATAGCTGTATATCTCGGAATAGGAGGCCTATGGGACTAAAACCTTTGAGATACACACCTTCCTTTATCACCAAAATAAAACGGTCCCTAAAGTTTGGGACAAAGCCAGGACCCGCAAGGTTTGACCTCTCCTTGTTAGGATCATTAAGGGCATGTGAAAGCTCTACCTTATCATAGGAGCGAAACACAACTCAATTGAATTTTTCTGAGAAAACGGTGTGATATCTCAAAATCTTAGATAGTTTAGGTTGTACTATGTGATCAGATCTATCATTTGGTGAGGGTTAGAAGTTGATTGGAATTGTTGTTTAGCCAAGAGTCTGAGGACTGTAATCAAGCCAGTAAACATAAATTACAGTTCTCAGACTCCTGTCAAAGCAATTATGCCAATCAACTCTCAACTTCTATCAAATGACAGATCCGATCTCAAAGTACAACTCAAAACTATTTAAGCTTCCGTTAGTAACTCGAAAAAGATTAGAAATAATTGTGAATTCCGAGCTGTGATTGTCACCGGCAATAACCAGCTGATCGGGACCGAGGCTTCGCATCGTCTCGTGGCGCGGCAGACGATGCGAATTGGTATCTGAGGGCATCATCACTGTGATAGCTGATGTATTATTGCTCGCCGCGTAGACGATGTGGTGCTTCCCGGTGTGCCCTCGCGGTCACCCGGGTGGTTATCTTAAAGAAATGCTCCAGCGGTTTGTGATGATGTAGTGCCGATAGGAAAGAACTCCTGTACGGTCACATCGGGGAACGGCCATGCGATTTTGTCGAGCAACGAAAAGTCGTCGACACTGGATCGTTTCCACTGCCCAATTACATATTAAGTAGATAGCCAACTACATAATTCAGTGAAAAATGTCCGATGTGTCAATAGAACCACACAATACTTCTCAGCCCGTCGGTTTTTGAATCTGACCAAATCTATCTTCTCTCCCTACGGTATTTATTCTACATGTTGAAATGTACCAAACCAAAGCGGATCACGCGGCAACTTTTGTCAGTGTGGTTGAAGCACTTATTGATAATAAAAAAACTCATCGCAATAATCTTTCGTGGACTCAAGTGTGTTAGGGAATCGCAGTCTTGTGTTTTAGGCAGGGCTATAGCATTTATATAGATATCTTATCAATTGAAAGCGGTTAAGCGCCAAATCAAGGAACAATTCGCTCTAGAGGGAGCAATCGACTCACAAAAGAAAATTGTGAAAAGGCATCGAGAAACATGCGACACTCGGGTACAGCGTGTGCGTGTACCTACTGGCGACAAGCCGTGTAAAGGGCCGGATAGCGCGGGAGCGCGTTTTACAGGGGCAACCGTAGATCAGCTGACTGGCAGAACTGACCTAATTATTATGCATTTACTCGAGCGTATTCAAATGCGTGAGGTGGCAGAGCAGTGTCTGCGGCGGCGTTCTTGCGTCGTGCCGCTCCGTCGGGTAATCGCGCCGCGCTACATGCGATGCACGCGACGTTCTACTGCTCTTTGCTCTGCCAATGGCGATCACGTCAGGATAGGCTCCTGTAACGCTCATGTCGTCTGTCCGATGTCCTAATAAGAATATACACTCCCACACCGATGCGCTCAGATCTCACGTTGTATGAGTTTTTCATGTTGTGGTGACCGTCAATCATTGTCTGACTATTTTCACCATATACTACTGCCCACCTATTTTACGAGTTTCTGCGTAGGAAGCAAGATAATGCTCTGATCACATCCAGCACGTATCCAGATCGAAATTCTGAAATCGCTCCTTACTCTCTCGGAATCAATAATTGGTGCTAACAATCGAAGCGCGACTCTGAACAAATCATAAAAGTATCAGTCTCGGAGAACTTGATGATTATGCTATGTTATTTTAATTTTTTTTTCATGCTTTAAACGGCTGTGAGGCTTTTTACGAATGAATATATGATGTAGCAACAAGAGATCATCTCGACGGCTCATAGGAAGACTAACACTTTTCTTCTCATCGACGAAGACTAGCACATTTTCTTATCAACGACGAAGACTAACACTTTTCCTTATGAACGACGAAGAGTGACACATTTGTATGGACGACACAGTGGGTTGCCCATCGTGCAAGGGTCAAATACAAGTATTGGAGCTGAGCGAATGGATGAATGGACGGATGGGTAGATGGGATGGATGGATGGATGGGATGGATGATATGGATGGATAGATGGGTCGAATGGATGGAATGGATGGATAGGATGTATGAATGCATGGATGGGTCGGAGGGATGGTATGGATGGATGGGATGGATGGGATGGTTGGATGGGATTAACGGGATGGATGGGTGGTGTGGATGGACGGGATGATTGGGTGGGATGGGTGGATAGGATGTATGGATGGGATGGACGGATGGGTCGGATGGATGCGATGGATAGATGTTATGAATGCATGGAATGATTGAATGGGATGGATGGATAGGATGTATGGATGAGATAGATGGATTGAATAGATGGGATACTTGGACGGGTTGAATGGGATGGTTGGGTAGGATGGATGGATGGGATGGATGTGATGGGTAGCTGGGATGAATGGGTGGATCCATCCCATCCATCCATCGATCACGTCCAACCATCACATCCATCACATCTATCCATCCACCCTACTCATTCATCCCATCTATCCGACCCATCCCATCCATCCGACCCATTCATCCCATCAAACCATCCAATCCATCCATCCATCTCATCCACCGTCTCCATTCATCCGACTCATGCATCCATCCAACCCATCCAAATATCCCATCCAACCATCCCATCCATCCGTCCCATCCATCGATCCCATCCATCCATCCAACCCATCCAACCCATTCAATCATCCCATCCATCCCATCCATCCATTCCATCTCATTCTTCCACCCCATCTCATCCATTCGACCCATCCAGCCATCCACACCACCCATTTATCCCATCAAACCATCCCATCTATCCGTCCCATCCATCTGGCCACCGATCCATCCACCCCACTCATCCATCCCATCCACCCGACCCATTCATCCATCCATCAATCCGTCTCATCAAACCATCCCATTCATCTATCCGTCTCATGAAACCATCTGATCCATCCATCCCATCCATCATCTCCATTCAACCGACCCATCAATCCATCCAACCCATCCATTCATCCCATCCAACCATCCGATCCATCCATCCCATCCATCATCTCCATTCAACCGACCCATCAATCCATCCAACCCATCCATTCATCCCGTCCAACCATCCCATCCATCCGTCCCATCCATCCGACCCATCCATCCATCTCATCCAAACATTCCATCCATCGCATCCATCCATTCCATTTTATTCTTCTATCCCATCTCATCCATCCGACCCATCTATCCATCCACCCCACCCATTCATCCCATCAAACCATCCCATCCATCCATCCTCTCCATCCATCCATCCTCTCCATCCATCCGACCCATCCATCTACCCAACCCATCCATCCTATCCAACCATCCCATCCAACCATCTATCCCACCCATCCATCTCATCTATCCATCCTATCCATCCATCCTATCTATCCATTCCATCCATCCATTCCATCCGCCCATCCCTCCATTTATCCATGCATTCAGCTCCAATACTTGTTTTTGACCCTGCAGGACAGGCAACCCGCTCCGTCGTCCATACAAATGTGTTAATCTTCGTCGTTCATGAGAAAAAGTGTTAGTCTTCGTCGTTGATAAGAAAATGTGCTAGTCTTCGTCGTTCATAAGCGGCTCGGTGTTACTCTTCGTAGGAGCCGTCGATCTGATGTATTGATTCTAAGGGAAAAGTATATCTCAGGTTATAATTATTCCCACTTCAACGAGTGCTGTCTTGGTAGTCTTTTGAGCTAGCAGATTATATCCAGAAAGCAATCTGGCCATTCAGTTTGTTCATCTGCTAATTTCACCATCTTATTGATTGCTGAATTATCTTCTCTTTTGTGCGATTTTCGCTGAATAGTATATTTTCGTTCCTCAATCTTAAGTCACTCATTTTGATACCCCACTTGAAGCATAGCTCAGGAGCATTAATATAACCATTCATCAACTTGGAATAAAACATTAGTTTCTGGTATTCCCAGGAGGACTGGATGCTACATAGTTCAAATTTTTTGCTGATATTTTCGTGATCATGGTCGCCTATTGGGAACTAACATCCGTGTTATTCTAGATGGCAGAAAAAAGCAATATGGCCGAATCCTAAATCTCTCCCGTAAGAATAACACGGAGGAAAGATAAGAGCGCTTGTCGCATGTTAGCTCCCAATATTCATTGGCTCGCCAACAAACCGCGCTAGGAATCTTAGAAATGTGTGTTGTACCTAATAATTTCTCCATGGGACGTAGAACTCAGATTGTGGTCGAAAGTGACCCCTGCGTCTTTCATTTCTTTAGCTTTATCTAATGATTCATAGTGCATGGAGCCATCATATTGGATCTCAGATTCTCTGCCAATGTAAAGATTCATCCTCTTGCATTTATCTGGACTGAAATGTAGACCATTTTTGTTGCACTATTCTACTAGAGATGCAAGATCTACCTGTAGAAGTTTTGCATAACTTCATGTCATCAGCAAATAGGAGGAGCTGAGAGTGGCGTATGCAGTTTACCACATTATTCATCAGTACATTGAATAATAAGGTCCTTGAATGAGATCCTTGTTGAACTCCCGAAGAACACTGTATGGGTTCGAACATTGACCATTAACTCGGACTGTCTGGGTGCACCCTTTTAGAAACGATTTCACCCAGTCAAGTAAATTTCCACTAATTCCATAAGCCTGTCATCCTTCCAAGAGTATTCCAAGTTCACCGAATCAAAATCTTCAACTAGGTCTGCGTAAATCACATCAATTTGTTTATGCTCATCCCAGGAATCGTTTACGCACTCAGTAAAAGTCATCAAGTTAGTTGTTGTCGACCTCATTGGCATAAAACCGTATTGCTGTTCTTCTATGTGCTTATGCAAGAATTTTTCAGGAAGACTTTCAAGGTTAGAGTCTAAAATTATTGGAAAATAACTTATCCCTGTTATTGGTCTATAATTGATAAATTCTCCACGAGAACCACTTTTTGGAATCGGTGTTACCCACGTGTTTTTCCATACATTAGGAAAAATTCCTGATTCTATCGATTCATTGAATAAGAAGAGTAATGGGTTACTTATTCTGATATGACATTCTTTCATAAATTTCTTCTAGCTCGTTCAATACATTGTATAGTTGTTGTTGTTGTAGACAAGTTTTGTCATTTGAACATCTGATGTAGTCTGGGCATATATCTTTCTGGTTCTTCAATACCCATCTTGCTTGTTCCACTGATTTGAGCATTAACCTACTGTTCTACTTTTATTATCTGCAGCTATTCCAATTTTTGAATATTGTACCTCCTTCACTTTCAAAGGAGTGTTGTTGAACTTTTGAGGCAGCAGATTGCTTACTGCTTGTGTATTGCTCAATTCCGGGATTACAAATATATCACATTCTTTTCTCTGTATAGCCTTTCCTTCACTTCGTTAATCACTTACAAGGGGAGGACCAGACCCTTGGATCACCAAACCTTTCCAAAATTTTTTCACAGTTTCGTACCACCTAAAATATGAAGAATCTAAAGCAACTCTGTCAAATGGGCCTTCTGTTCTGAGAGACAGCCAGAACTATCAACATTGCTAGTATATCTATCTACATTACTTTCTTAACATGAGCCTATATATGGGCAATGCTAACGTTTTTGCTTGTAGCTCCGAACTGGAGGCCCATTTGACGGAGATACTCTGGATTCTTCATATTCTAGGTAATACAAAACTGTAAGAAAATTTTAGATAAGATTAGTGATCCAAAGGTCTGGTCCTCCCCTTGTTAGTCTGTGATTTCGGTTTGCTCATTGAGCTAAATATTTTCCAGGATCTTCACTCTATTATTCAATTCTGATACATCATTTTCAACACCAAACAATCTTATCGACACTTCCTCCATTGAAATAGATAAGTCATCAATTTTTGCATTAGTATTGTCATCAATTCTGCTGATTCCATTCTTTATTATGTTCCTCATAATATCAAGCATCTGACTGTTTCAAGTCATTTATCTCAGACTCCCTCTCTCTCTCTCTCTTTACCTGAATCATTTTGACTATTTCGATCAAGTTTATTCGCATTGAATACTGTGTCATCTGCTCCGTTTTCGTGATTTAATGCTTCTTCATCCTCTTTGGCTATGCCGGGGAAGCATTTGTTGAATATACCTTCATTATTGATATTTGCTCTCTCGGCACATGAATGGTGGAATGGAACTTTGATTCATATCCCGAACATTCCGCATAATTACCCCATGGACCTTCATTTTTGCAACTGAAACAGTGGATCTCTCCAATGTTGGGGTCCCACTTTTTGATTTAAATTCTATATCCATTGCTGCAGTATTCGTCTATTGAGGTTAGTTGCAGGGTTCCTCCAAAATCTCAATAATCCTGTCCGTAATTGCACTGGTTTAACTAATTTCACGAAATTTTTGTTTCCCTGCTTTCACTGCAGGTAATATTTTTGCTAATCTCAGTCAAATTGTTTATAATGTTTGTATAATAACTACGCGTTGAAACCAATACAATGTCTCTATTGCTCCAACTAACGGCAACTCGATTTATACAGTCCGCTCTGGTGAGTGTCCACAGTATCTCGAATTGCCTACTGGTGATACGATAAAACGTGACCTTTTGGAATTTCTTGGGTAAGTTCATTCACCAATCCTCCCAAGTCTTACACATTTATACACTGATTTACAGCTCATCGTTATCTCGGAACTTGAAACCAATTAATTTGAGTAAATGAGCAAAATTTGAGAATAGCCCTCATGAATTCACAAGATTCATACATGAATTCAATTTACCATTCAGCGATTTGCAACCATCAAAAATTAATCATTTTCACCAAATTTTGGGCCTATGACTGTTTATATAGTTGTAGTTCCAGACAGAAAACTGTAGACTCAATTTTCATGCTGAAGAATGAAAATGATTAATTGAGCCGAAACTTATGATTGAAGGCGATTAAATTTCGTCACCAATCTCAAGGCTTGCAACAATCGCACCAATAGGGTCATTATCAGCCCAATCAATCCGGATTACGGATGTTCGACTATGCTCCATCCATTCTACTCTCCCGTAAAAAACTATTCCAGACAACGTAGCATCCAACTTTACGTATTTGCACAATATTCAACAGAGTCTTTCGAGCTCATAGGCTATTTGAAAGAATTTCTACGTTGATTACATCAGAGGCATGATGCATGAGGTGGTCAGCGATCGATAACGGACTGCTTATTGCCCCTGAAAATGTTATCAATGCGACGACTCGGGAAGCTTAATAGCAAAAAAACAACAACATCGACTCGGAGACGATATATTCGCTTGGCAAACGTATGCGTCGTAAATGTCGAATGGTTTTCCTAGACCGCGGTATTACGTCGAATTGAGTTGCTCCGTTGTATAAGAAGAAAAAATGAATCCGCATCGATCACTTTCGATTCAACAACACGTCTGGCTAATGGATTCTTGATTCTAGGAAGCTCTCGGACACTTTTGCGGTGCCGAACGAGACATCGGAGCATCTGCAGTGTCGACGATCAGAGACGGTAAAAAATCTAATTTTTTTTTCTTCCTCTCTCTCTCGTGCTTACCTCCATGTCTTGGATTATTCTTCAACGCGCGATTAACTGCTCAGCGAGTGTCCTTGACTACCGATACACATCTGGTGTCTCAGCGGTAATGGCAACGACAAGCTACTCGCGCAATTCCTGATCAGATCCTCGGGTACATTCCTTGCGATGTCGTAATCATGCGATACATCTCAAAACGCGTGATCTGAGACACCACCAATTAAAATTGTCCCGTCGATCGCTGCCGGTTATGGGATTCCAGCAATTCCTGTGTATCATAAGACGGACTCAGAAAAAAGAAACAGTCTTTTGGGACTTAATTAGTACAAATAACTTACTGCTATTATCGGCATAGGCTTGCTATTCAGTTATCATTACAGTTAGATTATTTTACCTGCTTATTTCTTATGCTTTGAATCACAACATGATTTAGAATCCTTTTAATGAATTCTCACCCACTTACGAAGAGAATGTTGAATAGATCCGGGCCGCGGACTTGGCTAAAATTTTCGAGATAACTTACGAATATAGCTGCAATATATATAATTTTTCCTCGAATTTTTCAACACAGGCTGTTGTAAGCAATGCCATTGAAGTGTATGATTTTGGATATATTCTTTTGTTGCTAGGAGAAGACCATCTCCAGAGTTCTATTCTCGGTTCTATTCGAATCCGTGGTCCGGATGTTCAACACTTTTATGACTAGTGTCAGGTTTAAGTTTTCTGAGACTCGAGTGATGCAAATGACCTACAGTGAGACACGCAGAAATCATTCGGGGTCATTCCAGTTCATTCTTTCTCATGTATTCGAACATAACAACCGTAAAACAAATTGTAGGAGGGTCAACGACCGTCTATTCCTGAGATCGATATATGAGGTTATGTTAGGTATACAGAGGATATGTTGGTTAAACTTACCTTACATTAAATATTTCGACTACATCATTTGTTCTGCGCCGAATTTTCTTCTTGTCTGCAACAAGGTGTGTCAGCATGTCATGGTACGTCAGATTATCGTGTCATTGATTAATAGATTACCTACAACTTTCAGTCGATTCGGTTTTCTTATGAGATATGAGTAGTTCTGTGAAAACTTCAAAATAATGTATGCCTGCTTTCACGAGCCCTTAGAACGCTTGAGGAAAAAACCTCAAAGATCATTTTCGATGAACTTTTTTTGTGCTCTTTCTGTCGCAATCGTTAGTTTTTTTATTCAGCGCTACCCAAAAATATCATCATCAAAAAAGGGGTGAAAATGTCAGGTCCGTGTGATAAAGGTTTTTCCATTTTTCGGCTTTTGTGAGTGTGTAGCACCACCAAGATGCTCGTTAGGGATTCGAGCAGGTAAACTTATCAAATATAATGGTATGGAGCATCAAATCCCATTGCTATGAGGGCCCAAAGACCACTTT
This sequence comes from Eretmocerus hayati, assembly GCA_029851415.1. Classification (NCBI taxonomy): domain Eukaryota; kingdom Metazoa; phylum Arthropoda; class Insecta; order Hymenoptera; family Aphelinidae; genus Eretmocerus; species Eretmocerus hayati. The sequence continues at coordinate 113,922,712 of CM056743.1, forward strand.
TTTGTGTGCGCTGAGCACATACATTTTGTGGCACAGTTTTGCCTAAAACTTCACTTGCTCAGTTTTCCTCGATAGAAGTGAATTTGACTCATTCTAGATTTTTCCGCACCAACTTATTCTCAAAGTAAATCGTCAGGTGCAACTTCTCTTTACCTCAAAGTATCGAAAAAAATTGATTTTCACACTTTGCGGAGTAGTTTTCCGCGAAAATCTAGTTTTGCTAAATTTTTATGTCGGCTGCGTGTGGAACTAGTGTGACTAGACTACAGAGACCCTAGTCACTTTTTTCCAAAGTAACTAATAATCAAATCAAAATCCCAAAACTCCAAAGCTGTAGCTCAAGCCGTTTGGCCGTGAGATCGATTTTAGTGGCAAAATGTCAGGTCCGTGTGATACTTCAAAATGTCAGGTCCGTGTGACGCTACCGCGTTATCTGTGTTATTCTTATATGGTACCGACGAGTGGGAAAATTTGGATTCGTGCGCGACTTAATTCTCACTTTATATGTTTCAAGAAATCAAAAGATACATCTTAGAACCTTCGGAAGTGAAGTTGAGCGCGGTCACATTATCGACCCCCAAACATCGAAGTTTCCGCAGAACTACTCATATAGCACCCGAAGTTTTCAAGCCATATTGGAGACTCTCATCGTTCTCTCACTACTTTGTCAGCAGAAATACTACGTTTCCAATGTTTATATCATCCAGGAGTATGGACAAGGTGGTGATGATAAGGAATGGTATGCGTTTTTATGAGAGTCGTTGTGTATTATGGTGAATTTCCCTCATTATGCTGTTGGGATTCGGGTTTTTGAATGATTTTTTAAGGAACAATTTTCGGGAGAAACGCTTTGAATATCCGTACGACATGCACAATATGAGCAATACCATCACTCTCGACGATGAAAAATACTTTCAAATCCGTGCAATCACAACCACCTTCATTCTCTGACTGGACATTAGAGTCAAAATATAATGATATGATTTAACGTTAGTGATAAACTATACTTTTCCGAAATATTCAGCAGCTGATCCTTCGGTTACACTTCCATTTCTTTTTTCTTTGGATATGTGTATTCATCTTCACCCGAATACTATACTCTCAAATGCCTCAATAATGGTGCGTCACAAATTTTCATCGCAAGTACGTAAGCGTGGGCTCCGATTGACTAGGACTCGTGCAGTCTGAGCGATAAATATTCTCAAAATGCTGCCTCTATCTCAGTTGTACGCCAAAAGTGACCTCTTTTGGACTTTCCAAGATCGGGATGGAAAGGTCCGTTTCTCTTTAAAATGGATGAGCGTCGACACCAATGACCTGCCTTCCATAAAGGGCCAAGATTTTTCATGAAACGCGTGATTTAGCCAAGAGCCTTCGACATGTAAACGCAACAGCCGCACCCAATAGTGCGATCGTAACTCTGGGCGGAACGAGTTTGAGCTTTAAAACCCATACCAACGGCTGTTCGCGGCACAATTTTGTCGCGCAAACCTATACTATTATATACATACAGGGGAAGCTCGCTCGCGGGCGGGGGCGAGAGGGCTTTGCAGGGGTGGGCGCGTCTCGGCGCCATGCTGATTTGCATGCGCCGCCATAACGGGGCAGCCACCACCGTCTGTCTATATCGCTCTCCGTCTCTCCCTTCACTCGAGGGCCCCGCGTTGCAAGCACCAGGGTGGTGCGAGAGAGAGAGAGAGACCGCGCGCGCGAGAGTGCTCAAAAGCGAGCGACGGCTCGGCGGCCCGCATCGATCGCTTTCTCCACCGCGCGCCCGCGCACTCGGGAGCTTTTGCCCAGCACTCTCGGTCTATCCGTCATATAAGTATACCTATACGCATATTCGTGTATGTACAGCAGCAGAGCAGCACGATCGCCCGTCAACCCCATCCTCCGTGCGCGCGGCCTCGGCGACCCCTGTTTTTCATCCGCGCCTCTATTTGTCCAGCCCTTTCACTGCGTTCCGCGGCTATCTCTCATTTGCCGAGCCGAGATAAGGACGAAGCGAGGGCCGATCGCCGTTCTGCCACGCGTCGACGTCGTCGCTATCGAGCCGGCGCGGCGGTGCTTTGCGAGGGATGCAGCAACGCAACTCTCTCTCGTCCTCCTCGGGCCCGCGCTTTGGATGCCTCGTTCGTGTCGGGCGCCTCGGCTCCTTCGGAATTTCCGAGCGCGATCGATCCGAGTCGCGCGACGTTGAGCCGAACACGCGTATCCAAATTCCTCCAGTGGATCTGTCCATTCTGTCGCCTACCATCGCCGTCTCTCGGTCATATATCGCCCGTTTTCGACTGGATTCCGCACCTTCGGGCTGGCACGATTTGTATGCCGGTAGAGCTCCGCGAATCACTCTATGCAATAGCCACTTATGCTTTGAGGACAATCCAACAAACGCGCGGGCCTCGAGCTATGCAGAAATGCATGAGATCGCTCCGTATTTGGTATTGGAATCATTGAAAGCAGACGTGTTATTGCGAGACTAGGAATCTCATACCGAGCACGTTGTGTAACACCGACTTGTGTAACCGAGAGTCTGCGGAGGAGAAAAACAAATTTCTGATCAACAAAGTGTATCTGATATCTCTTGACTGCCTGGCAGCACATTCGGATCACCCGGAATATGCGGATTTCTCGATAAGATCTGAAAGCAATATGGATTGCGATATCAAGTGATCGATCCTAATATTCCCGCTTGTATCGGAACTCGGGTCTTGAAACTGCCGATCTTGGAAGAGTCTCCCAACGTGATCCCATCATGACCAAGTGAGAGTAAAGTGTACCCCCACTTCCTGAAACCTTTTCCCGACAGTTTTGGCCTACTTCAACATTTTTCAACGTACCTTGGCTTATAATAAAATTATACACTCGCTATGTTTTTATATAGGATGTTAGGAACGGCCGAACTGCGAGGCACTTATCATTAAAGCAAGATTTTCTGACAGAGCTTCCGTCACTCTGATTGTCTGGGGAACATAGAACCTCCATAAAACCACAGAACCATCATCGGGATGATATTAAGAACCCAGTACTATAGTTAGGCTATTGATATCTTCCCTACATGGCTCTGGGGTGGTATAGGGTTTATATGTTCCCCAGACAATCAGACTTACGGAAGCTCTGTCAAACAATCTTGCTTTGATGATACGTGCCTCGCAATTCGGCCGTTCCCACCATTGGCCCCAACATAGCTTGTGTTAAAACTCGAAACTCATTCCATGACCTTTGAAATGAGCTCAGGTAACTTGAATTCTGACCAACCAGAACCAAGCTATTTCACTTTCCCCAAAAAATTACTCCTCACGATTTTGCGAGGGGATGTACCATTGCGAGGGGACATACTTTCTTTGTGAATAAACATACTTCAGGGCCCAAATAACAGGCTAAATGATCCATGTGATCCACGCGAGTTTAGCAAAATCGTGACCACTCCGCTCCTAGATATCCTAATGAGACGTTCTTTAGCTCATTTTACAGATTCTCTCATACTCTTTTAGATGATTCCAAAACCCCTGCATCAACCCTTGATAGAATTAGAAAAAAGTCAAAAATGCCTACGGTTTACGACTAATCTCCGTCTCTTGTTCGGGAAATCAACTCTGATGCGACCCTTGCAACTTGAAAATCCTTTCCTTACATGATATCGAGCATATAATCGACAACATCGAATGCGCTAAATTATATTCGGGGAGAAGCTGATTTGCAATGGGTTGATGGTCGGTGACCGCGCTCAACATCTATCTTCATTCTTGCACTCAATGAGCGATGACACAAGTGCAACTGGGACGAAAGGTCTCAAACGGAATCGTCACAGTCAATGTATTCCAGGTTCTTCCCCGGTGTATATCAAATTTTCTCTGAGCCAAAAAAATTTTCGACAGCGATTTGACTAAAGACGATTTCTTGGGTGTACATATACATGAAACCTGCAAAAAGTCGATTTGAGTCTTCTAGGAAAGGCAGATACCACTCACTTCCCTAATTTTGACGTAACCAATAGACAAAAATTGACGACAGAGTTGATTGAGAGTGATCATATCTGAGATTAGCATCACGTTGACCTAGTATACTCACCTTATGACCACATGGCAAGTGCACATGTACGAAGAGAAATGGACATCGTAGCGAGAGCGTAAGTTCTCGATCACTCGTTGTGGATCTCTATCTGAATAATCGACGAAGAGACGGGGAGGAATATGAGGGCGCCTAGAGCTGCTGCAGCAGCACCATCAACGACTTGTTTGCTTTTGTTGGCCTGCATGCATATAGTACGAGCGCGAGATATATTTGCGTAATGCCAGCTGGGCACAGCACGAAGCCTGTCCGCTTGCGGAATCGCGCTGCGCGAAATCTGCCGAGCGGTAACTCATCCTCCCTCGCAGATATCTGTTTTTTATTCCTTTTTCATTGGAGCATTTACGAGAAGAGCGTGCTATAGTTATAGGGCTTTCCACTAGCCGTGCCCAAATTAAAAAGATATTCCATCCCTCTGACGCTTTTTCGACGTCTTTTGCATATTTTCGTTCGCAATTTTTTCCCCTCGCTCATCTGGTAAAACGTGCAGACCCGAGTTGAATTCTATCTTCAAGTATCACCACTCAGTTATAGCTATAGGCAATTGAGAAAGTTTCGATCATTAATGACCAGCTTGCACGGTCATCTCTGAGTATCAGGATTGTATGCTTTCATGTAATGATAACGACTTGGAGTACCCTAAAAGAGCATAAAAAGACTTGAGGTGAAGTCCATTTCAGTCAACAGGCTTCGAGATGATCAACTTTTGCGGTTACACAATTCTCTGTCGGGTGTATTCAGACTTTTGACCGGTAGTGTACGTTGAGAAGTTTGGAATACAATTGGAGCAATGTATATGAGTCTCAGAGTTTTCAACACTCGGGATGCTGAAGATGAAATTTTTTCCCCTCATGGCACGTGTGTGGAACCGACTTTAATGGTAACTGGGACATTCAAAATGGGTGAAGAAAATGCGTTCTTACTGTTTTTGATGGATGTTATTCTTCTAATTGATAAATACCACATTGAGCCGTCTAAAATACATTCAGACGCATCCTACTGGATCTGGATCTACGTACTTATAACACGCGCAGGCCAGTTTAAGCCGTTGACTTCGGAAGTGACTTTCGGCACGCGCAGCCACTTTCTGATAGTCAAAACATCAGATCATTGTGTCAAAACCATAAAAAAATGACAAAATTGGAGAGTTTTTATTTTTGGTCCAAGATGGTCACCCATTGATTCCTAACTCTTGTACTATAAAATTCTCATAAACGAGTCTAGAGTAGCACTTTTAGGGGGAAAAAGTAAGGTCTCTCTCGTGATTTAGCTGTTTCCAAGTTTGATATGAATGATTCCAACGTCATAGGAGTCTTCCATGAGCTGGATCACTCATGTGTCGCATTGATATAATCTTCATAATGCCTCTCACTCAAATAACATGTCACACCAAGACATAAAAAACTGTGTTGGGTATTGTTCATAAGAATTAAAAATTGGCAAAATATTTCAAAAGCGTTCCTCATTCCCGTTTCCGTGCCATGAAAATTAGACCTCTTTCAGTGGAGTGAGCGCATGAGCTTACCCATGTTCTCGGACCCATCAATTCAACGCGGTTGATTGCACCCATCCAAAAACTAAATTATTGGTATTGTTTCAAGCTAGCAAAACCCATTTCGGTTATGAAATTATCGGAAATGTTATTCTTTTCTCATAAGCCAAGTACGGAAATTCGAATTTTTTTGTGAGAACTCGGTCATGCAACTTCGAGGTTCATTCATGAATGCCTAGTCGAAGGCAGGCGACTAAAATCAATATTTTGTCAGAATATATAGTATCCAGATGGTCCTTGAATTTCCTCCGAATTTTCCGAGTAATGTTATTTTCGTAACAAGCTCAGGAAATCAGAAAATGACATGAGTAACACGAGAAAGTCCTCAAAAATGAGGGTTGCGGACTGTGCTGCGAATAACCAGTTTTTTCGGCAGAATGACGAATAGGGCCCTCATCCAGAGGCCCTAGAACCAAGCAACATGAGTTTTGACACCTCGATAATTACTTGACATTCAGGGATATCGTGCAGTAACAATATCCCGGTTTTAACGGGAAACTAAGATAAAAACAAGAATTCGGAGCTGGCTCGTCGAAATCAAACTCTATAACGATACTAGCTTGTACAAAGTATGTTGTTAGGCTCCTATTTAGCGGTAAAGAGTTGCTTCGCATAACCCATTGGACGTGTCTGCGTCATTGGATGCACTCTAAAACCTGATAAAATGCGAGACTCGCGGGTCGGTCTCGTCGTAGCAAACGTGCTGAAGTTGGACTCGACAGAGTTCTTGTACAATAGGATGAAAGATGATGGAATCCGAAAGGGTCTAGCTAAGCGTGAGATAAAACCTAAGGATTGGTACCATCTATGAATACCAATGCGTTCATGTGAATTTCCAAGTCGAGGCAAGAGTCGATGATTATTCCCAGGTCACAAAACGATTGTGCATTTGGTACTGATTGCTGATGAATAGTACAACGATCTCAATGGTATCATTGGATCTCAGGGTCAGTCTCGGCAAACTCGGATAGGTTATTAAACTAAATTTTGGCAATTAACGATCCCTCAAAGGATGATGTCAAGAGAAGAAAAAATCAGAGGAATGTAGATGAAGTACTATAAATAAACATTTTGTACGCGTTGCCTGCATATCAGATCCCCAGCGCGTTATTGACTCTGTTCGTTGTGGTACGAGTACATATGTAACAACGGAGGTGAAATGATTCGTCGACGTCGCGTATGTTTACTTGCGAAAGCAAGCTTGTGCCGTGGCGCGATGAGAAGTGTACAAGATGAAAATGAAAAAAGCATGGCGAGACTGCCAGGGTTGCGGGGGCGCGATACGCGAGCAAAAGTCAGTGGCACATTGAGAGGAACGAGGAGAGTGCGCGCAGGACTGCGACGACGACTGGCGGAGCGGCCGGTGGCGGCAGCGGACCCCTTGGATGTTTGCTTCATGAAAGATGCATAAGACGACTCACCGGGGGCGCGATAAAGAGTCGACAACAGAAAGACCGACCGACAGTCAAGTTCTCCCGCTCTCATCCCTCGCTCGCTGAATCGCACCGCACCCCTTGCCTTCCCGGATAGCGCGCACGCACATCCCCAAACTGGCGCATCGTCTCGTCAGTTGTTCCAGCTGGGTCACATCTAGTCGGCGTCCCGAAGCCAGCAGCTCTATCCGGGTACAACAGATTCACGCTGTGACAATGATCCAGACGGCAAAGTCCTGAGATAGTCCGGGATAGCTAGAAAGCTGCGTCGCACGAGGAGATAGGGCTATAGAACAGCTATAGTAACTTTCGCATCGTCATGGGGGGTTGATATACCACCCCTACAGCGACGTCTCATGGTACCGATATCGGCTATCCGAGCTTCGTCAATTAATTATAATCTAGATTGATGTGTACGATGCCATGCATTTGGGCACATAAATATGTATACGTTCTGTACCAAAGATTAGCTTCGTTGTTATATTGGTATGCATGATTTCCTTATGGAGTCTTCAGATGCCGTTAATCTTCCGGTAAATATCATTTATTGTCATGAATGATCTGTTAATAACAGATCCTGAACGGGTTGAGTATACCATTTGATGTTGAATGTAAATCATAAGACATCCTAGTCTGTGTCACGATTCTATACTAACGAGGAACACCGAGGGGTTGTGGAACACGGATTTGGCTGAAACTGTGGGGATAGTTTCCTTTTACCGCCAAAATATGAAACCCAGAGCCGCAGTTGCAAATGCCCAACCGGTTCCGAGCTGCAGCTCATAACATTAGCATTACGATTATATCTATATATATGTATCTTTTTCGAATATGGGCCCATATGGGCAATGCTAATGTCATAGGGCATAGCTTGAAAACGGTTGGACATTTGCAAGTGCGGCTCTAGGATTTACCTTTTGGTGGTAAAAGGAGACTATCCCCAGAGTTTCAGACGAATCCGTTGCCCACAACCCCTGGGTGCTCCTTGTAAGTAGTTTCAGACAGTTTGGTCAGACGTATTCGCGACGTGCCGAAGACGAACAAATACAGGGTGTTCGAAAAGTAAGTATCCCCCTCTTTTTTCAGAGAAGGTTGTGAATTACGAAAAACAAACCCCGGAACACGTCTCCCCTTATTGTGAGAGGGACATCCGATGGTGACCTTGTTTGTGACCTTGCAGGTCATTCTGAGGTCATTAAGAGGCCAGTTTGATTTTTTTTAACAAAAGCACCTACTTTTGACTCCCGAATTTATAGGAACGTAGAAAATCATGGAATTTTCTTCTGGAGTATTCCTTGATCCGACTTTACTTTGACGAAATGAATTGAGGTCTATACGGCTTGACGCGAGCCCCTGTAGCTCCAAGAGTGAGAGCTTCGTCGGAAATTTACTGACCAAAAGTGTTCATTTCATCAGAATTATAGGCTAAGAGTAGTTAGTACCACGCAAAAAATCGAGTTGACCTCCCATCAACTAGAAATGGACTCCAAGGTGAAAAACCAGGTGACTAGCTCATTTTTGCTATGATCATGAACAACTTCGATCTAATCAATTCCCGATAAAACACTCACTCTTGGAGCTACGGTGGCGGCGGTCACCGTCAACCTTTACCGACCTCCATTCATCTCGCCGAGGTGAAGTCCAATCCAGAAATGTTTCAGACCAAGCTTTGATAATTTTCACGTTCTCTCAAAACTCGAGGTCAAAAATAGGGATTTCCATTTGAAAGAATCGAGTTGACCTCCGAATGACCTTGAAAGTGATCTCCATGACGAAGGACAAGGTCACTTCCTCATTCTCTCTACGACCATGAACAATTCAGATTGGAAAATTCCAGATAAAACGCTCACTCTCGGAGCTACAGCGGTCATCGTCAACTCGTACTGACCTCCCATTCATCTCGCCACGGTCGAGTCGGATCAAATAATGTTTCCGCAAAAATTTTTATAATTATTCACGTTCTTCCAGAATCCGAGGTCAAAAGTAGGTGTTTCTATTTGAAAAAGTCGTGTATACCTCCAAATGACCTTGAAAACGACCTCCAAGGTCAAAAACAAGGTCACCATAGGGTGTTCCTCTCAGTATATGGGGACATGTGTTTCGGGTTTTTTCGGGATTCCGAACCGTTTCTAAGAAAGGGGGAGGGGTAGAATACCTGCTTTTCGGATACCCTGTATATGTTGGACAGCTGAGTTAAAGATGTATGTATTCTAAAACAATATCTTCACAAGCGATTAGTTATGCAGTGCCTTTCAGCAGATGTTGGATTAAAAAATACCGCTTGCCCAGTTATCAAGAACGAATCAAAATTTCTTCGGCAGTGATAGCAGAGATCGTTCGGCTAACGCGACTATATCGCTAGCTCCAATCCGTTTCGGTGGGGAACAATCCCACGAAGAGCGCTAGTAATCTGTTGAAGCATTATATTCAATCGAGGCGTTCAATATTCAATAATGCTAGCTCAGAGAGCACGACGTCGCCGTTATTGCTGGTTTCCAATAATATATATGAACTTTATCTCGCGTACATATGCACGTGAAAACGCAAAATTCAACCGAGAGACTTACATAAACGAACTTGGGTCACATTGCGTAAAGAAAGATAGACTATTGCTCACGGGAAGTTGGGAAGCCGGCCTCGGGAGGCAATTTCAGCGAGCGATAGCCCATCGGTGACGCGAGCGTCGGGTGCGAGAACGCACGTGGTCCAACCGTCACGCGCCCAACACGCACGTTGACGTGCGCGCGTATATTATGGAAGCATTTGCTCGAGCGAGCGGGAGGTCTCTGGGCTAATTTCATTCAGCAGCGACGGCGCGGTGGCCGTGGACTACTCGGGCGGACGCGCTCGATAAGGATTAGCATTTTTATGGGTGTATCCGGCGGCGGGGCACCCCGTAGCCGAGGTGCAACGTGGCTATGTGCTTGACGCTGGCAACGGCTGCCAGGGAGCGAGCCTCGTGTTATACAATGGTTCATATCAAACACTCAGTTTCGAATAACAGGCGTTTGGTGGACGTTTTTTCTAAGTCGCGGGTAGCATCAGCACGATTGTGTAACTGCATTGATGCGCAGCGCAGCCTATTCCCGTAAGTCAGCTCATCGGATATCTCAGCCGGCAGCGTGGGCGGGTTATAGTATACTTTTGTTCCAATTATCTTGCGAAAAGCGCACCCATCTTCTCATATCGCTTAGCACAAAGTAGTGAGCAGCTATGAGTAACGTCATTATATCTCGCTACCGGCGTTTGTACGTGAACTATCCAAGCACAGGTAAGGATAGTTTTTTAAGTGCCGTTTTGCAGGAGAGCTTGGCTTGATATGTTACAGCGGGCAAGGAACTGCTGAATACTCTTCGGATTTGCCCCGAGCCATAACCACGCAAGAGAGCTTCTGCGGTGCGTGCTCGTTGTGGATCGCCGAGCATGCTGTACTGCGGAACTGACCGAGAAACATTTTCACAATTTATTCGCGAGCCTGTGCCAGAGAGGAGCTTGCTCGGCTGAATTATTAGTCGACGCTCTCGACTCGAAAATACGTGTAATTAGTGCGATTATTATTATTCACGATGGAGATAAATTCGATCTGAAAGTAAGCTCTTCCGTTGTTGTGAATTTCATGTGCATTATCAACGAACTGATATACAATAATGCGTTGACAGTAGCAAATATATTGTATTCATCCCATTTACATCTGCAGCGAGATCGCCGGTGCGTTTGTCATTTCTCGTATGAGTTTTTTTTGTAATCTCTGAACCACCTGTAGTATGAATCCCTCGATGGGATTTCCATGGTTGATTTCACAAATAGAATTCATAAACGAGCCCTGATCATGTTTCGGTGACACTATATTTTCGATCATATGAATTTACATGTAGACAAAATTTGAATTATTCCTCGAAATACATTGCCTCTTCCTCATGAATTGATCAAGTGCATTATCGAGCTACTCATTTATTTGTGATTGGTGGGAAGTTGATCAAACTACATTTCTGTAGATTGGTGGGCGATGAGCAGCGTCACGCTCATGAGTTCAAATTATTGAAAATCCTGCAATGAAATATGTATGTCGATGGCAGCCTATTTTATGGAACATTGCTTTGCATGTTTTGTCGGCAATCTCAAATTCATATGCCGCTTCAAACAAATTTCAAGCTCATACGTACAGAGCGACGGATATTCCTTCAAAAGAGTTTGTCTGCTTATAATCTTCAATAAGATTTCGTTGTGACTCATACAACTGAATAAGTTGAGATTTTGTCCTACACTGCGTAAATGAAGTCTGCAATGAACTTTCAACATGCTAACAGAAATTGCAACCGGTGTGGTTGAATTGATTCTTCAACAAGGTGGTTGAATTTATATCTCAACCACGACGGGTAAGATCGTATTCCAACCAGGTACTTGGAATACAGGTATTCGCTTGATTGAACAGTCATAAAGAATAACAATTGAGTTCTTCATCGCCAAAATGTCGATCTTTGACTTCGCCTTCACATGCCAGTTGCGTCTGAAAATCTGACTATCTCGGGTACTTGCGGACTCAACAATTCTGCTTCATTTAGTGATTGAATAAGGTAAGTGTACCCACCTTGCCTCTGTACCCAACTTGCCCCCATATGCTGATCTCAGAAATGGGCCCTCGTGGACCTTCCCGCATATTTTTTCACATTTGTTGTGTTAAAATTTGAGAAAGTACGGAGTTTGCATTGAGCCCGGATTATTTTTGCGTTCTCCGGAAAATTTGAAGTGATTTTCCCATTTTTCGTGTTTGCAAGGCTAAGAAATCATCGAGGAAATCGCGTTCACTAAAACCGGTGCGAATTTTTTTCTTCGATTCCTTGTCACAAGACCTTCAAAATCCGCTCTTTAGAGTTGCAAAACTCTGATTTGGAGCGATATTGTGTACAAAACACGGAGATCATTTGCGAATCAAGATAGCCAACATTAGAGTGAATCTCTTGGTGCCTTTAGTTGCATTTGAAAGATTCGAATAGACCATTTTGACGTAAAATTTGAGGAAAAATACGATAAAGATATCAAATTTAAGCTGCAAGTCACTCCCCGCATGGTGTCAGCCGTTTTCCCAAAAAACCGTTATTACCACGTGAGAAACATTTTATCTCTCAAATCTGATATCTTTATCCTATTCCTCTCCAAATTTTACGTCAAAATGTGTATTCGGATATTCCTAATACAACTAAGGGCACCAAGAGATTAGAGACATAATGCCGGTGCAGACAAACTACGGTATTCGCGTGAACAGCGCGGCGCGTGCAGCGAGTCCAGCGCGAGGTTGTGGAGTCAGCTATTGTTTTAAATGATGGGGGCAAGATGGGTGAACACATTTGTAAAATCTCAAAAGTCATCTTTTGGGAAAATTGGAACAGTTTGACTCCAGTAGGTCCAAATTGAATGTACTCCAATTCATGTTGAAGATCTTGAGACAAGCTTTGAAATGAGCTAAGGTACGTGGGAAAATACTGAGATGGGCCACAGTTATCAAGAAAATGGCTTTATGGGGGGCAAATTGGGTACATTGACCTTAGTTCGTCCCATAAGACTACCTATTTCGAAAATTTGGATGATAGCCATCCAGATTCTAAGGCCATCGTGGGGTTTCAAATAATTGATTGATTTGTTCGTAAGAATATGAATAGATTCATTGATACGAATTAATGGAAGTGCGTGGCTATTACGGGCAAGATAGATGCGCTATTACACCAGTTCAATCACTGGCAACGTCACAAACTCGAATAGGTGTGTTCTAATTGAGTTCGCGCAGCTTCGAGCTTCGCTTGAATACGAAGATGCATCGAAGAATTCTGTGTATGCGAATTTGAATCAAATTACACACACATACCAAATGTTCGGGGGATGCACAAAATATTCGATCTTTGATTCAACAATTAAGAGGCGGAATGGGGCGCTCGACAGAAGTGGCAGTGAAAGCAGAATATTTAAACGCACTCAATTTCTGTATTAAACATAAGCATGAATTTATCCACTTTTCGTTTCACTACATGTGATAAAGATAGAAGACGCGAAGGAAAGTGAGGGGTGAAAACGCGGTGCGGAGAGATGAAAATTGGCGAAGAAATTGCGATAGAGCTCGCGGCAAGAAAATTACAATTTTTAACCTGCTCAGCGGTCCGTGGTCATATCTATTTCAAATGAAATGCAGGCATATACTGTAGAGTGTCCGAAGGCCTTTGTTGTACTCTAATTTGCACTCGACAATGTATAAATATATATCGAAGGCATACTCTATTTTATTCTTTCTCGCGGATCTAAACGATATCACACATTGCTGCTACTGCATGGCAACACCTCATCTTGAAACACAGTTTGCGATCGCGATAAAACTGAGTATGCAGCGCGCGCGCCTTGTTTTCTCAGCGAGGTGAAAGACGGTGGCTATACGCATAAATATACCCTACATGTCTGCACATCTCTTGCATGTTTGAGAGAGTGTAGTCGTACCACGACCGAGACCACGACTGAACATGAAGAGCCGAATTATAGGTTGCACATTTACCTGCCAACTTACATCAGAATGTTCACTCGGGTATACATATAGAGTTGTGTGCGAGGCATATCATAAGCATTCACAAGTTATTCAGAATGCCACGTGGCCGGCTCATCACGCTCACGAAGGCCAATTCCATTCTTTGCTTCTGGGCCAAACGCCCGCGTTCAGCGCGACACATACTCAAATCCGTACAAACCCGCTCCGCGATCTGTAGTGGAAAATCTTTATCGGCTTGATTTATTACTCCAAGTTGTTTTCTGGCTCGACTCGCGTGCAGCCAGCCTGATTTTACAGTATAGCTGCCGCGTTTGTGGGCTCTCGACTCTTGTTTGTCCTCTTCTCTCTCCTTCCTCGGATATACCGTGTTTCTTGAGGAAAAAATGTTTTCACCCGCAGACACGGAGCCCAACTATTCGCGCATGTCGACCTAAGACCCTTCCTATTTCTACTAATTGGCAATGCTACCTGTGTTACATTCGCCGACTCTCTGAACGTTGCAGCCTCCGGCTCTTGCACAGCTTCCCACCTGAGCAGAACGAACTAAGAAACAAGAATACGGTCGCTGGGTACGAATAGAATTGAGGAAACTTATGCGCTAGTAAGGATTCTTCCTCTTTCAGACTTGTCGTACTTGAACCAGGATTCCTTGGAAAAAATTGAAATATTTCAAAGTGTCCCCATTGGTGATTTGCTTGTGCAGATCCCCTGTTAAAATTGTGCGAATAAGTGATTTACCTAACAAGTGATCGAGATAAACATTTTCCAAGGATTGGTCATTACTGGAAAGAGTCTTATCCGTGTTCTCATTGAAACTCGGCTGGCTGACACCTATACGTTCACTGTAAGAAAATGCAATGAATTTCCAACCACGTGGTTGAAAAAAAATTCCAACCAGGGTGGTTGAGTCAATATTTAAACCAGCGTAGTTGAATTTCAACCATGTGATTGAAGTTGGTCCCGTGCTTGATTGTCCGAAAGGACGACAAGGACGACGAGAATATCCCAAAACATATCCAACAAGAAAATCTCATGTTTACGCACCTTCCAATTTCTCGGCTTTCCGACCCACCGTGATGAGGGAACTTGAGGATCGTCAGTTTTCCTGGGTTTTGGGGTTTGGATCCACATTGGGTCTTATGGCTTTGAGGTGTTTTCAAAGTCCACCACCCCCCCCCCTCTCCCACTCCTCAACGAAACATTTTTCCTCTATCCTGATCTCCAGCCTAAAAGTCAACCACGTTGGTTGAATTTCAATCGCGGTGGTTGGAATTGTCGACTCAACCACAATGTAGTTGAAAATTTTGTTTGAAATTCAGAAGATTTTTCACAGTGTTGTTTTACGCGTTTTCGCAATTTTCTAATCGTATGAATGACTGCTGAGTTGATTGTAATCCACTCATTGTCTCATCACGCATGTGCTCTTTCCAAACAAAAACTAGTTTGTAACTCACATCGCCACATTATTCATCCTCAGATTGTATCAGGGTTAGTCACAGAACTGATCTTGATTCCAGAGAATCTCGTTGATTTGTAGTCTTCACTCGATTTTCATTCCGGAAAGATATCACAATGGCTTCTTAGTGAATAACTATACAAGGATTATGATCATTGAAGTTGGAGTTTCCGTATAAACTCAGGCAGCGAATGGTACTCAATACGAAATTCAACAAAACTAGAAATGAATCCCATTCCCAGAACCTGGCTTGAACGATTGCAATTCCCCAAGTTGGATTACACTCTCATCCACTCTGTGCGTGCCTGCTG
Source organism: Eretmocerus hayati (assembly GCA_029851415.1). Classification (NCBI taxonomy): domain Eukaryota; kingdom Metazoa; phylum Arthropoda; class Insecta; order Hymenoptera; family Aphelinidae; genus Eretmocerus; species Eretmocerus hayati. The sequence continues at coordinate 113,938,061 of CM056743.1, forward strand.
TGAGCGTACAATGGTGAAAATATAGCTTTAATCGGTAACATTCGAGTATGTTATGAAGAAGAGTTGAATTACCTCATTTATCTCACCAAAATAGAAAAAAGAGAGATAGGTTGTACCAGCTCCAAGTAATTTAAAAGCAAAATCCGACTACATCTAAAAGAACCGGAGTGTCGGAGGGTTAAATTGCGACTGTATGGTCGCAGGACGTGAATCGGGAGTAGGTACAGTTCACGATGGTTCGGCTGGATCTTGTCCTTGGGAAAGCTATCCATGGTAAATGTACGGGGTGTTTAGTGGGCATTAAAGCGGGTGAGGGTGGTGGCAGGAAGGTGGCCACGGAACTGCCACCACAACGTGCGAACTGCTGAATAGCTATACAGCTCAGCTGAAGGGGTTGCGTTGGCGTGGCAGTGTGCGCGCGAGCGTTTCCATGAGCACGAGCGCTAGATAAGAAGCCGCAACAAAAGCCTGTATGCGCCAGCTCGATCTGCCACATTGGCGTTGGTTGATCTATAACGACTAGAAGTAGTGGAGGAATGCCGGTCTGGCCTCACTAACATGCGATGCCAGCACGGCCTCCAAAGCACCCCCTCCCCCCACCCTTCTTCCCCAATTATTCCCTGGTATTAGGTCTATAGACCTAATAATGGTACCTCCTCGATATGCAATTATACGAGTGCAGTGACGAAAGCGTAGTGTTCCATATCGCCACCAGATGTCGTTCTATCACTCAAACACCCTAGAGAAGTGTGCACGCAATGGTACAAGTTGATACAGGGAAGTATCGTGAAAAGTAGTTATAGACGTCACCGTTGTGTGGCAACTGGCGACTGGTTAACCTTGCAAGTAAGGTCCAACCGATAGCTGATATACCCGGAGAAAAATCTAACCCTCCCCCCCCCCCCCGCAAGGGAGATCTTCGGATCTTGGGAGAGTAACGACTCCCCGGCCCCAGTGAACCGCAAGGAGGATTCTGAGTTGATCATAGGAGACAGACGCACTCCCCGGATCCAGTCCTCCGGTAAGGGAGATCTTCGTATCTCAGGAACTTACGACAACTGTCCTATCCCCAGTTCTCAGCCCCCGCATCCAAATGTGTGTGCTTTCACCAATTCGTCCGCCTCAGTGCGTATGAGCCCCGAGTGGCATCTTGGACCACTTCAAGGCTCCTGCTTCTTCGCAAGCCCCCTGTACCTTTCATCTTTTCTCTACTCTCTGTTCCTTCCTTCCTTCTTCTGGGACTATAACCTTCGGGTTGGCGCCCTCCGGGGAGGGGTTTTAGTCGGTAGGTGCCTGAGTTTTCTCGGGTGAATCCGACACTACCCATACTCTTGTGGGTGTCTATGGAGATTTTCCCTTCCCGGGCTACCAATAAAGAATAAAAAAAAACCTCCCCCCGCAAGGGAGATCTTAGTAATTCGCCAGTCTTTAGTCCCAGCACCCGTGGGTGTACTTTCACCACCTCGTCCACCTCAGTGCGTATGAGTTCTGCGCAGCGTCTTGGACTGCATCAGGACTTCCGCTTCTTCGCAAACTCTCTTGAATCTTTCATCTTTATTCTACTATATTCCTCCCTTCCTCTAGGACTGTAACTTTCGGGCTGCCACCCTCCGGGCAGGGGCTTTAGTCGGTAGTTGCCCGAGTTTTCTCGGGTGAATCTGACACTACCCACTCCCTTGTAGGTGTCTCTGAAGATTTCCCCTTTCCGGCTGGCTTACAAAAAAGTATACCGGGTCTTCGCAAGGGAGATCTTTGGATCTTGGGAGAGTAACGACTCCCCGGACCCTGTTAACCGCAAGGAAGATCCTGGGAGACAGACACACTCCCCGGTCCCAGTCCTCCGGCAAGGGAGATCTTAGTATCTCGGGAGCACACGACAACTCCCCCGCCCCCAGTCTTCAGCCCCAGCACCCATGTGTGTGCTTTTACCACCTCGTCCGCCTCAGTGCGTATGAGCCCTGAGTGGCATCTTGGACCACTTCAGGGCTCCCGCTTCTTCGCAAACCCCTCTGATTCTTTCTACTCTTCATCTCATCTTTCCTCTTCCTGGAACTATAACCTCCGGATTGGATTTACGTGAGGTTGGTACGCCCCTATGAGATTAATGAACCAAGAAATAGAGCTAAAACTTCTTCATCAAATGGTATACTTCTTTGAATAAAATGGAATGATTCGACAATTGGCGCAGTTTTTTGGAGTGCTGAACCCCCCCCCCCCCCCCCATAAAAGACAATAGGTTAATTCGATTACCCCGGTCAGACCAAGTCAGACTAGGTGTGACCATCGGATCTCTCTTTCTAACCCCATGAGAAAGAGAGAGAGGCCCGATGATCAGATCAGGTCTGACCGCCGTAATCGAATAAACCTAATAAATGGTCATTCTTCTCTAAGAACCTCCTTGCCAGAAGACGGATCCGGAAAGTATCGTAATCACCCGAGAATACTTGAGTACCTGTCGACTAAAACTCCTCTTCGGAGGTCACCAAACCGAAGTTTATAGTCCTAGGAGGATGAAATAAAGGAATAAAGAGTGAAGTGAAGATAAAGGATTCAAGGGGGCTTTCGAAGGAGCGGGAGCTTCGATCCAAGTGCCACACAGGGCTCTTACGCATTGAGGCGGACGAGGTGGTGAAAGCACACACATGGGTGCTGGCGCTGAAGACTGGGGTCGGGAGAGTTGCCTTGTACTCCCGAGAAACCAGGATCTCCCTTGCCGGAAGACTGAGGCCGGGGAGTGCGTCTATCTCCCACGATCAACTAAGGATCCTCCTTGCGGTTGACTGGGGCCGGGGAGTCGTTACTCTCCCAGAATACAAAGATCTCCCTCGCGCGCGGGGGGGGGGGGGGGGCGGAATAGATTCTTCTCCAAGTATTTCAGCTATAGGTTCGACCGCATCTGTAAGGTTAACCAGTTGCCACCCAACGGTGGCGTCCAAAATTACTTTTCACGATACTTCCTTGTATCAACTTGTACCGTTGCGTGTACATTCCTCTAGGATGTTTGAGTGTTGGAACGCCTTCTGGCGATGAGGAGCGCTACACTTGCGTAATTGCACTCGCACAATTACATATCAAGGAGATATCGTCATTGCGTCTCTGTCAGGCCATATTGGTATTAGGTCTCTGTGATGCCATATCGATCCCAGGTCTACGAGAAGCCATATCGGTATGAGGCATTACCGGCATTGGTGCGGAGGGTAGGGGATGGGTTGAGTGGGGGGGGGGGCGATTTTTTCCTCCAGTTGCGCCGGCACAGCATGTTCCTGAGGTCAGAATGGCATACCTCTTTTGAGGCCAGGCGAGCATTGCTCCACCCCTCCTAGGTCACCTAGGTCAAAATTCATGCATGATAGTGCCTCGCATACTATGTCGTACACTGACTCTCTTCTTACGCTGATTTTACAGAGTGTTGAATGGGTGACTGTCGCAGGTTGTCTAGCCATATTCGTTTACCACAAGAAATTCTCTATTTCCGTACCATGAAGAGTATTTCAGCATGTTCTCAATATGGTACAAGCCTAGATGTGGGCTAATGACAATAATTAGAACAAGCACTGATTTCAAAATTCCCAAACTTCATACTATGCGGTGCTTAGTCAGGATCTCGAAATCATGGAATACATAGACTCATCAGGATGAGTCCAATCTCAATATATTCGAAACAGATGGAAAGTATTCGCGCTAATCCTCTGAATTCACACCGTAGATCCAAGAACAGCCAAAAGTTTGATAAGCCCAACCTATCTGGGATAGAGAACATTAAGAAGAGCATGCATTTATATTCCTATCAAATCGCAATCATCACAGTCATCAGGATCATAACAGCAGACAGTTCCCCAAAAATTCCATTGAAAAAACATCAGTACTCAAAATGAGACGTGAGTTTGCATTTAACAAGGAAAAACGGCATACCAATGATAAAACGATCATTATGTGTCGTGGTTCAGGGAAGTGCTCGTACTTTTTCTCCAAAGCCCGTGTACTAAGGTATGTACTCTTCACGTCGTACACCTGCGTAAGAAACGGTCGGGTTTATGATTTTTTCACTGGCTCGCATAACTAGGTGGGTACGCGAGACGTGTTGTCGCAGCCAGTACGGCGCACAGCGGGTATAATAAAGTCGTTTACGCGATAAGTAAGCGGGTGGCGCTTGGCTTCCCGTTTACTGTCCGCTCAAACACATAAATCGCTTTACGATCTGTCGCTAAAAACAGATTTTGTATGAAACTGGCTATCCGGAAGGCATATACACCCGCAAACGCATCGTCTACCAAGCATGCACATTTCGATTTCCTTGCATTCAACGTTTAGCAAGATAGGGCAGCTAGCGGCAGAGCTTACGATCACTCGATCGCTTGTGAAAAAACTCGACCCTGTCAAGCTATTTTTATAATCGTATAGTATGTACCCTTACTCTGTAGACGACGAGGTGAAAATTCAGTGTCAATATAATGTGATTTATCTACTGGCGCTCGGAACGCTAAATATTTTTCACGATTTGATAAACAGCCCTGACGTAGCCGTTTGTTCAATCAAGAGCCGAGCCTCGATCACTTCACATTTCTGTACGGAGCCAACCATTCTGTCATCGCGAGACACCATGTCGAGGTTATGAGCTGTATTTGCAATGAAGCGACTGAATCCATCGTGTGACTGAATTAATGAGCAAGTTACCCACAGCCGTTCTGCTTGCCGCGAAGCTATTTTTACCACATTTACTTACCGTGACGAGAAAAATTAATGGAGTTGCGGTTTCGTTTGTGACACGACGTCATTCAATTACACCAGTTTCTGGGGAAGTTCGAATTGCCACTCAATTATGGCGCACACAAGTGGCGTGCCAGATTGACCCATACGTCTCCAATCTCTCAAAAACCGCCCCGCAGATAATTTAGGACTCATACAAATAAACCTCGAGGGCTCATTTATGAATAATCTGCACAGTTCTATCTGAGGTTCTATTTCATGACAGAAGAACAAATAATGGACAAAAACCATGTCAGAATTGCTCAACCATAACAAATTTGTTATTGGACAGCTCCATGGAGTATCCCAAACGGCAGCTACCAATTAGACACTATCAATAAATATTTGACTGTTGGGTGCCTTTATTGAATTTTCTTCACATATATGGAGCCGTTATGAGTTAGTTACTGTAGCTGGAAAACTTTTGGATAGGGAAATTCTAGAGAGGGATCCTGGAATTACTCTGATACGTTACGTGAAAGTGGCTGTCAAACTATGCTATCAATAAATAATTGATGAACGGTAATGATCTTCATTTGTATTGTGGCAATTTTATTATCATTATTAATGTCATCATTGCCACTGCTCATTACTATCGTGATCATTGTAACCAACTCCATCACAAGATGATCGGTTGATATAGTATTGGAGTAATTTTATTGGTATTCTGTATACTAAAATACTTTGGTAGAGAAGTGGATATTCAATTGAACTGAGATGATTACATGGAAAATGGGAGAAGCTCCGGGCCTCCCACGGAACTTCAGGTAAGCTCAACATGCAAGACACTGACTCGAACATTTAGCCTTGATCGGTAATTCTGGAACATGGAATTGCAAGAATGTACCCGCAACAATATCAATCAAGGAATGTCGAAAAGCAAAGCAGGTTTGGGTACAAAAAAACTTACCCCCGTCAATTCAAGCGACGTATTTGTGCATAAACATATACATATACGATGTAGTATTGCCCGCAGCTAAGTATATATACTTTAGATTGCATAAGATCTCACGTTCTTCCGCCTCTTACTTTGTCGACCTATAAATCTGAAATGCACTTGGCACCTATATAAAAACAGGTATACGGCTCAACAATTTGCATAACAAGCTGCTCAAACGATAACAAAGCTGTGCGCGCGCGCGCGCGCCAGCTCAGGCACACGCGCACACATTATGAGCGCTGCCATCATCATATATGCGTAAGCCTCGCCAAGCGAGAAAACTGCGCGTGCAGTGATGCACACAGTAGCAGCTAAGTCGACTCGTAAAAGTTGATTCCGCGTTGGGAGAATCAATTATTCGATCTAAAGTACGCGCTCGTTTAACCATCCTTGTATAAAAATGCCCGGCAAGACTGTTCTCCAACCAACCACCCGAGAGAAAAATTACGATCTGTTTGTGAATCTCCCATGTATATTTTCTAGCAGGAACTCGAAGAAAAATGGGTACTCAATTCGATAGTAGAAAATAGATTTTCTGAAGTTGATTTGATGTTTTACTTAGGAGATATATAAAGATCATGCTCGTATATGAATAGAAATACTCTTTTGTCCAACCTCTCAACAAACTCATTGACTCACAATCAATCAATTTTATGATCATCGCTAAGACTCAATCAGCTGTCCATGAAATGTCTCCGATCATAGCATCACCTCTTTGAGGTACTTCTTGAACTAGAGTGATGCTGATTGAAAATGAAGAACGAATGAGATTTTTGTGGACATTCTTTGATACCTGTTAAATTAGGTCACGAGTTATACAGTCATTCCCCGCATGAAGATTTCATTGCTCGTTCGTCTGCAGAGTCAAAATAGGATGTCAATCTGAATTCTGATGATAGCAAGGAGAACGCCCATAAGAGTTATAATACTGACCATCAGACTCCACAAATTTCTTAATGGAGAGCTCATCAGTTCAAGGGTGAGATTTAAAGGTTCCAATTTTGCATCTTCCACTTCATGAAATGAACAATTGGCCATATTCAGCTTCAGGGTGTCTTCTAGTCCTTCTAGTCCTCAGAATGTCCTTTTTTGATTGGAAAAGTCTTCACAGCCCTAGAAAGTCCTCATTCGAGTGGCTCGGCCCTTACTAATGTGCAATTTGTAGCCAAAAAACGGATGTCATCGTCAGAATTGAGAGAAAGTTCTTGCGAGGCAGGGTTTTCATGAGGATTTGAAAATATCACCAGGCAAAATGACCGTCCTCGTACTTTTTCACTCGATTTGTTCGGAACAGAAGATTGCACGCACAAGCTCAGTAATTTTATGAGCAAAATCTTCATCATCTCTCATGGCAATGCAGTGGCCAAAAGAGCTTTTCAAGTTCAGAAAATAATCAGTTTCTGGTTTGAAATCTCAGAGATGAGTCTTCAGTTGCACAGCAATCTGTGCACGATGTAATTGTTAGTATTGGTGGAGGTATAAAAAACCTTGGTATAACCTATACAGCCAATAACTGCTGTGTTATAAATAATCCATCGTCTAAGCGACCCTAGTAAAAATAAGTGCCTCATGATCATATATGAACATGTTCCCGACCGGACTGTGGTCATACATGACCACCTATGACCATGAGGCCGGAGTCATAGATCGTCATTGGTCTCCATACTTGATCCTAGGAATTCATGTTGGAAATGAAGCACTTCATTGCCAACTCGAGATGTTTCTCAATCCGAAGCTTCAAAATAAGGGCGCTTGTGGCTCCAACTGCTAGGCCTCCATCCGATATTGAAAGTGCTATGTAGAACCACTTGATTACAATATCCTACGGCCATGCACGAGTTGGCTTTGTGTACCTATGACTAACCACGGAGACATAATATTTTCTGAGGTCATAGATGGTCATAGATGACCACAGTTCGGCTGGGAACATGTTCATATATGATCATGAGGCACTTATTTTTACTAGGGGAAATGATACTTCCAATGAAGTCTCAAGACCTATAACTGTAATTTATTGCGAGGACACTTGAGAATCTATTTCTTGCATGGATTTTTGTAAAAACTTGAAGCGAGAATGTTATTTGTGTACTGGATGGGAAAGTAGCTCGCAAACCTAAGTCTTTGAAATTTCTGACTTGGGTCTTTCAGAAAACCTTGGAAAGTCCTTCTTTGCCTCGCAAAGATTCTGGTAGATACACTGACTCTCCAATGAGATTGAATTCTGTTTTAATCATTGAAGAGCTGCGTTTTATTAAGCAATACACTCATGGAGTACTACTACCCAATCAACACACTGGACGCAGCTAAGCGAGACGTGCAAACTCCGTAATCGCACCCGAGCTGTGGAGTGACTTTCCTCTACGAGGAATGTCATTTTTACTGGAGACGATTATGATTCGAATGTGTGCCAAGTCATCCGCATCATAACCCCTCTGAGTTGTACACGTGAGCAAAGTAGATGCGATTCCGCCCACACGATGAGACAAGCGCCGAGGATGTAGATCCGACATGCTCTGTGAGGTTCGGCATCGAGAGTCGGACAAGGGAGGCAATTGACGAGAGAGGTGCGGGCTCTCTTGCTGAAAGCCAGTAAAGCTCACGCGGACATGACGATGAAATGATGGATGCTACTTTCGCACATCTTATCCTCTTTCTTTTGGCGGTGGTAGTGCAATACGGCCCCACAACTGCGAGGGCAGAGCGGGTAGTGATGCGCGATCGTTGCTGCGCTCCCGAGCAAATATACCATCAGGGGTGATCTACAGTCTCGCTGCCAACGTAGACGACGACGATGATGGCGACGGGGCTAATGAGCAAAATATGAGGCTCCACCCTCCCGCTATCGTCGGACGCTTCTCTCCCTCTATGATTAGTTGCCATCTCCATGTCTCCGTTGCTTTGTCTCTAGCTCTCGCTCGAGGATCCGTCGCTCCCGTGTTAGGGTGTGTCCACAAATATAGCGTACGCACTGCTCACGGCTCACAGCGCATACCCACGGCTCACGTGCGCCATGCGCTGCTCATCGGATTTTAACCGGCGAGTGACGTGGATTTCTTGGAAGATCGTCATCCATTCTCGGTCGCTAACCTCAAGTTCTGTATTGGATCCATCCAGTAACGTGGAAAATCCATATCACTTGCCAGCTAAAATTCGATGAGCAGCGCACGGCGCATGTGAGCCGTGGGTATGCGCTGTGAGCCGTGAGCAGTGCGTACGCTTTATTTGTGGACACACCCTTAGGCATTGTCTCGCTCGCGCAAGCGAGTCGATTTGCCTTATACCGAGAGGGCAAGCGAGATCAGCTGGATTCGGGACAACCAAACTGCATGGACAGTGGAAACAACAAGGCCATAGTTTGAGCCCACCCCTGCGCCCGAGAGCTTGTTCGGTTCAACAAAAACATTTCGTACATGAGTTTCTACTGTGACTGTTTTTTGTAGTGCGCTGTAGATGGATGTAGAGGTTCTGATACTGGGTAGTTCTAACTTGGAGGAAGGCTTGCTGTTTGGAGCGAAAAAATTAATCGGTGAACTTGTAAAAGTTTCTGATTCCAACGACTTTCCTCTGTCGAAAAACATTTCCAAAGGACCAGAATAGCCTGCGCTTCAATACTTTGCCGTGCGGACTTTTGAAACATCATATCTTCATATACCAGAGCAGCAAGTTATTTATGCGAGAGACAGATAATCAAAAATAACGTATCAAACTCCGATTTGTGCAGGGATTGAGTGACAGACAGAGAGAGATTAGATTAGATTAGATTAGTTTATTAATGGTACTTTGGGGTATTACCCTATGTGGTACAGGTAGCAAATTCAGTTTACATGACAATATCGTTTCGTATTGAGAGAAGTATGAAGAATAATTCTAGGACATGAGTATAAATATAGAATAAAATATTACAAAAGCTCACTAACTATAGTACAATATGATCAGCTTTCACTATGGTAGCGAAAGAATAATGATTCAATCATGAGAAAACTGTGGAAGTCGAGTCCAAAGTATATATCGTGTGTAAATCGAATGAAAATATCTATATCTGAATATTAGCATGAATTGGCAGATTGAAATAACTTCACGTCTCAATGCGCTTCATACGAGAATTGACGGTTTTGTGAGCAGACATCGGGGTCAAAAATGATTGTTGAAATGGATAGACTTGAATGACGATTTATCCTAATTTTGAAGGAACTTCTGATAGATTTCTTGGAGGTTAGAGCACTTATTTTTCCTCCGACCTCGAAGATTCGATGTTCTTATGCATCAATATTGCGAAGTGCTTTCATAAAAAGTATTCTACTCAATTTAGACATTGATAGATTATCACGTCTCTCGTGATGTGCCAACTCAGTGGAACCTCCTATTTCCTATAAGACCAAGGTCTTTTTATCCGCGGTTCCGTTATTCGGAACCGAACTCCCGTGGATAACGAGGTATCCCTGGATAAAATTTCTCGCTGGTGGGCCAGCAATAACTCAACTGATCGGATCATAATATGAACAACTTTAAACATGGGACTATCTCTCCGCAATTCATCTGACTTCTCCAAGAATGGCCGAAGATACTCATCATCATCTTCGGAATCGATGATCCATGACGTGCGACAATACTGAAACACTTAGTAAATAATTCACAGATATTCACATGACCTAGAATTGTATAGAGTTCACTCTTAGAAGTTTTCAAAATAACTATACATCATCTCTATATGAATATTGAATGATGACGTCTAGGGATGGAGCTGAAAAAGATACAGTCAAGTTGCTCTTAAATTGCTTCCAAGAGATCACAATGGGTATAGGTACCAGAATGTATAAATTTTGAGCAAATGTAAGGGTGTTACGGAGAGTCTGGACATCTTTGGGTGATTCATCGCGCACAGCAAGAGTACGGACAGACGAAAAGTTCTGAAGTAGCAATGAGAGTGATAGTATTTTCTAAACTCCACCATCTCAGAAATGATTTTCCGAATCGAATTTAGAGTCATTGTTATCATTCATGCTAGACTCTTCATCACTGACTTCATCATTTGCCTTAGTATCTGAGTTGGAGGGAATTGTACCCTGACCTGAAAAACGACCATTCTTGGGATCTTGAAGTGAATTGTAGTCAAGAGGGGGATGATTCTCAGCATCTGATACTGAATCATTAGATGGGGGGAGGATTGGCTTTTGTTGTTCATGGGCGGATTGTGCTTGAGCATTGGCATCGATTGATGGGGTCTAATTTTTCCTATCAACTCCCCCGTTCTCATGACTTCTATCAACCGCGAGATGATAATTGAGGACTAAAACACGATTTAGTTGGAGGTTTATCCTAAGCCCCGACAATGCTGGAGAATTAATTCTTCCTCGATTATTTTGATTGAGCTTATCCAAACGTCGTTCTTTTTAATTAATTGTAAGGTTATGATGTGATTTTCATGCAAACGACTTATATTCCGGAGGGAGAACATAGCTCATTTTAACAAAAATACGACGTCATAACATTGATTGCCTGTGAAACGAATCTCCTATTGTTAAAGAAAATCATTCCAGTATCAGTAAATCAAATGCATGCCGAGAGTTCATCATGTTTCTTCATTTTAAGGCCCTTCAAAAACCCTTTTCTGGGAGAAAAATTTAATGATTTGAAGGGAACACATGGATATCAATTTGATTAATTTCAAAAGTACTCCACGGTCCGCACTAGTAATGGTCAGGAAGAATCAGCAGTTTCTGGCCAGATTCGGATTTGGTAATTGAAGAGGTTAGACCTTTTTACGTTGAGTTTATGTACTCTTATGATGTCCAGAGGCCGATTACACGAGAAAACGATAGAGCAAAATCATGGTTTCGAAAAACGAGTTGAGAAAATGAAAAGTCAATTTTGCTTCACATCCTCAGCGAAAAATTCTCGCTCTCGTACGAAATAGAGATCGAAGAGGTCCCGAAACATACCCAACAAGCCTTCTTAACACTCCCGTAATTCCGGCTTTTTTCGCTCTTTCAGTTAACTGTGTGGAGGATATTGCAATTTAGGAGTCAAATAGTTCCACGTATCAAAACTTCAGAATCTTGATGAGAATTTCACGACGATTTTGTTCGATTATAGTAAAATTCAAGATCACTCAAAGTTCAGTTTGTGACCCGCGATGATGAGATATAACAACAACTTCATGCCTTGGTCACAACGTACATCGCTCAGAAACTCCCTTACGCAGTGAAACATTGACAGTCACAATCGATGAAAGGAGAAGGGTTCCATCTGAGCTAGAAGATCAACGGTGGAAAGAAAGATGAAGGCAGTGCCGGGAGAGAAGAGATTTGAGAACTCTTGGCAAACGACAACGCGGTAAGTGGTGAGATAACGAGGCGCCAGCCATCCAGACGAACATTTTATATATTCCGAGTTATACACGCGGGTGCCCAGCAAACGAGCTCGTCCGTGCCCGAGATAGATGGAACAACGAGAGCGATGAGAGAGACAGAGCTTTGGAGATTGAGAAGAAAAAAGCAATTATCCGAAAAATCATGGCAAGCGCGATGACGTCGAGCAGACCTGCATGTGCCACCACGTGCACACTTGCAAAGCTCGATATCGCATCACCCCCTTCCTCCGCCCGTTTCGCCGCCGCAACCTCAAGCCCCGGAGCTGAAAGGGTGCGGATCGCGATGATTACAGGAGTCTTAACCAGCCGATGATGCCAACTGGAGAGCGCGCTGCCGAGATGAAAAAAAAACGGGTGGTGAGAATGATGCGCGCGCGGCTGGTCTGGAGAGCGCGCTACGAGGAGTGGCGTGGCCCGGGAGGGGGCGGTGAGCGTATCAAAGGGCAATGCGAGGGATATCAATTCCCAAGTGGCCCAGCGCCAAAACGAGAGATATATAGAGGGAGAAATGGGAGATGTGAGATGCTCGAGTGTATATATGGATGTGCAAGCATCGCCGCAACATCCGCAGATCTCGACCGCACGAAATTCTCCCGTTCGAATTTATCGCCATCGTAACCAAACGTTTCCTTCCTAGCGAGCCATATACGGGTGGTACGATCTGTTCCGTTCCATCAGAATCGAGCTTTATACCTTTATACCTATACACCAGCCCCACCACCATCCCGTCAACGATGTGTTAAGCATGAATCTTCAACTTTGCGGGCGAATCACTTTGCCCATAATGTGGTGATAACCTCGTGTGCCAGCTCTGTAAATACATCTGCTCAAAGGTCCCCTCGATCACCGCGGCAATATATACGCGATGGAGTGAGATTGAATGTATACATGTGGATACTTTGATCATTTTCATACTTATTTTTACGACAGTCGCTTTGCATCGAGCTTTGCCAACGGGTACGATTGCGACCATGATGAATTGTTCCTAAATCATTATCAATTTGCCCATATCTAACAAGCAACCGGACCACCTTGGATGTGGCTGCTGACATCCTGATGGAAGCTGAGTTCTCCAGCGAACAGCAAAAATGCTCGAAAAACTGGATCTCAGTCCTCTCCCAATAACGATTGACCATTCGTAACTGTACTCGTGAGAATTTAGTTCATTTCAGGTATGAGTGCGTGCACAGATTGATAGAAGTGAGATGGTCGGAGTATGGAATGTGTATCAGTTCCGAGATTTTGCGATTATGAAGTCATATCTTGTCCACATTTCGCGCATAGGATATATTGTTCTATTCGCCGTAACTTCTTTCGCGGTATTGAATAAAATTAGAACAATTGAAAGCTCAGTTCACATAGTTCAATTGTGTTAAGAATGGTACAGATGAAACAGTCGATTACTGAATGAATAATATCATGAACTGGAACTCTGATTACTCTAAACGACGATTGTTCGTGGTAAGGTCGGGCCTCCACTATTACTCGTTGCAGCACACCGACTCATCAGAGTCTGGCTCAGCCACGCGAATTCTCTGGTGCTTCAACGTCCAACTCTCGAGGAGCGAAGTTTTTTTAATTATCCCCGCGGTCGACTCGTTGGTGCACGTCGAAGCAGAAGCGGCTGCTCCAGCTTCGGATGCCGCATACATTAAAGCGATCCTCCACGAGAGGGAGAAATAAGAGAGACGGAGGCAAAGAAGCGGCGCCGACGAAAAGAGGGCGAGCCGAACGAGGGGGGAAGGGCCACGGAGGGCGCGAAGGGGTGCAACCATCAGTGTGGCTATGCCGTGCCGCGCGATAGCGATAGAGTCTAAGAACGCAGGGCGAACGGCATCAGAGACGCGAGTGAGCCGTGCTATAAGGGGAGCCCCTGTGCGCGCGGAGCTGTTCTTTCCCTCTCACGCCGACAGCTTTCAAAGTGCCGTTGAATATGCATGAGGCGCCTGCTTTTCACCCGCGCCCCGCTTTCTAGCCGCTGTTCCAAAAACATTCGGCCGAGCGTTGACAACGACCGCCGACGATCTAATACGTACAGCGATGATATGACGCCCCTCTTGGATCTTTGAGCGATACACGAGATTCTCATTGCTGGATGCGCGACGGCTCGGATAGTGAGTGCATGCAAGGCAACGGCGCGATTCACAGGCGTGTATTGTTGGTTTTCAAGCTTGCGCGCTCAGCTCTTGGTGGCTGCTTCAAAGTTTATTTATTCCACTGCTAGTTTGCTGAGTCTTTTTCTTTGAAAAAGGATCTCGCGCCCATAACTATAGACCACATCAATTCCACCTATTTCCACTGGAATCAACATCATAGCGCGATAAAATTACACACGCCAGTCTACCTAACTGCGTTCATGCACTGGATCATTTTTCATACGTTCTATCGGAAAAATTTCGTGCTCAGACGCGGTTGCACGCGACTTCTAAGACCGCATATCAGATCACGCACGATCCTGCCATTCGTTCCGCGAAGTTTGCACCCTTATTGTGACAACCAAACGTTCCAAATTCACGCGCTACTTTCAAATTACTTTGAAACAATTCATCTCAAGTTCAAAGATGCTTATCCTTCTCTTGTCACTGAAATATGATATAGTAGCTACTCTCACTGGGCAAACTATAATATCCAAACACAAAGAGATCCTTACTACATTTTATATTAGATACTTTGTGTGATTTTCATCTGGAATATTCCGTGGGTAAAACATAGGCAGCGTTCATCCCTCCGATTTTTGAAAATTAAGTGAGTTATTGATCCATTCGACTAAACTTATCCGAATGGTTTAATAGTACACGGAACCTTATTTCTGGATCTGTACATGACTAGCCTAATATACTTTATTATTATACTTATACAAAGTCCGGGAAATGCCTTAGGACTTTTGCTGTTCAACACCATTTGCTAGAGTCTATCGGATAAAATATTACTCCCCAACAATATTCATTCCAAGTAAAATGATTCATGGGTAAGAATAATGAGTCTTTCCGAAACTATCGAGAAAATCCTACAGGGTTGTCGTTTACGTGATGACATCCAGTCGTCATCATCATTTTCCAACCCCAAAATCTGCCCCAAATATTATATCCTAAATTGTAATTCAGGACTCCAATCACCTATCAAGTGTTATTTATTATCAAGAACCATGATTCAGCACTGTGGAAATTACGGCAAAAAACAATCCCTATCTTCCTCTTGATTCTGTTCCTAGAACAAGGTGCAACAAATTTAGGATGAAAATCTTTGAAATGTCCCGACGCTCCATCTGAAGCAGGATTTGATCTTGCAACAGGCATCATTCATGGCTCAACTCCAGTACTCTCGGTCTCGCCAGTGTTTGTTGCGTTAAATATACATTAGATTATAGAAGATACTTCTCAATTCGAGGGTGATGGAAAGATAAGTTATAATCTTTTTCTTGAAACTACCATAAATCCACGATCAAAATCTCTGAAACATGTGAACGCCCATAAATCACGATCATCTATGGGATTATCTCTACAACGATTATACATTTAATTTTGAGCATTTTCATATCGGAACATTAGCTCGTGCATCACGAGTTACGTGTGGTTCTGACATCAAGATGAAATTTGCTAGATCCTCGGACGATATAGACCCATATCGATTGCAAATGATCTTGCTATCATGGAGTTCTCTGAAACAAAGAAAGGATCTGTCTTTCTCAACTCAAGGCCAGAGTCAGGACGATTCTAAGATGCAACAGTGAGACACTACGTCAATCTGCGAGTAAAGATTTTTTTGTAGTGTTGTTCCTAGATTGCATCTCAAAAATAAACAGATGAATGAATAGAATTTGAGGAGCACAACTAACCAACGTTCATCAATTATTGCAGCGGGTCCCTTTTTGGAAACCTGCGAAGATAATCTTCATAGTGAGAAATGTCACTGATATGAAAAATTTGGGCAGATATCGCCCCACATGAATTGTTCAATGCATTATATCCATCTATATGAAGTAAGTATCCCATAAGCTCAATGCCAACGAGGATAGAGTGTTCAAGTACGTGAAAAAGTGACTGCGCAAGATGACGGAGCGCAAAATGCATTGAAGAGGAGCAGCAGTGTCAGCGGTGGTCGGGGTGGCTCCATCTAGAGACGAGCGTGCGAGTTACGGTAGCCATTTTGTTTCTGGAGGTGGCCAAAAGGTCGCCTAGGCGTCGTGTTCCACCCGCGCATGTCCATTAGCGCCTCCTTCGGGCGGCCCGAGCGACGTGGAGGGGAGTACAGCGCGCGGACGGGGAGGGCCTGCTTCGCTCGGACACGCTCTTTGCTCTGGATCGGGCCGTGCTGGCATCGACGCTCGTCCCTCCTCCCACCTCGTTGCGCTGGCCACCCCACCCGCATCGGCCAGCGACCCCCCGACGAGCAACTCCTTTGCCTAGCAGTGCTCCCCTCTTTTTGCGAGCTCTCACTTGATCTGAACGTCGCTCAGCAGGAGCGCCTTGCACTCGCTACTGTCGCCCTTAGCATGAGCGATGTAGTCGCAAAAGGATCGCAGAACTGCGAATTCACTTGCCGAATGATTAGCACTCCGTGTGTATATTTCAATTTGAGTATCATGAGCTATAACTGAGCTCTCGATATCTGACTATATGGTGACCAAATTATGTCGGTTAGTTTGATCAAGTGTAATTACAGTGAATTGACCGCCCACTGAGGATACTCAATGGCGGGGATGGATCTTCGTTTCCAAATTCCTATTTTCTCGATATTTAGTCTCAAATTTCATTTGACATTAATTTTAATACGACGATTCATGACCCTAACGACGATTTTTGATGATTCTCAAGACATCACATTGAACATCCGACCTTGAATAACTCTCAATAGATTCATATAATATAAACTGGTCCATTCTACATTGTTTCATGATTTGTTGAGAATTTATTGGAGAATTGGACTTTTTTTCCCAGGAACCAGTTGGGCGAATATTTTTCCCCAGATACGTCCAGGCACTTTTTCAAGTGCCGAAGTCGCTATGCATTTTGACCAAATGGTGCTCCCTGTCTGAACAATCATCAACATCAAAGTTTGAAAAAGAATATAATAAACAGTTTAGGTATGGATCACTCGAATCGCATAAGACCATTTTTGGTCGCTAGCGATCCAGCACATGCTTATCTAGAGGCCAACTAGATTGCTTAATCTATAAATACAAGGGCGTTATGCGATTTGAGTCATCTGCACCTAAACTTGCAGGTCCGAATTCATATAGTCGTTGATTTGCGTCTTGGTTGTTGTTATTACAACGGTGGAACTACAGGCGCGAGATGGTGTCATTGGTCATAACCACAACCACACCAACGACTATGATTTCGGGCCGTTAGCAGGCCATTCGAGTCGAATTTCAAATAAAAACAATGTTTTTCATCGTGTATGCGGGAAAGAGCCATTTGTGCACGGATTTTTGATTCTCTTTCCCACGCCGACGACGGGAAAGTATATTCGACACTCGGGCGGGCTGGTTTCCGCTTCCGAACGATGATTCCGACCCTCGCCAAGACTCAGGACGGAGAAACATCGCTCGGGCCGCGGAAACCAACATTCCCGCTTTCGTATCGAAATGGACTATTATTGAGCAATCAGTTTCATGAATTTTAAAAAAATCGTGACATGTAGCAAAAAACTGAGCACGATTCGGTTTCTAATCCAAGGCCACGAGCCGTGAGCGTAGAATAACCACGAACAGATGCACATGCTCCACTAGGAGTCATATACTCAGTTTGTACGAGTACGAGAACTTCCAACACATGCACATATTCCACGAGAGCTCAGCACACGGGAAGTCAACTAATACTCAGCCTCTGCGAGTAAGGGACAATCTCGAACAAATACAAATGTTCCGCCAGGGCTCAGCCATAAAAATCATATCCTTCTGAAGTGGACATTCCAAGACCCAAAATTTTGTTGTGCAGTGTCATCAGACGAGAAAATCGGCGAAGTAGCTTTCGTATGTCACGAAATTCTATATTTTGCAACAATGGTGATGTGACGAAGAACGAGTGAATTATAAAACCTAACGGGACTTATTGTAGATGTCATTGATGAGGAGTTTTCTAAGATGAGTGCGATGGTTGGTATCATTAAACATGTTCTAGCGAGAAGCCAGTTTCAGGTCTGCAGGGGGAAATATATCAAACTCAGTGAAATCAATCAGACGAAAAAGTATCAGTGAATGGGTATACATATGCGAGAGTGACAATCACAGATAGCCAAGATATGGCAAAATGCGACCAGAATACTGACCAGGGGAGGTCATCACATCCGGATCACGGATTCGGCTAAAACTTCGGAAATAGTCTTCTTTTAGCGCAAAAAGACGATATCCAAAATTATAGACCCTAACGCTCAAGTGTTTCCGAGCTACATCTCCAGATAATAGCGTTGTCCATATGGGCCCATGTTAAAAAATGATAAATATAGGTATACCTGCAATGCTAATGCCCATGGCTGGAGCTCGGAAACGCTTGAGCGTTAGGGTCTATAATTTTGGATGTCGTCTTTTTGCGCTAAAAGAAGACTGGATGTGATGACCTCTCCTGGTGAGTGTTTGATCAGTAGATGTTATATTGCAGAGCAAAAAAGCTCTGTCCGATTCGAGATGCCCTTTGGCTTTTGTTTTAATGAGCGATACTGTGCGCTTTTTCTCCTAATCATCAAGGTGCAACTCTCTTTCAATCGTTGTTGCCGATGAGAATCTCCCACCATTATGCGCTAATCTGTAATCCAAGATATGAAAATATGATCATCGTAGGCTTATAGATATGTGATATGTTTGTGAATTCATTGTTCAATAATGAGAGAATCCTTGAATTTCGACGTGTGAGAATCCCATAACACATAACCCATAAGATTTTCCTTGAATAATACTCCTCAATATTGATAATATTTCGATTTCGGACATTTGCAAAGACGTGTCAGTGAATCCTGAGATTGGCTATTAGTCAATGTCCATCACCTATCCGCCCTGTTCAACATTGACTGCCTCTTTCAGTCGATGCTGACATCGTCTAGATAGTATCGGACATCCACTGATGGCGGACTCACTCAGTCAGTGTCAGCATTGACTAGTCAATCTCAGGGTTGACCGATTTCGAAAATCAACTGTGACATTTGAATAGGTACTCTAAACCCAAAAGTCAAGGCTGATCGGGAATACACCGAAGATCGGCGTCAGTATTCGCTGGTCATATGAGCGTGCGGTTCGGTGCGTTCGTCAACGCAGATAATAGATATAGCACAGTGACATTCCCTTCGTACTTATACATATTCAAATTTCCATCGGTCGCATTAGCATCGAAGCATCTTACAAATATACCCATATTCGTGCGCGAACGTTTAGCACATATATCTTCGAGTGCTGGCAAATGCATCGCTTCAATTCCAACGGCCCGTACAGCAAACGCCGCGACTCTTTCTCTTTCTCGCGCGCGCAATCGCTGAAACGCGACATGGCATCGTGTGATGGTCGTCGTCGTGCTTGCTGCGATCGCCGTAGCTGTCCCCGTAAATCAAAGGCTGTGCATCCGCTGCTTTCGAACACTTAATATAGTACTACGACCGAGCACATATTATTGCCAACACGGTGCGATTCTCGACAAATTACGCAGGTTGCGCTCTTGTGTCAACGAGCCGCGTG
Source organism: Eretmocerus hayati (assembly GCA_029851415.1). NCBI lineage: Eukaryota > Metazoa > Arthropoda > Insecta > Hymenoptera > Aphelinidae > Eretmocerus > Eretmocerus hayati. Next base: position 113,957,780 of record CM056743.1, read on the forward strand.
GAGAAAGAATCAGGGCGTTATGCGCATGCATAAATCACATGATTGTCTTTTTAAATGTCTCTGCATGCGTATACACACATACAAGCAGGGATCTGTGTACCACGAAATCCCGAACAAGTGTCGGTTCTCCTCTGCTAAAATCCTGCTAATCTGACGGAAGAATTGACAACTCTCACCATCAGTCATACTCCCTGGGAATATTTTCAGAATTTCTACATTATTAGTGATTCTAGAGCTCACATTACATATTTTCTAAATGTCGAACTTAAACCTTAAAAAAGCCCTGGATACCAAAATTGAGGTTATATGGCGCATACTCTATCGAGGAACATATCTATATACTTGGGGGTATGTATTCGAAGAGTCAGAATAAGGCAACTTTTGTATTGAGGTAATAGTGCTTTTTTGGGATTACGTTCGATATCTTGAGTATCTGAGCTATCAAAAATGCCAATTTAGCACCAATATAAGATATAATTTCGAAATATGTACTACGAGCTCTAGAATCACTAATAATGTGGAAATCCCAAAAATGTCTATAGCCTTCTCTTAAGTTGTAACTGATTCGACGATGAAGGCCCCGTACATTTGATTCCGAAGTAGCTACTGGGATTCAAATCTCTCGAAGACCAGAAGGTATAAAAAAGGTATCCGATCTGCTTCCCCGTGGGATACAGAGTGATCTGAAACAGAAACGAGTGGCTCATTCACAGAAAAACCATCGGCCTAGTCATAGCCTCGTGGCAACGCTAGTATGTGAAGCGTTTTGGACAGGGCGACCAATTTTGCACCAAGAATAGCAGCAGTCCCGCGTTAACGCGTGCAGTGGTGCATGCGAGAAGCGAGTAAGCAATCGAGTGATCGGAGTGAGCTTACGCTCCGGTGATTAGCGCCGCCCCCCGAGCGCGCCGGAGGCCAATGGGCGCGGGTGGACTTGGCGATATGTCTGCACGCTGCACAAACCGATGCGTACTTTATGCTGTATATAGATACATGACCGTTCCACGATTTTTAAATGCATACGCGGGTATGATACACATATGTACGTGAGCCACGGTCAGCAGAAACAGAGAAAGAGAGTAGTTCAATCCGATTCAACCACGCTATAGGCAGCACAGCAAAAATCAATCACCGCGGAACGCGCGCGCGAGCACTGCGCTTTTGTTCCCGCGCGACGCTTCAATCGCACGTTGTCCCGTGTCCATCCAAATACACACACACACATATATATATATATACACGCAAAGTATCATCGCGTTGCTCATCCTTTTGTTCAGCTGCACTCGCTCGTCACGCTCTGACACACATACATATATATCGGTAGTTCCGCTGAAACTACGATATTTGAGGGTCGAAAATGTGCCAACTCCAACTCGCAATTCTGAAGGTTCTTAGATGTATTTTTTGAATTTTTGAAACATACAAAGCACTAATTCCCTTGCGCACGAATTTCAATTTTTTTACACGTCGGTACCTTGAGAATAACGCGGATAACGCGGTAGCGTCACACGGACCTGACATTTTGCCACTAAAATTGATCTCACGGCCAAACGGTTCGAGCTCCAGCTTTGAGGTTTTGAAATTATGATTTGACTATTAGATACTTTGAAAAATAGTGACTAGGACTTCTGTAGTCTCGCGAATGAGGCTCGCACTAGTACTACTACACGGACCTGACATGAAAATTTAGCAAAACTATAAATTTTAGCCGAAAGCTACTCCGCAAAGTATTGAAATCAATTTTTTTCGATACTTGAGAGCATGGAAAAGTTGTGCCTGACGATTTACTTTAAGAATAAGTTGGCGCGCGAAAGACTAGAATGATGCAAATTCACTTTTATCGCGGAAAACTGACGAAGTAAAGATTTTGAGTAAAATTACGCTACAAAATGTACGTGCTCACTATGCACACAAAGAGTTGTCTTTAGGCTCTTGTAGCAATGGAATTTGGTGCTTATAATACTATAATATTTGATATATTTGCCCGCCCGAACCCTGAACGAGCCCTACTGTGGCGCTTGACAATCACAGAGGTCGAAAAAATGAATATAGCGCGCGGAACTGATATTCTGACCTCTTTTTGTACGCTTTTATTTAACTTCACATCCTTCTCATTCCCTAGATCTCTCTTACAATGGATCGTCCAACCAGATCCGAATGGGATTCTTATCAGGAGTCCTTGAATGGATTCTGCTGTGAATATCTTGCGGGATTCCTGTGGGGAGTGCCGGCATATTGCCCATTTCTTCCCAATTCGCGGGGAAATCCTGCCAGAATCCTGTGTGATTCTAGTGGGATTCCTTAAGATGAGGATGAGGCTGGGATATCGCATGGGGATCCAACGTAAACGCAGGGAAACCTAGGACTATTTCTGCACGGGCATAGATCATTCTTCTCCAAGCACCGCGTACTCTGACATTGTACTTTTTTCCTGATGATTTTCTTCGTTCTACCAATTTTCATCTCCTCAATATCATGCCAAGGTTGACAAAGTTTCTTGGTATAGTTCATAAAAGCGTTTCTTAAAAATTCTTTTTACTCTTACTTATTGATGATAATATTCTTAGGTAGTGCTGAATCAAGAAACTATCGATTGCGCCAGAATAAGGAACACAAAAAATACATCAAAAATGACGTTTAGGATTTTTTCTCAAGCATTTTAGGGGTTCGTACAAGCAGGCACACATTATTACAAAGTTTCCGCGGAAATACGGATATATATGTGTGCAGGCTAGCGCATTTTGCTCTCTGTGATATCTTCGTGGCTGGATTATTCCCGCTCACTGTCACCGATCCATCCAAGTCACATATCTCTAGGCTTGGCGTTGCACTCGCTCCTTGGATGTGCATCTCCTCATATATACATAGAGTTACTCGGTTAGGCGCACTATATATAGATGCATGAATTTGAACGCGAGCGGGGAGCTCTGTATATATAATCGATGCGGGATTATGTTCATTCATGCTAATTAAAACAAACACGAGTGGCCATTACGCTCTAAACGAGGCGCTTCAGAGCCGAGCGAGCCACTTCAAATTAATAAAAGCATCGCATTCTTGATTGTGCACTCAGCATTATAACGGGTTGTGCAAGACTTGCCCGCATGCCATGCACTCCACGAACATCGTTTTGCTCATACTGATTCAGGCTCACCTAATCACGAAGAAGAACGTGGCAAAACATATGACAAAAAACTCACGAAACAAGACAATCAGTTCCGGATAAGAAACGTTGCTTCCCAATTATTCCTCTATTAGCACCGTTATCTCGCCTTCCATTTTCAACAACATGAGCGATGATGATCATGGATCAATTTTTCTTCACCCTTACAGATCGCAACTTTTGAACATGGACATTGAATCGCAACTTGATAATCGCAGCTTTTGAACATGACTTTTACGTACTTGTAACATAAAATAATAGTGTATGGCACTCCCTGGAAACGGATAGTTTTTTTACGAGAATTTTCAACACCAATGAAATCAATCGTGTCTTGAAAATTTACCTTTTGGGCATGATTTACAGGTAATGCAGCTATTTTAGCAGGGCCCACCGGTAGGCACCGCCACACTGCAGGAAAGTTTGCAAAAATTGAGACGTGATCCTTCTTTGTGGGACTGTTTCGCAAGTTTGGATTTCATCAGTCAAAAGTCACCAAGTGATTCAATCCATCTGCACAGTCTGTGCTTTTGTTTTGTGTAAGCACTTCAATCGCAGATTGGAACTTGAATATTCTCTTTTAAAAATCAAACAGCGGAGAGCTTTCAATCTTCGTCGCGGTTTACGCGAGCAAAAACTTCCGACCATCTCCTGTATGTGAGTGCCTGACGGAGAGATAAAGTTCGAGTGGATCTAGGAGAAATCCCACTCCAAAATTGAATCTTATCCATGGAAATTCTATTTCGTTATAGTTTTTGCATCGTCTCTCCTAGGACGCTCCGATTAATGATGTAATACCATCAGGAAATGCCACAGCCTGTAGCCTGCAGATTCTTGCAAGTATAGAATTGTACACGTAATGATAAGTGCACAGCACACGCCGGAATCAGTACGTAGGGAACGTAAGGACTTGGTTCGAATGAGACGTAACCGATATAGAATATGTAGCATACCAGATTCACTTCCACCTGCCAGCTTATGATCTGTAGCAATGTGGTTTGCATCACATCACGCGCTTCGAATTAACCCAACAAGTTTTTTTCTCAGCGCATGAAATCTGATGGCGTACAAAAACCTCGTAGGCGGAAGTCATCAATCAGCCCTATTTAAAAATATAAATTTACAGCGAGGTGCTCTCGGTAGACGTATACACTGGGTCTCGGCAGAAAATCCCGAGGGCTGTTCGACCTGCGCGTGCATGTGTAACGATCTTCTTCCACGAACGTGTGAATTCGCATTCCTACAGGTGCGACTGCTCGACTTTTTATCGTCGCATTATTTCACTCGCACCCGTGTATTTATCTCCTTGCATCCACACGCGAGGGCGTGGAGACGCGAATCGAGGAAAAAACAGTTGCTGCAACTTGGATTTTGCGCAAGTGATAGTCTCTAAACCATAGGTAATACAACGCTAGGCCGTTTGCGACGACGTATTTTTTTCAAGGGCGCCAATGCACAGACGTGCTCATTCGCCTAGCTGGTGCTTACGTGCAAAATTCTATAAAAGTAGCACGATACGCAGCAGAAATTGCCACTCCTAAGCACACGTGTATATCCACACTTTAAATGTTTCCCACGTGACACACTGGGCCCGACGTCTGAGCTTGACTCGCGAAAGCTTGAGAGTCGTCGCAGCCACACCACTACCATGTGAGTAGCGTGGCGCCTTGCTCTACTGCCGCGTGCGGAAATCGCGAACAAGTTTCTTCCACTGATCTTCCCACGATCTCGAGCTTGTAAGCGAGTGTCGCGCCGCGCCATCGTCGTTGGCCTTCCACCCACCCGGACTCTGAACATCTTGAGCACCTAAAACCTGCTCGCGCAAACCAACTCTTAGAGCGCAAAAACAAGCTTGAACCAAGAAACCGCTTGTGTGGTACCAATGGGTTTCTTCAGCAATCTTATGAGTTGCTCGGTGACACACTGGAAATTGGTGAATGCATATTACATCTCGGGTACAAGCTAATGCACCTATTCGACTGTAATAATTAATACACCTCACCCGGTTCAGCTTCGTGGAAGTTGATTGAGCTGCGAATGCCAACTACTTTCTGAAGACTAAAGAGATTCATAACTTGAATTTGATATAACTGCAGAGATTTAGCATTATACTCGAGTGGTTGGCATTAAGTTGATGCAGTCATAGTGTCACTCTTCCTGTCTTGGTGTCCCGCAATTTCTGAAGGATCGTTGCCATAATTCGAAAGGCATGATCACTGAAGTAACGCTGCGTAAACTTTCAAACCCATTTCGCAGTATACAGCCCCAGTCTCGGTCCCAGCCACAGCCCAGCCTCAGCCTCGACTACTACCGCAGCCTCAGCCCAGCCACAGTCTCAGCCACAGCCATAGCCCAGGCTCAGCCCCAGGCACAGATGCAGCACCAGACTCGACCCCACTTGCAGCTCAGCCTCAGATTCAGCCCAAGCCTCAGCCCCAGCCTTGGTCCGCGGCTCCAGCCTCAGCCCGAGTCTTAGCCCAGTCTCGGCCAAGCCCAGTCCCGTCCCAGCCCCAGCAGCCACAGCCACTGCCTAGCCTCAGCCCCAGCCACATAACTGCTGCCTCGGCCCAGCCACAGCCCGAACCTCTTTCCAGCAAATTTACTAAATTTACTAAATTTACTAAATTATTAAAATTCCCACAAAAGCGCATCCGCTGGGTCCGAGCAGGAGTGCAAGTTTAGTCTAGTGAGCCACTAGTTTAGTCCACAAGGTGAACAGCACTCACTATACCAAAATCGCCATACGCGCGTTTTTTCAAATTGGCATGTGTAAAATGAAAATTTTGGGAGAAAGGAAATGAGGCGTTTATGCAAAAATACGTGCATAGTGGAAGAACAGACGCACCTGATTCTTGAAATAAGAGTGAAAAATTGTTGAAGCTGGGATGCTGATTGTGAAGGAACTGACCGACCCAATTTCTAGTCTGTCTTACATCGCAGATCAGGAGGAAATCAATCAGTATTGTGATGAAAACGAAGCCCAAGCATCTAACGTATAGCAGCAATACACGAAGGCGTTTTGTTCCCAACCTTCATCCAAGAAAATTTCACTCCTTAGTATCTAAATCGATTCAATCTAGATTCAGTGGACAATTTCACCGTTCTTGACAGTAGTGTACGTCAATATAATCAAAGGAAGAAGAATGGAGAAAATAGTTGAAAGATGTACTATAAGGTTTTCCGTCAGCTTCGCGCTAATCGACAGGTTTTGCCACATGTTACTGCACTTCAAGTCAATAAAACTGACGAATCTTGCAAGGATCCGATGCACGAACATGAGCTGAGTCAGTCGGAGAGTTCATGTATCTTCTCGCGTCACTCGAATTGTCTGTTGATTCTGTACTCAATGTGTGTATTGAATCAATGACTCGGGATTCTTTTGAATCACCGTGTTCGACAAGTCATCAACTTTTGTGCGAATTGTGTCTCACGGGAATGCAGTGATACTGATCCAGGATATTCACCATAAAAAATCTTCCATCAAATTTCAAAGTTCACATGACATATTACCGTTGGATTTCTAGGAGCATCCCACCTATGGTTTCTTTCAGCAATATACGTCTGTACACGATTCAAGGCGTATTTGCAGCGAAGGCTCATAGCTTGCGCGTGACCAAATTGATCGTTGAGGCAGATGGACTCGTCATGGTCACCGCGACAAAGGTCGAAATCGAAGGACTTTAGACACCGCAGACGTATGTCGTTCGCAGCAAAGCGAGTTGGATTTTCATCAAGGCGCGTATCGTACAGCCGGGTAGAATTCCATGGTACGAAATGACTGCAACTTGCTACCGTCGATTGTGCAGTCCTTGCGATCATCAGGGCCGCTCGCAAAAGACAGCCGAGCGAGCCTGCACGAAGGTGGATGGCAAATAGAGGTGGCATATATTGGGTACGAGCAGGAGGCATCCCATGGTGATAGCGATCTCCCGGCGATTAATTGGTATGAGCACAGTGGCACGCACTACTCTCGCGAGAGGGAGAAAGAGAGAGCTGCTCCGCGAGCGTCTTCCTCTTCTCCTGCGGGCGACTCGGTGGCACGTCACGCTCGCGTATCGTATAGGTATATATATTATAATCGTTATACCAAGACTATTATAGCTGTGGTTGTGAGCACGCACGTCGAGCGAACGACTCATGGACGCCGCGCCGCGCCGTGGCCAAGACAGCGTTAGACCATCAGGTTTACCGCATGAGCCACCGCGCCTATGTAGACGACACTCACGTCTCATCGCTCGGGGGTACGTGACGAAAAATGTCGTGGTACCCTCATAGTGATGGATAGCTAAGCTATAAAGGTGACTGGGGACAGTCAGAGGCCAACGAGAGTCAAAATCACCCGTGCACGATTTGAAGAACGAAGACGATTTGTTAGACTGCTACATATTTTCGTATTCGAGGCCTAAACTTCCAGACTCCATGACTTTGCAACAATGTGAGCTAGTCTAGGTCGCAGTGCACCCATCAAAACCAGCCCTCGTTTCACCATACTTGATCACTGCATCACTGACCTATGAATATGAAATTGTCTGCTTAACTAACTACTAGCTCACATATACCTAAACATATATCTAACGCAAGAATGTTTGCGTTTGTTCAAACTATACGTGGCAGAGATAAGCACTCTGACTCTGAATTTGTAGAAGAGTACGAATGAATTGGTACATCACTACAAATTCAAAATGTTAAATTCGGACCCCAGCAAATTGGCAGTTATGGACGAATTCAATTTGAAAATTCTTTACTGCAAGTCCACTTTGCACATATTTTCACAATTCCAATCCAGAGCTACTCACAAATTGGAACAGTAGTAAACAAAGTCAGACTCCTCAAAACTCTACCAACCGACCTAATCTTCTTTGTAACTGAACACAAATTCAAAGGGTGCATCTGCGTACCTACTCAAAATGTGTGCCCCTGAGAGATATTAGGAAGAAATTTTATAATCTTGATGGGAAATTTTGTCGATTGATATGAAAATTTTTGTTGTTACGCATCTCATTTACTGCGAATCCCGTAAAATATGCTTAGAGCCTGATGTGAGTGATAGTACATTACGCAACTAGGGAGTAAAAGAGCGATAGAAACCCGTGAGGTGGTCATTCTCTTTATTCCCGAATTGCCTATTTTACTTTTTACTCCGAGCGAACGAAAACGAACATCATTTACGCTACGTGAAGCGGAAGTAAAACGCGTCTCCTAGTCCCTGGTAGTGATAAAGTCAATTTGAAGATGTGATCTACAAGCAGAACGAGATGGGTAATTTCTGAAATTCGTATACGAAAGCATTTCGTACACGAGAACGCTGGTTAATCGTTGTAGTCTGGGCGCCCACCTATGCTCCCGTATGCATATGAATTCCCAGAGAAAATTTTGATGGTTTCTTATGCATTTCCACCCTCTGAGTGGATTTTTCGAGGTTTCTTGGGCAAATTCATTTGCCAACCCTTTATTATTGACAATTTTTAGTACAAAGTTGGGGTTTTTTACCAATATCTTGGATGCTTTTTCCGTGGAAAACACTAGGGGTCACAGTTACAGATCTCAGAATTTTCCACAGGAAAGGTCTCCACAACTTTCCCGGGAAACCCAATCCTCAGCCTATAAACGCGTGGAAAGCGTCCGGCGCGGTTAACATGGGCTTATATGGGCAGCCAGCGCATCCCTTCTCAATTTTCACATAGTTTCGATGATATCAAGAATATCGAGATGGACCCAAGCCCATTCGAAAGAGGAAGATGTAAACTTGACAATAACATCGTTTCGATATCGAAGAAATCTGAAATTTTCGATTTTCCACCGAGAGACTGCTAAAATCGAGCCTTAGACCAGGCGCTTGGGGACCAAGTACACGTTATACGTATGCTGTTATTAACAATTCTTCGTTCCATTACTGCGTTTATTGAATCATTGAATTGACTTTTGAATGTTGCTGGATTCCATTATGCGTTGTCATGAACGAAATCTATTTGTTATAAACAGTTATTAATAACAAAATCATATCTTGTTAGCATCATTATTGTACGCTTACAGCCAAAGAGGGAAGTGTTTGATCATGTTTGAAAATCCAATGATTTCTCACTTCAAAACGAGTCACTGAGTTTTCCAGGGAAATTGTGGTTGGTGGAGGAAAATCGAGGGAATTAGAGAACATACGCGTGAAGTCTCGATCATAATGGTACAATGTCTTTGATATGCACTGCAATTTTTCGGTATGATGTTCCCTGCTTTGCACGATTCTCCACCACCTACCACAATTTCCCTGGAAAGCTCGGCGATTCGTTCCTGTACATACAATTATTAGACTCGCAAAATAATTAAACTCGTATTCTTCAGCTGCGCGCGAGCAGTTATTATAATGCTGAAAAGTCATGGTTCTGTTCTTATAATTGTTTGCAACAAATAGATTTCGTTCATGACAACGCATAATGGAGTTCGGCAACATTCAAAAGTCAATTCAATGATTCAATAAACGCAGTAATGGAACGAAGAACTGTTAATAACAGCATACGTATAACGTGTACTTGGTCCCCAAGCGCCTGGTCTAAGGCTCGATTTTAGAAGTCTCTCGGTGGAAAATCGAAAATTTTAGATTTCTTCGATATCCAACTGGTGTTGTCGTCAAGTTCACATCTTCCTCTTTCGAATGGGCTTGGTTCCATCTCGATACGTGGAAACTAAGAAGGGGAGCACTGGCCTCCCATATAAGCCCATGCTAACCACGCCGGGCGCTTTCCACGCGGATACAGGCTGAGGACTGAGTTTTCCGCGAAAGTTGTTGGGACCTTTTCTGTGGGAAATTTTGAGATCTACAACTTTGACCCCTTGTGTTTTCCCCGGAAAAAGCATATTTTCCAAGATATTGACAAAAAACCCTAACTTTGCACTATAAATTGTTAATAACAAAGGGTTGGCAAATGAATTTGCCCAAGGAACCTCGAAAAATCGATTCAGCGGGTGGAAATGCATCAGAAACCATCAAAATTTTCTCTGGGAATTCATATGCATACGGGAGCATAGGTGGGCGGCCAGACTATTGAATGTGTGCCTTCGATGCAAACGAAAATTCGTGCACTTATCATTATACCACTGGTCTTCGGTTGGAAATTCACATTATTATCATAATTACTTACATCGCATTTGTCATGAACACTCACACGCAATTGAACATGTATTGGTCGAGATGGATAGCAATAACCGTGCCTGGGGTTGGTCTTTTGCGAAAACGAAAATGTGTCCAATGCTAAAGCCGAGTGCCATCTGAATGAGATGAAATGGTCAAGTTCTAAAGCGGTAAGGGTTACTCATAAAATTTTCATCATGATCGAAATACTACAATTGTTTTACGTTAGATGAGTGTAACCTGCATGAGAAATTAAATATACGTTGTTTTGAGTGATGTCAATGACACCTCAACAGACGCTGTGAATTAATCATTTGTGCTGGCAAAAAATCACTCCGAACATAGCTATTCATACATTGCATTGAAAGTGAGCTTGATCCATTCTTTAATCTCATTTTATTTTTTAAAATTGATCTCATATTTACCTTTTGATCAACATTTTTGCACGAAAACATGCTGATTTACTGCCTTGACGCCAAAACCCACTGCTTATCGTCTCAACCAATGAGAATTTACTCATATTGATAGACTACCGAGTGCTTGTAGACGGGGTTGAGTTCTATGATACATCCTGCTATATTCTACCAAGACACTAGCAGGATGAAATGTTTCAGGAAGAAATCGTCTCTTTGTCAAATTTTGAAGATCTCCGAAAAAGCTATGAGCCTTGCCTCGGGTTACGGTATACCAATGCATAATCGAAATCTTGTCTGAATTGCCTGTCGTGATATTCAAGTTTGGATCTTAAATAAATTGATTAATAATATGGCGTTTTGGTGAAGCTTGTAAGCGCGCCTCACCAACCCCGCGGAATTGATGACATGGAGAGACAGAGAAAATATACAAAGGAAAAATCTAGTCGAAGAATCGACAAAATGCGTTGTCTCCGGTATCAAAGAGGATATTGGAGAAAGAGAGGGATGTAGGGCGCCGATAAGGAAGAACCCCTCAGTCACTCCGTGGCTACAGTCGGCTGCGCAGGTTGAGCTGGTCACAAGAGGCGAGAGCTTTCCCTGGCTAAAACATAAAGCTCCCGAAGGCGCTGGCGCATCAGCAAAAGCTCGTCCAAGTCTTCGGGTATCCAAAGCTTGTATGCTTAACCGAGGCCTTGACTCGACCGATAGAAATGTTCCACATCTTTCACTTTACCTATACCTGATCACACAGGAGTGTGCACGGGTGAGGTTTGCAGAGACTCATTATTCATTAATTGCTTAACGTTTGGAGTTTTAAGTCATACTAACTTATTTTGAGAGATCAAAAAATGTCAAAGATATTTGGCTCGGACAAAAATAGCTTTAAGCAGTTTTTTTTTTGAAATATGGTTCATCTTGCAAGTCTGTGGTACATATTCTTAGGTCCAGATTATGTTGGAGAAACGAGCCAAATTCCAAAATCCTGATAATTTGCAAATCTGAAGGTTTCCTCAGTGTTTTGTTTTATGTAAATTTTTCGTGAGGAGATAGACAAGAACCTCGGTTCATTCCCTTCTTCCACGGTGGAAACAAATAGGTATATGATTGTTGAGGATGCAATTAAAAGAACAAGATGAATATCGCAATCAGCTGCGAGTTTATCCAGGCTGTCCGTCATTAATCAGGGAAAAGAGTTGGTTGAGAGGAGGGGAGGGGTACCGCCTTAATTTGATTCTCACCACTAGTAAAGTATGTTTCGAACGGGTTGAGGTAATTTCATCTTTTAGACGCCCAAATCAATTCGAGATCGACGAGTAAGCGTAATGTAACTAAGAAAGTAGAACAAGAAAGCATGCATATATTTCTCCCAGAAAAATACATGCCGATATTTCTCCATATTCGTAAGCCTCTGTAATTTCCAGTTCATGGTATAAGCTGGAAGCTCAATTATTGAGATGCCATATGTGAGGATCTCTTGTGGTAGATTTCATCGTTGCAAATTCAGACATCTATTGATGAAAGTACTCAGATTCACTCTGATGATCTGATCAAATCCATACTGAATTGACTCTCAAATTCCTGTCACTCTTGTTACATCCATCAAAGTGAATTCCGCAACAGATCATTTGGAAGATATTTCCGCCAAATATCAATTGAACTAGGTTCTCAAAACAACGAATGAAATGTGGGCGCAGAGAAAAGTCATGTGAACTGAATTCATATAAACCTACGAAAGCCAGTTTTTCTAGTAATATTTTTTAGATCAAGAACTCTCTGCGAGAAGTGGAGGGTCCTCCAAGACATATCCAAAAATATACATTTCACATTTTTCCAAAGAGTTTGTGGAAACTGTCGTTAAGATTTATATTTTGAGATTGGGAACCAATCTCGGAATGGTAGGAATTATCTCAAGTTTCGTCGATCTTGAAGGATGGTAGGGAATTAAAAGAATTCCCAAAATTCCATGGTGAACGTTTCGTCCACAAGGTTCCGTGGACCTCATCAGGCTAAGGTTTCGTTACTCTTTAGATCGTCATGGTGATTTTTGAGCGATCTTGTAATGGAGCCGAGACTCAACGTCTAGCTCGTGTCAATACAGGTAAACAGAGTTATTCGATTTCTTACCATCCTTCAAGATCGGCGAGATTTGATATAACTTCTATATTTGCCATCAAGGACGAAAAAAAAAACACCAATTCCCTCATGAAATCCTCGGGAGGGCTATTGCCAAGAATATCCTTGCCATGATGTGTTTCATCCGAGGTTTCACCACAATGAAAGACGAGATGAAAGAAGTATCTACCGGGGTCACTACATTATTTGTCTGTTAACACTTGAGTGACACAGACTCAACAAACAATCACTTTGAGGCTTAGCAAAGAGTCTCAAAAACAAAGTCCTTCACATGTTCCAATGCATTCACATGGTCAGCAGAGTTGCGTTTCGGTTTCTCACTGCAGCTGGTCACCAATTTTGCAGCTGCAAACTCTGCAGAGCTCAGTCCGTCTCGAGGTCAGCGAGCCGCGCTCGAGGCGCTGTACCGTCGGCATCGGTCTGATAGACTCTCGAGGATCGTTTCGCGCCGCGCGAACTCGCGGCTGCAGATTCTCCACCTGCGCTCTAACTTCTCACCTGCAAAATATGTGAATGTATACAAGCATGGTGAACCAGTAAAACAAACAGCCCCGCGAGAGAGATATGGATATGCCAGAACGGGCAAACGGTCAATCGCCCCTGTTGCAGTTACGCGATACTAACTGGACTCGACGTCCTGTTCAGTCTGCCTCGTCGTACCTCAAGCGATGTGGCTGGCCATTCCGGGCTTCATAAATTTCCCCGTCACTCACTATATTCGAATGCAAGATATTTGATGCTTCCGCTTGGTAAGAATTGATTTCATACGACTTTTTGATGCGCGAGGGACATTAACAGGGCAATTCACATGCGTCCTGCAACGAATGCAATGATCAGATCGAAGATTACTCAGTATCGCTTTTGAGGCAATGTACACCAATCACGGCATTGCCTGAGTGAGAAACCGAATTCCTATGTTAATAAAGTCTGGTTCGTATCCTCTCATTTAGTTGCGATATATTGGACGAATTCAATTTATTGAGTGATAAACATCGAAGAAGAAAGTCAGGAGTCACGTTATGAACAGTTCTGTCCCGTTGTGAATAGAAGTCGATAATTTGAGGCTAGCCATCGGCCTTCAGGGCAAATGATTGAGCAATTTGAGGTGTAATATTCACTTCTATCCAAATTTCAATGAATGAGAGAGATAGATAGATAGATAGATAGATAGATAGATAGATGTCCTTTATTCGTCCGAAGACAAAAAAAAATTACATACGCCTACATATGCCCATTAAAATGTAATAACACGTATAAGAATGAATATAATATATGTACAACAAAATAATAATGATAATTTCAGTCAATTACTGGTTTAGTCAAGGACAATAATTATCACAATTCGTGACTAGTCAGGGTGCATACTCAAAAGTATAAAAAGAGGGGTAAGGGCTCGCACTAATATCACAGCTATAGATCACCAATTGGGTGACTGAGGTCACATGTAAAAAATACTGAATTAAAGAAGAGCCCTTCCCATTACAGATTAAAATAATGCCTCTTCTCCACATCAATCTTCTGCGAAGACTGGGTTAGTAAAAAATCTTTCAGAGATTCTTTGAATTGTGATGTTTTCCCCAGCTGCCGAAAGCCCGGAGGGAGAAAGTTCCACAAATGAGCACATTGAACCTGGAATGAAATTCTTCCGTACTCAAGTCTCATATTGGGAATTTTGAGTACCCGCTCTTCTGTATCACCACGTGCGGGGCGTTCGGATTGGTACCTGGTGAACATCGCAGCTAGGTAGCCAGGCTCTCCTAAATGCATGATCTTGTGCATTAACAGAGCTGCGAAGTACATTCTCCGCGAATCAGTACGTAGCCAACCCAAACGTTCCCTAAACGGGGTGATGTGCTCGTCTCTCCTAAGATCAAAAATGTACCTCACACATGAATTGCTTAGTCGCTGTATCCGTTGCCGTTGTTCGTCATCCCTTCTTAATGACTGAAACAGTTGATGTAATTTCAAGAATTTCGAAGAAAGAAAATTTTTATTCGATCAGTTGCAGTTTCAACGCAGGTTGACTGTAAGAAGAAATCCTTAAAATCAGTCTAATCGCCTGAAAATTAACATGACAAGGTATCTTGAAGAGCGGAGAAAACCCCATGTGCAATAATCCCTTGAATATTTTTCACGTCGTGCGAGCAAGATGATGAGAGCTCTCAAAGTAGTCAAAAGTCCAATTTTTGACGTTTTTTCCGATTATAATTGGAAATCCGAGACTTTGGCCACTTCGGGAGCTCTCACATTCTTGCCTGCACGACGTGAAAGATATTCAAGAAACCATTGCGACTGGAATTTTTTCCGCTCTTTGTAAAACTACCTTATCCTAACCCGCGTCCAAACTGCAGCTTATTAGATGAAAATATTCTTTCTTCGAAATTCTTGAAATCTTATCAGCTGTTCAAACCACTTAGAAAGACAGCAGAAGAAAATCCGAAACCACAAAAAGTTATTACTTTTTCGCATCTTAACACGTTCGCTGCGGCGGGACCCACCGGTGGGTCCCGCGAGTACCTCTTTTGTGTGCGGCAGATTTTCGTCTTATGGGATTTAACATTGCGCGGGGCCCACTGGTGGGTCCGGTCGCACACAAAGAAGGAACTGCGATTTTCGCCGCCGCAGCGAACGTGTTAAGGCGATGCGGTCACCGTGCACGCTGAACTTTGTTCACAGAACTCTCAAAATCTTTTCCGTTATGGGCTAAACGACGAGTTATCCAGGCTTTATTATCATCTAACTTGGCCTGGATAACTCTTCGTTTGGCCCAAATCGGACTAGATTTTGAAAGTTTTGTGAACGAAAATGTGCCAATTTGTAGGTTAGAAAGTACCCGTGGGCGAGTTATTCTCGTTTATTAGTGATAGTCTTGTGATTGGTGACGAATAATAAGTTGTCCACCACAATTCAGATGATGATACGTAATGGACAAATCGTCTCCAACTTCGTTTCGTGAAAATTTTTTGATTTACATTCAAATAAGATATGAGTTCCGGGTTGCACGGTGACCGCATCGCCTTAAGAATGCCATTCCTAAAATTCTTTCACATTGATCTGAGCCCGAGAAATCGACGTTAGAAACAAGAGAGAATTCCATGCCATGGTTTACGAATTTCCGCACTTACTGTAGCTGTACGGGCATAACTGTCCTTTTGTAAATCATTCAACATTGCTGCATCTTTAGTTCCAGAATCTAGAAAAAAGCTGCAAGATATTGATGAACGTATATACTCAATACTAACGAATTTTGGAAAACATATACAATCAAACCTCGATTTAGCGGACACCTTCGGTGCACTCAAAAGTATCCGCTAAATCGAAAAAGACCTTACCAACTCATCGAGCCATCAAAAGCTCGTGGAATTTCAAATGAAATGAAGATACGAAACGAAGTCAATAGCATGCTATGAATCTGAACTTAAATATCAAACTTCCATCGAAAAACGACCATTCATACGAAACTTTTAAAATAATCCACCATTAATGTTTGTTTTTTCGGTTGCTAGTGACAATGTTCTTCTCTACGTGTATCTGAATATCCGATGCCAAAGCTAAACCTGCAGCATCACCATTTTGTGAGAAGTATTTCTTATGTAATTTTCAAGATCACTTATTGTAACATACTCCTTTTTGACAAATATATCATCGTCACTATCAAATTCTTCAGGCTTAATTTTTCTCGCCATTTGTACCAGATCTCTAACGTCGATGGCGGTGCTTTCAGTTGTAAGCTGATCATCAATTCTTGCATAGTCCGTTACTTATATTTTCCAATAGGATTCAATAGATCGCCGACGCCATCGATACCATCCTCGGACTCATTTCCAACAGACACATCATCCTGAATTGGGAATCCTGCTCTTATGAAACCAGGGTTTTTAACGAAATTCATTTTTAATTTCGTTGAATTTCGTTGAATTCTTTCCTATGACCAATTTTGTAACGAAATCCTTCTCAAAAAATCATAATCGTCGTAAAATGATGATTATGATTTTTAGAGTGGGATTTCGTTACGAAAGGGGTCATCAAATAGGACTCAACGAAATTCAACAAAATTCGAAATGGAATTCGTTAAAAACCCTGTATGAAACAATTCAATACTGTTTGTTTCTTCACCTTCTTCAATGCTGATTCAATCCACGTTATTGCGTCTAATACAGTAATAAATAGTGGATTAAATTTTGCCTGTTTATCAATGTTGCTCAGCAAGTCCTTCGAGAGTTCCTTCTGGTATAAGACTTTGGAATTGTGGATGATTCTTACAAACAAAGCATCAAAAATATAAGCTCGCAGAAGATGGAAATATGTAAGCTCTCAATGCCCTCTGATTTTTGATCGCTCACCTTCATCGGAGGGAAGTGGTGTTTGGTGGCAGAAAACCTCGCTCAATGTGTAAAAGCTCGATTCTAAGATGACATGCCGCATTGTCCAAATGAAGTAAGATTTCCATCTTCAGCCTCGTCATTCGAACATTGATAAATACTGCAGGAGAATCATTGGTGTCACTCAAGCTGTTGTGTTGTAGGCCTAAAATATCCCGAGCAATCCAATGTCAACATTGCAGAAGCATAGAGGTTTTGCTGCTGTGCTAATGATGATGGGGTCCTAAAAATCTTCGCGCATATTCATACGTAAGATAACAGTTAATTGCTCATTCAATAACTTTCTACCCGCACATGTCTCGCCCTTCAAAGTCATGGTCTTATCCGGCAAAGTTCTGAGGTATAATGCAAGCTCATAAAGATTCATTATGTTCATCGAGTCATAGCCACAACATTTGTCATACAGGTTTTCATTCCAAACATCGGCTGCTGTATTTTCGACACTTCTGCTCTCACCACGGATAGCTTTGAGCGAGATATTGTACCTGGTGCGAAAATTTTCCAGCCAACCATTAGATGCAACGAAATTACTTACAAGGAGCACCCAGTCGTTGTGAGCCACGGATTTGGCTGAAACTCTGGGAATAGTCTCCTTTTGCCACCAAAAGGTAAATCCTAGAGCCGCACTCGCAAATGTCCAACCGTTTTCAAGCTATGCCCTATGACATTAGCATTTTCCATATGGGCCTATGTTCAAGAAACATAGATATAGATATACTCGTAATTCTCATGTTATAAGCTGCAGCTCGAAAACAGTTGGGCATTTGCGAGTGCGGCTCTGGGTTTCATCTTTTGGTGGTAAAAAGAGACTATCCAAACCATTAAATGGACACTACACCGAGCTCTGATATCTTTGTAACTGCACCTGTTTTTCTGGATTTTAATATCCAAATTTTGTCATGCTGCTCGATTACTTCCACCTTATTACTCAGAACAATAATATTTACTTTAGTCTTCCCGACTCCAAACTTCTTAGCTGCTTTCTGGAGAATCAAATTTCATTCCTCAACACACCTAAATCAATTCAAACTTCTCGCAGTTTGTTAATCATTTTCGCTTGCCCGACATATATTGATAGACGTGTATAGCAGACGCAGAAGTTTGAGACTGATTACGCAGACGAACATCGAACATCTGATTGTACAAACGCTTGATTGTTCACATTTGCGGGCAGTTGAAGTGTTCATTATTACTGAATACGGAACCCTTCAACTGCCCACGTCCGTTACTATGAGGGTCCGCCAAATTGGGGTTTCTTCTCCGTAAAAGACAATGTATTCCTGCCGGTGCATTTGAAATCGTTCGCTACTGAACGGAGGTGTCCGCTAAATCGAGCGTCCGTTAATTCGAGGTCTCATTGTGCTTGAAGGGGGAGGGGGGGGGGGGTCTCGGGTCTCCCAAATTAGTAATTTATATATGTGATTGTTTCAAAAAGTTGGGACTCTAAACTTTTTCCGATGTTATGTTTAGAAGGTTAATTGAGAGGGTGTTCCAGAAATGTCACAACCTATTCACCGGAGAAAAGAAGGAGTATTTGTTTTCACTGATTATTATTGTAATGTGTGTTTCATAACGAAAATCATGGTCTAGGTTTCTTTGTACAAATAAGCTATCAATCTCCGGGCTCGAGAAAGGTTGGTTTTTGATCTTAAAACCTGGTGAGTAATTATTAGGTGGAAGGCCCGACATGAATAGAATTTTTCTGAAACCAGGGTGCAGTTATGCTTCCGATTTGAAGCGTAAGTGTCTCAGCACTTCATGTTGCTTATACTATGTGAACGTTTCGAGTCTATTTAATCCTTTGTGGCATGAATGTCGACTCAATTCCAATTTTTACTGAGAATGGTCGAATTAATTAGGAGTTTCCACAACATTTTGGAGAGAAAATTTGTCAACTTTTAACTTGTTCTGCTCCACAAACAAGTCGACGCCTCCTATCAAGAAGAGGTTATCTCAAAAGTCAACTCCAGAAGATGCTATTTGCCATGTTAATAGTATAATAGTATACGAGATAGCATCTTCTAGAATTGACTTTTGAAACAGATTCTTCTTGATAGGAGGCGTCGAAGTCCGGATCGAATGATTCGATCGGGAGACCATGCTTGAGTAATTGCTGGATGATTTTCAAGAAGAATTTCTGTAATTCATTGAATCACTCCGATTCAATAACTTTTCATATGTCTTACGAGCGCAAATGTAGGAAATCACTATAGTGACCACCGTGCTGCAAAGGGCTGACGCAAATCTCCATCACCCCGCATGAATAATCAATTCTTATTCGAGGGGATTGGGATATCGAGTAGATTCCGTGAGTGAATTCGCACACAGTTGGCGGAAGTTATAGAGCTTCGTGTTCGATATGGTCGAGATTAGCCTCAACATTTCAACGACTTCCTTTTTGATAATCTTGATGAGTACCAAAAGAAAGTAATGATTGCTCATGAGTGGCAAGAACTTTCTTAGTTTCTAAGGCCGTTGTCAAGGAACAATAGAAATGGACGGAAGCTTTATGTATAGCGAATGGAATAAGCGTCCATAACGTGTGGCCTGAATCACCATGTGTCAATTGAGGAGGGGCTAGCGGGAGATGAAAGATCGAATCAGCCAATGTCGCAACCACCCGATCAAGACTGACAGTCAGTCGCTCGGCAATTTCTCGAGAATTTGTCCTGCAAGATCGACCATGAAACTGACATGCCTGATTAGCTACTCTCATTTGAATCTTCAGAACCGATTTTGCATCAGAATATCAGAGCTCACACGAGTCTTGCTCTGCTAGAAGATCTGACACAGTCCTCAATATTGGATGATCTCATACTTCAACGCTTAAAAATACCTCACTCTAGATATTCTGCAACAACAGCATTTGATGTAATGCGATCTGAGCGTTCGGAAAGCGGATCGGCATAACCGTCCTCAGAAGCGGCTTATGCGTGTCACCGTCGCTCGCGAAAAGGGCGATGGGACCGCGCGAGTGTGCAAGAAATTTCGAGAAAAAAGCTGAGGTAGAGTGATTCAGGAACACCTTGCAGTGCGGCAGGTGCTCCTCTGGTATATCCGCTTTTCGCGAGCACGATGTACTGCCGTGGCAGTTCCGCAGAGCGAAACGCGATCGAGCAAGTACATAAGTACCGGGGCGCCAAAAGTGGCGTGTAAGTAGAGTGAGTCGGTACACAAGATACGTTATGTTATATACGAACAACGGCGTAACCTCCGAGTCCACCACGTCGGCGATAGCATCTCGTCCGTTCGGAACGTGTGGATCGAGCTCATCGCGAGTATAATACAGCTCGGGCCCGGTGCACCGTCGAGCGCCTAATGATACTCGTATTTATCGCAAGCGGGCCATATAGAGCGAGCGCGCGAGAGCGACCAGCGATCGCCAAGGGACTGCGGCCGCGTTACACCCCATTACGACCCTTGAGCTGTATATATGGCAAAGTTTGCACAGAGCTGGACGCTACTTTGACTCGACCATTTTTTCCCCCGCGCAAGCTTTCCTTGGCCGTGCCATCGTTTCACGGAACCCCGAGCTCGAGTCGCGTGCTATAGCTCGCACCCACTCCACAGAATACTTGTGAAATAAAGTTTTATTAGGCGGGCCGTAAGCCTCGCAGACAGCGCGGCGGAGGCAGCAGCAGCCCTGCGCTCTTTCGTGGCCCTCTTTTCGTCAATATGCAAATTGCGTGTGCTACTTTATTGCAAGACCCTCTGCCCGCCTCCTTCTGCGCCCCGGAGAACTCAAGAGTCTTAATGGCAACAATGTTCAACTTCTACGAGATTGGCCGTCCACGTAAGGTTGCAGCGGGGTAGCGTGTTTCATCCTCTTATAGGTAAGCCTGCTCGCTAAATCGGAAAATATTCCCTCAACCTGGAAATTTGTTTGCAGGTTTTAATCATACTGGCTTCCAGCTGCTGATCGATATAGAATGAAACAAAGCTCCAGATTTATACTATCAAACACAGACCATCTGAATACCCATCTGAAATTGAGTTTCATGTGAATTTCTTGAGAAACACTCATTTCCTGAGTACTTCTTTTCGACGAGATTGTGAGGATCATGAAGCGAGTCACCATTGCCGACAGGTTTTTTTCCTTATTTATCCAGTTTGACCCATGTGCGGAAATACACGAAAAAAATTGAATTTGTTACAGATACTTACCGCCGCTTCATCTTGTTCAGCGAGCGTTTTCATTGAAGCTTTTGTTCATGCCACTCGAAATACAACAGTGTACTTCAATTGGAAAACTAATCGAATTATGAATCAGAGATGATATCCCGCTAAAAAAGGCAAAAATCTGTGAGAAATTAGGGAACTTTTTGCAGAAATTTCAGAAAAGTACCCATTCATGTAGGGTGAGGACCGATGATTCTTTGTTTCTCTTGAGAATTCATCAGTGGACTGTTCCTGTTGTTCAGCTTGAGGATGATAAAGTTACCAATACCCGCTAAAATATTGTTCCCGCGTCTGAACACATTTGAAGTCTTACCAAAAATTGTTTGCACATCAGAAGAAGCTCGTACGAAACGTTTCGAAAGGAACAAAAATCGGCACTGCTGAGAATGCACCAAAAATCAAATGAAAGACATTGCAATGAGTGTATTCGAATACACTTGTACTACGCAGATCTAGACAAATAGATTTACTCAAATCTCTAGTTCTTCTCACTCCGAGCAGTCTCAGCACCCCATTAGCTCATTCATCAATCTCCGCGCATGCGGTGCACCTCATTGAATATTCACTAGATTTTCGACTACATTACTTGAAAATTTCAAGAAGTTCTCCATCAGGGTGAATCGAAATTCGAACATTAATTAAGTGAAACTACACTACAGAAAGAATTCCTCAAAATTATTTCACTCCTCAACGCTGATTTTCTCAATATGAAAATCAAATTTTCGGCAAAGTTCTTCGATAGAGAACTAATTTCTTTTAATAAGAATTTTTCCTTCACGTGTGAGAAAATCGTTTGCTCAGAACGACGATTTGAGAAAAAACTAAACACCTAAAGAAACCTTTTCTCAAATCAAGGATATAAAATGTCTCAAGTCGATAGAAAAAATTTCTCGAACTCCATGCACGTGTTTGTTCATAAATTCCTTGGCATCGGTGATAGGTTATGCGGAGCATACTTGTATCTTTCATGTTTATGTTGCTCAAATATGTATTAGATAAGTTGCAAAATTGCAAAATCGTGGGTGATTTTTCATTAGTATTGTCGGAAGTATTGATAAACGTGAAAACAAGAATTTTGCTCTCAAGCTGATCAGCGAGCCCGTGCGAGTGCGATGATTACGATTGTAGCGGATGTGGAAACTGAAGATGAATCAATGTAGTTCATTTCATCACACGAGCCTAATATTTCTCGGACTCTTTTTCGCGGTTGTGTTGAAAATTCTGAGAATGATCACGGTCAATTTTGAATAACCCAAAATGAATTTACGAGAGCCGGACTTTCGCAAATTCGTTGAGTGTGTTCAAAAACAAATTTGAGGATCAAATCTTGATAGTTTACTTACTGTTTCAACGTGAGTAAAATTATTAGTCTCATTACAAAGATACGTGATTTCTCAGAAAGATACATTACATTTCTCGATTTGAGAAAAGCCTTATATGAGAGATTTAGAATTTCTCAAATCTGCACGCACTCATTTTGAGGAATTTGGTTTCTCGTTCCAAGAAATTATTTTTGTAGTGTAATTCCGGCGGACGAGTCATTCAATAGCTCCTCATCTATCCACCCAGTTCTCCAAAGTATCAAGAAGTAATCCAATGGATGATCAGAAGCAAAAGAATTTTGATCATGTGTAGAATTAAGAGTACTCTTCACCTGATGCGATATCCGCCCCTAGATCATTTTTACCTACGTATTTTTGTTTTTTCAAATGATCCCCAACTGTACTTTTGTCTCAAGACCAAAAATAAAGTATATTGGAGCGTTAGCCGTGGTAACGGTATCAGGATGGGTTTCCTGTCTAATAATTCATTTTATGGAAATTCAGAAAAGGCAGCTCTGGCTCAGGGTGAAAGCATATTTTTCCGGAAATTTAGAGTGTCCGACTCCGATGCCGATAAATCAAACTGACCGAATGAATGCGTGAGTGCGATCTCCATCCAAATCCTTTAGCATATGTATGGACAGTCATGGTGCGCAAGCTGTGTAATCCCGGACGCGCAGAGATACGTTCCCCTGACCGGAAGAAAATACACAAATGAGAGGATGTGAGGAGAAACATCTCAAATTTTTTCCGACAAGCATGCTTGAGCCAGAATGCGAAATGTTATTCTCTGAGAATAAACTCCACTCGACAAATTTGATTTATTTCGGCGTATAATTTGTTGTGACGAAAAAACGTGTGATCGCGGCTGGTGAATATATTATCCTGGATGCAAATAAAAGAATAGAAATCTTCCCCTTGTGCGAACTGCAAAGCCTAGGGACTGAAAGGAAATTCGTCAGAATCTTCGAATCTGAAAGAATTCAATTTATTCAATCCCAGGGAATTTCGCAATCTCTAGGAATGTCTTTTGAAACCTCTCATCCGCATCATAATTTTCCAATCCGGCTTGAATAATTATAAGGCTCATTCCAAAACTTACATGCAGAGCTTGTAAGACGCTTAGTTCTGATTAAATAAGTATAACGAAATCATGTCAATTATCTAAAAGCGTCACTTTATATGAACCCCTGAATGAGTGACTTAAATTTTTCAACCCGTGAACTCTACTTTCAATTGTAAATTCTGACAGTCTAAGTATTTTGAAATGTGGCTGTACAGTCTATCTTGAAGTTGATGCGCTTACATGGTGAGTTGATGTGAGTCCAATTTTGAATATGAATATTCAAATCATTCCAGTTCAAGGTAATCGTCTTGAGGGGACTTACAGTTCAACATTGAAACTGAGATACCACGTTTCCATGTATGTGTCGTATAGACTGATGGGACTTTCAACCAGATAGCTACTTTCCACGGTACATATATGAGAGGTTCTACAGAACTTTTGACATTTGGGTTACTGCAGAATGAAATTTTTTTTTCATGGCACGCGTCTGGAATCAATTTGAGTGGTAACTAGAACCTCAAAAAGGAGTGGAAAAGTGCGTGCCCACTAATTTGGGGGAATGTTATTTCTGTACCAACCAAAAACGTTCACAGACGTCCAAAGGACTTTTAGATACTCTCAGTCGAATGTAAACCCATCGGATCATTCGCGCACTGCTAGATGTGGTTATCGGTCAGATTTTTGAGTAATTCTGACTGAAAAGCAACGATTTTTCTGCCTCGCCAGCTCGTTATTACACCACGAGGGGTATTCAAGGAAAATGGCTCTGGAAACTAGAATCATTTCAACGCGTCTTTGTATGATTCGGGATCGTGGTAATATATATTTGAATACTAAGGTCCCAGAGTGTTTTTCGATCGACAGTATATGGGTGGTGCTGATGGCGAGAGTATTGATAATCACGAGGTAGAGCTCCATATTTTAAGAAGATATGGCAAATGCTATTTTTTTTCTTTTTTCTTCTCCAATTGCTCCTCTTGCTCCTCTCGTTTAAGTCTCGATTTTTCCCTCTTGACTCGAGCATTGTTTTCACTATTTTCCATGAATCAATAATATTGAATATCCTGTCACAATCGACGATCTAGCACCACGCAAGCTATTTCCCATGTATCTAATTTTAAAATCCTTTCAAAATGGTTATAATAGTCGATTTGCACAGAGTTGTCGTCAAATGCCCGAAACCGATATTCATAGTAGAGCTCAGAATCAGGAAACAACTAGTTGCGCGAATAACTACAAGCCCCCCCTGCCGTACACAGTCGTCCAAAATTCTCTACAATGTTTACCGGTGAGCACAAACATACACATCTACAGCGTAATGCTGTGTCTATGTCTGATAAGCCTGTACGACAAGCCGGAGCTCTGAAATTCCTTCTGCTCAAGATCTGGCGCCTCGTCCGTAATTCTTCAATTGACCGTGAAATTTTTTAATAAAGTCTATGGTGGCATTTGAAGGTAGAATAGGTTCTCTGGTGTGATTAATCTGTTTCCAAGATGATATGAGCGATTGCAACCTCATAGAAGTGCTGAGACGGGCTCGATCACATCGACCCCTTCGATACAATTCTTGTAATGCTTCTCACTCAAATAACATTCCATATCAGGACTTGAGAACTATGGGATATTGTTCAAAAATAGGTGGAGAAAAATGGGCAAAACATTCCAGGAGCGTGCCCCCCTTCTCCCCGTCGTGCCGTGGAAATTTGACCATTTTGAGTCGAGTGGGCGCATGAACTGACCCATCTTCTTGATGCTATCATTCAAACGCAATTGGTCGCACGCACCCAAACCAAACGGGATATTATTGGTGTTGTTTCAAGCTATTGAAATCCGTTTCGATCGTGTAACTATCGCAAATGTTATTTTTTTTATAAGCTCAGTACGGGAGATCTCAACTTTTCGTGAAAACACGGTTACGCGACTTCGACGTTTGTTTATGAACGCCACGTTGAAGGCACGCGTCTGAAACCAATCTTTTCTCAATATATAGGGTGCCTGAAATGTCACTGAATTTTGGCAGAATTTTTCGAGCAATGTTATTTTTGCAGCAGACTGAAGAAATCAAAAAACGGCGCGAGTACGCTAAGAGATACCCAAAGAATGAGGGTTGCGGGCCGTGCTGTGGATAAACAGATTCTTTTGATAGAACAGCGAATAGAGTACACATTCCGAGGCCCTCGAACCTATTCAAATCAACTCCGACACTTTGGTAATCTTTTGAAGGTTCAGAGATAGCGTGCAGTACGCCTAATGTCAAAAGTTCTGTAGAACCTCTCATATAGTCTCTAACAATCGACTTCTTAAGAACCAATTTTATCTTCAATGGACCAATTATTTTATCAAGAAAGTAATCAGTCCATCAACCTTCTGCATAGTGATCTGAAGCACACCCCAAGAGAGACAGACTAAAATGCTTACAGAGTTACAAGAGCGGACCCTTGTGTATAAGTCCAAGCAATGAAAAGAAGAAGTGAGTAAACGTGGCAAGAGAAGAAAATCACAAGATGGAGATCGAGACAGTATATTCGGGGTAGTCCAGTGGTTAGGGTGAGAGAGAAATGAAGCATACGAAAAAAGGAAGCCCGAGAAAAAGACGAGGATGTGCAAAGAGAGCGGCATAGCTCAGCTGGCTAAAAATTATGGAATACGTTGCATATAAAGTAAGTGAAAAACAGACGGAGATGATGAATTGCCGTTAAAATAAGAGGGCGAGTGGGTGGCTACAGGGGGATGGAAGAAGATAACGGGCGCAGCCATCGATCACGCGCTCCGGCCGGCAATGACGCGTCGCTGTGCTTCTGCTTGCCTCCGCGCGTGCTTCTCGATATACCATAAATAAGTATATGCCAGCACTCGAGTCGAAGAGGCTCTGGCCACCCCCTTGTTTACGCCAAGATTTTACTCCCTTCATATATATCCCTAATGCTACCCAAGCCCTGCTCTTACGGCTCTTTTCTCGAGCGAAAACCACCACTCACGATTGACGAGTCGCGAGCCAACGTCCAGTGACTAACGACGCTTGTCCATTGTGTTGTTCGATCGACATGATTGATTCTAACCCGGACTATCAAGCTAATACGCCAAAAGACCTGTATACCTAAACTTTTGCTGTGGATCGAGTAACTTTACCGGGAAGTTCGTCTGCAGACTCTTCACAATCACTTTTCGGGTGCGCAATGCACACCATCAATAGAAGCTCACTTTTCCCGTGAACTTTGTAGAACGTGCTGTTCTGCTTTACAGATCTTTCTCAGCATGTCTGGCTCATTCGTCTACACTACTTTTCAATGTCTGGTCCGTTTTTTTTTTTTTTTTTTTTTCGTTATGACTGGTCGACCGTATTAGTTCTATGCGTGTCTTATACGAGCCCAAGTTCGACCCAACCTACTTAGTCACCTATTGAGCCCTGCGAGCCCGACCCAACACAGTTACCGAGTCCGATCTGTCAGTTATGCACATCATGCCAATTACTCAACTCAAGTCCTTGCAAATTGATTGACCTACTCTGTATATCTCGGTAGAGCAGCAGTGCAACGCATATAATTCTTCGGTGATGTGAGGAAGGTCTGAGTGCCTAATCCAATAACTAGGATGTTTTAAATGTCGTGTAAGAAAACCGAGGAGGAAACTTCAATCAAAATCATGAGTTCCACAATGCTCAACAGCCTCTTTAACGTGCGAGAGGAATATCAAGGAAATTAGCTGGGGTAAGTTAACCGGGGTATTCGAAACGCTGTGGAAGTTTGGGTATCAATGAAATCGATTCTGGATATCACGCGACAGTTCTGATATTTTCGTGACATCGAGTGGAAACAGCGCCATTCCACGATCCTGTCTACCTACAAACTTCGTCGGATGGTTTTCAGAGTATCAAGTAACTACGCCTGTAAGTAACACTTTTAGGTACTTCTAAGCATGCACAACAGGGTGACTTTTACTTCCCAAAAATTTTTATCCACCTTCTTCCACGGTTTCCTTGCATTCCTGTGATGAGAAAATAGCTTCCCAACCACGAGTGAGGCGGAAAAAATTTCTAACCGTGCGTCTACTTGAATATTTAATCATCACCCAATCGTGCCACCATCCCTTCCGAGATCCCTTCGAGATTCCTCTCACTACTCTACATCACTGCTAAATCGTTAAAAGACACATCTTTTACGTAACATTTGATGGAGAACAAAATTTTGCACTCGTTTTCCATGCTCGAGACCCAAACACGATGGAGTAGTTTTAAAAGGAAAAATAGCTGGAGACCATTATCATTTTCTCCACAAAATTTCGCGTCTTGACTGCTCTCGGCTCCTTGATGTCTTTCGAAATTCTCTAAAAACACTTTCTTCACATCAAAATTCACGCAGAACATGATGCTGCACTCTTTTCTACTCGAAAAAAATCTGAGCATCGAGGGCAGAGCTTCTTTTAAGTAATGACATACACTGCCGGTCAAGAGTTTCAGGACACCCGAAATTTTTACTCCGGTTTTGTAAGTGGAACTACTAGGCTCTACTTGACCAAAAAGGACTTCATCATACCTCATTTCGAAGGTCTTTCCACGTACTACAAGATGGCATTATTCATTTCCATCAGTACAAATTTGGATCTTTCCAATTTGAGCTTGAAAAGTGCCAATTTCGATGATTTTTGGAAGAATCTTCTGGCTCCCGTAGCCCAAAGGTAAAGGAATATTTTGGAATGGATCTTAACAGACCTGAAGATATCTGTTTGGACTACTTTGGAGCTTTAAGATCCGTTTTTGAACGTTTCTCTACGTTACTTCTACTCCGAGCTATGACATTTCCTGTGAAGAAAGATTTTTCGCAAAAACTAACACCTAGATTCGAATTAACAGACAAATGCGTTTTAAGGTGGATGTAATCCCTGATCCTGGTATTTATCTTCCAAGTCTTGAGCAGAAGAACAAGAAACCTCTGCAAAATGCCCCAAAAAGTGAATTTTTCTTCATTATTTAATAAGGTTGCTACTTTTTTCGGAAAAACTCTCCTCAGAGAAAATGTCATAGCTTAGAGTGGGAGTAATTTACGTAAAACGAATCTTAAAGCTCCAAACTTATACCTTCAGGTCTATTAAGTTTCATTCCAAAACATTTCTGTATAATTGGGCTACCGGAACTAGAAGATTCTCCCAGAAGTCATCGAAATTGGCACTTTTTCAAGCTCAAATTAGAAAGATCCAGATTTGTATTGATGGAAATAAATAATGCCATCTAGAAGTACGTGAAATGGCCTTCAAAATGAGCTCTGATAAAGTTCTCTTCGGTCAAGTAGAGCTCAGTAATTCCATTTACAAAACTGGAAAAAAAATTTCGGGTGTCCTGAAACTTTTGACCGGCAGAGTAATATCATTGATGAATTTCCTCCGTGTGGAAAACACCACAGCTTCGTGGATGAGTCCTTGTCTTAAACGCAAAAGGCCCAATTTTGCACTATCTCGTCCAACACAGATGTAGAATTTCACGAGTACCTTCTTCGGGTACAAAAACTCTTCACATGGTAGCGATATGATGCACATATGCGAATATCTCGGAAACTTTTGACATTTGCTGTCACAGCTCAGCCAAACTGATT
Source organism: Eretmocerus hayati (assembly GCA_029851415.1). Lineage (NCBI taxonomy): Eukaryota > Metazoa > Arthropoda > Insecta > Hymenoptera > Aphelinidae > Eretmocerus > Eretmocerus hayati. The sequence goes on from CM056743.1 coordinate 113,987,146, forward strand.
GTAGGACGTTTCTTCAGGTCTAACCTGTCAAACTACTTTCGTTCGAATGTTCTGAAAGTGGTCAACAAGTTAGAGGTTGATTGGTGGATGTGGGGAGATACTAGAGTCAATCACGTGTGAGAAAACACCCGAAAAACAAGGAATTTACGTGTCACAGCGTCAGACTCTTGAAATTTGGCAGGCTCTCGTGAGTGGAGCGTTTTCTGATCAAGTTCTGTAACTTCTCAGACTGATTCCTAACGGTTCAAAGTTATGATTTTTCTAGCGGAGAAGGGTGTGCCTCACTGTGTTCAGCCGTGACACGTAGAGATGTGAGTGTCACAGATTTTTGGGAGAACATTTTTGAGTCGCCCTAGACGCTACAGCTTGTAGAGCGTAATCCAGGGACACTCCGGGGAATCTTTATGGTATTTTCCATGAAAAAATGAAGAAATTGAGCTACTATAGATAGCTTTTTGAAAGGCACGGGCGTGGTAGGAGGGGGGGGGGGGGTCACAGACCTCTAAACACTGTGGACATGTTACAAATACCCTCAAAATATCATACCAATTTCCACCCACAGAGACTTTGGACGCTCTACGAGTACCATCCGTTTGAACGAGGGCTGTGCAGACGCGATTTTGTGAAAAATGCATTAAAAAATGATGAAACCGTTGGTGGAGCATTTAGTATATTCCAATTCTGACTCTCGTTGCTACATTCTGACACCTAATTACATGACTTTCTGATACTTTAACTATCGTGCTCGCTCAATAACAGGCTTTAGCCGTGTATCTCGATTTCCACCACTGTGACACTTTTTGAGGCCGAACGTCAAAAGTTTCAGAGATATCCTCATATACCATCTGATTATTTCCATGGGTATTAGCCAAGGTTTCACAGTAGCTCGATACTCAGGGTATGTCATAGAATCACCTGAAAATTCGCCCCCAGGACCAAAAAATACCAGATTCTGGACTTGCGCATGCTCGGCAGTATCTCAAAATACTGCTTGGGAATAGCGACTCGATACCCAAATACCATGTGATCAAATTTGTGTGTGGACAGGATCGTGAAATGGCGCTGTTTCCACTCGATGTCATGAAATTGTCAACAATGTCACGCGATGTCCAGATAACTGCAGAATTGGTCTTGTTGGTGAACAAGCTCCCAGTGAGCGTTTTCGAATACCCCACTTATGTATTTTCCACCATATGCCTGATTACTGGAATTAAACGTAACACTTGACAGGCTATGGCAATATCACAATGATTCGTCCCATAATATACCTGTTTGAGAAGTTCCACGTCCATACTTTCTTTCTGTTCTGAAACTCAAATTGTCCGTGGATCATTGAGTGAAATATTGGATGGATCCAAGTGTCAATTCAGTCGACAGTCTTCAGATTATAATAATTTCGTTTGTAATGGATTGAGAACGACCGGGTGATCATTACTATTGCACTCGACTAGATCTCATGATAATATAAGCATCTAGTCTCAGCGATTGCAAGATCAACCTAGAACTCGCTAGACTCTTCAATAGTTTCAGGGTATGAGTTGTAGAACTCATGAGAAATCAATCACGTCAAAGCTAACAAATACATGACCTATAGAGTGCTCTTTCATCAAGGTACTCTACTCATAAAGAACATGTCATAGCATCTCCATGCAAAAAACGCAGCGTGAACAAGACGACAGATTTTTCAGCTTTGTGATGAATAAGGATCATAGTGGCTAATGTAAAAGTTGGAAAAAGATGGAATGACAACTTTTTTTGAAATGTTTGAATGCAAATGGCCCGATCAAAAACTAGGAGAAAGGAGATAAAATTTCATCTCAGTTGAAGTTGGCTCGAAACTTTGCTTTTACAAGTATAGTAGGTGAGAAGATGGGAGACCAAAATAAAGAAGACCGAGGAGCAGGAAAAGCAAACTTGGGCTTTAAGTGTAAGCCAAAGAAGTGAAATGCAGTGTACGGTGGCTGCAAAGGTGGAGAGGAATTCCATCGCGAAGGGACGGTGCGAAATCTGCATTTTAGACTTCCATCCGCGCACTCGTCGTCGGCCCATGCCATCAAGTCGGACGTCATTGACTATGCGAGTCTCGGGCCGTAAGCGCGGCTATAACCAGGCTGTTGCTGGTGTTTCGAGAGCTGAGCCAGGAGAGCTTCCGAGCGTATCGCAAACACTCTATCCCGCGATGCAGTAAGGCTTCCCAGCGGATCCCTCATGTACACGAGCGTATAGATGTATACGCAGATGGACAGATATTTGCAAAGCAGGGGCTCGGATAGCTTGCTCATTTTTTCACTCAGCTGTCCCTTGGAGATCCGGATTCTTGCTTCCCTCTGTTCTTGGAGGCTCCTCATCGTCCGGACCCACGCCAGCTTGCCAAAATCAACTCTGGACAATGTAGATCAAGCCCTAAAGTGATACCCTCCTTGAGCCCCTATCAAAATGTTCAGTTGCTGCAAACTTATAGAGGCCTCTGACTAGCAGACACTGTACACAGTCAACATAATGACGTCGTTTTCAATCTGGGGCGACGCGTCGTTTCGTAAGAACTAGCCTTTGGGAGAGACCCAGTAGAAAATGCCAAGTCTGTTGAGACAAATGAATCGACACAGACTTATGATAAAATATCGCCCCAAAGTCATAGAAACGATAATCCTATGAGTAACGTATCTTAGTTTTGCAAACATTTCGGGGCTATAATACTTATTGCCTCTGAATTGAATGTTGAGTATTGATTTCACTCATGCACTCTGTCGTCCGTCATGGTCCATCCAGTAAATATTGGGTTTTAATTTAATCATAATAACGGTTGTACGTCACATCACGTAACCCACTGTTGATATAATGTAATTTCGAAATCCCTCAGCTCATTTGAAGAAGATGAAAATGTCCAACCCGCGGATTTTTCTGCCTCGCTACTTATTTAAAAAAAAGGCTTGACCTCCCTTTTCTCCTAGTAGTTGTCAAAAATCGGATTGATTTTCCGGCTTTGTTACGTCGTTGCGAGCAACCATCTCTCTTACGCCCTATATCGACTCCTTATTAGGCTCTCTGAACGATGTCTCTATCATGTACACTGGAATTGTAGCCAACAACTGTTCAGAGTGATCAGGTTTGTTCTGTTCTTCAATTAGAACTCAAGCTTCAAATTGCTCAAAATCTTAGATCTCAATATACTTGCGAGCCAATTAGTTCTACATGCTTTAGAGTCATATCCTATGATCGATATTTGACGCAGAGCCTTAGATTGTCATACTTATCTTATGGCTCTCTCTTCATTCATAACAAACTTTCTATCTTATGCTACTACGATTTCTGTGGGACATGTGAATGGGTCTCGCACCCGTTTAAGTACGAATAAAAGAGTAGATTAATTGTTCTGCTGAGCGTTTAAAGAGGGTAGAAAAAGTTGAGAAAACCGAGACAGAAAAGGAGATTTAAATGAAGGAAAATTACACGACAGCAGTGAATCTGCAATGGACATATACATCCCTCAACAACTCAAAATTTACCAGCAAATGCAGCCGATAATAACTTCCGAGGTCTCTTATCTCGTATTGAAAGCGATACAAAGGTATCAGTCTTATACTTAGAAGGTATATTCTGAGTCAAATGTTTGAGGCGAGGCTGAATATATTACCAAAGAATGCACTCTGGTAATTCATTTCATCGATGAGGGATACAGAGAAAAAACCTCTTATTAAGAGTATCAGGTGTTCTTTCCAACGATAAATCCATAGACAAGCTGCTTTGAGAGTCAACTATTCGTCTTAAGGGCATGCGGTAGCCGTGCAATTTGGCCGAGGAGTTGTATTCACATCTCATATGTGTAAAATTTCTATGATACAGAGTTAGAGATGAGTTGTCGAGCTAGTTTTGTTGCCTAACTTATACTCTGCAACTCGCTGTTCATCCCAAATTATGAGAACATTTCACAAAAATGGAAACAACTGTAGCACTGATACATCCTAACTTATAATCTATAGGCACATTGTATTTCGCACTTTACTAAAATTTTCTTTCGATTTGAGCGAAACGACGAGTTGTCGCAGACAAGTTAGACTATAACAAGTATGCGACTACTAGTCGTAAACCCGAAATCCAAAGAGAATTTGAGTAAAGTGTGAACAAAATTGAAAAATTTCGCGTTGCATGGCTACCGTAGGGTCTCCAGAAGGGGGTCTCGATACGGTCCGCCATATTCAGACAAATCCGGTAGATATAGGTATACAAAAAGTATTAGTTTGTCTGAATATGGCGGCGATTTACCCAGGGGTGGGAGAACCGTGTCGAGACCCCCTTCTAGTGACCCTAGGCTACCGCATCCCCTGAAGAACAGACGAAAAGCTCGCGGATCAAATACTTAAGATAGTACTAGTGGTCCTCAAATTACCACACAGAATATTGCGAAATTTGGCACAGTGGTAGGTTAGTATCTCAAACCACCCCGGAGATAAAATTTCAGAAGCCTTCAGAATCGGGGAAAAGAGTTCTGGTCGATTTTGTAAAAGCCGTTTAACACGGCGTCTTATGAGAAATGATGAGTAGAGTAATATCTACCGTACACATTTTCACGGGAGTCAGTGCATAAGGAGAAGAATACACGAGGAACTCATAGAAATAAACGGATCAACGATCCAGAGCCCATGAACGAAAATCTAAGCATTTGTGTCACTCGTTTCCGCTGTTTCGGGGTTAGGTTGTCGTCCTCGGTTTGCTGTGTGCGTTACTATACCTATTATACAGGCCAGGGGGCGCATCTAATCTGCACTGGGACTCATCAGTACCGCTGGTACTTCTTTTTATATTTTTTTTATTTTATTAATTAAGGTGATTGTAGGGCGAATACGCTGCGACTTACGAAGGAGAGGCACCGGCCGGCTAAACAGAGCTGTCCTGTACCTTCCCAACAGTCCCAGGCTGGAATCCGCATCGATACGGCCATCCGAATCGGGTACACCCTCTCTTCCTTCTCCGTTGGCGCCGGCCATTGGACAAGGAAGAGATCCACCAACTTACTAATCCGGCCCCGGATCCGCGTGAGCATCACTCCAGAATCAGTTCTCAATGTGTTATTCAAATCTCGATTTTTAACACGAGCTTGCGAAACATGGCCATTTCTGAGGCCAATAACATAAAGTAATCGCGCATTCATACATCTGCCGAGTTTCAGAGGTGAGACCTTGGCGATATATCCCATAAAAAGCTCTGCAAAGCAATATATGAAAAATTGATGGCCTTTTGCGGAAAGTTATGCAAATGAAAACCAATCCTGGATAGATTCCCTACGTCTTCTATTCAAGTTCAATAAGAGCTCGGAGCTATCTTCCATTGTCTCGACTCGATGAGGAAGAGTTAACATCTTTTCTGTCAACACATTCCCAAACCCTAGTCTCAATAATACTCCAAGAGAATTCTAGCTCGAGCGATGATAATTTTGTGGAATTATTTTAACTCTATAATTTGCATAGATTTCTGGCAAACGCTGCATTTGGCAGGGCGAATATTTTCTCACGATTTCACATGCAAATTTCTTTACCAACAGGAGTCGAATCGAATTTCCACTTGGGACTCTACTGCTGTAAACACTCAAGAGCGAGAGGAATATTCGTCGAATTTTCTTCATTCGGTAACGGTGGAGGTGGTGGCTTCTGAAACGAGATTCATACAGTACATTTTCGCTGATTTTCGCAAAGCCCGAGAGAGGAGCGAAAGCCACCCAAGCCAAAAAATCAACGCCCCAGGATGTATGCGTACTCTGATCTTTGATGCACGGAGTGCGGAGGAAGAGCCCCGGCAATACCGCGGACAAAGCGGAAGAGAACGCCGAGGCCGAAAGCCAGAAAGTCGGGGGTGGTTAAATAATTAATTCGTTGTCTCCTCGCTCGTCTAATTAGCTGGATTTATTTTGCAAGAGTGACTTTTTCTCGACTGCGCGCTCACAGAGCGGCGTTTGACGTCGTGCGGCTCTCTCGTTTTGCTCACGCGCGACACAGCGCAGGCCTGTGCAGGCCGAGCGCGGATAACGCGGGGTGAGTGCAGCACCGCGCGTTTGTGTGCCCGTGCGATTGCAAGTGTGCTCGAGCGCGCCTCTCTCGTTCTAGAAAACCGAGAGTTTGGCTCTGATGTATGGAAATGTATGCGGAAAGACGGGGCTCCGCATTTTTCCGGGTTCCAAGCCTTCATTTACACCGGCGTTCTATGTGCTACGGTCTCCACCATCATACCTCTCTCTCTCTCTCTCTCTCTCTCTCTCTTCTTTCCTCAAGTGGCACGCTCTTCTCGATTCAGAGCCATCAGTCGGAGACATTCTCCTCCTCCTTCTCGTCGTCGACCTCCACTTCCCACTTTTACAGGGCGCTTCGACACTTCAACCTCCTTTACAGTCACCTCTAATGACGCGTCTACTCGTTAAATCCATCCAAACTCCGTGCAGTATCTACTTCTCTCTTTCCAAAGTGCTCCGATGCTAGCGCAAAGAGCGAGCTGAGCTGCTCCTGCGCCACAATTGTCCTCCATCCTTCTCCCTTCCATTTCTGCTCAACAAATGGAATCCAATTCAGACCCACTTCTCTGACTCTCGTGATGCCCTGGTGGACTCGCTCAATCATAAAAGGAATCAAAACTTCAGGTTAGAATTCCACTAAATACGGAAAATGTAAAAATTAGGCAGAGTGAAAGTTCTTGAGGGAGGACGTTTATTCGATAAAAAAATGTGATACTTCGTGAGGAGTTCTCAAAGTCAAGGGTAGCTCATATGTACACCACGCTGTCAACAGAAAACCCTTTAAAAATCACTTATTGGACTCTCCTTCCAGCTTTCAGATACACTTCTCACTTCAAAAATAATATTCACTCCTCCCATGCTCCATATGATGATATAACTTCTATCAAAGATTCTGATTCCCCTAACTCAAAATTAAAAGAAATATTCCAAACTGAACTTGTCTCTAAGATTACAACTTCTGCACAGATGCTCCAAAAGTATATTCTATCGGCTACACAGGATTCGCAGCTCATTACCTCTGATTGAGAGTGAGATCTAATCATTTAAAAACAAACTCTAATTATTATTCAATATTCACAGCTGAATTGGCGTATGCTCCCAAACTCGGAATTCAGTTCACTCTCGATCAAAATGCTTTCCCCAGTCGTATATAAAGCATAGAGGTAATACCTCTATGGCTATAGAGACTCCAAAAGTGCCCTCAATTCCCTTTCACTGAAAACACAAAGTTTTTTCTCAAGACTTGAAGAGGGTGTTATCCGTAGCTATTCAGCGGAATATTTCCATCGAATTGGTTGGGTATCACTCTGATGAGACATCAATAGAAATGAAATAACAAATCATTTTGGAAATCGAGCCTGCACACTTTCCAATTTGGAAGACTATGTACATCCCTTTCACTGATTTATACCAAAGCATCAACGAAACCTTAAGATGAACATTTACTCTTTCTTTTCAATTCCCATCCACATACTGGAGTCCACTATTTCAAAACCATTTGTAACTACCAAAAACCAAAACCTTGGTTCCATGATAATCCACCCAGCAGATCTCGCATAGTCTTAATTATCGGGATGCGAGCAGAACACTACACCCTAGCATCAAACCTATTCACAAAAAATGGCTGTTTCCCCTTATCAATGAGATCTCGATGGAGACAATTCGAGAAGATGGATTCAAATGCGTTCCAGATTACTGAGAAATCATTAACGGGCCGCGTAAGTAGTGGAAAGGTCATATTTTGTACCATAAAATCGAATGAAGAAGCTGAGAAAACAATCTGAGACATGGCCCTTTTCCGTGGGAAATGTCTAGCGTGAAATTAGGTCTCGCACCTGCATAATGGCTACAGTCATACATGCATGAAAGCAGGTAGATACGATCAACCAAAGGAGGAAAAGAAAACGAAGAAGACCAGGCTCATAGTCTTGGAGTTCATCAACTTCGGGGGAAAGAGGGCAGATGATTCAGAGACGGGGTTTCCCACTCAATTCATAAGAGAGGCAACCAGCTCACCAGAACATCATTGTTGGGCTACGAAAGGACCTCCAGTTTGACTATGCACTAGCTGACCAAACTGCGCAAAGTTCTGTCCAAGATCTTGTGCAGTCTGAAATTAAATTAATCAAGCGCCTGTCCAATTTTATCCGTCCGGATGCCTCGTATCGTGGTGGCGTCGTTGGTGCTGTTGGTGCGTCGGTGGGTTAGTGGGTCCGGTGGGTCGGTGGGTCGTGGTGGTGGGTCGGTGGGTCGTGGTGGTGGTGGTGGTGGGTCGGTGGGTCGTGGTAGTGGTGGGTCGGTGGGTCGTGGTGGTGGTGGTGGTGGTGGTGGTGGTGGTGGTGATGGTGTCGAATGGCCTAATTCGGTCTAATTCGATGCAGGTTGGTCTAGATCGGTCCAATTCGATCTAACTCGGTCTAGTTTGGTCTAATTGAGTCCAGCTCGGTCTTGCTCGATCTAGTTCAGGGTAATCAGGTCTCAGTCGGTCTAGTTCGGTTGTATTAGATTTAGTTCAGTCTAATTTGGTTTAGTTGAGTCTGGTACGGTCTAATTCGGTGTGGCTCTATCGATTCCAGTCTGGTTTGGTCTAGTTCAAGCCAGGTCGATCTATTTCGTTCCAGCTCGGTCTAGCTCGGTCTAGTATGGTCAAGCTCCGTCCAGTTTGGCCTTATTTCGTATTTCCATCATAAAATATCATTAAAGCCAAAATTTGTCCGTCAGCATCTTGCGTATCGGGTTGTCTATGTGGAGGGAGTGAACTTCGATGGCTGGCCGTATGAGTCATGGGTGGGTCATGGGTGGGTAGATGGTTGGATGGGTTGGTGGGTAAGTGGGCTTTAGTGGTCAGGTGGGTGGGTTGGCGCATGGATGAATGTACTTGAACTTTAGTGATTTCAGTGAGAATTACTCAAGTTTCAGACTGGGGCTAAGGCTAAGGCTGACGCTGGGGCTGGGTCTTGGTCTAAGGCTGGGCCTGAGGCTGGACTGAGGCTGTGGTTGGGGTTAAGGCTGAAGTTGTGACTGGGACTGATGGTAAAACTATATCTGGGACTGGGGCTGGGGCCGTGGAGGGTGCGTGTCTGAGGCAGGAGCCGGGATCGGGGCTGAGTCCGTCACTGGGGCTATCCAACTGAGGGAAATTTCCAGATACTTACCGGAGATTCACTACTTCACTATGCGCAACATTACACCAACTCAATAGTTCTCAATCAAAGTTACTAGGTTGCATCAAGAAAATTGTTTTCTTCCGAATTCACTGTATTACGAAATCTGCATGTTACATTGTTGAGCTACAGAAGCATTTCAGGGGCTCATACCATATCAGAGACACTTCCAAGCCGGACGAGCGCTAGCGAGGTAGGCAAAAGCGCTAGTAATTTAATTCTTTCGTTGGAATCTTACCCGATAAGTTTTGAAGTTCTAGATGATCCGAGTCCAAACACGGCGTGCGCGACTCTTCAATCTACGCGAGTGGTATAAGCCATATATAAGCATGTACAGTATGATTCTTTCATGGGATAACTATCAATCCCATCATACAGGAATCCAAGATATAAATCACATCTTGCATACATCAGACAAAGCACTTTTACTTTCTTCGTACGATGATACAAGAGTACACAGCTTTGAATGTATAGAAACGTGAACGATGTTACGTGAATCGGTTACCTTAAATATGATAATGATTTCAGCGTGCATCAATTACATGGCGCTCAACCACAAGCGAGAATTAGTCGACTTTGAGGCGCGGTGCGCGCGTGCACGCTTAAATCACGGGGATATGTTCATGGCTCGTATCCTCGTGGCTCGGCAAGTATGTAGAGGTTGTGGGGTCCGCATAAGTGGGCATCCGCCTAACTGTGATGAGCTATGAAATCGGCGGAAATTGGTGCTAAGTGTATGGAGTCAGACAAGGAGAAAAAAAATGAGAAATATTTCCTCTCAACGATGAAAATTATTGTTATTAAATCTTCAGAAAGATAATTTGCGTATCTTTTGCCTTGATAGTGTCGATGCTTATGAGCTAACTTGTGAGTTGATCATTCCGAAACCTTCAACATTCTATCAAGAGAACATGCTAACTTTATCAACAACTCATTCACTTTATTTTCAAATATTTGGACGACAAATTCAAATTTTTTGCTAGCGCGCTCATTTCATAAGCAAAAGTCAGTGGTATTGGAATCCTGATCGAAACGGTATGCGTATGTTGCCAGATCTAATAAAACCCACCCAATTGTTTGATCAATTCCCTGAAGTGTATTAGCGTATAACATCTCGCAAAGATGTGACACACTGTAAATCTGAATTCGGAGTTGAGCCCGAGATTCAGTTCGTGAGTTTTGATTTACCGAAGGCATTCGAGGTATCCCCCAGTTTAAATTGTGAATTTAGCAATTGAAAATAGTTGGCCGATGAATCTACGAATTCATTTGGAGTCTTCATTTATAGATTTCTACAAATTCAGATTCACGGTGCATAATTTAGGGAGCTTCAATTGACCTTTAATCGAAGAGGGTCGTTTTCATTTCATATTGCTGGTATCCAATTCGACTTTCAGAAAGACCCTATACTCATATGGATCATAACGTGTCGGAGAAGTTTTCCCTGTACAACTACAATTTCAACCCGGTGGAGGAAATCCCTACATACTCAAAATTCTCCTATACAAACGATGAATCACTCAATCAAACTTGATTGCAACCTAAAATTAGAATTTATCTTTTTTTCCTGACCTCGTGATGGAAGTGAAATGAGATAATGAGTTTCCCTTGTGAAACATGACCAAGCCAGAATCAGTAGCCCGCCCTAGGCAAGATACCAACATGTCTCATTCGGAAACGAATAACAGACCAAGTACACGCGAGTAGATAACGTGAAGCTCTGCAGATTCTGGATTCAAACTCATTTTCTCTACTCGTGTGTTTCCCTCTTTGCCACGCTGTTTATCGCAACAAAAAAATGGACAGAAATGAGAATGGTGGGACGGGGAGGAGCTGCGAGGGATTGGATAGGAAGAGGCGTCGCAGTCCGAACCGGGCGCACACATGATAGTCGCTCGGAACGAGGAGGAAAGAGCGTACACGCAAGTGACGGTATGAGTACACGCGGAGTAATGGGTGCTAGCTGCACGAGAGTAGGTGGCAAGGCTGCGTGACGGGGCGATTGCGGAGCGTGACTAAAATATTTAAAAATATGTATCTTTCTGAGCGTTGGACTGCCTGGCGTCCAGTTTTCAAGTGGCGCGCGCGTATTCTGCACTCGATCCCCACCTCGGACCCTGGCTATATTTATTTCGCATTTCCTTCCTGCTGTTGCTGTTATTGGGCTGTAGCACATCCCGACTCTGGTGGCTCTGTTCTACACGCACGCAGCGCGACGGCCGGCCGTGCAGGAGATGCTCGCCCAGGAGTAAGCTGGCTAATGCGAGCCCGTACAGAGAGAAAAAGGCAAGCTGCCCCCGAACGTGCCGTACACGTCGCGGTGCTGACTCTTTCCACTTCCGTTCGCCGGGCCGCGATCCTCTATCTCGTTACCGACGCTCGCTCGCTACACCACTACGGCCCGCAGACCGTTGCCAGCGTCGTCTAGCTTCGGAGCTCTTTTTTTCCACTTTTTACACTTTTTTTCCACGGAGATATACGTCTTACCACGATATGGCTGGGCGATCTGCCGTCTGACGCGAGCTGGCCACATGCCGTTGTGTGAATGTATCTCTCTTTCTCTCTTTGCAGGCAAAATTTTTACTCGAAAGCTATTTCTCGGCGGGGCGCACGTTTTCGCTTTGACATTGATGGACAACTTGCGCAGATTTCACTGCTACTATATGCTTGTAGAGTCCCTAATGCGGACGCTTGTGAAATCGTCTACGAGTCTGAGTAAATACGAGCAACTCCAGAACGAACAACAAGTCCGGCTCCTTGTACAGTGAGGTCGAGCGTGTGCGTTGACCCAGTTGGCGCTTCAGATACGACTAGATCGTTTCGTTTCGCACTCATTCACCCTGTAGCATGTTTATCGGGCAGGCAATTGCGATTGAACTTTCGCATCTCACACTTTGGACAGGTCGGTGACGCTAAGCCCCAAAGTGATTAGATATACAAGGACGGTCAATGTTTCATCAATCAAAATCAGTGAAGATTTAGAGGAAACTTTTTCACTCTAAGAGTGACAAAATTTCTTCTAAATCATAAATTATGATAAGTAAATTTCTTCTAAATCATAAATTATGATAGTGACATAAATCATCTACCCAAGCCCCCAGGGGTTTTTTTGATCTTGGGCTGGAATAGCGCTCTGTAGATCTCGATGTCAAAGCTCATAGCAATCATCCACCGATACTGCAAATCAATGATAGAATCCATTTTCAAGGAAGAGTTTGAGAAATCGGGTAATCTTCGATCACTCTGGCTTTTTCCCGCAACCCTTCAGTTTCAGTCCTAGAATCGAGAACGCCTGTCTGCAGCTCCTAGTTATATGTTGTCTCACACATTGCGGTGCCATATTCAGTCAGTTGGGCTCTGTCAAAATTTCGCAACACAGCAACAAAGAATTTTCTGCTTCCACAAAGTTTCTCGAAGAAGATCACGGATGGCAGAGCATCAATTTCTGTGGTTTATGGAGTCAGAGGGTTCAGATAAGTAATTCAGTACCTTATAATTGCGCTCGTCAAAGGCTTAAAAATCTTGCGATCGGCATAACCCCCAAAATTCTGTTTGTTTTGATCGTAGATGAATATATTTCTCCAACATGATAACTCGCGTGTCACAAGAGTGGAGAAAAATCGATACTTGGTGTCTCTCATTTCTATTTTCATGGGCATCGGATGATCGAGTTTTCGTGAAAGGACGGCGATGTCGGGATTCAGAATAACAAGAACTAAGACCCGCTGTGATATGCGAGGCAACCCAGCAGCACTTTGTATATTATGGTCCTTTGGTGACACGCGCCTGTACCTGTGATTGCTCGTCGCCGCCGTGCGCTCCTTTCGACGTATCGGTACAGCCAATTCGAGGTCTGGATGGATAGAAATCTTCTGTCCAGGTGATGACAAAATCATTCCAGGTAAATTCTCCGAATCTCATGATCAAATCCGGTGAAAATACGCGCGAAAATCTTAAACGTATGAATTGTGCGAATTTGCGTAGAAAAAGTCGCAGGCACCTGCAGGCCTCATTGACGCCGTGTAACCCAAAATTTTCTTGTAGTTCATATACAGATTCTATATTACCATAACGGTATCACCAATCTTGTACGAATTTTTTCACAGTTCTGAATCACACATTATATTAAGAATACAAAGCAACTCCGTCAAATGGGCCTTCTGTTCAGAGCTGCATCCAAAAACATTAACATTGCCAGTATATCTATAAATATAAGTATTCAACACGGGCCTTTATGAGCAATGATAATCTCAGTGCCTGTATCTTTCGACAGGAGACCCACTTGACAGAGTTACTCTGGATTCTTCATATCCCGGGTAATACAAAACCGCGAAAGAAATTTGAAGAAGGTTGGTGGTCCTGACACCTAGTACCTTCCTTGTTAATAGATCCAAATTGGCCTCATTCGACTAGCATGAGCAGAGGAAGAATTTGTACCACTCCAAATTCAACTTCATATCGTTTCAGAATCGAATAAAAACTCTACCCAGGTACCTTCGTCATTGAAGACTGTAACTTCATGCAATAAATCACCTTGCAACCTTTTTTAAACCCGATTTCTGTAATAGATTCTTAGGGTACCGTCAACCGGGGTAACTTTGGAACAAAAATAGCATTTTTATCCTTAAACCTCGCGAAACTTGTACGTCTTACATCAGAAGTGCATGGTATCTGTAGTCAATCGAAAGCTTACAGTTACAGCTTTCGATTGCGGTGTTCATAAGGTCCATCTGGGCATCTCTGTTTGGAGCAACGAGCGCTGAAAGTTGTGTTCTAAAAGACACGGACTGGGGAAACTTTGGAACAGAAATTATTATCATTATTTTAATATTGGTGTATGACTCGATCTCGTAGGACAAGGGCATAGCGAAACGTAACAAATAAATGATTTGCATCACCAATCTGTACTCTACACCTCATTACAGCTGCCCTTGTCCTACAAGATCGAGTCATACACCAATATTATGATCATTCAATAGGACGATCGTCAAAAACATATATCCTCGATGTTATCATTATTTAATCGTCAATTTTTTTTTCTTTATTTATTTAAAGACGCTTTTCAGCACACGAGGCGCTATCTAACGTCAACAAAAACAAACAATGTATAATAATAATGGTGATAGAAAAAAGAAAAACAATTACAAATTTGAATTCTTACTTAACTATAACAAAGTATAGTACATATAAATTCATATATACAAATAAACTTTGCGTCATACGTTCTTATACTAGTGTCTCTCAATAATGCGTTATATACTCAATTTACAATTGCGTAGAAATTGGACCATAACTTTACATCCTTCGATATTGGGCTCAGAAACTATACCATCTACTCTCTTCGAGATATCTATAGGTATCTGTTCAAGTTCTCGAATGAACTCAATTCTATGTTCACGATATAATGAGCAGTCCCAGATTACGTGGTCGATGTTTTCATCACATTCCCCACATTTGCACAAAGGACTGTTGACGATATTAACTCTTGCTAGAGATTCAGCGAGATTATAGTGTCTCGCGCGTATACGGCAGACTGTGACAATAACATCTCTCTCAAGATTCTTTTTATGAAACCAACATTCGCTTCTACCGCTAAAATAATGTTGAAAGTAATATAAACCTTTGGATGCGCTCTCATCAGTGATCAGTTTTTGGGTTTGGGTCTTGGCTTCCATGCCAGCACGGATTTAGAAAAGGTCATTCTTGTTCAGACAATCTCTTAAATTTTTTTCTCAAACTTGATGAGGCATTCTTAGAAAACAGAGAAGTCCTGGCTTCTTTCTTAGATGTAAAAGGTGCTTTCGATAACATTGATATCCACGCATTATTGACTATCCTGGCTGATATAGGTTGCTCGTCTAATATCTTGCATTTCATGTATCATACACTATATGGTAGAACTGTGCACATCGGAGACATCGCTAGGGAAATTTATAAAGGTGTTTTACAAGGAGGCGTCCTCAGTCCATTGGTTTACATAATTTGCGTGAATCGGATAGTGAATGGTCTTCCGAAAACTGTCTCCATTTCTCAATTTGCTGATGACATAGCCATCTACTTGAAATTCACCTCAAGGAAACGTGCCACTAGTACCATGAAGCGAGCAATATGTACTATCAAAAACAACCTTTCCCAATTGAACCTAGAATCAGCCCCAAATAAAACTGTACTTTTACATTTCAATAACAGAAACATACAACCTGGGGAGATTTCTAATGATATTGACAATTACAGCATCAAATCTTGTAAATCTGCTCGCTTCCTCGGGATAATCTTTGACTACCAACTCTCTTTCCAAGAGCACATTAAGATTATACACAAAAAGTGTTCACGAGCAATGAATATGATGAGATTCCTCTCATTTTGAAGCTCTTATCAACGACTTTTCAAATAAGTAAGATTTGATGATGATGAAGAGATTGGGAGATCATTTAGAGTACTTGAAGAAGTGTTCCAGAGTTACCCCGGTTTCTGAAAAAAAATACATACTTGTCAGTTTTTACCATACAAAATTGGATCTGGCTAAGAATACTCCAATGTAATAATAGTTTCGTCCAGATGTGTGTACAGACAAGTGAAATCTAGCTTAGCTACCTTGGATTCGACCTGCTAAAGTCGGAACCACACCACATTTTCCGAGAGACTATTTGTTGGATCGAAAACATACTTCTGAAGAAGTTAGCTTATAACTGGATTAATACCTGATGGAGGCTCTCGCGACAATGCAAATCATTGGTTATGCTTGTCCGAAGTGGAAAAATCCGGTATGAAGGCCTCAGGATCATCTGCCTAGCCAGCTGTGCGTGATAACCACTCTTTCATGGGTTGCTCCAAAGTTACCCCCCGTGTTTTTATTGCTTGGATATTCGATATTCAATGTAAAACGTTTTGTTTTTTCAGGAAAAAGTAGTCCCGAAAATTTTTGTTGCGTCCTAAGGCCAATTTTTGCTATTTTTTGCAAATGTATTTTCTACGCGATTGAAAATCGTGTTTTCTGCGCATGCGCAGGAACTTGGAGCCCTGAGACCAATTTCATTAAAAAGCCAAGGAAATTTCCCTTAAAATGACAGCTTGGCGAAGTCAATTACATGTATTTGGACCAGAGCTACAACGTCCAGAAGACCACTAGATTTTAGAAGGTATGTCGGATGTACCCGAGAGAGTGATAGAGGGATCCGCGCAAGATGGCTTACACCTATACTTCGCACCCAAGCTGAGGGTTCACCTTCCATACGTTTTAGCTGCGGTCCCAGTTGATGAAATCGACTTTGTAAAGTGGTCATTTTGAAGAAAATTTTCTTGGCTGTTCGATGATATTGGTTGCAGGAATCCAAGTTCCTACCATGCGCATAAAACAGACGGTTTTCAATCGCCTAGAAAATAGAGTTGCAGAAAATAGCAAAAAAAAGGGCGGTAGAAGGCAACAAAAATGTTCGGGACTACTTTTTCCTGAAAGAACACAATATTTCACATCTGATATCGAATTTCCAAGCGATAAAAAAAAAGGCTTTTTGAAAGTTTGATATTTTTGTATTTTTCATTATTTTGCCCGCTGAAGTCGCCCATAACCTTAAGATCAATCCTACAAGATTGATTTCGATAGTTTTTGTCAAGATCTTCCGAATGCCACAAACAGCATGTCTGTATCTCTAACCGAATTCGAGGAATATGAATTTCATCCAAAAAAAGACCAACTTTTGTTCTTGAAGATGATTGAGGAGGATAAATTGAAATGTGCCCTAAATACCTGGAGAATTTTTATGGGGTCTCACGGATAATGAAAAATTCATATTTTGTTCCATACAATCGAATGGGAAAGCCAAGAAAAAAATCTGAGACATGAACCTTTTTGGTAGGTCTGTTTCGCGTGGAATTACTCATATATTATGTAACATGCATGTACGTATACATATATATATATGATACTTGAGAATAGTGACAAGAATGAGGGTTCCAGCACTGATGACTTGGATTATCTGTTCTGACATGGAATACCAATAGCCACTCTGTACTCATTGTGAAAAGTAGATCTGAAACTATCCATTGTCTAATTGAAGTCAATAGAACTGAAAGTGCCCATCATGGTGGGAAGGGGATGAGGTGTGCTCGTACTGTGCCCAATCGCAAGCCGTGTCGTGTCTATTCTTCAGGGTGATGACAGATAAAGCGCTACGCTACGATTTTGCGCCACGCCACGACGTGCTATCGCACGCCACGACCCAAAAATTAATTCCAGCGAACCCGACCATCGATGGATTTGATTCATTATCGTAATCAACGACTGGTACTGTAACAATAAATCCAGTCCATCGATGGTCGGGTTCGCTGGAATTAATTTTTGGGTCGTGGCGTGCGATAGCGCGTCGTGGCGTGGCGCAAAATCGTGGCGTAGCGCTTTATCTGTCATCACCCTTAGCCAACCAAATTTGATTTGACACGAGTTCACGCAATAGTAAGGTATGATTGACCCAGAAATATCAAGAAAAATTCAAACTGAACAAGTCGTGAAAGACGAGAGTTCATAACACAGGCCCCCCAAAAAGAGAAAAATACCCGTACCCAGCGACCGGACCTATGTACTCCTACGTAAAATCATGCGCTAAATTCGGAAATGACATCAGTTTCCACCGGACATCCCCAAATTTTTGAGGAAATCGAAACGAAAATTTTTTAGAGCCAGATATTGGATTTTTGACCTCGGATTCTGGAATAGAAGGGAATTTTACGTCCAGATATGGACATTTAAAATTTTTCTTTTTTGGTGATATTTCTGATCCAGTACCCTGAGTGGCACTCGTGATCGAAAACTCAATGAGGTAATCGTGATCTAGAACTCGATGTGGTACTCGTGGTCGAGAACTCAATGTGGTACTCGTGATCGAGAACTCAATGCGGTACACGTGATTCAGAACTCATTCACGTGTTTGAGCGATCGTGATCGAGTTCAGTACAAGAGTCCTACATTGAGTTCTCGATCACGAGTACCGCACCACATCAAGTTCTGGATCACGAGTACCACATTTAGTTCTCGAACACGAATACCACATTGGGTTCTCGAACACGAGTACCACATTGAGTTCTGCATCACGAGTACCACGTTGGGTTCTAAATCGCGAGTATCACATTGGGTTTTCGAATACGAGTACCACATCGAGTTCTCGATCACGAGTACCGCATTGAGTTCTTGAACACAAGTACCACATTGAGTTCTAGATCATGAGTACCTTATTGAGTTCAAGATCACGAGTACCACGTTAAGTTCTGTATCACGCGTGCCACATCAAGTTTTGGATCACGAGTACCACATTGGGGTCTTGAACACGAGTACTACATTGGTTTCTCGAACACGAGTTCCACATTGAGTTCTAGATTACGAGTACCACACTGAGTTTTGCATAACGAGTACCACATTGAGTCCTCAAACACGAGTACCACATTGAGTTCTGCATCACGAGTACCACGGTGAGTTCTACATCGCGAGTATCGCATTGGGTTTTCGAACACGAGTACCTCATCGAGTTCTCGATCACGAGTACCACATTGAATTCTTGAACACAAGTACCACATTGAGTTCTAGATCATGAGTACCACATTGAGTTCAAGATCACGAGTACCACGTCAAGTTCTGTACCACGTGTGTCACACCAAGTTTTGGATTACGAGTACCACATTGAGTTCTCGAACACGAGTACTACATTGGGTTCTCAAACACGAATACCTAGATCACGAGTACCATACTGAGTTCTGCATCACGAGTACCACGTTGAGTTCTGAATCGCGAGTACCACATTGGGTTTTCGAACATGAGTACCACTTCGAGTTCTCCATCACGAGTACCACATTGAGTTTTCGGACATGAGTACCGCATTGAGTTCTCCATCACGAGTACCACATTGAGTTCTTGATCACGTGTATCACATTAAGTTCTGTATCACGGACACCACATAGAGTTCTGGATCACCAGTACCACATTGAGTCCCTTATCCCGAGTACCACATGGAGTTCTAGATCACGAGTACCACATTGAGTTCAAGATCACGAGTACCACATTGAGTTTTTTAACACGAGTATCACATTGAATTCTTTATCACGAGTAACACATTGAGTTCCGGATCACGAGTATTACATTCAGTTCTGTATCACGAGTATCACATTTAGTTGTTGATCTCGAGTACCGTATTGAGTTCTTGACCACGAGTACCACATTGAGTTCTTGATCACGAGCACCGTTTCGAGTTTTTTAACCACACACTCGTAACCCAAAAACGAAACCCATTATATTGCACTTCTCCCACGTAGGTGGCTCAATATGCGGGATTCGGATGAACAGAGTTTCACTGGCGTTTAAGGAGGCTCGCGCGTGTGCTGCCGTGCCCAGCGCAGGGCCCGGCGTCCAAGTTGTCAGGCCCTTCTCTTTTCCGTTCCGCTCCTGACGCTACATATAGGTGTACTCACAACGCAAGCAGTGTGGCGGAGCATGCTGCTCCACTCTCAAAACTCACTTTGAACTCAGTTTACTGAAAATCTAAGTCGTCAACCTATCAATTTTTTTACACCACTGAACGCGCCAGGTAAATTAACGTCGATTTATCATTCCATTTTTAATAATGAAGGTTTAGTTGACGCGTGTGCTCTGTTTACCTTGCTTAGCCCATAAGGAAACGTGTATAAAGATTTTTACTGCCAAATGATTTTTCTCGCGAATTTTATCGTCAACCCCCTTTTTGCTTGGTGGATTATGATTCCTCATTAGTTTATCTATCAATATAAGTCACTTTTACGCAAGTTCAGACTTTAGTCAAAATTTGCGCGAGCCTCTTTAATCAATTCAAACTAGCGGTATTGCTTTGCTCTCTGATGATCACTTGGCTCCATTCCATTCAGTACGCTTGATCTCCTAGTAGAGTATCATATTTTCTCTTGGAACTCATTCAAAAACATCCTATCGAATAATTTCGAGTGGCCCTCTCAAAGCTTCCGTACAAATAATTTCAACATTTGCGGAATCGGTAATGTAGTTACTACAACACCCAATTGACTTAGAACGGAAAAGTCACAAAAGTTGAAATAATTTGATGCCAATCAAAACTTTGTATTTCCGGATCCCACATACTGGTCTGCTTACGTGTGAGGGGTAAAATATAATGGGTGTCATGGGTGAACGCTTGGATGGGTTGGTGGATGAATGAATATGTGGATGGATGGTCTGGTCCGGTCTGATCTGGCCGAGTACGGTCTGATACGGTCTGCTGCGGTCTTGTATAGTCTTGTACAGTCTGGTACAGCCTGGCACAAGACCATCAAATTCAAAGCCAATTATTCATTTCTACGAATCAACATACTTCCATGACTCATACAGAGAGCAAGTTCCAAATTTGCGATGCCACTCAGAGACAATTCTCAACAATCGTACCAGACTGTACAAAACTGTACAAGACCGCAACAGACAAAACTAGACCTAATGAGACCGTAGTAGACCGTATCAGACCGTACTCCGCCAGATCAGACCGGACCAGACCATTCACTTATATATTCAGTCATCCACCAACCCATTCACGCGTTCACCCATGACACCCATTATATTTTACCCCTTCCACGTAAGCAAGCTGGTATGCGGGATCCGGAAACACAGAGTTCTGATTGGCTTTTGAATATTTCAACTCGTGATTTTTTCTTTAGAAGTACATTGGGTATTGAAGTACCTACATCACCGATTCCGCAAATATTGAAACGATTTGTACGGAAGGTTTGAGGGGGCCCCTTCAAACTATTTTATAGTATGTCTATGAATTCGTTTCAAGAGAGAACATAACATTTTCGTAGGAAATCAATCGTACTAGGTAAAATGGAGCCGAGCGAGCGTTAGCGAGCAAGGCAATACTGCTCGTATCAAATTTACGCGAGGAAATAGAGTCACAGTTGATTCGAAAATGTGTGTCTCTAACATGTTCTCCACTGGTGTGATCCTTCCTATTATGCATTGTGAGGCTCTTGGTACTAAAAAAAATAGTGGAAAAATATTGGATTGAGTCAATATCATTTCTCGTGCTCCTGAGATTTCGAGTTCGTCGATGAACTGCAGCCTAAAAAATCAGTTTAGCAATGCATGTGAACCAAAACCATGGCCACAATTATTGTACGCCTGTATCAGATATCAAAGCGTAGGCCCTCCTGGAGGCTGATGATAACATTGTCTTCGACGGTTTGGTTGATACTATTGATCATCATCATGAATGTATCCCGCGCTAGAGAGAATTTCCGGGTCCCAACGGCGGGGCCCTGTGAAATTCATAGAAATACTATTCATACATGCCCAAACTCATGACTTTCCGAAAGGTTCGACCTTCGCAAGTGCTGAAACGCACTTTTGAACTCTCTTGCAATTTAGACCAGAATTGCGATTTCGCGTCCGCAGTGAACGTGTGAAGCAACGTTTTCACGGTTCGTATCCGGGTGGGTGACGTTGCTCAACCTGAATTTATGATCAAGAAGACGCATCAAGAAGACTCGCACAAATGTCACCTATTTTTTTCTTATTGGTTCATGATAAAATATGTAGGAACTTGTTTTTTTTTGAAACAATAATGTTACCGGAAGAGTACCACGTATTAGTCCCATGGCTTGCATATTCATCCCTGTATTCGAATTTCAACCAATGGTTGAATCAGGAACTCAACCAGTGGTTGAAAAGACGACAACCTGATTGATATTCCAACCTGGTTGGCGCATTTGATGGAAAATCAATCAATTTCTCGAAGTGAATGAAGGACAATTTCGAGGGCATTTATTCCTCGGAGCCTAGTATTCAAATGAGCCTTTATCGCTCTGATTGTCTATGATAAAGCAAACCATGTTGTGTATTGCGGAGTCGAACTTTCGATATCTTCCCGATGATATCGATGATATGATCTACGGTTCCGTAAAAGATGTCTATTCCATGGACAATCACAGTGTGGAGGCTCAGTCAAATGCGGGGCACCAAAAATACGCACTAGTCCGTCCATTAAACCATCTTATATGAAAATTGTCGGGAGGGAGTGTAATCGGGAATACATATCTCATCATGACGAGCTATGGTAACTACAATTCCCAGGGAACTTGAAGAATTTGAATATCCCAAACCGAATTCGTAATTGTATTGCATTTGTATGACAGTGTACAGAGTTCTGTGACATATGAGAAAGGATTCTAACACCTATGTAGATTTTTGAATAAATTGCAGAGGCTAGCTTATACTACGCGTGTTAGTATGAATAGATTGAAACTGAGGTTCTTTCTTGACCTCATCAAGATAGTCGGATGTTGCGAGTGTTTAAATCGACTCCCACATCCACTCACAAATAGTGAATATTTGTCAAAATCCAATACAGTCAACTTATCGACAACCGAAATCGGTATCATGGCCACGAGCGTTGAATGTCTGGATTGTTCGGTAGACGGGAAACGCGCTCTGCGAGACGGGCACGGATAACTGTGTGACGCTTGCCGCGCGGCGGCATGGCCACACTCGTGCATATTCATGAAGTTTTTGATCGATAATCTCCTTCCCGAGCTCGACTGAATGAAGGAAGTAGCTTATGCCGCGAGCAGAGGACGCAATACGACAATCACACGTAGCCTAGTACCGTGGGCGCATACTAATCGGCCTGCTAACCCGTTCTCGTTGACCACTGCGCGCAAATTTTGTGAGGTTTCCGACGTCTCCTTCCGCCTCAGGACCTAGTACTGGTGTAGCTTTTATAATAAGTGCTGTTCTAGCTGTAGCGTTGCGAATAGACTTTACTCCATTCACTAGACTTTGATGGCAGTTTTTGGAGTAGAACCATTGTTTAGATGGCACTGCTGATAATTTCAGCGTATGACCTTAAGCGTCTTCAACTTATAATCGACTTCTATCTATTATACCTAGTAATGAAGCATCCGACTGCGAAGATGGAGATTAGAGCAATCGCATCACTACACATCAGAGGATCCAAGAAACTATAGATAGTCGACCAAAATCCTGGTGACCATCAGAATACTACACGATCAGCATATTAATTTTTCTAACTATTCCGAACAAATCGCGATCTCTTTGAGATCGATGAATCAACATCGCATCGTTTCATCTTCCTACATGGATATTTGGAATAGTGTGTTACGCAACAAGAGCCGGAGATGACCCATCGTGCCCCGGGTATATAGGTTGCCACACGGGCCGGCACTGAGTACAGCATACATATCCACGGCCGAAATGGGTTATTTTCGTCCTAATGCGCGTACACCTTTTTTCGGTGCACCGGTATACTTATATCGAAATTCAATGCTTTCCTATACGAAGTCGAGGCAAAATGCCGCTCCGCTGCACAGGTTAGAAAACGTCGGAGTATACAGCGTAGTGGTCGAAAGGTACAGCCCGAGGATTACTGCGCATCCTCAGTCGTTTTCCGACCACAACCTGGGTGGCATTGCGACATTTTCCGACCCAGGATCATGGCGGGAACAACTGTCTTTCGATGCCAGTGTGACGAGGAAAAATTACGATGCTTTGGGATATTTTCTGACATTTCCCTTAGGACACAATCTCGTATCGCTCAATTTTTACACCACAATGGTTTATAGAGATACGTCTCGTTGTGTTGACATTCGTCGCTACCCCTTGATTCGTATTAACGAAAGATCCTCTCTCTCTCTCTCGAGAAAGTTGAAGACACAAGTTGCGACGAGATCGGATGATACCATCGCAATACCGCGGAAATATTCCCAATGCGTTATCTAGAGGAAAATAAAAATCTGACTATCGAGCACGTGAGTGATGATATTCAGTCGGAAAAGAGTCATGATCCATTTTATCTCTGTGGACATCAACGAAATTTGGTGTTTTAAAACTGCGCGTAGAATCACAAGTGATGAAAAGATCAGACAGATGAGCGCAACCAGACACAATTACACTTGTTGTTTATGCGATTCTATACAAAGACGCACTTGGGCATACTGCAAAACAAGAGAGCGGTCTTTATCTGGCACGCCCTTCGCAGGCCGTGCCCATCTCGGGCATTTGCCTCGGTGTCGGC
Source organism: Eretmocerus hayati (assembly GCA_029851415.1). Lineage (NCBI taxonomy): Eukaryota > Metazoa > Arthropoda > Insecta > Hymenoptera > Aphelinidae > Eretmocerus > Eretmocerus hayati. The sequence goes on from CM056743.1 coordinate 114,011,364, forward strand.
AGTTTTTTGACCTGCATGCATATTCAAAGGTATCGCACTTGTCTCCTCTTGGGCTTGGTGAGTACACTCGGGGATTTCCTTTTATGCGCCTTCGACGGCGGCGCGGTGTTTCAGGGATGCAACTATCGCTTGTGTCGGGCGCACTGTGTTGCCCGAGGTGTTGTGTATGGGCGAGGGAATTTTTGCATTGCCTTTTTTATTCTTCTCGCCCTCTGCCAAGAATATATATCTAACGTACACCATGGCGGTACATAAACCCTCGCGAATTCTCGGGAAGCGTTTCGTGTAGGCTGCATTTACACGCGCTCGGCGCCGCAACCGCTAATTTCTATGTTTCCTCCTTCTCCAATTGGCTCGGCACGATAATGAGAGCAAGGGGTCGCTTCACGCGGCTATATGACAAGGTGCGGCGGCAACGCATACCTCGCGAGCTCAGCCGCCGCTCGCGATTGGGTACGTTGTAAACGCATACATACATGGGCACTGCAAAACTTGCGGTATACCTCGCACCCTTCGACGCCGCGCCACGTCTTGTTGACCCGCGGACGAGTAATTCTTACTTCCGAGCGCTCATCGGTGCTTTTTCCGAACGTTCCGCGGAATACACTGAACGTTGCAATGAGTGCAACTAGCCTCTCCCCCGGCATTGCTTGTACATATACCGGTATACTTAGACATACGTATATCAGGGTTGAGTCACAAATTACGCGGTAATTGCCACGGTGCAATCGCGCGAGCGAGATAGCTGGCCTCAGCGAGCTTTGGGACCAAGAGCTCGAGTCCAGAGCGGAAAAGCTGCGGTGCCGGCAGCTCACCCGTCTTGCTCCAGAGACTTTATTAATTGAGCCCGGCCGCAACTCTCACTCGCGCGTTTGCGGATGATAGCTGTAATGGGCACTCGTTTTTTTGTAATTCCCCGTGCGTGCACGCGCGCTTTGGCTCACCTTAGGGCGCCCACCCCACGGCTATACCTTTTACTCTTTGCTACGCCACTCTCGCTAATGATTATTGTCTTATTATGTTAATTGCTTGCTGCTTGGACGTAGCTTCCTTGCTACAAGATGCACAGTCTTATATGCTTTGCTAGCTCGCCCAGTAATCCAGCCACGCAATCGTTTGGTAGAGTTTATGGTCTACGAAGACAAGCGAATAGTATCTCTCATCAATGCTTCGATTGCAGTTCCTCCGATCTTTGAGATGGAAAATCGAGTCCATCATAGACCTGTCGGCTCCAACTATACAAGAAACTCACTCACCTATCTTCTAAGGGAACCACATGGACGAAAGGATTTCATCCTCTTCGTAGAAACGATTCTCTTATTTCATGATATCACAAAAGGCCCCGCACACAACCAATGGGAAATGGCTTACGGTGAATTTTGATGGAAAGAGATCTTACAATGCTGATCAGTTTTGTCAATGGGCAGAAAGAGCTGCTATGGGCTGATTCCGAAAGAATTCAAATCGAATAATGGCGTTATCGAGGTTAAGTAGGCTAAGTTGACACTAATAGTTCATTTTTTGGGTGCCTTGCTTGATGACTTCGATGTCTGATGTTTGACAGAATTCTTCGTCTCCACTCCCAAGAAGAGGTCCAAACTCCAGAAATCGTTCTGTTTTGGGGAGAAATGACGGTATCTCCAAGGGTTCAGTCCCATGGGCATTCTGGCCTCAGATACAGCTATGGAGATCAACATTGGCCATATAGGCCCATGTTGAAAAAGTGACATGAATAGATGTACTGTCAAAGGTATCTCAGGCCAGAAGGTCCATGGTACTAAATCTTTGCAGATACTTTCATTTCTCACCAAAACATGATGATCTCCAGAATTTGGGACGAATCCAGGACCCGCGAGGTTGGACCTCCCCTTGCCAGTTCGAAGGATTTTGCAAGAGAAGCTCGCGCAAAAATCTCTAATCGTGAAACTAAGTTTACTCCTCTAGTGCTACCTGATTGAAACTATATCTTCTTCAGAACTTTCATGCTGGCCCGGAATGCAACTAAAAATATGTAATCAATTTTGACACTCGATCGATATGATCGGATATCGTATTTATCACTCGGGGGAATTTCAAATTATGGAGATATATTTGATCGGTCTTTGCGAGTTTAAGTCAGCTGATAATATATAAGGACGTTCTAACCATCGAACACTCGGCCACTTGAACCGCGTGTCAGTGGTAAACTCTCATTGCTCTTCCACCACTCTGAAACACCCGAGCAATGAGAGAAGGGCGAAACACGCACATCAGCGTAGAATCAAAATTTTTCATAAAATTTCTCATCTTTACTTTTCATTTCATTCGATCAGCATCCTTCAGATGCATCCTCGCAACCATACGAGGCTCTAAAGGTGCATTGATCGTGAGTGGAGTAAAATCCATTCTCGATTGATGCCAAAAATTCCAGCAATATCAGCTGAATTTAACTCGCAAAGACCGATCAAATAATCTCCATAATTTGCAACTAAGAATAAGTATGGTTAGAAGATAGATAGATTGGTATGATGAGTTATTTTCAAAAAACCTCAATCCAGCTCTCTGATTTTGTTTCTCTTCGTTTCTTCCATCTACTCTTTCTTCTCCTCCTCTATTGTTTCTCTGCAGATGCACTAGACAAAAGAAAACAAAAAAAGCAAGAGGGTGTGATAAATGCGACAGCACTCCGTGGGGAGAGAACCTATAGCATTGTTACATAGCGTCGCACCTAGAAACGTCTTTGGAACCAGTCCCCTTGCATTTATGGGACCACGGAACCTCTTGCAGTTATGGGAAGTGCCAATTACTATTAAGACAAAGATTATCCTTCTCATTTTAGCATAAAATCGCTTATTTTGAGGATTAAAATGAGTATTTTTCAAGAAGTTTGATGGATATTGGTCAACAAAAGCTTCAATCTATCAGAAAATGAAACTATTCGTAGGATGTATCTCGGAATACTGATTAATTCAACAAGTTTTTTCACGCCCCCCTTCCCCCTCCCAACCTTGGTATCGGAATGATAATATTGATATGCTGGGATCACGCTTGGGTTCAATCAGCAGACGACAGTTGCAATGAATTTCAAGTTACCGAGCACAATCTGTCCAAGACTTCGAAGTTTTTTGACTTAATTCCTCATAGGATTGAATTGTACAAAAAAAGCAATGAATTCTCATCGTATATTCACCCAAATGTAACGCCCTGGCGGTCGTAGTCCGAACATAGAAACTATATGCAGAATAATTGAGTTGAAATTATTTTGGAACAATGTGTAGAATCATAGCATGAGACAATTTAAGACACTCTCTACGGTCAGCGTAGATAATAATCAGAAATAATAATAATCAACTGCGCATGCGAGCTCGATTGCTGTGGTGATAAAAGTAATTAGTTTTTAAGATGAGCGCAGATTAAAAGTTGTCAGCCTAGCAATAATACCAGAACACGACTAATTAATGACAGTCTTGATCACGAGTATCCCCTTGTTTTGCTGGTCACACGGGATTGGCAACCCGAAAAACCCGTGTCATCTCTTCATCGTAGATAGCCCAATTTGCGTTGGCTATATAAAAGCCGTTTTCCCTAGCCCGGCGATCTCGACGCCCAACTTTTCAGTAAATAGATTGTGAGCCGGTAATTGATTGTTAGCAGCCTTCTGTGGGTTCAAGAGAATTTCTGTGCAATGTAAATAGATGATCGGTTAAATATATCATTCGAACAAGTTTCAATATCTCTCTTGAACTTTTGACCCATTGTCATTCAATTTCTTCACCACCATCTTCATACTGATTGATGAATGATTCTTAATATATTTTTGGTGTCTCGGTTCTTGAAAAGGGAAAATTTCCCACCTGAGGTCGGGTACTGGGAGTTGAGTGTAAATGAGTGTTTTCCAGCACGGGACTGCATTCAGCTCTCCGGGAGATCGTGAGGTGTCCCCAGGGTTCGGCCTTGGGGCGTTCGACCGATCTCTACAGTGAGGATAACTCGTTCTGGAAACGGAGTTCACGTAGCGCTGCGGTAGGCACCCTATACTCTGGTATTCACAGTCGTTTCTAAACCGAGGGTTAGAGTTTGATCCGCGGTTTAGGCGCTGTAGTCGGTGCGGCCAATAAATGAATTAAAGTCTCTGCATCATACCATCGCAGCAGAATACCAAAGAATCAAATTCATAATCTGGCCTCGATGACTACAGCGCCTAAACCGCGGATCAAACTCTAACCCTCGGTTCAGAAACGACTATGAATACTAGAGGTAGATTCCACAAGTTTGCTACTCGTAATCTTACCACTAAGCACGCGTGCCCCATCCGTTTGGGTATGGGTTATGTGTTAATAACCCTTAAATGTTACACAAACCTCGGTGTTAATGATAATCACATAGGACCGATTCCATGTAAGATCACAGACAGTCAAAAATTGCTCAAGTCTCAAATCGCTTCCACGATGAAATATATGTTTCTAAGGACAAATTAACGAGACACGTATTTTTGTGTTTTGCCCTATCATGCTCTGACTCGAAGTTATCGATTTTTTTCATTCAATGGGCATTTCGTGAAATTAGCAACTTTTGATTGATATAGATGCAATTCTCCGTGTGTAATAGCCTTCGTGGAGATGAGATTTGTTCAGGGGGGTCAAGTAACTTATATTGCACCGGAAAATCTTGGTACAGAAACACAATTAGTGAGCAAGATCCACAAAAATTGATTTTGGCCGGAATCGAGGAAAGTTGAATAGCTCAAAAAAATCCTCAATTTTGATGGAAAATTTTCTGTGAACTCGTTCAAACTTGAGGAATAGAATTTACTTGGTCCGGTTTGCAAGACGTGGCGCAGAGTGGCGCCAAAGATCATTTTCTAGATCTCATCGTTAAAACTCGTTTTCTAAGTTTGTAAATGTAATACTAGGATGCTTTGATGCTATCAAATTCAAGTTTGACTCATCTATGATATCAGACTTGTGTTATTATTCGACACAAATATGGCTTGGATTATATCCTGTCATTCAGATGAAATGAATGCGATGAGAAATGAGGAAATCAGTCTTCAACAGCTATTGGCGTGGATGGAAGCGTCCAAGTATCTACGGAGCACTCCACAGACTCATTACGAACTCCATCTGTCCGAACGATCATGAAACTAGAAAATTTTAATGATTGAATCCAGAAAATGGTCCTCAGCGCCACTCTGCGCCACCTTCGCACAAACCGGACCGAGTACACTGAGAGCGGAATTCAGTAGACAGCCCGTTGGAGCACGGTAGAAAGTACGCGGCTCTCTCGACCGAGCGGAGTTCGCTTTACTCGTCGTCTGCTCAGCAGCGTCTACGGGGTGCCGAGTATAATCACGCAGACGTGTATAACGCGTGGATTTGGGGCTGGATGCAATAAAAATACTCGCAAATCAGGATGCCAAGTTCAAGTTGATTTTGCGGGTGTTAATTACGATTCGCGAATATGCTGAAAGATTCGTGATATGTTGAAACCTCATTCATAGGAACACATAAAATCGTATCGAAGTACATTCATGTCGTCGTTGCTTTTGAATGTAGGTTATGCGCGTCAAGCCCTCCTTTGCGACGAAACGTCGAATCAATGTGACTATTATATAGTGATTCACTTATCAACGTATACAGCCCATATGACTCAAATTTGCGATTGATAAGTTTGTGCGTTTGCGTCAGATACAAAATTTTCACGTTCTTTCTTCGCGCGAAAAATATTGAAGTCGTGTAATTCGCCTATTTTGTCTCGTAACCATTAATGCCAAAATTAGTTCAGATCTGATTGTTTTTGATCAATAGTGAATGCAGTGATCGTGGCGGTGGTCAAATAAGGACAACGTCGAGTTGAGATTCATGGAATATAGAGAAAGTAACACTAGGATCGATGCTATGTTGATTTTGACAAATCTCGCGATTTAGGATCGGTCTTTTTTTCCATGGAACTGTTCAGATGCTGCTGTTAATTTTTGAGGAAATGCATGACTCATGGCAAAGGACTTGCTGCTAATATTCACGAGGAGAAATACTAAGAATTCACAAAATGCTCTATTTTGGTTACGCTCTGCGCGATGATGCACATCCCATGCATTCTATCACCACGATGATTCGTCTCAGAAAGCGATATTTTAGTTATAATAACGATAATAATTTGGATGAAAGATGCAAGCGTCAGAACGTGCCCGAGCCTGTAATACCGCGCAGCAGCAACTATATACTCGGCGTTTTGTAATAACTGCCGGCGGGCGATTAGTGCTGACGACTGCGCAGTGTCGAGTAGAGACAGACGAGCGTTTGGTAAAATCTACTGGGTTTTGAGTTCGGAGAGCCGTGCTGCGCCCACGTAAATCGAGCCGCGCGAGCCGTCGTACTTTCTACCGAATTTCGCTCTCAGTGTACATTTTGTTCCTCATGTTTCAACGAGTTCACAGAGAATTCCCCATCAAAATTGAGGATGATTATTTTGAGCTATTCAACTCTGCTCGATTCTGGCCGAAATCAATTCTTGTGGATCCTGCTCACTAATTGTGTTTCTGTACCAAGATTTCCTGGTGCAATGTAACTTACTTGACCCCCTTGAACAAGTTTTATCTCCACGAAGGCCGTTACACACGGAAAAGTGCATCTATATCGATCAAAAGTTGCTGATCTTACGAAATGCCCATTAAATGAAAACGAAAAAATACGTGTCTCGATAATTTATTCTAAGAAACATATATTTCATCCTGGAAGAGGAGACTTGAGCAATTTTCGACTGTTTGATCTCACATGGAATTGGTCAGAGACTAAAAAAGGCTCGAAAAAAGGACATTATAGTTTGAGATTGTCCCCCTCCCACCTGATGTTCCGCTTTCTTTGTGCAGAATACGAATTTGATTGATTGATTAACAACTGTATTGAGTCTATGGGGTACAAGCTCATGCAGCCTAGAGGAACTTACAGATGATATTTAATTTTAGGATAATGTCATCATAACAGAGAGTTCATGCTGGGTTCCATAAGCTATCGACAGTAGACAGGATAAGCAAGAAATGATCCGTTCTAATTCCTAGATAATGTGAATGAACTCATGAGAATATAATATAACTTATAAGTCTATCGGTAGGCAAAGATGCTCAGGTATATACAAGTGAGAAAAGAAAAAAGAAGAAAAGAAAACTGTGGATCCATTAAGCCCTGGCTTCCTTCAGTCAACTAAAGAGTCATCTGAGAGAGGATTCATAACTAGACCGCCCTTCAAAGCACATTTCTGCCAGCTTATTCCTTTTTCAAGCAACAACTTGTTGTAGATATCCGCTTGGTGCTATCCAAGAATTTAGGATGGAATTTATTGTGTTTGATGCGGCAAATTCAGGGCTTTGGACGCAGTGATACAAGGGGAATTTTCGACGGTTTCTGTCCGTGGCGTGGCATAAAGTGAAGGTAGGAGTGCGTGACGCATTGAAAAATACTAGGAAAATTACCAATTCGGAGTCTAAAAAGCTCCGCGGGTGTGATGGTTCTTGTTACCCGATAATGCTAGAAGCAAGACCTGCCGTAAGGAGTGTGCGTCTATCCTCAACTCAGAGCCAGCCTAGAGCAAGACGAAATGGGGTCATAGGTGATGCCCATGGGATATGCGAATATCTCGGAAACTTTTGACATTTGCTGTCACAGCTCAGCCAAACTAGTTGTAGGACGTTTCTTCAGGTCTAACCTGTCAAACAACCTTCGTTAGAATGTTCTGAAAGTAGTCAACAAGTTAGAGGTTGATTGGTGGATGTGGGGAGATACTAGAGTCAATCGCGTGTGAGAAAACACCCGAAAAACAAGGAATTTACGTGTCACAGCGTCAGACTCTTGAAATTTGGCAGGCTCTCGTGAGTGGAGTATTTTCTGATCAAGTTCTGTAACTCCTCAGACTGATTCCTAATGGTCCAAAGTTATGATTTTTCTAGTGGAGAAGGGTGTGCCTCGCTGTGTTCAGCCGTGACACGTAGAGATGTGAGTGTCACAGATTTTTGGGAAAAAATTCTTGACTCGCCTTAGACGTTACAGCTTGCGGAGCTTGATCCAGAGACACTGCGGAGAATCTTTATCGTACTCTCCATGGAAAAACGAGAAAATTGAGTTGCTGTAGACCTACGTGCTTTGACGGGAAAGCCAGAGAACCAAATAAAACGAGAAAGAGAACGTGCGTACAACATGCCTAATCGCACAGCTTTTTGGAAGGCACGCGCGCGGTTGGGGTGGCACAGATCTCTAAACACTGTGAACATGTTACAAATACCCTCAAAATATCATACCAATTTCCACCCACAGAGACTTTGGACGCTCCACGAGTACCATCCGTTTGGACGAGGGCTGTGCAGACGCGATTTTGTGAAAATTGCATCGAGAAATGATGAAACCATTGGTGAAGCGTTCAGTATATTTCAATTCTGACTTTCGTTGCTACATTCTAACACTCGATTGCATACAATCCTCATACTTGAACCATTGTGCTTGCTCAATAACAGGCTCTAGCCGTATATCTCGATTTCCACCGCTGTGACACTTTCTGAGTCTAAAAATCAAAAGTTTCAGAGATATCCTCATATCTTCATTATAATAGCAGATACTGATCATTACTGATACATGACAGAATTGTGAATAGAATAACATATAATAGCACAATCTTGTATTTTTCAATTGAGTCGGAAATTTCGGGAGTAACTCGAGGTTTTCGTGCGGCAATCAATTCTTTATCTTGTTTTACCGCTGTCATTGGTTTGTTACAATGCTAATTTCAACGTATCAAGTGGCCCGCTCGCTCAGCGACTCATGAAAAGCTTCCAAAGTAGCAACTCACGGATTATGTGGAGAGCGTAGGTTAGGAAACATCTTGATTGTGTCTACCGATCGGCTGTGATTGAGAGACGCTCGCACAAGCGACTTTCAATGACCCGTCAAAATACACTCGCATACGTGCAACGGCCGTCACCGCTGGTATTTTTCCACAAGCTTATCGCTAGTTAATCCGTACATGTAGCTCGTCATGGATCTCGTGAATTGTGTACATATTTCTCTTTCGTAATGGTGAGGTGCATGTAGAGAGAGTCAATGAAAATGGAAAATATTGGAGGAACCAGACCTTCTCACGTTTGGCCATTTTGCATCTCTCGATTCCTAAATGATGTGGCATGATCTAAGTTTTCCGAAAAATAAACTGAGCATGGGTGACAGTGTAGTGACACAGAAAGGTGACAAAATCGTGGAACGATCCGATCAAAATACCATGAGAAAAAAGGTAGAATTAACATCTTCCTCCTCTGTATTATATGTATTATATTGTTATACAATCTGTTGTATCGTTTCAAGGCCAATTTTCTCGAGTTTACATTCATTACCTATGTTCTAACTATTTATACGCATGAAATAACCATGAAATACTTCACGCACAATCTCGTCACATTGCTAGCTGTGAACGGTGATTTCAAACTTCGTCTGCTTGAAAAATATTCGACAAAAGTAACTGTTCTGCCATATTTGAACCGTGTGATAAGAATGGATCTGATCAAGAGTCATGGAAAATTATAACTCAGTTGTAAGACAATTCATCAAAATCTCATAGAAGACAGGACCTAGTCAGGATCTATGACAGGGCTATATTTTGACCATCCTCGATCTCTTTCTTTGGGATGTGAAAGGTCAACCGTCTTGTCAGTGCTTATCTTGATGGTCGATGAGTTCTATACTTGGGATTGACCGTTTCCTGCTGACGATGTGTCTCGAGTTCAATCGGTAACAAAGAATAATCAACATTGCAAATAAGACTTCTCGAAATTCACATCGATATCCAGTCAAGGCTTGGACTGTTTATCACTAGATCTCGAATAAAATTAGAATAAGCAACTACCGATTTCAGTTCGATTGCTTGAATTGAGCTTCGTAGTTGTTTGAGACAGACGGTTGGCCATTATGTCCCTTCTAGACTCTGCATCGTTTCATGTGACATTATGCATAGAGTTTTCCATTAGAATAAAGTGAGTTCGACAGTCATTTTCATTTATCAAGTGAGTATACAATGTATATGTCGCCGTCAATGTGTCCAATCCGGGCTTTGTATAGAATGCCCGGACGTTCAATAGATTCCCCGCGATACAACGCCGGGTAATGTCTTCAATGAGCGTTCATCGAACGTATTGCCCGCCTTCAAACGGGCATTCTATAGATTGCCCGAGTATCCTATAGAATGTCCAAGACTACTCGAGCGATGTATTGAAGAACCCTTGAACGAGATGAGACGTTTCACATCTGATTCATCGGGCAGTCTTTTCAAGTGAACAACTGGATGGAAGTTGTTTCTGAAATAATCGTCGAGATAATAATGAGTTCCACCATTCAATTCAAATACAGCGCAAATCGATCGTTGTCATAATAATTGGAATGATGGAATGATTCTGAGTGATATATAAGGTATGACTTATTACAGCATGTAAATGAGCTAAGGCACCGAGAGCCGTATGTAATGTTTCTTCTTTATGGAGAACAGCGATCACTTTATGGATTAGTTGCTGGTTTACAATCATACTTCACGAATCCTTGACTCCCTGATTTGGATTGCCTGGTTGCAGCCTCGCTTAAAGTCAGTGAGATATTTAGTGGCACGTCGTCAATCGATATGGCCCGTTGTCCACTGTATGCAAATCAGATCTCGGAAGCCAGCCCTGCAGCAATCGGTCTCTAGTTCCTGATTGATGAGTCTCATGTTGATAATATTCAATAACAATCCCAAATATTCGAGAAATAGTAGTAAGATAGGTGTACCCAACTTCCTTCCATTGAGCCATTCTCTTTGGTTTACTCTACTTTTCTGGCCCATCTCAATATCTCCCAACGTATATGATACATTAGCTCATTCTAAAGTTTGTTTCATACTCCATAAAATGAGTTGAAATACGTTGAAGAGTATTGGAATGGGCCAGAGTAGTAAAGTAAACCAGAATTGTTGAGGAAATGGCTCAATCGGGGCAAGTTGGGTATACTTACTTTAGCAATATTGAAAGTCATTTTTTTCAATCAGTTTGGAGGATGTCTATCACTCTTGCTATTTATTCCTGATTCCACCTACGGTTATTACTCTTCTTCCTTTCGATGGCGACTTAAAAGAGCGATTGTAGTTATCCTTAACCGTGACCGCGTCACCGTTTATGATGAATCCCGAATTCCAACTGACACGATCGCTAATTTAGAATCAATCAGGGATGGTTGATTCAAATTGAACATATCGCCCAAGTTGCCTCGGGCATTCTATAAAATACCTGGGCAATCTATAGAATGCCCGTTTGAAGGCAGGCACTTTGTTCGATAAATGCCAATTGAACACATTACCCGGCATTGGGTAGAATGCCCGGGCATTCTATAGATTCCCCGGGCATTCTATACAACGCCCGGTTTGAACACATTGACGGCGACGCATATACTTTGTTGTTTCATAATCTCAATGGAGGTTTAATGAAAGCATTGAGTCAGAAGACAAACGTATTCCCCTTGATATTTTTTCGAGTCTGAATGAGCCTCGAATCCGACGAATTCCGAATGATCCAAAATCTGTATGAATCATTTCACAACACGTTAGAGCCATCACTAGGGGGTGTGGAAAAATTCCAAAGAATTCTCCTCTATCCTACCTATATTGAAATAATACAAACAATTTTCTTGGACTTTTTTGAGACTGCAACGTCTGCAATTTTCAGATAATTTTAAAAATTTTAGAAATAAGAATTTTCAGTCAGCCACTTGTGCAGATGACCATCAGACCAATCGTGTAAGTAGAATCATATGTGTTGGTGTCGGTAAAACTAATACTAACCCGTATATGCTTGCAATTTTGTGTATTAACCACCGTGCATATATATATATATATATATATATATATATATATGCGTTAGATCAATTCCATCGTTTCGCTCGTAGTAACATATATATAAAGCCGATATAGATCCATACCCTTTCCAATCGAGTCCTCATCGATTCACTTATACTAGAATTCAACCAATCGATCCCGATATTCGGAATCGATATTTGCATGTAATGGTAATTACGCGTGTCTATGTCGACGCAGGGTTCAAGCCGCCGAAAAGTGTCTCGAAGTGGGGCTCTGGCCGTCCGAGGGTATATGAATCGATGCGCGAGCAAAGCTCGCTCTCTTGCTCCCGAAAAGCCGAAGTGGAACTTCTTCCAAAAATCTATACCCACGAACGAGCAGGTCTCCCCGAGATCCAAGTAAGTCATCGCCCGGGTGCGATATTATATTAGAATATAAAAAAATCCCACCATAAGGCATCCTCGAGATGTATTTGGAATGGGATTAGGAAATAGTCGCGGCCCCGGTATGAACAAACCTGCATAGACAGGGACGAAATACTTGGGCATTATATTAGCTCGCGGTGGCTCATAAAATATAAAATCCAGGCACACTGCCAAGCGTGCGTCGGCCGTCTCTTTACCCAGGATGGGGAATTGACTCACGACCGACCCGCATTACACAGTGCTTATGGATCGTGTAGGATTTTACAGATAGGAAATTGTATCGCGTCCGCGACAGAAAACCATATTTTTCATAACTCAAATCTGTGCGATGAGCCAAAAATCACGCGTATTCGAGTCTTTGCGGTGGCCCGAACACCGTCATATAACAATTTATTACACACAATTTCAATAGGAAATTAGGCAGGGAACAGATCACGCTTATTATATGTTACAGATAGACGAGGCAGTTTGAATACCAATATCACATATAAAATCGTAGAAAATCATGAAAATACCAATATATGAACAAATTTCAATACTTCTATGTACACGGTTGCGACTGTGGTTTGAAATATAGTTTAAATTAATAAATGAGTAATTTAATCGAACGACAATCTTTTCATGAGAGATCACCCTGATAATTTTCTTCCCCGATATTATATTAAATATTTTCAGGTCCTCCCGTCTAAAATCAAAGCTTTTGCATAAAGTGCCACTTTGCTATATATAATATCAATCAGAAAGTAGTATCAGATCAATAGATTTCAATTATATGTTCAAGAAATCACGAAATCCTGCATGCTTGTTCGAAAGGTAGAATTTCCGTAAAATTAACGTTCAATCGCGTACACGTATGGGTAAGCCGATTTTTCTGGGCTATATTATCGTTTGGGCATGTAATATAATCCAATATCTTTCATTTGAGCCCACATACATATAGCCATAGCAAAAATTGCCTGTGTACTGGCGTGCGCATCGATTGAAATGTAAAAATACGAAATTTTGATATAATTCACTTATGAGCTTATCTTACTTATACATAACGATATATTTGCGCTTGAAATAATTTTCTTTGAATAACGTGTGGCCGTAGCATGCCATTTCGGCTATTATAATTCGAATGCAGATTATCCTAACAGCAGCATCCCCGATTGATCGATCGAAAATACGAGGTGTTCGATCGATCCGAATAACACGTAAGTAGCTGTTCCAGCGCAAGCAGAGTAGCAGAGCGGTATCGCATAGATATATAGTTGCAAATGGTAAGCTATGCAACTCGTTTGCTCGGAAAATTATTAGTAATACAAATATACTAATATCCCAACCTCGCAAGACCTCTCATGGGCCTTAGAGCCCATAAAAAGCCTATTTTAGGTTCTTTTCAGCCTGTTTATGAAATATCATGGCTCCGACTAGACTCAATTTTTTCGACGTACTTGGGCTCATTTTCTTTGTAAATACTAGTTCTTCCAGGGGAGGAATTTTTTCAAAAACTGTAGGAGAGCCTGTTAATTTTTGGAAGTAGTTACTTGGAGAGATTGAATTCTGGGAGTAGTGGCTTGGGTTGTCTTCTTCGAAATGATCTGGCTTCTACTAGAAAAATAACGATTGAAACGACGGGGAACGAATCTTTCCAGCCTGGAAAATTTGAAGACACCAACAAGCTGTGACAAGTCATGACTGTAAATATGCTCATATATCTCATGATTGGAACTAGGTATGGAGATACAGAGTTACAAAATAGACAAATTGCGAATCGCTGTCGACGCATGAATACTGCACAAGCAGAATGTCCTTCGTTACCAACGCCAATTCCATACAAAACATCGCATAACATGTAATGTAATCACGATCGCATACTTGTACTCGTATCGATAGAGCGGATCCGCATAAGTAATCAGAGCGAGCGCAGAGTAAATCACCTCTATCATCAGCCCCGTCGACTGGAAAACCACTTCGCCTAGAACTACAAGAGGACTAAGGATTCTGCAAGAGGAGCTTCTGGTGCTAAAATCTCAGAGTAACGAAGTAGATAAGTATGCTCAGGGCGGTGAATTCAGCCCGTGCGCGGTGGCGAGGATGCGCTTTGTGCCCCTGGGGCCGGCCGATCGCAAACAAGCCAGAGAGTCAGACGAGAGCGAGCAGAACAAGATGCTACACAAACCGTGCTCCCTGTCTTGAGAAATTCCAGCAGCATGGTTGCGCACGGCTTGTTAATTATTAATCAGCATGTTTAATTCATATCGGGCGAGAGAGCGCGTGCCGACGACGAGCAGCGCGGGTGGCTGTTTGTTTCCTTGAAGCGTCACCACCGGCTGCTTACTTCCTTACTCACTCCCTTACTTACTCACTTACTCACTTAGGTAGTGCATAAGCCTAGCCTCAAAGGCCCACCATACACTTCATGGCCTCGTATCAACGTCATTCAGTTCTGTGTTGTCTACTATCGAGAATTTGTCAACGCTGCGGCCGAGAATATCCCGCGAACTATACGAAGAACAAGATACCAAGGGATAAGTTTAGCGGGATTCCACCAAAAATATCCGATCGAAGTATGGTAGATGAGTACACCCGGATGGATTCAAAAATCTCAGCAGCGATGAGGAAGTCGAGTATCGGAGTGATATAGCTTATTCGTCACGTGTATCGCTACGGCCACAAGGTCGTCTGGGCCATCATAACCGAGCATCATACGCGGACGTACGTGTATAGAGTTTTTCGCTTGCGATTCATCGCCAAATTAACGGATCACACATGTTGACTTGAAACAACTATTGATGTAGCTCCGGCAAACAATGAGATGCGCGCCGAGATTCTTGCGCGTGATAAAACGATGCAAGACTGTGTCTCGTGCCTCTATGCCACGCACAACTGCATCAGAGCTGTTGAGACAAGCAATACCCGTGATACATATTCATGAATTCTAAGCCTCGGCAAGACTCGACTACTCACATTGTCATAATGTGTAGATTATTCTCTCAAACGTAATGATACTTTGTAGTTCTGGGGCAACTAGTGGGTGTTAACATTCTCACATTGGCTTCAAAATGTATATTTGGTATGGATTCTTTTTATTCCTACAGTCAGATGAACCCTGCACTATATCATACCAATATTTGAATTGGATCTAACCATGTTGAAATCGTGCCATTCATAGTTTGATCCTTAAGGTAGTACTAGCGGTGTTGATGAGTCCAAGTGCAGATTATACCCGCACTTGACTCGGTCCCGCTCCCGATATAGGTATAGTGAATGCACGCAGCAGACGACAACCTAACCCCGAAACCGCAGAAATGACTGATACTTTGGCTTCGATATTCTTTTGTACGCTCTTAATCGTTAATCTGTTGGTTTCTATGTAATTTTCGTGCTCTCTTCCTCTTGTGGACCGACTCTCGTTAAAATCTATACGGTAGATATTACTCTACTCGTCATTTCCCATAAGACGCCGCGCCGTGCTAAACGGTTTTTACAAAAACGCTCAGAACTTTTTTCCCTGGCTCTGAAAGCTTCTGAAATTTTGACTGAGGCAGTTTGAGATAGCAATCTACCACTGTGCCAAATTTCGTAATTTTCTGTACGGTTATCCGAGGATCGCTAGTACTACCTTAAATATTACTAGACTTTCCAAAATCCTGTAGAGTGTCGCGACGATACAATGGACTTTGAGGCCCTCTGATCAACACTGAAAAAAACCCTTAGCAAAGTTTCCAATACGATCGTTCTGTACGTCTTTCTACTGAGGCGTATTGACTTTTCGATACTAAGCACTGAATCACAATTCAATGATTCGTTCTGATATTTCAGAATCCTTCAGTAAAAATCAATGAACTATATTGACTATTTTTATAAGAGATGTTGATGAAATTAAAGATCTCATCGGAAAAAGTGGGAGGCGGCAGTAACTGTGCGAACCATTCACATGATTGCAGCAAAGCCACTGCCAAATATCTGAAGTTTGAAAAATCGAAAATAACTCGCCACTCACACTCAAGTGATTTTGATCTCCAAAATATTACTGTCTAGACTTACCAGTGCACATGCACTGACCATGCCCGTGACCCCGAAATCAAATTTTGTTTATTTCATCAATGCATAATGCACTGACAATTATGTATTGGATATCAAAATCCCCTAGACCTTGAGTGGCGAGTCGCGGGCGCCGTACACTCGACGATTACGTTGCCACGGTACAGGCCCAGCAACCGAGTGTGTGCTTTACCCCATTCTCTTTCCCTCTGTGCTTATGAGTACTGATAGGCATCTAATTCCTCCAAGGCTCCGGGTTCTTTGCAAGCCCCCTTGAATCTTTCATCTTCATTCTCTGTATTTCTTCCTTAGTTTTGAAGGTGAAACCTTCTTTACCGACGGTGTAGCAGAGGAAATCCAAGCTGTATGCGCACAATTTGGAACGTTATGTTCACGCGTAACAAACCCACCAACGCATTCTCTCACCAGCCCAGCCCAGCCTCACCCACCCATCCATCCATCCACCCGCCCGACCACCAACCCACACACCCACTCACAAGCCCATCCCATCCATACATTAACCCATCCATCCATCCAAGCCTGGCTGATTTCATCCCAGCCAAACCCATCGAATCGCATCCCGGCCCAGACCAGCCCAGCCCAGCCCAGCCCAGCCCAGCCTAGTTCAGCCAAGTCCATCCCACGCCAGAGATTACTTAGTCGAACCTAGTCCATCCCATCCCGACCCAGCCGCTACTATGGATTTCAGCTAATCCCGGCCCAACCCATCCTAACCCAGTCAGCCCATCCCCTCAGCCCAGCTCATCCTAAGTCTATCTCATTCCAGCCTATCAAGATCCATTCTACCCGACCCAAGCCCAAACCGACCCATCCCAGCCCCAGCCGGACCTATTTCGTCCCATTCTATGCTATCCCAGCTCATCTCATCCCAGCCCAGCACAACCCATCCCGTCCCAGCTCAGCCCAAGCCATCCCACTCGATCACAGCCCAACCCAGCCCGGTTCATCCTATTGTGGCCCAACCCATACAGTGCCATTTCACTCCATCTAGAGCCATCCCGCCCGAGCCTAGAACAGCGAGGATCATCCCATCCCTGGCCTGCTCATGAAGTGGTTTTTGAACCCAAAAACTTGTCATTCGTAACAAGAATTAGCTATAGCAGAAAGGCTTACGGTCGCTTCGCCTTTCTGCGCACGTGGTCACCACGCACATCTTCTTTCTGGGACTATAACCTTCAGGTTGGCTCCCCCCGGGGAGAGGTTTTAGTCCGTAAAAGCACGAGTTATCTCGGGTAAATCCAAAACCACCTACACTCTTGTGGGCGCCTTTAATTATTTTCCCAGCCCGGCCCACCGAAAAAACAACAACTAACGCCTTGCAAGGGAGATCTTTGGATCTCGGGACAGTAACTCTTTCCCGAACCCAGTTAACTGCAAGGAGGATCCTTCGCCGATCCTGGGTGACAGACGCACCCCGCGGCTTCAAGGTGTTCCGCGTCCCAATCCTGAGCAACGTCTTGGTTTACTCCAGGGCTTCCGCTTTTCCGTGAGCTTCCTTTCGTCTTCTATTCTCGCTCTACTCTATGTATTTCTTTTCTCCTTTTTTGGGACTATGATTTCGGAGTTGGCGCCTTCTGGAGAGAATTTTCAATCAGTAGACGCCCGAGTTCCTTCGTGTGAATCCAACACTACCCACATACTCTTGTAGAAATTCATGGAGATATCCTCTTCCCGAGTCCCCCCCCCCACCCCCCAAAAAAAAAGAAACAAAACAAAATTTTCGACAACCAGCACCTGGGTTCACTTCTACGGTGCTTGCGTGCGCAGGAGTATTTCCGACCTGCAGGTCGATTTTAAACGTTGGTTGTCTTGGTGTGCACGTCTAGTGACTAGAGATTTGCGCGCACATCCGCGTTTCCACGCATTGATTCGAGTTTCCACGATTCACTCGCTCCACGGGGCAGGGTTTGGTTAGGCCAAGCCATTGTCATTATTGTCACTCCCAAAGTAACAAATCAATATTTACTGGAAAATTGAGTCGTCCAATTACTAATATCCCCAGCCGTATTGGTAACTTATGACGTCAAAAGTGATCGGCCTTTATTGATTTGTTACTTTGAGAACGACAATAATGACAATGGCTTAGCTAACCTAACCCTCCCCCGTGGAGCGAGGAAACCGCGGAACCCCGAATCAGCGCGTGGAAACGAAGCGTGCGCACAAATCTCTAGTCGCTAGACGTGCACACCTAGTCTAAACCGATGTTTGAAATCGACCTGCTGGTAGCGGTCCACATCCGTCACAAGGGCCGATATGTTTGATCGCTCTTACGGGCCACGGGCTTCGCGCTACGGGCCCGCGAGCTCCTGAATCCCTTGGGTGGACCATATCACGACCACAGGGAGTCACAAGCCCTGCCTGCACCGGGAGCTTTTGGTGAGCGTTACAGACGTAGAGAACCAGGAACGCAGCCACGCCATTAGCTGGCCTTCAGGAATCGGAGTCTCAATCCAAGACCACGGATACCGCCAATCGCACACCCTCCAAGACGCGCTCGCTAGGGCAAGTGATGTTGGCCCCAATGACGCGTTTTCCGCAATTGAAGATTTGATAAAGACTGCCGCAGCAATTTCCACGCTGGCCGGCCCGTTTGAGCTTCACCTCTCCGGCCGGGCCCAGAAGTCAAAAGATTTTCTGAGATTATTCAGACCAAAAAACTAGCTCTACTACATGATGGACATGTTTCTGTGATTCCCTATTGAGGAGAAGTACGGTGATGAGACAGTAGCGCTACTGTAGTAGCACTACAGTAATACGCTCTTTCCTCCACCAAGGATGTAATAATCAACATGTGCACCCAGTAGTTTTGATATCGGGCTTGATCTCGATGAGTTACGCATGATTTTTGTTTTTTACATGAACATTCATCAATCAAGCAAGAACAAGAGCTAAAAAGAGGAGTACTCATCTCGAGTTCGATAATTTTCAACGTATCTTAACTCATTCGAAAGCTCATTCCAAGACCTACAAATTGAGTCCGCGTATAGATCACCCCCTTGGCCACTTCTATCCGGTCTTCTAGTGGTGAAAGGACGTTGTTGCAGTTGTAAGACCACCTCTGTCTTCGAGGGACATGTACATATCATATCATTCCTATCACTGGTCAGAGAACCATCATTGTAACAAACAATCGCAGTATTGGTATCGATTTTGGGTAATATTCAAGATGATTCTATGAAGGAATCAGTAGGTTCATTGAACACACTCTCTTGATATTCACCAAAGAATCACCATTGAAGTCATGAACTTTCGTGTTGAAGTTGATTTCAGACAATATTTAACACGATCTCATTGAATAATCAATCAACTTCGTTTCAAATCGAAAACCAATTTCACTGGAAATTCAATGAAATTGTATTGAAAGATGTCCTGAAGTTCAATACTCTTCTTCCAAGACTACAACACTAAGATGAGTGAGTACAGGGCACGTTCTTCCTCTGCGTGAAAAATTACCACAACCAACTGAACAGTCTTGCATGCACTTGATTTCATGAAGAAATATATAGATACTATGGATAAAGTGGGTAATATTGAGTCCTACAATAACCACGCAATTTTTAAATTGATATCTAACGTATTTACCATCACTCAATCGATTCGGCTAGTGGAGCATTCACGATGATGCTCATGAGATCAGTCACAGAAGTATACAGTACCGTGCAGAAATTCTTGAACGTCGGTTTGAAATCCTCTCTTGCTCAAAGGTTGATTGATCTAGCTCAGATCAACGTAGAAGGGTTCAGAAGAAGCATTTTGAAGATGGGAGAAAATGTTAACTTTCTGTGGTGTTTGATTCTTCTTTCAACCCTTTCTGTTTGCACAAACAGCTGATGTAATTTCAAGGATTTTGAGGAGAAAACGTTTTTATTCTATGAGCAACCATTCAGCCGCAGAAGAAGATAGAGAAATTTCACAAATTGCATGTTAGAGAGCGGAAAAAGTCCCATTTGCAGTGATTTTTTGACTATATTTGACTTCGTGCGAACAAGAGTGTGAGAGCTCTCAAAGTAACTAAATTCTTGGATTCTGATTTAAATACGGGAAAGCGGCAAAAAACTACGGTTTCGGCTACTTTTAGAGCTCTCACTTTCTTGTCAGCACAGCGTAAAAAGTAATATAAAAGTCATCGCGAACGGTGTTTCTCTGCTCTTCAAGATGCTCTTCGTGGAGTCGCTCTACCCGTATGCGCATCCAAATGGCAGCTGACAGAGTGGAAAAGTTTTTTATAACAGTTCTTGAAATTAGCTCTTGGGGCAACCAGGAAGGGCTGAAAGAAAGACCGAAAAACACAGAAACTTACAAGGAGGGTGCCAGGCCTTCGGATCACCAATCCTCCTGGAACTCTAGGATAAGTTTTGTTATACCATAACATGTAACAAACCACTCTTATAACTTGCCAACGCTCCCTAGAATCATCCTGAGACCCAGGGTCAATATCCCAGCGAATAGGCCTTTTCCAGGTGGATTGATGCATCAATAGCTCTCCATAAGCTGGCTATTCTATGCCATGGGACTTTCCTTTAGACTAACAAGAATTATAACAATTAAGGAGCCAGGCAAAATTTGTCCGTCCCCATGCCGCACATCGGGTCGCCTTTTCGGGAGAGGTGAAGTGTAATGGGTGGGTGGATGGTTGGGTAGGGTGGTGGGTGGGTGAGTCGATGGATGGATGGATGGATGGATTGCTATGAGGTATGAGGCACAAATTATGGAGGATGAGGTATAAACACCTGTGAAGAACGAGTCATGAGTTATGAGAAATTAAGTTATGAGAAACTCGAGTTATGAGGAACTCGAGTTATGAGGAACTCGAGTCATGAGGAACTCGAGTCATGAGGAACTCGAGTCGTGAGGAACTCGAGTTATGAGGAACGAGTTTTGCGGAGTCTGTGATGAGGAATGAATTATCAGAAATGAGGCAGTCATGGGAATAGAAATGCTGGAATTAGGTCTAATTACGTGTCATGGAGAGGTGGAACAGTGGCCGTGTGGGACACGGGTTGGTGAATTGGTGGGAATGTGTTATGAGGAATTGAGTCGTGAGGAATCGAGTTATGAGGAGTTACAGCAGATTGTTCGATTCGGAGTTACGTGAAAGATTTTTCGATTCATTCACTAGTTACGTCGTGTGTTATTTTGGATACTCTGTTAGGCATCCAATGTAATTGCATCATCGATTTTTTTTTTCCAATAATTAAGCGCCAGTCTAAATTTTGTTCGTCCGGATCCCTCGTATCTGGTTGCCTATGTGGAAGGACTGAAATATCATGGGTGGGTGGATGAGTGGGTAGATGGGTGGGTGGGTCCGTGGTCGGGTGGCCGTATGGATCATGGGGTAGGTTGGTGAGTGATGGGTTATGGATTATGGCAATGGTACAGAGAAGTAGCGTGGAGGCACAAAATTGACGTAAATTTTTTGCGAAACTTATATCGATTTGAGCTAACCAGGGGTGCACAGAGATGTAGGTCTCTGGTTTTGGTGAACAGTTTCATCCAACCCCCAAAGACGATATCTGAAGGTGTATAGTTTTATGCTCAATGGCTTTAGAGTTACAGACTTTGGTATTGCCAACAAGGGCTCATGCTAAGAAAACATAGTGGAAATAGGTCATTCATTGATGACATGTTTTTATAGTATTCTCAAAGTCAAATATCTTTAAATGACAGATTCTATTGGCTTCTGATGGTTCGTGCGTTCTTTATTGATTGATATTACATGCAATGTGTGCGCATTCATTGCTTTTGTAAAGTGTAGCTGTTTTATACAGGGGACTGACTGATTTCTGGCAACGCTGGTGTTGGAATGAGACGAAAGAATAGGATGTTGGCATACTTAAAATTCTCATTTGGTAACTTCAAGAAGTAAGCACCCAGTTATTGCTTGCAACGCTTTGCAACAATTTCGTTAGGTTTACTATCAGAATATTTTACTTTAATGAATGTCAAAGAGAGATTACTACATAAAATCACCAAACCACAACACTTATATTTAGAACAAAATTAAGTCAGAACTTGCAAAGTTATACTAGGCAGTCTAGATTTAATTTGTTCAATCCGGTATAACAAGTGGTTGTATAAGGGTGATGGGTAGGAGGTGCATGGATGAATGAATGGGTGGATTAATGAGTGGATGGATGGTTGGGGATGATAATGGGGACGGGGATGGGGGTGGGAAGTACCGGGCTGAAATGGTATAGTCCGGTCTGGTTTGGTCCAGATTGGCGTTATTGAGTCAAATTCGGTCTAACCTATTCTCATGCGGTCTATTCCTTTCTGATTAGGTTAGGTTTAGTCTAATTCGGTCGACTTCCGTCTAAGTGAGTCTAGCTTGGTCTAGCTCGGTCTGGTTCGGGGTAATTAGGTCTCGTTCGGTCTAGTTCTGTTAAACTAGGTCTAGTTCGAATTAAAGAAAAATATTTGATCGGTCTTTGCGAGTTAAAGTCAGCTGGTACTGCTGAAATTTTTGGCATCAATCGAGAATGGAGTTTTCTCCACTCTCGATCAATTTCAGAAATGCCAGCTGACTTTAACTCGCAAAGACCGATCAAATATACTTCCATAATTTGAAATTCCCGCGGGTGATAAATACGATACCCGATCATATCGATCGAGTGTCATGATTAATCATATATATATCTCCGGCAGAAGGCCGAAGACCTGCCAAAAGTAAAAATGGTGAGAAATCAAATAGAAATAGCGGGTTAAAATCATTTTTCTCGCAAGCGCTTAACGAAGATGAACTTCCCTATATAAAGACGTTCTAACCATCGAACATTCGGTCACTTGAGCCGCGTGTCAGTGGTAAACTCTCATTGCTCTTCTACCACTTTGAAAAGCTCGAGCAATGAAAGAAGGTCTAATTCGGTCTACTTCAGTCTAGTATTGTCAAATACGGCGTAGTTCTGTCCAATTCGGTCTACTTTTATCTAGATCGGTCTAGTTTGGTCCTTTTCGATCTAGCTCGGTGTAGTTGGGTCTAGATCGGGCCAATTCGATCTATATCAGTTCAGTTCGGTCTAATTAAGTCTAGCTCGGTCTAGTTTGGGGTGATTAAGTCTCGTTCGGCCTACCCCGGTCTAATTCGGTCTAGTTCAGTCTAGTATGGTCTAATACGATCTAGTTCGGTCCAATTAGGTCTAGTACAATCTAGGTCGGTCTAATTCGGTTTGGTTTGGTCCAATCAGGTTGGTCTAGTTTGGTCTAGTTTGGCCTAATTTGGTCTAGTTTGTAGTTGCTCTTATATGCACCAAGTCCGGAGATCAACGGTCAACTTATGCACACTGCACAATGAATTGAATTGACATCGCTTTGATTAACCCTTTACATTCACGCCATGTAACGGAAGTTTTTCAGCCTAATCGATTCATCAAAGATGTACCAGCTCAGCTAATTGAGAAGAAACTATGCAATTCCGCAATATTCATTGTTGCTTACTTGAAGTTATATCTCCACAATTAGCCAGTATAATTTGATATAATACCAATTTTGCGAACTATTTTAAAACTTTTTCAGACACCTTGAATTGATCAGCAATCATTATTTTACAACTATTCTTATTGAACTATAGAAGCATTTCTGGTGCCTATGACTTATCAAGAACATTTACAAGCCGAACGAGCGATAGCTAGTAAGGCAAAAACGCTAGTAGTTACATGAAATAGAGACTAAAATGAACAAATTGCAGCCATATAAGACTGGTATAGCTCGTCTTAACCATGGATGAGGGAAGTTGAGAATCAAAAAATTGACAAAATTGAGTTTTTCAACGACGGAATGATGAGTCTGGGAGCATATAAGACTTTTCAATAAACATACGGTAATGAATATGATTAACTCACATTCAGAGACCATCACTTTTCCAATTAGTGTTGTCAAATAGCAGCTGCACTGTGTAAACTGCCAAGGCCAGCCAAGGAAGTCACAACCAATCGCAGATCCTGCGACTGACCTGTAAACATTTGACAACAAAGTATCGTGCTCAACTCACACTCTGACTATGCATATTTCACACTGATTTTACATGTTTTTATCCACCAGTTGATTGGAAAAATTCAATCTGAACTGATCTGAAATAGCTCTGTTGACACAAAGTCAACCTGATTTTGACCACGTTTGGAACAATGTCACAAGCAAATCTTATTCAGCGCCTCTAAGTGAATACTTATCTGAGAATCCCAAACCGCAGGCTATCTGCCACGGACTGTCAGGATAGTTGTCGACGATTTTAGTGATGAATAAAAGCGTAGAAAAAGTGATTAAGTGCGAGTTTCTCTCAAGCTAAACAAGGAGTGGAAATTACCACATTTGTATGACTTTTGTCGTCTGCTCCTTTATAGCATATGGCAAACTCTGCATTCATTAGTCTGCTTGAGAGAAATTCACACTTTACCATTTAAGTATCGTCGCAAAGCATCTTGAAAATACGTGGCTGATGGTCTGCAGTTTGAGGTTTTCAGATGAGTACTTACTTTTAGGTGCTGTAGAATTTGGTTGTGATATTGTTTTAAACGTGGTCAGAATCAGGTTAACTTTGTGTCAACAGAGCTATTTCAGATCAGTCCAGATTAAATTTTTTCAATCAACTGGTGGATAAAAACATGTAAAATCAGTGTGAAATATACATAGTCAGAGTGTGAGTTGAGCACGATACTTTGTTGTCAAATTTTTACAGGTCAGTCGCAGGATCTGCTATTGGTTGTGACTTCCTTGGCTGGCCTTGGCAGTTTACACAGTGCAGCTGCTATTTGACAACACTAATTGGGAAAGTGATGGTCTCTGAATGTGAGTGAATCATATTCATTACCGTATGTTTATTGAAAAGTCTTATATCCTCCCAGACTCATCATTCCGTCGTTGAAAAACTCAATTTTGTCAATTTTTTGATTCTCAACTTTCCTCATCCATGGTTAAGACGAGCTATACCAGTCTTATATGGCTGCAATTTGTTCATTTTAGTCTCTATTTCATGTAACTATTCTTGTTAGTCTAAAGGAAAGTCCCATGGCATAGAATAGCCAGCTTATGGAGAGCTATGGATGCATCAATCCACCCGGAAAAGGCCTATTTGCTGGGATATTGACCCTGGGTCTCAGGATGATTCTAGGGAGCATTGGCAAGTTATAAGAGTGGTTCGTTACATGTTTTGGTATAACAGAACATATCCTAAAGTTCCAGGAGGATTGGTGATCCGAAGGCCTGGCACCCTCCTTGTTAGCTAGTTTCCTTATCTTTGAAATGCTTTGTTTTGAATCCCTCTACGTTGATCTGGGCTTGAGCAATCGAGCCCATGTGTATCTAAACATTACAATAGTTTCGTTTGAGCTTGTTAGATCACCGATGTACTCAGTTACTTTTGAAAATTTCCACGGACAATATCAAAATATCAAATCCTTCCAATGAACCACACTTTTAACGGAACTTGTAAGATTCAGATGTGATTGGCGAATTCAATTGTGAGATGAATAAAGTTTGACTACAGAATAAGAATCAAAAGCTGTATTGAATTACAATTTTAGAATCATGATGGATCGAATTCCCCGTCCGTTACCTCCAGCGTCACGTATTGCACGGGTAAATACAGGAAATCCATATGATCGAATCCAATCGAGTATTCACAGTCGTTTAAATCGGGGTAATTCAGATTCAGGCTGTCGTATTCACAGTGGCAACTTCGTGTCAATGCAAAACATATATAAGCTGTTATCACGGGAATTCATGGACTTGGCTTGGAATAATTTCAGCTAGTATGATATTGTCAGTTTTATCACAAAGGGATTGTACAACGGTTGAGCTCTCAGCCATCGGTAATATCCGTCTACTGTCACAACACTCGTCTCGTCTAATACTGATCCGGATTTCTACATGTCGTTTCTCAAAAATCACAAGTATTAGAAGACGATCATGGCATTTCTGAAGATTGAATTGAATCCGTCTACTGTTACTCCATACATTTGTAATGTGTCCAGAACAAAGTCAAATTGAATTTTCAGTGGCATGGTACAGGGATTGAACCGATGTGAGTGTATAACACAGTCACTTCCAAACTTCGAATCGAATTGTCTTTAATAGACTAATCAATCGAAAAGGTAGACTTTCTTCGGAATGTATGAGCCACGTAAGGGCGCGAGGGCACGAGTCCTTAAGGAATCATCGAAGAAGGCATCCCACCTGAAAATACACGCGTATTGGGCCATGTATCGGGATACGTATTGGGTCACCCGTTGAGATACGGAATGGCGCGCGCATTCTGATACGTAGAATATACAGCGAAAAAGGCACGCGTTCCAATACGTAGTAGAGTTGTGGAGTAAAAGCGAATGTTGTGAGCGGCGAGCAGTGTAGGTGTTCCGCGCATGCGTCCCTCGCGCGTGGCCCAATACGTATCCCAATGCGCGTCTCGACACGCGGCCCGATACATATCTCAATACGTGCCTCAATATTACATATAACTCAATATGTGCTTATTCTCGTCATCGACCGCTAGGTGGCTCCTAGTTTTTTTGTATCTGAATGAGACTTTTTTACCATTCCATACATAGTAGATGAGCTTTTATAAATAGTTTATGAAACTTCTTATGATTTTCACATCATCTTTCATCTCAAGAGAATATCCGATTCCGAGGGAAAATTTAATTTTCCCCGGAATGACGAGGACCAATGATCCCGGCTCGAAGGAGGATTCTGAAAATGCTCTGTATGGAATGGTAAAAAAGTCTCATTCAGATACAAAAAACAAGGAGCCACCTAGCGGTCGATGACGAGAATAGCACATAATGAGTTGAGTTATATGCAATGTTGAGGCACGTATTGGGATATGTATCAGGCCGCGTGTCGAGACGCGCATTGGGATACGTATTGGGCCACGCGCGAGGGACGCATGCGCGGAACACGTACACTGCTCGCCGCTCACAACATTCGCTTATACTCCACAACTCTACTACGTATTGGAACGCGTGCCTTCCCAGCTAGCAATCTGATGGCAAATTAACGTTCTAAGAACGTTCCGATGAAAAGATGGCACTAATAATGGACGTCCCTTTGGACGTTCCAATGATTGTCTTTAGAACGTTCAACTTTCAATCTTTTGCCATTATTGGAACATTCAGAGGGACGTCCAAAGAACGTCCATCAGAAAACACGGAATACGTCCAAAAGTCATCCAATGGACGTAATTTGGACATCTCAAAAATTTCCATGAGACACATAACGAGAAAGCAAAAGTGCATAAAAAGAAAATTTATTTGTAATGAAATACTTGTTTTTATGATTGAAATTGAATTTTTCATCATGGGTAATTTTATTCGATTCATTTACATTCAATTTATGCTAAGAAAATTTTTTACCTTAGCCGGGATTTGAACTTCGTTCCTTTGGATTACAAGTCTTCGCCCTAGTCCACTCGGCTAAACTTTATGTGTTGCGTGGTGATCTTAACTGTCTATTTGATTCTCGGGTGAGCAAAAACATTAACTTTAGTCAAATTTGACTAGTTTTAGCCACCGCGTTACAAAATTAACAAAAAAATATTACATTAAGATCTAGCGCATCACAAGCAGTAGAACCTCCGACCAATCTGAAAGATGATTTCTTTCAAAATCTGGAATTTCCATCCAAACAAAACAAATGTTGTGGGAATGCTCACTCGCAAAGGTTTTTTTTTATGCGAAATTTCATGTGAACTAAAATGCGTAAGTAAGTTTTTCAAGCAAATAATTTGAAGCTGACTCTTCATTTTAACTACGCTCATTATGAAAAATAAGTCATTAGACATTATTTTCATGAGTTTGAAATTCATTCAATTTCAACATTCCGCCGAATTGTTTATAATATTTTATGTAACATCCACATATTAATTACCAATATTGTTGACGCCTAATAGGCATTTACTTTACGAGCAGTGAAATACGCAATCGGTTTGATTGTCACAATAGGAACGTCCATAAGACGTTCTTATTGTGGGTCAGTATCACGTTTCAAGGGACATTCCGGTGCTTTCCAAATCGGGATGTCCTCCTATGGCACGTAAACGGAACATTAGAAAAGGGACATCTTTAGGCCACGGTTCGGACATGCGTTTGAGGTTATGTTCACCTCGTCCAAAATCACAAGTCCTTGGATGTCCATTGAACGTTCCATACTCACTGCTCCCTTGGACCCGGATGTCCTTCGACGGTACGTGAACGAGACATTGAAGAAGGGACATTTTTTTGGCGGTGGACTGGACATGCGTTTGGAGGTTATGTTTCCCGCGGTTCAAAGGCATGTCCCTGCACGTCCTCTGGACGTTCTATTAGCAGACAACGATAAGAAATTCCTCGAATTCATTTTAAGGACGTTCTTAAGTCGACAATTGGTCATCTCATGCGGACGTTCCAGTACATTGCCAATATTGGAACGTCCCATGTCCCTAACGATCTCGAGCGATGCTAGCTGGGTTTTTCGCTGTATATTCTACGTATCAGGATGCGCGCGCCATTCCGTATGTCAACGGGTGACCCAATACGTATCCCGATACATGTCCCAATACGCGTGTATTTTCAGGTGGGATCAGCTTGCGGCTAACGCAAGAAGCGTCTCGTGCTAACATTTGTATCATCAACCCAGAATAAAGAATAGCAACGCGGCCAGTGCGGTTTGAGAGAATCTGTCGGGGATGACAGCGATATCCGTAATGAAACCCCCCCGGGAGTTGGCCGAACCGTGCGATCGGGCCTGGATGTATGGGGTCAACTCGACGTCCGTTCCACGTAAGTCATCAACTCTGCACGCACGCCGAGCAAACAAGACTGCAGTTTTCATACAAGTACGTACCTAAGAGCAGTCTGCGGCAGGCGCGAGCGTCGTATAATAATAAGGTGGCAGTGGCCGTAGTAAGAGCAGCGCTCCTTGGCCCACACCGGCCTGGTATATATATGTGCTCGACATTTTATGTATTGGGGCGAGCGCTCGTGCGAGGGTGTTTATGGGTTTATTATGCAAGCAGTAGTTCTCGGCTGGCGCTAGGCCCCGTGCACCCCGTCTTCGCAATGCCAGCTAAGTATCCATACGAATATATATGGCAGTGCGGACCATCGACGACGACGACCGACGACGTTCCGAACGAGTTTTGCGCAACACATCATAGGCACTGTGGCTCTTCGGCTCTTGCCTTGGCAACGCTGCCGAAATTTTTTTCGTTGTCCACCCCATGGTCGTCGCGGAGAAGGCCCTCGGTTACGCTCGTCCGTAACATGCGCAAGCCCATAAAAAATATCCACCGAGTGAAAATAAATCTAGCTGCGAGCGACCACGTTATCGTGGGGTAATAGAAACGAATAGGACGCTCGACTGCGCCGGGGGGAATATATGAGAAATATTATGCCCAGACAGAGACGAAGAGCCGCTTAGTGAGCTGTGGTTTACGAAAAACGAGTGATTTGACGATCGAGAACGAACATCGAAAATACAGAATCACAGAAAAATGTCCATCGTGAAAAACATCGTCTTGGGATAAGATTTCATGATTTGAGAATGACCCGTCCTCGTTTACAACGAATTTTGTTTATAGATCAGAACTCAGGAACGTGACAATTGTGTACGATTAGATCAAACAACTTCGGTCACGAGCCTTGATGTTGCCGCAATAATCAATAACTTCTCATTGAGTAATAACGAATTCATCTCAAAATTCAGATGTGTCAGTCAATGTCACTCCAATCATCATACGTATTTCCATGCTCCATTTAATTCGCTCATTATGTTATGAGATGGAGCTAGCAGGTTTCATTCTCGTAACCTGTCTTTCAACAGACAGAATTGAGGAAACTCTCTAATATTTGGTGGAAATTGGAAGAAAACCTCGAGTAAAACTTTGGATTTACTTGTAACCCACGGTTTATTTAGAGATCTTTGCTCATATCTGCGCTATTTTGGAGAATATTCATACTCAAGACAGCAAAGTCGAGGATATTGAAGCAAAGGAATACTCGCACTTATCGATCCATTAAAAGAGTGAGAATATCATTTTCGAACGTCATCATGGAACTCGGAATCATCAAAATCATCAAGGCTCTTGAAGTATGACCAAATTCTCTCAGAGCCATTATACTCAATCAAAACAACCCATTTTTTTTATTCATTCATTTATGGAATTTCACGGACATAAATGCTCTTTTACAGATGATTACATATCAATAAAATGAATCAGAAAGAATAGTGTATAAACAAATAGAAAAACTAAACCCAGGAAAGTAAATTTGAACGCATTTGGATGTCGCAGGGTATCCGAGCTGGGAATGTACGGTAGTACAAATTCTCAATATGATGGTTACTTCAACAAATCAAACAAGTTTGAGGTTTCGAGTTCTGTAGAAATAAGGGACTTGAACTGGCTTATGGAATTCTCATTCCTAATAATATCCGGGAGGATATTCCAATAACGTCTCAATCTATGTGTCGTAGAAAAATAGATATAATTTTGAGTACTATGGTTTTCAACAATACTACGTCAAGACCGCAAGTCATGGTCAATAATTCTATCATTGAGAAGATTCTGCACCACATCTACCTCAAAGAGGTTATTTTTGATTTTATATGCTGCTACACAGTTATGATAAGAAAGAAGACTAGATCAGTGAACAGCATCAGGGTTTTGTTTTCAAAAAATAAGTAACGAATGACGTTCATTTTGAATCTTTTCAAGTCAGCTTGTGCATGGTGACCACATTATCGAGCCATAGGTCAGTACAGAAATTACAAGAGTTTTACAGAGGTACGTTATAGAATTGATGTTCTTAAAGGCTACTGCGATTTTCTTTATGAATCCTATTAGGTGCATCACCTTAGCAAGTATGGTGTTGATGAGAACATCAAATCTGAGGATAGAATCAGAAATTACTCCTAAATCAGATACATCATCTACTCTTGTTATCTCTATTCCATCAAGCTGGTATTGAAATTCTATCTTTGAATTAAAACTATTGAATGATATGACATTGCACTTTTTCATGTTAATCTTAAGCCCATTCTCTACTGCTCAATTAGAGAGTTGAGAAATTGCAATCTGTAAACGAGAAGCATCTCTCGGTGATTTTATGCATGAATATGAGGAAATCTACAGAACCTTCAACAAAATGTGTAGCATACAGTATTTCAACGAGATCACGACTTTCACGCCCTGGAAGAATGCAATTAGATGGTTTCTATAGTTTCCAGGACGGTACTCTATCGATTTTTCATGACACGTGCGTAGTGCTCTTGATACAAATTGAAGAATCGTCGAATTTCGTACGTTTTTAGTGTGACTGGCGCGTCTTTCGAAACTCGTCGGCCTAAAAAACACTGTCCAAAAAAATCCATCTGACTCTTTAAACCTCATATAATCATGAGAAATTTGTTCTAATAGCGACTCAGGTCCGTGATCAGCACAGGGCTTCCATAAAAACTGTAACTCACTTTTTGAAAAATACTCACTTCCTTCACTTTTTCAAATGTAAGAAAATAACATTCGAGCTAGGATGAATCGGGTGGTGGGGAATTGAGGAGTGAGAACAGAGAATCAAAATGCCTCTTCGTTTGGCAGCGACACATTATTCTGGCCGAAGATCTGTGACGTTGAACTTGGAAAATTTGTCGCGACCACCGCTTCAAAAAAAAAAAAAAATAATAATAATAACCTTTGTTACTCGAACGATGAGCAGATATCGCTCCCAAATCCTATTGCCCATTTCGCTTTGACGTATAATGAGTTACCACGTACTTCGATGAGGCGGCTATAACGATTGTTATTTGAGGGAGGAGCTCGGGAAACTTGTTCAGCCCCTAAAAGCTAACTTTTCGGGTCGGAAATGACGCGCGTAACAGGTCTAAATTATAGCTATTGATCCTTTATGAAGTTCTCACATCAGTTTCATACTGGCAGCTCATCGCAATTTAAGTAGGGAAGCTTTAAAAAACCAAAAATTGCATATACCTCCGACAACTCTGTCGACGTAGGAAAAGTGAAACTTGATGAGTATAACGGAAAGAGGCTCAATTCTGGAAATGGAATTCGATTAAACGAGTGCAACAACATCTTAATCAACCATCATACCGCACTATTCCCGATCCATCCATGTGAAATGCCTCTAAAAGTGACGAAAACGTAATAGACTAATTCCACCTCATTGTTCTCAGAGGATTAACATCTTTCAAAAATGGTGGGCACAACGTTTTTTTCACATTTTAGAGATACCAAAACACTATGGAATTGGTTTCAAAAGCGACGGAGAGGAAACAAATTTTTTTCTCGGATGGTCCAAATGTTAAAGCTTTGGTAGATTTCCTCATACAGCGCCACATCGTTAGCATACATCAGAGTATGGAATATGGATAGTAGGAATATCGATGGAAATATCAATAATGAATATTACGAATTAGGTTGGGCCAAGGTGGGAACCCTGAGGAGCCCCAGACAAGACATCGATTTTATTTGATGTTGAGCCTGTGATTCTAACAGTCTGAGCTCTATCTCGTAAATACGATTCGAGCCACTCGTGAATTTTTCCTTGAATTCCAAGATTCCATACCTTTTGGAGAAGCCGTGCATGATTTACCGAGTCGGAGGCTTTTGAAAAATCAATGTAAACTGAACCAACTTGAGTGAGTTCTTTCAAGCTCTCTGAGATGAAATAATTATATAAAAGAAGATTTGTTGAGGTTGACCTCCCTTTTAAAATCCATGCTGATTTTGTGAAACTTTGGAAGCTATGAATTCTGTGATACGTTCAGCCACGCATGCATCGAAGAGTTTGGCGAGACAGCTTAGAATTGAAACGGGCCTATAGTTTTCAACATTGTGTACGTCGCCACTTCTAAATATTGGTTGTATAAAGGACATTTTCCATTGTGACGGAAAGTGTCCAGCATAAAGAGACTCGTTAAAAATGCTCAGGACACAATGCTTAAATCTCAGCCAACATCCCTTTAGGAAATAGGCAGGCGGGTCATCCGGGCCAGCCTTCATATTAACATCAAGTCTTGCTACCAGAGCGTCTAGTTCATCCAACGTTATTTCGATTGATTCTAACTTCTCTTCACATTCAACATCTTGTATAAGATCTAGATTCATGTCGCCATAGACAGAACTGAAGAATTCTGAGAATAGTCGGGTTATATCATCAGCATTATCTGCTTTTTTTCCTTCTAGGAACATATCGTTAGGTATGCTGTTAGTTTTCTTTAAATTCTTCGTGTAAGACCAAAAGTAGCGCAAGTTCTTCTGTGAATTAAATTCTACAGAGTTGTGGTATTCTAAGTACTTTTGACGAGACATTCGAATGCACCGATCGCGAAGTTGTTTGAAATAGGTACAATCACTCATGAGTATTGACTCTTTCCACACCGTTTGTTATTTCTTTCTCTCAATAATCAAGGATTTCAATTCATAGTCATACCACATGGGGGTAGTCTGAGTGGATCACTCTTTTTACGAGAACATTCTCATCTATAATTTCTTTCAGAGTACCATTTAGCCTGAAGACCCGTGTAACATTACTCTCGGTAGCTCAAGTTTTGAATAGAGCAGTCGTGACAAAATGAGCTTAGCTTACTGAATCAAAGCCGAAGTCGATTGATTGCATGAACTTTGTAAAACTGTACCGACGGACGTGTTGAAATATGTCGGGTTCGACTCCACGCCAAACCAAAGAGTCGAGAGATTTTTGAAGATTGGTAATGTTCCTTTACAATAGAACTTGTTACATACGAGCGATGGAAAAAGTGCATTATTTTTTTCAAACTCCTTCGGTGCCCTATTTTTTTCCAAATGTACCACATCGATTTATTTGCAATGAACAACCAATCTACGAGCAATCAATCACCGATCAATGCAACATTTTTTGCGCACATCTTCTCGGAACTATGGGCAAACCTATCACACGCAATCATGAAAACATCGAGATTTCAGTCACTTTATCTGAATATTCTACAAGAGAAAATAATGATCCACCGGAGGAATTTTCCAAATTCTAACGTTTGTAACTGGCCGTCTCCTTGCAGAACGCTATCGATACACCAAGAATGTGTATCATATCAACATATTTCCAGGAAAACAATTTAAAGATACTTCTACTTGGACAAATTCATCGAGGAATCTGACTGTAGCAGCCACAATATTTCAAACGAGTGCATCTATATATTTGATCCACTAAAGTCTACAAGGAGAAACTGTCGAGACGATAAGGGAGAACCAGCCTTTATTCTTTACTCTAGATTCCCCATGCGGTGTTTGCCAGCTCAGGTCGCAAGATAAATTCCATTCCATCGAGGAGGTTGCACGATGTGACGAGTACGCTCAAAATCAACGAGTTACGCATGAAGAGGAGGAATCGAAGCATGGCAGGCGAGCTCTGCAATCAAAGATAGCTGTATATATTCGACGGAATCGTGAGGGAGAGGAGACTCTGAGGGTTATTCGATGGAGATTCGACAGCGGCAAGATGCGATAAAGAATACAGTTTTTCCTTTTGTCTGTCGGGGGGATCACCGTGGAAGGAAAACGTTATTGAGTGCTGCTTGTTGACGTAACGGGTGGAGGAGGAGAGGCTTGCGATCGAGGCCGCGACCGCAACAGCGTCGCAGGCAGAACAGAGACGAGAGCGAGAAAGCGAGCAAAAGAGGGTGCTGGCGCAGTGCCCGTACCAGGCTGCAGCTCTATATCGAGGGCAGGGCTGCACAAGAGTAAGAAGAAGAAGAATAAGAGGAGTTGAAAGCAAGCAGAGGATGCTGAGCAAGAGAGGGAGAGAGAGCGCGACAGATGAGAGTACAGAGAGTCTGGCCGTTGTCGCTATATCGTGCGCAAGTATACTCGCAGGAGGTCTGAGTTCATTGCGCGAGTCATCAGTATCCATAAGCGATGAGGCTCTGCCCGCGGATCCTTCCGAGAGCTGAGCAAAGCGCCCACCCTTTGCCAAAAGGAAGGCCAGGCTCCGACTCGCGCTGAGTGTAGCACCTGGTCCCTCGCCACCGCGAAGAATATAGTCTGCGCTATGCTGCGGTGGCTGCGGTTCGACCCTCGCCTCCGAGCGAAGGGGTGGCGCCCGCCGAACAGCCAACAGAGTGGGTGGCTGATTTTCTTAGGTCAACGCATAATGAAGTCTTGGGGGCTGGGAGCTGGGCCTTCCTAGGATCGCCACGCCACGTGTATAAATAGCGCGCCAGCGCGGCCAACTAGGAAGAGCCACCCCCGCAGCCAAGAGCCACCAATCCTCGGCCCGGGCTCGACTAGAGCGCACCTCCTCCCGCTGATGCAGCACCAATATATATATATATATATATATTTATATATACACATCCCTCTCCCGAGCAGCTCGTAAGGCGACTCTTCGTCGCAGCTCCGTCGAAGACGTCGTCACTCGTCGTACTCCCATTCCCTCTCGTCCCGCAACGCGCTCGAGAAATTGCCCGGCCGGCCTGCACTACCCCCGCCCACTGACATAGCTTGGCCCGGATTTAATAAAGCTCGCTGAAGTGAAAGCCAGCGCTCTAGAAACACCCCTTTTCGAATGCCCGGGGTCGAGGCAGTTTTCAGTTTCAATTAAATTTTCGCCAATACTGCTCGACTTTGTTCATTACGCTCGTGCATGAGAAGTGTGAGAAACCTGGCAACAAGAGTAACGAGCGAGACTACCTACCAGGGGCGTCATTTTGGGTGTGGTGGGTGTTGAAATTCAATACCCGGATAAAAAACGGATGTTGAATTCAACACCCGAAAACTGGACGTGTTGGCAACAGATTTGTTTTTGAAAGAGGCGTCTTTTTGAATGCCATTAACGACGACGTATCATTTCGAGAAAAACTTGAGGCATTGAGGGCGAAAAAAACGTGAAAAAAGGCAGAAAAAGAACCAATTAGTTGGTGGAGCTCAAAGTCTCGCATGTTGCGAGGAAAATGAAGCTAGTGAGCATGGCATTCTGCATCGACTTCGGTTGAGAGATGTCGTAGAGTGACGTAGATTACTTACGTGGAAAACCAGAAATGTACTATATTCTTCCTCAATTCACGAAGTTTGTTAAGACTATTTTCACCATACCAGGCTCTTCTTGTTCAAATCTGCATGTAGCCGCACCCTCGGCTACATGCAGCCATTTTTGGCAATTCTGAGACAGCGGGACAGCGCCTCTGTCGGAGGCTGCGATGGTGTTTGCTTCAAATTATATGGGCAAAACGGCTCAATTGCCGCTAGAGGCGCTGTCCCGCTGTCTCCGAATCGCCAAAAACGACTGCATGTAGCCGCACCGTGATCAAATCTTATCTCAGAGCAACCATGTTACAACAACGTCTAAACCACCATTTAGCCTTCTGTAGCTAGTGAACATATTCATCTCTCAATGCGCTCGTAGAGAACATGTATTTGCACGAATGCCCGAACTTAATAAATAGATATCGAGAAATCAGACTTGTTATATCGTTGCGTGTCCAGAGGAGAGGCAGGAGAGGCATGGCGGATGTGGCCTAGCCATTAATCATTAATGAAACAGTTCTGCCATCCGAAGGCCTTTTTTTTTTTTTGCTTCTCTGATAGCCTCTGTTAGAACTCCACACCCGGGCCAGAGGCGTTCTGACGCCCCTGCTACCTACTGTATGCAATATTTCATCTAACGGGAGCCCAAAATCATCCCTACCTCGAGTTTCTACGTGAATATATTCTTGATCTCTATTGTGATACTTTTCGGATGAAACATCATTTTCGTTCGCATGGAGGCCTTTCTTAGATTCATTACGTATTTTCAGTACGATCATACTACTGATAATGACAAATTTCCTATGAAATTCCCCAGGGATGTAAGCTGCGATCAAGTCACTGGTATACATAAGCACGAAGTTGATCTCAGCACCTCGGCGGTATCAATATAACTTTTGTCGATCCCGATCACGATGCGTGAACAAAATTACGGTCAGTCAATCGTGAATTCCTGTCAGGAGCGTAGGGTAAATCTGATTGACCAACATACGTTGAGTGACAAAGGCTCAAAGCTCGTCAATATATTTCGATTATGCCTTGCCAGGCGTTGCTATTATACGAAGTCGATCCAAAAGCGATTGGTTTTTTTGCCCTCGGATAGTCCTGAGATGGCTTTGGCGTCAAAGGTACGCGAAAAAGACGAGCCATCGGAGACAGCTCAAAGGGAAAAGCTGTCCGCAAGTCGAGAGTAAGAGAGTCCAATATCGACAGCGTATTATGGGCTAACGGCCAGCGGCCATTCGACCGCGAAGCTCAAGCACTCTCGCATGATCCCGCATGATTTGACCGTTTGCGCCTCGTCGAGTTTTCGAGTCGCGTAGAAGACTCACCCGCTCGAGTTGGCGTCCTAAAAATAAAGGAAAAAGAATGTCATACAGCAACGAAGCGAAGACGTGTGCGTGGCCGGAAGAAGCTTCGCGCCATCTCGACGAATCGATGCCCGGATAAAGAAAGGGGCTGGTGCGCACTTTGTGCACGCGAGTCAACGGGGCGCGATGAAATGACAACCCCGATGTAAAAACATGAGCCAAGAGCCACTGGCCACAGCGACAGCGACTCTGTGTGTTCCAGCGAGCCACTTCCGTTGCGGCGCCCAATGAGACGGACGGCCAGACGCTTCCGCGCGGCCGAGAGAGCTCGATGCCCGCGGCCTCCTTCGGCTGCCCAATGCGCTGCCGATGCAGCCCAGCAGCCGGCTCTACTATCTGTTTCTTTCATACCAATTTTTCGCTTCGAATGAAAAAGCGATGCCAGAGAAAGACAGAAAGAGGTTGCAAAGAAAACGGCACGGAAGGAAGGCAGCGGTCGGCTGGTCAGCCATCGAAACCGCACCCCGCAGACCCGAGCGATAGCTGGGGATAATAAAAAATATACGAGCTCGGTCGGGAAGAGCAAGAGAACTAGCAGTGTATGGGCGTCTACTCCAAATTATACTCGAGACCGACTCTAAGTGATCGCATTTCCACATAGACGAGCTGCTCGCTTCGATACGTTATGAAAGAGCCGAGCGAGCTTGCAGCATATAGTGCCGACCCGCCCGGCCTCGTCCGGCAAACAGAATCATCCAGAGACGTGGGCTGAGATGAACGCGGGAGCACGGAAAAAAACAAGCTATGCTGTATTACCGCATCCTCGCAGCGGGATATTATCGGGATATTTCTGGAGCCCTTATACGATCCCCGTTTCATCTGAGATGTGTATATTTCGAGCAAGGAAAAGCAGCGGCGCATCCTCAGAACGCATAATAAAAAACGCTTGAATGAAAAGGAGGCTGAGCACGGTAAGCTCTTGGTAGAGGTTTCGACATGACTTCATAACTTGTGTTTAGACGAATAGATAGAAAAAAGATACTGAACATGCTAATATTCATCAATACCACTAACAAGGGGAGTCGGGGGTCTCCGGGTCCTGAAATTTCACCAAAATTTTTTTTACAGTTTCGTATCACCTAGTATATGAAGAACCCAAAGCAACTCTGTCGAATGGGCCTCCCGTTCAGAGCTACAGCCTATGACATTAGCATTGCCCATTTAGGCCCATGCTGAAAAGTGATACATATATATATATATATATATATATACTAGCAATGTTGACGTTTCTGGCTGTAGCTCAGAACAGAAGGCCCATTTAACAGAGTTGCTTTAGATTCTTCATATTCTAGGTGGTACGAAACTGTGAAAAAATTTTGGTGAGATTTCAGCACCCGGAGACACCCGACTCTCCTCATAAGTTTCTTTCCTTTGACTGATGGTGCTAAGGGCACGTTTGTAACTTTGAAGCAACGTGAACATCGCTTTGAAAAGCATAGAGAGGGTAAGTTCTAATGGAACCATGAATACTTGGATTTCCCATGCCAGTGCTTCGATTTTAATTTATCGAGACAAGGTTCTTGATACAACTAATACGCATGACGCATTCTGCAGAGATCCTGCTACATTTGTACGCAAGCTAGACACTCCTGAAAGCTGAGACAATAAAATGCTGCTTGCTTATTCTTAAACGACTCTCTACTGTCGAAAATCTATCAATTGTTTCGATACAAATTCTCAGATCAATCACGTGTAACCATCATTTACTAGTGCCAGTGAACTGACCCGCATTATCTTAGCCCTTTTTGCCTCTGCGATGGCAGTATCGATCCTTTTTCGAGACCGATTCATCTCATTATCAACATAACAAGGTTTTCAGCATCAACTTTCCGAAAAGTACGCCAATCTTCCATAGAATCAGCCAGCCTATGAACACGACAAATTAGCATGGATCTGTAGTCTCCTGAATCTTGGCAAGATATTGCGTTGGATTTTTGATACCAAGGGTTCTCTTTATCAAGATGCTACAAGAGCATCAATGTGGTACGTGGGCAATAATCTACCAACTCACTATTATATCGCGTATTATTTCACATAGTTCCGATTCCTATTTGATTTGGAGACTTGATCGGAAAAAAACAAATTTCCATTCATTTTTACTGTAGTAAACACAATACCGTGAGTTTCCCTCGATTCCGATTCCAATTTTTGTAGGCTTCGGTATAACCCACTCTTCCTCTCTCATTGACGCCATGGTACAGTGCACTAGCTTGTATTACCTACTCAGAGGAGATTCTGCTGTAAATCACGCGAAATTCATTTGCTTGTAGTGAGGGTGCGTCCCCAAATGATGCATATGCAGTGCACTCTGCGCACATGCACGGCACACGTGCGAATGTGCATAGCTCATCGAATTTTAGTCAAAACCAGCTGGAACTCGTCGAGCTCTGAGTTGGATCAGCCGGTAACGGAGCAAAGACACCAACCGACTCAAATCAGAAATTTTTTTATGTGAGCCCTTCAATCTCTGCGCAAGTCCGACGAGCTCCACATGTGCACGTGTGCACTGCATATGCATGCATATGCATGCATATGTATCATTTGGGGACGCACCCTCAGGGGTAGGTGAGCGCAGGTGGACAAAGTTACTCCGAAAGTAAGATGAAAGTTACGACGTCGTCACTTACCAAGAACTTTCTCGACCAGGAACGCAAGTAGCATGACATTTACGAATTTATGATGCAAAATCAAAACGTATCATAGACATTTCACGCATACGATCCCACGAACACTGTGGGGCTGTCTGTGGGGCACATGGCTTCATGTTGTAACCAAGTGGGGAACCGCACGATCACGAGGGAATAACGCGCGCTATTCGTCATGGAATAAAAATGAACGTGACAGTCTTATCTCGGGCCATTTCCCGCAGCGGTGGCTGAGATTGCGCGGGAGCTCACTTGTCACTATGGCCAAGGTAATGATCGTTATGCCTCCCGCTTCGTCTCTCCATTCTCATTCGAGCTCTCGCGCCACGGCGCTTCACTTTGCTCTCACTCCGTATTGCGATCGCCCGCCCGGCAAGTAGTAAGAGGCAGGGTACGGACAGACACACTCGTCGAGACACCACTCTGCGCAGTTATACGACGACGAATTAAGTTACGGTGTGTGCCACGAGATGGGCAAAAAGTGCGAGAAAGTTGAATATGACGGCAAAAAGAAAGTTATGGAATGGCACGGAAGAGGGATGGGGCCAAGGTAGGATTTAATGATACGGAGAAGAGAATAGAGGTGTGAGGCCATACCTTTGCTGCAGCTTCTACTCGTTGGACTATGATACAGGTTACTATTACGGTATATGCTGAGACAGACAAGATGGCGGCCCCACATAAGATAAAAAAAAATTCTCATCCTCCCGCAACGTGCATCTCATCCCCCTATTTCTCTTTCCTTCTCGCCCGAGCTACCTCTTCTTGGGTTTATGTGTCGTAATAAATGGTAATTTAAAACAGTGAGAACTAACAATTTCTCTCTATATATTTCTCTTCTTTTTCCAGGCACACGGACTGTTCACAGCTACAGGAAGATTCATCTCAAGATGTAGTTCTGGTTTCTTATTTACTCATACTATACTGGTTTCCTATAGCCATACAGAAAAATGCTTGGTTGCCACGCGAATTTCGATATATCCAAACGAATTATAACTTATTCCCAACCCGTTTCTGAATCATTACAATTCGGTCCTTAACACGTTTACTGCGAAGGCAAAATTGCGATTTCGGTCTGGATTGCGAAACA
Source organism: Eretmocerus hayati (assembly GCA_029851415.1). NCBI lineage: Eukaryota > Metazoa > Arthropoda > Insecta > Hymenoptera > Aphelinidae > Eretmocerus > Eretmocerus hayati. The sequence continues at coordinate 114,052,754 of CM056743.1, forward strand.
GTATAAGAGAAAATCCCAGAAACTTTTGACTTTTGCTGTCACTCTTTGATCATTTGGGCGTACGACGTCTCAGGAGACCTAACCAGTCAAATTTTCTTCGTTCAGATGTCCTGAAAGTGGACACCAAATTTTGGATCGATTGGTGAATGCGGATAGATACTAGAGACGGTCCTGTGCGAGAAAACACCCGAAAATCGAGGAATTGACGTGTCACTCGGACCGACTCTCAAAATTCGTTGAGCTCTCATGGTTGTAGCGTACCACAGCGGGGTCTGTGACTTTGCAGGGATGTTTCTCATTATCCAAGGTTCTGATTTTTCTTTTAGTGGGAGATGTACATCGATGTACTGAGACGTGACACGCATTGGACGGTCTGTCACTCCGTTTGGATAAGAAATCATTATTCCTGTTCTTAAGCTCATACACTTCTTAGCGTATTCTAGAGGGACTCCCCGATAATCTCATTATATTACTCGCGCAAAAACAAAGAAACTGACCTATTGCACATCTATGTACATCAATGGGGAAATCAAGGAATTGCGTTCAACTGGAATAAAATTAGTGTTACTCGTGGTATATTTACGCAGTTTTCGGTGGTGTACACTTGCTGTAGTTAACGGACGTACTCCTAAATACCGAGAAATAGTAGGTAATAGTATCAGAAAACCATATCCACTTCGCTACGCTCAGACTCTGGCGCGTTTGAGAGTGCCATCTGTTTGAATGGGGACAATTGACAAATTTATATAGACGAAATCGTCTCGGAATGTTCTATCAAATCTTTCGAAGGGCTCAGGGACATTCCAGATTGGTATAAAAATGACTAGGATCGTATTTGATGTTTGTATTTGTCACTCTCCACGAAGAAAAATTTTTCCCGAGACACTTTGATATTTAGTGTATCTTTGCCACCTTTCAATAGATCACAAGCCTACATCATTACCATAGTGCGATTCTAATCATGGAATCTGAGAGTTAAGACTCTTTCATGTCCATTCAAGTATTCTAAGAGACTCCCGAACGCTTACCCAAACAATGAAAATTCAAAAACGAATTTTCCAAAAGTGTTCTATAAGTCGTTTAGCGATTTTTTTCAGATGACCCACATGGAAGATTATGTTTTCGGAGCCTTCAAAGAAGGGGTATAAAAAATTTCAAACACGTACACAGCTTCCTTCTAAAATTTCACTTTTAGAGCCCAAAAATCAAAAGTTTCTGGGATTTCCTCATAAATGCAGCAGTTACGGAAGCCAAATCTTTTGGAAAAACATGATTTTTGTATATACAGTATTTATACGAATCTAAGTCGGCCCCACCGATGACACCCAGAAAATTCTCTATAACGCTGAAAATAATCATCAGGATTATGAGGATTATCAACCAAATCATTAAAGTCAATGATTGCAGCCTCTAGAAGGACCTGTGCTTCGATATCTGCTCGAGGGATACAATAATTTTGACCAGGTTTTTGCCACGCTTGCAACTCACACTGTAAATCTCAAATTGTGAAAAATTACAATGATATTGTCAATATTGACAATTTCAATCCGCAGAAACTCGCCCACAGTCAAATTGTGACTATGAACAATTTGAAATTGTGGTTTTCCCATCACATATTCAAATTGTTGGTAAGCACAGTTTCGTTCCAAAACCATCTCACGAATTCATTTTGTGAATAAGAACAAATTCAAAATGTGCAGTTGCAATTATTGATACATGGAATAGGTGGGGATGAGAATAAATACATGGGATTCTCAGTCATTCTTTATAGATTGAAAAAACTTCAATTCTCAAATGCCAAGTAGCTCTTGGACGCAGTAGTCAGTATTCGCACCACATTTAGACGTACATTTGTAGTCTAGAGCATCTCCAACGGCAGCTGGGAGACCTGTAATCACGGGCCGTAATAACTGCTAACATAACCTCCAAGTATCTTTCCAACTCGTGTTATTGGTGAGCAGCAAGTTATCCCAGACTGTTGACGTCTCACCTGTTTTCTTTGGTTTGAATATGCTAGCATTTTCTGCCCCTTGCTATGACACCCAGGAGTCCGCGGTGCTAATGGAGATGCTCCTAACCATATGTGCAGGTGTGGTCACTTGAATACTGAGATCACTTAGTCTGCAGTAGCTTCTGGGTGGCGGAAATCACTGCGTGACCTCGTAGGCGATGCACGGTGATCAAAGATCAAAGCTGATGCGGTCCGGCACCCGGTGCTCGAACAGCGAGGCTGCTTGAGCACGCGGGTCCGGACGGCGTATGCGGGCGAAACCTCATGCAGCTTGTGATGGTGTGATCTGCACGTGCGTACTAAAGTCACATATTTGAATTGGTGACTATTCACAAGTTCAAACTGTGACGTGTGCTACGTATATCTCTTAAGTGTCATTGTAACAGTTTTATTTATAAATGTCGTATTCCACAATTTTATTTGTAAGAATTATTTTCACAAATTTGATTTGTACTTTTTCACAGTTTGAGATTTACATGCATTGCTAAGCCTGATCATCATTGATTACCTCAGATGTTTGCAGCATTTTAAACCAGATGCTCAAATGGAAGAATCTCTTCTCTAGTTTGAATCCCGAGAGTTGCAGTGCATGATGGTAACAGTAAGGTGGAGCAAAGGCTGTACTTGGAAGAATCTAAGTTTTTCGACTTAGCCCAAACTCTTTCCCTCGCGTAGATTGAAGATTACGAGAACGAGGTTCCATGTTTCCCAACGTACTTGGATTCAACTTGTGAGTCTTGAAATGAACTTTCGAATGAGTTAAAACACGGTGGAAGTTGTCGAACTCGGGATGAGTAATCCTCTTTTTTATTCGCTTTTATTGAACTCGGCCGCGGCCGCGCCACCGAATTCTTCGTGTGAGTGTGTCACTGACGCGGAATTGCGTGGTATCGCGTGTATTCGTGTGGGTTTCCGAGCTCTGCGCGATTCAATATTTGTGTAAATGCAAATAGGTTTGTGCGCAGCGTCGGACCTCTCTCTCTTTCTCATTGCATATTTATCATAAAGGTTTATCCGCGCGATCAGCAAGAGCAAGAGCCTCGCTATATCACAGCAGCCGACGCAACTCGTCGATTCTTTGCGAACCCTAAAAATTTCACTCTTTCTAGTTTTGACTGATCAAAACGTAATGATTATCAACAAATAGAAATGAGATGCCTATCCTATAACAAGTATAACAACTGCCTGTAGGACCCATAACCTCCTCGAAGTGCTGCCACTGCCACGCGATGCTGTCCTGTCAAGCCTAAACTGCTGCTGGCTGTGTTGCTGCTTTTTATTTAGTGCTGTTATTGTGATGATTTGATGTTTCTCAGTTTTCAACAGTTTCCAGAGTGCGGTCGATCTCGCCTAACTATTGGATTCTTACTAGTTTTCTGCATGCGACCTCGCTATACCATGGTCTTATCGAAAGTTTCTCTCCACCACGTGTGACCAATAAGTTTGTGATTAGTGTAAGCAGATAAAAAATAATAGGTACTTCTAAGAGTTGAATGGTTTCATCTTTTTGCAAGCTCAGAGAGGAAGTTGAGGCCTCAGTGTGCAATCAAGTTTTGTGGTGTATGTACAGTAGGCGCACTGAGCCAAAGTCCTGGTCTTCAAATCATGAAACACAATCAAGGTGATGAATGCTATTTCATGAGACACTGTGTACTTCTTGATTTGTCAATGGAATAATCACTGTTACTATTGTCTGCTTCAAGAAACTTCAGTTGAATGACGGAATGGACTACATCCAAAAGTAAAAAAGTCACAGTGGTTCTACGCGTTATGAACTTGTTTATTTGAACCATTGAGGATGCTTCCTGTCACTTTTTGATGCATCACAGAGATTCAACAGTCTCTTTTGGTTGAATTTTCATGGGTCCAGCCATTGAAGTATAGCATACCATGTGATATTGGGCTAAAGACTCATTCCATTTCTAATAAATTTCACTCTACTGATCTAGGAATATGATCATCCATGTTCGAGCTTTGGCATGTGATGTATCATATGATCTTAACGGATGGAGATGTCCTGATGATAAATTAATATGTCATTGGATGTCTTCATATTCTAGTAATAAGGGTAACACAGCCTCTTGAATGTGATTTGACTGTAGCTTGTGAATCAATTCAGAATTATCGGTATGCTCAACATGAGATGAGGAGTTATTTCTGATCAGCCATAGCTGACTGATTTATTCCACTTTTTATCAATTTGCACTCTGAAGCGCTTGAGCAGAAATGAATACCCAAGGAACCTTAAGAATAATATCTCAACAATCTGGCTGATATTAATATCCTTCATTCATGTTCTATATTCCAAGCGATTAGGATAAAACTGAAATTGAGAAAATAAAATAATTAAAAAAAAACATTTTAAAAATTCGCTTTTATGTGAACCGTTAAGCATAATAGCATGTCAAAATTTGAAGAAAATGAAAACTGTTATCTATGTTTCTGTCATAAACAAAAAGTAAGTCAGTTGACGTCCAGCTTCACGAATTCCATGATTTCAAGATATCAAAATGGTAAGAGCGTGGGTTGTAAACTTGACACATCAAGAGTAGTTTTCAACAATCAACCCACGCTTTTACCATTTTGATATCTTGAAATCATGGAATTCGTGAAGCTGGACGTCAACTGACTTACTCTTTGTTTATGACAGAAACATAGATAACAGTTCTCATTTTCTTCAAATTTTGACATGCTATTATGCTTAACGGTTCACATAAAAGCGAATTTTTAAAATGTTTTTTTTAATTATTTTATATCTTTTGCTCTTGCTTGATTGATGAATGTTTATGTAATAAACAAAAATCATGCAAAACTCATCGAATTCGAGTCCGATACCGAAACTGCTGTGTACACATGTTCATTACAGCAGCGAGAAAGAAGCTCGACATAAGCCATTGGATATGTCTCCGCTGTTTATGGTGGGAGCTAAAACTCAATAAAAAGTCGGCCCCACCCATGGGACCCATCGCCAGTGAAAGCATGGACGAGGCCATTTTTCAAGGCCGAAGATGGAGGAAACTCATAAGGGGAGGACGAGTAACTCCGCTAAATGGGTCTTTTGTTCAGAGGTACAGCCAAAAACATTAACATTGATAGTATACACCATGTACCATAAGTAGTGTACATACCAATACCGGGTTGTTGGCTGAATTTTGTATATTCAGGAGGCGTTGTCGGATTTTTTTGTAATTTTTACCTATTTTTGTAACTTTTGATCAAAAATGTCATTCTAAACATTACATCGGTAATGTTTGGAGCAACTTCACATGTGTAACGATTTTCTGCTAACCATTACACTATTTGTTGTGTGATAATCATAGCAGAAAGCTTTGCTATGAAGGTTAGGAAGTGAGTGCTGTGCTGCTGTGGCTCACATTTTAGTATCCGATGATTTATCTAGAGAAATCATTTTCTTTTGTAGTGTGGTGTTTGGAAATTCTCTATTGTGCGCGGATTTTTCACTCGCGCGCGCGAGGATCATGTGCTCGTGTGCGCGAAATTCGCATGAACTTCTGTCTTGTTTTCGCATACGGTAACGTTTGAATTTTCACGCGCGTGAGGATCGTATTTGTTTGATGTGGGAATCGTGCGCGCCGGCCGAGGTCAAGCCTGGCCGAGGTATTCGGTGCACGTGCGCAGCTTAGAGTTCATACGGCGACGACGACGCGGCCCACAATCCACCTGCAGTTTGGTCTGGGTGCTGTTGCCTGTTGCTGTCAGCAGTTGTCGAGTTCTTGAAGATGTCACCCGCAGTCCTGGAAAGTGGCATCCACGGCGAGCTAGATCCGCTCAGTTGTGGAGCTCACAACTCCTCCGAGCACGAACTAGCCCCAGGTCATCGCACGCACTCTAACTCTCGCATGCTGACGGTTTCATCGATGGCTACCGGTGAGGCGACAGTGCGCCCAGGCCTGAGTGCGCGTTGTTGTAGGGCCGTTTCGTCGTGATCGCATACGTGCCATACGTCTGTTCAGTGCCCAGTGAAAGTTTTAAATTGTCTGACCTACTCTTTTTTTCGTGCTCAATTACTTGCATTGTTGATATTTTCAATTTGCTTCATGTTTCACCAGGCCTCTTCAGTTTATGCTTCTGCGTTGGTAGTTTTATGCTGTAAATTACTTAGGTTTTGGAGGCGAAAAAATCAACCCAATCCCTTCAAGGAGAGGTTTGAGCTAATCATCAATATACTTCCTAATTTTATAGTTTTATGTCCCAAAGAGCTTGCAACAAGATCAAGTACCATGTTCATTATGTCCAAGTAATAGTAAAAGCACTACAGCTGGTATAACTACATACTTTCAAGTCGACTGAAATGAAGATGATGCAAATCTTGTTGATGCAGAGGTACTCCAAGAGGTTCCAAAGCAAGTACAAAGGTGAAGATGACTCGCTTGCGCGAGCTTTTCCAGCGTTCAATTAAGCCGAGATTGGCGTTTGCCACGGCTAAGATTCCGCGCACGCGAGAGTCTCTATCCGGCGGGTCTCTGATTCGCACAAGGGGTGCCTTGGGACATTTTCCACCATCCAACCATGACTCTTCTCGTAGTTCTCCACTAAACACGATCTGAATTCCCCAAATTTACTCAATGTAGAAACTGAGGCATCTTGCATTAATTATTAAAAACTTTCAAATATTGGGACTGCAAGTGGTCTCGTATGCGTCAGAAATCAATTGTACCCGTTGCAAATAGTTTTGAAAAACGGAGCCAGCTCCAACCAAAACAAAGTCGGCTTCTTCTCTGCGGAATTCGCTGTTATTCATTTCGAAACAATGATTATTATGAGAGCAGCCAAGTCGATTGATAAACCGGACTCTAAATTGTGGGACACTGGCTGTCACGTGACCCCCACCACGATCCGAGGCGGGCAAATGCGGAGCCGCCTAAATAACCAGTATCCTATAACTTGGAGTCTGGCTCAGCGGGTGACCTAAGTGTTTTTGTAATAATCATTTTTTGACAATGAATTACAGCGAATTTCGCTGATTCGCGTGTGCGAGCAAGCCGAGATTCGCGTACGCGAATGTAAAGCTGATTCGCGTGTGCGAGCAAGCCGAGATTCGCGTACGTGAATGTAAAGCTGATTCGCCAGTGCGAGCAAACCGAGATTCGCGTACGCGAATGTGAAGCTGATTCGCGTGTGCGAGCAAGCGTGTGTATATATATTATGTCGTAGGTCGTTAGAATCTTCAGGCCAATAGAATTTCATGCGCTGTGCAACACTGAGCAATGTTGCTTGGGAAGTGATTTTTCACTCAACACTAACCTATTCCTCTTGTCATATTGACTCTTAGGAGACGAGAGTACTGTTATCTCCTCGGCGATCGGTAACAAGAGGGTAACTTCTGCGATGTTCCTTCCGCGCTTACGCGCGTGAAATCCTAATGGCCTGGAAATCCTAACGACCTACGACATATATAACTTTTTGAAATGGGCCTATACGAGCAATAATAATCTCAGTACCTGGATCTTCGGACAGCAGACTCATTTGACAGAGTTGCTCTGGATTCCCGATATTCTAGGTAGGTAATACAAAACCGTGAAAGAAATTCGGACTTGCCAGTCATAGTATCGAGATTTCGAGTGCTCATGAATCTCCAAACTCAAGCAAGTGAGAGTATCATGAGCGCGGTAATGTATAATCACGAATCGAAAGCTCGTGTTAACTATCTTGTCCCAAAAAGTTTCACGAAAGCGGAGAAATATTCTTGCTGACATGGACTTAAGAATATTCAGAGTCAGAACGAACAGATCTTCTCAAAATATTCTAAATTGCATTGATACGGTATGTTGAGCATAATATCCTTCAATTTAAAGTTAAATGGATGTTGATTAAGACGGGCCCGGCAATGAATACAAGTCGCAGTTGTACATTTGTTTCATGACTGAAAAATTACTCGTATTTATTGATAAACTAGTATTATATAACTATGTACCCATCAAGAAACCTACGAAATAATTTGCAAAAAGCTTCCACCCGGTGAATGAAAGTTTCGCCAACGATGCAATAGTATATTTCCGTACTGAGTGCGGTAGCCCATTTTGGGCACTAGGACAGTTCGTCGTACTTTCGGGCCGAGAGGAGAAAAAATAGTATACAGCACTAAGCAGAGGAGTGCAGGGATGCCCATGACAGTGTGATATCAATGCCTCGGCTTCGCCTCGGCATTATCATCACACAGTCACAGAAATCCAACTTCCCTGCCTAGTACAGTAATATACTATCACATCTTATTGTTAGTCATATTGACTATTCATTAGTAATCTCAAGTTCTCGCCTTCTCTCTTCAGAAAATAACAAGAAAAGAGGAAATATGGCAAGTGTTGAAGTGTTTCAGCACTTGAAGGACTATTTTTCCATCACTATATATATTTTTGCAGAAGCCTGAACATTGAAAGTTTTGACCAGAATTGATATCTTGTTTTTACTCGCTTATGCACCTGTCACCATCGAGGGAATGGATAAAAAAACCAAACTGGAACCGAAGTACACACCTTAATTGGCATCTCAAAATAAGTCCTCATCACCATTGCTAGGCATCCTAGTAGAGGTCATCTACTCAAAAGTTTGCTTAGATGATGAGTCTCCGATTTTATGAAATAGCAAATACTTCTGGCTTGAATTTGGACAATTATCGCCTCATTCCGATTCTAATCATGTGTCGACTTCGTCTGTTCATTCCAAAATCTTTATACCTGATTTTGACATCTCGAAGTAGCAAGATATTTCATCTTTCGATACAGACGAGACTCTACACGTGGTTTCAGTGTAGGTGCGTGCGCCTTCAATTAAGTCTATTTTCTAGTTAATACATCTACGAAAGCACATGTGCAGAATCGCACTAAGGCACCTCAGTTTTGGTCGGACAGATCATTTTAAAATGCGGAATGTACATTTACATGCCAAAGAAGTGATAGCGCGTAATGCAATAATGCTAGTAATAATGGAATATGAAAGTATATTCACAACAATCTGCCACACATGATTTTTTCCCCAACATAACAAATAGTCCGGGCGCCCACCTATGCTGTCGTATCCATATTAATTCCCACGAAGTAACTTGGTGGTTTCTCAGATATTTAGAAGCGCTGAATCAGATTCTTGAGGTCGCTTCCCCGAAAACCTGTGACTTTTTTAGTTATTAACAATTTTTAGTGCAAAATTAAGGTTTTTCACCAATATCTCGGAAAATATGCATCTCCCGGAGAAAATACAGGGGGTCAAAGTTGTAGATCGCAAGATTTCCCATGGATAAGGTCCCCACAGTTTTTCCGGAAAACACGGTCCTTAGCCTGTAAACGCGTGGAAAGCGTCTGGCGTGGTTAACATGGGCTTATATGGGCGAGCGCTTCTTCGTCTCTTTGATCTACTACAGTTCCGATGCTAGTTATTCTATCGAGATGCGACCAGAAGCATCTAAATGAGGGAGAATTCTACTTTGTAATGTTATGGATCGCATTTCGCTGAAATCGAAAAATTTTGAGTAATTGAGTAGTTGAGAGGACCAAGTCCCGAGGCGCTCGGGAGCGGATCGCACGCCTGTGCGTTGCTTTATATACGTGACGTCGACTTGTCGCACAACTATCTGGTCGTTGAATCAACTACAGCTATTCCGGACTCACGGACATACATCTGCATTAACAATTGCCGTTTGTTATTAACAAACTCAACTGCGAGCACAAATAGATATCTATAGATGTAGTTATCTTGGCCTGCTCAACTCATCATTATTTGGCCAGTAATGCATAAAGTAATGTATAAAGCAACGCACAGGCGTGCGATCCGCTCCCGAGCACCTGGGGATTTGGTCCTCTCAACCTCTCAATCACTCAAAATTTTTCGATTTCAGCGAAATGCGATCCATAACATTACAAAGTAGAATTCTCCCTCATTTAGATGCTTCTGGTCGCATCTCGATAGAATAACTAGCATCGGAACTGTGTAGTAGATCAGAGAGACGAAGCAGCGCTCGCCCATATAAGCCCATGTTAACCGCGCCAGACGCTTTCCACGCGTTTACAGGCTAAGGACCGTGTTTCCCGAAAAACCTGTGAGGACCTTTTCCATGGGAAATCTTGCGATCTACAACTTTGACCCCCTGTATTTTCTCCGGGAGATGCATATTTTCCGAGATATTGGTGAAAAACCTTAATTTTGCACTAAAAATTGTTAATAACTAAAAAAGTCACAGGTTTTCGGGGAAGCGACCTCAAAAATCTGATTCAGCGACCCAAAATACCTATGAAACCACCAAGTTACTTCGTGGGAATTAATATGGATACGACAGCATAGGTGGGCGCCCGGACTAAAATTACAAAAAAGCAGTAGCATGATAAAAATGTGATTCAATTCTGGTGAACCATTTTCGAAGATTCCAATAATCTCGCACCGAATTTTTTAGAATGAATATTTACTATGAGAAAAATAAAAAATTATACACGTAGTGTTCTGTAGTCATGTGTTACATCGTCCTTCGGTTACTTCTTCCTCTCAGCATGAAGAAGCTAAAAGGTACGAATGAAGCTCGGCTTATGAGGGTCATCTAGATCACTTACCTGCGCGAGGGAAACAGAGTTCTTTGCCTGGTGAAGCCAGCCCGGGTGATTTTATTGCCAAGACTACCACCCTAGGAGTCAGCTACGTGGAAATTTCGAGGTTGAGCGGCACGCATGAATCTTATTTATGATACTGCTCGCAATACGTCCGTGGTTGGTAAGTGAGACGAAGAAGGTGCAAAATGGAGGGTGCGAAAAAACGCACGAGCCGCACAAGCGGCCGAGACAAAAAGGTGCACGAAGTCTTGCCCACGGAGAAGTAGCAAGCGAGAGAGATATGTGGTGCGCGGAATAGCATTACCATTAGGGAATATAGTTTAGCGGCGTGTGGTGGCTCCGACTCGCAGATGAAATGAGATACTGCGACTGAATCATGCATGAGAGGGCCAAGGTGGGTGAGCATTCGCGATTCTCGCGGTCGAACTCAGGAGTATACTCGCGCGCCCACGCCCCTCGCCACAACTTTCTTTCGCTCGCCGGGGCGCGCCCCCTGACCCCGCCGCGCGAACGAGCTCAAAAGTGAATATGCTACAAAATTCAAATGCTCGGGGATCTTGGCCCGGTGACACTTTATTAAACGACACATTTGCATGGCACTGCGCGACAGTAGCTCTGTATGTAACCCATTGTACGCTGCTACAAGGCAAGAGAACGTAGCGAGACGACGACGACGATGACGGTGGCGTTGGTGGATGGGCTGAGAGGAAGCTGTGTCGACAAGACTACGACGATGCGGGGAAAAATTGGCTGAGATATGCGCGCAATCGAGTGAGAACGGAAGCGAAAGCACTTTTTCCATCTGCCCCTTGTCCTCGACTCATATCATGCAAAAGAAAGGCCGAAATGATTTTTTCAACGCATCACCACGCGAAACGCTCACATTTCATTTTACTGACATCACATATCCCGTTATTGGAGTGGTGGGTCACGCAGGTGCTGATGAGATTCGCGGCCATAGATATTTGACGGCCCTTGTCAATCCGAAAAGTTTGAAGATGCAGACTCTATCAAGTTTTGTTTCGAGAGCGGCATTATAAAGAGGCATTTTTTATGAAATTCATTTGGCATTTACAGGGTTTGTAACTAAACTAAATTAAACGAAATTATTAATTATGTTTCGTTTCGTTTATTGGAAAACGAAACTAAACGAAATCAATCATAATTTCGTTCATGAAAAACGAAACTAAACGTAAACATTATATCCACAGAATTAGGTAAACGAAACAAAACATAATTATTCTGATTTTCGTTTCGTTGAACAGAGATGGAAACATATTCAAAAGCAATTGAGTTTCGTTTCGTTCATTCAAAAACGAAACGAAACGAAATTGATCCTGATTTCGTTGATGAGAAACGAAACCAAACAGAAACGAATTACGATTCATTAGTTATGGAAATTGATTCCAACCGAAATTTTGTTGAGATAAACGAAAATAAAAGAAATCGAAATTAATTATGTTTATGATGAACGAAACTTAACGAAATCAAAATTAATTATGTTTATGATAAACGAAACTAAACGTAATCGAAACAAATCAACATAATTCAAAACGTTGAGCCAAGCCAACCCCCGCCCCCCCTCCATCAAATCTGTGCAACACTTCGGCGCAATAACGGTAAAGAACAGTATATACGTGTCGTGTGATACAGTTTGATTTCGGCCAGATCGTATGAACAATGGGGATGGCCGAATGTGTGTCTGTGTGAGTGTGTGTAGGGAGGGGGGTGGATAGGGAGCACTGGGAGGCTACAGTGTGATAGCTGTGGAGTCCTTCCTCGATAAAGGCTCGTGCTGATTTCGTTAGCACACAACTATTATTTGGGGGGCTTAGGTAAGCCAAGAGGGGTCACCCAGGACCGAGCCGAGAGTTAGACAGCAATCCATTGACTAAGAAACGAAAAATATCGAAATTCCATCAAACAAATTTGACCGCACAGTTCCTTTCATAAACAGTGTATCATTCCAAAGGCCATTAAACCAGAGCTTTTTTCAGGAGGTTTGGCATTAGAAAAAAATCTTGAGTGAAGCGTCCCACATATTGCAAGATATCCCATCGATTTGTGTATCCAAAGGATTTTTTTTGATCCATTTTAGGGTAGTCATAGGGTTCGACGATAAAGAGGAATCCCTTGGGGTGGGCCACTTCTAGATGCGACAAAAATCTTCCCATCCAATGGAATAATAGAAGATATTGTTGTTTGTTCCAAAATCTGCAGAGTTAGGTTCATGCGAATGATTTCAGGTACATTCTACTCCAAGTTGAGATCTCTCGGAAGAAGAGGGTTGGAGGTTCATTCGAAGAGCCATAACCACGCACTCCTGCGTTATGTAGGGGTCAACCTAGATAATGTCGTGGGAATTATGATTGATTTTGTATAACTTCACCGATTTCTCGTATTTATTTATATTCAATTGCTCTCAAACTTCTACAAGTACGATACATTTACAGACAAATCAACATTTTCTGGAAGACAGAACATTGGGATACAGTACGAAAATAAGTTCTTCAACGAAAATACAAATATTGTTGTTACTGACCTCATAATGAAATTTTTAGAGCTGCTTAACTGGTATCAGCTTGATGAATCCACCAATCAATAAACATGTAGATCTGTATGTCAGTGAGGTTCGATATTGCTCGGATACAATTATTGTGCAGGAATACCTAAGTGGGATGTAAGAAACGCTCTATTGTAGTTATATCTACCTTGCTCGAGATTTGTGAGAATGTTTACAGTACGCATAGCTGGAGCTGCGACATTGTCAGTCTCGTTCTGATGTTGACATCAAAGAATAAGTAATGTACACTATAGCACGTGAGAGCAAATGAGACAGCAAACTCTAAAATTCAAAACAATATGGAGGCCTTGATGTCAACGTTGAAGCAGATGGAGACCCGCAGAACACTATTCCATTTTTCGATGGAGTTTTGGTAGTGACTGTACTTACCTATCCAAAGCAAATCAGCAAATATCGTTTCTAAGAAATATCGTATAATCCTATTATACTGATAGTTTTCTAAGCTATCGTCGCATTGCAGTGAACTCTGACAACTGATGCTTTGCTCCGATGCCTCGAATCTATTTTACACTCAGGAGTTCACGGATTCTTCGATCATCCGATACTTCTGTATCCCTCAAAACTTTCAATTGAGGTAACGAGAGTCACGTAATCTGTCTGCAATTGACGAAGGCATAACGATGTGAGTGGATGCGAGTAGCACAGTAGCACATTGCAGCGGCCACCTGTGACACTGTCGGACCTGTGTCTTTGTGGCGTGCTACGTATATGGCTTGTGAGAAACTGTAACACCAAAGTTACTAAAAGATTGATGGAACGATACAGACTAACTGATCACGTTGAGCGCAATCGGAAACCAAGTTTTTCATAATCTGTACACACCTGAGTTCTTCCAAAAAGAGATTGGGGAGTTTTTAGGTGCTAAGAAAACTCGGGCGATTTTTTTGCAGCAATCGTGGTGTTACTATCCGTACGAGACTTCTGCTACCGTGAAGTAAGTTCTCTTATGTCCCCAAAATGATCATTATTGTATGAGGTGCTCGATAAAAAAGCTCGTTAGTTGCCGCGGAGCACGAAATCATACAAGGTCCAGTCAGGTGGTTTCACTGAGACCACAATCATATGAAGAAGGTCTGCTCACTCCGGCGCTCAGACTCAGCTCACTTCCTCGCGCAGCCACCGGAATCCAACATGGCTAACCCGGAGGGCGCTCGCAGATTGGCCGGTCGCTTTCACCGTCTCTGCTCTCCTTCTTCTTCGCGTTATTGGCCTGTGGACTTCAATCCTCTCGCCTAGGGAGGGTAGAGAGTCCCTCCCCATCACCAAGTGTTGTGCCGTTACTAATGCAACGATCGAACGGAGATGGTGCAGTGGAATGCAAATTCGCGTAACTGCATTAATGCTGAAATAATAGAAATGTGTCCAATACTGATCCCATATCCTATCCTCACTGTTGGTTCCCAAAGCACTCAGGTCTGTGTGAACCCCAAATTCCCAAATCCAAAGACTCCTCTGGGAGCTGGCAGCTCATACGCGCTGTTGAAGAAAATTTCTGAGATTTCACCAATCATCACATTTACTTGACAGCCCTTGTTTGAATGGAATACTATTAGATAGTATACTAATCAGATAGTACATTTCCCATAATTTTTTTGCAAACTCGGGTGCCCACGTCACGAAGCCTTGTGGGTCATAGGGTTAGGATCGTCGCCACCATCGTCGTCTGTTGTTGTAAATTTTTCGGGTGCTCAGACATGCACGTCGAGACATTTCGAAAGGAATTCCGATCGACTAGCATGGGTGTTGTCCATTACCTACCACTGTTCTGCCGAAGTCTTGCCGAAAGCGGATGAGTGGCGGGGGGGGGGGGGGGGGCGGTGGAGGAGAAAATTTGCGTTCGCTCATGCAACCGTTCCTGTATATCAATACGCTCGGCTTCCGTTCCAAATGATGTTTACTCATATTGATTACGTCTGATGTCTTATATCATAATTGAAATATATTCCGTTTAGTTTCGTTTATCATGAACATAATTCAAATCGATTTCGTTTAGTTTCGTTCATAATAAACATAATCCATATCAATTTCGTTTAGTTCCGTTTATCATAATCATAATCGAAATTACTTTCGTTTACTCTCCTCCCCTCAAACGAAATAGTTTCGTTTGATTTCGTTTGGTTTTCTGACGAAACATATCGATTATGTTTCGTTTCGTTTATTGTAACCGTAATTATGCATGATTAACGTTTTGTTTCGTTTCTCTCACCGACATTTTTGTTGGGATTCGTTAAGTTTCTAGCTCAACCATAATTCGTTTTTGTTTAGTTTCGTTTCTCATAAACAGAATGAAAAACGTAATTCAAATCAAATTATTAAGTTTAGTTTCGTTTATGGAAAAAACTAAACTAAATTCTGGAATTTTGATTATGCTTATTGAAAAACGAAACGAAACTAAACATTATTGAAATTTCACCGAAATAAACGAAACGAAACGAAACATAAGTTTCGTTACAAACCCTGGTCATTTACACGTCTCAAGGTCGTCTGAAGGTAGAATCTGCACTTCCGCATAAATGAGCCTCCCCTCAAATCTTATAAGGCTTCGAATGTACGCTGTAGCCAATACCCCACGGGGAGAGGCACGGAAAAGCTGGCGTACCAATTCTTCACCTTGTTTTCCATGTTTTTTGAGCTCGTACTCAAACAAAATTTTCTTGATTCAGTAGGATACAATCCTTATATTGCAGGAGTCTCATAATAACTGTTCTTCAATTAATTTTTGTGCTCGTTTTTGCGGCACATCCTTGATGCGACTTCTACCGATAATATTAGGCGTGTGTGTGTTATTCAATGAAATTCAAGATCTCACATGCACCACTAGCTGACCTTGCTGTGCAATTTTCACGTGTTATGTAGCAATTTGAGAAATCAGCAATTTGGAGCGTGCTGAGATGATTCCCACGCGTACTTGGGAGGGAAATTTGATTGTTTGCTATTTTGTTCATTCTCAGTCGTTGAAATTTTATGGTAAAGACAATTAAGTGGATCAACTTCGAGTGCTTCGTCGCTGTGTTTCAGACTTACGATCCCTCATGCTAGGTTGGAATATTTGGATCTTTGGCCGTTTCTACGCGTATATTACCGGAAAAATTTTAGGGTGGCCTCTTTGCCCACATACATGTATGTGAGAGGCTCATCTTCATAAGGTTAATAGGCCTTTTTCTAAATAAGGATGTTTCAGTTACCAGAAGTTTTTTAATCGTCTCGCAGTCTTTTAACAAATACTTCTGAGTTTCTTGAAATGACACAATACGTTTCTATAGGGTATTGGATAGGGCTTCATGGAATCAAGACGAGCGAGAATTTTTATCGATATCATCTTGTCTTGGCTGAGGTTAGAGAATGCTCAATCTCACCGTGTCTTACTTGAGATTGTGGGATCTACATCTTGCCTCGTCTGTCGAGATAGAGATTTATTAGCAAGATTGCCCAAACAAGTACAGTAGTCAAATTCGTACTGGCTCATAGCATAGCATATACTTCAATAATATTCAACAGTATCGTCGTTGCTCATACTCAACGTATGATACTTAACATAAACGCCTACAACAGCTGATCCGAGACTAGAAAAAATCCTGGCAATTTTTTCAGTACGATCGTCTTGTAAGTGAATTCGCTACGAAATATTGACTTTTCAGTACGAAGTATCAATTTTTTTCCCAATATTCGTATTGAAAATTCAGTACACGCTATTGAAATTCATCCAGCATATTTTGAACGTTAATAAAGTAATGGTTTTTAAATGAAAAAAAATTATTGTGAGCCATATGTGTACACGATTATCACACCTTGCAATTTGTCACTTGAAAAATGCATTCCGAGAAATTCACTATATCCGTGATGAGGTTTGAGCCGGGGACCTTCTAGTTTGTAGACTGGAACCTTATCAAGTATGCTACTGAAACAGATGTTTACGTACGTCTTGTAAGTGTACTTGGATACTTGCAACGCTCCAGTTTCCATTATATTTTGCGTTCTCGCACATGGAATTGGGTGATTCATGTGTAATTTGACCCACTCAATACGATTAATGATGTAGCGAGAGTCGAAAATGGCTAATGGAAATTGTTATCAACAAATTCCTATGAAAAATCTCAGATCAAATTCTCCAAAAAAAAACAAAGAAAATTCTTCGCATCTCTTACCACATTTTGAGCAAGACTCGTTTTTGAGCAAGACTTGTTAGCAACACCCTGCGATCATAAATTTTTCAGAAATATTCCCAAATTCTCAATAATTTAATTGGTCTCACCGTTCACCCGTTCACTTCGGACCTCATTTCATGGTCTCGAGAAGATCTTCTGACACTACATGAATCAATGACTATCGTCAATCGGGGTTACTCTGAACACTTTTTGAAATTTTTGGTCGTAATTTCCCTGTAACTCGTACGTCTTACGTTATAAGGGCATTGTACCTAGGTTCAATTGAAAGCTTATAGTTCGAGCTTCCGATTGCGCCAGGAAAGTCCCCTTAGATGTTGTTGACAGAAGTTATGAGCATTTGGAAAGGTGTTCAAATTTAGACCCCTTGGTTGAGGTAACTTTGAATACTAGATCAATTCAACGTAAGACCCTCCATAATGGATCTGGTAATGCTCTCTGCTTGTCTCTATGTAATACATTCGCATTCAAGAAAGTATTACAAACTCATTTTGAGTTACCTGAAGTTGGAACGAAGGCTTCAATAATGAATGAATAGTTTAAAAAAATCATCCGAATTGTGATTACAATCTGCATTTGGATTGAAAAATTCGCTTATACAAATATCTAATGCAATCATAAAATGCTCAGTCCTTCATATATAATGATCGAGACAGTCAAGCAGAGCATTTTGAGAACCAAATGATCTCAACCACAAATCTCAAAACCAAGAATCATCGATGAAATACAAGAATTGATTTGTAATATTCTAGAGTTAGCCCTGTTTTTGAGTGATAACGGTTTTTTGAATTGTTCAAAGCTACCCCATTTGTTGAAAAAGCACGTATTTTCCCATTTAAGTGTTCAAAGTTACCCCGTTTTGGGAGAAAAAAGAGGTTTCAACGAGGGATTCTTCAAGGTATCGATGAGGAACAATGAAATCCAGTGCCGTGGACGCGGATTCGCCCTAAAAATGCTCAAACGATCGAGACCAGTTTTTGATGCCTTCCGACAAAGGTTCGTTGGAAACTCACTTACAGCTGATAGGGGCTCTTACAACGGTGCACAGTTCAACACGTATGCCGGCATCAAATAAATTACCATTAGAACCCTCACGCATCCCTACTTTGCTGATTCTGAGAATTAAAAACTCGTACCTCGAGTGTTCAAAGAACCCCGCCTGTTCAAAGTAACCCCGGTTGACGGTAGTTGTAAACCGACGCAAAATTGCAATACAGTATTGAAAGGTTCCTTCGTCATTCCTCAGAATTAGGAGTATGTAACAACTTGATCTTAGCGGTAATATGCATAGCTAGAAGACTCATGTAGCAAGATATTCAGAACGACTTTATTGAAATATGAAGAGGTATATTGAATATTCAATACGATCTCATGATACTGATCGTCGACATTAGTTTCAGACGAGATTCAAAGAGATTTTATTGAATTTTCAGTAAATTTCTCCTTGAATCTCTATTCAATGCGAATTTTGCTGAAAATTCAATCCGGATCGTATTGAAAAACGTTCTGAATTTCAGTACTTCTTTTCCAGTGAGAGTTCATGTCAACGAAAGGTCTCAGCCCATAGTAATGAGATTTGAAAGAAAACACTACCACGATACTTGCGAAAGTTTACAAGCTGGAATATTATCCGTGAAGACGAGTATGAACTGGAGATTGATATCGACGGCCTAGCCCTAGATGATTTATTGAGTTTTCCATTTCAATATCCACAATAGAATCCTAAATTGGTAGTCATCATCCTCCTCTATGGGAGTTCTTAAATGGCGACGTGCAATCGAGAACCACCTGAACTGTGAGCCCTGATTGGTTTGAAACAATGGGTCACCTAACCTGGTTAGTTGCATGCAAGAACGCTGGATGAATTCAGATCGCTCTTGAACGGACCTGACTGATGTAAAGCCAACCCAACTCAATTCCATCTGCACATTTCATTGATCGTATTCATATGACATTGAGGCGTATGCACTTTTGTCGGAATGCCGTGGAAGAACCAAGGCTAAGACCCAGGCTACTCTCAAATTACTATATCTACTTGCTCGAATCGGAAATTCCATTAGAGGAACCTACTAATATGTCGAGACTACTTTCAATTCTCGAATCCATTCGCGCTTTGGCTATGCCTTACTCAATAGACTCATGTACGATGAGGCCCCGAGTATGTCAGAATTATCATGTCTGGCTCTCTCAATCTATTTTTGATACAAATCTCAGCCTCGTTTGATTCCCTGGGCCATTCCTCAATCCTCTGTGTTATATCAGTTGGATTGTGTTGAAGGAGGTCAAGCTAGACATTTTCCGTTTTTGGACCGAATGACTAATAGTATATTACTTCTCGATTGCTGGAAACCGCGTGTTTCCGCGGCTCGTGCTGGACGTCGGCGCCCGGTACTAGATCTCGGAGAGGGGATATGGGTTTGCTCCCATCACGCCTCATTCATCCTGGAGCTATCCTCCAAAAAATGGTCCCCGAAGATATCCCGAACATGTTTGGGAGGCTCGAATGCTTTCTATGGACCATGCATGGGTTAGCCACGCGGCTGATCTTTAAAGAAGTTCCTGCGAGCCGATGAGGATCAAGATTTGCACCAAGTTTCATCGCAAGGGGGACCACAAACTACCGCACCTACGTTGATAAGTCCTAGTTATTCAAGCTTACTCACTCTATAAACCATCCCTACATTAAGTGATATAATTTAACCTGAAGAAGGATCTAATCAGAGGTCCGAAACGTTGGTCGATAGGAAATTAGTATACCCATGCATGGTCCATAGAAAGCATTCGAGCCTCCCAAACATATTTGAGAGCTTCTAGACTTTAGAGTCAAAAAATTGGATATCCCGAACGTTGGTTTGAATTTTTGTCACTAGATAGCTAATGGTTGGCTCTGTTCACGGGAGATAAGTTGTCTCATCTTTCGGTAGTCTCATCCCAAAATCACCCTCTCAATTCATGAGTGAAGGGAAATTATGAGATTCTCCCAAAATATACTGCTTACAGTATGACAGTCTCAAGAACACTCCCATAGTTCTACCGAATTTTCACACTTCCCGACCAATACAGATCCTGGAAACGATGACAACTGTCTCTTCGAGGTTGGGTGGAATGATTCGTTTTCCGACCTATTATTGGGCCGAAGCCAGCGTGGCGCGCTGCCCTGCAAAGGGGATTCAAGATTTGAGAATGAAGTCGTAGTGTGTCTAAAGACGAGTTGACATTGTCCTCGTTATAACAGAAAGCTATCATACTCAGACCTAGGAAGGTATGAGAACTATCAACCCTAGGGCGACTGACTCACCTGCAATCGGGACATAGGGACCTGATATGCGGGTTTCTACAGAATATATGGATGACCCGTGTAAAAAAAATCGTCTTGCACAAAGTCTGGCAAAAAATGTCTCC
The DNA here is from genome assembly GCA_029851415.1 of Eretmocerus hayati. NCBI lineage: Eukaryota > Metazoa > Arthropoda > Insecta > Hymenoptera > Aphelinidae > Eretmocerus > Eretmocerus hayati. Next base: position 114,073,466 of record CM056743.1, read on the forward strand.
CTAAACGTCTCAAGGGAAGTCTGGCTAACGAGACTTAGCGAGACTTCGAATTGTATCACGGAAAGTCTGGCTCATCCAGACAGACTTTGATCAAGACTCTGAGCAGACGAGGATACAGAGAAAAAGTCTCGCAAATCGTCCGCGAGATTTCGCCAGACTTTCCGCGAGATTTCATAAAATTTTCTAGTTCTTATTGCAAAGTTCGGCAGAATGTCTGGGATAATTTTCCAGACTAAAGCCGAGACAGTCATATCTATGATTTAAAGTCTGGCATAATTAGCGAGACTGAAACCCAGACCTCAAGCATTTCGCTCGAGGTCTGGTCTATTTTCCCAGACTACATTAGAGATGTTATGTGTACGATGTGAGGTCTGGCATGATTCGCCAGACCACTGTAAAGACTTATTGCCAGATTTTTGGCATGTGCGTATAGTGTCGTGAGATGTCTCGAATTTTCACCCAGACGCGGTGCGGTACCAATGTTTCGTGTTATCGGTTTTACGACGGCCACAATTTCATGCGCGTATCGTGAGATTGAATTTTCATGAGCCAAATCCTATCGGAATCAATCATCAATGTCTTTTGTTGTCATTCTTCGTGAACGGGATGGATGCAAAAATCGAAGCTTTTCCACACTAGCAGCAAGGCTCCTCCGATTTGCACCTGGAACAAAAAATAGCACACAAAGGATTGTAAGTTCCTTCCGAAGGATATTTTCGAAATTGTTGCGCGACATGATTAAACGTAATTGTATTGATGGAAAAATTAGACCAGTTGCTACTAAGAAGGACGAGGTTATATGCGGTCAGCGCGCAGTTTAGCCCTCACATTTACTCAAAATTCAGGCTACTAAAAAAACTTGAAAATACTTATCTGGTGTGCAGATCGCATCCGTCGAGCCGTGACGAGCTGGGTGGCGAGAATTTTCTCCTGTCAAACAGATAATCGTCGTCGGTAGAGAGCTTGAAAAGCATGCAATCAATGTTGCATGGATCGGGAATACCACAACCTCAGCAAGTTCACTCCGTTTGCTCGACAACAACATTGACGATCAAAAAATTTCAAAGACTCTGACTTGGACGCTCCAGGCTCTCTACTGATGAACACTATCTGTTTGAAGAGTGAAAAACTCTCACCAAGGCACGGCGGATGCGATCTGCACATCAAATAAGTATTTTCAGTTTTTTTAGTAGCCTGAATTTTGAGTAAATGTGAGGGCTAAACTGCGCGCTGCCCGCATATAACCTCGTCCTTCTTAGTAGCAACTGGTATAATTTTTCCATCAATACAATTACGTTTAATCACCTCGCGCAACAATTTCGAAAATATCATTTGGAAGGAACTTAAAAATCCTTTGTGTGCTATTTTTTGTTCCAGGTGCAAATCGGAGGAGCCTTGCTGCTAGTGTGGAAAAGCTTCGATTTTTGCATCCATCCCGTTCACGAAGAATGACAACAAAAGACATTGATGATTGATTCCGATAGGATTTGGCTCATGAAAATTCAATCTCACGATACGCGCATGAAATTGTGGCCGTCGTAAAACCGATAACACGAAACATTGGTACCGCACCGCGTCTGGGTGAAAATTCGAGACATCTCACGACACTATACGCACATGCCAAAAATCTGGCAATAAGTCTTTACAGTGGTCTGGCGAATCATGCCAGACCTCACATCGTACACATAACATCTCTAATGTAGTCTGGGAAAATAGACCAGACCTCGAGCGAAATGCTTGAGGTCTGGGTTTCAGTCTCGCTAATTATGCCAGACTTTAAATCATAGATATGACTGTCTCGGCTTTAGTCTGGAAAATTATCCCAGACATTCTTCCGAACTTTGCAATAAGAACTAGAAAATTTTATGAAATCTCGCGGAAAGTCTGGCGAAATCTCGCGGACGATTTGCGAGACTTTTTCTCTGTGTCCTCGTCTGCTCAGAGTCTTGATCAAAGTCTGTCTGGATGAGCCAGACTTTCCGTGATACAATTCGAAGTCTCGCTAAGTCTCGTTAGCCAGACTTCCCTTGAGACGTTTAGGAAGACATTTTTGCCAGACTTTGTGCAAGACGATTTTTTTTACACGGGGAATCACCTACAACTTCAACTTCGTCAACCTCTAATACAACTACATCATCTTTATCATGAGTAATTTTGTAGATTTTTAATCAAACCGAATAAAATTATTTCTTTCGTGAAATTTTGGGAATTTATTTAGTTCCCCACCGTCCTTCAAGATCGATGAGACCAAATAACCAACTCATATACATCATCTTTAGTTTTGGAAAATGTGACTTACTAATGCTCCAGAAAGCCTGACTCCTTTTGTTTCGCATGCGGCGAGTTCAAACCAAAGAGATCGCGAAAAAACTTTACATCAAGAATAGAGGAACTCTATGGAGAGTATTTCAACCCTTTAATATACTCCTGTGCAGCAGGGTCACGAGAAACGATATGTTGCGCCTGTCACAATATTTTTATTTTTTGAGGAAAAGGTGGAGATACAGGCAGAATCAAGATGGCCACTTCAGTGACATGGAGAGAACCCCGTAACAGTAACGATCGTTATTTCTGCCCGACAAATCACGGTGGAGCTTCCATATTATGGAAAAATAAAACCTCTTCCCCTAATACTTTCAACGATGATCTCAAAATCTTATCCATGATCCTAGGACAGCAGTCTGGGCTCACAAAATTTCCCTGTGTTCCGTGTAAAAAGGGCAGTAGAGATTGAGTCAATCATTACAAGAAGACGGATTGACCGAAAAGGAAGATTTGAAAGCCTGGCCCGGAGAATGTCATTCAAAACTCATTGGTTGAGCCATCCGAAATTCTACTGCCCCTCCTCCACATCAAGTTGGGAAAGATGGAACAATTCACGTAAACCCTCTATGAATATGGAAGTTGCTCTGCGTACGTGGAAGAGGAGGCCTCCCAGATATCTGACGCAAAGTTAAGAGGAGACATTCTTGATGGTCCACAAATTTGAGAAATATTCCATCATCGACATTTAGGTTCAAACTGTCTATACATATTAGAGTCACTTAACATGATCATGAAGACATCAGAAGGTTGACCAGTTTCACTGTTAGAAATTTGTTGGGATTTTGCATAGAAAGATGAAAAATGTTCTGCAAAGAGATTAGAGGCAGTACTGCAATCAGATGCTGATTTATCTTCATATCGTATGTTTTGAGGGATGAACTTTGAATTTTTTGATACAGCAAAACTCCAAAAACACTGAGGATTGTTTTCAGCAAGACTTTCAATACCTCTAACATAATTGGCATGGGCTATGCCTGTAAGTTTTCTACATTTGGCTCTCTGTTCACAAAAAAAATCATCAGATTTGAAGTAAGCGATTGACTCGATGGAAATACAAGAAGTTATGGCCTTGAAAAATGTATTGTTATCAATCAATGGGTCTACGCTAATTTTGCTCTGAATGTCCTTAGTAGTGGAGAAATCACATCTAGAATACTATCATAATAGTTTGGCACCCCAACACTTTTCACAACCCACTGATTCATCACCAGTTCTGAAGTTGAGATTCCTTGCTCGACAGTCTTGATTGAGATGAAGAATTGAAATAAAATTTTTAGAATAGACTTAGAAAAAGTGAATTAGAGTAGAAATTATGAACAACAGATTCTTAAGGCAAAATACTTCCGTGATGCCACTCCACCAAAGAGAACTGAAAATTTGAAAATCATGGAATGGTCGGAAGCTGAAAGATAAGACATATATCAACACCTTGATTGATGAATTGTTACTCTAATACAGTCTTTGTCACAGACCTGTTAAAACGTGCACTTTGAAGAAGATTTCGTAAAGAACCATGAATGAAGAAATCTGAAAATAGGACGGTATCCGTGAAATCTCATGACGGAATCTCAAATTTCATCATGAAATAAAGTCCGACCTTCGATGAGTTTGTGCAGGGACTTATGCAAGTAATGAGTTCGTAATATTCTTGCCTTCAAATTTCCCCTATAGAATAAAAACCCCACACGAGGTTCATGCAGGAATCCATCTGATTCTTGAGACGGTTTTCATCCTTCATGAGGATTATAGAAGCTGCGTCCTCAAATCATATTGACTTCTTAAATTTGATCACAGAATGATGTGGAGGAGTCAGGTCACCGGTCAAACCCAAAATATTTTTACAATACCTTAGCAGGTAGAATGATCCAGAGTGCAAAGTTACAACCGAAAACATCAGCTGATGAGAAAAAATACGACTGATTCATAGGTCAGAAAGTTCCTAAGTCCCTTTCGTGATGCAGTATTGGCGACGTTTGGATATCTAGTTTGACATCTTCTCCAGGTCCAAGAAACAAGCGATGAGAGTCAGTGTTTCAAGACCGAATAGAATAGAACAAAATATAAGCAACTGCAATGGATCAGAAACATTCGCGGTTCCCGTATCACCGGAGCTCATATCAGGAAGTAGTATAGTATATGTAGATATACTTGAAATTCTAACATTCTAAGCATCCCCGAACAGGATTCTCGTTTGACGGCGTTTCTCTAGATTCTTCATAACACAGCCCCACAAAAAAGTGGTCTGAACGAGGGCTCTCACTATGTTACCTTTATGTTTTTTGTACTGACCTGTCATATAACACGCCAACCTGATGAATGACCTACTCATCTTCCGACTTATTCATTCAATAAATGACACCAACTTGTACATTTGGTGACATTTCGGCAGATTCACAGACCCACCAGTTCATTGACCCGATATATGACCTCGTGGCTCCCCGACCTACTGACCTGCCGTACAACCCACCGATTTGCTGACCTGCCATATGATCTAGCGGCCATGTAACCTGATGTATGACTCACCCATTCATCGACTCGTAAATCTACCACAAGACCCGCAATGCTGCCGACATACTGTGCGAGGATATATAATGAGTCATTCTGGAGCAAGCTGGACAAAACCGTCACCAGGGGGGTCTGGGAAAAATCCGCAAAAAATTTTTTCCATTAGTACTATGTTGAAGTAGTACGAAAAAAATGTTTTCAGATTTTTTTGGCCCCCCCTGTAGGCCCCAGAGCCCATGAAAGGGCCATTTTAGGCCCTTTTTTAGCCTATTCTAGGAAAATCATAGTTCCAACGCAATTCAATATTTTTCAACGTACTTGGGCGCATTTTTCTCGTCAAGACTAGTACTTTTGAAATAAAAATTGTCCAAGGCCACTTAGTGAGCCTGACGACTTCTGCAAGCTAATTATTGAGAGCAAATTTTAGCGATTTTTGGGCCTGCTTCAAAGCGATCTAGCTCCTACTAGACATGTGATAATCGACATCTGCAGGTGGTCATTTTGAAGGTCTTGAAAAAACCTACAATTTGACTACCTGCAGAAGTCGATTATCGTACTTTTTATAGGAGCTATAGCCGATACAAGTAGAGCTATTTACGAAAAAGTCGAAAATTCAGGACTCAATTCCAAAAATGTATCTTAATTTTTTTTCACCAAACTTGTGCGAAAATGTTCTTTCAGACATCTACATTCAGTAAAAAAAATTTGGTGGAGGTTATTTTTTTGATTTTTTTTGCCGAGCGTTACAAAGCCGCATTTCGTGGTTTTAGCAAAAACGGCATCTTTGACCACGGTCACATATGCTCCCATCTGGACTGATGTGCACCAATCTGTGTGTAAGTGCTCTCCAAAGTACCCCCAAATACGTGTAAGAAGTTGCGGGGACGAGCCCCGAGCCAGGAGCGAGCTGTAGGTTCTATTCGCTCAGCTCACCATTTTTTGGCGGCAAAAATTCTGACCGTAGCGCACATGGTAGCCGTGGCGAGTCGTATATATAGGTATAGATATAGGTATAGAACTCCCGAGTCGACTGGCGTCTGCTGATACTATCTGGATACTTCTCAGACGATCAACATCATGACTCCGTCGATAAGCCAATCACTATACTCGAGTTCCGAATGTACAGTGTCGGTGACTCGACCTGTAGTGTATCTTTCGGCGATAAAAGTGTAATCAGAGTCTAATGCTTGGGGTAGTATGCTGAGTTTGTCAATGAATTAGATGTTTGCTGGAGCAATTGTATATGCTGTGATGTTTCAAGGCTCAACGTGCTTGTTCGTGTGCATGTATGTGGAGCCGTGCACGCGTGCCCCCGTTGTTTGATGCGCTGCTCGGTCATAAGAGGCGCCCTTAGACAACTTGAGCGGAGCGAATTCACCGTGTCAAAAATAGGCATTATTTTGACTATTCGAGCGTAAGCGACCGAGAGCATGATTTTACTTGTTCTGGCTTACAAAAAAGATAATGGGCTAGAATGAGGATCCAAACAACTTTTTCCGACTCAAAATGACCATCTAAACACAATCCCGAGGTCAGTTTTGCTCTAAACAGTCGTCCCTTTGCCCCTTAAGATCTTAGATTCTGTCGACGGGTTCTGACACTTTTGAGGCACTAGACGACATTCTTAAGCTAAACTGACCTCGGAATTGTGTTCAGATCGTCATTTTGAGTCGGAAAAATATGTTTGGATCCTCATTCTACCCCATTATCTCATTTGTAAGTCAGAACGAGTACAATCATGCTCTCAGTCGCTTACGCTCGGATAGCCAAAATAATGCCTATTTTTGACACGGTAAATAGAATCTACAGTTCGCTCCTGGGTGGAGGCTCGTCCCCGCAACTTCTTACACGTACTTGGGGGTACTTTGGGGAGTACTTTCACACAGATTGGTGCACATCAGTCCAGATGGGAGCATATGTGACCGTGGTCAAAGATGCCGTTTTTGCTAAAACCACGAAATGCGGCATTTTGTAACGCTCGGCAAAAGAAAATAAAAGGAGAATCTTGCGAGGGTCTACTAGAGGTTCGTTCATTATATTTTCATCTCCAGGTTTGAGAGTCTTGCGTTCAGGCCATATTCTCTTCTTATAATGATTTGGACCGCCTCGACTGTCCCACAAGCATGAAAAGCAAGGAAATTTCGTATTCCCTGATTGCTGTCTCAGTAGTATGGACGATATCTTCAAATCACCACAAACCTCCCACTTGTGAGTCGAGTAATTTATGTTCTCCAAAAGAATCTTCATATACCAAGTGACAAACATAAGTTGGCGGATTTTTTTGGCTTCCGATTTTGGTTTGGGAAATGTTGGAAACCTTACAAAATCCGTGCGTCAAGCACATTTTTAACGTGAAAATTCCTTGCGAAGCGATTGGCGTGGTCAAAATTACGATATCTCTTTTCGTCCGGAATTGTGAATGAATTTTCACAAGCGTGTTTTTGCTATCTCGGCGAATATCGATCGGAGCGAAATTTCAAGCACACCATCAGAAAGATCGCGAAATTTTGAGTCGGAAATGGTTGTTTCCGACTTTGATATTTGCATGATCTCATGTAAGTTAATTAACGAAAAGACTTTATGTGGGTTTTGTAACGCTTTTTGTAACGCTTGTAACGCCAGTGTTGACATTTCGTGTTTCCGGGCGTCTGCTGGTGAGTTTATTTTATATAACAAGGAACGAGTAGGGGCAGTGAATTCGAGTGTAGTACATGAGTAATCTCTGCCGTGTGATTTATTGTTATTAAGTGATACACGGTCATTTAAAACTATAGGTAAGCCCGAAAAGGGGCTGGAGATCCTGCTCACCCGGGCCCAATCAATTAGGATTGGGGACCTGGGGTCATTTTGAGAACCAAATTTGAATGCCGTATGCGTCGAAGATTGCTCGTCGCATTTACGAATTGCAATCGAGCAAAAAAGCAGCCTGAGACGCGAGACGCGAGACGCTATGCGTACTTGATGGGGCTTATGGTTTGCGTGTATCTTCCGTTCGTGACTGCTGAATTTTCTTATTTAATTCTCAATCGTAGATAACGTAATCTCTTCCTCGAGATGCACTTTTTGTTGGCAATTGACGCGTCACTAACTATAAGGACCCTAGCTGGCACATGTCACGACATTGGACACAGCTGTTGCGGGTCTCACGGGCCATACATGTAGCAGCACAGTGGCTCACAATGCAGCATATCCAAGCATATCCAGCTTAAATTCCATGATATTCGGATGCTGTTGGTGTATTCCCCACTGCCACTCTTATTGAGTTCAGCATCTCAACAGTTTTAATCAACTGATCAGAAAACAGTGAACCTCAAACCTTGATCTGTGATTCAATTTGATTGTGCAGTTATGTGTTACATTATGACGTGAAAAACTGAATTCACCTTGCTCACATCTATAGGTCCTCTTAGTGTATCAAAAAAGGTAGCCCCCAAGTGATGGTGTAATTCATCATTCTACACATAATTTAAAGAGTCCTGTAACAGTTATCGGCGATCTGGACACTCGTCGATAAGTGTTACAGGACCACATCGACACTAGCCAGGGACCGATACAGGACCAGATCGACACGCGCCGATGACTGTAACAGGACCACATCGTCACTCGTCGATGACTGTTCCGGGACCACATCGACACTCGCCGAGGACCGGAAGAGGACCGATACTGGACCAGATCGACACTCGCCGATGCTCGCCGAGCACCGATACGGGACCAAATTGACACTCGCCGATGACTGTGACGGGACCAAGTTGACACTCGCCGATGACTGCTACGGGACCACATCGACATTCGCCAAGGACCGGTACAGGACCGTTACGGGACCAAATGGACACTCGCTGATAACTGTTACAGGACCACATCGACACTCGCCGAGGACCGATACAGGTCCAGATCGACGACACTCGCCGATGACCGTAACGGGACCAGATCGTCACTCGCCGAGCACTGATACGGGACTAAATTGACACTCGCCGATGACCGTAACGGGACCACGTCGACACTCACCGAGGATCAATACAGGACCGATACGGGACATCGACACTCGCCGATGGCTATTATACTGGACCACATCGACACTCGCCGGGGACCGGTACAGGACCGATACGGAACCAAATGGACACTCGCCGATAACTGTTACGGGACCACATCGACACTCGCCGAGGACCGGCACAGGACCGATACGGGACCAGATCGACACCCGCCGGTCACCGATACGGGACCAGATCGACACTCGCCGAGTACCGGTACAGGACCGATACGGAACCAAATGAACACTCGCCGATAACTGTTACAGGACCACATCGACACTAGCCAGGGACCGATACAGGACCAGATCGACACTCGCCGATGACCGATACAGGACCAGATCGTCACTCGCCGAGGACCGGTACAGGACCGATATGGGACCAAATAGACACTCGCTTATAACTGTTACAGGACCACATCGACACTCGCCGAGGACCGATACAGGTCCAGATCGACGACACTCGCTGATGACCGTAACAGGACCAGATCGTCACTCGCCGAGCACCGATCGAATATCTGCCAGTTACAAATAAATCTCATTGCGGTCGATATTGTTGTGAGAATATCATACTCCTCGAAATGAGCAAGCGCATTATACTGTTCATCAGTATTAGTCGTTTCAGACTGCTATGTCGAATTGAGTTTGATTACTCGTTCAAACTCCATGTTTTGAAATAGAAGAATTTTGATTCTGAGCTTTTCACTATGAACTCCGTCTGTGATTCTTCAAGTAGAATTCCGTACTTTGCCACTTCCCGAATACTATAGAGTGTGACCCAGGCTGGATGGGTGGATACTTCTCGATTAAAACCCTCCAATACGCACCCGTGGACTGCAATCTCAAAAATATAATCGATTACGGTCGTAGTACTCCAAATGTAACATATTTGATGAGATCTGTCGATCTAAACCGATTATGATCCATGAACACTGGTAAATGTTCACCAACATCGAGAAATAAAAGCTCCCGGTCGACATTTTGAGAAAAAAGCATGGACTAATACCATTCTGGCCCCCAGAATTTGTCAACTTTTTGACGCAAAAAACGGTTCAAGTCCACAGTATTTCGACGTTTTATAAAGCAAAAGGGTTCAAATCGACAATTTTTTAATATTTCACGATCTGAAACTCGACTAGTTCCTTTACTTTCCCCGATCCAGAACGGTATAACTCCACTTCAGAAAAAAATGATGGACTTATACCGTTCTGGTCCGGAAAAAAAATCGAAGAAATTTGGGGACCAGAACGGTGTAAGTCCATTTTTTATTGCAAAACACCTGATATAGAATGTAAATGGCCCGCGAGTCCCACAACAGCTGTGTCCAATGTCGTGACATGTGCCAGCTAGGGTCCTTATAGTTAGTGACGCGTCAATTGCCAACAAAAAATGCATCTCGAGGAAGAGATTACGTTATCCACGATTTAGAATTGAATAAGAAAATTCAGCAGCCACGAACGGAAGATACACGCAAACCATAACCCCCATCAAGTACGCATAGCGTCTCGCGTCTCGCGTCTCAGGCTGCTTTTTTGCTCGATTGCAATTCGTAAATGCGACGAGCAATCTTCGAGACATACGGCATTCAAATTTGGTTCTCAAAATGACCAGGGACCCAGTCCTAATTGATTGGGACCGGGCGAGCAAGATCTCCAGCCCCTTTCCGGGCTTACCTATAGTTTTAAATGACCGTGTATCACTTAATAACAATCAATCGCACGGCAGAGATTACTTATGTACTATACTCGAATTCACTGCCCCTATTCGTTCCTGGTCATTTAAAATGAACTTGCACATTGCACCCACGTGTCACACTAGCAGCAAACGAGCAGACGCGCGGAAACACGAAATGTTAACACTGGCGTTACAAGCGTTACAGAAAGCGTTACAAAACCCACATAAAGTTTTTTCGTTGATTAAATTACATGAAATAATGCAAATATCAAAGTCGGAAACAACCATTTCTGATTCAAAATTTCGCGATCTTTCTGATGGTGTGCTTGAAATTTCGCTCCGATCGATATTCGCCGAGATAGCAGAAACATGCTTGTGAAAGTTCATTCACAATTCCGCAACGAAAAGAGATATCGTTATTTTGACCACGCCAATCGCTTCGCAAGGAATTTTCACGTTAAAAATGTGCTTGACGCACGGATTTCGTAAGATTTCCAACATTTCCCAAACCAAAATCGGAAGCCAAAAAATCCGCCAACTTATGTTTGTCACTTGGTATGTCGGCAGCATTGTGGGTCTTGTGGCAGATTTACGAGTCGATCAATGGGTGAGTCAGGTCACATGGCCGTTAGATCATATGGCAGGTCAGCAAATCGGTGGGTTTTACGGCAGGTCAGTAGGTCGGGGAGCATCAAGGTCATATATCGGGTCAGTGAGCTGGTGGGTTACATGTCATGTATCGAATTTGTTGGTGTGTCATGTATCGAATGAATAAGTCGGAAGATGAGTAGGTCATTCGTCAGGTCGGCGTGTTATATGACAGGTCAGTAGGTCGGTGAGACTGTTGGTCATCCCACAGGTCACCAGGTTGGCGAGTTAGTGGGTCATGCGCCAGATACATGAGTCGGTAGGCCGACCAACAGGTCGGCGTATTGACGGGTGATATGACACGTACGTAGGTCAGTGGGTCTATAGGTCACCAGCCGACGGAATGGTGCTATATGTGGCAGATAAAGAGGTTGGTAAGTGGGTCATATTCTCGTAAAGTGCTGAATCGTTCCGCTGTGTGACCTTCTGAAAGTCACTGAAAAATTCTTCAAAACACATATTTGGACGTAGAATTTTGTGTTCTTTCAGAATTTGATGTCAAAAATAAAATTTTGCGTGATAAAACTCAAGTTATAGTCGATATCTCAGCTTTGTGTGACCGTAGATGAAAAATAGCATCGGATTCGTGTTCTTGGACCCGTAAAACATATATAAACAAATTTCCAGCAATTTTCCATTTTTCCCCTCGTTTCGATCTTCAATATCTCGAAAAATTGATGTGATCGGTGAAAACCGACACCGGTGTCGGAATCAGCGACCCAAAAAAACATTAAGATAACATAGTGAGAGCCCTGATTCAGACCACTTTTTTTGTGGGGTTGTGTAATTTATGTATTACTAAACTTCCAAAAACTTGAAAGAGATTTGCAACCTGGATTTCTGATTCTCCCGTTATCAGTTCATCTAACTGTTTACCGATTAGTCGATCCTTATTTCCACTGATTGTGGATATAAGAACAAGTTAGTGTCTGAGTCCCCGAAGGTTGAACACTCGTTAGAAATGTATCGAGTAGATGAAGTCGGCTTGAATGGGGTTCATGAGCACTGTATAGGACTCAATGCACAATAGTATCGCAGATCGGTAACTAGCGCACCTCTATTATGTGCGTTTGAGTCAAAAATTTGGCGGGCAGGAAATATGAAAGAAAGGAAGGAAGGAAAGCAGCGATAGAAAGATTGTCCTGATGGATTGAAAGCTGTCTCAGGAGAAGGGCTCCGATCTCGGAGAGAGGGAGCCGAAGACAGAGAAGTGAGCGTAGTATGCGAGCGAGACCGGGCAAAGCTCGTGGCTCCGCCTATCAGACACGCCGCCTCAGCACGCTGCTGAATACATTTAGCCTGGTTAGTTTACAAATGAATACAGCGATTGAGGCAACTTATAATATCAATGTGGCCCGTGGTTTGCGGCGTCTCACTCGCTCTTTCGCGCGTGGGCGGCTGCGCGTTCTCGCGATTGCGAGGCCAACTCTCTCCGCACCGCACGCTGCCGCCGTCTCGCAGCCGCAGCCACCTCGCCCGGCGCTTCCATACAGAATAGCCATATTAACTTGATAATTAGCTCGGTTATACGACTTGCAGATGAGGAAAGACGTCGGGACGGACGTGGGCTACCCCTACCCGGGAGGATCGGCGCTCCTTGTGGCCCGGACCGCGGCTCACTCGTCGACGGGCCACGACACCGACTCCTCGATACCGCGCGCGCTCGTCCATAGCCGTAGTGCATTCGATCGACCTCGTGCACGCCAACCGGGAAGTACCTACGCTCTTCAGCATCGAGCCGTCTTGGTCCCGCATGCCGCTATTTATATATGTACCCACGTCCAGTTTACCATTTCAAATTCGCGTCGCCGCTGCCGCCACCGCCTCACAACAGGCAGCCTGGCCTCGCTAGCGATGACGACGACGACGTCCCTCTGGTCGAGGCACTTTTCGCTCGGCCGTGTACTCGGGAACATCTCGTGAACAAGAGGTGACGTACCACCGCGCGGTTTGTGCGTGCTCTGCTACTTATCGCATCCCCGTGAGGCTGCGAGATCGCAACCGGTGCGCGAGCCACGTGGGGCTCGCGAAGCGCCACCTACGAGCTGCATCGTCGCAGGACTACCACATGACCCTGCATCACCAGCGATCGGCTGGAGCTGAACTTGCAAGTAAGTCTACTTGTCCTCGAGCGGAAGCTTGAGTGTTTAGTAAATTGACCTGCCAGAGCCAAAAAGTGTATTCGAAATAAAATAGAATTCATAAACAGAGGCCGATGCCTCATGAACGGTTGGTTTCAGTTATTGAAAACGTTATCAGTCTTCGCATGACAAATAGCATAACGTTATGTAACCATCTGAGTCGGAGTTCGAACTTGGAGGTACGACACTACACTTTAAGTTCGGTAAATAGGCTCAAACACGGATACCAAAAATAATAATCAAACTGAAACATACGACTAACGCAAACACCGTGACAAGTCCCATGGCCTCGGCGGAGCAAGTCGCCGTGAGGCCCGCGTGATGCCGGTTGAACACGCGACGCATCGCGAATATAAAATGTGTGAGGGAGACGCACAAGCATGCCCTACGTACAGATGACTGGCATTGAAAAGTGCGCATCTTCTAGCGCTCAGTCACCGCGGCTCTGACCGCATCATCTGCACAGCTCGGCTCATCTGTATGACCAGAATACTGACGACATTGGCAGCCATCTTTGACAGATCCCCCTCCCCTTTCCCCGTACCTAGCTCCATCCTATACCAACTCACCTCAACTCGTTATATACACTCGCACCCGTTCACATGCACGACTCGCATGTCACACGCATGTGAAAGATACTCTGGGCTGATGGGTTGCTCGTTGATGTTTGGAGATTTCTTCGAATGTCTCATAACCATTTGGGAACTCAGAAGTTCCAATCTTCCATTGAGGTGCGGATACCTATGCTACACTATATCCAACCGAAAGACCTCGAATCCAGAGCACGTAATTCAGAGCACGTAGATTTTTGACAGCTAAACACAATCATTTGAAAGGACATGGTCGATGAACTCTTCTATCACCACACGACGGAGGAATTTCGGAGCTTTTGTGACATTGATACGGATCTTGACGGGAAACCCTTGTACCGTGTACTTTTTCTGCACAGTCAACCAATCAACAAATCTATTACTTGTTTTAGCACCTCGCCCAAGTCATCTTGATTTTATTTTGAGTCTTTTCATAGTTTTCGAACGAAATCCACCTCCAACTTGTTGGGATCTTCCGTTCACATCTCCCCTAGAAATTTTGATGATAAATACTGATCTGCTAGAAATCGGAGATTAGAGGAATCTCTGAAAAGACAAGATGAAAAAAGAGTTTTAATTATGGGCGGTGGCAGACCCCCCTCCCCCCCCCCCCTCCTTCGAGTCGAAGGAATTTCCATATATTCCCCCACATTTTTCAAAAAAGTTTTGCATCATGGAAAACTTGGAATCACTAAATACCTGCGGTTAAATAAATTATTACCCCACCAATATCTTATCCGGTGCAGTATTCTCCTTCAATAATATATAGTCAGAATTACTTGTCATGAGCCCATGAGGAGAGACGGTTATAAATAAAAAATTTCCCCTTCATAGGAATCATATGAATGCAAATGTAATACAATGTAATCCAACCTTCTTCATCTCTATCCGTTCCTGCAGTACAAAGAGCATCCATGCATCAATCCCCATTCCACGAAAGATTTCTGAGCTTCACTTCAAAACATGCAGGTTCAGTATTGCATGAGTTCACGCGATTTGATCGAGAAAAAGCACTATCAATCTGGAATGATACAACATCATCCAAGCAACTTGCTGAATCACGAGAATTAAAAGGACAACCAATGATGAACTTATTTTCATGCTCAGATCAAATGTGTCCCTGATAAATTGAAGCGGTCAGAGTCTGGATTTCAGAAAATGCACTTTTTTGATCCAAGGATTTCTGTTTCTTGCCAAACTTTTCCAACAGACCGAATATTTTTTGGATTAAGAACAAAAGAGAGGTATAAGAAGTTGATCCGTCAGACTAATAGCGCGAGATGAATCAGATAGAATTGAGAGAATTGTGAAGAAACGTTAAAATAGAGCACTGATACAAATACTTCTGTTGGAATCTCAAGAGCTTTTGAACGTTCTAGAGAAATCTCGAACGAAGATCAATGGTGCAATGTCCCGAGATTTCCTTCCTAACGCTACGCGAGGTATGCAAGTTCCATTAGCTGGAAATCGGCTTCGTGGAAGCTGTGCTGGAACGAGATCAATTATTCCGATTTTGAACAACAATTCACTCACTGTAAGTTCCTGACTCATTTTCATTTTTGGCTATAGACGATCGAAGAAAAAATTCTCATCATTTATACAACGTTTCCTAACTATTCGTGACATTTGAATTGTAATTGGTATTCTGGAGCATTCTTCATTTCTGGTGGTAACATTATTCTTTTACAACACAAGTTATGGCTGAAAAATATGTTATACAGCGCGCTATCGGCTTCATCCGACGGGCCGCCGCATCGATACATTCTTGCGTGCTACTCGTATGACATCAAACGATTGCTCGAAATAAATAATATTGCCAAACTCCCTGGGGTTTTGACTTAATTTGAGTTCACTCATTCTCGCCTCTATCAAATAAGATTCAACTATTCGGAGATATGATATTGAAAGCACTACTGATACTAAAATTTTCATAGAATCATGTTACTAGTCCACATTTTCGTCACATGAGCTGCATAGAGTCAGAGTGGACTAACGAAGAACAACCAGGGGCTGTGAAACACGGATTTGGCTGAAATTCTGGAGATCGTCTCCTTTTACCACCAAAAGCTGAAACCCAGAGTCACACTCGAAAATGCTCAACCGTTTTCAAGCTATTGGCTACAGTACCTTTCATAAATAATGGATCAAGCAGGGTCTCACTAAAACCAAGATATTTCCAATATATACTTCGACGTAAGGAAATTTCGAAAAAGCATCTCAAAGATCACAAAAAAATCTATCGATTTATGTGTTTAAAACATTCATTGCGTCCTTTTCGATCGCCCGTAGTCAACGATGAAAACCTAAAAAATTTCTCTTTCAATCAGTCACCTACAACTTTGGCGGGAGTGAGCCGATGACAGAAATTTTTACGGTATCTGAGTAGATCTTTTTAGAACCTACAATTACCTTTCCTGAAAGTTCTCTCTACAGTATCTTCTGTCCAAGTAACGAGCTTGGAGAGAAAACTTTGTATTACATGGACTGCTAATGGAGCTATCGAAGCTGGCACCTGTTTCATCTCACCTTGCTCTACTCTAACGCAAAAATTCATCAAAAAAATATCATGGCACAAGATTTTGACGTAAGATAATCTCATCTTTCAGAATATTTTATCAGATTTTGTCTTGGATTGGAGGCAGCCCCGATTTCTCAAGTTTTATTGGGAGAATTGATTAGTTTCATATTTTGTGCCTATAGATCACATTCAAGAAAAAATCTGATAAAATATTCTAAAAGATGAGATTATTTTACGTCAGAACCATGTGCCGTGATATTTTTTTGATGAATTCTTGCACAAGAATGGCGCAAGAGGAAATAAAACAGTAGGCAGCTTCGGTATCTCCTCAAGCAGTCCATGTAATACAAAGTTTTCTCTCCAAGCTCGTTACTTGGACAGGAAATGTCGTAGAGAGAACTTTGAAAGAAGGAAATTGTAGGTTTTAAAAAGATCTACAAGATCCCGTGAATATTTTTATGATCAGATCACTCCCGCCAAAGTTGTAGGTGATTGATTGAAGGAGAAATTTTTGAGATTTTCATTGTTGACTAAAGGTACTCAAAAAAGACGCAAGGAATGTTCTAAATACATGAATCGATAGATTTTTTTGTGATCTTTCAGATACTTTTTTCAAAATTCCCGTACGACAAGGTATATTGGAAATATCACTGTTTTAGTGAGACTTTACTTGATCCATTATTTATGAAAGGTACTGTAGCCAATAGCTTGAAAACGGTTGGGCATTTTCGAGTGTGACTCTGAGTTTCAGCTTTTGGTGGTAAAAGGCGACGATCTCCAGGATTTTAGCCAAATCCGTGGCCCACAACACCTGGGTACTCATTGTAAGTTAGTTTTCAAAACTTGAGGTTCTCTACCCTTAGAAGTCATCATGATTTTCTCCAAGTTATCACTAGACCTCCTGCAGAATAGTCTTTTTTTATACCATCATCAAGTAAATTCACGTTCTCTATGTTAAGAATAGTTTTGAGAACTCTCAGCTCGAAAGATGAAGATGAAAGTGTCCTCTGATTCAACATATGGGCATAGCTCACTTTGGCCCTGAACAATTCACAACTCAACAATTTAGTGAAAAGTTCACAAATTCAGCAATGTTGGTAAGTCTGCAGTAACGGATAAGGCTCTGATATCCCCTTCCATAGGTTGGTAAGAAAATGCGATGTGCTTTTGGACACCTCGTTGGATACGCTTGTCTAACCATGCGTTGCGAGGCTGATGCGTTTACTAAGTTATCTTTGATACATTCATCTTTGTCGATCGTGAACCATAATTAGCTACTGAACGAAACTGTCCTCGCAATACACATGCTTGAGTCGTGAATAAGTTAGCTCGGTTGTGACCTTGTGCGAAGTTTCGTGCAACCAACCTTGTCTTTAAGAATCTCCTAAGGATCTCTTTAAGGATTTAATCTGTTAACAGAACGAACAACGACAGAGCAATCGTAGTGCTACTTTTATTCGCCAATATTACCTCTGATGGCACATCTTGCCCGCATTGCAATCACAAATGTCGATGAACAGTGACGGAAAACGTGTTAGTTTGATGCAATATCGTAAGATAGGATCTCTCACACTCCCTTGCAATCATGTTAAAATGAGTGCATTGCACCTGCATCGCACTCAGCGTGTATGTATAATTGGCAGAACGAGAATACCTAGAGGCTGTTCCTGTCACGATTCTTCATTTGCTGCTCTTGAACACGCACAAGTTAATCAACTTGATCAAATCTATAAGATAGGCTCACAGTGTGACCAGCTGAAGCGGGTTAAATTTCTTTTGAGCACAACCAAACTGACAACTCGAGGAAGTTGATAAACTAAAAAGACCAGGTTGGGATCGCGCGCCCTGTAACCGCAAAAAAGATAACTGCGCGGGGCTGTCGTGGCGAGGGGGCCGAATTTTCTCATTCCGACGATGGTAGTAGCTTGGCCAGAGGGAAAGCGTGGACAAGCCGAACCAGGAACCTTTTCACACGCTCATTCATAACTGATTTATCGCGCGAACGGTGCCTGGTCCTTCGATTCGTGTATCCTGTATCGGGGCACTTTTGGCCAACCTGGCGTATAGCCCTTAGTCAGCTGGTTCTACGCTCGCGTTGCTCGTTGATGGCAGGCCGTGCTCGGTAACACCTGTCTCAAAACGATGCAACGTGGGTGCCTACACATATACTCGATGAGAGAGTAAGTGAGAGCAAGTGAGAGCCCGCGGCTCACAAAAGTAATGTATGCACCCTCAGCTCGACGAGAGCGCACTGTATCGAGAGAATGTGGGGCTGGCCGCCGCAATGCGTTACATATTATTGTATAGACTGCTCCCGCGCACATCATCCGTGGCGCGACGCGGCTGCCCGCCGCCGCCGGCCCGAATAGCGTCAGAGCAGAGCTACCGATAATACAAGTTTGATGAAACGCATCGAGGCGATCCGCTTCGTTCAACTTTCGCGAGGGATATCGGTTAGCCGCGCGTAACAGCCTGATCGTGCTGATATGGAATGTATGTAAAACTGAAAGTGCGCAAGTAAACCTCAATATCTTTACCCCGAGTCGACTTTATGAGCGTCATCAGTCATTCCGCCTCGCATTCCGCCTATCGAGCAATACATCAATGCCATCGCTCGGTTAACTTTGTCATTTCGCTTTTGTGAGCTGTGGTTTACATCTGGCACCGTATCGAGGATCTATCGTTAAATAATTGCTCCTGAAGAAATTTTCTTTGAGAAAGAGCTTCGACCAAAAAATACTCTATTTAAGAGGCGTATACAATGTCATCCATCGAAAATGCACGTTGAATACATGAACAAGAGATTTCCAGATTCAGTTGCGGAGATATTCGCCAACAACTGGTCCCTGACTTTCAAACCTATGCACACTTTATTTCATGCTACTGTATATGGGCAAATCTCAGAATTTGGGCTATTTTGGTGTTTTGCTCTGACAATCGTCCCTTGAATTATTTCGTGTTTAAAGTTAGAAGTTTTCAAAGATTCCCTCACGGTCGATGGTATTTAACACCTCCCGAGCTCGTAGTTCGCTCGACTTGAACGCAGAAGCATGTACCGTTCGCGTGGATTGCAAATTTTGCATGTCCCGCACAGTATTTTGCGCACGGCTTAGCTCATAGCTTTTGGTGCGATTGACCAATCCCCCTATAAGTCTGAGAAATGATTGATTAGGTATCCAAGAACCACGTGCTGTGAGCGTGAGACTGTGCCTATTATTGTGTAAGAGTGGTGACTCCTTGAGTGAGTGTCCGACAATTTTCTGATTTTTTCAATATCTTCACGGCAAATGATGTGGTGGTTGGTGCGATCGAAATTTCGTCTCTTTCGGGAAGGCATCTTTTTCTTTGAGCCCAATCCTACAAATCTAGCTCAGTCACAGAGGTGTGTTCCACACCCAAGTGAAATGCGAGATTGAACAAAAAAATGTCCTGCGTGATTTGGTTCAAGAAAAGCATTTTACGCGTGGCACATGAACGTACTAGCTCCGAAGGGGCTGGAACCACGTGTGATTCATCCTTTACACTCAAATACATGTACCTGAGAGTCGCACCGACCGTAAATCTAACCTGCTAGTAACGCGAGGCTTATGAAAATCAATTACCACAAAAATGGGATTTTCAGTAAATAAAACATCGTTTTCTCATGCTACTAACAAGGGGAGGACCTGACCTTTGGATCACCGATCCTTTCCAAAATTTTTTTACAGTTTTGTGTCACCTAGAATATGAAGAATCCAGAGTAACTTCGTCAAATGGGCCTTTTATCCAGAGCTACAAGCAAAAATGTTAGCGTTGCCAGTATATCTATATTTCACTGGCTCTTAGTGCAAAAAACACTAATGCAAGATTCGGGTCCGAAATTTTTCTCACATTCAACTCTCTCCGTGAAAAAACTGTGTTCGGAAAAAACGATCTGTTTCGATTTACGCCTTTGAGTTCAGTTTTTATGCCAATTGTCCTTACTATGTGGCAAAAATATATCGAAAATTGCCCATATCTTTCACGTAGATTGACTAACGTTTATGCCCGTCTGGGAGTTGTTTTTGGATGCCAAATAGATTGGAAAACACCTTTCAAAAGTCAGATTGCAGCTATATTTCAACTACTCAATTCTCAAGCCAAATTCCGACCTCCGCCGTTTTTGGCTTCGAAATACCCAAGTTATGTCCTAATCACGCATGTACAGATCCCTTCGTTACCGCGCGCGGTATCACATCCAAACATGCATCGCACACATACATAAGCATTCACATCTCACACATGACGCACCATGCGTGCCCGCCAAAGAGATTTCTCTTTGGTGCCCGCCCATGTCAGCGTTCACTCATAACGCCATCGCATGCAATCTTTTTGAAACTCGCACTCACATAAATACACACAGACACGCACACTGACGAGAGCAGTTACATCTACAGTCACACTGGGAGCGGATGTGAATTGCATCACTAGATGGCGGCGGAAGTGGTTCCCTAGATTGAAAGTTGCTCAATGAGAATTGAAGTCAATGCATTGGGAGCACCAGTATATTTATTAAACTTTTAGAGGTAACGTCGGGATTGCTTTTGGATATTGTTGAAGGGGTAAATAGAGGTCCTGAGGAGTAAGCATGGGTATATTGGAGGGAGACAAAGGGGAGATAAATATGTTCGAAATTTTTTGAGGTTGGGAAACCAACCATTCAGCTGTATAGATAAAAGGTAGTGAGGCAGCGATGCGCCATGCTATATACTTTCGCTGCCTCGCTACCGCGAGGCGTGATATATTACTTTTTAACATGGGCCTATATAGGCAATGTTAATGTCATGGGCTGTAACTTTGAACAGGAGGCCCATTTGACAGAGTTGCTTTTTATTCTTGATATTCTAGGTGGTACGAAACTGTAAAAAAATTTGGGACAAGATTGGTGATCCAAAGGTCTGGTCCTCCCCTTGTAAGATCACATAGGGTTGCTCTGGAGTACCCAAACTATGTCAATACCTATCATTTCACACTTGAGATATCATATGTTCAAGAATACAAATCCGAATTCGGGAAAGTGAAAGGTGCCTTGCCTATCTCGTTGCCTCTGCTTATACATGGGGCTTCTCGTTTTCTGTCCAGAATACGAGGTGCGATGCTCCAAAGTAAATCACACGAGAATTCGGTTATCTTTTAGGTACTAAAACACCTGATAGAGATTTTGTGTACAGTGTGCAGCCATTACAAAATTTTTTCAACTCCACAGCTGAAAATCGCCCGAATTCTGATATTTGACCTTTATACACCAATGGTTTTGAGCTGTGAAATATGCGGGTGCCATGCACAATGCACGAAATTCCTTTCACATCTTACGTAAAAATTTCGACGATTTAGAGTTCAAAATGAGTTTTTTGAGCTATCATAATCGACAGCTCCCCAAGATCAACTGAGGGAATTAACACACTTCCAAAACATAAGATTCGAATTCAAACCAGTGAGCGGTGGTAACCATATTATGATCTATAGTCGATAAGATCGATTGAGTGATCAATCGATAAATACTGAATGTTCCGTAGGAAACCTTGAATTGAGTTTTGTCTGAAAAATATCAGTTTCACATCCGACAATATATTCGTTGAAGGATATGTAAGGAGCGTCATAGACATCTGTGCATCTGTTAGTGCACAAATCTTGCATTTCGGCGAAGGTCACGGAACCGGGATCAGTCATGTCGTAAATTTCAATTGCGGCGCAGATGTGCTCCTTTTCCTTCTTTAGAGCAAATTTTCCAACCCTCCATATATAAAGTTTCACTGCTTTAATCACCATATGGCCAATCTGGCAACAATTTACATTTCCTCCCAGTAAAGTCGTTACTTTGAGTTCTTATTACAACCGTCTGAGTACGTTGCAGTGGAAGATATTGACCATGAGCCTTTCCGGCTCCATCCCTGCTTATTTTTGCCTGATTGGCTAGATTTTTTAAC
Source organism: Eretmocerus hayati (assembly GCA_029851415.1). NCBI lineage: Eukaryota > Metazoa > Arthropoda > Insecta > Hymenoptera > Aphelinidae > Eretmocerus > Eretmocerus hayati. Next base: position 114,095,836 of record CM056743.1, read on the forward strand.
CAATAGAAATTTTTTTAGTCGACGACGCTCCCAAGCCACTTGTGTCAAGCGATCTTCGACACTTCGAGCGATGCAGCCGCCGAGCATGCAACACTAGCTCGGGCTCATCGGCTTTTTTTAACTTTTAATAAGCATTACATACACTTTGTATCACTTTGTAATCGAAAGTAATCCTGCAGTATCTTATTGATTGAATATTTAACTAGAAAGAATCACAAGTTTATTGATTCACACACCAAGCAGCTGCATTTGATAATCACTCCAGTGCAGCAGAGATTGCGAAAAATATCGCACCTCAAAACACTGAATTCAAGAAAATCTGCTATGATTCTTCATCATAGCCAACCTATAGTTTTCCCCAGTTATTATACATTTTTTCTAGACCTAGCATCTCTTCCATAGATCTCATGGTTACCACCACCACCCACTGGTTTGAATTTCGATCGTATGTTTTGGAAGTGTGTTCATTCTCTCAGTAAATCCCATCTTTTTACCCAGGAAATGAGGGATCAATACTCAAAAACACCCCAATTCCATCGTAAGTCTTGACACAAACAGATTTTCCAACGTAAATTTTTCAATAACTGATATATTCCGCTTATGGGTGCCTACTTCTCTTCAGATTGGATTCCTTTCCACGGACTGTCAATTTTCTGTGATATATTCTCGATTGACTCCGAGCTTTTGCGTGAGAAAAATTTGGAATGATGTACATTGATCTCTCGCAAGAAGACTCACAATGTTCATAAGGTATTGTTTACTGAAGAACTGTAATCATGAAATTTCTGTGGTATGTAATGTTACTCATGTGAAAATATGATTTGTTTTGTTTGTTTTCTTTAGTTTGAAAAAGGCCTCATCTCACACGGTCGAAACGTTGCACTAGCAAAAATAAACTGGCAGGAGAAACCGATAAAGTCTACGTTTCTTGAATAATCTTCAATATCCTGCGATAGAATCTCATCGATAAATAAAGTAATAAATATTTAGCAACTCGTGGTCTAGCCCAAATCCACAGCGAATTCAAAAGAGATGAGGAGAAAGTGACCACCCGTTTTGAATCGTTCTCTTCCAGATTTGCCTTCTCAAAAACTCAAATTTTGGTTGGAGAATTCACCCAATCGACTTTTGTAAATAGCTAATTCAAGATCAGAAACTAATTCAAGCTCATCATGATTTTTCTATATAAAACTTTCATAGTAAGGTAAATTGATGATTAGTACGTCATTTTGACGAAAACAGATTCCCCATTTGTACCTCCAGCTGTATCCCATCAACTCGATTGTCAAGATTGCACACGTACCACGCGCTGGTGCGGAATAGAATAATTCTGCAAGCTCTCACTTCGTTGATTTAAAATGATCACTTGAGTCCAAGTATCAACATGAAACGAAATTATAGTTCCATGTCCGAGGGTAAATATTTTCATAATATCTTCGGGGATGAATTCGATTGTTCGATTTCGTGCATATAATGAAACTCATCAATTCGAAATTCGTCATGAAAATTCGATCTTTCGACACGAAAGATACGATGCTCAGATTTATGTCCATGTCGAATTCTATCATTATCACATTCCTATTGACGAAAATGATCCCTACTCATCGTCAAAATGACACAGAATGAAACGTTAGAAACTACTCATCCAACATCAAAGCTACATCAGAATGGAGTTATGGAATATTTGCTATGTCATAGAAGAGCGCTACAATAAGAGGGGAAGGGCTCGGCAAGAGTTTTCACGTCGCACACCGTGTAACTAACTGCCTGGAGTCACGCTAAAACGTAGTTATTATTACTGTGAGCTTAGCGTAGCCAGGTCGCTGCCGTGATTATTTTCATTATGAGAGAGCCTAAGAGATTGCTATCAACGACTTCCCAATATAATCCATACGCGCGGGTACGACGCTCGTCTTGGATTTCATGTTTTTTCTTAATGATCCGAGCAATTAGCCACGCTGAGTGCTCCGCGACTTCTTGTTCCGATCTGGCCTTCTTTAGTTTACTGCACCTCGACTTGTATGGGCGTAGCTGAGCGAATATGGCCGTCTCGCACTCACACGGAGCAAACCTAGGAAACTGTCTTGATAACAGACCTGCGGCAAAAGGAAGAAAAGAGCGTATCTGAGCGATCTCCTACCCGATTGTTATAAAGCAAAATAGAATCAGCCAAAGGATTACACACAAGTGAGCAACACATAATATGATGCGTGCGTGATAGCTGAATCAACGCGGCGGATATCTACAATGAAAACTTAGGCTGCCAAGTCTTTTGCAAGCCCCGGGAGTTGATAATTCACTTTTTCATTCAAATGGATCGGAGCGTACACGATGGAAGTCATAAGCAAACTTACAATTAGTAAAGTCAGTTTACGCTAATAATGGCTATTTGCTTCAAGCTCAAGCGTTTGCTTTTCTAATCTCTACCAGGCCCGAAAGCATATTTCGTGATGCGAAAAAACCTCTCTCCTACCTTTTGACTTTATCAATTTTACATGGATTGCATTCTTTTAATTGACTCACCGATAAACCGACCCGCGTCTCGTGACAATAAGCAATGAATAAGTTTCGGTCAATTCGACCTATGTATTGAGCTCGGTATTGAGTGATTCTATCAAAAGAATCCACTTTGCTCCTCTGATACTTAAATCTACTATATGTTGTTAGAATCGAAAGTGATAATAGATCATGAGACATCACCGGATTATCCATTGAATTAAATACCTTTTACCATACGCGGGTTGATTATTCACATTTATTGATGACCACATGGAAAAGTCTCAACACTTTTTGTTCGCCGACTAGAATCTGTTCGTGTGAGCCCTCTTGTATGGGGCAATCAAAGTATGCGAATTGACGAACGGAAACCGAAATCTTCAAGCTCGGGCCAACTTCCATACTTTGCGCAAGCTCTACTCCGCGAAGCTTACAAATTCGAGGCCGTGATTTTGCGACTCATCCGCGGGCTAGATTAATGGCCTTCGAGATGGGCCGAGTGATATTGCAACGGGGCTGCAAAAAATAGTTAGCAACGAGTGGCTGAGAGAGAAAGATGCGTGCGCCCAGTGCAGCTCAAATAATATTTCATTGCGCGCGGTTTTTCCAACCACACGACGTACGCTAGCGCGAGTCGAGCGATTTATATTCCCTCGGGTGGATTATGTCGGTGCCAGGCCTCGCGAGGCTGCATCTGCCGATATACCTCGGCGACCAAGACGACGAGGAACGACGACGAGCAACGGCTTCTTGCCACCGCTCTTGCCGATTATTTGCCTTTGAAATGTGCGCACCCAATGATAATGCACCCGCACCGAAGCGAGTTTGACTCAGCTCCGACCCAACTCTCGACGGATGCTCGAATTTTTTCGCTTCGGAGAGCTCTCGCTCGGTGTGCCAAGATTTTTTGTGCCAACTCGCCTCTCGATACGTCTCTCAACCGACGGACTCTTAATTTTTGATTGTGTGCATGAGATTTTGCACAAAGAAGAATCCCTGATTTTGCACATGTTAAAACATGTACCTCCCTTTTTTGCGACTATCGCCATCGCGAAAATTACGAGATTATTATAAATGACCATTAAAACCCGCTGTGCGACCGCGGAAGAATGTTTTGAATTTCGCTGAAAAAAAAAACGAAGGAAGACTCAATTTGCCTGAGAATCAGGAAGGACAACGTTCTCACTAAATCTTGCCACTAGAACCGGTAATAGAAATTGCCCGGCCGAGCAACGCAGAACGATCGCAGAATGGAAAACGTCCCGGAGCATAAAGAGCATATAAAGTACAAGTGCAGACGGTCATGCATATAACATCCAAAACAAATCCGCGCTCTCGAGCTAGAACAAGCCCATTTCAATTTAGCGCAATATTATACGGGAGAGGGGGTGGGGGCAGAATTTAAATGTCGTGAACGTAAATTTGTGCACCGAGCCCGCCCTCTAGCGCATAAGTGAGTTTACGCACAATCGCAGTCCAGGGCATATTAACGGGTGTGGACGAAAAAAGCGCGCTTGGGAAGGGCCATACACCGAAGCGAGCGTAGTGCTCTGATACAGCGCCTCGCTCTCTTATAGTCGCCCACCGTATTCATCTTCGCGGAGGAATGGATGTACCGACTGCTTTGCGCTTCCCTTTACTTTTTTTTTCTCCAACCCCTGTCGCTGCTCTGTACCTACAAACTCTGTACCTACGTATATACACGTAAAAGTATTAGTGCGAGCGCAAAACGAATCTCTTCCTCCTACGCGTGGGCTATGGCAACTCGTGTCGGAGACCGGTGCTCGTGAATATGCAAATGTAATTGATATTACTTTTTAAATATCCCGAGCTCTCTTTATCAGGCGGCGACCGAGCTCCCCCGCGCAGAGAAACTTTGTCCTGGTGTTCGGCACGCGCTCAAAAGCCGCCCAGGCCTTTCTGAGCTTGATGCGACCAACGCTTTTCAAAATAAGAAATTATATGGCGTATGTTTTGCAATTTTATGGTGCAACAAGAATCCGTTTCAGTAAGAGATAGATTGTGCGGTTGCCCACTGATACCAAAATCACAACACCGCTACGCCTTTTTATCGTGCACCTTCGAGGGTTCTTTTGGGCTTTGGTGCATGGTTCTTCGAGCACATCAAGTCGACTCGCTTGACAACGATCCCGCGAGTATAGAGGTAATTAATAGGCTGGGCAGCACGCGGTGGTGAGTATAGACCGCGCCTCGAGGGCAGATCTCGCCTGAGATAAGCCACCCTGCCACAACGGCAATTCCGGCAGGCTGCGATGCTGTTACAAGTGGCCCGTAACGAATTACCGTGTCATTAAGGTTGATACGCTCTTTTTATCAAAGAGTCCAACGTGCTACGAGCGGCTAACACACACACTCTCTCCCCTTTTGCTGTTGTGCCGAAGCTGACGTGCCATGGGCCTAATAGCTTCGACAGAGGACTCGAACCCTCGAAGCTGGCTGGCTGACCACTTTACCAATTTCCGCGACAACTGTTTCGTTTACTCTTGCTGATCTTTTTTGGACTGGGCGCTCACTACGTCAGTTAAACTAAATCAATTTCGACCGTGAAACCACCGAGGAGAGTGTTGGGCTTTCGTAAATTTTGTACTGGGCGCTCACTACGTCAGTTGAACGGAATCAATTTCAACTGTGAAACCACCGAGGAGGCTGTTGAGCTTTCGTAGAATTGATATCCGTAAACCTCTCGATTTTTTCGTGAGTCTCTCCGTCGAGATAATCCAAACGATCTTTCGATCATCTCTCGAGAACAACCTCCATACTCACGATTGCGTTTCAATCATCTTACTATTGGGACGTAGAACCTGTTTCGGGTATGACTAATTGTTTGTTGTGCTTGCCAAGAAATGCTGACAGATGTACCCTTACGCCAATCGTAGATTCATTCAGTGTGAGAAAAGAACGAATAAGTACGATGAAAAAGTTTGATGCAGATATATCGGATCTACTCACAAAGAATTCGTGCATTATGTAACACCATGAGGCCTCTGACGATCAATTTTATGTTTGCTAAGCATATTGCAGAGAAAAAACGTTCATGCATGTGAAAGTTGAGATGCCGAACTCGGATTCTATCTCACGATAAAGATAGTTTGAGCATACTAGAATAACCCGCAGATCCACAAAATCTCGTGTCAAGTTCAGAAAAAACTGCCAAGACAAAATAATAACAGAAGACTTGCGCAATGCATTGACACTGTTCTCGTTAACGATCCCAACATCCGATGCAATTAATCGACGCGTTCGAAAATTTGGCGACAATAATGCATCAGAATTTTCTTTGAGCCGCATGTAACCAAAAGTTGTACGCCCACGTTAAACTGTTGATGGTGAGATGCTCGTACATTCTTTCGGCTCTGATACCAGGAGGACAATTTTCTAATTTTTTGTTAATCTCTACTTGGACAAATGCAACGACTTCTTTTAAGAGCCACGAAGATGCACAGTTTCATAAAACTGCGGAAATTCCGTGCTCGAACGAGCGATCGTTCTCAACTCTTAGACGACTAAAGTCTTACTTGCGAACAACTATGTCACAGCTTCGATTGAACGATGTGAGCTTCTGTAACATATATAAGGAAATCTTAGATTCTTTGAGTTTAGCAGACTTGGTCAACACCTTCATTATGAAATGTGATAGGAGGATGAAAGTATTTTCCATAATACAATAAAGAGTTCATTGCAATCATCCTTGTTTGAAAAATGATGGGGATATTAGGGATCTTTGAGGGTTGATGCATTGCCCTTGGGCAGAACCCTCACACGAAAGGCACTGCCATGAATAAGTGGCGATTTTATACTGCTACACAACGAAACATGACAAAGTCAGACATTCGATTCGTCCGGGCGAAGACCTTTTTTTTTTGCTTCTCAGTATAAGCTCTTGAGCTCACCATACATGAGCGAAAGGTGTTGTGACGCCCCTGAAAAACTTACTTCTTTGTGCAGGTTTACGCACGTAATCACAAATATTGTTATTAACAACACAAAGAACCGAATCATAAATCTGATTCAAATTAACATCCAAATCATTTGAGGCAAGTAATTCCACCTAATCAATTTGGCTCAGGCGAACTATTGCATTATCAATATCAGCATGTTTAAAATCGTAAGATGATCCATTAGAGGGCTTGTAATATCAGCTGGCAGAAAAAAGTATTGAGGGGGATGATGCTTATCTATTAGTAGAATGGGATCATCAATATCTGAGGAAGATATTTGTGATATGCTTGAAAAGAATAAGTCAAGGTGTACCTTTACTCAAGTTGGTGGGAAAGTGTTGTTTTAGATCAAGGAAAGACATTAGTAATATATATCCGCCCTTCTTAATAATCTTGGTTCAGCATACTTGGTGATTACATAGCGGGGATCAGGATCTTGACTCCAGCTATGGCGGTCAATTGTGCTCGCCTCATCACTTGCGATAGAAGGAAAAAATCACATTTGCACAGGGGCTTATCGATGACAAATTATTAATCAGAATCGAGTTCAGCTCGCAAAATCCAGCGCTAAATCGTGCGTCAAATAGGCCGCCTGTTCGGATAATGCTTGATCCGAATTCTGCGCGTACGTGACGAGAGCGCTATCCAGCGCATTGAAAAGCGAGCTCTTAATACATATACATGCGTATACTGTATGTAGAGAGTGCAACCGATGCTACGCAAGAACGGCGCGTCGGCACCGAAGACATCTCAATAAATTAGCAGTAAGCTGCAAATGGGGTCCCGTGCTTTCCTCTCATCGCCCTTTAGCCGCGCTACACATACGAGTTTCTAGGGGGGGGGGGTGGCCCATGACGCAAAGCCGGCACAATCAGCCCCCCGTGGCGAAAACCGATATATGCGAGTTTGCCACTGCGCACCACCACCGACCTACCAAACAGATCCGGATGGTTTTAATCATTTTCAGCTATAAGCAACGTCCGCTCGCTCGCATGCCACGTGTTCTAATTCATAAGGGTGATGACAGATAAAGCGCTACGCTACGATTTTGCGCCACGCCACGACGCGCTATCGCGCGCCACGACCCAAAACTTCATTCCAGCGAACCCGACCATCGATGGACTGAATTTTTTGTTACAGTATCAGTCGTTGATAACGAGAATGAATCAAATCCATCGATGGTCGGGTTCGCTGGAATGAATTTTGAACCCGTGGCGTGCGATAGCGCGTCGTGGCGTGGCGCAAAATCATGGCGTAGCGCTTTATCTGTAATCACCCTAACACAAAATGGACCCCGCAAGTTGGCTCAAGCGCACTCACCCCATCAATGTCCAATTACTCGCTAATTCTTCTCGCATTCTACTCCACGAGGGACACCGGCAAAGTGGCCTTCTCTGATGTTTCATGATCACTCAGGATCTGGTATTTTATAAAAACTTCACTTACATTTCAAGGCTTGCAATTTGACACCTTCAAGTCAAGTCGCGTTTGAAAGGCATGCACATTTTCTTCTGATTTGTGAAAGAACAATCCAAGAGATCACGTCGAGGATCACGTTATGCTCGCCGAATATGATAATTGCAAGCTAACATCGATCGTGGCTACTTATAAGGAGAGGTCCAACCTTCGGGAACACGGATCCTGATGAAATTCTGGGAATCATTGTTTTGGTGAGAAATAAAGGTATCTCGAAGGGTTTAATCCCATGGGCTGTATCATCTCCTATTCCGAGATACAGCTATAGAGATTAGCATTGTAAGTATATCTATAGGGGAGAGTGGGGCAAAATTGGCTAAGTGAGATAGCTCCGTCAGAGACGAGTCTAGGCTTTCACCGCGTAAATTCTCTTTTAATACCATCACAGACAATGGTTTTTATCGCGTTTAGACCTCCGAAAACGATACTGGAAGGCCCCACTGACATAGGGGTGCTTTTCAAGGGCCTCACGCGGTTTATTTTCCAAATGCAAAAATTCATGCTACTTCTGCAAAAGTGGGAGAGCTTAAGGTAGTTGTACACTAAAGCTGAAAATACAGTGAAATCTCCGGTCGCACGGACACCTCTGGTTGCATCAAAACTGTCCGCTATCCGGAGGTGTCCGCTAATCAGAGGTTCATTTCTGTGATTATACTTCTGCTGGTCGCAAAAAATTGTCCGTTATTGAGAGGTGTCCGCTAATAGAAGGTATCCGTTAAGGGTGATTCCTCTGTATATCAGAAAATCACCAAAATTGGGGAAGATTTAGTTCAAGTGTTAATGAACACCTGTGCAAAATTTCAGAATGATTGACCGTTTTGTTTCGGAGTGGTAGCCATCAAAAACCCGCCACTCTTAACATTGCGTTTATATGGGAGCCGACGATCCCGCATGAGCGCCATGCTAAAAGTGACGAATTCTGATGACTACCACTCTGAAACAAAACGGTCAATCGTCTTGAAATTTTGCACAGGTGTTCATTAACACTTGAACTAAATCCCCACCATCTTTGGTAGCATTCTGGTATAAATTGCATTTTAGTGTACAACTACCTTAATCGCCGTTTGGGGGTCAAAATAGTATATTAAGCAACAAGGGTGCCAACAGATATTTGCGCACGAGTCCCCGCAACGAGTGTGCAAACGGACCATTTGCACACGAGTGCGGGGACGAGAGCGCAAATGTCGGCACCCGAGTTGCTTACGATATTTTTTGTTATTGCTGTGAGCAAAAATGTAACTCGCCCAAAACCCTAGAAAAAAGTCGCGGATTTTTTTGCTCTGGGGTGAAGGAATTCTCTTAATTTCTGTTCTCTTTAGTTATATTGAGTATTACGAGAAATTGATCCGTAGATCCATTAAATCGTATACTTCATGTATTATTTTGAACGGGACAGAGCTTATCGTCATCACGTTGAAACACCCATATTTTGAATATAATTATGGTTTCACAATGTCTAGTATTATCCAAAGTAAATTGAATATCCACAATATGTCGGTTAATCACTCCTTTGACCGGAGATGATGTTAGGGCGTGGAGAAGGGCGCAGTGCGGGGTCCAGGGGCGGCAGCCCCTGGTGGGGGTGCAGGGGGCGAAGCCCCCGCCGGGGGGTTCGGGGGGCGGAGCCCCCCGACTGAAAAAAAATTTTGAAAAATATATAAGAAAAAAGTCTTTTGCCCACCCCCTTGACTGGAAAAAATTTTTTTAATTCATCAGGAAAAACAACTTTTGCAGAAGCAGTTTTTACTTTACTTGCTTGTACTACTTGCATTTAGGCATGATTTTCAACATATCCAGATTCTTGTTATTTTTCTACATATTTACAGCCATAAATCTACAAATCTCACTCTAGTCAAATATATCTATTGAGTATAGGATGATCAACCATCAATCCAAATTTGGTAAGCAAACTGTGCGTAAACGTCCCATTTGCACACTGTTTCATCGTTTACGCAGTGCGCAAATGGATATTTGCGCACTACCGTGTGCAAATGAGTCATTTGCGCACTGTGCAAATGAGAATCCGTGCCCAAATGGGCCATTTGCACACGCACACTTGCGTCTAAACGGCCATTTTTGCGCACAGAATAACAAAAACTACATTACAAAACGAAAATTTTGAGCACTCGTGGGCCAAAATCGATTCACTTGGGCTCAAATGATCACAATTCTGCGAAAAAAACGCCGTGGGCATTTTTGGACGAATTGGTGGGGGCGAATATGGACAATGCTAAATTCCATCTAAACTCAGTCGACCGGTCCCGTGTCCGTGTTTTTCGTTGGTAATTGCTCGTATCGAGGCGCGTATGCGTTTGGGCAAATTTTTCGAAGCGCGGGAGGTTGAGGGTGAATTAGGTAATTGAAAATGGGTGAGAAAATGAAGTTATGACGTCCAATGGCCGTCTTAGGAGTCAGATTAGAGGCCAGAAGTCGCTTTCAACGTGTTCCAAGATAGTCCTCGATTTAAGCATTTTCATTCTCGCATTCAATGACATTGCCGTGAATGTTACACACTATCAGCGGGATTGTTGACGTAGGGGTGAGTATGAATACCTCCAATGTAAAGAAAAACATGAAAAAGTCGACTCTTAGAAGCCACGAGTCGATTGCTGATTGGTGAAGACGGTAGTGCACCAATGAAGCGCCTATTTCAATAATGCTGAGGAATGACACAAAATGGCTCGCTTGCTCGGACTATGGGACGATGTAAAGGTCGCGGGTAGGGTTCCCTCTTGATTTTGTGTTATTACCTCGTGTTTTGATGAGCAAATGCGACTCTAATAGTTAAGAAATAATGCCGTATACACCAATTTTGGAAGGTGTGTCCAAATTTGCCCCCAAAACTTGTCAAAAGTACCCCCAATGTCCGGGCGAATTTGGATAGATTTTTATTTTTCAACTTGAAGAAAAACTGTGAACGCTAAGACCTGGGGGTCTGGAAATTTCTTTACAATCTATTCAATAGTTAAACTTCAAAGTTCCACAGCTCGCCTAGCCCCAAGTGTCGCCAGCGAGCCCCACTGCCAAATCCGTCCCCACTCTCCCCTACATATGCGATTTCTCAACATGGGCTTAGTGTAACCATCGAAATTAATGGAACACGCATATCTTCACTAAAACAGCGATTACTCGGACGTCCTTGGGTCTACGGCAATTTTATAGAAAGCGTTCGAAAGATGAGAAAAAAATCTATCAATTCATGTTCTTCAAAATATTTTTTGCCGCTAAATTCATGGTTTTAATTGGCTCCGAAAAACGAAAAATTTTCCATCTCAGTCAATCATCAATAATTTATCGGGAAATTACGATAGCGCAAAAATCTTTGTGAGATCTTGTAGCTCTTTCCAAGACCTTCAAAATCGTTTTTTAAACATTATTCTACGAATTTTTCCACCCGAGTCACGAGCGATCAAAAGAGAGCAAATTCACACGTGTTGAGGGTAGCGGAGATACAAAAAAAATACGTAATCCACGATTTCGACGTAAAATCTTCTAAAAATTATACAACATAAATCAGTCATATGTTTTAGAACGCACTCGAAACAACCTCACTCAGTTTGAAGAAGAAAAAGCTCATACCTCTAGATCACCAGTACCCTCGACCCGCGCCAACTTCTCTTTGCCAGATCGCTCGTAACTCGGGTGGAAACAAGCGTAGAATAATGTATAAAAAACGATTTTGAAGGTCTTGAAAAGAGCTCCAAGATTCTACAAGGATTTTTGCGCTATCATGATTTCCCAATGAATGGTCGATGATTGACTGAGATGGAAAATTTTTCGTTTTTCGGAGCCAATTAAAACCAAGAATTTTGCGGCAAAAAATATTTTAAAGGACATGGATTGATAGATTTTTTTCTCATCTTTCGAAAGCTTTTTGAAAAATTGCCGTAGACCCACGGGCGTCGGAGCAGTCGCTGTTTTAGTGAAGGTATGCGTGTTCCATTAATTTCGACGGGTACTGTATATTGGCAATACTATTCTCCATGGCTGTACCTGAGGATAGGAGGCCCGTGAGATGAAGCCCTTAGAGATACCTCCATTCCTCACCAAAACAAGATGATTCCCAGAGTTCCATCAAGATCCGGGTTCCGGGAGGTTGGATCTCCCCTTGTTAGTTGCTTCCAATCGGATCATCGGACAAGGGCAAAAATGCAGCACTCAAATACATCAAACTGCACATCGCAGCGGTGCATCATTCTATTAGCTCAACGTTTCTTCAAGAAGAAGTCTTCTCACCGTTCTATTCAAGGTTCCAACTAAAGCGTCCCTACACAGTACTGGTGCAGCACCAGTTCAAGACTAATACGATTTGTTAGCGACACCCCACCCGGACTTCGATGGTACCGCAATAGCACTGGCACGGTACTAGCTCAACACTGACTCGACTCGTCTGCGGCACATTCCTGGGACTTGAATGGTACTGCAACATGACTAGCGTAGTACCAGTTTGACACTGGCACAACTATCCTCTGGTACTTCTCCGGGACTTGAGCGGTACTGCAAAGATACTGCGGTACTTCTCCGGGGATTGAGCGGTACCGCGAAGAGTACTGGAGCAGTTCCAGATCAAGCCCGATACGGCTCTTCTACGGCTATCATCTCGAACTTGAATGATACCTAAGAGCAGGATTTGACACGAAAGTGATTTTCGAATTCCGGTTCAGTTCGGATCGGGGGGTCAAACTTCTGTAATGATTCTAGAGATGTAACCTATAATTGTGTTGATGTGCATTCAAGATGAATGGAGATCAATTCCAAAATTATCACAGAAGTTTGACCCCCCGATCCGAAATGAACCGAAATTCAAAATTCAGTTTCGTATCAAACCCTGCCTAAGAGTACTGGCGTGGTACCACTTCAAAATTGTCACGACTCGTCCGCGGTACTTCTTCGGGACTTGAGTGCTACCGCAGTAACATATCAGAATTGGCGTGACTCATCTGCGGTACTCGTATGGTACCGCGAAAGTTGTTACACAGGACCATTTTAACACTGCCCCAACTCGTCTGCGTTAACTCTCCGGGAGTTGAGTGGTACTGCATCATTACGAGTGCAGCGTTAGTTCGAAACTGACATGGCTCATCTACGGTATTTAAGCGGCACTTGAGCGGTACTGCAAAAGTACTGGTGCAGTGCCGTCTCAAGAGTGTTACGGCTCGTGTACGGCACTCCCCCGGAACTTGAATGGTACCGTAAAAGTACTATACTACTATGAGTACAACAGTGACACGACTCGTCCGCGGTACTTCTTCGGGACTTGAGTGATACCGTAACAGTATTAGTGCATTACGAGCTCAATACTGACACGACTCGTATGAGATACGTATTCTCCGGGACTTGAGTGGTGCCGCGACATTACGAGCGCAGCACCAGTTCAAGAGTGCCGTGTCTTGTCAGCGGCACTTATATAGAACCGCAAAAGTACAACCACAGTGCCACTTCACGACTGATACGGATCATCAGAGGCACTCCTCCGGAACTGAAATGGTATCGCAGTATTACCAGCTGGTACCAGTGCAAAACTGATACGGCTCGTATACGGTCTCCCTGTGGAACTTGTATGGCACTGCAAGAATACCAGCGCAGTACCACTTCAAAAGCAACGCGGCTCGTTCACGGCACTGTTACTGGAACTAGAACGGTACCACAACGTTACTAGTGCAGTACCAATTCAATACTGACCCAACTCATCGGCGGTAATTTTCCGGAACTTGGGTGGTGCCGCATCATCACAAGCTGGTAGCACTTCAAGACTGATGCGGCTCGTCCACGGCATTCCTCCGAAGCTTGAGCGCTTCCACAACATCACTAGTGTGGTACTTGCTTAGCGCTGACACGACTCGCCTGTGGTACTTTAATGGGACTCCAGTGGTATCGCAACAGTTCTAGCTCAGTGCGAGTTTAAAACTAATATCGCCCACTCGCAGCACTGCACCGTGACTTGGGTGGTACCGCAATAGCACCAGTTCAAGGCTGACATGACTGCTCCGTGGCTTTTCTTTGGGATTTAGGCTGGCATTTTTCAACAGAATCCGGAACCTGGATGACTCTATTCAAGGCACCACAATCGTCAGCCCTGTCGTTGAATAATATTAAAACGCTTGACGAGTGGTCGGTGTCCAGAATCACTCGATTTTTTCCCCTAGATAGTAACCTGACCCTGCGGGAATGTCCCTAGATCTGTTTTAAGCTAACTGCCCTGACCCATCGTGGTTGAGAATACTTCTAGATATCATTTGACCCAACTTGACTTGATGATACCTAGAGAATATATCCCAAAAACTGCGCGGAGTATGGCTGCTTTTTACGTTTTTCCTCCTAGATTTTTCAAAACTTTATCTGATACTGTTTATTCCACCCGTTTTCAGATTTTTTATCTGTCGTAGTGTCTTCGCCATTACTTTTTGACCAGTTCTACCTGAGTTGGTCTTTTGACCTGTTTTTGGATCTGTAACCCCTTTGAATTTCCCGCGACAGTTTTACTTGAGCTGTTTCCTCTAACTTCATTCGACGCATTTATTATATCCGTGATCAAATTTCTTACCCTTTTAGTTTTTATCACGACGCTTTTCCCAGTCTTGATGGGGTGAGTGATAAATACAAAAAAGTACTTGGAATTTTATGAGACCATGCATGATTCATTCAACGCTTGAATATAAGTACAAAATAATGATAAGAATTCACAAAAAAAGTTACAATAACATGATCATCGATAATGGGCTAATGTCAAAGTCATGCGTCAGTTTGCTATTTTTCATCCATTCACCTTTTATTTATTCTCACAAAATTTCCCGTTAGGCTTATATGGAAGATGTTTCATGATCGCTCGAGATGGAATGATTCTTAAAAATCTGTCGAAAGTCTGTTCGTTGCACCCTTGCCTTGTATTATCATTGTTTTTGCACCATATCTCGCTCCCGCTCACCACACTTTCGTATGGCGCCAGGCGCAGAAATATGGGCTACTGCGATGTTTCTAAGCGTTTTATGGGTGCCACTGTCTTTGTCTGACTCAATTTTATGTGTAGAAAATTGGTTCGTCTCAAGTCCGTATGTTGAACCTTTGCTATGAGTCACCGTTGAATTCGCACCGAGTCCTATACCTGCTCACCATGCATAGGTATCATGATGTTGTGAATGGAGGGCTATGGATTGTTCCAACAATGAGATAGCTTGGGCCATTCTGTCTTCGTCTGAGGATGAAATATAATGGGTGGTTAGATATATGGAAAACGATGATCGTATATGAAAAATAGATGAGTCGATGATGTGAGGGGAATAACTGATGCGGTGATGTGTGATGTGGAGTAAGAGAATGATGAGGATGAATGAAATGGGAAGCATAGTGTGAGTTATAAGTATGATGCGGGAACGATGAGGGTAGAATGAAAGTGAATGGATGAAATGAAATGTTCATAGGAATGGAAGAGTCGATGAGATGTGGAGAATGACTGATGTGGTGATGTGCGATGTGAAGCAGGTAATGAGAATATGAGGATTGATGGGATGATGGGGATGTATGGAATGAGAAGAATGACGATATGATCGCTGTTTATCGCGGATAGTGGTGGTTGAAATAATTTTCACTCAGACACATTTTGTAAGTGAAAAAACAACAAACTAATTTATTGCCTATAGCTACATGCTAATTGGCGAGGTGGTGCGGACGAGTGACGGACGAAAACCGGCGAGAGCCGCGGAAGGCGGCAAACGCGACATCGAAGAGCTTGAGCGCGAGCGCAAAATGGCGGTAGCGCGCCAAAATTCAAATAGTGTAAGATAGATCGATATGAAACTGGACAATCGCCTCACCCTCCTAAATGGCGATGAATTTGAACGCAACATCTATACCGCGAGGTGACTTACGTGCGGGTAGAGATCCATTGCCAAGTAGGCGGTCATTGGCATATATCACAAATCGATGAGTTGATGAGGTGAGGACAATGACTGATGCGACGATGTGTGATGTGAAGTAGAATAATGATGAGGATGAAACAAGTGCGAAGAATGGTGTGTGTGTGTGTGTGTGTGTGTGTGTGTGTGTGTGTGTGTGTGTGTGTGTGTGTTATGAGTGTTATGTGGGAATGATGATTATAGAATGAAAGTGATTGCATGGTATGGATGGCAAGGAGGAATGAGGCGAAGGAAATGAAATGGATGAAATGGAATGTCTGAAGAAATGGATGAGTCGATGAGGTGTGCCAAATGGCTGATGTGGTAATGTGTGATGTGAAGCGAAAGGAAATGATGAAGATGGATGAAATGAAAAGAATGATGATATGATTACCCTTGCCTTCTTAATGGAAATGGATTTGGACGCAACATCTGCACCGTGAGGCGACTCACATGCGTGCAGGAAATTATTGCCAAGTAGTAGTATTGCGCAGAGTTCGGTTAGTAAAGTCTAGTGATTTCGGACACCGAATAGTCGTTACGCGTCTTACTATTATTTGATCCCCAATGCACACTATAATAGAGCAAGATAATTGGAGTGATTGACAGACGTTAGATTAGTAATAATTGACTTGATGAATACATTTGGCACCTGAACTCATCTTCTGGCAATACGATAAAATCATTTTCATAGCCATTTTTTGATTAAATTTTGAGATAGAAAAAATATCTACGCTATGGTCAGAACTCCAGTATTCTTGCGTTTTGATGCATATCTTCGTATATCTTTGGTGTCAATGAAATATATCCAATTAGAATCATATATCATTGGATACCTGTGATAATTACGAGTATTTTGAGCTTAATTTTGATGAGAAGTTTTGAAACTCTAGAGTCATAGAATCACAAAATGCACGCTTCGCACAAGTATAACTTCGTTTTAGGCTTGATAATCACGCTTCTGTTGAGTTTATGATGATAAAAGATGTACTTTGTCCTATCTTTTGGTACAATCAAATATAATCTCCGGTTTAGAATGTCTGAGAATAGCTATATGGATCGGTTGAGTGACGCGAATATTACGCAAATTTGATGCATAACGTTTGATGCTCGAAAATTCCTCATATCAATGGCTCAGAGTAAAAAGGAACTATCTCAAAACGTAAGAGTTAAAAGGAACTATTCAAAAATTTTTGTTAAGAGGAACTATCTAAGAATTTTTGGTTGAAAGGCACTATCCAAAAGTGTCAGATTGAAAAGGAACTATCTGAAAATTTCTGGTTTTAGAAGAGAACTATCTAAAAGTTTTTGGTTGGAAGGAACTATCTGTGAGTTTTTGGTTGAAAGGAACTATCTAAAAGTTTTTGGTTGAAAGGAACTATCTAAAAATATCTGATTTTAGAAAGGAACTATCTATAAATTTTTGGTTGAAAGGAACCACAAAAAATTTTCGGTTAAAAAGAACTATCTAAAAATTTCTGATTTTAGAAAGAAACTATCTATAAATTTTTGGTCAAGAGGAACTATCTGTAAACTTTTGGTTAAAAGGAACTATCTAAAAATTTTCGGTTAAAAAGAACTATCTAAAAATTTCTGATTTCAGAAAGGAACTATCTATAAATTCTTGGTTAAAAGGAACTGTCTGTAAATTTTTGGTTAAAAGGAACTATCTAAAAATTTTCGGTTAAAAGGAACTATCTAAAAATTTCTGATTTTAGAAAAGAACTATCTATAAATTTTTGGTTAAAAGGAACTGTCTGTGAATTTTTGCTTAAAAAGAACTATCTAGAAATTTTCGGTTAAAAAGAACTATCTAAAAATTTCCTATCAAAAGGAATTACCTAAAAATATACAAGTTGAATATTTGGTCTCGTCGATCTTGAAGGACGATGGGGAACTAAATAAATTCCCAAAATTTCATGATGGAAATTTTATTGCAACGTTTTACTTGTATTGACAGGAGCTAGACGTCATGTCTGTGCTCTATTACAAGATCGTTCAAAAAATATCATGACGATCTAAAGAATAACGTAAGTTGCGCATCTTGAATATTTATACATCCATCATTTGTAAAAAATTTCATATTTTCTATCTTTATACATATGTCAAAACAGAGACCTGAAGCCTGATGAGGTCCACAAAACCTAGTGGACGAAACGTTGCCATAAAATTTCCATCATGAAATTTTGGGAATTTATTTAGTCCCTACTGAAAATTTTGACTCACGTTCGCGTACGCGATCACGTATGCGGTCGCGTATACAATCGCGTATGCGGTCGCGTATACAATCGCGTATGCGATCGCATATACGATCGCGTAAACGATCGCGTATACGATCGCGTATGCGATCGCGTGTTCAAGCGTATATGCGGTTTACGCTCACGATCGCGTATGCGATCGCATACGAGTACGCATACGCGATCGCATACACGTACGCATATGCGATCGGACGTGGAGGAAAAAATTATGAAATTCAGCGTGGGAGAACTAGAAATAGTTTCCGTTGAGATTCAAACATGAGCAAGGCAATAATCAAGGCGAATGATGACAAATTTGGCGTGCGAAATCGTTCATGAATATAGTTATCAAGAAAAAGCGTATCGCACCCACGGCCGCGTAAGCTTACGCATACGAGTACGCATGCAAGTACGCATACGCGATCATATACGATTTCGTATACGCGATCGCATGTGGAGGAGGAAAATTATGCAATCCAGCGTAGGAGAACCTGAAACAGTTTCCGTTGAGATTCAAACATTCGAAACGTTCTCCTGCAAGAATTGAAGGCGAAAACTGACGGATTTTGCGTGTGAAATCGTTCATGAATATAGTTATTGAGAAATGTTGTATCACACTCACGACCGCGTATGCGATCGCATACGATATCGCATGTGGATAGGAGAAGTATTAAATTTAGCATGGGAGATAAAGAAATAGTTTCCGTTGAGATTAAAATACCCAGAAGGCTCCTCTGTGCAAATTGGAGGTGGAATCTGATAATGTTATGTGCGGAATCGTGTATGAATAATGTTGTTGAAAAATGGTGTAGAAATCTTCTTGGAGATTACGAGAATGATTGCAAACTGGCCCAAAGTCCGCCACCATATTTGTATAGAGATCACAGAGGGTATAAAGTAGAATTTCGCACGACAGTACTGAGATGAGCAATATGTAATCCCTCGAGGAAATTATGAGATATACTGGAGCACGTGTAACTGCGAGAGAGATCTTTCTTGGCATTTGGTGGAAACTTCAAAGGCACGATTTCATCATGTACAACAGCGGTTCTAGTTCCATTGTGCTATATTTCAGAGTCACTTGAATACCTCACCATTACAACTATATATATATATGAATCAGAGACTAGCGCGATGTAATACTTATTAACGAAAAATATCAATAATATGTTCATATAGTGAAGAACAAAGAACAGATATGCCCTGTAACGTAGTGCCTTACAAATTTGTTCTGACCATCAAAGATTTCTAAATGGACAATTTATGTAACTTATCTGTTTGTATTGCAGTAATGGAGTTATAAATGGAGAAAGATTAGTACCTCTACAATTTTCCATTCAACACCTTAAACTGACATTAAAATGGATGAGTTTTTTTTTTATAACTTCAAAAGGACTGGAACGAAGGTGGATGGAATATGGGAGCTGGTGAGGTAGCCATTCGAGAATAGTCACAGGGAGCTTTTACATGTCCCATCTTGTTGACAAAGTATTAATAGTAACGGCTTATGATTCCACGCATCAATATGTCATCCATCATATTCAATGTTCATTCTTCACAATATAGTCGCATTTGATATACAATCTGTTTCAGAAGGTGTGTGTACATAATGTAATCCGGGGTAGCAAAAAAATTGTGAATAATATTCGTCCATTTCAAATTTTTTGTAAACCCTCGTGGTTTTTGTAACTCTTACGCAAAGTATGGCATTTCACTGTAACGCTAGACGTGTGATGATTAGTAATCTTTTGTTGTTCAGTTTCGCGTACGCGAGGCTGGACCTTGCGCGTGCGAGAACCTTTATTCGGCAGCGCGCTCATTCGCATACGCGAATTCCTGGGGCCCCACTGACTCGCGTGCGCGAGTCATTATCACGTTCTCGTACGCGAGTCTCAGTATCTCTGTATTTGCGTACGCGAATTAGCGCGCTGCCGGATAAAGGTTCTCGCGTACGCGAAACTGAACATCAGAAGATGACTAATCGTTACACGTCTAGCGTGACACTGAAATGCCATACTTTGCGTAAGAGTTACAAAAACCACGAGGGTCTACAAACTATTTGAAATGGACGAATAAAATTTACAATTCTTCCGCTAGCCCCCGGTTACATTATGTACACACCTTGCGAAACAGATTGTATATTTTTCAACTCGCGTTGCTTTTTGCTCATTCAAAATCACGAAATATGTATGAAAAATGATATATCTTGACTTATTGTATGATATAGATGATATATAGAACTAAAACTGCTGTTTATCTGGACTTGTGTCCACAAACTTTTCACTAATTCGTACATGGAGATCTCCCTAGCATTTGCAGTGGCTAGGTTCTCCCGACGTTCTCTCGAGCGGTTACATACTCCTGATCTCTGTATTCACACTCCCTGCTATTCAAATTATATGGCAGGTTTTGTTACCCTGTTGGCCTAATCGTGACCGTTCCTACACTATTTTTCAATAACTAAGGTAAGTGTACCCAACATGCCTCCATTAAGCCATTTTCTTGATAATCTTGTTCTACCTCAACAACTTTGACAACGCTTCAGCTCATTTTGGGGCTTGTTGCAAGACCTTCAAGATCAATACGAGTACGTTGTAATTCAACCAATTGAAGCTGAGCTGTTTCAATTTTTCCCAAAAGTGATTCTTCAGAGTTTATGAAATAGTGTACCCAACTTGCGCCCATATGCTACTCTCCGAACAACTCCGGTCCACCTCAATACCCACCGTATCTCAGCTCATCCTGAGGGTTGTTTTGGGACCTTCGAAATGCACTAAGCTACGTCTAATTTTGATTAATTGGAGCCGGACTGTCTCAATTCTTCCGAAATAAATTATGGAAATCGGCGATAGAGTGTTTATATCGCCGTGCACGCACATTTGGAGCTTTATGGTGGTTCCAAACACTATTTCTGACCTATTTTGACGTGATGCACACGTTCTGATTGGTAAGAAAGTCTAACTGCACGCTTTTTCGAGATAAACGTATGGGGGCATGTTGGGTACTCTTCGACCTTGGTAGCTTTGTTCAACAAATCGTCTCCGTGTTTTGCACATGGAACAACTCCAGATCCGAATTGAGCAATTCTGAAGAATCTATTTGGTTGGTCTTGAAACAAGAAATTTGATGCGTTAAAGTACATTAAGATTGGTCGAACTCGAAAAATGTGGCATCGGTTCCACTGAACGTATATATAACCCGTGCTTTCTTAGCTAAGCATGCAATCACGGAAAATGGAAAAATCCCTTTGAATTTTCTGGAGAACGCAGAGATGATTCGGGGTCGACTCAAACTACTTACTTTCTCATATTTTGACATAGTAACCGTAAAAAAATTGCCGGGAAGCCAAGGCGTGCCCATTCCTGAGATCGGTATATGGGGGCAAGTTGGGTACAGAGTCAAGTTGGGTACACCGAGACACGTACCTTATACTCATAAATTCCGCACATAATGTATACCACCTCCAATTTGCACAGAGGAGCCTTCTGGGTATTTTAATCTCAACGGAAACTATTTCTTTATCTCCCATGCTAAATTTAATACTTCTCCTATCCACATGCGATATCGTATGCGATCGCATACGCGGTCGTGAGTGTGATACAACATTTCTCAATAACTATATTCATGAACGATTTCACACACAAAATCCGTCAGTTTTCGCCTTCAATTCTTGCAGGAGAACGTTTCGGATGTTTGAATCTCAACGGAAACTGTTTCAGGTTCTCCTACGCTGAATTGCATAACTTTCCTCCTCCACATGCGATCGCGTATACGAAATCGTATATGATCGCGTATGCGTACTTGCATGCGTACTCGTATGCGTAAGCTTACGCGGCCGTGGGTGCGAAACGCTTTTTCTTGATAACTATATTCATGAACGATTTCGCACGCCAAATTTGTCATCATTCGCCTTGATTATTGCCTTGCTCACGTTTGAATCTCAACGGAAACTATTTCTAGTTCTCCCACGCTGAATTTCATAATTTTTTCCTCCACGTCCGATCGCATATGCGTACGTGTATGCGATCGCGTATGCGTACTCGTATGCGATCGCATACGCGATCGTGAGCGTAAACCGCATATACGCTTGAACACGCGATCGCATACGCGATCGTTTACGCGATCGTATATGCGATCGCATACGCGATTGTATACGCGACCGCATACGCGATTGTATACGCGACCGCATACGTGATCGCGTACGCGAACGTGAGTCAAAATTTCCAGTAGGGGTTCCCCACCGTCCTTCAAGATCGACGAGACCAAATATTCAACTTGTATATTAACCATCAAGGACGAAAAAATCTACCAAAATCACTTATTAACTACCTAAAAAATTTTGTTCAAAGGGAACAATCTAAACAATTTTTTGTTAAAAGGAAGTATTTGAGCAATTCTTGGCTAAAAAGAAGTATCTAAAAAATATGAGAACTATCCCAGAATATGAAATGGTCTTGGCGTAGAAATCATGAATCGGCTCTAGTCAGGTATATCACCTCAGTATCAACACTGTAAAAAAATTTTCCGAAAAACTTCAACCAACTGGTTGAATGAAAAGTTCAAACAGTCTGGTTGAAAATTCAACCACCTTGGTTGAGTATTCAACCAAAGTAGATTACCACGATCTGTCCACGTGGTTCCTGCATATCGGGTTGCTTACTTGTGAGGAGTAGAATATGATGGATGGTCATATGGATGGATAAGGATGGATGGAGGAGTGGACTGATGGATGATGGATCGATGGTCGATGGATGGATGATGGATTGGGCCGACGATTGGATCGAAGAATGGATGGTGGGTGGACGGATGGATGTATGGATGGAGTGATGGATGGTGGGTGGACGGATGGATGTATAGATGGAGTGATGGATGGTGGGTGGATGGATGGATGAATGGGTGTTGGGTCCGTCCATCCATCCATGATCCATCCGTCCATCATGCATCTATCATCCACACAATCACCCATCCACCCTTCATCCCTCTTCTCCACTCATCCAACCGTCAACCATCCATCTATCCGTCAATTAACCCATCCACCCACCCATTGCCCATCCACCCATCTACCCATCCATCACGAAATATAATTACTTGGATGAGAATTCAACCAGTGTGGTTGGAAATTCAACTAGCTGGTTGAATTGTTGGTTGAAAATTCAACCAATTTCTTACAGTGTTTGTTGAGAACAAGAGGGTTGGGAAATCAATCAGAAGATGAAAAAAACAGAATTTTCAAGAATTTTGGAAGTGAGAAAACCGCATCCGACTATCGAAGATAATATTCAAAGATAGAGATTCATACACTGTTCACCTTTCAACCTAAAAACCAGATTGGAACGAGTTACAAAAGCAGCCGTTACACCCGAAAACTACTTGTGATGAAGAATGACTCCACGAACAGAACCCACATATCTAAAAAAACCACGGAGATGACACCTGATAAGAGCATGTTCACTACTGGCCTTATCCGACGAGACGCATCAGATTCTATGGATTGATTTCTTCTGATAAGTTTCTGATAGATAGTCCCTCCCAAACAAAAATGTTGAAAAAGTTACTTCTGAAAAAAATTTTTCAGATGATGAAGATCTTGAATCGTCCCCATCAGTGAATAAACCTTGGTGAAGTTGGATCGAGCGTGGAGGACAAGGGATCTCGTGCAATAAATATTACAGCATGAGATCCCTTGTCCTCCACGATTGGTTCAAGTTCACCAACATTCATTTTCCAGATAGTCATTTTGACCGAAAATTTTCAGATAGTTTCTTTTAACCATAAATATTTACATAGTTCCTTTCAATCGAAAATTTTTAGATAGTTCCTTTTAACCGAAAATTTTTAGATAGTTCCTTTTGACAAAAAATTTACAGATAGCTTTTTTTAACCAAAAATTTATAGATGGTTCCTTTTTAAAATCCGAAATTTTTAGATAGTTCCTCTTAACCGAAAATTTTTAGATAGTTCCTTTTAACCAAAAATTTACAGATAGTTCCTTTCAACCAAAAATTTACAGATAGTTCCTTTTAACCAAAAATTTACAGATAGTTCCTTTTAACTAAAAATTCATAGATAGTTCCTTTCTAAAACCAGAAATTTTTAGATAGTTCCTTTCAACCAAAAACTTTTAGATAGTTCCTTTTAACCAAAAATTTACAGATAGTTCCTTTTAACCGAAAATTTATAAAGTTCCTTCCTGAAATCAGGAATTTTTAGATAGTTCCTTTCAACCAGGAATTTTTAGATAGTTCTCTTCAATTCTTCCGTTTTTAGATAGTTCTTTTCTACCAAAATTTTTTGGATAGTTCCGTTTACAGGCACTCTCACATAGTTCCTTTCAACCAAAATTTTTTAGATAGTTCCTTGCACCAAAATTTTTTGGATAGTTCCTTTTAATTCTTACGTTTTCAGATAGTTCCTTTTTACTCTGAGCCATCGATATATTTATTTTCTCACCATATCAAGGCAATTTCCATGAAAAGTCAGTTTCATCAATACGTAAATATATTTCGAAATGGATCAATTATCTGTTCCAGTTTTAAAAAAGCAAGTATGCGTACCGATACGAATTCCAAATTGAAATGTGATAGAACGCTACTTATTCTCGTAATTTTGCTCGGTCAGGATTGTTCTTCTTCCAGGGAAGTTGGACCAAAACTGATTCCAGTTGAATTGTCGCAGGAAGGATGGAGGTGAGAGTAATCGGTTTCAGACACTTGTAGAAATTGATGCGCGACGAAAATTATGCTATGGAATTGATGAATCGGGTGCAATGCAAGCGACGCGGCTGTCAATGTTTCCGCGTTGTGATATCTCGTGGAGCGATTTTTATGCGATCAAGTGAAGGTGATAGTCGATGTCAAACATTTTGTAATAACTTCCTATAAAGTCTCCTACTCTGGGCAAGCGACCGCTTATCAAAAGTGGTATTTAAATCTGCTCTGAATCCCTCTTGATTGAATTACCAACGAGTATTATTTTCCGAAAAGTTTGGCCAACTTGCCTTAACAATTACACATGTATCGATATCTCCGTTATCGATGTGTCATTGGATTTATATTATCCAATTTTTGTCATACGACTGATCTCAAATATAACTCATTTGTAAGCCTTCAATTAAAATATATATCTTTAGCACTTGGCTCATTCTAAATTTGACTAGTGACGCCTGTGATAATAACGATCGTGGCCCAATGTGAATTTGTACATGTATATTATAAATATTTTTGAATGTAGGTTGAGTTGTGCAATCTTTTCCGTTTTGCATTTACGCTAATAAAAGGTCTATATATCTATCCATCTATCCACTCCGCTGGTTTCGGAATGGTTGACTTTGCTCCGAAGTAAACTCAACATTTGAATTGAAATTCAACAAAACCTGCATAACAATGGGTTATCTCTTCTCTTCCTAATTAACCGCAAAGAGAAGAATTCGATCATTCTTTAACACTTGCTCTTATCAGCAGCGGCGCATGATCCGATCGCATTTGGGCGCATCATCAGCAGCGGCGTAAAAAGATAGTCCAACAACGGTATAAATCGCACCAAAGAGTGGGCTACGAGAGAGCTGCAAGCAGACAATTGAAATCGTAATCCATCGAGAGCGCCTAAGCTGGTATACGAATGCGGGTGCGCCGCCGGTCGAAGGACCCTCGCTCAAGTGCAATTCCACAGGGGCTATGCGTCATTTTAAAATTCACCAGGAAGAATTAGGCGGGCAATTTCATTCAACGCCTTGGCAGTGGTCGGCAGGGCGTGTGGAACTTTGGCTATTTAATTCGAAGACTCGTGGGACCAATACCAGCCCCCCTGCGCGTACCAACTGCCCGAGGGCTGGTTGCACCCACCCGCTGTATAGCCGAGCTGAGTCCTTACAATCGCCCTGCAGCCTCAACAATGGAATTACAGCGATAGTCGAAAAGTCTCAACTGAAACTCTGTACTGTAATTCACAGCTTCTAGTCGCCCATCCGACTCCAGTTGCTATAGCTCTCCTTTCCTAAATTATTCATCGATCCTCGTTACGTACAACCGACCCCCGAACTTGAAAGCTCCGAGAGCCGCGCTAAGCGAGTTAGTCCCTCTCGTACGTTTCAACAAGCTCGTCATCGAAAGCCTCGACGCTTCTGTCTTACGAAAAACCGTGAAAACCCATCGAAACATTGAGTCGAGCATATTCTTTGCTTGATACTGACAAAGATAGTGTTTCACATCTGCAGGAGCACGAAGTCTACTAAAGCTTTAGAGATAGCCATCTTCAGTGCCAACAGATAATATTCGAAATTATAGACGCTAACGCCTCAGAATTTTTATGGTTACAACACGAAGCTTCAGCACTCTTCATAAGAGCCCGTGTAACAGCGTGATTCGTGTAATTATGGATATACCTGCTTGCAATATTGATGTAAAGTGATGCACCATCAAATTGGGTCATTTTGGTACGATTTCGGTACTTTTTATTTCCTTCAGCTCGGCATTTAAACGTACCCTGACAAAACCTAACTCTTCTTTTTTCTTTCTTGTATTAACGCACTTTCAACCTCTTTCCGAAGTTATTTTGCGAGACCTACAGTCGAAGCCACCGAAAAGCACTTATAAAAATTCACAAAACCTCCAATGGTGATGAGCTGCAGAACTGAATTTGATCTTAGGAACTGATGAAATACGAATATTTTGTTTGGTAAATTTCGCGCAGTATTGTGACTCGGAAATATATGATAAAATATAGTATATAATAACAGGAATAATAATAATAACGTGATGATGATGACGATGATAATAATAAGATTATAGTATAATGAATAATAAATAAATAATAATATAATAATATAAAATATATTAATCTACGTGACCATTTCTCGTCCTGAATCATAAGATTTTGTACTAAATTGACTAACCTCGCCTGAAAAATCGATAGTTTTCTCCTTACCAGGAGGGTCCAGGGAGTGCGAGTCACGGATTCCGCTGAAGCTCTGGATATCACCTCCTTTTAGCACCAAAAGACGATACCCGCAACCGCAGAGTCTAATGCTCAAGCATTTCTGAGCTACAGACTAGAATCTATGCATCGCAGTATATCTATATTTGCGGAAAATAGTATATATAGATAAACTGTAATGCATAGGCCATAGGCTGTAGCCTGGAAACGCTTGGGCGTTAGACTCTGCGGTTGCGGGTATCAAATTTTGGTGCTAAAAAGAGATGATACCCAAAATTTCATCCACATCCGTGACCCGCACTCCCTGGCCTCTCCTAGTTAGATTGACTAACCTTACCTAAAAATCACTAGATTTCTCCCTTGGATTGACTACCTGAATAATCACTACATAATTTCCCTTGGAGTGACTAAACTTACCTAACAAAGACCCCGATTTTTCTCCAGGATTGGCTAACTCTACCTAAAAAATCACTGAATTCTCCCTTATAACGACTGCTATGACCTGTGGCATACTTTATATTTTCTCCACCAACGACTGATCTTATTCTAGAAAATTATCAGATTTTTACTCACTGTTTCAAGTCTACTGTCTAGTATTCGTTAGTGCATCAGACCCCTTCCTTTGCATTAGGATTCACCAAATTCCCCCAAGTGCCTGCGTATTGTACATAGATTTAGTCCGTGGACTACACTATGTATATGTATCAAACAGGCGCAGGGAAGTGGCTTGATCACCTGGTCCGGTTGTGAGTCTGTTCGGTTTGAGTCACTTCAGGCTTTGTTCAATTCAATGGAATGTATGCGTTATTATGATATGGGGAAACGATTATAATAGGATGAAAGTGAATGTGTGATATGGATGGAAAGGAAAGACGAGGTCAAGAAAATGAAATGGCCGAAGAAATGAACGAGTTGATGATGTATATATGTTACCGTGAAAGCCCGAAATCCGTGATTGCCGGGCATTCACTAGTAAATCCTAAGATTCACTGGTCGTGGCCAGTGAATGCTGACAATCACTAGTAAAAGCCCGGAATTCGTAGCTGATACTGTCGCTGAGGCCATATTTCGGGCTTCACTAGTGATTGTCAGCATTCACTGGCCATCGACCAGTGATTGTCAGCATTCACTGGGCATCGACCAGTGAATGTCAGCTTTCATTGACCCGGACCAGTGAATGTCGGAGAT
Source organism: Eretmocerus hayati (assembly GCA_029851415.1). Taxonomy (NCBI): domain Eukaryota; kingdom Metazoa; phylum Arthropoda; class Insecta; order Hymenoptera; family Aphelinidae; genus Eretmocerus; species Eretmocerus hayati. The sequence goes on from CM056743.1 coordinate 114,124,015, forward strand.
CGGAAAAATTGGGGATTGGAAGTTGAATAAAATGTCAGACACATTTATTATCCCAAATTTCCGAGGCAGGTTGGAATATGGAGAAATATCCATTATTCATCAATAAAGAGTTGTCAATAAAATGTCATGTCAAATACTTGTCGATCTCAGAAATAACTCATAGAAAATAGTTGTCAATGACAAAAGTTGAGTGACATAAACGTTTCACTTATGATTATTCATGACACACTGCTCATGCTGACACAATTGTCCTTTCAATTTTGTGCGCCACGGCTACCTCAGCCTCTCTCAGCATGAATCAGTCAGATCTAACTGACAATCAGTCCATATACACTGATCGGGTCAGTAAAGTGTGATCAATTTTTACTGAATGAATCAGTGTATATAGACTGATTCATCAGTAATTCTGTTCCTATTTTACTGATTCACATGTGGTTTACATTCTGGATATTTGTACCATCATACTCCACTTTGCTGTATTAAAATCAGACCTAATATTGAAGGCTGCGTGTATTTATATGCAGCCCTCAAGTCTTATCCAAGATATTAGCTTGAGGAAATCATCACTTTGAGTGTGAATGATGTCCCATAAGCTAAAGGCTAAAGTGGATGACTATGTGATTGATACAGTGATGATGAGATTTTCAATGCATTCAGCAAAACAAATCAAACATATTTTACATGTACCTGGCTACATCTGTGTAGAAAAGTTCTTCTAAAAACCAATATTATCACAGATCAGATAAGTAACTTCAAATACCTCAGAAGATTATGAAATTCAGGGTGTTGGAAGAAAGTCTTGTTATCTAACCAATCATTCTCAAGCCAAGGAATATTCATCATAAACTGCACCTCTTATTGAGTCACTTGCAATATGCTGACTTCATTCATGAGGACACAAGGTACATTGGATGTGGTGTTAAAAGATGTAAATGTCTTATCAAAACTATTCATGCACAATTGTGAACTCTTACATGTTTTAAGGTACATTTCTAGGGAAATTGAGCTAGTGTTTATTGTCACAAGCAGTCAAAGACAAATTGAATTGTGCCATTATGATAGTGGATTGTGTACATAATTTCTTACTGTATGTAGTGAGCCTCCAAGTGCTCTATGAATCTGACTCAAAAACAATCTCCTATTCAATATAATTCATCTCTTTAGGGCACCATCTTCTACAACAGATAATATATGTTTTCTAACAAATAATACTTCATCTGAAGATGGAATTGTTCGATTTGCCAAGACTAATTAACATGATCATGCTCTCCAAAATGCATTTGAAGCCACTCTACAGCTAAAAAATTACAATCAGAGTCAAGCAGCGATTGTGATGACTGGGTATAGTGATGATCAGTACTTGTCGCAAGTTAGAGGTTATGGTGCAAAGTAATTCGAATATAGTGTCTGGGGTTTCATAATGCTGTTAATATAGCATGTCCTGTCTTTTGCCATCACTAATTTACGAAATATCAACAGAGTAGAGCATTTAAAGGCGTTTGGCGTTTATAAATGCGAGAAAAAGTTCGTTAGCGGCACTGATGTATCAGTACTCATCACGTTTTAGAGGTTACGGTGCAAAGTCGTTCAAATATATCGTTTGAGGTCTTATAATGCTGTGATTATAGCATGTTCGGTCTTTTGCCATGACTAATTGACGAAATTTCAACAGGGTAGAGGATTTGAAGGCGCTTGGCGTCTATAAATGCCAGAAAAAGTTTGTTAGTGGCACTGATGTATCAGTACTCATCACGATTCGGAGGTTACAGCGCTAAATCGTTCAAATATATTGTCTGAGGTTTTATAATGCTATGAATGCAGAACGTACTGTCTTTTGCCATGACTAATTGACGAAATTTCAACAGGGTAGAACATTTGAAGGCGCTTGGCGTCTATAAATGCCAGTCAAATTCGGGTACCGGTACTGATGCATTAATGCTTCATGCTACTGACCGAATCAGTCCATATGCACTGAAGATCAGTAAGTCGATTTGGGATCAACTATAACTGATGAATCATTGTATATGGAATGATTTAATCAGTTAATTCATCAGTTAAAAGTGGTGAAGATGGATATCTGGCATGGAATTGAAGTGATCATCGCTATTAAAAGTCTGTATGATTGGCAACATGTTTTCATTGATATTCCATGCGGAAGGGGGGAGATTGGAGTAACCAATCGACCGCATGGGCTTGGAAAAGTTTGACTGATTAAATCAGTGAGATTTATAATACTGATTAAATCTTTGAGAATCTAACTGATTCATGCTGAGAGAGAGAGTAGATGAAGGTTAGAAATCAGAAACTCCCGACCTCATTCGATGGGTGATGAATAAATAGGCCATACTTCCTCAACCTTTCTGAGTGAACCCCCTTTTTGTACCAACTCGGAAATAATGAGATTCACTTGGGTCCGCGAGAAATTCTCACTCCAAAAGAGGGAACTCACTCTTTTCGAAGTTTCCAAAGAGTGGGGGTTCATACGGGAAGGTTAAACGAGTATTGAACACTATACCTCGATTTTTCCATATCCCAACCTGCCTCGAAAACTTGGGATAATAAGAAAATATGTCAGACATTTTATTCGAGTTCCATTCCCCAATTCTTCCAATCTCCGATATTCACTGGTCCGGGTCAGTGAAAGCTGACATTCACTTGGCCGGGTCAGTGAATGCTGACAATCACTGGTCGATGGCCTCAGCAACGGTATCAGCTACGAATTCCGGGCTTTCACTAGTAAATGTCAGCATTCACTGACCTCCACCAGTGAGTCTTAGGATTCACTATTGAATGCCCGGCAATCATGGATTTCGGGCTTTCACGGTAACATATATAGTACATGACTGATGTGGTAATGTGTGATGTGAAGCAGGTAATGAAATGATGAAGATGGATAAAATGATGGGGATGAATGGAATGAATTGAATGATGATATGATTGCCTCACGCTCCTAATTGGCAATGGATTTCGACACAACATTTGCACTGTGAAGCGACTCACATGCGTGCCGAAATTCATCGCCAAGTAAGCGATCATTGGCGTATATGAGAAATGGATGAGTTGATGAGGTGAGGAGAATGTCTGATGTGGTGATGTATGATGTGACTTAGGAAAATGATGAGGAAGAAAGAAGTGGAAAGGATGATGTGCGTGTGCGTTATGAGTATGATGTGGGGACGATGATGATAGAATGAAAGTCAATGCTTGTGGTATGGATGTAAGGGAAGAATGGGTTGAAGAAAATGGAATGGATGGAATGAAATGGCTGAAAGAAGGAAAAAGTCGATGGGGTATGGTATATACATGACTGATGTGGTGATGTGTGATGTGAAGCAGGGAGTGAATTGATGAAAATGGATAATATGAAAGGGACGATAATAGGATCGCCTCACCCTTCCAAATGGCAATGAATCGGACGCAACATCTGCACCGTGAGGTGAGTGACATCCGTGTAGAGCCAAGTAGTAGCATTGCACAGGATTAGGTTAGTATCCAGTGGAAAAATCTAGTGATTCCGGACACTGAACAATTGTCACGAATTTTAATATTATTTAATTAATATTCAATTCAAAAATGCTTTCCTTCGCCATTCATTTCCGCTTCAATAAAAAAAAATCTTTTGCTTGATCAAACTTGAATTATTATATTCAAAAAACTTATGATGAGTAGTTTGAAATTCTCTCCTAAGACCTCTTAGGCGTAGCGAGCGTAAACGCAGCGAAGCTCTTCAAAGTCAATTAATGATTGAACAAAGCTATTGAAAGTTCAGTGTGAATTAATGATTGGATGAAGATTGAATGCATCTGCACTATAAAGAGTCAGACTCTTTTGTGTGCGGCGGGACTCACCGGTGGGTCCCGCGGGAATTCATTATAACTAGCGTTTTTGCCTTACTCGCTACCGCTCGTTCGGCTTGTAAATGTTCTTGATAAGTCATAGGCACCAGAAATGCTTCTATAGTTCAATAAGAATAGTAGTAAAATAATGATTGCTGATCAATTCAAGGTGTCTAAATAGTATTTTTCGATTCGAGGGTGGGAAGTTTGGTTTTGCTTGTCGAGTGATTGTTTTCGGCCCGAGCCCTGGCGAGGGTCGAAATTAGCACGAGTAAAGCAAAAAAACTTCACGCCCGAGTATCGAAATACGTTTTTCGATCGACTGGGCGTAAAGTAAACGAAAACTACCGTGCGTAAAGCAGTGCTTTACGCACAGTCGATCGAAAAAAAGTTTCAAAATAGTTCGCAAAATTGGTATTATATCAAATTATACTGGCTAATTGTGGAGATATAACTTCAAGTAAGCAACAATGAATATTGCGGAATTGCATAGTTTCTTTTCAATTAGCTGAGCTGGTATATTTTTGATGAATCGATTAGGCTGAAAAACGTCCGTTACATGGCGTGAATGTAAAGGGTTAATCAAAGCGATGTCAATTCAATTCATTGTGCAGTGTGCATAAGTTGACCGTTGATCTCCGGACTTGGTGCATATAAGAGCAACTACAAACTAGAACAAATTAGGCCAAACTAGACCGAACTAGACCAACCTGATTGGACCAAACCAAACCGAATTAGACCGACCTAGATTGTACTAGACCTAATTGGACCGAACTAGATCGTATTAGACCATACTAGACTGAACTAGACCAAATTAGACCGGAGTAGGCCGAACGAGACTTAATCACCCCAAACTAGACCGAGCTAGACTTAATTAGACCGAACTGAACTGATATAGATCGAATTGGCCCGATCTAGACCCAACTACACCGAGCTAGATCGAAAAGGACCAAATTAGACCGACCTAGATAAAAGTAGACCGAATTGGACGAAACTACACCGTATTTGACAATACTAGACTGAAATAGACCGAATTAGACCTTCTCTCATTGCTCGAGCTTTTCAAAGTGGTAGAAGAGCAATGAGAGTTTACCACTGACACGCGGCTCAAGTGGCCGAATGTTCGATGGTTAGAACGTCTTTATATACGAAAGTTCATCTTCGTTAAGCGCTTGCGAGAAAAGTGATTTTAACCCGCTATTTCTATTTGATTTCTCACCATTTTTACTTTTGGCAGGTCTTCGGCCTTCTGCCGGAGATATATATATATATATAATTAATTATGACACTCGATCGATATGATCGGATATCGTATTCATCACTCGCGGGAATTTCAAATTATGGAAGTATATTTGATCGGTCTTTGCGAGTTAAAGTCAGCTGGTATTTCTGAAATTGATCGAGAGTGGAGAAAAATCCATTCTCGATTGATGCCAAAAATTTCAGCAGTACCAGCTGACTTTAACTCGCAAAGACCGATCAAATATACTTCTTTAATTCGAACTAGACCTAATTTCACAGAACTAGACCGAACGGAACCTAATTACCCCGAACCAGACCGAGCTAGACCGAGCTAGACTCACTTAGACCGAAGTCGACCGAATTAGACTAAACCTAACCTAATCAGAAAGGAATAGACCGCATGAGAATAGGTTAGACCGAATTTGACTCAATAACGCCAATCTGGACCAAACTACTTCTTGAAGTTACCAAATGAGAATTTCAAGTATGCCAACATCCTATTCTTTCGTCTCATTCCATCACCAGCGTTGCCAGAAATCAGTCAGTCCCCTGTATAAAACAGCTACACTTTACAAAAGCAATGAATGCGCACACATTGCATGTAATATCAATCAATAAAGAACGCACGAACCATCAGAAGCCAATAGAATCTGGCATACAAGGATATTTGACTTTGAGAATACTTATATTGTAGAGCTCGAAAAATGTCATCAATGAATGACCTATCTCCACTATGTTTTCTTAGCATGAGCCCTTGTGGGCAATACCAAAGTCTGTGACTCTAAAGCCCTTGAGCATCCAACTGTAAACCTTCAGATATCGTCTTTGGGGGTTGGATGAGACTGTTCACCAAAACCAGAGACCTACATCTCGTGCACCCCTGGTTAGCTCAAATCGATATAAGTTTCGCAAAAAATTTACGTTATTTTTGTGCCTCCACGCTACTTCTCTGTACCATTGCCATAATCCATAACCCATCACTCACCAACCTACCCATGACCCATACGGCCACCCGACCACGGACCCAGCCACCCATCTACCCACTCATCCACCTACCCATGATATTTCAGTCCTTCCACATAGGCAACCAGATACGAGGGATCCGGACGAACAAAATTTAGACTGGCGCTTAATTATTGGAGAAAAAATTCGATGATACAATTACATCGGAATGCCTAACAGAGTATCCAAAATAACAAACGACGTAACCAGAGAATGAATCGAACAATCTTTCACGTAACTCCGAATCGAACAATCTGCTGTAACCTCTCATAACTTAATTCCTCATAACACATTCCCACCAATTCACCAACCCGTGTCCCACACGGCCACTGTTCCACCTACCCATAACCCATACGACCACCCGATCACAGACCCACTCATCGACCCATCACTCACGGATTCACCAACCTGACCATGACCCATACGGCCACCCAATCACCGAATGAAACCCAACCGGACCAAACTAGAGCAAACTACACCGGATGAGGCCTAGGTACACGTAATTAGACTTAATTCCAGCTTTTCTATTCCCATGACCATGCCTCATTTCTGATAATTTATTCCTCATCACAGACTCCGCAAAACTCGTTCCTTATAACTCGGGTTCCTCATGACCCGAGTTCCTCATGACTCGAGTTCCTCATAACTCGAGTTCCTCATGACTCGAGTTCCTCATAACTCGGGTTTCTCATAACTCGGGTTCCTCATAACTCGGGTTCCTCATAACTCAGGTTCCTCATAACTCGAGTTCCTCATGACTCGAGTTCCTCATAACTCGAGTTCCTCATGACTCGGGTTCTTCATAGCTCGAGTTCCTCATGACTCGGGTTCCTCATGACTCGAGTTCCTCATAACTCATGACTCGTTTTTCAGAGGTGTTTATACCTCATTCTCCATAATTCGTGCCTCATACCTCATAACAATCCATCCATCCATCCATCCATCCATTGACTCACCACCCACCACCCTCCCCAACCATCCACCTACCCATTACACTTCACCCCTTCCGAAAAGGCGACCCGATGTGCGGCATGTGGACGGACAAATTTTGCCTGGCTCCTTAATATTTATAATTATGTGAACAGATGTTAAATATATGACTTGGCACTAGGTTTGGCTGTTTCAAGTGCAAAATTGCATTTTTGAGCACTCTCACAATATGGGGCGGAATTGCGATTTTCGCCTTCGCAGCGAACGTGTTAAGAAATCTTTGAGCAGTTGATTGCCACATATATTCACACCTCGCAGATCCGAGCGAGCGTTAGCAAGCGACGATATTGCTAGTAAAATTGTAATCTGGAGATAATCAATCCAACATTCCATGTAGGTGAATGAAATGACATATTCACGGAATTCCGATAAATTTGGTTGATTCATTAAGTAGTTTTGAGGTGCTTTCATCAACGTTGCAAAGATCCCTCTAACAATTCCTATTACTCCCCCTTTCGAATCACCGCGAGATGCAATGCACGAGAATATCTGCTCATTTTGTAAACACCTGGAAGGCTCATTATTTCAGACGAGTTCGATTTCTACTCATGAGAATTATCGACTAGAAATTTGACGATGTGGCCTGAGTCTAGTGTGTGAAAAGGCACTGTGAAGTTCGAGCTGCCCACGGATTGCGGAGAAGAGAAAGGCCTGAGCACGCTCAAAATAAGACAAATGGCTGTCATGGATCTTGGGCGGACTATACGCTAGAGTCAAGCCGATCTTGGATGACATGTATAGTAGCGCAAAGCAGTCGTATAATAGTGTATATCATATACAGTGCACCATGCAAGCATCGCTGCAACGACGGATCACGTACGAGCCCTGCAGCGGACGCAGTGCTGCACGGTCTCCTTTTCTTGACAGCTGCAAGCCCACTCATAGAATAATGATTAGAACCGCGAGAGCTGATGCATTCCAGACGAATGACGTGTCTTGGTGCAGATTGCGGCATTGTTCAACTAAGCGAGCGGGTATGTATCGCTCATAATCGGTTTGCGATTGGATCAACAATGAGCGCCGAGACATTTATTGGTAAGCGCGTCAAACTTCGCAATGAGCACGCTCAAAATGAATTGGCTTGGTTAGCAAAATTTCTAGGTAACCTAGCATTTTGTTGTTGCTATTCTCAAACAGTTGTTCTGTTATCCTAACAACTCCAACCCTCGAAATTTCCTGCAAAAATAAGCAGATCCAGCAAAAATTTGCTAACTAGCGATCTGATGTTGGCACTGCGAATATTTTAGAGAATACGGAGCGCTTGCTAAACAGAAATTTTTGGTAACGTGAAGAAATTTAAACGGCGAGACGCGCAAACTGCGTGTTTCCATGCTCCCTTGCGCAGCATATGCGTCTCGTGCCAAGAAATAAGATTTTTGGCACTCGACACATAATATACTAAGATCGATACATTGGCTAAGAACTCTTTAGCAGATATTCTCTGTTAAATTAGTTACGCGATGAAGTGCTGTGCCAACAAAGAAAATTGCACAGGTATCGAAGAGGTTAGGAATAACAACAGTAACGCGGTCATCAGCGAGAATCGCTTCGCTGTGGTAGCCAAATTATTTTCCTTGCGTCAGCTTTTGTCGAACAAGGGGTGGACCATTTTTATGGAATTTTTGTGTGCCTAACAAGTTATAGCAAGCTTATTTCTCATAATATAGGGGAAGAGAGGGCAAGGATGTCCAGTTGTGGATGCGGTACAAATTACATAAATGCACAACCCCATAAGACGGTCACAACAGACTCTCTCAAATATACGTGAAAACTGGATTACAAATTCACAAACTTCTTCCAGAGATACGTTGTTGCTGCGCAGGAGCTTCAACAGCGAGTGGCAAAACTAGGTCGATGCGACATCGAATCGTGGTGTAGAGCAGCGGCGGTGCCGCCGCACCAGGACGGCCAGGCGGCAACGAGACGAGGTGGTGCATAAATGAAGATTCGCAAGAGGCCAGCGACAGCCGCAAATTCGCAGACACCCCCTTAATGAAAGCGAGGTAAATATTGATCTTGTCTCGATTCTTGGCGAAGGTACATACATATTACATACATACTCTGCGTCCAAATGCTTTGAGGCGTGACCGCTGACGAATAATTTATTAATAAATCGATACTGCACACTTGTGATTTCTGCCAAATGGAAAGAGCCTTATTAAGCAGTCCATAGCTATATTAGTCTATAAAATTCTTTTAAATTCTTGCACTTCTTGATCGACAACTGACAGACTACAAAATATCAGCGAGCAAAATCCGCACCAGAATCGTTTAAAGAACTCAGCAAAGATCTCAATGAGTTACAATGAGAGTTTAGGTGAGGGTAGCTGTAATAACGAGCTGATGTCACAGCTTTCCAAGAATGGTGCGCTGCTGCTGTGAAATTTTCGGCGTTCTAGCCTTCTTAACAATCTTCAAATCGAGACCCCAATATTAACAGTCATGACTCCACGTAATGATTTTCGATCACGTCAAGATAGCGGGTGTGTGTATTTTATGGCAGTGGGAGTTACGAGAGCTGCAATTCTGTGCAGCGACCGTTGGCCAAGTTATGCCCGGATCGGTAGCACTAGTAGAGAGTCTAGATTCTACTGCGCGCTTTACTGTCCCTGAACATGCAATCCAAATTTCGCCTCGTCAGCCACCTCCTCGAGTGATTCCATTCTAAACGTTCACCTCTTGCATTCCTTCAGACTCTTTGCCCTCGAACTATCAGCGATAAAATCAATGCGCTCCATGTTGGTGTAACACTCGTTAAAAAGTGACCGTGTCACAACAGCAAACATGAGAATTTCTCAGTTATTTGGGTAACTTTTATCCGAGGTGAGATTCGGATCTTACAAGTCAGCAAAGGTTTCTGACAATGAAATGTGAATCGAGAATTTCAAGACAAATGCACGGGTTCTGTGAGTCCTTCACTGTGTCCCCAAACATGAGACCATTATTCTGATCCATGGCCGTTTTGGAATTCCACCCGGGAAATCAATATCGGTTCTTGTGATTAGTTTTTCTATCTGCTCAAGAATCCGCGTAGCCTGAAACCATCTGTAAAAAAGACAGTTAATGAAGAAATGTACGGATGGCTCGCATTAGACACTCGAACTTCGCGGCACATTATAACTAAACAAGGGCCGACACTCTGGGCGCACAAAAACACTACAGGAATCCTACCGACTCAATCGGTGGCAGTGGTCTGTCCTGATGAGCACCGAGCAGCTATCTTATTGTACTTCTGAATCACATAAAGTATGTGTAAACACAAATACCTTCAGCATAACCTGCGCTCACGCTCGCGGAATCCAAAGCACCCGATTAATCAGTCGTCGAAGGATGAGATCGCAGGGGGCCCGCGAGCGCGGTGACGAAAACGACTGATGATGCAGAGCAGAGGGACGCTTGGGCGCTCGCGATCGCAAGAGCAACTTGTACGGCTTATTTAGTATGAAATCAATGGTCGCGAGTTGGGCCGACGTTCACTTGGACACCACGAAGCCAGTCTTCAGGGCAGCCCTTCGATTCGATGTGTGCGGACGATGAAGAACGGGTCAGCGCGTTGCTCGCCACCGAATCCCGGAGATCCCTCGGAAGATCCTGAGCTCCGAGATATATAGGCAGACCGGATCACGAGCAGCGTTTTTGCGCGTCTGCGCTCCGAAAACAATCGGCGGTGGGTCCGATACCTCACCCGTGCATCAACTCTTCGCAGGTGCCATAAGCGCGGTACGTGAATGGAAACGTCCTCGTTGAGGGGAAAGATGCGGGCGCGTAAGGACCATCAATTATCGGACCCAATTCCTTAGATGGCCGCCGTGACGTGACACTGCCAAGGACCAGAAGGGCGAGATATTCGGAAATCGCTGCTAAAAGCGGGTACCTCGGCCCCTAAATCTACTGCCGATGTTGCTTCCTAACTCATCGCAACCGTATCGGATCTCTAATCTAACAAAATAAACGGAAAAGATTCAGAATTTAAGCTACGCCCCGTTTGGTATGAGCTTCTTCGTCACTGGCATGATGGTTGTAGAAATTTTTCATCGAGCAATGTATCGCAATCACAATTTACGCGTATTACCAACGCGTGAAAGTTTCCGGTGAAAAAATGTCGTCCTTAATCTGTTGATTAGGTTATTTCTTACATGAGTTATTCATCTTAATATGGTCAACTCATGGGTCGAGGGTCAGGGATTTTTCTGTAATCTTAGGTATTTGTTGTATGTGGTGAAAGAAGATAAAAAACACAGTTCTGAGGACCCGAGTTCTCGTTGGGCGCTATTTTCGTTTTGGAAATTTGTAGGAAATTCAATCTCTTTCACTTTTGGATTGATCTCTCATTCGTATAGGACCCAATGTAAATAATTCGACTACACCTTTTTCAACGTGAAAGCTTTATTCTACGGAGAAAATGCTTTCAGAATCGAAGAAGGTTAATAACATAAGTTCCAAAAAAGGCCTTTCCTTGAAAACTGATTTTTCAAGCCTAAGGGCCTTCTCTGTTCCAAATTGGACATTTTTATCAGATTTCTTTCAAAATTTCACAGGAATAATAGTTTAAAAAAGCTTATGGGATCTAGCTGAGTAAAGTTCCAAGGAAAATTGGCGAACAATGCCTTCATTCGTGCTTTGGGCGAATGTCGCATGGTTAGGTTCTGCGTACAGTACCTTGCCGTCCCGGAATATGATTTGGCTCAACATGTTTTCTAACGTATTCTTTGACGTAGAAACCAAATCTCCAACCCATTTCCATCTATACTTTATTTTTAGATTCTTTCTGGAAATGGTGCTATCTCTTCAACTTGATTCAAATCTTGGATTACTAGCTCGATAATAGTATATGATATTTCATTATTTCATTTCAACTCCTTATGATTTACAATTTCAAATTGGCGTGTATCCCTAGTAACTCGGGGGGAGGGGGGGAGCTACTATCAGTAAGAATCTGCCATGTTACATAGATGACACGAATCAACCAAGTTCAAAGAAGATCCCTTGCTGTTCCGTGAAATTCCGAAGAATTCAATTATTGATAAGGGCGGTGAAGCAGTGAAGAATAACGTCAGTCCGGAGCTGTCAGTGCATGTTATTGGAACTCTTTAATAATTCTGAATGAACTTTATTGGTCTTCTTTGCCAATTCTGCAAAATTTCATTTGCCACGTTTCGGCTGTCAATATACGGCCCTCATGAAGCTAAAATGACAATGATGATAATGAAAACACAATTTTATCATTTCAAGTATATAACAATAACCAACGATACACTCATTACCTAAAAACTCATCATTTCAGACACATTGTTGCATTAAAAATTCTTCTCATCTTCAAGATGAATCGTCAACATATAAATTGATAGTATTATTGTACATAGGGCCGAAACGTTGCAAATAAAATTTTTAGAGACCAATAGAGTCTAATCAGAATCATTGAAATATCCTGTAATAGAAACAGCATTCAATGTTATTGGAATTCGGTAACTGGCGGTGGAAAAACAGTGGCAAAGAATATGACGTTGCGTCGGTTTATCACTGTGGCGTGTGGTGGAGGAATGGTACAAAAATGAGCCACTTTTGCAAAATACCACGTGAAATATATCGGAGGTGTATTGGTGTCAAAATGGTGATACAAAGGGGGATATCCATGGGATAACAGCGGCATTCAGTGGACCATCAGATGTAATTCGGTGCCAGTCATTGAACACTCGTGAGAGACAATGACGTGAGAGGCATTCAGTAGCGGTCAATAGCTGTCTTTGGCTGTTAGTGGTACTCGGTGTACTCCAGTGGCAAACAGTGTAATCCGACGGCAGTCGGCGGAGTCGCAAAAAAAATCCCCTCACGTCTATGTCATATAGGGGGATACTACACTGAAAAGTGTTTTCGAAAAACTTCAATCCTGTGGTTGAACGAAAAATTCAACCAGCTGGTGGAGATAGTGGTTGAAAATTCAAACAATTTTTCATATTGTAGTTTTTCCAAAATCGGCATGTTGCAAAAGGGATAATATCCTGTAACATTCCCGTGATTTTCGTTGCTTGACTCAATATGGGTAATGAGGCATCCACTTGGTCAACAATTCGTTACAAGCTAACAATGAGCGCGGTATTCATGAATAACGACAATATCTCGTTCTTCTTCCAGAATGAGGATCGTTCAAAGAATTCATGAAAAATGTATGTTTGATTCATGGAAATAGTATTGCTTGCACCTCTCTACTTTTATGAAGTTTTAATGAACCAATAGCAATGAGGACGGAGTTGATTGTATGAGAGGTATTCGGACAAATGATGAAGTTCAAGATGAGCACTTTCAAACTTGAAAGTTCGTGAACGAATTCTACTTCACCAATGAATTTTTCATCAAAGCAAATAAAATTTAAGTAATCAGATACGCACTCGTCTGACTTGTACACGCAACAATCACGAGCAGCCGATCTGTTACTGTGAGTAACGCGATTCATTATCATGCAAAATATTCCAAACAGAGTACTCCTCATACATATTCATTCACAGAAAATATTTGAATTCATTGACCCACTGTTGGAGGAACTAAATCATCTATGTTGTTATGTGCTGAAACTCATGTGTTGACGGTGATTCCAGCAATCGAGCTGATGGTAGCGAATAATAGTTCGAGGGGGGGGGGGTGCGAGGCTCATGAAACGAAAAAATTTCTAGAAATGTATGATAGAATTGAAATTGCGGATGACCGGGTTGAACAAACATTATAGCGGGATGCACCGACAAATTCAGTCGTCCAAAACGGATAACCATCTTCGGTTATGGAGTCTTCGTCTATACAGCCATAACGAGAGCTTGAAAAATTAGCGACAGCGGGTTATGCAATAGAATTATGAGACTCCAACATCAAATTAACAGTCTTGCTCACTCATCTGATAATCAGAAATTGTAGTGAAACTGTAGGAATGCACAAAATCCAGGTACTCTTGTTCTGGTGAATAGGTCTTTTATTTCTCGGAAAACGAGCAAATAAGTGGATGTTGATGATTTTCATCGGCTTCAGGATCATTCGTGAAAATCAAATTTCTGCCCCTTGATTCTCGAATCCTGGAATGAATTTAAATTAATCCCCAGCCACAACATATCCATAAGCATAGCGTTATTGTCGGGAGTTCAATCGAATTTTCTCAAAGTTGCAAGACTTCAAGGGCGATGGCTTAAGGTGGAAGAAGTTTGTTTACTCGGGTTGTAACAAACGTAGTCATCTAAAGTCTCCTACTGGCTGAGTTCTTACATTCTATCGAATGGCTTCAACGCGAAGACTCGTGTGAGTAACTGTTCCAACTAATGTATAGAATGAATCGAAAAACCTAGTAAATCATACCTTGACACTGGGCACTGCAATAATTCCATTTTGAGGGAAATTACAGTGTAGCCACAGATTTCTGATGGGATCCCAAAAATATTTGTAACTCGATCCAGTTCTAATTACACTTTCATTATTCACAAACCCTATTAAAGTTCAAATATTGTACACATGAATGAAGCATTCAAGTGCTCGTATCTGATAGGATTGCTATCCCCAAATCATGGTATCCATTAGTACTCAAATATCTGAAGAGACTCAAACGTAGAATAACGAGCTATTTGCATAAGAATAACAGCTCACGCTCGTTAAGGATGTGTTCGGGAGTATCTCGTTACTTTTGCGATTGCAGAAGACCAGGATGCGCGGGTTCAGAGATGCATTGGGAGAAAAAAACGGAGGTGCATTTGGAGAAGTGCAGTGTCGCACGACGCGAGACCAGAGAGCCAAACGAGTCGCGCGCGAAGCGACGGCCGTCGGCAAAAAGCAGCTCACCGAGCACACACGGTAGCCGTGTCCGCTGCTGCGTTGAGTGGCCAAAAAGACTAAAGAGGAAATGGTCCCGCGGTGGCTGCGTGCTCCGCAGTGACCACCGAGTGCGCTCGTCTCGTGTCCGAAACTTTAATCAATGCATTTAACCGAATTCCTCTGTATCTGTCCCAAATAAAGGCAACGCGCTCGCGCGAGACCCGACAAAAAACTTACTTGGTCTGTCTTGCATCCTGTACAGCCGGGCCTCCCTTACCTCCCCTCGCTCTCCGGAGCATGCTCAGTTGTTCTCTTATACAAATAAAAGTCTGGGACCAGGCGATCTCTCTCTTTTTCTCTCATCAAGAAGCAAACGCCCCCGTCTCGTTTTCGGGTCCGTCTTGGGGCTTCGTCGAGCATCAGGCCATCGCCTCGCGATCGTTTCGTATTCCGCGGGTGTCGCTGCTCAAAGCCCTCGTCGCGCAAAAGCGACTTCTTCCTTTCCGCCCCCTGCTAAGGCGCTATAGCTGTTTTTTTCGCTCTGATCTCGTTCGTCCAAAGATTACGAGTCATCCAGGTACCACATACTTAGTGAGCGAGCTAAGACGGGACGAGGTGATCGAGCCGTCGCAACGAATCCACGCGCGCAGCTGCTGCGCCTCGCAAACGCAACTCGCTCTCTGTCGCAACCATTACGGCACGAATTTATGTATGAGATGGAAAAAATTCGAGACAGTCTTTTTTATTTCCTATCTCGTAGCAGGGCAAAAAATTGACTCGTGCAATCAGACTCGTTCATTCGTGAGCTTGAAGCAAAACATTGAGCTTTCAGGATAAAATGTTGAAAAAATACTCAGGTTGGATCCGTGGTATGAGTCAATAATTGTGAAACTCTGAAGTTCAACTCAGAGATTTAGAACCATATCTGTAGACGTATCTAGGCTAAAGAATTTGTGAGTTAGAAAAGTTCAAAACGGAAAACTGGACATATTCATCTCATTCCTAATACGTTCACTGCGAAATCGCGATTTCAGTGGAGATTGCGAGAGAGTACAAATCAGCTTTTTTGTGCTTGCGGTGGTCAAACTTTCCGCAAGATCATCAGTTTGGCATCTATTTACAGTATTCTTATGAATCTCGTCGCCCACAAAGTTGGCAGCTGTCTTGCTGAGCGGCGGGCCCCACCGTTGGGTCCCAAAGAATTTTCTCCAATGTGGAGAATATTTATGAGAATGATCATTAATACCGATCGAATCGTCAAAATCATTGTAATCAGCCTCTAGAAGGACTTGCGCTTCAATATCGAGAGGAGACATGGAGATTTGACTCTCTTTCGCTTGAGTATCGATGGAAATGTTCCAAGAAGTTTGCCACTGATTCTCCAGAACTTTTGGAGAATCTTCGGACTGAATATGAGAAATTGTTATCAAACTGCATATTCAAAAGTAATTACCCTTCCAAAGTTATAAGTTGTAAATGACATGCCATCATTGGTATGTCTTCCCCGGTCAGTTTTGATGAAAGAAGCTGAATGAGCAAGGACGATCCTCCATACGCTAGAAAACAAAATTAATCGCCGACCACTGTCAGTATAAGTTCAAGAACGGTCTTCTAATGAGGATACAACATACACCTCGTTTGTGAAAGCCGTTAGCCGGAAGCTCGATATTTCTCAACACTGTAGTGACGAATACCTATAGGTATTCGTCACTTTCGCTTGCGAAATCAGAGCCATTACAAGCAGATGAGTAGCACCAGATAAGGATGCACATCCAGTTCTCATCGATCATCCGTAATTTTAATTGGAGCAGAAGAGGCGTGGCAATATCAGCAAGACGTATCATGTACATCGCGAGGCGACGGATGAAGTACGAATGCGCCCGATAAGCTCGCGCTCCTATATTCCCGCCACAGTACTCATAGTGCGCTCATCAGACAATTTCCACATTCCGGAATGCGAGCGTGACTAGTTTGCTAGCACAGCTCTCGAACTCTCGCGCCAAAGTGCGAAACGATAAGGCATCGCTGGCGTGTCTTGCTCGAATTCAACTCAAACGCACTCGACTTATCGGGTCTCTCATGGGACAAGAAGCACGGGAAAAAAGTGGGCTCGATTGTTCATTGGCCTTGACACTAGGTGTACTTTCTCACACGGTTTGCATCGAGACGACCGTACATCACATGTTACCGAAGCGAAGCATGCCCGTTGTTTAAACTGGATCTCGGTATTTCATAGCTCACAGACTCGATCCGATTTTAGGTTTGCATCTGGGCTATCCAAAATCATGCTCTTTCGGTTCCGGGAGAGGAAATTTGCAGTTCTGCTCTAGTCATTAGAAGAAATATTGAAGTTCAAGCAGGAGAAGTTGAGATCTTGGAATTTTCCTCCTGTGTATGGCAATCGTAAGATCAGATGGCATCAGAATCAATTTGGAACTGAGACCAGATAAGTCAAATTAATTGAAGTTGAAGATATGAAGTACTCGTTTTGATAGAAGATTCAGTTGAATCTTCTGAAAATCGTGCGGATAGACGATGTCCCAAAATCTAGGCAATTTTATTTTACTCGTCCAAATTTTATAATAGGATAGGAAGGAATGATTAATGTTCTGTCAGTGGAATCTTTTTCGTCCGTCGGTTATGTCAGTGCGATAGGATGTCACCAAATGCTCGATGCAATCCGACACTTCATCTTCAAAGTCAGGTCGATTATTTTGATTGGAACTTTGACGTTTTGGACGCTTGACGAACACCTGTCATCGGGGAAAACCGTGGAACGGAAAATCACTCAGCCTTATTGTCTATTTAAACAATACATGAAGGAGATCTCGGTAAGTTTGTCGGTTATTGGGCATGTTGTTCGTGTCTGTCTACATCTTCATGTATCTGCATGATGTATTCATTTGTGAACAATGCCTCTTCAACTCTTGTGCTGTTCTCCTTAGGAATCAAGAGGTTGGTAAGCGACCAAAACAGCGATTTGAAAGCATCTTCAGCCTTCGTGTATACCGTTTTCAATTTGTGAATCTTCGAAAACGAATGGTCAACATTTTCGAATGAACGATTTAATTGTTGGAAAACATCTTCTCCGATTCTCTCAACCCATACAAGGGCTCATGGGCATGCGGTAGCCGTGCAAGCTAAATTTTGTTCCAATCATTTTCGAATTTTCTTGCGATTTGGGCTAAACGACGAGTTAGGCCGTTCAAGTTAGATGATAACTTGAATAGCATAACTCGTCGTTTAACTCAAATCGCAAAAGAATTCGAGAATAATTCGAACAAAAATGTGTGTATATTATAGGTTAGGATGTACCAGACGCCCAGTGGTTCCCACTTTTCTGCAATGATCGAATGATTCGGGATGAACTTTGAGTTGTCGAGGCTTAGTCACATCCGGATGGAAAAGCTGAGAAAACCCATGACTTTCATAGCTCATTATACCAGTCTAAATAAAGACATCTACATTATGCATTGATAATTTTGAACACAGTCTTGACTTTTCCGGGTGAAATCATTGAAAAATGGCAGCTTTCAAAGCTCTGTCACGCGCTCCAATGTCAACCAGCTGTTTGTATAAAATGACCAGAATTCTATACACCGCACATGGAACGGCATGCGCCCTTCAGTGAGACTCTGAAACCCCTTTATGGATGGATAATGCCCTTTTGTCTCATTTTATCAAGATCCCAGATCACCCGCAGTCAAAACAGAGGAACTCGACCGACCGTCCAAGTCAAAATCTCTCCAAGAGCGCGTCAGCTCGAAAAAGTTTGTCTGCTATTGATATTGCGAAATTGTACAGTGCTCAAGGCTTAAGAGTGCGGTGCGGACGGCCGAGTTCTATGCCGAGGTTGCCTTTGCTCCCAGCACCTTCCAGGACTAGGCCCATAGGGATGTCCCTTTAGCAGTAGAAAGGACGAGGTCGGGGTCGTGATGATTCCGCAATCCGGATGTTCGCTATTGTAAAAGAAGCGTATATGCACCACTAAACAGATACTTACATCGAGTGTCCATGAGTTTTTTTTTTCATCAGATGAGCATGTTACCCAGTAGGAATAGGAATTCAATTAAATATTCAGAAGAGCTCGATTCTTGGTGAAGAGATCACAAATGATTTTCAGGTTCTCGGTGTATTGAATACAATGGAATCGATACAGGATGGAACGATCTTCATGAAAACAAGTGCAAACTTACATTAAATTCGCCACAGGCGATATCCATGACTGAAATAAGTGGATCCTTCATATCTTTCCACTACACCAGTCTGCAATGAGTTTGCATAATGATAATGGTCCCTTGGTACGGTTCTTGCCATACTCACTTAGTAAATTGTATCCATCACCATCAAATAATACACCTAAACCATAGGAGGAAAATATCGGTATGTGGGTGAGTCAAGACTTAGTCTACGACAATGTTAATAAAGACAGGGATTTAAAATGAATGACTGAATGAAACATTCCTTCATTGCAGATTGCATTAGCACCCAGGAAATTTCTACGCAATGGATCACCAATATTCAAATTTTCTGTCAAATAACGATGAACTCTCTTGTCACATTCTATTACCTGTGATGATGAAGTCTGTGACAGTATCAGTGACATCGGTGTGAACTCAAATAATCCTTTTACGAGGTTGGTATGATGTATAGTGCCGCAGTATACTTTCAGAGTCCAAGGACCAACGTTTCTCATGGAATGTAACATAGATTGGGAGTCATGTCCATCCAAAACGAATTTTTCTGTGACATCATCTGCAACAATGAAAAGCTCACTCAATCATTTATACTACTTCCCAGTGTTTATTCACATTGTCGTAAACTAACTCTTGACTCGCCCAAATACCTATATTTTCCTGCTATGGTTCAGGTTGATTGGTTGATGTTGATGGATACAATTTACTAAGTGAGTATGGCAACAACCGCACTAAGGAATCAAAGTCAGGACAGAATGGTGTAGTGGAGAGATATGAAGGATGCACTCATTTCAGTCATGGATATCGCCTGTGGCGAATTTAATGAAAGTTTGCACTTGTTTTCATGAAGAACGTTCCATCTTGAATCGTAGTAGGATATCTCATTTCAAGAGACTAAGAACTTTTTGCTACAGAACCATTCACAGTCACATGGGTGCAGCACGCACCATGAAATTCAAGCATTGAGAATTATATAAACTGGGGAATACCTGTCTGAGTATTCAATTCCTCCACATAAGTTTATCGTTTTTTCTTTCTGTAATGAGGAAGTTGGTTGCTCCACTGAGTTTTGGAGCTGAATGGAATCATATACACACTACATGGTGAAAAACAGCACCACAACTATGGTCTGCCAATCACATTCTTGAGAATTGAGTAAGGCCCGTAACACAAAACTAGTACAGTTTCATCATCCATTCCACTGTATTCAATATACCGAGAACCTGAAAATCATTTGTGATATCTTCACCAAGAATCGAGCTCTTCTGAATATTCAATTGAATTCCTATTCCTACTGGGTAACATGCTCATCTGATGAAAAAAACAAACTCATGGACACTCGATGTAAGTATCTGTTTAGTGGTCCATACACGCTTCTTTTACAATAGCGAACATCCGGATTGCGGAATCATCACGACCCCGACCTCGTCCTTTCTACTGCTAAAGGGACATCCCTATGGGCCTAGTCCTGGAAGGTGCTGGGAGCAAAGGCAACCTCGGCATAGAACTCGGCCGTCCGCACCGCACTCTTAAGCCTTGAGCACTGTACGATTTCGCAATATCAATAGCAGACAAACTTTTTCGAGCCGACGCGCTCTTGGAGAGATTTTGACTTGGACGGTCGGTCGAGTTCCTCTGTTTTGACTGCGGGTGATCTGGGATCTTGGTGCAATGAGACAAAAGGGCATTATCCATCCATAAAGGGACGGAATTATCCATTCCGTCCTTCAAGATCGACAAGACCAAATATTCAACTTGTATATTAACCATCAAGGACGAAAAAATCTACCAAAATCACTTATGACATTCATAAAGGGATTTCAGAGTCTCACTGAAGGGCACATGCCGGTCCATAAGCGGTGTACAAAATTCTGGTCATTTTATACAATCAGCTGGTTGCCATTGGAGCGCGGAACAGAGCTTTGAAAGCTGCCATTTTATAATCATTTTCTTAATAACTCTGACCCATCTCAACAATTTTCAACGTATCTTAGCTCATTTCAAAGCTTGTCTCAAGACCTTCAAAATAAGTTGAGGTACACTTAATTAGGACCAACTGGAGCCAAACCGTTTGGTTAATCTCATTGGTGATTTTTGAGGGCTCACAGAAGTGTATACTCAACTTGCCCCCATCATTTAAAACAGTGTAAATCGGCGATGAAGAGCATACAATCGCTTCGACCCGTTCTTATCACCATGCAGCGACATTTGTAGTTTTTATCTGTCCCAAAACCCTGTTTCCGACCTTTTTAATGCGGTAATTCGTTCCGAGTGGTAAAATAGTATATTATGTACCGAGTTGCGGAAAAGCGTCATTTTTCCGAACGAGGTGCATACAGTATTTTCTTGCTGGAAACGGAGGAAATGCCTTTTCGAGCCGTTCTCGCGAAGCGAGGACGGCTCGAAAATGGCGTTTTCTCCGTTGGAAGCAAGAAAAAGCTATACTGCATGCCTTCCCGAAATAACGATAGAGGGGCATGTTGGGTACACTCCGTTGTCGGCCTTTTTGATTCTCAAATCATCTCCGTGTTATTTACATGAAATAGTTCTAAACCCGAGTTTTGCAACTCTAAAGAGCGGATTTTGAAGGTCTTGTGACAAGGAATCGAAGACGCTAAGGTACGTTGAGATTGGTTGAATAAAAATAACTTTGCACCGGTTTTAGTGGACGCGATTTCCTCGGTGGATTCTTAGCCTTGAAAACACGAAAAATGAAAGAATCACCTTAAACCTCTTGGGGAACGCATAAATGATCCAGAGTTGGTGCAAGCTACCTAATTTCTCATATTTTTACACAACAAACGTAAAAAAAATATGCGGGAAGGCCAACGGGCGCCCATTCCTGAGATCGGCATATGGGGGCAAGTTGGGTACACTTACCTCACTTTGAATAGTAACAGAGACTTCGATAGTTCTTTAGGCCAGGTTCCTTTGGGATATCCATGCCTGAATAGGATGGACTAACTGCAAAGATCACTTGTGCCTCTCTCGAATAGACTTAGTGATCGTTGATATTCACAAATGAGCTCCGTAAAAAATTTATGTAATCCCTTATCACGTGAATTTTGTGTTTTTGAAAGACAGTCAATGAACACTGGAGCTACCAAATCTCAACTGCAATTATAATGCATTGCTAGAGTAGTCATTCCGGAAAAATTATCCTAGATAGTAAAATACCAACCAAGAATTCCGAAAAGGAGTAAATCCAGTTCATTCTCAAATTTGAATTTGAAATTGGAGAAACAGAGCTTTTGTCGAAATGCACCCCACAGGCACATCTTTGCAGGCAGTATCTTCAGGCTTTCTTGTTATTTGATAATCTCGGATTTGAGGTTAAATTGAACTTGTTATCACTTAGTGGCCCTATAACTCCCTAGAAACACCAAGTGAGAACGTCAAATACGATCAAGTAGGAGTTTATTTCTTGATCAAGGCGACATGAAGTTCATTTCTAGTTGGGGGTATATTCGTCAATGGAGTCGAGAAGTAGGCAGTCTTTTCTTGCGAGGGATCTCGCACACGCGTATATTACAGTAGACCGTATGCGAAACCGGAAGGTGGAATAATGGGCGAATCCTAGGAGAGAAACGATCTCGGTGAACTGGAATAAGAGCGTGTAAAAATTTGTGTGACACTTGTGAATAATAGAATATGCGCAGGGGAGACCGGCTTCGTGACGTGGGCACCCGAGTTTGCAAAGAAATCATGAAAGAAATACTACCTAATTGTGCGTCTCAAGCGCCTTCAGAATCCGTTTGGAAATTAATTGTGGATGTTATGGTTTTTCCCAAAAAAAAAAAAAAAATAAAGAAGTTTTCGGGTGCTGGGAAACTTAACTAATTTTTTTCTCGGCAACCGTACACTCTGGGAATTGTGCGTTTAGTGCGGTCAATCGCGCGTAGTTTTTCGCACAAGTGAGTATTTTTACTTTATCGAAACACAACTTATTTCTGTGAAAAACTGCCGAAAACAGATTTTCAGCGGTTTTGCACGGTCACCGGAGCAGACGACGCGGTGGCGAGGCGAACCACGGCGTCCATCCGGTGATTCGTGTTTGACGAATTCGAAGTTCTTGGAGAAGAAAAGTATAGTTTCTTGTGTTTGACGAATTCGAAGTTCTTGGAGAAGAAAAGTATAGTTTCTTGGACAGCGATTATGCAGCTGAAACCGAGGCTGAAACGCTAAGCCATCCCTCGTGGGAGATAATCGCCGAGAAGATGACAGAACTTGGCTTAGACAGTGCATGGTTTTGCGTTCAAAAACTAAACCACCCCTCTTGGGAGATGAACGCCGAGGAGATAAAAGAGATTTCAGCAAGATTTTGGCTAATTAATAAGTATTTTCGTGCTCAAATAGCAGCCGATAGCAGAGAGGCGCTACGGCGCGCGGCGCATGCGCTGGTCTTGCAACTCCTTCTGCTCCGCAGCTTGCCGAGAAGCAGTTTTAATTAATTACCGACCAAAATAATGGTGATTTTTGGAAAGTAAAAATTCTCACTTGTAGGGAAAACTACGCGCAATCGGCCGCTCTAAGCGCACAATTCCCAGAGTGTGTGGTTGCCGAGAAAAAAATTAGTTGAGTTTCCCAGCACCCAGAAACTTCTTTATTTTTTTTTGGAAAAACCATAACATCCACAATTGATTTTCAAATGGTATCTGAACGCGCTTAAGACGCACAATTCGGTAGTATTTTCTTTATAATTTTTTCGCAAACTCGGGTGCCCACGTCACGGAGCCGGGGAGACCGCAGCACGGGATGATATACTAAGACAATGAGAATGTTGTCGGGGGCAGGCACCGGCGCGTGGCGTGGCGCGGGTGCGATGAGGGAAAATGACAGGCAAAATATTAAGCACTGCTCAAGTGATCAGGAGCAGGTGGTTCACTCACTAATTGGGAGTCGCGCGAGAAACTCGAGATGACCACCAGAACCAAAGGTGTAAGGAGTGGTGCCATTTCTGGGCCAATTACAAGATTTCTAGTTTGTCGCATTATGTGCAAAATAAATGCCCTCTGTCACTGGACTTGTCTCGTTTTGTGCGCTCTCTCGAACGTTCGCGAACCCACGAAATCCGGACAATCATATCTTTCAACCGATGGATTTGGGTCATGAATGATGTCCTTCGTCGTTTATACCCATCCTATCTACCCACCGCAATCATACGAGCACCTTTGCATAGATTTTTCTTTTTGCACTTGGCCCTCGGGCATCGTCACTCGGAACTTCCAAAGACTCAGAGCAATTAAGTATCACGATTATGAGTGTGATTAGTTGTTCATTATTCTCCAGCTAAAGATGACTGAAACGATCAATCGCAACATCTTTGCCATAAAACATGTGGCATTTGTGAAAGAGTTGTCTGCAATATTCTTCGTGTGGAATATGTTTAATTCCGAAGTCCTCTCAAAATTCCGTTGTTGGCGAATCTCTCCAAAGTATCCCTGAAAGATTTTGCTTCTCCCACAATTGTCTCTTGACTCGAGCTAAGAATGAGACTTTCCCTAATAATACGTACAGAAAACCAACTTCAATCTGAGTATCTTTACCCACGCTGTAAAGGATTTGATCACACACCGGAGGTAATCGGGATCGGTCACCAACTGGCTCGACGGAATGTTCACCCAGACGTTCATGTAACTATACTTCTACGAATCTTCCACCATTCCACTTTGAAGAACAAATTCAAGCGTTGTACACTTTCCTCGTCAATAACCACAAACCTCATATCTTTGAGTTTTTTTCCTGAGAAGGCTTATTCTCATAATTTACGCCGGAAGAAGTTTGTTGGTTGGGGGGTTTCGTTATATTTATGCACAGAAAGAGCATAATGTGTTGTGTAAGTCATCCGAAACATACTTACTATATTTTACAACAATTAGAGCAGCGGTTTTTGAGGAGTAACGCGCGTAAAATTGTTGACGGGATTGGGCAAGAGGGCTTCGCCTTACTAACAGGTTCCCACCGATGTTTCTCATAGGAATGAAGGAATTGTCATATGAATGACTCTTCTCAATTACGGTTAACCAAATTCTGTACTAATAAACTCACACATAATCGAAAAAAACTCTTACGCCAGTTCTCCGAAGTTTTAGTGAATCAATTTTTGAAGACAATGTGTGAAATGGATTTGAAAACTTATGTATCGCTGCCACTCCAGTGTTTTTTTCCGTTTCGCTTCGAATGAAGTCGCTCCCTATGCAAATTTCCAGCAGCGGTGACCCTTTAAAATTGATCTCATTCAAGTTTTGTGGGCTACATTAGAAATAATATCGATGGACAGACTCCATCCATTTAGGAAAGATGTATCGACACATCTTTTACTAGTCCCAGACCCTCCAAATTCTTTCGAAGTTCTTTGTTTCATGCACAATGAACTCACAACGAAAGACTGTTTTGAATTCACGCCTATTGACTCTGAACGCATTATTTTACTTTTTCTAATTCGAAGAAAGCATTGATTTAGAAAAATGTTGGTAATTGTATCAACATTGTTCTTCGATG
Source organism: Eretmocerus hayati (assembly GCA_029851415.1). NCBI lineage: Eukaryota > Metazoa > Arthropoda > Insecta > Hymenoptera > Aphelinidae > Eretmocerus > Eretmocerus hayati. Next base: position 114,149,567 of record CM056743.1, read on the forward strand.
CATATACGCAAAAGTTAACTTGAAGAAGGAAATAGAAAGCGCGCAACCTGAAATATCCGAGTTGAGTGAATTTGATAGGGGCATGAGCCTAGTGAACTTTCACACAGCAATAGCACGAAATAAAGTCCGTATGAAATGTCACAAGAGACAGTTGAATGAATTTAAAAGAATTCCTATCAACTATAATTCCGTTCGGATATTTGAAGGCCTGAAGCTACTCCTCACTACCTTGCTCTGAGACACATCTTGACGGACATCTCCACTCACCTCTTGCTTAACGAATAATAAATCCCAAGTCTTTTCCCTCACCGTCCTTCTCCCGCGCTCATTTAAGATTCTCCCCGTCCTTCTCTTTACTTCTCTATTGCTTTTGCTTTCACTCGCTCTCTTACTTCTTTCTACTTTCTTGCTCATCATTTCCCTGTCTACCTCCATCTCACTGAAAAACTTTTTCTTCACCTGTCTGGTTGTTCCACCCTGCTCATCTGCAACTGTCTCCTCTCTTCATTGAGATCGAAATTGGGCTTGTCCAAGACAGAGAGCGCCGTGGAGTAAAAACTTTAAGAGTATTGGACTGGAGCAAAGAAGACTTCTTTGACCAAGTTGAATCGCGTATATAAGATCCGTGCAGTTGGGCGTTATGGAACCTCGTGAAGAATCTAATATCTTATTAATGTCGCGAAGCATCAAAAATATCCCCAAAAACCTAGGGGAGTGAAAACTTTGTCGACAAAGAGTATGATTCACGTCGTGATGCACGATCCATTTATTGGTGGAATTGAAGGTTATGGGTACACCTAATCGAATGCACGTCTGGCTTTAGTGGAAAAACAGACCAAGCCACGGGAAAAATTGATCAAGTGCCACTGAGTACAGTTTTGTACGAGTTCCATCAGCGAGGATTTCAGTCTAATACCATTCACTTCGACAAATTTTGCTTGCGACGTGTTGGAAACATCCCCCGCATCAGCTGTAGAGGCTTTAGAGTTATGAAAATCGAATTTATGCAGATTCTACTATATCAAACTATCGCACCATAATAATTCGGAGACTGGAATGAAGTTGTCTTTCACCCTACAGGACTTTTCATCAATACTCGAGGAATGAAACTATCTCTTTCAGATCGAACAAGATTGTGATGGAACCCTAGCCTGCCTCTCTCACATCAAAATTCTCTGTTCCGACAATATTTCTGGTATAGGAGAATCGTTCCCCCAACGCAGCACGAGTAGCTCATACTCCTCTTGGCATAGTTGAAACCATACGGTTAGAAACGGGGAGAAAACTTTGGAAATCCGTAAGTAAGTGTATTTTGAGCCGGCGCGGATAAGCTCATCATGAGATAATCCAAGATGATCGCGTAATAGCTTTCCGTGAGAATCGTCCTCTGTGCATATAGTTTACACAGTCGTACTATATAAAAGGGGAAAGGGGGATGAAGAGGGCAAAAGCAAGGCGGTAGCTGCCTTGAATTAGCATAAGCTACCCTCGCGCGCATTTCTTCCCCTCAGCGTCTTGCAGTGCTTCGTAGGAAAAAGCCCGAGATCCCAAAAGTGCTCGAGAATCAGAACTCGTTGCTCTCGTCGCACGGATTCCATTCCTCGATGACTGGGACAAGGAATCGAGGGGAGTAAGAGAGGACGAGGATGTGGATAATGAGCATTAGCGCTCGTTCGTTAGGCCTCGTCGTTGAGATGGTCTTTGTCGCGGCGAGATCAGGAGTCAGGGCGACGAAACTCGTATATACATGCAATATCGCGATGTGCCGAGCGACGTAAGGAGCACCGTCTTGGGCAGATCGCGAGGTTCGATTGCAGCCGGGATGGAGCAAGAGTCGCGTTTCGATCGTTATTACAGCGGTGGCGCCCGCCAAAATCACGCTCGAACAACTACACGTGCCAAGAGCCTTGTGTCGCGTTGTCCTGGACTGCCCCGAGCGTTGCCCAAAAAGATAGTTTGAGATGCCCCCGTGGGAACGATCCACGCAGAATCTTTTGGGCGTTGCGCAACCGAGCAACTTTTTCGACGGAAACGTAAAAACCGATTGCGAGCTCTGCTGCGAGACTTTCACTTGTCATCTTTCCCCCGAGTTCTAGCTGCAACCTGAAAACCCAAGATATTGTGTGCCAAGGTGGTGCTGAATTTCACAGTGACTCCGAAAAAAATTCTCAAAAATCTCTGCGTCATTTTTCGTGGATTTTTTCACATTCGTTCTATACATGGAATGCCAAACTATAATCGTTTACACTCTCAATACTGATCCTGACCGCAAATACTCAGTTTTGCAAAGTGCGCAGCTAGTGGGGGGGGGGGGAGGGGTAGCTATCACTGCTACCAGCCCATACTCTCGATTCGTGCTTTTACGCCACGACCACACGGATCCTACCCGATGACTTTGATGAACTTGCCTATCTATTTATCCATCTATCTTGGATCACTCCAAAGACAATATCGCGGATCAAGGAACGCATCCTTAGACGCCACGCCCAGAAAATGAAGCGAGAGGTAGGTGAGCGTGACATGTCGTACATATGCTACAAAATTGGTTCGGAAGTTGCAATAGCGCTCAAAACTCGTTGCGCTCGATCTTGAAATTTGATAAGCATATCCGTGAGCGAACAAATAAGCGGAACGATTATCACATGCAGTGGCAAAATCGCATCCTGCACCAAAGTCAGGTGCAAAAGCGAGCTGAATGAAAGATCGAGTCGAGGCCGAGAAGCCACAGTAGTAACCAGAAAAGATGATCCGAGCGTTGCTACGGTCGCACTTGCACCGTGTAAGTAGTAGAACGAACCGTTCGCAAAGCGCGTGCAACCCCTGCCGCAATGCAACGCTAGCGCGGTGGGCCCTCACGCACCTGTCCAGCTTGCGAGTGCAGCGCGGAAAAAGAGAAAGACAGAGAGAGGCCTGCTGGCACATAACAATATCGCCGATATATCAAATTGCCCCCGGCCTCGAGATAAAGAATTAGGTGGAGCGCTGGGGCTCGCGCGCTCGGTGGCGGGCGACGGTTATTAGCACGGGGAGCGATGCACGTACACTCCGCGTACAAATCTCACCTGCTGCAAAAGCTGTATGCAAGCGGAACCGCACACGGTGCACGCGATCGGAGCCTAGCAGTCGTATAGTATGTGCTGCGCTGAGTCCGATCAAGATCACAAAACGACCCTCACTCGGCCATTTAGCCTCCTCGGTAGGGCAACTTGTGCAAAACTGCGACAGAGCCTCGACAAGCTAATATTACTCCTTCTGCGGTGCTGATTGGCCGTGCAGTCGTTATCCTCCCCTATAAAACATACATGACGCTTTAACGCTTGATATGAAAGAGACATTCCTACACTTACCTGTACGGACCTCTAAATATACTCGTCACAATTTGACCCCCAATTTGACTTTGGGCCAACTATCTTGAAGTTTCCACTCGGACTTCGAGCAAAACATCACTCGAAGCCGGGTTGCGACGCTGTCACTCGAGCTTCGAATCGGAAAACGACTCGCTTCGAGTGAGATCTCGCTTGGATCTTGTCAGGAAGTCACGATCATTTGTAAATAATCGATTATTGGTGAGCATATGTGACCTGAACGTCTTAAGTTCAGGTCACCTGCGATAATCTAGTAATTTTCAGTGCCTGTTGCATTCATGCTCTGGGTAATCAGGTCAGGGTCTTGCTGGAAGGTAAGCCGGTGTGGCCTGGCGCATATGCACATATACAATGATTAGTTGGCAGGAGTTATTCGTTCTCATTTTCATAGCGCATGTTTCAACTGCATCTTTTTGTCCAATCACGCGTGTAGTTATTCTCTTGGATTGGATAGTATTGTTCACTAGTATGGCTACTACACCTACGTTGAATCTGGTCTGTCCTGCCTCAACATAGTGTAATATTCATGTGTCATATGGTGTTTACTGATCAGTTTTGTTTCGTTGAGTACTATGTCTGGATTGTTATCCTTAATGAAGTCTTCTACTATGCCTCTTTTGACGTTTGTAACTATTGAGTTGACGTTCACTGATATTATTTTGGCTGACTGATTGCCATTGTATTTTCAGATGATTGTATACAACTTTCAGTTTTTCACCTTGATCTGATACAGTACATTGTAGTTTGCCTTGATCCTCAACAACAAAGTTAACATGAGGTATTACTTCGTTCCTGAAACTTGTGAATGAGTTCCTCATTTCATAGATCAATGGGTCACTGCTATTGTGACTTCTTCGAGGTGGATTGTTATTGATCCTGTTACTCTAACTCCCTTGGTTATTTGTTATCCTAGCCTAGGTCGATTGTTCATTCCTCAGTGTCTTAGTTTTTCTATTTTTGTTTGTTCCTTCAGCATCGTTTAAGGTGCTCTGTGCAAATCTGAGGTAACCACAGCCCCTGTAGTTAGCCGTATGTCCCGTTTCTCCGAAGTTCACACACAGCGAAGGGTCATTTTCGTCACTTGTGCCCTTTTTGCATTCACCTGGCTTGTGATCAAGGTTGCATTTGACACATCTGTACCCTAGCTGGCAATTCTTACTAGAGTGATCAACTCTTTAGCAGTTATAGCATTGGAATATTTTGTTCCTTCTAAAGTTCTCCCAATGTACCATCTGGTGTGCAATTCTCTTTATTCTTGGAACTAAATTTGTATCAATTTCAGCAGTTAGTTGTACTAAGAGAGGTTCACAGCTCGCTTTGCTGCTATTTTATCCTATTTTACTGATTTTCACTATTTGTACATTGGGTATTTTCAGGTTCATAATTCCACTTCTCATTTCTTCGGGTGTGAAGGTTTAAGTTACACCTCTAAGTACCGGTAGTTTGGTTTTTTTTTTTACTTTTAGGGGTGTAGGTATAATGTTTTACCTTCAGTCCTGTTAGCTTATTAATGATTGTCTTGAAAAGTTGAGTGCTAGAGCCCACCAGTTTATGCTCTTTGTCAGAAGATTCTTTTATGTCATATATTTTTTTGTTAGAAATTGGGTCAACGATCTCTACAATTTTCTTGAATGACAGGTCAAGTATGGATTTCGGTGGTACTTTTTCTTTCTTAGGTCGAGCAGGTGCACTCAGGTCCTGTTCGAGGTTCCCAAACATATTGTCGGTGCTTACCTCAGCATTCTTATTTATGTATTCACGATCATTTGATTGAGATATGGTTTCCTTGGGATCAGACCATTGCTCATTATTTTTTTTCATCTTCTCAGGGTCTACACCCCCTGCGGCCAAGCTTTCATTTGAGGCGTACTTTCCGCTGTTTCCATTTCTTCTTCACTATCGTTAGAGAGACTGTTTCTAGCTCTCAGTAAGGGTTTTGATGTGTGCTTGTTAGTCCCAAAATCTTTGGCTAACATCTTATATTGGCGTTCAATTTCGCTAGTTGTTAATGCTCTAGTCTGGGCGGATCTTCTTTTGTGAACTTCGAGCGAAGCTTCTTCTTGACTATTGTCAGCCATGCGGCTCCTATTGAGGTTGGATTTACCATTCCTCGGGATTGCTCCGAAGCCCATGGCTCTCGGTTGCTTTTTCAAGCCTTACGGTGTTGAGTTTTTGTCACTACACAACGTAATTAATATTATCGCACCGGTGATCACAATAAAATCACTCCGTACAACTATTCAACAATGATAGTTTTGGCGCGACATGCACACCTCAGATCACCGGCGGCTAGTCACGCCAACCATCTAACCAACTGACTTATCAAAGATATTGACACGAGGGACTGAGAAGATAGTGATGAGGGCCGTAATGACAACCAATCGTAAGTTTTTCGACAAAAGTGGTTTACTGTTAGTCTGAGTTTAACTACTTTCCACTGCTCCACGTGAAATAGCTTGAGTAACTGATTGTTCTGACGTGCGCAATGCACTCTTATTTTACAATAATTTACGCCTTGATTCATGCCTTACCGAATGAATGTAGGAAGTTGTTATTTTAAAACGGAAAAAACTTCAAAACAAGTAAACAAGCTCATAAATCTTACTCCTGAGAATCTCGGACGCGCAAACTGTCACGTACCCTCCGCGTACGGGACATTGCTGCTGTCCCGCTTTTCAGGGATCTTTAGCCCGGAAAAATAAGCCCATCACGCGGAACCATAAAGTCATTAAGCCGAGTCCAGGAAATCCTGGACTTTCCGGTGTTATAACCGTCGATACAATAGAGCCGTAATAAAGCCATTAACACTCGTCCCGGAAATCATGGACGACCCCGACGTCCCCGCCGCTGAATAGACGGGACTTGGACGATATCCACGCTTTCCTGGATTCCTCGCATACCGGACATCTCAAACACCTCAATCATCCGCGACACCGCGGATTCAAGGGACACAGCCTCCCTATATAAACCCGAGCCCCTCTGGCTCAGCATGCTGAGTCGAGTCCAGTCACTCTGCACGTTACAACGCACCAAGCCTCAGTCAGTTCGTCACCAGGCCCGTGGGCTTCCCGACGTGGCAGTCACTGGTCCGTACGCCCCAAGTTCATCGACTCGCTGCCTCCACGCCTACGTCATCAACCAGGTTGTACCTTGCCTGTAGATTGTCGTACCCGGTCGTGCTACGGTCACCGCGATGAGCGCGTTCGCATCATTCCACGTAGAATCAGTGTGATAATTATGGATGAGTATGTGTGTGTAGCGCTAGTGTTTCACACCTCGGCAGACGCGGCACAATTTTATCTGAAGTCTGTTCATCTCATTTGCATTCCTATCCAAACGCCGCCATCCCAAACCAAGCCTAAATGCAGTTCGCTTTAAAGTCATTGTGTCCACAGTGTTAGAAGCATTTTTCTGTGATCAAAATGGAACGTAAGAACCCTTCTGGTTCCAAACCTCGACTCAGTGGTGTGTATACCCAGGGCCAATGCCGCGACAGCCCGTGTGCTATGTGTGAAGCAAAGAAGCTCGCTCGCCTCGGAGCCATGAAAGCCACGACTCCAGCCCCTCAGGCCCAAGCTTCAGATTCTCTTAACGAAACACCACGAAAAGCGTAAAGTCATTCGTTACTCCGAGTAAAATCGATTCTCGTCGCTTCATGACTAAAGCACGCACCGATCGCATCTCTCGCAAAGACGTACGCCATTGACGTAAAATCCTACCGGAGCGACTCACGCATCCTCACGGTATTAGTGATTTGCCCCGACTCTCATTCCGGGATACGTCAGTTCGTGTTATATGGCGATAGAATCCCATATGAAAATGCAAATCTCATGACTTCGAATGTGAAAGAATTCGACATAAATAATTGCTATTTACGAATTGAATATTAACACATTGGATGAAATATACGGGAAAATTGAAGGGTGAGCCTTATTTGCGTCGAATCGTACATCTAAATTCGTATCCAGAACGTGTTAGTAAAAGTTCACTCGATCATCGAGTTATTCCAATGACTCGATCGATCGAGCGACCAAGCATCATTCGCACGGCAAGTCATTTTTCTCAATTTTGACTCGAAAGAGAGCCAATTGGCTCAACTCGGTAAGTGACTCAAGCTCCGAGTGATAAAAATCACCCGAATACTCTTAGAGAGATGTGTCCATAATAGGCTATTAAAGACCGAAAAAGCATTTCATTCCTCATGTCAAATGTAGACAAACTTCTTGCCCATATTTAATACACGGAGAAATGACTTTGGCCAAATATGAGCTGTAGATAAATGAAGTTGGTTCCTGCCAGGGTCCCAACAAGATGGAGCACCAGAATTTTTAAGTCGAGTCAATTGCGACCAAATTGGTTCATTGTAAATATAAAATAAACCAAACAACGGCGATCTGATTGCGACATTTACCCACGAGCGGATAATTTTTTTGCGAAATTTAAAAGAAGTTTCATCAAGGTCGTGCAAAATTGAGCTCATGCAGTTGTGGCGATATATTTTCTACAATAGTGAGATACTTTGCCACAACTTCATGAGCTCAATTCTGCACCGACCTTAATGAAACTTCTTTTAAAATTCGCAGAAAAATTATCCGCACGTGGGTAAATGTCGCAATCAGTTACCTTCTGTTTGATCGATATTATAATTACAATAAACCAATTCAACCGCGAGATGGCGCCACGACCGCTGATTTTGAGGCCGGGGAGCGCCCTTGAACGATACAGATCTGCGGAAAAAGCTCGAGAAATTGTGTCGAGTCTCACACATCTTCAGAATGACTAAACGTACTCAATTACAGTAGGTTTGGTGCTCTGTGATATATTACCAAGGTGAGATTGCTACATGAAGATCGTGTAGGATAGTAAGAAAGAGCTTTTCCAATTTGAGAATGGAAAAGCTCTCGATCTTTCTTGTATTTCATCCATGTAGAACTTCCGCGCAAACAGGATAGAGATTGTGGCAGCAATAATCTCATCAAATTTGATTCACGTCGGCTCATTTTCTAAGCAGACAGGTCTCATAAGAAAGGATGTTACTCGATTCCCGTACATAGTTGCCCCTGTTGTCCTTGGAAATTGCCTATTAAAGCGTGGTGAACATATCGCTACCACACTAATAGCCCAACCAAAGGATATTCCAGACATCTGCCGTTGGCATAACATTGAGCTCTCGTCTCACTTTTGGCAAGAAAAATTGCACAATATTGTCACAGAATGCATAATTCCGCTGTTGCGGCCAAGGCTCTAGCATGCTCAGTTTTATGTAAAACTCAAGTCATGGGTAGCGTCCCCCCATATTAAGCATTATCAAGAATTACGAGCGGGTCGTCCTTTCGGGTGCAGCCGCAAATGCTTCCTCTCTCTTTCCCGCATTTTTTCATCAGCCCCTCAAGTAATAACTAAGAATAAGATAAGAGCGAGCGAATAAAGGAGCGCGTTCGCGCAGATTCCTGATATAGAGCTGGCGCCTCCGTTAGCGCGCTCTAATTACGCGAATAGCGCTCTTTTCGTCAAATTTACTGTCATCTGTTCTAATTATCGTGCAACGCTAATTAACTCTTAAAATTCAAATTTGCTACGGAAAATTAGTGTTAGGTACTTCCTCGGAGCTTTCTTTCGCTAGGGCGGAGCTGCGGGAAAAAATGAGAGCAATAAGCACTGCAATGATCCGTTAATGTTCGTATGAAAACTCAAGGAGCAGCGACGCTGATTTCTCGCTTGTTAAATTTTACTAAGGCAAACACGCGAGTATACCTCCTACATTCGTACGTGATAAGATGTATGTACGCACGAGTCTACCTCCGACCAAGACTAGTTCCCATTTTTTCTGACTCATGGAACTTGGGCGTACCACGCAAAACTTCTCTCGCGTAATCGCGGGACCTCGGAATCTCTCCAGTAACCGCTACCTCGCTAATCGCTGGCGACTGGCTTTGCAAGATTGAGATATGAAACGTCTTGGCTCGACTGCCACTTGCGCACTTATTGAGATTACTGTAAATCAGGCGCCTGAGCGACGCAATCTACGCATGATTGATACTACACCCTGACAGTTTGCGCAGAAAATGCGATACACGACACGCTTTCTCGTGTCGAGTGGTAGAACATGACGTTAATGCACAAGAAAAAATTTTCACATAATAATTCCACGACTCATTTTGATTACGAGGACAGATTAATATCGTTCTTGATCTGCAAGTTCTTGAATAACGCTAAGCTCATACTTTTCTGCTATGTGAATTGCAACAGCCGTGATCTGGGAGAGATCATAAAATCACTCTCTCACGTGGAAATGCAAGTGGTGAGTTTTGGCAGGTAATCTTGCTCAGTTATTCATGCTAAAGAACGAGGAATGTGAGGGTTTTTGGTATCGAAGGCGAGACCTCAAAAGCAACCGAGGTTCTTTCCATTGATTCGCACTTTGATGCATTTCAGTGATTTGATCTGAATTTTATCGAGTGTTCTTGAATCATGTCAATCGAAAAGAAAATATTCTTGTATCGCCAACTTTTGATTAATACCCCGAAAAGTATTCCGGTCATTAAAACCCGGTTTATCTCGTATGATTGAGGATGAGGAGAAAAATTGGCCATCTTATCGCGTTTGTCGGGTCATTTTTCGTCGAAAAGCACTGAGAAACTTATCATTTTGTGTGATGGATAGTGGTTAAAAATTCAGAAATCCATTTTTTGACGCGAATTGCAATTCAGTAATCAGAATTTCCTGCGCATGCGGGTCACTCTACGTTCCTGTCAATATTTGTAATCAATAGCTAATATGATTTCCATCAAAATAACCATTTGAGGAAGTCGATTTGATACAGTAGAACCTGGCATGTACATGATTCAAAAACCGAAAAAATGTAAGGTGTCAGATCCTGGACCCCCTAATAGCTCCTTCAAAGGCCCTAAGAAATTCCAATTTTGCGTCGGTGTGTTTCAAAGACGCGAGGGTGAGTTTTCGAGTACTCTTCGACGTAGAAACGGAATATATCCATTGTGGGTTTCGTTTCAAAATTTCAGGATTTTATGATACACCCCAAATACCAACCCGAGAGTGGGTGATCATTTTCAGCTCTTTTCTATATACACATTGGAGATGTTTGTTGAGTGTATAACTTCAAATCAGTCGCGTGCCAGACGCAACTATGTTTTTTCCCATATCTTGACCCCGTCCGAAGACGATACTGATGGTTCTGAGGCTCGAGAAAGTGTTGAGAGCCAGATTCCAGCTGATGAAGCTACATTCTGTTGTCTAAAACCATTAGAGAAAACTATATCAACCATCTGATATCTCGCTCCTAAGTGCTTTCTCGAGCCTCAAACCATCTGCATCGTTATTTCTCCTCCAATGTTCATGAGTACAACCAATCTCCAACATTCAAAAATCTCTTTCTAAGTACAAATTAAGAGTTGTCGATACAAGAACATTCTTTCTTCAATTGACGTAATTTCAAGAACGTACAAAATAATTCAGAGCGACTCATTGAGATGTGTCAGAATGCGATGTAGTAGAAGGAACATCGAATTTCAGCATTTTAGACGGACTTTGAGGTGTCGTACGTAACAGTGGCGACTTTGGAACGTAAAAATTCCCACTCTGCTCACACTTTGGTATCAGGAACTGGGCAAGGTTATCTAGGGCCATACCTGACACGGTCCATATCATCATGCTCATTTGCCCAGACCCCTGAAGAACTCCTGAAAAAAAAAACGACAGTATTAGAAGGGAAAGACATCATTAACAATATCAATAGATGATGTGTGACGAGGTTATATCCTCAACCAATATGACATAATGTATAAAATAATGGAAGGCGCACGCGATTCACCTTTAGGGATACTTTAAACGCGTATCAGATACTTACGCAGTATGAAAAGAGAATCATCCGGCCTCGTCTCGTTATCGCATAATCCGTTTTTACGAGTGCCACTTGTCTTGATACTGTTTCATTAATTTCCCGAGCCAGTGTAAGCGCTCGTTTCACGAGAATATAAAAGAGCTGATGTGCGCGCAAAGCGCGTCGCGAACGTGGAAAAAGAAGAAATTCAAGTCTATCTCGACTATTCTCCAGGCTGCGCAGACTGATATACACGGTACAGACAGCCGAGCTCTCGCTTTTAAAAAGCGCATACTTTATATTTTATTCGGAGTAGACTGTTCGTTAAGGCGTCCAACGCGTCAGCGCGCATTCAGGTTATTTATGCATCTTGACGTTGGTATATTTAAGAGCGCGTCGCTGGCTGAGAGGCAGCCTGCTTGTGTATGGATGTAGATTTACGGACAAGCACCTAAGCCGGGCCACGGGAGCTCAGGGAAGCGCTCGAAAACGCTCGGGTGCACCAGCCATAACGCAACCGAGAGCCCGCAGAACGCCACGCCACGCCGGTGCAGAGTGGTATTAGTACACTGAGCTGCGCGCGTATCAACGGCGATGAATATGTATACCTTAATTCGCGAGACTAATTGAATAATTTGTAAAACGCGCGAGAGGTTGCCGTCTCTCTTTCTCTCGTCCTCCGCGACCCGCGCACTAGTCTACATCACGCACTGGTATATCACTTCAGCGATCTCTCTGTACTAAACGCGAAGCGCACTGGTCCAGCAGCCGTTTTGCATTTACGCGGTCTGGCCACAGATCCAAACGACCCACAACCCAAGCTCACTTCGTATTACACCGCTCTTCGGTAGCCCATGGCACGCACTCACACCCATGAGTAGTTTTCGAAATCTTTATGAGGAATAAACTCACGATTCAGTTCCGCTCGTCAAAGCAGCTTTTAATTGATTTCATTCTTTCGTGATCGAGCGTTTCGGAATCTTGAAGATAACAACTTCACTGAGAGAGAAAATTGTTCGATTAGAAGTGAACTAGATTAATTCAAATGTCACCGAGGATTCGTGGTTTTTTATCATCATCGTCAGAAAAGTTGACTCTGGAACATTCACATGATCTAGAAGCAGTAGAGGAGCAGCAAAGCGCGTATAAATCCATTGTAGTGCGGGTAGTGAGTGGACAAAGAGACAAATTAATGGCAATGACGAACGATTGAATAGCAAGAATAACGAGACAATGAAACAGATAGCCAGCAACTATTGCTAATGATGAAAAAAGATTCGACGAGGACACGAAGGTCGGAAATGAAAGTAAAAGTGACCTATACAGCTCTTGATTTCTATCATCCCCTAATCTGGATTGTGGACGGTTAGTTTGCTCAAAACGAATCAATCATAGAGCGTGAGTAACATCGCACTCGCATTTGTAAGTCTCATCATCACCGTACGGTGATACATACGTTGAATTTTTTAGGGGTAGACATTGGAGAAGCCACGACTCACAAAGTGTAAGAATTACAGGAATAGGCTATTGATATTGTGTCGACTTGTACAAATTAAACATCAACATCTCAGAAAATATGAGTGAATCGATAGCTTGAGTTGTCTCTAGAAAATTAGTCATATAACAGTTAGATATACTACTTGAAGGTATCTTTTCTTCCTCGCGCCCTTTATTGTTCATTAGTTGTTAGACTCATGCCGCGCTACATTTATGTCTGAAACCCATCCAATTGCTTAGCTATGCAAGCTTTTAAAGATACTTGAACGGTCGATCTGCGATCAAGCCACGAATGATCCCTTATCAAAAGCACCGCTTGATCAAAAGTAGGCGCGGCAGCGCCTGGCTGGCGAGTATATGAAAGAGAAGAACACGTGAGAAAGAGAAAGAGCGCGCGCAAGGGTGCCGTGCCCTATATACACTGAGTTGGGCCGTTTTAACCTCGCACATTTGATCGAACTTACTTGTTTCATGCTTTTCTGGGTTCAGGGAGGTCTCAATCACTCTGAACCCGTTATTTCGGTCCTCAAAAAAGATATCGGCAAGTCATTTCGCAGCTGACAGCGTTTAGTGCCAAAATATCTTGCTCACTAATTTCGACCCTTCCGAATTTTTTCGCGTCAGGATTTCAGCCGCGTCAAGACACTCGAAGTCGAACACAATCGATTGTTGATGTCGACCACGCGGGATGGTCAACCGCGAGACCGGGTGATATTTTGATGCGGCCGCGTGTGTAGCAGACGGCGCCAGACGGTTTCAGCAGTACTCTTTTCGGTTTTTTGATTATAAATATCATGTATAGAGATAACAGCAGAGATTGAATGCCAATCGATGCCAACCGTAATTGTTGGAGGAATAAGAGCCACCTATTTCCGTGTGTTTTCTTGAATGGAGTGATATAAGAATAATAGGCCAAAGGCCAATCGGATTCGTACTTGGTGATCCACAAAAAGCTCATCACCCCATTAGGTATCTTTAGGTTTCTCGCTGATTTTCTACACTTTGCCTCATTCGGACCTTCAATATCTCAAAAAATGGCAGCAGTGCAAATCGACACCTTATTAGGAATCAGTGACCCAAAAGTAGCAGAAATAACATGGTGAGAGCAGTGATTCAGGCCACTTTTTTAGCAGAGCTGTGTCATTGAACAAAGTGGACGACCGATTTTCTGCCACCCTTTTTATGTCCAGATCTGATGTAGACGACCGCGGTAGTATCACACTCGTGGTTGAAGCTACATTATCATTCACTCAAGTATACCGGTGAGTTAGGAAATAATTTATGCGCTCCTTGTATCTTGAGAGTGATAACCTTTTTGCATAATGAGTATTTGCATTCGCACGAGCTGTGGGCCTATTGTTACTGTGTTGAGATTACTGATCCACACCTAAGGTAGTGCCAAAACAATTAGCCGCGATAAAACAGATGTACTCATTTCTCTAATGGGCTTGATCGAATCTTTGTCATTCGCGTAAGTGTTAAGGCGATGCGGTCACCGTGCAACCCGGAAATTATATCTTATTTGGATGTAAATCAAAAAATTTTCTCGAAACGAAGTTGGAGATGATTTGTCCATTACGTATTATCATCTGAATTGTGGTGGACAACTCATTATTTGTCACCAATTACAAGACTGTGGGTAACGAACGAGAATACCTTGCCCTTGGGTACTTTCTAACCTACAAATTGACACATTTTCGTTCACAAAACTCTCAAAATCTAGTCCGATTTGGGCCAAACGAAGAGTTATCCAGGCCAAGTTAGATGATAATAAAGCCTGGATAACTCGTCGTTTAGCCCACAATGGAAAAGATTTTGAGAGTTCTGTGAACAAAGTTCAGCGTGCACGGTGACCGCATCGCCTTAAACTTTCATTTGAACGTTTCGAAAGACTTCAAAACTCGTGAGCATGTAATTGAAATAAGAAATGTGAAATGTTCTCTTGAAATAAAAAATGTTTTGAGTACAAAAAAATTCTTCATATCGGTCCGACAGAATCGATCTCTGCAATAATTTCACGTGGCCAGTATTGTTTCGGAACGGGAAGGCTATTGTATCAGTGCAAACAAATAAATAATATAAAGAATCGCCGCAACTCTCATCTGCGGATCCTGCGGCTGTGCTGAGTTGTGATGGAGTGAAGTTAGAGATGAATGAGGCTCATTTTTTATTCGAAGAAATCTGGGACTTCAGAGAGATCGGCGGGAAGAGATGACAAAAACTAACCTAATCTGACCGTGTCCCGCTTGTATGTGAATATATACGCAGGATTCCCCACAATGAATTAGTGTTATGGAGAGATCTCAGAAAATTCAAACTCTCGACTTCTGAATATGGTTTAGTGCCAGAGGTCGAGCTACACGTCTGAAATTTCGAAAATGGCTCCTTTCAAGATATGAAAAACATACTTGTACGTGTAGTAGTGATACGAAGAAAAATTAAAGGACTTCCATTCGAAATGCATTGAAAGTTCCATCGGGTTTCTGGTGCATTTTTAACCGTTTGGAGTGCACACAGCTTGCATCTCTAAATGTACTGCGTTGAGCCACTTTGGAGCTGCCAGTTCTTTTGGACGGAGAACGGGCAGCTCTCTGAGCCCTAGCGGATGTGAATCTCCGGAAACTGTGGAAATAAGCCGTTTTTGATAATATTCATAATTCTGTTTCAGTTGAACTAGATCCTTAACTTTTCCAGAAGCGTACGTGGATCTGACAAAAGTTTATTTCTTCTCATCCACATAAGTAACATGACGCATTTATTGCGGAGTTCCTAGAACATATATGAGCTTATAAGAACAGCAAAATAATTTCTCATAAAAATGGAGTGACAAATCATCCAATGAATGTCATGGCTGACTAGAGCTACATCTCCTTTTCAGAACAATCACAACCATTGTTCATGAGAAACATGCCGGCAGAGTTAGAGAATCTGCTGAGGTACGCTAAAAACCATGAGAGCTCAACGAATTTTGAAAGTTGGTCCGAGTGACGCGTCATTTTTTCAATTACCGGGTATTTTCTCGCATGATTGGCTTTAGTATATATTCATATCCATCATTCCATCCCAAGTTTTGTGACCAGTTTCAAGGCATCTAAACAAAGGAAATTCAACTGGTTAGACTTCATCCAACGTCGCAATATCCCATCATCATTCCCCCCACAATCTTTCAGCAACCTCGCGCTTGAAATTATAGAAATACTCCTGCAGCACTTCACATGTACAATTTTTAGCAAACCCACTCTGACACAGCTTAAACTATCAAACAGTAACAGCATAGGTTGAATGTCCCTTGGATTTTCTCTCAAAATGCATGGGAAGCACTGCATGCCTCATCTTCTGAAATATGAGTAATTCCACGCGAAAGAGACCTATGAAACGGGGCCATGTTTTAGATTATTTGCTCGACTTTTCCATTCGATTATATGGTACAAGACATGAACTTCTCACCACCCATGGGACCCCATAAAAATTTTCCAGGTATGTGGGGCACATATTAATTTATCTTTTTCAATCATCTCCGACGACAAAATTTGGGTCGCTTTTCCAATAAAATTCATATTTCTCGAATCCGTTTAGAGATACAGAGACAAGCCTGTACAGAGATGCGGTTTGCGACATTCAAAAGGTCTTGGAATAACCTATCAAAATCAATCTTGTAGAAATCTTGTAGAAACGTATGGGCGGCTTCAGCGAGCAAGAGAATAGAAAACACAAAGATATCAATTTCTCAAAAAGCTGTTCTTTTTATTCCTTGAAAATGTGATATTCGATGTTAAACGTTGTGCTTTTTCAGCAAATCTATATTCAAGGCGATTGAAAATCGTCTGTTTTCTGCCCATGCGCAGCAATTTGGATTCATGATACCAATTTCATTGATGAGCTGCGAAAATTTCTTATAAAATTACCACTTTGCGAAGTCAAATTCATCACCCGGGACTGGAGCTGCAACGTATGGAAGATGAACCCTCAGCTTGAGTGCGGAGCATGGGCGTATGCCATCCTGCGCGGATTTCCTCTATCACTCCCTCTGGTACACATTGGAGTGAAACATGGATTTTGGTCCACAAATCGTATTCGCGCAAATTCTTGACCGATTGAATTTATTCAAAAGAGATTCTCTTAGTTCTTCCACCCTCTGCCACGTAACACTGCGACAATTTTGATCAATTGTGATCAAGTCAATTGGTCAACTGTTGACATCGAGTCAAGAGCTATGAGTCTCATGTCAATTTCTAGAATACACTGTGGTGTTATTTTGTTCATATTTCAGCCGTATACTATTTGAAAATCAAGCAAATCGCGATACCGTCACATTTAGAGGCTTATTTAGCTTACCATCCGCATTCAAATATTTCTCCTCAGCTTCTCACAGAAATACCAATCGACAATTGCAACTGAAAACAGTGCGGTTACATCCTTTTTGTGATGAAGAAAAATGAGCACAACTACCCAACCCTGTGCTTCACGTCTCCTGAGTGGAACATCAAAAAATGACCATTTTCAAAGCAGTGGCGCGATAACTTCATGAGCTTTGAAGCTTTATAAAATTTATCCGGATCAACGCACACTCACAAACCAAACGGGATTCGATTCGTCTTCTTTTTAACTGCGAAAACTCATTGCTAAATTCTCCGTTTCGCACAAGGTATATCATCATTTTCGTAAACAATAGCCAGAGAAAGTTTTCCCAAAAAACTCGGTTACATCGATAACTGAGAGCTAATATCATAGCCAAATCAGCGCACATCTCTGAATCAAAAATTTTCTCAAAATATGAGATTGGTAGATGGATATATCATTCCACCGAAGCCCGCATAAACATTTTTTTGTTCATATGAAGTTTTTCTGAACTTGATGTTCAGGAAAAGTTTATATGAACAAAAAAAATGAGACTATCCCGCACTTGGCTCGTGAACTTTTTCTGAAGTTTAACAAACTTCTCCTGAACTTTGGCAAACTTTCCATTATGTTCAAAAGAAGATGCGACAACTTCAGAGATTGCTCATTTTTTTGGCGTAAATGACGCGAAATTAGGCCTTGCATCGTGTATGTGGCGCATTCCTAGACGAAAATGCCCGATGCGGTGCACTAGCCGACCCCAAAACTCGGATTCGTGATCCTCCTCGAGCGTTTCGCGTCGACCGTTTCGTCTCCACGGCTCCTCCCGCAGCCGAATCCCATCCCGTTCAGTCGAACTCAACAAAAAAAATTTACCACTAAGGATCGGGCTAGTTATGATCGAAAAGTAGCACTGTTTGGACATAAGCTGCCCAGGGTGCTCAAGACGAACAGAAAATTGAGGTTACGCAGGCTCTGCCGCTATTTACGAGAGAGTTTTGCACAGGAATACTCATCTGAATGGAAGCAGCTGAAGCCACGTTACCTCCCTGCCCACGCTTGGAGTTTTTCTCTTCATCCGCAAGCTCATCAGCTTCCTGCAAAAAATTTCACATATAGAAAAAAGCCCCACATGCCCGCACGAGCCGCTGTTGAACAGGTTACGGTCTGACAATGTTGTTGTTGCCCAACAGAAAAATCGATATCATCATTGGTCGTTGCCAACCAGCAACATTGTCAGACCGTAACCTGTTCAACAGCGGCTCGTGCGGGCATGTGGGGCTTTTTTCTATATGTGAAATTTTTGCAGGAAGCTGATGAGCTTGCGGATGAAGAGAAAAACTCAAAGCGTAGGCAGGGAGGTAACGTGGCTTCAGCTGCTTCCATTCAGATGAGTATTCCTGTGCAAAAATCTCTCGTAAATAGCGGCAGAGCCTGCGTAACCTCAATTATCTGTTCGTCTTGAGCACCCTGGGCAGCTTATGTCCAAACAGTGCTACTTTTCGATCATACCTAGCACGATCCTTAGTGGTAAATTTTTTTTGTTGAGTTCGACTGAACGGGATGGGATTCGGCTGCGGGAGGAGCTGTGGAGACGAGACGGTCGACGCTAAACGCTCGAGGAGGATCACCGAGTTTTGGGGTCGGCTAGTGCACCGCATCGGGCATTTTCGTCTAGGAATGCGCCATATACACGATGCAAGGCCTAATTTCGCGTCATTCACGCCAAAAAAATGAGCAATCTCTGAAGTTGTCGCATCTTCTTTTGAACATAATGGAAAGTTTGCCAAAGTTCAGGAGAAGTTTGTTAAACTTCAGAAAAAGTTCACGAGCCAAGTGCGGGATAGTCTCATTTTTTTGGTTCATATAAACTTTTTCTGAACATCAAGTTCAGAAAAACTTCATATGAACAAAAAAATTTTTACGCGGGAGTAATTGAGGCATAGGTATTTTAGTTACAGCCTTATCAATTCAAAAAATCGCGTTGGTACGTTTGTAAACTACCCAAAAATCATCTTTTGCGGTCTGCTATTGACGAATCAGGATGCGTTTCAACAAAAGAGAATGTAGTCCATATTAAATGATGCCAAATACTATAAAATACCACCCCTGCGCACTCCTCATAGTTCAAAATACTCCAGAAACATTGCAGTAACACAAAAGTTAAGAGTTCCGTGGAAACCCTCATATATAAAATTACAAGCTTCCGAGGTTCATTGTCATTTATTCACCTGACTCTAAGAATTCCTCGTTACAGTGTGATCTGTGATCATCGAAATGTATTCGTGCCCGTTAGAAAATTCTCTATCGCTCAGATACTTGTCCAATTCTTCCTCTTTGCGTGAAATGGAGACGGGATCATCTCATTAGCGCTACACGCCGTCAGTAAGAGCCCATATTGAATTGAAAAGTAGTCAGAGCTTATCACTCAGAGAAACTCACGGTGAAATATATTTGGAGAATTGACTTTTGTTGTACTTTGCATCATAGATTGCCGCGGACAAGATTTCATCGCAATCCTTCCATATTCGGGGAAATTCCCCAAACTCTTGAATGTATAAAATGCAGGATTCCCCATTCCAATCCACCACGCATTGACAGAAATGAAGTTGGGTATCGAGTTCTAAGAATACGATCACATTTTAGAATCTCGTGATTCCTTACCAAAAAAGTCACGCTGGATATTGAATAATCACATTTTGGTTGTCCTTGGTAAGAAAAATCGTAAGTGCAAAAAGTTGAAACTGGAATATCGATGAAAAGGTGCAAGTATTTCTGTGGTTTTCGTGGGAATTTGGAAACTCTTTTAATTTATTAAGAAGAATTATAACTGATAGCGCAATGGTTAGAGCACCATGGGATAGGACGCGCTCAGATCTATAACGTAGTATTTTTATCTCATTTTCGGCAAAATGTCACTTACGGTTTTTCTTACCTAGGACAGCAGATTGTTTTATCTATACAGTACCTTGGGTGCTTTGAGATGTCAATTATCACATTTTGTAGAATACTTCGATTATCAACGTTGGGCTGTACCAATATTTGCATCGGTTGCGTGGATAATAAATTATACGATACGATGTACATAACTAAGGGACCTTACGAGGATTTGATTATATATAATATGGTCAAAACCATGGTTTCTTGAATGAAAGAAGGAGAATCTTTGAGAACATTCGTTTGAGATAGTTATAAATCCATTCATGTGTATTTGTTAGCATGAATGATGCGATTCAATGAGCTACTCGACCAATCTCGTTATGGCTGACTTGCGAAGGTTCAAAAATAGACGGGAACGTTCTGCTCTACGGCATACAGCGATCATTTTGTCCCGAGCTGCTTTTCAAAGATGTATTTCATCAAATTCACAAGAGCAGCGTGCATGGAGCACTAGAAAAAGTATTCTCACAGCGTTGAGAGGTAATCGAAGGGAGTTCAGTGGAGCTTGAGATGAGTCCAGAGCTTGGATAGGTCTGGCGCTGTAACCAAACAGCAGTGGCTCGTGGGCTGAAGTACAGGCGGACGGGGCGCGAGCAGGCTGCCATCAAAGGCGCAATATACATCTGTATGACGATCGACGAATTTGCCCTGACAGAGCGAAAAGCTGTGAACGATTTGAGACCGCTAGTGGAAAAGCTCTGAGAGGAATGGAGATGGGGGGCGAGGCCAAATTGGCTTGGCGCTTCCCCGTATGCCCCTGCTCTTCTCGCACTAAGAGCATCGACAGTGCAAGCACTTGTGAAGCTCTTAGCATGGCAATAAGCCGCGCGGTATCGGATGCGAGCAAAAGCTGCCGAGCGACGTCGCTTCAAAGGAAGGCTGCGGCTTCGTCGTCGGCGAAATGGATTCGGGAGCGAGAGGAGGCTCGCTTTTGATGGTCGTATAACTGACGTCTGCACACCATAAACCCACGCTCTCCGGGGAGAAGAACCCACACCTACATTCACCGGCATGCGGCAGTTCGGTTTCTCCTGGACAGGGATCAAAGTGGGTACATCGCTCGGCACGGAAATATCACCTGACAATCGCTCAGCCTGCGACTGTGGGGCGTGACACCTGGACCTGATGGGCTCAAGCATCTTCCAATCAAGTGCTCACCATGAAAGAAATGCTCTTCATACACGATACACATGGTGGTGGACGGTGCTCTGACAGAATTCACAGGACCAAGACGAATTGTATTGATACATGGTCGCATTTGGCACCGCTGTGGGTGTGTACAAGAGGAGAGCTCCTTTGATCCCCCAGCGTCGTAGGCTCTGTGTGTTAGCAAACAGCAACTCGGTTGAGCGGTGGCGCGAATGCAACCAGCGAGCGTGCCAGCTTTAATACCTCATGCAAATTAGCGGCGGGCGCGCTGGCACAGCTCGAGTCTGTGATACGCCTGTACCACTCCGATGGCTCAGCTCTATGTCTCGTTCTCTCACTCTCTGCATTGCTTTCCCAACAAATCGCGCAAGCCAATTCTGGCCTTGTCAGTCGGACGCGCCCAAGCGACGATATTCCGAGCATTGTGCTCGAACTACTCTGGATGACATTGGTGCGCCTGCTACATCTAACGCTATATATCGCCCAGCTTGTGTACCGAGAGGGTCGAAAATCCAAGCTTGACTCTGCGGCATCGCTGAACCTGTATTCAAAACCGACAGCCGTCGCTATATTGCAATCACTCACTCGACTTTGCGCCATTGCGCTCGCTGCCCCGACGCTGCCCCGCGCAGGACCGTCGACCTATCAAAGCCGCACGATTTTTGCCCCTCAATCGGATCGCATTTAGCTGCATGAGATGACTATTCTCTGCTCATCCCGTATAAATACGGCCAGAAATCTCTGAATTTGGGAATCTCATTTCGTAATAATAAACATTCCACTAATGCCTAGGAAGTTGGAAAACTATTATATTATCAACAGTAATTAGCTGCGACACGATCGAGAGCGGACAATAATTTTTGAATTTCCACCGATTTGGTCAAAGTCCTATCCACTCGCTCCTCAAGAATTGTACCCAGACTTTGACAAATGGATTTTCAGTGGCGTTTGCGGTTTACATAAACCATAACATCCACCCACAGACATAAGCATAACAATCTAGAGGGTGGGAATGTATGTGGGCATGCAAGATGCTGAATCTTTGTTACCGTCAAATCAATTGGAGTTCATCTG
Organism: Eretmocerus hayati; assembly: GCA_029851415.1. Lineage (NCBI taxonomy): Eukaryota > Metazoa > Arthropoda > Insecta > Hymenoptera > Aphelinidae > Eretmocerus > Eretmocerus hayati. Next base: position 114,171,770 of record CM056743.1, read on the forward strand.
CTCAATCGAGTAACATTAGTGTAATACTGCGGTGAAACCGGTTGCATGAAACTATCCCTACACCTCCATCATTGGCAACTTTTGTGGTTCTGCAACTCTACAATTAAACAACAAGAGTTCTTGAATTGTTTGATAGAGTATATCGTCAGCCATCACGAAGACTATAGCACATTTCAACCTCCCGGCGAAGACTAGCACATTTTGACTCTCCCTCGAAGACTAACCTATTCCTCCTATGCTTTAACATTGGCGAGATTTGCTGGTCTTCGTGGGAGAGTCAAAATGAGCTAGTCTTCGTAAGGAGGTTGAAATGTGCTAGTTTTCGTAGGGGTCCACGATATATCAATCATCGAAAATCTTCCACTCCCGCCCTTTTACTCAAATGGAGGGAAAAGAAGAAAGATGAGTTCTCAACGCTATCTCATGGAAAGGGTCTTTCACTTTTCACTCAGACCAAAGTCAGTTTCAAATCAAATATTGTGTCTTTTACCTAAAGTTCGGGCCGAGAAGTTACTAGGTTATCGAAAAGCTTGACTAAAGGCAACTATGTGTGTTACCGCGTGTTACCACTGATTTTGTGGTGATGGCCCTCTTCGAGGACACGCAATTGAAAACTTGATTCATGCAGCTCGAGCGTGATTACCGTAGTGACCAGGGTTCGAGTCGGAAAAAGGCAAATCTCTCGAGCTTTGATACCGCCCATTCAATTCACTCGTTTGGTCTATGACATGGACGAGAACAAAACATACCTGGGCAGACTATCATCGAACTAGTCGTTTGTGGTGCCCTTCGAAATCACTCTGGAGAGATTATTCGCAAACGGGTGTTGAATTCTATTTTCTCACAAAAATGTGGTTGAATTTGATACATCTGGTATGAAAAAGGTTATATAGCCACAGATAGTTGAAGGGCTGTCGTATCAAGCCTCAGCGCTGCGTCTAACGGCTTTGTCATAAAGATGGTCCCGATCATCGTTATCAGCGCGCGAGTGGCACATGACGTATGCTTCATGACAGGCCTTTTGATCAGAAGAGGTGATCGTCTGAAAAGGAGCTTTGGACTCCGAATCTGTTATTCCTCGTGGTCTTTTTTGCCAAGCGAGCAGTGAGGTGAGGCAGAAATACATAAAGGAAGAAAAAGATTCTATTTTTGTGACAATGCGACGGCGGGCATCTGAAAAAGTCATGCAGTTGGCGGGAGGAGGAGAAGAGAGAAGCAGAGGAAAAACAAGTAAAATAACGATAAAAGGCGGAGCTTGCGGCGTGATTTGATTGGTCGAGATATCGCAGGCTGCGAAGGCCGAGCCCCGCGCGCAAAACCACGCTCTTCAGCCGAGGAAGGGGCTTTGCCATCTCGCTCGCTCTCCTCTGCCGTCACCCTTTTCTCCGTTCCCTGGGCGCAACTCTCTTTCTCTGTTTCCATCTTCACTTGCCTTTCTCTTTCCCGATATACGCGCTCGACAAACTTGCACAAAAGTACACAGAGCCACCCATACGCAGGCACACATCCATCATGTCCCTTCCATTCTCTCTCCAATCTCCACCTTTATTTCCAGCTATATGCTATACACTTGTAGCGTGATACAGTAAGTACATGAAAACTTGGACATTTTTCTCCTGCGCGCTTGCAACTTATTCTCATCTCGTTTCCGCAACCGCAAGTTTTTTTCGCAAGGACGCCTCCTCCACGAGTTTTGTCTGTCATTGCGCTCTTGAGAGCTTCATTCGGGAACCGTTGGAACTCAAAAATTTCCAAGACGGATGAAGGAATAAGTTATAAACCCACATTCTTCGACGTTTTTCGCGTTCGATTTGAGCCTCGTGATCACTCGAAATCAAGTGGATGATTGTTCCGATAACTATACGTTTTTCATCCAATAAACCTACTAGGAGACTTTGAAATTTCGATCCCTGATTCGACACTCTTTTATAACCTCTGTCTGATTGGTCCAAAATGATTCAGTCAACCCGAAGAAAACCAGGACAACACTGTATGATCAGATTCTGTTAGCCTCCTGCGTCTATCGAGTGAACAACTCTGAGTTACTGCCAATCGAAAAACCTATGTTCGGGTACGAGATGCGTATGAAGAGAAAAAAGATATGGAGAAGAATGGGATATAACGGCCACTTTTTATTTTCAAACCATTCTAACGTTCATTTCAACTCTCTGGAAAAACCGAATGGCATCGATTCAGAGTGGAGATTCTAAAAAATACGATACATCGATTGAAACAATTTTTTATACGATGTTTTGCGAGTCAATCAACTAAATATTGAAGGGACTATTATGCTTCACTCGGGCATGATGTTAAATCTAGTCAAGTGCGTCGGACATGGGAAGAAGCCTTATAAAATTCAATTTCTTGTAAAAGTTGGCATGATTTCCTCGTGAAATGTCAAAAATGATCGCGTGAATGATGAATCAAGACCAGAAAAGTGCCAGAACATTGGTTTTCTAATGTATTTATTTGCCGTACAATGCATGGGGTTACGTCGCCTGCACATTGACTAGCGCCTTGACCGCTAATTTTTCATGGTCATCGCTACCCGATTGATCCGGCCATCATCCTCCACCCAACATCTCCGTTCACGATCTAAAATATCAGTCACTTAACTAGTTCTGAAATCAATCCCAAGTGTATATGCATTTGAAGCGAAAGACTCGAATTTTCTGATAAATCAGTTATCCCCAAGTTCAAGAAGCGATATTCCATTCATTTTAAAATGCGTGAGACGTATAATGCTCAAATTCTCGTGGAGTTAGGGTTAAAATACGATCACGTTTCTCTGAGAAACAATGTTCACTCCCGACTCAATCGCATGCTAGGCAAATGGACGGTGATCAAATCTCCCGTACAGAATTTCTTTTTGATTCTTATTGCTTTTACTTTTGGAATGATTCAACTGCTTTTTAGCCCCGCGCCGGCCAACAGGCCCGCTCCCACCCTAGGGAATCTCTTAAAACATTGGACAAATAAGACTCTGAGGGAACCATTACGATATCTCTTGCATAACGTTTCCAAGTGAAACATACGATTTCATGAACATATATGATCATGGAATCCTCCGATTCCATGGTCATACATGATCATACATTAAACTGCTTCAAATACTTTTTTTCATCCTAAAAAGTTGTGATATATTGATTCTAACCTGTTCGCTAATATCAAAACATCACGATACCGATCATGCACTAATGAGAAATAATCTTCCCACGAGTCACACAAAAGTAACATTTTTTACAAAAAATGATCTTTGATGATATAAATATATAACAGTAACATCTGAAAATAACAAATTTTATAACCGATTTCATATATGATTGTGTATGACCATGTAATCTACGGTATCCATGATCATATTATATGTTCATGGAATCTATCAACAATCTGCTCAATCTAAGCATAAATGTCGATGATGCCTTTTCAAAACAACAGGATCTCTTAGCTGCATTTTTGGACGTTTCTGGGGCCTTTGACAGTGTTAACTGTGACATACTTCTCGTCAAATTTTCAGAAATTGGTTGTTCAGAAAAATTGATAAAATTCGTCAAATTTCTAACTCACGAAAGACGTATTCTTGCCGATGCTCTCCGGGGAGAGCATCGCACAGCTGGTAAAGGAGTTCCTCAGGGAGGGGTTCTCAGCCCCCTTCTTTACATAATTTTTGTCAAAAATATACTTGATGATTTGACAAAAAGTATACAGAAATCTCAGTTCGCTGATGAAATCTGCCTTTACATCAAATTTGCCCCTTTTCACAAATGTAGGAATACTGTTGAAAGAGCAGTCGAAGCTGTACGTAAAAATCTTCTAGCGATAGGCTTAGAATTGGATGACTTGAAAAAAATTTTGGTTCATTATAACGAGAAAGGGATACGCCCAGTAGAAACGTCTATCAATGTAGGCATTCATTGTATCAGATCGAGTAATTCTGTCAAATTCTTAGGTATTATCTTAGATAATTAATTAACATTTATCCCCCACATCAACTACGTCAAAGAACGATGCATGAAAGCCTTGAACATTGTCAAATACCTCTGCGGTACGTGGTGGGGGTCTGATCCGCAGACTCTTACTATTTTGTACGCAAGTTTTGTTCCTTCGATCATAGAATATAGTTGCTTCATCTACTTTCCCCATCAAAAAATCTTGATAGAATCTATTGGAAAAATACAGTACACAGCCATGTGAAAAGCCTTAGGCTACCGTGTCAGCGCTCCGAAAAACGTCCTACTTGGTGAATCAGAAATTCCTCTCCTTGAAGATAGAGCTGGATTTCTCTGCCAAAGTTTCATCACCGAAAGTATCGCGCAACCTCCGTCCTTAACGAAACGGAAAATTTCTGAATATGAGTCCAAAATACTTCGAGTTGAGCGTTTGCATAACAAAATGACACTCATCAATACTTGCAACATTTTCACCCACGACTATAAAACTTTGTTTACAAGCTTTGAAACGGACTTCGCTCTAGGAGAAATTCTTGGAGTAGCAAATGATCCAAATATCGTTCTTAGACACTATATTAGTGAACTCAATTATTGTGTTATTTTCACAGATGGCAGTAAGATGATCAATGCTCTTTCGGTCGGTTCTGCTTGTATTTGCCCTGAGCGTCAGATGAGAATTAAAAAATCATTGCACAACTCTGCTTCTATCTTTACAGCTGAATGCGTTGCAATAGAGAGCGCTTTCGATATTATACTTGATGATCCCGGAAAAAACTACGTCATTTTTTGCGATTCAAAGAGTGTTATGATGTGTCTAGAGTCTGAAAATCAACGCAAAAGTCAATCCCCATGTTTTTGAAATCAGAAGAAAATTCAATGAGTACAAAAACCTCAATCTTGAAGGAAACTTGAGACTAGTCCTCACATACAGGAATAGTTGGCAATGATGATGTAGATGCCCTCGCTGAGGAGGCCGCTCTAGAAAAAGTAATGTCAGATTCGCGTACTCCCTACACTGATTTTTTTTAGTTATATAGAAATGCCAGTAAGATCTCAACCCTTGATGCAATTAAAGATCAAGCCTGCTCGACGGGAACATTTTACTTTCAAAACTTCTTCAGCGACTCAAGCAAACCTTGGTTCTTCAACAAAAAAACTCAATCGACGAATGATTGTCACGATCAACCGCCGCAGAGCGAATCATTACAATCTAGCACAGCATCCTTAGTGAGGGTAATAATAATTAAAGGCCCTATGTGTACTTGCGGTAAGCAAGAACAAGATTTGAATCATGTCATTTGGCAATGCGAAGAATATGATGTACGTACATAGGAAAAAATTACTGCAAAAGTTATTCCAACTTCAGTTTCAACTACCCCTTTCCGTAGAAATATTGATTGCTAAACCTTATGTTAATGCCTGTAGAATATTATGTGAGTTTTTTGATGAATGTAAATTATCGATGTGATAAGCATTCTTTATCGTCACTTCATATACAATTCTTCTTCCCTTTCAGTAATAGACACATGGACGATACAAATATTTAGCCATAAGTTCACCTATGTATCTTTAGCATAATAAGCTCTGTGTGAGAGACTTCCATGCTTGATAAGAAAAAAGAAAAAATGTTCATGGAATCTTATGTTTTACATTGGTTGACGTGAGCAGGGAAACGATAGTTGTGCCAAGAGCTGTTCAAAATAAATTCCTGGGTAACTCATTCTGCAGCATGCTGGCTGGGATTTCGATGCCTGATGTAGATCGTCGTTGGGGACCCTAGTATGATTAGGTCAGTGTGAGTGCAGAACACTCACAAGCATCAGAACTTGTGGTACAAAAATGATAACTGCATGGTGCAATTTCGATACCAAAGAACTGCGTATGAGTGGATGTGATGTTTTCTACGGGTTGAGAATGAGAAAATTATGTGCGACTAAAGCTCGACAGGATAACTGGAACCAAGATCGATGCGTATATGGTATTTTGGAAACGACAACTGGACTTTCGTGTATTCGGAATCTGCAATAAATTGAATTCGAAACCGAACCTGTAGGAACCCCGGTCTCGAAATGTAGAATTTTACAAAAAGAGTCGTTTCGTTTATAAGTCTGAATAGTTTCAATGTGAGTCACTTGGAGTAACCTGCGCATTGCTTTCTAGCCCAAAGCATTTGAGGAAAATATTAAAAAGACTCACAAAGGTGATTTCCGACTAGAGGAGGTCGATCATTCTACTCTCAAGAAGCATTCGAAAGAAATTTGACTCACAACAATTTGGTGCTTATTCGGAACTCGAGTCAAAACGTCGCAACTCAGTGATTTGATATTCGATGATCCTGTGAAAATTCTACTCGATCACCGAGTTCCTCATAATTCTAAGCTAAAACGGAAGCGATGTCTAGGGAACGATTGAAAATCCCTGGATAGAGGGGTCATTGCACTCAATTCCCAGCCAAGAGCGAGTCATTTGAACAATTATTGGAGCTCTGAGTGATGGGAATCACTCAGATGCATGGAGAGAATAATCATAACTTCAGAGTGGAATCGAGAAATATTCGTGGTATTGCTGAATAAATCATTGTGACTAGCGTTATTGCCTACCTCGCTAACGCTCGTCCGGCTTGGAAGAGTTTCTGATATGGTATGAGCCCCTGAAATGCTTCTGTAGTTCAACAATGTATTATTGAGATTTCAAGATACAGTGAATTCGGAAAAAATGATTTCCTTGATGTAACCTAGTAACTTTGATTGAGAACTATTGAGTTGGTGTAATGTTGCGCATAGTGAGGTTCCTGAATCTCCAGTAAGTATCTGGAAATTTCGCTTAATTAATTCAATTTGTTGGAAGGGTATTGCGAAATCTACGATTATTCGCCTTATTAATCCTATCCCACTTATGATTTGTACCTATAGATGAAAAACTAATCACGAAGGATATTTCTCTCTTCAGCAATGAATAACATGTATACCCTTATTACCCATCTCATTTGACTCAGTCAATGCACCATTTTCGAAATAGTTATTTACGTTCAATGATGCAATTATACTGAAATAGACAACTATTCGAATCTAATAGACAGTGGAAACTGAAGCGATTTTCACTGAAATTTCAGTGGAAGTTTCACTGAAACTCTAGCGATTTTCAATGGAATTCCAGTGGAAATTCCACTAACAATGTATTGATTTTCACTGGAACTTCAGTGGAAAATTCAGTGAAACTCTGGAAATTCCCACTGAAATTCCAGTGGAACTTCTACTAAAATTCTAGCGTTTCTAACTGATTTTTTAGTGAAATTTTCACTGATTTTTTAGTAAAATTTTCACTGATTTTTTAGTGAAATATTCAGGGAATTTTTAGTGAGATTTTCACTGATTTTTTAGTAAAGTTTTCACTGATTTTTTAGTGAAATTTTCACTGAATTTTCAGTGGAATTTCCACTGAAATTCAGTGAAACGTATCACTTGAACTTTAGTGATTCCCACTTCATCCATTCACCAATCCACTCACCTGACCACTAACCCCCACTCACCCACCAACCCACCCACCCATGACCCAACCATGACCCATACGGCCACCCATCGCCCTTCGCCCCCTGCCGATAGGCAACCTGAGACGCGAGATGCTGACGGACAAATTCTGGCTGGGCTCTCAATTATTTTAATTTTAAGCACCAATACGTTCTCTGCGGAGATTGAAATGGGGGATCTTGCATCAAGTGCAGGGACTTGCTTTGCTTCATTTCTTGCTTCAAAGACAGTGAAACCTTTTCAAAAGTTACCCTTTTAGGCATAATAAAAGGGCCTCGCTAAAGTTATCTTAGCGAGGCCCCACAAAAATCGGTGCGCGTACTATAATGAAATACACCCGAGTACTGTAAGTTGGATTTTATTAATGTGAGCATAAAATCAGATGAGGAAGGCTTATTTGTGCCTTCTCCTTTCACATAACAGAAAGATCGAGTAGGGTGTCACTTTGGTATATATGGCAAACTCTAGCACATCTGATCTAATCATGTTCTGATAAAGTTTACAAAATTCCGTTCCTCAAGCGCTGGACGTCGATCATGCGGATTTGTATCTTCATATCATTTATAACACTATTATTTATTCAACAAATTCGTACACGCCGTACTCATTAGGACTTACTCTTGTGCATTCATATCGGAGACCTAGGTAGAGTACTGATTCTTCGCGGAATAGTCACGCGAATATTTCAGACAGCCAAATACTTCGCAAACATTGTTTTTGAGGATGATATCCCGAATACTGTGTAGCCGGGCGTAACAACATGCCCAGAACCTTCGTGATTTTGTGATATTTCGAGAAATTCATTCTTTCTGTGCATGTACAGTAACGGAACCTTTAACTGGAATATCACGTATTTTGACTAATGGTCTCGGTTATGTTGGGATTCATATGACCGATGATTGCCCGGACGGACATCGAGCGATTGCTCGTGATATTTGGTCCAAATACATAGTTAACTGATCATAATTTTTGATTAAATAATTGAAACTGACAAAGGCCTAACTCTTCTCAATAGGGTACTGTTACTGGTTCGTGCATACTCTCTAAGCATCATAAACAAGGTATAGAAATCGCTAAGTACACAACCTTCCATAAATATCTGCATCGAGTGAAACGAATCAAAGTTCAATCTGGAGCGTGGCCCACCAGTAGGTAGGCCCCGCCGTTGCAGCGAACGTGTAAATAAAACCTTATGTATTGGTTTGCAATATTTGCATAGACTTTATCGAATAGATGAGAGTAAGGTTAGCAACGGTAAGAGTCATAGAGACGCGCAATTGCTTGGAAACCCGTTCGTTTTATCGTTATGCTGGTTCCGATGATTGCAAGTTTTGGATGGGCTGAACTTGGTCTTGTCCTTAGCAAGAGAATCAGGGAAGTCACTGTGACGTGATGCAGAGTCTCGTGCCTGCGGCTCGCGCCTCTCCTCGCCACCTGACGACGCACCAGATGCACTGTCAGCGTTCCTGGGTAGGACTATTACGCTCACCCTAAACTCCCCACACTACACACGCCACGCACGCGCGCTCTCCCCGCGAACTCACACAGCAGAAGACAGGACAAGACAGGAGTCGGACTGTCGCGGCCGTACTCGTTTTGTTTTGATGATTTGATGCAACAACCGTCTTATTTTGATACATTCGGTTGGATTCTGTCATTTGGCTATCTACGAGAGGCCATGGATAATAAAGCTGGTCGTTATTTATGCCGATAAACAACGCAGATGAAATTCAAATCACAAGCCCCTTATGGGGCCTCAACGCTTATGAGCAACATTTGAGCATTGCATCTGATAGCGCGAATTAGCGCAAGTGGTAGGGAGTAGAACTCGCATGCGGGAGGCTCGGGATCGAACACCGAGTCGGAAATTTTTTTTCTTTTTCTCCCAATTCGGTTTTTTTTGCTTTACGCCGGCTTGCACTTTTTCGTGATATCGAATATATATTCAATTCTTATTCTATTCGAATATATGTTCTAGTCAAATATTGACATCTAAGCTTTGAGATTTTTGACACTGAAAATGCTCGTTTACCCACGCAAGCGCGATGCCGCGTCGCGGCCCATCGCCGACGTGAATGACGGGCCTCGCCACGGACAGACCGCTCGGACCAACCTAACTATCCACACACTCTCTCTCAACCATCAACTATCTCTCATACATAAAAGTCACTCTTCAATCTATCTCGTGTTCATTCTAGAGACTGGACCCCTCACCACGTCACATCACTTATGCTTCTCTTGACAAGCACATGTTGCATACGATCCTCTCGTCAAGTCTTTCGACGAATTTCTCGGGGACCCAAAATGCTTTTGATTCATTTTGGGGGATAAAAGGAAAAAATCGAAATGATTGGGCGAGAACCATGGAATAGATCACGCTGAGACTTATGTTGTAACATTCCATGTTGTATTCAACAAGATTTCGCTCACACTTCTCCTTACCCGCACGACATCACAGACTGTCCATTAATCAGTTTACCCTTCTTCCGATTGATAATTGATCGTGGTGAACCCAAGATACTTCCATGAAGGAAATCTCAAGTTTTTATCAATTGACCACATGATAGAACGTGAGCCCATTTCGACTAGGGGTTTCCCAAGATATTTACGAGGCTGGTAATGAAATTCCATTCCATTGCGGATTCGATGTCAAGGACAAAAATACGGAGTTCCATTTCTAAATGAACAAACATCTCCCATAAGTCTCCCGTTTGTCCCAAAGCAGCACTCGGTAAGTTGATGAGCTAACATGTGGTTTTGTAGATGAGGATGTGATTACTTTTGTGGCAAATGCACCCTTGGACTCTCTGACGTATCAATGTATTTTCCCCACCGCCAGACCAAAATGACTGAATACTGTAAGGATCGCAACATTGAACCTCACCCTATGCGATGATTTAATTTCATTATTTGCGATCGTATTCAGCCCCTTGGTGTATATTGATTAAGAGGAGAGAGAGAAGAGAACGAGGAAGAAATTTGTCCACTGTATTGAACTTCTCGATCGTACACACTGAAATTATCGGATTGATTGATGGTCAATATTGTAGAAAAAGTGACTACCAATTTTGAGCTCCCACCCATGCGTGGTTCCACGCGTGGGTTTTGTGAAAAATTGAGAAGTACACAAGGGTAATTCTCTCCAAACCCCTGGATAGAATGTAAGCCAGAAGAGCTTCATCCACAATACTTATAGGAAAAGAAACGTTCACAAAAAATGAAGAAATCATTCGACATGAGTAAAATAGTCTCTCGATACTTTGAGAAGGAGTACTTCTTGAATTCAAACCATCATGAATGGAATTCAATTGATGAGATAGATTAGTTGTTCGGTCACGATATCAATGAAAACAAGACGGGGTGGTTGAAGTATGGAAGACTCATCCTGCTCGAATAGATTCATAGCATTGAGGTCACACTAGTCTGATGAATTTATGATAAAGAATTGCAGGATTAGAATTTCCAAGACTTTTTGGTTTTACACTTCTTTTCTCATTCTCAATCCGGCATTTAGCCTCCGGCCCATGAATTGACGCAGTTTTCGAATCAATAGCAACTTTTGAAAATGTTCACCAGATTCTTCTGATGTGTCTGAAACGTGGTCCAAGAATAATGATCTGGACAATTGGAAATTGATAGAAAAATGTTCTTCACGTTGGATAATTGAGCATTGTCAGCGAATGACTTAATATATCATGATTGTATTTTATGTTACAGATAAAAACGACGTGAGCAAAGCAGTTCACCTCTCAATTCTTCAAGAATATAAATCAGAGTGCTGATAGACCACTGTGAGTTTTATAGCCGTAAAACTTGTTGACAAATCATGAAATATTCAGATTTTGTATCAGCCTCATCAATAAAAATATTGTTAAACCCAAAATGGTTGTATGAGTTCACCTGATATCACGTGATTTCTAAGAGATACCGTCATTTCGACTGAGAATCATCAACAGTACAACCCATGAATTTGGAAGATGCGAAAGTTCATGAACTGAAAACCGACCATGCGAGGGTCCATCTAAAATGATGTTCATAATAATAACAGCCGTAAGATCGTTGAAAGATGCAAAATTGACGGGGTACGTTCGTGTCAACTCATCGTAGAAAATCAGGGCTTATTATCCACTTGCCTGTACCGAAACGCACATGGGTACAGGAACGTACGGAATGTCGCGCTCTATTCAAGCTCACATATCCTAACATAAATGGGGAGACTCGGTGGTTTCGGGTGCGGTCTGCAGTAGAAGTCTAGCTTGGAAAAGGAGAAGCGACGATGGTGGTATGGTTGCTCTGTAGAGTTGCGGTGAGCTTGAAAATTAACGCCAGCCCGAATCAAAACGACAATGTGATTCATCAGTTAAATCCGCGTGCATAATCTTTTGGAGTTGGCGTCGGTGGTGACAGGCCTCTCTGTCTCTCCCTCAGTTTGTCATCGAGCATCCCGAGCCCCCCGCGTTTGCACTGGTTTACCCCACAGACTAACCGGAGCATGCGGCTCCGCAACAGCACACGCGCGCGAATTATAATCACAGTTGCGGTTAGCCCCGGAGTCGTGTCGTCAGCGAAGGGGGTATTTACTCGGGCTGCGTGTACATCTCCACAACGCGCCAAAATACATATAGCTCGCCTGGCATGTTCGCCTCGATGGAAATCTGCGCGCCATTCGGAGGCACTGGCCAAGAAAATTGCCTCACAACATTCGCGCCTGCAGCGATCCGTATCTGTGCGATAGGCCGCGTGCGTCTGCACACGTACATCACAATGGAGGCTGCTGATGGCTGCGGGCCCTGCACGCGCCCATCGGTACAAAAAGAGGATCGCCAGCCGGCCTTTTTGCTCGTATCTTATCACTAGAACTTTTCGCGCCCCAGACCGACTCGCATCGTCGCCTCGCCCGCGCCGTCGCGTAGTTGGCCTGTCATCGGCAAGCCACCAATTGGCCCACGCCTGGCTGCAGCGGAAAATGCCCTTCCGTTTAACCCGCCACAACGTCGAGCAATTTGCATTATTCGCGTGCGACGACGTGCGGTCCGGCCATCTCGTGATGGCCGGACCAACGCAATCTCGGGCATACGCTGTGCCGGACATTCTATAATACGCCTCTGCCCAAGAGCGATTTTGAGATAGGATAAGCGAGCGTCAAGGACTCGTGACACACGGAATTTACATCTGGTGCCATCCAATTTCGTAGTCAATTTATGAAAAGCAAATCCGATGGCGATTTACGGAAGCAGATGATAATGGCAAGACTCGCCGAACTTCAATGCTACTGCACTCTTGCTGCAATTATACATCGATAACACGGTGAGAAATCTTATTTGAACTTGCAGAGTATAGTTCTCGACAACTAGAGATTCTTGCTGTACACCTACATTTAGACGAGATCGAAGCATGGTGATTTAATCAGACGATCAATGCTGCCACTATAAAAAAATCCTTGGCTCCGGATTGATTTCGTGCTTAGAGCAACTTCCAATGAATTTGAAATGAAAACCCATCAAAATGAACAAGCGCTGAATCTGAAGCGGAATTTGATCTTACAGGAAGCATTATTTATGGCTGAACTCTGGAATGCTCAGTCTCACCGATGCATGTTTGTTATATTAAATGACTTGACTTTCGAAGAAAGTAAAGTATGAGGCAAGTATAAAAATTGTAATTTTGAAATGCCTAGCTGATATATTCATAGTATCGACCATGTCATTTCATTGATGAACCTAGTGCCTGTACACAGCTCTTGGCTCTTCACTATCACATCGTGAAGGAGGTAATATTGAACCGAGGAAAGCACTCGAATCAGACCTCACAATAGACAAGTAGATCGTTTGTGAATCGTTTATCGCCCGCTATCGATGATTTATTCGCGCCTCTTGCATGTATCATTTTGATACCTACGTAGATAGATGGAAGCTCGCAACGCGATTTTCGAAAATGATATTGGGAATATTTTTTTAGAAAAAATGGATTGGAAAACACAGCAAAAAGGATTTCTTACGATGAGAAATATTTTTTCTCATTTTGAGAGCGTATAATTTCAAGAAATTCTCTAATTCTCGTCTCAGAAAGTTCTTAGAATGAGAAAAATATCTTTTGTTCTGAGAACTAGAATTTCTTACTTGAGACCGAGAGCAAACTAACCTTTAAAGACCAGGTTCACCTACATTACATTTTTGATTTACTCATGATTTTGCGATGCTTGCCCGTCCACTGTGGAGCTATCTCATGCTCGATCTCACGTCCACATAAAAAATACACAAATTTCGTGTATAAATTTTCAAATTGCTGGCCCTCCAGAAGTGATTTGACGCTGCAAACTTGCGATTAACAATGTCAGAATCTTTAGTGAAAATTTGCGTTGATCGCAGTGCACTGTAGTCTATGTTAGTGCAAATCGGTAGGTAGAGCATCGGTGTTTTAATAAGAATGCCTTTTTGCATACGATTATACGATAGCATTTAAGCTATCATGTTGGCGATTTGCCGTGATCATAACCCCAACATCCTCTTAGTTTTCGAGTATTTTTCTCGTGATGGTGTTTTGAGAAAATATTTTTCTCACTCTGAGAAATGATTTCTCGTTCTTAGAGGAGATTTCTCGTTCTGAGAGGTGATTTTTCACAATGAGAAAAACAGATAGTTTTTGTTTCTCTATTTGAGAAAAAGTCACCGGCAACACTTTGAGAAATGTGCGATTTTAAGAAATCCTTTTTTGCTGTGAGAATGTCCTCCAACCCCATGTTATTTACCCGGCTTGGAGTTCGTCCAAAAGAATGCGCACTCATACCATGAGAATTTTCAATCAATTCTTGCAAAGAATCAGTTATTTTCCTTTGAGCAAGGACTGCAATGTCGCGACCGACAGGGTTCTCTAATCGAGACAAAGCTGAGAATATCTCGTTCATTATTCTGCCAGCTCCCTCAAAAGAATGAATCCCGGGTACTGAGACCTTGCCGTACACCATGAGAAATTATGACCTTACCAATTTTAGATTCTCGATCAATGCCACTTCCTCTTCCATCGTTCAATCTACTGTTCAACTCCGGGAAAATCACACTGTCTAAGATATATTCATCACTCACATATCCTTGCGTCACGATAATCACGCCAAAACCAACGAATTCTTCAAAAGTCAGACCACCGACATCGAAAGCTTTTGTCACACCATCCCAAGTTTTGCTCGTTCGAGAATTCGAGTTTAAAATTTTTTGGTTCAAAATATAGGCAGAAATTGATCAAATTTCCGACTTTGAGAATTTTGCCGGCGAATTTTTTTTCGAGTTAGGAGGTTTTCAGTTTACTGTGTATTTTCCCCGAGATAGAGAATTTTTCTCAAGAGCCCGACCTTTCACTTCAAGTTCGGGGTTTTTTCGAGTTAGAAAGTTTCAACTGTAGTACTAACAACTAACGAGTATCTTTAACACGTTCGCTGCGGAGGCTGAAATCGGTGATCTTTCCCCAAGAGCGGGAAGGCCCACCGGTAGGGCCCGATGGTGGGCCCCGCTGCAGCGAACGTGTTAAAATAGGTATATGAATTGACAAAGTTAGCAGGCTTTCAATCGCTCCACAAACCAAAAATGACTAGATTCTGAATTATATTCTGGCTTCACAATAATTCCAAGAGAAAAAGAAATGTTATTGCTCTTTTGCAGGAGCAGTGGATGCGTGGTGCGATATATCGTGAGCGAACCTCTAACTTATCTTATTGCCACGCGATTGACCGAGCAACCGCAGCAGCAGCCGTGCGCAAGATTCGGTTGCTTTGCGGGATGTCGATCGAGTAAGCTGGAATATATAGAAAGTAGTTCAAAGCTCAATTGGGGTCTGAAGGGTGGGGAAATTCGGTCTAGCCTCCGGCGTCAGGCATATGGGCGGAATGTCAGTGACATGTGGCGTCGTAGGCATCCAGGCCACCCCCGCGATAGCACGATCGGTGGTTACGGCCAAATGAGTTCGCACTATGTAACAGTTGGATTCGTAGTGACTAGTTGCAACAGATCGACTGAACGCGATTTATCTTCTTTGAGAATTACCTTTCATTGTACTTTCAAGAGGGCAATAATTCATTTTTCCTGAGATTATGTCATAGGCTGAGACATCGACGCGCTCACCATGGGGGCGCGCGCTCTCCACATACTAAACACCGGAAAAGATACCGAAGAAATGATTCGAGAGTGCACCTCAGAGTCTTTCCTCTCATTCGCATACAGAGGATGAGTTCGTGCGATTGAAACAGCCAGTCTATCGCTTAAAATGACCAGAAAATTGATTTGCACCAAATAGGGATCGAAAAGTGAGAGGCGTCAATATCGATGGATGTGCCTGATATCACCTCCCCTAACTTTTTATCAGTTCTCTACTTAACTTGCGAATCATTCAAAGAAATCCACTATCATTTAGGGTTAAGATTCAAACTTATCACAGGAACTGTCAAATAAGGTGAATTCTGTTTAAGAAGACCCGAGCTATTCCAGATTCCTTAAGGGTCAAATTTGTGTTACAAGAGCCACTCCTCCGCAAAATTTGGGACATCTTGGGTCTTCTTAAACTAAATTTCATACACATCATGTTATTCTACAGCTTTTGGTATAACTTTCAATGTAAGACCAAGATAATGTTGATTATTATTTAATGGTGTGTAAGTTAGAGACCTGATGGGAAGTTCGGGGTGGTCACATCAGGCACATCCTCTCTTTCCGATTTCTTCAAGATGCAAATCAATATTTTGTAATTTTAACCAATAGCCTGACCATTTCCCATCTCACGAATTTGACTTGCTTACTCAAGTTCAGAAGAAGTACTCTTACGTATGTTCTCGAATGATTGTTTTGGTACCTACTCCGGTGTCTAGGATTGATTGATTGATTGATTGATTGATTGATTAAACTTTATCGAGGGCGGAGGGTAAACCCTATTTGCCCTGTTTGAGGTATAAATGAATGTTGCAGTACAAATTTGAATTCTTATCGCTGGAAAGACTCGGAAGAAGTGCAGTGAAGATTTTGATAATGTACAAAGAAATAATAATGACAAATAAATATATACATATACATACATAAGATTCATAAGGGTTGCACAAGTGATAAGCTCATTATACGTGCTCGGGGATTTTAGGAGATGTGATAGAGCAGGTGGTATGGCTTCTAGATGCTCCCGGCGAGCACGATCGAACCAATTGTTATAGTCGCGTTCTAACAAGGTCGATAGGAGACGGCTTTTGAACGATTCTGGGGATTGATCAACGAAATCAACATCCGTGAGAGAGTTGATCAGTTTGGATGATACGTACGTAAAGGACTGATTAAGAGCTTCAGTCCGAAGCGCTTTGTACCTGAGTGAAGCCTTTTTGTTACTCTGGGATTGACGAAGATCTGATGAGTCAGAAGTGAGCGTGAAGCGCGAGCGGAGGAAAGATGGTTGCATCTCCAGGAAGTTGGTGCCCAGGGATGAAACCGTGCAAAGCTAATTTAACCAAAATATTGCCCGTGCAAAACTGAACAATCAATCACGTATGCAATTTTTTGCCCGTCGCTTCGCTTTCGACTTATTTGGAAAAAACGTTTGATCCTGGCACCCGAGCGTCAAATTGCGATAAACTCGCGAAAATGCAGTCTAGAAAGATTCTGAAAAGACAAATCGTATGCAAATAATTTGTCCGTTCAGTACCCGTAGAGAAACTGGACAAATATCGCAAATTTCCTGCAAAACCTGAGATTAGTGGGTACTCAACTGATCGTAACGTAATGCTGCATCTCCACTATCCACGGCGCACAGTCTCGAGTCGGGCATAGGCTGCTTGGACTTCAGAATGTTCCATGTCGAAGTGATGATGGACAGAACTTTGCTGGACAGTGTTTTCGCGTTCAAACATTGAACCATCCCTCGTGGGAGATGAACGCCGAGAAGATGACGGAACTTTGCTCAGACAGTGGTTTTGCGTTGATACGTCCCGGCGGGGGCAGATAACCGCCGAGGAGATGACAGTACTTTGCTTCGACAGTGGTGTTGCGTTCAAACACTAAACCATCCCTCTTGGGAGATGACCGCCGAGGAGATGACAGAAAATTTGTGAAGAGTTTGATTGATGAACATAAATGGTTTCGGGTTAATGTAGTGGTGCAAGCCCCCTCTCACCACGGGTCCTCTCGCCGACTCTTGCGCCATCTTTTCAAAATACGAGCAGCCGAGCCGTGAAACAAGGCTGTGGATAGTGCAGTGGAGACACGGCACTACTATTCGCTATATATATGACTACTTGAGATCGAGATCGCATCAATTGAGTTCTGTACTAAAAGTTCGCAACTTTCGGCAAGTTTCTTAACGGGTGCTGAACGGGCAAATCGTTTGCAGATGACTTGGTTTTTTAGAATATCTCTAGACTGCGCTTTTGGAAGTCAATCGCGATTCCACACCCAGGCGCTAGGATCAAAGGTTTTTTGCAAATAAGTCGAGAATGAAGCGACGGGCAATTAAATTGCATACGTGATCTTTTTTCAGTTTTGGTCGGGCAATATTTTGGTGTAATCAGTTTTGCATGGTTTTGACCCTGGGTGCCAACTTCCTGGATGTGATGGTTGCTCATTGTGGATTACAGGAAAAGACCAATGAACCAATCAAGTATTCTCGTCGTCGAACTGTTGAGAGCCATCCTAGAGACAGTCGGTAGGGTGTTACATGACCACGCCAGTGAATAAACCCACTCGCGAATCTTACGCAAATGTTCAAGAGCCGGTGAAGTTTGAGCTCTTGCTCTTCGTTGAGGCCTGTTAGGAGGGGTGCACCATAATCGAAGTGTGGTAGAACCATACTGAAGGTGAGTTGACGTTTCAAAGAGATGGGGAGGGCTCTATCAAGTACACGAAGAGATTAGAGAGGCTGCCAGTAGAGAGAGCTGTGAATTTCCTTGGAAATTTGGTTAATTTGCAATTTCCAATTCAAAGAAAGAGTTATGACCATACCAAGGAGCTTGATTTGGTCGACGTAAGGTATGATTAGGCCGTTTATCCGTATTGGGGGGATGCGCTTCAAGTCGTTGGTGTTTACGTACTGTTCACTTCCAAGTATGATGACTTCGGATTTGTCTTCATTTGAACTCAGACCATTTTCATGAGCCATTTGTGCTATTGCATTAGCGTCATTGTTCATAAAGGCAATATTTCTAAGAAGATCACTGGGGCGAGCATGGATGTAGATGCTCGTCTCATCGGCGTAGATGGTGTGGTGTGCATGGCGAAGCACTTGAGGTATGTCGTTGATGGCGATGAGGAACAGTAAGGGTCCGAGAACACTACCTTGGAGGACTCCTGCGTTTATATCTAACCAAGCTTCATGGGTACCGTCTTCATGGCGCACGGCTTGAGTGCGACCCATGAGATAGCTCGCGAACCATCGAATCACTCGATTTGGACATCCTATTCTGCGTAACTTGGTAAGTATCATCTTGTGAGGTAGCGTATCAAAAGCTTTCGAAAAATTGGGAGGGATGAATGTTCTTACCATACGTTGGTCTATCGCAGCACGAGCATTTTCAAGAATCCCGAGTAAAGCCATCTGGATGGAGTGGTAAGGAGGAAAACCGCCTTGGTGGGGATCGAGAACTTTTGCAGATGATAAGTGCGCAGAGAGTTGTTCGTGGACCACACGTTCAGGAATTTTAGACATTTCCGGAAGCTGAGCTATGGGCCGAGTGTCAGATGTTGACTTAGGTGCCGTTGTTTTGGAGAGAGGTATAACAGACGAGCGTTTCCATCCTTCAGGAAAACATCCAGTAATCAGCGAATCATTAATAATACCATTCACGTGAGGTTTCAGCGCAGGGAAAGCCATTTTCAGCATGGTGGAGGAAGTCTCATCAGAGCCAATACCTGAAGATATACTCGACGAAAATGCCCGCTGCACATCTGATTCACTCCAGGGTTTGGAGTCAAAGATGGGGACATCACTGGGCACGGGTATGGCACAAATTGAATCGATGTTGGATTCGCAAAGAGCGGGTATGTTTCTAGGAACATTGGCATAGTGCGCGTTCAGAAACGGTCCGCTGAATAGTATGAGTGGCGAGGTTGTGCGCCTTGACAGAATTCCAATTTTGCGGAGTTCTTTCCATCTTGTTCTGGGATCAGGAGCTACAAAGACTTTTTCGGATATATATTCACACTTGGCTTTGGCTAGCATTGATGTCACATTGTTGCGCGTAGATCTGTAGGCTTCAAGCGCCGATGGTGCCTGCAACCTAAGGGCTCGATTGTATAATTTATCGCGCTCACTCATGAGTTGTCATAAATCAGCTGGCACCCAAGGTTTTCTTGAAGACGTTACATTGGGAGGCTTTTGGGGTGCCAGTCGGTCAAAGATCTCTAGAGTTGCGCTTGTTACTTTACTGATCGACTCGGTTAGTTGCTCCCCAGCGAGAAACGAATAAGCAGGACAACTATAATCAGGGAAGTCAAAAACAGCGTAGATCGGATTAATTTCTAGGGGGTTATATGTACAGGGATCGATAACTCCTGGAGAAATATCGAGGGGACTATCTACAGGAGGGCTATTTACTACATAATTCAGTAAGTCTGACGCCTGATGCTTTAGAGGAAATTGTGTTGCATAGTACTCTAACCTCTACTTGAGCCAGGTCGCAGATCATCAATTTTTTAGAAGTGGATGTCAGGTGGTAAATGCGGTAGTCGATCTCTACGAGATCATGACCAGCTGCAAACTGTGAGTCAGATCGTCGATGTGCCAGCAACAGGGATGAGTCCCTTAGCAAGAATAAATCCAGACAGGTATCATGAGTGGACATGTCGCTATGCATAACGTGATGGGTTGGTTCGGTACTCACAAGGTGAAGTGAAATAGAGTTAAAGAGTGCGGCGAGTGAAGAAGAAGCCGACGAGATGGTGGCCATATTGATGTTGAAATCTCCGGTTACTATGGCGTGATCAAAATGAGGCAAATATTGCGAAAGGTCATTCATGAATAAGTGTCGGTAGGCTGCAGATGTTCAACGGTAAACAACAGCAAATAATATTGAACTTTGACCAACTCTCATTTCAGTAATTATGTATTCAGGCACACTAGCGAAAACATCGGGTGAAGTTGACAATATTTCAACAAAAAATTCAGATCGAGCGTAAAAAGCTACCCCTCCTCCTTCCTTACGAACACGGTCATGATGATAGAGTGTATAGCCGGGGATATGATAGACATGAGCTCTTGCCTGGGATGAGAGGAAAGTTTCCGTGTCCGCTATGATGTCATAATTGCGTGACGATGAGTGAAGCTCAAGTGAGTTGAAATTGGCACTGACACTAGGAGGAGAGTGCGAGCGGAGAGAGCGCGCGCGCCTAGGGCGAGTGCTTAGTGCGTCTATGTAGACTCGGCCATAACATGCATTCGGTAAATATTGGATCTTATGCAAACAAACGAATCCACTCTTTGTGAATCATATCATCAAAAATTCCCATAGCGTGAATCGATAATCGCAAGTAAATTGTAGGTAGTTAGTGTAATGAATCACTGACTTACTAGACTTTAATATACAGTCAAGAATCCTGTAACAACGATCCAGTTTCAAACTCATTTTACCCGATTTATCCAACTCGAAAAAGTGTTGACGGCCGCTTATATAAATTTTGGACTCATTCGATTAAGCGGTCAGACCTGCAAGGGAGGGCCGCGGAGTCCGGGTCGCCTATCTTCCTCAAAATCTTTCAAGGCCATAGTCCGGAGGGAATCCAGATTTTTTGCATAATAGGTGGCACGTCAACCGCATTGCATGAGATCGGAAAATGGGAAAATATGTTTAGCTATTCAATCCCATTGTATCTCAACCTCTCATTTCTAGCCCAACAGTGACAACGCAAACGAAGCATCATATAATCTCCAATGGGATGAGATGTTTCACGTCAAACAATATGCATTATATCCGAGAAAATCATAATTTTTTGGCTCGCTGAGTGGGTTATAGTGCTTGATGCTCACACCTCTTCCAGGTTTTTGGATTCCAATGGAATGCAGCATGGACATCGCTAATATGTAGCATCGCACCGGACAAGTTCTCGACCGCGTTAGTATATGAGTAGTTCTGCGAAAATTTTGATAATTTAGGGTCGAAAATGTGCCAATCCGAAATCTCACTCCCGAAGGGTCGAAGATGTATTTTTCGATTCTTCGAAATATATGAAGCATAACTCAACTCGTGCACCAAAATCAATACTTTCACATCTCGGTACCACAAGAATAACATGGAGAGACGCGATAGCGCGGCGCGAACCTGGCATTTTGGCACTAGAATTGATCTCACGGCTAAAAGATTTGAATTATAGTCTTGAGGTTTGAAGGAGGTTTATCTGGATACCAAATACTTTGAAATAAACCCACTGGGAATACCAGAGTCTCGCGCTTAAGGGTCGCACAGCGTACGAACCTGACATAAAAATTTAGCAAAACTAGGTTTTGGTGGAAAAACTACTCTGCGAAGTGAGAAAATAAATTTTCATCGATACTTTGCCCGAACGAATTCTACTGTGGTGTCTCGAACTCACAGAAAATCAATAATGGAAAACCACAGGGCACGCACCTGACATTTTGACCGCTTTTTCGGTGGTAGTTTTTCTGGGCCGCCCTGGACCGGACAATCAATGATTGCAACAAAGAAAAACACAAAAAATACATCGAAAATGACCTGAACGGTCTTTTTCCCAATGGGTGTAGGGGCCCGTACTCTCGACCGTATAGGCGGCACACGTTATTTCAAAGTTTCCACGGAGGCTCTCATTAGCATTATATAGACTAGTCATCGAATCTTCTGCCCGACCTCGTGCCCGTCAATCTTAAAAATGATGATAAGATAAGCTCCCAAGTGAAATTTTCTGTTCTACGAAGATTCCTGGTCAGAGCTAGAATATCATGTCATTTGACGTTTTAACGAAGATAAAACGGCGTTCCAACCATTTTTTATACATACATAGATTTTGTATTTCGAGATCCATTGACACGTTTTTTGACCTTCCAGTGGCATAGCTATCAATTTTGGGGACCAAAATGCCGTCTTACCACGATTTTAAATGAAAAAACCGTACTTTTTCGCAAAAAACTGAATGTGGCTCTTCGGGATCGCCTCAAACTAAATTTTCCATCACACATTTCGGAAGTTCAAACAATTTTACGTCGGTTCCATCTGCTGGGAATTTCAATTGAGGACTTTTACGCACTCAATAACAAGACCCAAAAAAATGCCATGAATATGGCTTTTTGGGGGTTGATGGGTTACTTAAAGTTTTGGTCGGCTTCCAACCTCGTTTGCTGGAGTGTTTTTTCGATACCTTCGACTGGAGTGGCATACTCACCAAGTGTTACCATCTGATTATCCTGAATACACTTTTCGAATCTTTGGTTCGCAGTCATCTGCCCGCGCTTCGATCCTTAAACTCGGATCTCATAGAGCAAATTCACGAGGGTTATATGATAATATCAGGATACTCAAGGCATGTTTGTAATATTCCGAGTAACTCATAATAGTTTGTCATGCAATAATGAAGCTGATGAGAGGAATTTATTTCCAAATATGGAAGACAATTTGACATCAAACATCAAGTTTTGTGGCGAATTTTCTTGCCACTGTGGACTCAATACAATAAGCTTAAAAGGCACATAAGTATCAATGAGTATTTCATCCGGTGTCATACTTTATCTGCAGACCATTTTGTTCACGTGAACGAGGAGGAATCAAACGAAATGAGTTTTGCCTTCTATACGGATGCTTTTAGACGATGAGTTTGGATCAATATAGCATGGAACTGGTGCTACTAACGTTCCCTCTTGTCTCAGTAGGTGCTTGAGCAATATAATCTCATAGCTTCTCTTGGTATCCTGCTTCTCTCTCATCTCATTCATATGTAACAGTTGTCTGGTATTAATGACATCTAGGAAAGATATAGAGAAGAATGAGTGAGTGAGAGAGTGAGTGAGAGAAAGAGAGAGAAGGCAGAAATCGCGCAATGTGTACAGCCTAAGCAGTTGTTCTCCCATCCTTATATTCACTCCGAGATACGCTCTCGCCGGAATCGAGTGACATTACGCTTCAATGCCGCTCAACCGCAGACGTCGCACTTTATCGCCGTCCTTTCATTATCTGATAAACGTAATGGAATTGTTGATCTAAACTAAGTAGCTTGCTCAAGTTTGACTTCTCGAATTTTCGGCAAGCAATTTATTGCAATATTCGAGTTGTAAGAGGGGATGACAAAATCAAGGATTGGAAAGAAACGCAAGTTCCTATATGTTTGTTGGGTAATCATCTATTGATTGAATTCTCCATATCATTCATCGATTCGATATGAGGAAAAGTGAGGCGATTGAGAGCTGCATCTGAAGTACCAGGTCAGTACAGGGTGTTCAATCAGGCACGCATCACTCTCAATTCCGGATTTACAACCATTTTAATCCAACTTTGGAGCACTGGAGATGCCATAGTGTAATGATCATTTTCCTCGTAATTTTTGTATTAGTTTCATCGAGGTAAAGGCCTCTCAATATGATTTCCGTCACTCTGATTTTGGAAGGACATTGTTTCATCGCGTGCAAACAGGTGCTCGAACAACAAGAACTTGCAAAACTCAACTCAGTTGTTCTCCAAACTGTGCTTGTGCCCATATTCAGGCTTGCACTGCTCGCATTCAACGTCTCGTTTTTCGATAGCTAAGTGCGGAAACGATTCATTCCAAAATACAGGCAGACCTGTTCATGCGCGGACTTTTTGTTCGCAGTTTCGATCATTCTCGATTTAGCGATTGGTCCTCCGTCCTTATTTTGCTTGAGAGTAAATGCATAAATGAATCTCACGACAAATGAAGTCGACATGGCCGATCAGTCGTCCAAGGTCTTATAAGGCCGATCAGTCATCCTAGGTCCGTGAAAACTGTTTTTGGTTCATGTGTAATACAACTTTCAAATGTCATCTCGTGATATCTATGATCATTTTTTATGAATTTCCTCTCCAAGTTTGATAGAAATTCGGAAATTTTTAACTCAACATCTATGTATTTCGACGCTCCAACTAGACGATTTCTTACCACAACAGCATCAAAGCTTCTTTCTACGCGGTTAGTCATAATTGACATTTTCCTCGAACGAGTTAATCGTGAAAATACAGGATTTTTTGTATCTGAAACTAAGATTTAAAGTGAAATTTGGCGCTCAATTAACCGTTAAGCTGGGACCGTCTGTTTGAGCAATATTAAAAATATTTTTTTTCAGGAGTACATGTTAAAATGGAACAAAACATTCTCATGATATTGCAATCATCGATGCCAAATCTATGAAAGGGTCGTGGATCTCAGGAGGAAAAATTCCAATAGTACGACCATTAACCTTATCTTGAATCTTATCGAACAGGAAAAGTTCTCCAGAAAATTATAGAATTCCAGGATGCTCATCTCATTTGTCGGATCGTTTGAAGAGAAAAGTGATGTCGATGAGTAAACCGAAATATCACATTCCCTTTACAAAAAAGACCCTGTCAAGAAGCAAGCAATATTTTACGCATTCAAAAAATGCATCTTCCGGATGATGTTGAGTCAAGTGCTGTAGAAGCGTCACGCGCCATTGTAAGGATCATTGTGCCTCTCACTGTCTGTATACTCTGTCACCTCATATGTCTGCCGTTCACATCAGGTGTTTTCCTCGCCGGGACTCGACGGTGAAACAACGCGAGCAAGGGACCGAAAACGATCGCGACAAATGACACTGTGGAACTAGTCGCCTGCTCCTACCGTAGACCTCTTCTACGTGACAGGTTCCATTTTTCAACCACTACGCTAACAGCTACTCTTATTCAGAGCCGAATTCCTCTTCATCGTGATCTTATATATTTGTTGTTCTGAACAATGATAGAAAAGTACTAAAGTCCCCATAGTTCAAGTGATTCCTTTCCTACTTTCTTCCAAAGAATTCCGCGAGTATAAGTCATACATGTCCGTGCTGTATCAATTGACACCTGCAATGCTATCGAACTTTGATATTATTCTCAAAAGATAACTGAGGCTTCCCCGAAGTAGTTTACCTCAATAATCGTTGTGATTGGAAGATTCGTCAATTCTCGCAGATGTATTAGCTCTAAATTCCTGAGCCCCTCTGTAAATTCTAGTTCTCTGTATACCATTTCAATATTGAAAGCGTTCAAGATTAGAATCGGCGGGTGCTACTTCCACTTGAGCTGAATATCTACATGAAGAAATTTACCAAGCAGTAAAGACGAGAGTAAAAACCAATTATGTTCTCGGCCCATTGTGGTTATCTGAACGCACGAGGCTCATGTTGTGACTCCGCGTTGCATTGTTTGTGAACACCTGCTTTCCCCCCTTTTTCTCTCTTTCCCCATCAAACATTGATCCATAACATCATGGATATCATCCAAAGAGTCAGAAAAAACCATTGAACTGAAAGAAATTCATTTGTTTTTCCATCATACCTCTTCATGTAGAACTTCAGCTTGTTCTTCCCAAAAATGGTTGGAAATCGTCACTATGAAGTTGAAATCATGATAAAAGTCTACCCACCTCGTGAAAAATCATGAAGATTAGTGGAAATTCACAAGCCTGTTTCCGAAAAAAACTCGCCTCCAGATAATTACGCAGCGCACTTGGATTGAAATCCATCCATCGGAAAAGAATTTTCCGATTTCTCGGTAACCAAGTGAGAATGAATCTTGAAAGGTTATCTCTTCTCAATCATCCAATGAGTTTCATGGTCTCTGGGACCATTTTTGAAATGAGAGAATTGAAACATTTGTGCACCATAGACTGCGTTTATTGATACATTGGTACTTATAAAACCTCAATTTCCGATTTCTTCGAGAAAATTCCGTGGGTTTTTACTGCCAATATGATGGTCCAGAGGGGGAAAAATTCTTAAGAGACAAATCCTGAAAGAAAGTATCTCTGCATATTGAAGTAATACAATTCCGAAGAGTCAAGAAAAATATTGGAAAATGTGCTGAGGTTTGAGTATGAATGATAATTATGATTCGTTTCTCTTGCAAAGCTCAGAGTAGGTATTTGCATACGTCGAAAATTATAAACTTTGTGACGATATAAATAACCACTGTGTGTTATTTCCCCCACCAAGAAGGAAGATCAACATCATCTATCTCGCCAGGGTAGGTGGTAAATGCCAAACGAATACTCTATTACGTATCCGAAGCTCAAGAAACTTGCAAAGTTAGCTTGGGTTGAAAATCACCCCAGGTGTATGATGTGGGGCACACGCCTCAGAATGTTGGGCCCATAAGTCACATCAAGTGGACGAATCAATCTAAATCCACACAGATATCACACAAAATGATCGAAAAAGGCAAATTATAGCGGTTGTCCGATGAGAGGGAAGGACCAGCCCCCTTGTTTACCAGAATTCATGCTGTAATTCACCGACAAGGAGCGAGACCAATAGCTTGTGACACGCATACGAGCGCAGACAATCGGAGTATCCTAAAAGGAGGCATAAGGTGCCATTAGCTAGTTAAACGAGCGAAACCACGCGATGTCAGCGCGCGCTTCTCTATTGCGGCGCGCGGTCCCCAAGCGGCTGTTAGTGCCCGGGTCGTCCTCGTCATCCCGCGACAAGCTCCGTACAATCGTATAGAATTGGGCCCCAGCAGCGCTGATTATATATTGCCATCGAATACGTCGTTGAAATTACCTCGCGTGAACGAGCGAGCGACCCTCGAAACGTCAGACCACTGTGTGCATCCAGCTCGAGTCAAGATGCGAACATGTGGTGTCATTTATTATCCTCGCTACGCTGGGATACGGGATGAGCACAGGCTCTATGTTATGGGCGCAGAGACTCGGACTAATTGTGAGCACTGCATTAGGGTGGCTCTATACGCTCGCTCACCTTCCCCTGGTCCCTTGCGTGTTCAAATTTGTCCGCACTTCAACGACAGCAAGTGTTTGCTTTCGAAAGCTATCAGACAACCCTTCAGACCATAGCACTTCAGATGCATTTTTCAAAGTAATCACCACTTCAAGAAGTACTTTACACGAAATCCATCTGATGTCTGGTTCGTGATTTTATTTTTCATAGAATTCAAGACAAATTTAAATCCATATCAAATGAGTACAAGGTCATACATTTCCACGAGTGAAGAATCATTGAAAATGGGCGGTGAAATGCATCCGCCTACTATCCCATTTCCTAGATAGACATCTGCAAGCAAATTGAATGCTAATCATTCGCCAAATCGTATTCACTTTGAATGAGGACTACTAACTTGACTGACACTGTGGCTGGTAATTTATCAAAATTCTGCAAGAGTTGTCGATTCTATTCCAAAATTTTAACTTCGCTTCAACTTTTTCGGAATCCCGCCCCAAAATGTATGAAAAAACATTGCATGTTCACTGAGACGTGAAGAAACCTTGGCAGCAATAAGAATTATTTTTCGATTATTATGTCCCTGTGAATAGAATTTTAGTGAAAGCTCATCCTAATGAAATAGGAGATCACCGTACCTGATACTGAGGATACCGATCGATGTCAATGGACCATCGATCAAAAGTTCTCAATCATAATCATGGTATTCTAAAAAGCAAGCCTCATTTTTGATATTGCACTTCGGTAAATTTCTGGCAACGCTAGATGAACGATCTGGAAAGAATTCCACACTAACAATCAGTGATTACAGTGCTTGACGAATCTCATACTTAATAATTTTTAACGCTCCTTCAAATTTACTCTGAAGAGACAATTACATGACTATTCGGACTAGTTACATAAGTGATCATACAAGTGTTCGATTGAAAGCAGTATTCTCAAGCAGATGATCTGTGATTCCATTGGTGTTCGAAAGATGAAGTATTTTTCAGGAGGGTCAGAATTTGTAATGAGTTTCTCGTATCTTCTCAGTAGAAAAGAAGAGGACGGCCTTGGAAAAATGACGACGAGAGAGAATAAATTTCGTAAGAACATCTCAATCATCACAGAAGAAGGATTTGCTTCAAATAGCAAGGCTAATGTGTTACATACACACAGTGTAAAAGCAAAAACTGCACGGCACGACCACGCCGACGAGCGACACGGTGGACAGTACATTTGGTAGCTCGCTCGCGTGGACATATGGTCAGCCAAAAGCTAAGCACGCGGTTACAACGGCAGTGACAAAACGCTGGAAAAGAGAAAGAAAGCCCAGAGCGACGGAGATAGCGGCTCGGCGACAAAACAGCCGACAGAAGTTGGGAGTGTCTCCGGGTGATATATCAAGGCTTAAATTGTCCCGTTGTATGGGCGATTGTTCCATGGTGCGGTGTACCGGGCATCGGTGCTACTACAGTGTACTAGCACAAAGCAGGGGTAAAATTAGTTAATAGCCGAATCCGCCCTGCGGGGACGATAATACGCTACACCTAGTCAAAATTACGTACGCGCACTACTATTATAGCTCGGCCATGTCCTTGCTGCAGTCTCAGAGCTTCATCTCTCTGTGCGGTTTCCAATCTGTTAGCTTTTCGCGCACTCGATTCAAAGGCGACCAATTCCACTGCCCAAGCGATTTGCTTCCTTCCCTTATCTGTTTTGTACTGCGAGATCGATTTCTGATACACGCACACGTACGTGGAAAGATTATCCTTGCCAAGAGCGAGACGCGAGAGTGCACATACTCTGAGCCCCCTCGCTTTTTGATACATATCGCGCCTTTTTGTCTCGGGGATCACAGTGGCGTGGCTAAACGGACGGGATGAGTCGAGCGATGCTCTAATCAGATTCCTGCCGTCCTCTTTTGTTGCCAACGCCCAAGCGTGGCTACCAAACATCGCTTTCTTATTACGCTTGTACGTCAAACAGCAGAGATGTGTGCCAAATATCGCTAACCAATAGCCACCCATTCTTCGCTTCGCTCGCGCGCATTGAAACGCTTGCATTTTCCTCCCCGCAACCACATAATTGTTGATCACCTCGACAGATCACCCATCAGACGGTTCAATTTCAGTTGTATTCATCTCAAATGGACCCCCTCCAACGAACAAGAGGTATCGAGCACTCCCATAATGATTTCCATCTGGACGTATATGGGCAAATCTCACGGACTGTGCGATTTGGCCGAACAGGCCAGTTTTCACGTTGAGAGAAGAACACTCGCGTTCTTTTTGCCACTCGCACTGGGTCATTTTGAATATCTACTTATATTCGATAGTTCTGCGTCATTCAGAAGTATATTACTTGCTTCAGCAAGGTACTGGGAGACGCTTCTTCATGACAAAATCGCAGTTTTCGACCAAACAGGGCCATAACTCGCTTACGCCTATGCTTGGAGCAAGCGGTTCACCGATCGGTCTGAAAATTGGATATGTGATAGATTATAATGTAAAGAAACGTATAATTTTCGCCCGAGGCTGTGCCTATCGATGCGTCAGAGTGGCGATGATTCGTTGGAGCAAACTTCGATTATACATAATTGCCTACATTGCTCTTCTATTGGATGCAGCACTCGGGGCGGTGAAAATGACATCTTGTTTTACTCCCAAAAATCTACAAATCTAGCCCACGAACGATAGTGTGCTCGATTCCGCACGACGATGTGGCTGGAAATGAGAAAAGTTGTTTTTGCGTGAATCGAGTGAAAAAAAAATCGTTTTCCGTGTAGCACAAGAAAATTTCGATTCCGTTGGCATTGAAACCAAGTGTAAACTAATTCTTATACCTCAAAAAATGGCTATGAGAATCGCCCCTACACTGAGAGACTTTTTATAATAGAAACTGTAGAATCGGGAATAATTTTTATAGTTTTACGTTACAGCTGTGGGACACACTTTTAAGTAATAGTATTTGTAGATTAAGCACCAATTTTTACTACCCAAGGATTAATTTTTATAGCCGAAACTATAGAAATAGGTGGATGGGGCGAGCGGAGAAAAATATTATTTTGATTGTAATCGGTACGCTGTGATGATGATGTTATGCCGGACACCTTTTCCGAGTTGTGTGGGGGTTTGTTGTGGAGGCTCAACGTCTTTTATCTTACATTATACTTAATATTATCGCATCGCAAGGGAGAGTAGGGTAAACAAACGCATTCGCAGTTATTGCTCGCTATACCAATATATATTCGCACGCGCGATCTTTGTGGCAATGGTTTATTCGGAGCTCGGATGTATACGAATCGAGGTAAGCGTTCGTCGCTTGCGAGAAGAGCTAAACTCGTTGATATTAATTCTGAATGGATTGTTATGAAAAAATTCTAACCATAATAAGTTTTGCGCTGACTCGGTTCATCATTTTCAAAGATGAAGGAAATTTTCTAATGTTCATTTGCAGTCAAATAAATCAGAAAAGACTCGTGATTAAGGCTCATGAAGCTCAGATGGCGACTGGGATCTACCTGGTGGCAGACACTGACACTACTGCATCCAGAGCAGACTGACCTGTCTAAGCAATGATTTGCCAATCAGAGATGAGTCAAAAAGCACGGGAGTACACGATGCATACATAATATATCTGCAATGTCTGCATTCATACAATCTCGCATGAAACTCAATCTTTGCTTTCAAAATTCGGATTCCACCATTCACAAGTATCCACGACCTCAAGCTACAAATTCTGCAGCATCGGCAATAATTTTTCTAGCTGTAGCTATAATTTTTATAGCTGGTGGGAACAAAATATTTTTGTTGCGGGAATCTATAAAAATTGATGCCACTCCCAGCAAAAACTGTAGCAGATTCTATTCTTTCTATAGAAATGCCGTTTCGTCCCACTGCTGTAGCGGTCCGCAACAATTTCTATAGCCAAAAGTTTCTCAGTGTACTACAGCCTCATCTCGGTCGTGATGCGAGGCTTGTGAGAATTGACAAATGACGAAAATGAGCGTTTTGGTGGCTGCGGCACATCTTCATTTTGGACCACAGACCTTCAAAAGGCATGTAAACTATCAAACCTACTTTCCTCTATTCCAACACCAAGGATGCCATATATTCACATACACATGTGCCAATTAGAATAACGGGAATACGAGGCTCCCATCCAAATACATGGGAAAATCTTCTATTCCCTCACAAATCCACGGCGGAGCTCCAAAGTGATTTACGCAAGTATTTCATCGTTGTTTGAGCATTACTTGGAACAAGGAAGAGTCCACGGGAGGTGTGCTGCCATTCTGAAATTCTCGAAATTTTAGAGTCGAAATCGCCCAGTTCCTGAGATTTGCCCATATATTCATGACCGGAAAGACCCTCTTCCGTTAGAATAGAGGGAGTTCATCCAAAGGAAAGTGAGTGGAAAATTTTCCGTTAAATTTGTCTATGATTAAGTTTGTTGAATGCGAATCACCTCTACTCGGGTGCGCGAAGGTACATCAAAATGTAAAGAGTGATGCCAACCGCGCGGAAAGTACCGTTGAGCTGTGATACCAGCGTAAACGTCAAAGGCATGATTAATCTTGTTGATTGCAAGCAAAGAGGAGAGTCTAGATGTAGTTTTTTCTAGGCATCCTCAAGCCTGGGACGAAGGACGCGTTTGCAGAAGACGCAGTGCACCAGCAGGAGATACGGCAGCCACCTCTGGAGAAAATGAAGCGAGTCGCGAAAAAGAGGTTGAAAAGAGGTGAAAGTAATCACAGTCGCGCTGCACTCGCTACTCTCTGCCTCGTTACATATTCAGTGAGACTTCACGATTATCATATCCAAAGCCCTTTGACGGTATACCCCAGCTCGACCCGGTCTCTGCCCACTCCACGAGCCCCAACCTCTCTCGCGCGCTTCAGAAAACTCAGAGCCCGCTGCGCTGGCGTAACCAAGATGTATAAAAGTTGAAAAGTAATCGCTCGCGCCACTGGATCGCAAGTTCAGGGCACGGGAGTACAGAGAACGAGAGAGATAAGACGCGAGCCCTTGATTTTCATTCGGTGCGCGAGCTCGAGCACATTGCGAGCGATACTCGCGCAAGCATCAGTGGGTTACACTTTGCAGGTGAGAAAAAGTACTTACGTCGACTAGATGACCTGCTGCTAGCGAAGCTGCTACGAGGATGGGATCAAGTGTCTACGAGTACCGGAAGGCCGAGAGTCGTCTCACTTCTATCCGTGGTAAAGTAAAAGAACCGGCTCGACTCGACGCGCGATGAATAAAAACTCTTGAAATATCGCTAAGTGTAAATTGATGCATAATTGCCAAACGTGATGAGCCTGGACCATATTCGCGAGTAGTGGGGCCGTACGCAATCCCTTGATTCGACTCCTCATTCGCACGCTCGAGCAGAAACTGCGCTGCGAGGGGCGAGTTTGGATCAAAATCTATGCCCTCTTTCCTTCTTCATTCATGTCATCTTCAACTGCCTTGGAACTGCCACGATTACGTCGACAAGTATAACTAGAGGCGACGCGACGCCTCACACCTACGCCCCATTCCAAACATCCGTGATGTTGAGCTTCCGGCGCATGAACAAACTTTGATTATCTTTTCGAACAAACGCGATTCCAACTGAATCTGAAATCATCAGAATGGTGTCGAGCAGAGAGCGATAAGCAACCTCATGACTGATTTCTTGCCTTCTCTTTTTCACCGTCGTCAGGCCACAAACGTACATATGGATCAATCCTGCCCGGATCTTAAAGAATTGTTTTTTCCTAGTTAGGCTTCAGAATCAGTTCAGATCACTTTGGAATCCTAGAACATCGATTTGAGGGCAAACCCCCACACATACCATCAGGTCAGACCACTATACGCTTCCCGATTGGGACAGACCCCCATTCCTCCACTACTCAATTGCTCACGTATTGCACGAAACGCCATTACTATCAATCGAAATCATGTGTCCCTTATCTGATGAAAATTCGTGATACGAACGCCTCTACAGAGCTTATCAGCGCGATATTTCATTCGTATCAAGCCAATAGGCGTGATTTTGTACCAGTGGAACACTTTCCCAGCCCCGATACAAGAATTGGTAGGCTCGAAAGTGTCAAGATATGAGGGGTCACGCTCGGTAGTGTTGGTTTGGTAAGCATAGAGAGCAAGATCTCTCGAGCCGCACGTGCGCACCGCGCAAATAGACCCAATCGGAGATTAAGCGCCGGTCGTTAAGCAGAGCCGAATCCATCGATGCGGAATGAAAGTGTCGACTCAACTCCCATTGTGTCAGTCACACGTTTTTGCATCGACGACAATGCAACAACTGAAAGAGAGACGGAAATACAAGAGAGAAGGCGGATGCACTGCAACAACAAACATGAGGGATAACAATGAAGATGTACGAGAGCCCTGTCTGACCAGACTTATGGTTAATCTACTTACATGTGATCCCGTAATTTCTGAACCAAACAGAGATATTTCAATTCACAATCGCGAGAAGGATTGTTGGAAATCAATTTTATTTCTGATGTTGAGTTCAACTTCAATCCTATTCCAAGCGAGGAAAGCTATTCAGTTTCGCATTTAAAGTGATAATGGTCAGCTTATGGTCAGACGGGCTTTCACCAATCTTCAGATATGGCAAAAATTCTGTCGTTGGTGTGTAAGGAATACAGAGGTATAATTCTTCCATATCCCGTCTTATTTTGGACAACTCTTAAAGGAATCTGCAATGCAATCGAGCCCGACTATAGCTGAAAATTGTTGAAGTTTTTCAAATTTTTGTGTCAGAAGCCATCCGAACATCTTGCTCATCAATATATTGTGGATTCAATGAATTGGGTGTATCCATGTCATAATCTGCCCTACTCTCTCTCTATCTTGTTGCCAATATAACTCAACACGTGAACTGCGACAGCGAAACCCAAGTTTACTCAGTACGGGGCCCGTATGATAGAATTTTAATCGCCTCCGAGCACAAAGTTGCGTGGATGGGCTTTTCACAGTAAAATCGTTCATTCAACCAACATATATTAACAGAGTATTGCTGAGCGAGGTACTCTTTGTTGTTTACTCCTTTCGATAATTGGGGTTCGTGACTACACTCAGAATCGGCTAAATCGTTTATGCAGTGCCTTGATAAAAATTTCGATGGTCATTAACACGTTCGCTGCGGAGGCTGAAATAGATGATCTTTCCCCAGATGCGGCGGGGCCCACCGGTGGGCCCCAGCCAATGTTATTTTCTATAAGGCCGAAATTTTCACCCGTGGGCCCCGCCGCAGCGAACGCGTTAAAAAACGAAGAACAGCGCAAGTATCACAAATTCGAAAGATATATAATAAAAAAATAGTATGCGAAGAAACAAACGAAAATTAGGAAGTACAACCGAAGAGCCCTGCAGAAATTTGTTCGAAATCCATAATGAATGTAACATATAAACTATCATGTGCTCAACGTTGGTGAGCGAGACACTGAAGTAGAAAGGGGTGAAGCAGTTGATAGATTAATTTGATGAGCTAATGTTCCAGACAGCTGAGATAGAGAACGCCAAAAAGAGTCGATATCATAAATGCGATGCGAGGGCGCGATTCTTGCATAGTACCCTTGCTGTCACGCACGCTAGGCAGCGCAGATATAGGCTCGCTGTATCTGCTAGCGATTTTCAGGAGATGAGTTACGTCCCAGAGAGTAGAAACATCGGGCCAGTATCGGTGGTGGCAGTGAGATGGATAGATTCGAATCGGGGCGGCACGTGGCCGCCGAACGCGGGTGCTCACAATGGCACCGGCGCGCGCGTCGTCATCCTCAATTCCCGTCTCTTAGCGTGAGTCGTCATCGTCGTCGTCGCAGTTGCAAACGTCGGATCGCGCCCCCGCTAAAATACCAAACGCAAACACGGGCCGATGCCAAAAAGCACGATGGGCGTGTCTCTCTCACGAGTACACTGCTGCAAAGATCGAGGGCAGTCTCTTTCTCTCTCGTCGCGTGTACAAATTAATGATCTCGCAATGCGAGAGAGAGAGCCCAAATCGATATATGGACACCTCTCTGCATCGCCACCGCTGGGCGAGGCCCAGTCATGAGCATTACAGCTCTGCTTTATGGGCTTTGTGTTTTTGTCGGCCGAATTAATCGACAGCAAGCGAAGTGAGGCCTGTGTATAGTCTTACTCCCGAGCGTGGTGTGTGAAAAACCCATTTGTACGCCCGTGTCTTAGACACACGAGATACCCCGAGAGGTACCGAGAGATAGGGTTGGGCTGCAAAATTCTCGAGCAATGGTGCGCAGTTTGATGCATGGTCTTGAGGATATGATCTGCATTCGTGGTCTCGAACCCTTACGTAGCCTACCATCTCACTGCCTTCGTTGAATTCTTGAGCACGCGCGAGCCTCGCCGACGCCGCGCGCCGTCGTCCCGTAATGAGTCTTCTCTGAAACGTTATAGGAGTATCAGATACGCGGGTCTCTTACTATACTAGTACCCCGATTAAGGTTGGCTATATACTCAATTTTCCCCTCTGGAAGGACACAAATCATCAGCACGTAGAGGTTTTTTCTCGAGTCCGAACTTATCATAGTGATTGGTCGGTCATGACTACTTTAGATTGTGCACTACTATTCCATCAGGTCTCTGTATTGTCTGTAGTTGGTAGTTCTTGGTGATCACATGGGGTTTCCATAGATACTCTGAGAGCGAACCGAGTTTGCTCCATAGCCACTATTCTCACCCCTGAATTCAGACAGAATCTCACACTCATACCGAGTAGGCCCGTCAAAATACTGCTATTGCTCATTTTGGCAGCTCTGCATTCCACGGAAAGATCTTGGGAGTAGTCTTAGGACTCTAGGATCAACTCTATGCCAATCGCGGTATTGTGCAAGCTACACAAGATTTTGTTTACGCTAACTTTTCTATATGCAGTACGTGCTACGACCTAATTAATACATGACGACATGAATAAAATTCAATGAGCCCTGCAAGTGGCAACAATATTTCAGCAAGTCAAACTATCTCTATTGGTGATTGACTCCAGCTCAAATCAGGAGCACGTATCGAATTTGTGGTTTTTGAATAAGAAACCAGAACACTCCAGTGACAAAGTCTAGTCCCATCTGTTATTACACTGTGAGAATTTCCTGGCATTAGAATTCTCAAAAAGATCAGCTCACAGTTTTTTTATGAGATGACACTTGAAATATTTATGATTAATTTCTTATCCAAGAGCGACTATCGGGTACTGAAATTACAGTGAAAATTATTAAATTTCTCACTGAGTCTTTTTTTTACAACGCATTCTTTCACTTCAACAATAAAATGTACAAACAAATCTTTGGCAGTTCAGTGGGATCACCCATCCGTCCTTCAAGATCGACGAGACTTTAAATTTTTATCAAGGACGACAAGAACTACCAATAGTCTCTTGAGCTTGTTAGGATTGGCTCACGATGTGTTGTAAGAAATTTATTCCATCTCAACATCAAAGACGCGAACAGCGGAGAATTTCACGCCACGAAGTTGATATATCGATTACCAATCAAAAAGTGTACATCGTCGGATCAATTTCCTCGTATTGCTCAATCTTCAAAGAATTTCCGATCAAAATTCAGTCAAAAATATTATGGTGCGGTGAAAATGGCGATTTCAGACGAAAACCTGGCTTTTCACAAAGGTAGGCTTCACATTTACAGGCCCACGACAATTTTCTATGCATTGTTCACCCATCAACTAAATCCAACGAGATTCAAGTGGTTACTTAAAGAGGGGGCTCGGAATAAATCCATTTTTCCTGATTTTAGATGGTCAATATCTTATTGTCCACGATAATCCTATATTGAGCGTGACTTCTGAGACAAGTGAGATGGGGCTTAACAAAAAGAAAACGAGTCGGCTCATTTTTGCTATAGAATCATAACCTTCATCGATAGAAGAATTCGTGCCATAAACCATTTTCGCTGCATGATCTCATATGAATCGGTCTGCTCAATGTAAGTCTCCTCCTGGAGAACAGCGTAGAGGAATGCAGATTTCATGTTGGATTTTGCCATCTTGAGATCTTTGGCAGCTGCCAAAGATAGGAACGACCTTATTGGTTTGTGACGAGCTACAGGGGCGAGGGCTCCATCCAATTCTATACCATCACGCCGCATCAAGTATCCCTTTGCGACGAGGCGAGCTTTGTACCTCTTGATTGTACCTCGAGATTCAACTTGAGTGCAAGTATCCATCAGCAACCTGCAGTCCTACGACCGGGAGGCAAGTGAGCTAGTTGCGTTGCTCGAAAGCATGAAGTTTCTTTTGCAGTGCTGCGATCCACATCAAGGGCAGATACAGCTTCTTCGTAATTCATTGGCACGACGCATCCCACTGATTTCTCAGGGCAATAGCGTGCTCATATGTCAGCTTCTTGGTTGAATACAGCTCTTCAACAGGTTGCTGAACATTGTCCTCGGCATTCACGCGAGCCTGTTACATTTCCGGCCAATAAAGACGCTCTTCTTCGTCATCATCCAGACCAGAATTCAGTCGAATGCAAAGTGCGTCAACGATGCCTCAATCTCGTGGCATGCTTCTCTACTCCGCAGCTAATGTGGATTCTCCGCGTCATTGCATTCCAGAGCCTGTGATTCGTAGAGTTACCATCGTAGCCAATAATCATGACTTCGATACTCTTCGCATCGAGTTACTTGCGTTCTTCCTCGGAACACACTGAGATATGTATCAGAGCCAAATACGGGCAAGTGCTCAACTTCTGTATTACCACCGTTATCCATTGTTTGAAAGGAATCAATGTGTCTATTTGCTCAAAGATTGTACGATTGAGCGGATGACAACCCATTCCAACGGCTTCCGCCCACAACCTTTTATCGACATCTCTGGCTGAGAGCATCGACCTTGCACTATCAACAATAAAGCTAACTTTGCGCTCGGCACGACCATTTTGTTGATGCACATACGGAGATGAGCGTGGATGGGATTTTTTCACAAAGGCCACGAGAAGCAAGATCACACGTTATGTAGGATGAGAGAATGAGAAAATAAGAACATTCTTAGTCTAATAAGAGATTGAGCCACTGAAGCCCTAGTAATGTTGCAGAATCTCTGACTAATTTTGATCGGAGAAATGTTCTATATCATACCTCAGATTGGATGCCGAACCTTCAGCACCTTTGGACTTGCATTTGGTGACCGGTTAGTCGTGGGATATTGGTTACGGACGTTGAAAAAGTATAGTGCAAACCCGTGGTACCGCAACTCAATCACGGCACTCACAAGGGGAGTCCGGAGTCTCCGGGTCCTGAAATCTCACCAAAGTTTTTTCACAGTTTCGTACCACCTAGAATATGAAGAATCTAGAGCAACTCTGTCAAATGGGCCTCCTGTTCGGCTTTACAGCCAGGAACGTCAACATTGCCAGGATATCTATATATATATATATCACTTTTTAACATGGGCCTATATGGGCAATGCTAATGTCATAGGCTGTAGCTCTGAACGGGAAATCAATTTGACAGAGTTGCTTTGGGTTCTCCACATTCTAGGTGGTACGAAACTGTAAAAAAATTTTGGTGAGATTTCAGGACCCGGAGACTCCGGACTCCCCTTGTCAGTTATGGGATCATATTAGGCCGTGATTTTATTGGGCTCTCGAAAATACTTATCAAATAAGCTCATTTGATCAAGAAGTAGGCGGATTATGGAACAAGTTGGCTAGGTCTTGTCTTGGAATACAGCCTTTCCGCACTGAACTCACTTGATCAGTGGTTGAGATTATGCTTTTGTTTGAATTTTGCCTTGTACTAAATGAATGATATCTACCAGTCGACTTTTGAAATAACTATTCACAAATTTAGGGTCAACTCATGAATCGGTTATACAGATCTTAAAAATCGTACTCTTATCTTTGATGTTCTTCACTTTTTGACTCTCCTACTAGGAATTTCTCAACTATGCGTAAACATAAAGAATGTTTCGAGTCATGAAGTAACACTTACGTGAAGAGACACAATCGTCTGAATCAGGAAAGTTCGGAATAAACCTATTATTAGACAGTGTATGT
The DNA here is from genome assembly GCA_029851415.1 of Eretmocerus hayati. Classification (NCBI taxonomy): domain Eukaryota; kingdom Metazoa; phylum Arthropoda; class Insecta; order Hymenoptera; family Aphelinidae; genus Eretmocerus; species Eretmocerus hayati. Next base: position 114,211,143 of record CM056743.1, read on the forward strand.
TACTCAATGTATTGTACAATGGAAGAATTAGAACTTCGGAAGTTGAGAGACGATACACACCGCAGCCTACAGAAATAATGTGTGTACACCCGAACTGGGGTTTATTTACCGACAGACGACACGCCACCAGGCATGATCAATATTTCACAAACTTTCCCAGAATGTGCGGCAGTTCGGGGACCACTTGGAGAGCGTCTTGATAAATGGAAAATAAATCCTGGGTATTTTTTCTCGCTCCGCATAATTCGATTGACCCCAGTGTGGCCGAAATCCTCGCCAAAATCACAACTGCCGCTGCGTGTAGACAGAAAAAAAGTCATGGCACATCACCCCCATTGTAGAGCAAAGGGCACTCTTTTGCTGCTACTATTACGATATCTGTCCTATTATATATCCGACAGTTCATTATATCATCTCTCTCGTGCACGCGTTCATGAGAAAGAGAGAGGGCTCGAGGAATAAACGAGCTGTGCCGAATATCGAGCAGGAAAAAATAAGGCCTGACAACGCGCGCGAGTGAGCCTAAGAACGACATAAATAACGCGCGCGCGCGGGTGACAAAATAGCCCGTGACGAAAGCCCGAGTCCTCGGCTGTACACTCCATTACGCCCGATATTCGAAAAACGGTCGCGCTAAGAGTTTTCTCGCGTCAAAGTGAATTTAGCCCGACATAATGCCACGCGGAAGAAGTGAGCCGGATTGATGGACGAGACGTGGTGCGACAAAAAGAAGGAGTAAGTGATGCAAAGAGTGCAGACGCTGTCGGTCACCTCGACATGTTTCCAGCGTTTAGGGTTCGAACTAGTGAATAATAGCCAGACAAGACGGAATATTCTCATTGAAAAATCGAAAGCCGTATCATCGGTAGGATAAGGGTTGAATGTTGAAGGGACCACCGCGTGTAATCGGTACACGCAAGCTATGAAGACGCTAATGAAGCGTTACACAACTTGGAGAAAGTCAGAGGTATCGATTATGTGTGGGTATAAAAATATGTCGGAGCTAACGTAGAGGAAACCCCACTATGACGTATCTCTTACCTTGGTGACAGATGACTCAATCATCGGTCAACAACCTGTTGGGTCCTTTGCTTTTGGGACATTGCACTCGTGAGAATCGTCACACATAATGATCAAAATTGGCTTTCATTCAAGAGGAAAACCCAGTATCTTTCAACATCTGCAAGACGCTGAATCTTTTGAATCAAAATGAGTCCGAAAGTATCAATCCAAATCTGAGTTCACTCCTCTTGAGGAATTTTTTAATGATTTTTCCATCTTGTCGATCCTCTGAGAGCGAGTGAGCTAATATTCTCGTCGGAAAAGGTGAGAACTGAAGGTAGTTACTATCGTGAATCGATTGGTCTGAAGAATTTTTATGAGTTCATACATATACCTAGTATTTGGTGTACGGATAACTCGAACAAAATTTCAGAGGTCTGGGTTGCTCGTGATAAAACTTCTGAGCTACCAAACTTTTGTCATTTTTACACGTGGTCTTATGGGAAAATACGTTACTTTTGATCCATCAAGTTTGACCTCCAAGATTCTAACAAACTTCTATATTTCGATTTGTTATGATCAGGAGTTTTTTTACGGAGCGTGTTTATCTTGTGGATTAGCCACGAGAAAATGTTTAGTTAAATTTGTCATGAAGTGACGCATAATTCACTAATCACTAATCAGACAAAAGTACCCATGTTTGGCGCTTAATCTTTCTGGTTATTATACTAATCTTAGGCTTCTGAAATTCTGTATCTATTTGGGTCAGACTATTATAAAGCCTCTGACGGAATTTGAGCTGAACGGATGGAGGTTCAAACTTCTTGAACATTTGAAAAAGAGAGGTTACGATAGTGTTATTCCAGTACCACGTAGCCATGAGAGCCAGGAACTACATCAATGTGACAGATTCTTATGGCACTTTCATCAATCTCATGATCGTCAACACCGGACAATTTCGCAATCGTCTAGGGGAAAGAGTATGTTTGGTTTGATCGAGGCCCGGATTCATCCAGGCCTCAATTCTAAGACATTCAACATGTAGAATAGTCACTGATTTGTATGAAAATATGAACAATCCGAGTGATTCAATTATCTTGAGGGCAAAAACACAGAGTACCTTGTCAGGAGTGCGTAGATTGTCCTTACTCTACTCAGTCGTTCCATCGTGGTTACACTGAATTCAAGGAATGGTACATGAGCTCACGATTGTCAATTTCAATACATCGATTTGGTACGGTCAGGGCTGATTTGCTAATCCATTTTCAGTACGGATGACGAACTCATTTGAACATGAGCAAGACCTTATTTGATGATACACACAAACTCGCTGAAGTGCTATCAACTCTCAACGTCCGCATGATAGCCCATACATCATCAGCGAGCTTGAATGACTAGCGATTCAAGGATGTAGCCCTATCGATGGCACAACGAGCCCGAGACTGCATCATGTTTGTAATATACAAAACGAGCGGGCAATATCTTCGTAATGAAGGCGAGTTGCGAGGGGTGGCTCGTTCATAGTCACTGCGCGATCGTGTAACACAATGCGAGCAGTCGCTCCAAGGCATTGGGTCGCTGAGCGTGAATTGGTACAGAGGAAGCGAGAGAGCCAGCGTAGGCGGAAGCGATCAAGACGGGCACAATGTCCTACAGTCGAGGATGCGCGATACAATGGTGTATCGCTCTGCTTGCGTCCGGTCATAGCGAGTCGCTTTCGTTGCGCAAATCCAAGGGGGGTCGTCGGATCGGCACGCGGACCCAAAGTCACGGAGTCGCAGGTCGCACTGGGCCAAATGGGGGTACGTGCATCGCTGAGCGCGCGGCAAGCACGTGGCCGGCGCTCTGTTTGTCTCGAGCACACACACGGATCATGCCATACTCGCTTTCTTTCAAAGCGGCAATGCTCGACGGGTTACCAAAACAACGGCGCGACCCCGGCATAAGCGATATTTATGTCAGCATAAAGAACCCCAAAAGCCACGCTAAAAGAACAATTCGCCGCGCGCCCTGCCTGCGCCACTGCTCATCCGATGGCCCTTTTCCCCCTCAAACGCGCCCCTTCCATCTCACCGTGCCTCATGCCCCGCATGCCCATCTCATATACTCCCGCATGAACCCTTGCACAGACCGCCATGCTTCATGTTCTCTATCTGTGACCGAGTGCCACGATATCTGCCTAAACTGATTTGCCACTGTCTCCCGTATCGCGAGTTGGCAGTGGGCGCACTCATGTCAAATCCCAGCAATATTACGTGCCACGGTTCGACTTATAGATCCGATTCTGCTCGTAAGTTGAATCTTGCCGGATGTATCTGTCGGAGAATATCATAGGGTGATATAATTTGGAACCCCGACTAAGATCATGATAACGTGCTCTCTGCAAGTGAGACCGGAGCGGAATCAGACTGGGTCAAGTATTCTCCTCTTGATTGAGAATGGGCATGCGGCCTCACGTAAATTTTTCGCAAATGGAAAAGTTAATAAATCTCTCGCGGAACAAAATATATTTAGAGAAAGATATCGATCTAAGTAGAAAAAAGTCTCACTGGCCCTTGATTGAGATGACTATTTCCATCACATAAATATGTCACGGTACAAGTAGAGCATACTTGGTCTGCATTGAGAGTAATCTGCATAAATGAAGAATCGAGGTGGAAATGCGATTGGAAGGTACTAAAAAGACTGACAAGGAGCACCCAGGTGTTGTGGGCCACTGATTTGGCTGAAACTCTGGGAGTAGTCTCCTTTTATCACCAACAGCTGAAACCCAGAGCCACACTCGAAAATGCCTAACCGTTTTCGAGCTGTAGCCTACGACATTAGCATTGCTCATATGGGCCCATGTTCAAAGAAGATATATATAAATATACTCATAATGCTCATGTTATGAGCTGCAACTCGAAAACGGTTGGGTATTTGCAAGTGCGGCTCTGGGTTTCATCTTTTGATGGTAAGAGGAGACTATCCCCAGAGTTTCAGCCAAATCCGTGTTCCACAACCCCTGGGTGTTCCTCGTGAGACCTACGTGGTTAGAGTAGGATGAGGCGTGTTATCTCGCCATAGAATTCCAAAATTAATTTAGAATCATATGAGTGAAGTTCGGAAAAACTGTCCAGCAGTCATCATTTTTCTAATAATGAGTCAATCAAGGAGTGACCAGAACATCATCGGCGAGAAGGCAGGATACCCATGTATTTCATTCAAAAACTCACACAATTTCCAGAGAATAAGACTGCTCATTCTCATCTATACATCATAGTTGTATAAATATCATTGTATAAATATATTGTATAAATATACGACATTGACAGCGTCGAATCAATGAAAAGAACCCACACGAAATTCTTTAATTCGAGCGTTAGGCAGCAATTTTCTAATAGGAAAACTTGCCATTTATGTATAATTTGAGGAGTGGTTTGATTTGTTCGAGTTAATATCAGTTTGAAAGGTTTGACAACTTAACGTGGCTGAAGGGTAAAAGCGAGAAGGTTTTTTTCTGCCTGGATTCATTCGGTTTCTGGCGATCAAGGCCTACCACACTGATTGTAATTTCTCTTCAATTATTACTAGAACTCTAAAACGCGCGCGTTGCGCGCGGATGGTTACGATGGCTTAAAATTCTGGAAAATATGGCAAAAGCTATTGTGTTTGAAGAAGAAAAAAATTATGCAGGTATATATGGTACCAGAAAGGAGGAAATATGATATAGTATAAAAATATGGAATAGAAATGTCATTTATCAATATGTTTATCTATCTAACATGCCTCGAAATCGAAATTTATGAATTGCTGATACAAAAATTCACGACTGTCTGAAGAATTTTTCGAATAATCTCAAAAAACTGTTCGATCTACGAAGTGCGCGCGCTGCGTGCGCATGGTTCAGCCACCCGTATATGGTGTAGGGTCAAAAAACGATCCAGTTTTTATAAAATATCATTGAGGGTGACCATCAAGGAACGAAGATCATTTCGAGAACTGGAGAATTATGCTCAATTCAAAATCAATGATTTAAATTTATGCAACGCTTGTGCATGAAAATTCCAATTTTCTCGTGAAATATGTGGGTTTCCAATTAGATTGAGATTTTCAAAGGTTTCTACTCATTTTTGGATGGAGACATATCTCTCTCCTCTTGCTTCTTCTCCTCTAAGTCAGCTATAAAAGAGAAAGAGGAAACATCTTTCAAGGACATGCACAAAGATCAGCCAATCATAGCCTTTGTAAAGCGAGAATTTCTCGAATGCTTCTGAAGAAATTTTTTTAAGTCGACAAATGCAAAATTTTCGATCGATTATTTGAAATTCAATTGATCATCATCCAGAAATGAGAAAGTTATTCAACCTATTCCTCAATCCATTCGGTCCAATTCAGTGCCATCCACCAACTGAAGAGTTGTTTCACGCATTAGAACTTGAAGAATTATATTCACAAATTGAAAATTCTTTTTAAAATGATGTAAGGATATTCAACATTCACGAAGAGAATTTTAGTTGAACTACCTCAATCACAAAATTTCATACATGCGATTTAAGAATTATGTTGAAACATTATTCATCATTCACGAAAAAAATTCTAGTTAGTCTAGCCCAATCAAAAAACAGTATAGATCCACTTTCGAAGTGGGCATGAATCATTTTGAGAATTTAGATAAGCGTTCCTGAGATCTTTTCGATCGTTGGAGGATGATGAATTGAATATCAGAGAATAAATCTCCAAATGATTACCATTAACTCCATTCTTACACGGGATATCCGATATTCCTGTTGTCGGTCAAGCAGCAATCTACTTTTCTATCACTCATTTAGCGAGCGAATCGCGATCCGATTAATACAAGCAGGTGTAATAAAACCCGATATGATGCGCAGGCGCGACGATCACCTGCTCGATGTTGACAACGAAGCAGACAGAACTGGACAGAACGCTACAGTGCATGAGTTCAGATGCTTGAAACTCATCATTACTTTTCTTTCGATAAATTAGGAATAATCAACAGATATAATAGTTCGGCTATGCAGATCGCATAATTGGATACTTTCAACTATACTGATCCACCTATAAATACATTCAAATAATACAATTTCATTAATCCACAGCAACACACATTGAGACGACTCGTAAGTGGCGCGCGAAATCTCGATCGGAACGCCTCGAATCTCGAATATCGAAGTTATCCATTAATAATATAAGATATCTACTCTCGGAAAATTTTTAATCCAAAGAATCCATATTTTTTTAGATACTCAACTATTGCTGGCTAACGGCGGTTGCCGTCCTCAATACCGCTCGTTCGGGTTATAAATGTTCCCGATAAATCTGTCGTATTTAGTATGAAAGTACGGAACCACCATTTGATTCGATTCGAGAAAACCGCAAGACACTTTGAGGCTCTAAAATGGGTGAAATACTTGTCCGACAACAACGAAACCGTGAATTTAGAGTCAATCGACTATTATCTGTCTGATGGTAAAATCAGAATCTGCATTCCCTCATTAAAAAAGTTTTTATGTCACTTGCATCATTCCGTAATTTTGTGTTCACACAGTAAAACACACGCAAGGGTACTTGCGTCGCTCTCGATGTGACCAGCCTCGAGCCAAGCCACGGTGCCCCGCCAACTCTCAGAATAAGGAGTGTCGTATAAGTACGAATGAACGTAGTTGTAAAATAGGTATTCGCCAAATAATCAAATATCGATGAGTTCTATCATTATCATCACAATTCATTCTCTTCTATTCACAAAATTTTATACGAAATCGAAGTATTTGAGAACTAAAAGTTGTTACTCGAAACATTATTTTTCTAAAAAAATCAGTCATCATTCAAAAAAGGCAAGGAAGATTTGTTCGGAAGATATGTGAATATAGTTATCAATATAATGTTTACGATAAATTTGAATTTATCACGTGTGGAATGAGCATCGACAGCACAGCTACCTGTACTTGCGTCACCGCAGCTGCCGGTGGAAAGGACAAATATAAAGTGAAAAACGACGCAAGTGCGATCTCAACACTCACTGTTCACGAGTAGGTATCACTGTGACTCCAATACAGAGTAAGGGCGACACAAAGTCTTTTGAGGCATCCTTTTGGTGGACTACGTCGACACTTCACAGAATTGATATCGCCGACGTGTGCATTTTTCATCAAATCATATCAAATTTGAAGAATTACAAATTTTTCATAACTCCTCTATAGATACAATCAGGTGAAGTATTCTACCAGCTATGCAACGAGATTAATAACACAGAATCCTCAAAAATATGTAGGTCCCTGGTCCAAAAAAAGTTTACTCGGTCGGTTGTTGGGTCGATCAGAAAGAAAGAATTCTCGAGCTCTCCGCTTATTGAGTAACTTTAATTGATATTTTTAACAAATGTCTCTCATTGCGCGAGAGACTACATTTTTGACGAGTGTACGATTCCACAATCAACCGAAGAGCAAGTAAAGCATTGAGCCGAGGAGGCTCAGACGTAGCGGGTTGAACATCCACGCGGGGGCTAAATCATCAGGAATATGAGTTTTACGAGAGTATTTTACGAAGAGCACACATTAATTCAAATTTCACAATGATGAAGCATTAAATTGAACATGGCGTTCACGCACTTTCTTACTAACAAGGAGATTCCAATGTTAGAATTTGATGATAAACACCTTTATTGAACACAGATTACACAGTAGATTAAATAGCGTAGTGAATAAATCAGACACAGATTACAAATGCATAATAAAATGACAAAGAGAGTGTAATAGAGAAACGTGCTCGTAGCAACGGGCTTGAGAGCCGCGAGCTGACTGAGCTATGCAACTGCATCGGCGATGGTGATGGTCCTTGGGTCCCTTCTTGACCTGAAGATGCCGGAAGAGGTCCGGCCCTCGGCTGTGGGGGTCGGAACCGCACATATACTGGAGCCAAAGAATCGGCGTATTCCAACACCCTTCCTCGACGATCACATTGGCCTCATTGCATACCGGGGCCACACTTTTCTGCCAGTGTTTTCAATCGGTTCTTCCCCAGTGGTTTGGTGAGCATATCTGCCAGCATATTTTCAGTTGGGCAATATTCGAAATCAATGATAGCTTCTTCTTTCAGCATCTTGATGAAATGGTACTTTGTGTCAATATGTTTGGTTCGATGACTGAACTTCTTATTGTTCGTCAACTTCAAACAACTCTGGTTGTCTTTGTAGATAGTCGGTGCATCAATTTTTTCGCCCAGAAGTTCTTCAATCAAACGGCGTAACCACAGACATTCCTGACTTGCCTCCGCCAAAGCGATGTATTCTGCTTCTGTCGATGATAAAGCGACGCAAGTTTGTTTCTTACAAGACCAGCTGATGGGAACTCCAAAAAATTGGAATAAGTATCCACTATTAGATTTGCGGTCTGATCTATTTTCTGCCCAATCTGCATCAGCATATCCAACGAGTATTTTCTCGCTATTTTGGGCACCAAGTATGAGTTCACAATTTTTAGTACCTTTCAAATGGCGACAGATTCTTTTCACTTCGGTCCAGTCAACGGACAAAGGTGATTGGTTATACTGGCTCAAAATTGAGACACTAGCGGCTATATCCGGTCTCGTGTTAACGGCGACATACAAGAGAGCGCCAATAAGTTGTTGATAACGCTCACTTCCTTCCATAGGAGGTTGGCCTTCTCTCGCTTTCAAGTAGCCAGTATCCAGAGGTATATTTGATATCTTTGCGACTTGCAATCCGAATCTTTCCAAGATTTTATCGAAGTATTGAGACTGTTTCAAACAGAAAAAATCTTCTGAGTGTCTCCTCACCTCAATACTCAGATATCGTTGCAGCAATCCAAGATCAACGAGGTTGAACTTTTGTCTCAACTGATCGGCAATTTTATCGATCATTTTGATGAATTTGGCAATGATCAAGAAATCATCTACGTGAACTACTAGAAAAATGATTTCTCCATCTACCTTCTTGATGAATAAACAAGGATCTTCTTCACTTTGTTTGAAACCAATATCCAGCAAATCTTTTTTCAATTTTTCACACCACATTCTGGCAGCTTGCTTCAGACCATACAAGCCTTTTTTCAATTTGCAAACCTTTTGATCATCATTTTTGTCGATAAAACCTTCTGGCTGAGACATGTAGACTGTCTCCTGAAGTTCTCCATTCAAGAATGCTGTTGTTGCATCAAAGTGTTTGACAACGAGGTTGTGCTTACCCGCGAATGCGAGTAACGATTTCAATTTGGGCTGACGGATAACGGGAGCAAAGACTTCGTCGTGATCGACTCCAAATTTTTGAGAAAAGCCTCTTGCAACTAATCTGGCTTTGTATCTTCCAACTTCTCCGTTCGCATCGAATTTGATTTTAAATACCCACTTACAAGAAATTACGTTATGTCCACCTGGGGCTTCCACATATTCCCAAGTGCCACTTTCTAGGAGAGTATTGTACTCCTCATTCATGGCTAGCCGCCACTTATCAGCATCAGGGCCAGCCAAAGCATCTTTGACTGACCTTGGTTCTTCTTTACGAGCGATAGCAATTCTGGCACTAGCTTCATACCTGCACGGTGGGACACCTCTATTCCCCCTGCCAGATCTCCTTGGCTGCTCGGGCTGGGGTAGCTCAGCTACACGCTCGTTCACCGCTGCATCTTCAATTCGAGGCTCTTCGTTTATCTCGGGAGCAATTTCTTCAATCCGAATTGACACAGTTTGATCCTCATCAACTTGAGGGGTTTCTTCATTGGATCCACAGAAAGTATAGATAGTACCCCCCGTATGGACGTGTTGATCGAGAAGGATAACAACTCGACTTACTACGATCTTTTCTGTCCCTCGATCCAAGAGACGATAAGCTTTTGATTGCTCCGAATATCCAATAAAAGTCAGTCTCCTCGCCTTATCATCAGGCTTCTGACGTTCCTCTTTTGGAACCTGAGCATACACTTCACAGCCAAACAAGTGCAAATTCTTCACATTCGGCTTTTCAGAGAACCAACCCTCGTACGGAGTGGTATCCGCACCACGAGTAGGCAAGCGATTTTGTAGAAAATTTGCGGTGTTCACTGCTTCCCCCCAAAATTTCTTATCGAGGTTTGCATCCAAGAGCATACACCATGCCATCTCAAGCAGTGACCGATTTTTGCTGTACTGGATTACAATACCATTATTTTTGAGATAGGTTTCAAGCTCATGTTTAGCATACTCTCCGCCTCGATCTAATCGTAAACGTTTGGGTGGCTTCCCATACTGAGTCTTAGTCAATCCGACATATTGCACAATAAGACGGTACACCTCCTCTTTTGCCGCCATAAAGTACACAACTGTATACCTAGAGTAGTCATCAATCAAAGTGAGAATGTACCTCTTCCTTCCAGGAGTCAGAGTTTGCATGGGTCTGCAAACATCTGTGTGCACGATGTCTAAAGTAGCTTGAGTTTCACTGCTAGATTTCTTCGGAAAAGACGGCATGGCCATCTTTACTTTTACGCAGCACTCACATACCTCTCGCACACTACAGTCCTTGATAGATAGACCAATAGCCAGTCCTTTTTCTCGAAAGACCTTGATGGCATCCGGATCCCGGTGCCCGAAACGCCTGTGCCAGATGTGCAAAGAGTCTTCGCTATGCCCTTCCTGTTTTATTGCAGTGCGCGCTGATCCGCTGATGACTTTTACAGCAAAGAGATCCCTCTTGCGCGGGCCAACAATAGCTTCCGCCCGGATGGTCCCTTCCTTAATGATTTTACAACGATCGTCCTCAAAGTGGACTTTGTATCCTCCTTTCAACAGCCGTCCTACCGAAAGAAGACTCGCCGCAAACGATGGCACGTACAGCACATTTTTGAATTCCAACGTACTTACATGATCATTCACCATCGTTCTAACGATCGTTGATCCAGTTCCCAAAGTTTCGCTGCACTTTGATTCATCAGCAAGCTCTACAAATCCTGTCTTATTTGTATCGAGCGTAACCAAGAGCTCTCGCGAAGCACACATATGACTTGTTGCTCCAGAGTCGACAAGCCACTCATCCGCACAGCAACCCGCTGATTCCGCGCTCATACATGTCTTATTGACAACTTGTTCAAGAACCATGAAAAGCACATCTGGCTCTTCTAGATCATCCGATGCTAATTTTGCTTTGCCTTGATTCGACTTTTTTGCCTTGAGTTTCGCGCAGTCCTTTTTGATATGGCCAGGCTGTTTGCAATAGAAAAAAGTCAAACCTTTCGTTGGTTCAGCTCCTCTCGGGATCGTTTTCAGCGCTGCATCAGCGTTGTTGCCGATGCTTCGGCTCTCCCGGCGCTTCTTGTATTCATCAATCAATTTGGACTTTACAAAATCAAGCGTGAAGTATTTCTCATCACGACACTCCAAACTATTCATCAGCGGACCATGAGATTCCGGTAAACTGCTGAGTAACAAAGTAGCTTGGACCCTATCTTTCAGCTCCTCACCCAATCACGGACATCATCTCCGTGATATGACATTCCATATCACCATCTTCTGGCATAGTGATCCTGAACACTCTTTTGTACAGATGTATGATACTCGTAGTCGATGCCTTCTGATAATTCTCACCATTCAACTTCTGTACGGCAACACGTTGAAAATCTGCCATTTTCACTTGTTCAAGCACGCAGAATAAACAACTGTCACTGTCCAAAGTCACTGTCCAGAGTCACTCTCGATTCACTGTTTTATTCACTAGGGCTCTGGGCCCAGAACCTATTAGAATTTGATGATAAACACCTTTATTGAACACAGATTACACAGTAGATTAAATAGCGTAGTGAACAAATCAGACACAGATTACGAATGCATAGTAAAATGACAAAGAGAGTGTAATAGAGAAACGTGCTCGTAGCAACGGGCTTGAGAGCCGCGAGCTGACTGAGCTATGCAACTGCATCGGCGATGGTGATGGTCCTTGGGTCCCTTCTTGACCTGAAGATGCCGGAAGAGGCTGTGGGGGTCGAAACCGCACATATGTTGGAGCCAAAGAATCGGCGTATTCCAACATCCAAAGGGTTCGGGAGCTGGATCTGGCTGAAACTCTGGGAATCATCTGCTTTTAGCACCAAAAGATGATACCCAGAGCCGCAGATTCTAACGCTCAAGCGTTTCCAAGCAACAGCCTCAAACCCATGCATTACAGTATATCCATATATGTATACTATTTTTTCAGAGTAATACATAGGTTTGACGCTGTAGCTTGGAAACGCTTGTGCGTTAGGGCTTATAATTTTGGGTATCATCTTTTCGCGCTTGAAGGAGATGATTCCAGCCAGAACCAGCTTCCAACCCCTTGGACTATCCTTATAAGTACGGCAAAAATCATAGCCCCCCTCCCCCGCACAAGGCTTTACATATTGATCGAGTATTGAATTTTGATCGGTTAATAGTAATCCGTTAACCCACCCCACCAACCCACCCACTATTATCCCGACCCGACGGGTTCATTCACGCAACAACGTACAACTGCGTGGATCCGCCGACCCTCCGACCGATACACCCGTTAATCCACACACCAGCCCGTCCATACACCCATCTTTGGACCCACCCATACACATGATCATCTACCACCAATCCCTGTAACTGTCCGGCCATGCACCCACCCACCCACCTCTCAACACACATTATCAGCCCATCCACCCTACCCTCTACTCATCCACGAGTCCAACGGTGCAACCACTACCCTAGCGATACACCCACATTCCCACTCACTCACCAACACCACCGACCCACCACTCAGAGCTTCACCCGCCCACTCACCCATTCATTCATCCACAAGCCGACATTTCCACCCATCTACTCACCAAACCACCGATCGCTAGCTCCGTGCACTGGGCAACCGACTTCCAAAAATGAGTATAAGAACTCGTTTGTGGAATAGTTGTGGCTGCCTTCATTTTCGCAGAGAAAAATAGTAACGTTTTCGGGTGCTGGGGAAACTTAACCAATTTTTTCCTAAAAAACGGCGCGTTACAGGAATTTTGCACCTATCGCGTCCGATTGCGCGTGGTTTTCGCTATCTGTGAGTATATTCAGTTTCGCAAAATAATTTTTATTATTGCAAATAACTGGTAAAAACAGCACTTTAGCAGCCGCGTAGCAGACGAACATGCGATGGGCAGGAACGCGCGCATCTCCACCCCTCCTTTCCCCACGCGACGTGTCAACGTGTGTCGTGTTCGCTACTTCCTCGCCGCGACATCGCTGAAAAACTTGTCTGCTGTGCTGTGTATTGTTGTGATTGCAATGTACCGGTACCGAGGTCGACGAGCACCCTAGAGCATATACGGCTCCCGGTTGTTCCTGGTGCTTTTCGTATGGATGCATTTGTTTCAGGAAAGTTCCGCGGAAACTCTCAGGGCGACGTCGACGCAGCGCTCTGGTATCGCACGGGGTCGACGAGGACACGATGCCGGCGCACCACGTATGGGTGCCTCATGGTGGGTGCCTTATTACCCGGTGCACCCAGGATAGGCTCTTCTCCTCGCCCAACTCGTCCCTACTCTGTGTCTTGGCACAATCCTCTGGACTAAGTTGGTAGAAACCTCATAGATCTGAGTTGATTGAGCCGTCGCCTTGCTGTGTTGCAGCCTTGTGGATGCAAAATCTCTCTTCATGATTCAGAAGCTTCATTTCTTTTTCTCTAGTAATTAATCATCTGCGCTGCCAATAGATAGAGATGTCTTGAATATAACTCCTGAACAAAGGAGAAAACATTCATCTACGAGTTGACCATTTGATTATTTTGATGAATTAGACATGAAAGGGTCGAGTTCTTCATCCAAAAGAAATGAAAGTGCATTGATATTCTCTAACTGAAGTTCCGACAAATGTTCTTACACACATCGCTCTTCATCAGTTGTTGTCTACGCATTCCTTACTCCTTTTAATTCTTCTCAAAAGTTGAGGCTCCCATTCCATTTATCAGTTAGAGTATATATGAACAATAGTTTGCCTTTCTTTATGATGAAATGTTGTTCGTAAAACTTGCTTGTAATGATAACTCAACTGTAAGAAGTTCTAATAGGAGACAACCGCCTCAAGTTGGTCTCTCAGTTCATGCGAGATATGATTGTGTTTCATTGACTCTCAGTGATAGAAACTATATTTTTGGAAGATAAGGTAGTAAGTATGTCCTCACTAACTCCAAGGCATTTCTGATTGGAGTTGAAGATGGTCATGTCTTGTACATACATGAAACACAGAATTTTGATACATATACAAAGCAAAATTTTGAGTTCTTACAAATGGCATGCGTGATGTGACTCTTGATGAATCTTATATCTTACAAAACTGACATTCAAGTCATGAGCTTCGCATATTATTGGATGAGATGAATGATAAGTATTATGCGCCTACGATTGTTTAACGCTGAGGGTCCATGAGGAGAAAACCATTGCCATAGCATTCAACTTGCATGAAAGAACAACATTTTTAACACATATTGAGAAGAGATGAAAAGCAAAGAGAGTGAGACAATGAGAACCGTCGATGCAGATGATAGGGCTTATTTCATAGCTATGAAACAATAACTGTAAATCAGAATGCTTGACCCAGATGCACTGAAGCTGAAGGCGTTAGAGTATCCTTGAATCATGATAACAATATCTTGCTGTTACAAAAGTCACATAGATGCATTGATGGAGACTTATAGATCTGGAGCACATAGCATTCAGGGTGGTGGTAGTTCCTCCTGCTCAAGCTCACCAGATACGTTGTCACAAGCGGTGAGGGGACGAGTTGGGCGAGGAAAAGAGCCTATCCTGGGTGCACCGGGCAATAAGGCACCCATACGTGGTGCGCCGGCATCGTGTCCTCGTCGACCCCGTGCGATACCAGAGCGCTGCGTCGACGTCGCCCTGAGAGTTTCCGCTGAACTTTCCTGAAACAAATGCATCCATACGAAAAGCACTAGGAACAACCGGGAGCCGAACATGCTCTAGGGCGCTCGTCAACCTCGGTACCACTACATTCCAATCACAACAATACACAGCACTGCACAGCACAGCAGACAAGTTTTTAAGCGATGTCGTGGCGGGGAAGTTGGAAAAAGACGGGTGGAGATGCGCGCTGTTCCTGCCCATCGCATGTTCGTCTGCTACGCGGCTGCTAAAGTGCTGTTTTTACCAGTTATTTGCAATAATGAAAATTATTTTGCGAAACTGAATATACTCACAGATAGCGGAAACCACGTGCAATCGGACGCGATAAGTGCAAAATTCCTGTGACGCACCGTTTTTTTGGAAAAAATTGGTTACGATTCCCCAGCATCCGAAAACTTTACTATTTTTTTTTTACTACCCCCGCCCCCCCCCCCCAACGGTCAAACTGTGCACTCGATCACCCCCTCCCTCCCCTGATCATCTACACAACCAACAAACTGCCAACCCGTGCACCCACCGATCCCTCTGCCCATACAACCACCACTTCCGCCCATCCACCCATACGACCACATCCATTCTTTCCCAACTGTCACTAAGGCAACCTGATAAGCGGAGGCGGGTAACAGATCATGGGGGGGGGGGGCGTTGAATTATCTAAATAATCATCTTGGATAAAGTAACGAGACTTTTTCTCAAACTATTGTATACAATTGATGACACTCAACAATATTCAAGGGTTTACTATGCCTTGGAATTATTCAAATTTCACCGAATTTAATGATCAACTTATCGTAATCCTTAATTTTTGACCTCCATAAAATAATGTGGATACATCCGAAGGTACCCGGATTTGGGCGGAATGAAAAACAGCAACAATTATGATGTAGAATTGATGAAACTTAACGAGGCCCGAGTGTTTACCTTAATATGCCTTGAAATTTTTCAAATTTCACCAACATTTATGTGATTAATTTTCTGTGATCCTCAATCTTCGGCCTCCATAAAAAGCGTTCCGATCAGAGCCGGATTCGGGCGGGATAATGAATGAAGAGTTTCTTTATCTTGTCATCAAAATCATATGTTCTGTTGCCAAAGCGAAACGTGATTCGCACTTTTTCCTCTGCCTGGTCTCTTCAGTATGGAAACCAATCGGGCAGGATTTATATTCTACATCTATGATTAAACAGTACCTTTCTCTTGGTCGAATTGTTCAATTCGTAATCGAGTCCGCAGCCATTTTTTCAAGATTGAGAAGACGTTTAGTGAATGAGGATAGAGAAGATGACTGCTTTTAACGAATCACTGTGTCTTCTTTCAGACAACCTTCAGATTAGTATTTAGTCACCCGCACCAAGTTTAGAAAGAGTGTTTTCACGGATTCAATTCAGACTAAAGTCATGAGAATCCTTGATCTCTTGACCTGGCGTGGGTGAAAGAATAGTCACCAAAAATATCGTACAAACAACAGTATACGGTGGCGCATTAGAAGGAATAGCCTTTTGAATACGAATGTTTACTATATATATATACTCCCATGCTTCAAGAAATTCAGATATCAGAGAGAAATGATCAAATAGTGTGCATGGTGACAAAATAATGTTCCTCAACTGAATTGTTATGCTGAGTTCACGCCCTCGGAGTCTACAAGAAGTATGTACTCATAATCGTTTGGTAAGAGATTCGCGTTGAATTTCCCTATCACGCCACAGAATACCTACTAAAATCATGATGTGAACATGTCTCTTGAAAGCCGTTCGTGCCAAATACGTTTCCCGTACGCCCAGAACAAGCCCGTTGCCAACACTCTAGATCAAATAAAGACATATTGAAAATTACCGATCGTTATGCAATCAATTCATAAGTGGTACTGGCAATAATAGTTTCAATATCGTCAGAAATCATACGACATGTTAGGATACATGCTATATAGGAGTGATTAATATGTTCACCGTAAATTTAGAAGTCAAGAAATCTGTCGGGTAGTCGTGTCATTGCCGTATCTACAACGAATAAATCGAGGAAGCAATGATGCGCTTCAACGGGACCCGAGCCACGTAAAGACGAGGGATGATTTCACAACGTTCGTGTCACGCTAAATCTCCTGCGCATTGTTCGCACCCCTTGATTCTCCATTTGCGCCCCTCGAACATGAGCTCCTGCGCTAGCCCTCCAGCCATTCCTCTATTTCTTCTCCTCCCATCACTCCAATTCTCTCTGATTGATATTCACTCTACTTCTGGTGCGCGCTCTCTCACCCTCTCTCATTCCCTCTTCTTATGCCTTCGATTCAAAAGGGAAAACTTGGTCCCTCGGCGTAGTCGATCTAAATTATATTTTCCTGTGAATCCCACACACGGTTGGTCAGATTTCGCTGATGCTCTTCCATCTCAACGACTAATTGAGATAAGAATTGGGTTAATGATTGAGGCTCTCGGGACATGAGGTGCCCACATGAATCTTGATGATGATGATAGATTGAGCGTGCAATTCATATGATTCTCTGGAATCTCTTGCCATTCATCTATTGAGGACTATTCCACAGAATTCGAGTTGCATTCTTTGTTAGTTGAAAGAGCGAGTGAAAGAGCCATTACATCCAATAGTTTGTTTTCCGTGAGTCAAACCCTCCCAATTAAACCCATTACACTGACTGCGACTCCTAGTCCCCATTGCTTCGTGTCATGTGTCCAGGCGAATTCGATACTCGCGGTTTGCATGTTCGCGAATTTCGTATTCGCGGTCCGATGATTTTCGTCCCACATTCATCATTCGTAGCATTTCATCCCGCATTTGCACTCCTCATGACAAGACATTTTGTTGAAAATTCCGGAATCTCAGAGGAAAAATCATAGTGTGTCTACCAAAACATCACCTAATCTAAATTTAACAGCCTGAACCCGAGCTTGAACCTGTTACCACATCTCAGATGAATTCGCAAGAGATGCCTTCAATCCATAGTCCAATCAAAGATTTCCCAACCTTGGATCCAGTCCAGGAGCCTTTACTCCAAGATGAACTGCGAAGCCACACTCAAACCACGCCGAATAATGCAAGCAGATCTTCTCTGCAGTGCAAGATGATCTCGAATAAAATTTTTCTGTGAGAATCAGTAATGACAGCGTTCCTGAACCAACTTCGAATGCGACTAAAGACTCCTGATAATTTTCACTCCAAATGGTGGCGTTCGGTGAAGATAAAGACAGTCATCCACGCGATGTCTCTGGAAAATGTAAGCCTTTCGGATTTCTTT
This sequence comes from Eretmocerus hayati, assembly GCA_029851415.1. Taxonomy (NCBI): domain Eukaryota; kingdom Metazoa; phylum Arthropoda; class Insecta; order Hymenoptera; family Aphelinidae; genus Eretmocerus; species Eretmocerus hayati. The sequence goes on from CM056743.1 coordinate 114,229,284, forward strand.
GCGAGTAATTTCCCTATTTTTTCCCTTCATATGAAAATGCGTTGATCATAGCATCGTCAACTGTTTAAATTCACATAAAGGTTTCTGCAATGAAAAACTGAGAATATACCAACAAATAAAATCTTCGACACAACAAACAGCTCTCTACTATATTGTAGCACTGTCTCTCGTAGACGATAAAATCGTCCTTGAGGTTGAATATCAAAACATCCGCTGGCATTGAGCACTAGAGTAGGCCGAGTGATGGGAATTTTTGAATTTCAACGTTTTTGGGGCGGCAAAATTGTGTATTCGAATGTACATAAGGAAAAGAATTTGGCATATGCTGAGAGATGACATATTCAGTCCCGGAAAGAAACTTGAAGTGTGGAACAAAAATGTATGTAAAGTGCAACTCTAGTAGGGTTACTCTTTTTCGCATCTTTCCCCTTCAAATCGGCATTCTCTCTTAGTATTCAGTTCAGCTATTTCCCAACAGTTATCAAAATAATCCGTCGATGAAATTTCAAAAAAAGTCAGCTGTTCATTTCAAATCGGAAATTCTTGTTTGACAAGATAGAAGGGTTAGAAATGAAAATCAAATCTGTCATCACCTACAAATCTTTTGCATCAACTCCCACTTTTACATACACACATTTTAGTCAGGTAATGTAAAGGGATAAAACTTCAACGGAGTATGCGCCATGAGAATCTTTATAGTGTCACCCGTCAAACTAGGGCGGAGTCCCACTTAGGTCAAAAGTTGGTCAAACTCTCTCCTAAGGGCCTCGACAAAAAGTGTGCATTTGCTCTTTTTCCCCCGTAGAACTAGTGCCATGGTCCTTCGTGGAGCGCAATGGAACTACGGCGCCTATGCTTATACACGGGAGGGGAAAAAGCGAAAAAGAGAAAATGCGCGCTTTCTGTCGAGGCCCTGATTGCTAAAAATTCTCCCACGATTGAACCCAGAATTCTGGCTATGCGCACAACCACGAAATAATAGGCAAACGCGATGGGTAAATTTCTTTCAATATCACGAATCGACATGATTAGCATTCTGTGGATAGACTAGATCCTTCAAGATTACAGGTGCGAACTAAACAAGGCTGAGCGGAATTGTACAGGAACAGGCGGAGAATATGTTTGCAAGCACGGCTCGACGGGTATTCACTTTGTTTTCATTTTTCGAACAATCGCAGCAGTGCACTCGATACACGGTACATTCGGTTTTGGTAGTTTGTTTTGCGCCAGCGAAAACTGCATCACACAGAGCCATACCACAACTACAAATCGCAAACGGGACAAAAAGCGAGCTGCTTGTGCGGTGAAAAAGAATGACCACCGGAGCGGTAAAAATGACGCTCGTCACGGGCGATATTCACCCTTCGGCGTGTCTCTTGGGCGATGCTTCTGCACAACCCCCGCGCTCGGATGATCCATCGCCACCGCACCCCGTCTCGTTGGCTCACCAAAATACAACAGCGATCATGCAGCTATATGCGTTTGCGTATAGATGTACTACGGTGTGCCCTTTATACCGCTGATCTCCCCACTGTACATACGCCAGCGATATATAGACAGAAGAAGCACCGGGTGCGGTGGCGAGCGACCGGCTGGAAATCACACCCCGCTAAATTGACCCTTCGTCGCTAAATACCTCCCTTTGACACTTTGGCCCGGCTCCCGGGGATTCGAGAGCGCGCCAAGGGGGAACGTGACTGGCCCGGTGGCTCATATATATTAGGCCATGGATGCGACTCTGCATCACAGCTTCCTCGACGCGGATCGACGAGCTGTAACGTGACAGGCGATGCGCCCCACGTAAAGCAAGCCTACACCTAATATTTGTGATGGACGTTGAATCTACCCTCGCGATTGCAGCTGGGAGAAAAGGGATTACCGGCCATTGGGTCGATCTTATAATGGTACGATCATCCGTCAAAATGCAGAATATCGCCCGCGCTCACGATTCGTCGCGCTGTGAGTTCCAACGCCTACTGCAATGATCATTCTGACGAGATTGACGGGCCAATCGATAAAATCGATTATATGGATGCTAACGTGCTATTCAGCAGCTCTGACACTGACTCATGAGCAGCTAATGGATTATGACGTTGCCGTTTTTATATGACTCGCTCCGAAGAATCTTCATACGACAAAGCTGACGATCGCACACGTCATTACTGAGCAGCCCTGTGTCCATTCATTGCATTTTCATGTGCCACATAGACCTGTCAGAATTGAAAATATCATCGGGGCTCAGGAGAAAGGATTCCATTAAGTTTAGGAATTCGTCAGCGATCGCTATATTTTCAAAACATTCCTACCTTCACGCAAAGGAAAGTGAAACCTCCAGATAATCAGGGTCTAAAATTTTACGATTCGTAGTATGAACAGTAGATTCCGCGCGAAAGTAGACCACGAACTGCAGACATGTCTCCGATTGGTTTTTTACCATTTCCAATCGATCTTATAGTTCAAAAATCAGCTGTACACTCCGTATCAGGGCCATAGGAAAATTTTCGACACGCTGTGCGGAAAAGGCACTTTTTCCACTGTCTCGCCCAGTTTATCGAAAAAGACAGTTCGATACACGGGTATCGGACTGTGTTGGACCTACCCTAAGATCGTGTTGATCCCGACCTTCGCCTACGGCTCAGGCCGGAAACCCATCACTCGGACGCGAATAAAACGTTTCTCCCCCCTTGTATCGAAAGGTACTATTTCATATCTCTGGGGAATATTCCTTTTGGAAGAAAAAATATCAACCTCCTTTCAGTAAAATGAGTGTAGTTCTGATTAGACGTAAGATACTAATACGTGGCTCGTGGTTTTCACCAAGCCTTCGAAAAATATATCGAAATAAGGTTAGTGTACCGAACTTGCCCTTGCCATTGAGCCGTTTGCGCTTAACCACTGTGGTCTATCACAATATTGTTAACGTACTATAGTTCATTTCAAAGCTTGTTTCAAGTCCAAAATGAGCTGAGGTACGTCTGATCTCAATGAAGTAGAGCCAAGCCATCTCAATTTTCCCAAAAAGCAGGCCAAAAAGTGGTTTTTTTATGGTTTACAAGAGGGTATACCCAACTTGCTCCGATTCAGTCATTTTCACAACAAATCTGATCCACCTCAACACTTTCCAACATATATTAGCTTTTTCGAGGCCTTTGGAATAAATACTACCACTCTCACTCTAGTGATTAACACGTTCTATGTGATGAAACAAGTTGTACTGCATCCACTTATGAGATAGCCAGACCGGGGCATGTTGGTCACACCCCATGTTTCACAACTGATCGCCGTATTTAGCTCATAAAATCGTTCCAGATGAGAATTTTGCTACCCTGAACAGGGGAATTTGAAGCTCTTAAAAAGAGAACTCGAATGCGTTCTAGTACATTCAAATTGGTTGAGCCAAAAAATGTTAGCACCCATCATACTGATAGGAATTTCTCGGCTGTGCAAACAATGGACGAATTACTTTTAATATCTGGAAATCTTAGAAATCGTTTGGGGTTGGTCCAAATCGTTTATTTCATCATATTCTCAATGTAGAAAAAATTGTGAAAAGGTCAGCGATTGCTCATTCCTAAGATGGGCTTATGGGGGTAAGTTGGGCACACTCACCTCATATCCTGACAAAATTTTTCAGTTATGGAATTCTTCTAAGAGCAGAAAAGTAAAAAAGAGAGAAAATATAAAGGTGGATTTGAAAAGTTCATATTTTGATGTAGTTAGTTGTGTTCTTTCAGATAAAGTAGTCCCAAACGTTGTATTTGGGTCATCAACCATCCTCTTCATGTTCTATTAATGGTTTAAGCCTCTTCGGTTGGAGAATGACTCCATCTTCACGTTGCAGAGATTAAGGCTTCTGGAACAATTCCATTAGAAGGCCAAGAAATTTTCTTTCACAATGACCACTTAACAAAGTCAATTTCATGACCTGGGTCCGATTTACAACGCATTGATGATGAAACATGCGCCAAGGAGGCATACGTGGATCCTGCATAAGTTTTTCATAGAACTTGTCACAGTGTTGCGACTCGAGTGGGGACCATATGGCCAAAATAGTATTGCCAGGAGAACACTATTCCCGATTTTGTTATTGCATCAAGCCATCGAAAAGATTTAGTGGTCTGTTATTGCTGCTATATATATCGGCTATGGTTATTTGTCATGTACAAGAAATAACCATAGCCGACATAATTCGAATGCCACGATACTTGCGATGGGGTCACAGTCATATTACGACTATATTGCTACGAAAACCGTCCAATTTTCGCTCTGAATAATACCGGTGATGGGATCAAACAATCCAAAGATTTTTGGAGGTTATCTATACTAGGTTGCTGTAATAACAAATCATGAAGCTGTGGTGACGACCCAGTATTGGTCTGACGGGAAGACCACGTGAGAATACAGTAATATTGTACGGATGGCAATATTCTGTACTCGGCGAGGCTGAAAACATCAATCAACCGTGAAGAAACCGGTTCAAGACCCAAAAACAAAGTTTGGGACTATTTCATTCGGAAATAACAAATATTTTACGTCAATTATGTACTTTGGGACTGGGCTCTCGCAAAATCGAATCTTTTCTGTTTTTGATTATTGACTCCTATTAGGACGTCCATAACCTCAAAAATGTCTCGTCAGAATGTATCTCGATACATTTTTTAGATACTAGTCGAATGTCGTGAACCGCGTTTTTGTATCTTACGTTAAATCAGAACTATAAGCATTATACTGTAACGAAAGTGATATTTTTTCTCCCATAAGCTATCAAAGAAATACTCCTTAGAGATACAAAAAATACTTTCATAGTTAACAGGGAGAAGAGAGTTCATTTTTGGGCTATGAAGTTGATAAAAAGTGGTGAAAAAACCAATCCGAGAAATGTCTGCAATTCGTAATCTGCCTTTTACGTGGAATCACTCGAGTACGAGCATAGAAAATTAGTGATGAATTGACTTTTCGAAGCAGTGACTCGCGTGAGTATGCGTTCGTCAAAAAGGTATCTCGTTGATTGACCGAACGGTTCGCTTCTGTCGGTTCATCATTAGCCCCGCTCGTTCAAAAAAGATTGTTACGTAACCTGACCAAACACGGGAAGCTTGTTTGCAAAAGTACTCTGGCAATACAATACTCTCTCTACTAGTGAAATATTGACTGATGCGCGCATTCAAAAGCACTCGAAGAGCGAAGCAATAATGGGCAGTGCGGGTGCGGCCTTAGCAATTCTTGCCAATTTTCGCTGTCGTGCGTCACGTCGCAGGAAAATAAAGAGGGTGAGCGAGTTATACATGCATATAATATGAAGTGCACGTAAGTTTTTACATGGATATATACGCGTGAGTGCGTGGTGAGCTGTTTGGTCGTATCCACCAGCGTGAGATCAGTGCCACGTGCCACGGATCAATGTGTTTTGATTCCAAGACTCGGCTTCATAAATATCGCCCCTGCTTGGTGCTCCACCTTTCAAAACTCACATTGTGATTCGCGCTTGCAAGGGCACTCAAAAGTCCATTGCGTCGCTTTGTACTACCCAAATACTTATACGCACGTAGCTAGTGATATGAAACATTCAAGTGCCAACACGCACCCCCACAACAACTGTACAAGGCACGGTTACTTTACGGATATCCGATTCTTCAATTTAACAGCTCTCTCGGCTCTTTACCTAAAAATTCAGGCACAAAACTCTGATATTCTGAGTAAGTATCACTCGGTTCGATGAAACACGTGGTGCATTTAGCCCGATGAGAGTGAACCTTTGTCAAAATAATTTACCAGTGGCAATTCTTATACTCGATAAGCAACAAAAAATTATGAACAGGAACTGTTGTTGAATACATACAATCCTTTATAAATTCAATTACGCCTCCCTCCCTCCTTCCCTGTTTATCTAAAATCGATGTTCGTGTTAAAGAAGTCAAGCGGTTCAGCCATCAACTGATACTGCATGAACAATCTTCCACTGGATTCTTCCTCAAAACTTTCATGACAGATTTGACAAAATGAAGTGATCCGATATGTGCCGAATGAGCTGTCAGGTCATTCTACAATTTTGTTTTTGTATGTTCTCATGCGTTGTATATTAGAACTCCCTTCGACGAATGAAGTCTTTCAAGGCGATACGGTTACCATGCAAGCTGTCGTTCCCATTTTCCTCCGAGTTTAGCCTAAACCGCAAGAGAATCAGAGGAAATTCCACCCATCGCCCCATGTATGACTAATGCGACCAACCATTATACTCTTCCGATTTTACATAGGCATCCAATAAGCGAGATCTGAACTGACAAATTTTGGATTGGGGTTTGATTATTAATGAATGCCACACTACAAAGATCACATTATGTTTGGACGATCATCTTCGATGTAACGAAAGGAGAACATGAATACCCAGAACTGTAGACGTTCCAATACAAATGTAAGCTAATTCTGAATCTAAAAAAATCGAGTTGGATCATAATTATGACTAGCATTATTGCCTAACTCGCTACCGCTCGTTCGGCTTGTGAATGTTCTTGATAAGTCAGAGGCCCCTGAAAGGCTTTCGTAGTTCAATGACGATGGTTGCAAAGTGATGATTGATGATCAATCCAAGGTGACAGGAAGAGGTATCTTATGAAGGTCGAACGAATGATATCATCTTGAATTCTACCTGCTGATAGATATATAGTTTAGAAAATTTAGTTTGATTCCTTTTGATTTCCGGAATGGTTGAGTTGGATATACCAAAGTCCCGAACTATCAACACTGGTATCCATAGTCATTGGTAAGCTGAAAGTTAAGGAGTGATCCGCAGGTTGGGCGCTTTAGTCTGTCACGCCAGAGAAGGAGTCTGCATCCACTTCGCATTATTTCAGTGCGCTGATGCATCAAAACACCAGCGACTCGAACTCATCTTATGCCCGTGCCAACTACAGCACCTAGCCCGTGGATTAACATGCAACCTCGGGTTACCAACAACTATGGATTTTTAAGAGATTTTTCTGATGAACTAGTCCTAACTACACCAGACTAGACCAAATAACAGTACCCTCCAAAATTAATCGATAATGGATAGTCTCAGTCAATCAACGGAATCTTTAATGCGGTTCGTCGTATGGAAATTCCAAGAGAAGCATCTTGAAGATCATTAAAAAATCTATCGATTCATGTATTTTAAATATTTCAAAAGTATTTTTTGGTCGGTCTCAGTCAACGTTGAAATTTCAAAAAATTCATCCATTAATCAATCACTCTTATTTTTGACGGGATTCATTCGATTGTAAAAATTTTTACGTGATGTTGTAGATCGTCCAAAAATCTACAAGTTTGGTCCCTTGTAAAATTTTCCTACGACCACTCCTATCTGACACACGAGCTCCGAAAGAAAATTTTGTTATAACATGGGGTGCTTATGGAGATACCGACGTTGGCACTGGTTCCATTCTCTCTCGCTCTATTCTGGTGCGAAATTGAATGAAAATAATATCATAGCACATGATTTCGACGTGAAATGATCTCATCTTTCAGAAGATTTGATCAGATTTGGTCTCAGATTTGAAGTGACAACCAACGATTTCTCAAGTTTTGTTGTCAAAATAGAGTAATTTCATGTTTTGTTCCTATAGGTCACACTTGAGACTCGATGTGATGAAATATTCTGAAAGATGAGATCATTTCACGTCGAAATAATGTGCCATGATATTTTTTCCATTCAATTTGGCACCAGAATAGAGCTAGAGGGAATGGAACAGGTGCCTGGGGCCTTATTCTAATACTTTTTTTCCGCGACGGGGTGGAAGAAAACCCAGCATTCCCAATTTCCGCCCAGTTTACAATTAGTAAACAAACTAGTTTGTGACATTGATTCCTACGAAAATATCATCGGAATATACAATGGTGTATCCTTCCGAACCCTCAAAAACTTTATAGCACCACACAATTCTAAGATTGGCCCCAAAGTCATCTTAACATGAAATCAAATCATTTTTAGACCACAACATTTCCGCTCACTAACCTGTCACTTTGATTGTGATCGAAAAATGATCCGATTTCTTGTTGAGATAACTTTAGGCCCAATTTTAGAATTGTGTGATGTTAAAAAATGTTTGGGGGTTTGAAAGGCTACGCCATAAAATATACTCGGATGATATTTTTGTAGCAATGAACGCTATATACTACTTTGTTTACTAAATTTGGAGTAGGAAAAATTGTAAATTACCGGATTTTCTCCCACCCCGCCGCGACAAAAATATAATAGAATAAGGCCCCTGGCTCGGTATCTCCATAAGCAGCCTGTGTGATAAAAATTTTTCTCTCTAAGCTCGTGGCTCCGGCGGGAAGGGTCGTAGGGAAATTTTACAGAGGACCAAACTTGTAGATTTTTAGACGATCTACAACATCCCGTGAGAATTTTTACAATCGAATGAATTCCGTCAAAAATACAAGTGATTGATTGATGGATAAATTTTTAGAAATTTCAACGTCGACAGAGACCAACCAAAAAATACTTTTAAAATGCTTAAAAAATACGAATCGATAGATTTTTTTGTGATCTTCAAGATGCTTTTTTCAAAATTTCCATACGATGAACCACATTGAAGATTTCGTTGATTGACTGAGACTACCCATTATCCATTAATTTTGGAGGGTACTGTAGATCCAACTTGCCTGAACTAGACCTAAATAGACCGCACTAGACCGAATTGAATCAAGTCAGAACGAATTAAACTTCAAGTACACAGAACTAGACCGAACTGAACCGAACCAGACCATGTTAGTACGGTTTTTTACATCGCCATCTCCCTCCACATACCCATCCGCATCCTCTACCTCATCCATATCCCCGTCCCCATTCCCAACCATCCATCCATACATCCATCCAGCCATTCGTCTATCCACGCACCCACCTACCATCATCCTCATACGGCCACGTTGGTGATTAAATCTCACCAGTGTAGACCGACGTAGAACGAACTGAACCAAACTAGACCTAACTCCTCCATCGGCATTTCCGAATTACACCTAACTAGACCATACCTAACTGAGTTATCCCCAGTTAGACCGAACTAGACCGCATTAGATCGTTTATGTCTGAACTAGACCTAGGTAGTTACATCTTAAGGAGGCTCGCGCGTGTGGTGCCGTACCTAGCACGGGCCTTCGCGCGCAAGTAGTCAGGCCCTTCTCTTTTCCGTTTCGCTCCTGACGCTACATATAGGTATACTCACAACGCAAGCAGTGCGGCGCAGCGCGCTGCTCCACTCTCAAAACTCACATTGAACTCAATTTACTCAAAATCTAATTCGTCCACCTATCAATTTTTTTACACCATTGGACGCGCCAGGTAAAATAACGTCGATTTATCATTTCATTCTCAATAATGAAGGTTTAGTTGATGCGCGTGCTCTGTTCAACTTGCCTGTGCCATAAGGATACGTGTATACGGATCTTTTCTGCCAAACGGTTTTCCTCGCGAATTTCATCGTCAACCCCCTCTTTTCTTGGTGGATTATGATTCCTCATTAGTTTATCTATCAATATAAGTCACTTTAACGCAAGTTCACAGTTTAGTTAAAATTTGCGCGAGCCTCCTTAACAGACCAAGTTGGGACGAATCTACTCAAACTAGATCGAATATCACCGAGCTTAGGGGTGCCGCGATAAACGATGAATTATCGATATCGTATCGCGATAACGATGTTCACGATAACGATCGCGAAATCGATATGAGCTAGGAGAGTTATCGATCGATAGCGATATGATCCAGATTTTGGAAATTATCGTTCGAGAAATTATCGCGATATTCTGGCTATCTTATATTATTAATGGATAACCTCGATATTCGAGATTCGAGACGATCCGATCGAGATTTCGCGCGCCACTTACGAGACGTCTCAACGTGTATTTCTGTGGATTAATGACATTGTATTTGAATGTAATTATAGGTGGATCAATATAGTTGAAAGTATCTAATCATACGATCTACATAGCCGAACTATTATATCTCTTGATTATTTCCAATTTATCGAAAGAAAAGTAACGACGACTTTCAAGCATCTGAACTCATGCACTGTAGCGTTCTGCCCAGTTCTGTTTGCTTCGTTGTCAACATTGAGCAGGTGATCGTCGCGCCTGCGCATCATATCGGGTTTTATTACACCTGCATGTTTAATCGCGGATCGCTCCTAAATGAGTGATAGGAAAGTAGATTGTTGCTTGACCGGCAACAGAAATATCGAATATCCCGTGTAATAATGAGATTAATGGTCATCATTTGAAGATTTATTTTCTGATATTTCATCTTCCTTCAACCATCGAAAAGATCTCAGGAACGCTTATCTGAATTCTCAAAATGATTCATACAAACTTCGAAGTCGGATCTATACTGTTTTTTGATTGCGCTAGATTAACTAGAATTTTTTCCGTGAATGATGAATAATGTTTCAACATAATCCTTAAATCGCATGTATGAAATTTTGTGATTGAGGTAGTTCAACTAAAATTCTCTTTGTGGATGTTGAATATCCTTACATCATTTTTAGAAAAATTTTTAATTTGTGAATATAATTTTTCAAGTTCTAATGCGTGAAACAACTCTTCAGTTGGTGGAATTTCTGATCATACAGAGGCCAAAGATTCCTCATATTGAGACTTGGATGATGATATTTCCACTTCGATTGGGGCCGATAGATTTGGTTGTTCTCTTATACCATCATCCATAGCTGTATTCCAGCCGGTGTAAAAGTTCCAGAGAAACGTCCATATACGGCCAGTTCCATCATCATAACTCTAAGGTTGTTTCATGTGAATCTCTTCATTCAAAGTTCCATGCAAAAATGCAGTTACCACGTCGAATTGTCCAAGAAACAGATTTTTATACGCGGCAACGCTCAAAAGGAATCTTACTGTATCAAAACGTACAACTAGACTGAAAATCTCATGATAATCTATCCCTTCCATCTGACAATATCCCTTGACAACTAAACGCGCTTTAAATCGGCCTAAACCATCCGAATTAGATTTTTTCGTAAAAATCCAAGAGCAATTTATGGCCTTCTTACCTGGTGGTTTTTTCTTCAATACATATACTTTATTTCCATTCAGAGAATCCATTTTTCAACCCATCGTTCTTTTTCGGTCGAATTAATAGCATCTTTATAGCTAGTTGGCATTTTTTCTGTTTTTAATGTCATAGAACGGCCAAAAGAATCAGGTGGTTTAATTTTAACACGATCACGCAACTGCCTTTCATTCTGATCATTATCGTGATTACTAGAGGGCTGCATATCATCAACTTTCTCGATATCACTTCCGATATTTTTATGATCTAAATTTTCAAGAGTTTCTTCAATTTCACTATCATTCAATGAATTTACTTCAATCGAACTAACTGTTGACTTTTCTGGCTTGAAAATCACGTCTCAACTCACAATAACATCTCTCAATTCTGGGAAATAAATACGATAGCCTTTGCAATCTTCATGATATCGAACAGAATATCCTTTTATAGACTTTTTGTCCAGTGTTCGCCTCTTTTCTCTCGGAACATGTGCAAAACATTCAGTACCAAAAACTTTAAAATCATCAATACTAGGCTTTCTGCCAAACCACACTCCGTACGGGGACGGTTTGTCGCATTTTGTTGGACCTGTCCTATTGATAACATGCACCGCCGTATTCATTACTTCTGCCCAAAAAAGGGCTCAAATTAGGATCAGAATGGATCATTGATCTAGCTGCTTCAACAACAATGCGATTCTCTCGTTCCGCGACTCCGTTTTGTTCAGGTGTATATGGAACATTCATAGTATGCTTGATTTCCTTACTATTCAAGTATTCTCGAACAGATTCATTTAATTACTCCCCACCACCATCACTGTGGATTTCTTTTATTTTCTCATTGAATTGATTCTCTACTTCCTCACAGTAATTTCTCAATTTCCCGAATACTTCTGATTTCTGACGTATGAAATAAATTTTCCGATACCTTGAAAATTCTTTCGTAAACATGAGAAAATACAACTTTTTACCTAGAGATTCTACTTCCATAGCCCCGCATAAATCTGTATAAACTATCTCACAAACTCTAGTGGCTCGCTGTGTTTCTTCGTGAAACGGCAATCCATGATGCTTGCCATACGCGCATCCTTCACAGGAAAATTTTCATCGAGAAACTCTATTCCAGAATTTTTCAGAATATTACGAACATGTTTCACATTATGATGACAAAATCTCTTATGCCAGACTCACAAAGAATTATCGATATTCTTCAAACTCTTCTGTGACTGTGATAAGTGACAATACCTTGAAGCTACACTGTTCAATTTTACTTCAATATTCAATTTATATAGATCTCCAAACTCTGTACCGGTCATTATTAAAAAAATTACCGAATCTCAAAAAACATTGCGTTCCAAAATTAGTAATCAAACAGTCAACTCCTCTTTTCCCAGCATTTTTCACGGAGAAAAGATTGTACACGATTTCAGGCACGAATGATACTCCATGCAGAACACCTTCTTTTTTATCATTACTCACGTATGAGACAAATTCAATCTTACCAATTCCATACGCAGGCATCACACTTTTTCCATCGACCGTACCTATCGTCGTTGGTTCTGCGAACTCCTCGAAAGTTGTTGGCGTTGATTGAGTAACCCTATTTCTCGTATTGCAATTTGATACGAATCAGTCTAATATACGGAGAAGAGGGAATAATCTAGTCCCTCAGGATTGTTATGATTCTTACAGGAATCTGTAGGTTGGTATCCGACATCCTTTGAGTATCTTGGATTATCAACAGGAACGTCGGAATCGGAATCAATCCCAAAATAACAAGCCCATGTAGAAGGCAACATATTCTGAGTTCCTGGATATTTTTTTATTATCCTATCAAAATTGGAACTATTTGAATCAATCGCAAGGCCTTGGTGAGATAATTTGTGTGCCTTGCCTCGTTCAACTTGACGCTTCGTAGTTTCCCTTCCAACTCTTCAAGCATTTTTAATGGATGTGTTCTTTAGCACCGCAAGTCCAACATGTGGGAAGTTGCTCATGCTCCGTATTGTTGTTCGAGTTCTGTTTCTCGTGTGGTTTATTGGTCGAGTCGAAACGATCCGTATTTTGGTCAGTTCCTGATATTGAACTTCGTTCAATTGTGATCGCGCATTACTTCATCTCGATTTCACGGGAGACATCTTCATTGCTCGGACATATTGCTTTGGGTTACAACATTCCTCGAATGGTGGGGCCGTGAATAGAACGAGTCTCAAATAGAACAGACAAATTTCGGACAAGGAATTTCGGTACGGGACTGAATTTTTGACAATGCTGCCAGTTAACCTACAAATGTCGGCTGTCAGACATGAGGAGTTTATATGAAATTCCTGCTCGCGATTTTGAAGAAGGGGAAAGTTTATAACCCACAAATAAGAATCACCGAATCGTACATCTAAACTCGGATGTAAGCAGTCAAAAGTACTGGTGTTCAAGTCGACGTCGTCCAAGACAGACTTGGCTCCCCCACGCGAACAGGGTGGAAGCATAATCCCTTCAACTTTGTCATCCCATCCATTAGCAAGAGCAACTAGTGTGAGCCCACTGATGTATTCGCATGAAAATGATTCACTGTTGTATTCGTTTGGTTTTGATTTTAATGTTCTAGAAGCCTCACCACCAATCTCATGTGTTGATGCATCTCCCTGAGAGCATACTTGTTTCTAACTTTGCGGATGATAAAGCAATATATTATAGAAGAAGTTCAGCAGAATCCGCCAAAGTGATACTTGACAAAATAATATCGCACCAGGGACTCATTCTATTGAAATTGAAAGTACCACAATGAAATCAAGTCCACTTGCCAGATTTTTTGGAATTGAGTTCGATTATGAGCTAAATTTTAAAGACCACGTCGATGCAGTGCGAAAAAAATGCTACAAGTCGATGGATGTGGTGAAATTTTTGAGAGGTACTTGGTGGGGCGCTGATTCTAATACCCATCTTATACTGTACAAGCGTCTCATACAATCTATCGTGGATTATGGTTGCTTCATGTATTTTCCTACACAAATTCAACAAGTTGAGAATCTGGAACGCATACAGTATGCGTCAATACGCATAGTTCTCGGATATAGGACCAGCACTCCTACCAACATACTCGTTTCTGAATCCAAACTCCATCTTTTGGAAGATAGAGCAAAAAGTTTGGGGAGCCGTTTTGTCCAAAATACATTCGAATAGTCAATCATCCGTGTCTCAAACGGTACATCGACAGAAGACTTCAGAATAAATTCAAGAAAAGAGTATTTTATCAGAGTATCAAAGATCCAGATCCTCTATCTCATTTGATATAAAAAATGTTCATTATCCTATCTACAGTCACGATTGCGAGATTCTGAAATCTATCCCGGATATTGACTTAAATTCCGGTGCAATACTGGAACAAGTAGATAATCCTAATTTGATATTGAACGAGCAATATTTGATATCGAACAAGCAATATTTACTGATGGGAGCAAATCAGCTGACACCACTTCGGTTGGGAGTGCATGCTGTTGTCGAAGCTCGAATTTAGTCCTCATGACAAGTCGTCCAAAGCAAGCGTCAATTTTTACTGCTGACCAGGAGAGGCCATCACATCCGGATCACGGATTCGGCTGAAACTCTGGAAATAGTCTTCTTTTAGTGCCCATAGATGAAACCCAAAACTATAGACCCTAACGCTCAAGCGTTTTCGAGCTACAGCCAAGGACATTAGCATTGCAGGTATACCTATAGGTATAATCTTTAACATGGGCCCCGTATGGACATTACTAATGTCCTTTGCTGTAGCTCGGAAACGCTTGAGCGTTAGGGTCTATAGTTTTGGGTTTCATCTATGGGCACTAAAAGAAGACTATTTCCAGAGTTTCAGCCAAATTCGTGACTCGGATGTGATGACCTCTTTTAGTGAATGCATTGCGATTCTGGACGCAGTTACAATTGCAAAAGAGTGGCCATATTATAACGTACTAATTTCCACAGACTAGCTCAGCGCTCTATTTTCGCTTAGAAGCACCAAAATTGATATTGAAGTAAACTCCTATGTCTTAGAGATAGAGGAAAACTTTTCGGAATCCAAACTTCGGGAATGAAGAACGTATCGTTATACTGGGTACCGTCGCATTAGGGAATTGATGAAAACGATTTTGCGGACGAAAAAGCAAAGAAGACGTCAACCAGGTGCTCTGATGCATCGCTTACACTGCCATACTCGGATCTTCGAGAAACATTCAGTAAAGAAGTCCAAAAGTCAACCTTTGATACAATAGAAGAACAAGGTCTAGCAAAAGATAGAGAATTCTTTGCAATCCATCATAATCGCGATAGCAAAGCTTGGTTCACCAATAAACAATTGCCTAGAGGAGATATCTCAACAGTAAATAGACTCAGATGCAATCATCATAGCTTGGCTTCGTCGCTGTGTCGAATCGGTTTTATCAATGAGATTCAATGTTCATGTAGATGTGAAACTCAGGATATAAACCACGTTCTGTGGCAATGCTCAAAATACGACGAACCGAAGAAAAATTCCATAGCAAGACTCTCGGAGCAAAGTTTATACCTACCTTCATCATGTGATTCTCTGCTTTTTGAACCAAAAATGAATGTATGTCAAACATTGTATGTTAGAAGTGTAACAAACTGTTAACTATGTATCATTTTGATATTATTCTATGTTATCAATACCACTACTATGAACACCATCATTGTAATGTGAGTGTGTAGTATCTCTATTCTTTTTGCAGAATAATTTCTGACAGAAGTTGAGAATGTTTAATAAAGATAATGAAAATAATAAAAAATGTGTTGAGGCGGTAGTCGTATTTCGTAGGTGCAGCTCCTCTCGGCGTGGCATTTCCAGACGTAGCACCACCGAACGCAACGTTCTTGCATGGTGTAGCCACACGGGACCCAGCGCAGAATCTTCCGGCCACGCTGTCTATTACTCGCACGAGCGGCAATTGTAGAGCCGTCGGTTGAGATTCCGCCGATCGCGCGCATCGTCCTCTCGTCCACCTCCTTTGTGGCAGTGGGTAGCACCACAAAGTTACTACAGAATTTAAGGTGTACTACAAGGTTATTCACGGGGCCTTTCTGCTCACTGAGCGAAATCCTGAGGCAGCATCGAGACTTGGGCTTTGTACAATGACTGATACTGACCCTATGTGTCTGTACGATCTCCCGGTAGCGAGTCCTCGTTGCAGTGGTTCCCCATCTCCAGCAATCGAAGTCACGTCCTCGAATCTTCAATCCTGGAGGAGCCCCTAAATTGTTGCACTCGCTTACGATAGATAATCAGACACACGGGTGAGGTCAGTCCGGAGAGGATCAGGTTATTTCGCCCAATAGATGGTGCTTTGATTGCACTGTGTATGCGATGGGAGATCATGAACCAATTTTTGCCTCATATCATTTCAACCTCACATTCTAACCCAAAAGAAATATTGCTAGAGAAACACCATAACATTTCCAGCCGAATGAGTTGTTTCATTCTCGGAGAGTCATTCTATACTAGAGTTATTGCCTACCTCGCTAACGTTCGTCCGGTTTGGAAGTGTCTCTGATATGGTATGAGCCCCTGAAATGCTTCTGTAGTTCAACAATGTATTATTGAGATTTCAAGATACAGTGAATTCGGAAAAAAATTTCCTTGATGTAACCAAGTGATTGTGATTGAGAATTATTGAGTTAGTGTAATGTTGCGCATAATGAGGTTCCTGAATCTCCAGTACATATTTGGAAATTTCAACCAGTTGGTCAGACCGAGCGAATGCCTCAGACCCAGTCCCAGCCACAGCTCAAGCCTCAGTCCCAGTCACCATCTTAGCCTTAACCACAACCCCAGCCTCAGTCCAGCCTCAGCCCCAGCCTTAGCCACAGTCCCAGTCTCAGCCTCAGCCTCAAACTCAGCCTTAGCCTAAGACCCAGCCCCAGCCACAGCCCTAGCCCCAGCCGCAGTCCAGCCTCACCCCAAGCTACAGGCCCAGGCTCATTCCTAGCCACAGGACACGCCTTAGCCTTAGCCATGGCACGAGTCTCATCCACAGCTCAGCCTCAGTTCCAGTCTCAGACTCAGCCTTAGCAACAGCCCCAGCCTCAGCCGCAGCCCAGCCTTAGCTCCAGCCTCGGCTCCCGCATCAGTCTCAGGCTCAGCCACTGCCTCAGGCTTAGCCCTAGTCCCAACCCCAGCCTGAGTCCCAGGTCCAGCCCCAACCCCAGCCCAACCTCATCCCTAGTCACAGCCGCAGCCTCCGGTCTCAGCCTCAACGTTAGATCCAATCTCAGCCTCGGCCACGCCCCATCTTAGCCTCAGCCTCAACATTGGCCCCAGACACAGCCCAGCCTCAGTCCCACCCGTAGCACCAGACCCAGCCTCGACCCCAGCCTTAGCCTCAGCCTCGGCCACGCCCCATCTTAGCCTCAGCCTCAACATTGGCCCCAGACACAGCCCAGCCTCAGTCCCACCCATAGCCCCAGATCCAGCCTCGACCCCAGCCTTAGCTTCAGCCTCGGCCAAGCCCCATCTTAGCCTCAGCCCCAACATTGGCCCCAGACACAGCCCAGCCTCAGTCCCACCCGTAGCCCCAGACCCAGCCTCGACCCCAGCCTTAGCCTCAGCCTCGGCCACACCCCATCTTAGCCTTAGCCTCAGCCTCGGCCCCAGTCATAGCCTAAGTTCCAGCCTAAGTCATAGCTCCAGCCTCGGCCCCTGCATCAGTCTCAGGCTCATCCACTGCCCCAACCTCAGCCTTAGACCTAGTCCCAACCTCAGCCTTTATCCCAGCTCCAGCCCCAGGCCCAGCCCAACCTCATCCCTAGTCACAGCCGCAGCCTCAGCTCAAGACCCAGCCCCAGCCACAGCCCAGCTTCACCCCAAGCCACAGGCTCAGCATCATCCCTAGCCACAGGCCCAGCTCCAGCCATAGCCCCAGTCCGAGTCCAGCCTCAGCCCAAGCTACAAGCCCAACCTCATTTCTAGCCACAGGATACGCCTGAGCCTCAGCCATATCGTGAGTCTTAGCCACAGCCCAGCCTTAGCTCCAGCCTCGGCCCCAGCATCAGTTTCAGGCTCAGCAACTGCCTCAGGCTTAGCCCTAGTCCCAACCCCAGCCTGAGCCCCAGGTCCAGCCCCAGCCCCAGCTCAACCTCATCTCTAGTCACAGCCGCAGCCTCCAGCCTCAGCCTCAGCGTTAGATCCAATCTCAGCCTCGGACACGCCCCATCTTAGCCTCAGCCCCAACTTTGACCTCATCCCCAGTCTCAGCCTTAGCCTTAGCCTCAGCCCCAGCTCCAGCCCGAGCCAGAGTCCCGGCCTCAGCCCGAGCATCATCTTCAGTCACAGGCTGAACCCCAGACACAGCCCAGCCTCAGCCCCACCCGTCTTCTTATACCCTTGAGGATATTTTTCTGATAGTGTTTGGAGCCAGGAATATCAATCTCCTTTCAGTTAAATCGGCGTAATTTCGACTAGCGTTTTTGCCTTACTCGCTACCGCTCGTTCGGCTAGTAAATGTTCTTGATAAGTCATAGGCCCCAGAAATGCTTTCATAGTTCAATAATAAAAGTTGTGAAATAACGATTGCTGATCAGTTCAAGGTGTCTAAAAAAAAGGTTAAAATAGTCCACAAAATTGGTATCGGGTTAAATCATGCTGGCTAATGGCGGAGATATAACTTCAAGTAGGAAATAATGAGTAAGTATTGAGGAATTTTATAGTTTCTTTTCAATTAGCTGAGCTGGTATTTCTTTGTTCAATCGATTAGGCTGAAAAACCTATCGTTACATGGCATACATCTTAAGGGTTAATCAAAGCGAGGTCTATTCAAATCAATGTGCGGTGTGCATAAGTTGACCTTTGATTCGGTCTAGTTCAGTCTAATATGGTCTATTACGGTCTAGTTCGGTCTACTTTGGCCTACTTTGGTCTAGACGGAATAGGACCGAACAAGACCGTAATGGACCATACTAGACTAAACTAGACCGAATTAGCCCGGACTAGACCGAACGAGAACTAATCAACCCGAGCTAGACTTAATTAGATCGAACTGGATCAAATTAGAACAAATTGGCCCGATCTAGTCCCGACTACACCGAGTTGGACAGAAGTAGACCGAACTAGACTGACCTAGATTGAAGTATATTGAATTGGACCAAACTAGATCGTAATTGACAATACTAGACTGAACTAGACCAAATTAGATCGAACTACACCTAACGAGACCTAATCACCCCGAACTAGACTGATGTAAATCGAGCTAAACTCATTTAGAACGAAGGCGACCGAACTGGGCTAAACCTAACCTAATCAGAAAGGAATAGACCATAAGAACCAGTTAGACCAAGTTTGACTCAATAACGCCTATTCAGACATAATCAGATCGGACTAAACCATTTCAGCACGTTGCTTTCCATCCCCATCCCCGTCCCCATTATCATCTACCATCATCAACCCACTCATTGATCCACCCATCCATCCATGCATGCCCCCCTACCCATCACCCTTATACAACCACCTATTATACCGGATTAAACAAATTAA
Source organism: Eretmocerus hayati (assembly GCA_029851415.1). Lineage (NCBI taxonomy): Eukaryota > Metazoa > Arthropoda > Insecta > Hymenoptera > Aphelinidae > Eretmocerus > Eretmocerus hayati. Next base: position 114,248,839 of record CM056743.1, read on the forward strand.
ATCTATCCTGCCTTGTTGGCTTTGCAAGTTTTGATTTGATTTTGGTATAAATATAAGTGTTGTGGTTCAATGATTCTAAATAGTCATCTCTCTGTGACATTCATTCAAGTAAAATATCCTAATAGTAAACCTAACGAAATTGTTGCGAAGCGTTGCAAGCAACAACTGGGTGCTTACTTTTTGGAGTTACAAAATGAGAATTTCAGATATACCTACGTCCTATTTTTCGTCCCATTCCATCCCCAGCGTTGCCAAAAATGAGTCAGTCCCTTGTATGAAACACCTACACTTTACAAACGCAATGAATACGTACAGATTACTTGTAGTATCAATCAATGAAAAACGCACGAATCATCAAGAGTCAATGGAATATGGTATTTAAAGATATTTGACTTTGAGAATACTCACATTGTAGAGCTTAAAATATGTCATCAATAAATGACCTATTTTCACCATGTTTTCTGAGCATGAGTCCTTGTGGGAAATACCAAAGTCTGTAACTCTACAGCGCTTGAGCATCCAACTATACGCCTTCAGATATTGTTTTTGGGGGTTGGATGAGACTGTTCGCCAAAACCAGAGACCCACCTCTCGTGCACCCCTGGTTAGCTCAAATCGATATAAGTTTCGCAAGAAAATTTACACTATTTTTGTGCCTCCACGCGGCTTTTATGTATCATTGCCGTTACTCCTCATATACGTAACTCCTCATACGCGTAACTCCTCGTAAGCGTAACTCCGCACATGTGTAACTCCTCGTGAGTGTAACTCCTCATAACCGTAACTCCTCTAAGGCGTGACTCCTCATGAATGTAACTCCTCGTAAATGTAACCCTTCATAAGCGTGACTCCTGGCAACTGTACCTCCTCATTTCCTCGTTCCCACCAACTAACCGACACATGCCCCATACGGCCACCCAATCACCGACCTACCCACTCATCACACTCCACCCCTTCCGTATAGGCGACTCGATGCGCGGAATGTCGACGGACAAATTTTGGCTGGGCGCTTAATTATTATAATGATCAATTCGAACTCAAAGTCTCAACCTGAAAATTTCAAATAATATCATACAATGAATCTTATTAAATTTGTATATCAAGATTACATAATAAAATCTTAAACTCCAACGAGTTTAAATCACCAATCGGAAGAAGTGACTTTTTAGTGGATATCAATAACTGTAGAACTTCAAATATTACTCTAATGCTACATCTGATAATTTTACGCTAAAATTATAAATGATTTCAAGTAGTTTACAATTTCAAGAAATAAATCAACCTCATACGTACAGATATTTCAATAACAACCTCTCAACAATCAATCAGTAATATTCATTTGAAAAAAGTGTAAATTACGCGTGGATAGAGTAATTTCATGATTTTAAGGATGAAATAGAAACATTCCTCAAAAAATATGGATTGTCATGTGAAAGTTCATCAAATTGCAGTAATGTTTCTTCATCTATCATATTATCAACTATATTCGTCAACCTGTAATGATGAAGTCAAATATTACCAGAAATATTCACATTTGGTTTTTAAATTCAACCAAAAAATTCGTAATTTTTCTGTCACCTTTCAAATTCTAACGGAGCCAAATTTGTAATCATGGAAGGAATGAATTTTAAAGTTGAACTCCGAATTCATTATTGACATACAAATGGAATTAAATCATTTTCCAAATGATATAGAACTAGTATTTGGATGTATTCATGAAGGTCCAACGATCATTCAAATTTTGTCATTAGAACTCACTAAACAGCGATTTTCAACAACTTGTAATTCTAAATAGGAGAATTCTATTTCATAAAATTCATGTATTCACGTTAAAATACGAGTGGATTCTCTTTGGGTTCAATTGATGACATCGTATGATATATATACTGATGCTATACTAAATGTACCTGTTGAATCTTTCATGGATCGAAAGTGAATTAATGTATCAATCGATATCTACATAAGAATGTATATTTGTTGGAAGGATATTGAGAAATTTACGATTATTTACCTTGTGAATCTTATCCCACTAATAATCTCCATCTAGATATGAAAAAATGATCACTAAGGATATTTCTCTCTCCAGCAATGAACAATATCTATACCCTTATTACCCATCTCGTTTGACTCAATCAATACACTAATTTTGAAATGGTTATTTATATCCAAAAATGTTCTACTCAAACAGACAACCATTAGAATATAATAGACAGTGAAAACTTGAGTGACTTTCACTGAAACTCTAGGAATCTTCACAGAAATTCCAGTGGAAGTTTCACTGAAACGTTTGCGATTTTCACTGGAATTTCAATGAAAGTTTCACTGAAACTCCAGCGATTTCCACTGAAATTTTAGTGAAATTTTCACCGAATCTTTAGTGGAATTTCCACTGATTTTTCAGTGAAATTTTAGTGAAATTTTCACTGATTTTTTAGTGGAATTTTCACTGAATTTTTAGTGAAATTTTCACAAAATTTTTAGTGAAATTTTCACTAAAATTTTTTGTGAAATTTTCACTGAAATTTCAGTGAAATTTCCACTGATTTTTAGTGAAATTTTAGTGAATTTTCCAATGGGATTCAGAGTAACGTATCACTTGAACTTTAGTGATTTCCACTCCATCCATCCACCAACCCACCCACCCACGACCCCACCATGACCCATCCACCCACCCATCACACTTCACCCCTTCCGCATAGGCGATCCGATACGCAGTATGTGGACGAACAAATTTGCCTGGCTCCTTAATTATTATAACTAGCGTTTTTGCCTTACTCGCTACCGCTCGTTCGGCTTGTAAATGTTCTTGATAAGTCATAGGCACCAGAAATGCTTCTATAGTTCAATAAGAATAGTTGTAATAATGATTGCTGATCAATTCAAGGTGTCCAAAAAATGTTTCAAAATAGTTCGCAAAATTGGTATTATATCAAATTATACTGGCTAATCGTGGAGATATAACTTCAAGTAAGCAACAATGAATATTGGGGAATTGCATAGTTTCTTTTCAATTAGCTGAGCTGGTATATCTTTGATGAATCGATTAGGCTGAAAAACTTCCGTTACATGGCGTGAATGTAAAGGGTTAATCAAAGCGATGTCAATTCAATTCATTGTGTAGTGTGCATAAGTTGACCGTTGATCTCCGGACTTGGTGCATATAAGAGCAACTACAAACTAGAACAAATTAGGCCAAACTGAACCAAACTAGACCAACCTGATTGGACCAAACCAAACCGAATTAGACCGACCTAGATTGTACTAGACCTATATCGGACCGAACTAGATCGTATTAGACCATACTAGACTGAACTAGATCGAATGAGACCGGAGTAGGCCGAACGAGACTTAATCATCCCAAACTAGACCGAGCTAGACTTAATTAGACCGAACTGAACTGATATAGATCGAATTGGCCCGATCTAGACCCAACTACACCGAGCTAGATCGAAAAGGACCAAATTAGACCGACCTAGATAAAAGTAGACCGAATTGGACGGAACTACACCGTATTTGACAATACTAGACTGAAATAGACCGAATTAGACCTTCTCTCATTGCTCGAGCTTTTCAAAGTGGTGGAAGAGCAATGAGAGTTTACCACTGACACGCGGCTCAAGTGGCCGAATGTTTGATGGTTAGAACGTCTTTATATACGAAAGTTCATCTTCGTTAAGCGCTTGCGAGAAAAGTGATTTTAACCGGCTATTTCTATTTGATTTCTCACCATTTTTACTTTTGGCAGGTCTTCGGCCTTCTGCCGGAGATTTATACATAATTAACTATGACACTCGATCGATATGATCGGATATCGTATTTATCACTCGCGGGAATTTCAAATTATGGAAGTATAGGGTAAACGTCCCAATTACTGCGAGTTTTTCGGGTACCTCCGACTCAAACACCGCAGATTTTGTGTTTACCATAAGATATCGGACCCCGGGTTTTTCGAGGTTGTTGGTCTACGTCTTGAGAAGATATCACCCAATTTTCAGACCGATCCGAGTTAATGGAAAATTATTATAAATTAAATGCCGAGTGGAAATCAGTGCACCTATTACTGCGTTCGATTCCCTATTACTGCGCGGGTATTACTGCGTTTCACCTATTACTGCGTCCCAATTACTGCGAAGACAAAAGTACAGGTTTTAATAAATTTTCAACAGTTTTCCTTGGATTTTCGCGTAAAAAAGTCTAGTACAATGTGATACGACATCGATTGTAGCCCTCAGTCATGTCCAAATGGTGTGAATTTGAGTAATTCTTGATAAAAAGAGCAACGTGGGCAGGCGAGCCCGTGGCTCACTATCCCGCCCTAATAAAGCACGGCATTCGCATCGCATTCGAGTACTGCTCATGATCCATGATAATAAATAAGTTCCGAACAATTATCCGATGCCCTGGGTAATGATTGCAGCATCGAATTGTTACATTACATCGTCTTATTGGACATCCAAAAGGCATAGGTTATACACGCGGTCCGGTACCCTGTTTGTTCACATCCGAGCTGTCTAGGCCGCGAATTAACAACAAAGATAAAACAGCTAAATATTCAAAACATGCACTCTTTATATCATCTCACTATTATAGTGAATCAAGCTAAATTCGTTAATCGGGCATGATCACGACTCTCCCATGTCTCGCACCGGTATGTGTATGTATCTATATATAATATCTTATATTACATATAAGGTCAGTGTACCCAACTTGCCCCCATTAAGCCATTTTCTTAATAACTTCGGCCCATCTCCATATTTTCCAACGTACCTTAGCTCATTTTGAAGATTGTCTTAAGACCTTCAAAATGAATTAAGGTACATTCATCTTGAACCAACTGGAGCCAAACTGTTTGAATTCTCCTAAAAGGTGATTTTTGAGAGTTTACAAAACTGTGTACCCAACTTGCCCCCATTGAGCCTTTTTCTTAATAACTTCGGTTTACTTCAACGATTTTCAACGGGCTTTAGCTTATTTTAAAGCTTGTTCAAAGACCTTCAAAATGCATTAAACTACGTCCAATTTGGATCGATTGGAGCCGAACTATCTCGATTCTTCCGAAATAAATGATGTAAATCGGCGATAAAGTGTTTTTATCGCCGTGCACGCACATTTTGAGCTTTTCGGTGGTTCGAAACACTATTTCTGACCCATTTAGACGTGATAAAAACGTTCTGAGTGGTAAAAAAAGTCGTTCTGCACGTCCTTTCGAGATAAACATATGGAGGCATGTTAGGTACACTCCGATGTTGGCATATCCTTGTTTACAAATCGTCTCCGTGTTTTGCACATAAAACAGCTCCATATTCAATTTTTGCAATTTTGGAAAATGGATTTTGAAGGTCTTGAAACAAGGAATCGAATGCGCTAAGGTACGTTAAGATTGGTTGAACTCAGAGAATTTGGCACCGATTTTACTGAAGGCGATTCCCTCGGTGCTTTCTTAGCTAAGCAATCACGAAAAATAGAAAAATCACTTTAGATTTTCTGAAGAACGCAGAAATGATTCGGGGTCGACGCAAACTTTTTACTTCCTCATATTTCAACATAACAAACGTAAAAAAAAGTTGCCGGGAGGCCAAGGAGTGCCCATCCCCGAGATCGGCATATGGGGGCAAGTTGGGTACAGAGGCAAGTTGGGTACACTTACCTTATATATTGTATATATATATTCATACCTCCATGTCGCTGTCTGGAGAGCCGTATATCAGGCCCGATGTACAAATCTATAGTTTGTGTTGGATTTAATATGGAGATGATACAAAAGATGCATGTTTAAAATATTCATTGCTTATCTTTGTTATTGAATTGCCGCCGGGATGTGCTCGAATGTAAACAAACAGGGCACCGGACCGCGTGTATGACCTATGCACTTTGGATGTCCAATAAGACGATCCAATGAAATAATTCGATCCTGCAATCATTATACAGAGCATAGGATACTTGTTTAGAACTCATTTACTATCAGAGATCATGAGCAGTACTCGAAAGCGATGCGAATACCGTATTTTATTATAGGGCGGGATAGTGAGCCACGGGATCGCCTGCCCACGTTGCTCTTTTTATCAAGAATTACTCAAATTCACTTCATTTGGACATGATTGAGGGCTACAATCGATGTCGTATCACGTTGTACTAGACCTTTTTACGCGAAAATCCAAGGAATACTGTTGAAAATTTATTAAAACCTGTACTTTTGTCTTCGCAGTAATTGGGACGCAGTAATAGGTGAAACGCAGTAATACCCGCGCAGTAATAGGGAATCGAACGCAGGAATAGGTGCACTGATTTCCACTCGGCATTCAATTTATTATAATTTTCCATTAACTCGGATCGGTCTGAAAATTGGGTGATATCTTCTCAAGACGTAGACCAACAACCTCGAAAAACCCAGGGCCCGATATCTTATGGTAAACACAAAATCTGCGGTGTTTGAGCCAGAGGTACCCGAAAAACTCGCAGTAATTGGGACGTTTACCCTATTTGATCGGTCTTTGCGAGATAAAGTCAGCTGGTATTCCTGACATTGATCGAGAGTGGCGAAAAATCCATTCTCGATTGATGCCAAAAACTTCAGGAGTACCAGCTGACTTTAACAAGCAAAGACCGATCAAATATACTTCTGCAATTCGAACTAGACCTAATTTAACACAACTACACCGAACGAGACCCAATTACCCCGAACCAGACCGAGCTAGACCGAGCTAGACTCACTTAGACCGAAGTCAACCGAATTACACTAAACAACCTAATCAGAAAGGAATAGACCGCATGAGAATAGGTTAGACCGAATTTGACTTAATAACGCCAATCTGGACCAAACCAGACCGGACTATACCATTTCAGCCCGGTACTTCCCACCCCCATCCCCGTCCCCATTATCACCCCCAACCATCCATCCACTCATTAATCCACCCATTCATTCATCCATGCACCCCCTACCCACCACCCTTATACCACCACTTGTTATACCGGATTGAACAAATTAAATCTAGACTGCCTAGTATAACATTGCAAGTTTTGACTTAATTTTGTTCTAAATATAAGTGTTGTGGTTTGGTGATTTTATGTAGTAATCTCTCTTTGACATTCATTAAAGTAAAATATTCTGATAGTAAACCTAACGAAATTGTTGCAAAGCGTTGCAAGCAATAACTGGGTGCTTACTTCTTGAAGTTACCAAATGAGAATTTCAAGTATGCCAACATCCTATTCTTTTGTCTCATTCCATCACCAGCGTTGCCAGAAATCAGTCAGTCCCCTGTATAAAACAGCTACACTTTACAAAAGCTATGAATGCGCACACATTGTATGTAATATCAATCAATAAAGAACGCACGAACCATCAGAAGCCAATAGAATCTGGCATTTAAAGATATTTGACTTTGAGAATACTTATATTGTAGAGCTCGAAACATGTCATCAATGAATGACCTATTCCCACTATGTTTTCTCAGCATGAGCCCTTGTGGGCAATACCAAAGTCTGTAACTCTAAAGCCCTTGAGCATCCAACTGTACACCTTCAGATATCGTCTTTGGGGGTTGGATGAGACTGTTCACTAAAACCAGAGACGTACATCTCGTGCACCCCTGGTTAGCTCAAATCGATATAAGTTTCGCAAAAAATTTACGTTATTTTTGTGCCTCCACGCTACTTCTCTGTACCATTGCCATAATCCATAACCCATCACTCACCAACCTACCCATGACCCATACGGCCACCCGACCACGGACCCACCCACCCATCTACCCACTCATCCACCCACCCATGATATTTCAGTCCTTCCACATAGGCAACCAGATACGAGGGATCCGGACGAACAAAATTTAGACTGGCGCTTAATTATTGGAAAAAAAAAATTCGATGATGCAATTACATTGGAATGCCTAACAGAGTATCCAAAATAACACACGACGTAACCAGTGAATGAATCGAACAATCTTTCACGTAACTCCGAATCAAACAATCTGCTGTAACTCCTCATAACTCAGTACTTCACGACTCAATTCCTCATAACACATTCCCACCAATTCACCAACCCGTGTCCCACACGGCCACTGTTCCTACCCATGACCCATACGACCACCCGATCACAGACCCACTCATCGACCCATCACCCACGGATTCACCAACCTGCCCATGACCCATACGGCCACCCAATCACCGAATAAAACCCAACCGGACCAAACTAGGGCGAACTACACTGGATGAGGCCTAGGTACACGTAATTAGACTTAATTCCAGCATTTCTATGCCCATGACCATGCCTCATTTCTGATAATTTATTCCTCATCACAGACTCCGCAAAACTCGTTCCTCATAACTCGGGTTCCTCATGACCCGAGCTCCTCATAACTCGAGTTCCTCATAACTGAATTCCTCATAACTCGAGTTCTTCATGACTCGAGTTCCTCATGACTCCAGTTCCTCATGACTCGAGTTCCTCATAACTCGGGTTCCTCATGACCCGAGTTCCTCATAACTCGAGCTCCTCGTGACTCGAGTTCCTCATGACTCGAGTTCCTCATAACTCGAGTTCCTCATAACTCATGACTCGTTCTTCAGAGGTGTTTATACCTCAATCTCCATAATTCGTGCCTCATACCTCATAGCAATCCATCCATCCATCCATCCATTGACTCACCCACCCACCACCCTCCCCAACCATCCACCCACCCATTACACTTCACCCCTTCCGAAAAGGCGACCCGATGTGCGGCATGTGGACGGACAAATTTTGCCTGGCTCCTTAATTATTATCATTTGAAGCAAGATACGACCACACGGTCAGCAGCATTTGGAAGGTGCCTCAAAACAGCCCGACGAGCGATGTGCATATACTATTTTTTGGTCTTAGGGCGACTAAACGCCAATTTTCTGATTCGTGCCGGGGAGAAAAATGGCCGTTTAGTCGCACTATGCCCAAAAATCCTTTTGAACTCCAAAGTAGATGAAAATTCATGCTCGGGACCATAGAATCGAATAAAATGGTGAAAATACAATCGAAAATATGTGTCCTTTCATTGTCCGCTTTCGCGCGGGTTCCTCATATTTCATGGATCTTACACATGTAAATATATCGTTCTACCCGATTCCGGCTTTTGTCGAAATCTTCTCGGCATTTTGCGAAATGCCGGAGATGCTTTCAGTCATGTTCTACTGGGAAGCACAGTCATTTCGCAAACTGTCGAGGCATTACGCGAATTACCGGCTTTCGACTTTTGCCCGTAACATGTACATGTGTTACAATATCAAAATGACAAATTTATTCATTTGGGCCTGAGTTTATACTCGATGTCTCTGACTCACTCACCAGTGAGCCCAAAGTAACATCAAATGTGGTTCTTCATCGCCTTTTCCCTCGAGTGTTCCATAGTTAACTCGATTTGACCCACAATATTTCAAAAACTTGATAAGATTGATCCGAAAATCATAAAATTGAAATGACCAACTGAAGTAATATACAAGCGTCCTGGTTAGAACACTTGACTGGTTCAAGAAACTTTATTTTTCATTTGGATTGTCTAATTCGAGTATGCAAGATTCACAAGGGCAGGGCAAGCTCCAAATTTCCTCCTAAAAAGTGATATGTAACTCCCAAACATTGATGCATTCAAATTGACCCCAAATATCAGACCTATACTCGTAGATATTATTAATATCAAGCACAAAATCGATTACACATCGCATGTGAGCACTCTCAACGTGCAAAACTCGAGTACAATGTCTCACAAGCGTTCTTGAAATAACGAAGCTTCGCGCGCACGGCCCACTCTTATACAAGTTGATGATGGTGCAAGGAGCAGAATAACTCTATGCAAAGCCGATCTGGGCTCAGCTCAATCTCAAGCTGGTGAGCCACCCATTTTCGTGTCCACTGCAAGGATCGCGGGAAACAGTACCCGAGAATAGCAATTAAAAATATCCGCGGTATTATCTTCGTTGAAACTTTTCCTAACAAGACGTGGCCCGGGCTTTGCTTCTCCAGCCTCTCGAAAGCGAAAGAGCGATCCGGGCATTATTAAAACGTCGGAGCACCCGAGCAAAACGTAACCTTATCGTCGTGGCGAGAATCGTCGTCGTATCTCGCGCGGCTAACAACTCGAATTATTCCCGTCAAAGTACTACGGCCGAGCAGATATGCTAATCCCTCCCTTGAGCCCTCACTCACTCTCCTTGCGCCACAGAAATACGAGAACTCTGTGCTGATCAGACTCTCGTGGATTCATCAGGACGTTGTGATACGTGCACTGAAAGCTTTCGGGCGCATTGTTGGTTGAATATCCACTGATCCCTATACCCAGGGCTCTGAGTTGTCCTCTTGATGTATGAAAAAATATGATAGATTGTGAACGAGCTCAATGTGATAAATGGACGAAAGGAGTGGTTATTGTAAAGTAGTTGTGCGTTGGTTTGAGGAGTGCCGGAGTGAGATGGTGCAGAAAACAGAGCAGCCATGCAAGAAGCGAGTCAGGAAGGAAAGAAGGACGGGTTGGTGTGCCCCCACAAGCATAGAAGAGATGGGAGCTTCTGCAAGTTCTGCTACGAGCTCTACGCCCAGTAATCTTCGAACGCGAGAGCTTGGGAAAGAGATGAGAATACCTGCAGAGTTGGAGAGGTCTTGCCACCAATCCCCCTTGCTTCTGTGACGGCTTCTAGGGTCTCTGCCACCTCGACTCGAAAATCACACCAGAGCCTGCAAATAAGACAAAAGGCTCGGCATAAGTCCGCGAGTAATACCTACTCGTTGCTGCCTGAAACTTTTGCCCTTTGCGCTCACACTTTCCAAGCTAGGCAAGTTAACGCTGGGCTTATCACTTTCTTCTAAATTACTCTTTGAGTCTCATTATACATTGTGGGATATCTTTCCCTATCATTTCTTTCCATTGACACTGTTTGTCGACAAATTAAGAAAATTTTTTCAACTAATTGTTTATTGTTTCTTCATTTAGAAATATTTTCAGGGTTGCAAATTGCGATTTTAAACCACACCTGTGAAACTCACTGAAACTGAACCCAATGAAACTCACCCGTATCGTTTACTCGCGTCCGTATTCCACGAGACGCCGAATTTCGTAGCAGCAGATTATAAAACTGCTCGGCCACTTCAAGCTACAGATTTCTGCCAGGATTTCTGTTAACCGAGCTGTTTCTCACACCATACAACGATGGTGTGTTCGCCGGTTTTGTTTTTGGTGAATTCTCATTGATTGAAATCCACATTTACTTCACTCGAGAATTCATTTCTCAAATAGTAAACATGATTTTACAGAATGAGCTGTTTCCAGCTCGACTATCGAGAACAGACCAACACAAACCAACTCCTCCAAGTATCGACCAGAGCGGACATGGTCCCGTATACAAGACCCAACCCGTAAAAAACTTAATCTCGATTCTATACCCGATAGCGACTCCATACGATATGGAGCACCAATATTACTATCCAAACTACTATACCGTGAAATAATAGCCTATAGCATCCAAAAAAGATAGACAGGCGTCCAACAAATGACCATCAAAAGTGATCAAGTTTTACTGGATAAGAAATGCCCAAATAATGTTGATATGATGGATTCAATGTGGGAACTTAGGATAGATATGGCCTGGTAATAGGAAATGTAGAAGATTTGTACATTCCATGTCCATCGAAAATACGCTGCTAAATGAGATTAGCAGAATGCTTTCTCTTAGCGAAGTAGTTTAAGAGGTTCACTGAAACTAATGAAAAATTTGCAAAACTGATCAAATTCCAAAATGATGATTGGGATTCCTACAAAATAGTTTTATTTTTTAATCTAATCCAATTGCACTTCATATCACACTCACAATCCAATGATTGGATCCAACCAATCGATGTAGAATGAGGGAAAAGTAACTCTCTAGTCCATTAAAAGGTGGATAGATTAGTTGTAGAGGGAGATATGAGGATAAAATGAATTTTAGCTGCAATTTTCTTCTAATATTTTGGGTTATTATCACGAGATTCACTTTCAGGGGAATTAAGATGACCTAAACTGGGGTTTTTCATGGAAGATATGTAGTCTGGTTGAGGGAAAATTTTGATATAGTTGGTGAAAAGATCATAAAAATGGAGTTTTTTGAAAAAAATTTGGATTTTTCGGGAATAAATTGGATTTTGAATGTATTTAAAAGGATTTTGAAAAATTCGGTATCAACTAATCGATTTAGAACGATGAAAAAGTATAAACTTAGTTGAGTAAAATTTGTATATATTAGTTTAGGGGGTGGGTAATAGCGGAAAATGAATTTTAGATGCGATTTCCTTCTAATATTTTGAGTTATTATAAGGAGATTGCCTTTTAGGGGAATTCAGATGACCTAAACTGGGGTTTTCCATGGAATGTATGTAGTATGGTTGAGGGCAAATTTTAATATAGTTAGTGTACGGATTATAAAAATGGAGGATTTTGAAAAAATTTGGATTATTCGGGAATAAATCGGATTTTGAATGTATTAAAACGGATTTTGAGAAAATTCGGTATCAACCAATCGATTTAGAACGATGAAAAAGTATCAACTTAGTTGAGTAAAATTTGAATAAAGTAGTTTAGAGGAGAGATATGAGGAAAGTATGAATATTGAAAAAAATATTTTTGTATATTTTGAGTTATTTTTGTGAGGAAAATAGTTATCGGGATTTGGGCTACCTAAAGTGAGGTTTTTTTTAGCAAAACGTGTAATTTGATTGAAACAGAATTTCGATAGAATAGGTCTAAACATGCTCAAATTGCTGTTTTTGTTGGAAATTTCGGTTTTTTTATAAAAATTCACGTTGGTGGAGTTTGAATGGAATTTTGGTATTAACCAAAAGATAGATTGAGCCAAAAAAACCATAGCCTAGGTAATCAAAATTGGGGTAAGGTGAAGTTAGAAAGAGATATTTTAGTATGAAAGTACACAATATCAGCGATTTTACCTCAAAAAACGTTTAAATCAGATTCGATTTGGAGAGGAGACCAGACAAATCACTGGTCTCATCTCTGAGTGATTCTCTACAATTTGTGGAAAAGCAAAAATCGATGAAGTGGAGTGTAGAAGAGAAAGCGTGGCGCAAAAAAAACAACACACATATACACACACACAGACACAGACAAAGGGCCGGAGAGATGAGTCACTGGGGGGTTTTTGAGGATTGTAAGGGGAAAAGTGTTACTTACAATCGTTAGATTTTGGCGAGAGGAATAAGATGGTTAAAGCACTTTTGTGATAAGATGAATTATGTTGAAGAAAATATTGAGTTGAATGGAAAAATTGATCAAAAATTTGCTGTGTCGAAAACAAATCTTTCTCTTTAGAGAAAGCAAAAGAGTCAGATCGATATCTTTCTTGACCATACTAGATGTATCAGACATAGACATCTATTGTTGGAAATAATTCACTCTATATTTTCGCATCCCAACTTTCCAACCGCACCCAGTCTCGCGGCAAGATCCTCGGTCTCATGAAACACGTGTCCTGGCGTCTCGCATGGCGTGCTGCAAACATTTGACCTGGACTTCATCTTCGTCAACCTCTACATAGGTCCTGGTGATGGTTCTGTTACAAGACACGAGCTAGGCGCTCGGGTGTTTCCAGCGTCTCCGGAAAAGTGATCGAGATCGCGAACGTAACGTAAATAAAACATAACCCTTATTCGGCGCGCAAGTCTCTCGTTTCATACGAAATCATGTTGAATAGTACCATAGTAGAAATCTCTCCATAAAATTTAGACTTGAAACTAAAATATATCCGAAAAAGATGGACCATATACGATGACTAATGAATGGCCAATATTTGGGCGACTTTCGAAGAGATTTAGCAATAGTCTAGAAAATCTAGGCAAAAAGTGGGCAATGTGTAATACTTCCATTTCAAGCGCGGGATTCAATTTTTTGGCTATTAAATGGCTTTATATTGGCTTCGATATTCATTCAACGAGGTCTCTTGATATTCGTCGTACATAAATTATAATTGAAATATGGCCTTATTTTTGGTCTATCTCCTCTTTCAAAAACGGGGAAAATGGGTAGTATTTACTCAGGTTATCACTCGCTGTCTGTTAAACATACACTGAAATATAACTGTACGCGAAGTCTCAACACTAAATTAGCACACAGGTAACAACAACACCGTGTTTAAATTCGGTAAGAGTGCTTGGTATGTGTCACTTATAAACAATGGACGATGATTACACCACACTGACATAACATCTAGCCAAGCCTCGAACTTAGGGTCCCTAGAAGGGGGTCTCGACAAGGTCCGCCATATTCAGACAAATCCGGTAGATATAGGTATACAAAAAGTATTAGTTTGTCTGAATATGGCGGCGATTTACCTAGGGGTGGGAGAACCGTGTCGAGACCCCCTTCTAGTGACCCTACTCGAACTGCTCCGCTCCAGTTTCTCGAGCGTGGCATAGCGTCTCCATCCCCACATCACCAAAATCGGCGGATTTTTGTCACCTCACAACACCACCCCCTCGATGATCAACGATCAACACCAACTGATAAACTCGCGAGGCGCGGTCTGTATTCACGTCGACCACGTCGATGGTGCAAGCTGACGCCAAAAACTGGCTGGCATTATACGAGGTTAGTCACAGCAAACATCGAATCTAAAAATTTAAGCCAAATTTTGCCCATAATCTGACCTGTGCAAAATGGCTGAATAATGGACTTCTCTTCTGCGGTTGAACTGTTTGACTCTGATCGATAGGTGGCACCGGGGCCTGCAAATTTTTGTGAATTGAAGCGACCGTTGGAAGTCAATTCGAGGATTTTATCTTGCTCAGACGATTGTTGCACAGCATCACAATAGTACATTAAGCAACGTGGGCGAAAAGGGAGATTCCCGCACGAGTGTCCGGAAAGAGTGCGAGAACGTAACTTTCTCGCACGATTCCACTTTCTCGCACGGTTATTATGTTATTCTCGCAAAGCGAGAAACTCGAAAGAGTGCGAGAAAGTTACTTTCTCGCGCGGTTCCGGATAGGAGTGCGGGAACTTTTCACCCGCGTTGCTTATTGCCACCGAGACTTGAGTTGGAGGGGATAGCCGACTCTACCGACGCTCGCATGGTGAGCGCCGCGCGCACTACCTGCGCAAAATCACGCGGACTCTCTTGTATAAGCTAACATGAGAAGATCTAGAAATGTTCCTCTTGGTCTCCCTCTGATTGTCAGATTGCTATCAAATTTGAGGTGGTGGAAGCTCACACGTTTCTGAATCGGATCATGTGCAGAGAAAATCTTTCCTAGACACTTTGTCGCTTACTTTTGTCGATAGAAAGTCACGGCGCGCGAGAGCGTAAACACGTATTTTTCAACAATTTTTCTCAATTTATCGAAGCGATGCCGGGAGGTTGTGCAAGATGCATCTGCAAGAGCGTTGTCTCGACAATGACCATCTCAATCATGAACTCGATCTAAGGATTAGGAATTGAGATACAATGAGGTTTTCTACACACAAAAACGCGCTTGCTGCTGACTGTCCGGTCGCTGCTCGCGTCTTCTGCTAACCTGTGCGGAATCGGCGAATGTCACAACATTTATCATTAAAGTACAAAATCACTCTGCTGACGACAACCAACGGCCTACACAACGCATGCGGGACCACTTCTAGTTTCGATTTTCACAAGTTTCGACGACACAATTGATCAAGCATGATAGTATTATGAATATTTACACACTGCCGTGTGCTAAGGCAACCGGACGAGTCCGCGCGATTGCACTGAGGTGCTGCGGCTGGCCTGCAGGCGTCGTGGCAGTCTAGTCTCGGTGGCAATACTATTTTATGCAACCTGTGCGGAAAACTGTGCCTCCACGATTTTTAAAAAAATTGACGGCCAGGACTTGAATGAAATAGTCGTATATACGAGGCAATGAGCGTGTCCAATGAATTTATACACGAGTTTGCAAGAAAAGAACTCTATTTCGATTCATGTTCCCTGTATGTCATAGTCCCAGTAGTCCATTCGGCACAGACGATGTTGTAGTCAAATTTTTGGCTCTGAGTGTAAAACCATGCGTCACAGCCGCTCGATTGACGAACTCTTCGCGGAAGTCGGCGGTACGGGACGGGCATCCGGGGGCGGAGCGGGGTCCAGGGGTGGGAGCCCCAGGTGGGGGTGCAGAGGACGAAGCCCCCGCCGGGGGGGTTCGGGGGTCGGAGCCCCCCGACTGAGATAAAGTTCTGAGAAATGTATAAAAAAAAATCTCTTGTTCATATAATGTATTACGTCGTTGCTCAAAAGTATCGCCAAATTTCAACAAATTCAATTTTGGCAATTCATCTAACTATGTGTAATGGTGATCAATCATCAAAATACATTTCAAAAGATGGTTTTGGAGTTTATGGATATCTTTATCCACCAAAAGTATTTTTGAAGTAAAGAAGAAAATATAATTCATATAAAACGATGAGTAATCGAAGGGTTTGGATTCGCCTCCTAAAAACACATTGACATGTACGGTTGACTCCGAGGTTGACTCATTGAATTTTTTTTCTGAATTTTCAATTTCCTATGAGAATTTCGATGGATTCATTTTTGCACAGAATTCACTTTCTCGCACACCTAGCCGTGCGATAATGACTTTCCGCATTTCTTTCGGCACGGGTACCTTGCATAGAAAGTTCACTTTTTGCACAGTTTTACGCACAGCGTTGCATGAAAATGAGTTCGCACCCAACTCCCAGCTCGTCCCTGCAGGCTATACTAGCTTTGTGTTTTTGAGGGGTCGCTAAATCCAAATACGAGATCAGTTCAATCCAGGACGTCGAGATTTGTACATGACCCTCAAGAAGCCATGATTCTACGAGAGTTCTCGGAGCTGATAGATAAACCGTACTAACTTTATATTTTACTATTATCCGTAAATTTCTGAAGTCGTTGAACCCGAATCCGGCATCAGTTTGACCTCAGCCCATCGAGATTATGATATAACCACAGGATTTTACAATTTATAGGAAATCCCCTAGGTTGGGGACTAGAGGATTGACAGGACCGCGTCGGGGGTTCACGGCAGGTTGGTGTGACCCGCGAGACCGGCCGACGGTCT
Source organism: Eretmocerus hayati (assembly GCA_029851415.1). Lineage (NCBI taxonomy): Eukaryota > Metazoa > Arthropoda > Insecta > Hymenoptera > Aphelinidae > Eretmocerus > Eretmocerus hayati. The sequence continues at coordinate 114,265,895 of CM056743.1, forward strand.
GTCACTCAAAGTTCAAGAGTCTTGGCTCGTCACGACACTATCACACCTTAGGTCGCGGCGAGAGGGCGAGAATCGAATGGAATTTACGTACGCACATGAATGACTCTACACTGAAAGACTACTGGTTCATTTTTGCCCCGAGAAACGCTGCTCTGGCGTCGCGCCGCTTGTGGGGCAAGAGTGAACCAGCTATGAGCGGGAGGCGAACCATCGTGGTGTGCAAACGCACCACGTAACCGCTCGCGATCCGCCGGACCTTCTCGGATGCGTGGTGCATTTCGGCCCCACGGCTGAGCGGCAGCGTCGCCCAGCGCGCTTCGGAGAATCAGCCCGTCGGGGTTATCGTAAACAAAGCGACTTTTGAATATCATATAAGTATAATTATACGATATTCAAGAGTCGCTTTGCTCCTATATATAGGATATGTCAACTTCTTCAATATCATCCAATATTTTTGTAGAAAAAATAGTGAATCAAGGTAACAATTCAATCACAACAAGACTCTTATGGGGGACAGATGAACATGTGCAGCTGTTGATCAATGCCTGTAAGAGTTGGTCGTTGATCGAGCGAGTTAATTCTTGCCTCGCGCGCTAAAGGTGAAGGGTTCAAATCCCTTGACTATCAGTTTTTTTTTTTGTTTTTTTTTTTATCTACATCACCCCAGGCTTCACATCATTTTTTTCTACAATGTTTTCATAATTCTTGGACCTTCATCTTGAAAACATTTCAATCAATTTCGAACCATTTTATAGAAATTTTATCAACGCTCTTTGCGGTAGTCTTGAAATCGGAAAATATCCATTTTAATCAAATATCGTTCCCCGTGGAAAAACTTACTATGAAACTTAGTGCACATCATCTGATGATCTAAGACAAAATACAAATTGCTAAATTTGCAACTGAGCAGTTCGACAAGTCGCACAAAATCATAAAATTTCTTCATTGTTTGTGTTTTTAAAACTCATAATCCATGTTTCTTGGAAGTACGTACTTAAACATATAGGTATCTCATATTCATGGCCCACGTATTCAAAATGCTAAACATAACCTCAAAAAAGCAAAGTTAAGTTGTGTCATGGTCATTCGATGAAAGCTTCCGAGCTTGACGATATGTATATTAAAAGGGTCATTTAACAAATTTTTACATTGAGATAACGATAGCATATGGATTAATTGAAATTCATGAGAGGATTCTTATGAATGATTTATCAAATTTATTCACAATATACTAATGGATAAATATAAATGATTGAATAAAATATCTCGAAGATGATTTTCAACGTTATCTCAATGTCAGAGACACTTCGAATATACATCCCCAAGATCAGATATTCATCGAATAACCATAAATGAACTTGAAATTAGGTATTTTCATCTTCGGGACTCTCCTGAGGCGATGCTCTAAATTTTTAGTATTTCAGTTATCAGAATAGCCAAATTATCACCAGTATAAATTATATATGGGTATTTTGATAAAAAGTAACATGAGATCAAAAATCATAAATGAAACAGATTTCATGGACTACCCTTCTCCCGAATAAATGGTTCAAATAGGGACATATTTCGGATTTTTCTTCCAAGTATCTGAGATATCAGGATGGCCGAATTATCACCAGTTTGAATTATGTATGTGTATTTTCACAAAAAAGTGATAAGAGTTTGAAAATCACACAGGAGACAGATTTCAGAATGTGTTTACCCTTCCGTCAAATGAATGGTTGAAATACAGTCATATTTCAGATTCTTCTTGCAATAACTTCAATTGATGGCTGTGGTTCCAAAGATGAACTTCAAGTCCCACCAGACATTTCGAAAAGAATTGTGTGTATCCGTTGGGTATAAGGTAAGTTTACCCAACTTGTCTCTTTACCCAACTTGCCCCCATATGCCGATCTCGGAAGTAAGCACTCCTTGGCCCCCGGCAAATTTTTTTCACGTTTGTTATGTCAAAATATGAGAGAGTAAGTAGTTTGCGTCGACTCCGAATCATTCCTGCGTTCTCCAGAAAATCTAAAGTGATTTTTTTATTTTTCGTGATTGCTTAGCTAAGAAAGCACCTAGAGAATCGACTTCAGTAAAATCGGTGCCAAATTCTTTGAGTTCAACCAATCTTAACGTACCTTAGCGCATTCGATTCCTTGTTTTAACACCTTCAAAATCCATTTCTCAAAATTGCAAAATTTGAATATGGAGCTGTTTTATGTGCAAAACACGGAGACGATTTGTAAACAAGGGTGCCAACATAGAAGTGTACTTAACATGCCTCAATATTTTTATCTCAAAAGGACGTGCAGTACGACTTTTTTACGACTCAAAACGTGTTTATCACGTCAAGATCTGTCGGAAAAAATGTTTTGGACCGGCGAAAAGCTCCAAATGTGCGTGCACGGCGATAAGAACACTCTATCACCGACTTTCATCGCTTATTTTGGAAGAATTGAGACAGTTCAGCTCCAATCCATCAAAATGAGACGTAGCTATTTGTGCATTTTGGAGGTCCTAAGACAAGCTTCAAAATGAGCTTAAATGCGTTGAAAAATATTGAGGTAGACCAGAGTTGTTGGAGAAATGGCTTAATGAGGGCGAGTTGGGTACACCATTTTGTAAACTCTAAAAAAATCACTTTTTGGAAAAATTAAGACAGCTCCGCTCCAATTGATCCAAATTGGACGTAATTTAGTGCATTTTGAAGGTCCTTAAACAAGCTTCAAAATGAGCTAGAGCACGTTGAAAATTGTTGAGGTAGACCAAACTTATTGAGAAAATGGCTTAATGGGCAAGTAGGGTACATTTACCTCATTAATTTTACTCTGTGCTTTTGTTGAGAAAGAAGAGGCGAATTTCACAGAACACGAAGCTGCAGCTAAATATCGAGAGGCTATTTAACGTAATGAGAGCCCAGAAAAGAGTCAAGACCCAAGTCAAAATCTCAAGTTATTACGAATATTCCATTTTCGTGTAATAAGTCTTATTCCTGTAGGAAATTCCGTGGAAACCTCTCTTTCAACTTCTCGAAATTCCCATTTAGGCCACTTTTGAACCTCGCATTTCAATGTAGGACTTACTGGTTTTCCATAAGAAAATAGACTAGAGCAGATTCTTCTACACTTTTTTTTGTACTCCTCAATACCTCGAATAGAGTGATTCAAAAGTATTCTATTATGGATAATCATCGGATTTCCCCCCATATCGATGGCTCAGAGTGAAAAGGAACTATCTCAAAACGTAAGAATTGAAAGGAACTATCCGAAAAATTTTGGTAGAAGGAACTATCCAAAAACTTTTGGTTAGAAGAAACTATCTGAAAGTGCCTGTGAACGGAACTATCCAAAAAATTTTGGTAGAAAAGAACTATCTCAAAACGGAAGAATTTCTGATTTTAAAAAGGAACTATCTATAAATTTTCGGTTAAAAGGAACTATCTGTAAATGTTTGGTTAAAAGGAACTATCTAAACATTTCTGATTTTAGAAAGGAACTATTTATCAATTTTCGGTTAAAAGGAACTATCTGTGAATTTTTAGTTACAAGGAACTATCTAAAAGTTTTTGGTTGAAAGAAACTATCTAAAAATTTCTGATTTTAGAAAGGAACTATCTATAAATTTTCGGTTAAAAGGAACTGTCTGAAAATTTTCGGTTAAAAGGAACTATCCAAAAATTTTCGGATCAATTCATGGCCACACCCTAGAGACCGGGTTATAACCCTTCTAGAGAGTTTTCAAGGTGCCCCACAGCGTAAAAGCGATGTATATTATCTAGGCGCCTAATCATTATCATAGTCTCTATGGTTTGCAGCAAGAAACTAGAGAAGTTGATATTAAGTTGATATACTTGACTATAGAGCCTATTCATTGTCTCAACGCCAAGACCGTTTCATATTCTGGGATAGTTCTCATATTTTTTAGATACTTGTTTTTAGCCAAGAATTGCTCAAATACTTCATTTTAACAAAAAATGGTTCAGATTGTTCCCTTTGAAAAAAAATTTTTTCGGTAGTTCCTTTTGACCGGATATTTTTAGATAGTTCCTTTTAACCGGAAATTTCTAGATAGTTCCTTTTAACTGAAAATTTATAGATAGTTCCTACCTAAAATCAGGAATTTTTAGATAGTTTCTTTCAACCAAAAACTTTCAGATAGTTCCTCCTAACCAAAAATTCACAGATAGTTCCCTTCCACCAAAAATGTATAGATAGTTTCTTTCTAAAATCAATTTTTTTTAGATAGTTCCTTTTCAATCTGACACTTTTGGATAGTTCCTTTTAACCAAAAATTTTTAGATGGTTCTTTTTACCAAAAATTTTTGGATAGTTCCTTTTGACTCTCACGTTTTGAGATAGTTCCTCTTTACTTTGAGCCATCGATATGATGTGTTGGGGCTATAAACAAATAGGGTTTTCGAGGTGAAGTGAAAGAATGGTTTTCCTCGTATTCTCTGTATACAAGTCTTCTTGCATGAAAATGGGGATAAAAACCGAATTTTCATCGTTTCCACCTAAAATGCCGGTTCAAAACGCGGTTTGAGAGTTCTCATGATGAAAAATCTTAATTTCCCTGGCTCGCAGACTCAATCCGGGCGCAAAGGACTTATTTCTCTTGGTGAATAAACTGTTTTAGCACTTGGATTAAGTGCACGCGTTCAGGGCAATAATGTATTACCAGTTTGATTTTTTCATCGGGTCCTAAATGCGCTGAACCGCACCCCGGTATCGTTTACTGCAATCAAATTCAAAACTGAGAAGTTGTCTTCCTCTCAACGAAAATCCAGAGACGGGAATGTATACCTACCAAAAGCATGAAAAGTTTTTTGATAAAAAAACAGTAGAAGAATGATTGTTACATCACTGTGCGTTAATCATCTATTTCGAGCGGAATCATTTCGTTAACTTGTTTAATAATCATCGAATTCAATTCGTGATACAAGCTAAAAGATTAGCGAAAATGCTGAAAAGCTTATAAAAAAATCGAGATAAAATGAACGCGAAGGATAAAAATACACGTTTTTCAAAGATTGAGATTACCAACAAAAAAAAAATTTTTCCCACCTGGGCGCGAACCCCGGTGGACGCAGCCATGATGACCGTGATGAATGCCACGACATTACCACTGTGCCACCGAATCTGTCACTTGAGTATGCTTAAAAACCGCACAAACTCATCGGCCCCTACGGCGAGACTTGAGTTTTACACAGTTTCACACGTTGGTTTTGAGGTTAGGTTAAGCTTTGACTCTGATATTTACTAATCAAATACTCTTGGGGAGCAGAAATTGCTGTCCGCCTTTTCATCGAGTTATTAGTCACAGAATCAAATCGACAAACAAGATAAGCAACAAGTACAAACACGCTCCCGAGACCGCGGCCGCTGCACAATAATAAAGAGTGCAGCGGTCACTTGACACACGTCCCTCGCATGGTACAGAAATGCTCCAAGCGGCTGGGGCATGCCCGTCGTTTTCTCTGGTATACCCGTTCTGCCACGCTGGGGCAGAAACGCACCAGCGCAGCGGAGCTTGGGCACCAGTGAAACGGACGTGATTCGCCCCAGTGTTGCAGCACATAATGTGCCAGTAGTCTCTCAGTGTACACTTAACTCGGTTCGCTGTGAAATGGCACGGCCGTGCGTTACACTGGACACTGACTCAGTTGCACTCCCGTGCGTGACACTCGCGTGTTGATTGAGACACCATGGGTGCTAAAGAGTTGGGTGATTCGTAGGATTGGGATGGAAAGGGGTTGAATTAAATACACAGGGATTATACACACACTTGATGCGGTGGCCGACATACAATCTAGTTGATTGATACACACGTAAGTCACACACAAATATGACACTAGGTATAATGAATTATCGCGGCCCTCTACAAGACCGCGGCGTGACGTGAAGTGAATATAGCGTAGTGATGACGGGCAATGGCTGACGGGAGGCGTCCGCGTTCAAGCCGTGCGAAGGCGACTGATGCGCCTGATGATCGAGAGATGACTGATGATGACTGACTCTAGCGACCGGTCTTATATACTCGCGGTTTTCTCGGTAAGCCGGGAAAACAGCGGCTTTCGTGATTTTAGCATGTAAAAATTTTGTAAGCCGAGAAATAAGCGGCTTACGTTTTGTTTGACGTTAAGAAAACTTGTAAGCCGGTAAAACACCGGCTTACGTGCATTTAACATGAGGAAATTTGGTAAGCCGGTAAAACGCCGGCTTACGTGCATTTGACATGAGAAAATTTTGTAAGCCGGTAAAAAGCCGGTTTACGCGCGTTTTGCGTGTAAAAATTTGGTAAGCCGGGGAATAGACGGCTTACGATTGATGACTCATACACACGTGATGGGTAGGAATGAAGGATGATGTAATGTATTAAAAAGGTGGGCTAATCATGCAATGAGATGCGCACGTCAGGATATTTCATTTTTCACTACCTTCATCTTTAAGGCTGGTCCGGAGTCCCCGCAGAACCGCAACCAGACACGCACCAGCGTACTTTCGGGTTGCGGCTGCATGCAATGATTTTGCAAGCGGTATTTATTGTTTATACGCCTTTAATGGTAATGAACGTGTTACTTGGATAGTAGGCCACCTGTGGAATCTTATAACACGATACCATGCAGAGTTTTATGGCATTTTGTTCATTAGGAATCGAGAAAAACTTGAAGGCAATTGTTTGATGGGACAGAGCGCATTCTCGCCTACCCCGATTTATTCCTCAGTAATAAAACAGTTTCGGACAATATCAGATAGTAGGCCGACTGTGAATTGGAATTTGCTGTCGAATGAGCCCTCCCAGGCCCATTAATTCTGAATCTAGCTCGCAAAAAACAAAATGGTGAGGGCAGCGACCAGGATACCTAGCCCAGCTAGCGAGCCGAAGAGCTACGATTTTTTTGAGATATCGAAAAAATTTCCGGATGTGGAACAACTCATTCGATGGGAAATATTATGGCGTTCCACTTGCCATATCTCGTTTAGGTCGGAAATGTGAGGTTGAAATACTATGAGACAAAAAATTGGATCATAGTCCCACATCGCATATGCAGTCAGGGTCCCTATAATTAATAGGTCTAGACAAGGGGGGGGGGGGCAGCCGCCATATTCAGCGAGCTACACGTACTCGGGCGCACCGGTGTGTGCACACTCACACAGATGCTCCTCCGTCTAAAAAGCACGGGATCGTTGAATATGGCGGAGCCAATCAGAAAAATTACCTTCCCCCCCCCCTTGTCTAGACCCATTAATTATAGGGACCCTAATGCAGTGCGATAAAAGCGCCATCTATCAGGCAGAATATCCGGGTTCTCACCGGGCTAGCCTTAAGGGGTCGGTATGACCGAACCCGGTGTCAGTTTGGTTCTAGCGGGTCGATATTCTGACATGACACCAGAATCCATGGTCTCAGAAGAGTGCTCTCAGAGCAGGTCATCCCCAGGATGCTGCGTTTTTCCTCTAACGTTATATTCTCGGAGTTTCTGAATCCCAGTGCGGTTTTAGGGGTTCTGAGGTTTGAGATTTTGCGGTTCGAGGACCCATCTGAGTTTTGGGATTTAGGATTGTGCGGCTTCAAAGATTTCCCTGGAATTTGAGATTCAGCAGGTTACAGCGATCCTAAAAACCACAAAAAAGCGAAGTCAGACCACCAATCATGGTCGGATCACCAGCTATGACTACCCACGTAAATTCGTGATTTTTTGAGGTTGAGTCAGAATCTCGATGTATTGGGACCAAATCGGCCCCGAATTTGACTTCAGTGATCCCAAAAACATCAAAGGAGTTAATAACGGAGTGTATCCTGATTACTAGCTTAGAATTTTTTCATAAAATCGTGGTTCCTTGAGGTTCTGTCATTATCTCGATCTGCTAGGACCAAATTCATGACGAATCCGCATTTAGCGACCCCAATAAAATGAGATGAGTGGAGGAATATGGAATTATTATGGTATTATTACGAGATCCTAACACTCTCGTAAGAACGCGGTTTTTTTAGGTTATATCATAATCTCAATGTGCTGGGCCCTAACTGACAGCGAATCCGTACTCGGCGATTCCAGAAATATTTGGGTAATACAGGATGAGAGTTAGGTCAGAACTTCTTTTGTGCGGCTATGTTGTGTTTTTTCGTTTGAATATTCAGCGTGATTTTGGTAACCCTTGATTGGAATCATTCACTGGATTGATTGGCCCGAATCAAGTAGGAAATTTTACTTACACATCTATAGCGCAATCGAGATATACATAAAAATACTCGATTCACATGCAAAAATATTTCATAAAAAATGCTTAGGATTGTTGCAAATGGTGTCCTTCTGTATCAACATGAAAAGATAAGTTACCAAAAGGAGAGGAGCAGTGGTTGAAATTCGTTTGATCGTCCCCTCTCTCGTTTTGGCACGCGCTTTGATTCCTCTGCTTATTACTACCACAAGCAAAAGAACCGTAGGGAACGCGACCGGCAAAGAAGAGAGTGAGTTAGATAGACAGAAAGGAGAGAGAAGCATGAGCAGTGAGAGACACCCTCAGTCGAGAAGTGAGGGATATTTACATGTGATTTGCATACTAGTTGATCCCTATTGCTCCCATCTCAAACCCATTTACAAGGGTGACAAACCCATACCAACTCTACGTCGAATCCAATCCCCCTTTCAGAATGCCGTCTTTTATCTTTCTCCATTGTACTTTCCTCACTTCTTCCTTACAAGTCCAACTATTACTGCATATTCTTCTTTCATCTGTTCGAAGTCTAAATCCACGTAAGGTATTGGCGAGAGTATTGGTGTTTGTGAAGATTGACGGAGAAATTCTGAGTCCATCATGGGTTACACTTAATACCTGAAAATCTCTGACTTCTGAGCCGTAAGATGGTTTCATACAGTGCCCCGGTAATTTTCCTCTCATTTCCTTGACAATAATACACACAGTATAATAATCAGAGTCTCTGAGATGAAAGTTGGCGAGCTTTCGTTTCGAGTCTCGATTGCAGGGATATTGTGAAATTATGTCATAATCGAAATGCGATTGTCATGACAGAATTTTCAATTATCAATTTTCACCGTGATACTTGTACTTAATGAAGAACAACTGAGGAGAACTTTTCACCATGTTAGTGAGAAGGGTGGCAAATAAAATTCAAGTGGGAAAAGGTCTCGGACGAGCCGTTGTAAGTAAATTGCACCTCTGGTATATTATCATTTCCTTTGGAATCGTCGTCCAATGAATCATTGTTACGAAAAGATTCTCAAATATAAAGTTCGATGAGCTCTACTATTATAGATGACTTCCTTTTATCAACCAGGCTCCATTTTGGTGCTCTATGGTCAGTTTATCAGTCAAAGGGCATGCAGGAAAGCATTATAGTTCACGTAAATGGACTCGAAACTTAAATTGATTTAATACCAATAAAAGTAAATTGAATATCAATGCTGGATCAAATGAAAGGAAGTAAAAAAGTCTCATAGCAAACTCATACGACTGGAAGCTTGGATTGGCAGAATACCTTGGAGAGTTGCTATGTAGAGCTATTCCTAGACTCAGGTCCGTGAGATTCGTGATAGACGTGTAAATCATCAAGCCAATCTGCCGAAAGCTCGGCAAAGGTTCATTTTTATCTGATTCTTCGCGTGGTTGTTGGACATCCCTGAAGCTAGCCCAGGCAAGTCATGCCAAACCAAAAATAACTATTCCATCAATTGTTACTTTTTTATTGCTAATTTTTTACCGCGCAGCAGATTTTATTGCTCTTTCCGTTCTCGAGAAATCGAGTCCTGGGCTGACGGAAGCTGAAGCTAGCCCAAACATTGACGAAAGAGCAGTGATGCGGGATCAACTTATGACTCCTTTTTTAGTCACTTTTTTATTGCTCTACGAATCTCGAAACAAAATGGCTTCAAGTTTCAGAATGGCGGAGTTATAACAATTTTGGGCCGAAATCATATGAAGCTAGCCCAGACATAAGGTAAAATGGATTCCTGCAGGTATGAAACTCGACTGATATTTTATTACTCTTTTATAGCTCGAAGAATACAAGAACGAAATGACGCCGAGTTAAAAAATGTCTGAGTTGTCGCGGATGGAGTGGACGGAAATCAGCGAAACTTGTGTATACATAGTCGGAATACTCAGTTCGGAGGACGGAGAGTGGTGGAACCTACTTATCTGACCCATGACCAACATTCACAACATGACTATCGATGTGTTTCTTCCCATTTGTGACACTCCAGAGTGACTCATAATTTATTTCAGCAGGAGAAGTGGACCAGCACGATGATACTATGGAGGAATCCGCTTATGAAAGCAGTTTACCGTCGGGTTCGGACCCACCATGCATTCAAGATGTATACCAACACAAGTGATGTGTCCGGAATGAGATGATGAGTCAAATCTCAGTATTTGAGGGTTTCTCAGAATTTATTACCGCTCAGGAGGTGAACAGAAAACGATGAAGCTCACAGAAAGCCTCGAAATATCGAGTTCGGAGTGGATTCATGACAAATCCTGTCACCCCAAACCGTGCGAAACATCTACAACATGGGCTTCGATGTAGTTATTGCCCTTCCTGAGATTCCTAGATCCCTCAGAATTTATTACCCCTCAGGAGATAGACAGAAAAAGGTGAATCTCGTTGAAATCATCGAAATACCGATTTCGAATAGGATTCATGATCGATTCTGTCACCGTGACCCGTGACAAACATCTAAAATATGATCATCGAAGTGGCGATTGCTCTCTCTGAGATTTTTGGATCACTCAGAGTTTATTACTGACCAGGAAGTGGTAGCAAAACGGCGGAGCTGGCGGAGATCATCGAAACATTGATTTCGGAGTGGGTTCGAGACTGATCCTGTCAGACTCACACGTGCCAATCAATAAGATGACCATCGATGTGTAGATTGCCCCTACTGAGACTCCTGAATACTTCAGAATTCATTACAACCCAGGAAGTGGACAGAAAATGGTAGAGCTCGCGGGAATCATGGAAATACCGAGTTCGTCGTGGATTCATGATCGATTCTGTTACCCTGACCCGTGCCAACATCTACAACATGATCAGCGATGTACTACATGCCTTTATTGAGATGCTCGAATCCCTCAGAATTCATTACCGCTCAGGGAATGAACGAAAAACGATGAAGGTCGCAGAAATCATCGAAATACCGATTTCGGAGTGGATTCATGATCTATCCTATCAGACTCACACGTGCCGAGAATCAATAACATGATCATCGATGTCTAGATTACCCTTTCCGCGACTCCTAGATACCTCAAAATTCATTACCGTCCAGGAAGTTGACAGAAAACGGCGGAGCTCAAGGAAATCATAGAAATACCGATTTCGGCGTGGATTCATGATCGATTCCGTCACCCTGACTCGTGCCAAACATCCACAACATGATCATTGATGTGAGAATAGTATTCGGTGGGGCCAGGTTGACAGACCTCGTCATGAATCCTATCCGAAATCGGTAGTTCGATGTTTTCCGCGAGCTTCACTGTTTTCCACACATTTCCGGAACGGTTACAGATTCTGAGGTGTTCGGGAGTCTCATGAAAGGTAATATACACATTGGTGATCATGTTCTTGATGTTTGAACGTGATCGATAATCTGGTTGTAGATGTTGGGCATGGATCAGAGTGACAGGATTCGTCATGAATCCACTCCGAACTCGATATTTCGATGATTCCCGTGAGCTTCAACGTTTTCTGTTTACCTATTGAGCGGTAAAAAAAGTCTGAGAAACCTCTAGATCGTGAGAGTTGACACATCATCTCATTTCGGACTCGTCACTAATGTTGGTACAGATCCTGAGTGTATGGTGGGTCCGAACTCTACGGTAAACTTCTTTCATCAGTGGATTCCTCCATAGTATCCCCGCGCAGGTCTACTTCTCTTGCTGAAATGAATCATGAGTTACTCTGGAGTTACACTCTACATTTTTACATGTAGAAAGGAACACATCAATAGTCATGTTATCAATGTTGGTTATGGATTAGGTAAGGAGATTCCACCACTCTCCATCCCCCGAACTGACAAGGGGAGGACCAGACCTTTGGATCACCAATCCTTTTCAGAAGTATTTTACAGTTTTGTGTCACCTAGAATATGAAGAATCCAGAGGAACTCCGTCAAATGGGCCTTCTGTTCGGAGCTACAAGCAAAAACGTTAGCATTGCCAGTATATCTATATACATCACTTTTTAACATGGGCCTATATGGGCAATGCTAATGTCATGGGCTGTAACTTTGAACAGGAGGCCCATTTGACGGAGTTGCTCTGGATTCTTCATATTCTAGATAATACAAGACTGTAAAAAAATTTTGGACAAGATTGGTGATCCAAAGGTCTGGTCCTCCTCTTGTGAGAACTCCGGCTATGTATACACAAGTTTTGCTGATTTCCGTCCACTCCATCCGCCATAACTCGGCCATTCTTTAACTTGCCGCCATTTTTTTCTTGTATTCTTCGAGCTATAAAAGAGTAATGAAATATCTCGAAATCGAGTCTCATACCTACAGAAATCTATTTCATCTCATGTCTGGGCTAGCTTCATATGATTTCGGCCCAAAATTGTTATAACTCCGCCATTTTGAAACTTAGCGCCATTTGGTTTCTAGATTCCTAGAGCAATAAAAAAGTAACAAAAAATGAGTCAAAAGTTGATCCCGCATCACTGCTCTTTCGTCAATGTTTGAGCTAGCCTCAGCTTCCGTCAGCCCAGTACTGATTTTTCTAGAACGGAATAGTAGATTACGCAACGAAGTGCATACGCATTTTTATAGTCGCCCGGCTTTAATGTAGCACATTGCGGGCGATCTACGCGGATATCAAGGCCACGTAGATGGCCACAATGTGCTACATTAAAGCCGCGGCGACTATAAAGAGCAATGAAATCTGCTGTGCGGTAATAAATTAGCAATAAAATACGCTGCTGAAAGAGATTAGCAGAAAGCTTTCTCTTGGCGAGATCTGCGATAACTGAGCAATAATGTAATTTTTCTAGTGACAATTTTCCATTCACTCTCCTAAACATCTTTTTGAAGCGACTTCGACTTTGAGTGGATCAAATTCGTTTTCAACCAATCGATGTAGAATGATATGTAAGTACATTTCTATTTGATTGAAAAGCTTGTGGATTAATTGTGGTACGACATATGAGAATAAAAAGAGTTTTAGATTGGATTTTGACGAGTTACTCTTACGAGATTACCTCTTAGGGTAATCCAGATGATCTAGAGCAGGGTTTTTTGGGCAAGATATATCGTTTCGTTAATCCAGAATTTTTAAACAGTTTGATAAAAAATGATCAAAATGGAATTTTTCATAACATTAATGATTTTTCAAGGATAAATCGAATTTAAATCATATTCCAAACAATTTAGAAAATATCGGTATCAACCAATTGATTCAAAATGCTGAAAAAGTATCTCTGTAGTTCATTAACAAGGTGTAGAGATTAGTTGTAAAAGGAGATATGAGCATAGAATGAAATTTGGATATTATTTTGTTGATTTATTTCAAAGACACTCGCTCTCAGGAAATTCAGGTGATCTAGAATAGAAGTTTTAGAGCAAGATCTATAGTTTGGTTGACAGAAAATTTGAGTATGAAAAATAAAATGCTAAATTCCTGTCGACATAATAGATGAAAGTATATTATACTCGTTATATATCTTTATCATATCGATATCGATATAAATATCTATGGTTTGGTTGAGACAGAATTTCGATAAAGTTGGTTAAAGGGTGATAAAAATGAGAATTTTGGTGAAAATTTCAATTTTCTCCAAAATATCCTGGTTTAAAGGGATAAAATGGAATTTCGGTGTTAACCAATCGATAGATCGTGCAGAAAAAATAATAGTTTAGGTCATTAAAATTGAGACAAACGAGTGATGAAGGAAGGTACGAGGAAAGAATGAATATTAAGAAAAATTTTGCATTAGTTTTTGAGTTATCCTTTAGCGGAAGGTTTTCATAGGAATTTGGGCCATCTAGTCTGAGGTTTTTTGGATGATATCTATCGTTCGGTTGAGACAGAATTTGGATGCAGTGGGTTTAAAAAGGGTAGAAATGAAATTTTTGAAAAAAACTGTAATTTTTTGGAAAATTTGAGATCTGTAACGATTGAATAAAATTTCGGTGTTAACCAATCGATAGATCGTGCAGGAAAAATGATAGTTTGGGTCATTAAAATGGAGAAAAACGAGTCATGAAGGAGGGTAGGAGGAAAAAATGAATATTAAGAAAAATTTTTCCATCATTTATTGAGTTGTTTTTTAAGGAAGGTTTTCAGAAGGATTTGGGCCATCTAGTCTAAGGTTTTTTGGATGATATCTATCGTTTGGTTGAGACAGAATTTGGATGCAGTGGGGTTAAAAAGGGTGAAAATGAAATGTTTGGTGAAAATTCTGATTTTTTGGAAAATTTGAGATCTGTAAAGATTGAATAAAATTTCGGTGTTAACCAATCGACAGATCGTGCAGAATAAATGATAGTTTAGGTCATAAAAATTGAGAAGAACGAGTCATGAAGGAAGATAGGAGGGAAAATTGAATATTAATAAAAATTTTCGATTATTTTCTGAATTATTTTTTGGAGGAAGCTTTTAAGAAGGATTTGAGCCATCTAGTCTGAGGTTTTTTCGATGATATATACTATTTGGTTGAGACAGAACTTGGATGCAGTGGGTTTAAAAAGGCTCAAAAAGAAATTTTTGGTGAAAATTTTGATTTTTCTGAAAATTTGAGATCTGTAAAGATTAAATGAAATTTCGGTATTAACCAATCGATAGATCTCGCAGAAAAAATCATAGTTTAGGTGACTCAATTTGTTGTAAGAGTGTGTGAGAAAAATATATTGATGTATTAAAAGTCGAAATTTGAGCACTTTTGCTTGAAAAAGCCCATGGATCAAATTTGACTGGGAGCCGAAAGGTGCCAAATCACTGGGCTCTCAGAAATTGTATTCTGTACAACTTGTAGAAAGCCAAAAATTGATAAGGTGACCAGTAAAAGAGAAAGCGTGTCCAGTATAAAACAAGAAACACACACACACACACGAACACGGACAAAGGGGTACAAAGATGAGTTTCTGGCTGATGTGGAAGACCATTAGGAGGAAAAGTGTTACCTACAATTGATAGATTTTGGCGAGAGGAAGAGAATGGTCTAAGCCTTTTTTAGAGAAACGGAATTTTGTTGAAGAAAATATTGGATTTAGTAGAAAATTTGATCAAAATTTTGCTGGTGTGAAAACAAAGCTTTCTCTTTTGAGAAAGCAAAAAGCAAAAAGTAACAATTGAAGACATAGTCATTTTTGGTTTGGCATGACTCGCCTGGGCTAGCTTCAGGGACGTGGTTGTTGGACACGTCTCTAACGAGTTAAGAATCCTCATAAGATACCATCAACCGGCGTAACTTTGAACAACCGGGCAACTTTGGAACACCCAAGTTAGACCTGATATATTTCTGTGTCCGGAAAAACAAGTTTTTCCGTGGTTTTACTACCAGTTCTGTTTGTGGATGTTATGCTCGGACAATGTTCTTGTGGAAGCCCCGATCAGCTGTCGGTTTGTTTTTAGCAAACTTCCCTAAAAAGATCATTTGTAGGCGAAAAAAATTGCCTCAAACAATCAGCTTCGTTTGCGCACTTGCAAGCCAAACTTAAGATAATGATGACGGATTTCATCGAACTATACCAATATCTAACGGACGGCACCATCGTTACATTAGTGTATCTTCAACCTGACTCAATTTTGTAGTGTGGGAACTGGGAAATACTTGCTTCTTCCCACGCCGGGGTGATTTTGAAAGACTTCCATGGGAGAATACATGCCATTCTGAGGAATGGAGTAACTTGGCAACACTTCGAAGAACCGAGGAAGGTCAGACTTATACCCGGTTACCGGGGTATTTTGGAAAACTTGATTGCGCCTCAGGATGCCCACGATAAGATTCCAAAATCTTCTACGCAAAGTCCATAATGGCACATTAGAAGCATAGCAGATTGAATTGTTCAGTGTTTAGAATTGAACAAATCCACAACCCGCTGTAGGAGGTTCTCGCGTTTCACTTTTACCGTTTCAAAATACTTCAATGGGGCTCTAACTTAAAATACCACTAGCAATATCGTCGCTCGCTAACGCTCGCTCCGCTCTGTGTTATATAAATTTGCGGCAATTAATTGCCCAAAAATTGCATAGATAATAGTGATTCTTGTCTTTGAAAAATATCTTTTGATTTTTTAATAATAACGTAAGTTAAATTATATAATGAAAATAAAAAAGGTAAGTATTGTAAAAATATAACATTATTTTTTGAACGAAACCACTTTTCTACCAATTGTACTCTTTTTTCTAACTTCTTGGAATACGCAAACATAGGAACTTGTTATATATTTAGATTGAACAGATTTTTTTATAAAATTCTGCAGATCATATTTATTTACATTGAGATGTTACAATCTTGTTATAACATAATACACATATATATTCACAAACATATAATAACATTATATTCTGTCGTTTTCGACATTTAACACAGCTACGCAATTAATTCCAATAATAGTCGTAATAGAATATTGCACTAAGTTTGTTTTTCAAAACTTAGTCAATTTTATAATTAATTTGTAACAAGTACTTACGAACATCACATAACAAATTTTTCAACACAAGTTTAGTACATTGGTACGAAACAGTTTACACTTTTTCATTATAAATACCATACTCAGATATCAATGATGAAACCTGCTTTGTGAGTGTTACTTGAAATTCATTCAATTGAACGACATATCTTTAAACCTGAAAGAAACGGAAGGTTTCAAAATGAAATACATCTTGTGTTTATAAAATATTGTCACGTGTAACGTCCAGTGAAGGACTCAAAATATTATTAGGCAAAGGGGCACTATACGAAATCACAGATCCAACTACTTCTGGAAAAAGATCAAAAAAGATAAAAGTTTTTTTACACGCTACTAGAAATGTAGTATACCCGGAAATTTTCTGCAATTAAGATATAAACTCAGATATAAACTCAGTTTCTTATGATGACCGACAGTATATATGCCGTTGAATGAATCCATTTCTCGTGAAAAAAGACCAGCAAAAATTGAATATATTCATCTCCTATATAACTTTTTGTTCAAACATGAAACTATCCCTAATAAACCATAACCGTAAAGACAATAACATAAATATTCGGAGTTCTCACGTATCTCAAAATCAGCTCTGAGACACATACATAATTTCAAACCATTATAATGCGGGCTTATCGCTAGAACATAGCCATATAGTTTGTTCATCGTTAAGACAGTCTCCGCCCTGTGTAACGCAGAGAGTAATGGTATATAGTGAAAATAGTGAATTATGTACCCGAGTGCCACTATCGCGAATTTTCATCACGAAAAATTCATTCATCTCATCACATCTTCATTACATCTTTTTCATTATTCATTATAACTACATCATCTTCATCCTCACCATTACCATTCATCTCCCACATCATTGAACACGCCAATGATCGCCGATGTAGAGATGAAATTCATCTCTACATCGGAGGGTGAGGCACTCATCACACATTTCCATTATCATGCATCTTTACATCTTCATCGGATCATCACCATCACTATCATCATCATCACCATTCATCACCCGCATCATTCAAAACGCCAATGATCGCCGATGTAGAGATGAAATTCATCTCTACATCGGAGGGTGAGGCACACATCACACATTTTCATTATCATCCATCATTACATCTTCATCAGATCATCACCATCACTATCATCATCATCATCACCATTCATCACCCGCATCATTCAAAACGCCAATGATCGCCAATGTAGAGATGAAATTCATCTCTACATCGGAGGGTGAGGCACACATCACACATTTTCCATCATCTTGCATCATTACATATTCATCTCATCATCTTCATCATCATCACCATTCATCGGCCGCATCATTTAAAACGCCAATGATCGCCGATGTAGAGATGTAATTCATCTCTACATCGGAGGGTGAGGCACACATCACACATTTTCCATCATCATGCATCATTACATATTCATCACATCATCTCCATCATCATCACCATTCATCGACCGCATCATTTAAAACGCCAATGATCGCCGATGTAGAGATGTAATTCATCTCTACATCGGAGGGTGAGGCACACATCACACATTTTCCATCATCATGCATCATTACATATTCATCACATCATCTTCATCATCATCACCATTCATCGGCCGCATCATTCAAAACGCCAATGATCGCCGATGTAGAGATGTAATTCATCTCTACATCGGAGGGTGAGGCACACATCACACATTTTCCATCATCATGCATCATTACATATTCATCACATCATCTTCATCATCATCACCATTCATCGACCGCATCATTTAAAACGCCAATGATCGCCGATGTAGAGATGTAATTCATCTCTACATCGGAGGGTGAGGCACACATCACACATTTTCCATCATCATGCATCATTACATATTCATCACATCATCTTCATCATCATCACCATTCATCGGCCGCATCATTCAAAACGCCAATGATCGCCGATGTAGAGATGTAATTCATCTCTACATCGGAGGGTGAGGCACACATCACACATTTTCATCAACATTCTTCAATACATCTTCATCAAACATCGAAAATTATTCATCACGCATTCATCAAGCATTCATATAAACATACACTAATAAACCGATACAATAATAAACCGATAGACCGATAGACTCACGACCGGATCAGTTGATGAAACCACTTTCCTGCGAATGTTTGAAGACTTAGTGTAGTTCACGAACTAAATCTAAGTCCGATACGCAGACGCTTAAGGGAATTTGGTGAATTCTAATGAAAAGGGAGGAGTCTGACAGACGCACGGACACTCGACATCACACTTGACACAGTAACGAACACAAATACTAATAATAATAATAACAATTTTATACATTTTTCCACGAAGTAATTAAAACATGACCATTAAGTAAAGAATTTTATCATCATCAACACACATACATCATAAATATCATAAGATCATCATAAATACATCATATAAGAACTCACAATGGGACAAGAGATCGATAGACTCACGACCGGATCAGGTGATGAAACCACTTTCCTGCGAATGTTTGAAGACTTACCAGGAGAGGTCATCACATCCGGATCACGGATTTGGCTGAAACTTTGGGCATGGTCTTCTTTTAGTGCCAAAAGATGAAACCTAAAATTATAGACCCTAATGCTCAAGCGTTTCCGAGCTACAGCCGAAAACATTAGCATTGCCCATATAGGCCCATGTTAAAAATGATGCATATAGGTATACCTGCAATGCTAATGTCCTTGGCTATAGCTCGGAAACGCTTGAGCGTTAGGGTCTATAATTTTGGGTTTCATCTTTTAGCACTGAAAGAAAACTATTCCCGAAGTTTCAGCCAAATCCGTGACCCGGATGTGATGACCTCTCCTGGTTAGTGTAGTTCACGAACTAA
This sequence comes from Eretmocerus hayati, assembly GCA_029851415.1. Lineage (NCBI taxonomy): Eukaryota > Metazoa > Arthropoda > Insecta > Hymenoptera > Aphelinidae > Eretmocerus > Eretmocerus hayati. The sequence goes on from CM056743.1 coordinate 114,285,390, forward strand.
ATCTAAGTCCGATACGCAGACGCTTAAGGGAATTTGGTGAATTCTAATGAAAAGGAAGGAGTCTGACAGACGCACAAAAACTCGACAGTAGACCCAAAATACAGTCATCGATATAGAGAAAAAACCAATAATTTTAAGGTAGGTTAAGTCGATATACGGGAAAATCTAGTGATTCCCCAAAAAAGCGTATATATCGATATAGGTGTAAAAGTCAAATTAGAATAAAATATAGGAGAAATATATTTTTTAAGGTAAGATTAGTAGATATATGGGGAAATCTAGAGATTACCCAAACGATATAGGGAAAACTTGTAATTTTAAGGTAAATTTAGTCGATCTAGGGGAAAATCTAGTTATTTCCTAAAAAGGGTAATCGATATAGGGAAAACTAGTATTTTGAGGTAAAGTAAGTCGATCAAGGGGAAAATCTAGTATTTTCCGGGTAAGATTAGAGCATCTAGGGGAAAATCTAACGGTTTTTCAGGTAAGGTTAGTCAATCTAGGGGAAAATCTAGTGATTCCGGACGATGAATGGTCATTCAAATTAATATATATAATGATTTTGAACCTATAGCTTCCATATGAAACGTTCAAATAATGAACTTCAAAACCAGTCAATCAAAAGCTTGACCTGTAAGCTTCAAATTTACCACAGACAAAATGCTCTTTCTGGTGTAAGATGCACGAGTCACTATAGGGAATTACAGGGGGGGGGGGGGGGGGAATGTTCAAAAAAGTGATCAAGTTACCCCCGTTGACGATACATCAATGTCGTGAAAAGATGGAAGATTCCACTCCATACTAGGAAGTTTTGCCGTCTGCTCCCTCATCGCTCATAAGAACAGTAATATTTGAAAACTGATCGAGTTTTTCGAGCTATAGTTCTTCAGTGGTCCGTTTCGCGCTTTCAAAATACCTGATAATGTGCCTTATCTGACGGTACAAAATCAACAGGCTCACCTAAGATGCGAGGCTCAGTAGTGTTCTGACGTAAGTCGCACCTTACGATTGTGCATCAGTATACCATCAATTGAAGCCTCACGAACCTGATGTAAGCTCAATGCAATTGGTTTGCACGCGCGCGACCAAGTAAAGTAACGTCAGCAGAAAAAATCAAAGGACTCGTCGATGCGGCACCGAGCTAATAAATTTCAGGCGTGCCATAGCATTATACCAAGCGCAGGATGGGTTTACCGCGAGTGGTGGCAGCTGATCGAGCACTGATAGGCCTTGCGCTGCTGAGCGCGGATTGAACAAACTGCACGACGATCGTACCCGCTGGCTCGTGCAGTTTGCACACTTCACAGAAGAGCGATTGATATCATCTGGGCTGCCTGCATGAGCCGCGCGCAATATGGCACTCTAATTAAGTCCTTGGGCCCGCAAGCGCATGGTGTGTCTGCATGTCTACATGGCGCCTCCATGGCGGCCCATTACGATTGCCGCGATCTCTGACCCCCTCGGACCGTTCTTCTTGTGGGTACGGCCATATACATAGAGGTGGTGTGAAATCGTGCTCAACCTCTCGGTTTCCAATTGAGACGTTATCCTGGTTGTTGCAACATTCAACCATTACTGATCGGGCAGAACTGGTTACTGTGCACTCTGTACCATAGCTTGAAACGCGAAACATTTTTAACCTTTGCGCTGCTAACGTACGAGTGGAAAAAACTTCCCCGCCGTGTTTAGTTCCGTAGACATGTAAAGATGACTCATACTTATCATTTGGAGATGAAGCCTCGAACTTTATGAGAGTACTTCTCCTCTCGTACTACTTTGTAAAATTCCTGCGTTTCACTAATCCGCTCCATAAAGCTTCATACTGAAATTCTATCCGGCAAGTTTGGTTGATTAATCAACCATAAGACTACTTCTGAGCACGATCCGACCCTCAGGAAAGAGTACGTACTGTTCACCACTCACTCCATTTTCTAAAATCAATGAAATTCAAAATGTCTTTTGACGATTCTTCTGTTCTTGTTTATAACCATGGAAATATTGAGATTTGCGAGGCGACTTTCCGAAAATTTTCGCGTACGCGAAGAATGGGCCCTTTCGCGTACGCGAAGGCTGGGCCAAGGGCCCGCGGTCTTTCGCGTACGCGACGGATTTCCTAGGGATTCTTTCGGCGAAGACGTCACATGCGTCGTCCACCAGAACTCTCTTTTCGCGTACGCGAGTCCGGCCGTATAGACAAGCCGTTTGAATTAATGGATCTCATGATCCCGTAACACAATCGGACTCATCCCCGATACTTGAGCCACTCATCTACAATAAGGGTGACGACAGATGAAACATTCTGCGAAAAAAAAAACCAGGCAGGAATGTATCGTGTATCGTGTCATTCGGGAAGAGGCACAAATAATTTGCACAGAAATAAATATCAAATGGCTCTGGCGTCAATCTGAAATATGCCCTACGGCTGCAACCAATACGCGCATCAATGGCAAGCGAGATGGCAAGCGTTGTGGAAAACAGGAAAGCGAGCAAGTATGAAGTAGCAAGCTCTCTAGCCAATTCATCGCCACGGGAGAGCTGATTCACCTGAAACAACAAACGTTTTCAGATCGCTGATCCCGTAACTTACGCTTGTTTGACCCTTCTGTTGTTTCGAGTGATGTGCGCAACGCGCACTCGCGCGAGCTAACGAGAAATTTTTACGCTATTCGAGCGTGATACTTCGAAAATATGAGACCGAATAAAGTAATCCACTCACTTGTTTTTCTCGTCCTTATTTCCATAAAACATACTATTTATATTCTACAACAAGATATGTACGTATGGGGAAGGGGAGGAGGGAGAAATAACGTAGCAACAATTTCGGCACCTTTTTAATCTATACAAATTTTTTGAAAGCAGGGATCCATGCCTGTTATATTCTCGTTATGATCAATCGTGCAATATCGCGGATCAAAAATCATAGGAAGAATTATTTAGGTGAATTTGACATATTTATAAATATGTCAAATTAATTATAACTAATGTCCATGTTCACCAATTTGGGATCAAATTCTTTTGTGCGTGCATAGACTCATACGTTGCAAAATTCACGTGAATATTCAGCTCGAAGTTATAGGTTTGATGGTCAACCAAAATCGAGGGGTCGAGCCTTTTGGATTCCTTCCCCGACTAAAGACACCGATAACGTCGTTTTCACAGATGATTATCTCATTTTTCATTTATTTATTCATTTTTTCATTCATTCATGGGCTCCAGGCCCTTTTACATGTGATATAATTCATTTCAACTCATAAATTATCAGAAAATGAATGATAAAAAAGTGTATGAATTGCATTTTTCGATGAATATTTTGGTGTTGGGTATTTCTGAGGGGTATTCGGACAATTACATGTCCAATGGATTGCATCAATATGCATTCTATTCGAATATGGATTCTAGAATATTTGATTGCATGGTATTTCTCAGATTAGAATTAGACAGTTCTTGCCAATGAGAATCGTGCAGGGAGAGAATTAGCTAAAACCTTACTACTATCACAAGAATTTATTCTAGAGAACTAAATATCGAAAATCACAGTACAATTGTACGAAAATAGAATGTAAACGAACACATCCGTTTGCCTCTAACCCTGACGGTGATCTGAAGTTTTCTCGGCAACCGCGTTACTAACCTACTCAAAAGTTAGATCGCACAAATCGAATGCTTCTCCCAGTGTCCAATAAAACGCAGTCGAACAGCCTCTACGCTAAATCGAGCCGAAATAGTCTTCATGCACCACGAAGACAGGATGTAGCCCTGGATAAATCCGGGTCAATGAACACCGGGAAAGCGTCCGTCTAGTTCGAGAGGTTGAAGGGGAAGCATTGAAATTCAACTCATCCTAACGAATATTGAAAATTGAATCGAATTGAAGCGAGCACTCTTACAAACATCGTGGGTTAATTCAAAAATATTCCAATTGCACTGAAGTGTACGTATCAATGGATAAAACGAAAAATATGTACATAAGAGAATATGCGATTATGGAAGAACCAAATTCGATTCGGAAGAGTATCTTATTCCACGTAAAATTTCATCATATGACTATATTGAAAATCTTTTGGGGTCACATTGTCTCCCTTTCTTTGATACCACGTGAAGCTTGCATCAATCTGCTTCTTCTATCAAAGGAATTATATAAAGAGTGTAGGGAGCCACGCTAAATTCTTTTACTGTCCAACGAGGTTAAAAAAGCCAGATATGTCGATGTTTAAAAGACGGGATACAACACGAGTAATATGCAGCTGGAGAACAGGATCTATCGGGTGGTTGGTCGCAAGTACAGGGAATGCAGATTGTAACAGACAGCCGTTGCACGTCTGGTGGAATTGGAAATCTGGGGTGGCGAGTGTGTCTGCACATCGGTGACAAAAGCAGCGGTTACGGTAGCTTTTGGGCTATGTATCTCAGTTCGGAAGCCACAAGACATCTGGCGTGCTTGCTCCTCCGTTTCATTTTATCTCGATATCAAATGCTCGAAGCTGCCTGTCGGCGTTTGCTACTATCTCACACCCGTCTTGCTCGGATACTCCTCGTGGCCACAAACACCGTCCCTCGGAGGCCTTTTTCTTTCTCAGAGCCCCGCTGACGACGGCAACGACGACGATGGTGGTGGCGGACGATCGGCTATAACCAAAGGCGGACTCCGTGGCAGCGAGACAGGCGGCGTCGAGCACAGCAGCAGCTCCTTCAAGCTCGCGCTTATAAATATTCAATAGTCATGCGGCCAAGATAAACTAATTAAAACTTAGATCTCGGTAGTCACTTTAGATTTTTACTTACACAAGAAGCATTTCAGTGCGACAGCACGAATCCCGCTCTTGGCGTCTCGCTCGCCTCGCCTCCCTCATTCGTGTCGCTCTCTGTCCGCTCGAGCGTGGCGCGTGGATAAAAAAAGTGTACACAGTCGCGCCGCAAGCTAGAGAGCAATCGGGTTTGCGTGAGACAGAAAGGGAGACCAAAGAAAGCTTTGCTCTGTACGCTCATTAAGAAAACCAGAATTCTTTTGCTCCTGTCGCGGACCGCAGCCAAGGGCCACACGGCTTTTGCGATTCGCTTCCTGTGTGCCAGCGAGCTTCCGTGCGCCCCGAACGCGATGCCTGATGCAGTGTTCGGTCAACTCCTGCTCAGTTCGCTCTTTGCTCTCATTTTAGCTCACGAGAACTCTGCCCTGCGGCACCTTATTCAGGCCAATCAGTCGCAAAACAGATCGCGCGCGTTCATTACGCCAGCGGCTGTAAGGGTGATGACAGATAAAGCGCTACGCTACGATTTTGCGCCACACCACGACGCGCTATCGCACGCCATGACCCAAAAATTAATTCCAGCGAACCCGACCATCGATGGATTTGATTCTTTCTCGTAATCAACGACTGATACTGTGACAAAAAATCGAGTCCATCGATGGTCGGGTTCGCTGGAATGAATTTTTGGGTCATGACGTGCGATAGCGCGTCGTGGCGTGGCGCATAATCGTGGCGTAGCGCTTTATCTGTCATCACCCTAACACGGAACACGAGCCGTCTGCTACAATCCAAGCCGCATGCTGTGCAAGCTCAGAGAGTGCAGACTCTGAGACTCCAACGTCATGAGTGTTCACCGATGCAAGGTAGCTTCTCACACCATTAGCCTACACAAAGAAAATCTTAATCAAAAGTTTGGACGTAGGAATATGTTCTTGGAAAATCTGTTTCCCTCGTCCTCCTCTAGATAAGCTTCGAAAAACGAAATTCGAAGTTTTTTTCCAAAAAACTACGAACTCGATACGCTAGACCTCTGTATCACCTCTAACGCATTCCTTTTGAGACAATTAATGCCGATTCGCTCGCCGATTGGAGGACGCCCACTCCTGAGCCGTGAGTTGTGAAGCTCAGTTGGCAGACCGGCGTCTTTGCGTATCTCAAGGGATGGTTCAATAACCTTTCATTTTATTAAATGGTCGTAGTTGGTCAAAGACAGTCATCTAATGAAATATGCGAAGAATGGTGTGCGTGAGTTTATCAAAGAATGAAGAACGGATTTAAGGCTAGTCCGGAGTCCCCGCAAAACCGCAACCAGACATGCTCCGGCGTACTTTGAGGTTGCAGCTGCATCCAGTGATTCTGAGAGCAGTATTATCGTTTATACGCTTTTATTGGTACTGAATGTGTTACTCAGATACTAGCCCATCTGTGAAATCCTATAACACCATACCATGCAAAGTTTCATGGCATTTCATTCATGAGGAATCGAGAAAAACTTGAGGCAATTTTTCGGTGGTACAGAGGGCGTCCTCGACAATTCCAATTTATTTCTCAGTAACAAAACAGTTTCGGGAAATATCAGATACTAGGCCATCTGTAGATTGGAATTTCCTAGCGAATGGGCCCTCCTACGCCCGAAAATTCTCGGACGTTCGTTTCCCCTTTGCGCAGTCCAGATCATCTGTTGGGTAATTCGCATGAACGGAGATGATGGTTCACGCTATGATTTTACCTATGTAAACAAGGTGGAATGACTTTCACTTTATCTCTTGATGAACTTCGGGGCTCTTTCTCCAACATAAAGTCTCGTATTGTGAACTTGAGCGATTCGTCGCCCTGTGAAATATCGAGGATTGTTACTCCACGCGTAACGATGTCCATTGTAGTGACCGCGAGAAGCTTCTTTCGCGTACGCTGAATTTCCTTGATGGGAAGGAAGAGACCTTTTTTTTCGTAATCGTATAATTGAGAAGCTGACAGAATATCTGTAGAAGGTGGGAAATTTCCGTGTGCGCGGGCGACTTTCCTCTTCGTGCATGTGACAGTTTGCATTCTCTAACTTGTATGTCGAGGTAATTTCGAATTTCGCGCGCGCTATGTGAGTAATTTTCGCGTACGCGAAAGATATCAATCCAAGCTCGACTGCCACGAGTTTCTAACTTTTGCGTGCTGAAGTGCAAAATCTTTGCGCACACGAAATTTTCCCAACCTGAACTCGTGTGGGCCGAATTTTGGATTACCGCCCACGCGGAAAAATTCCCGGCCTCAAGTGACCTGCTCCGAGTTTCGGATCTTCGCGTACAAATAGCGATCGCACACGAAAATGCAACACTTTCCCGGAGTTATGAACTTTCACGTGCACGAATTGGGGAATTTTCAGTCGTGCGAAAGTTTTTCACCCTCAACTCGTTTGCCGCAGGTCTCGTACTTTTGCGTGAGCGAAGTGGGGAGTCTTCCGCTCTCGTAAAACTCTTCACCTAATCAGATTATTGGAAACGGGATGCTTTTTCACTGGATCTCGAAGGCAGTGCCCAGAGCTCTTCGGGAGCTCGATTGATAGGTGAGAAGAGATGGAATTCACCACTGAGCATCGTTGTTTTGCAGTAATGTCAAAAACTAGATTTCAACAACGATATTCAGACAACTCGTAATCGTCATAGGTGCATAGTCTTGTGAATGGGAAAGTAACGTGGAATCTTTGGCCTTGGTGGCAATGCACAGGTCTCCCTGTGGGCTTGAATGATGAGTGATTGGTATCATAACGAATTGCTTGGAATCGTATTACTGCAAATCTCGGAACCTCGATTCAAACTCTGAATTTTGGATCGGTTATGACCATATAGGATGCAGAATCTCGCAATTGCAACCATGATATTTTCCCCCTTGATCCCGACGACAATGCACGAAGCTCTCTACCAGTTTTACAAGTGGGAAAAAGCAACCATTTAACTCATTACTGAGCATCGTTGTTTTGCAGCGATATCAGAAATAAGACTACAATACGAATTCAAGAATACTCGTAGTCATCATAGGTGCATAGTCTTGAAAATAAGAATGTATTCCCCAACGACGTCAGAAACTAGACTACAGCATGATTCCAAGAATACTCGTAATCGTGATGAAATGTATTATGGACTCCTGGGCCTTGGCAGCAATGCACAGATCTCTCCAAGGACTCAAACGATGAGTAATTTACATGATAATTGGTTGCTATGATCCGTATCATTGCAGAACTCACGCAACCTCGATTCGAACTCTTAATTCAGGGACGGTTGTTACCGCATTGAATGCAGTATCTCGCAATTGTAAACATGATATTCTTCCCCTTGATCTTGATGTCGATGCACAAAGATCCTTGACAGTTCGGATGATCGAAAAGAGCAACAATTCTACTCATCACTGAGCATCATTGTTTTGCAGGAATCTCAGAAAATAGACTTCAATCACTTGCTCATCACTGACTAATCCATGTGCTCCTTACTGATTCTCCAGCTGTTCGTACACGCAAATGGTGCTCATGTACTTCGTATTGAAGCGCGAACGCATCCAACCCCATCGTCGCGTTCGCAGAATCAGAAAGACTTTGCGTACGGGAAATTGTGCTCCTCTTTTCTAAGCGAAATTTTTGGCACGGTGCCTTGCAATAATTTCGCGTACACGGAACTTTTCGCGCACGCGTGATAGTGTATCGTGTACCCAACAATTGAGTATTTTGCCTCTCGTGTTAGCGTAAGCGAATACGGTCTACGCAGACCCGCTAGCTGACCGCGCACGCGAAGGGTACCCTCGTACTTCGGATTGGAGATAGAGCGAATTCCACGTCATTGTCGCGTAGGCGGAAACGTAAAGTCTCCGCGTACGCGAAAGTGTGCTCCCCTCGCTAACGCGAAAATTTTCGGCACGGTGCCTTGCAATGTTCCCGCGTACGCGAAATTTCCCGCGCACGTGGAATAGTGTTTCGTGCACCCATCGTTTGAGTATTTTGCTTTCCGAGTTAGCGTGAGCAAATGCGGTCCACGCAGACCCGCTAGCTGTTCGCGCACGCGAAAGGTACCCTCGTACTTGAAAATGTTCTATGGATCCCTGGGCCTTGGCGGCAATGCACAGATCTCTCCGTGGGCTCAAAAGATAAGTAGTTGATATGGTTATTGATTGCTATGATTCGTATCATCGCAAAACTCGCGGAACCCCGATTCGAACTCTGAATTTCGGTCACTTGTGACCGTGTCGGATGCAGAATCTCACAATTGAAATCGTGATATTTTTCTCCTTGTTCCTGATGCCAATGCATCAATCTTTCTGACAGTTCGGGTGATGGGGAAGAGCAACAATTCTACCCATCACTGAGCATCATTGTTTTGCAGCAATCTCAGAAAATAGACTTCAATCACTTGCTCATCACTGACTAATCCATGTGCTCCTCACTGACCCTCCATCTGTTCGCATGCGCCAACGGTGCTCATGTACTTCGTATTGGAGCGAGAGCGCATCCAACCTCATCGTCGCGTCCGCAGAACCAGAAAGTCTTCGCATACGCGAAAGTGTGCACCCCTTTCCCACGCGAAATTCTCAGCACGGCGCCTTGCAATGTTTCAGAAAACGCGAACCTCTCCGCGCACGCGTAATAGTGTATCGTGTAACTAACGTTCGAGTATTTTGCTTTTCGTGTTAGCGTAAGCGAATGCGGTCCACGCAGGCCCGCTAGCTGTTCGCGCACGCGAAGGATACCCTCGTACTTCGGATTGAAGATAGAGCGAATTCCACGTCATTGTCCGTTACGCGGAAACAGAAAGTCTTCGCATACGCGTAAGTGTGCTGACTACGCTCACGCGAAGTTTTGGGCATGTCGCCTTGCAATGTTGTCGCGTACGCAAAATTTTGAGCGCACGCGTGATAGTGTTTCGTGTACCCAACAATTAAGTATCTTGCTTTTTGTGTTAGCGTAAGCGAATACGGTCTACGCAGACCCGCTAGCTGTTCACGTACGCGGAGGGGCCCCTCGTACTTGAAAATGGATTATTTAAAAGCTAATATTTTCCGACTTATCATGGAAAAACCGAGAAAAAGAAAGAAAAATGCTCGTTTCCATCGTTTATTTATGCCTTTCCCCAATTTTAGGACAATAATTCTTATCAATATTGATTATTGGATGTGCCACCTATCATTTGAGCCCAAATTGAGGTTCCGCGAGTTCTGCAATAATGCGGATCATAGCAATTTGTCGTCGTGTGGACTGCTCATCATTTAAGCCCACGGAGCGAGATGTGCATTGCCGCCAAGGCCCAGGAATCCATATTACATTTTTATTTGCAAGACTATGCACCTAGAACGATGACGAGTATTCTTGGACTAGTATGGTAGTCTTGTTTCTGAGATCACTGCAAAACAAAGATGCTCAGTGATGAGTTGCATGATTGCTCTTCCCCATCATTCGAGCTGTCAGGAAGATTGATGCATTGGCATCAGGAACAAGGAGGAAAATATCACGATTTCAATTGCGAGATTCTGCATCCGACACGGTCACAAGTGGCCGGAATTCAGAGTTTGAATCGGGGTTCCGCGAGTTCTGCGATGATACGAATCATAGCAATCGATAACCATATCAATCACTCATCATTTGAACCCACGGAGAGATCTGTGCATTGCCGCGAAGGCCCAGGGATCCATAATACATTTTCAAGTACGAGGGAACCTTTCGCATGCGCGAACAGCTAGCGGGTCTGCGTGGACCGCATTTGCTCACGCTAACTCGGAAAGGAAAATACTCAAACGGTGGGTACACGAAACACTATTACGCGGGCGCGGGAAATTTTGCGTAAGCGGGAACATTGCAAGGCACCGTGCCGAAAGTTTCGCTTTAGCTAGGAGAGCACACTTTCGCGTACGTGAAGACTCTCCGTTTCCGCGTACGCGACATGGACGTGAAACTCGCTCTATCTCCAATCCAAAGTACGAGGGTACCCGTCGCGTGCGCGGTCAGCTAGCGGGTCTGCGTAGACCGTATTCGCTTACGCTATCACGAAAAGCAAAATACTCAATTGTTGGGTACACGATACACTATTACGCGCGCGCGAAAAGTTTCGTGTACGCAGAATCATTGCAAGGCACCGTGCCGAAAGTTTCGCGTAGGAAAGAGGAGCACAATTTCCCGTACGCGAAGTCTTTCTGATTCTGTGAACGCGACGATGGGGTTGGATGCGCTCTCGCTTCAGTACGAAGTACATGAGCACCGTTTGCGTGTACGAACAGCTGGAGGGTCAGTGAGGAGCACATGGAAAAGTCAGTCATGAGCGAGTGATTGAAGTCTATTTTCTGAGATTGCTGCAAAACAACGATGCTAAGTGATGAGTTAAATAGTTGCCATTTTCCACCTATCAAACTGTTGGAGAGCATCATGCATTTGCATCGAGAGCAAGGAAGACAATATCATGCATCCAATTGAGAGATTCTGCATTTGATACGGTCACAACCGGTCCGAAATTCAGAGTTTGAATCGAGGTTCCGCGAGTTTTGCAATGATACGGATCATAGCAATCAATTATCATGTGAATTACTCATCATTTGAGTCCTTGGAGAGATCTGTGCATTGCCGCCAAGGCCCAGGAGTCCATAATACATCTCATCACGATTACGAGTATTCTTGGAATCGTTCTATAGTCTAGTTTCTGACGTCGTTGGGAAATATTGATACTCAGTGATGAAACTGATGGTTGCTCTCTCACATCATTCGAAATGTCAGGAAGATCTGTGCATTGTTGCAATATCAAAGAGATGAATGATGAGTTCCATAATCACGCCATCCTGCATCCAACACGATCACAACCGATAAAAAATTCAGAGTTCTAGTCGAGGTTTCGCGAGTTCTGCGATCACGGGAATCATAGCAATTCATTATCATGTGAATCACTCATCATTCGAGCCCACGGAGAGGTCTGTGCATTGCCGCCAGCGCCCGAGGATCCATATTACATTTTTATTTACAAGACTATGCACCTATGATGACTACGAGTATTCTTGAATTCGTATTGTAGTCTTGTTCCTGATATCGTTGCGAAACAACGATGCTTAGCAATGAGTTGAATAGTTGCTTTTATTTACTTGTGAAACTGTTAGAGAGCTTCGTGCATTGTCGTCGGGATCAAGGGGAAAAATATCATGTTTGCAATTGCGAGATTCTGCATTTTATACGGTCACAACCGATCCAAAATTCAGAGTTTGAATCGAGGTTCCGCAAGATTTACAATAATACGATTCCAAGCAATTCGTTATGATACCAATCACTCATCATTCAAGCCAACAGGGAGACCTGTGCATTGCCATCAAGGCCAAAGATTCCACGTTACCTTCCCATTCACAAGACTATGCACCTATGACGATTACGAGTTGTCTGGAAATCGTTGTTGAGATCTAGTTTTCAAGATCACTGCAAACAACGATGCTCAGTGGTGAATTCCATCTCTTCTCACCTATCAATCGAGCCCCCGAGGAGCTCTGGGCACTGCCTTCGAGATCCAGTGAAAAAAGCATTCCGTTTCCAATAATCTGATTAGGTGAAGAATCTTACGAGAACGGAAGACTCCCCACTTCGCTCACGCAAAAGTACGAGACATGCGGCAAACGAGTTGAGGGTGAAAAACGTTTGCATGACCGAAAATTCCCCAATTCGTGCACGCGAAAGTTCATAACTCCGGGAAAGTGTTGAATTTTCGTGTGCGATCGCTATTCGCACGCGAAGATCCAAAACTCGCAGCAGGTCACTTGAGGTCGAAAATTTTTCCGCGTGCCCGGTAATCCAAAATTCGGCCCAAACGAGTTCAAGTTAGGAAAATTTCGTGTGCGCAAAGATTTTTCGCTTCAGCACGCAAAAGTTCGAAACTCGTGGCAGTAGAGCTTGGATTGATATCTTTTGCGTACGCAAAAATTACTCACATAGCGCGCGCGAAATTCGAAATTACCTCGACAGACAAGTTAGAGAATGGAAACTGTCACATGCGCTAAGAGGAAAGTCACCCGCGCACGTGTGAATTTCCCACCTCCTACAGATTTTTCGTCAACTTCTCAATTACACGATTACGAAAGAAAGGTCTCGTTCTTCCCTTCTAGGAAAGTCAGCGTACCCGAAAGAAGCTTCTCGCGGGTGCTACAGTGGACATCGTTACGCATGGAGTAACAATCCTCGATATTTCACAGGGCTACAAATCTCTCAAGTTCACAATACGAGACTTTATGTTGGAGAAAGAGCCCCGAAGCTTATCAAGAGATAAAGTGAAAGAGTCATTTCACGTTATTCACATAGGTAAAATCATAGCGTGAACCATCATCTCCGTTCATGCGAATTACCCGAAAGATGATCTGGACTGCGCAAAAGGAAAATGAGCTCCCGATAAATTGTCGAAATTAGCATACGCGAGTATGAACTAAAATGTTATGGTTGACGCTCAAATTGCTGTCGGGCACGAGCGAGTTAGACCACAGCGTACGCGAGGCTCATGTTGAAAAGGAAAAAAGGAAAAACGAGATCAGGACAATGGGGTGTTTGCATGAAGTATGAAATTTTAATTTTCATGTCTTATCTGAAAGTCCTTATTTTTTAATGAATTTAGGAAAAAGAATCAAAATTTTAGGATGCATAGGAACGGAGAAATAATTTTTCGAAAATCGCAGTTTGGTGGCACGCGTTCAAACGACTTTGCTGGCGCACACTCGCGCGCCACTCACACCTACATCGACGCGTGACGTCACAGGTCAGCTCTGCAGACGAGCCGTATTGGAGATTTGTACGGGAATCCACGTTCTGCATGCCGAATTATTGTCCGTGAAAACTGTGTAACGAAGTAAAAAATTGGTGATGTGCCTTTTTACAATGTTAAACCTGAGTGATTAATTGCGAGGCGTATTGTGACCGTGCTGAGTGAAAAAGTACAGATACTTCGCGGTGATTGAGGCTACGTATCGTGTGAGGAGTGTAGCTGATATTACGCCGAAATCAGATATGTTTTGGGCAAGAAGACGGTGCGCGATCTTCCAGAGACAAAGTTCAAATATTTCGTGAGAAGAAGACTTGTGTCTAAAGAAAAGCTGCCATGTAGCCAAGAAAATCAACAATACTTCACAAGCGATTCATAGCCTAAAACACCGTTCAAATACATATAAACGTTTTGACTCAACGCTATCACTATGCACCTTGTTGTCACTCACCAGGTTTCGATTATCTAGAATATAAAGGCACGTCGTCAATATTTTCACCTTCACATAAATTTTTCACGTGAAAATTCGATAGAACGCGGACATCTGTGCAAATCTCATATGTCGGCTCGTCTGTAGCTGACCTGTGACGTCACGAATCTATGCGTGTGTTAGTGGTGCACGATAAAACTCGTTTGAGCGCGGGTTCGCGCGGGCCCCTAAATTGCAATTTTCAAAAAATCATATCTCCGTTCCTATGCATCCTAAAATTGCAATTCTTTTTTCTAAATTCATTATAAAATAAGGACTTTCAGATAAGGAGTTGAACATTTTTCATGCAAGCACCCTATTTCTTACAGACGCGATGATTCAGTAGTTTAGCGCGCGCGAAAAATGATGTGACGTATCGTACGATTTATCGCGTTCGCGAAACCCAACTCCATTGACTCACCTCAACAGCACCAATCTCTGGCACCTAAGTAGAGGATCACTGCCGAAACTCCAAATCAGGTCGATTAAATCAGCTAATCCCCCAGCCTAAGTAAAGAAATGAGGCATGACCTCTTGCGAGCAAAAGGGTCACTCGGAGAACTTTAAATAACCCGATCCGCATTGGGTCCGCTACCTTGTCTGCACTGAGAATCCGCAGACAACAGCTCAAGCCACGCAGCGCAGCAGAACATAAACATTCCCAACGAGGCAATTCGACAGGAATGCTCCTCGAACGACGAGAAAAATTGAACACAACACAAACACGTGGCATCATCTCGCATAAGCCGGTCGCGGGCCATGCAATTGGTTCACCGAAAACATTGCCCGCAGCAGACACATTGCATCATCTGTACTGCGTTATCTGCGACGAGATGTCTGCTACGATACGGCATGCCGACCTTCCGCCGCAGCGGCCAAGGCCAAGGCCATGGTCGTCTGTTTGTCGGCTCTCGACACGCCTGCCACAGAACATTATTTCCCTCACCTCATTATTTAACAACACTCTCCGCGACTCTCACAACACAAAAATTCAAACTCGAACGCGAAAACCACTGCGTCGTTGCCTCTGCAGAGGCGCTCATGAAATTATGCGATGCCGCTGTCACTATACCCGCCGAAGACACAGCTCTCACGAAAATGCAAACGCCCCAACACGCACAGCACACCGAATTAATTCTTAATTTCCCGACGCCAACAGCTCGCGCAAAAAAATCACGGTTCACAATCAACACAAGAGCAGCCGAAAAACACACCCCTCCGAGCCATAACCAAGCAGAGAACACAATGTAACGCTTCCGTGTAATGCTAGCCGTCAAGCATTACACACGAAGCGTTACTGACATAACGCTAAAAAATACGTTTTTTTCACACGACAGTTACAAACTCAGGAAACCGTAACAAAATCTCTCGATCTCACCAATCGAGATAACAAAATCACCGCTACCTAATTTTTTCGGAGTGTACGTGAATTCTGAAACATGTTGTATCAGCCATCAAGCTACGATCACTAGCTGCTTCGGGGTTATTTTCATCCAGCTCATTTTCATCACAAGAGCTGTTTGAAAACGGCTGAGGAATAGATTCAACCAGGTCAATCTCTTCCGGGACAGATTTCGGGGAGTTTAGATCCCGAGGTGGTTGCGCAATTGGATCGGTCGGCGTTGTTGCGATGATTTTCGCTTGTTTTTTCGCTATAGCATTGACAATCTCAGTTGACGAGTGTTCTTGAGAGGGTACTGGATTACGGAAAAGAGCGTCCACGTGGGTATCACTCTTAGCTGGAGAATATTTTACGTCGAATGTATATTCCATAAGCTTAAATCTCCATTTCAACACTCGCGTGTTTATATCCGCGCTTTTCATCCATCATAGGGGTTGATGATCCGTAACAACGGTGAAGTGTTTGCAAGAGAGGTAGGGGCGGAAAATTCCACCTGAATATACCACAGCGAGCATTTCTCGCTCATATATACTGAATTTTAACTCGGGACCTCTGAGTACCCGAGAGGTGTGAGCTATCGGACTATCTTTGCCTGATTCATCATCTATTTGCGACAGGATCCCTGCAATGCAGAAGCCTGAAGCATCAGTGGTTATCCTATAACTTCGATCTAGTTTGGGAAAAGCTAAGCACGGGGCTGCACAGAGCTTAGTTTTTCGAACGCTTCCTCTGTTTTCTCGGACTAGACGAAATCTTGGTCTTTCTGTAAGAGTTTTGTTAGCGGTTCTGAGGTTTTTGCAAAATCTTGAACGAATCTCCTGTGATAACCGGCGAGACCCAAAAATTGCCTAAAATTTTTCGCGTTTACTGGGCGGGGAAATTAGCTGACCACTTCTATCTCACTTGGGTCCGGTTCTAAACCTTCTTGGCTAATAATGTGGCCGAGGTAGGCTACTTCGCGTTTCAGAAGTTCGCACTTATCAGGTTCCAACACTAATTTAGCCGTGCGTAACCTTGTCATCACTGTTCTGAACAAGTCATTGTGGCCTTCCAGCGTGTCCGAAAACAGTACTATGTCGTCCATAAAAGCGAAAACGCCGTTGTTAATTAAATCCGAGAGGGTAATCGAAATTGCTCTTTGCCTCTCTACTACAGAGTTACGTGAGCCTAAAGGTATTTTCGAATATTCGTAGTGCCCTGTAGATGTACTAAAAGCAGTCAGGTGTTTAGAGTCTCCTGCTAGCTTTCCTTGGAAGAATGACTGTTTGCAGTCGATTACCGTAAAATATACAGCTTTACCGAGCTGATCGAATATGTCTTGAATATTCGGGATGGGATACGACATGGGGACAGTGATTTCGTTCAACGGGCGAAAATCTACGACTACCCGCCAGCGTGGTTTACCTGAGGGATCCGGTTTCTTTGGGACGCATAGTGAACTAGATTTGTAACTACTCCTTGATTTCCTTATGATCCCTTGCCGTTCCATTTTCAAAACTTGTCTTTCTACCTCATCCCTCAGGGCATGAGGTAACCTATACTGCCTCACGTTAATGGGTTCGGTCGTGTATTATGTGTATTTTGTGTTCCACGATATCAGTTACTGGGAGTTTGTCTCCTTCCAAATAAAATCTGTCGTGATTTTCCGCAATCAATTTCTCCGCGCGAGGTCTTCCATCACCCTCGAGATGATTCAAACGGATGATTTTTAGAAGTTTTTTCATTCTGTCTTCAACACATACTTCTTTAATCACATCTTGAGGGTCTTCACCCTTGTATTTTGTCTCATTACTTGACTCACAACATCCGGTACTTGTTTTTGTAGGCTCTTCTTCCGGTTCAATTGAACTAACCGAGTGAGGGGACATAACCGTGTAAGTATTTTTAGTTTGTAGATTATAGTTATACACGCGTGCAACAGATCTTTCCGTCAGAGTTATGTTGGCCCCATCGACATTTAAGAGCTTTCTACCCAATCAACAATGGCTCTACTTTGAGATAGGAAAGTAGGTCCTGTTGTTCCTTCAGCGAGTATTAGAAAATCATCTGTCACGACCTGGAATTCGATCAAATTATCCATTACATCAACTGAGGCTGTACCCAAAGTATCCATTGGAATGCCACCGACCCCTGTGAGTTGAATAGCTTTAGATGTGTTAATTAAAGCAGCATCTGGTGGCATTTTGCGCTTAATGATATTTCCTTCAACACTCGTATCAATCAAAAATTGATGTACTGGTTGAGTTCTTTGTCAAGAAAACCAAAATATAGGGGAGCATTGTGTCTGGAAGCCCATAATGCGTTGTATATATCAGTAGCATGTCTTGAGCCTTGGATAAATTTGAATACTTCTGACCCGAACGATAGAGTTATTTCGAAATTCAATGTCCCTCTTGCACCAGTGAGGGATCTTATTCCTATCATCCCATCATGGGGCATGAGGATAGAGTCATCTAATACATGAAATTTTACTCCAAAATTTGAAAATTTCATTCTGGTGGTACCGACCGTAGGAATTTTGTCTTCAGTGATACCTTGGATATTCACCGTCTCGCTGAGATCAATTTCAGTATCAATTGGTAGAGCGGAAATTTTTATAAGGTTCCCTTGACTACCAGGATCAATCATCAAACTTACAATTTTACTATCGTTTTTAAACCGAAGAGCCGGAATATGAGCTGCGCAATCGCTTAGTCCATCGGAATCAGTTCCTTCAGAAGCTCGTCCGTCGCGGTCGTATTCGTCAAGCGCGTCGGTTGTATCGGCGCCTCCCTTGCTGCGCTCAAGCCCGAGGCACCCTGTCCATTTCCCGACCTCCAGTTTCCATTCATTTGCCTTTTTTGACACTCATCTGTCGTGTGCCCTTTGTTCTTACAGTACCGGCATTCCGGTACTCTAGCCGCATCGTTGCGCGGGCAAACTGCCATCAAGTGTCCAAACTAACCGCACGCTCGGCACGCATCGTCCATTTTCTTCGCTGGGTCTCCGCTGTGAAACTTTGGGCAGTTTTTTACTCCATGACCAGCTTGATCGCATAGTTGGCAAGAAGAAATAGACGTTTGTGCAATTTAGTTTTGAAGCTTAAAACAGGTTTCAGCAGAGTGGCCTCGTCGGTCGCAAAATTGACAAACCGGGGACTCATTCCCTTGAAGCTGGAAACAGGTGTCTGCCTTGTGACCCAGTCTATCACAAATTTGGCAGTTCGACTGATATTGCTGCCTCGCAGAGCAGTCACTGATAACGTGACCGGGACGCTTACAATAGCTGCAATACCCGTCTGTTTCACGTCTTGCGCTGCACCTCGTCGCGTCGTGGTCGTTGGATTGGCAAATCTGACAAGGGTATACTAGTTTCCTAGCGTCTCGATTGCTTGTCACACATTCAGACTGTGCTTGTGACTGTTCAAGCAAGGATTTGTTAGCTTCTAGTTCAAGCTCTATACCAATAGTATTTTGGATAATGCTAGAGATGTCATCATCTTGTTCTAACTTAGCATTCATCTCGGGCTTGATCCCATTACGGAAACACTCAACGGTGTTTCTATCGACGTCGGCTCTAAATTCATTGTCGACACTCCCGGCACTTACGCGTTTTGCTTCAATGATTCTGAGGGCGATATCCCTTACGTGATTAGCGAAGGCAATCATGGTTTCGTTATCTCATTGATATTTATGGCCCATTTCCCCTAACAGCTGATGCGCTGTCTTTGCTGGAGCGTATATGGTTTTAATATAGTATTTTAATGCTTCTACTGTGGTGAAAGATTGTCCTTAAATCGCTGTCCTTGGTTCACCTATTAGTTTGCTACGTAGTGAACGAGTAAGGTTACTTTCGTGAGTCAGGCCTACCATTCCTTTGGCTTCGTCACATCTCTCGAAAAATACGCTGAGGGACGGTCTTTTGCCGTCAAATTCTGGCACGACCTTTAAAGCGTCCTTCAAAGTTACCTGCGCCATTTCTACGTGGTGTACAAAAGGGACTTCTAGAGGAAAATCTAATTGTATCGCTAGGTCATCAGCTACGGGTACTTCTCTAATCGTTAGGTCACTCTCGTTTTCGTCAGAGGTTTTTTTTCTGGTAATAGAGCGGGCGAAAAAGGGTAAAACGCGTCCATCTCTTCGTTGGCACTATTACTATTCCTGGCTAAATTTCACGCAATTCTTCGCCCGTTCATTAATAGCGCTTATATTATAATAGTTCCGATACAATTGGAATATAAAGCGTTCTACTCGTGGACCTTGACACAAGGTCTTTGAGTGTACACCAGTCTTGCCGACTGGAATATTTTATTCGCTGGTACCTTGACGTGATAAGTCTGATAACACTTCTTATCCCGCATACAGCTCAATAATTTACTGACCAATCTATTTAATTTGAACACTCTTCTTACCTTACTGATTTCACAATTTCCCGACAACAGAGAGGAGTCTATATGAAGTCCGTAATCTAAGTCAACGAGGACGTGTCTATCTAGGTAAAATCCTTCCTCGTCTTGTTTTAGAGAAATTCCCAAATGTTCACTACTAAGTAATCAAATCGCAGCTGACTTCAAACCTGCGTACGTGATTCTGTGCAAACCGAAGATATTTGCTGGACTTATCTTACCATCAGTAGTGTGTAGGTAACTCACTTCACCAAATTCGCTTTCGTTTACCTTAATTTTTCCAGAATGTAGATTATTGTGGTCAAAATATACCTCAATTTTACAATATTTATCTGGCTTAGATTCTAATATATCTGAAATTCTATAGCACTGAAAAAATGGTCGTCGAAAACTCGTTCTTCGGCTAAGTCTTTCAAGGAAGGAATGAATTTTCTCTTGGTCTCGGCCTTTTGCATTGATATTGTTACACTCACTCGTAACACAATAAATTAGAGCCACCGAATTATCAAAATAACACGTGTCTTTATTTCTTTGACACAACTGTGTTGTATCTGTACATATGTAAATAGTTGACGTTCGCAACCGTTGGTATTTATCGATCGGTCGGTTGCTAGTGTGTGTTTGTTTGTGTTGTTATGTTTTGAAGTTAGTCTGCTCGTGGCTGTCACGAGGATAAGACGCTCTTGTTGTGTCAAAGAAATAAAGACACGTGTTATTTGAATTTGGTTTCATGTACTGTGAAGATGCCTGACTGAACTGATTTGAATTCAACGAATTCCTATAAACATGCTCTCTACGATTCTCATCCCGAATAACCTTTATTTCCATAGCGCGAGCTAAAGCTTTTTTCATTGAAGATATACCTTCGAGTTGCAACATTTCCCGAATTGAAAGATCATAAATTGCAGATATAAACTTCGAACACGCGATCCGATCCTGTTCTTCAACCGGAGAATTTTTAAAAATATCCCGAACTAATCGAGAGATATCGGAAGCTAGAGATGAGAAATCCTCGCTAAATTTCTGTTTTCGATTCTGGAAAAGTGAAAAATTGATAGCCTGGAGATGAGAATCGCCAAAACGTAAATCTAAACTTGAGTGTAAAGATTCAAAACTGATCGTCTCTGGATCCACATTGTCAAGAACAGATTTTGCTTTCCCTCGCAAGCACGATGCCAGCATGATGCCCTTAGCTCTGTCATCCCAACCATTCGCGAGAGCAACTAATTTGAACTGATTGATGTACTCCCGTAGAGGTGTCTCTCCGTTATATTCATCTGCCTTTGGTCGAAATGATTTGTGAATTTGTGCAGTGAGTGGAATTGTCTGTGAGCCCATTTGTAATTCATTTGTGTGAGAAATGTTGGGGATCGCGTTATGTGTTATGGTGTGAGAATTGGTTGAACTCAGCTGTTGTGGTCGTTGCTCAAGAAGCTCAATCCGCTGCATGAGTAACCGTCGCTCCTCCATCCAACCCCGCTGCTCTGCTTCCCATGCTCGTCGCTCAGCGATGAAATCACGATCTCGTTGGCGAAGCTCAGCAGCCATGTTGTCAATCTCGGGATCGTGCCGTATTTCACCGTTTGTCACAGCAGCGCAGGACGATCCCGCTGCGCCGACGGTTCGTTCGACGGCAGCGACTCCTGCAAAAATGCCGCCCGCAGTCGCAGTGCCTTGGTCCGCAGCGTTGTTGAGAACAGCACCACCGAAGACACCAGGGCGAGCGAAACCACCGTTGCCGATTGCTGCAGGTGTAGAGACAGCGGCGGCAGAAGGCTCCGTATCCGCAGGCATGACAGACGCAGCACCACCGGTAGGCGCAGTAGAACCAGGGTCACCCGAGATGTCAGGCTGCAAGCCATCACCGGCTGCATCACACGTGGCGTTGCCGCTGTCACCGCGGGTTGCCCTCGCGTCGATCATCTCAGCCACGGAAGGAGCCGCAGGGCGATGAGTGGTCGGCTCACGCATGACAACAGGGCCTTGGTCACTGCACTCACCTGGAAATCCACGGAAACCAGATGCAGCATCAGATGATCTTGGGCTTTGTATCGGGACATAAAACGATACTGACCCAGCGTCCGTGCGATCTCCCGGCAGCAAATACTCGTTATTCCGGGTCCTCATTTCGCTGCTTCACACTACCGTCCTTGGTTGTTGAATCCCGGCTGAGCCCCCAAATTGTTACACTCACTCGTAACACAATAAATTAGAGCCACCGAATTATCAAAATAACACGTGTCTTTATTTCTTTGACACAACAAGAGCGTCTTATCCTCGTGACAGCCACGAGCAGACTAACTTCAAAACATAACAACACAAACAAACACACACTAGCAACCGACCGATCGATAAATACCAACGGTTGCGAACGTCAACTATTTACATATGTACAGATACAACAATATTTACATTACTAAACTCATCTTCTAACCTCTGCGATGACCTATGATAGTCGTATAGGTGACTTTCAGTCGTGATTACCGAAGCAGCTAAATCTGATTCGTCTCCCTCTAAAGTTTTAGCTTTCCTAAATATTTCAGAAATTTTCTTTTCAGCTTCTTCTACCCTTATACGTGAAATTCTAGTTAAAACTGATAACTGCTCGTTCTGCCTCTGGACTTGTCGGTAATCTCGTTCAAGTTTGTTCACTAGTTTCTGACAGTTACAGCAACGTCGCTGGGTGCTCATTAGTCTACAGGTGTTCAGCTGCTTGTTGTTGCACCTTTCTTAACCTATTTTCGAATTCTGGAATACACTGCTGCGCTGGTCTAATACCTTCTCAAATCCACCCTTTACTGCGTTCTAATTCGTCTATTTTAATTTCGGCTTTTCTCATTCTAACTTCTACTCTTTCCAAAATTTTCAAGGCAGAACGTAGTGATTCATTCCATCTATTTGACTCACTCTTAGCGAATTAACTGAATTCTTTTAGTTCAAAATCGTTCATAGGCGGATTAAATCTTGAATTTTCTCCAGAAATTGTAATATACGATCAAATAAAATGGAGTTCGCAAGGCTAAATCGGCTAATGGATCTTTGATATCGATGATAATGGTGAAGGTTCATAAGATGAAATTTAAAAATGCAAAAATTTTGATAGCGTTTGGGGAACAGAAAGGATATTTCTAGAAAATGTTTATTCTCTCTCTATTTTATGAGTAACTAACTAAATAACGTTAAGAATTATAATTCTGGAAATCTTAATTTGGAACAATAAGAACAGAAATAAGGAGTTTCTTTTACTCGGCACTCTTCACACTTAATGACACTAGTAGACACTATTTTCTTGGGAGGGTCGAATATCACTCCCTCGAAAATGTTAAATTCATTTATAACTTCTGGACGAGTCGCTCTCCTTCGTAGTGGCACCAGAAGGGCTGGTTCTTTGCTGGCCTCTTGATGTTGTGACTTCGTCTCCTTGCACTTGACCACTGCCTTGGTTTTTGCTGCTGCTGCTAGCTGGGGGACGACTACCGCATGAGTTGCCTATGCAATCACTACCGTAGGGTCGTGTTTTGGTATGCGGACCGTCGGTGACGTTGGTTGCACTGCGTATTGGGCACGCAGGTCAAAACGCCATCAGATTTTGATTGAACACTACACTTGGTATTCTCCCTGTGTTTCCTTGAAGGTTGTTTCACTGCACTCCGTTTTGTAGAGGGACACCGAGACTTCCCCAAGGCTCATTCGCATCCCCTGCGGAAAGTGTCTAATTCGGAAACCTTGACGGCGTTCCTTGGTTTCTTGGCAGGCTTATTCTCAAGTGGTAGCCTCCTCTTGTTCGTGGCTGGCTTATCACTCGTTGTTGAGGTCGGTGGGGGGTCTCCAGGTGGCCCGCGAGTTGGTAGAGCCTCCTCTGCGTGCTCTGGCCGGCTGGTAGGCGACGACCCTTGAGCGCTGGCTTGCTTGGGCAAGGTTCCGTAACCTTCTTGGAGTTGAGACAGGCCTGTTGTTGGTTCTTCTGATTCTCGAGATTCTGCGAATCCTGTGGACGACGCGCCTCGAGGCGTCGGAGCTAGTGGAAGCGGTGTAGACAAGAACTCTCCTGAGTCTGAGCTCCGGTGTTCCATTGGATAGGGGGCTGATTGGTTGCCAGGACAGGAGTTCTCCGAATATGACGTCGCCCAGACCACCTCTTTGGTGACGAGGGTCTCCAGATGATCCGCCTGGTGCTGAAGAACCAATAACTTGGAGCCCCTTCGACGGGCCTAGGTAGACTTGCTGCGGCGGCGTTAAGTATTGCTTGTCACTCTGCTTGTCCTGCAATTCCTCGTCGTTGGCAGGCGACAAAAGTTGCGTAGATGCGGGCAGAGCTAATGGTCCCCCGGTGGCCGCTCTGTCGCCTCTGTTGACGCTGGCTCTCCGAGTGGAAGGGAGCGATTCTGATGTCCCTTCCGGTTCGGAGCCTGAGGAGCAGGCTGAGCCGGGAGCTGCTCCTGATACCGAAGACGTGGTGAGAGTGGTTCTGCTTCAATGAAAACGGGTTCATAATCGCCCTTGACTTTTGCGAGTTGTTCCGCAAAAACTTGGAACTCAGTTCCCCGGAAACAGTCCAACAGCGTCAGCTGGATGTTGGTCTTGTAGGTGGCATTGAACTTCCTCTGAAGAAAGGCTACGTAGGGTTTTGCTTTTCTTCTTCGCTGATGACTGGGTCCGTTCTTGTAATGATACACAGGAAACAAAGTCACTAAAGCAAAACAAGGAAAAACGAAATATTCTAAAATAGATTCCCCAAAAGTCGCAATGTGTTTCAAAATCTTCAGATAACTTATCAAAAATCCATCACCTAAATATTGTTATTTCGATCAGACCTGCTCGTATTAGTCAAAGAGCCTTCTTCTTCATTCGTAAAAGTCCCCTCTAAAGATTTTATTTCCTTTGAATCTATATGTTGTTCTATAGCGTTTTTTCATGGAAATGAGTGATTATTTCTTGGAAATTATCTACTACGGTACTCCCTCGTTATTACGAACTCGGTTAATACGAATTCCTTGTTAATACGAAGCCATCTCTCGGTTCCTCCAACGTTGAGCTCATGTATTTCCCTCGTTATCACGAAATCCCTCGTTATAACGGACCAAAAACTTGGTCCCTCCAACTTCGTATTACCGAGGAAGTACTGCAGTTCAAATATGAAATCTAAATAATCGAACCCAGGAATTCTTAATCTTAACAATGAACAATTCAAGATCATTGCGGGGTCTAGATTTTCTCTGTCGAAATAGATATCACCGAGTTCATCATACTTGAAGAAAACGCTCCAAGCTTTGGAGGCTAATAACTCTTGCAGATATTCCCAAGTTTCTCTGAGGATCTTGAGGTTAGCTCCTAAATCAACCACTGAGCTGATCTTTTGATTGGATACCAAACAATACGGGTACTCGAGTGATCCAGTGACAGCTACGTTTACCAGTGGAAATGTACTCGTGCCAAATGTATATCTTCTGGTCGATCTCGCCAATTTCAATGAATGTCCAGAGGTACTCTCTACATACACTAAATTGAGCGTCAAACAACGTTTTCAACGTATGCGTCACTAGAAAAAAGAAATTGAGAGAAAATATTCTAAGAAATCTTGTACCAGAAACATTTCTTGAAAGATGAAATTTTTCAAGAATTTCCTCAAAAAATTCCCAACAATTCTTCACGGTTGAAATTCTTCGATATTACCGCAACGTATTGATTTGGTTTATGTCTCTAACAAAATCCCTCCGGGGCCTCCATTTCTTTGTTACGTATAAAGTACGCCAAAAGTTTCGAGCCAAAGTTGACACCCTAGAGCTCAGGAATCGAAGAGAAAGATTTTCCACTTATCATAAAGTTTCCACTGGTTAATTCGGAGGGCCACTGTGGTTTGATGAGTTATCGACACTCGAAGGTTAAAAGTACGCCCAAATGCTTGCTAAACGTGCGAGTAAGAGGACTGTCTTCTTTTTCGAGTAAATTTGTCGGGAACTGGTTCGAAAATGTACCTCCACTCATCGTGGTGACGACCAAAAATATTGAACCGGCGCAAGGTTGTCTAGAAAATTTGTATCCAGAAATTTAAATTTTTCCTCGCGAAATTTCAGTCCGGAAACGCGCTCGCGAAACCTGTACAATCAAGATCTATAAAAATGGCAACCGAGTGACTCTCCTGCACAAGGAATAGAGATGGATAAAGGATTGAAAAGTAACCTATTAAAATGGATTACTGACGAAATCTGTGAAAAACAAGAATTATATGCCTATGAATTCTTGAACGCGACTTGGCCGATACTCCTGTAGAAAGGAATAAAAGTCTACCCCATATGAGTAATAAATGAAAACAAGATTTCTGTATAAGGAATTGTGGAAGTTAACAGATATTCCTGTACAAGGAATTTCAAAAATTCCAAGGTATGCCTCTGTAAGGAAGAGTGAAAATTCAGAGATATTCCTGTATAAGGAATTACAAAACCTTGGAAGATATTCCTGTTTAAAGACTAATTGTAAACAAAATGGCTGATTTTCCTGTATTATAATAATTGGGGAGCCAGGCAAAATTTGTGCGTCCACATGCCGCACATCGGGTCACCTTTTCGGAAGGGGTGAAGTGTAATGGGTGGGTGAATGGTTGGGTCAGGTGGTGGGTGGGTGAGTCGATGGATGGATGGATGAATTGCTCTGAGGTATGAGGCACAAATTATGGAGGATGAGGTATAAACACCTGTGAATAACGAGTCATGAGTTATGAGGAATTAAGTTATGAGAAACTCGAGTTATGGGGAACCCGAGTCATGAGGAACTCGAGTCATGAGGAACTCGAGTCATGAGAAACTCGAGTTATGAGGAACGAGTTTTGCGGAGTCTGTGATGAGGAATGAATTATCAGAAATGAGGCATAGTCATGGGAATAGAAATGCTGGAATTAGGTCTAATTACGTGTACCTAGGCCTCATCCGGTGTAGTTTGCTCTAGTTTGGTCCAGTTGGGTTTTATTCGGTGATTGGGTGGCCGTATGGGTCATGGGCAGGTTGGTGAATCCGTGGGTGATGGGTCGATGAGTGGGTCTGTGATCGGGTGGTCGCATGGGTCATGGAGAGGTGGAACAGTGGCCGTGTGCGACACGGGTTGGTGAATTGGTGGGAATGTGTTATGAGGAATTGAGTCGTGAGGAATTGAGTTATGAGGAGTTACAGCACATTGTTTGATTCGGAGTTACGTGAAAGATTGTTCGATTCATTCACTGGTTACGTCGTGTGTTATTTTGAATACTCTGTGAGGCATTCCAATGTAATTGCATCATCGATTTTTTTTCTCCAATAATTAAGCGCCAGTCTAAATTTTATTCGTCCGGATCCCTCGTATCTGGTGGCCTATGTGGAAAGACTGAAATATCATGGGTGGGTGGATGAGTGGGTAGATGGGTGGGTGGGTCCGTGGTCGGGTGGCCGTATGGGTCATGGGTAGGTTGGTGAGTGGTGGGTTATGGATTATGGCAATGGTACAGAGAAGTAGCGTGGAGGCACAAAAATAACGTAAATTTGTTGGGAAACTTATATCGATTTGAGCTAACTAGGGGTGCACGAGATGTAGGTCTCTGGTTTTGGTGAACAGTCTCATCCAACCCCCAAAGACGATATCTGAAGGTGTACAGTTGGATGCTCAATGGCTATAGAGTTACAGACTTTGGTATTGCCCACAAGGGCTCATGCTAAGAAATCATAGTGGAAATAGGTCATTCATTGATGACATGTTTTAAGCTCTACAATATAAGTATTCTCAAAGTCAAATATCTTTAAATGCCAGATTCTATTGGCTTCTGATGGTTCGTGCGTTCTTTATTGATTGATATCACATGCAATGTGTGCGCATTCATTGCTTTTGTAAAGTGTAGCTGTTTCATACAGGGGACTGACTGATTCCTGGCAACGCTGGTGTTGGAATGAGACGAAAGAATAGGATGTTGGCATACTTGAAATTCTCATTTGGTAACTTCAAGAAGTAAGCACCCAGTTATTGCTTGCAACGCTTTGCAACCATTTCGTTAGGTTTACTATCAGAATATTTTACTTCAATGAATGTCAAAGAGAGATTACTACATCAAATCACCAAACCACAACACTTATATTTAGAACAAAATTAAGTCAAAACTTGCAAAGTTATACTAGGCAGTCTAGATTTAATTCGTTCAATCCGGTATAACAAGTGGTTGTATAAGGGTGATGGGTAGGAGGTGCATGGATGAATGAATGGGTGGGTTAATGAGTGGATGGATGGTTGGGGATGATAATGGGGACGGGGATGGGGGTGGGAAGTACCGGGCTGAAATGGTATAGTCCGGTCTGGTTTGGTCCAGATTGGCGTTATTGAGTCAAATTCGATCTAACCTATTCTCATGCGGTGTATTCCTTTCTGATTAGGTTAGGTTTAGTCTAATTTGGTCGACTTTGGTCTAAGTGAGTCTAGCTCGGTCTAGCTTGGGGTAATAAGGTCTCGGTCGGTCTAGTTCTGTTAAATTAGGTCGAGTTCGAATTAAAGAAGTATATTTGATCGGTCTTTGCGAGTTAAAGTCAGCTGGTACTGCTGAAATTTATGGCATCAATCGAGAATGGATTTTTCTCCACTCTCGATCAATTTCAGAAATACCATCTGACTTCAACTCGCAAAGACCGATCAAATATACTTCCATAATTTGAAATTCCCGCGAGTGATAAATACGGTATCCGATCATATCGATCGAGTGTCATAATTATATATATATATATATATATATATATATCTCCGGCAGAAGGCCGAAGACCTGCCAAAAGTAAAAATGGTGAGAAATCAAATTGAAATAGCGGGTTGAAATCACTTTTCTCGCAAGCGCTTAACGAAGATGAACTTTCGTATATAAAGACGTTCTAACCATCGAACATTCGGCCACTTGAGCCGCGTGTCAGTGGTAAACTCTCATTGCTCTTCTACCACTTTGAAAAGCTCGAGCAATGAGAGAAGGTCTAATTCGGTCTATTTCAGTCTAGTATTGTCAAATACGGTGTAGTTCCGTCCAATTCGGTCTACTTTTATCTAGATCGGTCTAATTCGGTCCTTTTCGATCTAGCTCGCTGTAGTTGGGTCTAGATCCGGCTAATTCGATCTATATCAGTTCAGTTCGGTCTAATTAAGTCTAGCACGTTCTAGTTTGGGGTGATTAGGTCTCGTTCGGCCTACTCCGGTCTAATTCGGTCTAGCTCAGTCTAGTATGGTCTAATACGATCTAGTTCGGTCCAATTAGGTCTAGTACAATCTAGGTCGGTCTAATTTGGTTTGGTTTGGTCCAATGAGGTCTCTAGTTCGGTCTAGTTTGGCCTAATTTGTTCTAGTTTGTAGTTTCTCTTATATGCAACAAGTCCGGAGATCAACGGTCAACTTGTGCACACTGCACAATGAATTGGATTTACATCGCTTTGATTAACCCTTTACATTCACGCCATGTAACGGAAGTTTTTCAGCCTAATCGATTCATCAAAGATATACCAGCTCAGCTAATTGAGAAGAAACTATGCAATTCCGCAATATTCATTGTTGCTTACTTGAAGTTATATCTCCACAATTAGCCAGTATAATTTGATATAATACCAATTTCCGAACTATTTTAAAACTTTTTTCAGACACCTTGAATTGATCAGCAATCATTATTTTACAACTATTCTTATTGAACTATAGAAGCATTTCTGGTGCCTATGACTTATCAAGAACATTTACAAGCCGAACGAGCGATAGCGAGTAAGGCAAAAACGCTAGTAAGGAATTATAAAGCTTAGAAAGATATTCCTGTATGAGGAACAAAATGAAACATGTTCCTGTATAAGGAACAGAATTGAAAATAATCCTGTACAAGGATCAAATGGAAGGTAATCCTGTATAAGGATCAAAGTGGAAGATAATCCTGTTTAAGGATCAAAATGGAAGATAATCCTGTATAACGATCGGTCGAAGCGACAATTGATATTCTATTATGAGAATATCCAAACGAGCGAATGGCTATAAGCGAATAATTAAAATTTTTTCTCACTTTCATTTTCTCCAGTGGCCACGGAGAAAAGAACTCCTTGGAGATGGGCTCGGGTATCTCGATGTCGTTCGCTGGATGTCGGAGCACGGTGGTTGGGATACGATAAAAAAATTCGTTATTGCCAGTCATAATCAACAATCAACTTGCTTCGCAGTTTATGAGACTTAGGATTACAACGATGGGGAACCAACGTTCCTGATGCACAAAAATTGTTGTCTAACAATCATTTGGATTGATTCGAGATCGATAATGCATAAGCTCAGCTCCTCACATCACAATCGTCACACAGCCCAACTCAATGCGCGAGAGCTCCAGTCTCTGCAGAGGCTACACATGTTTTGCATTGCTTTGGCCCAGGCTCTCTCCCAGCGTGTTACTCTTATAAAGGTGAGTCTGATCGAGAATGGGATTCTGAAAAGTCGAGATATCATCAAGATTATTCTATCCTGGGTCTAGATGGCTCCAATACGATGTAAGAATTCGTTATACAGTCAGAATGAAAAAGAACTCGCTTTGCAATTTCCGAGATCGAGCATCACAAGAATAGGGAACCAACAGTTAACACAATGCGTTTTTCTGCTATGATGCTGAGTCTGATCGAGAGTTGTAGTTCTGATAATTCGAAATATTTTCCGGATCACTCTACCTCCGGTCTCTATGGCTTCAATACGATGAAAAAATTCGTTACTGCTAGTCATGATTAGCGTTCAACCTGCTTTGTGTTTTCTGAGATTTAGTATCACAACAATAAGAAACCAACGTTCCTGAATCACGGAAATGGTCGTCTAACAATCATTCGGATTTATGAGAGATTGCTGAAGCATAAGCTCAGCTCCTCGTCACACAGCCGAACTCGATGCGCGAGAGCCCCAGACCTCGCAGCGGCTGCGCATGTTCCGCATTTTAGTTGCGTGGACTCTATATTGGCGTTGCGATGGGTGAGCTTCTAGAATCCCAGAAGAACTAGGAGATCAAGATTTTTGTTGCACAAAATTGGCATCAGACGAAAAGTCGAATTTTGCATCGATAATGCATGAGTACAGCTCCTCGTGGCTCAGCCTAACTAGATGAGTGTGTGCCTCCCACCCTGCAGCGGCTGCGCATGTCTTGCATTACACTGGCCTAGGCTCTCTTTTAGCGATTTACTGTTATAATTCTGAGTCTGATCGAGAGTGAGGTTCTGAAAATTCGGCATATTTCCAGGATTATCCTACCTTCAGTCTCGATAGCTCCAATACGATGGAAGAATTAGTCATTGCCAGTCTCGATTAACGTCTAACTTGCTTCGCAATTTATGAGATCTAGTATTATAACTATCGGGAACCAACGTTCCTGAATCACAGAAATGGTCGTCTAACAATCATTTGGATTGATTTGAGATTGTGGTGCAGGCCCCGTGGGAGTATCGAGGAACGCTGTTCCAGTCTCAAACTGGTCCCATACCAGTCCTGGTGCGATGTCGTGCAAGTCCCGTGGGAGTGGCAGGATGAGCCGCACCAGTCCTGAACTGCTCTCGGGCCGGTCCTGATGCGATGTCGTGCAGCCTCCATGGGAGTATCGAGCAACACTGTGTCAGTCCCAAACTGGTCGTGGACCAGTCCTTATGCGATATCGTGCGAGTCCCGTGGGAGTGTCAGCATGAGTCGCACCAGTCCCAAATTGGTCCCGGACCGGTCCTGGTGCGATTTCGTGCGAGTCCCATGGGAGAGTTAAGATGAGCCTCACCATCAGTCCCAAACTGGTCCTGGACTGTTCTTTGTGCGATATCGTGCAGGATATATGGGAGTATCGAGCAACGCTGTGCCAGTCCCAAACTGGTCCTGGACCAGTCCTGGTGCGATGTCGTGCAAGTCCCGAGGGATCATCGGGATGAGCCGCATCAGTCCAAAACTGGTCCAGTGCTTCAAAACTGAGTGCAGTGAGGGACATA
The DNA here is from genome assembly GCA_029851415.1 of Eretmocerus hayati. Classification (NCBI taxonomy): domain Eukaryota; kingdom Metazoa; phylum Arthropoda; class Insecta; order Hymenoptera; family Aphelinidae; genus Eretmocerus; species Eretmocerus hayati. The sequence continues at coordinate 114,317,088 of CM056743.1, forward strand.
GGATAATTAATTTCTCAAATCTCAACTGTCTGAAGATCCGTATGAACATGTCTCGAAGGCCGGGGAATTTCATGATTTTCTTAGAAAAGGACCCCGCACCAAATACATTGTTTCTGGGTCTCTGTAATTCCCTGCGAGACTTGGCACACAGATAGATTAAAATGCGCTGAGCAAATGTTCAGACGGAGTTGGCTCCCTATCGGTTACGGTTATTGACATATCTGCTTCGAAAGCTATGGAAAATGCAAGCCATTGCGGAGGTTAGGATCCCGAATCGAACGTCAACATTGACACAGTATACTGTATACAGATAGCATTCCTGCACTCGCCGCCTTTTTGAATTTTTCGTCTGGCTTTGAGGACGCAGTAGCTAGATTTGATAAACATCTCAAAAATTGAGGTTGAATGATTCATGAACGAAAACCAGGCCTGAGTATCGGTTGCTAGCTGGCTCGGAGAAAGTTGACTATTCAAACCCACTCGGATGCTGGGTTTCGGGTCGCAGTTAAGAACAGTTAGGAACAGTTAACATTTCGAGTTTCAGTCCAAAAACATAGTGAATCTCGTTTTTGATAACTGATGAAATAGGATTAATTAATTAATATAATTTTCGCGTACGCTACCCTTCAAGATTCCATCTTTGCGTACGCGATCGATGCGTCTTTTGCGTGCACCTCCTACAGTTAAAAACTGAATCTTCACGTAAACTAAGGGTGTTCTGAATGAGCACTACAATCCAAATTCAATTTTTGCGTAAGCCGAATTCCTCAAACAATACCTCAGAGTGTAGCACACGCGAATAAAATATTTAGCGCAAGGGAAAATTGGATGTGAATTTTAGTACACCCTGAAATGCCTTTCGCGTGCGCTACATTCAAATTTTCATTTTTGTTCACGCTAACAATGTCTCTCGCATACGCTAAAATTGGGAATTTAATCTTCGCTTTCGCTAAAGGTGTCTTAAACGTGCGCTGTACGATCCAAATTCAACTTTCGCGTACGCTACATTTATTGAATTTCGATTTAATGCACCCTGAAATGCCTTTAACGTGCGCTACGATTCAGAATCTCATTCTTGCGCACGCTATGAAAGTCTTTCGCATGCACTGGCCCGTTCTACATAGGATGCGCTGACCGCGTGAGCGTACGTGCATACGCTTGTGCTCTAAGCATTCAATGCAAAGAATTTCATGGAGCAGCTTCCGCAGTCGTTTGTTACTCAGAATTTTCCCAAGAGAAAAGTTGGTTGATGATAGGCGGGCACCGAGTGACATTATCGAGCCATGAATAAATAGAAAAAACCAGCACCGTTACGGGAGAAAATTCAGATTGAACAACGATTTTGCGATTTAGTATCCGGATTGTTGATCACCGTCTTGCCTTGCGAGGACTGTATCTCTATTTGGCATCAGAAACTTGGCAAAAGTAAGATGAGCAGTCACCAATCCGGATACCGAATCGCAAAAACGTTGCTTGACCCGGATTTTCTCCCGAAAAGGCTCACGCGGCGACCGCTGATGTTTTTCTCTGGATAATTGTCGAAAAACACGAGGACAATTGATTTTTGGCTCGATAATGTCACCCGGGGCTCACTGATCATTGAACAACTTTTCACTTGTGCAAATTTTAAGTAAAAAACGACTGCTAAGGCTGCTCTATGAAATTCCTTGCATTGAATGATTTGAGCGCAAGCGTATGTGAGCACGCTAACGCGCTAAGCGCATCCCATGTAGAACGGGCCACTACAATTTATAATCTAATCTACGCCTACGCTCAAAGTGTCTTTAGCGTGCGCTCCAATCCAAATTCAATTTTCCACGAATGACCAGTCCGGATTTTCATCTTTGCATAGGCTCGTTCTACATAGGATGCGCTCAGTGCGTGAGCGTACGCGCATACGCTTGCGCTCAGAGCATTTAATCCAAGAAATTTCATGAAGCAGCCTTACCAGTCGTTTTTCACTCAGAATTTCCCCACGGGAAGAGTTAGTTGATGATTGGTGGGCTCCGAGTGACATTATCGAGACAAAAAATCAAGTTTCTTCGTGTTTTTTTACAACCAATCAGATAAAAAACATCAGCGTTGACCACCCTAAGAGCTACGCGCTCTTTCATTATCGGTGGAATACGGGACCCGCGAGTATAATTGATGGCGGTCTCCTAATCACATTTTTGGGTCAGAAAAACGATTTCCTTCATGTTTTCTCATGAAAAAGAAAGAGAAACCAGCAGTGGCGGCACCGCGAGCCTTTTCGGGGGAAAATCCAGGTTGAGCAACATTTTTGCAACTCAGTATCGGCATTGGTGACCACCCGTCTTATTTTGCGAACGCTGTAACTTTGTTTGGGATCAAAAACTAGGCAAGAGTAAGTCGAGTAGTCACCAATCCAGATATTGAATCGTGAAACCCGTGCTTAACCTGAATTTCTTTCCGAAGAGGCTCGCGTGGCCAACCCTGATGTTTTTCTCTATTTGCTCATGGAAAAACATGGAGAAACGTGATTTGTTGGCTCGATAATGTCACTCGGGGTCCACCAAGCATCAGCCAACTCTTCACTTCTGGGAATTCTGAGTGGAAAATGACTGATGAGGCTGCTTCACGAAATTTCCTGCATCAAATGCTATGAGCACTAGCGTATGCGCGTACGCTTGCGCTCAGAGCATTTCATACAAGAAATTTCATGAAGCAGCCTTACCAGTCGTTTTTCACTCAGAATTCCCTCTTGGGAAGAGTTAGTTGATGATTGGTGGGCTCCGAGTGACATAATGTAGACAAAAAATCAAGTTTCTTCGTGTCTTTCTACAACCAATCAGAGAAAAACACATCAGCGTTGACCACCCTAAAAGCTACGCGCTCTTTCATTATCAATGGAATACGGCACCCTAAGAATTATTGATGGCGATCTCCTAGTCCCATTTTTGGGTCAGCCTTTTCGGGGGAAAATCCAGGTTGAGCAACATTTTTGCAACTCAGTATCGGCATTGGTGACCACCCGTCTTAGTTTGCGAACACTGTAACTTTGTTTGGGATCAGAAACTAGACAAGAGCAAGACGAGTGGTCACCAATCCAGATACTGAATCGCAAAACCCGTGCTTAATCTGAATTTCTTTCCGAAAAGGCTCGCGTGGCCAACCCTGATGTTTTTTTTCTCTATTTGCTCATCGAAAAACATAGAGAAACTTGATTTGTTGGCTCGATAATGTCACTCGGGGTCCACCAAGCATCAGCCAACTCTTCACTTCTGGAAATTCTGAGTGGAAAATGACTTGTGAGGCTGCTTCACGAAATTCTCTGCATCAAATGCCATGAGCGCAAGTGTATGCGCGTACGCTCACGCGCTGAGCGCATCTTATGTAGAACGAGCCATACGCTTTCAATGTTTTTTGCGGGCGCTACAGTTCAAACCTGATTCTTCGCGTACGCTAGAGGTGTCTTGAGCGTGAGCTACAATCCTTATCGAGGCATCGTTCACGTTAAATTCCTTGAATTTCATTTTGGAGTTGGAAAACTGAGCTCTCTATAATTACATAGAATTCACCGACAAGTCCAAAGCTAACCAGATTATCCCTTGCAAAATATTGAGCTTAATTCAACAGGATCTTTGTAGGAATCTTTCCTCGAGCACACTGAGAATAATCAGGTAAATTATGTTACACCGCACGTATCTCTTGGTTGTCTGGCAAATTTCAAGGGGCGAGTCGATTTGGTCCTGCACCGTTCCTTGGCGAGTGTCGATTCGGTCCCGTATCGATTCTCGGCGTGTGTCGATCTGGTCCCGTACCGGCCCTACGCGAGTGTCGATTCGGTCCCGTTTCCGTTCTCGGTGAGTGTCGATCTGGTCTCGTACTGGTTCCCGGTGATTGTCGATCTGGTCCCGAACCGGTTTTCGGCGAGTCTTGATCTAGTCCGGTATTGGGCCTCGAGAAATGTCGATCTGATCCCGTACCGACCCTCTGCGAGTGTCGATTTGGTCCTGTACCGGATCTCGGTGAGTGTGGATCTGGTCCCGTACCAATCCTCTTCGACCTCGATCTAGTCTTGTACCGGTCCTCGACTAGTTCCACAGCCATGTTATCCCCTGTGTTTGAGCAGATTCATTCTTACTCTATACAAAAGCGCAATAACTCAAGTTTGGCCGTAATTATGATTTGTAAAGTAGAGCTCACGTTTCATCACAACATTATTATGACAAGAGAATATGAGATAGTGAGAAAGCCGATCGAATCTTACTGTTGTTCCCATCGACTCAGACATCTAGAAGAGTGTCAATCTCGCCTCGAACGAGTCCGGAGCGAAAGCCAAATCGGCCTTGTGGCGTCCTCGATAAGGACCGGTACAGGAGTAGATTGACACTCGCCGAGGACAGGCACGAAAACTAGATGGACACTCGCTGATGACCGGTACGATACCAGATCGACACTCACCGAGCACCAGTACGGGACCTAATGGATCTCCATGCTGCCTCTCAGTGCTTGTGCGCCCTATTTCAAATCTATCAGTCATATGAATAATGGAGAAGGGGAATCCAATGAAAGATCACGAGTCATTGAATGGAGAAGATCCATTCAGTAAGAGGTTTGAATACGTTGTATCGCTCTGCTAACTTATTTCACACTAGCGTTTTTGCCTTACTCGCTACCGCTCGTTCGGCTAGTAAATGTTCTTGATAAGTCATAGGCACCAGAAATGCTTCTATAGTTCAATAAGAATAGTTGTAAAATAATGATTGCTGATCAATTCAAGGTGTCTAAAAAAAGTTTTAAAATGGTTCGCAAAATTGGTATTATGTCAAATTATACTGGCTAACGGTGGAGATATAATCTCAAGTAAGCAACAATGAATATTGCGGAATTGCATAGTTTCTTTTCAATTAGCTGAGCTGGTATATCTTTGATGAATCGATTAGGCTGAAAAACTTCCGTTACATGGCGTGAATGTAAAGGATTAATCAAAGCGATGTCAATTCAATTCATTGTGCAGTGTGCATAAGTTGACCGTTGATCTCCGGACTTGGTGCATATAAGAGTAACTACAAACTAGACCAAATTAGGCCAAACTAGACCGAACTAGAGACCTGATTGGACCAAACCAAACCGAATTAGACCGACCTAGATTGTACTAGACCTAATTGGACCGAACTAGATCGTATTAGACCATACTAGACTGAACTAGACCGAATTAGACCGAAGTAGGCCGAACGAGACCTAATCACCCCAAACTAGACCGAGCTAGACTTAATTAGACCGAACTGAATCGATGTAGATCGAATTGGCCCGATCTAGACCCAGCTACACCGAGCTAGATCGAAAAGGACCAAATTAGACCGACCTAGATAAAAGTAGACCGAATTGGACGGAACTACGCGATACTAGACTGAAATAGACCGAATTAGACCTTCTCTCATTGCTCGAGCTTTTCAAAGTGGTGGAAGAGCAATGAGAGTTTACCACTGACACGCGGCTCAAGTGGCCGAATGTTTGATGGTTAGAACGTCCTTATATACGAAAGTTCATCTTCGTGAGGCGCTTGCGAGAAAGGTGATTTTAACCCGCTATTTCTATTTGATTTCTCACCATTTTTACTTCTGGCAGGTCTTCGGCCTTCTGCCGGAGATACATATAGTTAATCATGACACTCGATCGATATGATCGGATACCGTATTTATCACTCGCGGGAATTTCAAATTATGGAAGTATATTTGATCGGTCTTTGCGAGTTGAAGTCAGATGGTATTTCTGAAATTGATCGAGAGTGGCGAAAAATCCATTCTCGATTGATGCCAAAAATTTCAGCAGTCCCAGCTGACTTTAACTCGCAAAGACCGATCAAATATACTTCCATAATTCGAACTAGACCTAATTTAACAGAACTAGACTGAACGACACCTAATTACCCCGAACCAGACCGAGCTAGACCGAGCTAGACTCACTTAGACCGAAGTCGACCGAATTAGACTAAACCTAACCTAATCAGAAAGAAATAGACCGCATGAGAACAGGTTAGACCGAATTCGACTCAATAACGCCAATCTAGACCAAACCAGACCGGACTATACCATTTCAGCCCGGTGCTTCCCACCCCCATCCCCGTCCCCATTATCGTCCCCAACCATCCATCTACTCATTAATCCACCCATTCATTCATCCATGCACCTCCCACCCATCACCCTTATACAACCACTTATTATACCGGATTGAACAAATTAAATCTAGACTGCCTAGTATAACTTTGCAAGTTTTGACTTAATTTTGTTCTTAATATAAGTGTTGTGGTTTGGTGATTTTATGTAGTAATCTCTCTTTGACATTCATTGAAGTAAAATATTCTGATAGTAAACCTAACGAAATTGTTGCAAAGCGTTGCAAGCAATAACTGGGTGCTTACTTCTTGAAGTTACCAAATGAGAATTTCAAGTATGCCAACATCCTATTCTTTCGTCTCATTCCAACACCAGCGTTGCCAGGAATCAGTCAGTCCCCTGTATGAAACAGCTACACTTTACAAAAGCAATGAATGCGCACACATTGCATGTGATATCAATCAATAAAGAACGCACGAATCATCAGAAGCCAATAGAATCTGGCAGTTAAAGATATTTAACTTTGAGAATACTTATATTGTAGAGCTTAAAACATGTCATCAATGAATGACCTATTTCCACTATGTTTTCTTAGCATGAGCCCTTGTGGGCAATACCAAAGTCTGTAACTCTAAAGCCATTGAGCATCCAACTGTACACCTTCAGATATCGTCTTTGGGGGTTGGATGAGACTTTTCACCAAAACCAGAGACCTACATCTCGTGCATCCCTGGTTAGCTCAAATCGATATAAGTTTCGCAAAAAATTTACGTTATTTTTGTGCCTCCACGCTACTTCTCTGTATCATTGCCATAATCCATAACCCATCACTCACCAACCTACCCATGACCCATACGACCACCCGACCACGGACCCAACCACCCATCTACCCACTCATCCACCCACCCATGATATTTCAGTCCTTCCACATAGGCCACCAGATACGAGGGATCCGGACGAACAAAATTTAGACTGGCGCTTAATTATTGGGAAAAAAAATTCGATGATGCAATTACATTAGAATGCCTCACAGAGTATCCAAAATAACACACGACGTGACCAGTGAATGAATCGAACAATCTTTCACGTAACTCCGAATCGAACAATCTGCTGTAACTCCTCATAACTCAATTCCTCACGACTCAATTCCTCATAACACATTCCCACCAATTCACCAACCCGTGTCCCACACGGCCACTGTTCCACCTACCCATGACCCATACGACCACCCGATCACAGACCCACTCATCGACCCATCACCCACGGATTCACCAACCTGCCCATGACCCATACGGCCACCCAATCGCCGAATAAAACCCAACTGGACCAAACTAGAGCAAACTACACCAGATGAGGCCTAGGTACACGTAATTAGACCTAATTCCAGGATACTATTCCCATGACCATGCCACATTTCTGATAATTTATTCCTCATCACAGACTCCGCAAAACTCGTTCCTCATAACTCGGGTTCCTCATGACCCGAGTTCCTCATAACTCGAGTTCCTCATGACTCGAGTTCCTCATGACTCGAGTTTCTCATAACTCGATTCCTTATATGTCGTGACTCGTTCTTCATAGGTGTTTCTACCTCATTCTCCATAATTTGTGCCTCATACCTCATAGCAATCCATCCATCCATCCATCCATCCATCGACTCACCCACCCACCACCCTACCCAACCATCCACCCACCCATTACACTTCACCCCTTCCGAAAAGGCGACCCGATGTGCGGCATGTGGACGGACAAATTTTGGCTGGGTACTTAATTATTATAACTAGCGCTTTTGCCTACCTCGCTAGCGCTCGTCCGGCTTGGAAGTGTCTCTGATATGGTATGAGCCCCTGAAATGCTTCTGTAGCTCAACAATGTAACATGCAGATTTCGTAATACAGTGAATTCGGAAGAAAACAATTTTCTTGATGCAACCTAGTAACTTTGATTGAGAACTATTGAGTTGGTGTGATGTTACGCATAGTGAAGTAGTAAATCTCCGGTAAGTATCTGGAAACTTCCCTCAGTTGGATAGCCCCAGTGACGGCCTCAGCCCCAATCCCGGCTCCTGCCTCAGACACGCACCCTCCACGGCCCCAGCCTCAGTCCCAGATATAGTTTTAGCCTCAGTCCCAGTCACAACTTCAGCCTTAACCCCAACCACAGCCTCAGTCCAGCCTCAGGCCCAGCCTTAGACCAAGACCCAGCCCCAGCGTCAGCCTTAGCCTTAGGCCCAGTCTGAAACTTTAGTAATTCTCACTGAAATCACTAAAGTTCAAGTACATTCATCCATCCGCCAACCCACCCACCTGACCACTAACGCCCACTCACCCACCAACCCATCCAACCATCTACCCACCCATGACCCACCCATGACTCATACGGCCAGCCATCGAAGTTCACTCCCTCCACATAGGCAACCCGATACGCAAGATGCTGACGGACAAATTTTGGCTTTAATGATATTTCATGATGGAAATACGAAATAAGGCCAAACTGGACGGAGCTTGACCATACTAGACCGAGCTAGACCGAGCTAGACCGAGCTGGAACGAAATAGATCGACCTGGCTTGAACTAGACCAAACCAGACTGGAATCGATAGAGCCACACCGAATTAGACCGTACCAGACTCAACTAAACCAAATTAGACTGAACTAAACCTAATACAACCGAACTAGACCGAATGAGACCTGATTATCCCGAACTAGACCGAGCAAGACCGAGCTGGACTCAGTTAGACCAAACTAGACCGAGTTAGATCGAATTGGACCGATCTAGACCAACCTGCATCGAATTAGACCGAATTAGGCCATTCTAGACCACCACCACTACCACTACCACCACGACCCACCGACCCACCGGACCCACTAACCCACCAACCCACCAACAGCACCAACGACGCCACCACGATACGAGGCATCCGGACGGATAAAATTGGACAGGCGCTTAATTAGTTTAATTCTCAGGTCTCGGGTATCTGGAGATTTCGATGTGTGTTTAAGAATTTGCATCCACATAGATTGGCATGACACTTATTTTCCAAGTTTCAATTTTGCTCGTTGTTCACGCACAAATCTCCCTTATTTGATTAGAATATATAGAAAAAACTTCTCCTGAGCAGTTCCGAGGTGTCATAACGGCGCCCTCCGAACACAATTTTTTAGCATTGAATAGCCTATACTAAAAAATTCGCCCTCTCAACTCTCCGTGTCTCGCAGATCATTTCAATTCTCCATGGCGCCTTTTGTTGCTTACAAAGTATCAACAGTGTGTTTTGATATACTTTTCAAGCGACAAAAGACGCCATGCGAAATTGAAGGGATCTCCGTGATACGAAGGGTCGGGAAGGCGAATTTTCCAGTATATAGGCTTCCTAATGTTAGCGTATAATTAAGTAGTCGACCTTGCGTGACTCATTGATCCAAGATGATATCATTCTCATGAATCGATCGATATTCATCATTCAACTAATCAATCAATTGTACAATTGAACAACTAATCTATTCTCCCTTTCTATGTTAGGTAAATGAAAAAGTATATTCTATCCGCGCGCATAATAAAGACCGTCACGGTATTTCTAACTCGAGAAATCTAGACATTATTTGAATAAAAAAATTAAAAAATCTACACATTATTAGTAAAACCTGTATTTGTTTCGGTGATTGACATCTTGAGAAAAAAACGACACAAGGATCCGGACCGAGTATCGCGAACCGAAACTCAGCATTCAAGTGGGTTTGAATAATCGACTTTCCATGAGCCAGCTAGCGAACGATACTCAGGCCTAGTTTTCGTTCATGGATCATTCAACCTCAATTTTTGAGATTTTTATCAAATTTAGCTACTGCGTCCTCAAAGCCACACGAAAAATTCAAAAAGGCGACGAGTGCAGAAATGCTATCTGTGTACAGTATACTGTGTCAATTTTGACGTTCGATTCGGGATCCTAACCTCCGCTGAGGCCTACATTTTCCACAGCTTTCGAGATAGATATCTCAATCACCGTAACCGATAGGGAGCCGACTCCGTTTGAACATTTACTCAGCGCGTTTCAATCCATCTGTATGCTAAATCTCGTAAAAAATCACAGAGACCCAGAAACAAGGTGTTTGGCGCGGGGTCCTTTCGCTATAAAGTTGGTTTTGGAGGTCAGAAAAAAGATGAAGTTTGGATTTTTTCATGGAATCATCTACAGAGTTGCAAAATTCAATCTCAGAGTGATTTTTTCGTAACAATTGGAAATTGAATGACCTATTGCATCTGAAATGGGGTGCATGATACAAAAAGTAAGAATTCATTCATTTCGATAGAACACCGATTCAATTAGAGATTTGAATTGGTGCAGAACCACAGTAAGTCTGCTAATGGCATCGCACCAGGACCAGTCCGGGACCAATTCGGAATTTGAGCATTTCATTCTGACACTCTCTTGGGATCTCCACGACCTCGCTTAAGGACCGGTTCGGGACCAATTTGGGACTGGTGCGGCTCATCCTGACACTCCCACGGGACTATCACGACATCGTACCAGGACTAGTCCAGGACCAGTTTTGGGACTGGTGCGGCTCATCCCGACACTCCCACGGGACTTGCACGACATCGCACCAGGATTGATCCAGGACCACTTTGGGACTGGCACAGGGTTGCTCGATATCCCCCGTATCGTGCACGATATCGCACAAAGACCAGTTTGGGATTGACACATCGTTGCTCGATACTCCCATGGGGGCCTGCACGACATCGCACAAGGATCGGTCCGGGACTAGTTTGGGACTATTTTGGCTATCCGCGCATTCTCATCTGCATTGGCTTCTTAACTTGGCTCTCCTCCATGGCTCAAGCAAGCTTGCAGCACTTTTCCGCCACTCTGCCGGGAATACGTGGCACGGACACAAGAATGTCGAGATGATAAAAGTGAGAGAGAGAGAACGAGAGGGAAATCTCCACCTTAAGGGAATTACTATCAAGGGGGAAACAAACGCAACGGAGTGGGCAAAGGAGGCTAGAAATTGGAGACACCCTATTTTTGAAGAAAGCACAGAGAAACAGCCTGAAGAATAAAGTAAGTCTCAAGAAGAATAAAGTCAGTTAGCTTGAATGGAGCTTCTGCTCGCTGTGCATCAGCAAACTTTAAGTTAGACTTTGTATAATTTGTAAGTGGATTTTTGCACTAATCAAGAAGATTTAAGAAGGTTTGCGCCACCACTAAAGTAGACAAAGTGTGTGGTTGGGTGTGGGTTTTGAGCCGGCAATGGTGCGGGTTTGATGGTGCACCGGGCTCGACAAAGAATAAAAGATGCGAGTCTCGAGCTCTTGCGGAACAAACTGGAGAACAAGCAGCCGTCATTTGAATTTATCTTAATTATACTAACGAAGGAGATCCGACGTGCCATCGCCCTCGCACTGCATGACAGACGTTGGTGCTCTCGCCTTCTCGCTCCTGCTGCCTAACGAATTATTTACACGGTTATGATTGCTTGAAATCGCTGACAAGGTATCGATCTTCACAGCCTCTTTAGCATAAAGTTTCAATATTTATCCCAGCTCTTGCCCTAATCTTACATGCAGAATCTTGATACACGCCAGATTTTATCCTGATTCTTAAATGTTCCAATTCTCTGTCGTCTTGTCTATCATTCCATTTATTGTAGCAAGCGAGCATTGCAATCACTCCCGTTATGATATGGAGTGGGTTCAAGCTGAAGTATACAAACCGAAAATGATAATGGAGGGTAAGCAGGATGAGATCACTCAACGGATTTACCTCCTTCCTCCCAATGCTGGAATGACTTTCATTATACGTCGAAGTAGCGACGAAGGGTTCACTTGATGGAGATAGTTTACTTCGATACGAGGGTGCAAGAACTTCTTTTCGCATCCGAGTGGTGGGTTTCCGGACCCAGTCGCCGGCGAGGGTCGGGATCATCGCAAGGATGCGGAAAACAGGTTTTACTTCCATATATCAAACTATGGCTTTTGATTAACTGTGAGTATAAAACGTCGAAATGTGCAAAAAGTAAAATTCTACGTACAGTATCTCGAAGATATAGGTAACATTTCTTTGTTCCTTCTGCTGATCAGAAACATGACTCCTGAATCTCCTAAAAAAAATCCTTGGACAATAAACACCCGCAAATACTCTCAGCAGAGTTGTAAAACAGGGAGTAACTCTCTATAAATACAATGGACAAGAAAATTTCGAGATCGGGATAACGCATTGTTGAATAAACTCTAACTGAAGGGTATTTCAATTTAGGGGACGAGACCGCAGACGTCTCTTTCTCTCTTTCTAGGGATTATTCTTGACTCTCAAGAAACTGAAATACCCTATGAGAATATCTTGAAGTTCTTAACTTGCCAGAATTCACGGTCCTATAGTAATTCAACTCAGCTACAATGCACTGTTCAACCATGGCTAGGTTAATGGATTGTCTTGAATCCAAATTTGTATTGTAAAAGGTATTCCAACGGTTTAGACTGTCAAGCAGTCTAGACGTCAGAGCCATACCGCAAGAGCGGTAACTCTTAGAATCACGACAGATTGCCATAATTTTGCCCACGGGGCGGTGCAATATCATTGTTGAAATCCAACTCTGGCAAAAAATCACTCCACTCGAGTTTCTAGCCATTCAGACGAATCCAACGGGATTCTTCTCTTAGTTGACTGAGCTAAAAGATGTGCTATCCTGATTTTGTCCCAAACACGGAGAGTTGGTACGGCGCTGGAGGGAGCTGACGCGAAAAATAAAAAAGCTCCGATATTTCCGCGGATTAGAACTGATATTCAGTTACACTCTCGCTCCAGCACCACCAGAGAATATTTAGAGTCCATTGTGTGCTGTATATGATCCCGGAACGTGCTTTAATTGTTGCCAAGATGATAATAAAACAAATATATCGTGGAATGTACGTTTTGATTCGAGGCAATATCGGAGTTTTTCGGTTTCTGCATTCAGCGCTCTCCATCGCCATACCAACTCTTTGTGTCTGGGACAGAATCAGGATAGCACATCTTCCAGCTCAGTCGGTTGTGAAAGGAATCCCGTTGGGTTCATCTGAATCGCTCAAAAACTCGAGTGAAGCCATTTTCTGACAGAGTTGGATTTCAACAATAATAGTACGGTGGTTGCATCGATCAAGGATTGGCGTGACAGACGTAGAAACAGCAGTAGTTGCCCCAGCGTTAGTTGACAAGTACATCATATATGAGATAGTGAGTCAACCACTATGCGGCGTGCACGTATGTGCGAGATATCATTAATACGCACTCAACTCGACGCTCACATCAGAGATGCGACTGTGACGATGACGCGCCGGAGCGCACGGGATCCCGTGAGCCAAAGTCCATGACTCGAGCAAACACCAGTAGCCACTGCTACTGTACAACTCGCTGACCGGGAGCTTCCAATATACATCTATATTTATATGCAGAACTCTTACGCTGTACACATTCGCAGAGAGCAGAGCGAACACTCGCTCGGTCGAGGGCCAAATTTGCATTGCAAACGAGCCGCGGTGGCGCAGCGTATTGGTATCGCGTCACATCGCTCTCGCCCCCGCGCGAATTCACGCGCGACTCGTCTCGTTTCCGTACCACATTTTAGATCCTTCGATCTATCCACATATGTATGTGTACACTCATCTACATGCATGCGTTCGAGTATAGATATACAACACATAGCCATTGGCCACGCGCGTCAAATTTACTTTTTTCCCGCACCACTGCATCTCTCGGCATATCGCCCGTGTTGGGCAAATATTGGCAGTCAGGACAACTTCATTTCTGCGCTGGAGAATGAAAAGAGAATACAGAGATCGAGAGAGACAAAGTGCATGAAGCGTTGGGGTGCGTCCACAAATCTGCATATGCAGTGCACACTGGGCATATGCACTGCACACGTGCACATGTGCTGCTCATCGAATTTTCGACAAAACTAGTCGGAACTCGTCGAGTTCTGCTTCGGATCAGAAGCAGACACAAACCGGTGCAAATCCGGAATTCTCTGATGTGAGCCCTTCAATCTTTGCGCAAGTTCGATGAGCTGCACATGTGCACGTGTGTAAGTGCATATGCATGCACTAATGCATATTTGTCGACGCACCCTTGTACGATAGGAGCGTTTGCACACAGCCCGAGATCCACGCTAGCGATCGTGGATGGTCTACGGATCGGCCTCGTTAGCGACAGTTCGCGATGTCGGTAATAGCGGAAAATGATCCTTGGATTGATATATGTTGATACTAACGTGCGCAGCTCATGCATGGTAAGCCCACGTATCAATTTGATACATAATCGCATAGACTTTATTCCTACCCAAGATTACCCGTATGGAAAAAGTTACTCCCCTAGCTAACCTAGGTTACGAAACTAGGTAATTACCGAGTGATGTAGACCTAGGTTACGAAGTATGGGAATTACCTATCTAATTACGAAGTTTTGTACCCAGCCTTAAGCTCTGCACACCTATGCAGCTTGAGTGAGGAATCTTAGGGGAGTATTTTGTTATAATCAGACCTACTCATACTTAGATGGAGATTATACCCACTTTCCGTTTACCTTGGTAATGCATGGGGGGTAGGGTCAAGTGGGTATAATCTCCATCTATATAGGCGGAGAAGGATTTCATATGAAAATATGAGCCGTGTCCATTTTTTGTCATTCAATAATCTACTTCTAGCTAATCAAACACAAAATAATCAATTAATTTAATTCTTGTAGCTCATATAGGGCTATTAGTGCACAGCCTGTGTTACAGGACTTTGGGCTAGTGGATACGGTCTTCGACTTATAATCCCAAAGATCCCGGGTTCGATCCCGAGTGAGTGCATGTTAATCACCAAAGTTCAAATTTGAAACATGGAGATATCTGAATTGGATTTTCTGATCAAATGAGCCTTTAACTGAATAAAACTCAATTCAGAATTTTCAAAATATTTACCCAAATAATTTTTTTTGGTTTTCAAAATAAATAATCTTACCTAGTTACGCCTCTGTACTTATGGTGTCTGTGGGTAGTTGTCAAAAGGTTAGAACCTCAGAGTTTGCTCAACCAGGAGGGTCCAAAAACGAATGGGTAAATTTACGTGGGAAATGTTTTATACCTCTCTACCTATACTCGCCAGATGGGTGTAGATTCTGACTGGGCATACCTCGCTTCAAGCTGCGATAAGTATCACAAAACTGACACCAAAATCCACCTATGGGGTGTTTTTTAGGAGATCCTACACAGTATGTATCCGTTTCGACTGAAATCGTACCGGTTCACGCCCCGAAATGGCGAGTAGAATCATTTTCCCGTGTATAATCATATGGAGGCCCATTTCGATGAATTGGTGATTTTGCCGTATTTCCTCGATATTCTTTTGATAACACAAGAACGGCCCGATTTATCGAAAAATGTGTAGAGAAACTCTTTTCAGAACTTTCAAAGATCTAGAAAATCATGCTCTGAGAGTTTCTCAAACGGTGCGTCTATTTCAAATTGTGAGGCGTTTTTATTACAAGTTTCATGGATTTTGGAATATTTTCATGGTATTTCACATCTCGAACCTCATATTTTCAACATACTATGGAATGCTGGGAGATTTTCTTGAGCTTTATTGAGCAGAATCTCGATAGCTAATGGAGGAAAGTTCCCTGAATTATCCTCCAACATTGCAAAAGTGATTAGAAATATGAAATTTGAGAAATGAAATATTTCAAAATCTATGAAACTTCGAATGAAGACGCCTCACAACTCGAAGTAGACGCATCGTTTGAGAAATTTACAGGGCATGTTTCTCTAGATTTTTGAAAGCTCTACAAAAAGTTTCTCTACACATTTGTCGATAAAACGGGTAGTTTCTGAGTTATCAGAAGATTAAAGAGGAAATATGTCAAACTCGACAATTTATCGAAATGGGCCTCGATATACTTATACACGGAAAAAATGATTTCACTCGCCTTTTTGTGGCGTAAACCGATACGATTTAGGTCGAAACGGATTCCTACTGTGTAGGATCTCCTAAAAAACACCTCATAGGTGGATTTTGGTGTCAGTTTAGTGATGCTTATCGCAGCTCGAAGAGAGGTGTGTGGGTAGAAAGTATAAGGTTACCCAGTCATTTGTACCGCTGTATAGCCAAAGCTGGGTAAGAGCATACTACCCGATCATTTGAATATCCATACATTCTTACCTACTCTCGCTATATGGGAGACAACTTTGGCTCCGTAGAACGTGCGAGACTACCTAGTTGGATCCTAGGTAAGTAATTCTTCAGCCACTACCTAGGTCTCGGTACTGTAAATCTACCGATCGCAGCTGAAATACCTACACAACTCTACTCATACTTCCTAGCTGGGAAAAATTCCACTCGGTAAGCGCGACCGAAACCGTGTAAAATCACCCACCAAAACCAACTGAGTAAAATTCAGCTCACCTGGAGTAGGTCTGATTATAACAAAATACCCCCCTAAGATTCCCCACTCAAGCTGCATAGTCGTGCAGAGCTTAAGGCTGGGTACAAAACTTCGTAATTAGATAGGTAATTCCCATACTTCGTAACTTAGGTCTACATCACTCGGTAATTACCGAGGTTCGTAACCTAGGTTAGCTAGGGAGTTAACTTTGGTCATTAGGGATTGTTTACGCATAAGTGTGTTGCGGCATCCGCGTTTTCGGCGAATGCCCAGGGGTGAGTCATCCGGTGTCCATCCGCCTAGTTACCGGATGCTCACGCGGCGTCCGCGGAATCCACGGATTCTGCGGATGACCATGGGGGAATCCAGAAAATCGGCGGATGCCGCGGAATCCGGCAATTCGTCGGATGCCCACGTACGGCAGTGTGTAACGATCAACCTTCGATCAACCCTCGGCGATCAAGATCTCGCCGCTCTCCGTAGCGGGAAGCAGAAACACTCTGGAAATCAAGAAATTGACATGATTCAGGGAACCAACAGAACCTTTTGAAATCGATTATATACTGGCAGATAAACCTCCAGTGAAGTTTAACACGATTTTGAACATACAAAACATATTTTTTTATTAACAAACACGCATTTTGCCCGCTTTCGAGAATTTCAGAATTTTTAACTTAGAGTTGTCGAATCTCCGCGAGTTTTGCATCTTGAGCTTCCAAATTTTGAGGATATCGTCTGCGATGTATCTTTGAAGATATAACGTTGGTCACGGATCGCGATGAATTTTTTCCACGGGTGGCATCCAGCTATTTAGCGGATGCCCCCCGAGCGGAGTCCTGGGAATCCGCGGATGCCCATCCCAGTAGGTATATAAGACGAGCCGAGCACTGGCTCGGGACCATTCGCTTCATTCACATCAATCGAATCTCAAAGTTCACTTTTCACCAAAATCTTTGACAGCCCACTACGCGCGTCACGCCGTTGACCGCGTCTGTGCGCTCCGACTCGTTTACGCTATATTCATGTCACCTTACGCTGCGGTCTTGCAGAGAGCCGCGATCCTCACATTTTTTTCTTAATTACTATTATAATCCATCAGTGTGTGTATTGTGTGTGTTAAAGCTTAAGTTATATTGTAGTGTCGGCTACTGCGTCAAGTGTGTGCACAATTCCTGTGTATTCAATTCAACCCTTTCTCTTCCCAATTCCACGAACGTTTCAGTGTCGCTCTGTGACGAGTGCTTCAAACTCAAAAGGTCCGGCACAAGAATGCACTTCCTACAGTGTGTAGTGTAAAGCACGGCCGTGCCATTTCCACTCCGACTCATTTGCATCGATAACGCATTTACATTTTCCAACTCTCGCCCTCTCGCCGCGACCTAAAGTGTGATAGTGTCGTGACGAGTCAAGACTTTTCGAACTTTGAGTGAAAGACCGTCGGCCGGCCTCTCGGCTCACACCAAACTGCCGTGAGCCCCGACGTGGCCCTGTCAATACTTACTCAAAATATAAGGACTTTTATCAAAGTCAGAAGGTGTCTTCGTCTTAGATGACTAGGCCCCTGGAATTTGGGTGAGGAAAGCCCTTCGTTTTGACTCGAAGTCGCACTGTGGTCTCCTTCAACACGGTTTTGACTGATATTTCGACAAAAATTTCGCTTTTCCAGGCTTTGTGAGTTATTGAGATGGACCAAAAGGCGTTTTTGGTAACGAACTGATTCAAGAGATGGGCCAATCGGATTAACTTCCAGATCATGATCGGCATAACTTCCGTGCGCACGGCCCACCGGTGAGCCACAATTCCTATGAGGGCATTGGATTCAACAGCGTGATCAGATAAATACTGAGGTCAGCCAAAAATCCACTTTTTAGGGGAATCGTCTTGCGCTAGAGAAGTTTCACGGGCATCTGCTCAAAAACTAGAAGAAAGTTTTTGCTGCGTACTTTAGATTGCGATCTCCAAGTGGAGAAGAAATAATTTAAGAAAAATAATTTTGAAAATCCGCTTTTATGAACATAATAGCAACGCAAAATGTGAAAGTAATCTTGAATCTCCTTTCGGCATCTAGCATGGATGTTGGCTAAGTTTACTGACTTACATGCTCCAAGATATTCATGATTTTAGGAATAAATATGATAAAAGCGTGGGTTATCAAATGGATTCATCAACAGTAGTCTTCATGATGTAACCCACGCTTTTATCATATTTATTCATAAAATCATGAATATCTTGGAGCATGTAAGTCAGTAAACTTAGCCAACATCTATGCTAGATGCAGAAAGGAGATTCAAGATTATTTTCACATTTTGCGTAGCTATTATGTTCATAAAAGCGAATTTTTGAAATTATTTTTTTTAATTATTTTATTTTCATATTTTTAGTTCATATATAATCATTTAAAATGGACCACGATTCAAAAAATTTAATATTAGGCAAAAGCTTTGGATAATCTTTGAAATTTCTCTGGCTGATTATAATGAAGAGATGTGTCTGTTTCTGCATAAGTATTGGGATAAGAAGGGGTGTCGAGTACAAGTGGATTAGTAAGGAGTAGAGCGATCACCCACCGTTGATCCCAAATTATGCCTCTTGTCATGTACAGCGAACCGGTAACTTTGTAATGAATGCCGAGTTATTGGCAAATCAAATTCAGGAGGCTGTATATGAGAGGTTCTACAGAACTTTTGACATTTCCCACACAGCATGGGAATATTTCAGGAAGATATTTCAGTGGAACATTTCAATGGAATCTTTCAGAAATCTTCCAGAAATATTTCGAGGAATATTTCGATATTCCGTTGTAATATTCCATAGCAATCTCCCAGGAAGCACCCAGAAATATTTCATGGAATATTACGAACAATCTTTCAGAAACCTCACGCTGGAAGATTTCTGAGAGGTTTCTGAAAGATTTCAGTGCAACATTCCAAGAGTTTGACTTGGAAATATTTCTGCAATATTGCACGACACTTTTCCAGCAACCTTGCACTAGAAGGTCTCTGGGGGATCTTCGAAAGTTTCCTGAAAGATTTTTGAGAGGTTCTTGAGAGCTTCCTCGATGAGATCTCAGTGCAATGTTTCCAAAACATCATCTTCAAACATTCTTGCAATATTTCACTGACAATCTATCAGCAATATTGATTCGGAGAAATTCTCAAGAGGTTCCCCAATGGTCCTTGGAAAATTTTTCGCAATATCCCAAAAGTATGACTTTCATACATTTCACCAATATTCCATTGACAATTTCTCAGCAATTGTGATGGAGAAAATTCTTGAAAGGTTTCTGGAAGCTTTCTGGAAGATTCCAGTGCAATATTCTAGCGATAACACTTCGAAATATTCTTGCAATACTCTACAAACAACATTCCAGCAATCCTGGTCCGGAAGATTTTTGGAAGATTCCTGAAAGATTACTGAAAGATTCCAGTGTAATATTGCAAAAAAATGACTTTTGAATATTTCTGCAATATTGCACGACAACATCCAAGCAATCTTGCATCGGAAGATTTTCGATAAAGTTCCTGAAAGCTTTCTGGAACACTGTTGATCGGTATCTGAGTGCTCTTCCAAAGATCCCAGTGCAATACTCCAAAAACATCTTATTATGCCTGCGATGATCCACTGGCAGTCTGTCTTCAATTTCCTCCCAATAAAATATTCGGGCCAAGTTCGTGGAGGTTTGCTGAAAGATTCCAGTGGATCTTCCAAAAGTAGTATTCCGAAGTTGTTCTCAAAAATTTCATTGTAAATATTCCAGCAATCTTATTCCGAACGATTCTTGAAAGCTTTCTGACAGATTTCAGTGGAATATAATGTTTCGTGAATCTCATCATCTCCATATATTCCTGCTGTACTGTGAGAATCTTTGGGAAGATACCAGAAAGGTTATCCAGTGCAATTGATATTTTTGAAAGATTTCAGTGCAATATTCCATAAATATCTTTTTGAAATATTTGTGCAATATCTGGTTGAGTCCAAATCACATATGCCTCCACGATATGCTCAGGTTATCAAGTGATCTGGATTCTCAGGCTCTTGAACAATAACCGAAATTATTAATAACCGTATGGAGGCTTAGAATGGGAGTCCTGAAAGGTCGATCCTCTTCAAGCTCAGAAGAGTATTTCTGAGACGAAAATGCATCGCTATAATTGGATTTCAAGGTGCTGAATTTATCCAACTATATACTGTGGCTCCGCGAGGGTTAGTTCATCATTCATAGCCAGACATCTTGAGTATTCCAAAATTCTTCTAATGAGCAAATTTGGCGTTATTGGGATCTTTTACTAATTCGATCCTCTGGTGAATAATTCTCGAGGATCTCGTCCTGGGAAGCCACTCGAAGCTGGTCAGGTCAGGTTAGCAAGTCAGTGCCATCAATTCAGTCAGTGCAGTCAGTGCCAGTCAGTGCCGTGCAGCATCGTGCGGGACCAATCTCTGCACGCCGAGCTGAATATCATCAACTTGTGTTCTTCGTGGCGAGTCGTGTATAAAGGGAATTTCCATGTATTTCCCAACGTTTCCTTGTTACTCATCTCGGAGTGATGCATCAAGTGCTGTCAACCTTATGGAAAACTTTACGAACTTGCGGTCTTACAGTTTTCAAGTGACCGGCATGAGCAACCATAACCTATGCCCTCGTTGTCGGAACTTTCTTAACCCATAGAGCTGATCTGTATTCGTTGCTGATACCTTGTAGATCAGATGAGTATTTCTGCCCAATAATCTTTTTGAGTGCTAGTGAGCAAAGAGCTAGACACTTTGTGTTCAGTCAAAGATATATTTGCAGGAAAATGGGTACGAGCAAATGGACGAAATGCTATTTAAAGCAGGATCACTGATGACATCATCATTTGTCACTGTAAGATAGAGATAAACCATCAATTATGATGAGAACAATTATCTCAACATATACAAGCTACCCACACATCTTCTGCAACTCTTCATCCCATATCTGTAGGTGAGATTCTATCCTCAACTAGATGGTCATTGTAGGATTCTGTAGACACGAAACGTACACATTACTTCTCCAAGTCAAACCAATTGGCGGGAATGGGTTTTCATCCAGTTCTTGAATATTTCAATCTACATATTAGGTACATGACAATGGTCATCAAGAATGGCGATTGCATAGACATTCTTAAGCGTTCGTTGACAGTATTTGTAATGGAACAAAGAGACATCTCTTGATCTTAAGCGTATGTTTGTGCAGCATCTGTATACCCAGGCTATGTTCAAGGTCCTTCCTTGATGGACGTATTGGATAACCAATCAATGGGATTCTGATATCAGTAACAGTATCAATTGAACACCCTATGAGAGCTTGGAGTATTTCAGCCATCAGACTAAGTAAAACATTAGGTAACCATACAATCCTTTGGATGGAAACGAAGTAGAGTTTTGGGGATCATAACTTTCAGATTTCAACTTAATATGACCATGAACAGACAACTTTTCTAAGAGAATATTCACAAGAATCGAATGGAAAAATTCCTCATCAAACAAAATTATATTAGAGACTTTGCTGTGAAATTCTGCATTGGTTTCTCGTCTCACTTTTGAACCCTCCATACAGTTATGAATCCTCCATCTATCCCATGTGGAATCCTGGTTTGTTTTGTTGAAGCTGATCTCATCAAATTCTTCATTGAGGATGAGATGAACGAATCCAAAGTAAGATTAGTCTTCAGAGAAAATGACTCTATTACCGTGCACTAATATTTCCATTTAATATAGAAAAGTTTTGTTTGAACCGAGGTTGTCAGTCCTACCAATTTGAACAATGAGTTAGTTCTGAACTAATGAAAGCACACTGTGAATACACTTTACATTGTTCATTCTACTCAGATGACAACTGTTGAGTTGAGAACAAAATTAGGTGTTACTCGCTGGCTCTTGTTTCAGATCAGACATGAGATGATACTTCTCACTCAGAGGTCTTTCTAGCCCGGTTCCTCAAGGAAACTACAATAAATTTACTACTAAGCTATTGGTAGGAGATTTCAGGAAACATAACTCTACTGTGAGGAATTCCATGAAATTTTTCAGGAACCCAGATGGAGCATGATTGAATCTTCAGAGAAAAAGGAAACTTGTGAGACATTCGAACAATACGCTGATTTCTCACTTGTCTCCAATTTCGAAAAAGAGAGACGTTTGGAGTAACCAAACGTCTCTCTTTTTCGAATGCTATTTTTTTGAGCCTCTGATGGTAAGTTTAGCGTGAGTTCTGGAAAGAGTTTTTCAACGAGATTCTGTATTATCTCCATCTGGTATCTTTGGATATTACCTTATTTAATTTATGACCTAGTTTAGGTTATAACCTGAAAACATCTGGGATTTCCTGTAAAAAATTTATCTGTGAGTGAGTAAAAGTTCTTCCAATTCGTACAAGTTCCAGAATCTTTCCATCCTTTTGTCTGCAAAAAACTATACTGAATATCATTGAATGTTTTCGAAGTATTTCAGAAAAATGAGACTACAGTAAGAGACCCTGGGCAATCTGCCAAGAATCCAGATGGAATGTACCTATATAGTAATCAACCTGAAATATTTTAGAAATATTGTCAGAAATCTTTTATGAAAGATTCCAAAAATCTTTCACCAAAGATTCCAGAGATATTACCAACCACAGACATAGTACTGCCAGGAATCTTTCATGAGATATTTCAGAAATATTGCATGGATGATTCCAGGAATATTCCCGACCGCAGACATAACTATATTCCCGAGAGGTTTCAATGAAATCTTCCAGAGATCTTTCATTGAAAGATTACTGGAAGATTCCTGGCAATGTTACAGAAACGTTCCAGTGAAATATTTCAATGTAATATTTCTGGAAGATTTCTGCAAGATTCCCTGGAATCTTCCCATGAAAGCTTCCAGGAAGATTCCCAGCCGCGGACATAACTATATTCCAGGAATATTCCAGAGTAATATTTTTGGAATATTCCAATCTTTCAATGTAATATTCCTGGAATATTCCTGAAAGATTCCCATGCTGTGTGGGTTGGGTTACTGCAGAATGAAATTTTTTTTTTCATGGCACGCGTCTGGAATTAATTTGAGTGGTAACTAGAACCTCAAAAAGGAGTGGAAAAGTGCGTGCCCACTAATTTGGGGGAATGTTATTTCTGTACCAACCAGAAACGTTCACAGACGTCCAAAGGACTTTTAGATACTCTCAGTCGAATGTAAACCCATCGGATCATTCGCGCACTGCTAGATGTGGTTATCGGTCAGATTTTTGAGTTATTCTGACTGAAAAGCAACGATTTTTCTGCCTCGCCAGCTCGTTATTACACCACGAGGGGTATTCAAGGAAAATGGCTCTGGAAACTAGAATCATTTCAACGCGTCTTTGTATGATTCGGGATCGTGGTAATATATATATATATATTTGAATACTAAGGTCCCAGAGTGTTTTTCGATCGACAGACTATGGGTGGTGCTGGTGGCGAGAGTAGTGATAATCACGAGGTAGAGCTCCATATTTTAAGAAGATATGGCAAATGCTATTTTTTTTCTTTTTTCTTCTCCAATTGCTCCTCTCGTTTAAGTCTCGATTTTTCCTTCTTGACTTGAGCATTGTTTTCACTAGTTTCCATGAATCAATAATATTGAATATCCTGTCACAATCGACGATCTAGCACCACGCAAGCTATTTCCCATGTATCTAATTTTAAAATCCTTTCAAAATGGTTATAATAGTCGATTTGCACAGAGTTGTCGTCAAATGCCCGAAACCGATTATTGATAGTAGAGCTCAGAATCAGGAAACAACTAGTTGCGCGAATGACTACAAGCCCCTCCCCTGCCGTACACAGTCGTCCAAAATTCTCTACAATGTTTACCGGTGAGCACAAACATACACATCTACAGCGTAATGCTGTGTCTATGTTTGATAAGCCTGTACGACAAGCCGGAGCTCTGAAATTCCTTCTGCTCAAGATCTGGCGCCTCGTCCGTAATTCTTCAATTGACCGTAAAATTTTTGAATAAAGTCTATGGTGGCATTTGAAGGTAGAATGGGTTCTCTGGTGTGATTAATCTGTTTCCAAGATGATATGAGCGATTGCAACCTCATAGAAGTGCTGAAACGGGCTCGATCACATCGACCCCTTCGATACAATTCTTGTAATGCTTCTCACTCAAATAACATTCCATACCAGGACATGAGAACTATGGGATATTGTTCAAAAATAGGTGGAGAAAAATGGGCAAAACATTCCAGGAGCGTGCCCTCCTTCTTCCCCTCGTGCCGTGGAAATTTGACCATTTTGAGTCGAGTGGGCGCATGAACTGACCCATCTTCTTGATGCTATCATTTAAACGCAATTGGTCGCACGCACCCAAACCAAACGGGATATAATTGGTGTTGTTTCAAGCTATTGAAATCCGTTTCGATCATGTAACTATCGCAAATGTTATTTTTTTTATAAGCTCAGTACGGGAGATCTCAACTATTCGTGAAAACACGGTTACGCGACTTCGACGTTTGTTTATGAACGCCACGTTGAAGGCACGCGTCTGAAACCAATCTTTTCTCAATATATAGGGTGCCTAAAATGTCACTGAATTTTGGCAGAATTTTTCGAGCAATGTTATTTTTGCAGCAAGCTGAAGAAATCAAAAAACGGCGCGAGTACGCTAAGAGATACCCAAAGAATGAGGGTTGCGGACCGTGCTGTGGATAAACAGATTCTTTCGACAGAACAGCGAATAGAGTACACATTCCGAGGCCTTCGAACCTATTCAAATCAACTCCGACACTTTGATAATCTTTTGAAGGTTCAGAGATAGCGTGCAGTACGCCTAATGTCAAAAGTTCTGTAGAACCTTTCATATAGCTTATTGACAAAATTTGTATATCTCTATCAATTAGTATTCCATAACACTTTACACGTCAGAGCTGAATCATGGATGGAGATATCTGCCAATTCAAATCAGTCGAGCGATGCTTCTTGCTTGTAAGAAACTGAATGATCCTTGAGCCCTCTATGCTGATACCGCACTAATACTTTGGTATTAGAGTTGCAGAATTGTAAACATCTACACAGAAATCATTGAAGTGGTGGAACTTAGTTGAAAATGACTGCTACATTTTTGTAAAGGATGTGTCAATGCTAAAAAGCATCCTTAGGAGTGTTAACAAGCGAGCACTTGGTACGCATGGAACTATTGCAACTGTTCACAACATAAATGGTCTATTCCGTCACTAATCTGAAGTTCTGAACAATGGCATAACTAATTAACATTTAGGAGAGAGATTGATGTCAGTTACTAATCAAGTGACACACAGTGTCTCATGAAATACAATTCATCACTCTTTTAGCACTTGATCAAAACTATCGCTTGATTTTTCCACTGAATACAAAACTTGATTGCGTACTAGAAAATTTAGCTCCCCACAGCTATATGACAAAATATAGAACCATCAATCACCTATCAGTAATTCTACACTGAAAAACTTGTGGTGCACGCGTGCGCCACGATTCCGCATCGGCGCATGCACCACGCTGTTGGTGCAGATATGAGCCACAGTTGTGCAGCTACGCTGCACGCGTTGCCAGATCAGCCTCTCCCCTACCAAAAGATCGAGAAGAGCTGTGGCGCATATCTGAAGCACATTGTGTCGCCGGCGTGCAGCACAGCCAGCGTGCTGCGTACCTTTGCGAAGGCAAAAAGTGTTGGTGACTGAATTTTTTGGAGCTAACCGAGAATTTCATGTTCAAATTGTAATCCAATATCTTCACACTACTTAGACTGTTGAGAATTGGTGCTAATAACTTTTTAGAACCTCAGAAACCATGAGTACCTATGTGCATTCAGAAGGCCACTGAATGGTAAAGGACCCTTGTCACTCATGAGTAATCGTACTAATAGGACTCATACTTTGATATTTGGTCTTGATATGAGATGAAGAATCAAAAATTAATGAAGCGGGTCATTTAAGTAAGTTTCGGTAATAAGTTGAAGTAATATTGTGAAATAGAATGGGTGGATCAGTCATGCAACTACCATCCACAGGCTCAATTATACAGTTGAAATTGCCAAATTGGTCTACAAATCTCTTGTCATATAGAACTTTTGTTTAATGATCAAATTTTCAAACATAAAAATCATCAAAAAATTTCTATTCTGATCAATTTCCATGAATTAAATATGAAACTGCCCCTCCAACTAATGAGGAATCTTGCCGAATAGGATTCATACTTCAAGCTAGGGCTGAATATGAATTGATGAATTGAAAATCGATGGAGCGGGTCTTTTGAGTACACTTTTGAAACAAGTACAAGTCCAATTTTGATATAAAGTGAGCAGATCAATTAGCAACCATCCACAGGCTCATTTTATAAAGTTGAAATTGCCAAATTGGTCCACAAATCTCTTGTAATATAGAACTTTATGTTGAATGATCAAATTTTCAAACATAAAAATCATCAAAAAATTTCCAATTCTGATTGATTTCCATAAATCAAATATGAGACTGCCACTCTGACTTATGAGGAATCTTGCCAAATAGAACTCATACCTTAAAACTAGGGCTGGATATGAATTGATGAATTGAAAATCGATGCAGCGGGTCTTTTGAGTACACTTTTGTAACAAGTACAAGTCCAATTTTGATATTGAGTGGGTAGATCAATTAGCAACCATCCACAGGCTCATTTTATACAGTTGAAATTGCCAAATTGGTCCACAAATAGAAATCCTCTTAAATGATCAAATTTTCAAACATGAAAATCTTTCAAAAAATTTTAACTCTGATTCATTTCCATGAATTGAATATGAAACTGCCCCTCTGACTCATAAGGAATCTCGCCAAATAGAACTCATACCTTAAAACTAGGGCTGGATATGAATTGATGAATTAAAAGTCGATTGAGCGGGTCTTTTGAGTAGACTTTTATAACAAGTACAAGTTCAATTTTGATATAAAGTTAGTAGATCAATTAGCAACCATCCACAGGCTCATTTCATACAGTTGAAATTGCCAAATTGGTCCACAAATAGAATTTTTTGTTTAATAATCAAATTTTGCAAACATGAAAATCTTTCAAAAAATTTCAACTCTGGTTCATTTCCATAAATGAGATAAGAAACTGCCCCTCTTACTTATGAGAAAACTTGCCAAATAGAAGTCTTACTTCAAAACTAAGGCTGAATATGAGATGATGAACTAAAAGTCGATAGAGCGGGTCTTTTGGGTAGATTTTTGTAACAAGTACAAGTCTCATTCTGATATCTAGTGAGTAGATCAATTAGCAACCATTCAGAGGAGCCGCAAGTGAGTGTAACAAGGAAGTCACAAATTTTCAAAAAAAATATGCACGTTGAATCCGCCCAAAGTAATTCAAAATTGATTACGCCCAAAAGCGACTGTCTTTGTGATGTTTTTTCCACATGCGCGAGGTTGTAAGTCGGCTGCTTTCGCTATGCTATTGAATGGGGCTAGATGTCAACATCACTCAATTTGTGAATATTTCTTATTACCAGCACCCAAACTCAGAGTTTTTGTATTTAAAAGGTTGTAATAATTATGATCTTCATTCTGGACTAAGTGAGTGTCGTTGATACAAATATTTTCTTGATTTTTCGTTATTTCCAGGACCTCGTAATTTGCAACGAAGCTCCAATTTCTGGCAGGAAACTCATCCAGAGCATCTTGGGACTTGACTACACCTTCTGAATGATTGTGGGGACTCCAGCAATCTTTCAGGATATGCCTACATTTCCTAGAATGCTTAGAAGGTCTACACGGTGTGGTTGCTTGGTTGTTCACAAAGTGCGGTTTCACTACTTGGACTAGGATGAGGCATGGCGAGTCAGCTCATACTCATATAATTTCCACTGCATTGAAATGGTGAGATTTTGCTGATTATTTTGATAATCAGCTTCATCACTGTTCTCTCACTTAGTAAAAATGTTTAAACTTTTAGGAAGTCAAATCATCTGGTTGTGTTTACAAACTGGGAAATTGAAATATTTAAGACCCTGTTGGAGTTTCTGAGTTATCTAAAGCTTGTATCAATTCCACAGCCTAATATTTATTAGAAGTTGGAATCAAAATCTTATGCAAATTTTTTCTTCCAAAAGTATTGGGAACTCAGTTACTTATGTCGACACCTAGTTTGACATAGGTGCTTCTTGAATTTCAGCAGACACATTCCTCATCAGTCTTGCTGGGTTTTACTGTCTCCAGGGATCACACATTTTCCAAAGACATAGATAAGGTAAGAATTCAATTGCTATTTCAAATTTTAGGGGCTTTTCAAATCCACTAAAAACCTTTATTTGACACAATCATCAGGAAATTTCCTGAAGTTTCTAGATAATGTAGGTGAATTTGACTCTCCATAAAAGATCTAAATGGACTTTGGTTGGATTTGAACTTGAATTGATAGTTAGAATCTAATGATATTTTGATTTTCCAGGTGGGACATGAAAAAAGTGTTCGAGCAAAGTCCAATTTATTGATCGATCAAGTATAGGAGGTATTTGGAGTGGAAGTGGATAGTGTATCTAACCTGGGAAACAGCGAGAGACTAGAGTATTGCTAGTTTCTAATCTAGTAACTCATAAAAGGCACTATTGTCAAGTTATTCGGTGGC
Organism: Eretmocerus hayati; assembly: GCA_029851415.1. Lineage (NCBI taxonomy): Eukaryota > Metazoa > Arthropoda > Insecta > Hymenoptera > Aphelinidae > Eretmocerus > Eretmocerus hayati. The sequence goes on from CM056743.1 coordinate 114,346,180, forward strand.
TTGCCATCTCACTCATCTCTTACTTGTAGAACTAATGCATTCAGAATTAATCCTGTTAATAATTTTCTTTTTTCTTTCAGGGAATAATTTAGCTGGATGTCTCAGTTAGAAACAACTGATAATGAAAGGAGGAAATTGTGACCTCTGAGTCATTTAAAATTCCAACCTTTGCAAGAGAGAAAAACAGAAATTCAAGCAGTTTTCTGCAATAAGAATTTCTGAGTCAAGAAGAGAAGGTTGATGGACTAAATTATGAAAGTCCAAGCATCTTATTGTATTGAGAACATTTGAGTCAAAGATGGTGAGCGGCGAAAACAGAGTTCAAGCAATATTCTGCGACAAGAACTTCTGAGCCAAAAACAGAAATTAAAGCAGTTTTCTGCACCAATAATTTCTGAGTCACCAGTCTCTTCAGAACAGAAAAGTGAGTCGAGTGAAGTAAGATAAATATTAATTTCATAATATTCAACGCACAAAGCAAACCATTACGTATGCGTAAGTATCTGAAAAGGTGAGCATATTAGACGTCGAATTTTACAAAACTGCGTACGCGCCTGCAAAAACGCGCCTTTTCACAGTTCTCGTGAAGAACTCGCGGTTCTGCCAGGTTCTGCTACGTGACGTATAATATACCATGGCAGTAAACGACGAGGTAACTTATTGTAGCACCTCTGCAGGGCTGCCTTGGTACTACTTCTTCAAACGAGTAGCCGCTCGGTCGGTAATGATGAGCTTTCACATGCCCTTAACCTCCAAATACGTAGATTATATCCTATCTGAGAGCACCTTCAAGCTGACAAAACGTATTGCTATCCCGGCTTTGGTCTCCCCGGGGATCGTCAAGGCAACTTCACAGAGCATAACTCCTCATAAAGAATGTTGAAGGACATGAAATAACTATGCTGCATTGATTCCTCGCGCGAAACAGCGTAGAGTCACCGAAATTTTAGAGTTGCTTCTGTGCTGCAAATATGCAGCACGCTGTGGTGCAAATATGCTCAACTTTGGCGCACAAATGCATCAACAGGGCATTCCCTCCCTGTGGCGCGTCGGTGAAGCACAGTGGCTCAGATATGCAGCACACCGTGGAGCACGGCTGCACCAACAGCGTGGTGCATGCGCCGACGCGGATTCGTGGCGCACGCGTGCACCACAAGTTTTTCATCGTACTGGTCTGAACATTTGTTTCTAATACTCTTCTCAATCATCTGCTTTGACACTGTTCACAAATTTATCTACAAATTGATGGAGATGAGATTCATAGCAGGATAGATCAAGAACTGAAATACATCAATGAAATCACTTCATAACACAAAATATCTGCACTGAGCTGCAATCTGCAACAGCATCACATGACGTGATGAAGAATCGTAGAGGTTATGGGTATGTAATTTCTGCAGGGTGGCGGGCGAGAGCATTGCTTTATGGCCCTTTATACCGTCATCCCGGTAATCACTGATGATCATTTATTGAAGTACTGTTACGTACTCATCATGCGCAAATTAAAGAGATGGCGAGGATCTCTCAGCATCTCCGGCTGATCGGCTGATGTGCTATATATGTGCTCTGCTCACACCATGGTATAGTGGGCAGAAAAATTTTGTTCAACTTATACATTATTAGTATCAATCGATAGGGCGTGAATTCCTCAGTTTCGTGTAATGACTGCATTTAATTATTCAATTTCCAATTTTCCAAAAACACTGAATGAAGGTACCCTTGCAGTATGTCTGGCGAGGCTCGACGGAGCTCTCCCCAAGTCCGATCTCCGGCTCAAACGATTCCTGGAAGTCCAAAATTAATTCCTCTGGAACATGAATTTATTACAAATAATTGTGGAACTAGCTCAGGCGGCATCAATAGTCACAATTCCCTTTCTTGTAAAGTTGTCACATTCAAAATATTCGCGCCTTGTTGCGCAGTTGACTTACGCCATGGCGTCTTTTCCGCTTAACGAGGGGAGGGGGTAATTGTCAAATTATCTTTGGTTTTTAGAATAAAAAAATTATTTGGTCTTCAAGTAGGGGCCGAGGAATTAATTTTCCAGGAATCGTTTGAGCCGGAGATCGGACTTGGGGAGAGCTCTCTCGAGCCTCGCCAGACATACTGCAAGGGTACCTTCATTCAGTGTTTTTGGGAAATTGGAAGTTCAGAAATTAAAAGCAGTCATATCACGACACTGAGGAATTCACGCCCTATTGATTGATACTAAAAATGTATAAATTGAACAAAATTTTCTGCTCACTATACCACGGTTCTGCTCACAGCTGCTACATGCTCACAGCTGTGAGTTGTGACAGCTTATCAGCTCATCTCTGTCTCTTTCTATAAATATACCTGTTCTCTAATGCTAATGCTCTCCCCTCGATCCTGCGCACAAAGCCGCGTTTGCGTTTACACAATGTTGAATCGCGCATAAGAGCATTCAGAGCCTCGACACCAACACAACTATACCAAAGTGTGTCAATGACATGCTCACACAAAGTTCCCCGACAGAAATCTTGTCTCCGCGCGCCCGAGTGCAATAAAAGCGAATAAAAAACGTTCGAACTTGGATGAAGAATGTATGAAAAGTACCGATTTCCTTCCATAGGATTTTCTCCATGTTTTAACATCTGAAATACATTCAAGATGTCGATTCCAGCGGTTGCATGTAGCGAAGATACGTGAGAAAAAAATTTTCAACCGCCATATTATATCTTTATCACAAAATCTACATCTATCCACTTTTGTATGCCCATGGAGGAAAAGGAGAAACTCAAAATGGAGTATGCCCATACCAATACATCATATGATATGAATGATATATATGGGTGGATAAGTTATCCGGCAGGTCGACGGCTTGGCGGGTCAGTAAATTATGAATTGGTTCAGTATGTAGGTAGGCCCTCCGGCAGGTTGACGAGTTATAGGGCTTTACGGCAGTTCAGTAGGTTGGTGAGTTAACATCTGTAAGGTACCAGGTCGATGGTTTGTTGAATCAGTAGATTATAAACTAGCTAGGTGAGTTGGTAGGTCATCCGGCAGTCCAGTAGTCTAGCGGATCAGTGTATTATATGTATGTCAACTCAGTGAGTTGATAGCCCATCCGGCAGGTTGATGGATGGGTAGGTCATATGGCAGGTGGGTCGGTGGCTCGTCTGGAAGGTTACCAAATCGACAGTTCGATGGGCTGACTCGCAGGATAGCATGTTGGAATAGAATCTCTTCGTCAAGTGCCGATTTTGTTTTAGTGAAATGATGAAGATTGAATGATGGTAGTCTGATGATTTCTCGATGAAAAAGTCTTGTATCGGTGCGGAAATTTTCGATTGAAATTTTTTCGATTTTCTCATTTTTGACCCCCTAGTTCGAGCCCTCCTCAAATGAGGACTCTTTGATCTTATTCTGCTTGCCGAGACCTATCAAATGGTGCCCCTGTAAATTTCACCCGTGATGTAAAACGCTCCCTATGAATTATTTTAAATCACACCTTGTGTATGTCCGTATGTATGTGTGTCAGTATTTTGTCTTCCCTTCGTCACGCGAGTTCTCCTGAACCTCTAGAGCAATCTTTTCAAAACTTCAAGGGTTTGTTTTAAATTGATCAATGATGAGCCTAGTCTACTGACAGCTTCATACTCTCAATACTTTCTCTTCTATGTCAAATTGATTACCTAAAATTTAATCCAATTTTCAGACCATGTTGGTCCAAACGTTCTGGCATCCAAGATTCTCAATATAACTTGTCAAATATCTTTTCCTAAGTATTTCTCGATCGTTCTAAACAGATTGGTTGATACGGAATTTTGATTGTCACTTCCATTTTTCTCAGAAAAATTTTTCCATCTTCCTTTCCATGTCACTCAAAAACTCATAGAACTTCCATCGAACTCTTTGAAATTTCAAGGCATTGTTCAATATCCTTGTACAACGAGTCCCGTCTTTTTTGGAACATATCCACCGATTCATAATGACTCTAGAGACATTTACAACTTGAATTTTGTTTTTTTCTCATTTCTAATTCGCAATTCTCCCTCCATATCTCGAAATTGTTTCCACTAATCTGTATGAAGTCCTCAGGGATGGCTCTGAATCATATAACGATGCACTCAGTCAATTTCCAGTTCCACGTATTGGAACTTTTCTATTAAACATAAGCCCAAACATCAACAATCAACCAAAATTCTCAACTCAAGTTTGTCCAAAAGCTCCAGCGTTCACACTTCGCCACATAAATCTACCGCGATTGATTTCGCGTAGTTTTTCATCATTCTAAAGATATTGGTTGTCATAGAATTTTGATTAACATTCCCATTTTGCGAGAAACTAATTCTCATCTATATTACTATGACGTTTGAAAACTTGCGCACACTTACGCTGATCTCTTTGAAATTTTGATATATTTTTCAATCCCGTTTGCGATAGGCTCACTCACTTTTAAGCGGCATTCCTCGATTCATTCTGACCCCAGAAAAGTATTCAACTTGAAAGATAAATTATAACATCAAGTGTAGAATACAGCATTTGCAAGTGGTATATGAGAATAACTGGATAAAAATGATTCTAAACATATTTTTGGTGGATGCAGAATCTTTAATTTTGTAATTGAGGATTTTCATTTCATAGATGAGCAGTGTATTTTTATGATGAATATTGATGAAGGGAGGGGTTTGTTGAGGGAATGAAAATAACAGAGGAAGATTTCTATGATTTTCAATTTTTGGATCTTCGGCGGGAACCGAGAAAGCATTCCGCAAATGGCTTTTTGCAGCCTTTCTGGAAAATCATGGTATTTTTGCAATTCCGAAGAAAACCTGGGGAATACGATTAAAACGAATCTCATATTTGGACTCGACATGGATGAAGAAATATGTTAAATTACCATGAAACAATGCACTGATTCAACCTCCGTACCACCTCGCCCAAAGCTACTATCAGCAAAACCCAATTCTGCCAGACTGGGATTCTCTAACGATTCTCGCGCTATCTCCTTTGCGTTTCTATACTAGATCACGATAAGTGGGTTCAACCCGCTGAATACACGGTTAATTTCCCACATAAACGCGTGTTAACTCCCCCGTAACCTGTCCCGGGACATTGAATTAGCCACTGTGCTATTCAATTCTGTCGAGTGATCATCAATGCTAACCAAAATATGTGTAATCAAATGGGATTTTCACATTGTTTGCTCGCATTTTAATCTAGGATCAGCTACGATGTCACTCGAAAAAGATTCGGAATTTGGGAATCAAGATGAAAAATATCAAGTGCACCGTTTTTAATGCAATTTTTGGTCAACCTCTCGTCTTTTCCTGCCCCCCGTGAGGTTTCGATTGATAAGCGCCAGATTCTAGTCCTTCTCTAAGACCGCTGCGATGATGATGAGTGGTTCTCTTGAATCTCCATCTCTACACTGTATAGGAGACGTCGTTATGTTATTCTTGAGTAAATTTCAACATTAAATTTGCCAAACCGCTAAGCGTCATTTCTCTTGTTTTCTTGAAATCTATCGCATCAATGATTCACCTTTCCGAAAAAGGAGATTGGTTGGTGGTAAGGAAAAATAACGTGTGAGCGAATTTCTTGTCCCTTAAATCTTTCAGTAGACGGAAGCGCTTCGAAGGCAGGGAGATGGCAATAAATCAAGCCGTTTGGTTATACTGAATTAGGAGATTGCCTGCTTAAAAACCGCAATGACGTTAATCCACAGTATATACGCTAGACTGTGCGGTACCGCGCGTATATTCTCTCCACTCTGCTTGCTACTTGGCGGTAGTGCGGGTGCGCAGAGCAAATCAAGGAGGTCGAAATAAAAGTACCGAACGACAGGACGCGCGCTTCTCTTGCAGCACTGGAGGAAGATGTATGTGTATAGAGTGCCCTTAGCGACGGGGTAGAATGAAGTGGAATAAAATCAACATAATTCAATCGACGCTGCTCTTTCTGAGATCAAGCGTTCTTCCTCTGCGGACCGCTGATGAATGTGCGCGCGCTCGCTGATGTGCAAACTTTGCGCTGGCCGTAATACAAATTGCTCGCGCAACTGCCACTCCCTACCTCGTATCACCCCACGTCGCTCACTGATGTCGATGAGGGTGATTTTGTGGCCGGATTGTTTTACTCACGCGGCTAATCACACATAATGTGAGCGACCTCAAGGGTCTAGATTGAAGAGGCATTCACGCTGCTCCTGATTCTCCAATCCCACATGTTTTACTGATCTAATGAAGGTGCATTTAAGCTTGATCTGAAAAGTAGATTACTTGAAAGTAAATCATACACAGTCTAGTATACCTTGGTAGAAATAATGAGCATTTTTGGCCAATAATTGGCCAAGTCGGATGGCCACCGGCCATAAATTGGTCAACTAAGTAATGCTTTTTTGGCCAGTTTTTGGTCAATGGCATTAAACACGAATCGATTTCAGCGGTTCTTCGGATGGTTTTATAATGAATTCTGTCAGTTGTACAAGCAATACCTATCCTCCTGAAATTCCTATAGCCGATGAGCACCTCAAGCTTCAGAATATCCTATACAAATGAATGGAATTTTGAAACTTGTAACCGTCCTCAAAGTTTTGATTTTGAAATGTGAGAAATCTTAAATTCGATCGTAGAGGACTAATATCTGTGTGAATGAATAGACACAGTAAAATTGCAAATTTAACTATATTGCGACGTTTCGTCTGCATGTTTTGCAGACCTCATCATCATGTTTTGCAGACATCATCATTGTGAGCTTACGCGTTTTTAGAAAATAATTTAAATAATGTGAATCTCGTATACGCCTTCTAGGTATGTGAAAGTTTGGTTTACCATTGTGGTAGTGATAATTGGTGTTCATGTATAAAAAATCTTCTATGTATTGTGTTTTTGCTTGCAGCCTGATGAGGTCTGCAAAACATGCAGACGAAACGTCGCAATATACTTAAATTTGCAATTTTACTGTGTCTATTCATTCACACAGATATTAGTCCTCTACGATCGAATTTAATATTTCTCACATTCCAAAATCTATACAAATGAAGTTGAAAATCTTGATAGATATTGTCTTTCAGAACTACTGGAACTACCGCCGGGATTACAGCATTGTTTTATTATGAATATTCGTATGAAAATGTCAAAGACGTCGATAAAATAAATCTCGAGATGTCGGTTCAAAAATTCTAGAAATGTTCATGAAGTAATCAGGAAAGTATTTCAGGATATAAAATAGTGTTCACGAGAAACAAATTTAACCAAAGAGTGTGGTTAGCTCAGATACTCAAAATGCCAAACATAACCTCAATGCCCGTAATGTTGGACATAATCTCAAAATAGCTCTGAATACAAATGAATACCAAAATTAAGGTTGGCTCTTACTCTTTCGATGATCATATGTATCTGGGCTTGGGGGTATTCGAAGACTGAGAAGGCAATTTTCCATATTGAGATAATGATGAAATCCATTAATCAAAAATTCTGAGAAGATGTTTATCAATGAAATCACAAATCAATTGATGATTCAATAACAAATAGTGAAAAGTATCAAACAAATCACCTTCAAAGATGAATTTTACCATTACCTCAACACTAAAGTTGCCGTCTGACCCTACGAATCTATACCTTCAAGCACAGATGTGTTCATCGATAGAGTATGCGACAACCTCAATTCTGGTATCTAGATTGTATTCACTGCTCTTTTGAGGTTATGTTTGACATTTTGAGTATATAAGCTATCAGAATGGCTAATTTACCAAATATATAACATACATTCATGGGTACTTTCATAAAATATGTAACTTCCCTAAAATATGTGATATGAGCTCTACAATCAGTAATTGTGGAATTCTCAAAAATTTATAAACACATGTTCACCCTTGCCTTGAGAAACGAAACAGACGATTCATCTTTGAGTTATTACCATTTTGAAACTTGATTGTCAATTTTTGAGGTTATATTCACTGTAAAAACAATATTGAAATTTCATTCGTATTGAAACCAAAATCGTACTGAATATTGAATAATTTTTCAAAATATTCGTATTGACGCTTGAAGTCAACACAATTCCTTATTTTTCAAAGAAATTGGATTGATAATGAGCACCTGAGAGCTTAATCAATAAAAATTATTGAAAATTCTGTACGAGAATATGAAAAATCAATAATTTCGTACTGAGAAAAAATGTACGTGTCCCCAACTTGTCTCATTAAGCCATTTTCTCAATAACTTCGGCTTACTTCAATATTGTTCAACGTACTGTAACTCGTTCCAAAGCTTGCCTTAAGACCTTCAGAATGAGCTGAGGTGCGTCTAACTTTAACGTACTGGATACGAGTTGTTTCAATTTTCGCAAAAAGTTTTTGTTAGTTTTTGGGACTCTACAGGAGTGTGTACACTACCTCCCCCATAATTGAAAAACTATGTAAATTGGCGCTGAAGTGCATAAAACCGTTTTCATCCGTTCCCATTGCCGTGCAACCACATTTGGAGCTTTTCGCCGGTCCAACCCATCTAGAACATAAGATTCCATGAACATATATGATCATTAGGGTGTCCGTTATTTCCCAAGTTCCCCCGATCACCCATGCCACTCCCCCCCCCCCCACAACCTAATCATTTGGTGAGGTATTGCGAGAAAAAAATGTTCAGGGACCTACGTAAAGTTTGAGTGCTGTCCCACCTGGATCGTTATTTATTTGAAATGTACCCTTCTAAATAAAAATTCGAGTCAATGATTCGCATTTACCGCGCATGCACTTGCTTCTACGTCTTTGAAAGTGTTCTCAATCGATAGCGGGCGCAATTTCCTTCAAAATGACTACCTGAAACATTCGATTTGATACAGTAGAACCGTAGGTAGCCCACTCATTCGCATATCACCCAACTCAAAAACATAAAAGTGACTGAAAACGACCGTTTTTTGTTTTTTCGGTTTTTTGAGTCTAGTAAAAAATCCTGACGATTAGAGGTAAAACTGAGCACGAATTCCGTTTCTACGTTCAAAAGTACATCAAAAACACATATTCTCATCTTTAAAACAGATCGAATCGAAATTCGCATTTTTTGGATTCTTCGAGGAAAACCGTGTTTCACGGATTGGACACCTTCGATTTTCTATGTTTCAGAAACAGCCATAACTCCAGTTCTTCTCCATCTAATCGACTTCAGCAAGTGGTCATTTTAAAGAAAATCGCACAGGCTATCAATTGAAAATGCTTTTAGAGATATAGAAGCACGCACCTTTGCAAGAAACGTTGATTACTGAATCAAAATTTGTTTTGAGGCCATAATTCAGACAAGAACGCTCCAGGTAGGACAGCACTTAAACATCACGTAGGTGCAAGAAAATTTTTTTATCGCATTATCTCAACAAATTATGGGGTTGTGGTGGGTGGCACGGAGGATCGGAGAAACTTGGGAAATAACGGACACCCTAATGATCATGGAATCCGTGGATTCCATGGTCATATATGATCATAAATAAAATCGGTTTCGAAATTGGTCCTTTTCATTACGGAAACGCGTGATGTACCAATTTACAACATCAGTACTTCACGGTGATGATCGAATATTACTCAGAAAATTTTTTCCCGAAGTCATTCTCAGGTTTTGAATATTTGAAGTACTAAAGAGAAAAAATTCACATCAAATATCATTTTTCGTTGAAAATGTCAGTTTTTGGGAACTCAAGACCGACTCCTGGAAATATTTTTCTCAGTAGTATATGATCAGTATGGTGACGTATTGATATTAGAATGGGTTTGAATCAATATATCACAACTTTCTGGAATAAAAATAAAATGTTTAAAGCGGTTTTACGTATGATGATATATGACGATGGAATCCTGGGATTCCATGATCATATATGTTTATGGAATCGTATGTTTTACATGGGAAACCACTATTTCCGACCTATCTCGACGTGACAAAGACGTCCTGGCTGGTAAAAAAGTCGTAACTTTACGGCCTTTCAAGATAACCACATGGGGGCATGTTGGGTACACTCCGATGTTGGCCTTCTTGTTTCACAGAGCACCTCCGTAATTTGTTCATGAAATAGCTCTGGATCCAAGTTTTGCAACTCTAAAAAACGGATTTTGGAGGTTTTGAAAATCAAATGCGTTGAAGTACGTTTAGATCGATAGAGCTCGAAAAACTTGACATCGGTTTTGCTGGATGTGATACTGTCAGTAATTTGTGAGCTGTACAAATACGAAAAATTAAAAAATCACTTTGAATTCTTTTGGAAACGCAGAAATTATTCAAATGTAGAAAAAATCATCGGGAAGGTCTACGTGTACCCATTCCTAAGATCGACATATGGGGGCAAGTTGGGTACACTTAATTTAACTATTTCCACAATACGATCTCGCGAAACCTGCAGATCTAGTCAGTAAATTCATTTTGTAAAGGCAGTTTCACCAAGCAAGGATGGTTCGTAAATCGTGATAGATTGCCGAACTTGAGTCTAACTCGGCTTTCATGTAATTATGGGAAAGTATATCTCGCAAATATTCATTTTGAAAGCCTCATTCATTCAAGAAACTATATTAGATCCGGCAAATTCATTACGGCTTTACTATTTGATCTCGGCAACACAAATCGCACATTCAAAGGTGTTATTCTGAGGTGCGTCGGCTTGATCCCCATGATTTCCGAATAATTATCCATTACAGAATTTGTTACTGAGCATCACAGCTCTTCAGCAACCTGAGATATGACTATTTCCATTTATTACGAAACTTGCAATCATCCCGTTGTTTAAGAATTAATTTTTTTTGTTTCTCTGGAGTGAAGACAATTCAAAACGCCGTGCAGAAGTTTCAGTACAGGATTATTGAAAATTTAATACAATCTGATTTGGCCTTGTGGCGACATTTTCAATAATTTCGTATTCAATATTCAATATAATTTCTGAAATTTCAAAGAGGAATCTTTGAAAATTTTTCAGTAAGGTCTCGGAAACGCAGCTTCAATACGACATTATTGAAAATTTTGCTAGAAATTTTTCACAGTGTTGGCAGAAATATGGCCAAGAATTGGCCATTTTTTGGGCATTTACATGAGACCCTTTTTAGCCCAAGGAAACTGGCCAAAAACTGGTCAGGCGGCCAAAAAAAATGCTCAGATCTCTACCAGGGACAGTCTAAGCTATAGATCAACATCACTGCAGCACACAAACAAGTTTTATGGTCAGAAAGTCGGAAGTCATTTCAAAAGAGCCCTTTAACACCTAAAATGACACATTTACGAGATATTTTCGAACCTCGGTTTTGAATACGAAATAGCCTCCACGAAAAATTTGAAATTCGTATAGTCCGGGGGCTGGGTAGGCTCTCGTATGCACTTCAAGGTGCGATCATGAAACAATCGTATTTTAACGCATTTTTTCGTGTAGAATCCGAATCCGTCGTTCGTTTTCACATAAGTGGTGCAGATGACCTTCAAAAATACATTTTTCTAGCCTAAAACTTGTGTTCTCATGAGCTTGTTGAGAGCAATCGTGTTTTATGGTTCAAAATCTCTGCATGGGTTGAAGTTTATCATCTGAAGTATCCGAGCATCAGATCCGAGTCCTTTTGGAGCAATATACAGGAGTTTTCTCGCTGTAACTAGCGTTTAGTGTATGAAAAGTGACCCACTGCACGAGACTTCTCGTTTCATGCTCAATCCGGTCATATTAGTTCATTTTGGGGCCCAAAATTGATCTCACTTCAACATCCTTACATCACGATAGATGCCAAACAGCCCCCCTCCTCGTGCAATATACAGGATGTAGATGCAAAAATGTGTCCAACATGCATGGAACTGATTCGAAATAGCCCTAGATTTATCAAACTTCACTTCATAATACATTATCTGATCGATTCTTTCATTCGCCAACTCTGAATCATGAAATTGGCAATTATCAGCTCGGTCATCAGAGAGCAGTGGTTCTATCTGTATGTATATTATTTTTACTTTCCGTATGGAAAGCGGAACTCCGCATGTTACTATTCTAAGGTTACTAAGGTTAATGCGGCAGATATGGCGATGTGGTCACCGTGCACGCTGAACATTATTCTCATTTTCGTGCGATTCTCTTGCGATTCGGGCTATACGACGAGTGGAAGAATACTTATTATTATCTATTTTGAATCCATCCCTTCTTCGTCTAGCTCAAATCGTGAGAAAATCGAAGGAAAATGGGAGTGAAAATATGCCCATATTATAAGTTAAAAGATTCCCGCGGTCAAGTCATCCACACTCTCCTCAGATATTCTCGCGATTTGGGGGTGAACGAAGAGAAGACGAATTCAAATTAGATGATAACAAGGATTCGACAACTCATCTACAATCAGTTCCATGCATGTTGGCCGCATTCTCGCATCTACATGCTGTATATAGCACGAGGAGGGGGGGGGGGCTATTGGTATCAGCTTGGTATCTGGATATAAGGATGTTACGGTCAGATCGATTTCGAACCCCAAAATGAGCTGATTTGATCTGATTGAGTATGAAACGAGAAATCTCGTGCAGCGAGTCTTTTTTTATACACTAAACGCTGGTTACAGCGACAAATACTCTGTGTATTGCCCCAAAAGGACTCAGACCTGATGCTCAGATACTTCAGCTGACAAATTTCAACGCATGTAGAGGTTTTAAATCTTGAAACACGATTTCTGTTAACAATCTCACATGAACACAAGTTTTAGGTCAGAAAAATGCATTTTTAAGGGTGATCTGCACCACTTATGTGAAAAGTCATGACGGATTTGAATTCTACACGAAAAAATACGTTAAAATACGTTGTTCTCGTGGTCGCACCTGAAAGTGCATACGGGAGCCTACCCAGCCCCCGGACTATTACTTTCTCCGGTCCAGAACGGTGTAAGTCCACTTCAGAAAAAATGATGGACTTATACCGTTCTGGTCCGGAATAAAAGTCAAGAAAATTTGGGGACCAGAACGGTATAAATCCATTTTTTATTGCAAAACAAGTGATAAAGAATGTAAACAGCTGAAAACCATCACGCCCCGTGCAAAAACTGTCGTAAAAACATACTCATTACATGATAAATGAAGCATAAGCACTAAAAATGACAATCCGAATTTTCTATTGCAAGAAAACTTTGAAGCTCATTTGCCAGAAATGCCAAAAATGGACTTATACCGTTCTGGTCGGGAGCCGTCCATTTACCAGAAGGATTCAATGCTGCATGTTTGAGACCCACTAAATAAGTATCATAATTATGATCACTAAAATTCGTAATTGGCCAAACCTGTGAAATGCGACATGCATCTCAAAAATTTTTGCTGTACTATTTCTAATTCCTTTATTGCACTCCTCGTAATCAATGCCCATACATTGAGATGAGATGCAAATACAATAATGTAATCGTACAAGCGCATCATTCAGGGTGTCCCAAAAGTAAATAGCCCCCCCCCCTTTTCTTTAGAAAAAGTTGAGAATCACGAAAAACCCTGGTAGACTAGGCGAAATCACCGCCATCGCTGGAAAAATCCGTCTGATGGAATTTTTTACGGGGTCCCCTCCAGAAGACACTTCTGAATCCGAAAATCCATGTTGCCAGACTAAATTCTGGTGCAAAATTGTTTAAACTGAAATTGTTTGAACAAATTAGCAATATCAACTTTTTTGGTCCCAAAGTAACTTTGTAAGGTTGTTTGATACATTTTAAAAAGAAAATCTCTCTTGTCATTTTTTTCTAAAAGTCATCGTTTTCGAGCTATGAGCGTTTCAAAGTTGAAAAATTGCGAAAATCGCGATTTTCAGCGATCGATTAAAGTGAGAAAAACGTAAAAATCTCATGTTGCCAAAGCGGAAGAATGTTGATTGAGATGCCCTTAACGATGTCCAATAGCAAAAATTCATGTTTCCGAGCGATAACCCATTGTTTTTTCAATGTAAACAATGGGTAGTTGCGCACGATATAGCCATAGAGATTCAACGGTGGCGGCGTCGCGTCGTCTGCTTCCTCGCCGTTGCTGCGTAGCCCGCAAATCTACCTTTTGTTAACATTGGAAAAACAATGCGTTATCGCTCGGAAACATGAATTTATGCTATTGGACATTGTTACGAACATCCCAATTAACACTTTTTTGCTTTAGCAACATGAGATTTTCACGTTTTTCGTACTCTAATCGGTCGCTGAAAACCGCGATTTTCGCGTTTTTCCAACTTTGAAACGCTCACAGCTCGAAAACAACGACTTTTAGAGAAAAATGACAAGAGAGATTTTCTTTTTAAAATGAACCAAATAACCTTACCAAGTTGCTTTGCGACCAAAAAAGTTGATATTGCTAATTTGTTTAAACAATTTCAGTTTAAACAATTTTGCACCAGAATTTCGTCTGGCAACATGGATTTTCGGATTCAGAAGGGTCTTCTGGAGGGGATCCCGTAAAAAAATTCCATCAGACGGATTTTTCCAGCGATGGCGGTGATTTCGCCTAGTCTATGGAACACGTGTCCCCTTATTTTGAAGAGGCATCCAATGGTGACTTTGTTTTTGATCTTGGAGGTCATTTCCAAGGTCAAAAACAACTTTGGATCTCGGTTTCTGAAAAAACGTGAGAATTATAAGCTTCTGTCTGAAACATTTTTTGATCCAACTTAACCTTGCCGAGATGAATGGAGGTCGTAATGGATGGACGGTAACCGCCGTAGCTCCAAAAGTGAGCATCCTATCGAAAAATTATTGCGATGAAAGATGTTCATGATCAAAGTAAAATGAGCTGGTGATCTCGTTTTCGACCTTGGAGGTCATTTCCGAGGCCACTGGGAGATCAACTCGATGTTTTCGAAATAAAGCACCTACTTTTGACATCGGATTCTGGAAGAACGTGAAAAATCATGAAATTTTTGCCTGAAACATTTCTTGATCCGACTTGACCTTGGGGAGATAAATGGAGGTCAGTACGGTTTGACGGTGACTGCTGTAGCTGCAACAGTGAGCATTTTATCGGGAATTTTTTCGACCAATGTTGTTCATAATCACAGCAAAATTGAACTAATGACGTTGTTCTAGACCTTGGAAGTTCTAGGCGATATGTGGGCCAACTCGATTTTTTTAGTGGCATTTATCTCGCAAAGGTAGAGTCGTATCGGAAAATGTTTCAGGCAAAAAAATTCCATAATTTTCCACGATGTCCCAGAATCCGATGTCAAAAGTAGGTGTTTTTGTTCAAAAACATCGAGTTGATCTCCCAGTGACCTTGAAAATGATCTCCAAGGTCAGAAACCAGATCACTAGATCATTTTACTGTGATCATGAACATCTTTCATGGCAAACATTTTTAGATAAAATGCTCGCTCTTGGAGCTAAGGCGGTTACCGTCACTCCATTACGATCTCCATTTATCTCGGCAAAGTCAAAAAAATGTTTCAGACGAAAATGTCATAATTTTCGCGCTTTTTCAAGAACCGAGATCAAAAGTAAATGTTTCCATTTGGAAAAATCAAGTTGACCTCCGAATGACCTTGAAAATTACCCCCAGGGTCAAAAACAAGGTGCCCCTCAGACTAGGAGGGCATGTAGTCCGGGCTTTTCCATGATTCCCAACCGTTTCTGAAGAAAGGCGGGTACTTGCTTCTCGGATATCCTGTCTATGTTGAACAGCTGAAATAAAGATGTATGTATGTGTCCTAAAACAATATCTTCACGAGCAATTATTATGCAGGGCCTTTCAGCAGTTGATGGAAAAATCTCAATCATCTTCTCTCATAAACGCAATCCCAACCTCTTTTCGAGTTTATTTTCCAGAACCCATCGTACGAAGTTAGTAGACCGCAAGGAAGGCTGATGGGTCACCTTGGTGGCCCGACTCTGGGATCTGACAGTCCCCCTGTCCCAGTCAGCGTCGGCCAGAGCATGGAGTCCGTACAGCTCCATATAGCGATCACGAGCACTGAGTACATCTTCTCCGTTTTTCCTGGTGCTCGAAGGGTTCCCTAGGCCCCTGCGAAGCCTAGACGAGCCCGATCGAATTTCCTACCGAGAGATGGGTTCGGTCATGTTCTGATGGTCAATCTCAAAATTCGGTAGTTGGTTGGGAAGCTGTGTTGTTCTCGAGTTACTTGAGAACTCACTTTTCCCACACCAACGCGCTGGCAGATGGGTTCGGTCATGTTCTGATGGTCAATCTCAAAATTCGGTAATTGGTTGGGAAGCTGTGTTGTTCTCGAGTTACTCGAGAACTGACTTTTCCCACACAACGCACTTGCAGGGCGTATCCCTGCCCCGTGCCCATGAGGGTACTTGAGGCAGCCGAAATAGAGCCAAGAGGCAAGAGCCCGAGATATGAATCTCAATATTCGCAGTACGAAGTTAGTAAAGCCACCAAAGAGGCGCTTGTGAGAATTCACAGTGGTGCCGTCGAGATTCAAACCCAAGCCTTTTGTTGAAGGCCAGGGCCTTTTCCGCGACGCTGTTGTGGTTTCTCCTCAAACACTCATCTCCAAGCCATGATCTTTCCCCTGAAAAACTCACGATCACTTGCGCGTCAATTAGAACTTCCAACTCATCGCTTTTGAATTGATTTTAAACTGCATATACATATCCGTTATCAGTACTAGCAGGAGTGTAGGTGAAACTCAGGTTTCCTAGGCTTTGTGACTGATAAGAAGGAGAGAAACCAAATCTTCTCTCAGAAAACCTAAGATAGGACGCTATCATTGCGAGTGAAAAATTAATGCCAAATTAGATTTATGGAAACAGCCTCTGGAAAAATCACCCATAGCGAACTATCCCTATCCCTATCTGAATCAAATTCCCAGATGGTACGGTGGAATCGACGCGGAACCGGTCAGTCGTGAATGATGTCACGTGCGTTGAATAAGTGAAGGCGGACGTCGCATCGCTGACGAATCAGATGCCCATAGCAGATTAGAGGCTTAATTAGCGAGGGATTACATAATTAATGGCTCGATTAGTGTGCCGAAGCGCATCGAACCGTGATGGCTACTCGGTGCCTTCGTCCATCAAAGAGCGAGAGGGCTTATCCGAGGGGGCGCACGCTACGGGCCCGCGAACCCAAATCATAATCGTAATCGTCGCCGGTGCGTGGCTGCGGCTGCCGGCGAGATGCATAAGCGCGCACATCCGCGAGCTATCGAACGAGCTGGTGCATCCGGCTCTGCGAATTCGCGCTCGGCGTTTATCTGCTTGTCAGCGCCATTCGTCATTGCCGTTTGGCCTCCGGCTGCAATTAGAAATCTCGAGCAACGCAGCCGATGTCGCTCGTCGCATGCATCAGGCACTGATGATCGCATTCGAGCTGGTTGATTCCCGCCGCTGGGCTTTTGCGCATATTTGTACTCGCTGCTATCGGAACCGACTCGCGTTGCGCTTCCGTGCGTAATAACGTCGTGCGAATGCATGAGCCATCCGGCCATTATTCCAGCGCGTCAAACCGCTTTTGTCCCAGTCGCAAAGCGATTAATTGTTCTCCATGCGATACCAGCAGCTTATTGTCCACGTTCAGTGGCTGCTTCTCGGTGTCAACCTCCTCTCTCCCCATGGAGCTCCATCCATCAGACCTCATGATTGTAGGCGGACGCGCTCACTGTGCCCGCGTCATCCATATTTTCCCGGATACTACTTAATGGGTGCCACGCCAAAACGACCTGCGGAAAGGGATTATCTCACAGATTTCTTTTTAACCTTATTTATTCGATTCTATGGCCAAAAATAAGAACTTTAGACCCCCATGGGATTTAAAAAATTTTCATCCCTCCATTGCAAGCATATCCGCAAGAAGAGTGAAAGTTCATCATGTAAAAATCTATGCATTTTTATTCACTAAAGTGATAATATCTTGAGTTCTTCGACAGGTACAAACTTGCGATTTGCGGCATCTGAAAGGACGTCCAAAATCCTATAAAAAAAACATTGTTGCAAAGTTCGTTTCAACGCTTTGAAGGCCTCCTGGAGCTAAAAAAGTGTTTTTTACTAAACGGGTAATTTCTCAGAAAGCCATTTGTTTATTTTTCTCAAAATCACATTCAAAACGTGAAATTTTGTTCTTTCAAAAAAAAATGGTCTCAGAGAAGTTTGGCGTGATCAAAGCGACTTATTAGCCATTTTTTGAAATGGAATTCTTTTAGTAACGAAAAAGCTTCATTTTCTGCGCATGCGCAGAAATTTGGGCCTTGCAGCCTGGGCGTCAATGCGGGATTTACTGCCCCGGCATGCCACGGCATCGAGGCGGTAACCACAGGCAAGCAAAAGTACTGAAGTAGTATTTTTCGATACGAGGGTAGGAAGTTTGGTTCTGCTTTTTGAGTGATTGTTTTCGGCCTGAGCCTTGGCGAGGATCGGAATCATCATGAGTAAAGCAAGAAACTTGACGACCGAGTGTCGAAATACGTTTTTCGCACGACTGGGTGTGCGAAAAACGATATCTGCCGTGCGTGAGGCACGTGCTTGACGCACGGTCGTGCGAAAATACATAGTTTCATAATAGTTCAGGTCTGATAGAACGTTATTCGCACCTACACGCCTGTTTCAACGGAATTTGGCGTTTCCCAGAAAACTTTTGGTTTTCGTGCAATCAGTATCTCGCGATATGGAGAGACACTTTTGATTCATCCCGAACAGACCTCGTTTTCGGTTTCTACAGGTAAAAATATATGAGAAATTATAGTTGGCATGATGAGTTAGATGACGGGAACGTTCTGCGCTTCATTCAATCAGTTTCAAAAACAACGTCGAAATCGAACCTTTCACTGTAAGAAGGCCAGTGTGATTTTACATGCTGCCTGTAATCGAAGATCTAACCTAACCCACGCTGAAAACGGTGCAAAACAATGCTCAACACACTAGAAGAGCCATTCTGAGCGCATACAAAATACAGGATCCTGTAATTTCACAGTGGTCTTGTCACTTTACAGTGCTCAGCCGAGGAAATCCGTCAAGTCTCAACGTGTGTAAATCCCGGTAGATCTACAAGAATCTTGTAGTTTTGGGTTTGCTCAACACTGTTACTTTACGGTGCTCAGCAACGGTCACAAGATTTCCTCTGCTGAGCACTGTAAAATTACCTGGAGTTTTTTTACAGTGTTACTTCGTTCTTGAACAATCTTCAGGGTGCTCATTCCACCACAAAATATCATTCCGCAGCATTCAGCAAAAAACCCATATCTACTCACAAACCTACAAGAGCTGTAGCCCTAAGCATAATGATTTGGAAGAATTATCATTTTTTGGCCCACCCAAATATTCATATCTTTGGGATATTGCAGACCGACTGCATGCATACAATGTACATACGAAAATGAAGAACCACGCTCTCCCGAGGTCAAAAGGGATGCTTCTGACTCATTTTATTAGTATTCTAGGTTTTATTGTAAAATTGATCGAATTTTACTGATAGTAACAAAATGTTAGCTCATATCCCGGGTTAGGCGTATCTGGGAGGCCCACAAAACCAATTTAGTATCCTTTAGAGAGGTTAGGTAAACCTTATCCAGACCTCAAATTCATCAGTTTAAGATGATCGTAGAAAACGCGAAAGACGCCTGATCTCGAAAAAACCAGTCCCTAGGCTTTTACAAAATTGCTGACATCTGTGGGAAAAACGAGCGGCGAATTCGAGTTTATTGTCGAAAAGTACAGAAAAACTTGTAACTTCGTAACTACCCTCGAAATTTTGATCAGGAAATTCGAAAATTCGAATTTTCTGAGAACCCCGTGTAATGATTTTGATTCCAATCAGATGTTCTCTTTTATTGGTACCAAAAATTACAATTCAGAACATAAGTTGGCAGGAGGTTTGTAGGATCATGCAGAGTGGTTACAGGGACATCGTGCGGGATATTCTACAAAATTATAACGAAATTGCGTATTAGGACAGCTTGGGTTGCTACAGGAAACGTGGAGGTTGGAGTCTCAGAGAAAACTGTATCTCGAAGACTAATTAACCAATCAAGTCAATTCATTTATTAAAAGATAAAATGAGTAAGACAGGTCATTTTAATGTTAGATCTAGTCCATCCTCCGATAATCATGAAACAAGTCTGATTACTATCGGGGACTGAAACAGACACGATTCACTTCTCCCCTGTTGGAGTATATGTGCTGTATCGTATCCTTCCCCGGAAGTAAAGAATGTAATACGCGAGAAAGTGGAAAGCACAACTGTACACTTCTTTGGTTCATCTTGCTCTCAGCTGCAACTTGAGCATCAATATCCACCCGAAGGAACATGTCCTCTTCTACTCCCTGCGCCGAATGTATTCGTTTCTTCAGCCCAGAGTCAGCAAAAGCTTGTACAGTTACTGAAGATACAGCCTGGTGTACATTGCCGCGGCGGTGGGACGTAAGGCCCCGGCGTACATGAATCCCCATAAGACGAGCCTTATTGTCATTGATCAAGGATTGGAGGAAGAAATCCAAGGATTCGGTTTAAAAAGTGACATTGTGCTATTGGTAACCTAGATTTAGGATGATCGTTATTCGAATATGACCATTAGTCGGCAAAATGTATGTGAGGTCATCTGCTGTCCTTGGTAAGAAATAGCGTAAGAGCAAAAAGTTGTAATAGAGATATTGGCAAAAACGTGTTTTTTTGCCATCCCGGAATCGTCAAGGGGATCTAATCATCTAATTTTTCTTGCAAAATTAATTGTTTAACAATAAATATTTGTCACTGACGCTGTCTTACCACCATCAAATACTTGTCAAGAAAATCGTAAACTGGTCGTAAACGGTTTACGGCAGACTTCGCTCCCTTCGCGCGTCCCAATGTGTAAGAAAATCGTAAGCCGCAGCTCCAGCATACTGTATGCTGGAGCGATGGATACCTGCCAAGAAAACTGCATGTGAAAGTGCTTTGTAGCTTACAATATTCGCTAGTATTCGGCGGGTCAGATTTTGTCTCGTCCTTAGCAAGAAAACCGTAAGTGGTCGCTTACGCTTTTCTTGACAAGTATATGCTACTTCTGACTGTTTTGACAAGTATCGCCGTGCATTTTTTGAGAACTCGAAATCATTTGAAATTAATTCTAAAATAAACTATCATTGATTGGTGGATGATGTAAAGACCATGTGATAGGTCACGCACCCATTGCGTGGTATTTTTATCTCATTTTTTACAAAATGTCACTAACACTTTTCCTTCCCAAGGACAGCACTCATGATGAATGATGATGACTGTTCGATTGTCATGAAAGAATCCTTCAAATTACTTTTGGAATTTAGAATGATAGGATGGAACTTTGATCACTGATCGAGAATAGCGCACATTTAACGTAACTAGACTTAACGACGATGAGAGATGGTTCCAAAGCTACAGGAGTTCACGCGTATAAAATCTGCGTGCAGAGAGCAATCCTTGTAAATGAAAGTAGAGAGTGTCTAGAGACCTGGCATACCTCGCTTCAAGGCGATAGGTGTCAAAAAAATGTCTGCGAAATCTGACTATGGGGTGCTTTTCGGGAGTTCTTACACAGTAAGAATCCGTTTTCACCTAAATCATATCGGTTCATATTATCAAATGACGAGTAGTCTTTCTCCATATAATAAACATGGGATGAAAAGTATCAGTTGTGCTATAAAACAGCGTATTTCTTCTATAACTCGAAGAATATCCATTTCATCGGAAAACGTGTAGAATAACTTTTTGTAGGTCTTTTCAAGATCTAGGAAAAAAAGGTCCGTGACAATTCTTCGAATGATGCGGCCATTCCGAGTTGATCTTGGAAAGACCTACAAAAATTTATTGTTTTCCGATGAAATGGATATTCTTCGAGTCATAGAAGAGGAACGCTGTTTTATGGTCAAATTGATACTTTTTATCCCATGTTAATTATACAGAGAAAAATCAATCTACTCGCCATTCGAAAATATGAACCGATACGATTTAGGTGAAAACGGTTTTAGGCCAGTAGAATTAACTTGAAAAGGACTTCATTTTGGCTGTAGAAGATAGGTGCTCATTTTAATCTTTTTCAGGTGTAGGACACTCCATAGAACCATGTCTACCACTTCCGAACAAATTTCGCTGGCCGGAAAAAATTATTAACAATGAATTACTGGTTAAAACGACACTTTTCGCAGATTCATGGCTATAGCTCTGTGGGTATAAATTTGAGCGAGTTCGCTCTGGTCTCATCTTCTAGCTAGTGAGAAAACCTACCGATTCAAAAAAAAAATTCATTGCTCTAGCCTATTTTTTGTTGGAGTTACATAGGTTTAAACAAAAAAAGACCTATTATAAGATGAATTCCACGCCAAAGCGACCTACGAAAAGGGGTCATCTCTCAGATTCTTTTTTGACCTTTTTCATTCGATTCTACGGCCCAAAATAGGAACTTCGGACCACCTATGGGGCCCAAAATAAATTTCTCCTCTCCATTGCACGCACATCCGTCAACAGACCGAAAATTTATCGTGTAAAAATCGATGCTCTTTTATTCACGAAAATGGGAATATTTCGAGTTTTTGAATAGCTATCGATTTGCGGGTTGCGGCATCTGAAAGGGCATCAAAAATTCTATCGAAAACGTTGTCAGAAATTCCTTCTCTGTGTTTTGGGGGCCTCCTCGAGGCAAAAGAGTGTTTTTCACTAAAATGTTGATTTCTCAAAAAGCCATTTTTTTTATTTTTCCAAAATCATATATTTGACGTACAATTTTGCGTTCTTTCGAAAAAAATGGTTTTCAGAGAAGTTTGGGGCAATCCAAGTGACTTATGAGCCATTTTTTGAAAATTCGATTTTTTCGGTTTCAGAAAAAGGCGATTTTCTGCGCATGCGCACATACGTAGACTTTCGGCGCCACTTTCAATAGAAATCTGACGAAATTTCCTATAAAATGACTACCCGCAAAGTTGAAATTCATGCACTGAAACGCGGTCTGCAAGGATTAATTATGTCGAATCAAAATTACATGAAAATTCAGCCCATTAACGCCTTCGTGGGGCCTGCTGAGATGACACATTCACGAGATCTTCTCGGGACTCAATTTGAGTACAAAATTGACCTGAAAAAAATCCGGACCACATGGTTTCAACGTAAAATTGTATGAACTTTCAAAATATGCGATGAAAAACCCCGTTTGAGGCAAACCCGAGGTGCTACATTCTGTTTTTCGCAATTTTGAATGTGAAATATCGTATTTTCTGGCAAAAAACCGAATGTAGCACCTCGGGCTCGCCTCAAACGGGGTTTTTCATCGCATATTTTGAAAGTTCATGAAATTTTACGTTGAAACCATGTGGTCCGAATTTTTTTCAGGTCAATTTCGTACTCAAAATTGAGTCCCGAGAAGATCTCGTGAATGTGTGATCTCAGCAGGCGCCACGAAGGCGTTAATGGACTGAATTTTCATGTGATTCTGATTCGACATAATTAATCCTTGCAGATCGCGTTTCAGTGCATGAATTTCAACTTTGCGGGTAGTCATTTTATAGGAAATTTTGTCAGCTTTCCATTGAAAGTGGCGCTGAAAGTCTACGTTTGTGCGCATGCGCAGAAAATCGCCTTTTTCTGAAACCGAAAAAATCGTATTTTCAAAAAATGGCTCATAAGTCACTTGGATCACCCGAAACTTCTCTGAAACCCATTTTTTTCGAAAGAACGCAAAATTTGACGTCCTTTTTGAGAAATCAACATTTTAGTGAAAAACACTCTTTTGCCTCCAGGAGGCCCCCAAATCACAGAGAAGGAATTTCCGACAACGTTTTCGATAGGTTGTTTGATGCCCTTTCAGATGCCGCAACCCGCAAATCGATAGCTATTCAAAAACTCGAAATATTCCCATTTTCGTGAATAAAAGAGCATCGATTTTTACACGATAAATTTTCGGTCTGTTGACGGATGTGCGTGCAATGGAGAGGAGAAATTTATTTTGGGCCCCATAGGTGGTCCGAAGTTCCTATTTTGGGCCGTAGAATCGAATGAAAAAGGTTAAAAAAGAATCTGAGAGATGACCCCTTCCGTAGGTCGCTTTGGCGTGGAATTCATCATAAACAAATGGTTGTTAATCCTCCAATAGTTGACTAATGAGGCCAAAAACTCAGACAATCGATAGTCCTTATTGAGGTTGATAAGCATACCAAATTTCGTGACGATTCATCGAACCGTTTTTGAACAATCCTATTTGTTTATGAAAAATTGTTTTTTAGGAGAAGTGGCGTAACTTTTTCATAAACAAAGATGGTGTTTTGGGAAAAATCAGGGTGATACCTAGAATTCTACTCTTCAGTATCCCATTTGGATCATTATCATATCTTGTATAGGCGAATTTGAGAACTAATTGTTTATACTTTTTGCACACGCCTCTCATTGTGTATTAAAATCTCGAAATACATCGATTAGATGAGGAGGAACCCGAAAATGAAACCAGCCAATCGTGTTTTTTTTCTCAAGCTACCCCAGATTAAAAAGAGAATGAAGGGAATTGTTCGCCAAATACCAGAAATATTGCGATAAAATCCTAGGCGCTCGATTTTGAAGTTCACCGTTTCTCTCGCGCCACGAGCCAACCACATCTAATCTTTGGTGCGATTCAAAATCGAGCGCCGAGAATTTTTTTTACAATATTTCTGGTTCTACGTGACTAATATCCTTCATTCTTTTTTTAATCTGGGGCAGCTTGAGAAAAAAACACGATTGGCTGGTTTCATTTTCGGGTTCCTCCTCATCTAATCGATGTATTTCGAGATTTTAATACACAATGAGAGGCGTGTGTGAAAATTATAAACAATTAGCTCTCAAAAATCGCCTATACAAGATATGATAATGATCCAAACGGGATACTGAAGAGTAGAATTCTAGGTTCCACCCTGATTTTTCCCAAAACACCATCTTTGTTTATGAAAAAGTCACGCCACTTCTCCTGAAAAACAATTTTTTATAAACAAATAGGATTGTTCAAAGACGGTTCAATGAATCGTCACGAAATTTGGTATGCTCATTAACCTCAATAAGGACTATCCATTGTCTGAGTTTTTGGCCTCATTAGTCAGCTATTGGAGGATCAACAACCATTTGTTTATAATAGGTCTTTTTTGTTTAAACCTATGTAACTCTAACAAAAAATAGGCTAGAGCAATACATTTTTTTTTGAATCCGTAGGTTTTTTCACTAGCTAGAAGATGAAACCAAAGCAAACTCGCTCAAAGTTATACCCACAGAGCTATAGGCATTAATCTGCGAAAAGTGTCGTTTTTACCAGTAATTCATTGTTAATAATTTTTTCCGGACAGCGAAATTTGTTCGGAAGTGGTAGACATAGTTCTATGAAGTGTCCTACACCTGAAAAAAAAAATAGAACGAGCACCTATCTTCTATCGCCAAAAAAATCTAATTCTCCTGGTCTATTCCTTGATGTGTGAGAGCTCCCGCAGAGCACCCCATAGCCGGATTTCGCACGCATTTTTTTGACACCTATCGTACCTTGAGGTGAGGTGTGGCTGGAGAAATCGACAAAGAAGGTGAAACAATGTTGACTCTAGCTCACAATGATCTGTCCATGAGTCGATGTGTCTACAAAAATTTTCACGCAAACAATATAACTTTTTCTTGAATTTATCTAAATATTTTGGAAATTTTTTGACAGCATGATTTATTCTTCATTTGATAAGTACCTAAAGGGGACTTTGCGGAAAGATTTGTCCCCCAACCCAACCAACTGTTACAGATTTGTAGGGTATTTTGCGAGGTGTTTTCATATTAATTCAGCGCATGAGACTCGTTATGAAAAATGAACGAGTGACATAAGTGGCATTGTCAATTCTGACACACATCAAACTTTAAAGCGTGAACTTTCATGATGAATACTCTCACATTCAGCGGAGTATAATTTGCAGGGGGTATGCTCAATTTTTAGATTGAAAAGTAGCTGTATAACGTCTGAGCGGTCAATCATTATTCGTGAAAATAAAGGATAAAATCACAGTTGTACGGTGAAACTTTCCTCATACAGTGTTCTGTTCATTGACTCCGCAATAGAAACTGTTCCACTCTCAACCGAAAGCAGTGAATAATTCCAAAGAGCACACATCAACATTCATGCATTGTTCTTATCATAGTCCAATTAACTATAGCAACCACACGTTCGAGCTTACGTTGTTGAGCACTGTTTTTCAGGCGCAAGCTGCCGGCGTGGCGGCCCGAACCAGTTCCTTTCTACTTGTGACGGAGTGATTGATGTGCTAGCTACTGGCAAATTCAGACTGGCTCCAAAAGTTGACATCTTAACCGTAAGAATTCGATAAGAATACATGGAGCAATGTCAATCCAGGTCAAAGAGGGGAACTATTTTGGAGCCAGTCTGAATTTGCCAGTAGCTACCACATCGATCACTCCGTCACAAGTAGAAAGGAGCTGATTCGGGCCGCCACGCCAGGAGCTTGCGCCTGAAAAACAGTGCTCAACAACGTAAGCGCGAACGTGTGGTTGCTCATTGTCAGGCGCAAGGCAACTCCACCATGCCCACGGAGGATATAATGTCGCACCCCTCAACACGTGCTCGAAGGAAGAGCTTTTGGATGAGCTGACACCTACACTTGATTCTCCAATGATCTTCTGACACGGCGCCCGGTTATTACACACGTCACGTGTCGAGGCTTTCGCATCTCGCATCGCACTCGGCCAGCTCCCTGGCGTTCTTTACTTTAGTCCCTGCATATATATCGCGATATGAGCACATCATCCTGCATGATAGGGTACGAGCAGAGAAAAGAAGGCATAAGTAGCTCGGTTCGTATGCTTAGCCCCGCGCAGCTTGTCAATGCAGCGAGGGCGATCGCACTCCATTATTGCGGGCTCACCGCAGGAGACGCCTCGTCAATGCCGAGGAGCACGCTCGATCTAGATTCTTCGACCCTTGACACTTTTTATACATTTTCTCGCGTCATTCGGCCACATGATCCATGTATCATAATTCAAGGCGATACAGTCGCCCAGCTCATGCAAGTTTCATCAACTTCAGCGAAAACTCTCTAGTAAATCGCAAAGACCCGTCATCAGCTCGCCCGTCAGATTCACGCTCTTTTAGCTTACGATACTTATTTCCACGTGCAGACATATCCGTCGACAATTCGACATTGTGACCAGGTCACACTGTAGGAATCCTGTTTGGCATTCCTGACACTCGAAAATTCAAAAGCGCTTCCATGGATCATTTTGAAATTTGAGACCATTTCAGTACCTCCTCGGATAATGGATCCAAATTTTTGGGGGTGCTTGTCGGTCACAGTTGCCCTCAAAATTTTTGTCGACTGAGGTGTAGTTTCTGCTAACTTTTGCTTTCCCCTGCATATCTCGTGAAAGTTTTGACCTATCTTCATGGAGTTCTGAGGAGCTGACCTCATGTTCACTATCGAATATCAGTGGTCCTTCTCCATTTTCAGCACCACACAGTGTTTCCCTTTCATTGTCAAACTAAGTATTCACAATTTAACACATTCGCTGCGACAGGTCCCACGGTTGGGACCCGCGCGTCCTCTTTTGTGTGCGACGCGTTTTTGTTCGGCTTCTAGTGTGCACCAAACAGCTTAGACACATCCAAAGGCTTCTGGAGCGGTTCTTACTCACTATATACAATGCAAAAAACATGCGTACAGGCCAGTTTAGGGATCGGACTCGATTGGTTCGAGCTACGCCATAAAAACTCAATTTTCGTGGGAACGGCGACGAATAACACAAAAATAGCAAGTAAATTGTGAAAATATCAAGTCCGTTTGAATATTTCACAACGTATTTTAGCTCATTCGAAAGCTTCAAAATGAGCCCAACCACGCGTGATTTGAGCGAGATAGAGCCAAGTTATCAGAAATTTAGACGCGAGGATAACCACGAGGCAAATCGAGTAAATGGTTGACATGGCAACTGCACTTCCTCTCTTCTCAATCGATTTCATCTCTCCGCGTATGAGAAACTTTTTGTATCCAGAGAAGTTGAAGAGTATCTCGAATAAGCAGATGTGTCTCGTGGATTCACGAGGATAGAACATCACACTCGCGTGGATCACAATCGCAATCCGCGGTTCTTACTCGGCAAAAGCTTCCAATTCAGGCCATGCTCGCGAATTACACGAATGGTACCGGGAAATCAACGAATGCTCCTCAAATGCTGAATAACACATCTTAGGATCACTAATTTTGGTAGTTCGATCATTCACTTCATCCCCTATTGCACGATAGAAATTTTCGCGGGTCCCACCGGTCGGACCCGTCGCACTGAAAAGAGTCGGACTTAATTGTGTGCGACGAGGCCCACCGGTGGGACCCGCGAAAGTTCTTAGATTTCTTGTATATACATACCAAACTGATCACAAATCAAAAGGTTTGACTAATATAGGTGCATAATCATGCGTTTGTTCTCTCTCGCACTTTGGGATGGAATGCCGGTTTTCATCGTCGCAGCGAACGTTTTAACATTTCAAATCACGTTTTTGCCAACCCTCTAGCGTCTGAGATTAATGATGTAACGTGATGAGTCTCGGGCCCCTCGCCCGCGCCTCATCCTGTCCCATCACGATGACGGTTCACCGTGCACGGCAGAATTTTTGAAATATGAGAATTGCTTCGCTAGTTATATTATAGTATGTTCGACTTTCACGGCTTTATTAATCTCATGGAATCCTCTATGTCCGGTTTCAACGTAAATCAAAATACCAAAAATTCCTGAATTTTGCACGTAGTATCTCACGTAACTTTCGTCACCTGCCTGTATTGAAACGATCAAGAGTTATTTATCGCCCACAATTAAGACATCGTACCTTGCCAGTCTCCTGCATAATCGAGCGACGACTCATCCACTCTATTCTTCGTAGCCATCAGAACACCCGCGATGAGATTTTGGAAGTCTCCGCACTCTTGATCGAACTGCTATTATCTTACAACACAATCGAATCACGTTTAGGCATAAATTCATCCCGAGAAGAATCAGTGCTATTTTGATCTATAATTTCGTATTCCGAATTAGTCTTGCTGAGATTGACCTCGTGAGACTGACTTCTGTAAGCATTATTTGAATCATTACCAGAGATTCCCCGACTCACGTCTGAAGATTCACAGATCCCAGATCCATTCGATGTGCAAAGCTCGGTATATCGGTGGATCTGACTGTACCAGAATTCTCTGTGCAAAGCCCGATCCGCCGGGCTTTGCACAAACCATCGTTGTGTACACTTGGCAGAAAGGTGAACTGCAGTGCATCGAGATCTACTGTCTCACTCGCACTCATAGGTTAGGGTAACATAACCGATGAGTGCGAGTGAGGCAGCAGATCTCGATGCACTGCAGTTCACCTTCCTGCCAAGTGTACTTCCCGGTGTGCACAATTTCGGACTTTGCACGTAACAAATACATTCATTTTTGATGCTGAAATGTCTGTTATGAAGTTCCCAGTAGAGACTGATGGTTCAAGAGGTTTTGTGATTCTTCAAATTTAGTTCCCATATATAAAATTTTTGGATTGTAAACTGAACGTGGAAGTCTATATTATCAAATTGGGTTTACCCTTCCATAACAAGACCCCCTTGTTATCATAAACGTTATTTCTTTTGCGTGATAATTTTTTAAGGTAGATTAACGGAGAAACAAGTCGCAGGATTCTCACTACAAAAATGAATCTTTACTTTCAAATCGCCGTAGTGTCTTACTGTTGCATCTTACATTCGTTTAAATCTGACCGTCAGTCGTAAGAAAAAAACAGCTTTTCTCTTCATGTCAGAAAATACGATGTCAAGAGATACTTCAATAAACTTCCAATAAAGACTTCTATTCGACTCCAATAAAGGTTCATCGTCTAACAATCAGGCGAATTTTGTCTTACACATCTTCTGCTGCACGAGCTATGTTTACACATGTGAAATTGTACAAAGTTGAATATTTAACCGCTTGACAATAGAATATTAAGCAACTAGGGGTCAAACAGAAGAGAAAATCTAAGTTCAATCTTCAGTTCAAAGAAATCGTACTTTCCGTGCGTAAATGGAAATTTGCGCACAGAATTTTTTCAGCAGCGTGCGCAAGTAACCGATTTGCACACGGTTTGACGATTTGCGGCGTGCGCAAAAAAAAATTTGCGCACAGTTTGCACATTTATGCACGCTGCTCGCCATTGGCGCACGGCACACAAGCGTGTAAATGGCAATTTCTGCCCAATTTTGCGCACAGAATAGCATAAATAATTTTGTATATGATTCTGATTTTTATGTGTTCGCGAGTCGTCAAAATCTTAATCGCGTGTATTCATAAGAGGTTTGAAAGGTATATGGAACTATTCCTCTATCTCTCACAAAAGAATTATAATCTAACCTATTATCAACATATTAACCATGCATCGGTGCGCCTGATGAGAGTTCTGCAGTTCAGCTACAAATGATGCTTGCTGTAAGATCAAATCCCGATTCAGACAAAGCGCTTGCTCATTTTGAAGATTTTCATCTCACATTTGTTGCATCTTGCGGTAAGGACGAAATCAATCTGAAGGTGAGGATTTCTTTTTGAAATTTCTCATTTCCATCTCTTCTTTTTTCCGATTCGAAACCTGTAGTCATTAATCAGTTGACCAATATATTTTCCAAGATAACAAACATTTTCTATAACCATTCAAATTTCTCTGAGACCATTCAAGGAGATGCATGAGAAACATCATAATAGAGAAATCAATGGCGTACAGATTCTGGCTCAACTCCACCCTTCCCCTGCTACTTTCCACTACATAAGCTTGGCTGTCGCCATGCGCCAAAAGCTTGCGTCGAAGAGTGAGCTTCAGATGCGCTTGCAGCCTAGTAAATTTACCTCAAACGTTCACAGGTGTGAGCGGTTGGATACTGCACATATATGGGGAAAAGGGTGTTGAGGGGGTGCGTCTCAAGGAGTAGGCGGCACACAGGACGTGGGCGCGCTCTTATCAAGCGAGTCAACGATTGGCCGAGTTTCACCGGGCGCACAGCCAATCGCGCGTTGGTCTCCTCGGGCTTTTCTTTATCGCCTCACTCGCTCTGTGGTGGAAACTCCTTGACGCGACCAGCCCCGGGAAAAGACACACGAAAGACGGCGCACTCGTGTGAGAGCTCCGCCAGGCTGAGTGTCTGCACCACGAGACACACTAAGAAGAGCTCAGATAAGTGTGTCGCATTCGTT
Organism: Eretmocerus hayati; assembly: GCA_029851415.1. Classification (NCBI taxonomy): domain Eukaryota; kingdom Metazoa; phylum Arthropoda; class Insecta; order Hymenoptera; family Aphelinidae; genus Eretmocerus; species Eretmocerus hayati. Next base: position 114,377,246 of record CM056743.1, read on the forward strand.
TTGCAACATGTATGTGATGGAGCTACAAGTCAAAGCCACCGAAAATTTCGACGATTACTTAGCTTGGTGCATGCTACGCCGGGATTTGACACTCACACGCTGTGTGGAAACTGGAAAATTCTTTTTCATTACTCTAACCAAAAAACGCCGCGTTTGAATAGGATTTTAGGGTTCTTTTAATGAAAAAATTTATCCGCACTTCGCTTGCAAGCCCATTTTGGGCACTGGAGGACAGACAAACTGTCCTAGTACCCAAAATGGGACACCGCGCTCAGTACGGAGATATACTATTCTACTAACTCATCAAAAAGCTACGAGTCAAAAAGCTCAGCGCGACATTCGCAGTCGAGGTTGTGGAACGACCACATAAACAAAAGACAGTTTATGGAGCACTATGACTTGTTTTGTCATAAGTCAAAAAATCGGTTCAGTTGAGCCTGTAATGTGTTATCTAACTCTCATTAATGAGATCTTTCGATTTGATTCAGTGCTTCAAGCACAAGAAAATCTAAGGATTAATAGTTGCTCTATTCCTGCATCCGCTGGTATCGGTCTATAAAATTTATTGTGTATTCTCTCAGGTACTGTCAATCCGAGTTACCAAAAAAAATTTCTTCTGTGCACTAACTACTTTATTTCCAAGTAAGAAAACAATAACACGTGGTGTCGTGCAAGGTGAGGATTATACACTTTGGCTTGGGACCTGGGTTTACAGGTATCGCATTTGAAAGAAGCTCGAGTACTGATGATGAAGATAGCAGTTAGTCAGCGATGAAGGGTCTGTAGACAGATTGAGGCATGCTTCGACAAAAGACTTTCAGCCAAATCGAATTATTCTGGATTTTGTATGCATAATTTCAGATGCCTAAAGTCCAGCATGATACAAGATTTTTGTTCTATGACAAATGCCGCAGGTTTCTGATGTATGCACATGCGACAATAATAAAAATTTCAGAGTGTACAAGTTTCATTTTGTATTCACCTTGGTATGCACACTGCAGGCATGACATTGTCTATCGGGCTGTTCATTCTCCGAGCAATAAAGAGAGGCGAGTCGATTTTGGACGTTGGGAAAGGCCTCGCGATATCATATAAATCCTCACAATCACTATTCTAAACTGCATCCCAATCTCGGTTGCATGGAAAATGATTTTCTGGTGAGAAAATCATCGTGCGTACTTCCATCTATGTGTCTCCGGTCTTGGACCTCACAGTTGATCCTGCAATAACTAGCTTGAAAGGCTCCATGTCACAAGACCGAAACCCAGTTAAGATCGGTCAAGCAAAATTTTGAAGTAATGACAGGACTTAGCTCCAATTTTATATAATTTCAGATGCAAAATAAGGAGATACGGGTTTTTTGTTTCACCCAGAACAGCCCCATTTCTCTAATATCATTTCTCATATGCCGAGCCTCCCAGCAAGTCGAAGACTTCTAAGGCATAGTACTGCCGTGAATCGATTAACCTGATGGATTTTGATGAGATCATCAGCATAGCGAGTATTCGGCGTACAGATTATTCAAATGGAATTTCAGAGACCTAGATTGCTTGTGGCAAAACTTCTGAGTCCCCAAATTTTTGTGAATAACATGTGGTTCTATGGGCAAACACATTTTTTTTCAATTCATCGTGTTTGACCTGTTCAATTTAAATATGCTTTGATGTTCCGATTGCTAGTGACAAAAATTCTACTCAGACTTTCTAACCCAGAGCCTAGTTAGCTTGGGGATCAGCCACGAGCGATTGTTTACATAATTTCGTCGTGATGTCACGAATATGTCACTAATCAGACAAAAATAATCTTGTTTGCGGCTTGCTCTTTCCGGTTATACGAATCCCAGGCTCTGAAATTTGGAATATAGTAGGATCAGACTGACACAAAGCCTCTGACAAAATTTCAGCTGAAATGGTGAAATTTCATACACCTCGAAAATTTTGACGACAGTACATATGTAATTCGTGAAAATTCGATTTGGAGCAGGGATCGTAGAATTGGCCGGGACACCTTGATTCATATGATCAAATACCATGAAATACATGAGGGAAAGAATTGCTACAGAGTCGAGAACGACTGAAAATTCTCTGGAGGACGATATTCAGAGAAAAATACAAAAAATTGATTTTCTCAAAAACAGAACTTTTTTCCAATAGAAAATTCTTTGAGGAGAGTGTATGACGTGACAAACATAAATCCAAATAGTTTTGTCTGCGGTTTTTGTAAGAACAGTGCTATATTTTTGTTCTACAAAAAACTTGGAAACCCTATTATGCGGGTACATAATCTCGACATACTGACGATGATGGCTGGGAACACTTGTAAACTCATTCTTCGTCTACATTTTGTCGATAGATTGAGTGGAACAAATAAGTTCACGTAGACCTGCGGGTTATGCTGGGAAAATAGTTGCGGCTTATCTCTTATCGGAGGATCGTGCGCAACTCACCTCGCAACTCACGAATCTTTTCTAAGTTTAGGCCGTATTGAAATCAAAATAATCTGCGCAGAATATAAATAATTCCAACAAATATATCAGGATACTACGTCCTTCTCGTGAGTAACGAGGGCAGAACATCCAATCCCCGTACTCGCATTTCTTGCTCTCAGGCTGCGAATATTGAGATTTATATCCCGGGCCCCTGCCTATTGGCTCTATCCCGGATGCCCCCATGGGTACGGGGCAAGGATACGCCCTGCCAGCGCGTTGGTGTGGGAATAGTCCGCTCTCGAGTAGGGAGCTACTCGTGAACAACACAGCTTCCCAACCAAGTATCAAATCTTGGGATCAGCTCCCAGTACATGGCCGAACCCATCCCTCGGTGGGGGATTTCATTGGGCTCGTCTAGGCTTCGCAGGAGCCTAGGGAGCCCTCCGAGCACCAGGAAAGTCGGAGAAGACTTACCCGGTGCTCATGATCGCCAGATGGAGCTGTACGGACTCCACGCTCTGGCCGGCGTTGACTGAGGCCGGGAGACTGTCAGACCCCAGAGTCGGGCTACCAAGTGACCCAGCCTTCCTTGCGTTCCATGGTTGTGGGAGCCGATGCACGCCGAGCACCAATCTCGGGGCCAGGCTCCTCCCAACCGGAAACTGGGGCAGGAGGTTCGTCACACCCCGGGGCGTGAGCCCCCTTTGCGGTATGGGGTTAAGGAATTGGGTTACCCAGGCTCCAAAAACGTCCACCCATTCATTCATCACTCATTTATCCTCTTCCTCCCTCCTGTCACGCTCCTCCCTCCTGATCCTGAACGCTTGTTCAGCGAAGGAGGAGAGGGCAAGATATTGGGGTTTCTTCATGAGAACTTGTAAAAGTCCCATGAGCCGTCCCCGCCTCTCAGAACGCCCATTGCATCGAGGTCCCGGATATCTCGGTACAATCGGCATTCGCACAATACATGAGCGACATCCTCAGTGGGATCTCCACAGAAGCGTTCGGGAGAGTCACTCAGGTTGCGGGAGTATAAGAAGAGGTTGAGTGAGCCATAGCCTGTTAAAAGAAAACCGGCCCATAGACTCGGCTCAATAATCTATCAGCCAACCATAGGTTCTGTAGCAAAAACGAGGTCGCCACGATTTCTTTTCGCTTCCGATGCGTCTTGACTTACTGATTACGAATATCTAATTTTTATTCCGGGGATCTCGGGAGAATTTTTTTTTATTAACAAAATGCTGCAAAATTCATGGTTAAATGGGCATAAGTCGAGAAGTTTTGGTCGGAGAAGAAAATTTTCCGAACAAAAAATGTTGCATTTCATATTGCGTATGTGAATCATGCAATGGATTGTTGGAACTTACATTTGCCATTGCAAAACACGAGTTTGTTTATAACAATTTGGTATACCTTTGGATTATGAAGTAAATTTTCAAAGGTAAATATGCCACTCGGTTTATTATTTCATTTCAAACAAAAAAGTATTCTCAACATTTTTCTTCAAATTCATTATTTCTTGAGCAATTGTTGATAGAAAGGAGAAAACCAGCGCGTGGCACCAATCGGAGCATTCTAACTTCAAAACATCTGACTGATGCCACGCGCTGGTCTCCTCCGTTCCACCAACAATTGCTCAAGAAATAATGAACTTAAAGAAAAATCTTAGGAATACTTCTTTGTTTGGAATGAAATAATTAATCGAGTGGCATATTTACCTTTGGGAATTTACTCCATAATCCAAAGATATAACAAATTGTTATAAACAAAAGCGTGTTTTGCAATGGCAAATGTGAGTTCCAACAATCCATTGCATGATTCATATACGCAACATGAAATACAACATCTTTTGTTCGGAAATGTTTTTCTCCGACCAAAACTCCTCGACTTATGCCCATTTAACCATAAATTTTACAGTGTTTTATCAACAAAAAAAATCTCCCGAGATTCCCGTGTGACGTGGTGAGTCTCAAGCCTCTAGTCCGCGCCTCTCCCCGTCACCTGACGATGCACCAGGTGCACCGGTCAGCGTTTCTGACGGATAATCGCCCGTTTCCCCACCAAATGCGATGTCGCATCGCGGACCCATCGTCGCGGACGACGGGCCACGCCGCGGACAGACCACTCTGACCCACCTAACTATTTACACACTCTCTCTCAACTCTTGAACTCTCATACATAAAGTCACCTATCATTCACTTAACCCGTGTTCTCTCTGGAACCTAGAACCCTCACCACGTTACATCCCCTTTTTGGTGCTAGGTCGGGTAGTTTCCCGCGAGTTCAAATTTTTTTTTTAAAAAGTTAGAAATATTTTCTCTCAAAAATTTTTCGGATTTTGCGATTTCGCGAGAGTGTCGCGAAGAATTAGAAGTGACGAAGAGAGGAGACAAGGAAAGCAGAATCCAGCCAAGCCGCAAGCACCATAATATAACATATGATCGCAACCATATGACTTGAAGGCCATTCAAGAGGCCACAGCTGATTATGTATTGTAATATAGGTCACCGCATCGGGGACGACGCAAGTCTCTGGCCAGGCACGCCTGTGACGTGGCGAGTCTCGAGCCTCCGGCCCGCGCCTCTCCCCGTCACCTGACGATGCACCAGGTGCACCGTCAGCGTTTCTGACGGATAATCGCCCGTTTCCCCACCAAGTGCGATGTCGCATCGCGGACCCATCGTCGCGGACGACGGGCCACGCCGCGGACAGACCACTCTGACCCACCTAACTATTTACACACTCTCTCTCAACTCTTGAACTCTCATACATAAAGTCACCTATCATTCACTTAACTCGTGTTCTCTCTGGAACCTAGAACCCTCACCACGTTACATCCCCTTTTTGGTGCTAGGTCGGGTAGTTTCCCGCGAGTTCAAATTTTTTTTTTAAAAAGTTAGAAATATTTTCTCTCAAAAATTTTTCGGATTTTGCGATTTCGCGAGAGTGTCGCGAAGAATTAGAAGTGACGAAGAGAGGAGACAAGGAAAGCAGAATCCAGCCAAGCCGCAAGCACCATAATATAACATATGATCGCAACCATATGACTTGAAGGCCATTCAAGAGGCCACAGCTGATTATGTATTGTAATATAGGTCACCGCATCGGGGTTGACGCGAGTCTCCGGCCAGGCACGCCTGTGACGTGGCGAGTCTCGAGCCTCCGGCCCGCGCCTCTCCCCGTCACCTGACGATGCACCAGGTGCACCGTCAGCGTTTCTGACGGATAATCGCCCGTTTCCCCACCAAGTGCGATGTCGCATCGCGGACCCATCGTCGCGGACGACGGGCCACGCCGCGGACAGACCACTCTGACCCACCTAACTATTCACACACTCTCTCTCAACTCTTGAACTTCCATACATAAAGTCACCTATCATTCACTCAACTCCTGTTCTCTCTGGAACCTAGAATCCTCACCACGTTACACCCGGAATAATGATTAGATATTCGTAATCAGTGAGTCAAGGCGCATCGAATGCAAAAAACTCGTGGTGACCTCGTCTTTGCTACAGAACCTATAGCCAGCTGGTAGATTACGAAAGATTCATTCGATCATGCTAGTTCGGAGCGTTCGGAGTGTTCCGACTCTTGGACCTCTCTTTCGAATGCAATGATGTAAGTATCGGATCTGTAATTTTAGGATGAGAAAATTGCTAAAGATTCGTACGTCAAACGATATGCATCTTACTTTGCATATCTATTTAGGTTTATCAACGACGAGACACCGGTCCGGTGGAACCCTTGGCGATTCACTTCCTTTTTGTCAGCAACGTCCCATATCAAGCTGCTTTTCTCTCCAATAAAATGAAATGTGGTAACCGGGGATTGCTGTACCACTGGCAGATGCTTGCAAGATTATTCTAGCTACCACACCAAAGCAATTAAAAGTGCAAACGAGCAAGACCCAAGCTTGTGAGAATTATTACATGCAACCAAAGCTGAAATTCTACGTTTTATCAGAGTTTTACGGATCAATAGCTTGATTCGTTACTGTATCGTCAAATGTTGATCGATTTGCATGTTCTAAAGCTTGAGTCGTTTTTAATAGTCACAGCTAGGTGACCTGATAATTCATTTGGCAAAATCAATTGTGCAGCCAAAGTTATAAACAAATTATGGTCAAAAAATTATATTTTGGATCTGAAAACTTTGAATAGATCAACGCTCCTACCTGTTGACCTGTGTGGTAGTAGATTTCTCTTAAGAGTGATTTCCGATAGAAAAATAGCAAATCTAAGTGTCTGAACACTTATATGCTCGAAAATGAATTCTCAAATAATTTTCCTTGGAAATTGGAAAAATGAAGATTTTTATGGTTGAAATACCGTTATATTCAGATATTCATGGGGATATATGGTTCATAGTTGAAATGATGATTGTCCAGGAATATAGGTAAAATAGTATAGCCGTATATTGTTCAAATTTGAATTATAATTGTTGGGAAAAGAGGTAATTTTCCATGGATCGTTGTGGACTTCAATTTCAATAACACTCATTTCACTAAAGAACATTTATTCAATACTTGCTCCGAGTTCCACGCTCCCTTACACATCTTCCTCTTACAACGTTCTTATCCGATCTGCCGCACTTGGCGCAACGCTTCTCCTTCGCACATATTCATATTCATCATCTCGTGGCGCCGTCGCCAAAGTCGGTACGGTATAGCAGTTTCCTCACACTGCTACCTAATGCTTCTGCTAATGTCAGTGTCACAGCTGGATGTACACATATCTCAACAATAATACTTGTGAAAAAATTGTATAATTGAATTTTGAAAGCTTCTAAACATCCCCAATCCCACCGTTTGAAACGGCGTACATAGGTTATGTTCAGAAGGAGCTAATTTTCTTGATTTTGATATTCTTCTCGGCTTGCTGAATTCACTTCACGTATATATGCCACTGTACCTCGTGAATTGATTCAGAGTATTCTGTGAACATTCCAAAACAAAGGTGATTATCTATGGGCTGTCTTTACATAGCTACAAGCCCTTGCTGCTGAATTGAACTTTTACTGATCTTAAGTGATTTTAAGAAATTACTCTACTGATTTTAATTGATTTTAGCACGACACCAACCCTGATTTTACTTGGATTGCTAAAGTATTCGTGCACCTGAACCCTTTTGGTAGCGCTGCCGGTCACCTTGGTAATGGCTTCTCTTGGAAGAAAAGACTGACTGAAAAATCTGTGTAATTATTAAAGAAATGACTTCATCGAGACCTTTAATTTGGCTCGTCAGAGTTACGATCTACGCACAGAATTTACAGCCTGGCTCGTGTTCAGCTTTGGGCGGCGGGCCAGGTGCATTCCCACCCTCGCGAGTTGATACCCATTATTTTGCCCAGACTTCGCTATCCAGCGTGGCCACGGGTAAATCTGGACCGCGGCACTTATCACGTATTCTGGGAACCAGGAGTGAATTTCCACATACACTATATTTTGGCACCATTATCACTTTACTTACATTTTTGTTTAATTATTCAATTCTTGAATAACTGTTCAAGTGGAGGTGCTCGTTGACAAGCGAGGATCTGGTGTGGCAAAATTGCTTTGGGCGGCTTGGCTGCTATGCGGCAGGATATGGAATACTCAGGCCCCCAAGTATGGCTCGGCTGGATGGCAAACTCGAGATATCCATAAACCATATGGTCCGCCGAGGGTGGGTGGGTGGCTGTGAAAAGTACCACATTGAGCCATATGAGGTGGGTGAGTGGTGAAGCCTTAAGCCATATGACCCGAGCACATCGCGAGAACTGAAAAGTTCGAGACGATATCTCATCAAATCTTTATTCGAAATTCTACCCGTACATAACCGGTGCGTTGCTATAGTAAGTTAGCTAGACAGAATTTTGCCTGTCGAAATCTGATCATGTACAGTGTACATACAACAATAGCAGTGCTGATATATTACTCTCATGTTTTCATTCTGCGTTTCTGGCCATATTTTGTCACCAGATATTAATAAGAGGCTCATGATCAAAGCATTTATTGTGTTCGCTGGTTATCAGATAAGCCGCGCAAACTCACAATTTGATAGAACACTAATCGAGATTATACATCGGGTCGAGAATAAGCTCATTTGTATCTTTTAGAGGACATCCTGGTGAACAGATCCCTCCGATGGCAACATTGATTTTCCACTTTGTTGTTGCTTTTACTTAATGACAAAGATTGCAAATTTCGCGTTTTTCTATTTTCAAAATGTTCGTTGCTCGAAAACTATCAAGTTTAGCGAAAAATGACAAGAGTCCTTTTCTGTTCTAAATGGATCTAATTATCTAATAGGGGTAGTTTGAATTGGAATTAAACAATTTTATTAAATTGTTTAAGCAAACACGATTTGAACAAATTGTGACCATTTTTCGGCCTGGCATAATGGATTTCCATAATAAGGAGGGTCTTTTGAAGAGGATCCTGCAGAGATACCTCGTCGGAATAGTTTTCCCAACGATGGCGCCCACTCGTCCTGGACTATTATGTCTCTAAAAAAAGTCACGCTGTGACAAAATTTTCGATGCATTCGAGAGTGGACCTTGATGTCGGTATTAACTCTATACTAATTCCTCAAACAGAAGAGACGGATTTGTTCCCTATCATTGATGACTTGCATGGATGGCTCGCTTCACCTTTTACTACGTCTGGTGATATTGCCGAAAGAAAATTCTCCAAAAAATTGTGATTTCAATAAATTTGGTTTGAATATTACTCAATGTTCCAAACGAAAATTTTTTGAACCATATGACTTCTAAAGGGGTGGGTGGGTGGTTTAAAGCCGTGACTTCAGAGAGACTTCCTATTTCTTCGGAAACCAGAAGAATAAGTGCTTTTCACACTCGGACCTCGCTGCTGCGATACCTCAGCCGTTTGACGAGCATCCCCACTTGACCCATATATTAGGCGGCTCGAACTTGAGCGGCCTGTATATCACGCGACACACAAATATCCGATTTGTATTGAAGTATCGGTGATTTGAAAGACTACAAAAGTGTGTGCTTGCCTGCAAGTATATGCTTGTCTGTGAAAGTAACTCTAACGGGGGAAATACCCTACTCTACAGCTTTTGCTATACATACATGGATCTATATGTATGTTATTACGAAAACCCATGCGTGCGGTAAGCAATAAAAATATCAAAATGCAATAAAAAAGCAGCAGTTCAAGCTAAGGGTTAGTTCACACAATAATGATACGTGAGATCATTGTTTTTATGAAATTATAGAAGATGATTGATTCTACTCACATGGTTGATCTGCATAAAAGCTCTGGAGAGTGACTGTTATATATCTATATAACTAACGTTTAAAATTTACAGCGGGATTCCATACCTTACAATGAGTAAGAGAGAGACATCCGAGAGTTCGGAGTGCTCCGAACAGTGTAATCGAATAAACCTAAAGAGTCCTCTCCTTATGCTCCTTACAACCATCACGTCCTTAATGGACGCATATATGTATCTCTCCCATCCCTGTTTTGATACTACCGAAGCTGCCATTCTTTCAACATCATTATATTGACCTCTTCACACAATTCAAGTACTCCTCTGTCCATTCTCTCCTCTTGTCCTATAATATCCACCGCTCTCGCACTCACATCCGCTTTGATCCTCCACTTGGTCGCCAGTCCTCTTTCATCCAGGTCCCACGGCAGCCAGCTACCGAGAACGTGCATGGCCTCCGTGGAAAGTGTCCTACACACTCTTAGCATCCCCATAATGCACTCTCTTTGACACGCATTCACTCTTTTCTTCTCATACTGATACTTTAAACACTCTCTCCATGCACTCACGCCATACATCATAATTGCCCTGAATAATCCGCTCATCCGCGCATTTTTCGCTTTCATCCCCACGCCCCATTCGACTTTGAGCGCACGGCTCAAGCCCCTCACAACTCCGACGAGTTTCTTTCTCGTTGCTGCAAGGTGAGGTTTGAAAGACATGAGGTCGCCAACGGTTATACCTAGGAGTTTTACCTCCCAGACATATTTCACTTTCCTCGTCCTATCTCTAAACTCCCCTCCTATCCTTCTTCCCTTCGTCAGATACTTCCCTTTAAGCAACATCCACACTGTTTTTTCATCATTCACACTAACACCTGACTCATCCTCTCCCCATTCCTATATCACTCTCATCACTTCTTTCACTTTTCCTTCACACTCTGCTCTACTGGAGCCTAAGACAACCACGGTTTGGTCGTCCGGAAACACCACCTGCCTGACACCTCGGGAGTGAAACAAGGTCCTGTTGCGGATCGAGAGCTTGATCATCCCAAGGTTCCAGCCACCGGTGGGTCCAGAGACAGTTCCCTGTACCGCCCCGCACTCAAGCTCCTTCCACTCTTCGTATAGTATGTTTCTGACGCACGCCCTCATACAACTCCAGAAACTTTCCCATATTCTCAACTCACAATCATTCACACCATTTCCTCTCATTTCATTCAGCAAGTACTTCCAGTTCAACCAGTCAAGCGCACCTTTACAGTCAATCATCACCGCAAGCGCGTATTTTTCCTTACATTCGTCCACTATGCACTTCAGCGCCTCCCAGGCACTGTCACATGATCTGGCAGGTCTGAAGCTGTGCTGCGCATCGTCCCACTATTCCTCCATAACTTGGAGAACTTCATTGTTGGCCACTCGCTCCAGGAGTTTCCCCAGGGTACGAAGGAGACTTATTAACCTCCATGACCCGATGACGCTCCTGTCGCAGTCTGCCCCCTTCAGGAGTGGGACAATGCGAGCCCATTTCCATTTCCTCGGGAAGCACCCTTCCTTCAGACACTTGTTGAAAAAACACCTCACAAACTCATGTACACAATTCTAAACACACTTCTACATCTCATTTGTAACTCCACCCATTCCGGGTGCTTCCCCCGTCTTCATTTTTGCAACAGCCACATCAATTTCACCTTTACTAAATTCCACATACCATTCGGGTACGTCTTCTTGACTCATACGATCATTCACACATACATACTCACCCTTCATAACCTCGAGACCCGAGGGGAACAGTGTGTCCAGAAGAAGTCTCGCGCCCTCTTGTGAGGTGCGAGTGTATCCTTCCTCCGGACGTTTCAGACCCGCGAAGCTACAAGCCACTTTTCTGCCACGCAGAAGTTCGTAAACTCGGCTCCACGGATCTCTGTTCCCCTCGTTCTTCATGAAATCCCTCCAATTCTTCAGCTTTTCTGTCGAAATAGATTTAGTGTAGCTTCTCTCCTATATTTCTTCCATTTCCTATTCAGTTGATCTTTCATTCATCTTTCCTTCTCCCTTTGTTTTCCTCTTTGCTTTCAGATACCATCTTCTTCTCTACCTGACTGCCTTCTGCAGATCCTCGAGGTTATCATTCCACCATATCACTCCTCTTCTAAACTTCCATCTTCTCCTTTTCGAACACTCTTAATTCATACTTGATATCCATTCATCCACTTTCTCAACCATTTCTTCCGCACTTAGTCTCTCAAATCTTTCATATCCATATTCTCTAAACTTCTTCATCATGCACTTCATGTATCTCACTTTATCCATACCATTTCAACTCCATGCAGGCAGCTCTTCATTTACTCTCTCAGTGATTCCCGATCTCACATCTATTCTGATAACACTCTGATCACTCACACCCCAGTCACTCTCAATCTACCTGTCGCAAGTCCACCCTGCCTTCTGGAGGACATTGGTAAGGGTCATATCAATATCACTCACTCCCATGGAACCACAGAAAATGTAATCATCACTGTGAGTATTGAGGACACTGATCCCCCACGTATCCTCCAGAAGCCATTCCTCTATCTCATTCCCACGTTTTGCCTCGCATTTGCTCTATACTCACCTTTGCAAAACCACATCTCACTACTCGCATTCGCATCTGTACACACAATCACTCCAAACTGACCCATTCTTTCAACCACCGCGTCCAAGTACTGCAGACTGAGGTTGATATTTTCATCCTCAGGGCAGTACATGGAAACCAGGCACACTTTTCCGAACTCTCCTTCCACCAACACATATACTGCGTCCTTACTCTCACAGTCACTTTGCCCCGTGCATACGAGCGAGCCGCCCAGTACAACGATCGTCGCGCGGCCACTAGCACTCGTCCAGGTCCTTACACCGCTTGCCCAGCCAGCTGCCTGGCGGAAAGTGACGTAGGGCTCCTGAAGAGTACACAGGCCAATGCCGGATGTCTTGGAATCGGCACCGGGCGCAGAAATCCTCTTGATCGTGTCTGGCCCATACGCAGCCGCACATGCGCAGTTCAGCTATAGAACCTTAAGCACATCCATTCTTATTCACCCGCTCCAGCGTTCTCGCCATTCTCTATTCATATTCGGGACACTTGGTGGACATGGCCCAGTGCCCCAGATCGTGCAAATCACGCAGTTTTGCGCAATTCGCACATCATTCCAACTCTCGACATGCTCCCACTAGTGCTCATCACTTCCACACCTCCGACACAGCTTCTTACCCTTGCAGTCCTTCAACACATGCCCGTACCCCATGCACGCAAAACATCTTCTCACCCTCTCGTACCCAGCGAATCTGCATGCCATCATTCCCACACACACTCTGTCTCTCTCTTTCACAGCCAGACTTTCACAGTCTGGTCCCCGGCCTGCAGCTTGTGCTACAGCGCGGACCTTATCATGGAACTTCTCGGGAGGCATGTCTGGAAAATTACGATTCCGCAGTCCTTCCACGGTCCCATCATCCAGTAACTAATTCGGTTCGTCGTACACCATGATCCTGGGATTTAGAGCCGCAGGTTCGTTGACAGACATGTCCCTTGAGGAGAACGTACCGCTCATCTTGATCAGCTCCTTCTCTGCCGCTGATGGGAGATTTATTACTACACCACCACTCCTCGCCTCACGTACACTCTTCACACACACTTTCTCATTCTTCACACAACACTTCTTCACTTACTTCAGGGCTTCGGAATTAGAAACCGCCGCCGGCTGCTCCACAATGAGAGCAAAGCTTGGCCTGGGCACTCGCATGGGTTGTTGTACTCCACTACCCATGCAAGCGCCGTGAGCCTGGCTTGTCCTCCTATCCTGACCTAATGGTAGACCCTCTTGACGAATACCCTTGGATGATGGTGCTTCCTCCAGGCGTGTGTTCAGCACCACTTTGGACGCAAGGACCATGCGAAGATGCCCCTTCTCTTCGGAGCACTCTCCAAATCTACCCTCGAGTGCAGAGGTACGTCGTCTCTCCTCGTTAAGGAGTTCTTCCATACCTGCGAAGCACTCGAGAGCAAACCTAGAGTCCCCTCTGCTTACCGTGCTATCTTCTGAGTTCAGGCAATCCAGAAGGGAGTGTTTCAGCTGTTTCACTCTTTCACTCACATGCTCATTCCATCTCTCCTCCGTTACCTTACTTTCCTCGCTTTCACTCTCTGATTCACCCTCTTTTCCGCCGGTTTCGATGTCCACTCCTTCTCCTTCAATGTTAATCGTCTGTTCCTCCTTTCTTTCCTGGCCCTTTCCATTTTCATCCACGTTACCTTCCACGCTTTGTTCCTCAATCACACTTCGGGTTTTCTCCAAGCTCTAGCTCACATTCACGCTCGTACGTCCAATCACACTCACACTCTTTTCCTTCTCTCCTGCGCCGACACCTACGCCGTTTCTCCGATCCTGATCCTTTGATTCCCATTCCCGACCACTTCTCCGCTCTTTCTTGCTTTTTTCTCAGCCGCTTCCCTCAACCTCCGCTCTTTTTTTGACTGCTGGACTCGCCAGATTTCGGCAGCTTCCTCCTCTTTTTCCTCTTTCTTCTCCCGTTTCCCCCTTTCCTTCAATTCCTCCCTTGCCACTTCCGCCTCTTTCCTCTTCCTTGCGGCCTCATCCGTTATGAAGTCTGCTGCTTTATATGCCAGACCCTTTTCAAATTTCGTCCTCCTGAGCTTGTTCGAGAAAGCCGAGGCCGTCCCAATAGAACTACTTGGAGTGCCTCCTCTCACAGGCGACCTCGAACGAGATCGTCCTTACTCCTTCTTCTTTGCCGCGTTTGATCTCGTGTTTTTCATCGCTTTTATTCTACTTCCATGTCTCCCCACTCAACGCTCGGACCACCTATTTCTCACCCTACTCCGCGATTTTCGGCGTTTTTCCTAGAAAAATCTTGTACGGTTGAATGTGTTGGTGACGAAACTTGTGTCCGTCTGAGCGATAAGGTAGGGTCTCTACCCTCTCTACGGTGAATCTGGGATGGATTGGCTGTACACCGCGATTCCCCGTGGTCGCCCCGCCCCCTGCCAAACTTGACGAAACCTGATGCATCCTCGCAAGTAGTAAGAGAGCAAGGAATGCACACATCATATCATAAGCTTTCCTATGTGTACGGTGGCATCAAAAACATTTCAAATGGTTTCGATAGCGGGCAGCACGCCGTAACTTTTTCGCGGTCGATTGTCACAGCTCACAATGCGTACACAAATTCGCGAATGCCCCATGAAACACACTACGTTTTTTTTTCTTCAACATTCCTAATACGTGCTGTGTTAGAGAGACTATCTCGAAGACTAATTGTGTGATTTCAGACATAATTAAATTGGAAGCGATTCAAATCGAAGATGAGATCGTATGCACAGAGTATCGTTGATCTATTGGTTTTTTAACTCAATAATTTCAAAATATCAGTCAAAGCGATGTCTAAAACTCGTTTTTACCAATTTATTTATAAATGTTCGCTCATCTGCGTTTTCTAAGGACGTTCCCTCGTCTCTCGCGTTGTTTTTGGTGGTGTTTTCTCACCTACAGGGGGGTCATATACCAGAGTGCATAATAGATCCCACGAGCAGATAGGGAACTGTAGGTCCACCCGTGCAAAGCCCCGCATGTCCAGGTAGGGCTGTATACGTCGAGAGGGTCGCCACTTCCTCCGGGTAGTCGTTTGAGACACCTCGTTTTAGCTCTTAGGTCCCAACGAAGCCACTGGGCACGTCCTTCCACGACCGACTTAGGACCTAAGAGGGAGGAAGGGGGAAGAGGTAATATAAGGATGAGGGTAAATACAAGGAAAGGATCGGAAGGGATTGGGTAGGGAGAGGGTAAGGATGGGATGTCTGTTGCGTTGGCCACAGCCCCTTCCTCCCTGCAGTGAGAAAAAGGAGCCGTGTTCACCCTACCACCACGCTGAGTGCAACTAGGACTTTGGCAGAGTCTGGCTCTCAGGCTGGGAATTTTCCCCATGGATGCTCGGATTCGCATTATGAGAGCAAGAAGTGCTAGTACGAGAATTCGATATAGGGAGGAATTCGATATCCCATCTCTCGTTACTCGCGAGAGGTAGGTAGCATCCTGAGATATATATATATATATATATATATATATATATATATATATATATATATATATTTCATGTGTTCAACGGCCTTCTTCAGCCAATGGACTATACAACCGGGGTGGATCTCGTGGACTCAACGTTCCTTGTTCTATCGTGGCGAGTTTGAGATCCAGCCACTTGCCCTAATCTAATTCTCTCTGCGTTTGCCCGGGAATCATGGCCACAGAGCGAGGGAAAACTCCTGAAGGGAAAAAACCCGCTCCGAAGAGTTCGGCACATTCATCATGCTACCTTTACGGTGCTCATGCCACTTTTCGTGAGTATGAACATCGCAATTGTAACATTTCGTGCCTCCTGCTCACGTTGCTGAGGTGTAAGTGTCAGGTCAGTTAATCGATCAGAAAAGTCAGCAAGTCAAGGTTAATTAGGCCAAGATGTGCAGTCACCCATCCAAGTACTAACCGCGCCCAACAATGCTTAATCTCGATGTTCGGCCGAGCTGACCTTCAGCGACTCCGCCAAGTGTGTCAGTATACCATCCTGGTATATTCGCTGAATTTATTTATATTTCGCGTAGATTATAAAGACCTTAAGGCGATGCGGTTGCCGTGCACGTTCAACTTTGTTCACAAAAATCTCAAAATGTTGTTAACACGTTCGCTGCGACGGTGAAAACCGGCATTCCGTCACAGAGTGCGAGAGAGTACAAATGCGTGATTTTGCACCTATAATAGTCAAACCTTTTGATTTGTGATCAGTTTAGTATGTATATACAAGAAATCTAAGAAGTTTTGCGGGTCCCACCGGTGGGACCCACAAAAATTTCTATCGTGCAATGGGGGATGAAGTGAATGATCGAACTACCAAAATTAGTGATCCTAAGATGTGATCTTTAGCTTTTCGGGAGCATTTGTTGATTTCTCGGTCATAAGGGTGATTCGCTAGCATGGTCTGGGATGTGAGTTTCCGTCTGGCATTTGCGAACTGCGGAGCACGATTACGATCCACGCGAGTATGATTTTCTATCCTCGTGAATCCACGAGACACAGCTGCTCATTCGAGATACTCTTCAACTTCTGTGGATACAAAAAGTTCCTCATACGCGGAGAGATGAAAAAGATTGAGAAGAGAGGAAGTGCAGTTGCAATGTCAACCATTTACTCGGTTTGCCTCATGGTTATTTTGCGTCTAAATTTTTGATAACTTGGCTCTATCTCGCTCAAATTACGCGTACTTGGGCCCATTTGGTAGCTTTTGACGTAAACTTTCGAATAAGCTAAGATACGTTGTGGAATATCCAAACGGACTTGATATATTCACAATTTACTTGCTATTTTTTTGTTATTCGTCGCCGTTCCCACGAAAATTGAGCTTTTATAGCGTAGCTCGAACAAATCAAGGCCGATCCCTAAACTGGCCTGTACGCATGTTCTTGTCATCGTATATAGTGAGTAAAAACCGCTACAGAAGCCATTGGATGTGTCTACGTTGTTTGGTGCACACTAGAGCACGAACGAAAACGGTTCCCACCCGTGGGACCCGTCGCAGCGAACGTGTTAAAGGCTAAATGACGAGTTATCCAGGTTTACTCATCTAACTTGGCCTGGATAACTCGTCGTCAGCCCAAATTGAGGTATTCTTTGAGATCTTTGTGAACGAAAATGTGCCAATTTATAGGTTAGAAAGTACCCACGGGCAAGTCATTCTCGTTTATATCCGATACTCTTGTGATCGGTGACGAATGACGAGTTATCCACCACAATTCAGATGATAATAAGTAATGGACAGCTCGTGCCAGATTTCGTATCATAGGAATTTTGAGTTACATGTAAATGAAATATAATTTCCGGATTGCACGGCGACCAAATGCCTTTAATGCGGTATTAACTTGCAAAAGATTCGTGAGTCGCACTCGAGTTTTCGAGCAGGAGATAAGCCGCAAATATTTTCTGAGAACTTTGCGTGTACACCATAATCCACAAGTCCGCTAACTTTTATATAAAGAAATCAGCTCATGGTTGGAATTCATGGTCGTTAATTCGAGATTAGAGTCAGCAGATTTAGGGCGCTGCGATCGCCATGGCGGTGCATTTTACATCTGGGCACAGCAATCGCAGCGCTCCTAATCCGCCGATCTTGATCTCGGATTAACGACTATGAATCCGAGCCTAAAAGCAACTACAGCCATTTCCGCCAGTGCGTCGAAACCTGGTATCGGTCGTAGCCGGTTTGTAGAATCCGCCCGTCTATAGACTGGCTGGTCAGTCTATAGACAGCGCGCGGATAGTAGACTCCACGTGAAGACACGCATCTGTCTATCAACCGACTAGTCAGTTTATAAACTGGCTGAATGATCCAGCCGGTCTATAAGGTAAAGGCGCCAGTAGTGGAACACGGCTAGTTGGGCGCCTATAGCGGAACACCCAATTCACATGCATTTTTAACCCCGAAAAGTCGATCCATCATTTGAGTAAAAATTACACAGTGTTCTTTGATATTATGTATTTTAAATCGATGCCCAGCAACACCCGTAAAAGATTCATAAATCAAATGAAAAAATCATGAAAAGTATAAGCTCATAATCACCCTTTAGAGGCTGTTCCACTGTAGAAGCCTTCCTCAAAAATGGATCCAATAGTGGAACAAGAGTTTGCCCTCAACTGGAACAGGTTTTATATTTTCACTGTATTGAAAAACCTTCCGGGAATCGATTTTTTCCGGTCGCACGTCATTTATTCCATACAGATCAGCACAAACAAACCATTAATTATCTACCAAATATTTTCAGAATGACTCCAAAGCGCTGTTCCACTATAGGAGACTTTTCCAATGAGGGCACCAAGCTCAGGATTGGTTGTTCCACTATAGGAGACAACGGATCCTTTCGTGAACATTCAATTACTCTTATCGTATACAAGTAATCAACTTGTACCTTTTTTCAAAATATGCAGAAAGAGTTTATCTACAAGATGCGTTACTTCCCGTTCGCGAGAAACTCAAATATCATTCAAGATATGTAAATTACTGATTAGCGATCATTTTTTGTTCCACTACTGGCGACTTTACCTTAGACTGACCAATCGCGCTCGCGCGGATAGTAGACTCCTGGGTACGAATATAAACGAGGTGTCTTTTCTAGGAACAGAGCATAGTTTCGAAGAGTCAGACAAACCATCGATGAGCTTTCTGGATGAATAAGATTTTATCCCTCATTTAGAAGTCAAAATCATATCAAATATGACAGAAATTGTCTGATTATCTCAATCTACTGAAATCACTTTTGTTTGAAGTAGATCATGACTGAGATGACTATCAAAAGATATGGGTCGTTTTTGGAATGCTTGGGATACTGCAATGAGCGAGTCATTGATTCTCATAACTACAGGAGTACTGACACCAAAGATTACATTGTAACTCTGCTTCGAAACAAGAAATGCAGTAAATCAGGATGGAACCAAAGAAGCTATACTCGACGGTAGGTTTCCTCGAGAGGCTGTCATAGAATGAAGTCTGTACAAATATGGGATACCAGCACAGTCAAGATATACTTCATGATATGAGCAGTTCTGCGTAAACTTGCTCCCAATGTGTCTCGGCTTATTGCGGCGTCTACGCGTTCTCAATCGATTGTGCAAAACACGTTTCTTGTGTATTTTTTTGTGCTCTTTCTTAGCAAAAAGTCATATTAGACCTATTTTGAGGTTCAAGGGTCGAAAATAGCGAATTTGGGGTTAAAATGGCATTTCCGTACCATGTCCGCACCCCAAAATTCGGCGTTCAAGGTCACGGTATGAAGATGTACGACTTCTAAACGATTCCTCCACAAAAAGACATCAAATCTGGGTATATTTTGAACATGTTTTCATAGGCCGAGTCTACATAGACACGCTCACTCGGGGCGCGCGCGCTCTCTCCCCTCGCACTCTCCACCCAAACACCGGATTAGGTACCGAAAATGGGATTTGAAATCTTTTGACGAGTGTTCCCTCTCAATCGGAGTATAAACGCGGGTTTTTGAGATAGAAAACGGCCAGTTTATCGCGTTAATCGACCAAAAAATTGATTTGCATCTGATAGACATCGAAAAGTGAGAGACTTAGATGTCGATCGATGTGCCTAATATCACGACCCCCCCCCCCCCAACTTCTCAGGTTCCTAACTCGCGGCTTATTCAACAATATTCAACATTATCTTGGGTTTACGTTGAGACTTTCTCCAGAAACTGTAAAATAAGCAAAGCTGTGCGGAATTCTGGTTGAGAAGAATCGAGCTATTCCATGTACATACACCAAAGATCAAATTTGTGTTACAAGAGTCACTCCTCCGCAAATTTGGGACATCTCGGGTGTTCATAATCAGGATTTCATACACTTTAGCTTATTATTCAGCTTCTGGAATAAGAGCCAATGTATAACCAAGATGATGCTGAATATCGCTGAATGGTTTGCAAGTTGGAGACCTGATGAAAAGTTGGGGGATGCTTATATGAGACACAACCACACCTCTCATTTTTCGATCTCTATTCGATGAAAATCAATTTTTCGGTCGATTTACGCAATAGACTGGGTGTTTTTCATCTCACAAACCCGTGCGAATACTTCGATTGAGAGGGAACACTCGTCGAAAGATTTTCAAATCCCATTTTCGGTACCTACTCCGGTGTTTGGGTGGAGAGTGCGAGCGGAGAGAGCGCGCGCGCCCCGAGTGAGCGTGTCTATGTAGACTCGGCCTATAGTTTAGAAGTCCCGACTAGATCGTTTATCCTCTCAACGCTGTGTGTACATGATGTCTCCGAATTCGCGCCAAAATTACTGTTTTGACAATATGTGGTGCGTGAGAGCTTCCATCAACTTGTAAGCGTTCGCTCATGGGCACATTTTTATCCTCTCGCTTCAAACTATCAAACAGCTGCGGTATGAACATCCATCGCTTGACTTCCAAGAAGTGGCGGCGTGCTCTTCTTCGAAAAAATGCCGTGGTAAATAAGAGTGTCATTTCCGTACGCATCTCGCAACAACCCGGGGAAAACGCAATGGGCCGTGACCCCCGGGGGCCACGGTCCAGAGGTGGGCCGTGGCCCCCGGAGGTCACGGTCCTATGGTGGGCCGTGGTCCCCGGAGGTCACGGTCCTATGGTGGGCCGTGGTCCCCGGGGGTCACGGTCCACCAGTATGCTACAAATTCTCTTCGCTCTATCCGGGTCTTCGACTTGCCGGCATCACCAGATTAAACACTAGGATGAATCAAAATTCAATTTATAGCACTGCGTGACCTAAACCCGCGTTTATTTAACGCTTTTGCGGGACTTAAATGGCCTATTATTCAACTGTGGAATAATGCGTCCGCTCACTTCACGTGGGTGCGGGGTGCAGCAAATCAGTTTATTTCACTGCGAGGTTACAAGGGCATTTTTGGCAATTTTTGCGCATACTATGTATGCATGCATCGAAATTTGAAGAAAAATGATAAGAAATCTATGACGGATCATGTCTGGAGCAATTGTATCCGCATCAATGATTGTAAAGAGCAAGAAAATTAGTCATGACTGTAACACTCCTGCTCATGGTTATAAATCATCAGCAACATAAACATAAACATAAACACGTGGCTGAGTTCTGCACATGTACATACATACGTGCTAACCTTGAAACCTTTGACCATGCCGGATTTTGCATTTGATGCACCGTTGTGAAGGAATGACAACAGATAAATATCAAAATTAGAGACTGCATCAGTATGATAAGGGATTGTACCTCATTTGAAAAGATCAAATATGCATATTCGTCATTTTTGCGGTAGGGGTGTTACATTACACAGTTTGACATTCTCAAACAGCCGTTATGAAATGTCTCAGAAGAATTAAACTCCAAATTATTCTGGAGTCTAGTTACTAGCGTAACAATAGAAATTGTTCTAGGATAAAGTCTGAGAGGGAAAATTTTAGGTCTTGGCCGGGATGAGGCTTGCACAACCCCTATATTACTATAATAACCAACGATGATGCTCATGGATTATTTTAGGTACAAGAAACGTCTTCATCATCACTCAATGGGTTTAATCCGAGGTTTAATCGCGGGTGTGTGATTTCTATTTTATAGGACCAGATTCTTAACTTTTCTTCAGTCGGGGGGGCTGCCGCCCCCCGAACCCTCCCGCTTACCCCCGCCCTGACCACCCACCGCCACCCTCGCGCGAGCGCTCGGGTCCACCATCAATCGCAGAAAGGGCGGGTTTATGTCACTCGATGCTATAAAATAGTGTACGATACTCGGGACCTAACAGCCTTGGTTATTACACGGCGTGATTGGCACCCTCGCGCAAGCGCTCGGGCGCCAACTTCACGCCGTGTAATAATAAGGCTGTTTTGTATCGTAAATAACTATTACCTCGCTTCAGTAATATTATACTGTTGCCTGTTAATAAGAAGTGTATGAGAAGGCTTACGCTGCTCGGCTGAAAGGTGGCATAATCAGGTAGAGGTAGAGACTTAAAATTGTAATGAATCAGTGATAAAAATATGTATAAGATAAGTGTACCCAACTTGCCCCCATTAAGCCATTTTCTTAATAATTTTGGTCTACCTCAACAATTTTCAACGTGCTTTAGCTCATTTTAAAGCTTGTTCTAAGATCTTTAGAATGAATCTAAGTACGTTCAAATTCAATCAAATAGAGTTTACAAAATAACGTACCCAATTTGCCCCCATTAAGCCACTTCCCCAACAACTCTAGTCTACGTCAAAATTTTCCTACGTATTGAAGCTTATTTTGAAGCTTGTTTTAGGTCCTTTAAAATGCACTGAGTTACGTCTCGTTTTGATGAAATGGATCCGAACTGTCTCAATTCTTCAAAAATCAATTATGGAAATCGGCGATACAGTGTTTTTATCGCCGTACACGCACATTTAAAGCTTCTCACCGGTCCACAACACTCTTTCCTCCCTATTTTGGCGTGATAAACACGTTCTGAGTGGTAAAAAAAGTCGTACTGCACGCCCTTTCGAGATAAATATATGGGGGCATGTTAAGTACACTTCGATGTTGGCATCCTTGTTTACAAATCGTCTTCGCGTTTTGCACATATATCAGCTCCAGATCTAAATATTGCAATTTTGAAAAATGGATTTTGAAGGCCTTGAAACAAGAAATCGAATGCGCTGAGGTACGTTAAGATTGGTTGAACTCAAAGAATTTGGCACGGATGTTGCTGAAGGCGATTCCCTCGGTGCTTTCTTAGCTAAGCAATCACGAAAAATATAAAAATCAGTTGAAATTTTCTGAAGAACGCAGGAATGATTCGGGGTTGACACAAACTACTTACTTTCTCATATTTTAACATAACGAACGTAAAAAAGAGTTGCCCGGAGGCCAAGGAGTGCCCATTCCCAAGATCGGGATATGGGGGCAAGTTGGGTACAGAGGCAAGTTGGGTATACCTACCTTAGTACCCGTATCTCCTATCACTAGGGCCTTTGATCCACCAGCTCAACAGCGTCATTAGGAGAACAAAACTCAGCAGTTATTCGAAAGCCATAACCTTGAAATATGTAGCTAAGAGATCATCATTCGGGTACATAACGGGATACAGGGCGTTCCTTGCTCAGGATGATCAAGGGTTTGTAACGGAATATATTATCCAATTCCGATGGATTTTCTTGATTTGAAATAATTATTAGAGCCATATCGCACGAAAAGATTGATACATTTTTCTTCGTTAATACCGTGTTGATATAGTACAAAAATTTTTTGGTATTTTTTCTAAGGCCCCTGTGGGCCCTGGGGCCTATAAAAAGTCCTTCCAGGCCCCTCTCTAGCCTATTTCCAGTAAATCATAACTTCGACCAGACTCTACATTTTGAGACGTACCTGGGCGTATTTTCTTCCTTAAGACTAGTACTTTGAAGAAGAGAATTGTCCAAGGTCGATACTTGAACCTACCAATTTCTAGGAGCTATTTGCTGAGAGAACATTTTAACGATTTTTGGGCTTGCATCAAGGTGATGTAGCTCCCACTAGACATATGATAATTGACTTTTACCAGTGGTCATTTCAAAGGTCTTGAAGAGAGCTACAATTTGACTACTAGTAAAAGTCGATCATCGAACTTTTATAGGGGTTACAGTCGTTACAAGTTGACCAGTGTTGTAAAAATGCCAAACTTTGAGCTGAATTTGAATTAAATCGTTTTTCTTCCTTCGACCCCAAATCTGTGTGAATATGTTTTTCGATACACTGTGCGTAAAAGTGCACTTTGCGCACAGTTTGTCGACTTTTACTCACAGTTTATCGAAAAGGATAGTTAGATACACGGCCGTATAACCTATTATTCGCATCCTCGTGATGATTCCGACCCTCCCCTGCGGCTCGGGCCGGAAACCCATCACTCGGACGCGAATAAAACGTTTTACGCCCTTGTATCGAAATGTACTAGTTTGATACAAATAATATCAATCAGAACAATAATCTGGGTGGGATATTGAATTCTCGATTCTATTCAGCCAATTTAAAACACTCTATTTTGATTTTTTGCTAAAAATGACCTCACAGGTATAGCTCGCATATGCTTCCATCTGAACTAGTGTGCAACAACCTGTGTGGGATTACTCTCCAATCAAATGTGTCTGAAAACTCCCGGAGGCGAGCCTCGAGCTAGATGCGAGCAGGAGATCCTATTTTACGCGTTGAAAATGGAACCGTCGAACATTATTCCGTCTATTTGGACGCAGGCGAGAGTTAGTGGGATTTCATTCATTCCAGCTCACAAATGAGATGAGCAGCCGAAAGAGGGATACGAAGATGGTTGCCTGACTCAAAATGATCATCTAAACACGATTTCGGGGTCAGTTTCGCTCCAAAATATTCATAGTTGCTCTCAGACTAGAAAACACTGTAGTTATATGTTTTTCGATGGAGTGCCTTCAGATGATGAATAAGAACCAAATTGATTATGAGGACGTGTTTAAATGGTCATTTGGAGCCGGGAGAACATGTTTGGGTAACTGTTTTAGCGGCTCATCTCATTCGTGAGCTAGAATGAGTGAAATCCCACTCCCGCCTGCGTCCAAATAAACGGAATAATGCCCATACTCAACTCGTAAAATAGAACCTCCTGCTCGCATCTAGCTCGAGGTTCGCCTCCGGGAGTTTTCAGACACATTTGGGGGTACATTGCAGAGTAATCCCACACAGGTTGTTGCACACTATTTCAGATGGAAGCATATGCGAGCCATACCTGTGAGGTCATTTTGAGCAAAAAGTCGAAATAGAGTGTTTTAAATTGGCTGAATAAAATCGAGAATTCAATATCACACCCAGATTATTGTTCTGATTGATATTATTTGTATCAAAAAACATATTCGCACAGATGTGGGGTCGGAGGAAGAAAAACGATTTAATTCAAATTCAGCTCAAAGTTTGGCATTTTTACAAAATTGGTCAACTTGTAACGACTGTAACCCCTATGAAAAGTTCGATAATTGACTCTTACTAGCAGTCAAATTGTAGCTTTCTTCAACACGCTAAAAACAGTTTGGTTGAACTAGCAAATTTTTCTGCTCGACTAGCGATTTTCTGCTGCTGTTTCCAGACAGCAAAGATAATTTGCTGTCGTAACTAGACCTCAACCCACTGGGACCCAGCAAAACATGTCATTGTTATTGAATTTGATTTGGAGAATATGAGGTGAAGGATCTCTTATGGATGGCCTCATGAAATTGTATTTCAACGGTGACATACCACCGTTGGAAAAAAATGAGTAAACTCACCTTCTAAATCCTCAATTAATTGTGGAGGGTGGGTGATATGGATGTAAACAATGACCAGAGGTTATATTTATTTCGGTTGCAAATTAGCCGCATCAACTAAACATGAAGCTCGCCCAGCACGCAACTTG
The DNA here is from genome assembly GCA_029851415.1 of Eretmocerus hayati. Lineage (NCBI taxonomy): Eukaryota > Metazoa > Arthropoda > Insecta > Hymenoptera > Aphelinidae > Eretmocerus > Eretmocerus hayati. The sequence goes on from CM056743.1 coordinate 114,402,857, forward strand.
TGCTGTTTTACCCATTTCGAGTCGCTGCGACACCAAAATTTTTTGCAGCGCAGATGGCGTAGCTGTTTTTGCAAAATAATTTGCTAGCTGAACTCAAAAATGTTTCTAGATTTGCAGAACGTCTTCTAGCAAAATCTGTTTGCTGATTTATCGAGGCAAACTGTGCCTGATTTAGCAGCAGAAACAGCAAGACCAGATAAAAATATTGTTGGGTAAGCGAGGATCCTTACAGCAAATTCTGTTTTGCTGTCGGAGCTCGATCTTTTTTTAGCGTGAAGAACTTTAAAATGACCACTGGTAAAAGTCAATGGGGAGCTACATCACTTTGAAGCAAGCCCGAAAATCGTTAAAATGTTCTCTCAGCAAATAGCTCCTAGAAATTGGTAGGTTCAAGTATCGACCTTGGCAGTTCTCTTCTTCAAAGTAATAGTCTCAAGGAAGAAAGTACGAGGGGCCTGGAAGGACTTTTTATCGGCCCCAGGGCCAACAGGGGCCTTAGAGAAAATCCCAAAAAATTTTTTTTATACTATATCATCATGGTATTAACGGGAAAAAAATTTTTTGAGATTCGTTCCAGACCCCCCTGGTGCCGGGATTCGATGATTTGCTCCGAAATTGCCCATATTCAGATTAACGAGGACTTTACGCCCCGGCAGTGACACATTAATCGGTTGCCTTTTCTCGGAATGAACAATCAAAGAAAATTTCGTCCTTTTTCGCCTTTTTGCCAATTTTAGTAACTTAGATAATAGATAAAAAGATGAACTTTGTTTCAAATATTTAGAAAATTCCATTGTCTACAATATGGTGCTACATAGAACAATCGAAATATCAAGACAGAAGAGCCACGAGCAAAAAATGCGATAAAATGCAAAATCGCGCACTATTTGATGATTCTAATTTTTTGACTGGCCAAAAATATTCGAGAATATCGATACTTGTGCGCGAGTTCATATATATTCCAAAAAGTCGAAAAATACACCTTAAAATCTTCGGGAGTGAGATTTAAGGCTGGCACATTTTCGACACCCAAAGATCAATATTTCCATGTGATTATGGCTCTGATAATTATTTCAAATCAAGAAAATCCAACGGAATTGGAAATATATCCCGTTACAAACCCTTGATCATCCTGAGTAAGGAACGCCCCGTATCCCATTATATACCCGAATGATTATCTCTTAGCTACATATTCCAAGGTTATGGCGTTCGAACACCTGCTGAGTTTTGTTCTCCTCATGATGCTGTTGAGCTGGTGGATCTAAGACCCTAGTGATAGGAGATATGGGTACTATATGATGAATTCCACGCCAAAGCGACCTACGGAAAGGGGTCATCTCTCAGATTCTTTTTTAACCTTTTTCATTCAATCCTATAGCCCAAAATAGGAACTTCGGACCACCTATGGGGTCCAGAAAGAATTTCTCCTCTCCATTGCACGCACATACGTAAACAGACCGAAAATTCATTGTGTAAAAATCGATTTTTATTCACGAAAATGAGAATATTTCGAGTTTTTGGATAGTTATCGATTTGCGAGTTGCGGCACCTGAAAGGGCATCAAAAAACCTATGGAAAACGTCGTCGGAAATTCCTTCTCTGTGATTTGGGGGCCACCGGAAGGCAAACAAGTGTTTTTCACTGAAACGTTAATTCCTCAAAAAGCCGTTTTTTTATTTTTTGAAAATCAGATATTTCACGTGAAACTTTGCGTTCTTTCGAAAAAAATGGGTTTCAGAGAAGTTTGGGGCGATCCAAGTGACTTACGAGCTATTTTTTGGAAACTTGATTTTTTCGGTTTCGAAAAGGCGATTTTCTGTGCATGCGCACAAACGTAGACTTTCGACGCCATGTTCAATGGAAATCTGACCAAATTCCCTATAAAATGACTACCCGCAAAGTTGAAATTCATGCACTGAAACAGGATCTGCAACGATTGATTATATGGAATCAAAATCACCAGAAAATTCAGCCCATTAACGCCTTTGTGGCGCCTCACAGTGGGAAAGATCGAAATTTTTTAGCTCAAAAGTCAAATGGCTCAAGCGTGTTAACTTTTGAGCTAAAAAATTTCGGTCTTTCCCACTGTGCGCCTGCTGAGATGACACATTTACGAGATCTTCTCGGGACTCAATTTGGAGGACGACATAGTTTCAACGTGAAATTGTCTGAACTTTCAAAATATGCGATGGAAAATCCATCGCATATTTATGCAATTTTGAATGTGGAGAATAGTATTTTCTGGCAAAAATTGGATGTAGCACCTCGGGTTCGCCTCAAACGGGGTTCTTCATCGCATTATTCTGAAAGTTCATACAATTTTACGTTGAAACCATGTGGTCCGAATTTTTTTCAGGTCAATTTCGGACTCAAAATTGAGTCCCGAGAAGATCTCGTAAATGTGTCATCTCAGTAGGCGCCACAAAGGTGTTAATGGACTGAATTTTCATGTGATTCTGATTCGACATAATTAATCGTTGCAGATCCCGTTTCAGTGATGAATTTCAACGTTGCGGGTAGTCATTTTATAGGAAATTTTGTCAGCTTTCCATTGGCTGCGTCTACATTAACGTATGAGTCGCGTATGCGTAGCGCAGCGGATGCGGGGCGCATGAGTTTTCTGCTACAGCGGAGATATCGTCTGCATGTTTATTTTTTTGCGAGTCAGGTTTTACCAGTGAAAATTGAATTATCCCAAGATCAACACAGGCGTGAGCATGCCTACAAACTCCGATTACCGAAAGTTGACAAGATTGGAAACCAGAGTGGAGAACGAGCAGTATGAATAAAGCAAATCTTTGGAAAAGTTACGGCCACTCAAATCAAAAAAACATTTCCTGTCTTCAGTTGATTGACCGAATTTAGAACGGGCCCATCGTTGATGGGCAAGGGTTAGAACACCGATCATACTTACCGTCGTTATGCTGAAATGATTGATTTTCACGGTGAAAACCCGATTTTCAAAAAGTAAACATTGCTCGTAAGTAAGTGTTTGACTCTGGCATACATGTTGACTATTCGGAAATCGAGCTATGATTATGACGAACAATAACACCCTAGCAATAATTGATGAAAGGATTGGATCGCGAAGCTCTCGACCGCCAAAACGTCTTGAAAACTAAATTCAGCCAATCAACTGAAGAGAGAAAATGTTTTGTTGATTTGGGTGGCCGTAACTTTTCCAAAAGTTTGCCTTATTTATACTGCTCGTTTGTCACTCTGGTTTCCAATCTTGTCTTCATCTTTAGGTACTCAGATTTTGGAGGCATGCTCACGCCTATATGTTGATCTTGGGATAATTCAATTTTCACTGGTAAAACCTGACTCGCAAAAAAATAAACATGCAGACTATAGCCGCTGTAGCAGACAACTTATGCGCCCCGCATCCGCTGCGCTACGCATACGCGACTCATACGTTAATGTAGACGCAGCCATTGAAAGTGGTGCCAAAGTCTACGTTTGTGCGCATGCGCAGAAAATCGCCTTTTTCTGGAACCGAAAAATCAAATTTTCAAAAAATGGCTCATAAGTCACTTGGACCGCCCTAAACTTCTCTGAGACCCACTATTTTCTAAAGAACGCAAAATTTCACGTCAAATATTTGATTTTCGAAAAATAAAAAAATGGCTTTTTGAGGAATTAAAAATTTTGTGAAAAACACTTGTTTGCCTTCAGAAGGCCCCCAAATCACAGAGAAAGAATTTCCGATGAAGTTTTCGATAGACTTTCTGATGCCCTTTCAGATGCCGCAACCCTCAAATTGATAGTTATCCAAAAACTCGAAATATTCCCATTTTCGTGAATAAAAGAGCATCGATTTTTACACGATGAATTTTTGGTCTATTCACGTATGTGCGTGCAATGGAGAGGAGAAATTTTTTTTGGACTCCATAGGTGGTCTGAAGTTCCCATTTTGGGCCATAGAATCGAATGGAAAAGGTCAAAAAAGAATCTGAGAGATGACCCCTTTCCGTAGGTCGCTTTGGCGAGGAATTCATCATATTAGTATATTACGCAACAAGTGCGAGAAGGTAAATTTCCGCACAAGTTGCCAAACGAGTGCGTGAATGTTACTTCTCGCGCGAGTTGGCAACGTGTGCGGAAACTTCTCGCACGTGTTGCGTATACTATTTTTTGCAACTGTGCGCGAAGTTGTAATTAAATGCACCACTGTCCGAGCAAGATTATCTTGGAAACGAAGTTTTCAAGAAAGGCCAAATTCAGAGGGATGACGTGACATCATATTTTGGAACTGTGCGTGAATGAAAATGCATTAGATCGAGAAGTTACATTCACGCACACTCCACCAGTGCGTGAATGTAAAACTGTGCGAGAAGTCATTCACGCATTACTTCTCGCACAGTAAATAATGGAGAGAAGTCTCATTTTTCTACAACTTCGCGCACACAGTTGCAAAAACATATTTTCATAACTAATTCATTACAATTTTAAGGCTCTACCTCCACCTGATTATGCCACCTTTCAGCCAAGCAGCGTAAGCCTTCTCATACACTTCTTATTAACAGGCAACAGTAGAATATTACTGAAGCGAGGTAAATTGAATTTTGATTCATCATAGTGTTTAATCTGGTGATGCCGGCAAGTCGAAGACCCGGATAGAGCGAAGAGAATTTGTAGCATACTGGTGGACCGTGACCCCCGGGGACCACGGCCCACCATAGGACCGTGACCTCCGGGGACCACGGCCCACCATAGGACCGTGACCTCCGGGGGCCACGGCCCACCAGGGACCGTGGCCACGGCCCACCTCTGGACCGTGGCCCCCGGGGGTCACGGCCCATTGCGTTTTCCCCGGGAAGGTTGAAATATCGATAATCTAACTACTCGTCCGACTTTCTGCAAGTATTTGGTGTGCAAAAGACCGTGCTAAGCGGAATAAGCGATTCGTTGACTCCCCGATCCGTATTCACTGATCAAACACGAAATGTCATTTCCGTACCTGTCATTTTCGTAGCGGAATAACGATATCAAGCTTAGTTCTCATGGGATTTAACACGCAAAAATTTTTTTCAACTTCCAATACTTTTCAGTTTTGATCCTCGATCTAGATGATATTAGTGGTGAAAAAATCCACCTTACAAGCCCAGAAGTTCAGTTTTGCCTCTCATCCATTTTTGAGTCTGTTTCGAGCAAGTTTACGCAGAACTGCTCATATCCATTTATCCGCAATAGTAGCTTCAGCCCGCCGGTAATCAATGTCGCACCAAACGTTGGCCTTCCTTCCAAAACGTGGTTACGACGCAATTCTCGATGCCATGAGTTTAGTACTTGTGAAACTGAACGACTCGCTCATTGCAGTATTCCAAGCATTCCAAAAACGATCCATATCCATTAACAGTGATTTTACTTATGATCTATTTCAAACAAAAGTGTCATAATTGATATGATTTTGACTTTTAAATGAGGGATAAAGTCTTACTCATCCAGAAAGCTCATCTATGGTTTGTCTGACTCTTCGAAACTATGCTCTGTTTCTAGAAAAGACCTCGTTTTGATTCGCACCCAGGAGTCTACTATCCGCGCGAGCGCGATTGGTCAGTCTACAGACCGGCTGGATCATTCAGCCAGTTTATAAACTGACTAGTCGGTTGATAGACAGATGCGTGTCTTCACGTGGAGTCTACTATCCGCGCGCTGTCTATGGACTGACCAGCCACTCTATAGACGGGCGGATTCTATAAACCGGCTACGACATATCCACAGAATAGGATTTTCAAGATGTTTTAGGAAAACAAATATAGATGACACAAAATCCGTGAGCAGAACTAATTGGATTGTGTTTGTCTTGAATACACCTTCCCCAAAAAATTTCTTAGCGGGAAATAAGACGGTTTCTTTGAGAGAATCAGTTTTTTGTGTTTCTTCCGAATATCGTCCTCTAACGAACTATCAGTTTTTCTCGACTCTGTAGCGCGAGTAATTACGAATTAAGTGTCCCCAACTCGCTGCGGGATGCTCGGAAAATGGGAAATGGCGTATTCGAGAACCGGGGCGGTTTTGGGTGAAAAAGAAATAAGTAAGAGTTGAAAAGAATTTTGAAGATACAATTTCATTGACTGCGCCAAGAAACGTTGTAAAATTTGACATGGTGCAACGGAGACAAAGTTTTGAACTGAGAAAATTGCCTTGAACAATTGCTCAATGCACAACACAAAACTATACCGAAGATGTGTGATAACCCGCACGGCGAATGTCATGGGTATCTCGTATTCGAATGTGGCGCCATCATTCTATAGAGATCCACACTCATGATTAAATGCATTAGAGCAGACAGTATTAGGCAGAGACAAGCATTGCATCATATTGCAGGGATGGTTGATCCGAGTAGATTCGTCAATTGAGTCGATGAGTAGTTAGTCTTTTCCGGCCATGTTTCTTGCACACGTGTAGATTTTTCACTATACCGTACGTCAAACCAGAAGGTGAAATAAGGACACAAAACGGAGATCTAGGGAAAAGAAAACTAGGGCTCGGTGAAGTAGAACAAAAGTGTATAATAATAAAAACACCATTTCCTCCTTTTGCATCTAATATTTACATAAAATTAGAGCCGAGCCAATCCATTTTTACCTGTATGATGCGGTCTGGGTGTTCGGTCACAAGTGTCTTTAAAGATCCCTCTCGTCAACATCAAAACTTTTCAACGTAGTCAGGAGGTTCTTCATATCAAGTCGATTCTAAAACTCATGGAATGAGCTAAGACTGCCATCTATTCCATCAGCATGAGGCTCCATCTCATCCAAGTTAGGAGAAAAGGTATTTTGAGTATTTGTGAGGGTATCCGCCGTTTCACTCGTGAATTCAATACACCCAAATGTTTTGATTCTTTCGTAATTTAATAGGGCGATCGAGAATTCTTGGCGATATAGAGAATTACATTTTAATGATGTAATATACTATCATTTTTCATTCGAATATCTTCGTTTCTCTTATTTCTACATGACAAAAATGTCCAAAGTGCACTACTAATCTTGGGCACACCCATTTCAAATGCTACGGCAGGAATTACGAGATAGAGAATTTCTCAGGATACCACCAAGAATTGACTATCATATTCGCAATGTCAGATATACTGGATGAGCGTGGTTACGAATATTTCGAGGTAACTTTCAAAGGAAGCAACAAAAGAATCTCAAACATCCGAGAAAGAGAAGAAAATCCAAGTTTTAAACATTCGAAAATCATAACACTAGCATATCAGTTATTCTCCTGAGAAAATTTGCAATTCCAAAAGAAAAAGATCGAAAAAATTTCCACTTTCCAATTATGATGTTCTTTACTATTCTAATACTGAATGTTTAGCACCAGAATGACCTTATAAATCTGAAGACTCGTTCTGCAGTGAGCGGATCGAGTACGCACAATGCCGCTCTCTCTATCTATGTTTGTCCAATCGATCCATTTATTCATACAATAGCCGACAAAATTAATAGGTCATGGATAGCTTCAATGAATGAATGATTACTCTGGCCAACTTCATTGTAGAGAAATTTTGGAAGAAGGAAATCGAAGATGAAAAAAAATCTATCGTTTCATGTCCTTGAAATATTTTTTCCGTGCTTCTTACGGGGTCATAAGTGACGACGAGAAACCAATTTTTATTCTCTTCAGTCGAACACCTGTAGTTTTGGCGAGCATCATCCGATCGTAAAAATTTTTACGGGATCTTGTAGCGTTTTTTCAAGACCTTCGTGTTTCTTTTCCTGTACGATATTTTCTGCCCGAGTAACGAGCTTGGGAAGTGAACTTTTTATGACACGGGGTGCTTGTGGAGATACCTCGGGAGATACCGAATCATGCAACTGTTTCATTTGTTCTTGCTCTGTTCTAGTGCAAAAACGGATCAAAAAAATGTTGAAGCACACGATTTTGACGTTAAGTGATCTTGTCTCTCAGAGAATACGTCAGATTCTTGCTCGTAAGTGACCTAGTATCACCTCTTCAGCTTTTTCCAGGAGAATAGGACTCATTGGAAGATATCCTCTCCACGTGACGAACAAGACGAAATCAGATAGCATTTCCGTGAAGAGGAGATCATTTTACGCCGTAATCATGTGTTGTAAAATTTATAATATGCGTTTTTACACTAGAACAGAGCAAATGCAACAGTTGCATAACTCAGTATCTCCATAAGCACCTCGTGTGATAAAAAGTTTCTCCTTCCCATGTTCGTGTTTTGGACAGGAAAGATCGTACACGAGACTTTGGAGAAAGAAACACGGAGGCCTTGAAAAAACGCTATTAGGTCCCGTTGAAATTTTTACGATCGGATGATGCCCTTCAAAACTACCGGTGTTCAACTGAAGAAAATGAAAATTGGATTTTCGTCGCCACTTATGACCCCATAAAAAGCACGGGAAGAGTATTTCAAACACATGACTCGATAGACTTTTTCCTGACCTTTAATGTCCTTTTTCCAAAATTCATTTACGACAAAGTGGGCCGAAGTAATCGTTCATTTATTGAGGCTATTTATAGTTCATTAATTTTGATGGGATTATTCATACCTGTGACAACTAAATTTGAACAATCACCAAAACCTCTTGCGCCATCAGTCTCTATTGAGAACCTTATAATAGACATCTCAGCATCGGGAATGAGTGTACTCAACCGACAGGAACACCAAGCACATAGAGTAATCCATAGCAGCTGATCGTATCCATACTCCCTCTGCACTGTCCATAGTGCCCATGGACTAAGCTTCTCGTTACTATAGTGTTAACTAGAGTTGTCCGTTATCATGATTCTACTCTGCGTAGCAATGAAGATAGAATTTACTCATGTTGCTTTAGAAAGGTCTCTCCAAATGAGCGATTGGAACTGAAAGGAGAAGAAATCAACAAATTACACGCATCCTGACTTTAGTCAGTGATTGATAACAATGGGTACCTACTTTGTTGATGATTCTGGGAAATTGTTCTCCTCTAATTGAGAGTTCGACTGATGAAGCCATAATCAAATCATCAGGGGGTCTCGGACACGATCAATGTTTGTCAACATCAGAAAATCAAAAATTTTGAAGAGACAATGCATGAAAATCACATTGATACGGCTCGACGCGCCGCATAAAGCGGCATATGAGCGTTTCTCTGGAACTTTTGCACTTTGCTGAAAATGGTTGAAAAATGAAAAACGAAAACCGCTCAACGCACACCTGCGACCTTTTGCTCACGTATTTTTGTAGTATTGAGAGTTACAAATCCACTATTGAAACTCATATAGCGTTGGTGGCATCACCAAAATCACGTTAACAAGTCGAGCTTTGGGTAGTTTTTCGTCGATTTTCCAGAATTTCTTGAGCATACATTTGGCAAGATTGACAATTTCAACGAATGCCTTCGGCTTTTTGTAGCTTCATGCGGTGAGGGTATCCGATCACAATTGATTTTACCCACATATAGATCGATCCGTCTATGTGGGGTAAGAAAAACCGAACTCTTTTCGTGAGTGACGTTTTTTCTATTTTACGTCAAAACGATCGTGTTCTAGACAGGAAAATCGCACAAACACGTGCCTTGTCGCAAAATCTCTGAAATCGCATCTACTTTAAATATGTATTTCGAAAATTGCGTTCAAAGTCATGACAGGAGCTTAGCGTAATCATCTTTGAGTTGACGAGACATGATTGGTTTTTCATTTCCAATTTTCGAAGTCGTAAAATTTTGGCTGAATTGGTAGCACACTATCGCGCTAATGGACCATCTTCATTCAAGGAGTTATCCACCAAATACAGCTGGAATCAACCCGAAAAGTTGCGCGGCATCGCCGGAGTATCCGTAAGGCTGTACGAGAGTACCAAGTATTTCCACAGGATTTTCCCCACATTTTCTTTCTTCGGGTGAGCTAGAATGAATCAACTCGGTCGTAATCATACAGAAGCCAAAGATATCTTATTTCAAGACTTGGATCATGATATTTTCGATTCGATCGGGACCGATAGTTTCGATTGTTCTCTTATTACATCATTCATAGCTGTATTCCAGCAGGTGTAAAAGTTCCAGAGAAATGCCCATATGCGTCTCGTGCCAAAAACTTTGTTCTTCACGAAAAAGAAAGATTTTTGGCACTCGGCACATAATATACTATTTGAGATTAGTTTACAATGCTGTTTCATTCGTACGGAAAGAATGGTCACAAGGATGGACTCACCGGCGAACCCCATCGAACCGACTTTTTCCATTATGGAGAGATTTTCACCAGCGTGATTTGCGAAAGTCGTTAGATACATTCAATACGAGTTCGAACATAATATTTGATTATATAATTTTATTATGTGAGCAACAAAAGAATTTCCGAATTTTTTGAGACTCGAGAAGAAACACTGCATGTTTTGCTCCGGTAGTGAACGTACTCAATGAGGAAAAATCATAGTATTCTTAGAAAATCGATTGTTCAGACACAACGCTATATGGTTGGAAGAGAATACATTCAGGGCGGAGCAGGGAATGGAAGAGCAAATTAAATAGTTCCATAATACTTCTAATGAACTTATCATGCTGAGAGTTACGTTTTTCGAACAGTTGCGAAATATAGTATCCATTTTAAATACCTCAAACACAGCTCAAGCATCGAGTTCTAGTCCATTTGCTTCTTTGGTACTTCAATACGGTTCCATTATCATCTTTTACCTCGGACGCATTTTTATTGCGACCACGCTCCGAAAAGAAGGAGCATGGTCGCTGAGTGCACACAAACATATATCGCTTACGCGCTTTCCCTTTAATCGTGAAAGCCCCCTTTGAGAGATCCGTTTATTGGTTGCTAAACATCGATATATTGCTTTTCTGGATGGAGCGTGAAAGCGTCTACTCGTGCGCCAGGGAAACAGCCGCTCTCTGCAAGCTTTTCCAAGCTTTTAAAAGCATATAGCTTGTGAAGCTCGGCTCTCTTTATCCTCGTTTTTCGCATGCCTGTGGAATTTATTCCAAGCCCTTGCAATACTGCTGCATAAACGCCTCTTCCACCCACCCCTTGTGCCTGCGATTTCTCTTTGCTGCGAGGAAAAGCCTGAAGTGAGCTCCCTTTTAGATTGAATTTCTTTTTTCGGCTATTTAGATTTTGATCCGGTGTGCGCGGCAGCGAGTTACGCTTCACTCACTTCACTCAGTTTGCTTTGCTGCTTACATTCTTCTATGCACTCTTCATTTTTGTCGAACTACTTTATCCAGAGTTCCGACAGAGACTCATTTGGCTGCGACTACATGATCAACTTTTTCGAGAAAAAGAGTCCGAAGTCATGGCTGGACTCCCTTTGATCGGAATCAAATGTCTAATGAAATATTCATGTAATTTTCAGCGTTGCCCGTTCGTCTAGAGTCTCTTGGATTGGGAAAGAATCTCATCGTGGAAACAACTGATAACTACAATAAAAGTTTGAATTTTGTGAACTCAAATAAATTCTGAAGGTGGATCAGTTGTTTTTTTCTTTTTAGGTGGTTGTAGGGCGAGAAACGCTGCGACGTCCTGCCGGGAAGCAACCCTTCTGCTTCTCCGGGTTGGTGAGGTCTCGGTCAATACGGCTTGTCCATGCCCCCCCCCCCCCCCCCCCAAACAGTACCGGGCTGGGATCCGCATCGATACGGCCACCCCTTCCGATTAAAACCCTCTCTTCCTTCTCCGTTGGCATCGGCCATTGGACAAGGAAGAGATCCACCGAACTTACCAATCCGGGCCCGGGACCGCGTGAGCATTACTTCAGGACCGGGGGCGTCTCGCGCTCTGGATCGAGCGGCTGTCTCTTCAGGACTCGCAAGTCTTGCTCCTCCTTCCTTGGTCTTTTCCCTGCTCTTCATTCTTCTTTCTTCGATCTTCGATCTTCTCTCTTCTTTCTTCTTCCTTCCCTCTTCAAAGCATCATGTTCCTCCTCGAACAATTGGGACCTCTTTTGATCCAGTTGACAGACTCACTCTATTTCGCCTGCTTTGAGGCGCCTCACTTCCCTCTCTGTCTCCTCCTTGCGGGTCGTCACCAGCTTGATGTATCCGGTGAGCCTTTCCCATGTCTCCAGGGTGCGGGGCAAGTACGGGAGGAGATTCTCAGGGGTTAGTTGAGCACCCAGCCATTCATCCAGCTCGGCGCGCTCTCTTCGGGTGTCACTGCATTTGAATAGGGCATGCTCAGCGTCATCCCGGGTCGTCCCCGCATGACTGGCATGCTTGGGGTTTGTCCTCTTCTTGAACCTGGTTAGGGTAGAAACCGAAGCAACCATGATCGCTCAGTGCCTGAGTCGTCCAGTAGTCCGTCTCTCCGTGGGAACGTTCCGCCCACTTGGCTACGTCACGGATCAACCGGTGCGTCCATCTGCCATTCGCAAATGGCGAATCCCACTCAGTTTGCCACTGTTCGAGGGTGGTCTCCTTCTTGTTGTCGCGGATGATCTCCTTCGTCGTCGGAGTGAGTACTCGTTCGGCTCCGATCACTTTCTGGCGATCCCAGATACTCACTCGCTCCGCGTCGAGCAAGTGGATAGTGTACTCGCCATTACGTGAGTCGCATCTCCTGACACGGTGCGGTAGGCACGGATACTTCTCAGAGCCGCTCTCCGGTGGACAGGCCCCATCCTCTTTTTGATGATGGTCTTCTCTACTCTCTTTCCCCACACGGGTGCACCGTACAGCATAATAGAGGTACTGACGGTGTTGAGAAGTGCGCGCCCTTTTTCCTTGGGTCCCCCCGATATTCGGCATCAGCCGCTGAAGCGCCGCACCGACCCTGCTCGCTTCCTGGGCGGCCTCCTGGATGTGCTTCTTGAACGACCACTTGTCGTTATACGCCGAGGTATTTCAGCTCCGTCTTGCGTGAGATCTCTTGCCCGTTAATGTAAAAGTGGGGCAAGTCAAACTTCCTGCGTATTGTGACAACGATTGCTTCGCACTTCTTGACAGCAAGCTCCAGGAGCCTGCTGATCATCCCACTCGTAGACTCGGGTCAGCGCCTCATTTGCGCGTCTGCCCAAGAGTTCCTCGTTGTCGGCCCAGACTATGAGTCCCGCATCGTCCGCGAAAGACACGATTGTCACTTCTTCTGGCAATTTGATAGACAGTAAACTGTCATACTGGGTGCTCCAGTTAAATGGCCCGGAAACCGATCCCTGTCCCATTCCGTCGGACAGTTCCCGGATCTCTTGTCCCTCATCGGTGTCGTACACAAGGGTCCTGTTCCGCAGATAGTCACTCGTGAAGGCTAGTAGATAGGGCGGCACTTTACCTGCTTGGGATTGATAGACTCGCTCACCAAGCTCGCGCAGTTGAACGCGTTCTTTATGTCCAACGCAATGATGGCACAGAATCCTCCCCTTCCTTGGATTGGGTACCCCTATCGACGCTTGAATCCGTTCTTGGACCTCCTCGATCGCGTGCACAGTGCTTCGTCCCTTCCGGAACCCGAACTGCATTCGTGATAGCCCGCCGCTTTCTTCGTAGGCTTTTTCCACCCTGTTGAGCACCATCCTCTCGTACATCTTCCCGATATTGTCGAGCATGCCGAGAGGGCGTTAACCTCCTTGACCTTTAGGTATCAGGACCAGCTTCTGGCGTTTCCGCTTGTCCGGGGAAGTTCCCGCGCTCAGACAGATGTTGAAGAGGTCGAGGAGTAAGTCTGGCTTGTATTTGAAGACCAGCTTCAGAACCTCGTTTGGAATGCCGTACATCTCTCTCTCTCTCTCTCTCTTTTTTTTTCTTTTTTTTTAAGGTGGTTGTAGGGCGAATACGCTGCGACGTACGAAGGAGAGGCACCGGTCAGCCAAACACGGCTGGCCAGCACCTCCCCAACAGTCCCGGGCTGGAATCCCCATCGATACGGCCATCCGAACCGGTGTAAAGCCTCTCTTCCTTCTCCGTTGGCGCCGCACGACGGTGACACGACGATTACGACTCGTATAGACCGTGCCGTTACACGATCGAACAAACCCGCTGTGCGCCGGCCATTGGATAAGGGAGAGATCCACCAACTTACCAATCCGTCCCCGGCAACCGCGTGAGCATTACTTCAGGGCCGGCGGCGTCTCGCGCTCAGGATCGAGCGTCTCTCTTCTCACGACTCGCAGGGTGTTGTTTCCCTTTCTTCGATCTCTTCATCTCTTCATTCTTCGATCTCCTTTCTTCTTTCTTCGATCTTCTCTCTTCTTCCTTCCCTCTTCAGTCCATCATATTCCTCCTGGAAACCATTTGGACCACTTCTGTTTTCTCTCTCTCTCGTCTCTCTCTCCTCTCTCTCTCTCTCTTCTCTCTTCTCTTCTCTCTCTCTCTCTCTCTCTCCTCTCTCTCTCTCTCTCTCTCTCTCTCTCTCTCTCTCTCCTCTCTTCTCTCTCTCTCTCTCTCTCTCTCTCTCTCTCTCTCTCTCTTTACTAATTAACGCTCTCGTCATACCACATTTTGATTATGCTTGCCTAGTATACAACAGTATGTCTGGTTATCTTGAAACAAAACTGCAAAGGCTCTGCAATATGTGTGTTCGTTTCATATTCTATCTGCGACGCGATGCTACGCTTAAGCCATACTACCAAAAATTGAAGTGGATTTCTCTTGCAGAACGTCGGAAATATTTTCTCTGTGTACAAATCTATAAAGTGTTCACTACCAAAAAGCCTGCATACTTGTATGACCTTTTTAAGGAACTTGAAGATGAAATCCGACGTTCTGGAAGAACGAATTCTTCACGTATGCTTGTTCCTACTACACGCACGACGGCTTATGATGGAGCATTCCTCATTACAAGCAATGAAAGAATGGGAAACCATTCCAGTCAGCATTCGTCTACTCAAACCTTTAGAATCTTTTAAACTTGCACTACTTGAATACTACCGTGGAAAAGATGAGCACGTTGTGCTTGAGTAGTTTATTATCTAATATATTATGTTGAAACCGAACCTCGTGTGTAAATCATTAGTTGTTAGCTCGTAACTAGATTTAAGTTGTTGAAATTGATCACTGCACGTAATACTCGTTCGTATGTACTATCCACCATTTGTGCCAAAATTGTCAATAATATACTATTTTTATATTTATGTATATGCCCCATGTAATCTTATTGCCATACGGTCTACCAAGACCAAGGCAAAATAAATTCGTTATTCAATCAATCAATCTCTCTCTCTCTCTCTCTCTCTCTCTCTCTCTCTCTCTCTCTCTCTCTCTCTCTCTCTCTCTCTCTCTCTCTCTCTCTCTCTCTCTCTCTCTCTCTCTCTCTCTCTCTCTCTCTCTCTCTCTCTCTCTCTCTCTCTCTCTGCGGCGGTAAGTGCCATTCCACGCTTTTCTTGATCACTCTACGTTTTTAGACACTTTCCGCTGCCTCAAAGTGCCCGTGGGCTTTTCTATTAAAGATCCTTGCACGCGAAAAATTGCAAGCTTCCACTGGATCCATAAATCGTTCTGGGCCTGTGTGTTCTTGCAAAAATTCAACCTGTTTTTTTCCTACGAATTGGATTTGGAGGTTAAGCAACCTCGTGTATTTGCTGAATTTGAAGGTTCCATCGGGAACTACTAGATGGCAGCGACCTCGACCTGTCTCCTGCATTATCGACACTGAAGGCTTATTCATACGTGGTTCATCCTGTTTGCCAGAGCTGCCTGATTGATGTTGGCAAGAGCCTGACCGATATAAATCTCGTGTTCACATTTGCCGTGGAGTGTGAGATTCACCGTAGCAGACGACGCATGATTGAAACTCACGCGTCGCAGCTTGTGTTTATCTTGACAGTGCTGTGTCTCATAGAGTTAAACTTGCGAAGTACCATGCCTGATTTACCAGAAGGATGGGAAACCTTTGATTCATCACGACAGTTAGGAATTTTGTTTACGGCCATTCAGTCGCAAACTACTAAGTTCACTCAAAGCTTCAATGAGTTCCATGAAAAGTTTGATATATTCACAGTGTTAATCAAAGAACAGTCCGATAGAATCAATGTTTTGGAGAATGAAAATCACTCTCTGCGCAAGGAAATGGAGCAGGTTAAAAACATGTATACGGGTAGTCAGTCAACCTCGGAATTGAGGGTCACCGGAATTCCTCACGATTGCCGAGTCCCGCTTGAAGATATTCCTGGGAAAATTCTCAAATGTTCACACGCAGAATCTTTGAGTGGTGACATTCTTCAAATTCGTGAATTCAAACCTAAATCTTCCAATTCTCCTACTGTTGCAATCAGTTCAGCCTCTGACGAATCCCATACCAATAATCGTTCCTTGGTGATCAAGTTCAAATCCAAAGAAATTCCTCAGCATGTGCTCAAAATGAAGCGAGATTTAGGTGAACTCAAATTTTGTGATGTAATAGAGGAATGTTCAAGTCAATCGCAAGTCGGCGTCTACGAAATGCTATTATCAGCCACTTACAAATTACGACTCATGGTATCCGAGCGCGCAAAAAAATGTAAATTCAAGTATGTTTGGACTCGAGACGGTAAAATTTATGCTCGAAAAGATGACACTTCAGAGCGTATATGTATTGTGACAGAATCTGATATTACTAAAATAACCTAGTTCGCTAAAAATCCTTTTCATTGACATTAATCTTTCAAATTTGTATTCATTCCTATTCAGGTTTTGTAAATTGAAATTTGGTAGTTAGATGGAATTTTTATGCTTATCTGTGAGCAACGAAATTTCAAGTGAACTCACTCATTTTGTATCTTATTATTGAATTTTGTGTGTTAAATCTTTGGGATATCTTTCTACTGCTTTTGAATTACGACATTTAATCTTATAATATCTTCTTATTCTAAGAGGAATCCATCCGTATATTCAACGACTAAGCATACTCACTCTGTTCTATATCAAATTACTCTAATTTGTAATGCTTTTCTTCTTCAAATTTTGTAATTCCATAAAGTACGCCTCTCGCCTTACGGTCTATCCGGACCTAGGCGTAATAAACGTTTTATCAATCAATCAATCAATCTCTCTCTCTCTCTCTCTCTCTCTCTCTCTTTTATTTTAATGATTTTAATCTCTAAACTGTGATAGGCTTGGGCTCTTTTCAACCGGCGTTTCCTTTTTTTAAAAGAGTCATACGTGGCTACTTCGCCACTGAATTGTAATTCCTGTGATATTTCTGCTGGACCAAGCCTTTATATGCCTTTCTACGTGAGAATGTCCTCTCTCCTTGATCGTTCTTGTGAACACTGATATATATATATATATATGGAAATGTATTTTATCATTCTCTTCCTGACTTTTATGCATCTCTCGATGCCTTAAAATGACTAGTCACTTTCTGTGATAATCCTAATATTCCTTGACCAAAAATTATTTATACTTTTTATATATTTATTATGTAGGTGTAACATATGTGACATATGCCACTGTATTTTTCAATTTTGCCCTCGGGCGAATAAAGGTTATCTATCTTTATCTATCTCTCTCTCTCTCTCTCTCTCTCTCTCTCTCTCTCTCTCTCTCCCTCTCTCTCTCTCGCTCTCTCTCTCTGGTTATCACTGAGTCGTCGCCGTGAATACTTTTTATGCGTCCAGACGTATAAAGTATTCACCACCTCTGCCCCGCGCTATCTGGCAGATCTATTTCAACCTCTGGGTGACGAAGTACGGCGATCACAAAGAAGTCATTCATCTCGGATTCGAATTCCAGTAACTCGCACGATCGCGTACGAGAATGCATTTTCAGTCCAAGCAGCCCGGGTTTGGGAAACCATTCCCGTTAGCATCCGTCTGAAAACCCCTTTCGAGGCATTTAAAACTGCCATTTCTGTTTATTATCACGAGATGGAAGCTTGAATGGAGTTTGTGCTGTGTGTTAGCCTATCATAAGCTTAGCCTCTCTTTTGAGTAGTGTTTGTCGAGTTACTATTGAAATTTACATTTGTTCTGTGTGAGATTGAGTGAAGTATGCAATCATGTATCGTCTTAGATCGACTGTACTTGCTTAGCTTTAAGAATATTTATCTAAATCTTATTGTAAGAAATGAAAATTATAAAATGTAAACTGTGTTCCTGTTGCCATACGGTCCGCCGAGACCATGGCATAAATAAATCGTTAATCAATCAATCAATCTCTCTCTCTCTCTCTCTCTTTTTTTTTTTTTTTTTTTTTTTTAAGGTGGTTAGAGGGCAAAATCTGCCTCAGGATCCCTCGGATCCGTCCCCAGACACCGGACTGGTTCAGCTTACGCGGACTACGCATAGCCCACGCAGGCCATACTAGGCGGGACACGGGTTTGGGTGGGGCCCACCGAGAGGTGGGCCCGGCCGTGTAATATCCCTCTCCCCTCGATGTCCGATACCTAGGGCATCGGGCAATCAAGAAGGAGATCCACCTGCATCTACCATCTCATCCCGGAACCGCGTGAGCATTACTTCAGGATGAGCGGCATGTCTCGCGCTCGATTGCGAGCGTTCCTCTTCTCCATCTTCTCTCTTCGGCCACTTGTCGGCATCTTCTGTCTTCATTCTTCATTGTTCCCTCTCTTTCTTCTTTCTTCTCTCTTCTTTCTTCTTTCTTCCCTCTTCAGTGCATCAGATTCCTCCTGGAATCATTTGGGCCTCTTCTGTTTCAATCGGCAGAGTCACTGTGATTCGCCTGCTTCGAGGCGCCTTACTTCCCTCTCTTTCTCCTCTTTGTGGGTCATCACCAGTTTGATGTATCCGGTGAGTCTATCCCATGTCTCCTGGTTGCGGAGTAAGTACGGGACGAGATTCTCAGGTGTTAGTTGAGCACCCAGCCATTCATCCAGCTCGGCGCGCTCTCTCCGGGTGTCGCTGCACTTGAACAGGGCATGTTCGGCGTCATCCCATTCGTCCCCGCATGACTGACATGCTGGGGTCGTCCTCTTCTTGAACCAGGTTAGATAGGAACCGAAGCAACCATGATCGCTCAGTGCCTGCGTCGTCCAGTAGTCCATCTCTCCGTGGGTGCGTTCCGCCCACTTGGCTACGTCACGGATCAGCCGGTGCGTCCATCTGCCGTTTGCAAATGGCGAATCCCACTCAGTTTGCCAATGCTCAAGGGTGGTTTCCTTCTCGTTGTCGCGGATGATCTCCTTCATCGTCGGAGTGAGTACTCGTTCGGCTCCGATCACTTTCTGGCGGTCCCAGATCCTCACTCGCTCCGTGATCTCTCTCTCTCTCTTTTTTTTTTTTTTTTTTTTTTTTAAGGTGGTTAGAGGGCAAAATCTGCCTCAGGATCCCTCGGATCCGTCCCCAGACACCGGACTGGTTCAGCTTACGCGGACTACGTATAGCCCACGCAGGCCATACCAGGCGGGACACGGGTTTGGGTGGGGCCCACCGAGAGGTGGGCCCGGCCGTGTAATATCCCTCTCCCCTCGATGTCCGATACCTAGGGCATCGGGCAATCAAGAAGGAGATCCACCTGCATCTACCATCTCATCCCGGAACCGCGTGAGCATTACTTCAGGATGAGCGGCATGTCTCGCGCTCGATTGCGAGCGTTCCTCTTCTCCATCTTCTCTCTTCGGCCACTTGTCGGCATCTTCTGTCTTCATTCTTCATTCTTCCCTCTCTTTCTTCTTTCTTCTCTCTTCTTTCTTCTTTCTTCCCTCTTCAGTGCATCAGATTCCTCCTGGAATAATTTGGACCTCTTCTGTTTGAGTCGGCAGACTCACTGTGATTCGCCTGCTTCGAGGCGCCTCACTTCCCTCTCTTTCTCCTCCTTACGGGTCATCACCAGCTTGATGTATCCGGTGACTCTATCCCATGTCTCCTGGTTGCGAAGTAAGTACGGGACGAGGTTCTCGGGTGTTAGTTGAGCACCCAGCCATCCATCCAACTCGGCGCGCTCACTTTGGGTGTCGTTGCACGTGAACAGGGCGTGTTCAGCGTCATCCCAGTTGTCTCCGCATGACTGGCATGCTGGGGATGTCCTCTTCTTGAACCGGGTCAGATAGGCACCGAAGCAACCGTGGTCACTCAGTGCTTGCGTCGTCCAGTAATCTATCTCTCCGTGGGTGCGTTCCGTCCATTTGGCTACGTCACGTATCAGCCGGTGCGTCCATCTGCCATTCGCAAATGGCGAATCCCACTCAGTTTGCCACTGTTCGAGGGTGGTCTCCTTCTCGTTGTCGCGGATGATCTCCTTCATCGTCGGAGTGAGTACTCGTTCGGCTCCGATCACTTTCTGGCGGTCCCAGATCCTCACTCGCTCCGCGACGAGCAAGTGAATGGGCGGTGTACTCGCCAATACGTAAGCCGCATCTCCTGACACGGTGCGGTAGGCACGGATACTTCTCAGGGCCGCTCTCCGGTGAACAGGGCCCATTCTCTTCTCGATGATGGACTTCTCTACTCTCTTTCCCCACACGGGTGCACCGTACAGCATGATGGAGGTGGTGACGGTGTTGAGAAGTGCGCGCCTCTTTTCCTTGGGTCCTCCGATGTTCGGCATGAGCCGCTGAAGCGCCGCACCAACCCTGCTCGCCTTCTGGGCGGCTTCCTGGATGTGTTTCCTGAACGACCATTTGTCGTCGAGCCATACACCCAGATATTTCAGCTCTGTCTTGCGTGGTATCTCTTGCCCGTTGATGTAAAAATGGGGCAAGTCGAACTTCCTGCGCCTCGTGACCACTATGGCTTCGCACTTTGGAACAGCCAGCTCTAGGAGCCTGCTGATCATCCATTCGTAGACTCGGGCCAGCGCCTCGTTCGCGCGTCTACCCAAGAGCTCTTCGTTGTCGGCCCAAACTATGAGTCCCGCGTCGTCCGCAAAAGCCACTATTATTACTCCTTCTGGCAGTTCGATAGACAGTAAGCTGTCGTACTGGGTATTCCAGTTGAACGGCCCGGAAACCGATCCCTGCCCGATTCCGGCGGACAGCTCTCGAACCTCTTGTCCCTCGTCGGTGTCGTACACGAGGGTCCTATTCCGTAGGTAGTCGCTCGTGACTGCTAACAGGTAGGGTGGCACTTTACCTGCCTGGGATGCGTACACTCGCTCCCAGCTCGCACAATTAAATGCGTTCTTTATGTCTAACGCGATGATCGCGCAGAAACCCCCTCTCCCTTGGTATGGTCTCCCCACCGACGCTTGAACCCGTTCTTGGACCGCCTCGATCGCGTGTACAGTGCTCCGTCCCTTCCGGAACCCGAACTGCATTGGTGACAGCCCACCGCTCTCTTCGTAGGCTTTCTCCACCCTGTTGAGCACCATCCTCTCGTACATTTTCCCGATATTGTCGAGCATGCTGAGAGGGCGTTGACCTCCTTGACCCTTAGGTATCAGGACCAGCTTCTGGCGTTTCCACTTGTCCGGGAAAATTCCCGCGCTCAGACAGATGTTGAAGAGGTCGAGGAGTAAATCTGGCTTGTATTTGAAGACCAGTTTGAGAGCCTCGTTTGGAATGCCGTCCAGGCCAGGGGCCTTGCCGTTTGGCAGCCTCTTCGCCGCTATAAGTAGCTCTTGCATGGTAAAGAGCGGGATGGGATCTTCGCTCTCCGGAGGGAATGTCACTCTGGGTTCTCCTGCTGGAAAGAGGTCTTCCACGATGCTGCGCAAGGTTGCTGCATCGGTCGGTGCTGGGTTGCCCTTCCGGGTTCGGACCTTTGACATAACCACGCGGTATGGCGTGCCCCAGGGGTCTCCGTTAACCAAGTCACACAATTCAGCCCAGCATTTCTCTTTGCTTCTCCGGATGGCTAGAACAAGAGCCTTCTTTGCTTCTTTGTACGCTCTGTCATCGTCCGCCAGCGATGGTCGTTGCAGCTTCCTTGATCGCCACGCGGTTCTCCTCTTTTTATTGCTCGTTCTTCGTAGAGCCTTTATCTCGTCGGTGATCCAGTACTCTGGTTTCCTCCAGAAGCATGGTGTTGTCTTGCGAGGCATCGAAGCGTCACAAGCTCTTGTGATGGTGGTCGTCACCATATCCACAGCCTCGTCCGCGGTGGAGTTCATCGGGAGATCTCCGGCTGTTTCTATCGATTCCCGGAATTTTCCCTCTTCCAGCTTGCGTACCTGCCACCCTGTCGGTCGCGGTCTGCGTGTCGTCTGTCTCTGTCTGTCAGTCCTAAGTCGAAACCGAATATGTCGATGGTCACTCAGTGTTTCCGTGTCCAGGACCTCCCACGATGTCATGCGTCCCATGAGCGACGGGCTCATGAACGTCAGGTCGAGGACCGATGACGAACCCCCCTCCCGGGACCGAGTGTCGTGCCGGTAGTACGTGATAACCCCCGTCTCGTTCGCGAGCACTAACCCTAATGCCTCCATGGTATCAGCGAGTATTACCCCCCGTCTATCGCGCGGCCCCCCGCTCCAAGTCGGTTCCTTGGAGTTGAAATCCCCCGCGATTATAACTGGGCCCCCCCATTGCCTGACATCTTCTTCTAGGTCGTGTAGCTCGTCTTCAAATTCGTGCGTCTTGAGCGACGGCGAATAGTAGCAGCTATAGACTGCCGTGCCCTCTATGGTCTTTCGAGCGAAACCGCGGCCACTAACAGCTGGTCCAGTCTCACGAGTCGCAGGATTCATGATCTGGATTACAGCGGTCCCCCAGTGATCGAATGTGGATCGGGAGAATTCGCGCTTCCGAGGCGGTTCGGAGATAATCAGAACATCGATCCCCTCTTCTTTGGCAACAGCGCGTAGAAGGTCGTTCGCGTCCCCGCTCTTCCTGAGGTTGGCTTGGATGAAATTAGCCATTCCGACCCCTTCTCCGTTTGTACGTGCTCTTCGCCTTCTGGTAGGCAGTGCAGTTGCTCGCCCCAGATCTGTGATCAGATTTGGACCCGATCGCCGCACAACTCAAGCACTTCGGCTTCCCTTTGCAGGTTGCGGCGAGGTGTCCTGGTTCGCCGCACTGGAAGCAGAGTTTTGGTCCCCGCTCCTCCGTCTTCTCCTTCACGCAGCCCGAGGCCTTGTGGCCATACTGGAGACAGTTATAGCACCGTGGAATGCCACCTTTTTCGCGGATCTTGACTCTGCCCCATCCAACCTTCGGTTCCTTCCAGTCCAGGAGGTGGTGGGCCAATCTTGTTGGGATCGAGACGACCGCTGTTTGGGTGCCCCGATAACCGATTCGGAGAGACTTCACTGCGATATTCCCTCTCTCACTCTCTGGTAGGGCCTTAGCAAGGTCCTTGAGTACTTGGCCCTTGTCAACGTCGTAATCGACTCCGAGCACCTCCAGAGTAGAAGTGTTCAGGAGGCAATGGACAGCTCCTTCTTCGCCGACCACTGGTGCCAGTGCTGTCTTCACGGCTGTGGCGTCGGCACCCTTCCTCAATTCGATGAGGACTTGGCCCTCTTTTGTCTTGCGGAAGCCCGTGACTTTTGTGCCTACTTCCTCGTCGGCGGCATTCGTCTTTATCCTTCGCAGCATATCTGCGTAGGTGAGCCCTCCCTGATTGGCCGTGACGAGGATGGCCTCAGGCTTGGCTCTTCTCGGCTTCATTTTTGCCTTCTTCGCGGCGGTATCATTCGATCTACCGCTCTTCTTTGCCTTCTTCGCTTGTTTCTTCGACACCACTTCCTTCCAAGGTCCATTCTGCTCGGGCCGATTGGGCGTTGATGTCGAGCGCGGTGTTCCAGGACCTCCCGGTGGAGGTCCGAGTCGCGTCCCCTTCGAACCACGCTGTTGCCCCGGTCGCGATTCCGGTTTCCCTGCCCCCCTTCCCTGGAAGCCACTGCCCGACGCGGACGGTTTTCTTGTGGTCGGAGGCTGCGCATTCTTCCTCGCTATCAGGGTCTTTTCCGTTTCGAGAAGCTTTGTCTCGAAAGCAGCCCGCTTCACCTTGTCTGCCGCGAGTAGGTCTTCGAGCGCAAGGCCGATCTTCTTGAGCTCTTCGATGTCGTCCTTGGTCCCTTCTGGATTGCTGGAGACGGACTCGGCTATCCCGATAACCAAGTTGAAGTGCTCGAGGAGGAGATATGTCTTCTCCTCCGTCTCTTCCCGGCACATTTTTAGGTCTCCCCATTTCGCCATGAGATCACCCGCTTCGTTTCCACTTCTTTGTCGTGCCATATTTCCGGATGAGGGGATAGGGTCAATCTCCATCTCATCAGACTCTTCGTCGTGAACTCTCTTGTCGAGTTCACCGATGCCGGGAGTCAGGATTGTTCCGTTCCCCTGGGACCCTATAGTGGAGTCGGACTCGCTCGAGTCTGAGCTCAAGTTGACGGCGTCATCAACCCCGTTGCTAGGTTGCGTAATCTGGATCCTGAGCGCGGGGTTGTTCTTCAGCAACTTCTCTGCCGCTTCTTGTGCTTCTGCTGCAACCTTCGCATTATTCCCTAGTTGGACCAGAAAAGTGAGCTTCGATTGCTTTAGCACTCGTTTTTCCGCTGCCTCACCCAAACCCTTCCTCTTCTTGCTGTTTGGGGTGAGGTCTACCTCCCTCTTGTGTTGGTCCTCTCCTCCAACTATTTTCGCCTGGGGCGTATTTCCATCGCTTGTAGCTTTGCGCGTAACTCCACCAGCCAAGTGTGCCACTGGTAGCGCGTTTTGCATCGTTGGGGGGCCCCCCCCAAGATCCGAATGGGGCCCCGCTTTACTTGGGGAAATCTTGCCGTCAATGCTGGACATCATCTTCTTTCTTCTTTTCCAGGGCCTGGAATCGCATGCTGGCCGACCCCGGACCAGACCAGCACGGGTGTGGTGTGTTGTGTGATGCGTGTTCTGTATAATGTTGGTATGTCTGTGTAATGCTTGAGCAAGCGTAAGTATGGTGCGTGTAGAGTGTAGTGTGTGTGTTAGTGTAAGTGTAGGACTCGGGTCCGGAGGGGCGTCACTCCCTCAAGCTCCAAGTGCAACCCTAGGGTCACACCCAAAGCCCCCTACGGGGGGTCTCTCTCTCTCTCTCTCTCTCTCTCTCTCTCTCTCTCTCTCTCTCTCTCTCTCTCTCTCTCTCTCTCTCTCTCTCTCTCTCTCTCTCTCTGCGGCGGTAAGTGCTATCACACGTACTCATCTCCTGCTCCATTTGCTGATCGCTTTATCTCTCACCATCTATATTTCCTTGCCCGAGGTGGATCGCATCACGTATATTGGCATCCCGCTGGCTCACCCACGCATCGAGCAAAAGCATTCGGCTTGTTATTTTGAGCCAGGGAGCATATACGTGATCACATATTTTGAAGTTATCTCACTCGATGAGGTCAAGTTCTCGCTCAGCAAGATGATCAAGATGGATACCAGAGCCACCTATTGGACTTGAGTTGTACTTCGCTAGCCTAGCAGCAAAGTCACGCAGTCAGCTAATTACCACCTCTACAAAACCTGCTCGTGAGATAGATAGATATATATATATATATATATATATATGACTTCGCCGCAGTGAAAATTTGAGAGTCCCGAGAGGTCGTCTGCTACCCGCGGTATACAGAATACATGTCATCAGCTGTTCAAGACTGTGCGTGTGAGTGATGAACATTAATAGTGGTGCCACGAAAACTCATTGATCTGTTTGCAATTTAATTGTGAAACGTGGAGAGCTCTCGTTCCAATGCAAAGATTGCGCCGGACTGACTCACTCCTCTTTCCATTCTGATCTCGGTGATGTAACTCTAAGTGCATTCTTGTGCAAGCCATGTGCCGTATCGAAGCAAGTAGGTCCCTTGCCTCAACCTATTTTGCCGTCTGCTGGCAGTGTAACATCCCGCAAGCGCTCTGCCTCTTCGCCACCAGCTCTATCAAACTCACGTTCCAAAATACTTCCTTCGCGTTCGCCATCCAGTGTCCATTCTTCCTTAAATTTGAAAATGGCTGAGACATTTGATACCGAAGCTGCAAATTTCCAAAACGACCCATCTGTTTCCCAAGATCTACAGAAACTTTGATTTTCATTTCAGACGTCTCGTACTTCACTCCAGTCTCAGCTAACGTCAATTGATTAGCGTATGACAGCCAATGAAACATCTAATGTACGTGCTTTTGCTAACCTGCACGCAGATATCGTTGCCACCCGCACGCGAGTGGATCCGTGTGAAATACGTTTCTCGGGAATACCTTTCATCGGTTACTGCTCCGGATGGAGAGATTATAACTGCTGTTCTACGTGCCATTGAATGCGCAGACCGAGTTGGAACATTTTTATCCACAAGGCGCTAGCCAACGCAAATCGCCCGTCCGCAACCGCGCGTAACAAACTCTAATTCCGTCACAGACAATGGGCAACTGAACAATCGTGATGGACCTGTGAAAGATCAGCAGCCTGACAAAATTGCTGTCGTGGCTAAATTTTACTCTCCCACCGTCCGGGACTTTGTTTTATCTAAAGCTTTCCTTCTGAAGAACAAGAAGGCCCAGAAGATATTCGGTTCAGTTGGTGATGCCAAGATCTACCTTAACCCTGTTCTACCACCACCGGTGTACAAAATATGGCGAACAGCTCTCACCAAATCAGTAGAGCTAAAGTACTTGCGCCCAATAGTCCAAAATTTGACAGTCATGATGCGACCAGCCCCGAAAGTTGATCCTATCCCCATACTTACTTTGGAAGATCTCTTCCTCCTCCAAGCCAACACTACACCTGCCCGGGTGCAGATGGATATCGCCTCATGAGATCCTGATAGTATGTCAACATGTCCCTCCACTGTCAAGCTTCTAAATAGACCTTTCGTTTCAATTGGCCACATCAACTTGAATCGATTTACTGCTGATTTCAATCTGCTTGAAGATAAGATGGCAGATGGGTCGTACGACATTGTAGCTATTTCAGAGACTTTTTTTGATCCTTCCCATCCTTTTGATCCCTACAATGTTCCTGGATACAACTTTTTTCGTCATGATAGGGTCGGAAAGGGCGGCGGAGGGGTTGTGTTTTATGCTAAATCCGAGTTCTTAGTCAACATACTACATCAATCCGAATCTGTTTTTGTGAATAAACCAGAATATTTGATTGCCGAAATAAATTTCTCGAGCGTAAAGATGCTTTTTGCCACAGTTTATCGTAGGCCTCCGGCTGCATACCCCCATGATTTTATGAATGTTTCATCTCCTCTTCTGCCCCTATATGAGCACACTATAGTAACTGGCGACTTCAATATTAATATGGCATCTGAAACATCGGCATTCAAATCTTTCAAGGCAATGTACGACTCTAATCTGCTACATCTTGATAGTTCAGCACATACCCACCATGCTGTAGGACATGATGAGCTCATGCACCATACATACCTGTTCCTCGTGCGAAATTTGCCTGCAGTTGCAGAGTATAAGAAGTCGGAGTCCCCTTTTGCCGCAGGCCATGATTTTGTCGAGGTGAAGTATCGTCTGAGATTACCCTCCATCCCGCCCAAAACGGTCCCAGTTCGCAATCTATCCAAAATTGATCGTAAGAAATTGCTAAGTATAACTGGATCGGCATTTTCGCCTAGCATTCCCAACCCACATGTGACAGGCTGCAAAGATAGTAAAAATAGTCAAAATAATATTCAAAGTTCATACAATGAGCATCACTTCTATCCATGTTCACCTGAGCCCTCAAACGCTCATGTGTCACCAATCTTAACCCTAGTAAGTATTTCCCTTAGTCATAATGATAGTTCTAGTATTGATCCTCCCTTAAGACTTATAGATTTAAGTTTACCCCTCTACCACAACCTTGCAAAGGGTCATATAGATGACGCCGTACAATCGATGTGTAAAGCGACATTTGAGGCGTTCGATCAGCTCTCACCCATCAGAAACTTCACAGTCACCTCCTTCAAAAAAACTCTGGGTGACAGCTGATATCAGACGCCTCATGCACGACCGTGATACAATCTACCGGCGTGCTTCTCGCAAGTATTCACCAACTGACTTTGCCCAATATCGCATTTTGCGTGCCAAAGCCAAGACAAAATTGGATTATGCTAAGAATGAGTATATTGCGAATACGATAACCTCGGCACCTGATGCCAAGTCAAAATGGTCTGAACTTCGTAAATTTGGGCTAGTTTCTCGCCCTCAAACCTCGCCTTTGAATCTGTTTAATGCCGAGACTCTCAACAAGCACTATGCCAAAGTGTCCAGCTCTGAAGATCCTCTGAGCGACGATGATATCGATAAAATTTGCTCAATGCCTCTGCCGAGTTCTATTCCTGCATTCGATTTCACCCCTGTGACTGAAGCCGAGGTTGCTCGCGTGTTCTCTGCGAGTAAATCAAAAGGGGTCGGGACTGATGGAATTTCCTCGTCAATGGCCAAGCTAGCATTCCCTGCACTCAAACCACATTTCACACGTGTCATCAACGACTCCCTAGCGCCTGGATACTCCCCCCCCCCCCCGCGTGAAAAAAAGCGTCCATAATACCTCTGCCAAAAATATCAGTCCCTAAAACACCATCCGATACCCGCCCTATTGCCCAATGTGCGAGCTCTCCAAAGTTCTTGAGCGTATAGCCCATCAACAGTTGCTGCAGCATCTTTCTTCCTTTAACCTACTTCAAGAACGGCAGTCTGGCTTCAGAGCACATCATTCCACGCAAACTACCCTGCTTGGCGTTTTGGAAGACGCTCGCACCGCTACAGATCGTCGAATGCTCACGATCATGATTTCTTTTGACTTTTCTAAAGCTTTCGATACACTGCCCCACGTCAAACTTTTAGCTAAATTGAGGAAGCTAGGATGCAGTGATCGTGTCATCCGATGGTTCGCTAGTTATCTCAGAGGACGATCTCTAGCCGTCCGATTGGCCGATGGTCACCGTCGAGGTTCCTTCTCGGATACTCCCCTCCCGAGATTTAGTCCTGGATCGGTAACGGCCGGAAGACCGGGTACTTAGGTGGTTTCGCTTGCGCTACTAACACTCTTCGCGATTTGCTCGTACCAGTGTGCCACAGCCTCCACTGTGAACGTTTGCCTGGTTACCGTCGAGGCTCCTGTCGGAGGTCCTCTCTCATTCGCGATTTAAGCCAGGGCCAATGGTGGTTGACCGCGCTGAGACTGGATCCTCGGAGGGGCATCACTCCCTCGGCCCAAACAAGAGTCTCCTTACGAGCACTCGGGAAACCAGAGGGTCGTCCCTCCCCCGGCCGAACTCCAGCCGCAGCTAGAGGCAGTATCCCTGTGGCTTATCGTTTTTAGCCCGAAGGCACCGCAACGATGAACGTTTCAGAAGTCGGGCTGACTCCTTCCAGTGTTACTCATTGAGATCGTTTGACTGGTCGCCGTTAGCGGATTGCACCACCTACCACACTTGAAATTTCAAGTCTTTATTTCAGGATTATGTAGTCCGAGCCGTCAGACTCTAGCGATGAAAGGCATTAGCTCACGACTTTAATCCACCTGACACTGATGCCCGATGCTAGCAAGCTGGACATCTTCGAGAAGGCTCTGTTCTTCACTTGACCTCCAGAGGCTATATTCGCGAGAGTTTCAGGTTTCAGGGAGGCTGAGCACCAAGGTCAGATTGCTCTACACCCCCTACTCGTCCCTACGTATGGAAGGCGCTTGCATTCACTTTTAATCGCTTGTACCCTATAAGTCCGCTTGAGACAATTTTCATTCTCACCGAGCACTCATTGGTCACTGAGGGGCTGCTGGCGTCCGAAGACAAGTAGACAATCGGCGATGATCGCTGCGAACACGGTCAGTGGAATTATTGTTGATACAGATATCCCTCGTTATCCGCGGAAGGGTATTCGTGATTTTGTTTATCCGCGGTTTCTGAGAGCTGTTCCCTACATATTCGCGGATCATCTCTCGATCATCCGCGGTTTTGCTACTGTAATATTCTAACAGTGGAATATTCGGCGTCAATTGTGAGCGCGACGCACTGTCTATTTTAGCTTTCATAATTCCGAGTCTTTTGGGAGATGTACTTGTGTTTTCGGATTGACATGGGTTTCAAAGATAAGCAGTATGAGTGTTTTGGGTTGCTTGAATAGGGAACTGACTTGAATAAGGACTGATCATTCCGGGGAATGTTATGTTTTGAGAGTTGGAGGAAAGATAAATATAGAAAAAAAATTTGAAACTTCTACGACGTTTCTATGGTTTTTAACTCATCATTGAAGTTTTGACAATTAGAATTGGTGCCATCTAATATGGAAGTGGCTGCACATGTGCCACTAAAGGGACTAGGCGGGTAAGCATGGTGAATCGGCCCTTGTCAGGTATGGCCCCGGAAGCAATTTCCCCCAGTTCCGAGCCCCAAACTATGAGGAAAGCAATAGTTTTTAGGTCCCGAAGTCGCCCCTATGTTTTGGGGCAGCCTGGAAACCCTCTAAAAAACGCTAAAAATCGATGCTCCTTGTATTGAATCGCATTCTGACGCATCAATGAATCGTTCTAAAATTTTTTGACATACTTTTGAAACATTAACAATCCGAAAGAGAGTGGTTTCATCTTGACAACTTTTGATTCATGCCCCAAAAAAAATTTGTTGAAAAATGAAAATCAATCTTTAACCCTATTATCTGCAATTCAGACGTTAGTGAACCATTTCATCGTATTTGTCGGCTCATTTCACGTCGGAAACCACTTTGAAATATATCATTTTTGGTGGTAGAGAGTGGTCAAAAACATAAATTTTAAAGCAATTTTTTTTTCATAAACTAGCCTCTCCTGCGCATGCGCATTGATCCACGCTCTTGAAAGTATCTTGAATCGATAGCTGGTGTAATTTCCTCCAAAATGATCCCTTGCAAAAGTCGATTTGATGCAATTACAGCTGAAATATGACTGGTGCGGAAAATGGAAGAACCCAAGGTATCAAATCCGTGAATCCGTACTTCCTTCGATGGCCTTGAAAAATGCGAATTTTGAATTGGGTCCTTTCTAACATGCGAACATGTGTTTTTGATGTATTTTTTGACGTAGAAAACCGAATGCGCGGTCAGTTTTGTTCCAAACCTTCAGGATTCCTCACCAGACTCATGAAACCGACTCGATAATGGATGCTCATCTTCAGCCTTCTTTAACATATTTGAGATGGTCGGTGTATGGCGAGGTTTGGGTGGATTGTGTCCTAGATGCAACTATAATCCTTAAAGTATTCTGACTAGCCGAAGACGATTCCGATGGTTTTGAGGCTCGAGGAAGCGGTCGGAGTGAGATTTCTGTTGTTGGAGCTGGATTTTGTTGTTGAATTTCATATGAGGAAACTATATCGACCAGCTTATATGAGGATAGCAGCGCTTCCTCGAGCTTCGAAACCATAACCATTGTCATCAGCTGTTCAGAATACATTAGGAGACATAGTTGTATCTGGTACACAATCCACCCAAACTTCCCCATACATCGACAATTAATCTCAAATATGTTTAAGAATGCTGAAGATGAGCATCCATTATCAAGTCGGTTTCATGAGTCTGGTGAGGAATCCTGAAGGTTAGGAACAGAACTGACCGCGTATTCGGTTTCTACGTCAAAAAATACATTAAAAACACATGTTCGCATGTTAGAAAGGACCCAGTTCAAAATTCGCATTTTTCAAGGCCATCGAAGGAAGCACGGATTCACGGATTTGATACCTTGGGTTCTTCCATTTTCTGCACCAGTCATATTTCAGCTGTAATTGCATCAAATCGACTTTTGCAAGGAGTAATTTTGAAGGAAACTGCACCAGCTATCGATTAAAGATACTTTCAGGAGCGTAGATCAACGCGCATGCGCAGGAGAGGCTAGTTCATGAAGAAAAATTTGCTTTGAAATTGATGTTCGACGTTTTTGACCACTCTCCACCACCAGAAATGATATATTTCAAAGTGGTTCCCGACGTAAAATGAGCTGACAAATACGATGAAATAGTTCGCTAACGTCTTAATTGCAGATAACAGGGTTAAAAATTTGTCGCGACCATCCGGGTCACTAACTTTCATTTCCATTGCGTCCAATTCGCATCACTTTGCCCTTGAAAATTTATATAAATTAGTAGCCTAATGTAAACAATGATTTGTTACAATACTATTATTTCGATATATATATAATGACGGTAAGCCGCCTTCCTCGCGGTTTACGCGCTTTCCGCATAGACTAGAATCGTAGGCCGTATCTCCAATGGCTTACGCATTTTGGACACGTGGAATTGGTGTAAGCCGCGCCCCCAGCGGCTTACGCACTTCTTGCACGCGAAATCTCTGTAAACCTTCTTGATCCTGGCTTACATGTTTTTTACGAATCAAAATTTGGTAAACCGGACTACATCCGGCTTACTTCCTTTTTTTGTGGTAACGAAAACAAACGGTATAAAAAGACCGCCCTTCCAGAAAAAAGAATCAATCTTCCGCGTACGCGCCCGGGGCAAGGACTCTGCCCCGTCCACTCAAGTCCGCGCCTAAAAATTCATTACTAAGTTTTACTAGTGTTTTTTCTGTACGGTCAGCGTGGCGTGGCAATATATGCCTTGTTATCGTCTCAGAAATACCACGATGTGTGTTTATTCGCCTCACCTCCACCCGGGCCTTCTGCCCTAGGAATCCGCGATATCGAGTGATCAATCGAATCTAGACGCCCTCCCCGCAATCCGCATGGCCTCGATCCCCGATCTTGGGCCCGTGGAGGAGATGCGCGCGTCAAATTGATTTTCATTCTTCAACAATTTTTTTCGGGGCTTGAATCGAAAGTTGTCGAGATGAAACCACTCTCTTTCGGATTGTTAATGTTTCAAAAGTATGTCAAAAAAATTTCAGATCGATTCATTGAGATGCGTCAGAATGCGATTCAATTCAAGGAACATCGATTTTTAGCGTTTTTTAGAGGGTTTCCAGGCTGACCCAAAACATAGGGGCGACTTCGGGACCTAAAAACTATTGCTTTCCCCATAGTTTGGAGTTCGAAACTGGGGGAAATTGCTTCCGGGGCCATACCTGACAAAGGCCGATTCACCATGCTTACCCGCCCAGTCCCTTTGCCAACATTTGTGATGTCATGTTTCAGCAGAAACTCTCATCTGAATCATAATCAAGAGCTTATTTTACTCAAATAATAGACGTTCGCAGTGAAAAAATGCAGGTTTGTCTCAGAACTGCCGTGAAAAATATTTTGAAGTCACGTGACTCATGTGCAGTCGCTAAAGGCGCCAATTCGAAACCTGAACAACTTCAAACTCCAATTTAAATCACTTTTACCACAGAGAATTTCCAAATTTTCATATATCGGTTTTCTTTCAACGTGAACTTCCATAATAGGAGCATTTTGGAATCATTTTTGTGGTCATGTCAGTTCTAGAGAGAACTGACATGACCGCAAAAACAATTTCAACTTATTTCAGCATTTGAAGAGTCAAATGCTGAAATAAGTTGAAATTCGATATCTGCTATCCTTCTATCGTATGACCATTTTAAGGTGGACACACCTTGGGATTTTTTTTCTCTGCGAGGTACAAATTTGATCGAAATTGATTCTTACATGGTTCGACCTTGTCCCTTGGATGGTGGAGTGAACAAATTGAGAAAATGGAAAATTCGATGCGAACGGGGAAATTTTTTTCGAAATATTCAAGAAAAATAACTTTGCGATACGGCATCGTGTAGCTCATCAAATTTTGAGTCCGAAATGACTTGTCCGATAATTTTTTTATTACTCAATTTTCCAGGAAAACTCATGGAAAAGGGCTGATTTTGAATTTGCCACCACAATTGTCGCAGGGGTTAGACGCTTCACCCGTTCAGCAATGTTATTGTTTGGGTGCAATGCCACGTGCTCTTGTTATTGTTTTGGTGTTTAACCTATGTTCACTTGTAGGTTATCCAACCACGGCGTTCGCGATGAAAACTCGAGATTAAGTGGCAATGGTGATCGGCTTTATACCGCCGCAAAATATTAGATGCATTGAGCATGTACTCTTGCCATTTCAAGTACAAGAGTCCAACAATGCGTGAAAAACTGTATAGTAGTCATGCGATCAAAACTCTCTAATGAAGATTGAAAAGACCTTGCACCAAATACATTGATTTTGGGTCTCTGTAATTTTCAACGAGACTTGGCAGACAGATAGATTGAAATGCGCTGAACAAATGTTCAAATGGAGTCGAGTTTCTATCGGTTACGGTTATTGAGATATTTGTCCCAAAAACTGTGAGAAATGCAGGCCATTGTGGAGGTTAGGATAGCGAATCGAACGTCAACATTGGCACAATGTATATACATATTGCATTTTCGCACTCAGCGCTCTTTTGCAGTTTTTGGACGGCTTTGAGGCTGCAGTAGATAGATTTATGGTTGAAGAAAAAGCAATGAAGACCTCAAAAATTGAGCTTGAATGATTTATCAACGAAAACAAGGCCTGAATATCGTTTGCTAGCTGGCTCGAATATCCAAGCCTACTCGAATGCTGAGTTTCGGGTCGCGTTACTCGGTCCTTGTGTCGTTTCTTACTCAAGATGTCAAGGACTGAAATAAATACAGGTCTTACTGATAAAGTATAGATTTTTTTTATTCAAATAATGTCTAGATTATTCGAGTTGAATACTGCAAGGTCTTCATCATGTGCGTGAACAGAATACACACTTTTCCATATTCTTATAAAAGAAAGGAAGAATAGACAAGTTGATCCATTGACCGATTGATTAATTAGTGGAATGATAAAAATATTGATTGATTTATGAGAATGATATCATCTTGGATCATAATTCACGCAAAGTAGACTAGAATTACCCATGTAGGTATATTAGAGTAACACTTATTCCCCAAGTTTCTGAACTTTGAGGCATGAAATGGAAGGAATCCATTTGGAGGCTGTGTTCGATACTGTACTGGAAATATGACTCAATTACCATGAAAATGCGACCCCGTTGTTTACAATCCGATATTTCCAGTTCATTTGACGAGCTTCCCAAGTTAACGTGGTATCGGATAGATAAAATAATTAGAGTAAAATTTTTGGCGTCTTGAGATCTTCGTTGACCTCGAAAGCTCAAGAAAACGGTCATTTTAAATCCACCATCACTCAAAGAATACATTCGAGTGGAAGAGGTGATTTACAAACAAGTAGGGGAAGGATTATTACTCTGCATTTTGCTTTAAAGAACTCCAAATTCACTGATCAGTATTATTCAACGGCTCCTCTATACGGCCGGACTCGCGTACGCGAAACAAGGGTTCTGGTGGACGACGCATGTGACGTCTCCGCCAAAAAAATCCCTAGGGAATCCATCGCGTACGCAAAAGAACGCGGCCCCTGGGCCCAGCCTTCGCGTACGCGAAAGGGCCCATTCTTTAGGTGCACGAAAAATTTCGGAAAGCCGCCTCGTAAAAGTCTTCGCGTTTGCGAACCGGAGAATTCTTCGCGTACGCGAAGGGAGCCCATTCTTTGCGTATGCGAAAATTTTTCGTTTCGCGCACGCGAAGACTTGCGAGGCGGCTTTCCAAAATTTTCCGCGTACGCGGAGGGGGCCACGGTTTCGCGTGCGCGAAAATTTTGCAAGGTGCCGGTCCGAATATGGAGAACAGGCATATTCTCGCGTACGCGAAGAAGAAACCCTTCGCGTACGTGAATAGTTCCTGATTTCGCATACGCGAAGAATTCCTGATTTCGCAAACGCGACAATGGCGTGGAATTGATTCTCGCTCCAATACAAACTCATACGAGGGCACGTGCTCCGTGCGCAAGCAGCTGAAATTCAAAATTCTATCCTCGCATGACCTATAGGTCAGAATTGGAACTTTGCGAATGCTTAAGGTGTCTTTCGCGTTTGCTACATCAGTTCGGGGTCGAATTTTCACGTACGCTTGAGATGTCTTCAACGTGTGCCACAATCCAAATCGAATTTTAGCGAGCGCTACACTCCTTGAATCTTACCTTAGAATGAAACTTACGCGGATGATATCTTTAGCGTACGCGAAAAACAGATGTGAACTATAGAGAACCCTAAAAAGCACTTTGCATACGCTTAAGATGTCTCAAGCGTGCGCTACAATCCAAACTAAAATTTTGCATACTCTACTTCTCTTGAATTGTGATCATAGCGCACCCAAGAATACCCTCTGCATGCGCTACACCTAGTGATTTCATCTTCGCGTACGCCAACGAAGTCGTTTGCGTGCGTTACAATTGGGAATTCAACCTTCGCGTACGCTCGAGGTGTCATTATCGTGCGCTATAATGCTGATTCAACTATCACGTTCGTGAAATTCCTCGAATTTTATGTTGCAGATGGAAAACTGAGCTCTCTATCACTATGAGGAATTTACCGACAAGTCTCGCAAAATAATCAGCTCAATTCAACATGATCTTCGTAGAAATTCTTCATCGAACTAACTGACAATAATCGGACAGGTGATGATACAACGCACGCCGTTCTTGATTGTCTCGCTGATTTCGAGGAGCAAGCCGATTTGATCCCGTACTGGTCCTTGGCGAGTGTCGATTTGGTCCCGTACCGGTTCTAGGCGAGTGTCGATTTGATACGGTACTGGTCCTCGGTGAATGTCGATCTGGTCTTGTACCGGTCCTCAGGGAGTGTCGACGTGGTCTCGTACCGGTCTGCAGGGAGTGTCCATTAAGTCCTCTTACGGTCCTTGATGAATGTCGATCTGGTCCCGTAATCGTCCTCCGCGAGTGTCGACGTGGTCCCGTACCAGTACTCGAAGAATGTCCCTTTAGTCCTCTACCGATTCTCGGTGAGTGTCAATCTGGGCCCACACTAGCCCTCAAATATAGTTTATATGGTCCTGTACCGATCCCCTTCGAGTAGCGATCTAGTCCTGCACCGGTCCTCGGCAAGTTCCACAGACGTGCTATCTGAGTCAGACGTCGTACTTAAGCAGATTCATTGTTACACCATACGACATTGCAAAGGTAACACAAGTTTGGCCTTACTCGTGATTTGCCAGGTGAAGTTTGCGTTTCATCACGACAGGATTGAGACAAATAAAATGTGACATAGTGAGAAAGCCAATCAAATCTTACTCTTATTTCTATTTACTCCAGCACTTGGGAGAGTATCCCATACGAGTCCGTGGCAAGAGTCGAACGGTCCCGTGGGACCAGTACGGGAGCAAATTGACACTTACCGACGACCGGTACAGGACTGAATGGACACTTGACGAAGACCGGTGTGGAACCAGATCGACACCCACCGAGGACCAATAATCCCAAGCTCAATAATCTATTAAAATTGTACAATAATGTCAATGAGTGATTTCGGACGAAAATATGGGTGATTGACGGATGATTTTTGCCGTGAGCGTGATTGCTCTTAACTTGATGACGACTGGATAGAATTTACCTTGATTCAATTTGAGTTGTAGGCAAAGGGATAATCTTGATGACGAATGGTCGCAAACAATGACATCATTGGTGGTTATTGAGATATCAACAAAATCTGGGTTGGGTCCGAAAGGACAATACGGGCACGTGTAGTGGGTTTGGTTCTAGTTGTTTGTTCACTCCTTTCCTCAAACTACCCTAAAAATTTGCTAGAAGCTCTGTGAATTGATTCACCTTGCTATATAATTGAATTGAAGGGTTAAAAATAGGTTTTCATCGTTCGAGTCGGTCTGCGAAAAAATAAATGATTCCATCTTGGTGAAACGAATATAACGGAAAATCGCCCTGTGAAATTCCTAGAAGTTAGATGATCCACGTACGTTACCACTCAGAACCCTTCCATGATGTGAAATTGAGAAATAAAATAAATAAGTGTCATCGGCGGGGAAGAAATGTTTGTACTCGAACGTGAAATCAAAGAGTGCGCAATCGCTGATAGCTCCAAATCTAAGGCATGAAATGAGGCTCACAATAGCTTGTTTTGGAGCTGAGGGACTATTTTAATATTATCGACGTAGAACCGTCGATTAAATTCATCTGCACTGATTGCGAATGAATTTTGGAGGGTTCCGAAAGTTGTCGACTGACGCGAAAATCTACCTATAAAACCTATACTTCCGAACTATATGGATCCAAAATGATTTTCTCGTGGTCATCACACTTCCTTTGATGTTCATAAGACCTCATTAAGTCAAAATCGAGAGTGAGATAAGTGCAAGATTTGAGTAAAGTTGAAAACTTGGGCCAAAATGTACGCTCGGCAACCGAAACTCAGTCAGGGGAATATCTATGATTTGCACTGCTTTATTTAAGTGGAGTTTATGGAGCTGCCCGGATCGAACATGAGCATGGGAGAGTTCGACGAGATATTGACATTTCAGGTGAAACTAACCGTATGCGATGCATTCCGGAACACTGATAATTTCATTTCAACCCCGGTGGATCTTACATTCATTCTTGTGTTGAAGCTGATTTTACATTCAATGTTCAAAAGTATGGATTCATAGAGGAGTTTTGTGATCCATACCCTGTTGAAAAAATTAAAGATTCAATTTGAACATCTCCCACGAAATGCGTTGCTTGTTATTGCGTTATTTGTTATTAATAACGGATAGAAGCTGCATTTTTGTGTGACATTCTTTCCAAGTATCATTTGCTCTATTTTATCATTTTGCTTCTGTCAACTCTACGATTTCAACCTACACCCCATCATTTAAACTCAATTTTATGAATATAATACCCTAGAATTTTTGACGACGTCACAACAGGCTTTCCGATGTCAAAAGTCGTGTTCATGTGGTTCTATTGAGATAATACTATTAAGTTATTACACTATTAAGATTTAAGCGTGAGCACCTAGGGAAAGAAATCGAAACTTGGAGAATAAGTGTTACCCTAATATGCCTACATGAGTAATCGTAGTCTACCTTGCGTGACTTATGATCCAAGATGATATCATTCTCATAAATCAATCGATATTTCTATCATTCAACTGATTAATCAATCGCTCAGAGGATCAACTTGTCTATTCTTCCTTTCTTTTATGAGAACATGAAAAAGTGTATATTCTGTCCACGCACATGATGAAGACCTTGCAGTATTCAACTCGAATAATCTAGACATTATTTGAATAAAAAAAATCTATACTTTATCAGTAAGACCTGTATTTATTTCAGTCCTTGACATCTTGAGTAAGAAACGACACAAGGACCGAGTAACGCGACCCGAAACTCAGCATTCGAGTAGGCTTGGATATTCGAGCCAGCTAGCAAACGATATTCAGGCCTTGTTTCCGTTGATAAATCATTCAAGCTCAAATTTTGAGATTTTCGTTGTTTTTTTTCTTTTAATCATAAATCTATCTACTGCAGCCTCAAAGCCACCCAAAAACTGCAAAAGAGCGCCGAGTGCAGAAATGCTATATGTATACATTGTGCCAATGTTGACGTTCGATTCGCTATCCTAACCTCCACAATGGCCTGCATTTTCCACAGCTTTCGGGACAAATATCTCAATAATCATAACCGATAGAAACTCGACTCCATTTGAACATTTGTTCAGCGCATTTCAATCTATCTGTCTGCCAAGTCTCGCTGAAAATTACAGAGACCCAAAAACAATGTATTTGGTGCGGGGTTTTTTGAACAATGCCGTATTCAAACCTG
Source organism: Eretmocerus hayati (assembly GCA_029851415.1). NCBI lineage: Eukaryota > Metazoa > Arthropoda > Insecta > Hymenoptera > Aphelinidae > Eretmocerus > Eretmocerus hayati. Next base: position 114,442,137 of record CM056743.1, read on the forward strand.
TTAGATAATAGTAATGCCTAGCAGATTCCGGCCGTGGCTCTCAATTTTAGAAGTTTTATCGCCCAAATTCTGACTACAAAGTTTGAGAAGTAAAGAAAATCCGAAAAGTCGTGGCTTTGAGTGCTTCCCCACGAGATGAGAATTCTATAAAGTGGGTTTTTTGAAAATTACAAACGCGAACCAACTAGAGAATGGTGATGCCAAGCAGGTTTGAATACTGCTTTAGACTTCTGAACATTTTCTCAACCAGAATCTGAACACAAAGCCTGAAAAAAGTTTGCATCATAGTTAGACAGATAATGGGCATAAGTTAAGACAGTATCTCATAATAGGGGCGTGAATAAATACGCGAAAAATTGTGGTTTCGACTGTTCAGTTATGATATGGAAGTTCTTGAAAGTGGCTGAGTTTTCGGGAAATTTTAAGCACGAACCTCTCAGAAATTCGTGATACCAAGCAGATTCGAGTATTGCTCTTCAAGTTTAGAAGTCCTGTCGGCTAAAATTTGACTACAAAGTTCGGAAAAGTTTGCATCAATGGTAAATCATAAACATGAATTGAACCGGTATCCAGTAGCTGAGGAGTAGGGAAATATTTGACAAAAATTGTGGATTTGACTCCCCAAACATGATATCAAAATTTTCAAAAGTGAGTGAGTTTTTCTTAAAAGTTCAAACTTGAATATGGTTGATATTACGATCTCCAGTAGGTTCACGTGTGGAATTCTTCAAAAACCCTTTGAAAATCATAACCCCATAGCTGGGCGGTCAGAGTCACAATTTTCAAATAATTTCCTTATACTCCCCAGTTCCGGGTTATTGTCGCTACTCGAACTTACAATTCACTTTGATGCAAACTCATCTCAGTCTTTGTAGTCAGATTTTAGCTGACAAAACTTCTAAAATCAAAATGGAAAAATCGAATCTGCTTGGTATCACCCTTCTTTAGTATGTTCACGTTTGCAATTTTCGAAAATTCCACCCACTTAATAGAAATCTGATCTCGTGGGGAAGCACTCAAAGCCACGATTTTTCGAATTTTCTTTACTTCTCAAACTTTGTAGTCAGAATTTGGGCGATAAAACTTCTAAAATTGAGAGCCACGGCCGGAATCTGCTAGGCGTTACTATTATCTAACAGGTTTGAATACAGCATTGTTCAAATTTCGATCTTCATTAGAGAGTTTTGATTGCATGACTACTATACAGTTTTTCACGCATTGTTGGACTCTTGTACTTGAAATGGCAAGGGTACATGCTCAATGCATCTAATATTTTGCGGCGGTATAAAGCCGATCACCATTGCCACTCGATCTCGAGTTTTCATCGTGAACGCCGTGGTTGGATAACCTACAAGTGATCATAGGTTAAACAGCAAAACAATAACAAGAGCACGTGGCATTACACCAAAACAATAACATTGCTGAACGGGTGAAGCGTCTAACCTCTGCGACAATTGTGGTGGCAAATTCAAAATCAGCTCTTTTCCATGAGTTTTCCTGGAAAATTGAGTAATAAAAAAATTGTCTGACAAGTCATTTCGGACTCAAAATTTGATGAGCTACACGATGCCGTATTGCAAAGATATTTTTCTTGAATATTTCGAAAAAAATTTTCCCGTTTGCATCGAATTTTCCATTTTCTCAATTTGTTCACTTCACCATCCAAGACAGAAGGTCGAACCGTGTAAGAATTAACTTCGATCCAATTTGTACCTCGCAAAGAAAAAAATGCCAAGGTGTGTCCTCCTCAAAATGGTCATACGATATAGTTGTTTTCGGTTGTGTTCAACCCTCTAAACAAGAATTCAAAATCCTTGTTCACGACCATTTCGACAATATATTTGGATTCATTAATCATCGAAAAAAGCAAAATTTATTGTGAAAAAAGTGTAAAATGGCTGGAAAAAGAAACAGACTTCTACCTTGGAAGGAACTCCTGCTAAAAGACCACGAAAAGTGATGTATTTAGGAGGGAAAGTGAAAGTTTGCGACCAGCTAAAATCAGGTTTGAAAGCCGCAGAAGTTGCAGAAAAATTTAGCGTCAATAAATCTACAATAAGAAGTATTGGCGAAAATGAAGAGAAAATCAGAGAAAGTATCAAAGCAGTAGGTCCCGCAGCTAAGATGAGTAGAAAAAGAAGAAAAAGCAATGTCGAACAAACTGAAAAAATTATGTGGATACCGTAAACCGGGGTGAACGTGTCCACCGCGTCGAATGTGTCCGCTTTTCCCAGAAAAATTGTCAGCATCATATCTTCGCTTCTATAGCACCTACAGAAACCTGCCGAGGATCATTTTGGAGCTTGAAATCTCTACTTTCCAAATGAATAACTCCAATCTCATGAAAATGGACTATAAAGTACTTTTTTTGCTGTTTAATGAAGTTTGAAAATTAATGTCCCCCAAAAAACAGGTTTTTTATGGCTAGCTTAGAATTTCGACGCGTTAGCTCGAAATAAACCACGTGATCGTGTTTATACGATAATTTTGCGTTGGAAAACTATGGTGAGGTCGCGGAGGGAAACATTTTTTGTCTCGTGATCTCAACACAGCGAGTATTATTACAAGAACAGGTTTTCATGAAGAAACAGGTCTGACATCCATCCAGTGCGTCAACGGCTCACGGACAATTTTTTCTGAAAAGTATGTGATAGAACGAAGAAAATGCGACCTTGAACGTTCAAATTGATCTATTCTAGCCCGTATTGTGATTTTTTAATGATTTATTGCAAATTTTGATTTTTTTCCAAATATCAGATGGACTAATTAGCTCACATGACCACAAGGTTGCATTATACCGTTCTAAAACCACTGGGATCATGTTCAACGGGTCAAAATACGTAGGATGACGTATCTTGATATGAATTCAAAACTCTGGATTCACGAGCTGTGCGCTTCAGACACAGGTGAGGCATGGGTGGACACATCCACCCCTGTCATGGTAGAAGAAAAGAATCACTGGCACATCCCACTCAGTACAGCTGATATAAGGCAATAAGCATTCGAATTTCATGAATACAATTGTGAAAAATATGGAACATCATCGAAAGACGGATATTTTGTCCCCAGCAAGGGTTGGTTTGATTCTTCCAAAACGAGGGGAGTTTTGAATCATTTCAGTGAAGGAATTGAGAAGGCTGTCATCATCGACCCAAATGACTCGTAGTCTAAAATTAAGTATGAGTGCGAAAAGCTACTCCGGCCCTACGAAGAATTGTACAGGGACCTTGCGAGATACTCGAGACAACCTCGAATGACAGAAATCATACGGAAAAAATAGAAATGATCCGTTGAATATATTTTCTATTGAAATATTATCTACAGAACATACAATATTTCTCGGAAATAGGTGTTTTTCATGATTTACCCACTGGAATGTGAATTTCTTGGGGACGATCTGGTCGACCTGTAACGCATTACCCAATTTCCCATAAGAGCGATACCTCGTTATCCGTGGTTTTGGTATCCGCGGTACTTTTCCGGAATCATCAACTATTTTCCAATCTGATCAACTCTCGAGCGGAGAATCGCGAAAAAACCTCTTTGTGGATCTTTGACCCCCTGATAACGACCTGTTCCCGATAGTTTTTTTGGCAACACTTCGCGGATCCGTAATCTACTCATCATCCCCTTTCAGAAACACTTAGTGTTGCTCTGGTATATTTTATGAAGTTCCAAATACGTAGGTGAAGCAGACTACGCGGGCTCTCAATACAGAGAACATCATTCAAACCATTCGCGAGTCTGACAAATTTTTTCTTGTAGATTCTCAGAAAACATCTGAAAGAGAATTCTTCAGATAACAAGTATTGATTTTATCATCTATTCTGAGACATCTCGACAAGAATCCTCAACGCATAAACATCATAAAACCATCCCAGCGCGAGATGGAGCACTAATAACCACTGGTCATTATTATATCTCAGTTATTTATTGCCTCCCGTCTTCACTCCCTGTAGGTATTCGCGATAGACTTCCAATCTGAACCCCACAGTTCTTCGTCTGATTTTTCTCCTGCTCTTCCAATGCTTGCGAAGCAAATATTGCTCATTGGAAGCCTTGCGCTAGTCATATAAAGGATTCTCCACAGCTTTCGCAAGGCCTCTGAAGAAGGCCAAGCTTCAGGAGGAAGAAATCAAAAATCATTTGATAATAGTTACTTTTGCTTTCTCTGAAGAGAAAGCTTTGTTTTCGACACAACAAATTTTTGATCAATTTTTCCATTCAACTCAATATTTTCTTCAACATAATTCATCTTATCACAAAAGTGCTTTAACCATCTTATTCCTCTCGCCAAAATCTAACGATTGTAAGTAACACTTTTCCCCTTATAATCCTCAAAAACACCCCAGTGACTCACCTCTCCGGCCCTTTGTCTGTGTCTGTGTGTGTATGTATGTTGTTTTTTTTTTTGCGCCACGCTTTCTCTTCTACACTCCAGTTTATCGATTTTTGCTTTTCTACAAGTTGTATAGAATCACCAGTGATTTGCTTGGACTCCTCTCCAAATCGAATTTAATTTAAACGTTTTTTGAGGTAAAATCGGTGAAATTGTGTACTTTCATACTAAAATATCTCTTTCTAACTTCACCTTACCCCAATTTTGATTACCTAGGCTATGGTTTCATTGGCTCAATCTATCTTTTGGTTAATACCGAAATTCCATTCAAACTCCATCAACGTAAATTTTTATAAAAAAACCAAAATTTCCAACAAAAACAGCAATTTGAGCATGTTTAGACCTATTCTATCGAAATTCTGTTTTAACCAAATTACACGCTTTGCTGAAAAAACCTCACTTTAGGTAGCCCAAAACCCCATAACTATCTTCCTCAAAAAAATAATTCAAAATATACAAAAATATTTTTTTCAATATTCATACTTTCCTCATATCTCCCCCCTAAACTACTTGATTCAAATTTTGCTCAACTAAGTTGATACTTTTTCATCGTTCTAAATCGATTGGTTGATACCGAATTTTCTCAAAATCCGTTTTAATACATTCAAAATCCGATTTATTCCCGAAAAATCCAAATTTTTTCAAAATACTCCATTTTTATAATCCTTACACCAACTATATTAAAATTTGCCATCAACCATACTTCATATGTTCCATGGAAAACCCTAGTTTAGGTCATCTGAATTCCCCTAAAAGGCAATCTCCTTATAATAACTCAAAATATTAGAAGGAAATCGCATCTAAAATTCATTTTCCGCTATTACCCACCCCTTAAACTAATATATACAAATTTTACTCAACTAAGTTTATACTTTTTCATCGTTCTAAATCGATTAGTTGATACCGAATTTTTCAAAATCCTTTTAAATACATTCAAAATCCAATTTATTCCCGAAAATTCCAAATTTTTTTTAAAAAACTCCATTTTTATGATCTTTTCACCAACTATATCAAAATTTTCCCTCAACCAGACTACATATCTTCCATGAAAAACCCCAGTTTAGGTCATCTTAATTCCCCTAAAAGTGAATCTCGTAATAATAACCCAAAATATCAGAAGAAAATTGCAGCTAAATTTCATTTTATCCTCATATCTCCCTCTACAACTAATCTATCCACCTTTTAATGGACTAGAGAGATACTTTTCCCTCATTCTACATCGATTGGTTGGATCCAATCATTGGATTGTGAGTGTGATATGAAATGCAATTAAATTAGATTAAAAAATAAAACTATTCTGTAGGAATCCCAATCATCATTTTGGAATTTGATCAGTTTTGCAAATTTCTCATTAGTTTCAGTGAACCTCTTAAACTATTTCGCTAAGAGAAAGCATTCTGCTAATCTCATTTAGCAGCGTATTTTACTTCGGGATCATTTGATAATAGTTACTTTTCGAATATTATTCACAATACTCGATCAGACCGTACCAATTACTTTCATCATCTTCATTGTCACGAACGACCTACGACTCGATTTTGAATCGATGGCTCATTCAATTTTCCCCAAAGACATCTGTAAATTTGTCCTGAACTAGTTCTACGTATAGAGCTGGTAACAATCGCCTCTACCTACACGACTGCGAGTAGCACAGAAAGTCGAGCGGAACAGGTAAAGCATTTGTATAAATTCCTACAGACCTACCTCGAGCCGACAAAGTTTATCTGTCACAATCATGTACGACGTTGCAAGACGTGTAAGTCATATCAAAGTTACATCAATGCATGAAACGACTTTGAAGGACCACCACACTGTGCCCCATATAGATTTCTATAAAGTACTTAACTGATTTACTAAGTCATTGTTGAAAATCGGCAAAGAGAGCTTCTATCAATTTTTAGAAACCCCGTGTAGTGCATCACTTCTATGTCACACGCGTATGCGCAAAGATTTTAGATGTGGCCAGGTATCGATCATCGGACTTTTGTTACTCGGTCGTGGGTACAATATTTGGTCCGATAACTTTAGTAAATCGAAGTAAGGTGGAGCATTTTGTACATCTTTTATCCTGTTGAGGAAGCTCTTATCTCCAAACGAACTCCAGCCACTCTTCGTTTTATTTACCACCAGGACTCAGTATCTTTTGAAACTCAAAACAACATAAGATCGAGTAATTAGTGGACCCGGGATGACTTTTTCAGACATTCCGCCGATCCCGACCTGGAACATAAATTTTTTGAATCCTCCGCACATACAGTCCTTACCATCTTTGTCAACAGTATAATATGCGTACTGGATGTATCTTTGTAGACTATCTTCACTGCATTGAGACCAAAAAAACATCTCCGAGTCCCTCACATAAGGTGCCATGAAAGAACTTTTGCCACCTTTCAAATGGGGTGGACAATTTGCTGCATACCTAGACCCATCGTGGAATAAGTTCAACCTATTCTCACGAGAAAAGATACAGCTATCTCATTTATCACGTCCTCTTTCTTTACCACAGAGCTCTGAATCAGATTTCGATCATCACTTAAGCCAGTACTTAGAAAAATCTACGGAGGAGTAAGACCAACTTACTGGTGTCCTAACTCGTGAGTAGCAGCGTGCAAGCCCAGAAACTTTGCGTCATCTTGTATAAAAGCAGCTCTGTAATATTTGTTACAGATTCTCCCAATATGTGACATCCCTATCAATTTTGAGAAATTTTATTTTCCATTGTATTCCTTGGACGGAAGGGTGTAGTATTGAATTTGATTCAAGGCAGGGCCAGTTGATATTTGAAATGAAAACGAACCTGCTGAAGGTTGAGTATTGAGTCTGAAAATAAATATTCTCATCACCGTCCATCGCTGTTTTAAAACAAAATCTGTAGGAATATCCCCGTGGTTACCAAAACTCAAATGCACTTCATCGTGGTGCTAGGAGCTACTTACTAATACTTCAAATGTACCCTTGTAAAAATTCACTTCGATGTAACACATTTACGGACATAAAACGGCATGGCTATTGATGTGTTACATTGAAATGAATTTCTACCAGGGTATCAACACTTAATATTTCTCGTAATATCGTCACCGAGGACATTTTCGAAAGAAAGTGCCATACGGATATTCTTCAGGGACGTATTACGAAAATTTGATTGATGGTGGTAGATAAGTAACTGCAAAGTGATGGAGTGAATATCGTACAAATCTACATTGTGCGATAGATACTTGCGCTGTCATGATGAGCGCTGAATCAAAATTACGAAAACCTGTATGGTTGGTAAAATTACTCTGAAAGTATTCCCGAGCTTCGTCGAGAAGTATGGACGGAACCAACTTATTTGGATCCGTTTCATCTCGACTCTTCTCTATGAAAGGTAGTGCGTGTTCATCCTGAAATGTTTAGATGGCGGATATAATATTATAAATTAATTAATATTAAATTAGTATGGTTTATCTAATAATCTAACGTATAGTTTGCCAATTTTTCGTCATGAATGCATCAAGAAAATGTGTAGACTCGTATCGATATCTTCAAGCACGCTCGTGTTGCTCGCAATGAACGTACAAATTTGTACGTTCGTAGTACAAATTCAATCATCGTATTATTCAAATCCAATCTCGCTTACTTTTGCAAGCAGAACACCGGTAATGTTGATTTGTATATTGAATCGTCGCATCTTACTAAAACGAAGATCAACGCCGTTCCAAAATACTGTGACGTACTTGAGAGTTTCTTCCAAGTTATGATTCAAAAGTCTGGAAATTGTGGATAATCTTGATTCAGTATCGTTTCCACGAAAGAAAAATTCTGTGATAAATGAATTTATTGATTTGATGAGTCCTTACTGGAATAGCTGAAATTCAATGATTACCAACATTTTGACGAATAAGGTTGGTCTAATCAGATTTTTTACTCTCTGGATATCGTAAAGTGCATTGCCGCCAACTAGAAAAAGTAAAGCCGTATCATTTGCTGAGCAAGGAATTCAAATATCCAGAGAAAATGGGCATATCAATGTCGATAATCTACCGTTATTATCTATCAATCCATAGTTTTGATCGACTTCTCTTTCCTCGCCCATAGATTTGTCGTTTTTTTGTACAATTTTTGAATACCACTTTCCAGAAATCGATTGAATATTATGAGTTCTCGTCCCTAAACCAAATATTCCTACCTGCAAGTTATGAGAGTTAAGTATTGCATCAAGTGCTTTTGGCATGAAGTGCAATAAATTACGATTCATTGTCGAGAAAACTTTTTTACAACCGTTCACATCTCTCGATAGCAAATACAGTGAAACCTGTCTAATTTGGGCACCTTTGGTTCCACTCTAACCCGCCCATAATAGACAGGTGCCCGAAATATAGAGTGAAGTCACCGTTGGAGACAATGGAGGAATGAAATTTGGTTCCCCGTGGAAGTGCCCATAATTGGGAGGTGCCCGAATTTTAGAGGTGCCCATAGAGACAGGTTTTACTGTACAAGTGCCACATCCAATGGCAAGTTTAAAAATCAGTCATTAAAAAAAAAGAAAAAACGTTTGATGCATGTGAGAGGATTTTGTTTGGGATTGTCACGATTTAACATCTATCGAACACATGCAAGGAACCATTTCAAAATTTCTTCCTTTTGACTGGAACAGAAAAAAACTATTTGGAGCTAAGAAAAAATGCATCTAAATTCTCAGGTCAACAAATACAAGGAGGAACTCACTCATTTCTTCTGTCAAGCACAACTAATCAGGATCTATTGTCTATCATTTCTCATGGATTGACACTTACGAACCGTACTTGCAGCATTCGACTTTATGAGAACCAGAAATTGACCGATTTCTTCAACTTACAAGGGGGACCCACAAAGTGCGGGTCACCAAAGCTCACCAGACTTTTTTCTCAGTCTTGTACCACATAGAGTATGAAGAATCCAGAGTAACTTCATCAAATGGGCCCTCTGTCCAAAGTTACAGCCTATGACATTAGCGTTGCCCATATAGGCCCATGTTAGAAAGTGATATATACAATAGATATACTGACAATGGCAACATTTTTACTTGTAGCTCTGAAGAGGAGGCACATTTGACGAAGTTACTCTGGATTCTTCATATTCTAGGTGGTACGAGACTGTGAAAAAGCTTTGGTGAGATTTGGTGAGATTTGGTGACCCGCAGTTCGTGGGTCCCCCTTGTTAGCCCATATGAGGGTTTCATGGAACTTTTAACTTTAACTATTGACCCTCCGAAATAGTAAAAAAAATTTCCATCACACACGTTTGAAATGGTTTTTATGTGATACTAAGACCTCGAAAACATGTAAAAAGAGTGGTGCCACTCTCTTCCAAGCCAAGGTATCTGGTTCAGAACGACAAGTACGGAATTCCACTCTTGAAACATTTGTGAATCAACTCCAATCGAGTAGATTCGATTCAAAACATTGTCTAAAAGATTGATAGAGATTATATTTCACCTGACTTGACTCTAAGATGAATTTTATCATTGACTTTTCCAAAATTGGATGTAAATTTCCAAAATCGAGTCACGACTTATGAGTCTCATTTCAATTTCCAGAGTATACTGTGGTGTTATTTTATTCATATTTCAACCGTATACTATGTAGAAATCAAGAATTCCGCGATACCATCACATTTAGCTTACCATCGAGATTCGAATATTTCTCCTTAGCTTCTCACATAAATACCGGTCGACAATTGCAACTCCAAACAGTGTGGTTATATCCTTTTTGTGATGAAGGAAAAAGAGCATAACATCTTTTACGTTTCCTGAGTATGCCATCAAAAAATGACCATTTTCAGAGCCAGTGGCGCGATAACTTTATGAGCTTCGAAGCTTTATCAAATTTGTCCGGATCAACGCACACTCACAAACCAAACGAGATTCTTTTTTTTTCTTTTTAACTTCGAGAACTCATTGCTAAATTCCCCGTTTTGCACAAGGTACAGTAAAACCTGTCTCTATGGGCACCTCTAAAATTCGGGCACCTCCCAATTATGGGCACTTCCACGGGGAACCAAATTTCATTCCTCCATTGTCTCCAACGGTGACTTCACTCTATATTTCGGGCACCTGTCTATTATGGGCGGGTTAGAGTGGAACCAAAGGTGCCCAAATTAGACAGGTTTCACTGTATAACGGATAAGTGAATTTTTTTTGGTCGATCGCGGCTTACTTGGTCAAGAGATGTGCATGTGCCATTTGAATATTTACTTGTCTGAGATGAGATCGTCCAAAGTGAAGTGGCAGACGTGAATACTGGACGTTTACGCCATTCGAGATTCAGATCAAACTTTTGTCCACCAATCCTGATCCGTGCAGAACGAATCACTCGTGTAGAATTGTGACAACTGCGAATATCCGATGGCACATCTAAAAATTGAGAGTCTGGAATCAACTCATCTCCATCGTCTGTCCGAAAATGCGACATCTCCGCGGTTTATCGCCTTTTCCCTCCACTCAGCTAAAGGATATGAAACATTCTAATACGAGGGCGAGAATGTTGGTTATCGCTCACCGATTGATAGTTCCCGAACAGAACTCAAAGCAAGGTTCGGAACTATCTCAACCTCGAGGTTGCAGAAATCATCTCGTCCGAGTCTCAAACCTTACTTTTCCACCTTCTATGTCGAAGAGTGACATTTTCGCACTGTCTTTTGATTGTCTTTCCCACATAGATGATGAAAAAATAGTATCCAACACTCGGATGGACTTCTGCCACCTCGATATGATTCCGAACCTAGCTTCGAGTTTTGACCAGAAATATTACTCGAAAAGCGGAATTGTATAACCCCTCTCTTGTATCGAAACTTCCTACGTTGGAGAGGGTCTCCAGTATCAGATCTGCCTTAATATTCTTACGGTATAGAGATGCAGATCATACTTCTTCACTCATTAACTGTAATAATGTAAAGCAAACATCTCCTCTACACCCTCCTTACTGTAAAATATTAGATTGGAGGACTTGAGAAATGTTAATCTCGAAAACTTTTATTTAATACACAAAAGTCCAAGACAGTCTTCAGTGTGTGTGCCTGCATGCATGAACAGATTTCGATACGATACAAATCAGGATTATCGCATGCCTGTCTGAGAGACTGTACAGGTTTCTATATTGATCCTTCAATCAAAATTTCACATCAATAAATGGATCTATAATATACAAGGTAAGTGTACCCAACATGATGCCATCTTTACCCAACGCGTCACCATACCTATCTCATAAATGATCACTCGTTGACCTCACCGCAATTTTTTTACGTTTGCTATGTACGTCTGTTCTTCATTTTATGGTACAAAATATGAGAAAATTGATCATTTGGTCCGATCCTGGATAGTTTCTGCATCTTAAAAAAATACATATGAAGTGAGTTTTTTCATTTTTCGTGTTTGCATACTTAGAAAATCGTCAACGAGATGGCCTTTAGTAAAAGCAGTGCCAAAAATGTTTGACTCGACCGATCCCGGCGTATCTGAGCGCATTCAATTCCTTCTTTTTTTAAGACCTTCATCACCCGTTTCTGATAATTGCAAACATTTAATTTGGAGCAATTTTATAAGAAAAATACGGAAATCGTTCGCAAAAGTGGAGGCCAAAATTGGTGTGTGCCCAACAAGGACCATATGGTTATTTCGAAAGGGTATGCAGTGCGACGTTTCTTAGCCCTCATAAAAAGTTTATCGCGTCGCGTCAAAACAGGTCAGAAATGGTGTTTTGAACCGGGAGAAAGCTCCAAATGTGGTCGCACGCCGCTGAAAATAATTTTATGAACTTCATCGCCGATTTACACGAGTTTCTCTGGAAAAATTAAGCCAGTTGACCGAATTAGACTTTAGTTAGCTCACTTCGGAAGGCTTGAAAGAAGCTTTAAAGTGATGAGCTGACCTACATTGAAAAATGTTGAGGTTAGACCCGAGTCGTTCAGCAAAGGCTTAGTGGGGTCATGCTGGGGACACCCTTTTGCAAACTCGTAAAAAATAACTTTTTAGGAAAATCGCGATAGCTGGGCTCTAGTTATTGAAAATCGAATTCACCGTATATCTTATTTTCATGGTCTTGAATGAAGCTCAAAAATGCGATGAAGTGCGCGGAGAATATTCAAAAAGGCCAAAACTATTGGCAAAATGGCATGAAGGGGGGGGGGCAAGTTGGGTGCACTTATCTTTCATGAATATTGCTTTTTTTACAGGCTGAATCCATGTAAGATCGTCCGGTAAGAATAGTCGACATCCCTGGCGAGGAAATATATGATTCTAGAGACAAAATGAAGAGACACGTATTTTTTTGTTTTGCCCAAAAACGATTCTCTCGAAAGTTTCGCGAGTTTCAAGTTTAGAGGTAAAATGACGAATTTCTGAAAATATGACTCTTGAAAATCACTGAAAATGCAACTACTCGGCAGGCAGTCAGGGAGTTGACATGTATTCCATATCATAGTGTTGAGTGCATGTTCTTACACCAATTTTCATTGCTGTAAAAACCCGTTTACAGTTCGAGGAATCGTTATTTCATGAAAAATGATCAAAATTGAATATCTCGAAAAAGTATTGATATTTTGACTGAAAATTTTTTTTAAGATTAGATCTGGATATAAGGAATGAGGTCACTTCCGTACGGTCTGCAGAACATGATCGGATTGAGTAGGAAAAAAACGATTCGAGAAAAAAATTGTTTTCCATCCTTCAAGCAGCAATAGCGTTGAACTCCTATCATTCTATTCAGAATCATCATAAGAAGTACGTCAATCATCTGAAATGTATCTAGACCCACTCTCATGATGCTCATGGTGCCCGTATCTGCTTCACAATATTCCAAGAGTCTCTCAACTGACTCAGAAAAATGGAGTGACAATAGTCAATATGTATATGTTCAATATTATGTACTTAATTTGAGATGTATGGAAATGGGTCTCCGAAGAGGATGGTCCATCAATTCTCCCCCGAAATTTCATCGAAACTGCTTTGTCTTGCATTGAACGCAGCTCTCATATTCGCCGCGTGGTTCTCTTTCTCTGAAGAACAAAGTGCTTCGATGGAATTTGGGGGAAAAAATTGATAGACCATCATTTCCTCCGACCCATTTCCATATAAGGTAAGTTCGCCTAATATGCCCCCACTACTTTTGTTTTTCTCATAGTTTTGGCTCACCATGATAGTTTTCAACGTGCTTTAACTCATTTTAAAGCTTGTTTCAAGACCTTTACAATGGGCTGACGTACATTTGATTTCAACGAATTGGAGCCGAGCTATCTCAATTTTTGCAGAAAAAGATTTTTTGCGAGTTTTTGACAGTGTGTTCCTAATATGCCCCCACGTGGAAAAGAGGCCTATTTCTATGAGAATACACGGGTTTGTCGTAAAATCGGGATATCTCGGCTCCCAGACCCCAATATCAGTATACTTTAGCTCATTTTGCAGCTTTTTACCCTCTTTTGAATTTTCATAGTTAGATTGATGTATTCTGATGGAGTTAACAATGAGTTAGAAAAAAAAAACCACGGGGGCATATTAGGAACACTGGACTTTTTTTAGTAATATAAGCGTAGAATCGGTTAGAAATGGAATTTTGCAGTTCTGCAAAAAGCATTTAAAGTTGGGACAAAGACAAAAAAAATCGAGTTCAGGCACGTTGAAATTAATTCCATGAATTTTGTTTGGCATAACTTTTAGTGACTAACAAACAAGAAATCGAAAGTAGCGAAACCAGTTTTTTTGTTCTGAGAAAAGTGCAGATCATCTAGGATCGGTCCAAAATGTTTATTCTCTCATACTTTAACGTAACAAACATGAAAAAAATGCAAGGCAAGGTCCGCGGGTGCGTACATTCGAGAACTTGAGTGGGTGCATATTAGGGAATGGGGGCATATTAGGCACACTTACCTTATCTCAAATTGACAACATAATATTGAACACATACATATTGATTACAGTAAATGATGGCAGGGCCACTTCATTTTGCTTTCTCTAAAGAGAAAGCTTTGTTTTCACACCAGCAAAATTTTGATCAAATTTTCCACTAAAACCAATATTTTCTTCAACGAAATTCCGTCTATCTGAAAAAGCCTTAGACCATTCTCTTCCTCTCGCCAAAATCTATCAATTGTAGGTAACACTTTTCCTCCTAATGGCCTTCCAAATCCGTCAGAGACTCATCTTTTCACCCCTTTGTCCGTGTGTGTGTGTGTGTGTGTGTGTGTATGTGTGTGTTGTTTTCTATCGGACACGCTTTCTCTTTTACTGTTCACTATATCAATTATTGGCTTTCTACAAGTTGTACAGAATCCAATTTCTGAGAGCCCAGTGATTTGGCAGCTTTCAGCTCCAAGTCAAATTTGATCCATAGGGTTTTTAGAGCAAATTAGCTCAGATTTCGACTCTTAATACATAAATATCTTTTTCTCACACGGTCTCACCACGAATTGAGTCACCTAAACTATGATTTTTTCTGCAAGATCTATCGATTGGTTAATACCGACATTTTATAAAATCTTCACAGATCTCAAATTTTCGGAAAAATCAAAATTTCCACCAAAAATTTCATTTTGACCCTTTTTAAACCCACTGCATCGTAATTCCGTCTCAACCAAACGATGGATACTGTTAAAAAAACCTCAGACTAGAAGGCCCAAATCTCTCTAAAAAGCTTCCTTTAAAGGATATTTCAAAAAATAATGGGAATTTTTCCTTAATATTCATTTTTTCCTCGTACCTTCTTTTATGACTCATTTATCTCAATTTCAATGACCTAAACTATGGGTTTTTCTGCATTATCTATCGATTGGTTAATACCGAAATTTTATTGAGTCTTCACAAATCTCAAATTTCCGAAAAAATCAAAATTCCCACCAAAAATTTCATTTTGACCCTTTTTAAACCCACTGCATCGAAATTCCGTCTCAACCAAACGATGGATATTGTTAAAAAAACCTCAGACTAGAAGGCCCAAATCTCTCTAAAAAGCTTCCTTTAAAGAATAACTCAAAAAATAATGGGAAATTTTTCTTAATATTCATTTTTTCCTCGTATCATTCTTTACGACTCATTCATCTCAATTCTAATGACCTAAAGACTTGCTCATGGGCCATTCTGAATCGTTCGGCTGATACGAAATTTTCATAAAGTCCGTAAAACATTATTCGAATGAAGATTCTTTCGGAGGAAGGAAATTTTCACAAAGGACTCCAGTTTAATCATCTTTAAACCGACTATATCAAAATTTTCTCTCAATCAAGCAATAGATATTGTTGGAAAAACCTTCTTTTTAGATGACCCAAATCTCTCTGAAATGCTTCCTCAAAAGAAAAACTCAGAATATAGGGTACTTTCTTTTTCGTTGAAATAATCATCATATAACGCCGTGAGAAAGCATTCTGCTAATCACTTTTAGCAGCGTATTTCTGAATCAGATGAGCCTCTTCGGATATTGTGAGGCAGATAAGGTCACCATTAATGCATCATGAGAGTAGATCTAGATATATTTGAGATGATTGACATACCTCTCATGATGATTCGGTGTGAATGAAATACTAGGAGTTCAACGCGATCGCTGCTTGAAGAATTGAAAATGATCTCTTTCTCAACTGTTTTTTCCTACTCAATCCGATCATGTCCTGCAGACCGGACAAATTTCATCTCATTTCTTATATCCAGATATAATCTCAAGAGAATTTCCAGCCAAAAACATCAATACTTCTTCTAGATATTCAATTTCGACCATTTTCCATGAAATAACGACTCCTCGAGCTGTAAACGAGTTTTTACAGCAATAAAAATTGGTGTAAGTACATGCACTCGACACTATGATATGAAATACATGTCAACTCCCTGACTGCCTGCCGAGTAGTTGCATTTTCAGTGATTTTCAAGAGTCATATTTTCAGAAATTCGTCATTTTACCTCTAAACTTGAAACTCGTGAAACTTTCGAGAGAATCGTTTTTGGGCAAAACAAAAAAATACGTGTCTCTTCATTTTGTCTCTAGGATCATATTTCCTCGCCAAGGAAATCAAAAATGTCGACCATTTTTACCAGACGATCTTATATGGAATCAGCCTACAGTACTTCACATAATTGCAAGACTCAACTCATCAAAGGCATTCGTAAAGCTCTCAGAACAGCCCAAATTTTAAACAAGAGCGGAACAAAGCTCGGAACAAAGTGATGAGCCTGTTTCACTGAACTCTAGTATAATTTTACTTTGACGTGCGCATCTCATTGCATGATCAGCCCACATTTCTAATGCATTATATTATCCTTCATTCCTATCCAACACGTGTGGATGAGTCATCGGTTGTAAGCCGGCGTTCTACCGGTTTACCAAAATATCTCACGTTAAATGCACGTAAACCGGCGTTTTACCGGTTTACCAAATTTTCTCACGTTAAATGCACGTAAACCGGCGTTTTACCGGTTTACCAAATTTTCTCACGTTTAATGCACGTAAACCGGCGTTTCACCGGTTTACCAAATTTCCTCACGTTTAATGCACGTAAACCGGCGTTTTACCAGTTTACCAAATTTTTCCACGTAAACGAAACGTAAGCCGCTCGTTTCTTGGCTTACGAAATTTTTACATGCTAAATTCACGAAAGCCGCAGTTTTCCCGGCTTACCGAGAAAACCACGGGTATATAAGACCGGCCGCTAGAGCCAGTCAGCGTCAGTCATCTCTCGATCATCAGGCGCATCAGTCGCCTTCGCACGGCTTGGACGCGGACGCCTCCCGTCAGCTGTTGCCCGTCATCACTACGCTATATTAACTTCACGTCACGCCGCGTCCTTGTAGAGGGCCGCGATAATCCATTATACCTAGTGTCATATTTGTGTGTGACTTACGTGTGTATCAATCAACTAGATTGTAGTGTCGGCCACCGCGTCAAGTGTGTGTAGAATCCCTGGGTATTTAATTCAACCTACGAATCACCCAACTCTTTAGCACCCATGATGCCTCAATCAACACGCGAGTGTCACGCACGGGAGTGCAACTGAGTCAAAGTCCAGTGTAACGCACGGCCGTGCCATTTCACAGCGAACCGAGTTAAGTGTAGAGTCATTCATGTGCATACGTAAATTCCATTTGATTCTCGCCCTCTCTCCGCGACCTAAGGTGTGATAGTGTCGTGACGAGCCAAGACTCTTGAACTTTGAATGACAGACCGTCGGCCGGTCTCGCGGGTCACACCAACCTGCCGTGAACCCCCGACGCGGCCCTGTCAATTTTGGCGCCCAACGTGGTGCCCGAGGCGAAACCCATTCCGTCTCACCAAGCAGCGAGACGACCCATCCTCCGATGAGCAGCCAGCAACCATCAACATTTTTCACAACAACAACACGACATCCAGCTGCCCGCACTTCTGGGAGTGCACATAAACACCCATCAGTGGCGTCCAACATTACCCCGATGCAGCGCTTCAACGATGTACCAGAACACGCAGGCAATCGGACAGCGTATTCATTATAGCGCAAGTGAGTAAATTCTTGAACCGGAGCACCCGGGGTGCGCCAGACCGGGCGCACCGGGCGTGCCTTGTCGTTCTTGCGGACAAAATGTCACCGCAGATCTGGGACTGGCCATCAGCTCCATCACTGGGCATATCCGGGCGTGCTCCCACCTGTCGCACGCCCTGGACATTCGAATGTCCACGTCTGCGATCATGGACCAGGCGCCGCACTCGACGCCTTACATTATCAACCAGGTTACAGCCGAACCGCATCTGGCCGCAGCTGGACAGCGTTCTCTACTAGTATTGTCCTCTTCATCTCAAAATAGTCCCCAAGCGTTCATCTACTACTCCACACAACATCACCAGCAGCCTACACCATCGCAGCCAGCCGATATGCGCCACCTGAAAATGTCCGCGCTTGCCTATGTCATCGTCAGAGTCTTCGTCATTGACGTAATCTGGTATGAATTACGACTGAACGCTATCAACTACATCAACTCCCAATCGTATGCTTGCCATCGTGGACCACACTGGCACCGTTTGACTTCATCGTACAATGCCGACGAGCAGCGTATTCACGTCACTGGCTCCGTAGAGCCGGGCATGAGCCACGCGTGCCACTTGCAGAAGTTTACGTGCATCCTCACTAGCAACGAAATTGCATCACTCACCAACATGACATGGCCTTCCGGCAACGATCCAAGCTTACAATTGGAACCGACCACTGGATGTGAACATACTACGCGCAACCCTCCGGCACAGCATCGAACTGCAACTAGGAGATACATTCCCTGGAGTGCGGTACGGTTTGACTACCAAGCTATCAGCGCAATCAGCGCGCACCTTAGCCGGCCTCATCGCTGGACAGTTCACCAAGTTTCGAATAGACACATGGTTACGATAGGACCAGTCGCGCCCCGACAACGTCACCAAGAGTACATGAACACTCTGGATACGGTACGATCGGGCGCTCGCCGTACACTTCACTGCGGGTCGTGTACTGCCCCAGTTACGATAGGATCGGCCGTGCTGAACACTTTATCGCGGGCACTGCAGAACCCCGATTACGATAGGATCAGCAGGGATTTCGCAGCCGTCGCAGCCGGGGACGCCCGACTCACCTCGAATCCCGTACCTTACGCGCTGCACGCAGTCACGCAACGCCTCATCCTTCACTCTGTCGGGGGCTCAACGACAGGGGCGCAAGGCCATCCGGTACCCCAAGCCCAGGGTACATCAACGCAGCGAACTTTACATGGGGTTCCTACCTCATTCCCGACACATCTGGCAGAGATGCGTCAACCAAGATCCCGAGTCCAGGAATGGAAACGAAAAAGGGGTCGTCCAATGCTATTGGAAGCAGCCAGGGCAGCAGCGCAGCGGAAGCTTGCGTATCCATCGCGTGCCGAGAAGTATGCCATACGCCAACGCCGGAGCAATCCTGGGTCGTGCGATTAGATCACCCTTAGGTAAGGATTCTATGCCGGCATATAAGTTTGGAGACCCGATATCTACATATTATTTTGCTATATTTAATCATATGATCCAATTTCTGTGTTTTTATGTTCAATCATGTAATCAAATTCGCAATCATAATCAATCGTATTCATGTAACGTTATCAATAAAACGACGTAGGAGCCGACTAGGGATGGATGAATGTTGACGTCTATTGTAAGGGTAGGAATGAAGCATTTCATCCGGGCGCTTGACGTGCGCATCTCATTGCATGATCAGCCCACATTTCTAATGCATTATATCATCCTTCATTCCTACCAAACACGTGTGGATGAGTCATCGGTTGTAAGCCGGCGTTCTACCGGCTTACCAAAATATCTCACATTAAATGCACGTAAACCGGCGTTTACCGGTTTACCAAATTTTCTCACGTTAAATGCATGTAAACCGGCGTTTTACCGGTTTACCAAATTTTCTCACGTTTAATGCACGTAAACCGGCGTTTTACCGGTTTACCAAATTTTTCCACGTAAACGAAACGTAAGCCGCTCGTTTCTTGGCTTACGAAATTTTTACATGCTAAATTCACGAAAGCCGCAGTTTTCCCGGCTTACCGAGAAAACCGCGGGTATATAAGACCGGCCACTAGAGCCAGTCAGCGTCAGTCATCTCTCGATCATCAGGCGCATCAGTCGCCTTCGCACGGCTTGGACGCGGACGCCTCCCGTCATCCATTGCCCGTCATCACTACGCTATATTCACTTCACGTCACGCCGCGGTCTTGTAGAGGGCCGCGATAATTCATTATACCTAGTGTCATATTTGTGTGTGACTTACGTGTGTATCAATCAACTAGATTGTAGTGTCGGCCACCGCGTCAAGTGTGTGTATAATCCCTGTGTATTTAATTCAACCCCTTTCCATCCAAATCCTACGAATCACCCAACTCTTTAGCACCCATGGTGCCTCAATCAACACGCGAGTGTCACACACGGGAGTGCAACTGAGTCAGTGTCCAGTGTAACGCACGGCCGTGCCATTTCACAGCGAACCGAGTTAAGTGTAGAGTCATTCATGTGCGTACGTAAATTCCATTCGATTCTCGCCCTCTCTCCGCGACCTAAGGTGTGATAGTGTCGTGACGAGCCAAGACTCTTGAACATTGAGTGACAGACCATCGGCCGGTCTCGCGGGTCACACCAACCTGCCGTGAACCCCCGACGCGGCCCTGTCAATTTCTTATAAAAATAATGAATCGCTACCAGTATACCTTCTTCTCCTGAACGGACGGTCGGTTGCGTATTCCTCGATCTCTCACGGCTGCCATGCTGGGGCTGAGATAGAAATCAATTTCAACTTATCGCTCAAAACTATTTGATACATTACACGCTGCACGCTCTTTTTACCTCTGAACAATTTGATGGCTGGAGAATCAAGCCGAAAAAATGAATATCGCGAGCAAATTGAGATACGTCATTCCGCACTCACGTACATATACGCGCGTGTAGAGTTCGCAAACGAAAGTGCGGTAACATAAAGTCCACATCGCCACGAGACCTGGCATGTTTCGTTTCAATTAACACCGGATGATTCATCGGTTTTGCATCTGGACAAACTTTAATCACTCTTCACTATTAGACTTTACTGCTTTTCAATGCCTTGTGTAGATCCAAGCTTTTGACTCAGAGTCTCAAACACTATCGATGATCCAATACCACTCAACTTTATTCTTTATTCGGTGTCTCGTGGATATTTTTCATCTTGAGTGAACTATGTCACATCAAATTGAAATAGAATCGACTGTTTCAATAGACATCGTTGGCTACGATTCAATTATCTTACATCTCGATCCTTATCTCAAGATTTGGTAATTCATGTACAACATATACAGATAACGCGAATAAACTTGCTTCATTCGACTCGTGAATGTTTTCAAGAGATAGTGCGTGAACAGTTTGAAGGTTTGGAGTAAACGCGCAGAGTTTCAGAGACGATTATTTGCAGACGCTCTCAACATTCTCCCGCATTTAGAACACCTACACTCGTCGATAAAGAACAACAATGTTGAACGTGCTCATGAGTATACTGAACGATTTATTCATTCACTCAAAATTGTGAATGGAATTCAATTAGGATAGAGCAATAAGAACTCGTCGTTTGAGATTGATAAAATAAATACCATAAATAAAATTTCGTGAAACTAGAAGAATGTACTGCGTAATTTATCTTGAGGGTATGAATATGATATGAAATGAAACATCGAATGAATGAATGCGTATCCTTTTATTCAGCCGTATGCAAAAAGTTCGGCAGATGTGGTAACGTCATACAACTTTAAAACCGAATTCTTCGAAACAAGCCGTAACAAGATGTGAAGATGATTTGTGAATAAATTACATAGCAAAATGATATATGTGTATAGTGTTGTCGTATATGATGATGTTCCTAGTATTCTATGCGAAAGCTAATAGCAACGATCTTTGATGAAATTACTAGCACTTACTAGAAGAGTGTTTCAAATCCGGATCACGGATTTGGCTGAAACTCTGGGAATAGTCTCCTTCTAGTGCCAAAAGATGAAACCCAAAATTTTAGACCCTAACGCTCAAACGTTTTCGAGTTACAGCTGAAGACATTAGCATTGCCCATATAGGCCCATGTTAAAAGTCATGAATATAGGTATACCTACAATGGTAATGTCCTTGGCTGTAGCTCGGAAACGCTTGAGCGTTAGGGTCTACAATTTTGGGTTCCATCTTTTGGCACCAAAACAAGACTATTTCCGAAGTTTCAGCCGAATCCGCGACCCGGATCTGAAACACTCTCCTGGTTAATATAAGCTGGACGAGTGAATTAACCCTCTAGCGCCCAAGGTATCAAGGACACGGAATTTTTTATACGCTTTTATTCTACTTCACTTTGGCCATATTGTTTCATGCACAGGCATCCGGTACTCAACTAGTCAGCAGGCACGTCTCTCGCCGTAACAGCAAGAGAGAGAAAGCCTTTTTTTGACTCTCTCTCTCTCTCTTTTTTTTTTTTTTTTTTTTTTTTTTTTTTTTTAAGATGGTTAGAGGGCAAAATCTGCCTCAGGATCCCTCGGATCCGTCCCCAGACACCGGACTGGTTCAGCTTACGCAGACTACGCATAGCCCACGCAGGCCATACCAGGCGGGACACGGGTTTGGGTGGGGCCCACCGAGAGGTGGGCCCGGCCGTGTAATATCCCTCTCCCCTCGATGTCCGATACCTAGGGCATCGGGCAATCAAGAAGGAGATCCACCTGCATCTACCATCTCATCCCGGAACCGCGTGAGCATTACTTCAGGATGAGCGGCATGTCTCGCGCTCGATTGCGAGCGTTCCTCTTCTCCATCTTCTCTCTTCGGCCACTTGTCGGCATATTCTGTCTTCATTCTTCATTGTTCCCTCTCTTTCTTCTTTCTTCTCTCTTCTTTCTTCTTTCTTCCTTCTTCAGTGCATCAGATTCCTCCTGGAATCATTTGGGCCTCTTCTGTTTCATTCGGCAGAGTCACTGTGATTCGCCTGCTTCGAGGCGCCTTACTTCCCTCTCTTTCTCCTCTTTGCGGGTCATCACCAGCTTGATGTATCCGGTGAGTCTATCCCATGTCTCCTGGTTGCGGAGCAAGTACGGGACGAGATTCCCGGGTGTTAGTTGAGCACCCAGCCATTCATCCAGCTCGGCGCGCTCTCTCCGGGTGTCGCTGCACTTGAACAGGGCATGTTCGGCGTCATCCCATTCATCCCCGCATGACTGACATGCTGGGGTCCTCCTCTTCTTGAACCTGGTTAGATAGGAACCGAAGCAACCATGATCGCTCAGTGCCTGCGTCGTCCAGTAGTCCATCTCTCCGTGGGTGCGTTCCGCCCACTTGGCTACGTCACGGATCAGCCGGTGCGTCCATCTGCCGTTCGCAAATGGCGAATCCCACTCAGTTTGCCAATGCTCAAGGGTGGTTTCCTTCTCGTTGTCGCGGATAATCTCCTTCATCGTCGGGGTGAGTACTCGTTCGGCTCCGATCACTTTCTGGCGGTCCCAGATCCTCACTCGCTCCGCGAGCTCTCTCTCTCTCTCACTTTTTTTTTTTTTTTTTTTTTTTTTTTTTTTTTATGGTGGTTAGAGGGCAAAATCTGCCTCAGGATCCCTCGGATCCGTCCCCAGACACCGGACTGGTTCAGCTTACGCAGACTACGCATAGCCCACGCAGGCCATACCAGGCGGGACACGGGTTTGGGTGGGGCCCACCGAGAGGTGGGCCCGGCCGTGTAATATCCCTCTCCCCTCGATGTCCGATACCTAGGGCATCGGGCAATCAAGAAGGAGATCCACCTGCATCTACCATCTCATCCCGGAACCGCGTGAGCATTACTTCAGGATGAGCGGCATGTCTCGCGCTCGATTGCGAGCGTTCCTCTTCTCCATCTTCTCTCTTCGGCCACTTGTCGGCATCTTCTGTCTTCACTCTTCATTGTTCCCTCTCTTTCTTCTTTCTTCTCTCTTCTTTCTTCTTTCTTCCCTCTTCAGTGCATCAGATTCCTCCTGGAATCATTTGGGCCTCTTCTGTTTCAATCGGCAGAGTCACTGTAATTCGCCTGCTTCGAGGCGCCTTACTTCCCTCTCTTTCTCCTCTTTGCGGGTCATCACCAGCTTGATGTATCCGGTGAGTCTATCCCATGTCTCCTGGTTGCGGAGCAAGTACGGGACGAGATTCCCGGGTGTTAGTTGAGCACCCAGCCATTCATCCAGCTCGGCGCGCTCTCTCCGGGTGTCGCTGCACTTGAACAGGGCATGTTCGGCGTCATCCCATTCATCCCCGCATGACTGACATGCTGGGGTCCTCCTCTTCTTGAACCTGGTTAGATAGGAACCGAAGCAACCATGATCGCTCAGTGCCTGCGTCGTCCAGTAGTCCATCTCTCCGTGGGTGCGTTCCGCCCACTTGGCTACGTCACGGATCAGCCGGTGCGTCCATCTGCCGTTCGCAAATGGCGAATCCCACTCAGTTTGCCAATGCTCAAGGGTGGTTTCCTTCTCGTTGTCGCGGATAATCTCCTTCATCGTCGGGGTGAGTACTCGTTCGGCTCCGATCACTTTCTGGCGGTCCCAGATCCTCACTCGCTCCGCGACGAGCAAGTGGATGGGCGGTGTACTCGCCAATACGTAAGCCGCATCTCCTGACACGGTGCGGTAGGCACGGATACTTCTCAGGGCCGCTCTCCGGTGGACAGGCCCCATCTTCTTCTCGATGATGGTCTTCTCTACTCTCTTTCCCCACACGGGTGCACCGTAGAGCATGATAGAGGTGCTGACGGTGTTGAGAAGTGCGCGCCTCTTTTCCTTGGGTCCTCCGATATTCGGCATCAGCCGTTGAAGCGCCGCACTAACCCTGCTCGCTTTTTGAGCGGCCTCCTGGATGTGCTTCTTGAACGACCACTTGTCGTCAAGCCATACGCCGAGGTATTTCAGCTCTGTCTTGCGTGGGATCTCTTGCCCGTTGATGTAAAAGTGGGGCAAGTCAAACTTCCTGCGTCTTGTGACCACGATTGCTTCGCACTTCTTGACAGCAAGCTCTAGGAGCCTGCTGATCATCCACTCGTAGACTCGGGCCAGCGCCTCGTTTGCGCGTCTACCCAAGAGTTCCTCGTTGTCGGACCAGACTATGAGCCCCGCGTCGTCCGCGAAAGCCACTATTATGACTCCTTCGGGCAGTTCAATAGACAGTAAACTGTCGTACTGGGTGTTCCAGTTGAACGGCCCGGAAACCGACCCCTGTCCAATTCCGGCGGACAGTTCCCGGATCTCTTGTCCCTCGTCGGTGTCGTACACGAGTGTCCTGTTCCGCAGATAGTCACTCGTGATGGCTAGTAGATAGGGCGGCACTTTACCTGCTTGGGATTGATAGACTCGCTCCCAGCTCGCGCAGTTGAACGCGTTCTTTATGTCCAACGCAATAATGGCACAGAATCCTCCTCTTCCTTGGTATGGGTTCCCTACCGACGCTTGAACCCGCTCTTGGACCTCCTCGATCGCGTGCACAGTGCTCCGTCCCTTCCGGAACCCAAACTGCATTGGTGATAGCCCGCCGCTCTCTTCGTAGGCTTTTTCCACCCTGTTGAGCACCATCCTCTCGTACATTTTCCCGATATTGTCGAGCATGCTGAGAGGGCGTTGACCTCCTTGACCTTTAGGTATCAGGACCAGCTTCTGGCGTTTCCACTTATCCGGGAAATTTCCCGCGCTCAGACAGATGTTGAAGAGGTCGAGGAGTAAATCTGGGTTGTATTTGAAGACCAGTTTCAGAGCCTCGTTTGGAATGCCGTCCAGGCCAGGGGCCTTGCCGTTTGGCAGCCTCTTCGCCGCTATGAGTATCTCTCTCTCTCACTCTCTCTCTCTCTCTCTCTCTTCTTTTTCAAGATGGTTGTAGGGCGAATATGCTGCGACGTACGAAGGAGAGGCACCGGTCAGCCAAACACGGCTGGCCAGCACCTCCCCAACAGTCCTGGGCTGGAATCCGCATCGATACGGCCATCCGAACCGGGTAAACCCTCTCTTCCTTCTCCGTTGGCGCCGGCCATTGGACAAGAGAGAGATCCACCAACTTACCAATCCGGCCCCGGCACCGCGTGAGCATTACTTCAGGGCCGGCGGCGTCTCGCGCTCAGGATCGAGCGTCTCTCTTCTCACGACTCGCAGGTGTTGTTTCCCTTCCTTCGATCTTCTTCCATCTCTTCATTCTTCATTCTTCTTTTTTCTTTCTTCGATCTTCTCTCTTCTTCCTTCCCTCTTCAGTCCATCATATCCCTCCTGGAACCATTTGGACCTCTTCTGTTTGAATCGGCAGGTTTACTGTAATTCACCGGCATCGAGGCGCCTCACCTCCCTCTCTTTCTCCTCCTTACGGGTCATCACCAGCTTGATGTAAGTTACGTGAAGTTGGCCCGCCACTTTGAGATGAATATATCAAAAAATCAAGCAAAAAATCTCGAATTCAATGGTGCAACTCTTTTAATTTGAACAATTTGACCATTTGAGCAATGATTTTTCAAAGTGTTGAAATATTACCCCCCACCAAAACACAATAAACGCTCATTATCCCGCGAATATATGCAGTAGGAAAACTTACGCAGACTCAAATTGAAGCTCTTAATTTGACCATATTGATTCAATCATCAGAACTTATCACTATTCACGCAAAATTGTTCAAACAGGCTGGAAGGAGTCCCCATGTATAAGGTATAGGCAGGTGCCGACTGGTGGGGACCATACGCACCATGCGTGCTCCTCCTTCGCTGCCTCTCCTCTGCCGTCTATACCTTATACATGGGGACTTCTCCCAGTCTGTTTAAACAATTTTGCGCGAATAGTGATAAGTTCTGATGATTGAATCGATATGGTCAAATTAAGAGCTTCAAATTGAACCGCCGTGGGTTTTGTTACTGCATATATTCGCGGGGTAATGAGCGTTTATTGTGTTTTGGTGGGGGGGGGGGGGGAATATTTTAGCACTTTGAAAATTCATTGCTCAAATGGTCAAATTGTTCAAATTAAAGGAGTTGCACCATTGAATTCGAGATTTTTTGCATGATTTTTTGATATATTCATCTCAAAGTGGCGGGCCAACTTCACGTAACTCTTGATGTATCCGGTAACTCTATCCCATGTCTCCTGGTTGCGAAGTAAGTACGGGACGAGGTTCGCAGGTGTCAGTTGAGTACCCAGCCATCCATCCAACTCGGCGCGCTCTCTTTGTGTCTCTCTCTTTTTTTTTTTTTTTTTTTTTTTTTTTAGGTGGTTGTAGGGCGAACAACGATGCGACGTTCTTCCGGGAAGCGACCATTCTGCTTCTCCGGGTTGGTGAGGTCTCGGTCAATACGGCTTGTCCGTGGTCCCCCCAACAGTACCGGGCTGGGATCCGCATCGATACGGCCACCCCTTCCGATTAAAACCCTCTCTTCCTTCTCCATTGGCATCAGCCATTGGACAAGGGAGAGATCCACCAAACTTACCAATCCGGCCCCGGGACTGCGTGAGCATTACTTCAGGACCGGCGGCGTCTCGCGCTCTAGATCAAGCGGCTCTCTCTTCAGGACTCGCAGGTCTTGTTCCTCCTTCCATGGTCTTCTTCCTGCTCTTCATTCTTCTTTCTTCGATCTTCTCTCTTCTCTCTTCTTTCTTCTTCCTTCCCTCTTCAGAGCATCACGTTCCTTCTGGAACAATTTGGACCTCTTCTGTTCGAGTTGGCATACTCACTGTGATTCGCCTGCTTCGAGGCGCCTCACTTCCCTCTCTTTCTCCTCCTTTCGAGTCATCACCAGCTTGATGTATCCGGTGACTCTATCCCATGTCTCCTGGTTGCGGAGCAAGTACGGTACGAGGTTCTCAGGTGTTAGTTGACCACCTAGCCGTTCATCCAACTCGGCGCGCTCTCTTCGGGTGTCGTTGCACGTGAACAGGGCGTGTTCAGCGTCATCCCAGTTGTCCCCGCATGACTGACATACTGGGGATGTCCTCTTCTTGAACCGGGTCAGGTAGGCACCGAAGCGACCGTGGTCACTCAGTGCCTGCGTCGTCCAGTAGTCCATCTCTCTGTGGGCACGTTCCGCCCACTTGGCTACATCACGTATCAACCGGTGCGTCCATCTGCTATTCGCAAATGGTGAATCCCACTCAGTTTGCCACTGTTCGAGGGTGGTCTCTTTCTCGTTGTCGCGGATGATCTCCTTCATAGTCGGAGTCAGCACTCGTTCGGCTCCGATCACTTTCTGGCGGTCCCAGATCCTCACTCGCTCCGCGACGAGCAAGTGGATGGGCGGTGTACTCGCCAATACGTAAGCCGCATCTCCTGACCGGGTGTGGTAGGCCCGGACACTCCTCAGGGCCGCTCTCCGGTGAACAGGCCCCATTCTCTTCTCGATGGTGGTCTTATCTACTCTCTTTCCCCACACGGGTGCACCGTACAGCATGATGGAGGTGGTGACGGTGTTGAGAAGTGCGCGCCTCTTTTCCTTGGGTCCTCCGATGTTTGGCATCATCCGCTGGAGAGCCGCTCCGACCCTGCTTGCCTTCTGCACGGCTTCTTGGATGTGTTTCTTGAACGACCACTTGTCGTTGAGCCATACACCCAGATATTTCAGCTCTGTCTTGCGTGGTATCTCTTGCCCATTGATGTAAAAATGGGGCAAGTCGAACTTCCTCCGCCTCGTGACCACTATGGCTTCGGACTTTGAAACAGCCAGCTCTAGGAGCCTGCTGATCATCCACTCGTAGACTCGGGCCAGCGCTTCGTTCGCGCGTCTACCCAAAAGTTCCTCGTTGTCGGCCCATACTATGAGTCCTGCGTCGTCCGCGAAAGCCACTATTATCACTTCTTCTGGCAGTTCGATGGACAGTAAGCTGTCGTACTGGGTGTTCCAGTTGAACGGCCCGGAAACCGATCCCTGTCCGATTCCGGCGGACAGTACCCGAATCTCTTGTCCCTCGTCGGTGTCGTACACGAGGGTCCTGTTCCACAGGTAGTCACTCGTGACGGCTAGTAGATATTTGGGCACTTTACCTGCTTGGGATTGATAGACTCGCTCCCAGCTCGCGCAGTTGAACGCGTTCTTTATGTCCAACGCAATGATGGCACAGAATCCTCCTCTTCCTTGGTATGGGTTCCCTACCGACGCTTGAACCCGTTCTTGGACCTCCTCGATCGCGTGCACGGTGCTCCGTCCCTTCCGGAACCCAAACTGCATCGGTGATAGCCCACCGCTCTCTTCGTAGGCTTTCTCCACCCCGTTGAGCACCATCCTCTCGTACATTTTACCGATATTGTCGAGCATGCTGAGAGGGCGTTGACCTCCTTGACCTTTAGATATCAGGACCAGCTTCTGGCGTTTCCACTTGTCCGGGAAAATTCCCGCGCTCAGACAGATGTTGAAGAGGTCGAGGAGTAAATCTGGCTTGTATTTGAAGACCAGTTTCAGAGCCTCGTTTGGGATGCCGTCCAGGCCAGGGGCCTTGCCGTTTGGCAGCCTCTTCGCCGCTATGAGTAGCTCTTGCATAGTAAAGAGCGGGATGGGATCTTCGCTCTCGGGAGGGAATGTCACTCTGGGTTCTCCTGCTGGAAAGACGTCGTCCACGATGCTGCGCAAGGCCGCTGCATCGGTCGGTGCTGGGTTGCTCCTCCGGGTTCGGACCTTCGACATGACCACGCGGTATGGCGTGCCCCAGGGGTCTCCGTTAACCATGTCACATAATTCACCCCAGCACTTCTCTTTGCTTCTCCGGATGGCTAGAATGAGAGCCTTCTTCGCTTCTCTGTAGGCCCTGTCATCTTCCGCCATCGATGGTCGTTTCAGCTTCCTTGATCGCCACGCGGTTCTCCTCTTTTTATTGCTCGTTCTTCGTAGAGCCTTTATCTCGTCGGTGATCCAGTACTCTGGTTTCCTCCAGAAGCATGGTGTTGTCTTGCGAGGCATCGAAGCGTCACAAGCTCTTGTGATGGTGGTCGTCACCATATCCACAGCCTCGTCCGCGGTGGAGTTCATCGGGAGATCTTCGGCTGTTTCTATCGATTCCCGGAATCTTCCCTCTTCCAGCTTGCGTACCTGTCACCCCGTCGGTCGCGGTCTGCGTGTCGTCTGTCTCTGTCCGTCAGTCCTAAGCCGAAACCGAATATGTCGATGGTCACTCAGTGTTTCCGTGTCCAGGACCTCGCACGATGTCATACGTCCCATGAGCGACGGGCTCATGAACGTCAGGTCGAGGACCGATGACGAACCCCCCTCCCGGGACCGAGTGTCGTGCCGGCAGTACGTGATAACCCCCGTCTCGTTCGCGAGCACTAACCCTAATGCCTCCATGGTATCAGCGAGTATTACCCCCCGTCTATCGCGCGGCCCCCCGCTCCAAGTCGGTTCCTTGGAGTGGAAATCCCCCCACGATTATAACTGCCCCCCCCCCCCCATTGCCTGACATCCTCTTCTAGGTCGTGTAGCTCGTCTTCAAATTCGTGCGTCTTGAGCGACGGCGAATAGTAACAGCTATAGACTGCCGTGCCCTCTACGGTCTTTCGAGCGAAACTGCGGCCACTAACAGCTGGTCCAGTCTCACGAATCGCAGGATTCATGATCTGGATTACAGCGGTCTCCCAGTGATCGAATGTGGATCGGGAGAATTCGCGCTTTCGAGGCGGTTCGGAGATAATCAGAACATCGATCCCCTCTTCTTTGGCAACAGCGTGTAGAAGATCGTCTGCGTCCCCGCTCTTCCTAAGGTTGGCTTGGATGAAGCTAGCCATTCCTTCCCTTCCTACGTCTATATATAGCTCTTGCCCTCTGGTACGCAGTGCAGTTGCTGGCCCCAGATCTGTGGTCAGATTTGGACCCGATCGCCGCACAGCTCAGGCATTTTGGTTTTTCCTTGCAAATCGCAGCAAGGTGCCCTGGTTCGCCGCATTGGAAGCAGAGTTTTGTTTTTCGCTCCTCTGCCCTCTCTTTTTTGCACCCCGAGGCCTCGTGGCCGTACTCCAAGCAGTTATAGCACCGTGGGATGCCACCCTTCTCGCGGATCCTGACTCTGCCCCATCCAACCTTGGGCTCCTTCCAGTCGAGGAGATGGTGGGCCAGGCTCGTTGCGATCGAGACAACAGCAGTTTGGGTGCCGCGGTAGCCACTCCGGATGGACTTGGCTACAACGGCTTCCTTCTCGTTATCTGGTAGGGCCTTCGCGAGGTCATCCCGCACCTTGATTATGTCAACATCGTAGTCGACTCCGAGCACCTCGAGGGTCGTACTGTTCGCTAGACAGTGGACAGCTCCTTCTTGCCCGACGACTGGTGCCAAAGCTGCCTTGACGGCGGCGACATCGGTGCCCCTCTTGAGTTCAAGAAAGACTTGGCCTTCTCGGGTCTTGCGGATGCCCGTGACCTTAGAGCCCACTTCTTCATCCAGGTCATCCGTCTTTATCCTGCGCAGCATGTCTGCGTAGGTTAGTCCACCTTGGTTGGCCGTGACGAGGACGGCTTCGGGCTTCATCCTTTTCGGTTTCATCTTCGCCTTCTTCCATGAGGTGCCATTTGTTCTACCGCTCTTCTTCGCCTTCTTTGCATTCTTCTTCGATACCACCTCCTGTCAGGCCTCGTCGTGCTTGGACCCGGTAGGAGTTGATGTCGAGCGCGGTGTTCCAAGACCTCCCGGTGGAGGTCCGCGTCGCGTCCCCTTCGAATCAAGCTGTTTCCCCGTTCGCGGTTTCGGTTTTGTTGCCCCCCTCCCCTGTGTGCCACTGCCCGACGCGTTTGGTTCCTGAGTGGTGGAGGGCTGCGCATTCCTCCTTACTTTCGAGGCTTCCTGCGCCTCGAGGAGTGCGGCCTCAAAAGCCAATCTCTTGACCTTGTCTGCCATAAGTAGGCTTCCGAGGGCATGACCTATCTTTTTGAGTTCCTCGATGTCGGCCTGGGTCCCTCCCGTAATGTTGGGGGCAGACTCGGCTGTCCTTATCACCAAGTCGAGGTGTTCGAGGAGCAGATGAGTCTTCTCTTCTGTTTCTTCTCGGCACGTTTTCAAGTCCCTCCATCGTTCCGTTAGATCGCAGGTCTTGTTTTCACTCCTTTGTTGTACGGCCGCATCGGTCGTGGGTGTGCGATCGATTTCCATCTCTTCAGGTGGCCTCACGTCGTCTATCAGGCCGCGCCCACTGCCTCTGGGTGTCAGGGCTGTTACCGTCTTCTGAGATCCTGAGGAGGCGTCAGAATCACTCGAATCCGAACTGACGTTAACGGCGTCGGCTTCCTCGTTGTTAGGTTGCGTAATCTGGATCCTGAGCGCGGGGTTGTTCCTCAGCAGCTTCTCTGCCGCCTCTTGTGCTTCTGCTGCAACCTTGGCATTCTTCCTCAGTTGGCTCGGGAAAGTGAGCTTCGATTGCTTTAGCACTCGTTTCTCCACTTCCTCACCCAAACCCTTCCTCTTCTTGCTGTTTGGGGTGAGGTCTATTCCCCTCTTGCGTTGGTCCTTTCCTCCAACATCTTTCGCCTGTGGTGTGTTTCCATCGCTTGTAGCTTTACGCGTGAGTCCACCAGCCAAGTGTGCCACGGGTAGCGCGTTTTGCATCGTTGCCCCCCCCCCCCAAGATCCGAATGTGGCCCCGTTTTACTTGGGGAAATCTTGCCGTCAATGCTGGACATCTTCTTCATTCTTCTTTTCCAGGGCCTGGAATCGCATGCTGGCCGACCCCGGACCAGACCAGCACGGGTGTGGTGTTTTGTGTGATGCGTGTTCTGTATGATGTTGATATGTCTGTGTAGTGCTTGTGGGGGCGTAAGTATGGTGCGTGTAGGGGGTAGTGTATGTAGGTGTAAGTGTAGGACTCGGGTCCGGAGGGGCGTCGCTCCCTCAAGCTCCAAGTGCAACCCGAAGGTCACACCCAAAGCCCCCTACGGGGTTTGTCTCTCTCTCTCTCTCTCTCTCTCTCTCTTTTTTTTTTTTTTTTTTTTTTTAAGGTGGTTGTAGGGCAAATACGCTGCGACGTACGAAGGAGAGGCACCGGTCAGCCAAACACGGCTGGCCAGCACCTCCCCAACAGTCCCGGGCTGGAATCCGCATCGATACGGCCATCCGAACCGGGTAAACCCTCTCTTCCTTCTCCGTTGGCGCCGGCCATTGGACAAGGGAGAGATCCACCAACTTACCAATCCGGCCCCGGCACCGCGTGAGCATTACTTCAGGGCCGGCGGCGTCTCGCGCTCAGGATCGAGCGTCTCTCTTCTCACGACTCGCAGGTGTTGTTTCCCTTTCTTCGATCTTCTTCCATCTCTTCATTCTTCATCTTCTTTCTTCTCTCTTCTTTCTTCTCTCTTCCCTCTTCAGTGCATCAGATTCCTCCTGGAATCATTTGGGACTCTTCTGTTTCAATCGGCAGAGTCACTGTGATTCGCCTGCTTCGAGGCGCCTTGCTTCCCTCTCTTTCTCCTCTTTGCGGGTCATCACCAGCTTGATGTATCCGGTGAGTCTATCCCATGTCTCCTGGTTGCGGAGCAAGTACGGGACGAGATTCTCAGGTGTTAGTTGAGCACCCAGCCATTCATCCAGCTCGGCGCGCTCTCTCCGGGTGTTGCTGCACTTGAACAGGGCATGTTCGGCGTCATCCCATTCGTCCCCGCATGACTGACATGCTGGGGTCGTCCTCTTCTTGAACCTGGTTAGATAGGAACCGAAGCAACCATGATCGCTCAGTGCCTGCGTCGTCCAGTAGTCCATCTCTCCGTGGGTGCGTTCCGCCCACTTGGCTACGTCACGGATCAGCCGGTGCGTCCATCTGCCGTTTGCAAATGGCGAATCCCACTCAGTTTGCCAATGCTCAAGGGTGGTTTCCTTCTCGTTGTCGCGGATGATCTCCTTCATCGTCGGAGTGAGTACTCGTTCGGCTCCGATCACTTTCTGGCGGTCCCAGATCCTCACTCGCTCCGCGACGAGCAAGTGGATGGGCGGAGTACTCGCCAATACGTAAGCCGCATCTTCTGACACAGTGCGGTAGGCACGGATACTCCTCAGGGCCGCTCTTCGGTGGACAGGCCCCATTCTCTTCTCGACGATGGTCTTCTCTACTCTCTTCCCCCACACGGGTGCACCGTACAGCATGATGGAGGTAGTGACGGTGTTGAGAAGTGCGCGCCTCTTTTCCTTGGGTCCTCCGATATTCGGCATAAACCGCTGGAGCGCCGCACCGACCCTGCTCGCCTTCTGGGCGGCTTCCTGGATGTGCTTCTTGAACGACCACTTGTCATCGAGCCATACACCGAGGTATTTCAGCTCTGTCTTCCGTGGAATCTCTTGCCCGTTGATATGAAACCGGGGTAGGTCGAACTTCCTACGCCTTGTGACCTCTCTCTCTCTCTCTCTCTCTCTCTCTCTCTCTCTCTCTCTCTCTCTCTCTCTCTCTCTCTCTCTCTCTCTCTCTCTCTCTCTCTCTCTCTCTCTCTCTCTCTCTCTCTCTCTCTCTCTCTCTCTCTCTGGCGGTAAGTGCTTCCACACGCATCTAACATCGCTCCGTGTTTGAACATCTTTTTGACCACCAAAACGTCGTCCCGAGTGGCACTTTTTTGCAGATTGGACTTCCTCCTGCAGGCTCATACCACTGGAGCATCACTGCATGGCTCCTACTAGAGCCTGGGAGGAATAATTCCAATTCTGCAATTTCCAACAACAACATCGAGTTGGCAGTGCTTGGCGCGGAAAGTGAGCTTTCTGCGCATGCTCGGAGGTCGTCTGCTACGCTGGCTCGCCTCACCGCCTTGCTGTCTGCTGCATGATGAGTGACAACACCTGCTGTTACTGCCACAAATCTTTGCGCGCGGGCAGCAAAGAATGCAGCATCTGCAAGGGATCAGCACATGTCAAGTGCTCGATCTCATCCCGAGAAGCAGACACATGCAAAGGCTGTCTGGAGGTGAGTCAAATTCCAGCCGCACAATTGAAATCGAGTGCGTCGAAGCAGACGACTACGACTTCTCGCCTCAGCATGCAAACAGCCAGAGGGAGAGAGAAGGAGAATACGAACTCGCAAAGACGTGTGAGTAATCAGCCCATCTCACACACGCGACTCAGCTCGCGCGCTGCGTCAGGATTGTCTCCCCCCGCTCCGCAGCATACCACTGCTGCGCGCCGCAGCGCGAAGCTCCCCACCACCAATGCCTCTCTTTCCACCAAAAGGCCACAGCTCGCGCTAGAGAGGGATATGCTATCGCCTGCAGATCTGTCTCCGTCAAGTGGCGCCACCCTGCAGCAGTCCAACACAGTAGAGCCCGCGAATTTTCAAAAGCAGCGAACGGACGCGCGGCTCAATGCTACCACCCAGTCGCTGCTCACCATACCACCTGTGGACCACGCTGTTGGTTCGGTAGAAAGTAACAGCCGCAACATCTCGGGACAACCTGCAGTACCATCAGCATCGACAACGACGAAGTCTCCTGAACCTGAATGGGTATTTATAGCGCAGTCTACACTGGACCTCTTTTATCAACAATATGACATGCTCCGGGATCAGCTCGTCGAAATAAAATCTCTCGTGAGTCGACAAAACGTTGCCATTCCCTCTCCACCTCTCACGCCAGCAGTGAAAGAGGTGGATGATCGCCTGTTGGAACGTGTATCTTCTCTCGAGAGACTTATCGAGAGGCAGAACTCCCAGCTGGAGGAGCTTCGCTTGGATCACCAGCTTCTCCTGGAGCAGAATACCACCATGAAAGGCCAGCTTTCCACTCTGACTGAGCTATTAGAAGGTCACCAGTGTAGTCTGCGAGATAGAGAATGTAGAATTAACGAGAATAGTAATGTCGAATCGCCACATCAATCCTCGTTTCCTCTTATTCCACCTAGGATGGACAAGTCCCCCCACTCACACGCTGGGAAGCAGCGACAGGGACACGGCAGTGACGGCCTTGAGCACTGTAAATTGATTATTAATGGAGTTTTGAAAGAAAATTCAATGGCCTCACCGGCACAATTATCTGATATTTCTTACGCAGTGCTCAAGTCCATCCTCCCCTCACTGGAGAGGGCAGACATTGCTGATGTTCATGTCCTGCAACCAGGGCATGCGTCTGGGGAGAGGCCTCCAACTGGAAATCGCGATTCGGTCCCATCTTCCCGAGCTCCAGCTGCCATCTCGCGTTCTTTACCATCATGCGTAGTCCAACTCTCCAGTAGCCGACTAGTCGGGGAAGTGATTCGGGCTAAATGTTCAATCGCCAATAATTATTTCACGGCTAATAACATCCAGTCTGATCTACTTGATCCAGATGTGAAAGCTCATGTGCCAGACCGTAAAATCTTCATAAATGAAATGCTCCCCCGCGAAAAGTACAAGAAGTATATAAGTTTGAGGTCAGTTGCACGCGGTTTGGGACTACGATACGTCTGGCACAGCGGTGGACGTTTCTGGGTTAGGCGGAAGAATGGTGAGCGAGCGCACACGTTCGAGTCCCTCGCTGATCTGCAGGTCATTCAAACGGCCTGTCGAAGTGTTCCAAAACGTACTCGTGCGTCCTCTAACAACAACCAGAGCTGCACAGTCGTTCCGGAGCAAAACGGGGTTCCGGCAGCAGAATCAGTGGAGACTCCTTGACTAAATACGGCTGCTGAGGAGCGACGAGGGAGTGGAGGTTCCTTAAAAGCGGGATTTATCAACCTTAACTCCCTGACAGATAAGATTGAGCATCTACGCTTGCTCGTCGCCAACGATCCCTCCTACCATCTATTTGGGGTGGCTGAGTCGAAGCTAGATGAGTATGTGGATGACAGTCTCGTTCAGATACCGGGTTTTTCTCTGTTGAGACAGGATCGAAACAGAGAGGGTGGTGGGGTTGCCTTGTATGTACGCAATGATTTCAAGGTAGAGAAGCTAATTTCGTCTAAAACTTTTGGCCGAGGGAAACCTGGTGTTCCTGAATTTCTTTTCTGTAGCGTACAGCAGGGTAGCTCCCCTCCAATTTTAGTCGTGGTAATTTACAGACCCCCGAAAATCGCCATGCAGAAGGATGACGGGCTGTTTGGCTCGTTACGCCAACTGTGTGGGGATTATAGTCACAAAATTATAATGGGAGATCTGAACGCGGATTTGTTAGACACTGCTCACCCTGACACCAAGACACTGACTGCACTGACAGAAGAACTTGCCTTGCAGATAGTGCAGCATGGCCCGACTCACCAACACACCCCCAATACATCTCATACATGGATTGACCACATTTACGTAGATGACAATGACATCGTTACAGACTTTCAAAACAGACTCCTGCCCAGTTTCGGCAGGCACTCGGTCATAGACGTCACCATCAACGTCTTCACTCCCACTCCGCCAAAAAATTCCTTTACTTATAGGAATTTTCGTAATATCACTCCGGAGATGCTAACGACCGTCTGCTTCGCTGCGACTGGACAGCTCTTGAAAATGCCGAAACCAGCTTGGAAGACGCAATTCACTGCTTGAATGAGAATTTAATGACTGTTATAGATGAATTAGCGCCCGAAAAAACTATCAACCCGCGGAAAAATGACGCTCCTTGGATTGGTCCTGAGTTGAGGGTGCTCATGAATAAGCGAGATGCGACGCGCAGGCGCTGGGAACGAAATCAACGTAACCAGCGCAAGTGTCCTGAGCTTCAAAGTGAGTATTTTCGGCTTAGCGAAGAGGTCGACTTGCGCATGGAACAAGAGCGTAACTCCTTCCTTCAAAACCATCTATCAGACGCTCTTGATCAACATAAGAA
Source organism: Eretmocerus hayati (assembly GCA_029851415.1). Lineage (NCBI taxonomy): Eukaryota > Metazoa > Arthropoda > Insecta > Hymenoptera > Aphelinidae > Eretmocerus > Eretmocerus hayati. The sequence goes on from CM056743.1 coordinate 114,479,700, forward strand.
CATCTGGAAGGAAATGCGCAACCTCGGCCTCCTGCCTAAGAGCAAAGAGGAGGAACTTCACGGTTTCACACCGGATGAGTTGAACGCTCACTTTGCGGGAGTTTCCGTTTCACCTCACGAAAATATAGATGAAGCAATGGACGATATAAATTCGGCTTCAGAGGAGGGTTTTAATTTTAAGCCTACAAATTTCAATAACGTAGTCCTTGCTATCAAACATTTTTCCTCGCAAGCCCGTGGGTCAGACGGGATTCCCCAAAGCGTGATCGCGAAGGCTCTTCCGGCTATTGGTGATCTTATTGTACATATTTTCAACTCCTCTTTCGCTCATAGCACTTTTCCCGAGGCTTGGAAGCAAGCACAGCTGATCGCACTGAAAAAGACTGCCGCTCCATCAACGGTCTCGGACTTCCGTCCTATAGCGCTGCTGTGTTTTCTCGCCAAGGTCCTGGAAAAAATCGCACACGACCAAATCACGGAGTACTTAAAACAAGAGGAATTACAAGATCGCTTCCAGACTGGTTTCAGGCAATACCATAGCACCCAGACAGCTCTACTAAAGTTGACAGATGACATCAGAGTAGGCATTGACAAGAAGAAGATCACCTTGCTCCTGCTTTTTGACTTTAGTTAAGCTTTTGACACGATATCACCATCTAAGCTGTTGAGTAAACTTCGAAATCTTGGCTTTTCGAGATCGGCACTTCTGTGGATAAAATCATACTTACAAGGTCGCACCCAAAAAGTCACTTCAAAATCTGGTAATTCTGATTGGCTTGAAACCAATCTGGGTGTTCCACAGGGTTCCGTTCTCGGGCCTTTACTCTTCAGCTTATATGTCAATGATTTACCTGGTTTGCTAGACGGAAAGTCGGTACATCATCTATTTTATGCGGACGACCTCCAAATTTATCTCCAAGTCGAGAAAACTAAAATCAGGGAGGGCATCGCTCGGCTGGGTGAAATAGGACGACTAGTTGCCGAATGGGCCAAGAGTTCCGGCCTGTGTCTCAACGCTGGCAAGACCAAGGCAATCTACTTCAGCTCTGAGAGGAATATCAAAGATCTGAAGAGAATGGACTTGCCAGGGGTTGAGATACAGGATGGAAATTTCATCCCGTTCAGTGATACGGTTGTGAGTCTCGGTGTTACACTTGATAGTGAACTGACGTGGAAACCGCACATTGACCAAGTTACTAAGAAAGTTAACAGAGCCCTGTACGGTTTGCGGTTTTTTAGGGCGTGTATCACCAGACCTCTCCGGATTCGCCTAGTCGAGTCATTAGTTCAACCGCATCTAGATTACTGCACAGTCGTGTACCTCGACGCCACGGACGAACAGCGGCAACGGATACAGAGACTGAGCAATTCATGTGTGAGATTCATCTTTGATCTTAGGAGAGACGAGCACATCACCCCGTTTAGGGAGCGATTGGGTTGGTTACGTACTGATTCGCGGAGAATGTACTTCGCAGCACTTATAATGCATAAGATCATGCATTTGGGAGAACCTGGCTACCTTGCTGCGATGTTTACCAGGTACCAATCCGAACGCCCCGCACGCGGTGATACAGAAGAGCGGGTACTCAAAGTTCCCAATATGAGACTTGAGTATGGAAGAAGATCTTTCCAGGTTCAATGTGCTCATCTGTGGAACTTTCTCCCTCCGGGCTTTCGGCAGCTGGGGAAGATATCGTTGTTTAAAGAGGCCTTAAAAGATCTCTTGATGACACAGACTCCTCAGAAGATTGATGTGGAGAAGAAGCATTATTTTAATCTATGATAGGCTTGGGTTCTTATTTTTAGCTTACGATTAGTTTTACGTGACCTTCTGTCACCTGACTGAAGCAAACTGTGATATTTTCTCTTTTGTGAACCCATGCTCTCAGATTTTAGACATACGCGAATTCGCAATTGTAATGACTAGTCACAATTTGTGATATGTACCTGTCCTTGACCAAATCGCTTGTATTATATATATTTTACACCTTTTCTTTTTATTTTTGAATTTTTTTTTTTCTAGAATTACGCAACATATGTAAAAATATGTGGGTTATTTTTTGTCTTATGACGAATAAAGGACATCAATCAATCAATCCCTCTCTCCGCCTCTCTCGTGCACTCTGCCCTAACCTAACATGCATCAGCCGCGCGTTTCCACTCCGTACAGCAAAAGACCGAAAGCGGCCCAGGGTTGGCTAAACAACCAAACCAAACTCTACTGCAGGGCTTGGTAATCCATACGTCATTTTCGATGCATGGCGGCCATAGATCCATAGATCATGCACTTCTTGCCCGGAAGCTCAGCACGCCACGCTTTCATCATCTGTAATTATGGTACAGTGAATGTTCTCCGAGATTCATCATGATGGGTTGAGAGGGATCCCCGAGAGATAGATGAACATCGAATTCAAAAATTATTTTCTGAGATAACAGGTGTAGGCAACGGCATGTCATAAGATTCTTCTCAAAATGAACTGGGCTGACTGATGGAATTTCAGATTATTTTATGCTTTTTAGTTGTTGAGAAAAGTATTAGAGCTGTGAATAAAAGCGTATCGTAAAAACTCCATTTTTTCTAACCTTTTTTTATCTTCTTTTGATGACGGAGTCATCTTTCGCCGCGGTGAGTGAATCCATGCTTGAGGATCCATGTGGACACGCGCTTAGGACGAGTTTCCGTTTGGTACGTTATGCGCAGGCGCCGGTACGGCCTATTGGCCTATATATCGACCCATGCATGCTCGTACCCGCAGTATGCTGTCGTTGTGTGCGACGAAGCATTTGTTTGTGTTGGTGCTCGATCGTGTGCTAATACCTAATATTCTATAGACATATGTCGCAGGCAAAGTGATCAATTCGCCAATGTATACAGTCGCTAGCGGATGTATACATGACCTAGGCGCTGTATACAGCCGCAGTCAAAGTGTTCAAGAATCGCTGCTGTAGCGCCGGCGAACAGTTCGCCTAGGTAATGTATACTTTGATTAGCGACTGTATACACTGACATAGACCGACTCGGCAAAGTATTCATCGATGGTGCGGGCAACGGCTTCGCCTATATAACAGGTCAATGATGGACATTTCATTCTCTATATCGGCATACATGATTGCACCAATAAATAAGTTCCAATGCTTATTTAGAAATTCATGCCTAAATGTTCCCAAACTATTAATGTAAAACATGCATACGATTGATATTGAGACTGTGGCAAATAATAGAGAATAGGAATATGAAATTAAATCCAATCTAAACACTAATCACAAAGTCTTTTGATGAGGATTGAATAGCACTTTCATTGAAAAAAAAACGCTTATGACTTCTAATTTGTTTGGTACTCAAAAGATTAGCTCGTCACTTATTTCGAACGCATCGTAGGCCTTCAAAGTTGCTAACATCGTGTCCAGCAGGTCAGAATATGTAGAAAATCATGTCTCCGATGCGCCCTTGGCCCACTACAACGATAAGTCACCATATTTTCGCATCTACAGAATTGGCAAAAAACGTGACAATAGCTGTTTGAAGGTGAATTAGTTTCTCGTGATTGAAAAAATTTTCCCGTGTATAGGATCAAAGCAAAGGTCGGATCCGGCTTCTACGTCAAAAAATACACAAAAAAATTATCGTCCAATGAACGCACTACTTCTGACCCAAAATTTCTTGGCCAGCCAAATTTCTTTTCAAATAAGCATTGGAACTTATTCATTGGTGCATTCCCGTAATTATTATTTTTTTTATTTTTCCCATGCCAATAATAAAATGTCCATCATTTACGTGTTATATAGGTGAAGCCGTTGCCCGTGCCATCGGTGAATACGTCGGTCTATGGCAGTGTATACAGCCGCTAGTCAAAGTATACATTACCTAGGCAAACTATCCGCCGGCGCTGCAGCAGCGATTCTTGAACACTTTGACTGCGGCTGTACACAGTACCTAGGTAATGTATATGTTACGTACCAAACCCGAAATCGTACACTTTGCGAACGGTACAACCAATTCTGTACCATTCGCGAATGGTACACCACCATTTGTACCGAGCCCGATATTCCCGGTTTGGTACAGCTTGTACCATTCGCGAATTGTACAGCCGCCTTGTACCGAGCTCGATTTCAAATTGCGCCACATGGCTTGGATCGTGTTTACAAATGAGATTTGTCTGTAAATGATGATTAGCGTTCAAAATGATATGTATTCACGAGTTCAGTCAAGTACAGGTAACGATCGAGCTTGCACAATGTATCCCGATAATACTATTCGTGATGAGTTCAACTCAAAATTAGATGCTCTTCGAACATCCGATATTTGCAAGTTCATAAAAAGTAAAACAGAATATTCTTACACCCGTGACACACAGTTTCATAAACATTAGAATCACTGCACGGGGTATGTTCGCGTATCTTATTTTGATCACATAATACATCTTGTGGACACCGCTTCGCCCAGTTTCATCATGAATCTATCTTCATCTAATATACTTCATCAGTATATCGTAGATTCCAAATTTTTCTACGTAATATCTCACTTTGTCGTCTCACTGATAGGAAAAATCCTCAAAGTCAGTCTCATTGTCTGAATATTAACATAACGAGGTTAGGGGGTTTGTTGTTATTTAGTTTGTTGTTATTTTTTACCGACTTTAAGAATTACTTCTTACAGTGCTATTTCCATTGGGAGGATTAGACGAGGAATATCGCCAACAGGCAATATATATGTCAAACTGTTTCAATCTTCTGTATTCCAGAGAGGTCTTGAATGATTTCTTCTCAATTTCACTAATTAGCTTCACAAGGTCTCGTCATTCTGTCTCACTTTTTATGAACTTACAATCATCGGATGTTCGAAGAGCATCTAATTTTGAGTTGAACTCATCACGAATAGTATCATCGGGATCCAATGTGCAAGCGCGACCGTTACCTGTACTTGACTGAACTTGAGCTGAACTCGTCAATACATATCATTTTGCTAATCATCATTTGTAGACAATTCTCATTTGTAAACACGATCCTAGCCATATGGCGCAATTCGAAATCGAGCTCGGTACAAGGCGGCTGTACAATTCGCGAATGGTACAAGACTCTGCCGTACCAAACCCGGAATATCGGGCTCGGTACGAATGGTAGTGTACCATTCGCGAATAGTATAGAATCGGCTGTACCGTTCGCGATGTGTACGATTTCGGGTTTGGTACGTAACATATACATCCGCTAGCGACTGTATACATTGGCGAATTGATCACTTTGCCTGCGACATATATAAAATTAAGTCGAGCATATATAGTAAATGTTATACTCCTATTCGGCCTTATATGTTGCCCTCTGTGTTGCTCATATGCATTGCCGTAAGTCGCAAGCGAAGTTTACCACTCCCATCGTGCAATGTTCGTAAAAATGTTCGAATGCCCGAAATTTTGAGGCAAATCGCAACAATTCGTCGAGCAATTCGTTCATCGACATTTTTCATGATATTCGCAATGCCCGTGCATTGCACATTTGTGAGAAGTATATACAGCAATGCGCGATTGTGCTCCTGAAACTCGGAAAATGGTGGTACTGGTCGAACCTTTCTCGCTCTCATCCTCACTTGGGGAGGGGGGGGGGGTAAATACGGAATTCCAGGTGAATTCATTTCCGAGATTCTTCTAGTTTTCGAGAAGGTTTGTCTTTGATATGATCGGAAGTTCACATTAGTGACCGATCAATAAGCGTATAATAAAATAAGTAAAATAAGCGCAATTCTCAGATCTCTGATAGAACCACGATCGAGACATTTTCTTGCCCACAATATCCAAATGTAAGATGAAATTTTGTCTCATATCCCAGCTTGAATAACCTGTCGGGTTACGTTTGTCCACAATTTCAATACGTTGCACAGCTTTCCCGAGAATCTTAAGTTGGAAAGAGTAGTTTTCGAAATAAAACCATGGAAATATTGTGTCCACTCCTGATCATATAGATGAGGCTGCAAGGCTCTGCACTACAGTTGAAAATATTTCTGGTGAACTAGTCTATGATAAGTACAGTTCCCGCTGGAAAACTCAATCACTCACGATGACTCCGTCATCTTTCGCGCGTTCTCTGTCGACGCACTAATTATTTTTTTACTTCAAATGTTTTCACTTGGCTCCTAGATGGGCGTGACAAATCGCAATTTCCTCAAAATAACCGGAAACAGCATTTTTGCTTTCTCGAAAGAGAAAGCATTCATTTGATGCCAGGTGAATTTTCTTCAAATTTTTTCCAAAAAAATTTTTTTCTCCTTCAGTGAACCTCTTGAATACATGAAATGTGTACAGCTCTCTTCCTTTCGCCAAGATCTATCTAATGTAGGTCACAGTTTTTCTTTATAAGCCCTCACAAAAATATTACAACCCCATCTTTCGAGCCCTCTGTCCGTGTCTGTGTGTATGTGTGTATGTATGTTGTTTTCTATCGCTCAGCAAAACTCCTCACTGGTCTGATAGATCGTCCTGAAATTGGTATGCCATGTTCGGAGGCGTCTCTAGATGGGAATGCTAGATTTTCACTGTTCCCCGATGATTACTTTTATACTTATGAATTTTCCTTCATTTATCTGTAATTTTTTCTTCTCTTGAAAATTAGAAATATTGTCTCCTTTTCCCTCAAAAAATCTGAGGCGGTAAATTCACACGTTTCTCGACGTGCTGGATTGATTGGTTAATACGGAATTCCGATTGAGGCTCATTTTATTCTAGCTTCTTCATACCTCTCTTACATCGGGCTATAAGACCTTTACAGTCACAATTTGACAAAATTCCGTATCAACCAATCGATTCAGCACGTTGAGAAACATCCAAATCTCCTCCTTGACATTTTTTACAAATCATTTATAAGATGTAAATTTCTCATCAAAAAATTCACAAGTCAAAAAATACTCGTGCGATCATGCTCAAAATTCACTGGCATCATCATCACAATCTCCAAAATACACCTACAGAGTCTCGAAAGAGTTATTCCAATTTTTACGTTCACCAACACTAAATTGCTTTCTTTCCTAATCTCATCATCTCTTCACGAAAACTCTGTATCGACCAATCGATTTGTCACGTTAATAAAAATCAATAACAAACTTTATGTTCTCTTTACTCTGTTCTACCGAGAGCAAATTAAAATTCACACTCCATGATTTATTTTTCAAATAACAAATTTGTAAAAAAATACTCATTTTACTTGGTTTTCTTAGAACCGGTTCATCCCATTTCCAATATAGTCACCATGAGTGATTCCTTTTCAATTCAAATTATCATTCACAGCTCAGAATACTCATGCCTGGTTCATATGCCAGTAAATCCAATATATGTATAACATATTTTTTTGTTATTCTTATATTTCATAACCAACTTTCTGCACATTCTGATCATTTTGATTTGTTTATCTTCGGGAAACAGAATTCATTCCCCAAATATTCTTTATATCCTTTATTACTTGTGTCCCTTTTCTAGTAATATGTCCAATTTTTTGAGTCGTTCTTCATAATAAAGAAAGGGATTACATTTAAAAAAAATTCCTGTACTGGAAGATGATTTCGTAGTATTCAAGAACGTGCAAAAACAGATTAGTTCTAGTTCTTGTGGTATGTTAGCGACAGCATACGCATCAACAATCTGTTTTGGTAGAGATCCGTCGATGAGGAATTATTGTACTGATGAAATAATACTGCGGAATCATTTATAGTATATTATGCGTCGAGTGCCAAAAACTTTGTTCTTGGCACTCAACGCATAATATACGAAAACCTTGTTGGACGTCGGCTTACGGCGATACGTGGAAACTGCGTGTTTCCATGCTACCTCGTGCAGCGAGGAAGCGTCGCAGTTTCCGCGTCGAGTTGTATAAATGAAAATATTGTTGGCTGAAATTTTGGAGCAGTATCCTTGGTAAACATGAAAATTCGGAAGAGTATATAAAAATGATAGAGAAATGATTTATCATCCATTAGAAGAATTATTTGATGAATTTCATAATTTGATAACATCGATATTTTGGATGAATAAATATTTTGATACAAATTCCGTGAGGAGAATTGATCATTGTAACAAATTAGTATATTGGAATTTTTTAATGAATGATATGTGATTAGTTGACTTCTTCAATCGCAATGAGAAAGCATTCTGTTAAACTCTTTCAGCAGCGTATTTCGGGTGGGTCCTGCAGGACCCATTGGGCGCTCAGGTAATAATGTTGAATCCGCCCAAACAATCTTCTTGTTTCGAACAAAGGGCTTGTATTTTCAAACTTTTAGAGTGAATTTATGACGAAGAAGCTTACAATCATGGATCAATGAGAACATTATAAAATTGCTCACTTAATCTGAGTTCTTATGATGGGAGTCGTATAGAAACAGTGTTTTGGATACATTACAGCAAAGACTTACTTGACACTTCTCACAAAAGCAGTATACTTTAATCTTTACACAGAGCTTACATCTTTGTCTGCAATCTGCAAACTTGACGAAATGCTCTTGCGAGTCATACCTCATATCCACAACAATTTTTGTAGAGATTCGACAGCTGGGATTCTGAGCTAACAAGGAGAGGTCATGGTCTGTGGGTCGTGGATTCGGTTGAAACTCTGGGAATCGTCTCATTTTGGCACCAAAAGATGATATCCGAAACCGCTTACTTGAATGCTGAAACGTTTTGGAGCTACAGCCTATGACATTAGCGTTGCCCATATAGGCCCATGTTGAAAATTGATATATACAATGTGATTGACCATAGCTCTGAAACGTTTTAGCATTCAAGTTAGCGGTTTTGGATATCATCTTTTGGTGCCAAAAGGAGACGATTCCCAGAGTTTCAGCCGAATTCACGACCCACAGACCATGACCTCTCCTTGTAAGCTTGATAGAGATCGATTGAAACGACCACGTAACTTCTGTAAACGCGAACGCCCAATGGGTCTTGCAGGACCCACTTGACGCACAATTACACGCCCAAATATTTTTTTACGTGAAAGATATTCATGCATGAATACCATGTCGCGGAAGCCCAGTGGGTCCTGTGGGATCCACGTTCTTAATTGACCAGCCCTTGGACAAATCTCCCATTTGAACCATTCCAACACATGGATACCTCCAAGGGGGCTCAAAGAAGATGTTCCAATAGGTATTGGATACTTAGGAGTCATTCGCATCTACATGAATCGATTTAGACCGTAAATTCATGTCCTCGTCAAGCGACGCGTGAGCGCTGAGTTTCCCGTGATCCCGAGAACTACGTACGCTTTATCAGGGCCTCGTATCATGACAGACTTTTAGTTTCGGCCTAGAAGGAAGCCATTACCACGCACAATGGCCGAAATATTGCCATGGCGCTTGTCATATGTGGATTTTGGAAGTGGGTCCCACAGGACCCACTGGGCGCTAGAGAGATAGAATGGTTCACGTGCGGGTCCTTCTTGGGTGAACAAAAAATTATTCTCATTACGACAAACATTTGCCACCTGGTTTGCTGCACCTCATCACACTGGGAAACATTGAGCAGACACGTGTTAACCGTAATTTCTGAGCTCCGCTGACATTCTAAAAGATTACCTATATAGCCCCGTAATCATTGGCTTCTTCTTCCATAAGGATTCTCCACGAGCGGACGTCTGGCCACTCTCTTGGAACCCCGTCGAGGCAATTCAGGTTATAAATAAGGAGGCTAAACGACGGTGGCTCCCCTAGCGGTCAAATTGGTATATTGACAATAACAATTTCCAAAAACGAAGAGGAAGGAAACCAATAGTACCGCCACCCGCGGATTATTTTTCTGCAAATTTAAAAAAAAGTTTCATCGAGATCGGTGCAAAATTGAGCTCACAAAGATGCGGGAACTTTTTCATAGCGTTGTTGAATTTTCCCCGCAACTTTGTGGGCTCAATTTCGCACCGATCTCGATGAAACTTTTTTTTTAAATTTGCAAAAAAATGATCCGCAGGCGGCAGTACTATTGGTTTCCTTCCTCTTCGTTTTTGGAAATTGTTATTGTCAATATACCGCTAGGGGTGCCACCGTCGCTTTTCAAAAGGTAGAGAGCACTCTTAAGAACCCCTTTGGAAGTGTGTCCTTGACTGGGTGACTCGTCAAAAAAACTCTTCCAAATTCAATAAAAAGAACAAAAATTTTATTCGAACAACCATGGGCTCCCAATCAAATAGAATAGTTGAGACAAAAATGGGCTCAATCGATCATTTACATTTCATTCTTCAAAAAATTGACGGACATTTTGCGACGTGTCGCAAATACAGGTTTGGCGATATGTCACTGAGCTGTCGCAAATAAGTAATATCGCCGAGCTATCGCTGACCTACCACAAACATGCCGCCAATGGGAATTTGCGATAGCTCGGCGACATGGCGCCAATATTTTCGAATTCTGCGCGGAGTGAACAGTCTGATCATCGACGAAAACTATTTATTGCTGTTGTTGGAAGCCTATGTCGCTTACAAACTTTTTAGACATCGTCAGAAACGTGAGTCCTGTTCGATCGGATGAGGAATGTCATTCAGTTCACAATGTGTCTGGTAACCTGCATAAAGAACTCGACATTTTTGGGGTTTGAGAATCACCAGGTAGGGTGTTTGAGTTGAAAAAAAGGGGATGATAAATGATGAATAAAGTTATGATGTGGGCAAGCAAAAGCCAACCTTTGCAAAAAACATGTGTGAATGCATCGATCCGAAATGGCCTGGGATCGAAAAAAATCAAAATATCCGAATGTTTCATTATGATTTTGTATTTATTTTATTGATTACATCGGAAAAAATCACATCAGGTACACATCATTCACGCATTATTCGCATTGCAGTTTTTTATAACGTATTGGATAATAACATTTGTTGACTACACGGTCTTCTCTAGCAACTTACGCTGACATACTCTTTTTTTTAAATCACAATTTTACGGCGTCTATTGAAATAGCAGGATAAAGAAATTCCACGGTCACTGTATTCTCGCGGCCTATAGTAAGAATAGTATATAATGGAAATACATCTTTTTGCTACTGAGTAAATACGGGTACAAATTAAGTCCCCACAAATATAGATTTTTGTGCCATCATGCGGAGAGACACCTGAATTTCTAAAAACTTTACTCGAAGCTTTAGAAGTGTGGCAACATCTAAATCTGACTTATCTCCATATTTATTACATTCGAGTCATTTAGAATTTGGTCTCAGAACCTTTGCATTGATTTTCAATAGTGATGAAAGTTACTCGAATTCGTGTAGAGCGTAATCGAAAGAACCCAAATCACTCAGGTTCTGTGACGAAGTTCATATCTCAAGGCACCAACTATCTTGCTCAATCGTGCGAGATCAGAAAAAGAACATTCTGATAGACGAGAAACACTTTCCATGTACACAAATAGGTCTCATGGGTGAAGCGCATGCGTAATTTTTTGTATGAAAATGACTAAATGCGGATTCTTTCTTCGGGACCAACCAAAGGAAAAATATTCATAGATTTGTCGTGCAATGCAATAAAGTTGCGCAATCCCAATATTCTCAGGGTAAATCGTTGAATCACTATCAATGACACAGTAATAAAATCATATCCTGCATACGAGTGAATATGAGGACAACTCAAGTTCTAAGATTTCATTTGCCCTCAAATCTGCGTTAGGCGCGATTGTAGCTATTTTCCTTCGATAAATTATGGTCCATTGAAATAATTCCGGATGAATTGATCTCCCTTCCATCTGCCAATAATGTAACCTGTCACTATGGATAACAAATGAACGAAGAACGGAAAAATATTCTAAAATGGACTATTTCTTTTCAAATATAACTGTTCAGGGGTCGGATAGGTCATCGTATCTCTGGGTTGAATTTCTTCTTCGATACAATCCCCATTTCTACAATACTAGAAAGAAAATATACATAGGTCTAGATCGAATCAAATATCGAACTCCAACAAATCTCGATTTTTGAAGCATCAATGTGTTACTTACCATACCGTCACCACAACTAGAACCTTCCGCTGCTGGAGCTTTACCAATGCATTTCATGTTTGTCATAGATTTGGTGCAGTGCAATTTCCAGCATACCGTTGCATTAAACTAAAACAATACAAGATAACGATACACTGCCAGCCAAGAGTTTCAGGGCATTCTTTCCAATCCGAGCTGAAAAGAATGTCAATTTTGATGATTTTTGAGAGAACTTCTTGGCTCGTGTATCTGCGTAAGGTGCCAGGATGTTTTGAAATGAAACTTGAACCACAAAATATATTTTTCAACGTTCCTCTACGCCAATCCCAGTCCAAGCTTTAAGATTTTCACTGAAGAATCTTTCAGCAGAAGCTAGCGACCTTATTCAAAAATAACGAAGAAAGTCACTTTTTGAGGCATATTCCGAAAGCTTATCTTCTTTTGATCAAGATGTATCCGTCTTTCTAGAACTAAAATGCAATTTTTGCGGATAAACTCTGCTCACAGAAAATGTTATCGCTCGGGTTGGGATTGGCCATAATAGTACATTTCAGTACAAGGGTGGAAAAACTTTTTTCGCGTCCGAGTGATGGGTTTCCGGCCGGAGCCGTAGGCGAAGGTCGGAATCAATACGAGGATGCGAAATAGCATATAAGGTAAGTGTACCCAACTTGCCTCTGTACCCAACTTGCCCCCATATGCCGATCTCAGGAATGGGCGCTCGTTGACCTTCCCGCAATTTTTTTTCACGTTTGTTATGTTAAAATATGAGAAAACACGTAGTTTTTAATGACCCCGGATCATTTCTGCATTCTCCCAAAAATATAAAGTGAGTTTTCCATTTTTCGTGTTTGCACGGTTAAGAAATCACCGAGGAAATCGCGTTCACTAGAACCGGTGCCAATTTATTTTTATTCGACCAATCTTGACGTACCTTAGCGCATTCGATTCCTTGTCTCAAGACCTTCAAAATCCGCTCTTCAGGGTTGCAGAACCCTGATTTGGAGCGATTTTATGGACAAAACACGAAGATGGTTTGAGAATCAAGAAGGCCGACATCGGAGTGTACCCAACATGCCCCCATATGGTTATCTCGGAAAGGCGTGCAGTATGGCTTTTTTACCACTCAGAACGTGTTTATCACGTCAAAATAGGTTGGAAAACGATGTCTTGGGCCAGTTAAAAGCTACAAATGTCGCTGCACGGTGATCAAAACGGATCAAAGCGATTTTATTCACTTCATCGCCGATTTACATTGTTTTAAATGATGGGGGCAAGTTGGGTACACACTTTTGTAAACTCTCAGGAATCACCTTTCGGGAGAATTCAAACAGTTCGGCTCCTTTTCAGCCAAATTGGAAGTATCTTAGCTCATTTTAAAGGTCTTGAGACAAGCTCCAAAATGAGTTAAAGTACGTTGGAAAATATCGAGATTAGCCAGAATTATTAAGAAAATCGCTTAATGGGGGCAAGTTGGGTACACTGACCTTATATTCCGTTTTATACGGTGAGACGCGGAGACTGAGTGTTTCCTTGCTTCTTCGCGCAGCGAGGATAGGTTTTACACCCGTGTATCGAACTCTGTTTTTCGACAAACTGTGCGAGAAAGTGGAAAATCAGTGCGGAAAAGACTCTCTTACGCACAGCGTATCGAGAAGAGACATTCAGTAAAGAAATTTGTGACACTATCCTTGTAATTCCAGATCCCACGAGTTTCATCTCATAACATCTTTAATCACGTCAGCCAAAAGATTCTCTCAAAAATCATCGAATTTGACATTCTCTTAAGCTAGAATTGGAAAAATCCAATTTCGTGCAGGTAAGAATGAAGTTTGTCATCATTGGGTACGTCAAAAAGCGTTCAAAATGAGTCTTATTGATAAAATCCATTCAGTCGAATAGAGCCTAGTTAGTAGTTCGATAAATTTCGAGTGTCCCGAAACTTTTGACCGCGGCAGTGTAACTAGCTGAGCTGTGCAAGCTTGACATCGCACTGTCTCACTCGCACACGTTAATTGAGGTAGGAAAAAAGTGATACTGAAAGATCGTGAGGTGAAATGTTGGTGGACAGTTCAGGTGGTTCCCCACTGTACACTCACCGGACAAAATATCTGAACAATTCCGAAAAAGCTTTTCTATCCCTGAGCGTTTGTTTGGAATCTTGAGATTGGGTTTCAATTCTGATGGGTTAAGGGTCAACTGCGACCACCAAGACACCACAAACGGTCTGATTTGGATTGAAACAGCAGCTCAAAGAGAAGAAGCTTTCTCAGATTTGTCCAGATATTTTGTCCGGCGAGTGTACATTGTGCATCCCATAAGCCTCCTCCAACATTTAAAATAGAGACCGAAGAAAAAAGACACTCACTATACAAGGCTTCCCTCCCCGCGCATGACATTGTTCCTCCAAAGATAAAACTTTTCCAGGCAAATTTTGAGTGACCAGATCACCCACACTCCGGGGCACGTTTTCCAAGCAATTTGCAGACTTCAAACTACAGTCAGAAGTAAAGTGTTATCTTTCATGATTCAAGAAAAACATTGAAACTTACTCCAATAGTGATTAATTTCAAGACCTTGAGAACTGTTTCAATAGTTTCTTACTGCACGTAGACCAACAAAGACTGTTGAAAGATCGAAACTTTGCGCTTGCCATGATATACCCATCTTCCATGGGACACTGCGCAGCCTCTCCTTCACCATCGTGAGGTAAGCCAAGTCTTCAAGAAACAAAAAACCTTCTCAGAACATAGATAATGGTTTCTTGTATGAATTCAGTTTTATGCAGACCAATTCCATGTAAGATCAGGCAGTTAAATGATGCTTGAGTATCGAATCTCTTTCAGGATGAGATATATGTTTCTAAGGACAAATCAACGAGACACGTATTTTTGCGATTTGCCCTATCATGCTCTGAATGGGAGTTATCGAAATTTTTCTCATTAAACCCACACAATGGGCATTTCGTGGAATTAGCAACTTCTGATCGATATTAATGGAATCTTCCGCATGTAATGGCCTTTGTGGAGATGAGACTTGTTCAGGGGGGTCAAGTAAGTTACATTGCACCAGAAAATCTTGGTGCAGGAACACAATTAGTGAGCAGGATCCACAGAAATTGATTTACGCCTGAATCGGGGAAAGTTGAATAGCTCAAAATGATCATCCTCAATGTTGATGAGAAATCTTCTGTAAGCACGTTGAAGCACGAGAAACAAAATGTACTTGGTTCGTTTTGCCCGGCATGGCGCAGAGCGGCACTAAAAATTATTTTCTGGATTTAATCGTTAAAACTTTCTTCTCGTGATCGTTCAGACAGATGGAGTTCGTAATGAGCCTGTGGAGTGCTGCGTCGATACTTGGGCGCTTCTATCCACGCTAATGGCTGTTGAAGACTCATTCCCTAGTTTTTCATTGCATTTATTTCATCTGGAAGATAGCGATATTATACTCCGAGCCAGACTTCAATGGAATTATAACGCAAATTTGATATCATAGATGAGTCAAACTTAAATTTCAAGGCATCAAAGCATTGTAGTATTACATTCACAATCTCAAAAAACAAGTTTTAACGATAAAATCCAGAAAATGATTTCTAGTGCCACTCTGCGCCATGTCACGCAAACCGATCCAAGTACATTTTGTTTCTTATGCTTCAACGAGTTCACAGGAAATTCCCCATCAAAATTGGGGATGATTATTTTGAGTCATTTAACTTCCCTCGATTCCGCCCAAAATCAATTTTTGTGGATCCTGCTCACTGTTTTTGTTTGTGTACCAAGATTTCGTGGTGCAATACAACCTACTCGACCCCTTTGAACAAGTCCCATGTCCGCAAAGGCCATGATCCGCGGAAAATTCCATTTATATCGATCAGAAGTTGATAATTTTACGAAATGCTTATTATGCGGCTCAAATGAAAAAAAATTCGATAACTTCGATTCATAGCATGATGTGGCAAATCGCAAAAATACGTGTTTCGCTAATTTGCCCTTAGAAACATGCCCTTGTACATTTCATCCTGGGAGAGATTTGAGACTTGAGCATTATTTAACTGCCTGATCTTACACGGAATTAGTCTACCAGCATTTCGGACATTTTGATATTCAATAAATACTTGGGGTGAGATAATATAAGATGGCTTTTCATTTGCACGATGGCAAAATATCTCAATACATATATAAACGTATAAATAGTCTCAATTAATATCACATGGTGTCTCTCGTTGAGACTAGATCAACAGAAAGCACATGCACTTAATATAATAAATAGGGAAAAGACTTTACATTGAGTTTGGTCAAGCTCCATACACACGGTTCGGTTGAACTAGCTTTAACCCAAAGCTGCTTGCACTGTGGATTTCTTTGAACTGGCTTTGAGTACATAATAAATGTGACTTTTTCCAACAAGAATCAAAAAAATCTGTGGAGCCGTTTTTGAGAAAAGTCAATAAAATGCTTTTATGAAGGAATTTCCCAGTTTTACTGTTGGCATGACTGTAAATTACAGCGATAATTCCAAGACTCGTCAGTTCGCTTTCCTGGACGATGATCCATCTGACTTGAGCATGTTTTGGACACATTTGCAACGGTTTTTGTGAATGTGTTTGCGAGTTCTAATAGTAAGCGATAATACACTTCACCGATTATACACAACACTCTGGGCCATCAATGTGACTATGTCGACTGTCTAGACATCCTGTTCAAATCATGTCGTAATATGTGTGTATGAGGGAGTATCACGAGTTTCGGTAACCCCCCCCCCCTCTCATTGTTTTCGTGAAAATCGTTGCGTGCTCGGCGTGCGGAGAATTTTGATAAGAATGAATTTTGCTAAGAATATGCACGGATTGGCTTTGGCAAATGCTCCAAAAGCAATTCTTGCAAAAACTTCCTCGACAAAACTGATCTCCTTCGTACTCAAGAAACACCTGGTGTAATAAAATTTGCTAAAAATTTCAAGGATTCTGGAAAAGTTGTGCATTCGTATTTTGGAAATGATCTAACATCTGGCTACAAATCATGTCTGAAAAATTTTCAAAGAAGCTATTTGAGTTTGAAAATTCCGGTTACTCCAAAACTTCACGCAGTGCTTTTTCACGTGGAACAGTTCTGTGAAATGAAAAAGATGGGTCTAGGATTTTTTAGCGAACAATCCATGGAAGCTGCACATTTTGACTTCAATCTGACTTGGGATGAGTAGGAGGTTGCGGGAACAAACATTAAGTATAATGAAAAACTTTTGAGAGCTGTGCGTGCGTACAACAGTGCGCATATTTGAATTATTCTATTCGTTCATCCACAATGAAATTATTATATCAAATTTTAGAGAAGATCTTTTCATTCCCCGACGATCCTTGAAGAGAGATGATCTCATGAGGCAAGTAGTACATCCATACGGAGGATCATTTTTCACCTCTGTTTGATTGACAAAGTAACGATAATCTAAAAATTTTCAAATCAATTTTTCTCAAAAACGGCACCACAGATTGTTTTTATTCTTGTTGGAAAAAGTCACATTTATCATGTACTCGAAGCCAGTTCAAAGAAAATGAAAGTGCAAGCACCTTTGGGTTAAAGCTAGTTCAACCGAACCGTGTACAGTCTGTAAAATTATCACAAGTGCGATTCGTCAGGTAGATTTCAGTACTTACATCTATACAAACATGACCCAGGAGAATTATCATGATGACGTGAAATTGCTATTGGAGTTGGGAGAGCTCATTGCTGAGACTGCGGGATAATAGGGAGATCAAGAAATCCGAGCTTGAGGAGATGGCTTGGGAAGTATTTTCTACTGCATACATTGGGAGCACAGAACGCCTTCATTATTTCATCGAGGTATGGGTTTAGGTTTGACCGTTTAATTTTTTGTCGTTCAGAGGTAATGAAAATTCATTGGATTTCTCCCGCTGTTGGGGCTTCACGAGATTTGAGATTTCTTCATTATAATCGAGGCATCTCGATCGAGATCAAAGCGAGATAGTCGTTCTCTCTCGAATGCAAGATTTTCATCAATAGGAGATTCATGAGCAAATGATCTCGGAACTCTTAAAATTTTCGAAATTGTATGTGTAATTCGAACAAATATTTAGCATAATAAAGTTATTCCTGAATATAATCCGGATGTGTTGTGTTATTATCACAATTTAATGGTGTTCATGAAACGATTAAATTCACAGCGATCTTGAAAAAGTAAAATCATCTACAAATGAATTCTTCAAATAATCTTTCCACGCCATATTCACTCTTACTCAAGGATCTATTCATGTTCCCTTGGGTGAAATGGGCAAAGTTTCCTCTGACAATGCTCAATGACGTTCAAAACTAAGACAGACAAAACTATTCTGGCCTCAAATTCATATGAATACAATGATAGAATGAGCAAATGAAATTATCAGGATTTGCTTCCCATCAGTGAGGTACAGTTGAAAGCAGTTTGAATTGATTGCACGTTTAAGAATCTAACCAGTCGAGTTAGGCGATATCTTGTCTCTAACTAATCAGGGCATGAAATTCGACAAGTACGATCAGTTCAGATTGCTCTTGAGTGTACATCGACATTCAAGGATTGATTATAGAGGAGTATGATATATGAGTAACTAGCGGAATTGCTTCGCTCGCTGACGCTTGCTATGCCTACAAGTTTTGCGAGAAAGTTTCCAAAAACTCATTGTAATATTCATAAATATGTACATTTTGGAATATACATGTTTTATTTCATCTATCATTCCATTTAATATTTTTTTTTCCATTCACACCATCTCATCACACCATTCATACACGCCAATGATCGCCTAGTTAGAGGTGAACTCTTGCAGGCAGGTAAACCGCCTTCGGGTGCAAAGGTTGCGTCCGATGCCATCACCAAGTAGGAAGGAGAGGTGGTCATTCTCATCCATTTCATTACTTCTCCAAATCATTCCCGCATTGCATCTTCCAACTATTTCTCTGCATTGATACCAACTAATTCACTTTCATCTTATTCTCTCCACCTTTCTCATTTCATTTTATCTTCAATCTCCATTTCCTACATCAACATCATTTATCTCCTTCTCTACATTCATCTTTCGTAACATTTGTAACATTCTCATCATCTTAAAACTCTTTCCTTGCTCATTGTATCTCGTTCTCATTCGAATCCTTCAATAATTGCATCTTCCAACTAATTTTCTACATCAACACCAACTCACTTTCTTTCATCTCATTGCCTTCCCCTCTCTTAGTCCATCTCATTTCCATTCTCCATTCTCTACAGACTGATTCCAGATAAGATCACCCGGTCGAAAGGGGGAAAAATAGATTTTCTTGGCTCTGTTATTTATGATTCTAGAGACAAAATGAGAAGACATATGAGTAATTCCGTGCGAAAGCCGACCACGAATTGCAGACATATCTCAGATTGTTTTTCCACTATTCTTAATCGATTCTATGGTCCAAAAAATGAACTTTTCACACTCTATGGGGTGAGAAGAAAATTTTTTGTTTCCGTGGGGAATATCTTTGTGATAGTGTTTTTAGGAAAAAATACGAATCTTTTTTCAGTAAAATGGGTGTAGTTCCGACTTGAGGTAAGATACGACCACGCAAATAGTGGCATTCGAAAGGTCTTTCAAAAATCTATCGAAATATGTTTCGAAAATTTTTTTTTGAGGCTACGGACGCCCCCTATGAGCAAAAAGGTGAAAAACAGAAAAAATCCATTTCCTCAAAAACCTAATTTTCTAAAAATCTGGAAATCCATATTTCGATGTAAAATTGCGTGTTCTTCCAGAAAAAAGTGGTCCCGATCTGTGTTTTTGGGTTCTACGCTGTTTTTTTCACGTTTTATCAATATTCTCAGCCTTTTCGGTTGGAAAATGAATTTTTCTTTTAGTTACATCACATTAATGATGAAGCATCCTCAAGAGGGGTAAATGCAGATCTTGCACGAATTTCCCATTACTATCGTGACTCGAGTAGAAGTGTCATCATTTTTTAGACCTTCTAACTTTGGGCCCAGTAGATCGAATTGACTTCGCCAGGTAGTCATTTTGAAGGAAATTTCCTTGGCTTTTCAATGGAATTGGTTTCAGCAGTCTAAATTCCTGCGCATGCGCAGAAAAATCCATTTTTCAACCGAAAAGGCTGAGAATATTAATAAAACGTAGAAAAAAACAGCGCGGAACCCAAAAACACAGATCGGGACTACTTTTTTTTGGAAGAACACGCAATTTCACATCGAAATATGGATTTCCAGATATTTAGAAAATTAGGTTTTTGAGGAAATGAATTTTTTCTGTTTTTCACCTTTTTGCTCATAGGGGGCGTCCGTAGCCTCAAAAAAATTTTTTCGAAACATATTTCGATAGATTTTTGAAAGACCTTTCGAATGCCATTATTTGCGTGGTCGTATCTTACCTCAAGTCGGAACTACACCCATTTTACTGAAAAAAGATTGGTATTTTTTCCTAAAAACACTATCACAAAGATATTCCCCACGGAAACAAAGAATTTTTTTTTCACCCCATAGAGGGTGAAAAGTTCATTTTTTGGACCATAGAATCGATTAGAAATGTCGGAAAAAGAGTTTGAAACAAGTTTGCAATTCGTGGTCCGCTTTCGCGCGGAATGACTCATATGTTTTTGTTTTGCCGGAAACCATTTTCTTCTCAAATGCCGCTATATTTTTGTTTTGAGCCTAAAAATCAATTTTCATTCAAAGTAACGCTTGAAGTTGAAAAACTTACCGATTACTTCAAATCTTTCGCTAAATCTTATTTAGTATGATCAAGTACACTATAGTACATGGAATAACACAAGAATAACCCGAGAATATTTTATCCGTCCATACGAAGAAATAGCGTGTTTCTGCGTACAGACGTATAAAACTGCATACGCGTCTCGTGCGGAAACATTTTTCCTTCGGGAAAACCACGCTGGACAGTGCCTTCGCTCACGTCCAGTCCGGTTTCAAAGTAGACATATGGATCATTACGGGGGAAATCATTACAATATTATCCTTTTTCAGTGGTGCTGGATGTATAAGTATTCATGATAGAACTAAAAGTCAGGAACTTGAATTTTCACTCCTTCTAGTTAGATAAAAGAATGTAGTCGGGTACCGAGAGACTGTGTTTACGCGAAATTCCTAGAAAATAGTTACACGCTCGAACACCATCACGGAGTGTCGCGCGCTACTTGCCAAATTGATTCGATTCATATCGGTTTTAGTAAGAACCTGTAACCTTTGGACATCAAGAGGCGCGGTAGCGCCTCGCTGGCGAGTATGAGCAGACGAAAAATCGAGCGAGGCGCTGTGCCTATATATACTTTGAATTGGGGTTTTTTAACCTCACACGTTTTTTCTACTTGGATTATTAACCTCTTAACGTTGCTCATAGAGCTCTGCAATACTTTAGCAAAGCCTTTCTGAAGCGATTCAGAGTTCTGTACAATTATTTTCTCAATCCGAGCACTGGACGCGTTTTATTCAGCACCGCAAAATTCATGCCTTCGTTTTACATCAAGAGGCGCGGTAGCGCCTCGCTGGCGAGTATGAGCAGACGAAAAATCGAGCGAGGCGCTGTGCCTATATATACTTTGAATTGGGGTTTTTTAACCTCACACGTTTTTTCTACTTGGATTATTAACCTCTTAACGTTGCTCATAGAGCTCTGCAATACTTTAGCAAAGCCTTTCTGAAGCGATTCAGAGTTCTGTACAATTATTTTCTCAATCCGAGCACTGGACGCGTTTTATTCAGCACCGCAAAATTCATGCCTTCGTTTTACATCTCAGTTCGATTTCACCAGCCCCGTGCTTCGACTCGAGAAATATCGAAACGTCTCTGCTGCACATGTGTTGGGTATGTAATATGGTCGAGGGAGAGAGAGATGCAGAGAAAGAGATGAGAGATATAGAAGCGCGTGCGCAAGATCTTCCTGTCCGGTTGACGGCAGTCTGCAATGTGGCTGTCTGCTGCGTACCGGGCAACGCGGGCACCGACCAGCTGGTTTGTTATCGCGGATAAATGAATTTTCGAATTATCTGAATTTCTCGATTCTATAATTATTGCATCAGATGTGGATACTCGAAACTAGCCACGAGTAGAGGTGACGTAAAGATCAAAGCGCCATGCGAGAAGGACAGAGATTCGTCTGCTTTGTTGTGTTTGTGTGTTCGTCGCGGCTCATCCGCAATATTGCTCTTGCCTGTATAAGCTGCATGGCTCTCCAGATTGAACTGAATGAACAAAATATACACAGAGTAGTGTATTTTTTTATGGAAAAAATGACGGAGCCGTGTGTAAGAAATTCTCAAGTGCGGTGGGGACAAGTGCTTGGAAAATTTGTGGTTACCCTTGGATTTTTATAACCAAGGAGTGAGATCCCTCCCCTCCCCTCATTCACTTTTTTTCAAAAGTAAAACTAGGCGAGTATGAGGTTTAGAAAAGAACCATTCATCTCTAGTACATCAAAACTTCAAATTTTATACGACATGGTTTAAACTCTTGAAGGGAATGAGATCTAAAAAAACCATGTCGAGTATTTTTTGAGCCGATTTGTCACGATCAACATATCATCACTGATAGAGACTAGAGCCACTTTCCTCCAATCAAATCTTTCTTTCAATTCATCCTAATGGTGGTGGTTTGACAATTTCTTACTAGCTAATTGTCGCTGAAATGACCCAAAGTTTAGGTGAGCAAAAGAGATACAGGGGAGTATCGAAATAGAGAAAATATAACTGAGTTTAATTTGGTGTTAATGATGACTCACTAAAACCTCATTTCATACTCAGTTATATTTTCTCTATTCCGATATTCCCCTGTACCTCTTCTACTCACCTAAACTTCGGGCCATTTCAGCGACAATTAGCTAGTAAGAAATTGTCAAACCACCACCATTAGGATGAATTGAAAGAAAGATTTGATTGGAGGAAAGTGGCTCTAGTCTCCATCAGTGATGATATGTTGATCGTGACAAATCGGCTCAAAAAATACTCGACATGGTTTTTTTAGATCTCATTCCCTTCAAGAGTTTAAACCATGTCGTATAAAATTTGAAGTTTTGATGTACTAGAGATGAATGGTTCTTTTCTAAACCTCATACTCGCCTAGTTTTACTTTTGAAAAAAAGTGAATTTGAATGTACTTCTAGGAAATTGGAATCTATATTCTAGGTGCCATCAGCATGATCTTCACAAACGAGAGGCTTTCGATTCATTTTCCCTCGAATTTGCTCCATATACCTACTCTGTACAAAAAAAGATCAACCAGACCAACTTTCCTATATTTGTCTTGTTTCAGAGTACGACTAAAAGAATTTTCATCGACTTTGAAGATGATGTTTTTGAGAAAACGGGTTTTAAGCGTTTTTCACGAAGTACTAAAATTTGAGAAGGCCACAAAATATTCTCAGGTTATTCTTGTGTTTTTTCATGTATTATAGTATACTTGATCATACCAAATAAGATTTACCGAAAAATTTGAAGAAATCGGTAAGTTTTTCAATTTTAATCGTTATTTTTAATAAAAATTGATTTGTAGGCTTAAAACGAGAATATAGCGGCATTTGAGAAGAAAACGGTTTGGGGCAAATCAGAAAAATATGTATCTTCTCATTTGGTCTCTAGTAGAAAAATATTGATAGCATCATTTTTTCTATGAGGCCGCCTGGGGGATAGAAAAGACATTCTGGTCCACTACAGTCGAAATCGATTGTTCTAAACTCCAAGACAAAGAGTGGAGGAAATCGGTTCCAAGGCTTTGATCAATATTCTAGCAAAAATTTGACACAATTACCATCAAAATGCGATCCCACAGGTCACAAATCAATATTTTCAGTCCATTGGACAAGCCCCCGAGTTCGAAGTCAGATTATGGATGTTCTGGAAACCTTTGTTGACGTCGGAAGTTCAAGGAAATGATCATTTAATTATCGAAATCAATCAAAGAATAATTTGAGAGTGCATAGGTGAGTTTTAGCAAGCAGAAAAGGAATTATCTCTCTGAATTTTGCTTCAAATATGCGATGAAAATGATTTCGTCGGCTCAGAAGGGCAAAATCGATTAGACACATTTTCTTACACCATTTAATATCATTTCCGACGAAGTTCTCCAGGAGAAAATAGAGCTACCATTCGATTCGACGACGTGCTTAAGATATTAGTGCTTTTTGCAACCGGTTCTCGCGAGAGAGTTCATCTCGTCAGCGATTTATCATTTCAATCTCAAGCTAGGCACTTTCACATGGGTCGTGGCATTTTATTCGTGAGATTCAGACCCAAATTAAATTTACGTATTTTTTGAATGGAAAAATGAGTATATGGGTCTTTTGGGTATTGCGACATTTACAGGCGAACGGGAAAATTCGCCGAATCCGAACATCCACTTATGTAGTTGTCCATACACTACCGGTCAAAAGTCTCAATACAGCCGGAAATTCAACTAATGATCTTCATAGCCTGATATCTCAGAACCTATTGATCGTAGGGAGCTCTGCGTGGTCGCATTTTGTAGCTCATATCGAGCACTTTCAAATCTATTTTCTGTATTCCGACCGTCGAAGTTCCACATCCCCGTATTATACCAGAAACACGCGAGCCAGAAGAATTACTGCTTTTGCAATTTTTTAGCCAATATACGAACGCCCGCAAATTCAGGAGAGATTATTGAATCGCTAAGAGACCAATGACATCTTCAACTCCATGGAAATTCCTTCAAGTTCCGTTTTCAACGCCTCTCAAAGTAGCTCTGGTTTTGAGATCTAACTGATTCAGTGAGGGTGTCTTTTTCTCAAGAAATCATACGATAGTCGGAAAATAATACCCAACAGTCCAGTTCAAGGTCAGCAGCCTTCATTTTCGATGGCTTGAGTCAAACTTTGGCAGAAATGAGGGTTAAATGCCCCAAAGTTGGCTGTTTGTCATCATTTTTGGATTATATGGTAATTTATTGAGAAAAAAACACTCTCACTGAATCAGTTAGATTCCGAAGTCAGAACCATTTTGAGAAACATTCAAAAACGGATCTTGGAGGTCTTTTCATTGGCTTGAAGATGTCATTGATCTCATAGTTATCCGACAATCTGTCCAACATTCGCGGGCGTTTGTACATCGTTATTGCCCTGTGCTCCAATCTTTCAATAAAAATTGAAACATCCAAAAAAATAAGAAATCCTTTCGTGATGCAGCCTCTATGAAAGTGGAGCCTCGAAGGTCGCAGTTCGAAATTTGTCAAACTGTGACGGTCACCCGAGCGCGGCGATTATAAGTCTCGAAAGAACGATAAATTCATTAATTGAATGTATTTCATCAAATCGAGTGATAGAGCCAAAATATACATGAGATCCACCTCATCGGTATAATTTGCATATTATGATCTTTCTCCATCCCGATACCACCGTATCTAAGGCCAAATACCACTCGTTCTAAGTTGTACCTATTAAAGACTATGTCTGGGGATTTTTTTGTTGAGTTATTATCGCAAAAAACGCGCCTAGGCTCGGGTACCCAGAATGTTGACGAGGCGTGAGCACGATCATAAAGACAGGTCTGGCCACTCCATAGGGCGCACGCGTTGCTCGGGTGATGCCCATAGAGATATTACAGATAGAGGAAGGGAGCGCAGCCTACACGTTTCTTCGCGAAAGAGAGACAGAAATGACGAGGAGTCCTTTCTCTTTCCCTCTCGCACCTGCGCGGCGCATCGCGCAGTACATTATCCCTTCTCCGACGCGCCTATGTGTCTTGGTGTCGACTGTGCAATGCGCAACGCAGGTGCGTGTGAGGAGAAAAGAGGACTCCTTGTCTTTTCTCTCTCTCTCTTTCGCAGAGAAAATCCCACTTACAGAGAGGCCCACCTCTTCCCTCCTCTATCTGTAATGACTCTATGGTGATGCCACCGCAGTCGACTTTTGCCAATATGGCCGCTTCGAAGAAGGCAGTTTAATTGGCTAAAAAAACAATGAACTGGAGCAGACATTTGCTCCAGGTTGAGTGTTGCCATGTTGTTGAAAATTCATAACACATCGCTGTACCGTAGTCAATATTGAAGCCTGAAAACCACCAGCTGCTGTTCTTTCAATCAATCAGATCGCCTCCCTAAAGGCGGCCGTATTGGCAAAAGCCGACTGCGGTGGCATCACTTGAGCAACGAAGAAGAGCTAAGACGAGCCGCTGCGAGATTGGCGAATGGCAAGGCCCCGGGGTTGGACGGTATCCCCAATGAAGCCGTGAAAATAGTGCCTTGAGAGCAGCCTACCCTGCTACTAAAGCTGTTTAATAAGTGTCTCCTTGCCGGAGTGTTCCCGAAAGTGTGGAAACGGCAGAAGCTAGTCCTCATTCCCAAGGGAAAGGGTGGAGAACCAGCGGAGCCATCATCGAATCGGCCACTCAATATGCTGGACAACATCAGGAAGATGTATGACCGCATGATCCTGAACCGGGCGGAGGAAGAGTATGAGCGTAGCGGAGGGATGTTCCCGATGCAGTTTGGCTTCCGCAAGGGGCGCAGTACAATGCACGCAATAGAATGCGCACAAGACAGAGCCCACAGAGCGCAAACAATGGCTCCCCAACCAGGAGGAGGGTTTTGTGCCATAATATGCTTGGATGTGAAAAATGCCTTCAACACAGCATGCTGGGAACGGATCTATAGGTCCCTAGATGGAAGAGTCCCCCTTTACCTGCTCGCAGTCATCAGCGATGGACTGCGTGACAGAGTCCTCGTATGTGACACCGATGAGGGAAGGGTTGAGCTGGAATTATCTGCAGGGATAGCTCAAGGATCCGTGTCAGGGCCGTTCGAATGGAACACGCAATACGACGAGTTCCTGAACATGAGTCTCCCAAATGGGTCAGAACTCATTGGCTTCGCGGACGATGCGGCATTAGTCGTGGTTGCCGGAACCGCGTGGAGTGTGTGGCCAATGAAGCTCTTTACCGCATTGGCCAGTGGTTCCCTGAGAACGGGCTGGAGCTTGCCGAGCACAAGTGCGAAGCGATGCTAGTCACCAAGAGGAGGAGTTTCGAAAATCCCGTGTTCTCCATCAACGGGTACGAGATTCCACTCAAGAGGGAACTCAAGTACCTCGGGGTCTGGTTTGATGACCAATGGAGCTACAAGGCACAAGCCAGAGAAGCAGCGCTGAAGGCAGACAGGGTTGGTGGCGCCCTCCAACGGCTGATGCCAAACATTGATGGCCCCAAGCCAAACAGGAGAGCCTTACTCAGCACCGTGAGCTATTCCATCATGCTGTACGGTGCACCAATTTGGAGACAGGTAGCTAGAGGGTCCGTAATCGATGCAAAGCTAGGTTCAGTCCAGCGGCATTTCGCGCTACGGACGATCAGCGCTTATTGCACGGTGTCCGACCACGCAGCCTGTGTGCTTGCGGGTACACCACCCATTCAACTGCTTGTAGCCGAAACAGTGCGGGTGTGGAAACGCCAAGAAACCCTCAAGAGCGATGGAGTCGTGCTCGACCTCACTCGTAAGGCCCTCATGTGAGATGTCGAGAGGGGGGAGACCGTCGAAGAGTGTCAAAAAGAGTGGGAGAGCTCAACGAAAGGGAAGTGGACGCGAAGGTTGATCCCCAACATAGCCAGGTGGATCGATCGAGCTCACGGAAAGCTGGATTACCGGCTGACGCAAGCGTTTAGTGGGCATGGCTGCTTTGGAGAGTACCTGGAGCGGTTCCAGAAGAGGGAGACACCGGTCTGTCAGATGTGTGCGGCAGACTGGGACGACGTGGAGTATGCACTCTTGCAGTGCATGAACACAGCTGTGGAGAGAGCGGAGCTCGCGAACTGGCTTGGAAATCAGATCACCCCTGAGAATCCAGTGCCGTTCATGCTCCACAACAAAGAGACATGGGATAAGACCGCCGCCTATATCAAGACGGTGATCACCCGAAAAGAAGAGTGAGAACGGGCATTGTAGCGCCAAGCAAGGGGCGCTGCATGGCGAACAACGACGACTTGAAGAGTGATCATTGACGACGAAGAGAGAAGACAGAAGAGGGGACACACCAAAGAGGAACGCCCCATGGCGCGCGATACGCCTCCCACCCTGAGGTAATGCTAACGCGGTCCCGGGGTGGGTTGGTTAGATAGTGGTTAGCTGACCCCTTTTCTGCAATGATGGCTTGCCAACATCATAGGGCTGAGAGCAGAAGGTTTTAGCCCCCAGGGCACACGGGCGTTGGATTCATGCTCATCCGGTTTACCGGGTGAGCAAAATGAAAGCGCTCATGGTCTGCCGGTGGGAGATCCATTAGGGATAGCCTGTCATCAGATTCTTTCCTTATATTCTACTTAAAGAAAGAAAAAAAAAGAAACAAGTTCTGCTTCAACCTGACCTGACTTACCCGTCGTGGTTGAAAATTCCCGTGGATGTTATTCAACCCAACCTCATCTGATATCACCCTAGAGAAAAGTATCCCTGGATTTTACTAACCTAACCTGATCTGACCCGATAATTGCGCGTAGTGTAGTTATTATTTACGCTTTCCCCTAAATTTTTTTAAATTTTACCCAGTACTGTTTTTTTACCCGTTTTCAGATTTCTTATCTTCCGTAGTGTCTGCAACTACTTTTGTACCAGTTCTACGAGAGTTGGTCTTGTGACCTGTTTTTGGATTTGTTTTCCCTTTGAATTTCCGACGACAATTTCATCTAGGTCTTTTCT
The DNA here is from genome assembly GCA_029851415.1 of Eretmocerus hayati. NCBI lineage: Eukaryota > Metazoa > Arthropoda > Insecta > Hymenoptera > Aphelinidae > Eretmocerus > Eretmocerus hayati. The sequence continues at coordinate 114,508,303 of CM056743.1, forward strand.
CTAATCTTATTCGCCGCATTTATTGTAGCTGTGCTGAAATTTCTAACCCTTCTAGTTTTTATTACGACATTCTCCCCGACATTCACCTCTTCACCCTTGTATGTCTTTGATTGATCATTTGTTTACCTTTTTTTTATCCATTTAACTTTCATATTGTTTCCCACGCACAAATTCTCTATAGGCTTGTATGGAAGATGTTTCATGATCATTCGAGATGGAATATTTTTTATAAATCTGTCGGGAGTCTGTTCGCTGCACCCTTGCCTTGTGTTATCATTGTTCACGCACCATATCTCGCTCCCACTCACCTTACTTTCGTATGGCGTCAGGCGTGGTAACATAGGCTACTACGATGTTTCTAAGCGTTTAAAGGGTGCCCCTGTCTTTACCTGACTCGATTTTATGAGTGAAATATGTGTTGGTCTCAAGTCTGTATCGATGCCTCTTACGAAGATCAACACCTCTTTTCTTGTGACTGACGAAGATTAACGTGTATTCGTTGTGAACACGAAGATTAACGGATTCTCCTTAGGTCCACGAAAACTAAGACTTACTCCTTAGGGGCACGAAGATTAACGCGTTCTCATTAAGTCCACGAAGACTAACACTTACTCCTTAGGGACACGAAGACTAACACTTACTGCTCAACGGCCCATGAAACTAGCACTTACTCCTGAACGGTATGGAGACTATAACACCCTTGCACACGTTCTCGTTCAAAGGGACGGAGACATAGTATGTCGTCATAGGGCCACGAAAAAAAATAATTCTCTTTAGCGGCACGAAAATTAACGCATCCGTAGACTTCATTCATGGAGGGACGGAGACTGTAAGTTTTTCGTTTAAGATGAAGCACTTATAATCTCCATCGCTTCAAGAATGAAGTCTACGAAAGTGTTAATTTCCGTTCCGCTAAGAAGAATGTGTTACTTTTCGTAGCCTTAAGACGGAATACTTATAGTATTCGTCCCTTCAAGAAAAAAATGCGCGAATGTGTTAATCTTCGTGCAGTTTGAGGAGTAAGTGCTACTCTTCGTGGTCTTAAGCAGTAAGAGATAATCTTCGTGGCGCTGAGGCGTAAGTGTTGATCTTCGTGGCCGTAACAAAGCAAATGCTAATCTTCGGCCCTCGTGTTAGTCTTCGTGGGCGTTAGCAGATGTGTTAATCTTCGTAAGAGGCGTCGGTATGTACATTGAACTCGACATTAAGGCCAGTCCGTAGTCCCCGCAATACTGCAACCAGACACGCACCGGAGTACATGCAGGTTTTCAAACAATATCTAATTTTTAAATAATTGCAAACACTTTTCGGATAAAATCATTGAGTCAGCGCGCTTCCCAATAAAATCTCCAATCATTCAAGCTTTGTTGCGTCTCAAAACTCGTGGTATATTTTGCAGGATTTGGAAAACCGCAATCTTGAGCTGTCGCTGCCGCATCCTAGGAACCACGCTGTTATGCACTTTGCCATTTTCCAAATCTCGCAAAATATACCGCGAGTTTTGAGACGCGACCAAGCTCAAATGATTGGAAATTTTATTGGGAAGCGCGCTGACTCAATGATCTGGTCCAAAAAGTGTTTGCAACTATTTAGAATTCAAATATTGTTGGAATTACGCTATGCAAATCACCGTGGCGTCATCTATGGAGTAGTGAGCAAGTGCAAGCACTACGGACTGGCCTTAAGCTATGAGTCATCGTTGAATTTGCGCTGAGTTCTACACCTGCTCAACATACATAGGGTTTATGATGTCGCAAATGAAGAGCTATGGATTTACGCCATGTATGGATTATTTCAACGATGGAATAGCTTGGGCCATTCTGTCTTTGTCTAATAAGGATGAAATATAATGAATGGTTGTGTAGTATATGGAAAATGAGAAATGGATGAGTCGATGTGGTGAGGGGACTGAACGACTGATGCGGTGAAGTGTGATGTGAAGAAAAATGATTAGGATTAATGAAATAGACGGAATTTTGTGTGTGTGTTATGAATGAGATGTGGGAACGATGACTGTACGATGAACGGAATGTATGGCCTACGTCAACCCTGCCCGGGACCACTATGTAACAATTTTTTCCTGGCGAGGATATAAGACAGCGAGGTGGCGGAGGGGTAGCAACGCCAGCAACAGCACGAGAACACAAAATCACAACACAACCTCATCTATGTACAAGTGTCTTTGGCACCCGGTTCCGACCTGCAGAGATTTAAATCGGCTCAGCCTGTCTCGTAGGAGGTTACGATGTAGAAATTTCCCAAGGTACACCCCGTCGACGTAGCCCAGGTCGACATCCCGGCGATCCCGGTCCGTTGTCGTCTGCTCGAGAAGAATGGCCCTCGCCATGCGCCGCCTCGCCGTATATATAGGTATACTCGGTTCACGCACAGCCTTTGACTACGGAATTTTTCCTCTTTCACTATTTAGTTCGGCAATTTGGCGCGAAAAACAATTATCGCAAACCCAGGGCTTCAATTTGCGCCCACGCACGTTGGTCTAGATGCAATATTTGATGAGCTAGAGCCCTTGGGAGACGGAGATATAATGACGACTAAAAAGTCGATTTTCTCAAAAACGCAAATTACGCAATGTTGTATACGTAGAAGGGAGATAATTCGGGTTTTTGTAATCACACCTCTGCATATAATAACTGACAAGATTACGTTAATATAAACGGATGAAATATACTGTACAAAGGTCTGAGCTCTGTATAGGCTCCGTGCCGTCACCCAAGTGCCCTCGTACTTCGCTCGCTGAGCGCACGTTCTCGTGATCTCGTGCGCAGGCTCACTCATACACACACATAATATACACCGCGTACAATTAGTATAGCTATATGCATACCTAACATCTCCCCTTAGGAGAGAGATTCTTCTTTTCCTGATTTCATTCTAAGTGTCTACGGTGTGTAATAATTGAAACGTAAAAATCTTTTTCTTCTATGACAATAAAAATTCCTGTGCAGAGAATCGCATGGAAAAAGGAAAAGAAATCTAATTTTGTACAGATCTTGTGAATGAAAAATGTAAGTAAGAATCTAAGGTAGTAAATTCACATCAGAGTCACGCAGAAGACCGGGTAAACGAATTTCACGTCGTGGTCTAGCGAACGGTGTATTCGTGGCATCTATGCCTGGACGAATTTCATTTTGTGGAGTTGCAGATAAATTTCTGCCTCAACCCCTACCCGGCCTCGTATTGTGAGACTTTTAGTTTTGGCCTAGAAGAAAGCCATTACCATGCACAATTGCCGAATTATTGCCGTGGTGCTTGTCATGTCTGAATTTTAGATGTGGGTCCCACAGGACCCACTTCTAAAATGCGTTGCAGTACATGCAAGAGTCGGGGGTGGGTTGTCTACAGGAGACGAAATTGACATTTGGACCCTTTATGAAGCACTACAAATTACGGGACGTCAGAGTCGACTAAAAAACTATCAACATAGTTGCACAACAATAGAATACACCCCAGAAAATTGCTGCGATGGACATTGCAACCCTTAGAGACTTGAGGGAACACGGAAAATCACACTTTCAACGGAACCACTGATATAATAAGAAATGGATGAGTCGATGAGGTGAGGGGAATGCTTGATGCAGAGATGTGTGATGTGGAGCAGGAAATGAAATGATGAGGATGGATGAAATGAAATAAATAATGATATGATCGCCTCACCCTCCTAAATGCATGTATTCGATTCATTTTTGGGAATATTGCTTGGCGAGATCACGCGTGGCCTTTCCGTTTAATTCTTGGGTGGTTATCGGCAAAACGTAGGCGAAGATATCTTGTTGGCTGTCTTCCGTGAAAATTCATCACCTCTGGCGATCCACTGAACTGCTCACCTTTGCTACCCCCCGAACAAAGAGCCGTGAGAAATCGTTCACCCTAGTTGCAACCAGGCTACTAAACACAGTTTAGCCTTTCTTCAGTGAGTTCAAAACTTGCGAGCACTTGCGGACTACCGACTGTCTTAGTTGACGATTTCCCAAAATTGATGATGCAATCTAATTTTTGCAGTGGAAAGCCTACTCTTTCCAATAAAATCCTCAAATACCTCAAGGTTGACAGTGCGCAGTTAACTTGGTAAGGCCTTTCTTTGAACTGCGGAAAGGTCCATTCGCAGAGCACCAAGAGTAGGTACGGTCATGTAGATCCAATCAAGAATCTGTACAGGAATCCCTCAGTATCCGCGGTTTTACTTATCCGTGGTTTTTGAAAATGCACCATTCCCTAGTTAACTGCGTTTCATCCCTCGGTTATTCGCGGTGTTGCAGTTGTAATATTGTAAAAGTGAAATATTCGTCGACAAATTCTCAGCGGAACGCATTGTCTTTTTTAGATTTTATTATTTCGGGTCTCCTTCGAGATGTGCTTGTGTTTTCGAACCATAACGAATCTCAAAGATAAGCTGTGTACTTGTTTTGGGTTGTTCGAATTCAAATGTTGAAATAGGTTCAAATTTTGCTTCTGCTTTCCTTCTATATTTGATTTCTGTTCTGTTTAACCTCCTAACCCAAAATTCAAAATTCTTGTTTACAACCATTTCGGCAACATATTTGGACCAACTTATTATCGGAAAAAGCAAAACTTATGGTGAAAAAGACTAATATGGCTGAAAAAAGCAAACAATCTTCTCGCTTGAAAGAAAATCCTGCTAAAAAACCACGAAAAGTGATGAATCTAGAAGACAAAGTGAAAGTTTCGGACCAGCTGAAATCGGGTTTGAAAGTCGCAGAAGTTGCAAAACAATTTGGCGTCAATGACTCTACAATAAGAAGTATTCGCGAAAATGGAGAAAAAGTTAGGGAATGTATCAAAACAGTAGGTCCCGCGGCTAAGATGAGTAAGAAAAACAGAGGAAGCGATATCGAACGAACAGAGAAAATGCTGTACTATTGGATTGAAGAAAAGAATCGCCTGCACGTCCCACTCACAAGGGGAGGACCAGAGCTTTGGATCACCAATCTTGTCCAAAATTTTTTTACAGTTTTGTATTACCTAGAATATGAAGAATCCAGAGTAACTCCGTCACATGGGCCTCCTGTTCAAAGTTACAGCCCATGACATTAACATTGCCCATATAGGCCCATGTTAAAAAGTGAGATATATATATATATATATATATATATATATATATATATATATATAGGTATACTGGCAATGCTAACTTTTTTGCTTGTAGCTCTGGACAGAAGGCCCATTTGACGGAATTACTCTGGATTCTTCATATTCTAGGTGACACAAAACTGTAAAAAAAATTTGGAAAGGATTGGTGATCCAAAGGTCAGGTCCCCCCCCCCCCCCCCATGTCAGTACAGCTGCTATAAGGCAACAAGCACTAGAATTTTATGGATACAATTGTGAGAAATGTGGGACTGCTTCGAAAGACGAATTTTTTGTCGCTAGCAAGGGTTTGAGTCTTTTGAAACGAGATTTTCCCTACACAACGTGAAATTTACCAGCGAAAAAGCATCAGCTAATATTGATGCAGCATCTAGATTTCCCGCAATATTTAAAGAACTTGTTGCCGAGAAAAGTTACAGTCCAGCTCAAGTATTCAATTGCGACGGAACTGGTGTATTTTGGGAAAAGATGCCCACTCGAACTTTTTTGACGAAAGAAGAATGGGAAGCACCGGGGCTTAAAGTATCCAAAGATTGATACACGTTACTCCTCTGCATGATGCGTTAGGTAAATGTCTATGAAATCTATGTTCATTTAATTTTTTGTGCTTCAAGTAAAAACTCGAATTCGATTCGTTTAGGAACGTTCAAGTGTAAACCTATGCTTATTTACAAATCTCAATCACCCCGTGCTCTAAAAAACAAGAGAAAAGATCATCGTCCGGTTTCTTGGAGGTCGCACAAAAAAATTTGGGTCACCCAAGTCCTTACCGAAGAATGGTTTTCAACATCTTTTATCCCAGAAGTGAAGGAATATTTATCAAAAGAAAATCTAGCTTTCAAAGTGCTTCAGATTCTCGTTATTACAGCCTATGGAGCAGACAGTCATCTCTACCTTCAAAGCGGCGAGTCATGAGACAAATAATGCTACAACTCATCAATCGACCCACTCCTGCGGTGCAGAGAATGGATTCAGTTCGAAACTTACGGAAACAGTTTTCTATCGCAGATTCTATCGATATCGTGGCTGAATCGTGGGCAGAAATTTAAGACTCTACTCTGAGAGAGAGAGAGCTGGAATAAGATGTGGTCTAAAAACTTCATCGGAGCTTGTAATGCTTCTCAAGCTCTAGAGCAACCTCTACCAGAATTAATTGCCACTGCAGTACAAATTGTCGGGGAAGGTTTTGATGACATGCGTGATGTAGAAGTTCTGGAGCTAGTGCAACATCAACACGAAAAATTGACTCCCGAAGAAATTGAAGTCATTTTGGAAGAGCCCGACGATTCAAATGTTGCTGATGATGATGGGAATTTGTTGGAAGAGATTATCACAGCTAAGTTTATTGCGGAAATTTTGAATCATTTCAATGAAGGGATCGAGAAGGCCGTGAATATCGGTCCAATTATGACTCGCAGTCTAAAATTGAAGCATGAGTGCGAAAAGCTACTCTGGCCCTACGAAGAATTGTACAGGGACCTCGTGAGACGCTCGAGACAATCTCGAATGACAGAACTTATACAAAAATATTAGATTTGATCCTTTGAATACACTCCCTATTGATATACTATCTACAGAATATACAATTGTTCTCGCAACTAGGTATTCTTCATGATTTACCTACAGAAACGTGCATTTCCTGCCAACGATCTGGTCGAGCTGGTATGCATTACCCGATTTCCAATAAGCGCAATACCTCGGTATCCGCGGTACTCTTCCGAAACCAATTAGCCGCGGATACCGAGGAATTGCTGTACATTCATTAATGTGAAGAAAAGTAGAAATGAGAACTTACAGGTGTCCAATCTCGTGAACCGCTGTGATGATACCAGAATAGCCCCCATTGTCTTCGAATATAGCTGTATTCTTCTTCCTTGAGCAAGCTTTACCGGTAAATGCTTTACCTATTGACTCGAAAATGTAATTAGTCTTTAATGCACTCCTCGGTTCCGTTTTTTGTATAATTTCTTACCTAATGCTGATGATTTGCAATAGTCAGAGTGTTTCAAACTGCATATGTCACGTCTAGAAAACCACAACATGATGAAGGGAATTCACGGTCTCACAATAGTTCATTATAATCCCAAGATTTTTAATACTATTGAGCCAACTGAGAAGAGTGGACTTTGGTGCTCTGGTCACTGATCTTATATAAAAGGTTTCCTGGATTGTTACTGCTCAAAATATAAAGAATCTAAAGTGGCTCTGTTCAACGAATCTCTTTCCAGAGATACAGCCAGAAACATCACATTGCACGGAACCAATGTTAAAAATTAGTGAAAACATATATGCATGGGCCATTTCGGGGTATTCCCGAGGGTATGTCACGTAATGCCTCCACCAGTGGAGCCTGGGTAAAAGACCTCGCCATAAATGATAGGATTTTGGGTTTCAGCTAATTTTGCTGAATTGGGGATCAAATGATAGAGCTCGGCGAGCTGATAAAAAGTCTCTATTATCGATAAGCTTGAAAAATTCTCATTCGTGAGTTATTCGATCAGAAAATTGTCGATTTTACCAAAGGAAAATAGGGTTATGGCATCGATCGAACCAATAACATACGTTCGATTTCACTCGGCAGTCGAGTTTTCTCGGGCATAGTGAATCTGATGGAATGAGAGTATGTGTTTGTCGCGCAATCCACCGATTATCTCAAGAGAATCTAGTAATCCGAGTATGCAACTGCGGATAACGCGTTTCGTGAGAAACCGTCAATATTTCGAAGTTTGAAATGTGCCCTCGCCAGGTAAAAAGACGGAGGCGTATCGTCCGTGTATCGAGAGCAAAAGAATCGTATTAGCCGCGACTTTTCATCAGCGCAGCTTACGTGGTTTCATTGTGATTCTCTTTGAATTCCCACGCACGATATGCCCCCGTCTTTTTACGTGGCGAGGGCACATTTCAAACTTCGAAATATTGACGGTTTCTCACGAAACGCGTTATCCGCAGTTGCATACTCGGATTACTATATATGCCATAGGCCGGCCGAACTGACGAGATTTTCTTGCGCGTTTTGCCTTTTTGTGTTTAACACGTTCTCTGCGAAGGCGAAAATCGCGTTTCCGCCCCATCTTGCGAGAGCGTTCAAAAGTGCATTTTTGCATTTGGAACAGCCAAACCTAGCGCATAGTCATATATTTGACATCTATTTACATATTTACTAAGAATTTTCGTAGGACCCACCGGTGGGTCCCAAAATTTTTTGTCTAGAGTATAGAAAAATGATGTGGATGATCGATATATCGAGTTCAACAATCGTAGAATCAAAAATTGAGCTTTTATTGGTACAATTCAACTCAGAGACCGAAATCCGTGCACTGCGTCAGTGTCGGTAAACTATGTATTATACATTATAGCATTAGTATGTTACTGTATCGTGCTAATTTTTAATATACTTTTGAATGAATTTCGTTAGAACACTCCTAACAGTATTGGAGTTGTATCCTATAACTTTGGAGACCATATTTCAACTTTCTGATGAACTTGTAAAATGCTACTCTCCTATACCGATCGAGTCCTCCGGTTTTCCTCGAGTCCTGAGTATACGATGTATCGTTTTACTTGGGGCTTAAAGATGTCCTTCGCCTATGAAGGAGTTTACTGTCTATCCAAGTCAGCAATCCCACGGACATGTTATTCTCTGAGATGTTGGATCGATACTATTACTGACACGCTTGTATTACCTATACATATTATGCACACATTGACAAGAGCTCCTCTAATCATGATTTTGACTGTTGGCCGCTTCCAATACTATTTCTGGCTTTCTAGTACCGGGTGGTAAGAAGATGTTTGATCATATACATTTACTCCTTTTGTGACTTCACTCAGGTCAAAAAATCACTCTGTACCCTCTTAACTATCTCTCCCCTAACATTACATTGCTTCATGAGTATAAGGTGGAAGATACATAGCATGTTTACGAACACGGGTAGTTATCTTTAATCACGCAGATCTGTGATAATTCAACATGGAGTCGCTCAAATCATGCGCGTTTGAACTCAACTTGTAACTTTTGGAGTAAGCTTCAAAATGAGCTACGTTGAGAAATGTGGAGTACAAGTGGAGTTATGCATCCATCTACCCTCAATTTCGTGTTCCTAACGAAAATTCAGATTAAAACGGGAGTTCTGCTCTAGCTCGTCAAAATCAAGCTCTATACGAAAACTGGCTTGCACATATGTTGTTAGTGTCATACCCAACGATAAAAAAACTGTAACATAAGCTATTGGACATATCTGCAACGTTGGCTGCACACTAGAACCTGATAAAACGCGGGACCTACCCGTGGGTCCCGCCGCACATAGAGAAGGACGCCCGGGACCCACGGGTGGGTCCCGTCGCAGCGAACGTGTTAAAAAATTTTCGGCAAAAGTTGCAGCGGCCAAAGATTCTCTTAAGATAATCGGTGGATTGCGCGACAAACACATTTTCTCACCCCATCAGATTCATCTATGCCGGGGAAAACTCGACTGCCGAGCGAAATCGAACGTATGTTATTTGGTTCGATCGATGCCATAACCCTATTTCCCTTTGGTAAAATCGACAATTTTCTGATCGAATAACTCACGAATGAGAATTTTTCAGGCTTATCGATAATAGAGACTTTTGATCAGCTCGTCGAGCTCTATCATTTGATCCCCAATTCAGCAAAATTGGCTGAAACCCAAAACCCTATCATTTATGGCGGGGTCCTTTCCAACAAAGAAAAATGTTCTGTTGTTACTATGTTCGAATAGTATGGAAAAATTCTAATTTTTTTCTCAACCCCCCCCCCCCCCCCCATGGGTCTTAGATCCATAAAAGGTCCGTCTTTGAACCTCCCTGGCCTATTTTTGAAAAATGATAAATCCGACTACACTCAATTTTTTTTGACATATTTCAGTACATTTCTTGTGTCACGACTGGGACTTTGAAGAAAAAAATTTATCCAAAATCGATAGACGAGCGTAACGACTTCTAGGAGCTATTTGCTGTGAGCAAATTTTAAGGATTTCTTCGTCTACTCCGAAGTGACCTAGCTCTTACCAGGGAAAGAGTAATAGACTCTTCGTGAGAGCTACAGTCCATAGAAGCTAAGCATTTTCGCGAAAATACAAAACTTAGAGCTCAATTTGAAAAAGTCGATCTTATTTCTTCGACCCCAAAATTGTGCGAATATATTTTTTGATACAAGCACTGCCAACTAAAATAATATTCTGATCGATTTCGATTTTATTGAGCCAATTCTAAAAAACCTTTTCACTTTTTGCTACGAACGACAACGTAAACACTGCTCGCACATGTTTCCTTTCGAACTAATGTGCACAAATCTGTGTGGAATTACATTCCGAAGTACACCGATACACGTGTGAGAACTTCGCGATGCGAGTCTCAAGCTAAATGCAAGCTAGAGCTTCTATTTAAGGGAGTAACCTCGGTACTGCGTGAGTCAAATAGATCGACTTTTTCAACTTTCACAAATTTGCCTACATGTTTGCCTTATGTGATAATCAGATCTCAATACACCCTCACATAAACTTGCATAAGCATTCGACTCACGAATCATGAAATATCAATCCCTGATTATGGGCGAATTTGTCTTAATTGTGACTTATTCGTGACTTCACACTGAAAATTAATTAGAACTTTTTTCCAAGCTAACCAAAGCTTGAAAGTGAGCAAGACTTGAGCAAAAACTGATCGGTCAGTCTTTTATAGTCTAATAATCATCGCGATGCCCCATAAGACAGCGTGTACAACCTCTAAAAATGTTTATGCTGATGGTTTGAGTCAGGGGTAGCCAATGCTCGTGAAATTTTGACTGTGTTCAATTGACACGCAAATACATCTCTCTGCCAAGTTTGATTAAAATCTGATCGGTGGATCTTCTACCGAGGTTACTCCCATAACGAGTCAAAATGGACATTATTTAGTCTACTTTGGCGCAGGCGAGCGTGAGAGGCTCGGTGAGAGGGATTCTACACATTCTAGCTCACTAATGAGATAAGTGGAAAAAATAGGGGCACAAACATATTTTCCCGATTCAAAATGACCATCTAAACCAGTGGTCAGTTTGGCTCTAAATCATGATCTAGAGCCACTCCATCGAAAAATTTGTACCTAAAGGCCTCGGCTTGTCTAAAAAAGCAAATACCAAAATTCTAGAGCGGAACGCATTTAGATGGTTATTTTGAATCGGGAAAATATGTTTGTATTCTCACCATAGCCACTCATCTGATTTATCAGCGAGATTAAGTACTGGATGTATCGAAGAACATATTCTCACACTTTTGATGCCGAAAAAAGAAACTTTTAGCATAAATTGAGCTCAAAGTTCGGCATATTTGCGGAAATGCTGAACCTCCATCGACTGTAACTCCTATGAAAAGTACGATAACCGACTTTTACCAGTCATCAAATTGTAGGTTTTTCAAGATCTTTGTAACGACTACTTGTAATAGTCGATTGTTACTTCTCTAGTATAAGCTAGATCACTTTAAAGGAGACGCAAAAATCGCTATTAGAATTTTCTTTCAGCAAATAGCTTCTAGAAGCCACTATGGATTCAAAAATCGATTTTGGAACATTTTTCCTCCGAAGTACTAGTCTGAATGAAGAAAATGCTCTCGGAGACGCTGAAAGAAGTTGATTCAAGTCAAGGTCATGATTTTCCAAAAATAGGCTTGGAAGGGCCTAAAACGGGTCTCATGTGGGTCCTGGGACCCATGGGGGTTTTCAAAAAATACTAAATAAACTTTTTTGAGATACTTCCCAGGTTCTCTTGGGGATAACATTCCTTGTTGTGTCCATTGTGAAATGCTCTAAAATGCATGGCCAACGTACACACACTACCGGTGAAGAGTCTCAGGATAACCAGCGAAAAATTCTGAAATTTCAGAAGTTCAATATCTTGCAACCTTTCAAATGTTTTGGACTCTATCTTAGCTAATTCTGAAGCTCTTTCCAAGGACTTTGAAGACTCGAAAATGAGACCATTTTTGGAGTCGGTACATGCTTTCGCCATTTCCAAGGGAGTCATAGTAGCAATAAGGAACCAATTACATCTTGAAATACAGGTTAAGACCTTGGAATATCGTTTTTGAAAGTTGTCCAAAGGGCATCTGAGCTGAGCAATGAGCATTTTTACGAAAAAAAAAAAATAATTTCCCGTTAGTAAACAATTCTTATTTCCTGCAGTTTATAGCTGCGAGAAACTGGTAGATACCTATGAAATGAGTCGCTTGGATGGATAGGCACGTCCAAGAATTGTCTTCGACGAGATCGATTGCTGGAAGACAGGATCGACACTTTTAGTCACCTGATTCGGATTTTTCTCTCCAAAAATTGAAGACTGTAGCTAGAAGACCACTGAGTCATCCTGTGATATGATCCTGAATACATATCACAGATTGCTTTTCTACAAGATTAGTTGCTGGGGAAACCTAGAAATGAGGCTTACGGAGGAGAAGTCCAACCCTGCGGAACACGGATCTTGATGAAACTTTGGGAACCATCTCGTTTTGGTGAGAAATGAAGGTATCTCAAACGGTTTGATCCCACGCCCCCCCCCCCCCCTATTCCGAGATACAGCCAAAGTGTTTAGCATTGCCCATATAGGCTTGTGTCAAAAAATCGTATATATGAGCAGTTCTGCGTAAACTTGCTCGAAACAGACTCAAAAATGGACGAAAGGCAAAAGTGAACTTCTGGGCTCGTAAGGTGGATTTTTTCACTACTAATATCATCTAGATCGAGGATCAAAACCAAAAAGTATTGGAAGTTGAAAAAAATTTTTGCGTGTTAAATCCCATAAGAACTCAGCTCGATATCGTTATTTTGCTACGGAAATGACAGGTACGGAAATGACATTTCGTGTTTGATCGGTTAATACAGATCGGAGAATCAATGAATCGCTAATTCCGCTTAGCGCAGTCTTTAGCACACCAAATACTTGCAGAAAGTCGGACGAGAATGCAGATTATCGATATTTTAACCTTGTTGCGAGATGCGCACGGAAATGACACTCTTATTTACCCCGTCGTTTTTTCGAAGAGCACGCCATCACTTCTTGGAAGTGAAGTTATGGATGTTTATACCGCAGCTGTTTGATAGTTTAAAGCGAGAAGATCAGAATGTGCCCTTGAGCGAACGCTTACAACTTGTGATGGAAGCTCTCACGCACCACATATTGTCAAAACAGTAATTTTGGCGCGAATTCGGAGACATAATGCACACACAGCGTTGAGCGGGTAAACGACCTAGTCGCGACTTCTAAACTTTGAAAACATGTTCAAGATATACCCAGATTTGATGTCTTTTTGTGGAGGAATCGTTTAGAAGTCGTACATCTTCATAGCGTGCCCTTGAACGCCGAATTTTTGGGTGCGGACATGGTACGGAAATGACATTTTGACCCCTAATTCGCAATTTTCGACCCTTAAACCTCAAGATAGGTCTAATATGACTTTTTGCTAAGAAAGAGCACAAAAAATACACAAGTAACGTGTTTTGCACAATCGATTGAGAACGCGTAGACGCCGCGATAAGCCGAGACACATTGGGAGCAAGTTTACGCAGAACTGCTCATATGGATATACTAACAATGCTGATCTCTATAGCTGTATCTCGAAATAGGAGGCCCACGGGATTAAACCCTTGGAGATATCTCCATTTGTCACCAAAACCAGATGATTCCCAAAGTTTCATCAAGATCCGTGTTCCTCGCCGTGTTCCGCAAGGTTGGACCTCTCTCCTTGTTAGACTAAGAGCGGTATTCACTTCTAGGTCAATTCTTTGGAGGCTATAGCTCTAAAACTTATGAGATCTGTGATGTGTATCCAGGATCGAGCTACATATTACAAAGTGATTTAGTGGTCTCCAAGTCATGGCCTCCGAATTTTGAAAGAAAGTCCCCCAAGTCAGGCGTCTCAGCGGCATATGGTAGCCGTGCAGCCCGGTCGTAGAGGAATCCATTTACATCTTCTGTCGGAATTTTGATGATACAGCGATGTTGAAATGAATCATCGAGTCATTGTTGTTGTCTAACTCATACTCAACAACTTGAGAGATTGAAAAAAAATGGGAATGGCTGGACGGCTGGTACTTCCTAACCTGTAATATAGACATGTAATTCGCACTTTTATCCGATTCTCTCACAATTCAGGTGGAACGACGAGAAGATACGTTCAAGTGAGACGATAACAAGTGAGCGACAACTCGTCTGCGGGACGATTCTGAGGTGTGTCTACCCATCCAAGCCAGTCATCGAGAGTATTAATCGGTCTCCCGACTCTGATCTGCAAAAATCTAAGAGAAATCCTCATTTGACCCTATCACAACCACGTTTTTGTGTGTTCCTAGGGATCCATTTGGTCGCAAAAAGGTACGAGAATGCCTTCCCAACGGAACAAAACATCTCACAAGTGTACACCGGTTTCCGACCCATAACCGCCAGAGAATCGACCTAGACGTGAATATCGCTCTTACAAGTAAAGCACCAGGTCGGCGGAATGTAAGTTTCGATGAAACTTTGAGAATCATTTTGCTCTGGTGAGAAATGAAGGTAACATTAAAAGTTTTATTCCAACGGGCCCCCCATTCCGAGATACAGTAATGGGTATTAGCACTGCCCATTTAGGCTCATGTTAAAAAGTAGCATGCTAATGTCCATATTTATCTGTATCTCGGGATAGGAGGCTCATTGGATTACCCTTGGAGGTACCCTGATTTCTCACTAAAACAATAAGATGATTCCCAAAGTTTCACCGACATCCGTGCACTACAGATCTGGTGCTCTCCTTCTTAGGCTAACCAGGAAAGGTCATCACATCCGGAACACGGATTTGGCTCAAACTTTGGAAACAGTCTTCTTTCAGCACCAAAAGATGAAACCCAGAATTGTAGACCCTAACGCTCAAGCGTTTCCGAGCTACAGCCAAGGACATTAACATTGCAGGTATACCTATATGTGTGATTTTTAACATCGGCCTATATGGGCAACGCTAATGTTCTTGGCTGTAGCTTGGAAATGCTTGAGCGTTAGGGTCTATAATTTTGGGTTTCATCTTTTGGCACTAAAAGAAGACTATTCCCAAAGTTTCAGCCAAATCCGTGATCCGGATGTGACGGCCTCTCCTGGTAAGTCTTATTTCTACCAGCAACCGATCTGGTCGGGAACATTTCTGTGATGTGTATTTATCCGTGGTATGGAGCGCAATATGTGTGATCTTTGGCTTGCGTCGTTTTTGAGACTCCCAGCATCGGGGGATGACTCATGATATGCACACCTTTTCCTCATCGAAATAGCCGTCACGTGACTTTTGTATCAGCGATTGACCGAATATGATGATAAGGGTAAGAATTATTAACTCTTCATGTCACCAATGCACCACTTGCATGATAATAACTTAAGGGAATCCACTTTTTCCACAAAAATGCTCGTAACTTTGTTTCAGAATGACCTAAAACAACTTTGGAAAACGGTTTTTGAACTTGTACCACAAGATGTGATTGGTCTTCTGTCGTTATTATGTCTTCCTTGAGATTGGCAATTGCATATACCAACCCCTAAAATGGTTCAATCTTTCTAGTCTTCAGGAAGTTATAGCGGGAAATCGATAGATCTGACGGGAAAACTGGGAACGGACGACTCGAAGTGCTTGAAAAGAGCTTTGAAATAAGCTGAGGCAAATTTTAAACAAATTTAAGGGTTGTAAGATATTGAGATCCTAGAATTCTTTGCTGGGTAACTTGATGCTCTTGATTGGTAGTGTACTCACTATACAGGTATATCTAAATACGTGTATACCCGCGATTGAGCTCGGAATGCTAACAGGAGATCCATGCAGAGTTAAGAATTGATGAAATTAAAATTTTGTGAAGTTTCTCGTTCCATTCTCCTTGCCCTTGCAGTTCAGTTTTTATCCCTCGTATAGGAATTCAATAAGCTCCTTACATTAGCAGAGGAATTTTTTTAAAAATTTCAAATTCTCCCAACGCATGCACAAAGAATAATCACAAATTGGTCGAAACTGATAATACTCCTTGTATGGTGCAAAATAATTATTCAATTAATCTTACTTTGTCATTGTCACAATGACGTCTTTTGTGATAAACTCAGCATTTGTGTCGAAATATTCCCCGGCATCCAGTATTGCTTCTTTTGCATGTATCCGACCCGATTCATCTAAATTGTTAAATATGAATTGTAAGGCCGTTTCATCCTGGAAAGTACAGCGAAATCAAATTACTGTCTCAATGAAGATAATTAAAGATTCTAGAAAATTATTCAAATATTTCCTTCAAGCCACTGTCCATACAGCTTTCATAAACATGGTTGACTCCCGTCGAGATTACCGAAATTCGTATTACATCGAAATTTTCACGTATGTACACCACAGTGAAAGAAGGCTTCGGAATTTTCTGAAAATATATCCATCGATCTATCGTAGAGAAATGCTATGCTTGCTAGGCGTGTTATGAAATCATAAAATTTCTATTACCAAAAACATGATTTGAAGTAAAGAAACTGGGGCATATTACCTGTGCCAAAATGACTCCTGCGATATTGAGCTTCACTTGAGGAGTTTCTAGGAGTTTATACCTCAAATCCACACCATTCCAAAAAGGTACGATGTAATTCATGGCTAGATCTGGCTCATAACCCAAATGACTGCAACAAGTGTAAAAAATAACATGCTTTTATGCCAGAAGCAAATGTAATCGACAAGTATGTTGGACTGATTACATTATGAAGTAATCGTTCTCTGCCGGGTGATGATCTAGTTTCAAAATCACGAGCGGATGTAGAGCTAGATTGGATTTCAACCAGCGAGAAGTTGCGTAAGGACTTACATCAAAATGTGATTATTGTCACGTTTTGATGTAAATTATTAAAATGACGTAAAGTCTTCGCCTACCTGTAGAGAGATAGATCAACCACCACTAAGATTTCTGGGTAGAAAGTTCGCAAAGGGAATAGCCTATAGATATTCTGATTGGATCTCTTATCAGCCAGAACATTATCTGCAAGGACAATAGATTGCTAGTACCCAAGGTAGCTTGCCAGATAGATGAAATCGTATGATGATCATTACAAGCATTATACCTGACGGTTCGTAGTCAATAGTCACATTGTCTGCTGATATTTTGAATATAACGTGATCCTCCATCGTGTTCGCGTTCGTTGAGTTAGACATCATTTGAACTAAACGTCGAGGAATTGGACTTATTGCTAGATCTGGTGCGATCATTCCATCCTGTTGAAAAGTTTATGCGTGAGGATCAAAATAATTGTTCTTCCTTCGCATGATCAAAATAATGATATCGAATTTGAATTTGAATTCGAGCTTGTTGAGTTAATGGGAACATGATTGATTCACAAGTACACAGTGTATAAGACAGTACAATAAGCACTTTGCAGGATGTTTCAGTATATATATTTGAAATAAAAAAAGTTTTCTACAATAACAGAACTTTATCTCATTTTATCCGAAAGTACCTCGGCGGTTTCCAAAAGGTATATTTTTGGGATCCGAATTAATGGAGCGATGACTCTTTGGTTGGTTTGCGATATTTTACGTTTTTGAAATCGTGAATTAGGCCTGTGACGTGATAAAAATGAAACAGTAAAAATAAGCGTTTTTCATCATTCTAACCTAAAATGTTGCTTTCAAACGCGGTTCTGGGATTCTTATGATGTTGGGAGATCGTAATAATCCTGTGCTCGCAGGCTCGATTCGGGTGTGGAGAACTTAGAAATGAACTGTGATAGCGCCCAAAATGAGCGTTCGTGCTCAGGGCAATAATGTAATATTAAAAAGACTGAGACGTCGATTATTGTTGGTGAATCAGTATCTACTGCCATGAATCAGCACTCAGATGTATCGAAATTTGATGAATCGCTGGAAATCGGAGTTTAATCGCAGTCAGGCCCTGTGTCCAAAGAGACAATAATGCCGATGCACTAAAATACACACTATGTCAGTTACTTACATAATAAGATTCACCACTAGTCTCGAACTTATTTTCTATCAACGATATCATGTTCTCCGTATCTTGATAGATGCCATTAAGATTGTTCATAACCTGCGGGGAGAGAAAGTTTCGTAAAATCTCTTGTTTTTTAAAACTACGCTGAAAGACGTAATTATACAGTAGAGTGGGCTTGACGAGAGTAGGCCAAAAAACATTTCTTTCGAGTATCGCTTAGCATTAGTCGGGGTTTCCTGTCATTAGGTAAGAAAGTATGGGGAAAATTTCGATGCACTGTCAAAGTTGGTATTTTCAAGTGGGGCAAGAACTTTTATTGAAGTTTCTATTTAAAAAATGGATAGAAAACGCCATTTGAGGCCTATATTCCCGCTCTAAATCGGCGTTTTAATGGATATGGTATTATATTTGGCGCGCGAGCAGTCTCGCCCCTAAATACGATTACGGTAATCTCGGGGAGCGAAGATGCGTCAAAAAGTCATTTTCCATCGCTTTCCACGAGATTAGGCCTTTCCCACTCCTTTAAATCTGGAGTAAAATGCATCGTGGCTTTCTGAAACCACCGGGATCATCTTCAATGGGCTACAATACCTCGGAAAACGTATGTAGAATTGCGCGCACACCAATTATAACGCAATGTCCACGGAAATACTGATTTGAAGCCTTGAAGGGGGAAGAAAACTCTTAGATGGCGTTTTTCATGCATTTTCGAACAAAGCTGCATAAGGCTCTCACTTGAAAAACTCGACTTTGAACATGCAGCAAATTTTTCCATGCTTTTTCACCTAAACACAGTAAATTCCAACTAATGCTAAGCAATTCTCATCTAAGCAAGAATCATGATCATAGGAGCCGAAACGAAGGGCTTTCACCGATGATAGCTCGAGACATTCGAGAAGCGGCAAACCGCGGCGAGCAATCCCTCAACTCGCGTGTAGCTTGAAAACTAATAGTTAGGTGCAATGTAGATTCACCGCACAATGGACAGCCTTGGTCGCGTGAGATTATTTGGCCATAGGAAGGTTCCCATCAAATAAGACCAAATCATGTTGATTCTTTCAATTTTGATATGACCCCCCAAGAAAGTCGAACGGTTACTTGTACTGAAAGCAGTGATATACAGAATCTTGTGAGGAAATAATACACATCCACGTTCCACCATTCTTCAACTTTCATGCTTTAGTGAGGTATATTAGATTTGTCTTATCACTTACATCGGGTAGTCTAGTATACTCAGGTTGCGAGGAGTTCAAAGGATTTGTTTGGACATGCCAAACTGGTGTATCTTTGCCTATCAGCACTCCGTCTCGAGGTTTCAGAAGTAAGTCGTAAAAGTGACCAAAGGCCGTGAACGATAGCACTCGGTTCTCCGAGGACGATTTCCGTTTCAGCTGAGTAGTCGAAGGTGAATTCAATTTGACAAATTCATGAGCTGGCGCTGCAATGAAGAATACGATTATTTTATATCTTAACAAGATTTGAGGAACGAACACTTTCAATGATCATACCTTCAGCACGCTCAGAATGAAAAACCTGATAAAACTCTTGGTCTGTCATCAATTCGAGTATCTGGAGGAATTGTAAAACATTTCTAGTCAGTTTCCAAATTTTCATATACTGTATTATATGATTACACTTCTTCTAAATTAAATATTCGATTTGGAATATATCGAGGAATACATATAATTGATCCGAATCACCAAACAAGCTCGAGTATTTCTCACAAGAGAAAGAATACATTTCTCACAATTTCTCAAATCGTGAAGATTTCTCAAATTGTTGAACTTGAATCATTGAGTAGCTCTCTTGTGGATTAGTACCACTGAAGAATGATTTTCTGATTAAACGTAGACGTATTCATCATTCTTTTTGAGCAACGAGATCTTCCGAACCTTTCTCATGTTTGTCACGCTGTTCTCATCGGTACTCAATTTTGATCGGTACTCCATCGAAACACTCTTGTGAGTTTATTGATTTGAATTACGTATGGGCCATTTCGGAGCATTTCACCGAATGCCTGCATCAGGGGGATCTGGAAGAAATCCCCAAAAAACTATTTCTCTTAGTATTATGTTGTTATAGTTCCAAAAGAATTTTCTTGGACTTTTTGAAGGCCCTCCGGCTAGACTCAACTTCTTGAATCGTTCTTAGGCGCATTTTGCTTTCTCTAAAGAGAAAGCTTTGTTTTCGACACAGCAAATTTTTGATCAATTTTTCCATTCAACTCAATATTTTCTTCAACATAATTCATCTTATCACAAAAGTGCTTCAACCATCTTATTCCTCTCGCCAAAATCTAACGATTGTAAGTAACACTTTTCTCCTTATAATCCTCAAAAACCCCCCAGTGACTCATCTCTCCGGCCCTTTGTCTGTGTCTGTGTGTGTGTGTTGTTTTTTTTGCGCCACGCTTTCTCTTCTACACTCCACTTTATCGATTTTTGCTTTTCTACAAGTTGTAGAGAATCACTCAGAGATGAGACCAGTGATTTGTCTGGTCTCCTCTCCAAATCGAATCTGATTTAAACGTTTTTTGAGGTAAAATCGCTGAAATTGTGTACTTTCATACTAAAATATCTCTTTCTAACTTCACCTTACCCCAATTTTGATTACCTAGGCTATGGTTTTTTTGGCTCAATCTATCTTTTGGTTAATACCGAAATTCCATTCAAACTCCATCAACGTAAATTTTTATAAAAAAACCAAAATTTCCAACAAAAACAGCAATTTGAGCATGTTTAGACCTATTCTATCGAAATTCTGTTTTAACCAAATTACACGTTTTGCTAAAAAAACCTCACTTTAGGTAGCCCAAATCCCGATAACTATTTTCCTCAAAAAAATATCTCAAAATATACAAAAATATTTTTTTCAATATTCATACTTTCCTCATATCTCTCCACTAAATTACTTTATTCAAATTTTACTCAACTAAGTTGATACTTTTTCATCGTTCTAAATCGATTGGTTGATACCGAATTTTCTCAAAATCCGTTTTAATACATTCCAAATCCGATTTATTCCCGAAAAATCCAAATTTTTTCAAAATACTCCATTTTTATAATCCTTACACCAACTATATTAAAATTTGCCCTCAACCATACTACATATATTCCATGGAAAACCCTAGTTTAGGTCATCTGAATTCCCCTAAAAGGCAATCTCCTTATAATAACTCAAAATATTAGAAGGAAATCGCATCTAAAATTCATTTTCCGCTATTACCCACCCCCTAAACTAATATATACAAATTTTACTCAACTAAGTTTATACTTTTTCATCGTTCTAAATCGATTAGTTGATACCGAATTTTTCAAAATCCTTTTAAATACATTCAAAATCCAATTTATTCCCGAAAAATCCAAATTTTTTTTAAAAACTCCATTTTTATGATCTTCTCACCAACTGTATCAAAAGTTTCCCTCAACCAGACTACATATCTTCCATTAAAAACCCCAGTTTAGGTCATCTTAATTCCCCTAAAAGTGAATCTCGTAATAATAACCCAAAATATTAGAAGAAAATTGCAGCTAAAATTCATTTTATCCTCATATCTCCCTGTACAACTAATCTATCCACCTTTTAATGGACTAGAGAGATACTTTTCCCTCATTCTACATCGATTGGTTGGATCCAATCATTGGATTGTGAGTGTGATATGAAATGCAATTAAATTAGATTAAAAAATATAACTATTTTGTAGGAATCCCAATCATCATTTTGGAATTTGATCAGTTTTGCAAATTTCTCATTAGTTTCAGTGAACCTCTTAAACTATTTCGCTAAGAGAAAGCATTCTGCTAATCTCATTTAGCAGCGTATTTTTTACCAAGAGTAGTACTTTCCAAAGAAATTGCCTTGGGCCGATAATTGAACCTAGCAACTTCCAAGACTTATTTGCTGTGATCAGATTTCAAGGTCCTTTGGACCTGCTTCAAAGTGTTCCAGCTATTACAGACATGTGATAATCGACTCTTTATAGGAGTTACAGCTGTCACAAGTTGAACAGTTTCGTAAAAACGCCAAACTTTGAGCTCAATTTGGAAAAATTGTCTTTCAACACAATTGTCTTTTCAGACAACACCCCTGAGAAAAATCTTGTGGTGGACATTACAGGGTACACCATTATGTCTTGTGTGATTTATATTGTAATAACCATATAACTACGATCTCCAATAACGTGAAAATCTTTTATTGTAATGTTCGGGTCATGGCGAGAAACTTGTGGTGTAAATTCATCAATATTTTTGGAATGACTTCTTGTGATGTCGACTTAAGAAAAAATACTGTGATGGAAATTGATCAGGATATTTCAAATTAGCTTGGGGAACCCTGTGATCGCGTTTTGCGAGTATCGTCGCAAGAGTTTCTGTGATGGTATTTCACCATGGTCAGACCGTAATGTCATCGATACTTTAGCATTCAGAATATCGTCGTACTACTTTAATCTAGACTGGAAATGCATTGATGGCATCTCATCATGTCTACTTTGTGAATCCCGTGTGAAATTTTAAGGAAAACCAGTAATGGCAACTCGTTATCTCTTCTCAGGGAACAAATACTTTGATGGAAATTGGTCGCGATTTTTCCAAGTTAATTTTATTTTGTTTCATGTGGGAAGAATTCAAGAGTAAGGTTGCAATCGTATCGATTGCATCTAGAGTAAGTCTAGAAGATAATGGAAGGCCAAGGGAGCAAATTGAAAACAATGCACTTCTTTAGTGGTGTGCTCATTAAATCAGTTGGAAATCAAAATTTTCAATTCCACAACAAGTATTTCGAACCGAGGGGTATGCCACTGTGTCGCTCGGTGTCGCTCGGTTGCCAGTCGTCGCTGTTCGTTGCTGTTAAGGAGGCTCGCGCGCGTGGTGCCGTACCGAGCGCGGGGCCCTACGCGCAGGTAGTCAGGCCTTTCTATTTTCCGTTACGATCCTGACGCTACATATAGGTATACTCACAGTGCAAGCTGTGCAATGCGGCGCGCTGCTCCACGCTCGAAACTCACTTTGAACTCAATTTACTCAAAATTTAGATCGCCAACGTGTTAATTTCTTCACACCATTAAACGCGTGATGCAAAATAGCGTCAAATTATTCCATGAATGTCGATTTTGGTCGATTAGTTGTCGTACCAGCTCGTTTTAACGTGTTTATCCCATAAGATTACGTGTGTAAGGATTTTTTCTGCCAAACGGGTTTACTCGAGATTTTCATCGCCAACCCCTACTTTTCTTGATGGATTATGATTCCTCATTAGTTTATCTATTAATATAAGTAACATTTAAGCGATTTCTTCGTTTTGTTAAAATTTGCGCGAGCCTCCTTAAGGCGATGCGGTCACCGTGCAACCTGGAAATTATATCTTATTTGGATGTGAATCAAAAAATTTCCACGAAACGAAGTCGGAGACGATTTGTCCATTACGTATCATCACCTGAGTTGTGGTAAAGGACTCATTATTTGTCACCAATCACAAGACTATCACTAATAAATGAGAATAACTTGCCCACGAGTACTTTCTAACCTACAAATTGGCATATTTTCGTTCACAAAACTCTCAAAATCTAGTCCGATTTGGGCCAAACGAAGAGTTATCCAGGCCAAGTTAGATGATAATAAAGCCTGGATAACTCGTCGTTTAGCCCATAATGGAAAAGATTTTGAGAGTTCTGTGAACAAAGTTCAGCGTGCACGGTGACCGCATCGCCTTAACTGCTGTTTACGGCTGTACGGCCTATCCTCCAAAAGGAGGCGAACGACGGCCCGCAGGGTGAACTGGCGGCGAGTGACGAGCGAACAGCAGCGAACAGCAGTGTACAGCAGTGCACAGCAGTGCACAGCGCTGTTCGCCGAGTCGGCTCGCCGCGCCCGCACTCTACAGTTTGTGCTGTTTCGTTCACTCGATGGAATGATTATTTAATAATTATTGCAGATGGATATTTTCATTCACGGATCAATGAGAGGCTGTAGATAACACAGTCGATTGGTCCTTTAACTTACCCATAAACTACAGACGGATGATTCCCAAATCCCAAGCCCCTCACGAGGGGCCGACGATCATGAGAAACATTTGAACACATAATTGAGATAGTGTGGATTAGCACAGGGGCAGCGTGTCCGCCTCTGACGCGCAAGGTCAGCGTTCAAATCCCGATGAGGGTCACTTTTTTTTTTTTTCGTATCTGCACCAGCTCGCGAATTTCTCTTTAAAATCATCACTCGTTAACGAAAGTTTGAATTTAAAAGTGCATGAGAGTCAAACAGCTATTTTTTTTTTTTTTTTTTTTCAAATATGGAAGCCGAAATCGAGCGCAATTTTGCGCCTACACGTAAGAATTTTTTTTAATCGCGGAAAACTAGATTCCCAAAATTCCGACCAGAGATGTCCAAATGGACTCATATAAACCCCGCAATCGAAAGCCGAAATTGGAAGCTTCCGATTGACGTACCACACATACATTGCACTTTTGATCTATGGCGTAGAAGTTACAGAGAAATTTCAATCAAAAATGTTCGAAGATGTTCCAAAGTTACGCCGTTTGACGGTAAATCTTTCTGAAATCGGTGTTTCTAATGATATCGCTTTTCTGAACTTGCAGGTCCGAACTTGCGGGTCCTGGATTTTGCCGAAACTTTGGGAATGTTCTTGTTTTGGCGAGAAATGAAGGCACCCAATAAGGTTTCGTCCAATGGGTCTCCTATGCTGAGATACAGTCATGGAGGTTAGCATTGTCAGTATATCTATATATACGACTTTTTAACATGGGCCTATATTGGCAATGCTAATCTCCATAGCTGTATCTGAGGATAGGAGGCCCATGGGATTAAACCCTTGGAGATACCCATGTAAAAATGGGAACCCTATGATCATATATGAACAGGGGGTCCAAGGACCCTATGACCATATATGAACATCTATGAAATGGTTGCATTTTCAGGGAATATCACATCAAAAAGTCACGATGATGATCTTGCATAACCGAGAAAATCTCCAAGAGTTCATTAGGTCATTGAATTAAAACGATCTGTAAGTGATATCATTCTCCTACTAGAAAAAAAAAAATTTTAAAAAACGTTTGGCAGATTGGTGACGAACCTGCATAAATGTAATATTTCTCAAAATGGTGATCTCAAGATATAACAAATTGTGCAGATTGGTCATCAACCAAACGTTTTTAATCTTGGAAATTAAATTTTTTTTTTCTCTAGTAGGAGCATGATATCACTTACAGATCGTTTTGATTCAATTACTTAATGAAATCTTGGAGATTTTCTCAGTTGTGCAAGATCAGCATCGTGACTTTTTGATGTAATATTCCCTGAAAATGCAACCATAACAATTCTTCGGATTTTAAAAAATTTTGAAAATCGTTTCATAGATGTTCATATATGGTCATAGGGTCCTTGGACCCCATGTTCATATATGATCATAGGGTTCCCATTTTTACATGGGTACCTTCATTTTTCACCAAAACAAGAAGACTCACAAAGTTTCGTCAAGATCCAGGACCTACAAGGTTGGCGTTTCCCTTGTCAGTTGGCATGCATGATGATCAAGCATAAGGAGGTGGTTGTTCCAGATGAGGCTAAAAGTGTACACTTGGTGATAACGAATACTTCCCGAAAGTGATGTCGAATCCTACGCATCCCAACTAATGTTTTTCAGCAACACAGCTTCACACCTACGTGGATTCAGAAGCGTAAGATTCGATACCTTTGGAAAGTATTTGTTGTCAGCATGTGTATGTACCGCTTGGCCGAAAAGGAAGTTCGACCATCGAAAGCCAGAAGAGCTCCAATGATACAGTGAATGTCTCGATTTGTTCGAATTTCTTGACGTTTAAACAATTATCATTCATTCTATCTTCCTGTAACTGATTCAATGTTTGCTCACATTAGTGAAAGATATGCGATTTTAATGAGTTTGAATGATCAATACTTCATCTAATAATTTTTTAACTAACTGAATGTTTACTTACACACGAATTCGAGGGAAAATATGTCGTGCTGGTATACCATATATTTACCGGGGCAAGATAAGTTTATTTCCTGTTCGTTATATTATTCTTCTCGTTCATACATATACCTTCTAATCCCGTTAGCTATTTTTTCCTCTCGTGCACTACATTCTTATCGTGTGAATTATTCCTTTTCCTGTGCGAAGTACAAATATCCGGTCCGTTCGCGCCAAATATCCCGTGAAATTATTTTTTTTTTGGCGTGCCGAGAACCATACCCTCAAAAAATCCTTACGTGTAGGCGCAAAATTGCGCTCGATTTCGGCTTCCATATTTGAAAAAAAAAAAAAAAAATAGCTGTTTGACTCTCATGCACTTTTAAATTCAAACTTTCGTTAACGAGTGATGATTTTAAAGAGAAATTCGCGAGCTGGTGCAGATACGAAAAAAAAAAAAGTGACCCTCATCGGGATTTGAACGCTGACCTTGCGCGTCAGAGGCGGACACGCTGCCCCTGTGCTAATCCACACTATCTCAATTATGTGTTCAAATGTTTCTCATGATCGTCGGCCCCTCGTGAGGGGCTTGGGATTTGGGAATCATCCGTCTGTAGTTTATGGGTAAGTTAAAGGACCAATCGACTGTGTTATCTACAGCCTCTCATTGATCCGTGAATGAAAATATCCATCTGCAATAATTATTAAATAATCATTCCATCGAGTGAACGAAACAGCACAAACTGTAGAGTGCGGGCGCGGCGAGCCGACTCGGCGAACAGCGCTGTGCACTGCTGTGCACTGCTGTTCGCTGCTGTTCGCTCATGTTCGCTCGTCACTCGCCGCCAGTTCACCCTGCGGGCCGTCGTTCGCCTCCTTTTGGAGGATAGGCCGTACAGCCGTAAACAGCAGTGAACAGCAACGAACAGCGACGACTGGCAACCGAGCGACACCGAGCGACACAGTGGCATACCCCTCGTTTCGAACTTGAGACAAGCACAAAGGGAACAAGCTAAGAGAGCTAAGGTACATCATGATTGGATGTACCAGTTAAAATTGATTTGTTTGGCACGGTTTGTTAGTGAGTAACAAAAAAAGTTGGGATAAGCAACCACTCCAATATATTTATAGCACTCTAACCTAAAAATCGCAACTGTGAACATGATTTTTGGATCTCGTGCTATAAAATTTCGTATGAGACTGCGTGCAGATGGGTAGTTTAAACTAATTTGTTACGAAGGACTTACAGCACTCGTTTCGCTCGTGCCATAAACAGTCCTTTGTACAAAACTACCCATCTACGTGCAGTGTCATAATATACTATTGCTCTAAAAAACGCAAAGGTCATTCTGGATCAGATCTTACCAGGAGAGTGTTTCAGATCCGGGTCACGGATTTGGCTGAAACTCTGGGAATAGTCTTCTTTTAGTACCAAAAGACGATACCCAAAATTATGAACTCTAACGCTCAAGCGTTTTCAAGCTACAGCCAATAACCTATGCATTACAGTATATCTATATATACTATCTTTTAACATAGGCCCATATGGGCAATGCTAAAGTTTTTTGCTGCAGCTCGGAAATGCTTGAGCGTTAGGGTCTATAATTTTGGATATCTTCTTTTGGTACTAAAAGAAGACTATTTCCAGAGTTTCAGACGAATCCGTGATCCAGATCTGAAACACTCTCCTGGTTAGATCCAAAGGACTGAGGCGGGGAGGGGCTCATGCAGACGGAGAAAATAAGTTACACTCGCCACATTCATTTTGCCCGTGTCATGAGTGGGAAAACTCGGTGTTACTTGAATATGAATTTTTGAAATATATTGAAATCGATTCTGTTTGAATTCCATTTGTGAAACTGTACATTTCATATGATTTGTATTAGAAATCGACGCGTTTCGGACATCTGAGTATGTGTCCTTCCTCGGGAACATTGTCATCTAATCTAGGAATGAGAATTTTGAAACGGAGAAGCTTAAAATATGATGTTATATTGTACCCATGAACTAACAATAAATCTAACGAGGAATCTAATTTCAATTTTAATAGACGTGTGCATAGCAATTATCTCAAAATAAATGTGGATAGAAAACTTCAGCCCGTAAGTACTTACGTGCGAACAATAGCACTGTTTGAAAATAATCCCAAACACGAGGATAACCAATTTTTTAGGAACGCCCGATGATGTTTCAGGCATCATTCTCGATTTAGCACTTTTTGATGAGGCTGATGATACGATAGGGCGATTGAAGTTTTTGGTGACAACCTTTTTTTTAGTAAGCTCACCGAAAAGCAAGTGAACGTCACCCACTCTCAACTCAGACTGACATTGCTCCCATGCGTATCATATGTAGAGCTCATGTGAGAGTCATAAATAAGTGAGGAATTATACGGGCTGTGTGTAATCATGGTGATGCTCTGAAATTGCAATGGTTCACACGAATTCTGTGGGTATACCGGAGCACGAAAATGATGAAAATGCGTATGTGCGCGGGAACATTCAGCGTAAATGTGAGGACCGTCGTACAACCTGCCTCTTTCACTCTGAAAGTCTTTGCTTTTTAATACAATTATGCATGTGTGTCATCAGTTCGCCTTATCCTATGTCAAACACAGAGCATGACCCGCGTAGAATCCAAACGCATGGCCCACTTTTTTCAAGTTGTATTAGTATTTTTCGTTCACTTTCTCCTTGCAAAGGTCTTTCTTAAACGAGCTCACGCGTGATTCGTTTATATTTCATACGTATTACCGTGAACGTCGAGATCGGTTTCGTTCACTATCAAGAATGCAAAATCATGGTGATAACGCGGTGCATTTACTTCGTTATTGTAGAAAAAAATGCCATGATCTGGAAATTATGTTGACGTAATCTGTCAATTTATACTAGCACTCTTGTAACTTTTTATTGGAATACTTGTGGTAAAAAAATCACCAATTCACTCAATCTTGGATGCTTTTATACGCACAATATCTGATGTATTATGATCATTAACACTCAATTGACAATGAACTGAGAAGAATTTATTTCAGTGGGACTTGCTCTAGTTAGCAGGGATTGACATTTGCCCCATGGTTCTCGTCGGAGTATTACATACGCTTGAAGGAAAGCTTACCAAATTGACTGCCAATTTCTGGAAATTTGACTCTTGTTAGGCTTCTCTATGACAGATTGTTATGCGATAATGTAATAATGCTTTAAAATGTCTACTCGACTCGCCCTACTCGAGTGAAATATTCGTCACAATTTGTATACTACGTCTTCCTTTTAGAACTGATTCAATTAATGTATGAAAAAAGAATTTCTCTTGATTCCTAAATCAATGAGCTGCCAAACCTACACTGTAAAAAATTGGTTGACTTTCCACCAAAATCGTCAACCAGTGGTTGGTTGACTTTGTCCCCACAGCGAATATATAAGGATGAATGCGGCGCCCACGATATTGGTCGATGGTGGTCTCTGGTTGACACTTTTGATTCGGAAAAACAAGTTTCGTCATTTTTTTTCACAAACAAAGAGGGATCAAGATTAGCCTCGGTCGCGTATGGACGACAAAGCGGGTTGCCTGTCCTGCAGGAGTCGAATACACGTCGTAAGACTGGAGGGATGGATAGATGGACGGATGGGGTGGGAGGGTAGATGGGATGGATGGATGGATGGATGGAATGGAACGGAATGGACCGGAATGGAACGGAACGGACCGGAATGGAACGGAGTGGAATTGAACGGAATGGGATGACGGTAGGAACTTTGCCCCCCTGTGACGAAAGCGCTGCCGGGTGGCGGCCGCGGGCAACTCGGTCGGCGGCGGAGGAGAGGTGAGCCCAGATCACTCGCATGCAGGTAGCGAGGGGCACCGCGTATCTTCGCGATGACTTGAAACGAGAAATACATTTCGCGCACTGCATATGATCCGGCGTGAATGATAATGGGTGCAAAGGGTGGAAGGATCGATGGAAATACTTTTCCGAGGAATCCAAGATATAGTCGACCAGTGTTGCGGGAACTTTTCGATTGGCCTTTTCTACAGATAGAGAAGGCTGGAAAATTGCGAAAATTACTTTTTCTGGAGACGGAAAAGGTCGGAAAATTGCGAAACAGGTGAGCCCATCAGGATTATTCGGATGGAAAACTAAGACATTTTTGAAGGTGATAGGCTGAAACTTATGTTGAATCGATCAGGAAAAACGCTGGGCTCGCCTTCTTTTCCGTCTCTGAATTTTTTTATTGTGTTTTTAACTGTAGAATGAATCAGGGTACCTTCCTTTAACTTTGAAGAACGTGTGGGTGCTTTACCAGAATTATCTGATTGGAAAACTTAAAGATTTTCAAAGACGAGAAGCTGATGATACATTTTTCTTGATCGAAAAAAACGAGTTACTCGGCTTCTTTTCGATCTCTAAATTTTTTGATTAAACTTTTAATTACGGAATCGATCAGGGTACCTTCCTTTGACTTTGGAAAACGTGTGGATGCTTTACCAGAATTATCTGATTGGGAAACTTAAAGATTTTCAAATGCGAGAAGCTGATGATACATTTTTCTTGATCGAAAAAAACGAGTTACTCGGCTTCTTTTCGATCTCTAAATTTTCTGATTGAATTTTTAATTGTGGAATCGATCAGGGTACCTTCCTTTGACTCTGGAGAACGTGTGGACGCATTACCAGAATTATCTGATTGGAAAACTTGAAGATTTTCAAAGACGAGAAGCTGATGATACATTTTTCTTGATCGAAAAAAACGAGTTACTAGGCTTCTTTTCGATCTCTAAATTTTTTGATTAAACTTTTAATTACGGAATCGATCAGGGTACCTTCCTTTGACTTTGGAAAACGTGTGGATGCTTTACCAGAATCATATGATTGGAAAATTTAAAGATTTTCAAAGACGAGAAGCTGATGATACATTTTTCTTGATCGAAAAAAACGAGTTACTCGGCTTCTTTTCGATCTCTAAATTTTCTGATTGAATTTTTAATTGTGGAATCGATCAGGGTACCTTCCTTTGACTCTGGAGAACGTGTGGACGCATTACCAGAAATATCTGATTGGGAAACTTAGAGATTTTCAAAGACGAGAAGCTGATGATACATTTTTCTTGATCGAAAAAAACGAGTTACTCGGCTTCTTTTCGATCTCTAAATTTTTTGATTAAACTTTTAATTGTGGAATCGATCAGGGTACCTTCCTTTGACTCTGTAGAACATGTGGACGCATTACCAGAATTATCTGATTGGAAAACTTAAAGATTTTCAAAGACGAGAAGCTGATGATACATTTTTCTTGATCGAAAAAAACGAGTTACTCGGCTTCTTTTCGATCTCTAAATTTTTTGATTAAACTTTTAATTGTGGAATCGATCAGGGTACCTTCCTTTGACTCTGGAGAACGTGTGGATGCTTTACCAGAATTATCTGATTGGAAAACTTAAAGATTTTCAAAGACGAGAAGCTGATGATACATTTTTCTTGATCGAAAAAAACGAGTTACTCGGCTTCTTTTCGATCTCTAAATTTTTTGATTGAACTTTTAATCACGGAATCGATCAGGGTACCTTCCTCTGACTCTGGAGAACGTGTGGACGCATTACCAGAATTATCTGATTGGAAAACTTAAAGATTTACAAAGACGAGAAGCTGATGATACATTTTTCTTGATCGAAAAAAACGAGTTACTAGGCTTCTTTACGATCTCTAAATTTTTTGATTAAACTTTTAATTACGGAATCGATCAGGGTACCTTTCTTTGACTTTGAAGAACGTGTGGATGCTTTACCAGAATTATCTGATTGGAAAACTTAAAGATTTTCAAAGACGAGAAGCTGATGATACATTTTTCTTGATTGAAAAAAACGAGTTACTCGGCTTCTTTTCGATCTCTAAATTTTTTGATTAAACTTTTAATCACGGAATCGATCAGGGTACCTTCCTTCGACTTTGGAGAACGTGTGGATGCTTTACCAGAATTATCTGATTGGAAAACTTAAAGATTTTCAAATACGAGAGGCTGATGAGACATTTTCCTCGATCGAAAAAAACGAGTTTCTCGCCTTCTTTTCGATCTCTAAATTTTCTGATCGAATTTTTTATTGTGGAATCGATCAGGGTACCTCCCTTCGACTTTGGTCAACGTGTGGACGCATTACCAGGATTATCTGATTGGAAAACTTAAAGATTTTCAAAGACGAGAAGCTGATGATACATTTTTCTTGATCGAAAAAAACGAGTTACTAGGCTTCTTTTCGATCTCTAAATGTTTTGATTAAACTTTTAATTACGGAATCGATCAGGATACCTTCCTTTGACTTTGGTCAACGTGTGGATGCTTTACCATAATTATCTGATTGGAAAACTTATAGATTTTCAAAGACGAGAAGCTGATGATACATTTTTTTTGATCGAAAAAAACGAGTTACTCGGCTTCTTTTCGATCTCTAAATTTTTTGATTGAACTTTTAATCGTGGAATCGATCAGGGTACCTTCCTTTGACTCTGAAGAACGTGTGGATGCATTACCAGAAATATCTGATTGGGAAACTTAAAGATTTTCAAATGCGAGAGGCTGATAAGACATTTTTCTTGATTGAAAAAAACGAGTTACTCGGCTTCTTTTCGATCTCTAAATTTTTTGATTAAACTTTTAATTGTGGAATCGATCAGGGTACCTTCCTCTAACTCTGGAGAACGTGTGGACGCATTACCAGAATTATCTGATTGGAAAACTTAAAGATTTACAAATGCGAGAGGCTGATGAGACATTTTCCTCGATCGAAAAAAACGAGTTTCTCGCCTTCTTTTCGATCTCTAAATTTTCTGATTGGATTTTTAATTGTGGAATCGATCAGGGTACCTCCCTTTGACTTTGGTCAACGTGTGGACGCATTACCAGAATTATCTGATTGGAAAACTTAAAGATTTTCAAAGACGAGAAGCTGATGATACATTTTTCTTGATCGAAAAAAACGAGTTACTAGGCTTCTTTTTGATCTCTAAATTTTTTGATCAAACTTTTAATTACGGAATCGATCAGGGTACCTTCCTTTGACTTTGGAGAACAGTTCCAAAGTCAAAGGAAGTTACCCTGATCAATTCCGTAATTAAAAGTTTAATCAGAAAATTTAGAGATCGAAAAGAAGCCTAGTAAATTGTTTTTTTCGATCAAGAAAAATGTATCATCAGCTTCTCGTCTTTGAAAATCTTTAAGTTTTCCAATCAGATAATTCTGGTAATGCGTCCACACGTTTTCCAGAGTCAAAGGAAGGTACCCTGATCGATTCCACAGTTAAAAATTCAATCAGAAAATTTAGAGATCGAAAAGAAGCCGAGTAACTCGTTTTTTTCGATCAAGAAAAATGTATCATCAGCTTCTCGTCTTTGAAAATCTTTAAGTTTTAGAATCAGATGATTCTGGTAAAGCATCCACACGTTCTCCAGAGTCAAAGGAAGGTACCCTGATCGATTCCACAATTAAAAATTCAATCAGAAAATTTAGAGATCGAAAGGAAGCCGAGTAACTCGTTTTTTTCGATCAAGAAAAATGTATCATCAGCTTCTCGTCTTTGAAAATCTTTAAATTTTCCAATCAGATGATTCTGGTAAAGCATCCACACGTTTTCCAAAGTCAAAGGAAGGTACCCTGATCGATTCCGTAATTAAAAGTTTAATCAAAAAATTTAGAGATCGTAAAGAAGCCTAGTAACTCGTTTTTTTCGATCAAGAAAAATGTATCATCAGCTTCTCGTCTTTGAAAATCTTTAAGTTTTCCAATCAGATAATCCTGGTAAAGCATCCACACGTTCTCCGAAGTCGAAGGAAGGTACCCTGATTGATTCCGTGATTAAAAGTTTAATCAAAAAATTTAGAGATCGAAAAGAAGCCGAGTAACTCGTTTTTTCGATCAAGAAAAATGTATCATCAGCTTCTCGTCTTTGAAAATCTTTAAATTTTCCAATCAGATGATTCTGGTAAAGCATCCACACGTTCTCCAAAGTCAAAGGAAGGTACCCTGATCGATTCCGTGATTAAAAGTTTGATCAAAAAATTTAGAGATCGAAAAGAAGCCTAGTAACTCGTTTTTTCGATCAAGAAAAATGTATCATCAGCTTCTCGTCTTTGAAAATCTTTAAGTTTCCCAATCAGATATTTCTGGTAATGCATCCACACGTTCTCCAGAGTCAAAGGAAGGTACCCTGATCGATTCCACAATTAAAAATTCAATCAGAAAATTTAGAGATCGAAAAGAAGCCGAGTAACTCGTTTTTTTCGATCAAGAAAAATGTATCATCAGCTTCTCGTCTTTGAAAATCTTTAAGTTTTCCAATCAGATAATTCTGGTAATGCGTCCACACGTTTTCCAGAGTCAAAGGAAGGTACCCTGATCGATTCCACAATTAAAAATTCAATCAGAAAGTTTAGAGATCGAAATGAAGCCGAGTAACTCGTTTTTTTCGATCAAGAAAAATGTATCATCAGCTTCTCGTCTTTGAAAATCTTTAAGTTTTCCAATCAGATGATTCTGGTAAAGCATCCACACGTTTTCCAAAGTCAAAGGAAGGTACCCTGATCGATTCCGTAATTAAAAGTTTAATCAAATAATTTAGAGATCGTAAAGAAGCCTAGTAACTCGTTTTTTTCGATCAAGAAAAATGTATCATCAGCTTCTCGTCTTTGAAAATCTTTAAGTTTTCCAATCAGATAATCCTGGTAAAGCATCCACACGTTCTCCAAAGTCAAAGGAAGGTACCCTGATTGATTCCGTGATTAAAAGTTTAATCAAAAAATTTAGAGATCGAAAAGAAGCCGAGTAACTCGTTTTTTCGATCAAGAAAAATGTATCATCAGCTTCTCGTCTTTGAAAATCTTTAAATTTTCCAATCAGATGATCCTGGTAAAGCATCCACACGTTCTCCAAAGTCAAAGGTAGGTACCCTGATCGATTCCGTAATTAAAAGTTTGATCAAAAAATTTAGAGATCGAAAAGAAGCCTAGTAACTCGTTTTTTCGATCAAGAAAAATGTATCATCAGCTTCTCGTCTTTGAAAATCTTTAAGTTTCCCAATCAGATATTTCTGGTAATGCATCCACACGTTCTCCAGAGTCAAAGGAAGGTACCCTGATCGATTCCACAATTAAAAATTCAATCAGAAAATTTAGAGATCGAAAAGAAGCCGAGTAACTCGTTTTTTTCGATCAAGAAAAATGTATCATCAGCTTCTCGTCTTTGAAAATCTTTAAGTTTTCCAATCAGATAATTCTGGTAATGCGTCCACACGTTTTCCAGAGTCAAAGGAAGGTACCCTGATCGATTCCACAATTAAAAATTCAATCAGAAAATTTAGAGATCGAAAAGAAGCCGAGTAACTCGTTTTTTTCGATCAAGAAAAATGTATCATCAGCTTCTCGTCTTTGAAAATCTTTAAGTTTTCCAATCAGATGATTCTGGTAAAGCATCCACACGTTTTCCAGAGTCGAAGGAAGGTACCCTGATCGATTCCACAATTAAAAATTCAATCAGAAAATTTAGAGATCGAAAAGAAGCCGTGTAACTCGTTTTTTTCGATCAAGAAAAATGTATCATCAGCTTCTCGTCTTTGAAAATCTTTAAGTTTTCCAATCAGATAATTCTGGTAATGCGTCCACATGTTCTACAGAGTCAAAGGAAGGTACCCTGATCGATTCCACAATTAAAAGTTTAATCAAAAAATTTAGAGATCGAAAAGAAGCCGAGTAACTCGTTTTTTTCGATCAAGAAAAATGTATCATCAGCTTCTCGTCTTTGAAAATCTATAAGTTTTCCAATCAGATAATTATGGTAAAGCATCCACACGTTCTCCAAAGTCAAAGGAAGGTACCCTGATCGATTCCACAATTAAAAGTTTAATCAAAAAATTTAGAGATCGAAAAGAAGCCGAGTAACTCGTTTTTTTCGATCAAGAAAAATGTATCATCAGCTTCTCGTCTTTGAAAATCTTTAAGTTTTCCAATCAGATAATTCTGGTAATGCGTCCACACGTTCTCCAGAGTCAAAGGAAGGTACCGTGATCGATTCCACAATTAAAAATTCAATCAGAAAATTTAGAGATCGAAAAGAAGCCGAGTAACTCGTTTTTTTCGATCAAGAAAAATGTATCATCAGCTTCTCGTCTTTGAAAATCTTTAAATTTTCCAATCATATGATTCTGGTAAAGCATCCACACGTTTTCCAAAGTCAAAGGAAGGTACCCTGATCGATTCCGTAATTAAAAGTTTAATCAAAAAATTTAGAGATCGAAAAGAAGCCTAGTAACTCGTTTTTTTCGATCAAGAAAAATGTATCATCAGCTTCTCGTCTTTGAAAATCTTTAAGTTTTCCAATCAGATAATTCTGGTAATGCGTCCACACGTTCTCCAGAGTCAAAGGAAGGTACCCTGATCGATTCCACAATTAAAAATTCAATCAGAAAATTTAGAGATCGAAAAGAAGCCGAGTAACTCGTTTTTTTCGATCAAGAAAAATGTATCATCAGCTTCTCGCATTTGAAAATCTTTAAGTTTCCCAATCAGATAATTCTGGTAAAGCATCCACACGTTTTCCAAAGTCAAAGGAAGGTACCCTGATCGATTCCGTAATTAAAAGTTTAATCAAAAAATTTAGAGATCGAAAAGAAGCCGAGTAACTCGTTTTTTTCGATCAAGAAAAATGTATCATCAGCTTCTCGTCTTTGAAAATCTTTAAGTTTTCCAATCAGATAATTCTGGTAAAGCATCCACACGTTCTTCAAAGTTAAAGGAAGGTACCCTGATTTATTCTACAGTTAAAAACACAATAAAAAAATTCAGAGACGGAAAAGAAGGCGAGCCCAGCGTTTTTCCTGATCGATTCAACATAAGTTTCAGCCCATCACCTTCAAAAATGTCTTAGTTTTCCATCCGAATAATCCTGATGGGCTCACCTGTTTCGCAATTTTCCGACCTTTTCCGTCTCCAGAAAAAGTAATTTTCGCAATTTTCCAGCCTTCTCTATCTGTAGAAAAGGCCAATCGAAAAGTTCCCGCAACACTGATCGACTATATCTTGGATTCCTCGGAAAAGTATTTCCATCGATCCTTCCACCCTTTGCACCCATTATCATTCACGCCGTATCATATGCAGTGCGCGAAATGTATTTCTCGTTTCAAGTCATCGCGAAGATACGCGGTGCCCCTCGCTACCTGCATGCGAGTGATCTGGGCTCACCTCTCCTCCGCCGCCGACCGAGTTGCCCGCGGCCGCCACCCGGCGGCGCTTTCGTCACAGGGGGGCAAAGTTCCTACCGTCGATGGACCGGACCGAAACGGAATGGAACGGACCAGAATGAAACGGACCGGAATGGAACGATTGGAATGGAACGGAATGGACCGGAATAGAATGGAACGGAATGGACCGGAATAGAATGGAACCAAATGATATGGAACGAAATGATATGAAACGAAATGGAACTGAATTGTATGGATGTCTCCCATCCATATAATTCAATTCCATTTCGTTCCATTCCGTTCCGGTCCATTCCACCCAATTCAACTCCGTTCCATTTTGCCCCGTCCGTTTCATTTTGCCCCATACCGGCCAGTTACGTTCCCCTCAACCAATTTGACTCCGTTCCATTTTGCCCCATCCCGGCCAGTTCCTTTCCCCTCCAGCCAATTTGACTCCGTTCCATTTCGCCCCATTTCACCCCATTCCGGTCCGTTCCATTCCGTTCCATCCATCCATCCATCCCATCTACCCTCCCACCCCATTCGTCCATCTATCCATCCCTCCAGCCTTACGACGTGTATTCGACTCCTGCAGGACAGGCAACCCGCTTTGTCGTCCATACGCGACCGGGGCCAATGTTTATCCCTCTTTGTTTGTGAAAAAAAAATGACGAAACTTGTTTTTCCAAATCAAAAGTGTCAACCGGAGACCACCATCGACCAATATCGTGGGTGCCGCATGCATCTTTATATATTCGTTGTGGGAAAAAAGTCAACAAGTGGTTGGATAGGTGTCAACCACTGGTTTGTGCCAAAAATCAACCAGCTGGTTGATTATAAACCAGCTGGTTGATTTTTGGGATAAACCAGTGGTTGAGGGAAAAACTGCAACCACTGGTTGCAGTTTTTCCCACAAATTTTTTACAGTGTAGCAATCAAAGCACTCGAATAGTGAGGGTAAGTGTACCCAACATCCTTCCCTTGATCTGTTTTGCCAAAGAGTTTTGGCCCACTTCAATATTTTTCAACGTACAGCTTATTTCAAGACATTTAAAACGAGCCAAAGTAAGTCCAATTTCAACAAACCAGAGCTGAGCTATTACGATTTTCTCAAAAAGAGACTCTTTGCGAGTTCATGGAAGTGCCCAAAATGCCCCTATGAAGCCATTTTTGCAACAACTCTGGTCTACCTCAACATTTCCCAATGTACTTTAGCTCATTTTGAGGCTTGTTTCAAAAACTTGATAACGAACCAAGGTACGTCTGATTTTGATCAATTGGAGTCAAGCTCTTTAATTTTCCCAAAGAAACCTATGTAAATTGGTGATAAAGTGATAAAATCATTTTTATCGGCGAGCGACTACATACATTTGGAGCTTTTTTCGCTTCAAAACACCATTCCTGACTCACTTTGACGTGATGAGCAAGTCTGAAAAAGTAAGAGAAGTCGTAGTACATAAATCGGGTTGACTGTAGACACCGAGCTGACTTAGTAACGTTTTCCCGAAAAGGTTTGCCAGCGTTACAGAATCGTCCTGCAAGCTCTAGCAGGGGTCTGTGGTAGGTCAATTGAAATCTCGGAACCTCTACTTTTATTATAAGATAACAAAAAAAGTATACAGCTTCAGAACGCGGCAGAAAAATTTTTGATCTCTTGGAAAACTCTTGGAGTTTCTGACACAGACACCAGCTTCAAATATATCCGTACAGACGTGAAAAACACCTCACTACCTAGAGCATACGGTCTGCCAAGAATACATAAAGAAAAGAACCCAGTGGGGATCATTGTTTTGGCCATAAATAGTCCCCTCTCACAGTTTGACAAAGGTATTTCTAACCTGTTCAGCAAACATATTCCGCGTCTAAATATTCGTTAAAAAACAGCAACGAATTGAGAACCATTCTAGAAACTCTTGTCATACCAGCTGGCTATATACTTCTATCCCTTGATGTATAATCACTCTTCACCATCCTTCATGATCTTGATACTGTTGGTTTTAAAACTCAAATGGAAGTATTTGAAAAACATAATAGGCCAGGAGAATTAGCTCAAAAAGAACCACATTTTGGCGGTGGAAGGTAAGTGCGAGTTTTATTTTTTTTTTTTTTTTTTTTTTAGGTGCATCGTGCACCTAAAAAAAGTTCGAAAGTGGTAGACATGATTTCAGGGGGTATCGTACCCCCTGAAATCATGTCTACCACTTTCGAACGAATTTTGCTCGCCGCAAAAAATATTAATAATGAATTACCGTAAGAAATGACACTTTTTGCACTTCAACACTCATAGCTCTGTGGGTACAACTTTTAGCGGATTCACTCTGGTTTCATCTTGTAGCTAGTGAAAAAACCTACCAAATGGAAAAAAAAATTTATTGCTCTAGCACATTTTTCGTCGGAGTTACATACGGTTAAAAAAAAAGACTTGTTATAAACAAATGGTTGTTAATCTTCCAATAGTTGAATGATTAGGCTAAAACCCCACACAATTGATAGTCCTCATTAGGGTCAATGAGCATACCAAATTTGGTGACGATTTGTTGAACCGTTTTTGAACAAACCTATTCGTTTATAAAAAATTCTTGTTCACGAGGAGTGGCATAACTTTTTTATAAACGAAAATGATGTTTTGGGAAAAATCAGGGTGGTACCTAGAGGTCTACTCTCCAATATTCCGTTAGAATCATCGTCATATCTTGTATAGGCGATTTTTGAGAGCTAATTGTTTATTATATTTGCATATGCCTCTCATTGTGTATTAGAATCTCAAAATATATCTATTGGATAAGGAGGAACACGAAAATGAAACCAGCCAATCGTGTTTTTTTCTCAAGCTACACCAGATTGAAAAAAGAATGGAGCGAATTGGTCAAGTAGAACCAGAAATATTGCGAAAATATACACGGCGCTCGATTTTGAAGTTCACCGTTTCTCACGCGCCACGAGCCAACCAGAGCTAATCTTTGGTGCGATTCAAAATCGAGCGCCGAGTATTTTTTCGCAATATCTCTGATTCTACGTTACCAATTTGCTTCATTCTTCCTCTAATCCGGGGTAGCTTGAGAAGAGATGCGATTGGCTGGTTTCATTGTCGGATTCCTCCCCATCCAATAGATATATTTTGAGATTTTAATACACAATGAGAGGCATATGCAAATATTATAAACAATTAGCTCTCAAAAATCGCCTATACAAGATATGATGATGATTCTAACGGGATATTGGAGAGTAGACCTCTGGGTATCACTCTGATTTTTCCCAAAACATCATTTTCGTTTATAAAAAAGTTACGCCACTTCTCGTGAACAAGAATTTTTCATAAACAAATAGGTTTGTTCAAAAACGGTTCAACAAATCGTCACCAAATTTAGTATGCTCATTGACCCTAATGAGGACTATCAATTGTGTGGGGTTTTAGCCTAATCATTCAACTATTGGAAGATTAACAACCATTTCTTTATAACTAGTCTTTTTTTGTTTAACCGTATGTAACTTCGACGAAAAATGTGCTAGAGCAATGATTTTTTTTCATTTGGTAGGTTTTTTCACTAGCTACAAGATAAAACCAGAGTGAACCCGCTAAAAGTTGTACCCACAGAACTATGAGTGTTGAAGTGCAAAGAGTGTCATTTCTTACGGTGATTCATTATTAATAATTTTTGGAGCGAGCAAAATTCGTTCGAAAGTGGTAGACATGATTTCAGGGGGTAACTTGCACCTAAAAACAATAAAACTCGCGCTTACCCTCCACCGCCAAGAAAAATTCTAACTCTCCTGGCATATATTAGGAAGAGTTATAAATTGTCAAGAGTTTCTGAATGGGATCTCGTTTCTATTGAACTCCACCTATATTCAATTCAATAATGAATACGACAAACAAAAAATGGCTTCACCCATGGGTGGTAATTCCAGCCCATGGTTTGCCGAGATAGTTTCGGAACAATTAGGAAATTTATGTCTTAAAAAGTTGGGAGACTCTGTCCTTTTCTATCGCAGGTATGTGGATGACTGCATTCTCATTGCTAAAGAATCAGCTGTTCCGAAAATATTAGAAACTTTCAATAGTTACAATGAACATCTTCAATTCACTCTCGAATTAAAACATAACAGCTCTATAAACTTTCTCGACATGACCATCCATCGAAAAATTGATGAAGTTCCGTCATTCAAGGTAGTACTAGTGGTACTCGAATTACCTATCAGAAAATTACGAAAGTCGGCACAGTGGTACATTAATGCCTCAAACAAACACAGCTGAAATTCCGAAATTTTTAGGAGCCGCAGAGGAAAGTTCTGGGCAATTTCGTGAAAGCTGATTAAGGCGATGCGGTCACCGTGCACCGTGACCAT
Source organism: Eretmocerus hayati (assembly GCA_029851415.1). Lineage (NCBI taxonomy): Eukaryota > Metazoa > Arthropoda > Insecta > Hymenoptera > Aphelinidae > Eretmocerus > Eretmocerus hayati. Next base: position 114,549,917 of record CM056743.1, read on the forward strand.
GGACCTTGAAAATACACCTTACATAAAAAGTTTGATGATTCAAAGTCTGAGACGAGTTGTCGAATACTTGTTATTGTCCAACTTGTATTCCTCAATCCATTGCTTAGCCCAAATCACAATGGAATCGGAGACAAGTGGGAATAACTCGGCTACGGGAACCTCCTAACCTATAATATACGCCCATTTTCATTCCCAACTTTCTACAATTCTATTGAAATTTGGGCTCAACGAAGAGCAGACAAATCTAAGTTAGATGATAACAAATATTTGTGCGCTCGTCGTTCAGCCCAAATCGCAACAGAATCGGAGAAAGTTGGGAATGATTTTCAGCTTGCATGGTGATCGCATCGCCTTAAAACGGCGCGGCGTCTTATGAGAAATTATCGATACACTAATTTCTAACTATCAGATTTTCGCAGGAAAGAGCACACAGGTGTAACAGTACACTAAAAGTGCATAGAAACAAACAGATCAACTATTAGGAGCCTACAAAGAAAGATCTGAGCCAATACGTCACTACTCTTGACAGTTTCGGGGTTAAGTTGTCGTCTGCTGTGTGTGTTACTATATTTATATAGGCGGGCGGAATCGAGTCAAGCGAAGATCCAATCCGCGCTTGGAGTCATCAGTACCGCTAGTACTACCTTAATTGGTTCAGGAAGAATACTTTTTCAGGCAGATACATTAATTACCTTTCACACTATCCAATAGCAATGAAAAAAAACAGTCGTCTACAATCTGGTTGATAGAGCTCTGAAACTTTCAGATTAAGAATTTCACAATGCAAATTTACTATCAATAAAACAGTTTTTGAAATCCAACAATTATCCCGATGAATTTCTCGATGACAACATACAGCGCCGTACGCTCATATTAGATCTCTACCCACAATACATGCGGCAGAGAAGAGACAAAAAATATTTCAAGTATCCCGGGGTTGTCATTCCATACATCGACTCCATCTCGACCCAAGTAAGTAAAATTTTGCAAGATCACAACATCCTCCCCAGTCATTTATAAACTGTCAAACAAATTGAATGATATCATTAGGCTGGGTAAAGACCGGCAAGACATTGGCGATAACAGTGGTGTTGTGTACCAAATCACATGCAAAAAATGTAACAAAGTGTACGTGCTTGAACTCTAGAATCAAGAAACACGTTCGTGATATTAAGAACAAAAATTAGCGTTCTGCTCTCGCCACGCATTGCGCTATTAGAAGCCACACCTTTGATGTTAATCACACGGATATCCTCCATACAGAAAAACAGAAGTTTCGTAAAGAGTTTGCGGAGATGCTGTACATATATTGGTACAACAATAATGTGAACAGAAAACTCGATCTTGATGGGCTAAGGTTCGCGGACAAAAAATCGATCGATACTATCAAACTCTCTACGAAACACACAAACACACACACACACACATACACCTTGGACACACTACACGCAATAGACACATAACACATAACGAATGGGATGAAAACCGGTGGAAATCCCACAGCCCTACCCGGTGTATCAGGAGAGCATGTGCGGGCAGAGGCATTGCCTACCTCTCCAGCTAATAGTCACAACGGGGATTCCCCGACTATTAACATAAACGCACGGCACACGAAGGCCTGTGCCACCTCTTTGCCTTTCGTGCAGTCCCGATACAATCTCTGTCCCCGCGTTCGCGCTACATCAAATTTAGGACGATAGACGCTGCACATCCTGCAAATTCCCATAGACTCCAGGGATTCTCACAAAACGACGTTCTCTTAGGCTGCCTTTTCACGACGTAAAAGTTTCCCCCACAGCCCATCTCTCACCATTGGAGCAAAAGGGAGAGACTGTTGACCTGGAAACCCTAAAACAGGGGGTTATCTCTCTCGCTCCAACGGCGAGAGATAGGCTGTGGGGGAAAAATTTTTACGTCATGAGAAGGCACCCTTATTCATATCATCATCTGGAGTATTCTTGAATGGCTATGGGTCTCTGTAGTAGTCCTTCGACTTGGCATTCCTTGATGAAAAAAGTCCTTTACGGGATCCAAGGAGAAATCGCATTCTGCTTCACCGATGATAAGAATTGAACTATCAATTGATGTGTTATTCTTTGTTGAGATATTTGTTGCATAATGACATGGCCTGCGAAGTGGAATTTTTAGAGATGGATTTCCTGCTCCCCAACTGGAAAAATATGCACTAGAGCTGTGACACCAGGATCTTGAATGACAATTTCCAAGTACTGAAAAAGAGGAATTTTGACTGTGCAGCTCCAAGGCCTTGAAAATTGGATCTCATGTGTTCAATATAGATGGATCACAGATTGACTTAGAGCGCTAGGTGCACGAAAAGAGACGTCACTCGATGGAGTCGAGCAAGAAGACCACCGCCGTTGCACCAGGTTGGGAACTTGGGAGTGGAGCCGCTCACGCGAGACCATAGATCTGAGACCCGGGCAACGCGTTCGCTCGAGGACGCGTCGACACCTCGCACCGGGCACACAGCACATGTTGGCGACGTCGTCCAGGATGTCACGCAGCTTCTCACTGTAACACACGCATTCATCCAAAAAGCACCGAGAGTCCAGGGCCAGTGCCCAGGGTGCTGGGCGACCTCGGCACCGGTGTAAACACAGCGTGATAATCGACGACGGCAATCCCATGAGCGCAGCAGACAAGTTCTGCCATCGATCATGCGACTGCGCCCGGCTTCTCCTCTTCTCCCTCGACTCTCCCCTCTCCGCCAGCCACCCGCCCGTATGCTTATACATGGGGGCTCTATGATGCGTTTTTTGGCAGTTTAACACAATTATTTCGGAATTTTGATACATGCTCGTTGTTGCACAAAATTAGAGCTTCGATTTGAGCCCGGCTACGTCCCTCTAGCAGTCGAATTCGTGTCGATCTGAGCATTTTTGTGATATGCAGGTGGGAAGAAAGGGGGTGAAATCGGGCTACTTTGAGGGCTTGTAACTCAAAAACGCAGCCGGACCAAAATTTGGGACTTGGGCGAGCATTTTGAGCGTATTTTGGCCTACCACAAGCATATTTTGGTCCAATCCCGCGGGCCAGGTTCACAGGGGTGAAAGAATATAGGAAACTAATACAAAAGAAAAAAATGGAAGAGGGAGATAGACAGATGGATGGAATGGTGAAAGTCAAATTAGGAAAGAAGTTTTGGGAGATGATCAACGGGAAGAGGAAGAGAAGAGAGGGGCTGGACAGAGGCATCACCACGGAAGTGTGGCTGGCACACTTCAAGGAGCAATTCAGATGGCAAGAAGACAAACCAAAGGCAAAAAGTAGACACATTAGAAAAGAGTGGGGGATGAAGATGAAATCACGATGGGCGAGATAGAAGACGCCATAAGGAAACTGAAGAAAAAGAAGGCAAGCGGCCCTGACGGCATAAAGAACGAGGCATGGATAAACGCGACGAATGAGACCAAAGAAGAGCTGAAAACCATCTTCAATAACATATGGAAGGAAGGTGAATTCCCAGAGGAATGGAAAAAGGGAAAGGTAATACCAATTCACAAGGGAGGAGAAAAGGCAGAGGCCGGCAACCACAGAGGACTGACCATGATGGACACTGCGTACAAAATATACGCTGAAATACTCAGAAACAGATCAGAAAGAGAGCTGGAACAAGGAGGGAAGCTGAGAGACGAACAAATGGGATTCAGGAAAGGAAGAGGTACAATTGACGCCATCTACACACTGAAGAGATTAATAGGGAAAGAGATAGAAAAAAAAGGTAAAGGCATTTCTACTGTTCATTGATCTAAAAGGCGCTTTTGACAGGATAAAAAGAGAAAGTATCTGGAGAAATATGGAGGAATTGAAGGTAAGCGAACAACTAAGAACAAGAATAGAAAAAATATATGAAGAAACAAAATGTGAAATAGAAATAGAGGGAAAAGTAATAGGTGAGTTCTACACCACAGAAGGTGTCAGATAAGGGTGCCCCTTGAGCCCAATCCTCTTCAACATAGGCTTGGTCGACCTCTTTGAAAGAATGGAAAGAGTACAAGAAGGAGGATGCAGAATAGGAAAGCAACTGAAGATCTGGGGCATTAGCTACGCAGACGACATATGTCTAATCGCAAACAACGAGGTAGGACTAAAAGAGTAACTGAGGAAAGCAGGGAGATATGTCAAAGAAAAAGGGATGGAAATTAATGTCAAAAAACGAAGATTATGATATGTAGAAAAGGCAAAGGCAGAGAAAAGAAATACAGTTTTCTACTAGAAGGGAACGAAATAGAACAAGTTAAAGAATTCAGATACCCAGGATATGTGTTAAAAGAGAATAATGAGTATGAAAGCCACATAAGATACATAACAAAGAAATCCAACACAGCATTGGGGAAAGTATAGAGCATGGAGGAAAGACTGTTTGAAGATGAGTGGAAAAAGAGAATGAAATGCTGGACACCCTGATAATAAGCATATTATCATATGGAGTAGAGATATGGGGTTGGAAAAAATAGAGCGAGATAGAGAGCGTACAAATAAAATACATCAGATGGGTACTAAGATTGCAGAGACACACGCCCAGGTATCTAAACCTCAACGAAGTAGGAAGAAACAAAATCTCAGTAAATACAGGTACAAGATGTCTAGAGTATGAGGAAAAGATGAAAGAAGGAGCAGAGGGAAGTATAAGAAGAGAACAATGGATGGAGCTCAAAAAAGGCAAAATTGATAAAAAATATAGGGAAGCAAGAAAAAAATGATTCAACGACAGGGAATGGGCAGAAAGCGAAATAGAAAGAAGGGTAGAAGAGAAAAAAGATAGATACAGAATGTTAGAGCAGAGCAAGAGGGACCAAGATAAACAAATGGCAATAAGCAAAGTGAGAAACTCAAGATACTGCCAGGAACTCAAGGAGTGGTTACTAGACAGCCACACTACATTTTATGTAAACTCCTCAGAAAAGCCAATCAAAAAGAATCTCAGTACAATAGTGAGATTCAGATTGGGAAATGAGGCAAGGGGAAACGAGTACTGGAAAGAAGAAGAACACAAGAGATGCAGGTTGTGCGACAAGCACACAGAAACAATGAAGCACATATTTGAGGAATGTGAAAAAACCAAAGAAGAGACAAGAAGTACCGGGATTCTCAAAGGAAATTGGAGTAAGATAGGCTGGCTAAAAGAAATAGAATGGATAAGGAGAAGGAACAACGGACAGGTGGAACAAACACAACAGTAACAGAAGAGAGAAGGCGACAGGGAACGCGAACGGAACCAGGATCAAGGGAACAGGGACAGAGACGCAGAGCAGCAGAGAAGCACGAGGCAGCCCGCCACGCTATCAGCCCCACAAAAAAGAAAACAAAGAATTGTTAAAAATGGAAAATAACGACAATCACGGAAATCTAGGAAAGGAGAGAAGAAGAAGAATAGAAGCAGAGGAAAAGGTGCTAAGAATGGAGAAGGAGAAGAGAGAGCTGGCAAGAAGGGGGGCAGGATTGGAAGCAGAGAGGTTAGAGCAAACATCAGAGGAGGAAAGTGAAGATGAAGAAAGTTCTCAAGAAAGCGAGGAAGAAACAAGAAGGGAAAGAAGAGTTCTGGACCAGATGGTGATCAGGAAAGGGGTTGCAAACAGAGGAAAGAAGGTGGACCAATGGATTCAAGAAATAGCAGGAGATAGCGAAGGAGGCAACAAGTGGTGGATAGAAGTGTTAGCAAAGAAAGGGGCAATACAAAGAGCAAACGCATGGGTGCTCATATCATGTAATGGCGCAAAACCCAAAAGACCCATACTTTTTTTTCGTCCAAAAAATGTGTTAGTTTAGGGCAGTTGTTAAAATCTACTGCACGTGCATTACACGCGCGTGTAATACACACATTCGTGCATTTGTGCATTTTGTGCATCAAGCTGTCTGTCTCGGGGGGTTAGATCGTCTACGTGTTTACTTTCTGAAAATTGAGTTTTTTCGATTGAAGTTCAAATCATCCCAAGATTATGTCGAGTGGGAAAGGTAGATGAGTGTGACTAGCAATCCAAAATGGTCAAGATGGAGTCCAGAGTAATTAAAACCGTTGATAATGAAGTGATTTCTATCGGAATTTAAGACACCCCAAACAACACTTGCTTCACTCCCCGGTTGATTAACAGAGTTTTTGAAATATTTTGGCGCGTGAAGATCAGCCGCTTCATACATTACTATGCTGAGATCGTTGGCTTTTACCTGTGAGAAGCCAATTTTCAATCAGCGAACAATCTGACCATGTCGTCCAGAGCAAACCAGTGTTTGCGCAGTGTTTGTTGTTTGCAAATCAGGCTTTCATGATAAAAATCAATCGACTCTGAGTAGCAAATGATGAATGGGTTGATTATTGGACTTTTACATACCAAAACGTGATGAAACCTTGGCCAAAATCTATAGTTTACGGACATCAACCGGAGAAAGACGTATGTGTCTCGATTTCTCGAGTATTACCTCATTTCAATAGCTTCATTATCTTTCTGGTCTCGAATTTTGATCATTTTTGGTTGTCAGAACAGTTATCCAACTTTTCCGTGGGTCATAATCTTAGGATGACTTGTTTTTCACTTGGAAAAACTCAATTTTCGAAAAGTAAACATGCCGACGACCTAAGCCCCTGGAGCAGAAAGCTCGATACATGAATGCACGTGTATTACATATACGTGTAATGCACGTACAGTCGATTTTAACAACTCTGAGTTTAGGCGTTGATCTCACGAACAAAATTCCGTGAGCCAGATGAGTGTGCCTAGTCTGAGATTGGAGTTAATAATCACTAAAGGGATGAACTACCTCGCGAGAATCGGTTGCGAAAAGCACAAATACCTCGAGCACACCTGCGAGTTGAACGGTGACTCCATTTTTACTCTTGAGAAATTTGGAGAAAATCATAATAAATGATATAAGGAAGTGTGTCTAATCGATTTTGACTCTCTGAGCTTGCGAAATCATTTTCATTGCATATATAAAGCAAAATTCAGAGACAATTCCTTCCTTGCTTGCTGAAAATTCACCTATACATCTCAAAAGTATTCTTTGACTGAATTTGGTTGTGGAATGATCATCCCCCTGAGCTTTTGATGTTAACAAATAGTTTTCAGATCATCCATAATCTCACTTTGATTGTGTGAGCCAGCCAACTCTACGTGAACTTGGGAGGCTTGTCAAATGAACTAGAAATATCGGTTTGTGAACTAGGAGATGACATTTTAATGGTAATTGCGTCAACTTATCAATAGGATATTGACCAAAGCCTTGGAATCAGTTTCCTCCATCCTATGTTTTGAAGTTTAAATGAAACGATCTTCAATCCTAGTGGACCAGAATGTCTTTTCTATTCCCCAAAAGACCCCATGGAAAGAATGATGTTTTCAACATACAAGTTGATTATTTGGTCTTGTCGATCTTGAGGTTGTCTGCTTCAGGTTTATGTTCTGACATATGAAGATGGAAAACATGAAATAATGTTACAAATGATGGATGTATAAATATTCAAGATGCGCAACTTACCTTATTCTTTAGATCGTCATGATATTTTTTGAACGATCTTGTCATAGAGCACAGACATAACGTCTGGCTCCTGTCAATACAGGTAAATAGAATGAGTTATCGGTCTCATTTTACACTCGATCTAAAGAATAACGTAAGTTGCGCATCTTGAATATTTATACATCCATCATTTGTAACATTATTTCATATTTTCCATCTTCATATGTCAAGACAGAAACCTGAAGCCTGATGAGGTCCACGAAACTTACAAGGGGGGACCACGGGGTCCGGGTCACCAATCACCATCAAAATTTTTTCACAGTTCGCTACCACCTAGAATATGAAGAATCTAGAGTAACTCCGTCCAATGGGCCTCCTGTTCAGAGCTATGGCCAAAAACGTTAGCATTGTCAGTATATCCATAGATATCATTTTTCAACATAGGCCTATATGAGCAATGCTAATCTCAGTGACTGTACCTCTGGACAGGAGGCTCATTGGACGGAGTTACTCTGGATTCTTTATCTTTTCGGTGGTACAAAACTGCAAAAAAAACTTGAGGGAGATCGGCGACCCGGACCCCGTGGTCCCCCCTTGTTACTGGACGAAACGTAGCAATAAAATTCCCATCATGAAATTTTGGGAATTTATTTAGTTCCCCACCGTCCTTCGAGATCAACAAGACCAATAATCAACTTGTATATTAACCATCAAGGACGAAAAATCTACCAAATTACTTGAGATATTTTCAACATTTTTCTCACTATTCTGACCATTAACGACCATTTGCACCATCGCTGGGGTGTGTGCATGGAGGATCCAAATTTTGATTCTTCTTGCGGGCCGAATGTTAGCGAGTCGTAAGAATTACCCATATGGTCGACAGTTGGGTCTCAGATTTCTTTCTAAGTGAACTATTTCAATTTTATAAGTTGAAAAATAAACTTTCATCACCATGAAAAAAATTGTAGATTTTTTTTCGGACCTTGGTACACGAATCAAAATTATGTTTTCTACTTTTTTTTGCAAAATTTTCGTAACTTTTTCACACTCAAATCGTTATAAGGTAAGTGTACCCAACTTGCCTCTGTACCCAACTTGTCCCCATATGCTGATCTCGGGGATGGGCACTCCTTGGCCTCCCGGCAATTTTTTTTTTTTTTCGTTTGTTATGTTAAAATATGAGAAACTAAGTAGTTTGCGTCGACCCCGAATCATTCCTGCGTTCTCCAAAAAATGTAAAGTGATTTTTCCATTTTTCGTGACTGCTTAGCTAAGAAAGCACCGAGGGAATCGCCTTCAGTAAAATCGGTGCTAAATTCTTTGAGTTCAACCAATCTTAACGTACCTTAGCGCATCCGATTCCTTGTGTCAAGACCTTCAAAATCCATTTCTCAAAATTGCAAAATTTGAATATGGAGCTATTTTATGTGCAAAACACGGAGACGATTTGTAAACAAGGATGCCAACATCGGAGTGTACCTAACATGCCTCCATACGTTTATCTCGAAAGGGCGTGCAGCACGACTTTTTTTACCACTCGGAACATATTTATCACGTCAAAATAGGTCAGAAATAGTGTTTCGAACCAACGAAAAGCTCCAAATGTGCGTGCACGGCGATAAAGAAACTTTATCGCCGATTTCCACAATTTATTACGGAAGAATTGAGACAGTTCGGCTCCAATTGATCTAAATTAGACGTGGTTCAGTGCATTTTAAAGGTCTTAAAATAAGCTTTAAAATGAACATAAGATGCGTTGGGAAATATTGAGATGGACCACAGTTGTTGGGGAAATGGCTTAATGGGGGCAAGTTGGGTACACACTTTTGTAAACTCTCAAAAATCACCTTTTGGGAGAATTAAAACAGTTTGGCTCCAGTTGGTTCAAATTGAATGTATCTCAACTTATTCTAAAGGTCTTAAGACAAGCTTTAAAATGAGCTAAGGTACGTTGGAAAATATGGAGATGGGCAAAAGTTATTAAGAAAATGGCTTAACGGGGGCAAGTTGGGTACACTGACCTTAGTTCAAAAATTACCGTAGATAGAGGGACGCGGCTTAGCGCATCTGAAAGGTGAGCAAAAAACCTACCAAAAACCACTCTGGAGTTCTGGTTCTCATATAATCTCGATTATATATGGATGACTCCGTGAAAATCATCTTTTATTTCTTTTTCTCAAATAGTTACTTTTTCTTGAAGGATTTAAAAATACATTATTCCATATAAAAATTTGTGCTCTCCGCGAATAAAATATTTTCACTCTGCATTTTTGAGTTTTCAGCTGTTTTCTGGGCATTTTTTTAATTTCAATGACAGAAAACCTCAATTTTTTGCGCATGCGCGAGATTTTAAGATTTCGAAACCAATTATTTTGAAAAACTGCTAAAATTTCCTTCAAAGTGACCACTTGTTGAGCTTGAATCCGCTGATTTGAACCAAAGTTACAGTGACTCTTGACAGCCACTATAAAAATCAGCTTGGTACGAGGCCCCATATTCGCTTCAGTCGTTGGTTGGAAGCCTTCATGTTTTCGCTCAAATCGTTCTCCATCATTTGGGCGCTCAGCTGCTCAAAAAAATTGCATTTGGAATCCTAAAATCTCGCGCATGCTCAGAAAATTGAAGTTTTCTGTCATTGAGATTCAAAAAGCGTCCAGAGAACAGCTTAAAACCCAAAAATAACGAGTAAAAAGATTTTATTCGTGAAGAACACAACTTTTTACAGAAAAAATATACTTTTGAATCTTCCAAAAAGATAGCTTTTCGAGAAAAAAAATCAAAGATGCTTTCCACGGAATCATCCATATGAGTCATTCTTTTTAATATCGCCAGGTTTTGTGTCGGGGGGTCAGGGATTTTTCTGTAACTTTAGGTACATGTTGTATGTGATGGAAGAAGATGGAAAGCACAGTTCTTAGGTCCCGAAAGTGATCCGCGCGAGTTTGGCGCCCTATTTTCGTTTTCAAAATTCGTGAAAAATCCGATTTTTCAACTTTTTGATTGATTTCTCACCAGTATGGAACCCAATAAAAAAATTATTCAAGACACATATTTCGACGTGAAATGAGCTGAATTTTACGAAAAAAATACTCTCAGATCCGTCAAAGGTGAACATAACCTCAAAAAAGTGGGGTTTTTCAGAAAAATCAAATTTTCAAGCCTTAGGCCCTACTTCAACTCAAATTTGACATTTTCATCGGATTCCTCGTTAAATTTTACGTCGAAAACCGTCTTTCAAAAATTGGGCTGAGGATGGGTTTGGCCACCATGATAATAACTTTAGTAGCTGGACCGTAAAAATAGCGCTAAATTGTTCGTTTCGGGAGGGACACTTATTACACTGGACAACAAAATATTGGGTCAGAAGTGGCGCATTGATCAAACAATGACTTTTTTGTATATTTTTTGACGTAGAAACCGAATCCGAAACCAGTTTTGCACCTAGACAACAGGAATTTTTTTTAATCGCGTAATACTGAGCGTCTAAAAAACTGCATTTTTAGCGTTTTTTGATGATTCTGTAGATACATGATTTTGATGGTGCGACCTTGCAGCGGGCTTTGAGCTCACCCGGACTATGATTCCTCACGTATTTTGACCTGCTAAACACGATGGAAGTTGTTTTAGAGGGCTAGCATGTGTTCGAAACGAAGGACAAGCTGATTTTTCGAGTTGCTATCAAGAGAGTTTGGACAATTTCGTGATAAATCTCGAAGTGTTCGAGGAATTGATCAGAAACACCCTCTGCAATCCCACGAGAGCGCACTATTTTTCTGTTTGCACACACACTAAGGGAATAATGTTTGCAATCGCCTAAAATTAGATTAGTCGAATATACATGTATAATCCCGACAAGAAACTTTTGATCCATTCCGAGATCTATTCCTCGGGTGAGTTCAAGCCTCCTCGTATTGGATCAATGCTCGAGTTTTTGTGTCTAGAAGCCACCCAAACTAGTAGAACAATGTCATTTCGTTGCTAGGATACGGTATCAGAAGTCCCGGAGACCTAAACTCGGTTTAGGTCACGGAACATACCTTGACATACCATGAATATGTAATCAACCTAGTTACATCGTTTCTCACCCTAAGCTAATGTGGGCACTCTAATGATTCTATTCTGGAGTCGAGTGAATAAGAATATTCAGCGTCAGATAAACCATCTTGGGCTGGTTGCAAACGGCTATCTATATGAGAGTTTCCACGGAACTTTTAACTTTTGTGTTACTGCAGTGTTCCAAGAGTATTTTGAACTATTCGGAGTGCGCAGGAATGGCATTTTATAGTATTTGGCATCATTCAATATGGACTAAATTCTTTTTTGTTGAAACGCATCCTGATTTGTCAATAGCAGACCGCAAAGGATGATTTTTGGGTAGTTTACAAACGTACCAACGCGATTTTTTGAATTGATAAGGCTGTAACTAAAATACCTATGCCTCAACTACTTCGGTGGAATGATATATCTATCTACTAATCTCATATTTTGAGAAAATTTTTGATTCAGAGGTGTGCGCTGATTTGGCTATGATATTAACTCTCATTCATCGATGTAACTGAGTTTTGTGGGAAAACTTTTTCTGGCTATTGTTTACGAAATTGATGAAATACCTTGTGCAAAACGGAAAATTTAGCAATGAGTTTTCGAAGTTGAAAAGAAGACGAATCGAATCCCGTTTGGTTTGTGAGTGTGCGTTGATCCAGACAAATTTTATAAAGCTTCAAATCTCATAAAGTTATCGCGCCACTGGCTCTCAAAACGGTCATTTTTTGATGGCATACTCAGGAAACGTAAAGCACAGGATTGGAATGTTGTGCTCTTTTTTGTTCATCGCAAAAGGGATATAACCGCACTGTTCTGAGTTACAATTGTCGATCGGTATTTCTGTGAGAAGCTGAGGAGAAATATTTGAATCCGGATGGTAAGCTAAATAAGCCGCTAAATGTGATGGTATCGCGATTTTCTTGATTTTTACATAGTATACGGCTGAAAAATGAACAAAATAACACCACAGTGTATTCTAGAAATTGAAATGAGACTCATAGCTCTTGACTCGATTTTGGAAATTCACATCGAATTTCGGAGAAATCAATGACGAAATTCATCTTAAAGTCAAGTCAGGCAAAATATAATCCGTATCGATCGTCTAGACAATGTTTTGAATCGAATCTGTTCGATTGAAGTTGATTCACGAATGTTTCAAGTGTGAAATTCCGTATAATTCGTTCTGAACCAGATACCTCGGCTTGGAAGAGAGTGGCACCACTTTTTTCACATGTTTTCGAGGTATAAGAATCACATGAAACCCATTTTAAACGTGTGCGATGAGAAAAATTTTTTTTTATTTTAGAGGGTCAATAGTCAAATGTTCCATGGAAACCCTCATATGCATTCAGAAGCTCATGAGACTAGGGAACTGCAAATTTGACTCATTACGAGAAAGCTTGAGCTTACCTTAGGAATAGATCAAAAGTTTCTTTTCGGAATAACACACGTATATTCTACTCATCTATTTCTAGGCGATTGCGAATATATTCCCCTTACTGTATGTACGAATAGAAAAAGGATGCGCTCTCGTGGGATTGCAGAGGGTGTTTCTGATCAATTTCTTGAACACTTCGAGATTTATCACGAAATTGTCCAAACTCTCTTGATAGCAACTCGAAAAATCAGCTTGTCCTTCGTTTCGAACACATGCTAGCCCTCTAAAACAACTTCCATCGTATTTAGCAGGTCAAAATACGTGAGGAATCATAGTCCGGGTACGCTCAAAGCCCGCTGCAAGGTTGCACCATCAAAATCATGTATCTACAGAATCATCAAAAAACGCTAAAAATTCAGTTTTTTAGACGCTCAGTATTTCGCGATTAAAAAAAATTCCTGTTGTCTGGGTACAAAACTGGTTTCGGATTCGGTTTCTACGTCAAAAAATACACAAAAAAGTCATTGTTTGATCAATGCGCCACTTCTGACCCAATATTTTGTTGTCCAGTGTAATAAGTGTCCCTCCCGAAACGAACAATTTAGCGCTATTTTTACGGTCCAGCTACTAAAGTTATTATCATGGTGGCCAAACCCATCCTCGGCCCAATTTTTGAAAAACGATTTTCGACGTAAAATTTGACGAGGAATCCGATGAAAATGTCAAATTTGAGTTGAAGTAGGGCCTAAGGCTTGAAAATTTGATTTTTCTGAAAAACCCCACTTTTTTGAGGTTATGTTCACCTTTGACGGATCTGAGAGTATTTTTTTCGTAAAATTCAGCTCATTTCACGTCGAAACATGTGTCTTGAATAATTTTTTTATTGGGTTCCATACTGGTGAGAAATCAATCAGAAAGTTGAAAAATCGGATTTTTCACGAATTTTGAAAACGAAAATAGGGCGCCAAACTCGCGCGGATCACTTTCGGGACCTAAGAACTGTGCTTTCCATCTTCTTCCATCATATACAACATGTACCTAAAGTTACAGAAAAATCCCTGACACCCCGACACAAAACCTGGCGATATTAAAAAGAATGACTCATATATATAATCGAGGTTCCATGAGAACCAGAATTCCAAGTTGGTTTTTGATAGGTTTTTTTATCACCTTTCAAATGCGCCGAACCACGTCCCTCTATCTAACATTATTTTTGAGCTACAGTACTTCCTCGTTATTACGACTTCGGTTAATACGAATTCCTCGTTAATACGAAGCCATCTCTCGGTCCCTCCAACGTTGATCTCATGTAATTCCCTCGTCATCACGAAATCCCTCGTTATAACGAACCAAAAACTTGGTCCCTTCAACTTCGTATTAACGAGGGAGTACTGTATAACGATTTGAGTGTGAAAAAGTTAGTTTTAGTTCGTGTACCAGGTCCGAAAAAAATTTTGCCATTTTTTATCGTTACAGATGGTCTTATTCCAACCCATGAAATCAAAAAAGTTCACTCAAAAAGAAATCTGAGACCTTACCTTCGACCATATATTGTTTTCTCGGGGAATCATACTCCCCTACGACAGACTATCAAATTCATCAAGCTCATCTGAATATAATCAATCGGATGAAAATTGTAGTTTGAAAATCATAGTCGAGCGATTTTCAGCATTAAGAACGTTGTGCATGCTTGATTCGAGATTTCCTTTTTGTAGCTCTATCGATCGCTGTTGTGCAATATCAACTCACTAATTATAATTCCATTATTCTTGTAGACTTATAAGGGAGACTCACGACGTTTGAGTCACCAATCATCTTTCAAATATTCTTACAATTTGGTACTACCTAGAATATGAAGAATCCAGAGTAACTCCGTCAAATGTGCCTTCCGTTCAGAGCTACGAGCAAAAACGTTAGCATTGCAAGTATATCTGTACATATTACTTTTTTACACGGTCCTATATGAGCAATGCTGATCTCAGTGGCTGTATCTTTGGACAGGAGGCCCATTTGACGGAGCTACTCTGGATACGTCATATTGTAGGTAGTGCCAAGCTGTAAACAAATTTTGGGGTGACTGGCAACCCGAACGGTGTGGGTCCCCATTGTCAGTACGGCTTTCCATTCAGCTCTTCTATTACCAAAGAAGCATGTAAAATAAATTCAAAAAATTGTGTAGTTTCTTAAACGGACACAGATTGTGAGATATCCAAGACATCTCCAATCACAACTTTACAAGGAAAGAATCCCTTTGATATCATGCATAATGAATTCGTCTGATATTTTCTCTACAGAATATATACGATTTCCCACAAAAGGAAGCTTTTCCTCGTTTATATAGCTAATAATATATAGAATAAATCAGGAATCGACTGACGCTGGATTACTCGATTTTCTATAGAAACTACATCTCATTTAATGCGGTTTTGGTATGCACGGTACTTTTCTGGTACGATCAACCGCGTTAACGAAGGACTCCTGTAGTTCGCTCTATAAGTCTGGTCTATAGTTCGGTTTCAGTCGGACTCGCTCGGTCTAATCAGCCCATAGTAACTCGGACCATATGAAAAGAGGCACATATTTCGTTTTTTTTTTTTTCTTGATTTATCCCTTGAGGTTCCGATTAGGCGCAAAGCACGTATAATATCACAAAACATTCAAGAACGTCATTCATTACTTCGGTAATCCAGAGCGTCATAGTGAGACTTCGCACAGTTTTGGTTATTTATGAATGTTCTGAGGGTGTATTTTTGGGCAGAGTTATTTCATTCAAATCGCTAAAAAAAACCCGTTGAATCAAATCCGACCGAAAACTTAGAAAACGTAAAATAGTGTTCGTACAGTGATGGGTCATTTTTGGAAATTTGGCCGAATGATATATTCAAAGTAGTCCGGGCATTCGAAAACTATCAATAAACCTCAACTGTTGAACAAAATAGTTAGGTATGTCCTAAAACAAGATGATGGACCTTACAGGTCATGGAATGTTGACGTGGATGTGAGCCACTCGGCACTTATGGGTTGAATCTAGTTTTGTCTAATCCAGTCTGAGCCGGTCTAACTGGGAATAAGTCGGTCTATTACGGTCTAATTAATTCCGTCTATAGTTGGGACTAGTCAGTTCTAGTTCGATGTATTTAGATCTAGTTTGGTCCAATTTGATCTGATTTGGCCGGGAGATGGGCATGAGAAGTACCTACCAATACTCGGTCTAATAGTTCAGTCTAGCTCGGTTTAAGGCCGTGTAATGCGGTTTAGATAGGTCTAGTTTTGTCTAGATTGGCGTAAGTCAGGCTATCTCGGTCCAATTCAATCTAATTCGGTTTAGTTTGGTCTAATTAAGTCGAGTTCGGTTCAACTCGGTGATGTTCGATCTAGTTTGATTCAAGGGGGTTCGACAGTTACATACTGACTTTTTCGGACAGGGAGCTGGGACTGATAGAATATTTAGATTGAGAGCCTCCGGATCGATTGCCGTTGAGAAAAATATGAATTGACGCTGAAATCGTCGAAATTAACTCATTTGAAAATTGGGTGTTTGACCCACGTCTTACGGGCGTATCAAAGTTTCTAGCAAAATGTAACAGGATATTCTTTTGTATTTATCGGACACAATAATAAGAAACTGCATGTAGGGAGCTGTGATTCCATACTATCTACTACATATCTGATGAATCGATAAAAATAAGAGTCGAGGGAGAATCTCTCTTCTCCGCCAACCACCCGCCCGTAAGCTTATACATGCGGATTCTGTGAGACGTTTTTGACGGCTTAACACAATCATTTGGGGGTTTTGATGATTGCTCGTTGTTGTCCAAAATTAGAGCTTCAATTTGAGACCGGATACGTCCCCTTCTAGCAGTTGAATTCTTGGCGATCTGAGCATTTTTGTTATGTGTTGGTGAGAGGAGTGGGGGGTTAAATCGGGCTACTTTGAGGGCCCATAACTCAAAAACGCAGCCGAACCAAAATTCGGGACTTTGACGAGCATTTTGAGCCCATTCGGGCCTACAAGCATATTTTGGTCCGATTCCGCGGGCCAGGTTCACAGGTGTGGTGAGGACGTGGATGCGGATGGTGATGTGAAGTACCGTATACGGTGTTCTTTTAGCGTCGCCAAAAAGTCGCACGTGGAAGACGTCTTTGAAACGTCTCCCAAACGTCCCTCTCAGGCTGTCTCACGCGGAGTCACTTTAGAGATATCTTAGAGATATCTTTTGGAGACATCCAAACGAAAGATGTCTCCCAATTAGTCGGGGGACATCTCCGCTGTGGTTTGTTGTCTAGTTTGGTTCAGCTTGGTCTAGTTCTGTGTAGTTATGTTTAATTCGGTCTAACTTGATCTAATTCGGTCTAGACACACCACCATTCACTGTGATCGTGAATGAAGTCTCGCGAGATTCAGGACCAGGAAATGTATAAACATACTTACAAGAACTCATTAAGTCGATTTGGCTGAAGTTCCCCCCTTTATCTGATCCCCCAACGATTTCCTCGTATTGTATGAATTTTCTGGACGACGCGATCGAGATACTATTCACAAGAGATGGGTTGGCGGATTCCCAACCATGGGTTGGGAATGAAAATGTTTCGTTAGACAAGTTAAGGCGATGCGGTCACCGTGCACCGTGACCATGGACCTTGAAAATACACCTTAGATAAAAAGTTTGATGATTCAAAGTGTGAGACGAGTTGTCGAATACTTGTTATTGTCCAATTTGTATTCCTCAATAATCCGTCGCTTTAGCCCGAATCATAAGAGAATCGGAGAAAAGTGGGAATTATTCGGCCGCGGGAACCTCCTAACCTATAATATACGCACATTTTCATTCCCAACTTTCTCCGATTCTATTGCAATTTGGGCTTAACGGAAAGCGGACAAATCTAAGTTAGATGATAACAAATATTTGTGCGCTTGTCGTTTATAGCCCAAATCGCAACAGAATCGGAGAAAGTTGGGAATGATTTTCAGCTTGCATGGTGATTGGTGACCGCATCGTTTTAAGTATGGTTTTGAAAGGTAGCGCTCAAAAACCTTTCACCAACCACTGCCGCGCTCATCACGGCAGCCGGCCAATCGCGGATTCGAGAAGTAAGGCTGCCTTTCCATATGGCACAAATATTTTGCCAGAATCAGACCGCGAGATTTGAAAAACCCTAACCTAACAATGAGTGCGAAAGAGATGGCACTACTTTGGTGTCTCTCTCTTACACATTGTGTGGGCTCTGAAGGTTGCGTGTTCAAATCACGTCGGGGTCACCAAGTTGTGGGCTCTAGAGGCTCCACAATTATTTATTAAGTCACTTGTGACCAGTGATTTGGGTGTAAAGCAAGGTTATGTACACCATAGTTTAATGTAAAGCTATGTATTCAAATATATGTGTACATGGCCGAGGGCCAGGAAGATCTAATACTCGACGCAGCGAGCTGGCGCATGCCGGGAGATGCGGGGAGAAGGCAAGTGAGGGGAGAGAGAGCCACAGAGTAAGGGGAACGGAGAAGCCGTACCCTACAATTGAGAGGGTACCCGCGCCATCTGCCATGGAAAGGCAGCCTAAGAGCAGCCGACGCTAATGCCATGTTGTGCCTAACCTTCTAGGGACCCTAGTGCCTAACAGTGGAGCACCACGTGGTGAGAGTGGTGAGTAAAGAGTGACCCTCCAGGTAGTGCCTCGCTACCAGGTAGTGGTGAGTAGAGACCCTCCAGGTAGGGTCTCTAGTGCGGTGAGTAGAGACCCTCCAACCTCCAAGGTAGTGGAGACAGTGCCAGGCAGGGTACCTGGACTCTTATGGAAGCCGTGGTCGGCCGGTAACTAGTTCTTGTCCTACTCACTTGTCCTGGCTGGCGCTACTGCTGCGCGTCTGATTGGTCGGGACATCTTGGCCCCGCCCACCGCGAGACGAAGAAAGTTTGTCAGTGCAATTAAACGGTCGTGGGTTCGAGCCTCATAGAAGACGATTTTTTTTTTTTTTTTTTTTTTTCATATTTTCCATTTTTTCTGTCAAGGTTGAATATTATTCCGTCAAAAACATTCCAATCAACTTTTCACACATAAATACTGTTTCAATTTGAATTTCGAGAATGAAATAGAATTATCTCGAAAATGTTTGTATAAGTAATCGGGTAACGGAACCAAATTCGATTGAAAATATCTCAAGTTTATCATGTTGAAAATAGTATTATAGTTTTGGACACTTGCAAAAGAGAAAATATCGCGATAGAAGAATGAGTCCTAATCTACTCAGATTAACAACCAGTGTTGACTCCCAAAAATCACCGGGAGCTTGTTTGTCTTGTCCTCTGAATAAATCGTGAACTCAAATTGTATCAATAAATTTCACCAGTGGATTCCAAATCCCGAGCAGCCCGTGGGGGGCCGACTGACATATGGAACATACAAAACAATTATAGTAGCACAGTCGGTAGCTCAGGCGGGTAGCCTTCAGCCTGGCACGCTCGGGATCGCTGGATCAATCCCCGTGCATGGCAATTTTTTTTTTTTTTTCATTCCGCTGTCTCTTTTGCTCAATTCATTTGATAACCTTCGTGACCGAATGCCTCGTCATATTTTTCATGATTCAGTCATGTTTACTCAAATCCAAGCCGACGGGCCACTCTCAAAAGGTCTAGTTTCGGGGACAGATTATCAAAAAAATTCTATTAGTTTCTCGATTCATCTAACACTATTAAATGATGGTGAAATTTGAAAAGTTGGGCCTCGAAAAATGATACAGTGCTTTATAATGAAAGGAACTCGGATGTTTTCATTGAAATAGCGGTACGTATAAAGTCTTTTTTTTTTAATATCACCAGATTGGGTCAGGAAAATCCTGTAACTTTAGGTATATTATATGGTACAAAAAGATGAGTAACACAGTTTTCAGACCTCAAAAGTTGTCTTTGCGGATTTGGCGCCCTATTTTCGCGTTTTTAAAATTGGAAAAAGAACGATTCTATCATTTCTTTATTCATTTTCTACGCGTTTCAGGCCCATTGAGAAAAATATTTCAAGCACATATTCCGACGTGAAGAAAGGTGAATTTCGCAAATAAAATTGGTTTAATTTTGGAGGCTCGTAGAGAAAAATACTCGAGATTCGACTAATTACGAGAAAGTTTGGGTTTTTCTTATGAAGTGCTCAATACGGGTGTTTTTGAATATCACATATGACTCATCTATTTTGGGCGGCTGCGAATAATCATTCCTCGTTTATATGCAGATAAACTACTTTTATGTGTTATATTGTCCTTTCTCGGGCTCGAAAGTATTTTATTCGTGGAATTCACCTTTCTTACGTCGGAATATGTATTTGAAATATTTTTCTCAATGGGCCTGAAACGCGTAGAAAATGAATAAAGAAATGATAGAATCGTTTTTTTTCCAATTTTGAAAACGAAAATAGGGCGCCAAATCCGCAAAGACAACTTTTGAGGTCTGAAAACTGTGTTACTCATCTTGTCATACCATATAATATACCTAAAGTTACAGAATTTTTCTGACCCAATCTGGTGATATTAAAAAAAAAATGACTTATACGTACCGCTATTTCAATGAAAACATCCGAGTTCCTTTCATAATAAAGCACTGTATCATTTTTTATGGCACAACTTTTCAAATTTCACCATCATTTAATAGTGTTAGATGAATCGAGAAACTAATAGAAATTTTTTGATAATCTCTCCCCGAAACTAGACCTTTTGAGAGTGGCCCGTCGGCTTGGATTTGAGTAAACATGACTGAATCATGAAAAATATGACGAAGCATTCGATCATGAAGGTTATCAAATGAATTGAGCAAAAGAGACAGCGAAATGAAAAAAAAAAAATTGCCATGCACGGGGATCGATCCAGCGATCCCGAGCGTGCCAGTCTAAAGGCTAACCGCCTGAGCTACCGACTGTAATATTATAATTGTGTTGTATGTTCCATATGTCAGTCGGCCCCCCACGGGCTGCTCGGGATTTGGAATCCACTGGTGAAATTTATTGATACAATTTGAGTTCACGATTTATTCAGAGCACAAGACAAACAAGCTCCCGGTGATTTTTGGGAGTCAACACTGGTTGTTCATCTGAATAGACGAGGACTCATTCTTATGAAGACCAGGAAAATATTGCGGTTCATCGTATGGTAAGTGGAATTCTAAAATAAAGAGATAACGATGGAATAAAGATCCATGAGACGACAATTCAGCATAAATTCAAACACATATATGATGCGATTTTGTAAGCAGTGTCAACATTGGCACGCATA
Source organism: Eretmocerus hayati (assembly GCA_029851415.1). Lineage (NCBI taxonomy): Eukaryota > Metazoa > Arthropoda > Insecta > Hymenoptera > Aphelinidae > Eretmocerus > Eretmocerus hayati. The sequence goes on from CM056743.1 coordinate 114,571,069, forward strand.
TGCGACTCGCGTGGTTCAAAAAGCGCGCCACAACGACTGTGAAAGGGAAGGGGACGGTGGGCGGGGCTTAGTTACCGACACATTGCAGGTCTCCCTGGCCACATTTTAACATTGAGTCCAGGTACCCTGGTGCCAGGTGGTGCCAGGCCAGATTCGAGTGGCTGCAAGCTCCGACGTGGTCAGTTTTTCAATTAATAATCACAATCAATGCTGGACAATGCTGGAGCAGCATTTCGTGTGACTTAAGCATGTGCCTCTTCGTATTCAGTAATCAATACATTCTTTCATGAAATCTAGATCCGAGATCGAGAAGAGATTCAAGAGGTGTATGTACATGTTACAACGCGAATCGTGCATCCGGCCATCCGCGCGCGTCATTGACGTGGAACGTGCTGGTGGAACGGAGCAGAACGGAGCACTGCCCCGACCGCACGCGAATTGCACGTTTTCTGTTCAGTTTGGTTCAGTTCCTTTTCCTCCCACGCACGTATTAGAGCGTTCACCTGCTGCAGGCTGCAGCTCTTCGTGAGGACCTGCACCGACCTCCGTGTTGCTCGTCGAAGCTGGGTCGAAGCTCCGCTACAGGCATACTCGACCTCTGCACCAATAAATCACATCAACGAATATATACGCTCAATATTCGTTGATATATATATATAGTGCATCATTAGCTGATGGTGTCGAGCCGCGCGCCACGGGCCACGAGACGCCAGCTCAGCCTCATCAGCGCGTGCTCGTCAGCCCCAATACTTACAATATCAGAGCAAAAACAGCACAACAATAGAGCCGCCCCGCCGCCGATGCAGCAGCGCACCAGCCGGGTGGCCTCCGGGTAGACGAGCCTCGAGGACGCCGTGCTTCGGAGGGAGACTGCTAAAGCCCTCACGCGTGCGGGTCCCAGGAAGCGCGCCAGCCCCGTGGGGGCCCCTCTGCGGCTGCCATGAAGCTCGTCGATAACGTGGTGCGAAGCTTCAAGGTGGCCAAGATCTTCCGCGAGAACTCGGACCGCATAAACAGCATCGACTTCTCTACGACCGGTGACACGCTCATATCCTGCTCCGAGGACGATCAAATCGTCATCTATGACTGCGAAAAGGGCACTCAGATGCGCACCGTCAACTCCAAGAAGTATGGCGTCGACCTCATACACTTTACCCACGCCAAAAACACGGCCATCCACAGCAGTACCAAGATCGACGACACGATTCGCTATCTCAGCCTCCACGACAATAAGTACATTCGCTACTTTCCGGGACACACGAAAAAGGTCGTCTCGCTGTGCATCAGCCCTATCGAGGACACCTTCCTCTCGGGCTCGCTCGACAAGACGCTCAGGCTCTGGGACCTGCGCTCCCCCAACTGTCACGGGGTGATGAACGTGTCGGGTAGACCGGTCGCTGCCTACGACCCGGAGGGACTCATATTCGCCGCAGGCGTCAACTCCGAGTCCATCAAGCTCTACGACTTGCGCAGCTTCGACAAGGGCCCCTTCACCAATTTCAAGCTCTCCCACGAGAAGGAGTGCGACTGGACCGGCCTGAAGTTCAGCAGGGACGGCAAGACCATCCTCATATCCACCAACGGAAGCATCATTAGGCTGATAGATGCTTTCCATGGCACTCCACTGCAGACGTTCACTGGACACCTCAACAACAAGGGCATTCCCATAGAGGCCAGCTTCAGCCCGGACTCACAGTTTGTTTTTAGTGGCTCCACGGATGGCAAAGTGCACGTTTGGAATGCAGACACAGGCTACAAAGTATGCGTGCTCAATGGAGATCATCCAGCGCCAGTGCAGTGTGTCCAGTTCAATCCTAAGTACATGATGCTTGCATCTGCCTGTACTAATATGGCGTTTTGGCTGCCCACCGTTGAGGAGGTGTCCTAGGTCAACCAAGTGCCAGCCACTGGACAAGTGGTTTAGTGCAGAAGCCAGATGTAAAATTTTATTTGAACTATGTTTGAGAAATCAACTTGGACAGACAAAGGTACTTGAATTGTCATTTTGTGTACCAAGGATTGTGTCATTTAGCATTGAACGTAAATAGTGCTAGATATCTTCTTCATGCTTGTTGACATATTTGTGTCGCAATAACAATCTTTTGATGAATTTTGATAGACTATTGCCCTTTGGAGAGAAGGTTGGAAATTGCAGAGTTATTGATACAAGCCATGGTGATCAAGTGTCAAAGTATTTCAAAATCGTCCATTTAACGTTATTTCCTGATGAAGTGAATTCAATGACCACTATGATAATGCTTCATAGTCTTCTTAATATACTCAATGATTCACTTTCTTGAATCCTAACTGACCCGCTTGGTAACTTCGACTTAGCATTTCAAGACGGTCTTTTTAAATCATAACAATGATGAACTTGAATGTATCACAACTCTTATTGCTTGAATGATGATTCTCACTCATCTCTTGAAATGATAAGAAGTACATTTCACAGTTAAGTATTCAAATTAAGATCAGAGCATTGAACAGCTGAGCAAAGCTCAACAGTTTCATTCTATTTATTGTGGATAAAGTAACAATCCAATAGAAAAATGATGTTATGAATTTGTTAGGGTCGATTCACAGGAAGTAATATGAAGTCTTAAACTCACTCCCTGGCCAGATCTACAAAATATATCCAAAAAGCACCAAGTATTGTCCAGATATTTTGCTCTTGCAATAGCTAAAAGATAGCATTTTTTCAACTCAATGCACATACAGTTACTTCCACTACTTCACAACCACTACATGTTCTCAATTTTCTATGTAGGATAGTCAAAATGATACTACAGTTTCCATGAAATTACACAATGTATAATGTATACAGTACATTCATTAAGGTAAAACTACAATCTTCACTTTGATGACATGATGAATGAATTGTTTGTCCGATTTTGTTAATGCGAGAGTGAATGTGCATGTTCCATGTACAATAGTATTTTTATAAAAAAACGAAGGAGAAATGAAAATTATAAATATTATGATCATTCATTGACGAAACGTGAAATTTCACCCTTAACTCGTTTTTCCAATTAATGCATATTGATAACAAATTGTTAATCAATAGTAAAAACTTTTTTTTATTCAGAATTGTTTCAATACAAAAAAGAAATTTCTGGTCTTATGGTACAAATAGAAATCACTTCTTCTCTAGTTGTGTTGTCAATTAATCAAGTGATACTAATAATTATGTGTAATTATTGCTATACAATACTTTTCTTGTAATCTGATTTCTAATCGTGTTATGCCGTACAGTCTCAAAATTTTCGTTTTGTTAAATTGTTTCAACAAATTTGAATCCACAAGGTTTGAATAATTTTGAGAAGCCTAAGACAAATATCAATTGAGTAATCTAGCTTTGAGAAAATCAAATGTATAAATTCATGTTTTTCTTTCTACAGTTTTCTCTTTATCGAATTCGAAATATCGAGAAAGTCAAGTAGGAATCATTTGCTCTGAATGAGATTAAATATATCCATTTGACTCAATGATGGGTCAACTTTATTCCTTCGATACGAATCTAGTGGCAATTAGATTCCTAATAAAAAATTTTTTGTACAATCCATCATCTGCTTCTTTTCCTCCAGAACCCTGCCTGATTGCACCAAAGCTAAGTCGGAATCTGTAAATACATTTTTAAGTATTCTATTTACCGTTCCATTTCTTGAAACATGGCAAATTTTTTTTCATTCCTATCAGATTACATCAAGTTTTATAAAAATATCTTAATCTATCATACCCCTGGATGAAATGCAGAAATCTTGGCCATCTTTTCTGCTGTTATACTTATTTCATCTCATTTTACTGTTTGGATGTGATACAATCTTTTATCCTCATCTGAAATACTGGCTGGGGCATTGGACATCAGATCCCTTCCTTCTATAGTTTTTGGAAATGCTATGACATCTCTGATACTCTGTGCACCACAGAGAATTGATATATAACGGTCCAAACCTAAAATTGAAATTCATCCGTTTATTTTAGGAATTGAAGGATCATTCTATTCTATTGAAATTGATACCTAAAGCTATTCCACCATGTGGTGGAGCACCACTGTTTAACGCTTCTAATAAGTAATATACGTCTGATGGGTCGATGTTCAGCATCTTCAAAATCTTTTCTTGCGTTTCTTTCTGATGTATTCGTATTGATCCTCCTCCAACTTCAGATCCATTTAACACCAAATCATACTGCAGTCCTCGAACCTTCGAATTTAGTTTTTGACTAATCACTCTTTCATTTACATACTTCTAATACATCCCCACTTATGCTCATTTATCAAACTATGTAACACGATTATGGAAGTGCTACATACTTTAAGAGGATCCTCATCCAAATACTGCACATCCTCAGGATTTACTTGGGTAAAAGGATGATGCATTGACTCTAGAGCCTTTGTGTCATTATTTTGTGAAAATAGAGGCATGTCAGTGACCCATAAAAAGTGATAACCACTATTCCTCATCATCTCTCCTCTTGTTTCAAGATGATCCACAAATTTAACTCGGATTCTCCCTAGAATTTGTCTCTATGACGGAATAGAATTTTATTTCAGTATCTACCACACAGTTGCAAGAACTCAATTCCACTCACTGCTTCTGACTTTGGTCCTTGGGTTACAAATACAACATCCCCATCCTCCAATTTAAGGTGAGGCATGAAGTCCTGCTTAGAGGAATCCCCTGTGACATTTTCAAGTCCTTTGCAATTTCCATTCACTACCTTCAATTGAAATAATTTCACTCCTTTACTATTTTCTTTCAAGAACCTGGACATTTCCTCTTTAATAGAGCCAGTCAGAAATTTCTGCAAAGAGTCAATGTAATCCACAACCATTGTGCAAACAAAGTGTATCATAGCCAACTGATGTAATGTACTACCTCTTTTCTCTTGAAGACCACTGCATATGTATCCAATGATTCCACATCTTTAGATTGATAATTCTTCAGTATTTGAGATACATTGTAAATCTGTTTGAAATAATAATTTTTTTATCTGTTACTAATTGGTGTGACACACAGATTGCTAAGGGATAACGACCACAAGCTTACTCTTCCTGGTATTCTGAAATCAGGTGAGTCTGAACCATACATTTCCATGGCTTCTTCATAAGTCAAACACTCAAAAGGTGTATGTAGTTCTCCTAAAAATCCTGGCCAGCTATTCACTATTAGTTGTTCAGTCAGACTCATTACATGCTTACGGTCAACAAAAGACATTTCTATGTCCAACTAAAACACAACATAGTAGCTTTTGGTTTTGAGAGGATTTCATTAGGAAACTCCAAGTAGTTGCCGAACATTATCATACCTGGGTGAATTCTGGTTGCCTGTCATGTCGAATACCTTCATCTCTGTAACATTGAGCAACTTGAAAATACCTGTCAATTCCACCAACCATTAGTAATTGTTTAAATTGTTGAGGGCTTTGTGTAAGAGAGTAGAATTTATCAGGATGTCTTGTTGGTACAATAAACTCTTGCGCTCCCTGAAAGTATTAACCATGAACCATTGATTTTTATATACTAATGAAATAGTTCATTAGAATCAATTATATTTACTCCTGGAGTCCTACGAAATAGAGTAGGAGTAGCCACATCAACAAATCCACATTGATTTACCAGGTACTCTCTCATTTTCATGATGACCATCGACCTTGTTCTCAAGTTCTTCTGAAGCTCAGAAAACCTCAGAGCCAAGTACCTGTACTGCATCTGTAGCGATTCTTTGGCTTTATTGTTGTTTCTGATATTGAAAGGTAGTTGAGGCATAGTTGAGTTCAATATCTCTACGGATTCAATGTTTATTTCGATATCACCTGTATTCATTTTAGGATTGCATTGAGCTTCAGGCCGCGGCACAACTCTCCCAGTGATACTTAGAACTGTTTCATAAGACAAACCTTGCAACGCTTTAGATAGATGGGTGTGCTAAAAAAAATTGATTCAAGAGTAGTTATGTTAGCTCAAGAGATACTAGAGTAATTGTACATCACTTTTTAATTGATCACCTCGGGACTAATTATGCACTGAGTAGAGCCAAATGCGTCACGTAGAATCAAGAACTTTCCTAATCTCTGGAACTCCAACCAACCACAGAGTTGCACTTTTTCGCCTACATTATTAGCTCTCAGTTCCCCACATGTATGAGTCCTACTCACAAATTTATTCAATGGTTCTGAAACTGAACTCTTAGGTAATTGAGCAGCTATTTTTTGTTGGCTATATAAGTGGACATGTTGTTGAGGAGCATTTTGCAATGACTAAAACGATTATTTAAGATTAATTTTGGGTATACAGTAACATAAGGAGTGGAGCACTGATAACTCACTTCAGGAAAGGGATTGTCAAGTCTCCTATGCCTTGACGGATATTTTTGACAGAGGCAATATAAGATTCTCCTTTTCAGTATCATGACTTCTCGACAAAATTAAACGAAAGCAGTCACAACGAGAAATAATAATAATACCCCGCGAGTCCCGACTTTGGACCGGCGAAAATCGAACATTTGAGGTCTTGATGGACCTAGCCTGGCCTGAGAGAATCATCATCATGTTCGGTTAGGAGAATGCGGTCATTAGCCTGAAGCTAGCCTGAAGCTTGCCTTATGCTTGACACTCTCGGTCGCTTTCGCCGTAGCTCTACCTGACGAAGACCGTGAGTTGCGAGCTTTCATGAGTTCCATGTAATGTTGTTCATTTACATGCATGGTCTAGGTAATCTCTGGCACGGTCTAGTGTTCATCATATTGAGTTTCAAAAGTAAACACTGACCACTGACAGCCTTTGCGATCTCATCATGGTAACTATGAAGTACTTCATTCATTCCTCAAACAACTCTCTTTTTCTAATTGTGACTGTTTCCCCTAATTAGCTACCCTTGTCGTTATTACGAACAGCACAAAATCATCCCATGGTAAATATCCACAGCATAACCTCAAATTCAAAATCTCTTTTCGTTATAAGTGCTTATTTATCGAGACTTTTCTCAATACCCAGCTTGTTGAGCTGAAAAATGGGGAAACCTACAATGGTCATCTAGTTAGCTGTGACAACTGGATGAATATCAATCTACGTGAAGTCATCTGCACCTCCAGAGTGAGTACTGGAACATCTAACAGTTTGAGAGAAAATACTAACTGCCATGAATACAACGAAATACATACTGGATTTTATGTAATGTGAAGTTGAAACTTCATTTACTAGACAAATTTTGGCATCATTCGAAAATCCCATCAACCTGGCACCCTTTAATGTACTTGCACCTTAACAATTTCATCAGTTTGATACACTAATGGGTATTAACCATCAATCACTCCCATTGCCACATGCCAAATAATGACTTGCCCTATCTACCAAATTGGTTATTCTTTAGATAACAATTTTTTTCAAACAGCTTCTCACGATTATCATCAGACTCCATACTGTCCAATCACCAATCACTTTGCTAACAGTTTGTATTGAAGAGGATTCCACAATTTTATCCAGATATGCTTTCAAAAGTCATGGGGAAACATTTTGAAGAAGATCCTATCCTAGGAGAACCACTAACTTTACTCTGTTCCATACATCTACAGGATGGTGATAAGTTTTGGAGGATGCCAGAATGCTATATCAGAGGGAGTACCATCAAATACTTACGAATACCTGATGAAGTTATAGATATGGTCAAGGAAGATGTCCAAATGAAGTCGAGAGGAAGAGGTGAAATGAAGGGCAGAGGTGGTCAAAATCAAAGAGGTGGTCGCGGTGGTGCAAGAGGTCAGTTATTGAAACTTACTTTGATAGTGAATAGAAGGAATAATAACAGTAATTGACTCCTCTCAGCAATTGAGTTAACATAAGGCTGAACTTACATTTTACAATAAATTGCTCCATGTCCTACACAAAGATGGCTCTTTTGCGATCCCTGTCTTTAAAATCATTATCAGAGAATCGTTTCTTTACTCTGCAGGGACATTTGGGGGTCGCGGTGGCAGAGGACCTATGCCAATGGGCCGTGGTGGAGGACCAGGGAGCAAGAATAAGAAGTTGAATTAGACGAATAGAAGAATGTTTGACCAGAGATTTAGTTAGTGATGTCTGATGGAATTAAGGAAAACTATAATTATACTGTTCCCATGGAATCTATATTATGAAGTCAAGTATAATACATGAAATACTACAGTGAATAGCACACTGTAAATGATGAAAGAGTCAGAAACATTGTTTTCAACCATGTTTGCTTGTAATAAGTATCTTAAATTATTTTACGTGTAAAATATAGTCAGAACAGTCAACACGACGTCGATCTCGCCTTCTTCTACCGACCCTCAACTGGAAATATTTAAAACAATGTAATGTAGTCACAATCTACAATTCTTACATCCATGAATACAAAGTTTGATGTGATACACTTACTGTAGGAAGATAAATCTATTTCATCTGGTAGCTCTGTTATGTTGACATCAAACCTCTGTTGGACAGAATTCAAAATTTGCGCATCAACGTCGTTACTTACAAATGTGATCGCCAAACCCTACAACATTCACAAGTTAAAAGTCAACAGTAGTTCATCGCATCCTCTTGAAGAGTTTAGAGAAATTCAAAATTTACCTTTGTTCCAAAACGACCAGCACGAGCTACTCTGTGTAAGTAAGTATCAGAGTCTTCTGGCATGTCATAGTTGAACACTATATTAACGCGTTCTATGTCCATTCCTCTACCAAAAAGATTGGTAGCAACAAGTATGCGCTAGAATGGGATAAAGTATCTTGAACTCACTAATCTGAAAACTCTAAACATGCTTCATCAAATGCTTACTTTTTTAAATTCTTTGAACAGCTGATACCTCGATAAACGGTCCTCTTGTAGCATTGCTGAGTGGATACTAATCGCAGGAAAATTTTGATCATTGAGCAGTATGGCAAGAGCCATACATCTTTGTACTGATCTAACAAATATTATCACCTAGAACAACCAAATTTCCCGAATTGAAAATTCCCTGAATTTAAAAAAACGCTGATTCAAAATGTTTAATATACTTGATTGAACTCTAGAAGGTCCAGTAGTTCAACTAATTTTTTGTTCTTCTCGTGCTCTTCTAGCTTAATGTAATGCTGGAGCAGTCCATGTAGAGTAAGCTTGGCTTCATCATCCACATAAACTTCCATTGGCTGTAGAGGAAAACAAAATACAATGTATGTATCATTAACCAGAGAAAAAGGCATATTCAGAAAGAAGCCTATGGAGTTGCAGCGAGAAAGTAGTGATCAATCAATTATTACCACGAACAACCCTTAAATATGAAAAATCTTGTGATTTCAAAGTCATGGCAATTGATTCAGACCATGTTACTCGTCATAACCTGCCTAGTATTTGAACTTCCAATGTGAAAGACAATAAGTGAACACATTCAAGTAGGTTCATGATGAAGTCTATGCTGGCTAGCCAAGCATTATGATTGAAAATTTTAAAGATTCATTAGACTTTTGGATCATCTTTCTATTGATGCAATAAGTAGTTTTGAGATTATGTGCGATTAAATTCAACCATGGAAAAAATAAGTGTTTGATTCAAAACGAAGTAAAATCTCACATGCTTATAGGATAATATATGTCACTTTACGCAACTTGGGAGTAAAAACAGAAGGCAAGTTCCTGTTGGGTGGATAGTAGAGATCAAAAGGAGCTGAAAATGAGTTCGCATTCTTTTCTCCCCATTTTTGCATTATATCATCGACTATACTTTTTACTAAAACGGGACGAAACAAACACGCGCCACTATTACGCTGCAGAGCGCAAGTATTAATCGCGTCTTTCATATTTCTCGTTTGATTAACGCGCTCATGGGTAACTTTTGGGGGTACAAAGCTTCATCCTCATGGCGAATAAAGCTCATTCAAACGAGGAGCGCGTTTCCATGTTTCCTGAATCAATGAGCAAAAACACCTCATCGGATGCGAACAATGCCCCTAGCCTCCGCCCACCGAATCAAGAATTTTGAGATAATATACAGTACCGTTCAAAAGCTCTCGATGGGTGATCCTTGAAGTACCGTGACTTGCAACAGCGATTAAGTCTGGTTCTATGCGTCGGACGGAAATTTCCAGAAAAGCATCTCAAAGAGCAGAAAAAAACACTAACTACGTAGAGGTTTGGATGATTTTTATCGAATATTTTTGAAGGTCTTACACGCTAATGAAGAGATAGAAAATCTAAAATTTTCACTTTTACTGAGACACCTGCAGTTTAATACGAATGAAGATACGGCAATTCAGAAAAAAGCATCTTGTAGAGAGGAAAAAATGCTATGTGAGCTATTTTTCAATTATTTTTTACGTCCCGTATATGAAGACGTGCGAGTAGTCCAAATTCCCAAAATCATGGGTTTTCACCGTTTTCTGTGCCGTTTCCAGCGATACACAGTCATTTTGGGCCTCTAGACAGCTCGTACGTTCTCACACGCGGTACGTGAAAAATAATCAAAAAATTGCTAGATATAGCATTATTTCAGGTGTCTCAATGAAAGTAAAAATTTTTTAGATTTTCTAATTTTTCACCAGGGTGTAGGACCTTCAAGAATATTCGATAAAAATCATTCAAACCCACTAGAATCTAGTATTTTTTCTGTTCTTTAAAATACATTTTGAAAATTCCCGTACGACGCATAGAACTCGACTTATCGCTGTTGCAACTGAGGGTACTTGAGGGATCACCCATCGAGAACTTTAGAACGGCACTGTATTGTCGACCATTATGTTTTGCACAGCAAATAACTATGAGGATTGCATAAGTTTCTTACATTGACCATGAATTTCTTACAAACAAAGCGGATGTCTCCGGATAATGTGGCACTGAACATCATGACCTGTTTTGTGTGGGGAGTTTTGCGAAAAATTTCTTGAACATCTGACCGCATGTCTGAAAAAAAAAAACATAGGACTGCTATAAAATACGAAATGATAATTAAGATTTTTCGGACACAGTAAAGTAATTTACCCAATTCTGTTAGCATCTTATCACACTCGTCAATAACAAAGTGTTTGATGTTCGTCAGTGTAAGTTTCCTGTTACGAACCAAGGCCAAGATTCGACCGGGCGTTCCAACAACAATGTGAGGGCATGCTGTCCGCAAAACTTCTTCATCTCTCTGTATTGGTAGACCACCAAAGAATACTGATACCTATTAATGAATAAAAATATAATTTTTGTGAGCTCGACAGCACTTTGTTGAATGGATCTACAGGAGAACTGTGAACAAAAGACACATACCTTTACACAAAAACGGTCTACGAAAACTGACCATCTGTCAAATTCTCAATACGTTCTTATGGTAAAAAAAAACGAGGCCAAAAAATGGTTAAAACTCCAAGATTTTCTTCGATGAATTCTTACAACTCGAACGTTTTATTGGTCGGAAGACCATGGTCTGTATGCATACTCTATCGGAAAATACGAGAAATCTGTCGTAGGTACTGAGAAATGTAACCCTAGTCGCAATTGGCATAAACATTTTTTTTTCAAATCAATCATGTTCGAGTGGATAAACTTCCCACTGCAACCGTACCCGTACGAGTAACAAGCTTCAAAAGAAGATTATTTATTGCAATGGTTTCTTAACTTATCCGAGCTTGACTCTAATTCAAAAATTGCACCCAGAAAATACTGCACTGCATGTTCTCGAGACTCTAGTCGAGAGTAGAATTGTTTGTTCTTTCAGGAAATGTTATTATTTGAAGTCAGTTTTTAAAAATATAGAGACTTTTACGCCGAAATCATGCGCCGCAGAATTTTATAGGGTGGATTTTTTAATTAGACTGATAAAGCGCTTGAAGAAATTGCTACATTTGATGAGACGTAACGATAATTGAAAACTCTACTGTATGTCAGCTTGTTAAGGGAGCTCGTATTAGAGAAGATCGCAGAGGAAACTTAATAGCTCATCAAAATGTTAGATTTTAGAATGATCTATCGCATTCCGTTGTTTGTAATCGTTGTGATTTTATGGTGGCCGTCAAAACCGAACGTGATCGATTTTTAATAGAAAAGATAAAATTACCGAAATCGAATTCAAGAGATCAAATTTCAGAGGATGGCATTGTTTAGTATGACGCTCGATTACAAAAATTACAATTTGGAAAAGAGCGAAACCTGACTTCGGCATTGTTTGGAACTCGATTGTATGAATTTCGAAAAGAGTTGTGGTGATATCCTTGGGGTCAAAAAATTCTCACTGTCGGATTCTGTTGCAAAACTTGCGCCAAATTACCATGTTTCGACTTTCGAGTTTTTAGGCCCTGGAAATATCAATTTCTCAAAGTTTCCCTACTGTGACTCACTCTAATAATAAGGTGGTTTGTCCTTCTAACTTACATCTCCCGAGGAATCTCTCTAACATGGTAATTAAATAATTTTTTTTAGTTCTTTCAGGTCTTCCGTTTATGCACAATGATATATTTCATTCGGGTCTTTCATTCAACATGAACTCACTTAAAACGCTTGTTCATGCTTCATGGCTCGAGATTTAAAATTGGTGCGATAGTAAGTCTGGTATATCGGATCTAGCTGCTATTTCACGCTTTGATTATTATAAACATACAAAGCTCGTTCTTTGGGATTTGTAGACCATGAGCGACTTTTACCACCATCGTTGCATTGCGCCAGAGAAAAGGGGCGTTATATAAACGCAGATTTACAAAAACTATGGGAGATTTTCAGAGCTCGTTGAAGTATTATCCTTCCGAGACCATGAAGAAGTAAAAAAATGTTGCGCGCAGTGACAAGAGCAAATACGCCTGACTCAAATGATGCACGTTTTGTCCCACTAGTGAACTCAGGCTTCCTAGGTCCTACCACGTCAGCACCCTTTCCTAGACGAAAGACACGTGCTGTGAAAGGTTTCCTCAGATCAAAAATCCTAAAGTGGTAGCTCCAAATGGAGCATGACCATACGCTACCGGTTGTTGGCGCGGAATAAGAGCATATCGGGATTCTCTTGCGCAAGCGAGGATTTTTTCTCTTGACCTTCAAGAAGCAAGGATTGTGGCAAAAACAGTTGTTTCCACGCGCTACTTTTATTTCAAAGACGCACTCGTTCGAGATGATTTCGACCATTATACCGAACTGATTTGCACCACCAAAACATTCAATGAAATATTTCAACGTAGAAATCGAGACGTAAAATCATCTGAACTTCCAGAATTTGTAGTAGAGATCACTCTCAGATACAGCCTCGGCTGACTGTAAAACTTTTTTGCTTGAAGTATTGATTTTTCTTGTGGAAAGTTCATATTCATCTTTAAAATTTAGCCACTGTCGGCAAGGGTTCATTCTCAGCGTCATGTTGACCACGAATTCCAGAAGTCCAGACAATTTCACGTAGAAACCTGTGGATTGATCCTTGAAGAGAATATAATCAGTCCAGTAATATGATTTCAATCATGTTCAAAAGATGTGTCTTTGACCATAATCAGAATGTTTAAGAATACCTGTTTTTACAATAATCGCAGCTATTCAAAAATTACGCGGGAACAGCTTCTCGCTGGCGTTGGTATTTTAATAAGGGTTTCTTTTGACGTAAAATTACCGACGAAACCGTTACGCGCACTGTTCTGAGCTATTTCCATCATCATCGTCAGGACTTTTATCAAGGTCTATACAATCTGTGAAGAAAAAATTTTTCGCGTCTAACGAAGAATCCTGACGTGGTGGACCCACAGCGGGTATCAGATACGTGTGTTTAGAGGGTTACATTGAGTCGGACAAATTCTTACTAGTGAGCCTGAAGTATATACTTCAGGCTCCCTAGTTCTTACAAGATGCTTCCCCACGCAGACCCCTCTTTTTATTCAATATATCTGTGTAATCAATGTGATAAGATTGAGTATATATCTTTTGAACGTCATCATGTAGAAACGTGAATGGAACCGAAAATAGTATTACTTATTTTATTATACAAGACTAGGCGTACGCGAATACGGAAACTGCTAGCCTACCGAATAAATCAAAGAAATAAGGACGGAATCATTTTACGAGAGGTAGCACAGCTAAAAAGCAAATCAATGTTTCATACATTAACACCGCTTATAAATTCGTGGACGCTGAACGCATCATCGACCTCTCTCGAAATAGTAGCGATATCTCGGACTATATGCGTCGTAAGGCAATTCTGAAAGGAGCATCTTATTGAAGAGCAGAAAAATGCTGACTTCAAGTGGTTTGAATGATTTTTATCGGTCATCTCGGAGGTAATGGGTGCTGATCAAAATTGAGTGATTTTCGGAAATTTTCACTTTTATTGATACACCTGCAGTTTTATTGCGAATACAGATACGGTAATTCTGCGAATAGCATCAAGGAGAGCGGAAAGAATTCTATGTGTACCCATCTCTTGATTATTTTCGATGTTCCACTAGTGAGAATGTACGAACTACCAAAATACCTAAAATGATAGTTTTTCACTGTTCAGGTGCCGTTTTTGGTGAAAAACCACCGTTTGGGGTATTTTGATAGCTCATACGTTCTTACACGTGAAACGCAAAAAATAATGAAACAAAAATCAGCTACGCATAGTAATTTTTTCGCACTACTAGGATCCATTTGCAGAATTGTCGCAATGTACGCGTACTTATGTTTATTCGCAACAAAACTGCAGATGTGTCAATGAAAGTGAGAGTTTTCGAAAATGACTAACTTTTCACCAGCACCCAGCACCTCTGAGATGATCAATCAAAATCATTCAAACCAATAAAAGTCGGCATTTTTCTGCTCTAAAAGATAATTTTTTCAGGATTGACGTACGACGCATAGAGTCCGAGATATCGTACTATTTGGAAGGACGCTACTAAATTGGGTTCACCGTTACGGATTCATAAGCGGTAATGTAATGAAAGCAAATGCTCTCAGATGATAACGCGAAACTGTTAGCGAGATGTTGAGTATATTTACAACATACGATTGATAGAAAAACTCACCTTCAATTTTGGTAGATATTTACTAAATCTCTGGTACTCTTTGCTGATTTGAAAGGCCAATTCCCTGGTGTGACACAATACAAGAACGTGGACTTCATTATCAGTCAACTCCAGTTGCTGTAATGTTGCCAATACAAAGACTGCTGTTTTTCCCATGCCAGATTTAGCTTGACAGAGGATGTCCATTCCAAGAACTGCTTGTGGTATACACTCATGTTGAACTAAACACAAGAAAATTTTAATGAACTCTTTTCAATTAGTCACTTTTCATTAGACTTGCAGGATTGCTCACCTTCAGAGGGATGCTCAAAGCCGCAATCAATGATTGCCTTGAGAATCTCTGGTTTCAAAAGAAAATCTCTGAAACCACTGCTGTGAATAGAAGTGTATGTGCCTTTGACATGTTTCTTCATTGAAGACAGCTTCTCAATCTCTTCATCAATTTGTTCTGTTGACACATCTTCTTCATAGTCCAAGAGATCGTCGTTGTCTGCCATAGTGAAGTTGAAAAGGTTCAGCCTGAGGAATTTCAAAGGTACAGATTCATAAGCAAGGTTTCATTATTCTGTCATTAGACCCAACATATCAATGAAAAAGATTCTGGATTGCAAGTGATAGAACCGGAAAAAAAAAAGTAGAGTTTACAAGTGGACATTAGTTGGTTGTGTATGTGCATACTCTTCATTACAATAGTTGCTGCGTAATCACTTACATGTAGGTCAGTTAAGGCAATGGACTTCCATCGACAAGATGAATGGTGAATGTGACCATTGTCAAAAAAAAAAGCACAATGAGTCATCTGGTATCAAACAAATGATAAGTATAGTTTATCTATGAATGAATAGAAAATCATTCATTAAAATAACCTTTGTGAAAGATTTACTTCTCCCTCATCAGATGATCTGAGCGCCTTGCACAAACATGTTTTGCATTGTTTCCAATCGTTAGATACAAGGGGAGAGAAATTCCATTGGAAAAGTAAAGTGATTTGTTTTCAAGTGTAAGACATGAACAACTAATTTTCATTTGTAATGATCCACAATAAACTCTCCTTGTTGAAGAAATTTTCAAGAAAATTCCTGGCCAGAGAATAATAAATAGATAGCAAATAGATGGCAAATTTCAAGTACGTTATAGTCTGCGAAGTGATTCATAGAGGATACCATTAATTACAATAAAGAGTTGACCTTAGGTTGGAATAAACATGTCACACTCTTAATAAGTCCAGTTATCGATGGAAAGAAACATGAAGATAGGAGAGTGTAAGAGACGTATTATAATAGTTGGCATGAGCGCAGAATTCTCAATGATTTCTCCTTCAATTTTTCTCATGCAAGAAATCATTGTCATCCCAAGCTTGAGAGATGTATACCCCCAGGGAGGAATGCAAAATTCTATGACTGTTGCTTATAGAGTTGAATAGAGAGGTATGCTCGGCATCCTGCACATGGGTATAGAAACTTGAAGCAGTTAGGTACACGTGAAAGGAATTTCGATAAATGAAGCGGCATTCAATGGCAACGCTCTTCGTCTTCAGTCATGGAAAATTGAAGAGATTGTAAGTTAATTGGGAATCTGTATTAAAATTACACTGTTATTAATAAACACGTACGATTCTTATCGGTAACTTCGGTGGACGACACGATTCGGCAACTTCACTCGGTGCAGACTCTGCAGAGTGCAGACAAAGACAAGGTGACGGAGCCGATAAGGAGCTCAACAGGTTTGAGCACAACAGTTAACACTTGTGAATAGGAAGTCCGTACACGAAAAAAAGTGATGAAAAATGTTTCAAAGCAAAGACAACGGAGGACGAAGAGCTTGACAACCGAGTTTCAATCCTGTACAACCTCTTGCAAATGACAACACACTATTCAAATCGTGTAAGCACTATTATCGCTGGCGGCGTTCGAGGAATTTCAGTTTCCGAGCTTTCGGCACCGGGCACGCTCCTAGTGAATTTTCCACACACGTGTATGACCAACGTATTCATCGAAACTGCGGGTAGCCTAACTGCGGGCACCGCTGCGTTCGTAAGGCGTGGTAAAGGTAATGCGCATGTTCCACGGTGCGCCCGGATTTTTTCATCTTGGTTTTTGGCGCGCGCTCGACGCCGGCTCGTGTATCCCCACTCTTCTGTATCTCCCCTGCTTCGCCTCCCCGCATTTGCCCATAAGCCCGCTTGCGGCGTTGCCAGCGTTGCCGCACAGATCAGCTCCGAAATGCTCCGCTCCGATGCGATGCTGATCGATCCGGTGCCGCAGCCATTTTAGTTGTGTCTGAACGTTGAGGTGAGTGAAACGGCTGACGCAGCTATCCAAGTTTTCTGTCGTAAATTCATGCAATCTCGGCGAAATTATCGAAGAATTGCTTTCTGACCACTTTTGCGCACCCGTTAGTGTAGTTATTTTTACGTCGCGTATATAAAATTTTCGGAAAATCGTGACCCAAGTCGGCGGCGTCACAGAGCGGCCGGTTCGCAGCCATCGCCGACTGGGGAGGTGCAAAATGAGACGCCACGAGGCGTGCCCCAAGTTCCTAGACGTTTCTCAAAGTTCTCCTGCCATTGGGTCGTCTTTGAGAATGGTGTTTGTGTTTTTCCTAATCAATCAATGCCGCTGTTCTTGCGGCAGTATTTGAACTCCATCACGGGATTGTAAACATCGAATTGGAGTGCAATCACCGCTTCAAATCGGAGCACTTTCGGGCTCTCGCTCGCTCTCCAACTGCCACAAACAAGTACCTAGTCATAAACTAAGTAGCGACTCGCCTGTGTACCAAGTCTGTTTCAATACATCGCAGCCGCTCCTCGCCATGATTTTTCGACTTTTATTATTCATGACACAATCATTTGTTGTGTAATTTGACCGTTTGGTGCTCAATCAAATTCAATTGCAACTTTCATTGCAGTAAGACTCATCTCAAGAAGTAACTCATCATCACTACAATGGCTGACAACGACGATCTTTTGGACTATGAGGATGAAGAACAGACTGAACAAGTTGTCGAGGGTAATGGAGAAGTTGCTCCAGCAAAAAAGGAAGTCAAAGGAACATACGTCTCCATTCATAGCAGTGGTTTCAGAGATTTCCTCTTGAAGCCAGAAATTTTGAGAGCCATAGTCGATTGTGGATTTGAGCATCCTTCAGAAGGTAATAATTTCTCTGCTTACTCTTTTTAGGGATGTTTTCAAATCATTCTTCTATCTCCTCTCTTGGTATACATCTCATGATGATCTTAATAGATAGGGACAACTGAATTCCTGATTGCATATATCTATTCTGACTGTTTGATCTAATTAATTAATCCATCCATTGCAAAGATCTATGACTTAACAAAAGATTTTTTCTCAGTCCAACACGAATGTATACCTCAAGCGGTTCTTGGTATGGATATTTTATGCCAAGCTAAATCTGGCATGGGTAAGACAGCGGTATTCGTCTTGGCAACGCTACAACAGTTGGAGTTGACGGAAAATCAAGTGTATGTTCTTGTGATGTGCCACACCCGAGAGCTAGCATTCCAAATAAGCAAAGAGTATGAGAGGTTCAGCAAGTACATGCCCCAAGTCAAGGTAAATCATTGTCTTACCCCAACTCACTTTTTTCCTAATATTTCTTGGATGATGTTTGCACTGTCTTAGCCAAAGATGATGACACTTACCTTACCACTACCCACTACTGACAAGAAAATTCATGAACATGTTTGAATAAGGTGTCACTACAACTTCATCTCTAATTTCACATTCTTATGTGTAGGTATCTGTTTTCTTTGGAGGGTTACCCATCCAGAAAGACGAAGAAGTCCTGAAAAGCACTGTACCCCACATTGTTGTTGGAACACCAGGACGAATTCTGGCTCTTATCAAGAACAAGAAACTCAACCTCAAACATTTGAAGCACTTTGTTCTTGATGAATGTGACAAAATGCTCGAGCAACTGGGTAAGCTTCATACAGTAATTACGGGGGAATCTATTTCAAGATCTTGGATGATGTTGACACATTCTTAGCCAAAGATGATGACACTCTCATTACCACTACCCACTACTGACAAGATCTTCATTCATATAGCATATTTTCAATTTGAGCTGGATCGTTACGTCGATTGGTGAACTTGACATAGTCCTACATCAATATCCAATTTTCTTTCATTATTTTCAGATATGCGCAAGGATGTGCAAGAAATTTTCCGTAGCACTCCTCATGGCAAGCAAGTTATGATGTTCAGCGCCACCTTATCAAAGGAAATACGTCCAGTCTGCAAGAAGTTTATGCAAGATGTAAGATGTGATGACTTCTTCACTTAGCTCTTCAATTCCAACTTCGTCTATAAGAGCCGGTTAGAAATTGTCCGGGGAATCGGGTAAAGCAACGTCTTGAAGCTACTCAAAAGAAGTTTGAACCATGTCGCACTGAAATCAGTGATCTAATTTTTATGTACTGATGGCTCTGACCGAGCTTGCTTCTTCATGCCAGCTTTTGTCGCACGATATAAACGAAATGTAGTGAACCGCGAATGAAATGGAATTATGGATATCAGTTCGTGTAACTCGATCTGTGATATACCTGAATACTCAAAAAAAATTCAGACCAAGCGACCCACCGTTGTCGTTACAAGTCACCGCCTTTTAGGCATTGGGTGGGGTTCTTGAATAGTTTCAACGTCTTGTGGGAGGGTCCATCAAGAAAATGAAGACATCCTGAAGAAAGAAGAGTTCAAGAAAGAAGACTCAAGATGGTGCACCGGGGACTAAATTCGTTTTGAAATAAACCAATTAACTTACGTTTCGCGATCCGGTCACTTGATACTACACTATCTTGAAAATGGCATGAAGAACTGCTCGTCTGTATAACTATAATAACGTGGTCTCCAAGCGATGAACGTTCTACGTCACTTGAGCGTAGCATGCCGGAATTACTGCATTTATTATGAAAATATTGTGAAGGTACGATTGACCAATCTTCGCCATCCACGCAATTGATGTATCCGGAACATATTTGAAGTACACAGAGTGAATGAGATGTTAGCCAATGACAAGACGGCGAACGTAGCTGAGCATTCCTGGGTGTGCAACCTTAGGTGTGTCGAGGCAACCGCAGAGTTCTTGTTTTTGGCACTTCTGAGAAATGGAAGTCTACAAACAGTATGTAGCGAATCTGTAAAAACCATAGAATTCATCAAAGCAGGCTTCCCTTGTTCACAGCGGTGAAGAATGGTGTTTCAAGTTATCTCATGTTAGCATTCAAGTTCATGTCAGATGAATTTATTCGCGAACCGTGTTAATCATAATCAATGTTTGATCTTGCACTTATTTGAAAGGGGTTCTATCAATTCTATGTTTTGTTTTCGCAAAGTTGACGTCCAATTATCAAGGGGTTGTAGAGTAGGTGATTTACAATAACCTTTTACTTGTCTGTACACAGCCAATGGAAGTCTACGTGGATGATGAAGCTAAACTCACGTTGCACGGTCTCCAGCAGCATTATGTAAAACTAAAGGAAAATGAAAAGAACAAAAAATTATTTGAGCTCTTAGATGTTCTTGAGTTCAACCAAGTATGTATATGTGAACTGTATTTATCCAATGAGCGATAATCATCCTCTCATCTCTTTCTACTCTGGTACCAAATTCAACATGCTTGGAAATTTGATTTTTTCAGGTGGTCATATTTGTAAAATCGGTACAAAGATGTATGGCTCTTGCGCAACTTCTCACAGAACAAAACTTCCCAGCAATTGGAATCCACAGAGGAATGACACAGGAAGAGAGATTGACTAGATATCAATCTTTCAAAGATTTTCAACAGGTGAGTTCATTATCATGTCTAACTATCTGAAACAATCCCAGTATTCAAATGATTATCCTGTTGAACAATTTCAAGTTCATTGAAGACCCTCTAAATGGTAACAATGAGCCATCCGAAAAACTACTGCATGAGGAAAATATCAAATTTTCTGATCACATCATGAATGATCGAACTCTCTCACTGAACCTTTCTCTATTTTGTCTGATCGTATGAGGAGTATTCCGTACTAGAACTCATTCCTTCCTCACTGTATTCCAGAGAATCTTGGTCGCAACGAACCTGTTCGGTAGGGGCATGGACATAGAACGTGTCAATATTGTATTCAACTACGACATGCCAGAAAACTCCGACACCTATCTCCATAGAGTAGCCCGAGCAGGACGTTTTGGAACAAAGGTTAGTGGATTAAGACACCGTAGTATCATTTATCAACGTTTTCTAATTGATCTTGGTGTTTTACAGGGTTTAGCTATTACATTCGTTAGCGATGAAGGTGATGCAAAAATTTTGAACGACGTTCAAGAGAGATTTGACGTCAATATTACTGAATTGCCTGATGAAATAGATTTAGCTTCATACAGTGAGTAAATGATTCTCTCGAAAATGTTTTTCCCAAAGAAAGATGATTTAAAGCTATTTTGACTTTACAGTTGAAGGACGATAACGAGGGATCTCGAAGGAGCATTTTACCGACCATTAGCTATTAGTATATGTATCAATTTGGATCAATCCATGCCGTATTGCACATGTATTTATTACAATTTTGTATTGTATGCAGAGGAATGATCTGCATTTGTGACTCAGTGATGGAGTTTTGTAATGGAGTTTGCGATTTTCAACTTAATTAAATTCAACCCATCCTTCAATCATTGGAATTTGTAAATAATGAACTTTGATTCGCAATAAAAATGTACTCAGCCTGGACAAATGTACTTATTATTTTGCATCACCCTTTGTTACCAGACGCTCTTCTGTAAATTTTAGTCATTTAATTGACATAACATCTGTTGCCTAAGCAACCAAAGACTCTTTTGAAAGGAAAAAAGATGGAAGAATTTTCACATTGGACTTACTTCTGTATTGAAAGGTCTTCCGCCCGAATATTCCTTGGATGAAGAATGCAAATGATTGTCTTCCAAATGATAGCATTTCAATAACCATGGTCGCATCAGTTTTTCACAATTTTTATTTTAACAACGCTAATTCAATTGCTGACTAACGCTTTTTCAATGTTACCTTTTCGAACAGCGAAATGTAGTGTACAGTCAATCAATAGTGTCCCGTAGCTTGAGTTGTACTTACCAGTTGCCGACATTCTGATGCTGGGTAACGGTTTTTTTTTTCAAATTCTTCAGAGAACTGTATAGTGAAACGAAATTCGAAGCAAGCAATACACTTTTCGATTCTAATCAGTAATTTCAATAACCGCAATTCCGAAAACACCTGTTTGAAATTTGATATTCTGTGTCGGAATAACTTCATTTTGAAGAAAGAGTGCAGGAGTTGATGAAATGGCTCATAAAACTGACGTTAATATCAAGATTCCGAATCTCGAAGATCTATGTTGCATCAACTGCCAAGTAGATCCTATTGAAATGCAAGACCCCATAGTCAAATCTCTTTTCCATTGTCAGGTTTTGACTTGCAGGTATCATGAGAGTTTTTATGAC
The DNA here is from genome assembly GCA_029851415.1 of Eretmocerus hayati. NCBI lineage: Eukaryota > Metazoa > Arthropoda > Insecta > Hymenoptera > Aphelinidae > Eretmocerus > Eretmocerus hayati. The sequence continues at coordinate 114,593,493 of CM056743.1, forward strand.
ATTTCTTCTTCAACACTTGAGTCCGACTCGTTTCGATTTCCTCTACTTTTTTTAGATTAATCATCTATTCTGTAAGGTGCTGCATTGCTTCACCTTCAATACAGAACATCGGTAACTTAGTCCACGTCATTGTCAGCAAAAAATTTTACACTACACATGTATTACAAAATCACTTATCCAATTTAAAATTGCAGGTATGTACAAGACTCAATCAGACTGGTCTTCTTCTGGAATTTTACTCTTACTCATTAATACCTGTCTTCTCATAAGTTCTCAGATCCTGAGCCTGTGCATCCAAAAATTTATGAAGCTTGTTTAAAATACACTATTACTTTCAAATTAGCACCTACTTGGAATTTGGTGGGGAAATGTCTTTATCTCAGAGGTTTCAACTTTCTATCCCTTCCCATCGGGGTCAATGGTATGGAATGGAGAATCTTACCCAAAGGTATCCAACATTGTGACTATTAGTTTTTCTAATTTAATCCAGTGCACTGATTTCTCTTCATAATCAAGCACAAATATAACTGAATTTCAGTTTTATAAGGCGACTAGCAGGCCCCACTTTGAACTTGATTCAAATTTTTTTTCCAAGTTCTTCCAAAAGCACTCATCCATTCATTAGAATTTATTGCAACATTCCATTGGATCCATACATTTTGAACCAATTCAGCGACGCACTGTCTAATCAATTTCTAATTAAACAATTTCTGTATGCCTCCTGTGTGTAATTCACCCAACTTGTGATCATATGAAAAATCTTCGTGAGAAGTTGCCAATTAAATAATTTGAGAAAAATTTCTTCGAAGATCCATACCTTTCCCTTCAAGGTACTTCTGTACTCATATTTTCTTCAGATAGGGACTCTAAACTCGAGATGAAACCAATGAGGATTAATCTGACTCCTCTCACTTTGGAATTTTTATCTTTGAGTCCAGCTATGATCAATGACTTCAAAAGTCCTAATTGTACAATTGACTCAATTGACTTGAGATTATTCGAATCTCCGTGGGTGTATGTATTGCCCAAGTAAGTATACTCTCAATGCTTTAGCTCACCATTGAGGAATTGAGAATTGAAACATTTTTTGTGTCATAATCTCATCTTTCCAGTTTGTCACGGGCACAATTGATATCAGTTTCTAAATCACTGCCAGAGAATTGCCCTTTCCAAAACTATGATGATCTGCGCAGACATTGGAAAAACATGGTATATTTTTAGATATACTCTAATGTTTTTCTGCTGCAATAAGATAATGATTTTAATATTTTATCTCGACAGTACTCTTATCGTCTTCCTAAAACTCAACAAGGGATGCTGTTTTATGAAGTGGCCCTTCCAAGTTTTCCAAATCAACATTTCACGTACCCAGAAATTTGTATTTTATCAAAAAGACCAGAAATACTCTTGTGTGACAGAAAAAACGAAATAACTTCAGAATTTTTGAAAGATTTTACTAGATCTGTGCATTCTCTGTGTGGAGAAACATTGAGAATCAGTCAACCTTTCCCTGAATTGAAAATTGAGTACTCATATACAGTCAAAAGGAGTACCGATCATGTAAGATGAGTCTTAGAATCCTTATGCCTTCAGAATTCTATAATCTTTATATTGTTCCTTCATTAGCTCTCACAACTTTTTAATCTGAACTTATTAATATTAAGAATTACAAGATCAACATTATTTTTTCAGAGTACTCAGGGAAAAGATGATTTTACAAGTCCTTTCTTCAAGACTCCCAATGATTATGTTGTGAAACCATCTGGTAACAAAGTTAAATTGTCTTCATTATTCACTTTCAAAGGCATTGATAAAATGTCATCGACCATGAAGAATCATACTCAGCAAGTCTTTTCAATTATGGAAAATCAAAGACAGTCCGGGTCATCGAAAAACGTAAAGAATACCCAAGCATTGCCGGGAACTTTTGACAGTACTTTGAATCCATCTCAAACGAAATCCTCTGTGACTTTTGAAAAAAGCTCGCCATACAAGAGACATGAGAAGACACTTCTTGATAACATGGATCATGTGTTGTCATTCTATGATATACCCTCTATGTATCCTTCAAGTCCTCAAAATCTAAAAAGTTCAAGCGGCATTGAAATCAACCCGTTAATGAAATCGCAAACTGGATCAAGTTTGACTTGCAGTTTTCCAACAGAACCCACAAATTTCACTAGCGCGAGTCAATTGCCTCGGAAGCCGATCATTAAAAGTATTGAGAATGTGAATTTCAACTTGACACGCTTTGAAAACAATTCAAATAATCGCGGACATAGCAAATCAATTCAAAATCAAAATTTGAGAAGATTCAATGCAAAATTACAAACTTCAAGCATCTCTGAAGATTCTAATATCAAAAAGTACAATCTTTTGAGTGAATTAGAAGAAGATGATGAAGAATTTTTCCCAATTTACAAGTCTGGAAAAAATGGATCGAAAAATTTGCCCAGCCAGTTCGAGTATTTCCGCCAAAAGGGAATACATGACTCTCAAAAAGGATCACAAACCGCCCGGAATAATATTACAAGTGATGATCCTCTGAGAAATCTATTGGATAGTTTCGAGGAATTGAAAAATGTGACTAAAAACAATAGCGACACTGATACAATGAATGATGAAAGTGTTCGAAAATATTCATTTGATGATTTGATGAGGAATTCTATGAAAATGTCTCCTCGTGAGTATACCAATGAGCAAAACGGTGAGAATAGGAGCTCAAGGTCATCTTTACTTCGTCTGGAATCTCAAAAACTGAATTTGCTTTCGCCTGAGAAAAGTGAGGCAGTTGGTCAGTCCACCATCAAAGAAAATTCAATAACAAATTATGGAGTAAATCGATCATTTTCTGGTGCTTTTGGAAAACTTAAAGACGATTACCATCTCACAAATTCTGAATCGAAATACGTGGAGAAAAAAATCGAACTCAGTCCTAATCGCGTTCGTCCGATCTCTGATATGAGCTCTGATATAAATATTCATCGCACAAAAAAGACCCAAAATACAGTAGAAAATGACCTTGTCACAAACATGCTGGAAAAGAGTGTATCCGGCGAAAAGACTTGCGAACTTTCTCCATTCACATGGCAATCTGACGATGAGAACTATAATAATCAATTAGAAAATGATTCTTTACTAGACGATCGTGAAAAATTGGATAAAGACAATAGTAGTAGAATTTACCACGAAAGATCTCCATACCTTGCAAACCCTAATACTGAGGACGTTGGTCCTTCCTCGCAAAATTATACACAAAATTATGATTTTGTCACGAGTAATCATTCAAATAAAAAGGCAGGATTTCAAACTTTGCTTAGCGAAAATAGTTTCAATGTCAACGAAGGTGAGGCCAAAGATGATGTCATGCAACGTTGTTCATTTGAGCAAATAGTTGACAAAGGTGATTTTACAAGTATTCTCTCGCAATCGTCGAGCGAATCAGATTCTGGCGATTACGAAAGTTACAAACTAGCTTTCAAAGAGGCATTGACTTTCAACAATCTAAATGAGAATATAAGAATGAGTCGTTGAGTCTTCAAGTTAATTTTTGACTCTGGATTAACTCATACATATGCATATTATTCTCTCGAAATGATGACGTTAACGTGTGCCGGATTCGAAGCAAATCCTGAGTAAGGTTGTTTTCTCGAGGAATGTACTTCACTTTATTGAAAAAATGTATAAATTTACTATCATGTAAGGTCTTGATTCATATAACTCTCATCTTATAAAATTCCTAGAACTATCAATTTGTATAAATTACCTATCATTAAGAAACAAACTATAATACATAATTCGTGGATCGTGAAATAAATAATTTTTAAAGCTGGTATATCATGCTTCACGAAAAAATTCCATTTCCATCATGAGCACACATTTGCCGATTTGCATTCACTGATCACCGATAGGAGAATCAAACGTTCTGACTTGTTCTCAATTCCAATTTCCATCAAGTCTTTGTCACTAAGTGTAAAAAATAGATCTAAATCTACCTAAAATATTGAAACGAAAGGACGAAGTTTTAAATATATTTCAAAGATTCGTCAAATGATTGTGTTTACCTCTTGCTCGACGAACGTGGGGATGTGTCTTTTCAATCCGAATCGCTGCAATAAAATTACCAATCGATTTAAACCTGGATCCTGGATTATTCCTCTTGGAGGCGTTTTATACTTAGGTGGCGTGGGGGTTGTCTCGTCAAATACATTCTCCTCGCTGATATCTTGAGGTAGATTGGGTGTTTTACATGGACTAAATTGAGGAGTGTAACTCAAGGTCGCATCAGAATCACTACTGGAGTTCCTTAGTTTCAAATTTGGTGGTCGTTTATCTTGGCATCTAAGGCAAATTTTTCTTCTCAGTGAACGCATGAAGCGGATTAGATTTTGAATTGCTAGTCAATTTAAAATACCTTTTCAGAACCAACGGTGATAAATCTCGATCTTCTTTCTCATACTCTAACGACCGATTGCTATCGCTTTCTACATCCTTGACTCCATCGTGGCTTACCGTTAATTGCGGAAATGATTTGAGGTAATCCTCGTGCGCGATAAACGTATTTGGTGATACAGGTACGGACGAATCATTCGCGTACGATAGCGTTGGGGATATAAGGCTTGGCTCGCGCTCTCCTTCATTTAGTTGTAAATTTAAAATGAGGTCTTTTTTATGCTTCGAAACTTCTTCTGTAGAAAGTGTTGGAAAATGTTGAACACGAATTTTAGGAACATTTAATCGAGTTCGGGAGCCGACCAAGGGATAACGTTTCGAACCTTCGCACATTTCATCTGCACTATTTCCAACATCTAGTAAATCTTGAATCTCAGATAGATCATTCCAATAGTCCTCTGAACTCAAATATGACTTTGCCAATTTGGTTATCTCTGGAACTGTGGATCGTTTCATCATTGTGTGGGTGAAAGCGTCTATGAAGAAATCGATTAAATAAAGCTGAAATCTCGTTCAGTAATCACTATGATGGCAAGAGCTAAAATATCATAAAACTTACTTGCTTTGTGAACATTTAGACCGAGATCGATCAATTTTAAAAACAGTTTCTTGTCATTTTTCAATGCTGCTACGCAGAGTGGATTGAAATCATCTTGAGCAGCATATTCCAGAGCTGATGGACATTTATGATAAAGTAGATCGAACATCTTGACACTTATAGCGCATGATAAGCTTAGGACGGACATACCTTAAAATAGAAATGACTTCTATAAAATTCGTAGAATCCTGACATGAATCTCAAAATTTACTGACCCAAAAAGGAAAAATCGTTGACCGCGACGCCTCGCTCGAGTAAAAATTGAACCATCTCAAAATTTTCATTTCTGATCGCTTGCATGAGAGGTGTCCAGCCAAAAGCGTTTTTACGTTCTAAACAATAGTTCTCATGATATTGTAGGATGCATTTCATGATCTCAATACAATTGTTCACAGCGCTCGTATGAACAATGTTCTCCTTGTACCGATTCACTACATTAAGAGAATAATCTGAAAATCATTCACGTTCTGTTAGAGTTCTGCAACAAAGTCACAGTATTGAAACAATCTTCTGCCATTTGAAAACTTCTCGACTCATTTCAAACTACGTAATAATCACACCTCTTGATTATACTGTTGTCTTTGAATCACTCTGATATAAATGATTGAGGACGAAATTACTTTTGGTAATATGTATTTGAGCTGGCTTCTAGTGTTATCGACTCTCAATGTCAATGTTTCACATATACTTTTTAATTCAGGCGAACCACGATTGATTGATCATAGTTGGTATATGCCGTACTCACTTGAAGTTTCCAGGATTTGAATAACTCTAGATTGAACCTCGTTCTTTTTCGAATCACGCGTGCTGCACGGCATATTTATTTTAAGAATTCAAATCACAAAAACACGTTTTGAATTTTTTCAATCATCCGCACGAATCCGCACTGTGAGTCTGCAGCTACACCACTCTATCGTTGGGAAAAGAAATGAGAAGTGCTGTCATTGCACAGCCTCAACAGCTATCGACAGCACATACTATAATACCTCGATCGAAATCGTATGCTCGCATTACCCTGTATTTGTTGACATGCCACCTTTGCTAGCACTCAGACTTTAGCAGATGATTACAATGAATCACTTGAAGATTAATTCAGGTCAGACGTTGTAGTGTAGATTGTTCTGGTCGATTATAATCATTGCGATCACAAATTCAAATTTATCTATGATCTCCCCGAGTCTGCACTATGTCAATTTTTTGGTTAAAATGTGCAAGACTCTGTCGAAAAAAAAGCTTAACGCAATCAAGTACAACGCAGATTGCCCCTCCATTTCCAATTAGAACCCAATTTTATTTTATTCGGTTTGTTAGAAAATTCCTTTCCTCTCGAAAGATGTTGCATAGCCTACTTCAATTTCAAGTTCTTGACTCGTCCTCGGAGTGTATTGAAAGATCATAATAATTCTTGACTTGATCTTGGAGGACAGGGAAGGTGCTTTAATTAAGAGGATATCGGAGTCATTATCCTCCTTGCATTCATCGACATTGTCGAGTTCACAAACGATTCGATGAATTCTTGCAATATTGCGCAAACCTATAATAAGTAACGTCGATTTTATGGACCAAACAGTTCGGCGTCACTTATTACAATTACGATACCGTCAACTGGGGCAACTTTGGGACAGGGGGGGACTTAGAAAAAGCCCATGAAAGAGTCGTTCTGTTGTTTTTGCAGCGTCGCAAGGCATGGAACGCCTTCAGTTGTGAGTTCATTTATAAACAGACTTTTTCAGAAATATGATTTAATTTAACGAACAGTCTCTTGGAAGAATGTGTGTGGTGCAGACTTATACATGGAGACTTTGAGGTAGCTGAGATAGATTCCACTTTGTCTGATGTACAGATATTTCGACGAATCCCTAGTTTTATCGGCGTATTTTTACACAATTTCCATTTTGTAGCGGAAAAAACTAGCAAGTATGTGTTTTCTTCCGCAAACAAGGGTAACTTTGAGACGCGACTTTGAGCGCTCATAACTTTGACCATAAGGATGTCCGAACATACTTTTATACCTGTCAATCGAGAACTGGGACTGTAAGCTTTCGATTGACTAAAGACACAATGTAATTCTGATGCGATTGATGCGAGATATGCAGGTTATACGAGTTTTAAGGAAAACAATGCGATTTTTGTCCCAAAGTTACCCCAGTCGACAGTAGCCGTGGAATTCCCTAAGTAATGTATGCTGTCCCAAAGTTACCCCAAACCGGTTTAAGTTTGGGACACGACTTTGAGCGTTCAAATCTCCAACTAGAGATGTCCAAATGCACTTTTACAAACACCGCAAACGAAAGCTGAAGCTTTAAGCTTTCGATTGATTACACACACAATGCGTCTCTGGTATAAGACGTACAACTTACACGAGCTTGAAGAGAAAAAATGCGATTTTTGTCCCAAACTTGCCCCAGGTGACGGTATCTCAAAAAGTCATCAAATGGTTTGTGAAGTTGACCGTTTTTATCTCTTGCGACGTTTCATCGACTACATGGTTGACCTTATCAGGCTCTTTCATCACGAAAATATAAAAAAGACTCGAAACGTGGATGTGTTGTACCCCAATTCACCCCAGCTGATATGTTAGATTTGAGTGATAGACATTCATCTGATGGAGATGATTGGAACCAATGACTGAAACTCCATTCCTGTCATCCAAGATCAAGTCAAGAATTTCCATCTATTGCACAGCCTGTATTGGTATGGGTAACAAGCAAACGATCGGGACGGGATGAAAATAAAAGTATAGCAACTTCCAGATCTCTGATTAATTCACAGATACTTTTACTAATTCATACAATGACGTAAAAGTGGGTCATAGTGCAAGTGAGATACACTTACGAATCACAAAATTGTTATCATTGCGCCAATTTGAGTCTTATTTGAGCGTCGTATTCGTCTCTTTTACAATCACTGTCACGAGTGCCGCGTAGATTTGATGAGGTCAAATTTGAATAACAGGATGTACACTCCGTTCCTTCAAATTTAACAACAGAGGATTTTAAATTCTGCTCAATATACCGAAAAACCTACCTATTGAAAGAGTATTAATGACAAAAATGGCTATCAAAATTGTTAGAGATGAAAACAACTCAACTTTGTAAGATACGAAAATTTTTCACTCTTTTTCGCCTTACTTAATTTCAAAATATCAGATAGTTGCTCGCACAGTGATGAAACTATACATTCTTGATTTACATTCTTGCTCTAATGTCTCAAGTAAATTATCCATGGCCATCCAGGATCCCATTGTGTTATTCTGGCCTATGATCGAACCCCCGCAAGAAATAGCTCCAGTAAAGTTTTTGACCCAATTTTTCTACAGAATTTTTAATATCACGATATCATCTATAACTGCTTATAATTCCAATTCCTGCATTCGATATCATAATACAGAAATTGGCAGCAAAAACATCGCTCATATTGTTTATCGCCTTCCATACGGAAACGGACCGTGTTTCCGTCAGCCTACACTGAGAGAAATTATCGAATAAAATTTGTACCCCAGGAACAATTTTTATTAATTGCGTCAATAAACAGAGCACCAGCAGGAATCGCAATAGATTTTGCTCCTGAATCAACAGTTTTTACTTGCTCGTCAACAATTTTTGCTGATCCCGTTGAAGAACTTTTAAAAATGGCTCATTTGTAAAATTTACTGATTTCTCGAAAAAAATCATTGTTTCGCGTGTAAAATATGTGTCGACTTGTCGAGTTGGAAAGGAGAAAGCGTCGAATTTCCGCGATTCCTGTATCTGCCACCAGGTGGCTCACATCGTCTCTGGCATCGATGGAGGGTCTCTAGATGTTACCACCAATATCTATTTATTACGGACAACAAACTTGACGAATAATAGATAATGCAATGTCATCAATAACAGATTTTCATGAATAACTGGGAGAATATTTTAGTTTCCGCGTATCGTGTCTATCAGCTAGCAATCAGCTCGTTTATAATAGGTGGATTGGGTTTATTCGCAAGCAGTCAAATCTAACATGGTTGTATATGTCGTAGGCCGATGGAGATTTTTGGACGATAGCTATCATCCTAGGACGATAGCTATCGGCCGGCCGGTAAGATTCGTCGCGTGGCGGGAGGCTATCGGGCTGAATGTTTTAGGCCGACAGGTTCGAAACTGAGAGAACGTCTACCGGCCCGACCCGTCCTCGCCTGATAGCTATCGTCCTAGGATGATAGCTATCGCCCTAGGCCAATGGAGTCTGATCAACTCCTGCTTGGCCTTGCATCTAAGGGGCTGGTGCTTTTCCAGGCCGATGGAATTTGCATTCTTTTCTCATCTGTCTGTGTCGTCGAACAGTGCGAGGACCGGTGGACAGGGCTTCATGAAATGGGGCTGTCAAGTTAATGCGAATCAATGTTACAACCAAACGATGTGCTTGTTTCAAATCGAAAGTTGTGTACCATTCGAGGTGTCACAAAAGTTCTACTTGTTGTAACAAGCTAACTGAATCCTGAGCCAGAGTATATATGACCTATTTCCCACTGAACACCGTTCGTTCCCGAAACGTACCGCATAAGGTTCCCCCCGGAACTATATAATGCAACCTTCGCCGGGCGTTCCTACGACCCACCAGCAACTTGTACAAATGTCCGCGAGCGATTACGTATCCACAGCGTTGTGTACTCGTTTCCTGAACCTTGCTGTGGTTCCGTGATGGTTTTGTAATAAGGTAAGTGTACCCAAATTGCCCCCATATGCCAATCTCAGAAATGGGCACTCGTTATATATTTTTTTTATGTTTGTTGTGTTGAAATGTGAGAAAGTAAGTAGTTTGCATCAACCCCCAATCATTTCTGCATTTCCAGAAAATTTAAATTGATTTTTCCCTTTTTCGTGTTTGCACGGCTAAGAAATCACCGAGGAAACTGCGTTCAGGAAAACCGTTGCCAAATTCTTGTAGTTCAACCAATTTTAACGTCCTTCAGCGCATTCGATTCCTTGTTTCAAAACCTTTAAGATCCATTTCTTAGAGTTGCAAAATTTGGATCTGGAGCTGTTTTATGTGCAAAACACGGAGATGATTTCTAAACAAGGATGCCGACATCGGAGTGTACCTAACATGCCTTCGTACGTTTATCTCGAAAGGGCGTGCAGAACGACTCTTTTTACCACTCAGAACGTGTTTATCACGTCAAAATGGGTCAGAAATAGTGTTTCGAACCAACGAAAAGCTCCAAATGTGCGTGCACGGCGATAAAAATACTTAATCGCCGATTTTTATCATTTATTTCGGAAGAATCGAGACTGTTCAGCTCTAATTCATCGAAATTAGACGTAACTTGGTACATTTTGAAGGCCCTGAGACAAGCTTCAAAATGAGCTAAGATACGTTGGAAAATATTGAGATGGGCCAGAGTTGTTGGGAAAATGGCTCAATGGGGGCAAGTTGGGTACACACTTTTGTAAACTCTCAAAAATCACCTTTTGGGAGAATTGAAACAGTTTGACTCCAGTTGGTCCAAATTGAATGTACTTCATTTAATTTCGAAGGTCTTGAAATAAGCTTTGAAATGAGCGAGAATACGTTGAAAAATATGGAGATGGGCCAAAGTTATTGAGAAAATGGCTTAATGGGGGCAAGTTGGGTACACTTACCTTAGTTGTTAGTTGCAACCTAGAATTTGAAAACTTTTTTGTCAAGTAAAGGAAAAAAATTGTTATTTTTGTTCTCTCCCTTGCAGACTATTCAAGGACAGTCTCATTGCCTTCTCTTCACGAGGTGACCGTGTTTGGGATCGAGCCCAGCCGAAGAGATTGAACGAGCAGCATGCAAGGGGAAGAACAAAAAATAACAATTATTTTATTTATTTAACAAAAAAATTTCCAAGTGCTAGGTTGCAACAAACAACCATTACAAAATCGTTACGGAACCACTGGAAGGTTCTGCGAACCAGTGCACAACGCTGAAGATACGTAATCGCTCGCGGACATTCGTACCGACCCACAACGTTGCGCTGGTGTGTCGTAGGAATGCCCGGCGAAGGTTGCAATAGTTCCGGGAGGAACCTTCCGCGTTACGTTTCGGGAACAAACGGTGTTTACAGGGTTGTTAACAATGACATATTGTATTTGACTATGAATTATTTGATTTAATAAATAGCCATCAAAACACATGATTTGATTCTCTAAACTTATCCGGACTGACTCGAAACACTCAAAAGATCCCATAATAATTAATTGTCTTCGCTGCGCGAGAACGGATCGAAAATGCATTTCCTCCGTTTCCAGCAATAAAATATTATACGCTCCTCGTGTCGAAAAGCGTCTTTCCCGCAGCCCGGTATACATAATATCCTATTGGCTTCGTAACTTTAAATACCGCTCATTATTCGTCATCTGTGCAGCACATTTTTCTCAAAAACTGCGCACGTGCTTCGGGTGCACCTGCATGTCATTGATCAAGTGAAGTCAAGTATCGTCGACTCGATGAATGCCAAGACGAAATGGAAGCTGTTTAATGAATTAACTTCCAGAGAAACATTTGTAGTTTGCAACTCAATAACAAGTTCCAATGAAGGAAATTCATCTTTCACGACGAAGTTTCTAGTTTTCTCTATAACGAAGAAAAGAAATCCACGTGTTTCACGAACTCAATAAATTAACCCTTCTGTTCATCAAATGTTGACTTTTTCTTTGAGCTACCGACTCTATTGTTCATGCTCACCGCTACTTCTTTCATCAATAAATTCAAAATACTTCTCAATATCTTCATATTTAGCAATTCATGACTCGAGTATCAGGCGATCTTTCAACACAAATTCCTTGTGCTTGCTTTCATTACATGAGATTTCCAAAAGTTCTTGTCTAGACATTCTCATAGTACGTACTCTCTTACTCTAGCTCATACAAGTCACGATGATCATGAAAAATTTCGTCAAAGGGAGCGAGGTTGACTTGCGGAATGGAATTGATTGTGCTTTTTGTATGAATATTTCTCAAAAAATAAGAAGTTCCTCCTGAATATCATATTTCTCGCAGAATAGTCGAATAGCGTGCAAAACTTCGTATCACCGAAGCAAATTCGAGACGATGTCGGATCTAGATCAAATTAAAATAAATATTTATTTTGGAAAACTGAGGAAGCTGAGACGAAGTTCTAAATCACGGTAGAGATGAATTCCACGTTAGTTCGATGATTTTACTTTCAAACAGTGATTCGGGTTTTGTCTCTCTTCGCGGTTGGATAGATCCTGTCAATTATAGGTTCCTGTTGATATGGTAGCATCCTCTGAGCTCGCTCATGCAAGATAGTATAGATTCCTGAGTGGGAGATGCCCTGATGACAATTTTTTTCCAATTAATAAAGCATCCATCAATTGAATTTGTAGCACACTTGTCGAGCTGCCGATCGCATTGTGCTTTATAAGTACCGCTTGTTGTCGCGTTTCCGCAGTAGCTGGAAACCTGGTGGTCTTGAAGATCGATTTCCTCTTGACAATCCATAAGCATTCGTTTTCTTAACGTACATCGAAAAATATCGAGAATTAGTTTTGAGCGGTTCAATACTACTGTTCAACAATCTTCGTCAACGTCCAATGATTTTTGTAGCTAGCCTACCCCAATTTGGTTACTGAAAATCATGAAAACCAGCTCCAAAACTCTTAAGAAATTTTGCACTCTGGCCATTCTTTTTTTGAGCTCGTTCGATCGTCATCTGGTGCTCTCTGAAGGTATTCCCTTATTTGTTGATTGATGAGATTTCTAAATATGATTTAGCCATTCGATATCTGTCTAATTATTGATATGGAGTAGTTGTCGATTCTATAAAAAACAATTTTTTGTTGTAGGTAAATGCCTAGATAATAAGAAAAAATTGTTTCTTCGACTGTCTTCACTCATAGCGATCATAAATAAAAAAAAAACACAAACTTTTTCAAGCTATTCCTAAACTGCTCGATATTATAATCCTCTGGAAGAATCATCCACTATATACACTGCCGGCCAAAAGTTTCAGGACACCCGAATTTTTTTTTCCAATTTTGTAAGTGGAACTACTAGGCTCTACTTGACCAAAAAGGACTTAAACAGGGGATCATTTTGAAGGCCTTTCCACGTACTTTAAGATGGCATTATTCATTTTCATCGGTACAAATCTGGATCGTCCCGATTTGAGCTTGAAAAAGTGCGATTTCGATTATATTTGGAAGAATCTCGTGACTCCGGCAGCTCAAAGGAAGAGGAATATTCTGGAATGGGTCTTAAAAGACCTGAGAGTGTAAGTCTGGAATTTCAAATTCATTTCCCAACATCCTCCTACGATATTCCTATTCTGAGCCATGACATTTTATGTCAAGAAGGTTTTCCCGAACAAAATAGCACCCTTATTGGAAAATGACGAAGACATTCACTTTTTGCGGCATGTTCCAAAGGTTTCTCGTTCATCTGATCATGATATAGAGGAAAGATCCCAGGATCAGAGATTATGTTCCTCTTAAAATGAATTTGTCTGTATTTTTCGAATTTAAGTACTACTTTTTTCGGAAAAATTCTCCTCAGAGAAAATGTCATAGCTCAGAGTAGAAGTAACGTAAGAGGATGTTGAAAAACGGATTTTAAGGCTCTAGACTTGTTTTTTCAGGTCTTTGAAGATCCATTCTAGAATATTCCTGTACCTTTGAGCTGACGGAGCCAGGAAATTCTTCCAAATATCATCGAAATCCCCAGTTTTTCAAGCTCAAATTGGGAAAATCCAGGATTTGTGCTGATAAAAGTGAATAATGCCATCTTGAAGTACGTGGAAAGACCTTCGAAATGAGCCTCGATAAAGTCCTTTTTGCTCAAGTAGAGCCTACTAGTTCCACTTACAGAATTGGAAAAAAAAATTTCGGGTGTCCTGAAACTTTTGACCGGCTGTGTATATCGACCTTTAAGCACCAATTCATCGGACCATTCATCAACACTCGGGAGCAACCTCTGAACGGTCCACATTGCAGCCAACTTGAAAGTCTCTCTCCCATGCTAATAGCATAGGATAGAGTCTCTTAAGGAGGTTCGATGGTGTCATGAGGGATCGGTGAGGGGGGAAGACGAAAACTAAGCTAACCTGCCGCTCGGCTGCACGGAAATACACGGCGAGTATACCCATATGTTGACGATTTTCGACAACAATTCGATCATATTTCTGCAAAATGCATGGTAAGCTGTGATCTTCGAAAAGGATAATTGTTCGTTAGGAAATTCTCTATCTTCTGAATATTTTATGAGAATTTTCTCTACATCTCAAGAGGTGCTAGGCTTGTTTTGGTGGCGCCGTCCATAAGAGCCCATGTTATTTCGAAAAATGTAAGGTCTTAGATCTCGAAAAAACGCCTGGTGAAAAATACTGAAAAAATTCACAGAGTATTTTTTTGTCTCAAAGATAATTATATAGAAGGTTTTGTCACGATCTCTACATCTTCGTCAAGACCATCGAACCTCCTTAAAAAGGCTCCGTAGCCCAAACGATCTAAGTCATTGTCTCCCTAAAAAATTACACAATGTACGGGGAAAGTTCGGCAATCCAATGGTATTTTCAAAAGTGTAGGTTGCCGACCTGATTTCTGCAAAAAAAATTGGGAAAAATCAAAGTTTAACATGGCATCATATTATGAACGCTGGGTGAACGCCGATCACATGGTGAACTAATACTCCACAATTAACAGTCGTTTCCGGATAAAAGATGAAGGATTCAAGAAGTGCTCTCCCTGGGGCATGTACACTGGGACATCTGATTTTTTTGCTCCAAGGACATTATATTGGTGCGTGACGGGACGTCCAATCCGAGACGGGAACTTACTTTTTTAATTAATTCGTCGAATAATATTCGTGTTTTGATTTTCGAACGATTTCGGTGCAACGTTCACCTTACATAGAACAAATTTCATAAAATTCACGAAGTACTATAAATGTAAGGTAACTCTACCCAACATGCCCATGGGCCCCCATATGCCGATCTCAGAATTGGGCACTCGTTGACTTTCGCGCAATTTTTTTTTTTTCACGTTTGTTGAGCTAAAATATGAGAAAATCAATGATTTGGACCTAGCCTGGATGATTTCTGCGTCTCCCAGAAATTATAAAGTGGGGTTCTGCATTTTTCATGTTTGCACACTAAAGGAATTGACAACAAAATTACGTTTAGTAAAACCGGTGCCAAAAATGTTTGGTTTGGAGCGTCTTCATGAGCAAAATACGGAGATCGTTCGCCAAAATGCAGGCCGAAATTGGTGTGCACTCAACATGCACCCCCCCCCCCCCAGATGTGATTATCTCAAAAGGGGGTGCAGCACAACTTTTTTTACCACTCAAAACGAGTTTATCACGTAGAAAAAGGTCACAAATAGTCTTTTTATCCTAGCGGGACTAAAGTACGCACTTTGGCCCTTCATTTTTGGGCGTAATGTGATTCATTTCCACCCGGGTATCAAACTTTACTCCCTGAACGGACTTGTCGTTGAAAAAAATCGGAAGTAAATTTTGCCCCGAGCGGGATTCGAACCCACGCCCAAGAGATTGGTGTGATCCTAAGGCTAGCGGTCTGTCGACCCCTCCACGGAGGATCACACTTGAGGCGGCACTAATCGTCTACATAACTCACGCATAGGCATACAACCTCTCATTAGGTCGTATTTTGTTGTTTTTGGATAAATAATGATTCGAGCGTTATACAAACGTATTCTGGAGAGATCATATTATTGAAAGGATCTCAAAAAAGTATCAGTGAATATTAATTTTCAAAAACATTTTTCAAATACTATTCGAATATTGAGCTGTGTAACGTTGAATGGAAGAATATCAAGAGATCGATTCTGGTTGGAAATTCAGAAGAGTTGATATGATATCACAAAATGAGGAATTTTTAGAACATTTCGAAATCTTTTTTCAGTCGGGGGGCTCCGCCCCCCGAACCCCCCGGCGGGGGCTCCGCCCCCTGCACCCCCGCCGGGGCTCCGCCCCGGACCCCGTCCCCGCCACCCGCAACAGTTGGCTTCGGTATTTCCAAGACGGCAATGTTAACATTGACACAGTCGTTGTGGCCCACTGCGCCAAAGAATGCATGCCCGGATGCGCGCGGGGTAGGGGGGGGGGGCGTACTTTAGTCCCGTAGGATAAAAAATAGCATACGCAACTCGGGAGTAATGTGGGCCTCAAACTCCCGGGTCTTTATCGCTCTCGGCTTCGCCTCGAGCGATAATCCACACCCGGGAGTAAAAGGCCCACTTTACTCCCTAGTTGCGTAATATACTATTAGGACCGGCAAAGAGCTTCAAATGTGATTGCACGCTGATAGAAACGATTTTATGCTCTTTATCGCCGTTTCACATAGTTTTTTTGGAAAAATTAAGACAACTCCACTCCAGTTGATCAAAATTGAACGTATTTTAGCTATTCTGAAGGCCTTGAAACCAGCTTCAAAATGAAATATCGTACATTGAAAAATGTTACCAGAGTTGTGGAGGAATGGCTTGATAGGAGCATGTAGGGCACACACTTTCGCAAACTCGCAAATAATCACTTTTTGGAGAAATTGTGAGATGGGCTCTGGTTGGTCAAAATTGAACTAACTTTAGCTCATTTGAAAGGCCTCAAAACAAGCTTCAAAAATGCAATAGAGTACGTTGAAAAATATTGAAATGAGCCAAAATTATTGGCAAAACGGCTTAAGGGGGTGTGGAGAGGGTAGCATGTTGGGTACACTTACCATATAGAACGTTGTATTTCACTCATTGTCAGCTGAATCTGTGATATTGATGGCTCCTGTGGAGAATAACACTTTTCTCCATGTACAGCGATGATGAGTCACACATTTTCGACTTGACGTTGGAATTAGGCAACAGATATTTTTTGTGATCGACGAAGGCTAACACTTTTTCATCGTGATTATGGTCCAGAGTGACAGATTTTTCTTATGATTAACGAAGAGAAGCAATTTTCCTTCAATTGGGTAAATACGCGAATGCTTGAACTAAAAATTCTACGGGAGAAGATAAACTGCAAAATCCAAAATATCCTCGAACTCACAAACTCACAAGTACTCGAGCCGAGGATTCCAATGGATTCCAAATCGATACAAAGACCAGGCTCAAAGCCTCGCTCAAACCTGGCGAACTCAGGATTGTTCACTCGATTATCTGTGAGTTTACGAGATTGGAGGATCTCCTTGGAGTCAGGTCAGAATTCCTGACTCGAGTGTCATTACTGAGCTTGAAAGCCTCCTAGGATTTAGAAATGTACTTTTTACACGTCGAAATTTTCGTTTCGGATATATCCGAGTACTTGCGGAAAGGGGTTTCTGCTGGGATTTGGGATTGATTTTTTTTCTAGACAAAAGTTTCTTTCGGGCATCCACGTATTCTTGCAACACCAGGCAAAGTGTTGTTCCTCGCGGATCATGAGGATAAGCTGATTACTCTTTATCGATCACGAGAAAGTTGTGTTCCTCTTCGTCGAACCTAAGAAAAAGTGTCACTTTTCATCGGCCACTAGAAAATGTATTATGCTTCGTAGATCACGAGCGACTCGATATTACTCTTCGTATAGAAGTTGTCAATTACATTTTTCGATTCATCTGACTTGGATCAAAAGAACTATTTGAAAATATAACGAAGTAAATCATTCCCCAGATGTGGCCTCGGATGTGGAACTAAGAGCTGGAGCATCTTGTTTTTCTAGAGTCTACAGAGTGCCAGGCTCTTGCGTTGGTTTGGAACAGTGCGTTCATTTCATGAGCCTTCTGCAACAAGACCCATTCTCTGCACAATCTTTAATTTGGCAGTCTCTTTGTTCGGCGAATATATTTGACAGTACCGTGTGCTGCCCACAGCTCAAGAATCAGGAGCCCAATGATCAACCAAGCAACGACAATCAGAGGGGCACCACCGAATCAGGAAGACCATCCCAATATTCCGCACCGACCCGACCACTTTATCCACCCTATTGCGGCTCTGCGACTCAACTTTTCAACAGAGTTGTGGGAGGTCAAGCAGCTACACCTGGTAATTTAAATAATTTTTCTAATCAACAACTCTACACTATTCAAATCAGCTATTGTAGATGAGCATAAGCAAAAGTGTAAATGTCTGGTTATAATTTCTTTTCTGCTTACACCCTCGACTTTTTCTGGCACTAGTGCAGATCCAAAACTAGGATAGGGCAGACACTCTAGACAGGCTAAGGGCCCCGTCACGAATCATAGGATTTTGGGTTTTAGCTAATCCTGTCCGTTTGATAATCGAACCATAGATGTTAACGAGCTGAATAAAAGTCTCAATGGGCGCAAGGACGGATAACGTATCATTTTTGAGTAATTCGTGATTAAAGTTGACTGGGTTTGCAAGCTAAAGTAGGGTTATGCAATGTTTACAAGATGCTGTATGCGTTTGAATCCTATGTTAACTTGTTCATTCCATTTTCTGAAACTCGCAATATAATTGCAAAGGACTTCATTAGTTGTTTGATATTTTTTTACCTTCGCTTTTC
This sequence comes from Eretmocerus hayati, assembly GCA_029851415.1. Taxonomy (NCBI): domain Eukaryota; kingdom Metazoa; phylum Arthropoda; class Insecta; order Hymenoptera; family Aphelinidae; genus Eretmocerus; species Eretmocerus hayati. The sequence goes on from CM056743.1 coordinate 114,612,018, forward strand.
GAAGGTCTTCCCAATGGAAATAGCCCAAAACCGCTCAAGTTCGAGAGAAAGAAGTCGGAGGTATTGTCAGCAGAGGTCTAGCAGAGCTATGCAAAACATAAAACATTTCGTCTCCGTCTAGAAGAGTATTCAAACAATACCTTCAGTGAAGATTTCCCAGAGAGAGCTCCTTCAGAAAGAGTCATGTTCCAGTCTGAGATTTGCGAGCATCCAACGAATGCCGCGCACGCATAATCGGTAGGAGATGAGTGCTGAAAAATGTTCTCGTGAATTCAGCAAATCGACCTATCAAAAGAAACTGGTATTTTGCATGAGATGGATGCTCAGATATTGATAGAGTCTGTCAATTATAAAAAAGCTTTACTAAAGCTCTTTTTTGAGTATTTCTGGGCAAGGGCGAGCTATATCACCGCTTTATTGGACTTGCAGACAATCCCTTGAACTTTCCGCTACCAAACTCGAGAAATTTTTTCGACTATTTCTCAATGCAATCTTCAAAGGACGAAGGGGGAATAATCTTGAATTACTAACCAACTCTTTTGCAAATATATTCAGCGTTGGCATAGTTCACTAGATGACTGTGTTCAGGGTGCATTTTTAACATGGAAAAATTGGTCTGAACATTGCCGTTTAGAGGATTTTACAATATAAAATGCATGTGACGCGCCAACGCTGAATATATTGCGAGTCTCACAAGATGAAGAATGAACAAAGTAACGAGGACTTCGAGTGCGTAGCGCATCTTGTAAACATTGCATAACCCTATTTTAGCTTGCAAAGCTTGAACAACTTTCATCACGATTACTCAACAACGATACGTTGTCGGTCCTTGCGCCCATTGAGACTTTTGTTCAGCTCATTAGAACCTATCGTTCAACTACTAAACGGACAGGATTTGCTGAAACCCAAAATTCTATGATTTATGGCGGCGAGTATGGCGGGGTCCTTTCCACTCCCAACTAAAATTTCGATCTCAGATCCATCAGTTTAGACTCAAAACGGTTGCTCGGAATTCGGAAACTGGTATTATTTTAATCACCTTCTTTTCGCCCCTCGCCCTTTTACTAGAAGTTGATATTTTAGTGATGAATTTTTGCTCTTCGGAATGATCGTCAAAAGCATATAATTTCTTCCTTGTGACCTTATACGTGGAAAGTGCCAATTGACTCATCATTCATCATCGTGAAAAATTTTGGTCAAGATTCAGATCCCTTATATTCCGACGCTCGATATTATATTAAACTCATTAATGAGAAGATGAAAAAGAATTACCCTTTCTTTTAGTGAGCTTTGCTAGACCCTATATTCACTCATTCAAGTATGAAAAAGGTTCTCGTAGAAATGAGATCAGCTGTGTTACATAAGATGAGTAATTCCACAAGAAAACTGTACATCAAAAATATGGGTCTCGAATTTCGTTTTAGATCATCTTTTTCGGTTCTGTAGATCAAAGTATGAACAGCTATCTACGCATAACGGATTAGAAACCTTTTTTTAAATCTTAAGTATGCTACGGAAAAAAACTGTGGTTTGAGTTTTACGTCTAGTTCCGCCGGTAGGCCCCATGTGCGTGGAGTCGAGGCACGCTCAACCAGCGCGTCAGCATATACTGCTAACTACCGAATTGTCCCTCGATGGGGAGGACCTACAGTTTTAAGTGGAATCCGAACCACCGAGACCGCCGAAAAAAGGCACATGAGAAAAGATCTCAGTGGTGCCCTGACCGGGATTCGAACGTAGGACTCCCGCACGGGAGCCCGGTGACTTATCCACTGTGCCACAGCGGCCTCTAGTGCGCTATGGAAATTCGCTTCGAAACTTTTTGGCAAAATTTTCGTGACTCTTTCAAACATTGTTATAATAACATGAGATAGCGAGACGCTCCTCAACGCATTTGGAAAGTGAGCAAAAAGACTTATGGAAAACCGTCTCTATAACCAGGTTTATATATGAGTAATTCCACGCGAAACAGACCTACGAAAAAGGGTCATGTCTCAGATAGTTTTCTTGGCTTCTCCATTCGCATCTATGGTACAAAACATGAACTTTTCATTACCCATGGCACCCCATGAAAATTTTCCAGGTATGTGGGGCACATATAAATTTATCCTTTTCAATCATCTCCAACAGCAAAATTTGGGCCTTCTTTTCTGTAAAATTCATATTTCTCAAATCACATAAGAGATACGAGAATGCGGTTTGAGACATACTACGGAAGGTCTTGAAGAAACCTATCGAAGTCAATCTTGTACAATTGATTTTGAGGTTATGGGCAGCTTCAGTTGGCAAGGGAATGAAAATTACAAAAATATTAATTTCTCAGAAAGCCATTTTTTTATTCCTTGAAAATTCGATATGTTATTTAAAATGTTGTGTTCTTTCAGAAAAAAGTAGTCCCGAACATTTTTTTTGCATCCTCAGGCTTGTATTTCCTATTTTCTGCAAATCTATTTTTTAGGCGATTGAAAATCGTCTGTTTTATGCGCATGCGCAGGAGTTTGATTCTGGAAACCAGTTTCATTAAAAAGCCAAGAAAATTTCCTTCGGGATGACCAGTTTACGAAGTCAATTTCATCAACTGGGACCGGAGCTGCAACGTGTGAAAGATAAACCCTCAGCTTGGGTGCGAAGTATAGGTTGTACGCCATCCTGCGTGGATTGCGCCCTCCGGTACCTCCGACATACCTTCTGAGATCCAGTGGTCTTAATCGCTCAGAAGCGAGCAACAACCTCATATAAACTCTCCGCGAAATTTACTAATTCGAGTCCGGGTGACGGGTTTCACGAGTCATCACCATGATCTAAAAAATAGGTTTTACTCCCGTGTATTGAACTGTGTTTTTTGACAAACTGTGAGAAAAAGTGGAAAATCAGCGCGAAAAGGATACTATTCGCGCACAGTATTTCAAAAAGTATATTTTAGGAAAGATTGAAAAATAGCTCTTCAGGGAAAATTGAAACTAGATTCTTACAGAACCACCCATTTATAAGCCTCGTGGTGTATTACAACAGAGATTACAAAAGAGCTCGCAAAAGAGTTTTTGGTGGGTTTGTTACTTACCGTCCAAATGCGCTAAATTCTCGGCTGAAATGTTTTCTAACCTAATTTTCGAATTGTAATGACTATCGTGAAAGAACGTTACGAAAATTTTGCCAAGAAAGTTTAAATAGTATATTTCCGTACTGAGCGCGGTAGCTCGGAATGGGCTTGCAAGCGAAGTGCGGATATATTTTTTCATTACGAGAACCCTAAAATCCTATTTAAACGCGGCATTTTTAGGTTAGAGTAATGAAAACATAATTTTTATTATCGTGCCAGAGTCCGAAAAGGATCTCAATTTTCTACGGGCGCTGATTGTCATATTTTGACTTAGCGTCTGCAGCCGGGATTACTTTGAACGGGCGGGTTAACTTTGAATACTGGATGTGTACACGTTTTCAATTCTCGAAATCAGCCAAGTGGGGACGCGCAACGGTTCTAATGGTAATTTGCTTGATAGATAGTGGCGAACGTGGGCAACATTTTGCACGGGTGTGGGAATCCCTATCAGTCGTGAGTGAGTTTACAACAAAGATTTTGGCGAGGGCATGCTTTTAGGCGAAGTTGCTCCAAACAACTGGTCTCGGTCGAGCACTTCCAGGGCGAATCCAAGTCAATGGCGCTAGATTTCATTGATCCGTATCGATATCTCAGAGAATCCATCGTTACCCTGGTGTATTCTTACCCTAACTCTAAAGACTGGAAAACCTATGTTCTTTTTTTTATGAACCCTCCAAAAACCCGGAGACAACCAGGCTTTCCTCGGAAACCAGGGTAACTTATTTGTATCGTACAAATTAATTCTTGGATCTCGATGATCATCAGGTTTTGGATACGTGGTTGTTTTCAAAATGCTCTACTTGACTCTCTCAGTTATTATACATCAAGAGCAGGAGTTCTTTTTTATTCGGTTAGAAATTTGTGCAAAAGCATTTTGTAATTCAAATTGATGATTAAACGAACTTGTGAAGTTCGATCATAATTATACTAGAGCTTCGCTCGAAGAGATTACAGTATGAATATTGTAGTATTTCCTCCAGTCGCTGCCAGGCGGCACTGACAACGGAGCCAGAGAACCAAAAAGTGGGGAGACGCCCGCTCGGCGCTCTCACCTCGGGTCTCGTGTGCTCCGCAGCTCATTTTTTAGAGTATTATCAGTGACATCCCAAAATTGTCATGATCTGGGCGGGACGTGTATGGGGGGGCTGTAATCTCTTCGAGCGAAGCTCTAGTATAATTATGATCGAACTTCACAAGTTCGTTTAATCATCAATTATACGTCTGGCTTCGCTCTCGAGATTACAGTATGAATATTGTAGTTTTTCAGAGGCATGACAATTTTGTACATCGATCTATATAAGTCTGTTTATTATGAACGTATGAAAGTACAGTCATTTCTAAAAATGTTACATGCTGTTTCTATCAGACAGTATTGCATTGGCAAACGTATCATTAATCTTGTCGATTGGTCTGTTATAAAAGCGAGCAAAGACTTCCGAATTTTCGGACCAACCAGCTACTTTTTTAATAGTACTTATATCTACACCGCGTTGCTGTGCAGTAGAGGTGGCCGCATGCCTAGCGGAATATCCTGAATAAATATTCACATCAATACCAGCGCTTTTAAGAACATTTTTAATCTACCTGGACAATGTTTGCGGTCCAACACTGTCGTAAGGCTCTTTGAAAGACAAGAAAAGCCTGGAATCATTTTTTCTCAAATCTTTAGTACGTTGCAAGTACTCGACAATGCACGTGAAGACGCACACTCCAGGTCTCTCAATGAATTTCTTAACAGTCAGTGTAGGCAACCTCACACCTGCTTTCGATGTTTTTATCAGATCAGTAATCCTCATTTCGATTTTACAAGCTAACACTTTGATGTTTTTTAATCTAATTAGAGATAAAGTCTGCATTCTCTGTGCTGTGCACAATGCTAAGAGTGTGACACTTTTAAAAGTTAGATCTTTCAAAGATAAGGTGTGTGTAGGGCCTAAGCCCTCCAAGTAAGTTAAAACAACATCAACGTCCCAAGTGGAACTGTATTTTGCTTCAGTTGGCCTTAGTCTATAGCAGCCTCTCAAAAATCTCTTAATCATAGGCGAATTACCAACCTGATCGCTAGAAATAGCTAACAAAGCGCTTCTGAGCGTATTGAGAGTTCCGTACGCAGCACCCTTATTGAATTCTTCGGTAAGAAATTTCAATACAGCGTATTCTTGGATTTCAAAGAACGCAAAATCATTTTTGAGACAAAAATCTGACCATTTCAGTAAACTAGATTTGTACTGCTTCATTGTTCCTTGACTGAATGAGGCTAAAATGATGTCGATGGCCTCGACCGGTACATTCTTCCTCAGGAACGCCTCGCGGATACCACAGCTGCTAATAAGCGAAGGTGCGCTGCTCGAGGATGTGACTTGCCCCTGCACATTGATAATAATAAATCAGAACTTGGCTCGAATACTATCGAATCGGTGATTCTGAGGCTGTGAAATATGGGATACCAAGATTGATTCAACCAATCTGGTACAACCATAACACCGCACGCTTCATCGTTGATGATCTTTTTCAAAGTCTCTAAAATTAAGATGAACGGTGGGAAGGCATAGAAGAAAAAACCGTGCCAAGAAACCGTGAATGCGTCTATCTGCGCGGCCTGGGGATCTGGCACCCATGAGAAATATTTTGCGCACTTTGCGTTGGCTCTAGTAGCAAAGAGATCCACTTCTGGACAACCAAACTTACGGATAATTGCTGAGTAAGCAAATCTTGCCAATTCCCACTCGGTATCCTGCGAAAGCATCCTTGACAGCCTATCTGCATCAACATTCAAGGTGGATGCTATGTATGAAGCTTTTAGTAAGATGTTTCTACTCTCAGCCCATTGCCAGATTGCTTTAGCTACTCGATGGAATTTCTTATGCCTGACACCACCCATTTTGTTAATATATGCAATGGCTGTGGTGTTATCGATTCTAAGCAGTATGTGACAATTGCGTACATCTGTTGCCAATCCTTCTAACCCTAATTTCACTGCTAATAACTCTTTGTAATTGATGTGCTTTTTAACCTCAACTTCAGACCATGCACCGAAAATCTCATTTGACCCATTAGTTGCACCCCAACCATAGTCAGAAGCATCTGTGTGAATCACGACATCAAATTCAGGACATTTAAAGCTTTTACAACTATTTGGTAAGGTTTTAATCCACCACCGCATATCGCTCTTGATTTCATCAGAGATCGTCATTTTGGAATTGAATTTACCATCTGACTTGATCAAAGCAAGCAATTTTTCATGCTCCATTTGCTTAGTGTATAACCACCCGTACTCGACAGCTTGGCATGCAGCTACTAATTTTCCAAGCAGTTTGGCAAGGTCTAGAATAGTAATGCTACTTTTCTTGAGAAATGATTTGAGAATAGTGATCAAATTTTCTCTCTTACTATCAGTCAATTTTAAGACGCATTGTTCAGAATCTATCATAACTCCCAGAAACTTGCAGTTGGTACTTGGTGTCAGGTTTGTTTTCTTTCTGTTTATGATAAACCCTAGCTTCTCTAAAATTTCGGTTGTGACTTGAGCATTCTTCGTACATTCTCGAGCAGATTTGCCGATGATTAATTTGTCATCCAAATAGCTTACGGACAAGTAGCCTTGGCTTCTAAGCCAACTCAGAACTGGTTTTACTACTTTAGTATAGACATAAGGACTTGTTTTCAGCCCAAAAGGTAGGCAAATGAATTGAAAATATTTGCCACGAATTCTGAATCGAAAGAATTTATAAAATTCTTTGTCCAATGGAATTAAGAGAAAAGCATCTTGAATATCTATTGACACCATGAAACAACCTTCAGATACCAGTTTTGTGGCAACTCTCAAGTCTTCATATTTGAAGTGGAAATCCTTTACAAACAAATTCAACTTTTTTAAATTAAGGATAAACCTAAAAGTACCATCGGGTTTGGGAACAGTGAAGAATGACGACAAAAACTGATCGTCAGACTCTTCACACTCAACAACTGCGCCTTTGTGCAACAAGATAGCAAGTGCTTCCTCGACTCTTTGTAACTCTAATGTGGTGAGAATTTTATCTCTAAAAATGTCTGAATTACCTCTTGGCACCTTTACAAATGGTATTTTATATCCTTTTACACATTCGAGAACGAAGCGATTATCCGTAAACTGTTCCCAAACTGGCAGATAATGTTTTAATCGACCAGCAATTTTGCTACCTACGTTTTGGATCGCTACTTCTTGTGGTGTTGCTGTGCTTGCTGTTGCCCTTTTTGCTGCTGGCCTGACTGGTTCTTTGGGCCGGATGGGTTCCACCTTCTGGAAAAGGAGTTTGGTCGGCCCTGTGATCTTGCAGCGAAATTGCCCGGCCCACGGGGAGGGCCTCCTGGTCCCGCCGGGCGCCTGTGGTTTTCCTGATGGAAGTTTGGCTTTGTACTCCTACTAGAACCACTGTCCGGAGTCTTGAATAACTTTTCGGCAGTTTTAGTCTGCTTGACTTTCGTAGACAAACCTTTCCCAAATAAATATTTGTCCGGAGCCGACTTCTTCAACATCGGCCGGAGAGACCAAGGGAAGGATGGGATGATGTACGATCTCCTAGTTTGAGTCACCTTGAATTGAGCATCGCTAAGCAGCTGTGCTGTGAGATCTAATTTCTCAGCCACCGATGCTTTCAACTCCTCATCTATGGCACTTGCATCTGCTTCATCTATCATAGTCATAGCTGCAGTCAACAGTGTTGAAGCCATCGCTGCTATTTCTTGTACTTCAATCCTGTAACCGTCTCTGCGAATAGCCTTCTCTTTAATATGATTCTCAACTTCATCGTTGAGTTGGGGAGGCGTGTAGGCATCAGGCACTTCGTACTTTTTCAAGAGAGCCTTTCTCTCGGCCTTATCAATGCCATGCAAAGCCAGATGTCCATAGCGCTCGAGAAAATCTTTATGGATCTTCAATTTGATACGTTTAGTGGCAGCTGGACTGGCGCCAAGTGCCTTTTGGAAGACGAGACTCAGCTGCGGTTCTTGCTCGACGGACGTGGTTGACTCGGTCGGCTTGGCTTTAGCTCCAGATTCGTCGGTCTTGCGTTTTTTCTTTCCTGCAACATCCAACGCGCATGTGACGAATTTGCTGAAATATTTAACGTCGTATGAGTCTTGCCATTGAAATCGAGTTTATACGACTGAATTCGAACAAGGCTGCACTTTTACCACGTGCTCTGTGACGAAAAATGTCGATAACGAGCCACGCTTGTGTGTATAGTCAGCACGCCTTACGACAAACGACCACTTCTGTCGTGCCTTTCGTGACAAGCGCTGAGGGTGTATACGATTGTACTGTGGTAAATTTGATCTGAATTGCGAAGACAATTCAAGAACGACCACACCGCTCTAAAAGCGAGAAACTCTCCATGGCTTGCTTTTACAGTAGCAGAGGCGCTTGTCAGGCAGCGATGCCTGCGCTAGGAGATATGAATTCGAAAATAATTTCCAAGAAACGCTCCGCGCTGCCGGCGAATGCGCGCGAACCTGTTGTGACTTGTTTCGCGCGAGATGTAGTCAGGCCGATCGCATCGCGTGATCGAGCGCGCCATTCCACGTTTCTTTCGCTAAATCTTGAATTACTCACTTGGTTCATCGTCATCTTCTGCAGATGAGCAGTTGAAGCAGGAGTCATCCTCCGAATCGGAAAAACGCTGTTCCAATGGGCTCAAATGGCCCGACGAGTTGCAAGATGAGCCGCTTGCTTGCCCATCGTCATCGTCTCGGTCGTCATCGTCGTATGGTACCAGCGATGAAGAACGCGCCGCAGGTGAATTCTTCCGAGCTGCCCGACGCCTTAGCAGCTCCTTTTTTAAGTCCTCCAACCGCTCCAACTCATCATCAGTATCACTTTTTTGAGACATTTCACTCACAAAAATATTTTCTAATCACAACGAATAAAGGTTACGAACAACACTTCACCCGTTGCAACGTGTGCCTCTGGCGACAACGGAGAAAACAATGAGCTGCGGAGCACACGAGACCCGAGGTGAGAGCGCCGAGCGGGCGTCTCCCCACTTTTTGGTTCTCTGGCTCCGTTGTCAGTGCCGCCTGGCAGCGACTGGAGGAAATACTACAATATTCATACTGTAATCTCGAGAGCGAAGCCAGACGTATAATTCAGATTGTAATCACAACCCAGATGATTTCTGGAAACTATAGTCATTCTTTGAGCCTTCGGTCCAACTTTCTGAGAGCAAACGTATTAGCAGATCAAGTTTCCATATCATGGAGATAAACAAAGAGCATTACCCTATTCGCTGTCAAAGGTCTAATACTTAATTATTCTAGTGTTCAAAGTTGTCCCCACATGGAAGTCTAACGAATGGAGATCTAATCGGACTCTATTCGGACTCCCTTTGGGTATTCGGCCGATTCATACAATTTCATATTCCAAGGAGGCTCTTATTACAACCTATCCAGAGAATAGATGTGGATAAGAAACTTTACTTTAACCTTTGAAAGTCATTGGGCTCTTCACTTTTTTAACTCGGCCGTGATCATACTCTCATTCTGTAACCTGACTGATGAGAAAAATATCTGTGATATCATGGTGAGCCCTTGTCATATTCATCGAGTGAACTTTAAGCAGCCTTCGTTGCTGCAAACTTGACATGTCACAAATTGTGATAATCTATTGTCCTTGATCAAATAACCTTGATTTAATTGTTTTAACACGTACGCTGCAGTGGGGTCCACCGGTGGGTCCCGCAATTTTTCGCCCCTCAATCTTTACCGATTCGTTATGACTAGAAAAATATCACCAATAAGAATATTTCAATGTAATTCACTTTGCCTAGGGCACAAACAACAAGTCAAATAAAGTTTGGTTCCATCCAGACATATTTGCCAGATCATGAAATTCCAGTTCATGACTAAAGTGAAATGTTCATAAATCACCTTCGCAGCGAACATGTTAATATTATACTTATTATTAGATATATGACATATGTAAGGCCCGAATTTATAGTCGTAATCCGGAGTCCGGATAAGCTAATCTGAGGCGCCACAATCGGTGCGGCGAGTTTGCGATTCTATGAGGACTGGCGACTGTGGCGCCTCGGATTAGCTTATCCGGACTTCGGATTACGACTATAAATTCGGGCCTAATACACACGTGATATTTGATTTTTTGCCTCCGGGCGAATAGAGGGCATCTATCTATCTGTGTATCTATTGCAGCGCAATTGGAAGCTAAAACGATAAGCAACGCCCTCCCGATGTAAGACTTACGACTTACACAGAAATTAAGAGTAAAATTTTCGAAAAATGTTCAAAGTAAGCCCGGTTAACGGTATTATATAATCGTAAAAGATGGCTCATGCCGAGATTTGAGAGCCACTTCTTATCCATGTATCATTATTTCATGGAATTACCCATAAGCACGGCCCACGAGCCATTGCCCAAAAATTCTTGATAATAAAAATATAGTCGATTTTGTGATGTTTGCTAAGCACATATTTTGGAGGAGTTGTAAATCGTATCTACGAGGAAAAATGTTCAAGAATTTTTTGGAAGCCTTGAGAGTTTATCATTCCCGAGCTCAATCGTGAGCCAACACAAATTGTCAATCACAAGCCATCACAAGTCATTTCATATGCTAGGAATTCGAATTCTGACGAGAATAGAAGGAGGTTTTGTACAAATGCTAAAGAATCGATTATCGATTGAAATGCGTTATTTGATTTCATAATGAATAAGCTGTTGCGACTTGTCTGATTGTCATCTAGGTGCATGGCCATGGATTGCAAATCTCGGATACATGGTATCGCGAAATCAAGCTGCATTCAGATGTGGGGGTGCGTTGATATCATCGAGGCATATTCTAACAGCAGCTCATTGTGTCTACGGCTCAAACAATCTTCGTTTTGTCCGTTTGGGGGAGTATGATATTCAATCACAGAATGACGGTGCTAATCCAATCGACGTACAGATCCAACAATCTATCATACATCCTCGTTACAATCCGAACGTGATACAGAATGATATTGCTATTCTGAAACTTTCCAGGGATGTTGAATTTACAGGTAACATTTAGTAAATATACGATGAAAAATCCGTCTCTGGCAGAATAGTTGACCAGGATCTGAAAATTGCAAACATCAAACTAAAAAAAATTCAAATTTCTTTACGATATATTACAACGCGCTCTTGCACATTTTCATCGCGAAGGATTGAGGATTTTCAAAATAGAATACTTATTTTCCTAGCCATTTTTATAAGAACCTTGTTCAAAGAACTCGTAATCTATAATCCAATTCACCATAAGGCTCTCCTGATTTCTTAATTTTCTGGTTTGTGCAGACGCTATTCATCCAATTTGTCTCCCTGTGGCAAATGACATTAAGAACAAAAATTTCGTCGGAAAAAACCCATTTGTAGCGGGTTGGGGATCGACTTACTTCAGTGAGTATATTATCTTTTTCCAAACTTTATGAATATGAACATCGGTAGATCGATCCTTTTTACACAAGAATTCAGTATAATGAATCAAAGTTATAAGCACTGATGGCACAAATCAATCTTTAGATGGTCCACCGAGCAATATTCTATTGGAGGCCCAAATTCCTGTGGTTGGCACGGAAAAATGCCGGGCATCATACAGCCGTGTCAAAAATGTCTTAGTTGACGATAGGAATCTATGTGCAGGTTTAGATGGTGGTGGCAAAGATTCTTGCCAGGTGAGTACTCTATTTTCGTTTTCATTATGTTAATGATATACACGATTGATGCGAGGCGCGGCTGTTTTGTAGCGTTAGGGACAGTTTTTAGCCCAAGTGATAACGAGGAGAATATATGCACCGCCTTGCCGGCCGAGGGATGCATTGCTATTTTTTAGCACGAAGGCAAACAAACGCTAATTTTATGTTCGCAACCGGGATCATAAGTATCGCTTCACATTGCTGTTCTATGCTTGAAAGAGATGTTTCCATGTTTTTTCAACTTAGCCTGTTCCAAGACCAAATTATTCAATCGTTCACTACTAAACCGTTCGCCAATCTCTCCAAAACTCATGTCACATGGTCGAATATGAACGAAAGCATCTGAATCAGGCGAAAAGAATCGCAGTCGAATGAGTGGTTCTGATCTTAACAAAATAAAAGCCCATTGCAGAAATGACGGAATTTGAAAGTTTCTGAATAGTACACTGTAAAAAATTTGTGGGAAAAACTTCAACCAGTGGTTGAAGTTTTTCAACCACTGGTTTGTGCCAACCCAGTTTTTCAACCAGCTGGTTGATTTTTGGGATCAACCACTGGTTGACTACCAATCCAACCACTGGTTGACTTTTTCCCACAAGGAGTATATATATATAAGGATGAATTGATCGATGGTGGTCCCCGGGTGACACTTTTGGTCAGGAAAACAAATTTCATCATGTTTTTCCCCCAACAAACAGGAATAAACATCAGCGCCAGCCACGCAAGCGTTTTCGGAAAAAATTTCAGGTTAAGCATCGTTTTCGCGATTCATTATCCGGATTTGTGACCTCTCGACTCTGGCTACCACGCTTACAGCTCGCGTGAAAAATTCACCCATTCTTTTGGTATCGGTATGATACGGAGCCCATAAGATCGATCAATGGTGGTCCCCGGGTGACACTTGAGGGTCGGAAAAACAAGTTTCATCGCATTTTTTTTATCAAAAAACGGGAATAAACATAAGCGCCGTCCGCGCGAGCATTTTCGGAAAAAAGTCAGGTTAGGCATTGTTTTCGCGATTCATTATCCGGATTGGTGACTGCTCGGGTGAGGTTGCCAGATAGGTATGGGTTATGGGCTTGCTATTGATGGGTGAGCCAGCAGCTTCAACTGAGCGATCACCAATCCGGGTACTGAATCGCGAAAACGTTGCTTAACCTGACTTTTTCCGAAAATGCGCGCGCGAACGGCGCTTATGTTTATTCTCGTTTGTTAATAAAAAAAATGCAATGAAACTTGTTTTTCCGACCCTCAAGTGTCACCCGGGAACCACCATTGATCGATCTTATGGGCTCCGTATCATACCGATACCAAAAGAAAGGGTGAATTTTTCACGCGAGCTGTGAGCGTGGTAGCCAGAGTCGAGAGGTCACCAATCCGGATAATGAATCGTGAAAACGGTGCTTAACCTGAATTTTTTCCGAAAATGCTCGCGTGGCCGGTGCTGATGTTTATTCCTGTTTGTTGGTGAAAAAACATGATGAAACTTGTTTTTCCGACCCAAAAATGTTACCCGGAGACCATTATTGACCAATCTCATGGACCCCGTATGATACCCATATTCGCTGTGGGGAAAAAGTCAACCAGTGGTTGAATTTTCAACGACCTCGTTGAATCAGACAGCCAACCAGTGATTGCCGATTTGGTGAAGTCAATAAATTTTTTACAGTTTATATTATGTAACGAGTGCGCAGCACGAGTTGCAAACGACATTTTCTAGCTATGCTACGGCGCAATTGCAACGAAAACAGCTAGAAAGACTTATCGTCAATTCTTCAGATTCAATATTATTATCCGAATCTTTTTTTTTAATCCTTTCCTATTGTTTCTGAGAGGGTCGATCATGATTATAGCAGCGTTATTGGACAAAACCCGGTGGAAAGCAACACAACAGCTACATTCAGACAGATTTTTACATGCAATTTTGCGACCTCAATATAGCTGTTGCTTTCCACCGGGTTTTTCCCAACGCTGGATTATAGAGGTTAGACACAAATTATCAACTTTCTTGTGGAGCAAGCTTTGGATTTGTCATACGTAATATCATCATTCAATAGCTTCTTTTGTGGAATTTTTGATAAATTTACTCGCTGTCCGTGAAATTTCCATCATCAACAGGAATTTGAAGGAAACGACTTATATATTATATTAGTCTGATGCCGAAGTGACAGTCAATATACGCTTGTTTGCTTTTGTGGATTTCATCTATTTAACGAGCAAGATTTCACAGACTAAGACGAAATCTGATGTGATTCACGAAATATCTTCACGTTTTTCTTTTCTAAAATAATTTATCTTCAATGCAAGTATTGTCGTTTGAATTACTTTCAATAATCAACTAAAGATATGAGAAACTCGTTAAATTTTGAGAGAGATAACCTAAATTTTAGGCATGACATTGATCCAAAGATTCAATGAGCGACAAAAATAATCAAGTGCTCGAATTTGGTGTAGCTTTGTTCTGTCAACGTCTATATCCCCGAAATAAACATGTTTAATGCATCCATAACGAAGAGGATTTGATATGCACGTTGGCTCAATTGGTTAACAGGGTGACAGTGGTGGACCGTTGATGTATCCAGTGAATTCATCTTTCTACATAATTGGCGTTGTATCCAATGGGTACAAGTGCGGACTTCCAGGATATCCTGGCGTTTATGCAAGAGTTTCTGCCTACCTTGATTTCATATTGTCTAATATGAATTGATTTACGTACTATGCAATTCTGGATGGTTTCATCCACTAATAAGAATACGATTTCACTCATGAAAATAAAGAAATGAATCGATTGGATTGGAACATGGGTGTTCAGAGATTCCATCACCACTTCATCTGCTGAATCATTCTTCCACGTGATAAACTAAAATTTCAAATCGATCGACGTGAACGTATCGATAATTCGTCGGATATATTATAGAGCGAGAAAATTTTGATATTTTACTAAGAATAACCCTTCTGAAAATAATTCCGTGACGTAAATGGGACATGGTCCATAGTAGTGGTTATGAGTGAATGATAATCACTTGTATCAAATTCTGTGGTCTCGCGTACAGGTATGTGCATCTCAAATGCACGGCAATCGAATTGCGAGCGTTAATTTCAAACAGTCCTCAACTTGAAAATTTCCTTTAAAATAGTGCACTGTGAAAAATGTATTCAAAAACCTTCCACCAGTTGATTGAATCAAAACTTCAACCAAGCTGGTTGAAAATTCAACCAAGTGGTTGTAAATTCAACCAGCTGGTTGAATATACAATGGCTGTGAGTTCCCAGATACGCAAGCCATGATATTTATATGAGCAGTTCTGCGTAAACTTGCCCAAAACAGACTCGAAAATGGACGAAAAGCAAAAGTAAACTTCTAGGCCTACAAGGGAGGTTTTTTCACTGCTAATCTCATCTAGATGGAGGATCAAAAGTCAAAAAAATTGGAAGTCAGAAGAAATTTTCACGTGTTAAATCCCATAAGACCTCAGCTCGGTATCATTATTTCGCTACGGAAATGACAGACACGGAAATGACATTTCGTGTTTGATCAGTGAATACGGATCGGGGAGTCAATGAATCGCTAATTCCGCTTAGCACGGTCTTTAGCACACCAAATACTTGCAGAAAGTCGGACGAGAATGCAGATTATCGATATTTTAAGCTTGTTGCGAGATGCGTACGGAAATGACACTCTTATTTACCCCGGTCGTTTTTTTTTAAGAAGAGCACGCCGGCACTTCTCGGAAGTGAAGTTATGGATGTTTATACCGCAGCTGTTTGATAGTTTCAAGTGAGAGGATCAAAATGTGCCCATAAGCAAATGCTTTACAAGTCGATAGACGCTCTCACGCACCACATATTGTAAAAACCGTCATTTTGGCGCGAGTTCGAGATCCCACAGTGTTGATCGGGTAAACGACCTAGTTGCGACTTCTTAACTATGAAAACATGTTCAAAATATACCCAAATTTGATGTCTTTTTGTGAAGGAATCTCGTTTAGAAGTCATATTATATCTTCATACCATGCACTTGAACACCAAATTTTGGGGTGCGGACATGGGACGGAAATGACATTTTGACCCCTAATTCGCAATTCTCGACCCTTAAACCTCAAGACAGATCTAATATGACTTTTTGCTAAGAACGAGCACAAATAAATTGGTAAAAACGAGTTTTAGACATCGCTTTGACTGATATTAGAATATTTGAGTGAAAAAACCAATAGATCAAAAATACTCTGTGCATACGACATCTCCTTCAATTTGAATCGTTTTCAATTTAATTATGTCTGAAATCACACAGTTAGTCTCCGAGATAGTCTCTCTAATACAGCACGTATTACGAATGTTGAAGAAATGAAACGTGGAGTTTTGCACGAGGCATTCGCGAATTTGTGTACGCATTGCAGGCGCATTGTGACAACCGAAAAAGTTCGGCGCGCTGACCGCGATCGAAACGATTTGAAACGTTTCTGATGCCACCACGTGCATAGGAAAGCATATGATATGAGACAGCATTCCTTGTCCTCTCACTACTTGCGAGTCGCAAGTTCCGACAATTCATCAGGTTTTGACAAGTTCGGTAATGGGCGGGGCGACCACGAAGAATCGCGGTGTACAGCCAATCACCGCAGATTCACCGTAGAGAGGGTAGAGACCCTACCTAATTGCTCACACGGACACAAGTTTCGGCACCAACACAAGCCACCGTACAAGATTTTTCTAGGAAAATTACCGAAAATCGCGGAGTAGGATGAGAAATAGGTGGTGCGAGCGTCGAGTGGGGAGACATGGAAGTAGAATAAAAGCGATGAAAAAAATACACAAGAAACGTGATTTACACAATGAGAACGCATAGACGCCGCAATAAGCCGAGACACAGTAGGGTCAATTTTCCACAGAACTGGTCATATATGGACATTTCTCTCGAACTTTTACACTTGCTGAAATACAACTATGGATAATGATATAAGAGAGTCCTGGAATAAAATATATGTGGCTTCTGTATTATTAGAAGCAGGTTGATTCATTCTAGCTCACTCGAAGAGAGAAAATGTGGGGAAAATCCTGTGGAAATATTTGGTACTCTCGTACAGTCTAACGGATACTATGATGATGCCGCGCAACTTTTTGGGTTGATTCCAGCTGTATTTGGTGGATGAAATATTGAAGAAAAATGTCCCAGAAGCGCGATAGTGTGCTACCAATTCAGCCAAAATTTCACGACTTCGAAAATTGGAAATAAAAAATCAATCATGTCTCGTCAACTCAAAGATAATTACGCCAAGCTCATGCCGTGACTCTGAACGCAATTTTCGAAATACATTTCTAAAGTAGATGCGATTTCGGAGATGTGACTCGCGAAAAAAGCTCAGTTTTTCTCACCCCACATACGCGGATTGAGCTGTATGTGGGTAAAACCAATTGTGATCGGATATTATCACCGTATACGAAGCTCGAAAAAGCCCAAGGCATTCGTTGAAATTATCAATCTTGCCAAATGTATGCTTAAAAAATTCTGGAATACCGACGAAAAACTATACTCAAAGCTCGACTCGTTAACGTGATTTTGGCGATGCCATCAACGCTATATATGAGTTTCAATAGTTGATTTGTAACTCTCAAAACTACACAAATACGCGAGCAAAAGATCCCAGGTGTGCGTTGGGTGGTTTTCATTTTTCATTCTTCAATGATTTTCAGCAAAAAACAAAAGTTCCAGAGAAACGCTCATATATCGCAGCCTTTTGGTAGAATCAGCCGTTTGACCAAAAGGGTAGCTTTTTGGCCAAACGCCGCATTTTTTATTTGAAAACGACTGATTCTACAATGGGGCGGGCTAAAACCAGCGTTTTGGTCAAACGGCGGATCGAGCGCAGCCTTTTCATATTAAAACTTACGCTTTTCAATAATAGGCATCTTGCATTTTTTTTGAACCCCCCCCCCCCCAAAAAAAAAGGTTTGACAAATTCGAGCAAATTGAGATAAGTAAGGTGCAATTGGAAAAAAATTCCTAAAAATTGTTCACAACTTGCGCAAATTGTTTGAAAGTCAGACGATTGTGTCACACGGTGCAAGTCATCTTACTGTCAAACAATTTACGCAAGACAAAGAAAATTTTTGGGATTTTTTCTTCGATTGCACAATACTTGTCTCGATTTACTCGAATTTGCCAAACCTTTTTCTGGAGGGATCAAAGAAATTGCAAGACGCCATACAATATAGCGGCAGTCGACGACTTTGTCGGAGTGACGTCACACAGCGCAAGTCATCAGATTTCCAAACAATTTGCGCGAAATGAAAGAAATTTTTGGGGATTTTTTTTCCAATTGCACCCTACCTATCTCGAATTGCTCGAATTTGCCAAACCTTTCTTCAAAAAAATGCAAGATGCGGCGGTTAGGTTCGTGAAGTTGAGCGCGTAAAAATCAGGTAATGGAAATAATCTAAGGAATGAATGATGAGTAATTACACGTGAAATAAATGATCGGTAAAAGATGATGTCCAGATCTTCTGCGCATGGTTTCTCACCTATTTTATATCGTAAAACGTGATCAAAAACCGACCGCCGGGACCCGAGAAAATTTTTTGCCCAGCTGGTGAACATGTTCGTTTGACTTTTCTTTTGATATTTTCGATGAAAGAGCGCTGGCGCGAGGCGCTGACGTCTTCGCATCGAAGGAGCTATAGCTCTGAACTACGAGACATCGACGATAAGTTCAGCGCATTTGGAAACTCCGTCAAAGTTGCTATTCAATTTCATGTCCATACGAGGTTCTGAAAAAGTTCTGATGATAAATATCTTCAACTCTTATGTTTTCAAAATTTTTTGAAAATATCTATTTGGAAGAAAACCTGAATAGCGATTTTCCAGAAAGCTTCTATATACGAGCCCAATGACTTTTTACAATATATTCCAAGGTATATTTTGATAAGTTTCTGTCTTGGCTTCCAAATGCGCTGAATCGCTTGTCGATATCTTGTCCCGTTTCAGAGCGATAGCTGTTTTCATGTGAAAAAGTCAGTGCTTTTTCATAAAAAAAAATCACAAGTTAAGCCTGTGCTCACCAACAACGTAAAATATTCCAAGAGGTGGGTGTTTCATCACATTTTGAGATATAAAATCGGTGAAAAATCATACCCAGAAGATCTGGACATCATGTTTTACCGACTATTTATTTCACGTGTAATTACTCATCTGTCATTCCTTAGATTATTTCCATTACCGCCACATGCGCTTGATCTGCGGTTTGACCAAAAGGCTGCGGTTTTATCCCGCCCGATAGTAGAACCAACCGTTTTCAAACGAAAAGGCGGCGTTTGGCCAAAAGGCTAGCCTTTTGGTCAAACGGCTGATTCTACCAAAAGGCTGCGACATATACACTTAGGTGCCGGCCTGTTCAGGTGGTGGTCTTCGGACGACATTGTTCGGTCAGAAAAACAAATTTCTACGTGTATTTCCACAAACAAATAG
Organism: Eretmocerus hayati; assembly: GCA_029851415.1. Lineage (NCBI taxonomy): Eukaryota > Metazoa > Arthropoda > Insecta > Hymenoptera > Aphelinidae > Eretmocerus > Eretmocerus hayati. The sequence continues at coordinate 114,631,285 of CM056743.1, forward strand.
GGAAGAACATCAGCGGCAGTCAAGCAAGCGTTTTCGCGAGAAATTCAGATTAAGCAACGTTTCCGCGAACTCTGTTTCTTGATTGGTGACCGCTCCTTAGCTCGCGCAAGAAATTCGCTGACTCTATTATTATAGTTATAGTACGGGACCCACGACATTGATAGATGGTGATGATCGGTTAACATTTTTGGGTCAGAAAAACAAATTTCGTAATGTTTTCTCGTGAACAAATAGGAAACAACATCAGCGGCGGCCCCGCCAGCGTTTTCGGGAAATATTCAGAGACGCGCACTTATCCAATTCAACCACTAGTTTGAAATATATCATCACTGTGGATAAGTTTATGATACGATTAGACTAGGCGAAACTACCGCCATCGTTTGCAAAAATAGGTGAGTGGAATTTTTTTGTGGGATCCTCTCCGGAAGACCCTCCTGATCATAGAGACGTATGGACCCAAGCCGAATTCCGATGCAACATTGTTTAAACCGAAATTGTTTAAACAATTGACAAAAATCACTTATTTCGCCCTGAAAGTAATTTTATAAGGTAATATGGGGTCGATGGGTGGTTTTGAATGGAAATGGTACATGTTTTTTCCTGTTTGTTTACAAAAAACATGACGAAACCTATTTTTCTGACCCAAACCATCTATTAATCTCATGCGTGGCATATCCCGACTAGTGGTCACTCATCCAGATACGATCACAAACAAAATGTTGTTTAATCTGGATTTCCGATCGACGTAATTTGGAATTCAATACTGAATGATATCACTTGGTTGAAAATTCAACCAGCTGATTGAAATGTTGGTTGAAAATTCAACCAATTTTTTACAGTGTGATTATAGGCACTTCGCTCTATTGCTTAAAAAATTCATGTATTTTTAACATTTTAGGGTTGTCTCGCGCTCATTATAATATATTATCTTAAGGCATGCACTAGCCAATTTTATTTTCACCAATTGGTGACAATTATGTACATACCTCAAAAAGAATATTGGAGAAGAGCATTGAATTTGATGTAACCGATTTTTTGCAAAAATATGAAATCTTCAACTATCAAGATTTTCACACATGCGGAATCGTGCATGATGGTTGAGAATTCTAAAGAGGATATAGGGACATATGATCCGATAATGTCGGGAGATGAGGTATGTACCTATTGTAAACATTGTAAAACGGATCAGCTCACCTCACATTCCATCAAAAATGCCATGCATATATTGTAATCAGGATCATTGGATCTCGTCAGGATTTTAACAGGGTTTTTTCAGAGCCAACAAATCTATACTTTTTGCCAGATGCAAATTATTTTCAGCTGAAATTGATACAAGTCTAGAACTTGTATCAATTTCACAATTATCACTCAACCAAGATTTTCTTTGCGGAAGTGTACGCAAAATCGTCCTCTTCCAAATGGTAAAAAAAAATTGAGTCGAAGGATAATTTTTTAGCCAGGACGTCACAGGTGACATCGCAATGTAAGTAAAGAAATTGTAAATATGACGCGGAGCTCATCACAGCTGAAATTCAAGAGCGAAAAAAACGTCACGTGCGTGCAATCTGTACTGTTGCAGCGGGCGGGAAGGAGACGTCAATGACGTTTTAATACATTTAATCGCATCAGACGATGGCCGCAGTGCGCAGCAGTGCGCTCCACGGTGGAGCCTCCACCCGAGCTTGTCGGAGCCGGCGTGTCTTTCTCAGCGTTCGCGGAGTCGCGGTCGAACTCGAAAAGAACATCCGGAGCCATCCACTCGACTTCACGAGTCGAACTAAGTGCATCGTCCGCGTGGCATGGCAAAAAGCAGCTGCACGCGGAAGTTCGTGCACGTGTTGTCGTGCAAACTCGCGCAGCCCGTCACCGCGCACGCCGCCGCTGCATCGTCACGCTCACTGCTCCAACACCGGCTGCCCTCCTCGCGGACAAATTCGTCTTCGGCACCCGCCAATTCCCCATCGAGCGCCCCGGCAGTAGCAGCGGCAACGAAAACCTTCGCAGAGCGACCAAGTGCATCCAGGATAATGTCCAGCAGCAGCGGTTACACGGTCGTCGAGCGCGGAGCGCCCAACTCGACCGATTACAGGCTCTTCTTCCGTGAGTTATCTATTATACACTCTTACCTGGCCAACCTGCTCTTTATTGACCTCCGCGAGAAACAGCGGCTCTTGCTCGGACTTAACCTCTGCGCCATATGACCTTAGCAAGCCGGGGAAACGTGACACGCTCTCAGCGCTTCCGTACACACGAGCCGTCTTGGACATGACTCATTCATGTTTGCTCGATTTGCTCTCCGGCTTGCGAACATTATTTGCTCTTCATGATAACACGCGTCCTCGCCACGTGCCTGCGATGATAATACGACGAGGCGCTATGCAGCGGTGCACCCTAGGTCGCGGCCGCATCAGTTTGCATATCGAGCGGCGGCCGGCCTTCGGGTACGGTACGGTGGCGCCTCTCCCAGCACACGCACGTGTGATTTCCCGTGTTCCAAGCTCATGCACCATCATGAAGCGTGCAGATCATGTAAATAAATTACTAATTTTGCAACGTGAGCGCAGAATTTTGGATTCACTCTCATTTTGAGGTGCAAATATATCCTCGCAGGCTTTGTGTAACCTTGTGCAACTGCGGAGAGTAAGGATTTAGCCAAAAACATGTTTTTTTAGATTTCAGAGAGCATTTTATCTTGCTTACTAGCAGTATTTGTTTATGTACATGATTTTCACATAGATTTGTGGATGAGTGCTGGAACAGATCTTGAGGATATGATTTCTTACATATTTTGACAGCTGTGTGACACCCACTTCTCTTTTAAAAACAATGTAGCATGAACAGAGAAATTGAAAGTGTAATGATGGCTATTCATCTAATACTGTGCACTTGACTTGTCGTGGAGCTCAAATTCTTTCCTCCAATATAGTTCAAGCTCTAACTCAGAAGTCAAGTTGTGACTGACGAAAGATAAGAGTATGGTTGGCAAGTTTCGAATGCTGGTTCATTTGCGCTTTAGAGTATTGGATAATCCATCATTTTCTTAATCATGACAAGTATTTGACAGTCATTTTGTACCGTCCTGGATGAGATCCTCACCTCAGATAAAGCTATCATGGTGAACCCTTGAACAACTCTGCCTTCTAATATAACTTGACAGTATCTTGTAATTCAATAATTGATTATTGGTATAATATGGTTCGTCCCACATTGATGATAATTCATCATATACCGTGCTTGATTAGATTATTTCTTCTAATACAACTGCATCCTGTAGCTTTTGCTGTACCAGTTGGTAAGCAAAAATGAATACATTTCTCTGTTTCAACCACCCAAAGTAGTCTTGAAAAGTTGAACAAGTGAAATTAATAACGCCGTAAGAAAAAAAGTATTGAACTTATGTGATACTCAAAGAAAGTGTCGGGATGTGTTTGGTGTTAGGAAAGTATTAGGGGGCCAAGGAGTCATGCTCGATTGCTTTTATTGTTTGAAGCTGATTTCATTATTCAGTCAGCCAAATGATGATGGAGCTATCCTCGTTCGTAGTTTGAATTTGAGCATCAGCCCACTGGAACTAGTTTCTGATCCAATCCTTCATATGGTTGGATGGAATTTTCAACAGCCCCAGATTATCCTGAGTAATTTGAATAAAAAATGTACCTACTTTTGTTCTAAAATTTGTACAGCAAAAGCTACAGGATGCAGTTGTGTTAGAAGAAATAATCCAATCAAGCACGGTATATGATGAATTATCATCAGTCTGGCTCGAACCATACCGATAATCAATTATTGAATTACACGATACTGTCAAGTTATGTTAGAAGGCTGAGTTGTTCAAAAGTTCACCATGATTAGTCAGGAGTGTGACCCTCTCAGAAACGCTTCTGGTTTCAGAAAGTAGCTAAACTCTGTACTTCAATACGATCTTGGGCTTAAATGACAGGTGGCACATCTAATAATCAATATTTATAAGAATTTTTGGTGAAAAATTGGGGCGCGGCATCAATAAACAATAAAAACATGCAATTTTCACGTTTATTTGCGTCATAAGTCGGAAAAGTCGAATATTCAGGAAAATGTGTGGAGAGATAATTTGTAGATCTCCAAAAGATCTACAAAATTGAACTGAACACTTTTCCTCGCAAATCGCAACCCTTTGGAGCTATTCCGCATCAAAGTCAAAATCTAATTTGTTTAATCAAATTCGCTGAAATTGTTTAAAACGGGAACTATTTTTTAAGATAATTCAGTAAATTTGGAGCAGAAGAGATCTGTAGGTAATTTTTCTTAAACTTGATCTTTTTCGAGTAAAGGGAATGGCCAATTTTGTGACTTTCCACCCTAAATGCATTCATGAAAAAGCCACATTGAAGGTTGCAAGTCGCGAAATTGGCCATTCTCATTACTCGAAAACGATCAAGTTTGAGGAAAAATACCTACAGATCTTTTCTGCTCCAAATTTACTGAATTATCTTTAAAAAATAGTTTGAACCCGTTATAAACAATTTCACCGAATTTGTTTAAACAAATTAGATTTTGACTTTGATGAGGAATAACTCCAAAGGGTTGCGATTTGCGAGGAAAAGTGTTCAGATTAATTTTGTAGATCTTTTGAAGATTTACAAATTATCTCTCCATACATTTTCCTGAGTATCTACTATTTCCCGACTTATGGCGGAAAAATAAAAAAAAGACGTGAAAATCACATGTTTTTATTGTTTATTGATGCCACGCCCCAATTCTCAACCAATAATTCTTATCAATATTGATTATTGGATGTGCCAACTATCATTTAAGCCCAAGATCGTATTGAAGTACCGAGTTTAGCCACTTAGTGATCGAATTCAGAGGGTCACACTCCTGACTAGATAGTTTTATCTGAGGTGAGTATCTCATCAAGTACGGTACGAAATTACTGTCAAATACTTATCATGATTAAGGAAATGATGGATTATCCAATACTCTGAAGCGCAAATGAACCAGCATTCGAATCTTGTCAACCATACTCTTATCTTTCGTCAGTCACAACTTGACTTCTGAATTAGAGCTTGAACTATATTGGAGGAAAGAATTTGAGCTCCACGACAAGTCAAGTGCACAGTATTAGATGAATAGCCATCATTACACTTTCAATTTCTCTGTTCATGCTACATTGTTTTTAAAAGAGAAGTGGGTGTCACACAGCTGTCAAAATATGCAAGAAATCATATCTTCAAGATCTGTACCAGCGCTCATCCACCAGGGTTTCTACTCGCCTTAAAAACCTTGAAAACCTTGAAATATCATTGAAATCCTTTTTTCATCCTTGAAATTCTACCCGACTCGCGAAAGAATCTCCACGTACATAGGCTCGATTCGAAAAATTTATGTCCATCCGATTTGAAAACTCGCGTGCACGGCGCGCCACCGTTGTCCACACCGGCTCGAGTTGACCAGTTACTTATCCACATTAGGGTGGGCTGAAAAAGGGCTTTTTTCGAGAATCGATACGCCCTAGCGTGGGAATGTTGTGTTTGAACGTATAGATGTGAAAAAATTTTGCTGGACGCTGAGTAATGAGATTTTAGGTCCCAGCAGGAGCCATCAAGCATCTATCAAAATTAACACAGGTTTAAATGGGAATGTGCCTAATACGACACTTTTTTCTTGCTAACTTTGCTCACATTTCTGGCGCATCCAAGCATTTCTCAACGTACTTTAGCTAATTTTGAAGCTTGTTCCAAATCCTACAAAATGAGCTAAAATACGTCTAATTTCAAGTGACCAGGACCAACCTATCCTAATTTTTCCAAATAGTGGTCATTATTAGAAATTCCAAAAATAGGGCGATTCTCCCTTCTAACTTTGCTCGTGTTTCTGACGCATCTGAACATTCTTCAACGTGTTCTGATCCATTTTTATGCTTGTCACAAAACCTGCAAAATGATGGGCTAAAGTACGTCCAATTCCGACTAAACCGAGCCAATCTATCTCAATTTTTCCAAAAAGAGATTAGTCTGAAAAATCCAAAAATAAGCGACTTCCCCCTCCCACCTCACTTCTTTCAAAACTCGTGATGGAAAAATTGAGATAGATTGGCTCGGTTTAGTCGGAATTAGACGTACTTTAGCTCATTTTGTAGGTTTTATAACAGGCACAACATACCTACGTCTATATGTACAAACACAACACTTCCACGCTAGGGCGTATTGATTCTCGAAAAAAGCCCTTTTTCGGCCCACCCTAATCCACATGTGGTTGTGGCTTTACTCGGCTCACTGCTCCGCGGCTTCGATTTCGACGGATACCCGTTCGGCAGAAATCGTGACAAAAGCTTGGTTCAATTCGAAAGCTTCTAAAGATTCTTGTTTTCGAGTAATGAAACCGTCTCCGTGATTTGAGTAAATACGTCGATGGATGAGAATTTGTGATTGCGATGGATGTACAAGAGCAGCTATAGTACTTATAGGAGTGGTCGTCTCTCGGAGTCGCAGGTTCACTGAATGAAGTACCCGATGGTTGTATGCCCATTGTATAAGAAATACTTCGTTATTCCTTATTTTATTGAACAAGAACCTAAGCTCCTCTGTATGTTGAGGCAGTACAAGAATTGCTGGGAACCTTGCACGAAAATCCTTGAAATCTGGTAATTTGACTCCTTGAAAATCCTTGAAAATCCTTGAAATTGGCCTGGAAATTCGAGTAGAAACCCTGATCCACAAATCTATGAGAAAATCGTGTACATAACACGGTGAGCCTGAGCTATTTTCTCATGTTGCGAAATACCACCCGAGAAATTCTTGTGGGGTATGATTCCCGAATTTCTCAGGATCACTTTCCAACTTCGAGTGAAATTGTAACACTAGCCGTTTTCTATTTCCGTCATTCTTAGTGCTCGTCTTCGGGAATAACTGTCTTTTCTCTCTTGTGAAGTAAAGATGTCTGTTACCACGGTTTATGTATTGATAGGTATTTTGAATTGAGCTCACCATCATCACTTTTGAATATGATATTCAGAAGAAATCAGCTCCAAGATTAGTATTTCGGAACGACGAGCAAATTCTCGGATTGATTTAATGTACGTCACGGTGAGCCTGAGCTATTTTTAATGTTGCGAAATACCACCCGAAAAATTCTCGTGAAGTATGATTCCTAAATGATTCAGGATCACTTCGCAAATTCGAGCAAAATCGTAAAACTGTCCTTTTTCCATTTCCCTCATTCTCAGTGTTTTTCTTAGGGAATGATAGTTTTTTTCTTCATTTCAAGGGATCGAATTTCTGTTCAAATAATTTCAATCTTAACTCATGCGGTAAAATTTCGGTGCCATTAAATCTCTACTTATACATCAAATTAATTTGAGAAATTATTCGTCGTCCGAAATATGGATACGTCAACCGCGGTAACAGACATTTTCACTTCTCAAGAGAAAGCAGTTGGTTATTTCCGAAGAATACCAAGAGTAACGGAAATGAAAAACGGCTAGTTTTACGATTTCTCTTGCAGTTGGGGAGTGATCTTGAAACATTCGGGAATCATCCCCCACGAAATTTTTTCGGGTGGTATTTCGCATCATTTAAAAAAAACTTAGGATCACCGTGATGAACAAATACTGCATGTAGGCAAGATAAAACGCTCTCTGAAATCTAAAAAACATAGCAGCAGCTTTGTGCGATGAGGCCTCGAAGAGGTTATTTTTCGGCTAAATCCTCATCTCCGCAGTTGCACAAGGTTACACAAAGCCTGCAAGGATATGTTTGCACCTCAAAATGAGAAAGAATCCAAAATTCTGCGATCTCGTTGCAAAATTTGTAAATTATATGATCTGCACGCCGCGTGGTGCTCAGCTGCACAACAGTGTGGTCCTGGGTGTGTGCTGGCGGAGAGGCGCCACCGTATTCGGGTCGATTTGAAACGCTTGAATCGGGCCACCACACGCGTATCACTTGTATGACCGTTGTTTCGGTTTACACTTGGTAAGTAATCAATCGCTTTACAAGATCAAGGCCGAACCTATTACATTGCGTTATTTCATTTGAATATAATCAACCCGCGCCGATCATTTCATTTTCTACGTTTAATCGGTCTTTCTTTTTCTAATCACTATCAAAACTTCACATCGTTACATTATGGGATACTTATTAATTGGGTGAAATGATGATTTATGATGTTCCCGTTCTGTTTCAGAAAATGAAACATCTCCAATTTCACCAATGCACGATATACCCCTGTTTGCTGATGACAGTAAAAAGATATTCCATATGGTTGTTGAGATCCCAAGGTGGACAAATGCTAAGATGGAAATCAATCTGAAAGAAACCTTGAATCCCATCAAACAAGATGTCAAAAAAGGCAACCTTAGATTTGTGGCCAACTGCTTTCCACACCATGGCTACATTTGGAATTATGGAGCACTGCCCCAAGTAGGTCTGCTTTTTTTATTCTAAAATTCTGTTTGTGACTGACGGACTTAAGATTAGCAATGGCATCATGGCAAATATTGAGTATTCAGATGTAAACATGACCCTCTGGAGTAATTCCACGAGAAAACGATATATGGTCGACAGTTGGGTTTCAGATTTCTTTCTAAGTGAACTTCTTCGATTTTATAGGTTGAAAAATGAACTTTCTTCACCATAAAAAAAATTACAAAATTTTTTCGGACTCTGGTAGACAAATCAAAGTTATGTTTTCAACTTTTTCTTAGCAAAATTTCCGTAACTTTTTCACACTCAAATCGTTATAGCTCAAAAATTACGGCAGGTAGAGGAATGCGGTTTGGCGCATCTGAAAGGTGAGCAAAAAGCCTATCAAAAACCACCTTGGAGTTCTGGTTCTCATGAAACTTCGATTGTATATGGATAATTCTGTGAAAATTATCTTTTATTTTTTTCTCAAAGAGCTATTGTTTTGGAAGATTTGAAAGTACATTTTTTCATGTGAAAAGTTGTGTTCTCCACGAATAAAATATTTTCACTCTGCATTTTTGGGGTTTAAGCTGTTTTCTGGGCATTTTTTCGATTCTAATGACAGAAAACATCAATTTTTTGCGTTCGCGCGAGAATTTTAGAATTTCAAAACCAATTTTATTGAAAGCTGAGGAAATTTCCTTCAAAATGACCCCTTGGTGAGCTTGAATCCGTTGATTCAAACCAAAGTTACAGTGACTTTTGACAGCCACTACAAAAAGCAGCTTAGTGCAGGCCCCATGTTCGCTTCTGAAAGCCTTTATGTTTTCGCTCAAATCGTTCTTCATCATTCGGGCGCTGTAACTCCGCTTCTAGTTGATGAAATTGAACTCAACAAGAGGTCATTTCAAAGGAAATTTTCTCAGCTTCTCAAAAAATTGGTTTTGGAATTCTACAATCTCGCGCATGCGCAGAAAATTGAGATTTCCTATCATTGCAATCGAAAAAAAGCCCAGAAAACAGCTTAAAACCCAAAAATGCAGAGTAAAAATATTTTATTCGTGGAGTATACATTTTTTTATATGAAAGAATTTACTTTCGAATCTTCCAAAAAAATAGCTTTTCGAGAAAAAAAATAAAAGATGATTTTCACGGAATCATCCATATATAATCGAGGTTCTATGAGAACCAGAACTCCAAAGTGGTTTTTGATAGGCTTTTCGCTCACCTTTCAGATGCGCCGAACTGCGCCCCTCTGTCGTCGGTAATTTTTGAGCTATAACGATTTGAGTGTGAAAAAGTTACGGAAATTTTGCAAAAAAAAGTTGGAAACATAATTTTGATTTGTGTACCAGGGTCCGAAAAAAATTTTGTAATTTTTTTTTATGGTGAAGGAAGTTTATTTTTCAACCTATAAAATCGAAAAAGTTCACTTAGAAAGAAATCTGAGATCCAATTGTCTACCATATATCGTTTTCTCGTTGAATTACTCCCCTGGTAATCTTTTATCAATATCTATCAAACGGATATTTGTCGAGATACTTAGTTCAAGGTCTATGGCTTGTTTAAACGATTTTTTTGCATTTGCTTATCAGTAATTCCTGAGATGAATTTATAACAATACTAGTGTTGATTGAACATTTTTCGGGAACTGCCTGTCCCTTTTATATATAGTATTTTCCCAGATGTCTGTGATATGTCTGGCCCGTATCAAGAGGGAATTCCTCTGATCCAAGCTCTTTTATTTTCCAGACATGGGAAAATCCAGAAGTCTTAGACGAAGCAACTGGTTTCAAAGGTGATAATGACCCTATAGATGTTTTGGAAATTGGCTACAGGGTGAGTTCTCCAAAAAAACATTCATTTCCAGATTAATATGCTTGGGTAAAATTACCAATTCATATCTCACTCAGGTTGCCAAAAGAGGAGAAGTTTTGAAAGTGAAAGTTTTGGGTACAGTTGCCCTTATTGACGAGGGTAAGTAATATCTGAATTCTCTCTCCAAAGAAATGATTTATAGATGTTATGTACTCACCTATCCTTATTGCAGGGGAAACTGACTGGAAAATCATTGTTATAGATGTAAATGATCCAATAGCAAATCAATTAAATGGTGAGTAATCTCAGTGATTGTGTAGTCCTCTCATTGAAACTGATGCTTTGCCAAACATTGATAAGAGATTTTGACGTGAACTCCATAATTCCTCCAGATATCGCGGACATTGACAAACACTACCCAGGCTTATTGAAGGCTACAATAGAGTGGTTCAAAATCTACAAAATTCCTGATGGGAAGCCTGAAAATCAGTTTGCTTTCAATGGAGATGCAAAGCCTAGAGATTTTGCTCTCCATGTGATTGAAGAAGTACACAAACATTGGCTAAGTCTTGTCAAAAAAGAGGCCACTTCCTGCGATATTTCATGGTATGTGTTTTTTTTTCTTTCTTTTCAATCAACTCATTTCATTGCTTGCCATTGATAATTAAGTGAATGATGTCATAAAAACTCGACTTGAGGAAGTAAAAAAATGCTTAAATGTAACAAACTGTTTTGGCACTCCTTTTCAGCTACCACATTTTCTTGTTGAAATTGCTTTTCTTTTGTTTTCTGTCAAAACTCTAATTCATGATGAATATTCTTCTATGTAGAAAGTCCATATTCTCATTCTCCATTAGGATTCTGTGAACTTTTTTCATTTTTTCAGTTTTGTGTTCGTGAAACATCTCACTAGCTTTCAGAGTATTTCCGTCCTATGTCAATACTACCTCCTTCCCATTTAGCCCTCAATAATATATTTTTGATCTTTGTTTGACAGTACAAATCTGAATGTCACAGACAGTCCATTCCAAATAACTCCAAGCGCCGCAAAAGAAGTTCTAGATAAAGCACCAGAACCACAGCCGGCCCGTCCTATCGACCCAATAGGTAAGGAACGTAATTTTTCAAATTTGATCGTAAAATGCTGTATCTATTTCAGATATTTCTATTTTTGCAGTTGATAAAATTCATTTCTATGGAGGCATATCGTTATTGTTGAATAAGTTGTGAAGGAAATGAGAGTTTCCAACAATTTTTTATTTTCTATCATTCATCAGCTTGTCTCTGTAACTAAAACGTTATAATTTTCTGTTGATTCCAGTTGACAAATGGCATTATGTGCATCTCCAGTGAAAAGAATGATGTGGCTGTAAATAGAAGTTCTCATGGACCCCAATTGATGTGAATGGAGATTCATAAGCATCACACTGATGAACGTTTTACAATATGAACAGTTGCAAAAAACTCGAAATGTCGAGATATTGTTGTGATCAGTTGTTTTTGTGGTGATATGGCTGTCATCAAAGCTTGATTGGGACAGATTGAGGCACACACAGAAGAAGAAATGGTTGTGAATCATTTAGAATTGGGATAAAGTTTCTGTTATCAATAAGTTTCTCTTGATTAAAAGTCTAGTTTGGATGAGACATTGAGTATATTATCCATTGTGACAACACTACCAACATACTTGTCTATCCGACAGAAGAAATTTCAACGTTTTCTGAGTAATTAATCTCATTGTATGAGTAGGCACGACTGATGTGTACAACACGCAGAATATATGGTCAATTTGTTTCAATGCATGACACTTGTGGTATTCTAAACACCAATAAGTTTCTACAGCACCTTGGAACTCTCCCGTGCTTTGGTTTGCATTTTTATAATCTTTGTCCAAATTTGTAGCCAGAAGAGTTTCTACTGCATGATGATAAAAAGTTTTCAAAGTATCCAATCTATGAGTTCCAGTTGCATGACTTTTTGTATGATGTACATTTCTGCTTAGAACAAACTTCCCCATTCTAAAGTTCACCAGGAGAAACCTTGAGGAAGAGGTATGAGTCAGTCTCGTGATTTTCATCTGCATTTCGAATATGATACATACTCTACTCTCATTTACATCTAAAAAATCGACAGGCTCAACAATCTTTCAATGACAGTTGCAAAATTTGCTTTTTCTTCAAAAGAGGAAAAATTCGGCTTACTTACCCTAAAATTCCAGAGTCTAATGTCATTGCCAATGGAAAATTCCTGGGATAGCATTGTTCTGATGAACGCAAAACTTCAGTGCTGTTCCTCCAGCACTGTGTGGCCAGTCGTTCTATTTCAGATAACTCTGGATTGGGTCCACATAAGGATAGGACCCTTATATTATTGACCAAAGTTATGTTCACCAATCTATAAGCTAACTGTGGAGAAATAGTACAAGTTAATTCCAAGTAGAATGATTTCAAGGGTGGCTCTTGGAATGGCATACATTTGGACTTTTGTTTGGTAAGAAAATTGGCATATCCTTTGCAGTGCTGGTGCTGTCTGTTGTGATAGCTAGAAGTAAAAGCTTCCTTTCTATTGGGTCTAGAGACCACCAGCTATCAGTGGCTACTGCTAAACAATTATGAATCAGAATGCATCCATATAGAGAGTCCAAACACTCCATGTATCCATCAAGCCCTGTCTGAAACAATATGAAGTCTCATAGTTGATAATGCATAAATCTTAAAAGTAACAATACTCACTTGGAGTAAATGGTTCTCAGAACACATGATACAACTTGTCAAGTCGATTAAATCTGTTTTATTAGTACTTTTATCTCCAATGTCTAAGCATTCCAGGAGTCCATCAATAACAGGATAACAAGAACTCAGATCCCTTTTGAGTCTCTCTACACTTCGGGGCTGCTCAATATCTTTCAAGCCAACAAACAGAATCATCGCACTGAATACTGACTCTAAAAATTTTTCAATAACTAGTTTAGTTGTTCCGCTTGCTATAGCTATGAGGGTAACGCAATTCCTGAACTCCTTCCAAACAACTGTTGTATCGGGCATGTCTGTGCTTAATAATTCTACATTGAGAGACTTGAGAAACATGTGGACGCCATTAAGAGATGCCATTTTTGAATAGGGTATCTGTAAAACGAGTCATCATTGGTTAGTGGCCATCTAGGGTTAGAATTAAGGATCTACTAATAACATTGTTTACCAAATCTTCATCTCCTTTCTTTCTCACGAAGAGTGGGATACCACCGGAAGAGGTGAAACACATCACATGGGCCGTCATATCATTGGAGCTTGAGTTGTCTCGACATATAATCTTTTTCGTGTTGGTAGTACCCGTTGTACCCAATAACCCCGAAACTCGCGGAAACGCTTGTCAAAATCGCGACAGATTTTCAAGGAGCCGGATTCTGCAGTAAAAAGTCCGTGGTATCACTGTTCACAAACAAACGCTGCCGATTTGCGTCCTCTGCATGGCGGAATAAACAGTCCTCTGTCATCACTTGACATGTCGGTATTCCATTCCCAATCCAACAGGTGGATTTTATCGGTAAGGAAGAGAGCTATATGTTACGACCCTATGGCCGGTTAGATGGCGTTGTTGTGCCAATTTGGCGGTAGGTTCGAATCCAGGAACTTGTAGTCGGCGAGTAATATAACTGGAGATTTATTAATCCTTTGATACAATAGTTGAAGTATGGATTTCGTCACACTTGACGATATACACGAGTTGAGGTAGTACAATGAGGTAGTACTGAATGATATTGGATATTTTGTATTGAGAGATGCCGTGACACGACGTGGACGTGAGCACGGAAAGTATAGAAGTCCCCCCGCCGGCCTGCGTGTAGCCGTATTTATAGGATTTTCCCCATGAGAGAAAAGCGTGGCGTGGGTTCTGTGGATAATGAATTGGTTGCTATGAGCTGAATAATTGTTGAATGACCATAACATTTGGTGGGTCAGTCATTCCATGGTGCAAGTAAACGTTCACACATGATGTATGCATCGTAAGGATCTCCATTCACCGGTTTTTGCTATAATTTGGCCGATGATCAAATAAGGTCAAATGCAAATATTATTTTAGCACAATGAATGATTATTATACAACCACGGCACTTGAAGGGAAGCTAGTTCACTTGATCACGTAAGCTCCCCCAGCTGTAATATGTATGGTGAGGGCTTTTGTTCATTGGTCTTTGTCATAAATCATCTGTTGGTTGAGCAAGGTCCAGTGTAAGTTTGGGCCTAAGAGGATGAATTAAGTATATTTGAATCTGATTTTACTTGACCCGTTTCTTGAGTTGATCTCCGAGCCTGTCACATCATAGCTGCTCAGAAGGGAAGTTTTATCTGTCTCATAAACAATGAAAACGTGAATTCGTTGACCTAGATCGTGAGTGAGATTGCATTATCGGGTACTTAGGTTCACGTTGCACCTGCGTGAATTAGCATGACCACTTCTCAGTGATATGTCGATTACGTTATAGAAGAGATGAACTTCCTACGAGGTTCCTATCTCAAGTTATATAGAAAACAGATATTTCCCACTATTGGATGCACATGATGTGATTTAGCCGTAGGCCAGTATAGCTCTATAAATGGCGGGCCGCTCTGCTCGTCGATGCGGCGGTGGCGTGGGCGTCGGGCCCTCTGGATGGGCCTTGTTGCTGTCTCTCTCGCACTCGTGGCTGCTTGGCTAGCGAGAACGTCGATCCATGTTTTGGAGGCAAATCTTCATAGGTTTCAAGATGGGATGGCTCATTCAATGATTCTTAACTAATTACGCTGCCGTCTATAGTGACCATTTATATACGGTTATTTGAATCAAGCGCGAATCTTATACCGTATTCATCAGTTATCTACTTTATTCACATATCAGCTCGTTACACTTCCAGCCTCATGGGTCCATGAAGTTAGCGGACAAGGTAAGAATCCCGTTAAACTCGATATTGCAATCGTTTGTTATAGCAAAACTAAGTATTTTATCTTCAGTGACATTGGTTTGTTAGATTCTTGGTTTTTGAGCTAATCGCGAAAAAAGTTTGGCTACAGCGGACAAGCTCGAATCTTCATTTCCTTCCCGACTAAAGCCCTTAAAAATATTCTGTAAAGAGGGATCGGAGCAAAATCGTTTGTTAAAGCAGCGGTCATGACCAGAGCCGGAAAATTTTCAATTCTCGTGAAGAGCTTTGTGATTCTCTAAAAATTGTTCAAATTCGGCGCGCAGGCAGTGGTGGGAGAAAGTATACTTGTCCAATACTCGTGTCAGGGCCGTACCGCGTGATTGACGCATCCCTTATGTGGCCCTTATTCTTGTCGGGTTGCCGCATGCATGGCTCGCATTAAACTTGAAGAAAATTAATTGATTTAAGTAATTTATTAAAAAATCGCTCTGAACGTGATGGATGCGATCAAGTGGTAAGAAAGAGGAAAGTACATCATATCAAGGATTTTTTTAAATCAATAAACATACATGGTTCAATCATCTTCGCGTTATTGACGGTATGATATAGGGATGGAATCATTAAGGAGGCTCGAGCACTTTTTAATAAAACATTTGTTTTCGGCGCAAGTGGGCTTGAACTATAGATAAAACTACTAGAAATGTAAAACCGTTGAAAAAACATGGGGTCAACCACCAAAATCGTGAGTAAATTGACTTCGAAAATTATTTCTGACTCCACGTAACCTTATGGGCCAGACGCGTTAAGATGAGATTGCGGGCCAACTATTCATATGATTTCTGTTCTGACCAAAGGAAACAGTTCTTTTATCCATTCCCTATAAATTGATACCAGGAAAACCATGGGTCAACCATCAAAATTTCGAGAAAATTAGAGTGAAAGTAAAAAAGCTAGCGTTGCAGCCAGCGCTTGGATTGTGAGTATACCTATGTATAGCGCCAATGACGCGGTGGAAGGGGAAAAGGCGCGCGGGGCCCCATGCTTGGTACGCTCCTACGCGCTCGAGCCTCCTTAACATTCGGTAGGAAAGAATCTATTTATGTTTTTCCCTTGTTTCAACCAGAAATGTCGATCACTATCACCTAGAGAGTTGTATCTTTTTGTACAGTAAAACCTGTCCCAGATCTAGCGAAGTTTTGCTATTTCGCCCAGCATTGTTGATAATTGTTATTTAAGAGTTCTATATCTTATGCATTAAAACGTTTCTAATTCGGGAACTTTCAGTTCCAATACAATCTGCCGATGACGATATTCGATCACTAAACATTCAGTATCTTGCAAAATTAACGGATAATGGAAATTAATTTCAAAACATCAACAATTTCTCCGATGCGCTTTGTTGTACGGAAATTTTGAGCGAAGCATCTTGAATATCATAAAAAACCTATGGATTGATGTATATTAAACACTAACGCACTCTTTACGTGGTAAGAATCTACGTTGAAAACTGAAAAAAATTACTCACTAATCAATTACCTGTGTCTTTGACCAAAGTTACTCGATCACACAATTTTTCACGGGATGTTGTATAGCTCGTCAAAAAATCTATAATTATGATCTCTAGAAGAATTTCCCTATGGTCTTTTCCGTCGGAGCTACGAGCCTTAGCAGGAAAACTTATTATTACATGGAGCCTTATGAGGACCCGCAGCTTGCACAAACTTCTTCAGGGTCCATTGCAATCCCATTAGTTCTAAAACTTATTGAGTCTCTCGATTTCTGAGTAAAATTTTCCATTTTTCCAGGATGTGCTATCAGATTAATCTTTTATAATCTAAATAAAACAAAATTTTGTCATAGACGCGACCTACATGCTTCTCTCAACTTTTTCTCGGAAAACAAGGTTCGCTTCGGGGTTACTTCTTCAGGTCACATCCGAGACATAATGTAATTGCATAAACCGGTGCAAGCTTCGGATCTTCATGAGGATCCATGCACGTAATGATAAGTTTCCCTTACAGGGCTCGTAGGTCCGACGGGAAGGGACGTAATAAAATTCTACTACGGATCAATCTTATAGTTCTTTTGATGAGCTACAATATCTGATGAGCATTTCTATGATTGAGTGACTCCCGTCAAAGCTGAAATTGATTATGATTGGCGAATAAATTTTTTGAATATTTAACATGTAAAAAATACGTAAAATACTTGAAATACATCAATCGATTGATTTTTTGTGATCTCCAAAATGTTTCCTTGAAATTTCCGTATAACAAGGCACACTGGGAATATAATTGATTTTCTGTGCCGTGATCAGGGGCGCCACTTCTCCTCTGGATGGTCTGGATGGATCCAGACCTGACTAAAAAGTTCGTATGGAAATCCAGACCTGGGAAACTGGCACGATGGGTGAAATTTTTCGATATCCTGCGTGCATTTTAATGAGTCACGACGGGCGCAAAAGATATTATACTGCGCGAAAGCAAAGGTGTACTTCGAAATTTTGGATACGGCCACAAATTCTCTTCGCACTAGATTTCGAAGATTTTCAAGGTATGAAGAAAAATTGATAACCGAAATGCCGTTCGTCGCAAAAGCTGGTATTGTCACAATAAGGCTAAATGAATGATTAGAAATATATATTCTTCATTATTTCTCCGAAGTTGACCCGTCGCAATTTCAGTTCCGGCTCCATTGAATCATACATGGAGATATTTGAATGAATTCCAATCGTAATACTACGAAATTACGTGAAAATATCAAAATATATCAATATTACGTATGCTAATAGAACTGTTTCTTTGATTGAATAAATCCATGTTCATTGCGACGCTCCGCTTGAGTAGTGGCAAGCAGGCTTTTCAAGTCATTTTCTGATAATCATTCTTGTAACCCTCAAAACTTTCAAAAACGTTTGCGAATATCATCATCACGCAGCCTGATATTCTCAATTCTTTTGACTTTGTAGTTGCGAAAAACAGTACTGATACTTCTCTCTTTTTCTGCATCCTTGTGCAGTTTCCCTTTTGTATCCAATGCCAACCTCTGTTAACACGGCAACACTTACTAACTACTTGCATTAGGCGTCTGGAATATTCTGCTTGTTGTTTCAATGCACGCACAATACATTTTCTGAAAGTTTTCAAACATGTGGAATCGAATCTAATACAACTAACCATCTTGAGATCAACTTTATAGTCATTTTACATCAAAATTAGTCATTTCATATACGAATGAGGTAAGTATGCCTAATTTGGCCCCATGCGCTCAAGATCTCTTAGGCACGCATTCGCAGATCTTGCTGCGCAATTTTTGTAGTTGTGTTATATTACAATATGAGGGAACAAGCGCTTCGGACTGGAGGTCTAGAATGATTCCGGCGTTTTCTCCAGCAAATATATACCTAGCGGTTTTCACACTTCTGAACTTTTTTGTTAGTCACTCAAAGCCATACCAAATAAAATTAGCACAACCATTTGCAACTCACCTGAACTCATTTTGTTGGTCTTCGTCTGAACTTCGAAATGCTCTTAGCGAAATTCCGAAATTCGATCTCTAAGCAATTTCACGAGCATATCGCTAAGAAAATACAGTGTGCTTGAAATTTTCTGGATGACCTTTTCCACGATTCTTTCTCCACTCCCATGGAATTCCACTCATGAACTATGCATGATGAATATGATAAAAGTCAAGCAACAGTACTGCACGGAGATATCGAATTATGTAAGTAGGATTTCGTTATTACAAGGAGCCGCTCAACAGTTGCTGTGAAGGTACCATACAGGTCTGTGAACTCTAAAGATGATAGAAAGAATGTTTTGAAATTTTCTAGCGATTCTTGGTTTTTTAATTTCAAAGGAAGACGGTTCCACACTCGAAACGTGTCTGTCCCGTCGAAGTACGTCGAATAAAGTGATTTCAACGTGTTGAAATGCTTAAAATACGCTTTCCGACAAGCTGTGCGGAAACGTCTCTTTTCCGCACTGATTTTCCACTTTCTTGCACACTATCGAAAAACACAGTTGGATAAACGGGTGTCAAGCCTATTGTTCCACCATTGTATCGGAATGTACTATTCTAGGTGATGAAAACGATTTTTTGCGTCAGGCACTTCATCGCGGATTTGCTTTTCGATCCTCATGGGTTCTCAGCAGTCAATGAAACAAAATGATGCAGTGTATATGTCAGCATCTCACATTTTACTACTATCACATCATTACAGCTCATCAGGAGAGGTCATCACATCCGGATCGCGGATTTGGCTGAAACTTTGGAAATAGTCTTCTTTTAGTGCCAAAAGATGAAATCCAAAATTATAGACCCTAAAACTCAAGCGTTTCCGAGCTACAGCCAACAACATTAGTATTGCCCATATGGGCTCATGTTAAAAATCATCCATATAGGTATACCTGCAATGCTAATGTCCATGGCTGTAGCTCGGAAACGCTTGAGCGTTAGGGTCTATATTTTTGGATTTCATCTTTTGGCACTCAAAGAAGACTATTTCCAAAGTTTCAGCCAAATTCGTGATCCGGATGTGATGAACTCTCCTGGTCAGCACGCTGTAGTTTTCAAAAAATAGGGGGGGGGCATGTTTGGCACATGCACTTTGTCTTATGAATAAAAGCTCTCTACGTGAATAAGAGTTTACTCAACTTGTCACTTAATAAGTTTGGAATGTTGGAAAATCGATTGGGTCTTGTCGGCTTCTCATGGACAGCCAAGCGTATAAACCACCATAAGGTGGCGGATACAGAGCCAATTCTCGTGAGTTTTTCTTGTATTAGGTAATGGTTATAGCGTGCCCTATTTGGTGGACCCCGCCCACTTACAGCTTCGAGTTAAACACCGATGCGTTTTGGTTCAAAAAAAGTTTTTACGATCATTTGCGAGCGCCCTGGGCCTCTATTCGAGATTTTTTCTCAAACTGGAGCTCCGAATGCTCTGTGTTCTAGTTTCTAGTTCGTGAGATGATTTTGCTGTTACGCATTTTTCTGTTCATTCGACTGGCTCCTGAATAGCTAGGGGATTAGGGGCTATCTTTGTGCTGAATTTTATTGAATCTGAAAATATTTGTCATGTGCAGCAGATTGAATATGGGTGTCAGCAATTTTGGATCGGTGTCAAAAAAGTACCGGATTGTTGCAAATGAGCCCAAATCCGACCCAAGTAGTTAGGTCCCTAAATCATGTAAAAGACCTGTTTTGGGTGTCTGAGTATGCTAGTAAATTCATTCCTCGTGAGACTAACTACTGATAGTAACAAAAAATTGTTTTGCCACAGACAATAAATCTCCTGATTTAAAATACGCACGTATATAAGGCAATTTTTTGGCTTTGTCTCGGAAGCCACCAAATCTCCTGCTTTCACCTAGCGGAAAGATGATTAACGGTAAGAATTTTTATCCCTCTTGGTTTTTTTTTTTTTTTTTCAATAGAACGCTTAAAATCTGAGATAATCACGGAAGAGAAAAAACGAAAAAGGAGGTATTAACTTTGGAACGTGAATTCCTCAAAAAGTCGAGTAGAGATCGTTCTTCATTTCAACTCATAGAGGGTTAAAAATGAGGGTAGTTAGGCCCAAAAACAAGTGTCAAATGGCCTGACTTTCCTTTCCACAACTCGTGAACGAAATAACGAAGGATTCGAAAGGTTCCAAAGTCTCTCTGTGAATATTTGTACTGACGACGATCACGAGGTCATCAAGATCAGCCATGTATGTTTATTGATTTAAAAAAATCCTTGATATGATGAACTTTCCTCTTTCTTACCACTTGATCGCATCCATCACGTTCGGAGCGATTTTTTAATAAAGGACCCCGCCATAAATGATAGGATTTTGGCTTTCAGCGAATTTGACCGAATCGGCAATCAATCGATAGAGCTCGACGTGCTGAGCAAAAGTCTCCATAGCCGCTAAACCCAAAAAATTTTCGTTTTCGAGTGATTTGGTTGCGAAGTCGCCGATTTTACCGAGTCAAAATAGGGTTATGGCATCAATCGAACAATAACATACGTTCGAATTCGTTCGACTCGCTTGGTAGCTAAATACCTCTGATGAGGCAAGAATCTTTGCATTACACGCGATTTGATAATCCTCTCAAAAGAATCTTTCACTGCCACCATTCTCGCGGGATATTTTCAAAGTCCGCACAAAATGTCTAACTCTAGAAATCATCAGAGGTGTATTTACACTCTTGAACAGTAGTGTACATTTGAGAATATATCTATCGAAAATCAGAATGCAATATCTCTTGGTTATCAAACGACGATTACATTTTCTGTCAGATCGCACCTATTTTGAGAAAAAAGAATTCGATGCTTCACATGGTTTCAACAGAGTACTTAATTGACTTCTCATTTCTGATATCATCTTGCTGAAACGAATATATTTTCGAAAATCAATAGGCGTCTACTCAAATAACCGTACAAGTCTCAATCTGCGATCCCGGAAAAAAAATTAAAACGATCTTCGCAACCTTTACCGATATAGAGTTGGGCCTGATTCGATTTTCGTATGTTCGAGCCGAGTGCGATACGACGCGGAATTCAATCACCACCCAAAATTCGAAACGAATATCTCTCTGAAATCCCATAAGATATTTTCAAATGTCTGTAGGCCCCCCTCCCGCCCCCGCACACTAGAAAGGTGAAAATCTCGTTACCTCCAAACGATAAACAGTTCGGAAAAAAAGATTCAATGATTTTGTTTCAAAGTTGTACTGAGAGCTTAGACGTATTTTTCAATCGTCCAGCCGGAGAACGCTCTTCTCAACGCACCCTTGCGTGAGGTGTGAGCTCTAAATATTGTATGTATCTCGTTGATGATGAAACTCGTCATCCGCATTTGCCTTCATAATATACTATGTCCCGCAGACCGTTTGAAATATCAAAATCTTTCGAAGCGTTTCGATTGTGCGGACTTTGAAAATATCCCGCGAGAATGGCGGCAGTGAAAGATTCTTTTGAGAGGATTATCAAATCGCGTGTAATGCAAAGATCCTTGCTTCATTAGAGGTATTTAGCTGGCAAATACCAAGCAAGCCGAACGAATTCGAACGTATGTTATTGTTCGATTGATGCCATAACCCTATTTTGGCTCGGTAAAATCGGCGACTTTGCAACCAAATCACTCGAAAACGAAAATTTTTCGGGTTTAGCGGCTATGGAGACTTTTGCTCAGCACGTCGAGCTCTATCGATTGATTGCCGATTCGGTCAAATTCGCTGAAAGCCAAAATCCTATCATTTATGGCGGGGTCCTTATTTCAATCAATTAATTTTCTTCAAGTTTAATGCGCGCCATGCATGCGGCAACCCGACAAGAATAAGGACCACATGAGGGATGCGGTGCGGGGTCCGGGTCTGGGGTGTCAATCACGCGGCACGGCCATAGACACGAGTATTGGACAAGTATACTTTCTCCCACCACTGCTTGCGCGGCGAATTTGAACAATTTTTAGAGAATCACAAAGCTCTTCACGAGTATTGAAAATTTTCCGGCTCTGGTCATGACCGCTGCTTCAACAAACGATTCTGCTCCGATCCCTCTTTACAGAATATTTTTAAGGGCTTTAGTCGGTAAGGAAATAAAGATTCGAGCTTGTCCGCTGTAGCCAAACTTTTTTCGCGATTAGCTCAAAAACCAAGAATCTAACAAACCAATGTCACTGATGATAAAATACTTAGTTTTGCTATAACAAACGATTGCAATATCGAGTTTAACGGGATTCTTACCTTGTCTGCTAACTTCATGGACCCCAGCCTTATTGCAAAAACAATTGTTTACAATTTTTTTCGACGAGCATTGTTATATTTCATACGAACGAGCTGATCTAGATGTATTTTCGTTATATTTGGTTTCTTAAATTTGGAATCATATCTTACTTTACTATTAACGGCAATTCTTCATCTATGTCGTTCTCAACATTCTCATACAATTCATGAGTTTTTGTTCTCCTTTTCGATTCCCGAGGTTATCATTTTTGATGGAAATAATTTCAGTAAAATTTTTAGTCATTACAGTATGCAAGCGTTTTATGCGAAAAACCGAGCACTATCTTCGAACACGTGAAAAGCGACTTCTGACCTTTAATATAACTCCTATGACCGTCGTTAGACATCGCAACTTCACTTTCTCACCCTTTTTCAATCACTCAATTCACCCTTAACCCTACGATGAGCACCCGGGGTACCCAGGTACCCAAATCGACTTCCGTGAAGAAAATTTCTGTGTTCTAATTAATATTTCCCAAAATGCTCTCGGATCCCCATCATTTGATCATTCATCTATGAGATTACTTGATTAAATGATTAAAAATTTTTTTTTTGCAATAACTAACCTTACAAAAGTAGCATGTCCCGTGGGCACCCGAGGTACCCGGGTACCCACCATCATGTGGCAACCCATTCCCCACATACAGGGTGTGCAAGGTCTTTTCCAAAGCCACTGGAAGTTATTGTTAACATAACAAACAAAGTAATTAATAGTTTTGATCTTATAATACACATTTTTGCTGCATCAGAATAAATTGTAGACAACAACACAACACTCTTTTTTCTCTTCGGAACTTACAAATCCAAACACTGTTGACAATTCCTCTCTGTTTTTAGAGGGTTGCATTAGTGGAGAAATGCATGGCTGTAGCTTATTCTCCCTCAAAGTTCCTACTACGGTCAGATTCCACGAAAGTAAGAAATTTGAAAGTGGCAAGGTTGTGAAAAAATTGTCCATGATGATATTTGGACCAGAAGCCTTGTAGTCCTTTCTCCTTGACTGACTTTGCGCTTGTTGCCTATCTTGCCAGTGTGAAGAATCCCTTTGAGTGGATAGGCATTCTCTGAGTCGCAAATCTAAAATGATTTGATACCGTACTTGCCGGCTTAGAAAGCATATACTGAGTGAACTTTGTACGTCCACGGAATGGAAAAAGCTGCTTATCAATAGTGAGATTTGCGGATGGCTTGTAGAGCTAGCACTTTACTCAAACTTTTCTAAGTCTCTCCTTTCATTATTTGCCTCCATTTCCATCATTCCAAAGGGTCGCAGAAGTCTCACAGATTGAAAAATACTATAGAACCAACGGTAGGTACCCGGGTACCCCGGGTGCCCGGACTCGCTACATTTGCCGGGTGCTCATCGTAGGGTTAACGACCCGCGCTTCGAAAAACTCGCACAAATGCATACGCGCCTCGTTCCGCACAATTAACGTCAAAAAACACGGTCAGCCGATCGGTCGACCGATTTGAGATGGGGTGTTATCTTTACGCCATGAGATGAGGTTTAGCATTGTCCGAATTCGCTCCCACCAATTCGCCCAAAAATGCCCCCAGGCGTTTTTTTCGCAGAATTGTGATCATTTGGACCCATGCGAATCAATTTTGACCCACGACGGCTCAAAATCTTCGTTTTATAATGCAGTTTTTGACCCCCAAATAACGATTAAGCTCGTCCACTTTTGCAGAAGTAGCGTGAATTTTTGCATTTGGAAAACAAACAGCGCGAGACCCTCGAAAAGCATCCCTATGTCAGCGTGGACTCCCAGTATCGTTCTGGGAGGTCCAACCGCGATAAAAACTATTGTTTGTGGTGGTATCAAAAGAGAATTTACGCGGCGAAAGCCGAGACTCGCCTCCGACCGAGCTATCTCACTTATCCAATTTTGCCCCCGTCCAATTTTGCCCCACTCTCCCCTAAGTTGACACAATTTTCTCTTCGGAAAACTTTGCTGAATTTCAGCCCCAAATTTTCATCAAATGCGACGATTACTAAAAAGACGAATGAAAAACGGGGAACGTCAGAAGGTTCGATAACTACGAAATTCTAATCTTTCGAAAAATTCCAGTTGGGAGATTTATAATTTCGTCCATCTGTTACTATTGTTGCACTCAAATCTTCATAATAATAAGGCCATCTTGAATTTTCAATAATTTTACTCGAAATAAAAACTATCAACGATCGATGCGTATGTCAGTTTCACTAAGTTTGGGGAATTTGAATCGTTTTGTTTCTTTCAATTCAAGCACTGATGGTGATGAATCTAGAAATGGTTTTATATTCGTGGTTCTAATCGATGAGCTCCAAGTGCTATTCGTATCTCGGAATATCAGAACGAAATATAACTATTTTTCTTGTTATGCGAGAGAAAAAAATGAATAAAATAGCTTTCATTGGGATAAGGGATTTAAATTCCAACTGAATACTCTCATTTGATCTATTCTCCAATGAAGACTTTTCAAACTCATGCGATATCCTAAACCCTATGAAGGAAAACGACATCTTGAATTACACAACGAAAGTCAGAGACAGTAATTCATACCATTATTCCAGAATATCATCATAACCCTATCAATGTTTGATATTTTTCATATCATACACTCACCATCACACATCTCATATTTCATATGAAATTTTCTATAATGAACTAAGTTAAATGAATAGAACGCGATTGAATAGGTTGCTTGATAAATTGCCAAAATTGAAATGAGAACTCTTAGCAGGTGACTTTTGAAATATTGACTTCCGAAATTATACTGGCAACTCAGATGCTCCCCGGTACTTGACTCCTCCAATTTTTCGTTCAAGATTAGCTATCCCTTAGTTCAATCATGCTGCAGAAGGATTAAAATTGTATGCAAATTCATTTAGTTTCGGCAGGAATAAACTAAAAAAATGCTTCCAGATATTAACGTATTTTCAATCCTAAGTCAACCTTGAGCTTCATATTTTTCAAATGACCATTGCTGTTCGATCTGAAACCACACTGGCAAATATTCTGCAGTAAAATCTCAATGGAAACGCAAAAATGATTATAAATGGAATCGTCATTTCTTTCAGAAACTATCCTGTGATTCGAGAGGAAAATCAGCAGATATTCATGGAAAGCAGTCACCCACATTCATTCAATGCTCAACAATCAATTAGCAATTAGCCTAATTAGATCTCATGCCCGTCCAAAAATACCTGGTGTACTATCATATATGATAGTACACCGAAATTGGGAGGCCACTATCACATTGAATCATACTTCCCCAGACATACTCATGATGTTCTTTTATGATCCAGAAAAACCCCCGGTCCCGCGCAAAATTGATCATACCAAGCTTGAGGAATCATGATCCTACAACTACAGTACCCTGCATAAATAATGGAACACGGATACCTTCACTAAAACAGCAATAACTCCGACGCATTTAGGTCTACAACAGTTTTGAAAAAAGCATTTGAAAGATGAGAAAAAAACCTATCAAATGGTGTCCTTGACAAATCCTTTGAATCGAAATTTCACACCTATAATCCACACTCAAAATTGAAAACATTTTCATTTCAATCACTCACCCTTCATTTTTATGCAAAGTACGTTAGCGTAAAAATTCTTACGGCATCTTGTAGCTCTTTTCAAGACCTTCAAAATCCATTTTTTACTCATCCCTCTACGGTTTTTTAAGCCCGAGCTATGAGCGTTGAGAGAGAAGAAGTTGAGACCCGTTCAGGGTACTCGTGATGTGAAGGCGGGCACTCCGCGTTTTTCGCGATGCTACGTTATCCACGGGAAATATCTGTCGGGAAACTCGTTACACACGATTCTACAGTAAAATTTCCTGAATTTTTCAAACTTTGAGCTCAAGTCATGGTAGGACGTGCTCTTAAAGTTCTACGCTTACGATAACGTAGCATCGCGAAGAACGCGGAGTGCCCGCCTTCACATCATAAGTACCCTGAACGGGTCTCAACTTCTTCTCTCTCAACGCTCATAGCTCGGACTTAAAAAACCGTAGAGGAATGAATAAAGGATGGATTTTGAATGTCTTGAAAAGAGCTACAAGATGCCGTGAGAATTTTTACGCTATCGTGCTTTGCATAAAAATGAAGGGTGAGTGATTGAAATGAAAATTTTTGCAATTTTGAGTGTGAATTATAGGTGTGAAATTTCGATTCAAAGAATCTGTCAAGGACACCATTTGATAGGTTTTTTTCTCATCTTTCAAATGCTTTTTTCAAAACTGTTGTAGACTTAAACGCGTCGGAGTTATTGCTGTTTTAGTGAAGGTATCCTTGTTCCATTATTTATGCAGGGTACTGTACATCATATCCCATATCGGTTCAAATGTATTTTGAGTATACCCCGCGAAATAATGTCTCAATTTTCTATTAATAGTGGGGGGAAAAATTCAACTTTTGGAAAATATACCTTAGTCGGGTCTGATTTTAGCAACGAGTCATTTCTGAACTAATTTAGCAGTCTATTATGGAAAATATTGGTTTAACTGACTCAATCGAGGCCCGTAATTTGAGTTACTCCCGAGAAATATTACTATAATGCTTATATCACAAATTCTACTTTATCGCGTGGATGAATTCGGGGCTGAACTAAATCTCATTCTTGAAATATTTGAGATATTAGATAATTTGTATTAAACTAAGAATTGAACATTTTTAAGGCTAATGGTGAGGTGGGCAAATTGACAGCTGACAAGTATCACGCTTCATTTTGAAATAAAATTGATTTATTCGAAAATAGTTAGTCGCACTCCTTTGGGATATTGGTGTAATCTTACAGTACAATGTTCTTACTTCGATTGAAAATTCTCTCCGACGATCATTGAAAAAATAAAGTGAAACCAAAATGAAATCGAATTCACTCACTAATGAGAAATTCCACGAGGAAACGATAGACACAAAAATGGGTCGGGTCTCAGATTCCTTCATGACTCAATATTTTCGATTGTATAGGTCACAATATGAACATCTGCCACCATAAAAAAAATTGGGCAATTTTTTTCGGACTCCGGCGCATAAATCAAGATTCGGTTTTAAAATTTTTTTACAAAATTTTCGTAACTTTTTCTTAATAAAATCGTTATAACTCAGGAACGACTCTAAGTAGAGGAACGGGGTTCAGGGCCCGTATTGTAAATTTTGCGGTAAAATTTTCCGGCACAATTTTACCGCAAAATTTAGAATACGGACCCAGTGCATCTGAAAAGTGAATAAAAATCCATCAAGAACCACTCCGGAATTCCGGTTTCCATATCACCTCGATTATACATAGGTGGTTCCGTGAAAATTATCTTTGATCCTTTTCCTCAAAAAGCTATCCTTTTGAATTATTCAAAAGTACATTTTCCAATGCAACACGTTGTGTTCTTCTTGAAAAGAATAATTTCATTCTACATTTTTGGGTTCTTAGGTGTTTTTTGGTCGTTTTTTAAATTTCAATGATAAAAAACTGCATTTTCCCGCGCATGCGCGAGATTTGGGGATTCCAAAACCAATTGTTTTGGGAAGCTGAAAAATTGCCTTGGAAATCACCACTTGCCGAGTTCAATTTCGTTGATTTAAACCAAAGTTTCAGCCACTTTTAAAACCGAGTACAAAAAGCAGCTTGGTGCGAGGTCCCTATTCGATTCGATAGATGCCATCATGTCCTCGCTCAATGCAACCTTTATCTTTCGGAGGCTGCAATTCCGGTTCTAGTTGATGAAATTGAACTTTGCAAGTGGTCACTTTGAAGAAAATTTTCTCAGCTTTTCATAGAAATTTGTTTCGGAATCCCTAAATCTCGCGAGTGCGCAGAAAGTTGAGGTTTTTTAACATTGAAATTCAAAAAACGCCCACAGAACAACTTAGAACCCAGAAATGCAGAATAGAAGTATTAATTTCGAAAAGAGCACAACTTTTTACATTGAAGAATGTACTCTGAAATATTCCAAAAAAATAGCTTTTTAAGGCGATGCGGTCACCATACGAGCTGAAAATCATTCCCAACTTCCTCCGATTCTGTTGCGATTTGGGCTAAACGACGAGCGCACAAATATTTGTTATCATCTAACTTAGATTTGTTCGCTCTTCGTTAAGCCCAAAGTGCAATAGAATCGGAGAAAGTTGGGAATGAAAATGTGCGTATATTATAGGTTGTGAGGTTCCCGCGGCCGAGTTATTCCCACTTTTCTCCGATTTTCTTGTGATTTGGGCTAAGCGACCGATTGTGGAATACAAGTTGGACAATAACAAGTATTCAAAGACTCGTCTCACACTTTCAATTATCAAACTTTTTATGTAAGATGTATTTTCAAGGTCCATGGTCACGGTGCACGGCGACCGCATCGCCTTAAGAAAAAGAGTCGAAGATGATTTCCACGGAATCACCCATGTATAATCGAGGTGATATGGAAACCGAAATTCCGGAGTGGTTTTTGATGGATTTTTACTCACTTTTCAGATGCACTGGGTCCGTATTCCAAATTTTGCGGTAAAATTTTGCCGGAAAATTTTACCGCAAAATTTAGAATACGGGCCCTGAACCCGGCCCGTGTAAAAATGGGAACCCTATGATCATATATGAACATGGGGTCCAAGAAACCTATGACCATATATGAACATCTATGAATCGATTTTCAGAATTTTTTAAAATCTGAGAAGTTGTTATGTATGGTTGCATTTTCAGGGAATATTACATCAAAAAGTCACGCTGCTGATCTTGCATAACCGAGAAAATCTCCAAGAGTTCATTAAGTAATCGAATCAAAACGACTTATAAGTAATATCATTCTCCTGCTAGAAAAAAAATTTTAATTTCCAAGATTTAAATCGTTTGGCGAATCGGTAGCCAATCTGCACAATTTGTTATATCTTGAGATCATCATTTTGAGAAATACTACATTTAAGCAGGTTTGTCACGAATATGCCAAAACGTTTATAATCTTGGCAATTAAAATCTTTTTCTATTAAGACATATAATGATTCTTGGAGATTTTCTCGGTCATGTAACAGCATCGTGACTTTTTGATGTAATATTCCATGAAAATGAAACCATAACAACTCCTCGGATTTTAAAAAATTCTGAAAATCGTTTCATATATGTTCATATATAGTCATAGGGTCCTTGGACCCCATGTTCATGTATGATCATAGGGTTCCCATTTTCACATGGGCGTTCCTCTACTTAGAGTCGTTTCTGAGTTATAACGATTTTATTAAGAAAAAGTTACAAAAATTTTGTAAAAAAATTTTAAAACCGAATCTTGATTTATGCGCCGGGGTCCGAAAAAATTGCCCAATTTTTTTTATGGTGGCAGATGTTCATATTGTGACCTATACAATCGAAAATATTGAGTCATGAAGGAATCTGAGACCCGACCCATTTTTGTGTCTATCGTTTCCTCGTGGAATTTCTCATTAGTGAGTGAATTCGATTTCATTTTGGTTTCACTTTATTTTTTCAATGATCGTCGGAGAGAATTTTCAATCGAAGTAAGAACATTGTACTGTAAGATTACACCAATATCCCAAAGGAGTGCGACTAACTATTTTCGAATAAATCAATTTTATTTCAAAATGAAGCGTGATACTTGTCAGCTGTCAATTTGCCCACCTCACCATTAGCCTTAAAAATGTTCAATTCTTAGTTTAATACAAATTATCTAATATCTCAAATATTTCAAGAATGAGATTTAGTTTAGCCCCGAATTCATCCACGCGATAAAGTAGAATTTGTGATATAAGCATTATAGTAATATTTCTCGGGAGTAACTCAAGTTACGGGCCTCGATTGAGTCAGTTAAACCAATATTTTCCATAATAGACTGCTAAATTAGTTCAGAAATGACTCGTTGCTAAGATCAGACCCGACTAAGGTAGATTTTCCAAAAGTTGAATTCCCCCCCCCCCCCCACTATCAACAGAAAATTGAGACATTATTTTGCGGGGTATACTCAAAATACATTTGAACCGATATGGGATATGATGTAGTTGTAGGATCATGATTCCTTAAGCTTGGTATGATCAATTTTGCGCGGGACTGGGGAATTTTTCTGGATCATAAAAGAACATCATGAGTATGTATGGACAAGTATGATTCAATGTAATAGTGGCCTACTATCATATATGATAGTACACCAGGTATTTTTGGACGGGTGTATTGTAAAATTGCGGGTGAGAGCTACACTGTGAACGTGACCTAAGGCCTCGCGTAAGTTTACTGTCCGATTCAGGGTTGGGTCTACACTACACTACACAGTAAAATAGTATTACACCGGTGTAATACCGGTGTAATGGTGTAGTTTAATTACACCGCGTCAAACCGTGTATTACACCAATACACCGCGGTGCAAAATGCGAGGTGTACTGCACCGGCCCGTGTGTTTTGATTTTCTTTCGCGTCCGTTTGACTTTGGAAATTTTTGAAATTCTTGTGAGATGCGACGAATTGATCTGGTTGAAGCTGTATCGCGCGATGCTGCTGCATTTTTAGTGCGGTTATTTTTTATGAGGCAATAACCTCTTCAGCAGAATCTTGTCATTGACATAAGTTATCATGCAATTTTTTCCCACGCAATCATTTTGTGCCTGATTATGTGATAATTGATGTGCTTCAGATCGGCGTGCGGGCAATTTTGGCCTTAACCCATTAACGCCTGGGGTAACACTTTTATGACACTTTTTTGTTGCTTGTTTTTAGATACGTGATAGCTCTTGGAGAAAAGTGCAGTGCATGTCATCTATGTAAAATTGTCTAAACTTTCAAAGTATGTGATTAATTTTTCCGTTCAAGGCAACCCTGAAAAGCTACGTTTGAGTTTTTGCCAACAAGAGTTTTTTCAAACTCAAAATCCTATTTAGACGGCATATTGACCCCCGCAATCGATAACCCCGTCCAAAAATACCTGGTGTACTATCATATATGATAGTACACCGAAATTGGGAGACCGCTATCATATCAAATCATACTTGATCATTCATACTCATGATGTTCTCTCATGATCCAGAAAAATCCCAAGTCCCGTGCAAAATTGATCATACCAAGCTTGAGGAATCATGAACCTACGACTACAGCATATCCCATAACGGTTCAAATGTATTTTGAGTAAACCCCGCAAAATAATGTCTCAATTTTCTGTTAATAGTGGGGGAAAATTCAACTTTTGGAGAATCTACCTTAGTCGGGTCTGATCTTAGCAACGAGTCATTTTTGAACTAATTTAGCAGTCTATTATGAAAAATATTGGTTCAACTGTCTCAATCGAGGTCCGTAATTTGAGTTACTCCCGACAAATATTAATAAAACGCTTATTCCACAATTCTTCTTTATCACGTGGATGAATTTGAGGCTGAACTGAAACTTATTCTCGAATTATTCGGGATATTATTAGATGATTTGTATTCAACTAAGAATCGAACATTTTTAAGGTTAATGGTGAGATTGGCGAATTGACAGCTGATAAGTTTTACGCTTCATTTTGAAATATAATTGATTTATTCGAAAATAGTTAGTCGCACTCCTTTGGGATATTGGTGTAATCTTACAGTACAATGTTCTTACTTCGATTGAAAATTCTCTCCGACAATCATTCGAAAAATGAAGTGAAACCAAAATGAAATCAAATTCACTCACTAATGAGAAATTCTACGAGAAAACGATAAACAAAAATGGGTCGGGTCTCAGATTCCTTTACGAGTCAATATTTCCGATTCTATAGGCCACAATATGAACATCTGACACCATAAAAGAAATTTCACTCACCGGTCAGATGCATTGAACCCCTGACCCTGGCCCTGAATCCCGTTCCTGTACTTGGAGTCGTTTCTGAGTTAGAACGACTTTATCAGAAAAAAATACGAAAATTTTGCAAAACAATTTCAAAACCGAATCTTGATTTATGCGCCGGAGTCCGAGAAAAGTTTTCCAATTTTTTTATGGTGGCAGATGTTCATATTGTGACCTATAGGATCAGAAATATTGACTCATAAAGGAATCTGAGACCCGACCCACTTTTGTCTATCGTTTTCTCGTGGAATTTCTCATCAGTGAGTAAATTTGATTCCATTTTGGTTTCACTTTATTTTTTCAATGATTGTCGGAGGTAATTTTCAATAGAAGTAAGAACATTGTACTGTAAAATTACACCAATATCCCAAAGGAGTGCGACTAACTATTCTCGAATGAATCAATTTCATTTTCAAATGAAGCGTATAACGGGAGCGTAAAATGAGCGTAAGGTGGACTCCGAACCACCGGAACCGCCGTAAAAGCACATGAGAAAAAAATCCCAGTGGTGCCAACCCCGGGAATGCAACCCGAGCCTCCTGCGTGGAAGCCCAAGTACTACATCCACGTGGCCACGACGGCTCCTTAATTGTTCTAATAAGTGCCACTGCTATTTTGCATCAAACGACTTAATGTCATATCATACTGATCTAGACACTCCTGAACTCGAACCAATCAAAAAATGATTGGGAGTTAATGCTTCTCAATCATTTGGGTCACGTGATACGTGGGTGAGTGGTCGAGAGTTGATTGAGTGCTCTATTTGAACTAGAACCGTACGGAGAAGTTCTTCATTTGGTGTATGCCCATGTAAAATGCTCGTCAAACATTCTTTGACTGATCTTACCATTCTTCCCCACGCACCGCCCATATGTGACGCAGGAGGTGGATTGAACCTCCATTGGAAAGTGTTTACTAGGGCAAAATTTGAGTGTTTACTTTTTTCTATGTTTTTGACTACATTGTGCAACTCTTGGCTTGCTCCGCAGGAACAAGTAGCGTTGTCGCTATTAAAGACGAGAGGGAAACCGCGTCGTCCGGCAAATCTTTCGACAGCCTTAATTGGAGACCGGCACTGAAGGTATGAACTAATTCAACGTGAATAGCGCGAGTTGTAAGACAGGTAAACAGCGCGACCCAACGTTTTTCTAGCCATCGGCCTATCTTGACAATAATAGGCCCAAAATAATCTAGTCCTGTGTATGTGAAAGCTCTAAAACCGTATCCTAAGCGCACGTCTGGAATATTTGGCACTCTAAGGATATATGGATTTGCTCTCAAAATTCTGCAAGCACTACATTTGTTAATGATTGATCTAAAACACCTTCTAGCATTGATGATCCAAAATCTTTGCCTTAGCTCACTCAACACCATTTCGTGACTCTTATGAAAAGCCTTTTCGTGATGATGCTTCATCAAAAGTCGCACTGCAGGATGACTTAGCGTCTAATATTATGGGATCAAATTTGACTGTGCTTCGAGGTAAGTACACTGTGAAAAATGGCAATGGGTTTCAAGCAAATATTCAACTACAGTAGTTGAAAAACCGACTCAACTACGGTAGTTGGAAGAAATTTCAACTAATTGTAGTTGAATTTCAACAACCGCATTGAAATTCAACTACCTGAGTTGAATTCTTCCTCACGAGTCAATTCTTAGGATAATTTCTGACGAGTTCGGTTAGCTCTAATTGGCATTCATCATCCTGATTTTTTTGAGGGTGGCATGAAGCTCAAACTCAACTGAGAACAAATGAATGAATGTGGTAAAAGAATCTAAGCGAATCTTCGAAAGAAAAGGCAACGTCTGTAATTTTTGCAATGGAATGAGGGGAAGATGAAAGTCGGATCGTCTTCGTAAATATAATAATACCATTATGAAAATATTCCAATCCAAAACTCTCGGAAAAATAGCAACGTGAGATTCTTCAGAAGAACTGTAAACATAGCGTACATTTGCGATCGCTTGCGTGGCTAAACCAACAATATTGAACACTCACAGTATTTAATCAGTGTCCGGATCTACAGTCAATAGATAGAAAAGTCTCCCAAATTTTTTGTGGATAATTCCGTATGACACTGCTAAATTCTTGACATCACTTACTCTTTTTGTTTCCTCGAAAGAGAAAGCATTCATTTGGTGCCGGGTGTATTTTCGTCAAATTTTTTTCCAAAAAAATTTTTTTCCCCTTCAGTGAAGCTCTTAAATACATGAAATTTGTATAGTTCTCTTCCTCTCGCCAAGATCTATCTAATGTAGGTCACAGTTTTCCTTTATAAGCGCTCACAAAAATAGTAAAACCGCATCTTTTGAGCCCTCTGACCGTGTCTGTGTGTGTGTGTGTGTGTATGTATGTTGTTTTCTATCGCTCAGCAAAACTCCTCACTGGTCTGATAGATCATCCTGAAATTTTTATGCCATATTCGGAGGCGTTTCTAGATGGGAATGCTAGATTTTCACTACCCCCCGAAGATTACTTTTATACTTATGAATTTTTCTTCATTTATCTGTAATTTTTTTTCGTCTCAAAAACTATAAATATTGTTTCCTTTCCTCTCAAAAAAATCTAAGGCGGTAAATTTACACGTCTCTCGGCGTGCTGGATCGATTGGTTAATACGGAATTCCGATTGAGGCTCATTTTATTCTAGCTTCTTCATACCTCTCTTACATCGGACTATAAGACCTTCAAAGTCACAATTTGACAAAATTTCGTATCAACCAATCAATTAAGCACGTCGAGAAACATCTAAATCACCTCCTCCACATTTCTTCCATACAGTAAAATCAAGTACATATCATTTATAAGATGTGCTTCTTTCGGAAAAATGTCAAATTTCTCACTAAGAAATTCACAAGTCAAAAAATACTCGGGCGATCATGCTCAAAATTCACTGGCATCATCATCACAATCTCCAAAATATACCTACAAAGTCTCAAAAGAGTTCGTCAACAGGGATCAAGAAATTTTGCGTTCCAAATGAGACATTATTATTCCAATTTTTACGTACACCGACACTGAATTGCCCTCTTTCCTAATCTCATCATCTCGAAGATGAGTCGAATGTACATGTGTTATTCCAAAAAGAAACGTCTGAGCTGTTCCTGGGGTAAGCTCAAGCCTCCTCGTATTGAATCAAAACTCGAGTATTTGTACTTAAAAGCCACTTGAACCACTAGAACAATGTCATTTTGTTGCTAGGATACAGTTTCAAAAGTCCCGAGGACCCAAACTCGGTTTGTGTCACGGAACATACTTTGACATACTATGAAGATGTAATCTACCTAGTTATATCGTTTTGCACCCTAAAGTCATGTGGGCGCTCCAATGATTCTATTCCGGAGGCAAGTGAGTAAGAACATTTAGCATCAGATGTGCCGTCTTCAGCTGGTTGCAGAAGGCTATCTATATGAATTCAGAAGCACATGAGACTAGGAAACTGCAAATTGTATTTATTACGAAAATGCTTGAGCTCACATCAAGAATCGATCAAAAGTTCCTTTTCAGAATGATACATGCATATTCCACTCATCTACTTCTAATCGATTGGAAAATTTTTTCCCCTACTGTATAAACGAATCCGAAAATATTGCGCTCTCGTGAGGTTGGGAGAGATGTTTTTGATCAATTTCGTGAGTACTTGGAGATTCATTGCGAAATTGTCCAAACTCTCCTGATAGCAACTCAGAAAATCAGCTTGTCCTTCGTTTCGAACGCATTCTAGCCTTCTAAAACCATTTCCATCGTTTTCAGTAGACCGGGATACTTAAAAAATCATAGTTCGGGTACGCGCTAAGCCCGCTCCAAGATTGCACAATCAGAATTGTGAGTTTATAAAATTAGCAAGAAATGCTGGAAACGCAGTTATTCAGAAGCTCCGTATTTCGTGATTTAGAAGAATACCTGATGTCTAGTTGCAAAACTGGTTCCGGATTCGTTTTTCACGTCAAAAAATACACAAAGAATAATTGTTTGGTCAATGCGCTACTTCTGACCCAATATTTTGGTGCCCAGTGTAACAAGTGTCCCTCCGAAAACGAAAAATTTAGCGCTACACTGTAAAAAATTTTCCGAAAAACTTCAACCAACTAATAGTAGAATGGAAAATTCAACCAGCTGGTTGAATAGACTAGTTGAATTTTCAACCAAACTGGTTGAATTTTCAACCAAATTGGTTGAATTTCCAACCAAATGGTTGAATTTTCCGTTCAATCAGCTGGTTGGGTTTTTATTCAACCAGTTCGTTGAAGTTATTCGGAAAAATTGTCTACACTGTATATTTACGATCCTGCTGCTCAATTATTTTTATGATCGCCAAACCCAACCCCAATCAATCTTTGTAGAAAGGTTTTCGACGTAAAATTTGACGAGAAAGGGACTAGGCGGGTAAGCATGGTGAATCGGCCCTTGTCAGGTATGGCCCTGGAAGCAAGTTCCCCCAGTTTCTAACCCCAAACTATGAGGAAAGCAATAGTTTTTAGGTCCCGAAGTCGCCCCTATGTTTTGGGGCAGCCTGGAAACCCTCTAAAAAACGCTAAAAATCGATGTTCCTTGTTTTGAATCGCATTCTGACGCATCTCAGTGAATCGTTCTGAAATTTTTTTGACATACTTTTGAAACATTAACATTCCGAAGGAGAGTGGTTTCATCTCGACAACTTTTGATTCAAGCCCCGAAAAAATTGTTGAAAAATGAAAATCAATTTTTAACCCTGTTATCTGTAATTAAGACGTTAGTGAACCATTCTATCGTATTTGTCGGCTCATTTCACGTCGGGAACCACTTTGAAATATATCATTTTTGGTGGTGGAAAGTGGTCAAAAACGTCAAAAATCAATTTCAAAGCAAATTTTTTTTCATAAACTAGCCTCTCCTGCGCATGCGCGTTGATCTACGATCCTGAAAGTATCTTCAATCGATAGCTGGTGTAATTTCCTTCAAAATGACCCCTTGCAAAAGTCGATTTGATGCAATTACAGCTAAGATATGACTGGTACAGAAAATGGAAAAACCCAAGGTATCAAATCCGTGAATCCGCGCTTCCTTCAATGGCCTTGAAAAATGCGAATTTTGAATTGCGCCCTTTCTAACATGCGAAAATGTGTCTTTGGTGTATTTTTTGACGTAGAAACCGAATACGCGGTCAGTTTTGTTCCAAACCTTCAGGATTTCTCACCAGACTCATAAAACCGACTTGATAATGGATGCTCATCTTCAGCCTTTTTACACTTATTTGGGATGGATTGTCGGTGTATGGGCAGGTTTGGATGGATTGTGTACTAGATACAACTATGTTCCCTAATGTATTCTGAACAGCTGATGACAATGGTGATGGTTTCGAAGCTCGAGGAAGCGCTGCTATCCTCATATAAGCTGGTCGATATAGTTTTCTCATATGAAATTAAACAACAAAATCCAGCTCGAACAATCTCACTCCCAGAAATCTCACTCCCACCGCTTCCTCGAGTCTCAAAAACCACCGGGATCGTCTTCGGCTAGTCAGAATACGTTAAGGGACATAGTTGTGTCTAGTACACAATCCACCCAAACCTCCCCAAACACCGACAATTCATCTCAAATAAGTGTAAAAAGGCTGAAGATGAGCATCCATTATCGAGTCGGTTTTATGAGTCTGGTGAGAAATCCTGAAGGTTTGGAACAAAACTGACCGCGTATTCGGTTTCTACGTCAAAAAATACAATTTAAAAATCATTTTCGCATGTTAGAAAGGGCCCAATTCAAAATTCGCACTTTTCAAGGCCATTGAAGGAAGCGCGGATTCACGGATTTGATACCTGGGGTTTTTCCATTTTCTGCACCAGTCATATCTCAGCTGTAATTGCATCAAATCGACTTTTGCAAGGGGTCATTTTGAAGGAAATTACTCCAGCTATCGATTGAAGATACTTTCAGGATCGTAAATCAACGCGCATGCGCAGGAGAGGCTAGTTTATGAAAAAAAATTTGCTTTGAAATTGATTTTTGACGTTTTTGACCACTTTCCACCACCAAAAATGATATATTTCAAAGTGGTTCCCGACGTGAAATGAGCCGACAAATACGATGAGATGGTTCACTAACGTCTTAATTACAGATAACAGGGTTAAAAATTGATTTTCATTTTTCAACAATTTTTTTCGGGGCTTGAATCAAAAGTTGTCGAGATGAAACCATTCTCCTTCGGATTGTTAATGTTTCAAAAGTATGTCAAAGAAATTTCAGAACAATTCACTGAGATGCGTCAGAATGCGATTCAATACAAGGAACATCGATTGTTAGCGTTTTTCATAGGGTTTCCAGGCTGCCCCAAAACATAGGGGCGACTTCAGGACCTGA
Organism: Eretmocerus hayati; assembly: GCA_029851415.1. Taxonomy (NCBI): domain Eukaryota; kingdom Metazoa; phylum Arthropoda; class Insecta; order Hymenoptera; family Aphelinidae; genus Eretmocerus; species Eretmocerus hayati. The sequence continues at coordinate 114,670,267 of CM056743.1, forward strand.
AAACTATTGCTTTCCTCATAGTTTGGGGTTAGAAACTGGGGGAAATTGGTTCCAGGGCCATACCTGACAAGGGCCGATTCACCATGCTTACCCGCCTAGTCCCTTTGATAAGAATGTCAAATTCGCGATAAAATAGGGCCTGGAGCTCGAAACTCGGGTTTTTCTGGAAGAAACTACTTTTTTGAGGTTATGTTCAGTTTCAACGGATATGAGAGTATCTGTTCCGTAGAATTCAGCTTCTTCTACGTCGGGATATGTGCCTTAGATGATTATATCATAGGGTTCTATACTGGTGAGAAATTAATCAAAAAGTTGAAAAATCGAATTTCTTACGATTTTTAAGAACGAAAATAGGGCCCCAAATTTGCCCAAATGCATTTCGGGGCCTAATTACTGCAGCACATGTGCTTTCCACTTTATTGTTCATCATACAACATTTATCTAAAGTTGACGTGCGCATGAGCTTCGTACATTTGTTGGAAATCAATTCCGCTTTTTTTTCGCAGTGACAAACTAAGCATTTTCGTGTCGCACCCTGTGATTACGAATTACGTCACGGCGGGTGTGACCAGCAATAGCATCACTCGGGTTTTCCCAACGAATGTATCAAACCAGCGCGTCATCGCGGTATGTGACCGCAATACCGGTCACACGAAATTTCAATAGCTAGAGTCCAAACATCTGTCGAGGGAAAACCCCTGTGACCACAACAAATATCACCACTGCCGGGTGGAAAAACCTTGTGACCGAAACAAATATCAACACTGCCGGGGGGAAACCCCTGTGATTGATACAACATCACCACCGCCGGGGAAAACTTTTGTGACCCTTAATTACATTATGTGGCCCGTAAATGCATCACGTAACCACTTTTTCTACCACAACCGTGTATTCCACGCGTATATAAGTCCGCGCTTCCGAGCCCGATGCATCCAGTCTTATCCGGCGCTCTCTCGCCGTCGCCTCGCCACGCTGCCGCTCCTCGCCTCGATGCCGTTACTCTGCCCGAATCACTGCCGCTCCAGGACCCGGTGCGCGCTCTCTCGCCACTTCGGACGTGCCGCGATTTCCGGGAGTTCCACGACCTCCTCAAGTCATGAGTCACCGTGTGTGTGATGTTCGTGTTCATCACTTCGGTTTCCTAGTCGCAATTAGTGTTGAAAAACGTTTGTATTATTCGCCTTCCTGCCCCAGTGTCCGTTTCAGTGACAACCTCGTGAAATCTTGTAATTTCAATCGAGTCATTGGCCAAGTGTGTCAAATCTTCCAAACTCACACGTCTGGGAGGGCTCCAGGCTGCAGCCGCTGCCCAGCCATCTAGCGACCCTCGCGCCGATCAGCCCAAAGCCAAGCCGTTGAACGTGTGAATTTTGATTCACTCATTGACAGGAATCCCGAGGACTTGCTATACGCGTTCACTGTCGGAGTTTCAGAAAAACCCCTCACCCGCGACACGAATGCTGCCGATATTCAAGAGAATCACTCACGTGTACATGTGATTCGAATCACAGTAACTCTATAAAAATGAAACATCTCTTTCTGGATTGGCTTGGGAGTTTTATCAATTCTCTTTGCTGATGTTCGAATATTAGCACATTCTGTTTTTCCTCTTCGTGAATTTTCTAGCCAACTTGCGCGAAAATATTCTCGTATGATTAAGAGTCAACCACAGACAACTCCGAAAGCGTCATTTTCGTCAAAATACCGGATTTCGCAGTAAAAACTAGAAAACGTGGTTCTCCTTGCAGTTGGAAAACCAAGCAACTACGATTACGGGGTAAACGGGATTCTCCTCGTCTTGATTTGTAGAAAAACGCCACGTGCACCGAATTGTTTGGCATTTTTGTTTGATAATCTGACGCTTCTCGCCTACCGTGACGAAAATCGAAATTCAAATTAAAATATTCCTATGGCCAAAATAAATCGGCGGATGACGCTCAGAATTGATTGGGCTCATTGCCTAAAGAGATTGAATAATGCCTCAAAAATTCAGAAAGATCCATCGAAGCGTTCGCGAAATTTCGAGTGACATAGGACGTGAAATTAAGGAACTCTTTCTGGAGAGATGGAAGTTTTAATCAAAATTCTGTATGAGCCAATCTCTTTTGAATGATCGAAAAACACTTGAACAGCAATATGTCACGAAATATATTGAAAATCTCAGATACTAGGACGTTTGGACCAACATATTAGTCTGAAAATTTGGGTTGGAATTTAGGCATAGTACTTTCTGCTTAATGTGGTAACATCGGGACAAGGAATTTTGATTCTAATAAGCGGATGATTCTAATACCCGAACAAGATATATTATCATCAATTCACATTAATTATAAATATATATCTAAGAAACATGGAATTTCCATCATCTCTTAATTAACTTATTTTATTAGTGAAGGGTGAAATATTGGCATTCTGTACAATCGTCAACAAAACACGAAAAATCATCTGCTCTATCTTATCTAGAAAAAAAGTCGTCAATTTTTGATTGCTTTTGATTTTGCGAAATCATATTGTCAATAAAATTTTCATATTGATTATGGAGCTCAAATATTCAATGCATCACTCTCGATTTCTTTTCTCGACTTCTACAGCTTACTGAGCAAAGATTGGGGAATTGCAAGCTGGAACGCAGCATCCCGCTGACTCGTGCTTTTTGGTGAAATATCATATTTTGCGAACAGTTGCAATCTTCCTTTGACACTGAGATCGGCTCGCTTGCTCATTTTGGCGAATGTTTAGAACAGAGTCGCGATCGGACGAAGACTGATACGGATAGACACTACATGATGTATACTAGTGTAGATAGTGTGAATATATCGTCAATAGAACGCCTTTTTGCTTTGTAAATATTCCAACTAACTCGCAAAGTGGACTTGGTTTGATCCCAATAACCGAAGTTTTGAGCATAGTATCCGATGAATTTTACACTGGTCAATATACAAACGGGTCGGGACCAGCAGTATTGATCACAATAAACGAATGATTCTATTATCCGTGATCACATTAGGCGGAAAGTACTGTAATCAATTGAACGTGGTAGTTTTTGCAAAAATTTTGTACCGGCCGCGCGCCACCACTTATGTCGACTGTCAACGCGAGGATGCTCACCGCGCAACTTAGCGTATAACTATATTTTGGAAGGGCTCCGATCGACTGTCTCTCTCTCGCAGCGATCCCGCGCCACTTACGGGCAGGCCTATAGCTTCGGTCCTCTATTCGTAATATCTCTATGGTTAGAACTCCACACCCGGATCAGAGGCGTTCTGACGCCCCTGGTATGAAGAATATGAAGCTGTCAATAAACTGGGCTCATCACTGATTAATTTAAAACAAACGCTCGAAGTTTCATACAGATTGGTTGGAGGGTTCAGGAAAAATCGCGTGACAATGAGAAGACAACATACAGACACACATACATACGGACACGGACAAAGTGTGCTTTAACATAACTCACAGAGAGCGTTGTACATGAGATATGGAATGTATATGGGTACCATTTGATAGGTCCCGGCGAGCAGAAAAAGATGGATTAACTTTCATCTGGGTAGAGATGAAATTGAGTGGTCAAAAGTGAGAAACTCGAAAAATATAAAACAATTCCCGCGTCGATACAATACTTTCTCTTCGAGGAAACAATACATCTCGTTTTTGATCCCTCTAGCTACCTCGAATATGATCTGCGGGTGGCGAGATGTTGTCGTGCGCCATAGAAAGTTACAACCTCAGCGACTTCGGATTCTCTATCAATGCCCGATTTTCCCTCCTCGGTTGATTCATCATTCGACTCCGGGGGAGGCGCACCGCGCACCCTTCGCGATATATATATTACTCAGATGAGCTCAGGTAGCAACATTCGTGTACAAATCAACAAATTTTCCAAAGCCAGACCGTTGACAGATAGATCTCCTGTCACAGCATCCTAAATTCTGCTCACAAAAGTTCGAGTTAGAGGATTCTGAATTCGATAACATTTTCGAGTCAGGGAGTTTTTGTCAGCGCAATTGAATTTGAGTTTAAGGGATTCTCGTCAATTCACCGAGTATTTGTCTCGAGCTTGAAGATTTTTTTCAAGAACTCGGACTTTTTGCCCGAATTAGAGAGTTTCGAACTAGAGAGTTTCTTCTGTAATCCAATTTTGAAAATTAGATTAAAAAATATTGTATGAATTGCGAATTTTAACTCGGAGTCAATTTTCTCGAGAAATGGCAGTCACCATTTTGAGAAATCTTGAATCAAATGGGAATGACTTCCTGAAAAGTTCATTTCAGGACGAATTCAATACATTTTGCATCGTAATTATGTTCGTTATACATACATACCTCTCGAAGTCATATTTATATACTTTATTGGATGAGCTCGCCACTTCAAGAAGAGAATGCGAGAAGAGAATGTCTCGCAGTGTTATCAAAGAGAGCCGAACATGTTCTGCATGAACGTCCTTCTTGCGAAACTCTGGACAAGCTGCGAAAAGAACGAATGGAAGAGGTGTCTCAGTCAAAAACCAGTTGTAGATCAGATGCTTACAGAACGCGAAATAAGAATAGATATTCATGTCAATCACGAATCTCGTTTTGTACTTCCCTTATATTCACTCCATAAATTATTATTTTTCATTTCAACATAATTAAGCCGCGGGCAAAATCCCGTCCGTCCGGATCCCCCCTGAGCAGGGCTGCCAACGTGAAATCGTAAGCAAGGCTGCCAACTTGACGGAAACAATATGAGTTGGGATTATGAGAGCGACAATAAACCTTATGTGTCGCGAGTCTAATCTAAGTACTTATTATCTAACAAGGGGGGACCACGGGGTCCGGGTCGCCAATCATCCCCAAAATTTTTTTACACTTTGGTATCACCTGGCATATGAAGGATCCAGAGTAACTCCGTCAAATGGGCCTTGTGTCCAGAGCTACAAGTAAAAATGTTAGCATTGTTAGTATATCTATATATATATATATATATATATATATATATATATATCACTTTTTAACACGGGCCTATAAGGGCAATGCTAATGTCATAGGCTGTAACTTCGGACAGAGCGCCCATTTGACGGAGTGACTCTGGATTCTTCATCTTTTTGATAGTACAATACTGTAAAAAAATCTTGAGCGAGATTGTCGACTCGGACCCCGTAAGTTTATCCTATCATCTAGGTTCATCTAAGATTATCTCCGATCATCTAGGATCATCTCAAAGTTATCTTTTGATCTTAATGTTATCTTTTGATTATCCTTTCACCTTTTAGTTATCTTATTGTTATCTTTGACTTATTTCATCGTTTTTTGATTATTTTTACTTTGCTATCTCGGTTGTTTCAACTTTCTCGAAAAATTTCTTATACATCTTCATTCTTTAGGTTGTTTAGGTATTATGTTTCTAATAAAAGAAAAAAAAAAGGTATTGTGTTAATGTAGTTTATTTTTCATGTATTATGTAATTTATTAAAGATGGTATTATTCATCTTTATTTAAAGATGGTATTACTCAATCGTGAGAAACTGATCTTTTTGAAATCTTTGACTCAGTTCGTCGTAGTTTGATGATTTTCCTCTTATTATTAAGAGTGATTAACTCCGCTGAGAGCGACCGAAGCGAAAAATCCAAAACAAATTCATCAACACTTTACACACAACATGAATACACAATCTATTTAGTATAACAGAAAATCTACCACTTCAAATCGCAATAATAGAAGTTTTATTCATATCCATTAAAAACATCGTTCCAGATGATTATCAAATTTTTTAATCAGTATTCAATACATAGTTGAAAAGATATCCAACAATCAAGTACTTTCATAGTAAAATCACTAAAAATTTCAATCATGAATCATCAGTTGCTCATGATCGAACAATAACAGCTCTGGAAAATCACATGATTTATGGAGCAAAAGATTTTATCGAAATATTAGCTGAAAATTGGAAGATATAATGGAAAATTGAACGAATAATGAATAATGAGGGAAAAATCATCAAACTTTGACGAACTAACAAAGGGGACCACGGGGTCCGGATCGCCAATCATCCCCAAAATTTTTTCACAGTTTGGTATCATCTAGAATATGAAGAATCTAGAGTAACTCCGTCTAATGGGCCTCCTGGCCAGAGCTACAAGCAGAAACGTTAGCTTTGCAAGTGTATCTTCTATATATGTCACTTTTTAACATGGGCCTATGTGGGCAATGCTGATGTCATAGGCTGTGGCTCTGAACGGGAGGCCCATTTGACAGATTTGCTCTGGGTTCTTTATATTCTAGGTGGTACGAAACTGTAAAAAAAATTTGGGGATGATTGGCGATCCAGACCCCGTGGTTCTTCCTTGTGAGTCAAAGATTTCAGAAAGATCAGTTTCTCACGATTCAGTTATACCATCTCTAAATGAAGATGAATAATACCATCTCTAAAAATTTACATAATACATAAAAAATGAATTATATTAACATGATACCTAAAAGATTGAAATATATAAGAAATTACTCGAGAAAGTTAGAAAAACCGAGATAGTAAAGTAAAGATAATCAAAAAACGACGAAATAACTTAAAGATGACAATAAGATAACTAAAAGGTAAAAGGATAATCAAAAGATAACTTTGAGATGATCCTAGATGATCTTCGATAATCTTAGATGATCCTAGATGATAAGATAAACTCAGATAATAAGCACTTAGATACTCGCGAGACATAAGGTCTATTGTCGCTCTCATAATCCCAACTCATATTTTTTCCCGTCAAGTTGGCAGCCCTGCTTACGATTTTACGTTTGCAGCCCTGCTCGGGGGGATCCGGACGGACGGGATTTTGCCCGCGGCTTCAATATGTTAATTTTCTCTCATTATTCATCATTTGTTCAATTTTCCATGATATCTTTCAATTTTCAGCTAATATTTCAATAAAATCTTCTGCTTCATGTATTGTGTAATTTTTCAGAGCTGTTATTGTTCGATTATGAGAAACTGATGATTCATGATTGAAACTTTTAGTGATTTTACTATGAAAGTAGTTGATTGTTGGATATCTTCTCAACTATGTAGAATACTCATTAAATAATTTGATAATCATCTGGAATGATGTTTTTAATGGATATGAATAAAACTTCTATTGTTGCAATATGAAAATTGTTAGATTTTCTGTCATACTGAATAGATTGTGTATTCATGTTGTGTGTAAAGTGTTGATGAATTTGTTTTGGATTTTTCGCTTCGGTCACTCTCAGCGGAGGTAAGGCGATGCGGTCACCGTGCACGCTGAAAATTATTCGCACTTTTATCAAATTTGCTTACGATTTGGGTGAAACGACGAGAAGACCCGCGTTTATTATCACCCAACTCGAGTTCGCCTTCTCATCGTTTCACCCAAATCGCAAGAGAATCGGATAAAGGTGCGAATTACAAAGTGTCTATATTATAGGTTAGGAGGTGCCTGCGCTCAAGTTATTCCCACTTTTCTCCAGTTCTCTTGCGATTTTAGCCAAACGATGAGAAGACGAACTCAAGTTAGATGATAATAAGCGTGGGTCTTCTCGTCGTTTCACCCAGATCGCAAGCAAATTTGATAAAAGTGCGAATAACTTTCAGCGTGCATAGTGCACGCTGACCGCATCGCCTTAATCACTCTTGAGCCATGGCCTAGGCGAGTCACCGCAACGTCATCATCAGTGTAAAGTTAGTGTCTTAGTTAATAGTTGTAATCAATGTTTGCATCGATGTCTATATGTGAAGAGTGTAGTGTTGATGAGTTTGTTTTGGATTTTTCGCTTCGGTCGCTTTCAGTGGAATTAGTCACTCTTGAGCCATGGCCTAAGCGAGTCACCGCAACGCTCTCATCAGTGTAGAATGGAAATGTGGTAGATGTGATTGATGTGATTCATCGTTTGATTAACGTTATCAATGTTGTTGTATGAGGGTCTCTCATTGTTGTTTAGTGTAAGTCCATTTTGCAACAATAGTTGTTAAAAAGTCTATTGATATTTGTTATGCTATTATGGTTTGAGTATGATGAGAAAGAGGAAAAATTTGATCCCTAACGACGGCCTCAATTGATTGCAAAATCATCTAAAAGTCGTTTCTGAGAAAATTTTCCTTCTATTTTGTTTATATATTGAATATTTAATGATGCAGTCACAGTATGTTCGTTCGTAGCCCAGAATTTTACGATTCCAAAAGGATATACGAATCTATAGATGAGTCATTTACTAAAAGAGGATGTTTCAGGGTTCTGTGTAGAATTACTCAGAAATGTAGCGATTCAGTTGGGCGGAAATTCTTTGATGGGATCCGTCAGTCAGCTAATAAGAACACCGAATCCTTGACATTACCTCAGCTCCTTTGTGAGGCACCCTACCGATGGCGATAGCCAATCATTGGATTCTTTGTATGTGGGACTTACTTCGATTTATCATTAGGAAAAATTCTATTATGATGTTAAGTTCACTCATTCTTGAAAATTCTGTCCTATCGTCATGGTCTTGATTTTAAATTGATTATAATTCTGCAATTAATTGGAATCATCGAAATGCAAAAGTAAATGGATTTAATTCTGTTGAACTCCAGTAAAAATCATTATATCATCTTTTTCAAGTCATTTTAAAATTATTTGGAAGTTTATTCTAACTAAACCTATGAAATGAGAGGAGACGAAAGGGGAGAGACGGGAAAATCTTCCATCTCTGTTGAATTTCATTAGATTATCTGATATACATATTCTTTTTTACAATTTTTAAAAAGTATTTATAATTTTGTAGAAATAGTTTGAAAATAAATATGATATCACCTAGATTTAATATTCTTAACCCGTTGGACACACACGGGGTCTCTGGGGACCCCACGCTTTCTTTAACGTTAAATCCCATCCATGGAATGATGAAAATTGTACTTATGGCGCCATCTGTTGTTCGTTGAGATGTACCACTATGCATTCAAGACGATGCGCGGGTCCGGAAGCCTTTCAGTATGCCACGAGCAGCGTTCAAAGTTGCTACGCAGTTATCCTGGGGTCCGTGGTACCCCGTGTGTACTAACCGTCATACAAGTTGTGATTTTTGTGGTTGGCGATCCAAGACTTTTAGCGCCATCCCTCGCTCATTGAGATGGACTACCGTGTATTCAGAACAATGCACGGGCTTGGAAGCCTCTCAGTGTGCCACGAGCGATGGTCAAAGTTACTACGCAATTATTCTGGGGTCCGTGGTACCCCGTGTGTACTAACCGTCGCGCGTCGTACGCGTTGTGACTTTTTTGTAGTTAGCGGTTGAAATAGTTTCTTCGGGTATTATATTCAAGTATCCTCCTGTAAAGAGAACAGATTGATGTCTTTCAGCTCATTCGAATAGATATTTTCACCATAAAAATCGTTGGTACTGTCCAATACTGCTTGGAACACCCATTACCCCCTAAAAGCTGAAATATCTTCTTCCATCTGGAAAATAAATATGGTTTTGCCGGCGTTCGTCATTCGTTTCATGTTTTCTCATCAGCACTGTTATAGACGAATGAAATGGCGCAAGATTTTTTGAAAAATTTGTAAAATTGTTGATTTGGCAGCCATTTTTGCAAAAAAAGTGCTTTTTTTACGAAAATCCGTAATTTTTCAAAATCACACCCAAAATCGATGATCCGGAATGGAAAAACTGTGAGATTACATAGTAGTGATGCAAAAGAAGACAATCGTTCAAGATTTGGGTCAATAACTTCACTCCACTTCAAATGAGAGCGATTCTCCGTCGTGGGGTCCCATGTACCCCCTGTGTCAAAGTCGTATGCTTTTATGAAGTGAGTGTCCTACGGGTTAAATTATCTGAAATCACCTAGAGTACGTCTTTTATCCTAACGATGGCATTGCAATTGCTTCTTGATCCCCTAATGGGGTAGATTGTCCAATGGGTTCGCGGGATACAGTCCTTGTCGCCCTTGATGGTGCTGTAGAATGAAAAAATCATTATAGCGGATTATTTTTGACTATACAATGATTGAATTCGTTGATGTGTATAAGTGTATATATGGGTATGTGTGTGTGCGCGTGTGTGTATGAGTATGTATGTATGTGTGTATGTGTGTGTCTGGTAGAATTACGCGGAAGGTTGTGTGTATAGATATTGAATATTGAAATTGTTTGTGTATGTGCATGTATGGGTGGGTGGGTGAGTGACTGTGTATGGAAAGAGTTATTACATGCTTTTCGGTTGATACTCGCGTCATCGCCTTACTCGCTACCGCTCGTTCGGCTTGTAAATGTCCTTGATAAGTCAGAGGCCCCTGAATGCTTTTGTAGATCAATGATGATGGTTGTAAAATAATGGTTGATGATGTAATCAAGGTGCCAGGAAGAAGTTTCTTGTGTAATTCGCAAAAATGATATTATTTCAAATTATACCCGCTGATAGATATAAAGGGTCATCTACTCATCGAGCTCGAGAAAGGGGTGAAGGCAGAGGCCGTTGAGGATGCCGTTAAAGGGGCGATTGAGGACACTGGAGAGATACGACGCCTTTCTCCAACGGTTACGCTGGAAGTGTTTTCAAGGAAGCCTCCGTGAAGGAACTTGGGGCAGCGTCACGGTTAGGACTATCCGCCCAGGATACAGGGGCGGCTCGCTAAAGGAATGTTGGCCAAAGGGAAAGTCCGGGTAGACTTTGTTAACGCACGGGTCCTGGAAAAAGGAATCCCGAGATGTTACAATTGCCTGCAATACGGGGATCTATCCGCGAGGTGCGACATGCCACAGGTGAGGCGGGCAAAGCGTTGCTTCAACTGTGGGGAAGATGGCCACATAGCAGCAGCATGGGCAACCGGAGAGCAGAGATATCTGAGCTGCTTGGCCCTCAAAGAGGATCACAAACACAGGTCGGGCACGCAGTGCTTCAAGGCCTAAGAGCAAGCGCGAGCAGTGTGGAAGGGCTGGGAAAGGCGCAGAGATGGCTAGTTTCCTGCAAGCGAATCTTCGCAGGAGCACCGATGCCCACAGTCTACTTGAGGCAGAGGCCTCAAGACTGGGAGCAGACGTTCTCATCATCCCCGAGCAGAATCTCCATTCCCGAGAAGAGCGACCACGAACCACGGAAGATCTTGGGAGGGGATCAGCCATCCAAGTCCGGAATGGCATCATTAAAGAGACAAAGAAACCGACCAAAGGGTCGGGGTTCGCCCGACGAGTCATCGGCGATATAGCGGTGTATAGCTGCTGCTACTACTCACCGAACGCACTGATGAACGACTTTCTTCGGGAGCTGCGGGAACTCGAGGATAGTCTGAGACAGTGGAGAGACCTCGCCATAGTAGCGGGGGATTTCAACTCCAAAGCTCCAGCCTGGAGTGGAGGGCCAGAGGATGAAAGAGGAGTAATTCCGTGCGAAAGCGGATCACGAATTGCAGACATATCTCAGATTGTTTTTCCACTATTCTTAATCGATTCTATGGTCCAAAAAATGGACTTTTCACTCTCTATGGGATCCAAAAAAAATTTTTTGTTTCCATGGGGAATATCTTTGCGATAGTGTTTTTAGGAAAAAGTACCAATCTTTTTTCAGTAAAATGGGTGTAGTTCCGACTTAAGGTAAGATACGACCACGCTAATGGTAGCATTCGAAAGGTCTTCTAAAAATCTATCGAAATATGTTTTGGGAAAATTGTTTTGAGGCTACGGACGCCCCCTATGAGTAAAAAGGTGAAAAACAGAAAAAATTCGATTCCTCAAAAACCCAATTTTTTAAAAATCTGAAAATCCATATTTTGATGTAAAATTGCGTGTTCTTCCAGAAAAAAGTAGTCCCGATCTGTGTTTTTGGGTTCTACGCTGTTTTGATTACGTTGTTATCAATATTCTCAGCCTTTTCGGTTGAAAAATGACTTTTTCTGCGCATGCGCAGGAATTTCGACTGCTGAAACAGCATAGCAGGCATAGCACGGCAAATCGAGGGATGGCAAGTCCACAAACTGGACGAGGAAAGCTTCAAAGAAGCAATCCTGGGAGCAGAGGACCCCGGAGAAGAGCTCTCGCCGGAGGAGACGGCAACGAGCGTCATCCGGTCCATCACCCGAGCCTGCGACGCACACTTTAAAAAAAAAGCCCGCGGGACAATATTAATTGCCCCGTGGAAACGGGCGATTTTTGGACTCTGCAATAGGTCATTTTGTAGCTTTCCACGTCTAGTTTCTGAAACTTTTCCCCTCGAGATGCCTCAGAGTGGTCTGTGAGGGTGGCATCCTCCAGAACGAAAAAATGGGCAAAAAGCCGACCAAAATGTGGTTTTACTCGAAGGGATGCATTTGGAGCTGGAAGTGAAGATAACTAAAATGGTAGATTTTTGTCCGACAAATCGCAAACCATTGCCACTATTTCAGAAAATTCACATTGGGGGGGGGGGGGGTGGTCGTTTCTGGGGTTTTGGGGGGTTTTGAGGGATTTGGGGGGGGGGGGTCTTGGACACTCACAAAAAATCTGACCACGTCAATCGAAAGAACGGGAAATTTTACGTCGAGAGATGTGTTTTTAAAAGTTCCAGATTTTTGTGAAATTATTCCCAGCGGGACATACAGATTCAGACCACATTTTACCTATTTAGTCAAGACTGAGGCAAAAATCATGATTTGTATCAGGGTTTTGCGAATTCTGCAATAATGAGAATCGTTTAAGTGTATTGTGGTGTCAATTACCCACAATTTGTGCCCAGGCAGAGCTCTGTAAATTTCCGCCAAGGACTGGGAGACTCGATTTCAGCCTCTACGATTTTTCACCTATATTCATCACAAGATCGAGATTTGAATCTGGGTTCCGCGAGTTCTGCAATCACAAAAGTCATTCGAGTGTATTGCGGTGTCAATTACTTTCAATTTGCGCCTAAGTAGAACTCTGTACATAACCACCAAGGCCCAAGAGGACTGATATTGTGATCAACGAGTTCCATCACAAGATTCATCACGATTCTTTCACTATATTGATCACGAGTAGGCCGAAAATCTCTATCTGAATCTGAGTCTCGTGAGTTCTGCAATAATGACAGGTGTTCAAGTGTGTGTCCATGTCAATTACCCGTCATTTGCGCCCAAATAGAGCTCTATACATTGCCGCAAAGGCCCAGGAGAACGGAAACCCCAAGATTTATCACGATTCTTCACCTACATTAATCACGAGTAGGTTAACAATCTCGATTTGAATCTAGATTCTGTTAGTTCTGCAATGAAGAGAATTGTTCGAATGTATTGTGGTGTCAGTCACCTACCATTTGCACCCAGCAGAGCTCTGTACATTGCCGCCAAGGACTGGGAGACTCGATTTCACCCGGGACTCTGCGATTTTTCACCTGTTTTTATCAGAAGATCGAGATTTGAATTGGGTCCCGCGAGTTCTGCAATTACAAAAGTCATTCGAGTGTATTGCGGTGTTAATTACCTTCGATTTGCGCCTAATCAGAACTCTGTACATTGCCGCCAAGGCCCAGGAGGACCGATATTGTGATCAACGAATTCCATCACAAGATTCATCATGATTCTTTCACTATATTGATCACGAGTAGGCCGAAAATCTCTATCTGAATCGAGTTTCGCGAGTTCTGCAATAATGACAGTTATTCAAGTGTATTTCCGTGTCAATTACCCGTCATTTGCGCCCAAATAGAGCTCTATACATTGCCGCGAAGACCCAGGAGAACCGATACCCCAAGATTTATCACGATTCTTCACCTACGTTGATCACGACTCAGTGAACAATCTTTATCTGAATCTGGGTTCCATGAGTTCTGCAAGGATTAGAGTTGTTTGAATGTATTGTTGGGTTGAATACCCATCATTTGCACCTAAATATAGCTCTGGTTTTTTTTTCGAGATCCCCTTGTAGCCTTCTCGGCCTAGCACGGGGGGGCCCTTTACCACCTTGGTGTGAAGGGTTATGCCCGAATTTTTCTTCTGCACATGGATTCCTTGGAGTGACCTACGTCATAGTTTGCAGCCATGGGATGCCTCTCTCCAATGCCGGTAAGGCCGACATTCCCTATCTCACGAAGTGAGCCATCGGATCCGCTGTACCCTTAGCGTTCCTGGAGGGAGCCTCTTCATGGTTTGCTAGGCCATGATTTGGTGAGACTCAAACTCCAATGCCGGTACGACCGACATTCCCCGCACCTCCCCGTGCACCCAGGAAGGTACGTCGGGTCGGCTTATTAACTCCCTACATTACCCACCCTCCTCTTGCTTGGCATTCGCCCAAGGCCCGCTAGTCGAACCTCGTGAAATGGGAAAAACCAGGATTCCTCTGAAGGATAATCCCGGGGAAAACGCCATTCCAAAGCAGGCGGGGTGTGGTGGGTCCTTCCTCCTTCGAAAAAACCTTAGAAAAAATTTCCGAGTGTTTTCGCCGGGAATCGAACCCACGACCCCTTGAGCAGTGTTGATTCCGAAGCTAGCACGCTACCGACTAAGCCAACACTGCTCTTAAATATAGCTCTGGTGATTGCCGCCGAGAACCAGGGGACTCAATTTCACCCAAGTTACACGATTCTCTATCTAATTACACTTTTTGAACTGGAATTGTCCTCTTTCATGAATCAATGATATAAAATTTGTTTATCGGCATTTGGAGGATTAATTTTCATTTCTCCATTGGTGACCTCGGATTTGAGGCCATTTTTGATGAGAAATTATCGATCGGGGTTTGATCGTCAAGATTTAAATAAAAAAAAAAAAAAAAATGCATTCGATAGACATCGTGAAAAAAATGCCTGGACACAGGATCGAACTGGGGGCCTTCTTCTCACCGGGCACGACACTCTATACCAGCTGAGCTATCCAGGGCTCGATAGGTCTTTGTCTCGATGTCACTCTCATACATTAGCGCCACTATTTCAGCCGCGGCGCGGAATTCAAATTACACTTTTCGAACTTGAATCGTCCTCTTTTATCCATCAATGATATTGAATCCGTAAATCGGCATTTGGAGTGTATAAGAGTGACATCGAAACAGAGATCTGCTGAGCCCTGGACAGCTCAACTGGTAGAGTGTCAATCCCGTCGAGAAGGAGGCCCCCAGTTCGATCCTAGGTCGAGGCATTTTTTTCACGATGCCATTCAAATGCATCTTCCCTTTGATTAACATCTTGACGATCAAACCCCGATCGATAATTTCTCATCAAAAATGGCCTCAAATCCGAGGTAACCAATAAAGAGATGAAAATTGATCCTCCAAATGCCGAT
Source organism: Eretmocerus hayati (assembly GCA_029851415.1). Taxonomy (NCBI): domain Eukaryota; kingdom Metazoa; phylum Arthropoda; class Insecta; order Hymenoptera; family Aphelinidae; genus Eretmocerus; species Eretmocerus hayati. The sequence continues at coordinate 114,685,448 of CM056743.1, forward strand.
TTGCGGATTTAATATCATTGATTCATGAAAGAGGACAATTCAAGTTCGAAAAGTGAAATTAGATAGAGAATCGTGTAACTTGGGTGAAATTGAGTCCCCTGGTTCTCGGCGGCAATAACCAGAGCTATATTTAGGTGCGAATGATGGGTATTTAACACAACAATACATTCAAACAACTCTAATCCTTGCAGAACTCATGGAACCCAAGTTCAGATGAAGATTGTTCAATGAGTCGTGATCAACGTAGGTGAAGAATCGTGATGAATCTTGGGGTAACGGTTCTCCTGGGTCTTCGCGGAAATGTATAGAGTTCTATTTGGGCGCAAATGACGGGTAATTGACACAGAAATACACTTGAACAACTGTCATTATTGCAGAACTCGCGAAACTTAGATTCAGATAGAGATTTTCGGCCTACTCGTGATCAATATAGTGAAAGAATCGTGATGAATCTTGTGATGGAATTCGTTGATCACAATATCGGTCCTCCTGGGCTTTGGCGGCAATGTACAGAGTTCTGATTAGGCGCAAATCGAAGGTAATTGACACCGCAATACACTCGAATGACTTTTGTAATTGCAGAACTCGCGGAACCCAGATTCAAATCTCGATCTAGTGATGAAAATAGGTGAAAACTCGTAGAGGCCCGGCTAAAATCGAGCCTCCCAGTCCTTGGCGGCAATTCACAGAGCTCTGCTTGGGCGCAAATTGTAATTAATTGACACCACAATACACACGAACGATTTTCATTATTGCAGAACTCGCAAAACCCTGATACAAATCATGATTTTTGCCTCAGTCTTGACTAAATAGGTAAAATGTGGTCTGAATCTGTATGTCCCGCTGGGAATTATTTCAAAAAAATCTGAAACTTTTACAAACACATCTTCCGACGTAAAATTTCCCGTTCTTTCGATTGACGTGGTCGGATTTTTCGTGATTGTCCAAGACCCCCCCCCGCCCCAAAAGCCCCAGAAACGACCAAAAACCCCCCCAAAATGTGAATTTTCTGAAATAGTGGCAATGGTTTGCGATTTGTCGGACAAAAATCTACAATTTTGGTTATCTTCACTTCCAGCTCAAAATGCATAGCCTTCGAGTGAAACCACTTTTTTGGTCGGCTCTTTGCACATTTTTTTGTTCTGGAGGACGCCACCCTTACAGACCACTCTAAGGCATCTCGAAGGAAAAAAATTCAGAAACTAGATGTGAAAAACTATAAAATGACCTGTTGCAGAGTCCAAACATCTCCCGTTTTCACGGTGCAATTGATATTCTCCCGCGGCCTTTTTTTTAATAGTGTGCGACGCCTCCATGCCGAGGAGGAAGCAACCCCGGTTTCAGAAGAGGCAAGTATACTGGTGGAACGATGAAATCAGGGATCTTCGCTGCAGCGGAAACGCTAAAAGGAGGCGAGCGGAGCGAGCGCGCAAACGTGGACGAAGCGGCCTACAAAGAGGGGAAGAGGCTTCTTCGGGATTCCATCCATCGCAGCAAACGGAAGTGCTGGTCGGAGCTATGTAGCATGGTCGATCAAGATCCGTGGGGCACACCGTACCGGGTGGTCATGAGCAGACTGCGCTTGAGAGACGGACCAACAGCGCCAACTGACAAAGAGTTAGTTCTACGGATTGCCAGAGCACTCTACCCGAGAGGGGAGCCCAGACTCACATTCCCTGGGTTTATCTCCGAGCCAATCCTCCTCTTCACCGAAGAAGAGCTAAGACGAGCCGCTACGAGATTGGCGAATGGTAAGGCCTCGGGGTTGGACGGTATCCCCAATGAAGCCCTGAAAATAATGGCTCGAGAGCAGCCTACTCTGCTATTGAAGCTGTTTAATGAGTGCCTCCTTGCGGGAGTGTTCCCGAAAGTGTGGAAATGGCAGGAGCTAGTCCTTATTTCCAAGGGAAAGGGTGGAAAACCAGCCGAGCCATCATCGAATCGGCCACTCAATATGTTGGACAACATCGGGAAGATGTATGACCGCATGATCTTGAACCGGGCGGAGGAGGAGTATGAGCGTAGCGGAGGGATGTCCCCGATGCAGTTTGGCTTCCGCAAGGGGCGCAGTACAATGCACGCAATAGAAAGCGTACAAGACAGAGTCCACAGAGCGCATACAATGGCTGCCCAACCAGGAGGAGGGTTTTGTACCATAATATGCTTGGATGTGAAAAATGCTTTCAACACAGCAAGCTGGGAACGGATCTATAGGTCCCTAGATGGAAGAGTCCCCCCTTATCTGCTCGCAGTCATCAGCGATGGGCTGCGTGACAGAGTCCTCGTATGTGACACTGATAAGCGAAGGGTTGAGCTGAAATTATCTGCAGGGATAGCTCAAGGATCCGTGTCAGGGCCGTTCGAATGGAACACGCAATACGAGTTCCTGAACATGAGTCTTCCAGATGGCGCAGAACTCATTGGCCTCGCGGACGATGCGGTATTAGTCGTGGTCGCCGAAACCACGTGGCAAGTGGAGTGTGTGGCCCAAGAAGCTCTTTACCGCATTGGTCAATGGTTCCCTGAGAACGGGCTGGAGCTCGCCGAGCACAAGTGCGAAGCGATGCTAGTCACCAAGAAGAGGAGTTTCGAAACTCCCGTGTTCTCCATCAACGGGTACGAGATTCCACTCAAGAGGGAACTCAAGTACCTTGGGGTTTGGTTTGATGACCGATGGAGCTACAAGGCACAAGCCAGAGAAGCAGCGCTGAAGGCGGACAGGGTCGGTGGCGCCCTCCAGCGGCTCATGCAACCATTGGTGGCCCCAAGCCAAACAGAAGAGCCTTACTCAGCACCGTGAGCCATTCCATCATGCTGTACGGTGCACCACTTTGGGGACAGGTAGCTAGAGGGTCCGTAATCGATGCAACGCTAGGTCCAGTGCAGCGGGGTTTTGCGCTACGGACGATCAGCGCTTATTGCACGGTGTCCGACCACGCAGCCTATGTCCTTGCGGGTACACCACCTATTTGCCTGCTTGTAGACTGGAGAGTGCGGGTATGGAAACGCCAAAAAACCCTTAAGAGCGATGGAGTCGTGCTCAACCCCACTCGTAAGGCCCTCATACGAGACGTCGAGAGGGGGGAGACCGTCGAAGAGTGGGAGAGCTCAACGAAAGGGAAGTGGACGCGGAGATTGATCCCCAACATAGCCAGGTGGATCGATCGAGCTCACGGAGATCTGGATTACTGGCTGACGCAAGCGTTTAGTGGGCATGGCTGCTTCGGAGAGTACCAGGAGCGGTTCCAGAAGAGGGAGTCCCCGGTCTGTCAGATGTGTGCGACAGACTGGGACGATGAGGAGCATGCACTCTTGCAGTGCATGAACACAGCTGTGGAGAGAGCGGAGCTCGCAAACTGGCTTGGAAATCAGATCACTCCTGAGAATCTAGTGCCGTTCATGCTCCGCAGCAAAGAGACATGGGATAAGATCGCAGCCTATATCAAGACGGCGATCACCCGAAAAGAAGAGCGAGAACGGGTATCTCAGCGCCAAGCAAGAGACGCTGCATAGTGAACAACGACGACTTGAAGAGTGATCAATGACGACGAATAAAGAAGACAGAAGAGCGGACACAACAAAGAGAAACGCCCCATGGCGCGCGATACGCCTCCCACCCTGAAGTAATGCTAACGCGGTTCCGGGTCGGGTTGGTTAGATAGTGGTTAGCTGACCCCAGTTCTGCAATGATGGCTTGCTAACATCGTAGGGCTGAGAGCAGAAGGTTTTAGCCCCCAGGGCACACGGGCGTTGGATTCATGCTCATACGGTTGACCGGGTAAGCAAAATGAAAGCTTTTATGGTCTGCCGGTGGAAGATCCATTAGGGATAGCCTGTCATCAGATTTTTCCTTATATTCCACTTAAGGTAGTTGTACACTAAAATGCAAAATATACCAGAATATCACCAATGTTGTTGAGAATTCAGTTCAAGTGTTGATGAACATCTGTGCAAAATATCAAGATGATTGACCGTTTTGTTTCAGAGTGGTAGTCATCAGAATTCGTCACTTTGAGCATGGCGCTCATGCGGGATCGTCGACTCCCATATAAACGCAATGTTAAAAGTGACGGATTTTCGATGGCTACCATTCCGAAACAAAACGGTCAATCATTCTGAAATTTTGCACAGGTGTTCATTAACACTTGAACTGAATATTCCCCAACTTTGGTGATTTTCTGGTATATAGTGGAATCTCCCTTAACGAATACCTCCTATTAGCGGACACCTCTCAATAACGGACAATTTTTTGCGACCAGCAGAAGTATAATCACAGAGGTGAACCTCTGATTAGCGGACACCTCCAGATAGCGAACAGTTTTGATGCGACCAGGGGTGTCCGTGCGACCGGAGATTTCACTATATTTTCAGCTTTAGTGTACAACTACCTTAAAAAAAAAAAAAGTGTCCGAAAAGTAAGTACCTCCCCCCCCCATTTCTCCAGAAATGGTTGGGAATCGGGAAAAACCCCGGAACACGTGTCCCCTTATTTTGAGGGGGACATTCGATGGTGGCCTTGTTTTTTACTTTTAAGGTCATTTTCAAGGTTATTTGGAGCCCAACTGGATTTTTTCCAAGAAAAACACCTACTTTTGACCTCGAATTCTGAAAGAACATATAAAATGATGAACCTTTCTTTGACCCGATTTGACCTTGGCGACATAAATGGAGGTCAGCACGGGTTGACGGTAACCGCTGGCGCTCCAAGAGTGAGCATTTTATCGAAAAATGTTTGGAATAAAAGTTGTTCATGATCACAGTAGAGAAGAGCTAATGACCTTGTTTTCGACCTTGGAGGTCATTTTTAAGGTGATGTGAGGGTCAACTCGATTTTTCCAACGGAAATGCCTACTTTTGACCTCGAATTCTGAAAGAACATGAAAAATGATGAAACTTCTGCTCGAAATTTTTATTGACACGACTTGACCTTGGCGAGATGAATGGAGGTCAGCACGGGTAGACGGTAAGCGCTATAGCTCCTAGAGTGACCTTGAGAATCATCTTCAAGGTCAATAACAAGGATATAAACTCATTTTTGGGGTGATCATGAACACCTCGTGTCGGAAAAATTTCCGATGAAGCGCTCACTCTTGGAGCTACAGCGTTCACCGTCAACCCGGGCTGACCTTCATTCATCTCGCCAAGGTCAAGTCGGGTCAAAAAGAGTCTCGAACAAAAGTTTCATTACTTTTCATGTTCTTTTCAGAATTTGAGGTTAAAATTAGGTGTTTCTATTCGAAAAAATCGAGTTGACCTTCAAATGACCTTGAAAATGACCTCCCAAGTCGGAAACAAGGTCATTAGCTCTTTTCTACTGTGATCATGAACAAGTTTTATCCCAAACGTTTTTCGATAAAATGCTCACTCTTGGAGCGACAGCGGTTACCGTCGACCCGTGCTGACCTCCATTTATCTCGCCAAGGTCAAGTCGGGTCAAAAAGAGTCTCGAACAAAAGTCTCATCACTTTTCATGTTTTTTCAGAATTTGAGGTTAAAATTAGGTGTTTCTATTCGAAAAAAATCGAGTTGATCTTCAAATGACCTTGAAAATGACCTCCCAAGTCGGAAACAAGGTCATTAGCTCTTTTCTACTGTGATCATGAACAAGTTTTATCCCAAACGTTTTTCGATAAAATGCTCACTCTTGGAGCGACAGCGGTTACCGTCGACCCGTGCTGACCTCCATTTATCTCGCCAAGGTCAAGTCGGGTCAAAAAAAGTTTCATCATTTCTTATGTTCTTTCAGAATTCAAGGTCAAAAGTAGGTGTTTTCTTTGAAAAAAATACAGTTTACCCCAAATGATCTTGAAAATGACCTTCAAAGTTAAAAACAAAGCCACCATCGGATGTCCCCCTCAAAATAAAGGGACACATGTTCCGGGGTTTTTCCCGATTCCCAACCATTTCTGAAAAATTGGGGGGTACTTTTTTGGGCACTCTGTATCATATTAGAAAATGCAGATTTATTGTCCTCAATTTTCGGAACGACTCAGTTGGCTAAATCAAAGTCCCAAACGATAAGTCTCTGCATCTACTTTAGATTCTTTCAGTACACTCATGCAGCAGAACACCAAAGGTTCGGACTTATTCTTTGGCCACGGCGACTACAGCGCCTAAAGCGCGGGAGGACACTAAACCGCGGGTTATCAATGACTATGAATATCAGTGTAAGAGATTTTTCGGTTGAACTAGTTTCAAGTAGACCGGACTAGACCGAAATAGGCTGTATTACACCAAACTAGATCGCACTGGACCAGAGTAGACCTGATCAGCCCGAAAAACTGACATGAACCTAGCTACACCGAACTAGACCAAATGAGGCCAAACTGGACGGAACTTGACTACACTAGACTGAGCTAGACCGAGCTAGAATAAAGTAGAACGACCTGGCTTGAACTAGACCGATATAGACCAGAATCGATGGAGCCAGACCGTATTAGACCGTATCAGACTCAACTAAACCAAATTAGACTGAACCTAATTCAACCGAACTAGACCAAATAAGACCTAATTACCCCGAACTAGACCGAGCAAGACCGAGCTGGAATTAATTAGACCAAACTAGACCGAGTTAGACCGAATTAGACCGAACTAGACCAAACTGCATCGAATTAGACCGAATCAGGCCATTCTAGACCGAACTAGACGAAATCAGACCCAATTTGACCGAACTAGAGCAAACTATGTATACCGAATTAGACCAAGCTGATCCAAATTAGCTCAATTTAGATCAAACTAGATCAAATTACGATGTACTGGACCGAGCTAGACTGAGCTACCCTTGATTGGACCGAACGAAAACAGAATAGATTGAATCGGACAAAACTAGACTTAGCTACACCGAACTAGACCAAATGAGGCTCATTTAGAGTGAACTAGACCAAACAAGAACAAACTAGATTGAACTACACCGGAATCGATCGACCCACACTAACCTAAACCTAATTTGATCCAACTTGACCAAATAAGATCGGATTGGACCGAACGAGACCCAGGTACAGCGAACTAGACGTGAGTAGACCTAATCGGACAGAACTGGCCGGAATTGAATCGAATTGGACCAAATTCGACCTAACTACAGCGTACCAGACCGAACTAGATCGGACTAGACCTAAATAAACCAAACAAAACAAAATAAGATCGAATTAGACCGAAATTGGTTTAACTGAACCGCGACAGACCGAACATGATCTAATCAGACCGAACCAGATAGAATTTGATCGAATTAGACCGAACACGGCAAAATCACACAGTACCAGACCGAACGAGATTGAACTAGACCTGAGTTTACCTTCAGCCCAAGCAACAGTCCCAGCCACAATCCTACCCATGGCCACAGTCACGACCCACAGCTCCAGCCCCAACCACAGTCCCAACGTTAGCCTGTTGATTGATACTGAGGCAAAATATACACATATCGAAAAGATACTAAACAGCCTATGAATATTTGCTTCATGAATTCTATCCCACTTGTAATTTGTATCCGAACAAGACCGGACTAGACCAAACTAGACTGAATTTAATTGAGTTACACCGAACTTACCCTTATCATGCCGAACTAGACCGATTTAGACCAAATTGATAAAGTACTTCTCATTCCGATCTCCATCTCCACCCACCCACCATCCATCCATCCATCCATCCATCCATCCATCCATCCATCCATCCATCCATCCATCCATCCATCCATCCATCCATCCATCCATCCATCCATCCATCCATCCATCCATCCATCCATCCATCCATCCATCCATCCATCCATCCATCCATCCATCCATCCATCCATCCATCCATCCATCCATCCATCCATCCATCCATCCATCCATCCATCCATCCATCCATCCATCCATCCATCCATCCATCCATCCATCCATCCATCCATCCATCCATCCATCCATCCATCCATCCATCCATCCATCCATCCATCCATCCATCCATCCATCCATCCATCAATCTACCCACCCGAACACCTACCCAGCCACCCAACCACCAACTCACCCATCCAACCACCCATAACCCACCCACCCATCGACCTACACATGACCCATACGGCCACTCATCATTCTCCCCCCCCCCCCCTCCACATAGGCAACCCGATACGCGGGATGCTGACGGACAAATTTTGGCTGGGCTTTTAATTATTTTTCCTCCTCCCGGCACGAAAGTACGTCCTTTTGCAACTCGTTTTGGTCACGAAAGCTCGACTTTTGCTGCCGGCACGGGCCAACTCGCGCTCTGATTGGCTGTCAATTTATACTGCATCTTTCGCTGCCTGCGCTGTTTCGCTGTGCAGAGAGCGCATGAGACATGCATGCAAAACATAACCCATCGAGGTTATGTTTATCAATGTGTTTATTTATGATTCGTGTGTACACTTGACAGGCGGTATTCTTTTATAAATACTGCTGCTCGAACAGAAAGCTCTCAGAAGCCGACTATAGAGCAAGATTTCTGATGCCCCATGACATAAATTGACAAGGCACACAAAATACTCATTGTAAGTGACAAGAGCTTAGGGCCACGATGACTTGGCGCGGACACATCTTTGCATCGAATTCAAGACCCAAATTGGATCATGTGATAATATATCATTCATCTTTCACCCACAACACATTTCACTTGATTATTTTCTTGCTTACGTCCGCCCCGACTAGCAAAAGTCGGGCGGACGAGTACATCACGTCAATGCAGCAAAGGCAGTAAGTAAAAGCTGTGAGGTCGTCTGCTTGTACAGCCCATGCCTTCAAAATTGTAAACAACTGCAGAGTGAGGTTAAACACGTATTTTTGTACTAATTAATAAAATTTCAACGTACTTTCGGGCCGAGAGGAGAAAAAATAGTATACAGCACTCGGCAGAGAAGTGGGATGCCCGTGACAGTGTGATATCAATGCCTCGGCTTCGCATCATCATCACACAGTCACGGAAATCCAACTTCCCTGCCTAGTACAGTAATATACTATCGATTATAAACTATACGAATAATCATTAATTATTTCAAAGATTATTATAACAACTCACCAGTGCAGCCTTTTAATATGACCCTTGACAATTCCAGTGGCAAAGTCATTCTCTTTCATCCTCTGAATGATCAGCTTCTTGCGGATTGTCTACTGATCTAGATGCTGAAAATAAATAAAACGAAAGATATATTATTGTTTATGGAATGATTTAACTTGTTGGTGTGTTAGTAAATTGTGTGATAATTATATTTGTATGTAAATGAGTGAGCGTGAATGATCGTGAGTGTGTGTTGTGTGTGTCTGTAACTGTGTGTGGTCATATGAGTGAGTATGAGTGAGTGTGTTAGATCAAACTTTCTGTGCTCATTGATTTATATTAACTAATCAATTAATTATTGTTTGAGTGATTGATGAAGAATTGACTTTTTTTAAATGGTTAATATAATCGCTTACCAACGCAGCTCCCTATGATGATCCTTGAATTTCCCAGTGGTGATGAGTTATTCTCTTGTGTGGTCTTTCAATGTTCCTCTTGCGAAGTTTCTTAAGACTGTTGGATGCCACAACTTGAATAAAACGATATATAATTATTTTGATCATCTGTGCGAAAATGAGTCATTCACACACTGTTTTTCGCTTTTAATTTGCTCACAGAAGATCAAAAACCTTAGTATGACACTCGGGTGCAATGGTTTGCGCCCTTGTATCATAATATACTATTAATGTTATATGTTTGAATGTTCATATGTATTAAATGTTTTATATGTAATTACTCACCTATAAACCTTTCTGTGATAGACTTCGATTGAACCCATATCTCCTGGGGGTTGGCTCTCGAAGTGACTCCTCAATCATCAGGAGCGGCATCGACTTCACCCTACGGTGGATTGAGACAGACTGGCCCGACTCGACGCTTTAGCTTTATATATATTTCCTTCAGCTCCCTCTCGCGACTTTTATGATAATCGATGCCGCGTGTATCTAAATACTTATTGTATCTCCGACTGTCTTATCATCTAAGATTATCTTGTAGGTATCTTTTGATTATCCTTTCATCTGAACGTCATCTTTGGGTTATCTTTCCATCTTTCAGTTATCTTTTCGTTATCTTTAAGTTATCTCATCATTTACTTTATTTTCTTTCCACTCGAATTTCATTTGATGGTATTTTTTGAGATAATTCAATTGAATTGAATACATTGAATTGACATTGATTGAAAACTTCATTGATGAATTCAAAAGTGAGCAAGTGGTTCTTTGAAGAATATGAAAACAACAGTCTCATCAAACATTGTCAAGTTTTTTTCCAACAAAATTCAGAAATCATTCTTATTCCTTGCGGATGCTCCCATTTTATGAGTGAGACTTTATTAAATTCTGAAGAACATGTCAGAAATTCTAAGTTTTTTTCCCGTTTTTAGGATGCTCAATTGGAGAAATTTCGAAACTCTATGTATAAATATCTTGATAAATATTATCAACACTTAGCTCGAATCACTTCAAGAATTGAAATACTTTCAGAAATCGCAAAACATTCGAGCTTTCCAAATAAAGTGAAGCCGAGGAAGCGTTAGCGAGCAAGGCAGTATCGCTAGTTTTACAATTACAACCTATTCCGTGAAAGACAAAAGTCTTGCAACAATCCACGGACTTTCTTTTTGAGAACTCTATGAAAAATAGTAACGTATAATCAGCAACAATGTTGGCTCAATCCATAATTTAATGATTACTGATGAGATATCTTATATCCTTCTTAATTATAGTTGTTCACACTAGTTGGAACGCATGCAAAAATCTTTGGTCTCGGAACTGCTGTTTTGCATCAATGAAGACACAATTTGAACCGATTTCAGAAGCTGAAGAAAGGCCCGATTTCCGCTCATTACGATATATCGGGGGTGTAAAAAACTGTAATAGTTATATTTATTGATTGGATGTCCATACGTTCATTATATGCTTTCAGAATGACTTGAGCTCGCTGGTGCCTTGTCATTCATTTATCAGAGCATGACAGATTCGCCCGCCAACCAGGAAACCGTTATAATGTTATAATAGTTTCAGAGGTATTAGATTGCCGGAAAAAATATTGCGAGTCTAATAATGAAAGCGTGATTCCTTTGACAAGGCCGTGGCGAGCCTATAACTCAGTCGAATGAATTTTCAGAAAAAGAGTTGTAATCACTGTATTGAGGCATATTTTCCATCAATTTTGTCATTATTCTAATGGCATCGCTCGATTCAGAGCCAACAAAAAATTGTAAGACGCGACTCACCGCCTAGATGATCGGAAGTCGGCGAATATAATGGAGAAAAATGAAAGTCGCTCGTGAAATAGAAAACGTCGATAGAAAAATGTCAAAGTCAAGCATCGCAGATGATTAATCGCTATACATCTCTCGGTGCCGCGTAGCTAACTAAACTCTGCAGCATATCGCCGGGTAAAAGAATTGAGGCGTGCATAATGGAGAAGTCGATTGTTCGGGTGGGTCTCTGCCAAAGCGAGTCAATCGATTTCTAATTAAGTGCCCCGCTTGACATATTTCAGGATCGCTGCACTGGCAAGTTCCGCGAGCGCCCGGCCGCTTTGCAGTTTTTGTAAGAGAGAGAGAGAGAAATAAGTATGAGTTTTATAATTCTGCAAGCGTGACGGGATATACTGCTCGTGCAGCTTGAGACTTTCGCAGGGGACGACATCATTGAGTGGGCCGGACGAAAGCAGAAATCAAAGAGAATGGCCGATCATTCATGAGGCTATAGACTCACGATGACATTCGCGGAATTCGAAAACTTTGCGGAAATCCGAAACTGGGCCTGCTTCATCAGCGCAGTATCCGAGAACTCGAGATTCGGAGTGAAAGTATCTGATTTTGGAGCGACGCTCGATGAAATTGTTGCTATATCATTCAATAATCAACAGTATCATTTTGAATCTGATTACATAAAGATAATGCGAATATGTTGGTTACGGATGTATACGAATGTACCGCAAAACGAATTTACTCTAATAATTCCAGTGCGTGTTTTCATCTAGAGTATTTTAGTTTCATTAAAATGGATGAACGTGAAAGAGAGAGAGAGAGAGAGAGAGAGAGAGAGAGAGAGAGAGAGAGAGAGAGAGAGAGAGTGGATTATCTTGAGATGGTTTAGCCAGAGTAATTTGTTCCAATTCGCAAAACCATGAAGCGAAAGGCCGGAGTTGGGCAACGAAATTTGCATTTTAGATGCGTTCATTTGACTGAAAGAATTTCTCTCGTGATTATACAATCTCCGTCTAAAGAATATTCTAATCTTCCGTGACACGAAAGAATCCGGTTGCGTTTTGCTACGTTGATCAAAATCATTTGAGATTGGGTAGGAGTTGGTTGATTGGACAGTAAAAAAAATAAAACAAAAGATGATAATAGGCACCCGTGCCGGCCGAGATTTGAATCCAGGCATTCTGCGTTGTAAGCCAGGAACTGACGAGGCCGCGGTGGTTTCTAACATATGAGGTACGTGTAACTCAGCATGTCTCCCCCCTCTCCCCTTAAGCTGTTTTGCCAATAGTTTTGGCCCACTTCGATATTTTTCATCGTAATTTATCGAATTTTCCATCTTGTCTCAAGAGCTTCAACATGAGCGAAGGTAAGTATAATTCTGACCAGCCAGAGCTGACTACGAGCTATCAGAATTTTCCCACCAAAGAGTGTTTTTCGCGAGTTCACGATAGGGTATATGAGAAAGGGTGTATATCCCAAATTGTGTTAATTGGCGACGGACTCCATGAAATCATTTTGAACTCCGTGCAACTAGACTTTTGCAACTTTCAAAAACGGATTTCGACGGTCTTGAGACGAGGGATCGAATCTCACGGTCGGGATTCAAAAATTTCACACTAGTTTTACCAAACATTATTTCCTCGGTGATTTTTTAGCTGTGCAATCACAAAAAATGTAAAAATCACTTTAAATTTTCTGACAACCGCAGAGCCATTGGGGATTGGTCCGAATCACTTATCTCCTTATATTCTAACATAAAGAACGTAAAAAAACAGGGAAGGTCCAAAAGTGCCCATTCTTGAGACCGGCATATAGGGACAAGTTGAGTACACAGAGGGCATGTTGGATACACTTACCTTGCGTAATTTTTGCTCAGTGTTACAGAACTCTGATTCTCACAGTATTCCAACGAAGCTTGTACTACTAATGCAAATCGATTTCACGGATATGGGATGAGAAAGTGACGGAAAACACTGGAAAACGCCTCTTCTAGTTTTTTCTGTGTCTCGTGAACGAAGCGCGTGTGATAGTCACCCCACACAGACAACACTTACTTATAATACGCAAGGGACGTAATTCCAAGATTGGAAGTCTGGAAGGTATGGAGTATGGAGACTCCAGACGGGTTATGGGCGCTTTTGCGACGACGTTTATTATTATTTTGTTCAAGCATCTGAACTATATTCTTTCAAATACTTGTGAGAATCCACGTGGTTACAGAACAGACGACACCGTCACTCAAAACTATTGTTATTGTTAAAAAAAACATGGTGTCGTCTGCAAATATGTGGTTTCTCACATCTTAGAAAATATAGGTTACATGCTTGAACAATACAATAATTATCGGCGCAAAAGCAAAAAAATTTTTACTCGCGCAGTAAGCATCTATCTCAATCGTATCCCTGGCTGGGATATTTTGAAGCAGTTCAAGACTGGAAAAAGAGATTTTGATTGGTAGAAATACAATACAAAAGATACCTAAATGAATCATTTGTCTCGTCTGCGGAAATTATTACCAATTCTTCCTACAGTACAGAACAAATCTCCCAAGAAAGTGTGTAAATATATATTTGAGGGGGTGCATGGAAGAAGAGCCTAATGGCGCTTAGGCCCTTTTTCCGGACACTCGCTTTTTTAAACCTCTGAACCATGCACGCTAAAAAATGATCGAGCTCCGACAGCAAAACAGAATTTGCTGTAAGGATCCTCGATTATCCAATAATATTTTTATCTGGTCTTGCTATTTCTGCTGCCAAATCAGGCACAGTTTGCCTCGATAGATCTGCAAACAGATTTCGCTAGAAGACGCTCTGCAAATCTAGAAACACTTTCGAGTTCTGCTAGCAAATTATTCTGCAAAAACAGCTACGCCATCTGCGCTGCGAAAAATTTTGGTGACGCAGCGACTCGAAATGGGTAAAGCAGCACAAGTTGCGTGCTGTGCGAGCTTCATGTTTAGTTGATGCGGCTAATTTGCAACCAAAATAAGTATAACCTCTTGTCATTGTTTACACCCGCATCACCCACCCTCCACAATTAATTGAGGATTTAGAAGGTGAGTTTACTCATTTTTTTCCAACGATGGTATGTCACCGTTGAAATACAATTGCATGTGACCATTCATAAGAGATCCTTCACCTCATATTCTTCAGAGCAAATTCAATAATAATGGCATGTTTTGCTGGGTCCCAGTGGGTTAAAGTCTAGTTACGATACGACAGCAAATTATTTTCACTGTCTGGAAACAGCAGCAGAAAATCGCTAGTCGAGCAGAAAAATTTGCTAGTTTAACCAAACTGTTTTTAGCGTGTGATCTATCACCCCATAAAACTCGTCTTTTTATAGACTTTGAAAACCTCATAGATCGGGAAAAGGGCCTAAGAGCCATTAGGCCTTTATCCGATAAAAGAGCCTAATGGCCCTTATGCCCTTTTACGTATTCGATAAAGAAAGCCAAACATCCATTAAGCCCTTTGATCGATTATCCGATGGGAGTTAGGCCCTTTGGTCGATTATACGATGGGAGTTAGGCCCCTTTCTATATTATATGATGGGAATTCGACTCTTTGCATAGATACTTAACTAGTTTTCCATTTCGAACAAGTAGTACACCTCTGATCTATTTGTCTTTCCTATTAAATTCCAAAAATGTGTGATCCGAAGTTTGTTTCATTTTCTATCCAGCGAATATGCAGATAGGATTCGGATACCGATTCAAATGATATTCGTTTATCATTGATCATTAGGTCCCATCCCTAACTTACGTCGACTTTAGCGTGTAGGTCTAGAAGTATAGAGAATGTCACCCGATTAGTCAAAATAATCGGGTGACATTCTTTACCAATATCAGCATTAGATATACTTATATTAATCAAATCACAGTTTCAATAGATTGGATTCCTCACTAAATTATATTTGGTGAAGGAAACTGAATTTTTTCGGGTTTTCCTGAATATTCCTAGTGAACCGTGAATCCAGCTGAGACAGCCAGCTCAATCGACATCCCTTTCGCACTGTACGGAGCCTTCAACCAACACTTTGTATGTCTTTCAGTAAAGGAGAAAAAAATTCACTCAAGTAATGAATGAAAAATTCTGTGAATGTTGATGCGTGAGACCTACGCATTACCACATCCACAAAATCTACATCCGAATGAACATACATCACTGGTACTTCGAAAACAGAGAAAAAAATCTTGCGCTCACCATGAGAGATACTCTCAGAATCGAACGAGAGATTGAAACAATGAGAATCCTGAAGAAAGACTAATGTGACAACCAAATCTCAGTATGAACGTGAGTATACGGAGGGGACTTATCGCGGAAACACGTACCTAGAAAACGAACAAGGCCGCGAAGATTCCTCGAAAGAGCCTTTCGATCAGTATAGAAATAAAGGGCTTAAGTGGAAGAGTATTGGTAAAAAGGGCCTAAGTCCAAGATTATTGGTGAAAAAGGCCTAAGTGCAACAATATTGGTGAAAAGGGCCTAACTCCACTAACGATATAGGGATGAAGGGCCTAAGTGGTAGAGTATTGGTAAAAAGGGCCTAATTTTTTACGAAAAATTCTTAAAAAATGCTCATGGCCTCCACATCTCTTTTCTCTACCGATTCTGGCTATCTAATCATATTTTTTAGCTTTCAAAAAATGTATCTTCATGCTTGCTAAGTGAATATTGAGTGTCCTCAGTTTCACACACTCAATGGAACCATCTTTCACGTGCAGAATCGATGAAAATGCATTAAGACGTTGAATTGCAATCGGATATCTTGTGTGACATACCCATAGATATGCTGATGAAATTTGAAGCTCATTGAACTCGATTTCGCATCGTTTTTGAACTTTTAGTGGAGTGATTGTCTCAAAACTTGACCCAGTATCGGGGAAAAGGGCCTAATTACATTTTTTCGAATGGCTGTATACCTCTCAAAATCGGCAGCAACCTTCCGATTCCTGTTCGGTGAATTCGAGGATGTCATAATCTTTGAAATAAACCACATCCGCGCATCGGATTATGCCACGGGCAAGATACAGTTAGTTTTTATCGTTTTTCTCGAAATGGCCATTTTGTAATTAGGCCCTTCTTCCATGCACCCCCCTCATTGGTTGATAGAGGTTTCTTCGCTTCTGTACAATTGATCCAAAAGTATATTCTGATCCGGAGGCGCAAACGATGGTTTTCGCACTTCGAGTGACTTTTTTAGGCCCGAGTCGCAGACGAGGGTTCAAATAGTCACAAAATAGCAAAAACCGTTGCGCTCCAATATCATACTATGTTTTTTGTATGACACTCGGGCGCAATGGTTTTTGCTTTCTCGTGACTATTTAGACCATCGCCTGCGGCTCGGGCCTGAAAAAGTTGCTCGAAGTGCGAAAACCATCGTTTGCGCCCTTGTATCATAATATACTACTAGCGTAATGCCTCGCGTTGCTCGGCTTGTAAATGTTTCCGATAGGCGTATTAGTTTTCCAAAATGCTCTTCCAAATCAAATGAGAGTACGTTTTTAAAAAATTTTATATATTTAGTTAAGCGGCGGTTTCTCACATGGGTCTGAACTCATAAAGACCATGAAAGTTATCATTATATAACTCGATATGTGAAAATGGTACAGAACATATTTTCATTTGATTTAAAAGAGCATTTTGGTGAACTGATACGCTTCTCGAGGACTTTTACAGGCCGAGCAACGCGAAACATAACGCTAGTGTTTAATGATAAAAATACGGAAGTTTTCTATCGGAAATTCAGAAATATGATTTTGTAAAATATCGTTATGCTCAAATAAAGTGATTTCTAGTAGGCCAAAGAGATTTACATCGATTTGACGTGAATTAATTACTCAGTTGGTTACAGGGATAAATATACAAGTGACACTCAAAATTTTCATTCTGGGCCTTACTTCGTACTAAGATCAATATCACCAATGTCACCTGCTTGTGCCCATCGCGGATACACGTACTCTTTGAAGTTTAGCGAGTGTAAGAACAGTCGACGCAGAAAGAGGTGAGCTGCACAATATCATCGTGGACATTCACATCTGAAGAAAACATTGTAAGCGCAAATAATTCCATCAATAATTTGATTACTCGTTTTTCTGAAATCGATAGAATTGTGGAAACAGGAGAGTCGAAGGTGTTCGAGTGATTCGAATAGAATAGGAACATAATGAATAGAAAAACAGAATTTTCTCCGAGCCTTCAGAAAAAAAGAAAATGTAAGAGATGAAATTTTTCCGGGCTTCGACAAAACAAATATATAAAAAATGAAAATTCAAAAATTTCTCGGGATTTTGAAAAAACAAAAATATAAAAAATTATTTTATTTTTCAAAATATTTTTCCGGAAATTATCGAAATTTCCCACCGTGAAGCACATCCTGAACTTGCCTTCATTCTTCTTAGTCTCACTTAGAGGAACGCTCAAACATACGCGCTCTCTACCAGAGCCACAGTCGTCTCCTCGCTGCCTTCAAAAACACATACGCGCGCGAGAAGCATCAAACAACGTGACACCAGAAAAGGAAAGGGGATTCTTAGTGATGCGCGCTCTCTCAACAGCCCGCAGTCATCTTCTCAAGCCCGTCGCGAACACACGTGCTCATAGAAGTTGAGCGAGTATAAAAACAGTTGACACATAATGAGGTGAGCTTGCAGAATATTATCGTTGACATCGACATCTAGGAAAAACATCGTACGGGTAAGTAATTCCATGAATAATTTGATTAATCGTTATTTCTGAAATCAATATAGAACGAAAATATATTGGATAGAAATTCGGAATTTTCTCCGGACCCTCAATAAAAAGAAAATGTGGAGAATGAAAATTCAAAAATTTTTTGGGATTTTGGAAAAACAAAAATATAAAAAATTGTTTTTTTTTTCAAAAAATTTTCCAAAAAATTTCCAAAATTCCCCACTCTGAGGCACAGCCTGAACTTGTCTTCATTCTCATCAGTTTCAGTCACAGAAACGCCCAGGCATTCGCGCTCTCTACCGGAACCGCAGTCTTCCCCTCTCCGCCTTGACAGACACAGACACGCGCCGAGAAGCATCATGACACCAGAAAAGGAGAGGGGATACTTAGTGATGCGCGCTCTCTCAACAGTTCGCAGTCTTCTCCTTGTGCCCGGCGTAAACACACGTACCCTATGGGGTGGATAGAGCAGGTATAACAAGAGTCGACGCAGAACAAAGTCAGCTTGCAGGATATCATCGAGGACATCAACATACATAGAGGACATCATGAAGGTGAGTGATTTCAACCGCAATTTTGAAATTCACTTTTTCCAAAATTGTTAAAATTCAGAAAACGTTAACTTCAAAAAATTCAATGGTTCAGATTATTTGAATATATGATACATGAAATTTGAAAATTTTTTCCGGGGCTTCGACAAAACAAATATATAAAAAATGAAAATTCGAAAATTTTTCGGGACTTTGAAAAAACAAAAATATAAAAAATTGTTTTTTTTTTCAAAAAATTTTCCCAAAAATTTTCGAAATTTCCCACTGTGAGGCACATGCTGAACTTGCTTTGATTCTTATCAGTTTCGGTTAAAGGAACGCTCAGGCATTCGCGCTCTCTACTGAAGCCGCATTCTCCCCCTCCTCGCCTTCACAGACACAGACACGCGTCGAGAAGCATCACGACACCAGAGGAGGAGAGGGGATACTTAGTACCGCGCGCTCTCTCAACAGTTCGCAGTCTTCTTCTTGTACCCAGCGCAAACACGCGTATTCTATGGGGTCGAGCAGGTATGACAAAAGTCGACGCGGAACAGAGTCAGCTTGCAAGATGGCATCGGAGAGATCAACATCCATAGAGGACATCATGAAGGTAAGTGATTTCAACCTAAATCTCGAAATTCATTCTTTCCGAAATCATTAAAACTGAGAAAACGATAACGTCGAGAATTCCAATAGTTCAAATTATCTGAATGTATGTAACATGGAATTTGAAAATTTTTTCCGGGGCTTCGACAAAACAAATATATAAAAAATAAGAATTCGTAAATTTTTCGGGACTTTGAGAAAACAAAAATATAAAAAAGTGTTTTTTTTTTCAAAAAATTTTCCCAAAAATTTCCAAAATTTCCCACTCTGAGGCACATTCTGAACTTGCCTCGATTCTTATCAGTTTCAGTTAGAGAAACGCCCAGGCATTCGCGCTCTCTACTGAAGCCGCATTCTCCCCCTCCCCGCCTTCACAGACACAGACACGCGCCGAGAAGCATCACGACACCAGAAGAGGAGAGGGGATACTTAGTATCACGCGCTCTCTCAACAGTTCGCAGTCTTCTTCTTGTGCTCAGCGCAAACACGCGTACTCCATGGGGTCGAGCAGGTATGACAAAAGTCGACGCGGAACAGAGTCAGCTTGCAAGATGGCATCGAAGAGATCAACATACATAGAGGACATCATGAAGGTGAGTAATTTCAACCTCAATTTTGAAATTCACTTTTTCCAAAATTGTTAAAATTCAGAAAACGTTAACGTCAAAAAATTCAATGGTTCAGATTATTTGAATATATGATACATGAAATTTGAAAATTTTTTCCGGGGCTTCGACAAAACAAATATATAAAGAATGAATATTCGAAAATTTCTCGGGACTTTGAGAAAACAAAAATATGAAAAAGTGTTTTTTTTTTTCAAAAAATTTTCCCAAAAATTTCCAAAATTTCCCACTCTGAGGCACATTCTGAACTTGCCTCGATTCTTATCAGTTCCAGTTAGAGAAACGCCCAGGCATTCGCGCTCTCTACTAAAGCCGCATTCTCCCCCACGCTGCCTTCAAAGACAGACATAGGCGCCCCGAGTGAAATCAAAAAACGTGTCATCAAAAGAATAAGATACCATTGGTGATGCGCGATCCCTAACCAACTCACATCATGTTTCTTGACACAATGGTGAACATACGTACGCTGAAGAGAAGATCCATTTCAAGAAAATTCTATGTAAATAAGGAGAACTTACATAATATCATCATGGACATTGACATCTACAACTCGAGAGCGTAAAAGTAAGTAAAATCTATCAAATCATAGTTCTTCATGTTCTCCGAATTAGATAAACATACGAAATATAAAATTCAAACCTTTTCCAAGATTTTGTAGATTCAAATACATAATAATATCAAGAAATGAATTGAATCCCTATGATTCTAAACAAAATTGACAAGTTACCTCCAAAGACAAAATTTCCAGGCTCTGCAATTCTAATTTTCAATTTCTCCCTCCATGAGAATGTCTTACTATATTATGAAATCCAGTTGAATTAACATCTAATTCACCAAATTTGACACCAATGAAGAGTTTGATTTCAAACTTTGCTCTATTAATCCACAGGCATCCAAAAATCAATCGCGAATATCGTACAACGAAGAATTTACAAGACGTTCTTGACTCAACGTGTGACATCCGTTCCAGAAAAAGTAACAAGATCGGGACTACAGTAAAATGACACGGATTCAAGCACAAGAGGATAACAATACTCACATAAAACAAGGGAATTTATAACACTTCTGGAATCGAATCAACTTCCGAAGACATCAAATGTGAGTTACTTGTATTAACCCGTGTCACTTCACATTCTAAAACATCTGTAAAAATTCAATGAGATATAGCTCCATGGAAATTTTTCGAATATTATGATTCTATAAAATCGTCGTCAGAACATTAGATTGATTCGTTTTTCATGAAACGTAGGCAAATAAGAAAATAGCCTTTACTATTCTACTGAAATGGCATGAATGGTATCTCACCAATGTAGCCTTGATCTTACGATCTAATTCGAGACTAATCTTAATTACGAAAAAAATCGATCCATCGTCCCACACTTTAAAGAATAATTCTCAACAATACACATCGTTTACATATCCAAATGCAATCGAATACATTTACGAGTTGCAACAGAAATGTATGATGCCATGGCTCACATAGAGATCGAGACTATCATCTCTGAGATCGGCAGATTACAATTTCCTGTTGCCAAGCTGCTGTAAATGTAGGGTATCCTCACTCAAAAATACAACACACTTACACCACTCTTCAGAAGCAAGTTGCTGGATTCCCTCTGATCTGAGCGCCGCTTTGGTCCCGACACTGGTTAACCAAACCGACGGGTCAGTCTCATCTGATCATGGCTCCTTCAACCTCTGTGATGAAGAGTTACATTTACACTGAAACAACATACACGAACTAATTCACACTTAATTCCACTCCATATCACACAACGTAAACGATAGATCGATATTCTTATTCATTTCAATAGAATCTTCACCAAATATCACCAGTTGTTATAAATTATAGATCAAAATATTGTTGGAATTAGTTCGTTCCTAGAATCGTATATTGAATATCAATAATTTCATTCATATATTCGATCGTTATTGAGTATAATAAAAAATTATCATTCATCGATGTAATGACTTTCATGCACGTTTCTCAGAATTCAATCTTTTGTTGTGACGACTCTCCTTCAATTCGTACGAAAACTAATTTTGTTAACAAGACGGCGACATACGCTTCTCATACGATTGTATAACATAACTCACTCTATTTTGAGACATCCAAATGTAAACCTGTAACTAGAATAATGTATGATGAGACTTTAGTTTAAGATATCACACTACGTACTCTACATGTAATTATGGCCAATGTAAAATGTATCAATATCTGAATCTCCCGAAACTCGATAAATAAAATCAAATGGTTGGGGTAATGTCCCCAACCATCCCCGTGTCGATTCATTTATCATAGAATAAGCATTCGAAAAAGAATACAAATCATCAAATGATTTTTTCCGTACAATCTTCAATTGTACTTTTTTTCAATCTCAAACTGAAAAATATTCTATTCATGATGAGATTCATACGAATTTTCAAAAAGAGCATAATTGGAATTTTTTTAATATATTGAAAGTTTCCAAGTACTAATTCCAGCTTAACTGTAATCAATTCAAAGTCATCCAAAAAAATATTTTTGATCGTCTGTGCGCAAATGAGTCATTTGCACACTGTTTTTCGCTTTTCATTCGCTCACAGAAGATCAAAAAACATAGTATGATACTCGAGCGCAATGGTTTTCGCTTTCTCGTGACTATTTAGACCCTCGCCTGCGGCTCGGGCCTGAAAAAGTCACTCGAAGTGCGAGAACCATCGTTTGCGCCCTTGTATCATAATATACTATTATGAATCCACTATCACTCGACGAAGTAAAATCATTCTTCCAATTTCATCAAAAAGTGAATGCATTCACGTAATCTTCATTAACAAGATCTAATTCAATACTTCATTCATCCTCGTCATACTTACTTGAAACTATCACACCACACTTTTACAAGTTGCAACAGCACATAATGCCTTGGCTCATTTGGGAGTTGGATTTCTCATTCCCGAGTGCGACAGAGTGTGACTCCCTGTTGCCCAGCTATTGTAAAACAACAACACAATACTAACACCACTCTTCAAAAGCATGTTGCTGGATTTCCTCTGATCTGAGCGCCACTTTGGTCCCGACACTGGTAAACCAAATCGACGGGTCAGTCTCATCTGATCATGTCTTCTTCAACCTCTGTGATGAAGAGTTACAATTTTACTTTTAACATAAAACACTCCCCCGTTTCAACTCAATTTCACATCATGAACAAAAGACGAGGATGATGAATATTAAAATCATTACGTCGAATCAAAATCTTCTCAAAAATTCAAATCTTCCAACGTAAATACTAATAATAGTATGAAAATGAAGAGCTTCCCTGATTAGTGAATTTCTAACAATTGCTCTTGATGATCGCGTAGCAAAAACCATCACAAAGCATCAATTCAATTCTCACCTCACAACTGCATCAATCGAGTGATATTGGATTCATTTACAAAAGTCATTCCTAATTTTCTATACGATACCCTTCCTCAATACAAATTATCTATCCCTAAATTCTCATGAAAATCACTTGAATCATAAACTGATCAAAAGAATTCTCTCAACCACTCCCCCAAATGGAATTACGCCCTTCAAAGTAAACATACAATCTTCAATTGTGCATTCTTTCAATCTGAAGTTGAATAATATTCTATTCATTATGAGATACCAACAAATTTTTGAAAAGGGCATAATTAAAATTTTTCAATATATTAAGAAATTCCAAGTACTGATTCCTGCTCTACTTGAATCAATTCAGATTCATTTAGAAAAATATATATGAATCTACTATCACTTGACAAATTAAAATCATCATCCCAATTTCATCAAAGAGTAAAAGCATTCACAAAATCTTGACTATCAGGATCCAATTCAAAGCTTCTCAAATGACATAAATTCAACTCATCCTCGTCATACTCACTCAAAACTACCACACCACACTTTTACAAGTTGCAACATCGTCACATAATGCCTTGGCTCATATGGGAGTTGGGTTTCTCATTCCCGAGTGCGACAGAGTGTGACTCCCTGTTGCCCAGCTATTGTAAAACAACAACACAATACTAACACCACTCTTCAAAAGCATGTTGCTGGATTTCCTCTGATCTGAGCGCCACTTTGGTCCCGACACTGGTAAACCAAATCGACGGGTCAGTCTCATCTGATCATGTCTTCTTCAACCTCTGTGATGAAGAGTTACAATTTTACTTTTAACATAAAACACTCCCCCGTTTCAACTCAATTTCACATCATGAACAAAAGACGAGGATGATGAATATTAAAATCATTACGTCGAATCAAAATCTTCTCAAAAATTCAAATCTTCCAACGTAAATACTAATAATAGTATGAAAATAAAGAGCTTCCCTGATTAGTGAATTTCTAACAATTGCTCTTGATGATCGCGTAGCAAAAACCATCACAAAGCATCAATTCAATTCTCACCTCACAATTGCATCAATCGAGTGATATTGGATTCATTTACAAAAGTCATTCCTAATTTTCTATACGATACCCTTCCTCAATACAAATTATCTATCCCTAAATTCTCATGAAAATCACTTGAATCATAAACTGATCAAAAAAATTCTCTCAACCACTCCCCCATATGAAATGACGTCCTCTAATATTAGCATGCGAGATAGACGTGAACCGCTTCTCTTTTCATATTTTCATAAGTTCGAATTTCAAAAGAACGTTTAATTTCTCCTCCAAATAGAAATAAATTTAAAAACTCCAAAGTATTACGTAGGTTCACACTCGGTATGAGTAGAAATACGAAAATCATCATCTCCAAAGTCAAATAAAAAATTCCTCGAATTCATTCAAAAAAGTTTCAAAAATTTGAAATCCATTCGTATGTATCATATATTCAAAATCAACGAAATAACAACCTCTCGATCTTTAACATCCCATCACTTTGTCAGTACGATTCGACTTCATCGTCACTCTATCACTTATTTCATTCGAAATCAATCAATACTCATGCGGATCGATCTATCTCTAACAAAAAATTAAAATGAAAACCATTAAATAAAGCTAACTCGAACACCAAAGTTAATTCACATCTGAAAGTGAGGCGGCCTTGTCAACCGTAAAAAGTTACTCGGCCACCTTCGATGTTGAAAATGGCGGTGTCTCGAATTTTCTAATGCGCTTCACTAAAATACGCCATAAAATGACTCCCAGCATGCACTTAATACGAAAATATATAAACGAAACACATAAAAATCGATTGCTCCTAACCTTCGCCAACGGATTCGGAAGCTTGGGCAGTGTTCGAAAGGGCTCCGTGAGACCGATCAGCGACCGTCTTCACGGCAAAAATTAGCAGCAAATCGAATATATAATATCAACGTATGAATACATATTAAAAAATCGGAAATACATAAAAAAAACACTCAAAAATACGTCAAAAATACGTAAACGACACTCAAACACGTGTTCTATACATCGCGGAAAAGTCTAGGGACTGTAATATCCCTAAGGATATTCTCAGGATGGCGCGCGTTGCTCAGGTGAAAAAGTACGAGTCGCGAGCTCGTTTAACCTACCGACGCCCACCGGGGCGTTGCCGCGAGCTTTGATATCGTTGAATCTCCCTATCTGAGGAAATCCCTTGAGCACTACAGGGTCAGACTCTGCAGAACTCTAGGGATCACCCCGGGCATCCGAGCTCGGTCCAATGCTTCTCAGCATTCACCTGTGCTCGAACGCCCTTCTCTCCTCAGAGAAATCTGATTTCTCTGGGAGGAACTAACTAGAGCCCTACCCCTCGGATTTCGGAGGCTATTCCTCCGTCCACCGAGTTCCTAATCGGAAGAGATTGGGATATTTCTTGGAAATGGAGAAACGGGGATCGGGAAGCAGGCACAGGGGTCGGGAAAAGTCCTGGAATACATTTATTTAAAGAGGTTCCTTCTTATTCAGTCAGAATCAGAGTTATCTATTTATTTGTGCTCATGCCTATGAGCACCATGTTAAATAGCCTTCATTGCTGTTTGAACCATTCAAAGCAAGCCTCAATTTGGAGCAATAGAGTATTGAAATATATTCGATATCCGTGAAAAACAAGTTCATTCAATAACGTGCTAGGGTTCATTACTACCTGGATTGTTCAGAGGAAAATTAGTAGACTCGAAATGGTAACGAAGAGCGACAAAAGGTTTTGAGGTTTAATCGATAGAAAAGATAGAATGTGCATTTATTGAAGGTTTATTAAATACTTTAGAAATTCAACTTACATATTTGTTCAGAATTTGGTCTGCCTCGGGATCCGGGTATAACAAATCTCGGGAACTTACAATATAGTGTCTATTTAAGAACTGCCTGCCCGGCTACAAAGGTGGTCCTTTTATATTCACTGATAATTTCGGGGGAAATGATAGCAGATGACACGGGTTTTCCTCTCAGCCAATCCCGTGCGGCCAGCAAATGAAGGGGAAAACTCGTGACAGACACTATCAGTTATAACGTATCTTACAGAAATTTCAGATAGAATGATAGTGTTACTAGGCCGGTAATTTCTTATCCAAGTTCATCTTGATCACCACTAATTACATTTTTATCATCGCAACGATCGATATCGTATGGGTTGTTGGCCAGTCACGCGAAGAATGTTCGAAATTATCTCGACCATAATAATAATACATGCGATTTCCAATCAATCTTAACCTAATGCTTCCACATAATATTTTCGTTGAATAATGCCCGTCACCGCGAAAATGTTTAGAATGGTTTTAAGTTATACTTTTATTCATATGATTTCTAATTGATCTTAACCTAATGATTAATGTATAAAAATTCCATTCAACAATGCCCGTCACCACGAAGGATATCGTAAAATTGATAATTTGCATGAAATTGAGGGCAGATTGCGATCGTCAGGACGTCACACCCCCACCCTTAACGTCTTTCTATGGGGTTGTCATCAAACCCATAGAAAGCGTATGCCTCCATTGCCATCCAATCTTCCGACTTAATGGGTCGCGGGGACAATATTCTAGGGAGGGCTTGAGGGTTTCTGTGTTACGGGTGTTGGTGAGGATGGATAATCGGGAGTTCCGTTTACAGGTGGATTGCAAGATTCGGGGAAGGGGTAGAGATATCTTGGATTTTCGTGCAGACGAGGATACAGGGGTGATGCTGAGCTGTAGTTTGGGGTGTATATCTTTCCGGGACCATCATAGGGGCTTGAAAATTTCCGGGGAGGGGGGTATGGGGAAGGTATATATTCTGAACGAGTGCCGTCAGAGTGTTCGGTATAATTGCGTCGGAAGACTGGGAGGGGTGTTAATTTCTCTGGTGGCGGAGATTCCGGAGAGCTGGGTGGCAAGGGCAGCAGCTCGCGGCCCTGTTCTGCGTCCCCATCTTGACGTGGGCGCTGTTGCGCTACGAGTAGACAGTGGGCTAGCGAGCTCCAGACCGCACCTAATAGATGAAATGACCATCCAAATACAGAATGCAGGGTGTATCCTCTGATAACGACATCCATGACAGTTTTAAAGAGGTGTACAATCATGAAGATGGCTATGATTCCGGCGCTGGCGGTTCCGAAGGACATGAATTTATCCCAAATTCTGTCCCAGAAAGAGTTAGCTAGTTTAGAAAGAGTATTTTCATTCAACAATTTTTCTAAGGCGGTCCCTGATTGGGGAACTGTGTTTCCATGCATTTCTCTAGCCACTTCACTCAATAATGCGTGACTTTCGAACGGATACATGATTCGCTCTCTCAGCGTGCTTAAATCTTTTTCTGTATAGATGCCGGAAGTGGCGAGACCTTCGGGGTTCATATAACGCCAGGTAGGGCGAGTTAGGGGCTTGATTACAGTGGGGGCTTTGGCTTCCGTGGGACGGGGTAAGATCTTGTACCATTGGTCTCCAACGGAATAGTATACGGGTAAAACTTCGTTACAGATGACTTCAGTCCCCCGGTTCTTGAGTATGTGAGTCCTGGGTTGGAGAAATAGGGTGGTTTCATTTAGTCTGACTTGTAGCTCCGCGTAACATTTCTCTCCATGTTCTATTTTTACTTCTACAGGGATGCATTTCACAATATGAGCTACCTCTCCGGCGACCAAGGCCATATAACCCGGTCCCTTCATAAGGTTGTAAGCAAACTCGTCAGGAGCTTGGGTGGCAATGGAAAGGGAGTTTTTGATGATCTGCCTCTCCAGATCGCATCTGCCTCGTATTACATCTCTATATAGGGAACTGAATTGCGTACGCATCCATTTCTCTACATATACGAATTTCGAATTTACATAAGCGAACATATCTAGATTAATAGGTATAATTTTTTCCTTATTAGCAAACGAATCCCCTCGGACGGTTTCAAAAATGAGCAATTTGGGATGTTCTGTTCGTATTATGGTGTATCCGCAAACGGATTCCTCTTCCTTAGCCGTAAGGGCAAAAGTGGTATCCTGGGTGGTTACCGTATAAATTGGTTTCGATTTGAAATTCGCGGTGTCAATAAGCTTTTGGGCTTTACCTTCGTACAGAATCCCATATTTATGAAATCCACATGTATCGTGAGGCAAGGGTTTCCAGTAAGTTTGTCCCCCGTGAGGGTCAGTGCAGGAACCGTCCGAGAGGGTACATATGGTTCCAGACTTAAGAACTAATTGATTTTTATCCAGTTGAACGCTAGCCGCGTAGGTAGTTAGGGTGACCTTTACGTCCCCGGAAGCGACTACGTCATTCCAGGACCCATAAATATCCGCGTAAGACCCGGCTTCGCAGTCGCCGTCATCATCGCTTTTTCCGGCAAAATCCATTCCGAAGGGCGCGGTTATTCCGTTAGCCTTAAGACCGCTGATTTTTTTTCCCTGATCTAAATATAAGACTCCAGTTCGATGTATGTCAGCACACGTTTGCGAGTCTAACTCTCGTATAAAACCTAGATAGGTACCGCGATGTACTCTGGCGTTCTTTTTGCGCCACAGACATTTTTGGACTTCTCGATAAATCTCAACCTTACATTGTATTACGGTTGTCTCGGAATAATCGTTGAGCTGCAAAAGTTGAATGTATTTTTCGGTAGATTCGACGGTATCTTTGGGGATATCGCACTCGTCTACGTCAAGTAGAGATATGGTCGTCACATTCAACGAGCGGGACCCGCAATCGTATCCAATTATTCCTTCGCTGCATCGGAAGACGGCGGCGTAAAGAATGATGCTAAGGGTCCGGTGCATCTGAAATAGAGGCTCCCGGTTAGAGTGACACGATCGTTGCGGATTGAAATGTAATTGTGGGTTGTTACGACTGTATACATGAATTACTTCTGTGGTAGTCTGCGTCTTGAATTGACTTTCTCGCAATTGCGTAACGTTTTATCGGTCTCGGTGGCCAGTTTGGGGTATCGTACAAAGGTTCGGTAGTATCGCTATAGGTATTTCGTACAATGAGCTCGTTCTGTTCGCGCTGTTTGGTCAATACTTCTGCTAATTCGGGTTTTAATAAAGTGATTTCCGGCCTGTTATCTCGTCTTAATCCGTTCTTACATCGGTAAAAAATTACTATAAAACTTATCGTAAATATTACAAGGGCAAAAATTACTCCTACATAAACAACCGTGTACTCCCCTAACTGTTGTGGGTAGGCCCCTATTTGATGGAGTGGCTGGGGAGCACAGGGGGGGTTAGAAAACCCCACGTCAATTCTGGGTGGTATAAGCTGTAAGAATTTCGTCTGTGCCCTACACTCTGGTGGTACATGTAGGATTCCTAGCCCGGTCACAAACACGGTTCGAGCGTGGTTGTTACAATTTATTTCTATCGTTTCCGCGAAGGGAGCGGAGAAAAGCCACGAAGACGTATCGGTGAGGTGCGTCCAAACAGTGCTTCCCAAATCGTGGATAACTATCTCACATTGTTCGGCGGGTTTGGTCAAATTGTTGGACAGAATGGTGTATTCACAGGATTGTTCCTGTAATGTCTGTACTTCGGGACAATAGAGTCGGTCCTCCAAAGTGATACAATCGGTGGTCTGTTCTAAGAACCCGTGGATTGTGGATCCGCATGCGGTGAAAAGAAACCGTCCATGTGGATTTATACTGAGAGCCATATCTCCGTTGTGTGGCCCCGGGAAAGGGTAGATCTGATACAAATTGTATCCCTGTCGATCGTATAAAGGGATAATGACACTGAATTTGAGGGTGTCGTTGAAGAAATTGAAGTTGATGGAGCTGAGTCCGTCAAAGAAGTTAGTCGGGGGACTAAGACTTGGATCGTCTGCTCGGAGGATCAAAGTGATATTGTGGATAACAGCGGTTCCTAGGAGAGAGGGGTGGAGTTCGTTAGCGTCTAAACTCACAAGAATATCGATCAAGTCGGTTAAAAGCTTGATGTGACGTCTGATTCGGGTGTCCATAGTCTGAGTCCACGTCTGTATGATGTGCTGCGATGTGTCGTTCAGTAACAGTCTGCGATAACAGTGTGAAGTAGTCTGTTCTAGTTTGGTCAACGCGGTTAAGTTCTGCAAGAATTCTGATTCGATGAAGTTTTCTTGGATTGGTCCATCCTTGCGCATCGTGACATGGTCTGAGATAGTAGAATCTATGAACCGGAAGGTGGTTTCCGCAATGCCGAGGAGGGGCCTCAGGCTTTGTAATTCGACCTCGTAAGGATCGCAAAGTTGTGGATGTTCTTGACACGCGTGATTAACGCGTTTGAGTTGCGCGTCTATGTTCTGGTAGTAAACCTTCAGCGGAGAATAAGGGATCTCTACCGCGCCCTTCCAGTTTCCCTGGGCGAAGTGTACCTGATCTTGATACTGGAAATATAATCCGGGGCTGTGGTGGATCTCAGTCAGGAATTTGTTCGCTAGAATGGGGATCAGTCCTATCGCTAAGAGAGCCCAGCTGAACATCCCTGAAACAGACCAGAAGGTTAGTTTTCAACGGTCTAGTGGATGTGCGAAATTCGGAGTCGGTTGGCGTGTACGATCTTGTCGGTTTTATCGGTCCTGATTTTAACGTTAACCTTGTCTATGATTTCTAATACTCGGAATGGGCCCGAATAATGATCTCCAAATTTCCCGGGTTTGGGGCCCGACAGTAAGAACACTGCGTCTCCTACCTTGAAGTTTTTTGGATTAATGGAGCGGTCGTAGTACTCCTTATTACGGAGTTTCGAAGCGACTAGGTTATTATAAGCCAGTTTTTGAATGTCGTTCAGCCGCGTCACTAGGTCAGTCACGTATCCTTTGTATGTTGGTAACATGTCAGCGTCGTGTGGTGGTTCGTTTGACGGAAGACGGGCGAGTTTACCGAATACGACCTCGAAGGGTGTGTACTTAGTGGATTCCTGGACACTTGTATTGTAGTTTAGACAGGCTATTTCAATCCAAGTGTCCCATTGTTCTTCTGTAGTGGTGTATTGTTTTAAGAATTCCGCGAGCGCGTGATGTGATCTTTCTAGGGAGCCGTTCCCTTGAGGGTGAAAACTCGTGCTACAGATCCTTTTGATTTTAAATCGTTTCGCGACGCGTTCCATGAGTTTACTTATGAAGTTTCTTCCTTGATCCGTTAGAACGACTCGGGGGGCCCCAAAGGTACAAATAAAACGTCTCACGAAGGCATCCGCGATAGTCGAAGCAAGCGTGTTAGGAAGCGGTATAGCCAGACAGAATTTCGATAATTGGTCTTGTATGGTTAATATGTATTCACTACCGTTGAGAGTTTTGGGGACGGGACCAACAATATCCATAGCTATTTTCTCAAAGACAGAAGCGGGGGTATCAGAAATCATCATGGGTTGTTTGGTTTTTAGCCTAACGAGTTTCTTCAATTGACATTTCAAACATTGTTGAATGCGCCGTTGCACATCTTCCTTCAGATTTTCCCAATGGTATACTTGTCGGATTCGGTTATAGGTCTTGGATACCCCTCTGTGTCCTCCTACTGGCGAGGTGTGTAATTCCTCGAAGATTTTGCCCCTTAGTTCAGTTGGCACATAGCGCAAAGAAGCGTTACATACAATTACTTTGAAGGGTTGTACTCCGAAGACTTGGTTGAGGAGTGACACTATTTCGTTCCAGGGCAGATTTTCGATGTATTTGCTGCGGGCTATACTGATTTCTTCAACCCGGAGGCGTTGCATGAGTTCTCGGAGTACAGTAAGGGTCTTGAGAATGTTTTTCTTGATGGTGACCATTGATTCAGGAGAAGGGCCTCTAATGCATAGCGAGAAACGATACCGGTTCTTCTTGATTCTGAATTGATGGACCTCTCCAACTTCTATCCCTTCTTCAAAATCGATTTTTCCTATTTCTGTGAGTTTCCTGGCACCTTCGTCACAAGGCGTATTATCGCTTGCGACGAAGTACATGACGTTATCCTGACGATGTTGTATACTTTCTTTGCTTTCGATGACGCAACGGTATCTGGGCCGGTGGACCGGAGGTTCGTCTATTTCGGGGGCGTTTGTAGCTTCTTCGGGGTCGGTTTCCGTTGCGGGAGATGATGAAGGGATAGGGTTCAAGGGGGTTGGCGCATCGTTATTGTTGGAGGCAGTTGTTTTTTGCAATTCCTGGGCTTTTTTCTGAGCCCTGGTGAGGGCATTGACCTGTGCGCTCTCTGGAAGTTGACGGGAAAGGGCGTCTGCCGTGGAATTAAGCTTTCCAGGCTTGTAAATCACTTGATAATCGTACTCGGAAAGCTTGAACCTCCACTTCTGTACTCTGGTGTTAAGGTCCGCGGTCTTGAACCATGTCAGGGGTTGGTGATCCGTGATGAAGGTGATTTTTCTCCCGTAAACGTAACTCTTGAAATTTTGGACGCTGTGAATCATGGCTAAAGCTTCTTTCTCATATACTTCATAAGAAAGTTCAGGACCTCTGAGGGCTCTGGAAGTGTACGCGATGGGTCTGTCTTTCCCTATTTCACCCTGGGATAATATACCTGCCACGGCGTATCCGCTTGCGTCGGTCCTGATGATATAGGGCGCTTCTAGGTCGGGAAAAGCCAACACGGGGGCCGTGCAGAGGGCATTTTTAAGTGTCTGGAATGCGGTCTCAGTTCTTTCATTCCATTCGAAGTCGACATCCTTTTGTAAGAGTTTAGTGAGAGGTTTCGCTATGTTCGCGAAATCTTTGATGAAACGACGATAATATCCCGCGAGTCCAAGAAAACCCCGTACTTGCCTGATGTTTTTAGGTACCGGAAATTCTTCGACGGCTGAGACCTTTGAAGGGTCGGGACTGAGGCCTCTCTCGCTTAACACGTGACCCAGATATTTCACTTCTCTCTTGAGGAATTCACACTTGTCTATCTGGAGCTTCAACCCGGCTTCTCGCAATCGATTAAAAAGTATATTGAGCTTCCTCTCGTGCTCTTCTAGTGTGTCTGAGTAGATCACGATATCGTCTAGGTACACGAAGAGGATTTCGCCCTGTAGGCCCTTTAGGAGCGTATCCATAGCTCTCTGAAAAGTTGCTGGAGCGTTACATAATCCGAAGGGCATACGCAAAAACTCCCAGTGACCATGCGGAGTTGTGAAGGCTGTTTTCGCCCTATCGCCCTCAGCCAGCCATATTTGATGGAACCCTGAGGCTAGGTCAAGGACAGAATAGTACTTGGCGCCACCGACTTGGTCAAAAATTTCCGTGATGTTAGGTAGTGGGTACGCGTCCCCGATGGTCTTCTCGTTTAAGGGTCGGAAATCTAGCACCAACCTCCATCTGGGGTTTCCTTGAGAATCGGGTTTCTTCTTCACTAACCAAATAGGGATGTTGTAGGGCGAGCTAGATGGTTGTATGATGCCCTTATCTAATAATTCTTGCACTTGTCGATTGATCTCTGCTCGATATGCGTGAGGAAATTTGTATTGTCGAACATTTATAGGTTCGTCGTTGACGGTGGGTATTCGATGGGTTACGAGTCGGGTTCCCGGCAGGTCGTCACCCGGGAGGTAGAATACGTCTCTATTGTTCTTGGTGATTCTTTGTACAAATTCCTTTTCTTCCTGGGACAGATGGTCTGTGCGTAACAGGTCCCATATCTCAGGTACGTTCGACCCTGCAACTTCTTTGCATAGCGTGTCGATGGAGAACTCGTAGATTTTTAAGGGTTGGGTCCCATGGTGTTCGGGACAATCGTTCAACAAACATCGGTTACACGCGAGACAGCCCTTTTGATTCAGCAGTTCCCGGGCCAAATCTTCGTCAGAAAAAGCAGACATGATATCCGGGTTATACTCGCACAGGACGGTATCTACACGTTGGAAAGTGACTTCCTCGTTGAACACAAGGGTTCTAAGTCTTTTGGCCTCGAAATCTAAGGTGCTTTCGGATTCGGTCAAGTATTTGGCCCCTATGATTCCTCCGCCCGGGAAATACAGATTGTCAGGTACTACGTGGAATTCCACGGTAGTTCCGAAGATGGTTAGCTCTATAGTTCCTTGGGTTAGGATTTCATCACTCCCAATGCCTTGGATGTTTGTTTGGTTGCTTCGGTTGATTGTAGAAGAATGCGGGACTAAGCTCCTACGGATCAGGTTGATCTCCGATCCTGTATCTATTAGAAAATGTGTATCACCGAACCCGTTATCGTTCTGTAGTATCATGAAAGGCAATTCACCTCCGTCATCGTCTCCCAAGCGAGTTGTAGAGATGGAAAGGGGTTCGGTTGAGGCGTCTTGAATCTGAAATCGGATGCTGTGGTCGCGGATGATGAGACATTGTTGTTTGAAGTTAATCTGGACCTTGGCCTTCAAGAAGTAATCTGAGCTAAAGGCCCCATCATAGGCGAAGGGGAAATAATCGGGCACGACGATGAAGTCGCTAATTACTCCCAGGATGTTTATTCTGGCTACCCCTAAGGATATGCTGGGTTCGGCTCCTAAACCCCGGATCTCATGTCGTATACTCTTGTTTATGCACCTCGGGTTTTGTATTAATGATCTTTTGATGATGTTTCCCTCCGCTCCACTGTCTAATAGGAACCGATGGCTTTCTTTGTTGGGTCCAAGGCGGAGTTGGATGAAAGGGGTGCATCTCCGGTTCTCTTTCAATCCAAGGGTAGCAATTCGCCAAGTAGGTTGTTTACCTGGTTGATTTCGAGCGGGCGTCTCTCTTGGTGTGTCTCTCCCGTCCCGCTCCTGCCGGGGAGGTTGCGTTCGTTTCCCTGTTGATTATTGTATGCTCGTGCCCGGCATTCGGCGATCCTATGACCGGGTTTTTTGCAGTAAAAGCAAGTTTCCGGAGGAAGGTCCACGTTCGGCGTTGGTCGGGACCGGCAGGTTGCGGCCGTGTGGCCGATTCCATTGCATAGCTGGCACGTTAAGTTTGACCGGTTCTCTAGTCGAGGGTCAATTTTACCCTTGGTCGAATCTTGGAGCATAAAACAGTGGTTCGCGCTATGTCCTATCTTTTGACACAGTTGGCATGATACGGGCTCGGGAGCAGCTTCTTTGGGACAGTATTTCGCAGAATGACCAAACCTTTCACATAGTTGACATTTGATCCTACGGGGGCATCGGGGCGCCGCATGACCCTCGCGCCCACATAATTGGCACTCATCTTGGTCTTTGGCCTCTAGCGCTGCTTTTTCTCTGCAGGTGTCCATGTGGTGACCCATTTTGCCGCAAAACTCGCAGGGTCTGGGCTTGTTTCGCTTGGGACAATCCGCCACGTTGTGAGTGGGACTTTCACAGGCGTAACAAGCAAACAAATTTCGTTTCTGAGGCTTGGGGTTATAACATGGAGAGGAAGATCCTTCTCTCAACATTCTCTTGGCTTCCAACTGCCGCTCGATGCCGATGGCTTTATTCATCAGATCGATCAGGTTATCGACCTCGGGTAATCGTTGTTCTATCTCTGGTTTCAGTCCCCGTCTTGCACATTCTAGGGTGTTAGAGTCGGTTGCGGCATCAAATGTATTATCAGCTTGTCCTGTTGCCACTCGTTTTGCTTCTTTGATGCGATTCCCAAAATTCTTCATGCGGTTAATATAGGTTATTACCATTTCATCGTCCTTCTGGAACTCCTGTCCTAGTTCTCCCATCAATTGGTGAACGGTCTTAGCCGGGGTGTAGATGTTCTTCAAGTACTCTGTTAGAGCTTTAGTGGTGGTAAAGCTCTGTTTGGCTATCGCTTGTCGGGCATCTCCCAGGATTTTGCAGCGAAGAAGTTTCGCGAAGCTTGGCTTTGCGGCTTCGGCTATCATTTCTTCCGCTTCGGAGCATCCTTCTAAGAATTGTTCAAAGGGGATATTGGTCCCGTCGAACTCCGGTACCACCCGAAGGGCGTCCTTGAGGGGGACTGGTTGTGCCATGTCGGAGTCGGAGCTGGAGTTTGAAGAAACGGAACTAGATCGCGACCTTGAACTGATGCTAGCTACGGGGCTTGGAAGGTTTTGTTCGTCCGTCAAGGTCTCCGATTGTTCAGGGTTTATGGTACGATCCTCGGGGTCGACCGTGATCACGGTCGAGGAATGTCTCGGGTGTTCGATGTTTTCGAAGGAGTGTTGTAATCGGCTGCGGTTGGCAAAGGGATCAAGCGATTGGGGGCCGTCGCTACCGTGTCTACGACTCAGATTAGCTTCAAACCAGGGGTTATCGAGGGGGTTGGCGGGGGGAAGACCGGCGTAGGGAACGAGTGATAGGCCTCCTTCGGGGGGTGAGTCTAACTGGGGGGCCTTGCTTTGGCTGCGAGTGACCCTTCTATCTTGGCTCATTCTCTTCGGACCATGCCGGGGGTGGTGTCTCTATTTCGGGCACTTCAACGCAGTCGTAATCGTAGGTGGGACCTAAATGGTTGTAGTAGAGTATTCTATTGCGCCAGGATAAATAAACGCTATCGTCTATTAGCCGGTAAAAGTCGTGCGTCTGCACAAGCGCTCTAATCTCAGTCGGCCACTGTCGGTACAGCCTATAAAATTTGTGGATTCTAATGTATTGCAGAATGTTTTCGTCGATATCGAGAGCTGTGATTGGAGAATCTTTAAGCAGAAAATTTGGTGGCCGGTCTAGTAAAAAATGTTCTATAAAGTATTCCCGATCTGACTGGGACCACAGTCTCCACCTAGTGTAAACGCATCCGCGTATGATTCGGGCTGCTTCCTCTAATCCTTGGACCTCTGTGCTTCCAGGATTATATCCCTGAAAAGTATTTGGAGATATCTTTCCGTCGATGGTTTGTAGATAGTGGATTTCTTTATTCTGATGACGAATTTTTCTGAGTTCTCCGGAATTTATCTTCGGGTGAAAAAAGAAAACGCGGGGTTCTTGTCCACGTTTTTTGAAGGCCTTGATTAGTTCTATGGCTTTGTAGTAGTGCAACTCATATAATTTTTCCCATGGCAATTCTGGGTTTAATGTTAGCTTTATGTTCATAACTCGGGTAAGTCGGGGTGTGAATATAAGTAAGACTGGGCCTCAGTGAATGAGAATGAGAAGGCTTTATTGTGATAGTACTTTCGGAATCTCCTCTTTTGACAATACTACTTCGCTCTTTTCTGAAGGTTCTTTATTCTCTTTTGGTTTTATGATGTATTGCCCGTTATCGATTCTGACGAGCTGCACCCGCAAATCTTTGGGCAGGCTCACTACTTCCTTGATCGTGGGTTTGGACTTCCGCTTCTTCTGACGCTCCGCCAGGCGAGCCAATTTCCTGTTTTGGTCACGCCTCCACCGACTCTTCCAGAAATTTTTGATCTTGATGGTCACGGTCTCGATGAAAGCCCGGGTGCACCACTCGCATCTCTTTCCTGGGGAGCACTCTTGGTTCGCCTCACTTCCGTCACGCCAGCATTGGAATGCTACGGCTCGGAGTGCGGGGGGTGATTTCTTGGGGGGTGGTTCAATGGTCCATTCCCCACGTGATTTCTTCTTTGCTATCCGTGTGGCTCTCCTTACAGAGGAAGAAGGTCTGCTCACTACAACATAGAGTTTTGAGCGACACGGGTCATTTCAAGGGCTAGTTCTTGGAGGGGGGGGAGGAACTCGAAGTCAGAGTCGGAGAACACTGAGCGTCCGTTGCGAAGGGTGATTATAGTGTGATCCGGGACCGGTAGAAGAAGGGACAGAGTGATGGGAGACACTTGAAGCCGGTAAGTTTCGATGACGTCACGCGTGCATCTCGCGCACCGTAACAAGGGCTGAACTAAAAACAAAGGTTGTTTGCAGTAGTAGCAAGAGGGTATAGTACGATCCCGATCCCAAAACTCGTGTTGTGCGCCGTGTACGGTGTAACTATCGACTAGGAATCTGGCGACCTCTTTGCATACGCGGCAGGCAAAAAACTGTGACTGACCGAGTTGAATGAAAGGGGAAGCCTCGCGGTTCGTTATGACACAGACGAAGTGATTTGGAAACCAAATAAGGTCCGACGTATACTGGCCGGGGGCCTCTCTAATTAGAGGTGCTCGCGGGCACATTTAATGCGGCTTTGACTTATCGGCGCGAGAACGAGGTATAATGTCTACGGCGCTTGGTGAAAATTGGTGGTGTCTTCTCTGGATCGGTGACAATCGTTGACCCTCTAGTGCTTACTTTTGTTGGATGAACGTTCCTTGGGGGTTTATTTATGGCCTCTTCTTGTCTTCAAACTCCTGGTGACTCGTTCGTTTCTGCAAACACAATCAGATATTAGTTTAGGATCTTTCGAGAGTCTCCAAAGAAGAGTTCCATGGTCTGCGGGGTTCATCGCGATCTTTCTCTAAGTTGAAGTTATGAAGTATATCTATAAAGCTCAAAACCTCGTCGTGTTGACTTTTCACATGAGACCACAGAAGTCACCATGCCCGCTGTAATCTTTACAGCGGATGGATTCTGTGAACTCCGTTCTACAATTGCCTGTTGTTATTGTTGAACGTAATCGACATTGAAGGCGTTTACAATTTACTCTGGTCGTAGCAGAATATACGAGAAACGCTGATCAGTACTATATTGAGAGCCCTTTCAAAACAGGGTAATGGGAGCTATCAGTGATACTACTACGACCCCGCAGAACCATTAGGACTCTTCTGGCCCTCTTCACGGGTCCTTGGCTTGAACATTCGTTTCAGCGGTCGGATTGGGATGACTCCTTCAAGGAAGGGCGTATTAGGTTTTGATCCAAGGGCGGGTAAAGGAGGTCCGTGATGGTGTCACAATCCAGACTCGATGGGTTGCTAAGAGATAAGATTGCGATGCAAAATGCGGGCTGTCTGCTAAAGAAAATGTTTCCAAAGAACTACTGCAAGCCATCTTTAAGGGTTTTGAGATTGAGCTATTCCTAAAAGTGTGCTTTTCTGAAGTTTGGGCTTAAGTACAATGCATACGAGGTGGTGGCGTCACGAAATACTTGAATAGTTTCCTGACTTCAAACTTCTGAAATGAGAGTCGTTCGGTGAGCTGGGTTCAAAGATTATTTTTGAAGTCAAAATAAAGTTACGGAATGGTCATCATTCGGTTT
The DNA here is from genome assembly GCA_029851415.1 of Eretmocerus hayati. NCBI lineage: Eukaryota > Metazoa > Arthropoda > Insecta > Hymenoptera > Aphelinidae > Eretmocerus > Eretmocerus hayati. The sequence continues at coordinate 114,724,494 of CM056743.1, forward strand.
GCTCAGCGTCCCGATCACTTCGCTCCCCCCCGAAGTCGTCAAGTTATGATAATGTCATTTGGTCATCTGTGTCCCCGGACTCGGGTGAGCGATTTGTTTGTCCATGGTGCGCAATGGTTTTATTTTGTGTCAAAGCAATGAACAAATGAATTCCTTCCTTGTGGAATGCCGTGACTTAATATTCCAGACATGATGAGGCCAATTTTTCTGGCCCGCCAACCTATGTATTAAGGATCGTGAGTGGCCTTAAGGCTAAAAAAAAAAATTGCCATGCGGCTGGCGTAAAATTTTTTTTTCGTGTCGAAGCATAATGCTAAGCACTTGGTGATGATTTAACATGTGACTGCTGTGGAAGGCAGTCAACAAGTGGTTCCCGGTGCATTTACATGTACCATGTCTCCCGTGGGCGTGGCTGGACTCGTGGTGATGAAGTTTAATCGATTGAGGCTTTCAGTAGAAAATGTCAAGGTAGGTGTAGAACGGTATCGAGTAGTGAGTTGATTAATTTCGGAATTTTATTTCACGGGCGAAGACTTTACAGTGGTGACACAAGTGTACGTTAATTCGCTTTGGTGATACCCTATGATGATGGCACAACCGGGTATGCTTGGTGGTGGCTATACGTGTTGGTGGCTGTATCTCACGCGAGGAGTATTGGATAAAAGTGGGTTTATCAATAATTATTCACTTAGGTGTTGTACGCAGTGTCTCTGTGGTGTAGAGGCATCACGTGCGCTCGGCCGGGCGTGGCTCTCTCTCTCTCTCTCTGCGGTACTATGTTACGGTCGTACCACGGCGGCGCGATGGCTTGTATCATCCGGCGCTTCCGTGGCGAAGTCAAACTGCCGGGTTTCGAACGGCTGATGCGAGAGGTGAGCGCGACTATTGAGGTGTTTTGAATACTGAGGTGTTTTTGTCTGAATGTGTGGGTTTTCTCCGGTGGTGCGAGTAATGTGAACTGAATGTCGAATGCCTACTAATTCACGTGATGTTCCTCTCCAGGGCGGGGTCACTGGGCCTCGAGTGGCCGAGCAAGTTGCGCGAGCCCACCCGGCACCATGAGGGAGCAACGATCTTGACGCTGAGCGATTCGACCACCACCTGGAGTAATGTTCAAAACTGGATTTAGTTGGGCATTGCCCCCATTGATGGCTGATCCGATTTGGGAGCATTTAAATAGATTAGACGCTATCATGGCAAAAAGAATGAGCATGGAAATGTCTTTTTCCATCGTGAATGACTTTATTGATTTTAGTTCGCGCGGAGCGAAATAAAGTAAGTATGCCGTAGTTTCTTTTCTGAACGGAGCTGATGGCACTGACTGTTTCTCTGCAAAATTCACACCGATCTCGGAATTGTTCGACTTTTCTGCTTCTCGGGAGCTTTCTTGAGTCTCGTTAGTAGCGAGTAAGAGTCCGTACCCCCGCTCAAATCTGATAGCACTGCCGATAGCTTCTTCTAAGTTGTTAGGTCTGGCCTTGAATTTGATTTCTAGTTCCGGTAGGAGTCCGTTCAGAAACGCGTCAACTACGAGTTCTTCTATTGATTCATTCGAGTAACCGAGTGTTCCACCGAGCTCGGTGATATTTATGATTTGACTTTTTATCTTTTTTATCTTGATAGCAAATGATATTACTTTTTCACATTCTTGTTGAAACATTTTTCCTAATTTACCAAAGATCTGAAACACAGACTCATGCCCGGCAAAAGCTTGATATAAAAGTTTTCTACACTCGCGATAAGATTTAAATTTGTGTAGTCTCGCAAATTCACGAGCCTCTCCTCTTAATTTCGTGGATATTAATTTAACAAAGGCGGGGTCAGTCGACGCCCCGATTATGTGAAAAGCTTCATCGCAAGCCTCAAGAAATTCATCAATGGTGATATTTCGCCCGTCAAATTTGGGAATTGAGGCTAAAACTAGCCTTAATACAGATTGATCTTCCCTTTCAGATGCCATCATTGGAGACTGAGCTTGATCAATACATTCTGGCCTCAGACTGGCCAAGACTCGAGTTCAATTCCAAAAACTAATGATAGAAATTGTTCAATTTCTTAGTTTTCTGAGATTTGAGGTCAACTGTTTATGCTCTTTTGCTAATGGGTTCGGTAACTGGGGGCAGTGTATTCGGTGAGACCGGTCAGAGCCATCTCCAGGGTAGAAGAGTGAAGCAGATTGGTTTCTTTTTCTGAAAATTTTGGGGAAATTTTCAATTTCCGTTCGCGAGTTGTGGTTTTGAAACTATAACGACCCCTTTTATTTTGATTCTTACTTATTCGTGGCTTTCCTGAGTGAATTGATCGGTTTACTACATCACAAATCAACATTAAAGTTTTTCTGACACTTCCAAAAGTTGCTCAAAGTTCTTGATTTTAATCACGTTAGGAAGCTTAAATTTTTTTTTTTTTTGATGTAGATTCATGTGATACGAGGAAATATCTGATTTTTACCATTCTTTGTATCGCGTTGCTTATCACTGTATTATCTCGTCCAAAGAGATCTCTGTACTGACCTCGGGAAATTTTTCTTATTCCCAATGATTGAAGAAAATTTGGATTGAACTGGTACTGATAATAAGACCACTTACGGTTTTCTGATTTGATTTTTCTTGCAAAAAAAAGTCACTATTTTTCATACTCTGGAAATTTCTCTGATGGGATTCTAACAAAAATAGAGCTTGCAGTAGGCTTCGGTGGGGCCGAGATTATCCCTACGTATGGCCTCCAAAACTTACCCTGTAATATCCCTAAGGATATTCTCAGGATGGCGCGCGTTGCTCAGGTGAAAAAGTACGAGTCGCGAGCTCGTTTAACCTACCGACGCCCACCGGGGCGTTGCCGCGAGCTTTGATATCGTTGAATCTCCCTATCTGAGGAAATCCCTTGAGCACTACAGGGTCAGACTCTGCAGAACTCTAGGGATCACCCCGGGCATCCGAGCTCGGTCCAATGCTTCTCAGCATTCACCTGTGCTCGAACGCCCTTCTCTCCTCAGAGAAATCTGATTTCTCTGGGAGGAACTAACTAGAGCCCTACCCCTCGGATTTCGGAGGCTATTCCTCCGTCCACCGAGTTCCTAATCGGAAGAGATTGGGATATTTCTTGGAAATGGAGAAACGGGGATCGGGAAGCAGGCACAGGGGTCGGGAAAAGTCCTGGAATACATTTATTTAAAGAGGTTCCTTCTTATTCAGTCAGAATCAGAGTTATCTATTTATTTGTGCTCATGCCTATGAGCACCATGTTAAATAGCCTTCATTGCTGTTTGAACCATTCAAAGCAAGCCTCAATTTGGAGCAATAGAGTATTGAAATATATTCGATATCCGTGAAAAACAAGTTCATTCAATAACGTGCTAGGGTTCATTACTACCTGGATTGTTCAGAGGAAAATTAGTAGACTCGAAATGGTAACGAAGAGCGACAAAAGGTTTTGAGGTTTAATCGATAGAAAAGATAGAATGTGCATTTATTGAAGGTTTATTAAATACTTTAGAAATTCAACTTACATATTTGTTCAGAATTTGGTCTGCCTCGGGATCCGGGTATAACAAATCTCGGGAACTTACAATATAGTGTCTATTTAAGAACTGCCTGCCCGGCTACAAAGGTGGTCCTTTTATATTCACTGATAATTTCGGGGGAAATGATAGCAGATGACACGGGTTTTCCTCTCAGCCAATCCCGTGCGGCCAGCAAATGAAGGGGAAAACTCGTGACAGACACTATCAGTTATAACGTATCTTACAGAAATTTCAGATAGAATGATAGTGTTACTAGGCCGGTAATTTCTTATCCAAGTTCATCTTGATCACCACTAATTACATTTTTATCATCGCAACGATCGATATCGTATGGGTTGTTGGCCAGTCACGCGAAGAATGTTCGAAATTATCTCGACCATAATAATAATACATGCGATTTCCAATCAATCTTAACCTAATGCTTCCACATAATATTTTCGTTGAATAATGCCCGTCACCGCGAAAATGTTTAGAATGGTTTTAAGTTATACTTTTATTCATATGATTTCTAATTGATCTTAACCTAATGATTAATGTATAAAAATTCCATTCAACAATGCCCGTCACCACGAAGGATATCGTAAAATTGATAATTTGCATGAAATTGAGGGCAGATTGCGATCGTCAGGACGTCACAGACATTTGACCTGGTCTAGGGACTTTTCGTGCCGTCAAGTTGGCAACACTGATTCGATTTTATGTTGGCAACCCTGATATAGGGATTCCGTGGGGGAATAGGGACCTTGTGTCTCTTAATATAATAATAGCGTAATACCTCGCGTTGCTCGGCTTGTAAATGCTCCCGAGAGGCGTATTGGACTCTGAAAATGTTTCGGTAAATCAAAAAAAGACTAAATATTCATTCGAATTCAGTTGTTGATCATCGATGTCCTTAAAACTTTCTTCATTTGCACAATGTGATCTTTCGAATCTAATAAATAGTCTGCCGAGTTCTGTTGAGATGGAATGTCCAATTTCGATGAGATCCAAGTTTGACTATCTGTGTGACATTATTCGGAGATTGTACATAGACATAGGCGTTCTAACCCCAAAATGTTGTTCCACAGTGTAATTGATTGGACGTCATCTCAATTCATTATTTCATCTGTGTTCTAAGTTTTTCCATCATCTTAAACTTATTCAACTCGTCGAAATATCATGTGATCGAAATTAGTTGAATTCTACAGTGGGAATTGTATTAGCCTAGTTCGGAACACGAAGACAATCACAGAATAACTCACCCAAGCTGCAGGGGTAAGGATTCACAAAACATAAAAGGGTCATAACCACATTGAAATTATTCATGCAGACATTCATTAATCAACACAGAGGAGAACGTCTGATTCTCTGTCTGAAACTAAATGTATTCATGGCCTAAAACGCAATAGATGAACTTGAACGCAAGAACACGAAGATACACACACACGTCTTACAGAAGTTAGTTATACCGCGCACCGCTGATAACCAGTACCACTAATATATGATGAATTCCACGCCAAAGCGACCTACGGAAAGGGGTCATCTCTCAGATTCTTTTTCAACCTTTTTCATTCGATTCTATGGCCCAAAATAGGAACTTCGGACCACCTATGGGGCCCAAAGGAAATTTCTCCTCTACATTGCACGCATATCCGTCAAGAGACCCAAAATTTATCGTGTAATAATCGATGCGCTTTTATTCACGAAAATGGGAATATTTCGAGTTTTCGAATAGCTATCGATTTGCGGGTTACGGCATCTGAAAGGGCATCAAGAAACCTATCGGAAACGTTGACGAAAATTCCTTTTCTGTGATTTGGGGGCCTCCTGGAGGCAAAAGAGTGTTTTTCACGAAAATGTTGATTTCTCAAAAAGCCATTTTTTTTATTTTTTTAAAATCATATATTTGACGTAAAATTTTGCGTTCTTTCGAGAAAAATGGATTTCAGAGAAGTTTGGGGTGATCCAAGTGACTTATGAGCCATTTTTTGAAAATTTGATTTTTCCGGTTTCAGAAAAAGGCGATTTTCTGCCCATGCGCACAAACGTAGACTTTTGGCGCCACTTTCAATGGAAAGCTGACAAAATTTCCTATAAAATGACTATCCGCAAAGTTGAAATTCATGCACTGAAACGCGATCTGCAAGGATTAATTATGTCGAATTAAAATCACATGAAAATTCAGCCCATTAACGCCTTCGTGGCGCCTGCTGAGATGACACATTCACGAGATCTTCTCGGGACTCAATTTCGAGTACAAAATTGACCTGAAAAAAATTCGGACCACATGGTTTCAACTTAAAATTGTATGAACTTTCAAAATATGCGATGAAAAACCCCGTTTGAGGCGAACCCGAGTTGCTACATTCGATTTTTCACAATTTTGAATGTGAAATATCGTACTTTCTGGCAAAAAATTAAATGTAGCACCTCGGATTCGCCTCCAACGGGATTTTTCATCGCATATTTTGAAAGTTCGAACAATTTTACGTTGAAACCATGTGGTCCGAATTTTTTTCAGGTCAATTTCGTACTCCAAATTTAGTCCCGAGAAGATCTCGTGGATGTGTCATCTCAGCAGGCGCCACGAAGGCGTTAATGGGCTGAATTTTCATGTGATTTTGATTCGACATAATTAATCCTTGCAGATCGCGTTTCAGTGCACGAATTTCAACTTTGCGGGTAGTCATTTTATTGGAAATTCTGTCAGATTTCCATTGAACATGGCGCCGAAAGTCTACATTTGTGCGCATGGGCAGAAAATCGCCTTTTTCTGAAACCGGAAAAATCGAATTTTCCAAAAAGGGCTCATAAGTCACTTGGATCACCCCAAACTTCTCTGAAACCCATTTTTCTCGAAAGAACGCAAAATTTTACGTCAAATATATGATTTTAAAAAAATAAAAAAAATGGCTTTTTGAGAAATCAACATTTTAGTGAAAAACACTCTTTTGCCTCCAGGAGGCCCCCAAATCACAGAGAAGGAATTCTCGACAACGTTTCCGATAGGTTTTTTGATGCCCTTTCAGATTCCGCAACTCGCAAATCGATAGCTATTCAAAAACTCGAAATATTCCCATTTTCGTGAATAAAAGAGCATTGATTTTTACACGATAAATTTTGGGTCTGTTGACGGATATGCGTGCAATGGAGTGGAGAAATTTTTTTTGGGCCCCATAGGTGGTCCGAAGTTCCTTTTTTCGGCCATAGAATCGAATGAAAAAGGTTAAAAAAGAATCTGAGAGATGACCCCTTTTCGTAGGTTGCTTTGGCGTGGAATTCATCATATATGTTAAAGCACCAATGCAACGCTGAAAAAATGAGTTGTATTAAATTGCATCCGTTCATACATGAGAATATGTATAGGTAACTCTATTTCCGTTCAGCCTCTCCAACGACAGAAAATTGAGGAGACTATTACAGATGAGGTGAGAGGGGAGTCTGTTATCTCGCGCTCATCAACCAGTCTTCAATCTTCTTCGACTCCTCCCAAACGCGCAACTACGAAACGAAAGGAATAGTACATTACGCGTCGAGTGCTGGAAACATTTTTTCCTTCGGGAAACCGAGCTGGACGTGGGCTAAGGCACCGTCCAGCTTGGTTTTCCCGAAGGAAAAATGTTTCCGCACGAGACGCGTATGCAGTTTTATACGTCTGTACGCAGAAACACGCTGTTTCTACGTATGGACGTATAAAATGCATATAACGTCATGCCCATGAGATAGAGGTGGGGGGGGGGATCCATGGAATACGCGCTCGACAGTCTCCCATCAGCACTCTCCGTGGGCGCACGGGCGCGGTCAAGCCGAAATGACCTTATAGTGGAAACAAAGTGTCGTGGTGCCGAGTTGTACACGCGCACACACAACCAAAAGCAAAGAATCTGCAGCGGAAGCGGGTAAGACATAGCTCTTCTACTTATTATTTCTCGATATAAATCCATAGATATACAAGCAGGTATAAGACACGCACAATCCAGATAATATAAAAACTTTCAAAATCCCTCGAATCATCGGGAAATTTTGTTCGTGCATTCTCAGTAGAAATATGACGTTTTTTGCGCGATTCCAGGAGAGAGAATAAAGAGAAATTGAGATTTCGAATTTTTATTAACGACTCGGTAGAAAATGGAGAAAATGGGAGATTGGATTTTTTCGCGATTCCGGGAGAACGACAAGAAAGAAGATGAAAAGTAATTTTTTCCGCGATTTTGTAAAATTCAAAATAAAAAAAATCAATCTTACTTCGAACATTTTTCCTGAAAAGTCACAAAAATATCCCATTGTAAGGCATTCAAAAGTCTCATCTCAGTTGAGAACAATTTTTGTGTAGCTTCAAGAATACATAAAATCATACAGCACACGATACTACAGCAACTGATTTTCGTTCCCCCTCTCCAATGCCAGCAGAACAAAGAAACGTACAGACGAGGTGAAAGTCAAGATCCCCGCCCCGCGCTCAGCAATCGTCCCTCAGTCGGCTTCAACTCCTCTCAGACGCACAACTACGCGACGAGAAGAGTACATATGCAACACCGTGCCAGTAGGAGCAGGGTGGGGAGACGCCATATAGTACGCGCTCGCATGATCATCTGCAGTCTCTCATCAGCATTCTTCGCGGGCGCACGGGCGCGAAGTGGTAACGAAGTGTCGAGGTGTCCGGTTGTACGCGCGCAGTCACAGTCAAGAGCAAAGAATCTGCAGCGGAAGCAGGTAAGTCATAGCTCTTTCACTTATTATTTCTCGTATGAATCTATGAACATACCGATAGTTACATGACAGGCACAATTCAAATAATATAAAAACTTTCAAAAACCCTCAGATCATCGAAAAGTTTTGTTCGTGCATTCTAAGTAGAAATATGAAGTTTTTTGCGCGATTCCGGAAGAGAGAAAAAAGAGAAATTAAAAATTCAATTTTCTTTACGAATTCGGTAAAAAATGGGGGGATTGGATTTTTTCGCGATTCTGGGAGAACGACGAGATAGAAGATGAAAAAAAAATTTTTTCCGCGATTTTGTAAAAACCAAAATAAAAAAATTCGTGTGCGTTTGAGAAACGCGTAAGGAACGGAGTTCCAAGTCTGTTTTTGGTGTGATACATAAATATCGATATGATCTGGAAATTTGGATGAGTTATAATTGACATTCAAGTTTTTCAAAGCTCAAATATGATATACCATGCATTATTCAAATAGAATGATGACTTCAGCTTGAGATGGAGTCCTTAAAAGGTTATGATAGGAGATATATATAAAAGAAGTTAGCAAATGTGACTCTCAATAATTAACACTAAGTCGTTCATAAAAGGCATCAAAGCTGGTGGAAGAGTTAATTTCATTGGAATTGATTGGATCATGTGATGATTCAATGGATCCGTGTACTCATTTAATGAAGTGGAAAGCAACATCTCATTTTTTTCAAACTCTACTCTTTGCCTAAAGGAAGACAAACATCTTCTTTGGGCTGATTGAGGCTTTCGGCGATGAATGTGTATTTTGAACAACTTTAGATTGTGATGGTTCCCCACACTTTCTTCATTTTACTTTTCAATTAAAGCTCTAGGAAAATGATGAGAATCTATTTGAACCCAATGATTGAGTACAAAGATCGAAATTGACAATGATATCTCTATAAACCACGGGAGAATTTTGACTGAATTGATGATCTTATTCAACAACTTACTACATTGTATCAAGTGATCCACTCTCTTAGTTTTTCTTGACCTTATTTCAGGGCCATAGGAGGATCACAAGTGGTATTTTCTGTTCGCTTTCAAATATATATTCAGTGTATGTCAATGTGAGGAGTGCCTAACAACATCTGTAGAGTGAAAGTGATGAAACGCGTAACCCATATTTGAGCTTTCGGTCAAAGATGACCAAGGACTGGAAGTATCTCTTCATGATTTGATCCAATATTGTAATTACTGGATAGGAAGAAAGACATTATCCTATTGGTTAGCGAGATCACAGTTTACCTTCAGAATACACACTCATTTGCTCTTAGCAGATAATGAGATTTGATGAAAACAATTTTAGTTTCACAAGTTGAAGCTGAGATGCTTCTGAACAACCTCCTTCAATTAAGATAAATTTGGTTCATGCTCTAAGAAAATGAGGAGAATTGTATTGCATGCAGCGGTGGTTAAATGTTTTTGGGCTCGACTAAAATTGATATTATTGGACAAAGAGGTCTCAGAGAATTGAGACTTTTGTTGTAACGTCTCAGTGAGTCAGTGCTTATCTCAATAAGTTACAGCATTGTATGCATTCCCTTGTGAAATCATGCTTCATTTCATGTGGATTCAGATGGAGATTTGAATATGTTTGGATTTGGAACAGTGTCATGTGTGGAGTAAAAATGGTGGGACTCGAATAACCTTATCTTTGATTAAGACCCCATATTTAACCAAAACAGTAATGGGGGTCGTCATTTTAATGCTGTTTTTGGCCTATCCTTTCAAATATGCATAACAAATTATTCCCCAAATTAGGGTTCAGAACAGATAAACATGATCTTGCTAAATACTTTGAATTAAAATGAAGCAGGACAAAACAGAGATCGGAAAACTCTCGTTTTGAAGTACGGGTTTTGTTTATGTAGCGTTTGTTCAAATTTAGAAAACCCTCATAACCCACGCGATGAGAGCATAATGAGGACCACTACACACATCACTGCACACTTTTTATCACCACCTAACACTCACGATCTGAATTCCGTATACAACCCGTAAAGCAATTGAAAATCAGCGATGAAGGCATTATCAACGAATATATTCGTTGGCATGACCATAGAGATATTACCAATTCGTAATATCTCTATGGGCATGACTCGTTCCAGCATATATGCAGCAATAATACTAAATAGCAATAAGAATCATATGTTGTTGTCAGTCGTGCTGTGTGCGCATGGGGAGCAGAATCGACTGCAGACAGATTTTGGTATTGGCATATATGTTATGCTGAGAATACACGCGGTTCAGCCCATGCAGTATACCTATATCGTATGTCGGTTTTTCGTTGCATCTGTATAGCGGGTTGCATCGAATCTCGTTACGCGGGCCGGTGTCGGTCGCACGATTTCACCCTTCACCCAAACCAGCGTAAAGGAACTCCGTTCCAAAAATTAATTTTAATTCGAATATTTTTCCTGCAAAGTCATAAAAATATTCCATTGTGGGGCATTGAATAGTCTCATCTCAGTTGAGATTCATTTTTAAATAGTTTTGAGAATACGTAGAATCATACAACACACGATACTACAGCAACTATTTTCTTGTTCCCCCTCTCTAATGCCAACAGAACAAAGAAATGGACAAACGAGGTGAGAGTCAAGATCCCCACCCTGCGCTCATCAATCGTCCCTCAGTCGGCTTCAACTCCTCTCAGACGCACAACTACGCGACGAGAAGAGTACATATGCAACACCGTGCCAGTAGGAGCAGGGTGGGAAGACGCCATATAATACGCGCTCGCATGATCATCTGCAGTCTCTCATCGGCGTTCTTCGCGGGCGCGCTGGAAGCCGAAACAACCTCATAGTGGTAACGAATTGTCGAGGTGCCCGGTTGTACGCGTTCAGTCACAACCAAGAACAGAGAATCTGCAGCGGAAACGGCTAAGTCATAGCTCTTCCTATTATTCGTCGATATAAATTTATAAATATACCTGTAGTTATATGATGCGCACAGTCCGAACGATATGAGAACATTCAATATTCTTCAAGTTATCAAAGAATTTCATCGGTTTGTTTTTTGTCAACAGTAGGAGAATTTTTGCGCGATTTCAGGAAAAAGAGAAGTAAATGATTAAAAGATGTAAATTTTTCCCACGAATTCGGTAAAACGAAAAAAATTAAGAATTGAAATTATCTGCGATCCCGGAAGAACGAAGAAATAAGAAATGGAAATTTTTTTCCTCGCGATTTCGGGAAAATCATAATAAAAAAATCAGTTTTACTTCGATTTTCTTGTCCAAAAAGTCGCAAAAATTTCCCATTATGGGACCTCGAAGAATCTCATCTTGGTTGCGAACAATTTTTTGTAACTTTAAGAATACATAGAATTATTCAAATACGCGACACCAGAGCAACTAATTTTTCACTCTCCCTCCCTAATGCCAGCAAAACAGAAAAACCTACAGACAAAGTGAGAGGCCAAACCCCTACCCCGTATTGATCAATCATCCTTCAGGCGTCTGGGTTTCGGCTCTGCAGTTTCTCACCAGTTCTGTACGCGGTTGCATAGGCGCGCCGGAAGCCCATGCAACATCGTTGTGGAGTCGAAGTATCGAGGCGCCCAGTTGTGCGCGCGCAGTCACTACCAAGAGCAAGGAATCCGCAGCGGGAATGGGTGAGTCATAGCTCTTCTACTCATGATGCCTCAATATAAATCAATAGATATAGTGGTAGGTATATGAGTCTCTGAATCGGTGTACACACGATTCAGATAATAGAGGAGATGCACGAATTACGTAAGGGCCTTGGGGGTAGGGGTATCCGGCCAGGATTCTTATCAAGATCTTACTCTGAATCCGAGGGGTAGGTAGAGGGGTCAGGCTTATCTTGCGTAAAGTTAGTAGAAGGATAAAATTTCGTTCAAGAGTAATCCAACGGTCGGCACCAGCACGCGGCATCTCGTCTACGTGATAGATTCGAGTACAAAAGAGGCCGGGTAACCGATGACCGAAGGTGGAGCTCTTATCGCTTTTTTTCTCTTCTCCAAATTATAAACACTCGAGGCTGCATGGCACGGCACACCAACGCCGTTCAAGTAATATAAGGGTGTGTCCACAAATGAAGCGTACGCACTGCTCATGGCTCACAGCGCATACCCACGGCTCACGTGCGCCATGCGCTACTCATCGGATTTTAGCCTGCGAGTGATATGGATTTCCTTTGTTACCAGCTGGATTCAATACAGAGCTTGAGGTTAGCGATCGAGAATGGATGACGATCTTCCGGAAAATCCATGTCACTCGCCGGCGAAAATCCGATGAGCGGCGCATGGCGCACGTGAGCCGTGGGTATGCGCTGTGAGCCGTGAGCAGTGCGTACGCTTAATTTGTGGACACACCCTAATTCTTTTCGAACAAGTGCGACCTGCGATCGCAAAATTTTTGCCGTTGCTCCAAACACTTGCTCTGAATGACAGGATCTGCGGAGATCCCCAAAACCCTACGAATCTTTCGTACGATCACTTCTGCTGCCCGACTATCCGTGGTAAAATTTACGAAAGGGTGTGCTTTACGCGTGGCCTCTACTTTACCTTCAAAAAATCTGGAGGATTTTAGGAAATCTTTGGGGCACCGATTGTTGAGTTATTATTCATTTATAAATTTCAGGATGGCCAAAACTCGTTCTAGTTGTAATTTATACTCGGAACAAGTGTGTTCGATCACAGTGAATACAGTAAAAAACTGTGCTATGCTATGACGGAGATTTTAATCATATCAATTCGTACCCTTGTATGGGATTTTCGGATCGATGAAAAATTACGTAAAAATAAGGGGGGTAAGTCATCAGATACTCAAAATTCTTACGGTGTCTTACATCAAGGTAAGGGGGTCCCATGTAAGCTCAAAAAAGGCTTTACGTGATTTGTGCATCTCCCCAATTATCAAAATCTTTTATATTCCTCAAATTATCGAAGAACTTCTCTGGTATAATCACTCGCGGTACAAAGAATTTCTGATCTTACTGACTTTGAGAAGATTAATAAATCGATATTGAGGATGTCAAGAGTTTCTGCGTAATACCAGGAATTAGAAAACAGAAAAAATGGAAGTTTTAAATTTTTTCCGCGAAATCGGTAGAGAAAATGGGGGAATGAGTTTTTTTTCGCGTACTCGAAAAAACGAAAAGAAAAGAGGTAGGGGAATGAAGAAAAATTTTCCCGTGATTCCGGGTAATAAAAAAGATTTTTCTTCAAACATTTTTTCCAAAAAGACACAAAAATACCCTATTTTGAGGCATCAAAGATTGTCATTCCAATTTAGAACGATTTTCGAGAATTTCAAGAATTCATGAATACATTCAAAATCACGATACTACAGCAACCATAAAACCCCTCGTTCAATGCAATTAAATTCTAATTTACAGTATCTCAAGAAGTTGAAACAGTTTTTTCCCAAAAAGATGAAGCAGGATCACGCCTCAGTAGAATCAAGATCAGTGCACATATGTGATGAAGATAAGAAATTGAGAAAGCGGACCAAATCCACCCCACAGAAAAAGCAGGACAAAAGCCTTTCGATACAAATAGATCAATAAAGGTGAGTAAAACTCCAGATTTTTCTCAGTTCGAATGGATAGATACAAGTATTACAATTCGCGCTTCATTAAAATTTCTCGATCGCATTCAAAATTTCTTCCATGTACATCAATGAAATGATTATCATTAATAATGAAAAATTGAAGAATGGTTTCAATTCAGTTCACTTAACCTCATAAACTTGCAAATAACATGTAGTTCACCTTCCACAATAAAAACTAATCTCAATTTTCTAGATGAAGGAAAATCTAACTGACAATCTTCAAATGGAACACCATTCGATTCGGGACTAAAGATATATAATATAATCATGATTCATACATCGAGAATCACATGTAATTGAATTTTAAACTTCCATATACATTAACTTTCACATGTTACCCGTATGCATTTATATCCGTCACCTCTTGATATTGTGCTTAGATGATAATTTATTGACGATTGATCCATCTCTGACTTTAATGACCGATTCATTACATCTTGTATAGATTAATTCTGTAAAACCCCCAAATATAAGAATTGAATAGTTTCCCCAACCCCTCCTGAAGATCGCACCATCTTCCCTAGCGTTGTTTTACTCATATGAATTCACTGATATTCAACAAAGATTGTGTTGAATTATCAAAAAAGAATCGGAGGACGCAATAACAGGAATCAAGGTTAGTGGACTATTTTTTAACAATAATATATAAGACAAATTGGAATCATCAAACTGATTCCGAAAAATTGAATATAAATGGAAACCATAAGGTTCCCATGAAATAGATTCTGATTGACTCCCCGATCACTGGATCGTTTTTGTTGAAAAAACTCAGCAGAATCGAGTAATTTTGATTCAGATTCTAAATATATGGCGCATTTATGTTCAATATTCACCCCCCCGTGAACTCATCTACATCCGATTAGGTTGAGAAAGTTTTGAGAATTTCCAATAATACCATCAAATACAATTCCGCAACAGTTGACGGAATTTCATATCCTTTTACAGTTCTTATCAAATCATATACAAGAATATCATATTTGCTCAAATTATTCACTTGAAAATCGATCAACATATTCCAGAGAATCAGTTTTTACACCACCTCAATATCATTCAATACATTTGACACCCCAAATTCAACCGAATACGATTACGAGTTTGTCTCTTATAGGAACATAAAAACGCTACACTGACACAGCTCACACGGATCATATCGTTGTATTTCCTCTGTTCTGAGCAGCGATTTTTTGGCCCGATATTGGACTACGAAATAGCGTATCTGACTCATCTGAACATGTCTCCATCGATTCTTGTGATGGTGAGCTCCACTCAGTACTCGAAAAGCACACACAAAAAATCCCAATAAATTCAACTTTATAAACTCATGATAAAAATGTCGATTGAAGCAAAATCATACAAATAAATCTGGGACAGTAGAATAAATTCATTCAACTACATTAACGTGATGAGATAAAATTGAAAATTCTCGGAACATGATTAGATGAATAAGGAACAATGACCACCAAATACGTGACAGAAATTTTTTCCCAGAGCGTCTTGAATCCCACTGCCAGACTCTCTTCCCCCACTTGTTTCTCATACGGTCAGGACAGGTTTCAATATCGAGAACTTCCAAGCTGATCATCATCAGTAGAATTCCGCGACCACTTACAGTATCATTAAACTCGTTATCGTCCATGTTCTACGAACTATGTCATTATTCAATTCAGCGTTCGACATTTTTAACAAGATCAAAAGTGATCATGTGATATTGACCATAGCAAAATTAAATTCAATCATTTTTCATTTAACACTCATAATTTCAAATCAGTTCATTTAATCTATTTCCAAACACCATAACAACAAAACATGAACCCATTAGAAAAATAATAACTCTGAGTGCAATCGAATATAACTACGAGTTGCAACATCAAAGTATGATGCCTTGGCTTACATACAGATCGAGACTCTCATCTCTGAGTGCGACAGATTGCGAATGTATGTTGCCGAGCTACTGTAGATGTAGGCAGAGCGTATCTCAAAAACACGAAAACACTACACTGACACAGCTCACACAGATCATGTCGTTGGATTTCCTCTGTTCCGAGCAGCGATTTTTTGGCCCGATATTGGACAACCAAATTAGCGTATCAGACTCATCTGAACATGTCTCCCTCGATTCTTGTGATGGTGAGCTTCACTCAGTACTCGAAATTTACACAAAACCTAACCCAACACAATCAATACTAAAAACTAACATTAAAAATGACAATCGAATCAAAATTTAAGAGTTTATTGGAATTGAAAGGCTCAATTCATTGAGATGAATAAATGAATAAAGGAAATTGATTCAACTACACTGAAGTAATGATACAGCCTTGGAAATCCTCGAGAAATGTTTGGGTAATTAGAATTTCGATCGTAAAATACATCATTCAGGCGCTACCAAACTAAAGGATATGAGACCCCCTCCCCTAGACCACGTCCTCCCCTTCCCGAATAGTAAAAGCATATACCAACATCGAGAACTTTCAGAATGACCATCATCAATGAAGTTGCGCACTTCTTCACCGTATTATCAAACTCATTAGCGTCCATATTCTACGAACTATATCATTAGTCAATTCATCAATCAAAATTGTTATCTAGGTCAAAAATGATCATATGATACTGATCATAGCAAATTTAAATTTAATAATTTTTTATTTGACAATCATAATTTCAAATCAGATAATTTAATGTCTCTCCAAACACCATAACAACAAAACATGAACCCATCAAAATTATAACATCTCACAGTACAATCGAATACAACTACGAGTTGCAACATCAAAGCATGATGCCTTGGCTCACATAGAGATCGAGACCCTCATCTCTGAGTGCGACAGATTGCGAATGTATGTTGCTGAGCTACTGTAGGTGTAGGTAGAGCGTATCTCAAAAAACATAAAAACACTACACTGACACAGCTCACACAGATCATGTCGTTGGATTTCCTCTGTTCTGAGCAGCGATTTTTTGGCCCGATATTGGACAACCAAATAGCGTATTAGACTCATCTGAACGTGTCTCCCTCGATTCTTGTGATGGTGAGCTTCACTCAGCATTCAAAATGTACACAAAATCTGACCTAACACAATCAACACTAAAAAGTCATATTGGGGATGACAATCGAATCGAAATCATACGAGTTTATTTAAAATAGAAAACTCAATTTACTCAACTACGTTACAGTGATGATACAGCATTAAAAGTTCTCGAAGACTGGTTTGATGAATAGAATTTCAGTTTTTCTCCTTCTCAAATGATTTAAATCATACTTCGATAATTGGGCCACCACCGAAACTTCGCAAAAAATCCAGAAATTAGATAAAAAATTCGAAAAATCGCAAATTCATGAGCCTTCTAAATATATGCTCAAACACACACACACACACACACATGCATACATACAAACTCGAATCTATATCCTCGATCCGTTTCCCACACGCAGTAAAGACGTCAATATATACGTGATATGTTGGTGCGGTAAGGAGAATACATAACGTATTTCGTGTACCGGACTGCCTCACAAAAGAGGATTATACACATACTCACAACACATGCTCAAACACACACACCTACATACATAAAACCTCGAATCTATATCCTCGAGCCGGTTCCCTCACGCAGTAAAGACGCCAATATATACGATATATGTTGGTGCGGTAAGGAGGATACATAGTGTATCTCGTGTACCGGGCTGCCTCACAAAAGAGGATTCTACTCACACTCACAAACACAAGACACAAGAGTAGAAACACACACACAAACACAAATCCATATCCTCGAGCCGGTGACAGCGCGCCGTAAAATGTGAATAAATTCATTGTATTCGTCTAGTAAGTGTACGTGTATTGGACTGCCTCACAAAAGAGGATCCCACGAATTCACACACACACACACACACACACACAACGACCCACCAACCCATCAATAGATGTATATATACGCACAATAAGAAAAAATCTAGGGACATTTTCATCCGCCTAGGGACATTTGTAACGTGCGGTTGGCCACCCTGATTGAGATTTTATGTTGGCAAGCCTGATATAGGGATTTTGTGAGGGGCGGGGACCCTCCTTGTCTCTTAATTGTTATAATTTTGATCTCCTGCGAGCAAATGAAAAGTGACAAAAAGTGTACAAACGACTCATTTGCTCACAGACCATCAAAAATAAAGCTCAGGAACGTATGCTGAGATCCAAAAATCTATTATTCTTCAATGTACCTGAATCTAATAATATCTCAGCTGATCGTGGTATGATTATTAATCTTCTAAAAGAGATTCCAGTGGACACTAGAAGTATCTTCACAGCAAGAATTGGCAATACCTCGAGTATCCATCTACGACCTATTGCTGTTACCTTTTCCAACAATCAAGATCCTCATCTTGTTATGAGAATCAGAAATAAGATTTCTGGGAGGATTATTGTTGGATTTGGCAAAACCAAGAATCAACAGGCACAGTATAAAGAAGTTGCTGCTTGCTAAGCTCAAGGCTCGTTTGGACAGTGGTGAGACTGCTTTGAGTACACGCTAAATCAAAGGAGTTCCTACTATCGTGAAGTCTGCTGTACCACCACAACTCAACCAGCTGCAAAATTCCCAGAGTGCTTCTGCGAATTTTTGATGACTATTTACTATCAGAATGTAAGCAGTATACGTAATAAGCTTCACTTGGTGAGAAAATAATGTACATCTGTTTTCCTATGCACCTCACTTGATTGTTCTGACTGAAACATGGCTTCATAGTGGCATCTCTGATAGTGAAGTTGGGCCGGATAACCACAACATTTACAGACGAGACAGATATAACTTGATGGTGAATACCCCTGGTGGAGTTGGTGTTCTCATTGCAACCCACAAGTCTCTACATTCAAAAAGTTGTGAATTCTTCTCTGAAGACTGTGAACAAGTCTATGTCATGATTACTTTTCAATCAATCAAGAAGCTCATCATCATCTGACATGTCTACCCTCTGCGTCTCCTCCATCTATTTATAAGGATCATATCTATGCTGTTCATCAACTATCTGGAATTTATGGTGATTGTGACTGGATTCGAGATGTCCCCCGACTGTAGCGCACCTAGCGGACCATGTGTCGAAGCTCTTATACGTATACCTATATCGATGTTGATGTTATATATAGTATGGGTATAAGAGCTTCGCGAATCGACCACTCATACCACTTTTATACGTAGAAGTTGGCGCTGGAGTCGGCGGACATCTCGAATTGTTTTAGGTGACTTTAATGTACCAGGTATCAACTGGCTTAACTCGTCTAACTTGACATATGAATTTGTTGGTGATAGAACAGCTAGAAATGCTGAGTGTGCGGATATTATTAGAAATGATTATTCCCTCATGAATATGAACCAATATTTTCCAGTGCCTAATGACAAAGGTTATTCTCTAGACTTATTTTTCAGCAGCATAAGTAATATATTTTCGTTTCATGCCCCAAAAACATCGTCGACAGTTGATAATCATCACATTCCTATTATGTTTAAAGTTGAGCTTGCAAGTGAAGTTTTTCGAGATAAAGTTTTCCCTAAAAATGAACAATTCGATTTTTCTCGAGCTAACTATGAGCAAATTAACTCATACCTCTCCAAAACAAATTGGGAGAGGATTTTTTCTAGAGAAGATAGTCTTGAATTTAATTTACAGGATTTTTATGATACAGTTGCACAGCCTATCAATAAGTTTGTTCCAACTAAGAAGTTTCATTCATCTAATGATAGCTATCCCAGATGGAATACCTCTGGACTAATTTTACTGATTATTGATAAGAAAACTCAACACTTGAAGTGAAAAAAGTCGAGAGAAGAAAAGTATCACATTGAGTCCAAACAACTTCGTGCCTAATGTATTAGACTGTCTAATTGATAAAGTAGAAAGTAAGCTCAAGAATGGCTCCAAATCTTTCTGGTCATTTGTGAATAAGCTTAGGAAGTCTTCCTCTGTTCCAAATAATATCTTATGGAAAGATAGATTAGGTAACTCGGATGCAGACAATGCGAGTTGTCGAGTATCCAATCAGCAATCGGATCAGATATTGTTCGCTGTATCGTTAAACTAGACATTTGCACACTCGGCATTTCAGTCCGTAATCTGAATAATGAAAACGATTTATTTTCAGATAAAGAAAGATTACATGAAAAGTGAAGGGGAACATTTCGATGAATCTATATATTGGCCGAAGATTCGACTGCTGAGATCTTCTTTCGGCGCGTATGCCAAAACGATTTCTCAAGAGTTGCACAGTATATACATCGCGGTGAACTGCTTCTTCGTCGAAAGATCTTTCACTATGTATTTGCGTAAGAGCTGCATTCACATGCATGGGAATGCGCGATCCTCGGAGGCTTGAAATCTCCATTGGTCTGATATCAGCCACTCTCGCTTTCATACTATAATACTTACTTATAGCGCAGCTGGCCGCCGAGACGTTTTTGCGCTGCTTGAATATCGTTAATCGCGCGATCGCAATTTGAACTTATACACTTACCTACGGAAACGTGTAACCGCCCCGGCGATCCCGCAACCCGCATTTCGCACTCGCACACCGCTGCGGCATGCGGGGTCGATTCGCACACCGCTGCGGCATGCGGGTTTTTAAATCTATACATAAATAAGCTACGGAGCGGCTCCCACAACCCGTCCTGGTCTCCGTCGGTTCACCTATATACCAGGGTATGACTCCGAGAGTGATCTCTTCTGAAATCCACCTCAGAATTACTGCATATAAAAATCGCGTGACGTGGCATAAGCCGGCATGAGCAAGATGAGCAAAGAGCAAGCAGCTGACGCATGCGCAGAGTGCAGATGCAGACAACGACGTCGTCTGCTTGCACAGCACAGCTGCAGCTGTACACACGCAGTCGGCTTTCGCCAGCTTTCGCTGCCCAGGAACCTGGGTCAAGGTCGCGGACCGGATGCATCACCAAGTTCGGTTTCCAAGTTGATGTAATCGCCCAAGGTGTAGTGAGGACGCTACATTTAATCGTGGAGCCGTGTGAGCTACTTAGTCCACGTACTATCTGAGAAAAAAATTGAGGAAAAAGTGTGGTTTGATGCCACGGGTTTTTTTTTTAAACACATATCAAAAATTGTTGCTGTGTTAAAATCACGAGAAAAAAATTTTCCCTTGCACCTGGTATCCTGACATGATTTTTCGAGACAAAATGACCGTTTTAACATGATCCCGTGGTCTGTTTTGGGCTACCATGGCAGGATTTTCTTCTAGATCAAGAAAACTTTTTTAAAAAGCAAGGTTTTTACGGCTAGATGGGATGGGTCATGGTTTTTACGGATGGCTGGATGGGTCACAGTACCGTGTTCAGAGGATCATCTTGCATTGGAAGACCGTGTTTGAAAACCAACAACAAGGAGAAATTTTTCTTATCGTGATTTCAACACAGCAAAAATTATTGCAAAAACGGGTGTTAAAACAAATTTGTGGCATTGAACGACAGCCGCTCCGTAGCTTATTTATGTATAGATTTAAAAACCCGCATGCCGCAGCGGTGTGCGAATCGACCCCGCATGCCGCAGCGGTGTGCGAGTGCGAAATGCGGGTTGCGGGATCGCCGGGGCGGTTACACGTTTCCGTACTTACCCCTATCTATTCATGCAGGGACGCCGCCGACGATGGCGACGTGTCTTCACTCACTTCCTCGCGTAAAAGCACCAGAGCAACTGAATAGTTACTTGTGCATGTGCAATGTACACGCATAGCTCGGGATGATTCGAGGTACATACGTTACGAGATATGCTACCTATGGAAAGATTCACGTAAACTTTCCAAGCTCGCATTTTGCACCGGAAAAGAGCTACTTTTGAACTATCTGAACTGCTCACTCATTGCCCTTAGAAAAAAAAATCAACATAGTCATATCCGACGTATTTTTTTCTCAGATCCCTGATGGTGAAGTCAGTTTTTCAAATTTCGGTCGACCTTACCTCAAAAATTGAACTTCAAAGTTTAAAAGTGGTATAACTCAAAATTCCATATTTTGATATTCTTTTTGACATTTTAAAAAAGATCAGACAATTTTACCTCGAAAACGTGAATAAAAAAATCGGTTTTCTCCCATTTTCCCTGAAAAAGCAGCAGAACTCGCAATTTTTGAGGTTAGGTTGACCGAAATTTGAAAAACTGACTTCACCATCGAAAAGCTGAGGAAAAAATACGTCGGATACAACTATGTGGATTTTTTTCTAAAAGCAATGAGTAAGCAGTTTAGAGCGTTCAAAAGTACGCTGTTCTCGGGTGCAAAATGCGAGAGTTGACGTGAATCGACCCCTATATGAGTATTATCGCGATAACTTACCCGGAACAGGTTATGACCTTTCATTTCAACGAGCCAGCTCCAAATCACTCCATTCAAATTTTCCTATACATATTCTATTGAATTACATTTGGGAATAATTTTAAAAATCTCTTTTACGGATTCGGCTTTCACCACTTTGTTCCTCTCGCTGAGAGCTTTTTATTGTAGGTCACTCTTTTTCTTCCCTGCCACGCGAAAAATTCATGACCGTATCTCTGTGTGTGTGAGTTGTGTTTTTTTCGCGCACCAGTTCTCGTGAACCCTTCCTTCGATCTTTGTGAAATTCATATGAAGACTAGATGATCACTCAGAGATGTGCTGAAAGGATTTGCAGATCAATCTATTAAACAGCTTTCGATATATGCGAGTAAAAAAAATATCAAATTTTCAAAAATTATTCTCCGTCACTTGGTTGATGGCCATTTTTCATTTCCATCTATTATCATATCTCAAACCATAAATTTTCGATCAGTCACAAAAGAATCACCTCAAATTTCCTTCTTATTAATTTCATCGAAATTTCGTATCAATCAATCGATTCATAATGGCAAAATGAACATTTTTCTAGGTCCCTCAAAATTCTTTCGGGAAGCATTTCTAAGAGATATTTTAGGAAAATGGAATCAAATTTCTTGAAAATTGAAAAAGTTTGTTCTTACTACCGACAAATCGAAAACTGTTTGATAGATTGATCTGCAAATCCTTTCAGCACATTCTTGGGTGGTCATAGCACTCATATAGATTCCAGAAAGATCGATGGAAGGGTTCAGGAGAACGGGTGCACCCGTTCCCCTGAAATACTACCGTTTCTTGAAATACTATCTGCTTTACTCCAGATTTAGTCAGAAAGCTGAATTTGTTGCTTAATTGAGCTGCATTTCTAATGGAGCTTGGAACAATGTGAGTCAGGAAATCGTTTCTTGAAGAGTTTGAAAGTTTCCATCTTCAATTGACATGGAAAAGGGTTGGATAAAGGGTGATTCACTGAAAATTGATTCATAATTCCTTGTGAAGATGCCAGGCGTTGAAAGTTACTGAAATAAATATTTTTATATTAGGATTTGCTCTCTTTTACACAAAAATATTTCCAGAATGTATATTTGGGTAGGAATCCGGTTTTTCAAACTTTTTAATTGAAGGTTTCAAAAGATCTATGTTTGGGGTTCAAGGGGATAGTATTTGTGGAAAAATATTGGGATGTTAACAATTTCAATCGAGTAAAAAATGTATGGTGTACATTTATAAATTGGATGAAATAGACTATGTACATACGTATGTACGAGAGCAATAACTATATAGTGTGAACAGATGGGGGGGGGGGGTTAAATGTTTCATTATTATTTTTAGTGGACCATTATTTTTTGGGGGAAATTCTGCGAGTAGTGTGTATTGGTTAAAGAGATTGTCAGATTTTGCAATGAGAAAGCATTCTGCTAATATCTTTTAGCAGCGTATTTTATTTGAAAAGATTAAGGGTCGAAATGTCAGCTACGTGCATTGTTACATTTGGAGATCGACGTATACCTCCAGCACTAGCGTCGGAGTAAGAGTCGCTAGGGGTATGCTCAAATTTTTTCCTCGAAGTAAAATGTTAAACCGATCATTTTTCATAGGTATCATGTCCAGAACTCGTAGTTTAGTCCCCAAGCCATGTGCCTCAATCTTGTTATGGGATTTTCACTGAAAATGAGACATTTTTTCCAAATGCTCACAGCGTATCCTAAATTAAGTCTAGGTCACTTTGTAGTGGACGAAATTTCAAGAAAATTGTTCAAATAATCAAATCCCAGCACGAGAAAAGGTCCACTTTCAAATTTTTGAGTGCTGCATGTACATTTGTAGCCGAAAATTGGCCATGTAATTAACTTCGTCAGTTCCGTGCATACTATGTTACCCAACTAAGAGTCGAAATATCTGTGTGGGAAAAATTTTTTCCACTAAAGTATGGTAGGAATAGATAAAATTTACAAGAAGAAGTTTCTATGTCGACTCGATTATTTTTGCGAGCGATTTTAAGGCGAAATGTCAGTTCCATGCATGTCAGTTCCGTGCATCCAAAAGCTGTTCCCTGGAATACTCAATAACACGAAAAAGACGGAGGAATGAAGTTACCTGCTCCAGAGCATGTGTTTCCGACTCAATTTAACCATCTAAACACGAATTTCAGGTTTATATGGTCCCATCGCGTCAGGATTTCTCGCTAGACAATAGAACGTCAAAAACCGCAAATGTCAGGTCGATGCACTATTTTTCCTATGTCTTATACATGGGGAAATGACACATAGCGTTCCAACTCGTTTAGTATTTAGTATTTAGTATTTATTTAGGAAAATTCACGGGCCTGATGGCCCAATATGAACATATACATATACAATTGAAAAGAAGAATATATATATATATAAATGACACAATAGTAAACAAGGCGAGAACGAATATAATAGAATATAAAAATAAAAATTTCGGAATTGTAGAAAGGTAAGATATCACAGTAAGAGAGCTGAGAAATATGAGTCAAATATACAACTTAACAAAGAAATCTCTGCAACATTTGTGAGCTAGGAGTTACACAGAATTTTGATCTTGGACTTGAATGTAATATCACTCATTTCACAGACATCGTCAGGTAGAGAATTCCACGCTTTTAGACACCTACAAAGGACAGAGTTTGATCCAGTTTTGGACTTGTAAGGAAGATTTCTGAAAAATGAAGTTTGCCTAGTGCTGTAATGAGATTGAATTCTTCCTAACTTAGAGTGAACATAGTCGATACTTGGGATCAATTTGATGAAAGATCTAAAAAAGAGTAAATCATTATAGTCGTGAAGACTTTGAATTGTATGGATATTAAAGTGTTCATACAGGTGATCATAATTGTGATCAAAGCGATCAAAGTTAATCCTACATTTGAAAGCAAGATACCTTAAAAATCTGTGATTCATTTTCTCCAAGTCATACTTCAAGTAATCAACGTGAGGACGCCAAATACTAGATGCAAAACCGAGTTTGGGTTTGACAAGTGACGAGAAAAGATATTTTATACAATTGATATTATTAAAGTCAGAGGTCATTCTCTTGATGAAACCCAAGGTTCTACTACCAGCATTTATGATATCCTCAACATGATCCCTGAAAGACAACTTAGAGTCAAAGATTACCCCAAGGTCTTTCACTTTGTGAACCCTAACAAGCTGTTCAGAACACATATCGTAATTGAAAGAAATGGGATTATGATTACGAACAAAGCTCATGACATGGCACTTTTTGACATTTAATTTGAGTTTGTTAATGCGAGCCCATTCAACCAAAACATCCAGATCTTTTTGTAGTTTGGAACAATCAAGAACACTCTGTACACGGATATAGATTTTGACGTCATCAGCATAGACTAGGACAGAACAATATTTCATAATACTTGTAAGATCGTTTATAAAAATGATAAATAATATAGGACCTCGTTCCATAAAGATTTCTGCATATGTTTTATAACATATTATTATTCAATATGCGAAAAAGAATGAAAAAAGTCGACTCAGACAGGCGCAGACTCAATATTCAATTTCTGTATTTTTGGACACAAAATGTGTAAGTTATCGCGATTATACCCATATACTTGCTATCCAAAGAGTTTAATATCCCGGTACATATCGCGATGTCATGTCGTGCATATGGGCAAATCTCAGGAACTATGCGATTTCGACTTTGAAATTTCGAGAATTTCCAGAACGGCAGCACACCCCCCCCCCCCATGGACTTTTCTTTGGTCCAAGTAATGCCCAGACAATGATGAAATGCTTGCGTAAATCACTTTGGAGCTCCGCCGTGGATTTGTGAGGGAATAAAAGATTTTCCCATGTATATGAATGGGAGCCTCATTCCATAATTCTAATTGGCTTATGTGTATATGAATACATGGCATCCTCGGTGTTGGAATAGAGAAAAGGGAATAAGTTTAATAATTTACAGTGTCTTTTGAATGTCTGTGGTACAAAATGAAGATGTGCCTCAGCCACCAAAACGCTCATTTTCGTCATTTGTCAATCCTCACAAGCCTCGCATCACGACCGAGATGAGGCTGTAGTAGGAACGGAATCGAAATTTTCGTGTGCTACACGAAAAACGATTTTTTTGACCTCATTTACGCAAAAATAACTTTTCTCATTTCAAGCCGCATCGTCGTGCGGAATCGAGCACACTATCGTTCTTGGGCTAGATTTTCAGGTTTTTGGATGTAGAATAAGATGTCGTTTCTACAGATATGAAATATTCACCGCCCCTAGTGCTGCATCCATTAGAAGAGCAATACAGGAAAAAAAGTAAAATCGGAGCTCGCTCCGACAAATCATCGCCACTCTGACGCATTAATAGGCACAGCCTCGGGCGAAAAGTATGCGTTTCTTCACATCATCATCCATCGTGTATCCAAATTTCAGACCGATCGGTCAACCGTCCCGCCTGTCGCGAGCTAAGGCGTGAGAGAATTATGGCCCTGTTCGGTCGAAAATTGCGATTTTGTCATGGAGAAGCGTCTCCTATTACCTTTCTAAAGCAACTAATAGACTTCTGAATGATGCAGAACTGTTGAATATGAGTAGATCTTCAAAATGATCTAATGTGAGCGGTGGAAACGCTTCTGACAACGTGGAAATAGGCCTGTTCGGCGAAACCGCATACTTCGTGAGATTTGCCCATATACAAGCGAAGGGAGAGAGTTGCGAGCTTTCGCGTCGTTTTTATTCCTCTTGAGATGTGCATGCTACTAGTGATCAGTCGATATCGTATGCACCGCGCGAGATCGAATATCTGAAACAGCCAACCATATCAAAACATCAACGTTATATGCTACTTTTGCGTAAAAGTTCGACGAGAGGCCCGCTCTCGCGCGGGCCGATGTACGAGCTATGGCGAAGACGCTTGCCACCGATGCGGCGAGAGTGAATTTTTTTTTGTTTTTGCAGAAACCATGCATATAAGTACGAGGCCGTGGCGGCATCAGTGTGTGCCCATAAATTTTCCTTTGCAAGCATATCCGCGAGTCCCCGACGACACGCTTGGTTCTTGCAACTTGTAGCTTCTCTCCTCTCAGCAAGGAAGCTTACAGAGAGAATAATGACTGCATGCATGTCGCTTTGCTCGCTGAGATACGTGTCGAGATATACATATACACGTATGCGACAAAGTTGCATTGCGCCCTCGAAAGCACGTTGGATTCGCCATGTAATGTAGTATTAGACATCGCGAGTACGATATGTACGAGGTGAGCACGTGCAGCCCGCTGAGTGACCGCGCGCTGGGCCATCAGCGTTCGCAAAATCGAGATGGTGAAAGTTCGCATCGCTCGAGCGCGTCCACGGGCCTGGCCTGCGATATACGGGACCAATACTGAGCGAGCTGATAGGTGCTAGTATTATACGCGTTTTGCTCCACACTTGTGCAAGTACGGTTTATATGCCTAAATTGAGTAAATGTGCAAAAATATGCCGCAGAACTCGCTCGTCGGTGGCTGCGGCGCGGCGCGCCGAGTGACATGTGCGCGCAAAAGGCCGCATCACCTTCGCTTTTATAGCAAATTCCCACGAGTAGGTATAGCCAGGGCAACATCTCGAGCGTATACTCCGAGCAATCGGTGATCGTTTCATATCTAAGACCATTTTTTATGCCTGGTAAAATACTATCACGACGAGCAGACTTGGTAATTGCAGTTTGCAGAGGTCTCGCGATACGGCCGGAGTCTTATTTTGGATAATTATGACATCGAAGCAGAAATTCCCAGACCAAGAGTACTTATACGCACCTTTACGACACGAGCGCATTTGCGTCGATCATTACAGACTCCCTCGGCAATAGAGTCTAACAGATGAAACGCTCGCTACCATTATAACTTACATGCTTATGGACATGCGTGCTTTTGGCGATGTAGACAAGAATGGCGCTTTTACGGGCAGTCAAAGAATCAATATTTATATCTTTGGCATTCGCGCAAAGACAACGCAAATATTATCGCAATTAATTTTCAGCCGATTAACGGAAATCTATGCATGCGGGCTGCATCGTGTCTGACACGTGCATTATTTGACAATTGAGGGTATTATACTTTTCGCGATGCACATGATACTGATCAATGAAGATGCCCAATTCAGACACTCGGATAGTAGTTCAATACGATTGACGAATAAGCTATGAAAGCTACGAAATAATTATGCACGGCTACGAGAAATCGAATTTCAGAAGGAAAAGAAATCCCGTACGTCATGTAAATCCCTAAAAAAAATACGCTGCTAAAAGTAATTAGCAGAATGCTTTCTCACGGCGTTATATGATGATTATCAAAACGAATAAGAAAGTATCCTATATTTTGAGTTATTCTTCTGAGGAAGCATTTCAGAGAGATTTGGGTCATCTAAAAGCAGGTATTTCCAATAATATCTATTGTTTGGTTGAGAAAAAATTTCTGTATAGTCGGTTAAGAGATGATTAAACTCGAGTTCTTGCTGAAAATTTCCTTTTCCCAAAAAAACTTCATCTGAATAATGTTTTACGAATTTTAAGAAAATTTGGTATGAACAGATCGATTAAAAATGTCAGAAAACTATGTCTTGAGGTCATTGAAAGTGAGATAGATGACTTGTGGAGGAAGATATGGGGGAGAAATGAGTATTGTTAAAAAAAAATTCCAATATATTTTGAATTATTCTTTAGAGAGAGCATCTAAGAGAGATTTGGGTGATCTACAGGCAGGTTTTTCTAGGGCTTCACCGAGATTTGGATCTCGTCTCGTTCTCGGATCGAGATCTCGGCGCGATTCGAGACGATTCAGTGCCCTCCGAGATTTGGTCCGAGATCGATACGAGCCGAGATCATGTGGTCTGATTCCATGACGATACGAGATCAATGAATACCGAGACGAGCGAGATCTCGCCGAGATTTTATATATATATGTACAAATCATCCATCTGAAATCTTATAACTCAGTTCAATCAATTATTCAATTACGTGGACAAATGAACCTTAATTCTGTGAACCAAACAACTTACTAACAACGTGCGTCAGAGAATCACAGGAAACTGACACTGTCAGTAATATAAAATAATATATAAAATGAAGTTCTGTCATTGCATATTACAAATGGAGAAGAACATGAGTATCCAGTATGATACAAATTAGAACGGGAAAGGCAGTTGGCAGATGGCATCTTTCAGAACGCTTCTGATCTATCGATTGATGCACACGAGTAATCTGAAAGAATCATCTGGAAGTGAGCACCGCAACTGGAGCACCGTTGTTCGGTCATGACACAAGACGCTTCTGACGGAATCATTTCTGATGGAACTGACGTTGGCATTATACTTAGACTGGATTGATGTTTTGGAGGCGAGCTGTTTGGAATCAAAAAGGAGATTACACTCTCTCTTATGAAAAATTTCGAGGTGTCTCTTTAGACCACTGGTATTGCTATCATTCGGTTTAATTTCTTCTGTAATTATTTTGCCCTGGCATATGAGGCAGATACCGGTTCTTCCTCCCTTATTATGTCCGTGATCATAATAATTAGAATCTTCCACTCTCTTATTCTTACTCGACATTCTGAATGTATTTTTTCATTCAAAATCTTCCCAATCTGGAGTCCACAATGAGATGAAGTGATAAATGATACAGCTATAAATTATTTCAAACTATTCCTCACACCTGCCGGTGACTGACTAATTCCAAACGTCAAGAAAAGCAGCCAATCTATTGACACTTAATCGGTAATAGACTCGATAGAATTCGAATTTACCCATGACAGATGTGTACGTCATTGACAGTTTTGTCAAAGTACGTCGCGCGCAATTTGGAGGCGTCACGCAGCCGAGACACGCTATTCGATAGGAATTACGAATAATCAGAAGAGGATGCTCAGAGTAAATCTCGAATTCCCGATATTCTCGTCTCGATCTCGGATCGAGAATCGAGACGATACGAGATCGAAGTTTTTTATTCTCGTGCGATCTCGATACGAGACGAGATGAACGCCTGTGAAGCACGAGACGATACGAGATTCCTCTGATTTCTCGTCATTCTCGCTCGAGTGAAGCTCGAACAATGTCTATGGTTTGGTTGAGAGGAAATTTTGATAGAGTATGGGTTCAAAAATGAATAACTGGATTTTTTGGTGAAAATCTTTTCTTTTCGTAAAAAAAGTCAGTTTGAATAATGTTTTACGGATTTTCAATAAATTTTGTATCAACCAATCGGTTCCGAATCAAAGAAAAATATGTCTAGAGGTCATTCAAACTGCGATAAATAGGGTGTAGAGTAAGTTAAGAGGGAAAAGAGAATATTGATAAAAATGTTTTGCTATTTTTTGCGTTACTCTTTTGAGAAAGCTCGTAAAACCAATTTGGGCCATCTAGACTGAAGTTTTTTGAATCATATCTATCGTTTGGTTGAGACGGAATTTCGATGAAGTGGATTAAAAAATGATAAAAATCGAGTTTTTGGTAGAAATTTTGATTTTTTAGGGAATTTGAGGTCCATGAAGATTGAATAAAATTTCGGTATTCACCAATCGATAGATGAAGCGGAAAAGAACCTAGTTTAGGTGACCGAATTTGAGGTGAGAGTATTTTAGAAAAAGACGGACTGTACTAAGAGACCAATTTTGAGCAATTTTGCTTTAAAAAGGCGATGAATTAAATATGACTGGGAGTTGACAGCTGCCAAATCACTGGTCTCTCAGAAATTGGATTAAAGTTGATAAGGTGAACAGGAAAAGAGAAAGCGTGTCCGATAGAAAACAACACACACACACACGCACAAAGGGGCGCAAAGATGAGTCTCTGACAGATTTGAGAGGCTATTAGGAGGAAAAGTGTTACCTACAGTCGATAGAATTTGGCAAGAGGAAGAATCTGGTCTAAGCATTTCTTAGATATAAGCAATTTTGTTGAAGAAAATATTGGATTTCGTGGAAAATTTGATCAAAATTTTGCTGGGGTGAAAACAAAGCTTTCTCTTCAGAGATAACAATATGTAGGAATGTTTCAATGATTGGCATTTGAGTTATTTTCCACGAAAAAAAGGCAAAGTAATCCGTCAGGCACTATAGTAGTATGACCGACGCATTGATGGGGTCGCTGAGTGCCAGCTCTTCCGATCATCGAAGTTAAGCAACGTTGGGCGTGGTTAGTACTTGGATGGGTGACCGCCCATCTCGGTTTAATCAACCCCGGCTTGCTGACTTTTCTGATCGGTTGGTTGATGCTTACGACTTTTCAATGTGAACGGGAGGTGTAAAGTGTCGCAGATTGGGTATTTTATCCGAGATATATGCCCAATATGTAACACGATATAGTGGCATTAAGCTCTCCGCGGGGCGGGCTTTCTTCCCTCACAAGGAAGTTTTTCCTTGCCCCACGGGTTAATCAATCCCACAGGGTTATCCCGACTAGATTATACCATACATACTCAAGTTTACAAACTATGCATATAAGCAGCCTAGGCGCACGGCCAATACATATCACGTCGTCACTGTGACATGACTCGATGGAATGATCTGAAATTTTGCACACACATAGTTGAAGAGCATTGCTTCCATGTAGTGAATGATCTGTGGTGAGAAACGGTCCCAGAAAAATTAGAAAAATCATAGCATTTTTTTGAATGTTCATAAGCTCCTTCGACGCAAGCATAGTTTTCGACATGCGAGAAAGTTTTCCAGTTTTCAACTATAGCAAAACTCTAAGCGAGAAAGTTGTTCGGAAGGGTCTAAATGATGTAATTATTCAGGACTCGGATCGAATGATGCAACAGGAAAAAAGTTTCAGTAGTTTCCGTATTCCGATCTTTAGCGGCTGAAAAGTACAATCTGAGTTCACGGGGCGCTTCAACAACGATCTCAATCAAACTCTTAGAACTTTTTTCCTATGGCATCATTCGATCTGAATCTTGAATATTAATTAAATTTAAACCATCCCAAACAACTTTCTCGCGTTGAATTTTGCTATAGTTGAAAACTGAAAAACTTTCTCGCACGTCGAAAATTATGCTCGCGTTGAAGGAACCCATGAAAATCTTGAAAACGCTACGATTTTTCTAATTTTTTTGGAAGTGTTTCTCATCAAAAATTCTACACTATATAGAAGAAATGTCCTTCAACTATGTGTGTGCAAAATTTCAGATCATTTCATTGGGTTATGTATCAGTGACGACACAATATGTATTGGCCGAGCGCCTAGGCTGCTTATATGCATAGTTTGTAAACTTGAGTATGTATGGTATTTACTCCGCTCAAGTTGTCTTAGAGCGCCTCTTATGGCCGAGCCGCGCATTAAACAACGGGGGCTCGCGCGCACGGCTGCACATACATGCACACACACACACACACACACACAAGCACGTTAAGCCTAAAAACATCACAGCATATGCAATTGCTCCAGCCAACATCTAATTCATGACAGACTCGGTATACTGTACAGTCTCATTACACTTTTATCGCCAAAAGATACACTACAGGTCGAGTCCACTCGATCACGCAGTACACCTGCGTGAAACACGCCACAACACAATCCCGTGACGAAGAAGTGGAGCCGGGCCGATGGCTGCATCAGCACAAGTCAAGCGTGCTTTCGTTGTGTTGGGTGAATATGAGAGAGACTCACTGCTCGCACTGCAACGAGTCAATTCCATAAAGATATAATTTGGTATTATATCTCTATGGTAAATCCTCACCACCGACGTGTATATTCGGAACTCTAGTATAGTGATTGACCTATATTGACGGAGTCATGATGTTGATCTAATGAGAAGTATGCAGATAGCATCAGCAGACGCCAGTCGACGCGGGAGCTCTATATCTATATATACGACTCGCCACGGCTGCCCCCGTCGCTGGCCCATGTGTTTTCGTGTGACATTTGGCCACTATGAGCGCTACAGTCAGGATTTTTGCCGCCAAATAATGGTGATCTGAGCGAATAGTCTAGTCGGGATAACCCTGCCGGGCAAATGCGGAGAGTGTATACTCGTTACAGTCATTACACTGACACAGTCTCACTCACGCGTTACTCGGAGTGAATTCTCACTTTGTCAGTAAAACGCCGTAAGCATCGGAAGCAGGAGTTTTCAGGTGCTCTGACTACGGAGCTGGAAAACGGGGCGGGTGTTTTGCACAGCCCACGGATGATCTGACTACAGTGACCGTTCTGTTAGTAGATGACGAAAGTGTCGAAATTCAGAGGTATGGCTCTCCTGTGCGAGAGGGTTCTCTAAAAATGTATACACGACGAGTTTAATCCACAAATCTACACCAGTTCCTTCTACAAGCCACAGTTAATAGCCATATAGGACTCTAAGAAAGGACCTGAAAAGGTTTAAATAAATAAAAAGAAAAAAAGGCACTATAGTATTAGCCCATCAATGAGGAGTGAGATGATTTTTTCACAGTAAAACTACTAACTCGCTAAAAATATTTCCATGGGGCCGCGTGGGGAACGTCCACATGGAGAACTATGGTTCCCCATTGGGACCCACGGGACTTCGTGGGTACTGGCTTTAGGAAAATTTTCAATTTTGATATTTGGGTCATTTGGCATCGAAGACGTGTAGATGACCATAATCGACCAAATTCAACCATTTTTGGAAAAGAAATGATCAAAATTCGTATGCTGCACGTTTTGGATGTCAAATCTCCGAGCACCGTGGACCTGTTTTTTCAACGATTTGATATGCTCCAGGGCCAGCTTGACGAGATTAAATCGCTCGTGGGCCAACGTGACGCCGCAGATCTCTCCTCGTCTCCCGCACCAGCAGCGAGAGAGGTGAGCGAACAAGTTCCGGCGCGTATGTCGTCCCTCGAGGACCTTTTAGAGAGGCGAAGTTCTGAGCTGGGGGAACTTCGTCTAGATCGTCAGCTGCTCCTGGACCAAAATTCATTGATGCGAGATCAGATTCATGATCTCACTGAAGTTCTGTCAGGGAACCAAAGTGCTCTGGGAAATTCAGATTCTAATTCTGATGCTTCTGATGGTCAGACTACGAGATCCGATGATCACGCTGAGAGCTGCGAACTAGTAATTAACGGGGTCTTGGACCCTAATTCAGATCCTTCTCAGGATCCGTTATATGACGTTGCACATGCGGTCCTCAGCACAATTCTCCCTTCAATCAGAAAGGAAGTAATTGTCGGAGCTCGTGTGTTGAAGCCGAGGAATGTTATTACTACTAAAGGGGCTGAATCTGGGGGACGGGAATCATGCTCGAGCAGGCCACACTCATGTGTCGTTAAGTTTTCCACTGATCGGCTTTCCCACGATATTTTGCGAGCCAAACGCTCGCCTGCTCATAATTATCTCACCACCAACAACATTCCCGTCAACCTGCTGGGCAAGAATGCTGCACTCACTGTGCCTAACCACAAAATATTTATTAATGAATTGTTGCCTCACCACAAATTTGAATCTTTCAAAAGTCTGAAGTATATAGCCCACGGGGTAGGCTTCAAGTATGTGTGGCACTGTGGTGACAGATTCTTCGTCAGGCAGGTGGGAGGCAAGCGGGCGCACGTCTTTGCTAATGCTGCTGATTTACAAACCATTCATATGGCATGCCAGTCCATCCCTTTTCGAAAGCAATCTCGGGGCTCTCCCTCTAAGATCGGCGAATTGAGCTCTCCGTCGGTCACGGAACCTAGTGAGACATCCTCTCCGTGACTAGGTGCTCGGGCTGACTGCAAAAAGGCGATGGGCCATCATTTCAAAGTAGGTTTTCTCAAAATCACTTTCCTCCCTGAGCACATTGAAGAATTCCGTTTCCACATTTCTCAAAACCCTTTTTTTCATCTCTTTAGTGTGGCCGAGACATGGCTGGACTACAAAGTTGACGACAATCTTATCCAGGTCCTGGGCTTTTCAGTTGTCCGTCAAGATCGAAACAGAGAGGGAGAAGGTGTCGCCTTTTTTGTACGCATTGACTACAAGGTTAAAATATTAGCTCAATCTAACACTACATGTGATGGTAAACCCGGAATACCGGAATACTTATTTTGTAGCGTACAAAGGGGAGACTCTCCTCCCATACTCGTAAGGGTGATTTACAGACCTCCGCATGTGCCAATGCAGAAGGACTCTGACATTTTTAACGTGCTACGTGAGCTTTCAAGTGACTATAGTCACAAAATCATCATGGGGGACCTGAATGCAAACTTGTTATCGACAACGACTGACGCCACGACCACCAGACGACTGACAAACTAACTGTCCTTACAGCTTGTCCAGCATGGATCGACACACCACACACATACATCTCACACATGGATCGACGTAATACTGCTTGATGAAAATGACACCGTTCTGGACCATCAGAACACTCATCTACCGTGTTTTGGTTGTCACGCGCTCATTGAAGTAACCATTGACATCTTTGTTCCCGAGACCGTGAAGGATCCGTTCTCTTTTCGGAAATATAGTAGCATCAATCCGGGACAACTCAATGACGTTCTACTGCAAATAGACTGGGGGCCCCTAGAAAATGCTGAAGTCAATCTGGAGGAGGCTGTAGAATGCCTGAATAGGAACATGCATGCGGCCATAGATCTTTTAGCACCACAAAAAACGGTGCAACCGCAAAAAAGCCACCCTCCCTGGGTTGGTCCCGAGTCGAGGAGACTCATTGTGCGGTGCCTAGCAGCTAAGAGGCTCTATCGTTGCACTGGCCGGGAGGCAGCCCGCAATGAGTTTCTTCAACTGAGCAAGGAGGTTGAGGAGCGCCTAAATCAAGAGCATAATACTTTTCTCCATGATCACCTCTCAGAGGCTCTTGATCAGAATAAAAATATATGGAAGAAAATGCGCAACCTCGGCCTCCTGCCCAACAGGAAGGAGGAGGAGTTACATGGTTTCACACCGAACGAGCTGAACAATCACTTTGCTGGGGTCTCTATCTCGCCACGAGAGAACGAAAGAGAGGCATCAGAGGTTGTCACTACAGCTGAGGATGAAGGTTTTCATTTTAAACCAACTACTACGGTCGACGTTATTTTGGCTGTCAAACATTTCTCTTTGCGAGCTCGTGGCGTGGATGGCATTCCCCAGATTGTGATCGCCAAGGCTCTTCCGGCCATAAGTGATATTATTGTCAAAATTTTTAATTCCTCCTTCACTCAGGGTATTTTTCCGGAAGCTTGGAGTAAAGGCGCAGCTAATCGCGCTGAAGAAGACACCAGCCCCATTAGCAGTCTCGGACTTCCGTCCAATTGCTCTGCTGTGCTTTCTTTCCAAGGTTTTGGAGAAAATAGCTCATGACCAACTCATGGAATACCTCAAACAAAAGAAGTTACTAGACTTTCTTCAGACTGGTTTCCGGCAACATAATAGTACACAGACGGCTTTACTGAAACTGACTGATGATATTCGTATGTAACGTGATAAGAAGAAAATTACATTGCTACTGCCTTTCGATTTTAGTAAGGCATTCGATACGATCTCTCCATCAAAACTGTTACAGAAGCTACGGTTACTAAGGTTCTCTAGGACGGCTCTCGTGTGGGTTAGATCATATTTGGAAGGACGCTCCCAACTAGTTACCTCAAAGAATAGTGGAGATTCTGATTGGCTAACCACCAATCTGGGAGTCCCACAAGGGTCCGTACTTGATCCACTCTTGTTTAGCCTCTATGTGAACGACCTACCAGACTTGCTACGCGGACATCCCGTCAAGCACATATTTTA
The DNA here is from genome assembly GCA_029851415.1 of Eretmocerus hayati. Lineage (NCBI taxonomy): Eukaryota > Metazoa > Arthropoda > Insecta > Hymenoptera > Aphelinidae > Eretmocerus > Eretmocerus hayati. The sequence goes on from CM056743.1 coordinate 114,761,328, forward strand.
TGCGGATGATCTGCAGATTTATACTCACATCGAAAAGGATCAGGTGCTGGAGGGAGTAGCTCGACTAGAAAAAGTGGCGCAACTTATTGCTGGATGGGCCCAGGCCTCTGGCCTGCATCTCAATGCTAGTAAGACCAAGGCCATCTACTTTGGATCGAGAGACAACGTCAAAGATCTAAGGGATATGGGCCTCGCTGGCATAGGGATGCAGGGCGGAGTGGTCAACCCATTCAGCGAAACGGTTGTGAGTCTCGGTGTGACACTAGACAGTAAACTCGTTTGGACACCGCAGATCGATCAAGTTACCAAAAAAGTTAATAGAGCCCTTTACGGTCTGCGGTTTATCAGGGCGTGCACCACCGAGACACTCCGCCGAAGGCTGGTCGAGACTCTCGCCCTGCCTTACCTAGATTACTGTACTGTGGTATGTCTTGACGCCCCAGACAAAGAACGGTCGCGACTGCAAAGACTACAAAATTCATGTGTGAGATATATTTTTGGAGTGAAGAAGAGGGAGCACATCACCCCGTTCAGGGAAAATCTGAACTGGTTACGTTCGGACTCGCGTAGGTCATCCTTTGCAGCTATCCTCATGCATAAGATGTTAAGGTGGAAAGAGCCCGATTACTTAGCCGCAATGTTCATTGAAAATCAGCGCAGACCCACGAGTCGGGATGATGCTAGAGAATTGAAGATCCCCAGAGTCCTACTCAAGTCAACCGAGAACTCATTTCAAATCCAGTGCGCCAGACTCTGGAACTCTCTCCCGCTTCTTATACGCCATCTGGCGTCACTGTCATCATTCAAGTTCTCACTAAAACTCTATCTGCTCAAGCTTGATTCCCAAGATCTCCCAATCATCCCACACACGTCACAATGAGCCCCTTTTTATGAAATTCTATGAATTTTCTGATTTTTATTCCATGTTTCCTTGAATTATTGTGATTACTGCGTTTTATACTGTGTAATACTGTGTATTACTGAATGTATGACATGTACTGAATGTATGAAATGTGTACATGACGTATCATATCTGTGATAAAATGTAAGACTGAATATGGCCTTGACCAAATTCTTACCGAATGACACAAAGAAATATTAGTAATGTATCTACAAATGGGGAGACATTGACTGTCCCCTCCAGCTTTATTTATTTGTAATTTTATTTGCACTTTTGTTATTTTGCCTCTGAGCAAATAAAGGCTATCTATCTATCTATCTATCTCCCAAGCGTCAAGATTAAACATTTCTCCAGCGTCAGGTACCACGGAAATATTTTCAGCTGAGTACGTAATCAATGCCAAAAAATCTCAAATTAGGTCAAATCTCGGGTTAAAATGGTTTTTCAATGAAAAACATCACAATCGAATGGATTGCACTTATTATAACTGTTCGAAAATTAAAGATAGTGTCATGCAACCTTTCTAAACCTGTTTTCCACTAAAATCTTATCTCATACTCATATTCGTCAGATTATTACTTAGGCGCTGCGGTTACATGAGCTGGCCATCTTAGATTTGATGTCACGTTGACCAAATGCTACGCATGAGTGCGACAAGGAAAGTATCACTCTAACCTCTTTGTCGCACTCGTTGCTGACAGGGGGTCCAACATGGCCTCTTGCCTCCATGTAACCATGTATTTAGTCTATAACCACGTATCGCCAACACTTTTTCAATATCGCCAAATCTATCCAAGATTATCACCAATAAACGAATCTTGATCTCGAATAATTTTGAGATCAGCTCCCGAAAAGACGATAATTGTTATGGTTTTATTGGAGAGCATCCACCAAATGTATCAGTACATGAATAAATGGAAAGTACCTATAGTTGCTACAACTGCGATTGAAACTTATAGGATTTATGTAGAAGTTTGAAAAGGGCAATATTGTGAGATGTCGACAACTCTTTTTCCCTCAAAACTCTGAGGATGAGTTCGGCGATTATCAATTTGATTAAATTCTCCTCCGCTTCATCCACAGTGAGAAGTTCATTTCCGCTTATGTGTCTGCAAAAAGAAAATGACGCAAGTTTCGGTAACTCGGGCTGCGCGTATTGCACCGAGATTGCAATTAAGGTCCGATTCAAAACTTTTCGACTGCACGCGACATATTCATACCTATCCATGTGCGACGCGCCGCCACCGCATGGCATGCAGCAGCCACAAACGCCAGGCAAAGTCGCATTTATATACATGTGCCTTTGACGTTTCTCCAGCTCAAGCTCCGATTTTTGATCTGAATTTCCAAACATAAAAAACGAAGAGACTCGACGGCGAGGAAAAATTTCGTGTGAGTAGATGGAAAACCCGACAAGATATGCTAAAATTAAATATTGTGGCGATATTTCTCACTTTTTCAGTTACAAAGTGAGACTTAGACTCTGGGGCTTCGGATATCATATTTTGGTGATAAAAGATGACTGTTCCCACAGTTCCAAACTAAAATCCAAACAGCCAAGTCTGTGGTCTGCACTCCCTGGACTCCCTTGGTTAGTCCAAGTTTGGATCGAGCAAATATATCGACTGGAACTTAATTGGGTGGGACCCGTTTTTGTTTGGGTTCTAGTGTGCACCAAATGACGAAAACGCATCCAATGGCTTATGTTGCAGTTTTTACTCATTATATACGATGCCAAGAATATGTTGACACGCCAGTTTCAGTATCGGACTTGATTAGTATAAGTTACTCGATAAAGACTCAGTTTCCGCAAAAACTCCGATAAACAACATAAAAACAGCCAGTAAATTGTGAATTCATCAAGTAATTTTGAATATCATACAATGTATCTTGGCTCATTCGAAAACTCATGTCAAAAGCTATAATATGAGCCCACATACGCGTGATTTGAGCGACATGGAGCCGAGTAGTCAGAAATTTAGACACGCAATAACCACGAGGCAAATATACTAAATGGTTGACATTACAACTGCACTTACTCTATCCCCAATTCGTTTCATTTCTCCGCATACGAGGGACTTTCTGTATTCAGAAAAGTTGAAGAGTATCCCTAATAAGAACCTGTGTCTCGTGGATTCACGAGGGTAGAAAATCATACTCGCGTGGATCACATAATCGCAATTGGCGCGCCGATTGCGATTGTGATCGGCCTCAGCGGTTCTTACTACCCTGGTAGAAATGTGACCAATTTTTTGGCCACCCATGCAATATATAGATATAGTAACAATGCAATTAGGTTAGACTTGGCCAGTTTTTGGCCAAAAAATGCTCACAATTTCTACCAAGGTAGGACAAAAGCTTCCAATTTAGGCCATGCTAAGGAGTCACCCAAATCGTACCTAGAAATCAACGAATGCTCCCGAAAAGCTAAAGGTTACATCTTAGGATCACTAATTTTGGTAGTTCGATCATTCACTACATCCACCATTGCGCGATAGAGATTTTCGCGGGTCTCACTGGTGGCAACTTTTGAATCACGAAGACGGACAAACGAAAAGATTGCAAGGAACCAGACAAAGAATTTCATTAAACTATCCCTCTCATGGCGTTGCATATGCCATACCGTCAACCGGAATTACTTATAGAACAGACAGGGTAACTTTGAAAACTCGAGGTATACGTTTTGAATTCTCGAAATCACCATAGTGAGGATGCGCAAGGGTTCTCATGGTGAATTCGAGGGAGATTCGCATTGGCCTCCTCTGATCTCGACACGAAAATTACCATAGAGATATAATAAATTACTCGACACACCTCACGACAAATGCTCCACACCAATTAATCTCAACACCATAAGTACTCTACACACGATCTACGGACTCTCTACACCGTAAGATTCGTACACGGAAAGTTAGGCACTGTCTATAGTGAGCCATTTCTTTGAATTTTGCTGGCGCGCCCAGGCTCTCCGCGCGCCGGGATCTCGCCGTTTTTCGCGCGCCGGGGAAGTGTTTCTGGGTACCTGGCCGCGTACGGAAGCTTATAGGTGAAAACCGCTGGCCGCGCGGGGGCATCGGGATTTTGCCGCCCAGCGCCGCTTAGCGGCAAGTTGAGAGCAGATTTGGGGCGAGAATGTATAAAGGCTGTTCTCCACTTCCAAGCTATCCGCGGTACAGGAAAACGTTTTTACCGACCTTTCTTTTAGTCGGCTTGCACTGGTCTGCTGCGCTGAGCGTGTGGTGTGGTTAGGTTACCATAGGTTACTCAGCCACGCTTGTATAAGTATGTGGCGGGTGACGCGATGCATGGAACAGAAACAAAAAACAGCAAGGCTCCGAGAGTTTAGCTGAGAATACTGATCTGAGTGTATATCTACTTACTTACTCCAAATAGAGAGAGAGAGAGAGAGAGAGAGAGAGAGAGAGAGAGAGAGAGAGAGAGAGAGAGAGAGAGAGAGAGAGAGAGAGAGAGAGAGAGAGAGAGAGAGAGAGAGACGACAATATCGGGAAAATGTACGAGAGGATGGTGCTCAACAGGGTGGAAAAAGCCTACGAAGAAGGTGGTGGGCTATCACCAATGCAGTTCGGGTTCCGGAAGGGACGGAGCACTGTGCACGCGATCGAGGCGGTCCAAGAACGGGTTCAAGCGTCGGTAGGGAACCCATACCAAGGAAGAGGAGGATTCTGTGCCATCATTGCGTTGGACATAAAGAACGCATTCAACTGCGCGAGCTGGGAGCGAGTCTATCAATCCCAAGCAGGTAAAGTGCCCCCCTATCTACTAGCCGTCACGAGTGACTACCTGCGGAACAGGACCCTCGTGTACGACACCGACGAGGGACAAGAGATTCGGGTACTGTCCGCCGGAATCGGACAGGGATCGGTCTCCGGGCCGTTCAACTGGAACACCCAGTATGACAGCTTACTGTCTATCGAACTGCCAGAAGGAGTGATAATAGTGGCTTTCGCGGACGACGCGGGACTCATAGTATGGGCTGACAACGAGGAACTCTTGGGTAGACGCGCGAACGAAGCGCTGGCCCGAGTCTACGAGTGGATGATTAACAGGCTTCTGGAGCTCGCTGTCAAGAAGTGCGAAGTAATCGTGGTCACAAGGCGTAGGAAGTTTGACCTACCCCGGTTTCATATCAACGGGCAAGAGATTCCACGGAAGACAGAGCTGAAATACCTCGGTGTATGGCTCGACGACAAGTGGTCGTTCAAGAAGCACATCCAGGAAGCCGCCCAGAAGGCGAGCAGGGTCGGTGCGGCGCTCCAGCGGCTTATGCCGAATATCGGAGGACCCAAGGAAAAGAGGCGCGCACTTCTCAACACCGTCACTACCTCCATCATGCTGTACGGTGCACCCGTGTGGGGGAAGAGAGTAGAGAAGACCATCATCGAGAAGAGAATGGGGCCTGTCCACCGAAGAGCGGCCCTGAGGAGTATCCGTGCCTACCGCACTGTGTCAGGAGATGCGGCTTACGTATTGGCGAGTACTCCGCCCATCCACTTGCTCGTCGCGGAGCGAGTGAGGATCTGGGACCGCCAGAAAGTGATCGGAGCCGAACGAGTACTCACTCCGACGATGAAGGAGATCATCCGCGACAACGAGAAGGAAACCACCCTTGAGCATTGGCAAACTGAGTGGGATTCGCCATTTGCAAACGGCAGATGGACGCACCGGCTGATCCGTGACGTAGCCAAGTGGGCGGAACGCACCCACGGAGAGATGGACTACTGGACGACGCAGGCACTGAGCGATCATGGTTGCTTCGGTTCCTATCTAACCAGGTTCAAGAAGAGGACGACCCCAGCATGTCAGTCATGCGGGGACGAATGGGATGACGCCGAACATGCCCTGTTCAAGTGCAGCAACACCCGGAGAGAGCGCGCCGAGCTGGATGAATGGCTGGGTGCTCAACTAACACCTGAGAATCTCGTCCCGTACTTGCTCCGCAACCAGGAGACATGGGATAGACTCACCGGATACATCAAGCTGGTGATGACCCGCAAAGAGGAGAAAGAGAGGGAAGTAAGGCGCCTCGAAGCAGGCGAATCACAGTGACTCTGCCGATTGAAACAGAAGAGGCCCAAATGATTCCAGGAGGAATCTGATGCACTGAAGAGGGAAGAGAGAAGAAAGAAGAGAGAAGAAAGAAGATGAAGAATGAAGAGATGGAAGAAGATCGAAGAAAGGGAAACAACACCTGCGAGTCGTGAGAAGAGAGACGCTCGATCCTGAGCGCGAGACGCCGCCGGCCCTGAAGTAATGCTCACGCGGTGCCGGGGCCGGATTGGTAAGTTGGTGGATCTCTCCCTTGTCCAATGGCCGGCGCCAACGGAGAAGGAAGAGAGGGTTTACCCGGTTCGGATGGCCGTATCGATGCGGATTCCAGCCCGGGACTGTTGGGGAGGTGCTGGCCAGCCGTGTTTGGCTGACCGGTGCCTCTCCTTCGTACGTCGCAGCGTATTTGCCCTACAACCACCTTAAAAAAAAAAAAAAAAAAAAAAAGAGATTGATTGATTGATTGATGCCCGTTTATTCGTCCGAAGACAAAAAAGAAAAATAATCAGTTACATATGGTAATATATATCACAGATCAATAGTGCACATCAATAAAAATAATGAAGTCATTTGGTCAAGGACAAATCTTAAGTATATCACAATTTGTGACTAGTCAGGTAGCACTCAGGAGATTCACAAACTTCATAGAATAATATAAGAATATAAAAATATAAAAAGAAATGGCAGGGCTCACAGTCATATTACAGAAAAGTTCAGTCAATTGACGAAGGGTCACACGTATACTTATAATTTTATTCTAGATGAACGAATCAAGCAACAAGTCAGCCCAAGCCTTTCAAAGTTTAGAGATTGAAGTAATGCTTCTTCTCCACATCAATCCTCTGGGGAGACTGTGTGAGCAAAAAATCCTTCATAGCCTCTTTAAATAATGACATTCTCCCCAGCTGCCGAAAGCCCGGAGGGAGAAAGTTCCACAAATGAGCACATTGAACCTGGAAAGATCTTCTTCCATATTCAAGTCTCATATTGGGAACTTTGAGTACCCGCTCTTCTGCATCACCGCGTGCGAGGCGTTCAGATTGGTACCTGGTGAACATCGCAGCTAGGTAGCCAGGCTCTCCTAAATGCATGATCTTGTGCATTAACAGAGCTGCGAAGTACATTCTCCGCGAATCAGTACGTAACCAACCCAAACGCTCCCTAAACGGGGTGATGTGCTCGTCTCTCCTAAGATCAAAAATGTACCTCACACATGAATTGCTTAGTCGTTGTATCCGTTGCCGCTGTTCGTCCGTGGCGTCGAGGTACACGACCGTGCAATAGTCTATATGCGGTTGAACCAGGGACTCAACTAGGCGAACTCGGAGAGGTCTGGTGATACATGCCCTAAAAAACCGCAATCCATAGAGGGCTCTGTTGACTTTCTTAGTTACTTGGTCGATGTGCGGTTTCCACGTCAGTTCACTGTCAAGTGTAACACCAAGGCTCACGACCGTATCACTGAACGGGATGAACTTTCCTTCCTGTATCTCAACCCCTGACAAGTCCATTCTCTTCAGATCTTTGATATTCCTCTCAGAACTGAAGTAGATTGCCTTGCTCTTGCCAGCGTTGAGACACAGGCCGGAACTTCTGGCCCACTCAGCAACAAGTCGTCCTATTTCTCCCAGCTGAGCAATGCCCTCTCTGATCTTAGATTTCTCGACTTGGAGATAAATTTGTAGGTCATCCGCATAAAAAAGATGATGTACTGACTTCCCGTCAAGCAAACCAGGTAAATCATTGACATATAAACTGAAGAGTAAAGGCCCAAGAACGGAACCCTGTGGAACACCCAGATTGGTTTTGAGCCAATCAGAACTACCAGATTTTGAAGTAACTTTTTGGGTGCGGCCTTGTAAGTATGATTTTATCCACAGGAGTGCCGATCTCGAAAAGCCTAGATTTCGAAGTTTGCTCAACAGCTTTGATGGTGATATTGTGTCAAAGGCTTTACTGAAGTCAAAAAGCAGGAGCAAGGTGATCTTTTTCTTGTCAATACCTACTCGGATGTCATCGGTCAACTTTAGTAAAGCTGTCTGGGTGCTATGATGTTGTCTGAAACCAGTCTGGAAGCGATCTAATAATTTCTCAGACTTCAAAAACTCCGTGATTTGGTCGTGTGCGATTTTTTCCAAAACTTTGGCAAGGAAGCAAAGCAGCGCTATAGGACGGAAGTCCGAGACCGTTGATGGAGCGGTGGTCTTTTTTAATGCAATTAGCTGTGCCTGCTTCCAAGCTTCAGGAAATGCACTATGAGCAAAAGAGGAGTTAAAAATATGTACAATAAGATCACCAATAGCCGGAAGAGCCTTCGCGATCACGCTTTGGGGTATCCCGTCCGCCCCACGGGCCTGTGAAGAGAAATGTTTAATAGCAAGGACTACATCACTGTAATTTGTGGGCTTGAACTTAAACCCCTCCTCTGAGGCCGAATTTATATCGTCCATTGCTTCCTCTATATTTTCGTGAGGCGAAACGGAAACTCCCGCAAAGTGAGCGTTCAACTCATCCGGTGTGAAACCATGAAGTTCCTCCTCTTTGCTTTTAGGCAGGAGGCCGAGGTTGCGCATTTCCTTCCAAATGTTCTTATGTTGATCAAGAGCGTCTGAGAGATGGTTTTGAAGGAAGGAGTTACGCTCTTGTTCCATGCGCAGGTCGACCTCTTCGCTAAGCCGGAAGTACTCACTTTGAAGCTCAGGACACTTTCGCTGGTTGCGTTGATTCCGCTCCCAGCGCCTGCGCGTCGCATCTCGCTTATTCATGAGTACCTTCAACTCAGGACCAATCCAAGGAGCATCATTTTTTCGCGGGTTGATAGTTTTTTCCGGCGCTAATTCATCTATAACAGTCTTCAAGTTCTCATTTAAGCAGTGAATTGCGTCTTCCAAACTGATTTCAGCATTTTCAAGAGCTGTCCAGTCGCAGCGAAGCAGACGGTCATTCAGCATCTCCGGAGTGATGTTACGAAAATCCCTATAAGTGAAGGTATTTTTTGGCGGAGTGGGAGTAAAGACGTTGATGGTGACGTCTATGACCGAGTGCCTGCCGAAACTGTCCAGGAGTCTATTTTGAAAGTCAGTAATGATGTCATTGTCATCTACGTAAATATGATCAATCCATGTGTGCGATACATTTGGGGTGTGTTGGTGAGTCGGGCCATGCTGCACTATCTGCAAGGCAAGTTCTTCTGTCAGTGCAGTCAGTGTTTTGGTGTCAGGGTGAGCAGCGTCCAACATGTCTGCATTCAGATCTCCCATTATAATTTTATGGCTGTAATCACCACACAGTCGGCGCAATGAGCCAAATAACCCATCGTCCTTCTGCATGGCGATTTTCGGAGGCCTGTAGATCACTCCGACTAATATTGGAGGGGAATTGCCCTGCTGCACGCTACAGAAAAGGAATTCAGGCACACCAGGTTTCCCCGGACCAAAAGTGTTAGATGAAACAAGTTTCTCTACTTTGAAATCATTGCGTACATACAAGGCAATCCCACCGCCCTCTCTGTTTCGATCTTGTCTCAACAATGAAAAGCCCGGGATCTGAACGAGACTGTCATCCACATGCTCATCTAGCTTTGACTCAGCCACCCCAAAAAGATGGTAGGAAGGGTCGTTAGCTACGAGCAAGCGCAGATGCTCAATCTTATCTGTTAAGGAGTTAAGGTTGATAAACCCCGCTTTCAAGAAACCACCACTCCCTCGTCGCTCCTCAGCAGCTATATTCAGTCAAGGAGTTCTCACTGGATCTGCTGCCGAAATACCACTCTGCTCCGGAGAGGAGGTGCATCCCTGGGTGTTGTTTGAGGACGCACTAGTGGGTTTTCGAACACTTCGACAGGCCGTTTGAATGACCTGCAGATCCGCGAGAGATTCAAACGTATGTGCTCGCTCACCATTTTTTCGCCTAACCCAGAAACGTCCGCCGCTGTGCCAGACGTATTTCAAGCCCAACCCACGTGCGACGGACCTCAAGCGTATATATTCTTTGTATTTTTCACGGGGGAGCATTTCGTTCACGTAGATCTTACGATCTGGCACATGAGCTTTGGTATCGGGGTCAAGCAAATCCGGCTGGATGTTATTCGCCGTGAAATAATTATGGGTGATTGAGCGTTTGGCCTGAACCACCTCCTTAACTAAACGACTGCTGGAGAGTTGGACCACGCATGATGGAGGTGTGCGTGAATCGGCAGCAGAGGGATTTGAAGATGAATCGGATTTACTATTCGGTGTCCCCCCAGACACACGCGCTGGTGGCAGAACAGAAACATCAGCAATGTCTTCTCTCTCCAGACGTGGAAAGATGGTCTTGAGCACTGCGAACGAGATATCACGTATCACTGTCGGCGAGGCCACAGAGTCTTTCGTTAAAGCACCATTAATTATCAGTTTACAGGGCTCAAGACCATCACTGATAGGTCCCTGCCCCCGCCTACCACCCTGTGGTTGGGGGGATATTCCTGTTGTGGGTGGAATTATGGAAGGAGAGGATTGATGTGTCGATTCGGCATTACTATTCTCATCAATAATAATTCTATTGTTTCGCAGACTACTCTGGCTACCTGTTAATAAATCGGTCAGGCTGGAAATCTGGCCTTTCATAGTAGAATTTTGCTCCAGAAGAAGCTGACGATCTGAGCATAGCTCCTCCAGCCTGGAGTTCTGCCTCTCAATAAGGTGCTCGAGAGATGACATGCGTGCCAAGAGTCGGCCATCCACCTCGTTCACTGCTGGGGTGGGAGGTGGAGACATAAAGGCATTACCCTGTCGGCTCACGAGAGTTCTTATCTCGTCGAGCTGATTCTGGAGCATTTCGTACTGACGGTAAAAAAGGTCCAGAGTAGTCTGCGCTATCAGCACCCACTTGGTGTCAGAAGAAGTTGACTGCGTCGATGTTGATGACGTCGTTCCTGGTGCTGAGTTGGTGATGTTGCTCTGCAACGTCTCAGTTCTTTGCTCTAGCGGTGGCGAGAGCGATGACTGAGAGGCAGAGGTGGTCCGCGTATCATCCTGCCCATTTTGAGTGTTCGCGGGCTCTAGTGTGCTCGACTGGCGAGTGAGGACGCTGCGAGACTCATTCGAAGCAGCAGTCGGCAGTCTATGCCCCGCAAGCGTGAGCTGTGGGCTCACAGGTGGAAGGGAGCCACTGTTGGTGGGGAGCTTTGCGCTGCGGCCGGTGGTGGTGGTCAGCGATGCGGGGGGAGACTTCACTGACGACTTGCGTGAGCTTAACTGTGTGTGTGCGGCAAGCTGACTACTCACACGACTTCGTGAGCTTACATCTTCCTTCTCTCTCTCTCTGGATGGCTGAATGCTCGAGCGGGTGGTCAGAGTCGTCTGCTTGGACGCACTCGAGGATGATTTTACACTCGGTGTTCCGCTTACCTGCAGGCACCGCTCGCATGTCACTGCACCTCGTGATGTCTTTGAGCATTTGACATGAGCTGATTTCCTACAGGTGCCGCATTCTCTGCTACCTGATCTTAAAACGCCATTGCAGACGCAGCAGGTGTTATCGCTCATCGTGCGGGGCGGCGTAGCAGACAGGGCGGCGTAGCAGACAGAGAGAGAGAAGAAAGAGAGAAGGAAGAGAGAAGAAAGAGAGAGAGAGAGAGAGAGAGATTAGATTAGATTAGATTAGATTAGTGTTTATTTCAGTCACGGGGTACTACCCCATCTGACCCAAAAGAATCATACAAATGCATATAAACTTATAAACTAAAATTCAAAATAATTTCAAAAGTAAGTGGAGGAGCAATTTTATAACAGATGGACCTAACAAAGAACAAAATGGGCGAGAATAACTCTCGGTAGTGAGAGGAAGCGTGAGAAAAAGGATGAATAACAGTGGCTTGGGAACTGGATGAATAGAAGAACATTTGAAATACTCGTGAAAAGCACCTATGATTAGAAGGAATTGAATAAATAAATATATATGTATATCTATATATAGTACAAGGAATGTTTCAAAGAATACTTAACAATTTATATCAAAAGTGAAACTCAAGTGTCTTATAGAAAAATATAGCAATAATACAGTATAGGGTGGTTGGCTTGGTGAGCTTAAAGTCACCTTATTCCTTCGACGGCAACACGCGTCTTCCAGTCTGATTCATCTTCCTCCATGAGTTTAGCAAAAAGCTGTGACTTGAAAAGCGTTGAGTGTCTGTGCTCATGGGGAATGTGCGGGATGGAGTTCAGGATTTCGGAAGCTTGATAATGAAACGAATTTTTCAAGGATTCGGTCCTAGGTGTGGAGACGAGGAAGGGTTTACGGGTGTTTCTCTCAGAACGTCAATGTCCGGGTTATCGTCTAGCAAAGAAAAATGTCTTGTGATGTAGCTTGGGTTTTTGTTTGCTACGATATTGAAGGCTAAGGATCCAAGAAGGAATTTCCTTCTCCTCGCTGTGGATAGCCAGCCTAGTGCGATTCGATGTGGGGTTACGTGACCTCTAAAGGGGATGTTGCCGATTACGGATCTCACACAAGCATTGAGAGCCCTCTGTAGCAGAAGATCTTCGCCTGCCGTTACATCATTGTATATGATACTACCGTAATCAAAAATTGGGAAGATGAGAGATTCTACTAGGTTCTTGCGGAGATTTCGTGAAAGGGAGTGCTTATGAAATTTCAGGGATCTGAGAGATCGGTGCACTTTCATGATCGTGGCTTTAACTTGTAGTTTCCATGAGAGATCAGGAGATATTAGCAGACCCAAGTTTTTGCATTTCGTCACGTACAAGCTCGCTATTTCCGATTCTGATTTTCGGAAGTGTGGCAATATCGATATCTCGAAGGTATGCTGCACTGCCGAGAATCATCACCACAGATTTGTCGAAATATAGAGCAAGTTCGTGGTCAACCGCCCACCCAGCTATAGAGAGTGCATCAGTGGAGAGCTTTTGAATACCATCTAATATGCAGTTGGGAAAGCAATGCACGTAAATCTGGGTATCGTCAGCGTATATCATGTAGCGGGCAAATTTGAGGGCAAGAGGAAGGTCATTTATGTAAATTGCAAAAAGGAGTGGTCCGAGGACACTTCCTTAGGGAACACCAGATGTTACCCTGATCCACTCTGATATACTGCCTTTTTCAGCCACCACAGCTTGCAGGCGGTTGTATAAATAGATTGTGAGCAGTTTGATAGATTTGTCCGAGCACTTGAAATTTTTGAGTTTTTGCAGTAGGATATGATGTGGAACAGTAGAGAGAGAGAGAGAGAGAGAGAGAGAGAGATCGGTCTCCGGGCCGTTCATCGGTCTCCGGGCCGTTCAACTGGAACACCCAGTATGACAGCTTACTGTCTATCGAACTGCCAGAAGGAGTGATAATAGTGGCTTTCGCGGACGACGCGGGACTCATAGTATGGGCTGACAACGAGGAACTCTTGGGTAGACGCGCGAACGAAGCGCTGGCCCGAGTCTACGAGTGGATGATTAGCAGGCTTCTGGAGCTCGCTGTCAAGAAGTGCGAAGCAATCGTGGTCACAAGGCGTAGGAAGTTTGACTTACCCCGGTTTTATATCAACGGGCAAGAGATTCCACGGAAGACAGAGCTGAAATACCTCGGTGTATGGCTCGACGACAAGTGGTCGTTCAAGAAACACATCCAGGAAGCCGCCCAGAAGGCGAGCAGGGTCGGTGCGGCGCTCCAGCGGCTTATGCCGAATATCGGAGGACCCAAGGAAAAGAGACGCGCACTTCTCAACACCGTCACTACCTCCATCATGCTGTACGGTGCACCCGTGTGGGGGAAGAGAGTAGAGAAGACCATCATCGAGAAGAGAATGGGGCCTGTCCACCGAAGAGCGGCCCTGAGGAGTATCCGTGCCTACCGCACTGTGTCAGGAGATGCGGCTTACGTATTGGCGAGTACTCCGCCCATCCACTTGCTCGTCGCGGAGCGAGTGAGGATCTGGGACCGCCAAAAAGTGATCGGAGCCGAACGAGTACTCACTCCGACGATGAAGGAGATCATCCGCGACAACGAGAAGGAAACCACCCTTGAGCATTGGCAAACTGAGTGGGATTCGCCATTTGCAAACGGCAGATGGACGCACCGGCACATCCGTGACGTAGCCAAGTGGGCGGAACGCACCCACGGAGAGATGGACTACTGGACGACGCAGGCACTGAGCGATCATGGTTGCTTCGGTTCCTATCTAACCAGGTTCAAGAAGAGGACGACCCCAGCATGTCAGTCATGCGGGGACGAATGGGATGACGCCGAACATGCCCTGTTCAAGTGCAGCGACACCCGGAGAGAGCGCGCCGAGCTGGATGAATGGCTGGGTGCTCAACTAACACCTGAGAATCTCGTCCCGTACTTGCTCCGCAACCAGGAGACATGGGATAGACTCACCGGATACATCAAGCTGGTGATGACCCGCAAAGAGGAGAAAGAGAGGGAAGTAAGGCGCCTCGAAGCAGGCGAATTACAGTGACTCTGCCGATTGAAACAGAAGAGGCCCAAATGATTCCAGGAGGAATCTGATGCACTGAAGAGGGAAGAAAGAAGAAAGAAGAGGGAAGAAAGAAGAAAGAGAGGGAACAATGAAGAATGAAGATAGAAGATGCCGACAAGTGGCCGAAGAGAGAAGATGGAGAAGAGGAACGCTCGCAATCGAGCGCGAGACATGCCGCTCATCCTGAAGTAATGCTCACGCGGTTCCGGGATGAGATGGTAGATGCAGGTGGATCTCCTTCTTGATTGCCCGATGCCCTAGGTATCGGACATCGAGGGGAGAGAGATATTACACGGCCGGGCCCACCTCTCGGTGGGCCCCACCCAAACCCGTGTCCCGCCTGGTATGGCCTGCGTGGGCTATGCGTAGTCCGCGTAAGCTGAACCAGTCCGGTGTCTGGGGACGGATCCGAGGGATCCTGAGGCAGATTTTGCCCTCTAACCACCTTAAAAAAAAAAAAAAAAAGAGAGAGAGAGAGAGAGAGAGAGAGAGAGAGAGAGAGAGAGAGAGAGAGAGAGAGAGAGAGAGAGAGAGAGAGAGAGAGAGAGAGAGAGAGAGGAAACAGAAGAGGCCCAAATGATTCCAGGAGGAATCTGATGCACTGGAGAGGGAAGAAAGAAGAAAGAAGAGAGAAGAAAGAAGAAAGAGAGGGAACAATGAAGAATGAAGATAGAAGATGCCGACAAGTGGCCGAAGAGAGAAGATGGAGAAGAGGAACGCTCGCAATCGAGCGCGAGACATGCCGCTCATCCTGAAGTAATGCTCACGCGGTTCCGGGATGAGATGGTAGATGCAGGTGGATCTCCTTCTTGATTGCCCGATGCCCTAGGTATCGGACATCGAGGGGAGAGGAATATTACACGGCCGGGCCCACCTCTCGGTGGGCCCCACCCATACCCGTGTCCCGCCTGGTATGGCCTGCGTGGGCTATGCGTAGTCCGCGTAAGCTGAACCGGTCCGGTGTCTGGGGACGGATCCGAGGGATCCTGAGGCAGATTTTGCCCTCTAACCACCTTAAAAAAAAAAAAAAAAAAAAAAAAGAGAGAGAGAGAGAGTAATGACATCACTACTCTAATTAATCAATCGCCACTGAAATCATGCTGGCTCGTTTATTTCTGTCTACCAATGTTTACGCGCAGCGCGGCAGACCAGTGCAAGCCGACTAAAAGAAAGGTCGGTAAAAACGTTTTCCTGTACCGCGGATAGCCTGGAAGTGGAGAACAGCCTTTATACATTCTCGTCCCAAATCTGCTCTCAACTTGCCGCTAAGCGGCACTGGGCGGCAAAATCCCGATGCCCCCGCGCGGCCAGCGGTTGTCACCTATAAGCTTCCGTAGTATTCTCAGCTAAACTCTCGGAGCCTTGCTGTTTTTTGTTTCTGTTCCATGCATCGCGTCACCCGCCACATACTTATACAAGCGTGGCTGAGTAACCTATGGTAACCTAACACACCACACGCTCAGCGCAGCAGACCAGTGCAAGCCGACTAAAAGAAAGGTCGGTAAAAACGTTTTCCTGTACCGCGGATAACCTGGAAGTGGAGAACAGCCTTTATACATTCTCGCCCCAAATCTGCTCTCAACTTGCCGCTAAGCGGCGCTGGGCGGCAAAATCCCGATGCCCCCGCGCGGCCAGCGGTTGTCCCCTATAAGCTTCCGTAGGCCGCGTCTACATGATGCCCCGGGGCTTGCGCCAGCGCAAGGTTTCACGGGAGGATCGGTAAAACAGATTTTCAATTGGAATCTAAATTTTTCTTACTCGAATTGAAATCGAAAAGAAATGACTAGTTATTTTGCGATCTTGAGTTGGGATGAAAGATTGAATATTTTATTTTTTCAAACTTGAATTAAAATTGAAAAATAATGAAAGTGTGGTTTTGCGACAGTTTCGAGTTGATTTGAAATTGAAACATTCTGTCTACAAATCTGAATTGGAATTGAAAAAAAAAATGAAAATAGTACATTTCGGATGGGAATGTTGGCTTCCGCTCTAGGAGTGATATTTCCCGGCCCGAGCCGAAGGCGAGGGTCGGAATCATCACGAGAATGCAGAAACAATCCCGTTTGAGTGTCGAATACTATTTTTTTAACGAAATAAAGAAACTCGTGCGGGAAAGTCGTTTCCCGCATATAAGGTGGAAAATACAATTTTGCGAACCCGAGCTCGGGTAGCACAAATTTCACTTTTAGGTAAATAATCTTGTGTAATGACGAACGAGGTCCACACCCGGGCGATACCGACGGAGAGCCCGAGCTAGGGTCGCTACCCACCCAGGCCCGGGCCTCGGGGCTCCACGCAGTTTACTGTCGTCCACTGTCGTCGTCCAAGTCAAAGCGTCGTCTGCTTGACGAAGCTTAAAATACTACACACACACACACACGCATCTCAAATACAGGGCTCAAATATCGATGGTCTGCTCATCCTCGCCCTCGTCATTACACAAGATTATTTACCTAAAAGTGAAATTTGTGCTACCCGAGCTCGGGTTCGCGAAATTGTATTTTCCACCTTATATGCGGGAAACGACTTTCCCGCACGAGTTTTTTTATTTCGTTAAAGAAATAGTATTCGACACTCAAACGGGATTGTTTCCGCATTCTCGTGATGATTCCGACCCTCGCCTTCGGCTCGGGCCGGAAAATATCACTCGTTGAGCGGAAGCCAACATTCCCACCCGAAATGTACTATTTTCATTTTTTTTTTCAATTTCAATTCAGATTTGTAGACAGAATGTTTCAATTTCAAATCAACTCGAAACTGTCGCAAAACCACACTTTCATTATTTTTCAATTTTAATTCAAGTTTGAAAAAATAAAATATTCAATCTTTCATCCCAACTCAAGATCGCAAAATAACTAGTCATTTCTTTTCGATTTCAATTCGAGTAAGAAAAATTTAGATTCCAATTGAAAATCTGTTTTACCGATCCTCCCGTGAAACCTTGCGCTGGCGCAAGCCGCAGCGCAAGCCCCGGCGCATCATGTAGACGCGGCCAACAAAATTTTCTGCTGCTCCGTTAGTAGCAGGATGATAAGGTGCTGAAAATGTATGTTTTATCTTGGAAGTGAAAATTTTGCAATTCGCAAGGCGCAACGCGCGCTCGAAATTTTTTCTCGCGGGCGTAAAATGATTATCGATTTTATGTGGCGACCACAAGAATTGTCTGCTGAGCATTGTTTTGATTGAGTTGCATAACCCCCCACCGCGGGTTCTGCCCATTATACTAGATATGTTTTTCGTTTTCCAACCTGGTGATAATGATCCACAAAAATCCGTAGACGTAAAGACCTTCAATAGCTCCTGTAGAGTCATGCTGGTCCCCAAGTCTTGAAATCAAAACTTAATGTTTCTTTGAAACGGCTCTTGGGTGTCATGTAATTTTGTTTAGGTGCAGATTGACGCGGTGATATGCAATATGCATGCGACAATCACCTTTTGTGCAATATGACTCTACTAGGTGAAACCAAAATATGATTTTATTAGGGTATCTTAATAACTTCTGAAATCATGCCTTCTTCCCTCAGAATTTGCTCAAGTTCAAACTATGATGCTTGGATATTAAGCTACATATCAGCCAATTGAACTAATTTTAGATAGATGATGGATCATCAATTCAGAGAGTCAGCAGATATCTCCAGGGATTCAGGCAGCTTCGGGAGGAAAATTTTAGATCTACCTAAGATTAGTGTGAGAATCAGGCATGAATTATTAGTTGCCTAATGTGTAGTTCAATCTCTAAATTCACGCCAATTTTGAGGAAGGCAGAATTGATGTTGAGAGTGATTAAAATACTTTAGTAGAATCATATTTTGGTTCTACCTATTAGTAAAGTCATATTGCACAAAAGCTGATTGATCCATGCGTATTGCGTATCAACTCATCAATCTGCAACTCAACGAAATCACATGCATCACACCTAAGAGCCGTTTTAATGAAACATTAATTTTTAATTTCAAGACTTGGGGACCAGCATGACTTTACAGGAGCTATTGAAGGTACGTCTACGGATTTTTGTGGATCATTATCACTAGGGTCCCTAGAAGGGGGTCTCGACACGGTCCGCCATATTCAGACAAATCCGGTAGATATAGGTATACAAAAAGTATTAGTTTGTCTGAATATGGCGGCGATTTACCCAGGGGTGGGAGAACGGTGTCGAGACCCCCTTCTAGTGACCCTAATTATCACTAGGCTGGTGATCACAAAAATATATCTAGTAATAAGCAGAAGAGCACGCGGCGGGGGGTTATGCAGCTGGATCAAAACAATGCTCAGCAGACGATTTCCGTGGTCGCTACATAAAATCAATAATCATTTTACACCCGCGAGAAAAAATTTCGCGCGCGGGCTGCGCCGTGCGAATTGCGAAATTTTTACTTCAATAGGTACCCTGGGCGCGCCGATGATCCTGGGCGCGCCGGTGAGTTTTCCGGCTGCTATCTGATAAACCGTCAAAAAACGCAAATTTTTGGATTTGAATGGCGTAACCTCATTCTTTACCCCACGCTCAATCGGCTCAATTGGAGGATCGTAACCCAATTTGAATGATGAAAATCGGACCATTATAACTGGATGGGCTCAGATTTTGATTAATCGATTCAAATGACTAAGAATTTAGCTCACCGAGTTGTAATGATCCGATTTTTATCATTCAAGTTGGCTTATGATCCTCCGATTGAGCAGGAGGTGGGGAATGGGGTAACACCACCCAAATGCAAAAATTTGCAGTTTGCAGAGTTATCAAGAAAAGGGTCAAGTTTGATCAAGTAGGAGTTTTTTTCTTGATCAAGTCTTGATAAAAAACTTGATCAAGATTTGATAAAATTTTCAAGCCACTTGAACATATTTCTAATCGGGACGTTGATATAAGTTGATAGAGAGTCCAGAAATCGATATCAAAGATCGGCTGCGAATCGTGGGAGAGGGGGAGAGAGAGGCTGGCCACGCGTTGGCTTCGCTGTTGTCGGATTGCCTGGGCTTCCCCCTCTCCCGCGATTTGCAGGCGATCTTTGATATCAATTTCTGGACTCTCTATTCAACTTATATCAACGTACTTGGGCTTAAACTCTTCGTCTTCGTAATGCCAACAACTTTTATTTGGAACTTTTTTTGATCGAGTCAGCAGCTCCGGAAATAATCGCATAAATCGCACTTTTTTGACCTTTGACACCGTATAAAAAACGAATCCGCGAAAACTCGATCTCCTCTTTCCAAATCACCAACTTGTGCCCGTATATATTTTATGAAGCTTCCCTCATGCAGGCAGACTGGACTGACATTTATGGTATGGATAATAATCAATCCACACCCGGTTTTTTTTGGGTCTGGTGAAAAAATAAATAGAATTTCACAGTGTATCAGCATTTTTGGTAATAATATAGGAAAAAATGTTACGAAAAAAAAGCCAAAAAAAGCTGGAATTCGATCCTCCGATTACACATTTTCCCGATTTTACGATTGGAAATTTCGGAAAAACCTCAGGCTCATTCTACTGCGGTGCACATACGTGCATGAGGTTTTTATGGATCAAAACTTGAAAAAAAAATTGAATGAAATGAATCTTGATGAAGTCCTTTTTAGTACGCTTCCGGATCTGGTCCATAAATTTGTTATGACAGCGAATATAGAGTTTCCCCACACCACGTGGTCAGTCTTAGATGACTGATTTCTACTATGAAGAGCCTGATCTCCAAAAATTAAGACACGCATCCGACGGGGATTTCAATCGGCGTTCGAAAGGTCGGAGCCAAAGTAAAGTTGGCGTTGCTGAGATACTCTTATTAGACCGCACAGGACAATGAATAAGCCTGCGCAATAATAGTTGTTTAGAGCTTCGAGGTGGGTATTATACCTGCCGCAGACGGAAGCCCGATATGCAATTGCAAGCTCTGATGAAGCTCTCAATAAAGTAAATTGGGAGTGGTGGTGGTAGTGTTTCGTTTCTGGTGTGCGGAGGTGCGTGCGCGAGAGCGCGATCCAGGATCGAGAGTATAGATTGTGCCTCGGCGCGCCAACTATTGGGGAGTTTCCGAGAGCGAAAGAGAGTCGCGCGTCGCGCAACTCAGGGCTCAGTTTGGCTCAGTCTATCGTCTGCGAAGCAAGCCAGAGCGAGGACGCGCTCGAAATTATTTACAAGCCAGTGTTATTGTCGCGGCAGCTCGCGCAGCCACTGCGCGTCGCGATAGTGAGGTTACGACGCGCTTTGCAAAATCAGCTGCTCTTTAGCCGGGCAAAGGGCAAGGGCATCAAGTGCGAGGTTATGGACGAGGGCGTCCAACGAAATATCTCACAGCCCCTTGACATCGCGAGCTGCTGGGCTGGATGACATCGCGTTGACAACTGCCCCCGCATTGCATGTAGCGTCGTCTGCTACGGCGCCCTGCGGCACCATCATCAGCTGCTGCGCTGCAGCTTCGTCGTCGTTATATAGCTGGCGAATGACTTTGTTTTGATGCAGACGCTGCGAGTACCAATAAAAACTATATCGCCGAGACGATGTTGTGGCCGGTGTGATAACGAAAGTTTTGTTGCGTGAATTATCTCGGAGAGTGGCCGCGCCGAGAAGGCGCATGGTCTGCATCAGGCATGCGGCGAAATCTCAAGATACTGCTGCTGCTCTCGTGCGCGTGGATGTCCGGCTTTGTTTACTACTATCATGCCACGAGGGACAGTAAGGTGAGTTACACGATTTGAAAACTCTATCGCCCTACACCCACGCACCACTGCTCAAAAAGCCCTTGCGTGTCGTTCGAACTACCCCCCCCCCCCATGGGAGCGATGTGAAATTCAGCTCGTGTGATTTTTTCAGAATTGATTGCCAAATAGTACGTTTTCGTCGTTCGTGTGCATACAGCAGCATCTCGTGGTCGTGATAATGTGTGAGCCGTTGAGCGCGCTGCACACACGATATTTTATTTCCAATAAAATAAAAAATAACCCCCGCCCCCCACGAACGATGTTGGCTTGGCATCATTAATCACGCGTGAGCATGAAGTATAGGCAATTTCCTTCACGCTCTCACCTCGCCGAGTTGTCGCGTGCGCGGAAAAGTTAGGTACTTGCAGACTCTTCTGGTGCATGATGCACGATTCTCGCTCGGGATGGCCTGGCCAGGTGACCGACCCCGAGCGAGCATTTATAAAACGTGGCCATCGATATACTTATACGTACATTGAGTTCAGTGTCGATTGATGATAAGTACAGTTTACCTTTCGCATACATGTATTCTACTCGAATGATCATTTTCGAACAATCAGATGATGCACTTTTCAGTTCGAGTTTACCCGGAGGCTCGCCTGAACTACGATTAGAATCTAACAGATCCATCGACATATTCATTTATCGTACTTATAGCAGAACCGTCGCGGTCTTTATTGATGCATCCATCGATCATAAGCATATGAGAATACCACCTGTTCTTCACGATCCGTTTTCCCCTCGGGATTCCATCACGATCACATCGATCGCACCATCGATCGCATAGAGCGGCTGACGCGTTCTGAAATTCGAGTACCGCTACCGAGGGCAGCGTGTAAATATGTTTGCCTGTATATGTAATACGGCTCTGGAATCGGCACACCTTCGATTCGCACTCTGCGAAATGAGTTTGCAATACACCAGTGTTTATATTTATGGATCGTCAGTTGAGATTGAAACAAATTTCATCAAAAATGGATCCCCACCACAAATTACACTTTTCCTATCAAATGAATGTGAATCGCAGGATATTTTGATGCATTTTTGATTGCCATGACATATGAGAGCGAAGAGAAAGTTGCGCACGAGTTGGGTTACGGCTTTTTAAAGAAAGCGATACCCGTGATCTTGATCGTGGTGAATCTCGTCCCTTTTCTCATGAAAGTATGACGCGAGGCAAATAATCCAAACATGATCGTGAATGGTTTACATTCTGCACGTATCACATTATCAACGCCATATAGCTCATTTTGATGTGTGCAAGAGTGGGGTCGCCTCTTTCAGCTATTTTCACTCGCAGAATGAACCAAGAGTAGATGCAACTATAATGCCATAGACAAAAAATCAGCGAATTCCTCCGGTTAAACGAGGTGTTGACCCCACCCTAAAAATTGGACCTCGGGTTGAAATAATATGATCAAATTTCATGCAAAACTTCTTCATTATCTAGCTCTCTCTAGAGTGGTATAGGCATTGAATATGAGTTTCTATTATCCTGAGACTTCCTTTTCAGCAAAGTACTTGAGTATCTCTCGTTAATTTAAGGCGATGCATCAGTCACTATGCACCGCGACCATAGAACTTGAATACACATCTCACGTGGAAATTTTGTTGATTTGAACTTTGATACGATCTGTCAAAACCTTGTTATTATCCAACTTGTATTCCAGAATCCGTTGTTCGGCCCAAATCGCAGGTTAATTGGAGAAAAGTGGGAATAACTTGAGCGCAAGCACCTCCTAACCTATTATATAGGCACATTTTCTTTCCCGTGTCCCTCCAATTTCCTTGCAATTTGGGCTAAACGACGAGGATACAAATTTAAGTTAGATGATAACAAGTATTGGTGCACTCGTTGTTTAGCCTAAATCGCAAAAGAATTGTAGTAAAATGGGAATGACTCTCAGCTTGCATGGTGACCGCATCGCGTTAAGCATGGAATTCCATTTCAGTAAAATAAATGTCTAATACCCGGTTACCCAGGAATTAACTTTTTAAATCTAAGAAGAATGAACTTGTTTGAAATCGTAGTGAAAATGATGGAATGTGAATTGTATCAATCATGCTTGCGCAAAGAATTGACACTTGTTTTGGAATAGTGAAGTCTCGGTTACAACTTTGAAATTTCTCTTAGCCATGAGAACCAATTCATCTTCCCATTTATACGCTACTCAGGCAAATGTGCATACAAACACTACTTAAATTGAGACGTCTCATTTCCTGTAGACTTACCAAAAGAAAACGTTCACAGCAGCAGTCCAGATGGTCACTTACTCAACAAATGCTTGACTGTATCATATTTTATTACTAGATGCAACAAATAGTTCAGTCTTAACAGTTATTGGGTGCAGAAATTAAAAAAAAATTCTGCACAACCCACAATGACATGGCAAAGCTTGCAAAACATCACCATTATGATTGCCCGCAGAGCGAGAAGCTTTTGATTCATGCTGCAATAACTAGTAATTCCGAGAGTAATTCGGAAATTGAATCGAGTCTGGATGCGCATTCGTCACAGAATATTCTTACCCATCCTGTGATGCGTTTCACTCGATTTTTTAAATGCAACTCTCATCACTCTAATCTAAAACCACAGCGTTCAAACGCAGTTTTGGGATTCTCATAACGGAAATTATAATCCGCCCGTCGCTTGCCAACCAGTTTCATCGGGGACTCGGAGATTTATCTCCCATAAGAAGCAGAGAAGATGCCCCCCCCCTCCCTCCCTCGAGAAGAGGAACACTTTTTGATGTATGAAGCAACTGGGAAAGTGTTTTTCTTTTTCGAGAGCGATGAACTCTGTCCTAGTGCCCGACGATAGGCTCCCGCCGCTCCCGGATCGATTTCACGATATCCAATTTGGATTAGTTTTCGATCTATAATATAGAGTGAGCCAAAGTGAAAGATGCTTTTTAGGGAAACTCGAGTACCCATACCCTGGTAGAAATTCATCCTAATGTAACACATTATTAGCCAAAATTGGCCAAAAGTAGCCATTTTGTGTCTATTAATGTGTTTCATCGAAGTAAATTTCTACCAGGGTACACACGACACTTTATTCAAGTTCATTTTAGATTGTTGAGAATTATTTTATAAGACTAATTCATTATAGAACTGGAGCTTGATCGATATTGGGAATAAAAAATCGAGGTCATGTGTGAAATTCCTTGAATGAACGATCTATAAAACTCGTTGCTGCAGCACGGCTGACAAATTCAGTAAATGATGTGTTGCAGAGCTTGCATTTCCGGTCTTTTTCCACGCATATCAAACCATTTCTCGTCTTACATTCGAGTACTCGCTGGCTGCCGTTGCGATACGCGCTCATACGCATGCATCGTCAACTGCTACCTATACCGCAACTCGCTATATGTATACATTATATTCATGTATACTCATAGAATACATCTATTGTGAGGTAGTCAGCAATTTGCACTAAAAGCACTATTCTGCACTTTATTCTCACCAAAGAATGAGGCAATTTGACGGTGCCCAAACATCCACTCGACAATGCCTCTAAAAATCATCATTCATAACAAAATTTGGCACAATGTACTCAGCCAGTTTGAATAGTTGAAAATTTTTCACTCAATCATACAATATATATCTTGCCCACGAGAAAATCCGGTTCCTGAAGTATTTTTTGATCTTTTCAAAGTCTCCCGTGGCAATCACTTCAAAAGTCCCTCTATTCATAATCTGAGTTTAATTTTGAACAATTGAACACTTTCAATTCTTAAAACTATATAAGGCATCAAATTTTCTAAATGAATCCAAAGACTTAGACATAGGAAGACTTTGGAACTTTTTTCAAAGCTTTGAATAGCTTCCTGTTTTGCTTCAACGTTCATCATAAACATTTGGAGATCATCGGAAGATTGAAAGGCTGTGCATGGCTATATATACCAATACTTGAAATCTCACCAGGTTATTTTTTCATCATTTGCCATCATGATGATATGGTCAAAAATTAGTATGTATTCGTCAGAAAAATTTTCGAAACATCTCAAGTAGATGATGATTGGAACAAGCTTACAATATAGGGGTTGGGATATCCTTGTCGGGTTGCCGTCATACAGGCGCTTATTCTTCAAAGATGGCTGCCGTTGGATATGGATTTAGCATTGGGAGCATGGGGCGATATTAATAATATTGTGTTTTTTACTCTTCCCGGTCATTGGTCATCTTTAAAACGCAAGAGTGAAACTCATAAGTGTTTCGTGTCAGACTGAGTGAACAATGACTCGAATAATATAAAAGCTGAGCTGTTTCAAGATTCTCATATCCCAACCACGTCTTTGGCTGCACGGGCAGCTTTAAAGAACATTCATATGTAACTTATCAATGACCGATCACGCTGTCGAACAGACGACGGGAAAACCGGGGGGAAAACACGAGTCCCGCGTAATCCATCTGTACCTAGCGTATTTTCTCCATATTAGACAAAAGATAGTGCGTCGCCGCAACGAGGCTGCACCCGTCGTATCCATCCCCCGGTGGCTTCGTCGCGTCGACAGACTGCCCCGAGCTGCCCTCTGCGTGTGGGGAAAATCTGCCTGATGAGACCAGTCGCTGCGGCATAAAATTTGATCCACGCTAGTTGACAAAGATGGGAGTCTCTTAAGATAACAATTGTTAACCGACATCAATTGTATTAATACACCGACATCAATTTACCATCATAAATGGACAACTTTTATTTTACATTTTGGTTCGTGGCGTGAAGATCATCATTTGGAAACTTGAATGGAAGAAATCGGGGACCATTTTGATATTAAAATCGAAGTAGTTGAATTTCTTGCATTCAAGTTTCTAAATGATGGCCTTCACGCAAAAAATCGAAATATTTTATCCGACCATGATTTTTTAATCAAGTTGGAAAATGGATCAAATTTTCAGTCCGCGCGGACAGCTGCGCGATTTGCGAGTTGCGAGTTGCGATTTTTTTCACATGAACGATTTGCTGCCAATATGCATGAACACGCTCTCTTCCGAATTTCTTTCCGCATCTTGTGAATGCTTCCTCACTTTGAAAATTCATCCGCGCTGAATAACCGATTGTCTATTGACTCACTGTGACGAAACGAAACGTTGGCGATTCAAAATTTTTATACAGCCTATCTCACATTTTGGCCTTCATAATACTCAATCAGGATGGATTCACATTCTCATTTCCGATTTCAATTAGAATTTCTAGTTGTAAAATTCATTTTTCCAGAAGGAACAAAAGTTGATACCGGTAATCTGCTGAAGACTGACAATTTTGACATGAACCATGCTCGAAGCATCATTATAACCATATTATACGATTTTGTTCATCAATTTGGCACGAATATGAAGTTTGTATCGAACCCAAGTAATATAGAGAACATCTCTTTACTATTTCAAGTTTTCCATCAAAATGTGTCGCAATGGTCGAAGAAGTAATCTCGCGAAACTGGACTACTTGAAAGCTTCCATTTCGCTATTTTTGTTTCTCATGGAAATGTCGGACTAACCACAGAAAGACGAGTTGCGCAGGTGATGGTTTCTATGTTGAATCCATTAGAATGCGGATTCACGCGAACCCCCATCCGGTGCTGCTGACATTTGGTGTAATTGCGTTTGGTAACTGGTACTGACATTGCAGCACCCATGCCAGAGGTGGATTTTTTTCTTGTTTCACATACGTTGTATACGGTTTTTCACTCGCGTGCATATAGCACTGATGGGCTGTATCGTAATCCCCGGTTCGTGTACCTCACTTTTCCCTTTTTCTTTCCCCAAGTTATGCTCTTTCTTTCCGTAAAACATAGTTAATGAATCGTCAATTTTTTACTGCGCCCGAGAGCTTTTTTTATTTACAGTCTCCAATTTTTGATTATGCTCCATCTCCAAGCTGCTCCTTTGTGATACTTTTCACACATTTCCATGGAATAGTCGTAAGACGTGTACGATAAATTTTCTTCAAAATTTCAAATGTTTGCTCCTTATTCTGAATCTCTTTGAAGAAATTCAAAGCAAGGAACAGAAATATTAGCGTATGATATCATAACCTATTGAAAGATAATAGACGTGAGGCGAGTACCCAACATGCCCACGTATGCCGATCTCACTAATATTTACGAGGTCAACGAGACGAAGGTCAACGAATGCCCATTAGCTAATGGGCACTCGTTGACCTTGCGCAATTTTTTTCTTTTTACATTTGTTATGTTGGGTCATGATGGAATGAACGGTTTAGACCAACCAGAAATGATTTCTGCATTTTCCAGAAAATTTATAAACAGATCTGCATTTTCCGCATTTGCACAGCTGCAAGGGAAATCACCGTGAAAATTGCGTTTAGTAAAACTGGTGCCGAATGTTTTTAGTTTGACCAATATCAACGTATACCTTGGCGCATTGGATTCCTTTTTCCAATGCCTCCAAAACCCCTTAGAGTTGCCTCACTTCGATTTGGAGCTATTTTGCGTCCAAAACATGGAGGTGATTTGTCAATGAAGAAGGCCAAAATCAGAGTTGTACCCAATATGCCCTAATATGTGGTCATCTCAAAACGTGTTTTTTATGTCGAAATAGGTCGAAATTAGTGATTTGAAAAAACAAAACGCTCTAAACTTGATTGCCCGGAGATTTTCATGCAGCCCGTCGTCGATTCACATTGTTTTAACAGATGGGGACATGTAGGTTACACCATTCCGCGAACTTGCGAAAAATCACATTTTAGGAAAATTCTGATGAAGTGGCTTCGGTCATTCAAAATTGGACTTATATCTCAGCTCATTTTGAAGGTCTTGAAACAAGCTTAAAAAAGAGCTCAAGTGCGTTTGAAAATATGGAGGTAAGCCAAAGGTATCGAGAAAATGTCTTCTTAATAGGGGCATGTTGCGGATGCACTTATCGCATAATATTAACTGCTGCGGTCTGTGAAAAGCTGCGATTCGAGAATTTCTTCCTGATTACTATACATCAAAATTTCTGCATGAAGCACGCATTCAGCGATGCAATAGCCAAGGAGCATATCTTTTGGCATCGAAGAACTACAAATGATTCTTGTCACTTTGTACCCGTACATAACATTTCATCGCCGCGCCTCGATTCGAGTGAGACACCGATTTTGTGTCTAGAATGTTTAAAAATGAGTGACGTATGAGTAATCTCGCACGTCTGTGATTCAAATGTATAACGAGGATTGTATTGACTCACAAGTGGTATCTATTCAAGATTCAATGTCGTGATTATTCGCTGAAGTAGACTCGTTCGATATCATTTGCGATTCGTTCATTTGCTGAAATGAGAATCGTGTGAGCAACAGCGCGAGCTTCTTCTCGCGATTTTACCAAGTTCCATTAAATACAGATGATTAAAGATTGCAGAATTTTAATATGACAAATTTTAGATAGGTTATTTGGCTGTTAATGAGCTACCTAATATACTACTCCTTCGAGGGCATGCGGTGCCTTGCAAGCTGGATTTTGTTCACACTTCACTCAAATTCTTCTTCGATTTTGGTTAAACCACGAGTTGCCGCAAACGTGCTATCGTCTAACTGGAGCGCGTCTTTTCGTCATTTAGCCCAAGTCGGAAGAGAATCGGAGAAAAGTGCGATTTATACAATGGGTTAGGAATCACCAGCCGTCTAGTCGTTCCCGTTTTTCAGCAATACTCTTATGCTTTGGGCTAATCAGTGAGTCATTGAGTATAAGTTAGTCAATAACAAAGATTCGACAGTTCATCTTAGCGCTTGCCTGATTCAAAATTTCCATATACATAAAATGTATACATGAAGCTCTAGGTCCGCGTTGCACGGCTACCGCATGCCTTCAAGGCTTGCGTGAGCTTTTGACTTCTTTTTCTTTGTCTCTAAACACCACACCGGCCGTGCGATATAAATGTCAGATTCAAATGACTGTTCAATTATTTCGAAAAATTAGAATGATGAGTTAATTTAAAAACGGATGAAAGGTTTCGGTCCAGTCTCCTCCATAGGCCTGATCAGGATTTCTTCGAATGATTTTCGGAAAACTCAGAGCTCTATTACAAGATACCCAACTAATTCCCAACTTCAACCTCTTCACCAAGAAAAGAAGGTGTGCCATTGCACTTTACTGTATGACTCGGGTATTTTTTGCTTGCATTCCCTATTCAAGTTTTCATGGTCGTTTTTTACAGAGTCAAGAGCTCAATTTGTAAACAACATTCATCGAGACATTCATCCAATGCATTCATCACCGCGGGGCCTCAATGGCGGGAGGTGTCAAGCCACCTTGGAGAGGTTCACTAAGAGCTAATTTTTTAGTTGCTTAAATAATGTTCAAAATGAACAACGGAGGTACATCCGGCTTGATGCAACACATAATTTATGTAGCAGTATACCCATTGCATTGTCAGTGAGAATGAATCTGCGCTCTCGCGGAACGGCCTCGACCTTGAGAAGAAAGCGCGCGCGGACCACCGCAGAACTGTACTCTTCAAAAGTAGTTCCATCCAGCCGTTTTACGAGGCACATTAATTCCGTAGTCACCGATCTCGCGACGAGGCGCCCGCCCCGCCGCGCCCGCGGGCACCGTTTGCTCGCGCTCGCTCGCTCGTGATCGCGTGCCGAGCGCAATGCCCACAGTACAATTTGTATAAGGTAAGAAGCTTATTCATGAATGTGATGCATCAGGTGCCGCCGCGTCAAATATATGCATGAGATTGGGAGATGAGCATTACATATCGTGGCGCCTGAATTCTCCAGCGTTCCAGAAGATACAACGTCGCTCATAACCTGACGTACGTTTGCACTCTGATGGCACGACAGTTTCAAATTTTGAGGAGCTTCTCACACGCTATAGCTTGCGCGGGTTGAGGACTCGCACGAGAAGGCGATTATTTCCGTTGTACAGCGAATGCTTACATCGCAACTCGCGACCATGCACTCGAGCACGTGTAATGCAGTTAGTCTATATATGATGTTTGGGCTGTTTGAGGTGCGCGACGCGGTGGTGGGGGCCAATGACAATGTGTGCAAATTGCGGATACCCACAAATTCGCACCCACCGACATTCAGCGCGAGTATTCCCGAGGTATTCGACCAAATATCGCTTGCGACCCCCTTTCGCTCTTTCATCTCTTGTACGCCTTCATGATCCGTGACTTACGAAATTTTTCTTGAGGTTTTACGACGATGAGCGCAGAGCGGCGCATTTGTCCGACGTAAAAAACGAGAAAGCGGTGAATCGGGAATTTGGTTTCTTTTGCCACAAGATGATAGAGAGGGAGAGACTTGATTCGGGTAACTCGAGTCGCCAGTCAAGATTTCGTCATTTTAATACGAGCATGACTTACTTTCTGCGGTCAAGAATTACCCACCCCTATTTTACGCCATGCTGTCAACTTTCGTCATTCGTTGCCATTCGGAATTAAACACATCGAACTTATTTTTGGAATGAAAATCTTATGCCGGTTAGTTCATATCCAGAGAGTTTGTGCTCTGCATGCAGTTCTCTTCATCTCTGTCGGTGCAAACGCTCAATTAACTCGATTTCTGCGGATAGGGGATTAATATTGAAGCCATATTGACGTGCGAAGTTACAAATGCAGTATCGCCGATTGTCGAATTAGTTATAACGTTTGTTTGACATAGTTTCTGTCTCATTATCAGCATATACTGGAGGTTCTTCAACCTCAACATTCGCCCGATCGCATCGATGCAAATAGGAGTAGTCAGATGAACAGTGAGAGTTTGTTATTCAAATTCATATTCACAACAGGCAATACACGGATTATGATTGTGGTGTGTGCTCCCAGGTGCGCTCTGTACATAACCTTTAGACCGACAGCCTGGCGTTCACATGAGACAGATATTTCATGATCGGCTTAATGATTATCACTCAAATATCGATAAAATTCCTCCGGTACATCATCAAGTATCCCAAAATTTTTGTCGGATCAATTCGTGTACCTGTACCAGCCCTAGTGAGAGAGTGAATTCCTCGAAAGTTCCAAAATCCGTAATTAGCTTGTTGTCAACTATCCAGAGAATTCTCACGGTGAATAGGTATAAAAAGAGTCTTTGGATGATTTAGGTGCATGGAATAATGATTTGGATAGCCTATATCCCGCCTGAGAAGGGCAAGATTCATCCGATAATAAATAAAAAAATCTCTATAATTCGAAAAAATTGTATATATGGGTTGTAACCGTTGCCTGCCAGCCTGACTCCAGCCAGCCAGACTGATGTATGAGCCAGACGGGACCTCGGTATCATAAGTGATTTTGGTAGATTTTTTCGTCCTTGATGGTTAATATACAAGTTGAACCTTTGGTCTCGTCGATCTTGAAGGACGGTCAAGATCGGATCGGACGGAAAGACGGATCCGTCCTTCAAGATCGACGAGACCAAAGGTTCAACTTGTATATAGGGACCTCGGTATCTCATCTCAACATGTGAGACACTGCTATGGATAAATTTACCTTTGAAATGGGCTGGTTCGCGCGTGTTTGAACGTCGATCTCTGTTTGCGGCATTAAATTTCAAGAAATTGTGAGTTGGGGATGTAAATTGCATCGCCTGTGACAGCGTCACTCGGCGAGAGTCATATCCTCATTTATACATTTCTAGAGTTTCAAACTTTTTCGTTCCAAAATAGTTGAGCGTCGACTTTGTATAACTCGCAATTTTTCACTCACGCACAAGTTGAAGGAATCCTCCATGTGCACCATATTTTGAGTTTGGAAAGTTTCTCGGAGAAGGCGGAAGCAGCAGTGTCGTGCGACAACTCGTTACGCATTTTATGGCCATCAAGCTCATCGCCGCATACGCTGAGTCTTCTTTTCAATCGTGATTCGAAATCGAAGTAGTGCGCGTATAATTTACATAATGGAACGGCACGCGTGAGGCAACACGTTGATTGAGAAATTTCTCAATTTCTTAAACGCTCGGAATTCTACTGTCCGCCTATCGTACGGTAAAAGCACGGGAAGCGGAACCGGACGCTCGCGAGCTGCCGCTGGACCATCTGATCAGACGCAGCAGGCAGCGCTCGCGTCATTGGAGGCAAAAGATTTACATCGCGGTGCCCTTATACACCACAAATCGGTAGCGTTGATCCAGCCGTGGGCCCGAGATCGCGAGCGATTTGCTCGTTTATATCAAACATGTACATCCCCGCGAAAGAGAATCGCGCTCGATGCGACTATGTTCTCGTCGTGGTAATCACGCCAACGCTGGTAGCTCTCGCGGTCCTTCCTCAAAAGGACGCCCACCCACTTTTTGCGAGCGCCAGATAACAAAAGGGAATCGCTGCGCGAAATGCGGCCTGGTAATATATATAGTGGTCTGAATCGGCTGCAAAGATCGCGCTTCCGTTTCATTCCGGCTCACCTACTTGGCGCGATTTGTAACGAGTTCCTCCTTCCGCACACACTCGTCGTTCATACATAATACGTGCCTTCTCGTTTTATACCAAGTTGTATTATACTGAAAGCGTCTCGAGCGAGTGTGCATAATGTATCCGAAAATGTTGCAGCGAGTAAGTATATACGTATACCGCGGTGGGCACTCTCTTTTCCGACGCGCCGAGTTACTCCTGCTGAGCCGAGCGATATACTTACATATCAAAAGCGATACTCACCTGCATTACACGCGAGCTCGTTCCCTTTCTTTTGCTCATTAGCCGCGGTGCGCGCTCGCTTTTCGCTCTCACCTAAAACCTAAGTAAGTATAACTATCTTTCTCTCGCACTTCAATCGCCGAGCGATGCATCAAATCAACTCGACGCTCCGCGCTCTTTTCTCTTTCGACATCAAATAGCTTGCACGCGACGCGTCGTCCTGGTGTCTTGCGTCTATGAGTTTGTACATCTAGCTCTCAATGTGCGACCGGTTGCTGATGTATGTGCTCCGGAATTCGTTGATTTCCGAGCTGGCCCATCCACTATTTCATCGGTTACGTTAGAATGTGTGCCATGACGCAAGGACGATTATTTTCCAGTCAAGCCGTTATATTTTGTAGCTCCAACTCGCGATGGATGGGCTGTAATGCAATCTCCCCTCGAATCTCCCATGGTATGAGTGTTATAGTGTACAGTTGCAGTTATATTGTGCGACTATCGGCCGTCAATATCACTGCGACTTCTCGTAATTACTTGATAAATTTGCCAATAATGAAATTTAGCAGCAAAGCTTCGAATGAATTACCTCCGCTGCACTTGGAATTTTCTTGGAACCATCCGTTCAATAACCGCTCTCTTGAGAAAATTTGCCGGAAAAAATTGCATCCAACATTTACTCATACACGAAACGTTCCGGGCTCGGTCCCGAGCCACATTATTTTGAATAACACGAGTACTTTGGTTTGGAATACGCAAGCACAGTGATTTATCGTTCACGAATTTACTCATGATTCAATTGCAGCGTGGCGTGGCTGGAAGAACTGGTGGACAGATAAATACGCGCAAATCGACATATGACCATGTACTGAAGGTGATTTTACGCAGCCAACTGATTTCGATGGATTAACTATCGATCCATAGTGTGTACTCGCAGTGCGACGTGTGTTTAATATGTCTCTATTCAGATCGAATGAGCTGTAGATGTAAACCTCGTATTATAATCAAACCTTCTAATTCAACTTACGATGTTCCATACGATTGCGCATCCTCAGGTGCTGAGGTATCAATTCTGTAAGCGTTTTTCATTTGAGGTACATCATCTTTTGTCAATTGGATGATTATAATATTAATAATATCTTTCGAACGAAGATAAATGTACTTGACATCTGTGCCAGATAGATCTGCATCAAATCCAAGATTTTAAGTCAATCGGAAGCAGGATTATAGCAGCTGAAGGAATTTAGAAGTATAATAAAGTGCAGATTTATTTTTCAAATCGCGTATTCATATATGAATATGCCAATTAAAAAGTAAGATATATCATGTACACACTCCAAAAGCCATAAACTTTTAAATAAGAGAAACGCATCCGATTGAAGCCGCTCATTTCTACCTCGTATTATAAATGATCAGATTTTTCATGTGCAGATTGCGGATTCAAAACGTAGTTTTTGGTTTTTGGTTTTTTCAATGGAGAATCAAATGAAACAAGCCATCGGGATATCGGTGATCCATGCATAGGAATAACTGCGTTCCTATCACATTATACCGTCAAAATCGCTCGATGATCGGACTCGAGAAAAGTTTTTCTAGCGATGATATTATAATCATCGACGGTTCTTTGTATTTGCACACGACATTCGTGGTGACGTTTCCCGATCAGAAAAGATTTTGAAGCTGCCATCAAGGTTTGATCAAGTACTTGAATACCTTGTTCAAGCGTTGATCGAGCTATGTGATGGGTGCATTTCCCGAGCCTTGGTCAAGCTCCTCTTATTTCATTCCGGAGCCCGGCGCATGCGCGTCCCAAGTTTTGAATTAGAGGCAAAGGATTTGAATGTAGAGATATAATACATGCACATGCATTGTATTTATTCACGTGGTTATCAGGAAAAGTGTCCGCGTAAACAAACAGAGAATTCAAGAATTTTAATGAAGAAAACCACGAAACTTAGTGCTAACGCGGCTCCTTTCGATTTATATGATAAGAATTTATTAGCCATAGAAAGTTTTGTACACAGGATACAAATGATAGTTTTTGTGGATGCTGAACGACTTCTTCAATCATAACTGATGATCAGGGTTGAAGACGCCGTTGTTTTCAACTTTAAATGCCCCATGCATTACAACCTTGATCAAGGCACCATCAAGGAGCTTGATCAACGCTTGATATTTTCTTCAAGCCTGTTGAATAATTTTTGATCGCGTTTCTTGTGCAAAAACTGTTTGAATAGTTTTAATAAAACTATTGCCCGTATGTTGCCCTTCAAATTTGTACCCGCGCGATGATCAGCAGCTTCTATCATGATAGCTTTCACCAGAGCGCGCGCAAAGCGAGGGATGAGCCGCGTGCCACGTACAACGCTCGAGAAAAGCTCACGCAAGCGCTCCTTGGTCTCCGAATAATGCCCTGTTTTTCGGCTCTCTCTCTCTCTCGCTCTCTTTCTCTCTCTCTCGAATTTTGCTCTGTGGGAAAGGGGAAATTGTGACACCAAAGCCAGCCGATCAAACGAGACAAGTAGAAAGAAGCACAATCGGGCTCGTCGCGCGAATCCCCTTCACCGATATAGTGCCTTGCCAGCGTCGGCGCTTAATATTCCGCATGTGATGCTCGCTGAATCGCTCGCGATGTGAAAGCATGCATCCTCTCTAATAGTCTATAACGAATAATACTTACTCTCGCACTTGTACGCAATGCTCGAATCGCACTCCGCTACGATTTCCAATACATTTTATGTGCGGCCTTTATATTGATACTACGTTGCGTGCATACATATTAGAGTCATTTCGGAGCATTTCGGCCAGAGGCGTCACCAAGGGGGTCTGGAAAAAATCCATTATATCAATATAGTACAAAGAAATTTTTTTGGATTTTTTCTAAGGCCCCCGTGGGTCCTGGGGCCTATGAAAGGTCCTATTTAGACCCCTTTTAAGCCTATTTCCAGAAAATCATAATTCCGACTAGACTCAACACTTTCGGACGTACTTAGGCGGATTTTCTCCCTTAACACTAGTGCTTTTAAGGAAAGAAGTCCAAGGTCGATACTTGATGCGAGCAGGAGGTTCTATTTTACGAGTTGAAAATGGGCATTAATTCGTCTATTTGGACGCAGGCGAGTGTGAGTGGGATTTCACTCATTCTAGCTCACAAATGAGATAAGCGGCTAAAATACGGATACGAAAATGGTTTTCTGACTCAAAATGATCATCTAAAAACTCTTTTGGGGTCAGTTTGGCTCCAAAATATTGATACCTGCTTCCAGACTAGAAAACACTTTACTCACATGTTTTTCGATGGAGTGGCTTCAGACGTTGAATAAAAGCCAAATTGACCATGAGAACGTGTTTAGATGATCATTTTGAGTCGAAGAACCCCGTTCGTAACCCTACTTTAGCCGCTTATCTCATTTGTGAGCTAGAATGAGTGAAATCCCACTCGCACTCGTCTGCGTCCAAATAGACGAAATAATGCCCATTTTCAACTCGTGAAATAGAATCGCCTGCTCGCATCTAGCTCGAGGCTCGCCTCCGGAAGTTTCCACACATATTTGGGGGTACATTGGGGAGTCATCCCACACAGATTGGTGCACATTAGTTCAGACGGAAGCATATGCGAGCCATACCTTTGAGGTCATTTTGAGCAAAAAGTCAAAATAGAGTGTTTTAAATTGGCTGAATAAAATCGAGAATTCAATATCACACCCAGATTATTGTTCTGATTGATATTATTTGTATCGAAAAACATAGTCGCACAGGTTTGGGGTCGAATGAAAAGAATTGATTTTTTTAAATTGAGCTCAAAGTTTGGCATTTTTACGAATTTGCTCAGCTTGTAATAACTGTAACTCCTAGAGAAAGTACAGTAATCGACTGTTACCAGTAGTCAAATTGTAGGTTTTCTCAAGACCTTCAATATTATCACTTGTAAAAGTTGATTATCACATGTCTAGTGGGAGCTACATCACTTTGAAGCAAGCCCAAAAATCGCTAAAATGTGCTCTCAGCAAATAGCTCCTAGAAGTTGCTAGGCTCAACTATCGACCATGGACAATTTTTTTCTCAAAAGTACTAGTCTTAAGAAAGAAAATGGGCCGAGGTAAGTCCAAAAATGTTGATTCTAGTCGGAGTTATGATTTTCCAGAAATAGGCTAAAAGGGGGCCTGAAAAGGACCTTTCATAGGCCCCAGGGCCCACAGGGGCCTTAGAAAAAATCCAAAAAAAATTTCTTTGTACTATATTAATATAGTACTAACGGAAGAAAATTTTTATGGATTCTTTCCAGACCCCCCTGGTGCAGACATTCGTCGAAATGCTCCGAAATGGCCCATGTACATTGAATATGTTATGAAGGCACGTAGCAAACACTAATCACGCTCTCCGGTGCATGCAGGCGTGAGATATGAGTTGTGTACATCTCCAGCGACCATACTAATAAGCTAAGCTTGTTATTGAACATCCCGGAGGAAGGCCCTGGATCCACGCTAAGGTGCAATTGAGAACGAGCGTCCCGCGGACGAGCGATTCGATTAACGCGATCGTAGCTAGTTCTTCACGGTGTTTCGTCTTTGAGGCGATACTCCCAGATTTTCGAAAAGCCATAACTTAAATGCTGTCATAGAAAAGCGATGTGTGTCTTACCCGTTGAAGTACTGAAAACGACTGAAAAGCACAAAAACCGTTGTTCACATTGACCCACTTATATCAAACAAAATAACAGATCGAGAATTGGTCCTGAAACATACCTTATACCCTTTGAGAGCATAATCAAGCTAACAAATGTATGGAAAGTACCACGGAGGATGATTATAGTAATTATTGACAGATTTCTCTTGCGTACATATTCTTTCTCCATTAAGTTGAGTCATAATACGTACGTGATAATTTTATGGTGTGTTAATTGCAGAGTATAGTGTTAATATGATAGGCTTGTATATTATTTTCGTTGGAAAATTCTTGAACATAACCCGCCCGCGGCTCACCACGCTCTGAGGAGTAAGAGATAATCTGACTGACAAGTATGATTATGTCTGGGATGAATATTAAATTAACTCAATCACTGTTCTTCAACTCTTCCGAGTCTTTCTGAGGAGTGCAACGTGTGCTGTGCTGTTATTTACGAGGAGACTTTTATCCTGAAGTGTGATCCTCGGATTTGCGGATTCTAGAATAATTTATGCACAATTATCACAGCTTTCGTAAAGACCACACTGCGCGTACACGTAAAATCACGGACCATCATTTAGAGGATTTGTTTGCATCGTCAGAATGAGAAGATTATTATCGGATGCTCGTTGAAGCCGAGGCACTTAACCATTGGTTAAGTGCCTCAGCTTCATCGTGAGCAATCTTCTTTCGAAAAATGAATTTCCGAAACCCTACTTTCTCTGCAAGAATTAAGGAGATATCGAATATTCGTTATCCGTCTTACACGCAGAAAATCGGGCTCTTTATATTTCACTCGTTCTTTTCACGATGAATCAAGATAATGGATGATTGAGTTCTTCACTTTCAATCTCCCCGTTCATCTCTTCTCAATAAATAAATAAGGATAGTTTAGATTGAGTAGCATTGCCCCTACCTAAGTTTCCTACTGAATAAGTCCTGCGTTTTCATCCAATATATGAGTGATACATAATGTAAAACGCGGCGACATAAATAAGCTACCGGAGTAGTGATAATTTCCGCACCATTTTCAAATTAACTCAACATCGTCAATTATCCGGCCAATTATGGATCGGTTACCCATGAATAAAAAATAAGCATAACAACCTAAAGTTAGAGGTGTTCTCACGACTGAGCTCTCCGATTTAAATGGGAATATTTTCAGAAATAGACCGCCACATAGGCCAGGCGAAATTATCGCCATCGCTTGCAAAACTAGAAGAATGGAAAATGTTTCAAGGGAGCCCCGTCGCGAGACCCTTCTTATCCAAGAAATGCGTCTCCAAGCCGAACTCTGGAGCAAGATTGTTGAAATTGACATTGTCTGAACAAATTGGGGAAATCACTTTTTCAGTCCGAAATTGTTTTTTGAAGGTATTCTCAGACAGTTTGAACAAAAAGTGACACATGTCGTTTTTCTGTGAGAGCCATCATTTTTGAACCACGAGCATTTTTAAGAGTAGGAAAAACGCAGATTTTTTTCGATCTTGAACTTTTTAAAAAAAGGCAACAAAAAAGCAAAAATTCGAAGTTTCTCCTCCGCAAATCTATTCCCCACCATGCGTTGTACAAGATCCAATAGCAAAAAGTTTCCGAAAAAGGGTGGTTCTAATCCGGAAACATCAGTTGTTGCTATTGGATCTTGTACATACTAGTTAGTGAACAGATTTAGAATTCTAGTACAATAAAACTTGTTAAGTTGGGCACCTGCCTAAGTTGGGCACTTTTCCGCGGAACGCGCAAAATTATACATTAGCTCTTATGTGAATTTTGTTCTATATACTGGGCACTCTATATTTTGGGCACCTGTCTAAGTTGGGCGCATTCTTGCCTCCTGTTGAACCCAATAACATGGAAACAAGACTGTGTATGTTGGGCACTCACTTCGAAGCTCGAGATATGATATCGTATCCTCGTCCTGATCGTCTCGAATATGAGTTTACGAATAAGCGGCAGAGTTTGATAAACAAGGGGTCGTTGTTATTCATCGATTATAAGCATCAGCAATTGTCAACCAAGTCAATCATCCAAATGAACCATAATTTTACTGTAACATCGGGGTATATCAACAGTGATCAAATTGTAGCAAAGTTGGTAGCGTATTCACCGTCACACAATAAATCACCAATGATGGCAAACTTAATCAAAATGCATTCATACATCGAAGATTTACAAAAAAGTATCCAGTGAAAGCAGTCAAAAATCAGTGGTTACCTTGCGGCTAAATGGAGTAATCGACATGTACCAAGTTTTTGATTCGGAAATGAATGTCTTCCAATTTCTTCATTATTGTATTGTACGTCTGTTTTTCGATAAAAAAGGATACTTTATGACAATTCCAAACTAGTGTATTGACATGATCATTAGGGTATAACGTGTTCCATCCAAGATAATCAAAATTCAATGGAAAATTGACCTCCTTGAATCAGAAAAACAGCTCTTAGTCCTAATTTCTGTATGATGGGCACCTGTCTAAGTTGGGCAGTTTTTTTCCGGAACCGAGAGTGCCCAACTTAGATAAGTTTTGTCTAAATTTCATGCTATTAGCATAGGGGAGAGACCTTTCAGTTGGCTGCATTGGTGGACAGTTCAGACTGCTCCTGAGTGTACATCGGTACTTCTGAATCTGAGGAGGAAGACTCAGTGCAATGAAGCCTCAGCAATGCGATATTGTAAATTTGTAGAGACTTTCATGAGGTGTACAGATCTATGACCGAACTCTTCTATTATATGTTGGACGAAAGCCATGTTGGGTTACGGACCGTTCATCAAGATCGACGAGACTTTGAATTTTCATCAGCTCAAGAACAACAAAAACTACCAATATTCTTTCGAGATCTGAGTTGGTCAAAAATTATTTATTCATGATAAACATTTGACTGTAGCGGTTGTATTAATTCACTCGAGATCCAACTGATTCTCACCGAATCGCCCTGAAACTTTCGGCAGGGCAAGTCAGTTGAATAGATTTAGACGAACCTTCTTTGAGCATCAAACGATGATATTGAACATCGGGGACTGTATCGAGCAAGCAATCGATTCGAAGTACAATTGACGACATTATTATAGCTCTAATTAGGTAGTCTATGGCGACGAATGACATATCGGAGATTCTGAAGCAATTGTTAATTTTGGGGTCCAAATTTGTCCTTCGTGTCACACTTGCTACCCTTTTGATAACTCGATTTCCACTCGTGCCCCAGCTTCCTTGGAGGCAAAAAAGTGAATACATCATGTGAAGTATCAATTAACACTAATGATCCCAACTCGATTGAGAATGTCAGCTCAGGACATCTCTGCTATCCTTTTCTTTCGCAGAACCAAGCATACCTATACAAGTATATTTGCAATGCTGATGTAATCTATAATTACTCGGAAACCTAAGTTTGCTAAGTAGAATCTACGCGATTTTGAATTATGAATATGATATTTTTGTGCTGAAGAAGATTACACTGTCTAGAAAATCAAAAGTGGCCGAACCAGGCCCCGCCACGCAATGTTGATGTTTTGGGAAGTGGAGGGCGAGGTATGGCGGATGCACCATGCTATATAGAACAACTTTCATGGCGGGGCTGATCTCGGGGACTCTTTTGATCTTTCATTTTCGATGCTTTTCGAGGTCTTTTGAATTGATTTTAATCTCTGTGGGCTCATTTTGAAGATCCTGTCTTTGATAAGCTACTGGACTTCAAAGAATTTCGATAAATCTATCCTGATAACAGAGACGAGAGCCCTTGCATACAGCCATATTGTCGTTTTCCACAACTTTGAAATCGAGTATTTTGAAAACGTGACGTGACAGTGCAGTTCTACAATAGTTTCGGATTCAGCGGCTCAAAGACTACTAGAAAGCATTATAGGGTCAAGTCACCTTTTGACGTCGGACTGCGTTATTTTCAAAGTCGCGGCTGAATCCGCTGATTAATTGATTTAACCAGGACTCATCAGTAGTATGAAAGTGTGAACGAGCATAGCTCAAGATCGATCGCGGGATGACTATTACATATACGTTTATCAGAGAAGAATCTCATAAACATATGCCCTTGTCGTTTCTATATTGTATACCAATAATTTGCAAAGCATCTGATGAATTGGAGCTTATTGGTGCATTTTATTGAATCAGCGTAACGAACAATATATTGGCTCTTCCTTTTAACCTCTAATTAGCCACGCTCGGATCATTAATTAATGGAAATTTATCGCTGCGTTCAATACGGAGAGAGAGAATGCAGCAGGCTTTAGCCATTGATGGTCGATTCTACGGCCCAGTGATTTGGCCTGCGCCGATAATCGATTCAACTGTCCGTTACAAGCTATCCACGCTATACCGGTATAAGTGTGTGAATTTGCATGTTATCGCGCTTGTGAAGCTCACAAAATCGCTAAATCTTTGCGCGCGTTCGGCAGTAATGAGAGAATTTCTGCCATTGCCGATCTCGTAAACAAGTCAATAATGCAGCTTTGTGATTTTATGAATGATTTTATGGATTGAATCACGGATACATGTACATCATTAAATAGTAAACTCACATTATCTCGGGAAGGTTACTACTTATATTTTGAGAATTCGTGACCAAATAGACGCAGACAAAAAGTTTGAACTTTAATCGTCGCTCCTGTGGTTTTTGTATCATGATTGAAGTTTTGACAATTTGAACTGGCGCCATCCAACATTGCAGGGATGCACACAAGTCACTTAATTTGCCGACTATTATGAAATAACTCTTCATCGGCAATTCTTATCTGGATCACTCGAGAGAGCTTATTTCACTAAAATAACAGGTTTGCAGTGAATGAGCGATGCCTAAAAATGATCGTGGGAAACAGTCTCAAGTCACATGTTTCACGTTATCGCTGTTACCGGCAAAGTCCGGAATGCAGGCAAACCGCGGATTGCCTCGGGAAACTGCAGTTTGCCTGCAGCGTATCCGTCAAAGTCCGGAATGGATGCTTCATTCCGGACTTTGCCTGACAATCCGCAGATTGCCTGTTGAGTTTTTAGGCAAAAATGAATGCAAGCATGATACCATATGCCGGGGGTCTCGGGTTTTCACTTTTGATGCGTTTTCACGAGGATGGATGATAAGTGCGAGTCATCATTCACGTATCTTTCATCGATGAGACATTCTGGAGAGATGAACATGTACCAAAAAGTCATCCTGATTTTCGGTCATCGTAACAATTCAAACTGATTTAGTGACAACGGAATAATTTTCATAGAAGAATACAGATAAGGGAATTGAATGCGAACGAAATTTGTTAGGCCAAATTTAGGTGTCAAGAATTGTTTAAAGACTAACATCGAAGGAGTAGAAGTTCAAATCGATATAACAAGTGGAGAGGAACTGTCTACTCTTGAGCACACTTGTCAGCATGATAATGTTTGATCAGTCATTATTCTACATGGTAGATGAATTCCCACTCTGATCCTGTATGTGATTCACGATTGTAGCTCACAATCATGACGCTACTCCAGATGGCGTTGCCAACTCGACATAAAACCTACACTTCTTACATACTACTCAGAGACTCTTGGTGTCCATGTGATCCACAAAACTGCTGCAAATGCAATATAAACATCATCAAGGCCTCTAGAAAATGTTGTATTACACATTTGCTGCACTTGACTGTAATAATAATTCTCGAACCAATAGCTGTTTCATTTTTCGTGGTTCTGTTCGGATTATGGGGATGATAACGCTCAGCTATTCCCTGGTAGAAAATGTGAGCATTTTTGGCCGAAAACTGGCCGAGTCTAACCTAATTGCATTGTCACTATATCTATATATCGTATGGGTGGCCAAAAAAATTGGTCATATTTCTACCAGAGTTAGTATAAACTCCAATCGTATCTTATCAAATTGATAATATGAGTAAATTGATAAAATGAGAGGGACTCGAGGAGTTTTATTTCCTTGCATGAAGGATTTGCGATGACTTTGGTGGTTAGAAGAAATTATGTTTGACTTCTTGTAAAGCTCGCAACCCTATCTGCAAAAAACATGTTATGAATGATTTTTTTGATCACACACTCATTCATCTAATGAATTTACTCCCGATAGGCAACTCGTTAATAATTACGGATGGAAAAGACAGCGGGTACTAAAAAATGAAGGAAACATTCACGCAGAAACTAAAGGCATTTATCCCGAATCGCAGTTCTTTACGTATACCCTCTCAAGAAAGACACGATGACAATATTTCACGGGACACGAGCCAAATATTTCATAAGGAGCAGAATGATGAAGTATCTTCGCAAGATCTCAGTCCAGCTATTGAAAAAGGTGACACTTGCAATGTAATTCCAACCCTGTTTGTCTCTGACGAACAGGGATGGAATGAAATCAGTCTGATTGGAATGTTCTGTCATCACATACATTCTAAAGTCTCTTTCCGTATTCACGGACTCCTATCAGCAACTTTGCCAAGTTTGATTAACGATACCCATTGAATTCCATATTATAGGTGTCGAAGAATTTACATGTCGTGTTTGCGGAAAAGAATCTACCAATGCACATCAATGCGAAATCTGTGGGGAAAGCGTGAATACTATCTGTGGTAAACCAGCTAGTGATGAGCCAACTGAAGATGATGAGTCAAGAATTCTAAGTAACGTTTGTTTCAACAATAAGAAACCGTTGAAGAATAAGGAAACCGCTCACAAAGGATTGAAACGTCAAGGTGAAAGAATGGTGGCTTCATCTAATGA
This sequence comes from Eretmocerus hayati, assembly GCA_029851415.1. NCBI lineage: Eukaryota > Metazoa > Arthropoda > Insecta > Hymenoptera > Aphelinidae > Eretmocerus > Eretmocerus hayati. Next base: position 114,805,415 of record CM056743.1, read on the forward strand.
GAAATTTGACAAGATTGACAAAAGTGCCTCTGTGAGAGTTCCCATCCCAGATCAGAGGTTAATCGTTGTAAAGGAGATTTTCGAAATGTAATCGGAGTTGTGATGGATATCACAGAAGATGGTTATTATCAAGTTGGTACGGAACAGGGTATAATCAAATCATTATTTTCAAGAAGCTAGATCGAAGTCGGTAAGGAAAACTTCATCGAGATCGATCAAGTCCCTCAAAATGACATCGTACTGCGGTCTACCAATGCAAAACTTCGTTCCACGCGGGCCAAGGATTTATAAAATGTAATTGCACTAAGAAATTTATCAGTAACGGTTGCAAATGTAAACGCCTCGAAGTTCTGTGTAATTCAAGATGCCATTCTTCCACTACATGCTGTAATAAATAGAAGGTTCTCTGACTGATTTTTTCGAACTATGAGTGAAGAAGTGTGAAGCAACAAGCATCGCAAATCCACCGAAGTAGTCCTCGTGAAATACTTCTGGGTGTACGAAGTACGAAAGAATAGCGAATCAGATGTTTCGAGGATCTCTTCTAATCCTCTGCAGTACATGTTAATCTCCCAAGAATGTCTCATTTATGTGAAATACGTGAATGATGACTCGCACTTATCATCCATCCTCGTGAAAACGCATCAAAAGTGAAAACCCGAGACCCCCGGCATATGGTATCATGCTTGCATTCAACTTTGCCTAAAAACTCAACAGGCAATCTGCGGATTGCCAGGCAAAGTCCGGAATGACGCATCCATTCCGGACTTTGCCGGAGACGCTGCCGGCAAACTGTGGTTTGCCTGCATTCCGGACTTTGCCGGTAACATCGCCACCGTATTCAATGGCACCAATTCTTAACCCAGAGAACTTCAGACTTGAATTTGAATTATTCTTGCAAAAGTGAACTCCTGAATCCTCACCTAACGTATCTCTTTCGACGTGAACATTCAGCTACGAGCATTCTCAAATTTTGTTGGGGTCATGTCAGTTCTTTCGCTTATCCCGACGATTTTGTTGGTCAACGAAATTTGATGGTCCAATGGAACTGCATGTCCATAGTCTTTCTATGGTTTTTCATTAATCTTGCGATGTGGGCCTAACCATTCTCATCGGATTTCGAAAAAAAAAGAATATACATACAGATAGGTCCACATGGAAATCATCACTAATTTAGTTTCAGAGGCGAGATTGTAATAATTTAGTCATATATATCACACGAAATCACACTCGCTCAGCACTGATCAGTTTATTTAATCCGACTGACAATCAGTCTATATCGGTACCTCCGCGGAAACTTTGAGTTAATGTGTGCCTGCTTGTATGAACCCTTAAAACGCTTGAGGAAAGAATCTCAAACGTTGTTTACAATGATTTTTTGTGCTCTTTCCGGCGCAATCATTATTTTGTCGATCCGGGGCTATGCAAAAAATTATCATCGAAAAAGGGTTCAAAATGTCAGGTCCGTATCATATGATGTGGTTCTTCCTCTCTTCGGCCTTTGTGAGTGTGTAGCACCACCAAGAAACTCGTTAGGTATTTGGGCAGACGAACTTATCAAATATAATGCTATGGAGAATCAAATTCCATTGCTACAAGAGCCCAAAGACAACTCTTTGTGTGCATAGTGAGCACGTACATTTTGTAGCGTAATTTTACTCAAAATCTTTACTTCGTCAGTTTTCCTCGATAAAAGTGAATTTGCATCATTCTTTCCCGCGCCAACTTATTCTTCAAGTAAATCGTCCGGCACAATTTTTCCATGCCCTCAAGTATCGAAAAAAATTGATTTTCACTTTGCGGAGTAGTTTTCGGCTAAAATTTAGTTTTGCTAAATTTTTATGTCAGGTCCGTGTGGTACTAGTGCGACCCTCATTCGCGAGACTACAGAAGTCCTAGTGACTATTTTTCAAAGTATCTAATAGTCAAATCATAATTTCAAAACCTCAAAGCTGGAGCTCGAACCGTTTGGCCGAGAGATCAATTTTAGTGGCAAAATGTCAGGTCCGTGTGATGCTACCGCGTTATCTGCTCTCTCAGCATGAATCAGTCAGATCTAACTGACAATCAGTCCATATACACTGATCGGGTCAGTAAAGTGTGATCAACTTTTACTGAATGAATCAGTGTATATAGACTGATTCATCAGTAATTCTGTTCCTATTTTACTCATTCACATGTGGTTTACATTCTGGATATTTGTACCATCATACTCCACTCTGCTGTATCAAAATCAGACCTAATATTGAGGGCTGCATGTATTTATATGCAGCCCTCAAGTCTTATCCAAGATATTAACTTGAGGAAATCATCACTTTGAGTGTGAATGATGTTCCATAAGCAAAAGTGGATGATTATGTGATTGATACAGTAATGATGAGAATTTCAATGCATTCAGCAAAACAAATCAAACATCTTTTGTATGTACCTGGCTGCATCTGTGTAGAAAAGTTCTTCTAAAAACCATTATTATCACAGATCAGATAAGTAACTTCAAATACCTCAGGAGATTATGAAATTCAGGGTGTTGGAAGAAAGTATTGTTATTTAACCAATCACTCTTAAGCACAGGAATATTCATTACAAACTGCACCTCTGATTGAGTCACTTGCAAATATGCTGACTTGATTCATGAGAACACAAAGTACATTGTATGTGGTGCTAGTAGAGTTAAATGTCTTATCAAAACTATTTATGCACAATTGTAAACTTTAACATGTCTCACGGTGCATTTCTAGGGAAGTTGAGCTTGTGTTTACTGTTTCAAGCAGTCAAATGTAATTTTGCCATTCCGATAGTGGATTATTCTTGTAATTTTTCACTTTGTGTGATGAGCCTCCAAGTGCACTATGAATCTGACTCAAAAACAATCTCCTATTCAATATAATTCATCTCTTTAGGGCACCATCTTCTACAACAAATGATATATCTCCTCTAACAAATAATACTTCATCTGAAGATAGAACTGTTTGATTTACCATGACTAATTTACATGATTACGCTCTCAAAAATGCATTTGAAGCCGCTCTACAGCTAGAAAATCACAATCAGAGTCGAGCAGCGATTGTGATGACTGGGTGTAATGATGTATCAGTACTTGTCGCAAGTTAGAGGTTATGTTGCGAGATACTTCTAATATAATGTTCAGGGTTTCATAATGCTGCGAATATAGCATGTTCGGTCTTTTGCCATGACTAATTCACGAAATATCAACAGAGTAGAGCATTTAAAGGCTCTTGGCGCCTATAAATGACAGGCAAAGTCCGTCAGCGGCACTGATGTATCAGTACTCATCACGATTTGGAGGTTACTGGGCAAAGTTGTTCAAATATATGGTTTGAGGTCTTATGACTGTGAAGTTAGCCGGAAAAAGTTAGCCGGAATTTTAGGGTATTCTACAATGGTGGCAAGGTATCATGGAAGAAATTTTGGATGCGTCTGGATGTGCTGGAAGGGGTGAAGGTATAGAATGAGTATGTGAACGATGATTGGGGCCACAGGGGATACTTTGCGAACTCGGGAACGCCGGGAAAGCGTCAGTTTTCCGCCTATCTCTTTGTATGAATGGAATCGCCCAATCAGCTTAGAAAACTGGACTGACGAGCTGAATCGACAATGTACCACGCTAATAGCAACGGGATCACCTTCTCTCATCATCCAACCACCTATTTGAACCTTTCCCGGCTATCCCAGCAACCCTGGTTTTCCACAGACTGACGCTTTTCCGGACATCTCGGGGGAGCCGAATCGAGAGATTGGCCTAAAAAATCGATCTGACGAGCTAAAAAGACAATATACCACGCTAATAGAAACGGGGTTACCTTTTCTCATCATCCAACTACCTATTTGAACCTTTTTCGGCTATCCTAGCGACCCTGGTTTTCCACAGACTGACGCTTTTCCAGACATCTCGGATGAGCCGAATCGAGAGATTGGCCTAAAAAATCGATCTGACGAGCTAAATAGACAATGTACCACGCTAATAGCAACGGAGTTACCTTTTTCCATCATTCAACTACGTATTTGGATCCTTCCAGGCTATCCTAGCGTCCCTGGTTGTCCACAGACTGACGCTTTTCCGGGCATCTCGGATGAGCATAATCGAGAGAATGGCCTAAAAAATCGATCTGACGAGCTAAACAGACAATGTACCACGCTAATAGCAACGAGGTTACCTTCTCTTATCATCCAACTACCTATTTGAACCTTTTTCGGCTATCCTAGCGACCCTGGTTTTCCACAGACTGACGCTTTTCCAGACATCTCGGATGAGCCGAATCGAGAGATTGGCCTAAAAAATCGATCTGACGAGCTAAATAGACAATGTACCACGCTAATAGCAACGGAGTTACCTTCTCCCATCATTCAACTACGTATTTGAACCTTTCCAGGCTATCCTAGCGTCCCTGGTTTTCCACAGACTGACGCTTTTCCACACATCTCGGATGAGCCGAATCGAGAGATTGGCCTAAAAAATCGATCTGACGAGCTAAATAGACAATGTACCACGCTAATAGCAACGGAGTTACCTCCTCCCATCATTCAACTACGTATTTGAACCTTTCCAGGCTATCCTAGCGTCCCTGGTTTTCCACAGACTGACGCTTTCCCGGGCATCTCGGATGAGCATAATCGAGAGAATGGCCTAAAAAATCGATCTGACGAGCTAAACAGACAATGTACCACGCTAATAGCAACGGAGTTACCTTTTCTCATCATCCATTCATCGAATCAAACCCTCTCCAGCTATCCAAGCGACCCTTGTTCTCCGCAAACTGACGCTTTTCCGAACATCTCGGATAAGCTGAATCGAGAGATTGGCCTAAAAAATCGATCTGACGAGCTAAACAGACAATGTACCAGGCTAACAGCAACGGGGTTACCTTCCCTCATCATCCAACTACCTATTTGAACCTTGTTCGGCTATCCTAGCGACCCTGGTTTCCCACAGACTGACGCTTTTCCGGACATCTCGGATGAGCCGAATCGAGAGATTGGTCTGTAAAATCAATCTGACGAGCTAAATAGACAATGTACCACGCTAATAGCACCGGGTTTACCTTTTCTCATCATTCAACTACGTATTCAAACCTTTTCAGGCTATCCTAGCGTCCCTGGTTTTCCACAGACTGACGCTTTCCCGGGCATCTCGGATGAGCATAATCGAGAGAATGGCCTAAAAAATCGATCTGACGAGCTAAACAGACAATGTACCACGCTAATAGCAACGAGGTTACCTTCTCTTATCATCCAACTACCTATTTGAACCTTTTTCGGCTATCCTAGCGACCCTGGTTTTCCACAGACTGACGCTTTTCCAGACATCTCGGATGAGCCGAATCGAGAGATTGGCCTAAAAAATCGATCTGACGAGCTAAATAGACAATGTACCACGCTAATAGCAACGGAGTTACCTTCTCCCATCATTCAACTACGTATTTGAACCTTTCCAGGCTATCCTAGCGTCCCTGGTTTTCCACAGACTGACGCTTTTCCACACATCTCGGATGAGCCGAATCGAGAGATTGGCCTAAAAAATCGATCTGACGAGCTAAATAGACAATGTACCACGCTAATAGCAACGGAGTTACCTCCTCCCATCATTCAACTACGTATTTGAACCTTTCCAGGCTATCCTAGCGTCCCTGGTTTTCCACAGACTGACGCTTTCCCGGGCATCTCGGATGAGCATAATCGAGAGAATGGCCTAAAAAATCGATCTGACGAGCTAAACAGACAATGTACCACGCTAATAGCAACGGAGTTACCTTTTCTCATCATCCATTCATCGAATCAAACCCTCTCCAGCTATCCAAGCGACCCTTGTTCTCCGCAAACTGACGCTTTTCCGAACATCTCGGATAAGCTGAATCGAGAGATTGGCCTAAAAAATCGATCTGACGAGCTAAACAGACAATGTACCAGGCTAACAGCAACGGGGTTACCTTCCCTCATCATCCAACTACCTATTTGAACCTTGTTCGGCTATCCTAGCGACCCTGGTTTCCCACAGACTGACGCTTTTCCGGACATCTCGGATGAGCCGAATCGAGAGATTGGTCTGTAAAATCGATCTGACGAGCTAAATAGACAATGTACCACGCTAATAGCACCGGGTTTACCTTTTCTCATCATTCAACTACGTATTCAAACCTTTTCAGGCTATCCTAGCGTCCCTGGTTTTCCACAGACTGACGCTTTCCCGGGCATCTCGGATGAGCATAATCGAGAGAATGGCCTAAAAAGTCGATCTGACGAGCTAAACAGACAATGTACCAGGCTAACAGCAACGGGGTTACCTTCCCTCATCATCCAACTACCTATTTGAACCTTGTTCGGCTATCCTAGCGACCCTGGTTCCCCACAGACTGACGCTTTTCCGGACACTTCGGATGATTCGAATCGGGAGATTGGCCTAAAAAATCGATCTGACGAGCTAAATAGACAATGTACCACGCTAATAGCAACGGGATTACCTTTTCCCATCATTCAACTACGTATTCAAACCTTTCCAGGCTATCCTAGCGTCCCTGGTTTTCCACAGACTGACGCTTTCCGGGGCATCTCGGATGAGCCGAATCGAGAGATTGGCCTAAAAAATCGATCTGACGAGCTAAATAGACAATGTACCACGCTAATAGCAACGAAGTTACCTTTCCCCATCATTCAACTACGTATTTGAACCTTTCCAGGCTATCCTAGCGTCCCTGGTTTTCCACAGACTGACGCTTTTCCGGACATCTCGGATGAGCCGAATCGAGAGATTGGCCTGAAAAATCGATCTGACGAGCTAAATAGACAATGTACCACGCTAATACCAACCGGGTTACCTTTTCTCATCATTCAACTACGTATTTAAACTTTTCTAGGCTATCCTAGCGTCCCTGGTTTTCCACAGACTGACGCTTTTCCGGGCATCTCGGATGAGCATAATCGAGAAAATGGCCTAAGAAATCGATCTGACGAGCTAAACAGACGATGTACCACGCTCATAGCAACGGGGTTACCTTCTCTCATCATCCAACTACCTATTCAAACCTTTTCCGGCTATCCTAGCGACCCTGGATTTCCACAGACTGACGCTTTTCCGGGCATCTCGGATGAGCATAATCGAGAGGATGGCCTAAAAAATCGATCTGACGAGCTAAACAGACAATGTACCACGCTAATAGCAACGGAGTTACCTTTTCTCATCATCCATTCATCGAATCAAACCCTCTCCAGCTATCCAAGCGACCCTTGTTCTCCGCAAACTGACGCTTTTCCGAACATCTCGGATGAGCTGAATCGAGAGATTGGCCTAAAAAATCGATCTGACGAGCTAAACAGACAATGTACCAGGCTAACAGCAACGGGGTTACCTTCCCTCATCATCCAACTACCTATTTGAACCTTGTTCGGCTATCCTAGCGACCCTGGTTTCCCACAGACTGACGCTTTTCCGGACATCTCGGATGAGCCGAATCGAGAGATTGGTCTGTAAAATCGATCTGACGAGCTAAATAGACAATGTACCACGCTAATAGCAACGGGGTTACCTTTTCTCATCATTCAACTACGTATTCAAACCTTCTCAGGCTATCCTAGCGTCCCTGGTTTTCCACAGACTGACGCTTTCCCGGGCATCTCGGATGAGCATAATCGAGAGAATGGCCTAAAGAGTCGATCTGACGAGCTAAACAGACAATGTACCAGGCTAATAGCAACGGGGTTTCCTTCCCTCATCATCCAACTACCTATTCAAACCTTTTTTGGCTATCCTAGCGACCCTGGTTCCCCACAGACTGACGCTTTTCCGGACACTTCGGATTAGCCGAATCGGGAGATTGGCCTAAAAAATCGATCTGACGAGCTAAATAGACAATGTACCACGCTAATAGCAACGGGATTACCTTTTCCCATCATTCAACTACGTATTCAAACCTTTCCAGGCTATCCTAGCGTCCCTGGTTTTCCACAGACTGACGCTTTCCGGGGCATCTCGGATGAGCCGAATCGAGAGATTGGCCTAAAAAATCGATCTGACGAGCTGAACAGACAATGTACCAGGCTAATAGCAACGGGGTTACCTTCTTCCATCATTCAACTTTCGAATCAAACCTTTCCCGGCTATCCAAGCAACCCTGGTTTTCCACAGACTGACGCTTTTCCGGACATCTCGGATGAGCCGAATCGAGAGATTGGCCTGAAAAATCGATCTGACGAGGGCATTCATCACGATGAAATGCACATATCATCCGAATCAGATCAGATATGCAGAGATGCAGTTCGTGGCTTGTCGGTCGTCCTACTTCGTTGTATTGCAATCGGCCTCGTCAAGTTGATTACTCATTTTGGCAAGCAGTTCCCGGCGCTGCTCGCAAAGATTTTCATTCCTGCAACCTATCCCCCCACATGAGAGCGAGCCTAAAATTCCCTCCAATATGACCACTCGCCGAAGCTAATGACGTGCATTCGAGTGAGAGTTGCAGCGTCCAGATTACCACTGGATCCCGATTAATCCCTAGAGATGGGTAGGATGTACCGGAGATAGTGGCGAGGGGAATCTGAGTTCGTCCCCGTCCGATGTCGTCCGCTCATCGACTCACCGTACTCGAGCTCAGGTTTCATCTTTCATACGATGTAGCGATGGTCCAAATGCATAAATTCTAGTTCGGCTCATCAGAGATGTCCGGAAAAGCGTCAGTCTGTGGAAAACCAGGGTCGCTAGGATAGCCGGAAAAGGTTCGAATAGGTACTTGGATGATGAGAGAAGGTAACCCCGTTGCTATTAGCCTGGTACCTTGTCCATTTAGCTCGTCAGATCGATTTTTTAGGCCGATCTCTCGATTCGGCTCATCCGAGATGTCGGGAAAAGCGTCAGTCTGTGGAAAACCAGGGTCGCTAGGGAAGCCGGAAAAAGTTCAAATAGATGGTTGGATGATGAGGGAAGGTAACCCCGTTGCTATTAGCGTGGTACATTGTCTATTTAGCTCGTCAGATCGATTTTTTAGGCCATGCTTTCGATTATGCTCATCCGAGATGCCCGAAAAAGCGTCAGTCTGTGGAAAACCAGGGACGCTAGGATACCGAAAAAGGTTCAAATAAGTAGTTGTATGATGAGAGAAGGTAACCCCGTTTCTATTAGCGTGGTATATTGTCTGTTTAGCTCGTCAGATCGATTTTTTAGGCCAATCTCTCGATTCGGCTCATCCGAGATGTCCGGAAAAGCGTCAGTCTGTGGAAAACCAGTGTCGCTAGGATAGCCGAAAAAGGTTTAAATAGGTAGTTGTATGATGAGAGAATGTAACCCCGTTGCTATTAGCGTGGTTCATTGTCTATTTAGCTCGTCAGATCGATTTTTTAGGCCAATCTCTCGATTCGGCTCTTCCGAGATGTCCGGAAAAGCGTCAGTCTGTGGAAACCCAGGGTCGCTGTGATAGCCGGAAAAGGTTCAAATAGGTGGTTGGATGATGAGAGAAGGTAACTCCATTGCTATTAGCGTGGTACATTGTCTGTTTAGCTCGTCAGATCGATTTTTTAGGCCAATCTCTCGATTCGGCTCATCCGAGATGTCCGGAAAAGCGTCAGTCTGTGGAAACCCAGGGTCGCTGTGATAGCCGGAGAAGGTTCAAATAGGTGGTTGGATGATGAGAGAAGGTAACCCCGCTGCTATTAGCGTGGTACATTGTCTATTTAGCTCGTCAGATCGATTTTTTAGGCCAATCTCTCGATTCGGCTCATCCGAGATGTCCGGAAAAGCGTCAGTCTGTGGAAAACCAGGGTCGCTAGGTTAGCTGAAAAAGGTTCAAACAGGTAGTTGGATGATGAGAGGAGGTAACTTCATTGCTATTAGCGTGGTCCATTGTCTATTTAGCTCGTCAGTCCAGTTTTCTAAGCTGATTGGGCGATTCCATTCATACAAAGAGATAGGCGGAAAACTGACGCTTTCCCGGCGTTCCCGAGTTCGCAAAGTGTCCTCTGTGACCCCAACCATCGTTCACACACTCATACTATACCTCCACTCCTTCCAGCACATCCAGACGCATCCAAAATTTCTTCCATGATACCTTGCTACCATTGTAGAATACCCTAAAATTCCGGCTAACTTTTTCCGGCTCACTTCACAGTCATGAGGTCTTATAATGCTGTGATTATAACATGCTTGGTCTTTTGCCATTACTAATTGACGAAATTTCGACAGGGTAGAACATTTGAAGGCGCTTGGCGTCTATAAATGCTAGTCAAATTCGGGTACCGGTACTGATGTACTAGTGCTTCATGCTACTGACCGAATCAGTCCACATGGACTGAAGATCAGTAAGCCGATTTGGGATCAACTTTAGCTGGTGAATCATTGTATATGGAATGATTTAGTCAGTTAATCCATCAGTTAGAACTGGTGCAGATGGTATCTGGCATAAAATTGAAGTAATCGTCGCTATTGAAGGTCTGTGTGATTGGCAACATATTTTCATTAGTATTCTGTGCAGAAGGGGGGACATTGGAGTAACCAGTCAACTGCATGGGCTTGGAAAAGTTTGACTGATTAAATCAGTGAGATTTATAATACTGATTAAATCTTTGAGAATCTAACTGATTCGTGCTGAGAGAGATGTGTTTAGCCTCATAATACCAATATGTGAAAATATCGATACTCGCGCGCAAGCTAATTCGCATTTTATATGTTTCTAAGAATCAAAAAGTACATCTCAGAACCTTCGGAAATGTGAAGTGGGGTTGGCACATTTTCGACCCCCAAATATCGAAGTTTCCGCGGAACTACCGATATACATTGATTTGGTCGGTAAAGTGGGATCAGTTTTTACTGAATGAATCAGTATGGACTATTACACCAGTAAATTTGTTCCCATTTTACTGATTCACGTGTAAATTACTGATCCAAACTCTACACTGATTGACAAGTGACACCTAAACTCTGAATCATCAGCAATGTACAACTAATCTAATGATTTAGCTAGGAATCATTAACACGTTCGCCGTGGCGGGACCCACGGGTGGGTCTTGCTTGTCTTACTTTGTATGTGGCAGATTTTTGTCCTATGGGATTCAACGTTGCGTCGGACCCGCTCGTGGGTCCCGCCGTATATACAAAGACGGAACTGCGCGGATTTTCGCCTTCGCAGCAAACGTGTTGAGTAACAATGAGAGTTGATGAAACTGCGAGAGTAGTAGGATTATGGATAGTGAAATATCAATTGAAATCATATTAGTGAAAGCATTACCTATTAAAGGTACGAGAAAGGTGTTGGTGTGGTTATACAACAGCAGGATAATGATTGTGATGAAAACACATGTCCAATTACAACGATGAGAAATCAAATGAAAAAAGGGCAAATAATCCGAAATGATTCATTGAGACGTTGCTGATTCTCCGTACTGATGAACTATGAATAAAAAGTAATTAATGTAACATTCATCTGGATCTCAAGGCACGCTAAATGAGGTCACAGAATCTACACTTCAAGATGAATTTGGCGGTTCTCGTTAGCTCGATATAAATCATAGCCGCCGAGAAAAAAGAATCACAGAATACGAATAAAGATCATTGCATTTTTGGCTTAAAGGTCAAAAAACTGAATACAGTTTGCCATATAATCGACCAAATTGACGCCTCCTCGAACTCAAACCGTAAGCTCCTCGATATTTAGACTAAAGAGTTGTAGAAGAAGGAAAAAGAGGCCGATTCTAGGCCTGTTTGTAGGGTACTACATTTTGAAAGATTGATTCACGTGTAAACTCGGTAGTGAAGCCGTACGAATGATAGGTTTCCTGAAAAAGACGACCTCTAATTTCAAAAATCCTTTCAAGTTTGATCTGTATGCACTTGTTCAAATCTTTACTTATCCCCATCCTTGACACATGGGTCCGTAATGTGGTCATTCAAAGCACTAAGCAGGCCCAAATAAAGTTCGATAGGTCCACAATAAATTTCTCATATATTCATGTTACAAGAGTGGCAGTCTTATTCGTTGACCATGGTTATGATTCTGTAAGGGAAAACTTGAACTCGATGGAATTGTCGAAGTATTAATGCTATTCCGACTGTCTCTTTGCTTTTAAAATTACGTGTAATGTGTTCTTTAGTAATGAATTAAATAACTTGCTGATTGGTGAAAGTTCTGTAGAATACAATTTGCATTTATTTAAGAACTATCAAGGAAGATCATAATAGCCGCAATCGGCTCATACATTGAGATGTAATTGGAATGCTTTCTGCAATGAGATGAGAAATACCGAGGCATTGCCGAATCATAAAAAAGCAGCCTTGTACGCTGCATCCAAATCCACTGCAGCATTGTATTAGATCTCACCTAAAATGTGCGATGAATTTAGCTTATTCACCGCATGTATATCGGAAGTCCCTAGCTTGCATCCATATAAATGTGATGTCAATTTTTCCAATATATTCTCCTCAAATTTATTATTATGCATCTGATTTCATCGAGAGCGATGTATTTTTCCCGTGTGTATTGATGGAAGAATGTGAAAGAAGATGAATTACCCGAAATAAGCAACGCAGCTCAGGTTATTCGAAAGTTCATAAAATAGACATCCAAATGTCTAGACAGAGCCTTCGATTCGGTATAAAAGGCCAGTGGATAGCTCCGAAAATACAATAAATTATCATGTTTCTTTCTTTTTCCCACACTGAGAAAAAAATTTTGGTCGTACGGCCATGCGTATTGTCGTACGACCAAAATGGTATTTGCTGCAGAACAATGCCGATTTTGTTATCGCATCAATCTATCAGAACGGTTTTGTGATCTGGTATTAGAGCCAGAATAGTTGAATATAACGCGTATATTTCGAATGCCCCGATACTTGATGGACTCACAGTCACATTACAGCTGTTTTGCCACAAAAGCTACCAATTTTGTGCACGGGATAGTACCGCAAAGAGGCAAATATAATCCAACGATTTTTTAGGTTATTCGTGCCAGATTGGTGCAATAACGAAATCATTTTGCTGTGGTGACAATCCAGTATTGGTCTGACAGCAATACCACGTAACGATACAGTCGTATTGTTCCGACGGCAATATTTTATTCTCAGTGCACAGAAACCGAAGCATCAGATATTTGAATTTGTTCATCATGTAATTTAATCTATGAGATTTTAGCCAATGCCGAATTGAATTGTTCCTGACACGACGAGTACCCCAATGTTAATAATATCTCTCATTCCTTGGACTAGAATGAGCTTTTCTTTGTTAAAAGTCCTTTTCTGATATCGAACGACCAATAATCATCAATTCAAAATTTTATGAAATTACAACTGATTCCACGCAGACTTAATCTGATAATGGATGACAAATCCGCCACTCTGTAAATCGCATGGATACAGTACGGTCGCCAAATCGAGCTCTCACTATAACTCTTGCTTGCAAATTACCATCTTGCACCTTTCCTGACTATGCCATGGCATACATATATGCAGCGCGAGCTTTCACAAGATCAGCGTCTCTGGTTACAGTACGGCCTTATGCGAAACTTCTGTGCCCAGGACGCAGTTGGCGCACGATGGCTATTCTCCTCCGTCTTGCAGTCAGCCTGGGAAATTTACATTGCTATCTCGTGGGTACATCGCGCATTGCACTCACAAGTCTCGGCTGTACACACTGCTTCGTATTATATTATATCTATAGTATACACGACTGAGAGCGAGAGTATTATCGTCGGCCCGATCGCGCACTTCTAGAACTCCAAGAGCCCACCGAAGCTCGCTCGGTGATCTGCGCGGTCATAGAGGCTCTCTGCGGTGCTCTCCAACTTGGCGCTCTTCGAAGGATTTGCATTTGCGCATGAATGAACTTGTCTGTGATGAAAGTTCTTTGTGTTAACGCGTCCAACGCACGATGCAGTTCGTTACAACGCTGAGAACGGCAGAGGGTGCGAAATACGTCATACAGTGCACTTTTCTAGAAATTTTTTCTCATCACTGCAGCTACATGACCTATCCACGGTGGCCTTCTGTAGTTGATGACATTGACAATACTCGTGGACTGGTAGAGTTGGAGCAACTCATCATTATATTGGATTTTAGGGATTCCCGACCTTTGATCAATAGTTGTTTCGAAGATTCCCCTCCAATATTTTGTTTACAAATACCTGGAACTCTCCTCCACCCAGCTGAGTCATTGACCAAGTCTCGCATCCATAGAGAGTCACGGGTTGTATGATGGTTTTGTAAATCGTTATTTTGACTCCGCGTGAGAGGTCCCTATCTCTAAAGAGCTCCTGTAATGAGCCAAAACACCTATGTCTTCCGCTTATTCTCTCACCAAACTCTACTCTTATGTTGTTATCGTGCGTAACTGTGGTTCCAAGATTGGGGAAGAGGGAGACTTTTCTCGACGCTTCTGCCTCAAATGATGCAATGGCGCTTCTGCCTCAAGGAGGCTATGTCGGTACGGCCTCAAGGAAGCTATGCCGGTGCGGCCTCAAGAAACGTATTTCTATTATTATATTCCTCAAGAAATGTATTTCGTTTTCGACTCATTTACCTCTAGGCCTACTTCTTTCGCGCTCGGGATCAAGATATTTGCAATTTCTTTTACGTCTTGCTTGGTGTCCCCTATGACGTCCAGATCATCCGCGTACCCAAGAACTTTGATGACGTCGTTTGCTCAGACGCCAAGGTCACGTTCATTTTGAGCTAAAGGTCTTATGACGTATTCTAATCAGAAGTTGAAAATTGGCGGGGATATCGCGTCGCCCTTTTTCAGCCCGCTCATTATTTCAAATGGTTCCGATAGGGCCTTGCAAATCCTGACTTGTTCTTGGGTTCCTTCGAGCGTTACTAACATTCTCTCTAGTTTGTCAGGAATGCCTACCAAGCGCAATCATCATCATCATCATCAGTTGGCTTTCTCGGGTCTACGCGTTTAGACCTTCAGACCACGAGGTCTATTGCCTGGGTAATCCACACTCCCGCTCGCATGCCTTTCAGCTGAAAACCAATCCAGCATTCTTCGATGCTGGGATGTAATTCCGCTGCTCAGCTTGTGAGAGGAGGGTGGGCCGTTTCTAGGTGTATTGGCCTGTTTTGGGCGCTCGCACTGTTGAGGTTCGTTCACCACACGTACGCTCGTGCTAGGCCCGGCCTCGCTTTCGACTAGGACGATAGTTGTCCTTTTCAGTATTGCGACGATACGCGCTTTACGGGGTGGAGGCGCCCTTACTGAGCAGCCAGCGTTACAGAGATAAGTTCACCACACGTTGCTCACACTAGGCTCGGGCGATATCTGGGTTGAAAAGGCCGTAGTCTCTGACTGATCGACAGCAATCACGCCATACGCTCCTGTCCTGTGCTCGGTTTCTCCATACATTGGGATTGCGGCCCGTCATTTTTATCTTACTTAGCACGTTTTTTTCCAGGCTTATACGTGGTCTTCCCCTGCCCCGTCGCGAGTCTGGTTTGTAATCCAGTACCCACCGCGCTACACGTTCCTCATCCATTCTCGCTACATGGCCCATCCACTGTACCCTCCTGTAGTTAATGACATTGACAGTACTCGGGGACCCGTAGAGTTGAAGCAACTCATCATTATATCTGATTCTAGGAATTCCCGAACTTTGATCAATAGTTGATCCGAAAATACTCCGCAGTATTTTGTTTTCAAAGACCTGGAACTCCCCCTCATCTAGCTGCGACATTGACCAAGTCTCGCATCCATAGAGAGTCACGGGTTGAATAATGGTTTTGTAAATCGTTATTTTGGCTTCGCGTGAGAGGTCTTTATCTCTGAAGAGTTTCTGTAACGAACCAAAACACCTATGTCCTGCGCTTATTCTTTTATCAAACTCTACTCTTATGTTGTTATCGTGCGTTACTGTGGTCCCAAGATAGGGGAAGAGGGGGACTTTCTCGAAGGAGTAATTCGCGATTTGGATAGGATCTGTGTCGTCATCCGCGTTGTTACGGTCCATGACCATGTATTTCGTTTTCGACTCATTTACCTCTAGTCCTACTTCTTTCGCGCTTGGGATCAAGATATTTGCAATTTCTTGTACATCTTGTTTGGTGTCGCCTGTGACGTCCAGGTCATCCGCGTACCCCAGGAGTTTGATGACATCGTTCGCTTGGAGGCGGAGCCCACGTTTACTTTAAGCTAAAGTTCTTATGACGTATTCTAATAGAAAATTAAAAATTGACGGGGATATCGCATCACCCTGCTTCAGCCCGCTGACTATTTCAAATGGTTCCGATAGGGCCTTGTCAATCCTGACTTGTCCTTGGGTTCCCACCAGCGTTACTGCAATCATTCTCACTAGTTTGTCAGGAATGCCTAACAAACGCAATATCGTAAACAATTTTGATCTTATTATAGAGTCGTATGCCTTTTTGAAGTCTACGAATAGGTGGTGAACTGGTTGTCTATGCTCCCATCTTTTCTCTGCTATCTGGCGTAACGCGTATATTTGGTCGATAGTTGAGCGATTCCGTCGAAATCCACACTGATAGTCTCTGATTATTTCGTCTATGTAAGGGTTGAGTTCTTCAATCAACAGGAGGGATAAAATTTTACTGTACGAAGCTTGAAGAGACAGTCCTCTAAAATTATTACATTCATCTTGTCTCCTTTTTTGGTATTGGTACGATAATTGTCTTTAGCCAGTCTTCGGGTATTTTCTCCTGTGACCATATCATCTCGATCAATTTGTGAATTTCTACCGTGAGCCGACTCCCACCATACTTGAAGAGCTCAGGTGGGAGGCCATCCATCCCGGGGGCAGTGTTGTTTTTCAGTCTCTGTATAGCACGTGCCACTTGTTGCACCGTAGGGCATGAAGTTTGTTGTTCGGCCGTGTGGATTTCGACGGGTGACTCATTAGTGCCCGCGGGGATGTTAAGGAGATCATCGTAATGTTCTCTCCATCTATTCAGGATGTCTTTCTCATTCGTTAGGATGTTGCCGTGCCTATCTTTGATAATACTAACCGACGCAGATGTGGGGTTTCGTAATTCGTTTAGTTCTTTGTACGCTTTCCGGGTGTTATTTCTCCCGAAATTCTTTTGTATGCTGAGGATTTTGATCCTTCGAAATTCTCTTTTCCTTTTCCTAATATGTTCGTCCCAATCCTTCTGCGCCTGCCTATGTAATTCTTGCAGTCTTTTTACCCTGCGTGGGTCCCAGTTTAGTCTTGTTGCATTATCGTGGATGATCTTCGCGGCCCTCCGTGCATCTAACATCGCTCTGCACGAGTCATCAAACCACGGTTTCCCTGTTTTCCCGCGTACTAATCCTATCTCAGATCTTGCCGCTTCTGACAATGAGTTCTTAATGTGTTGCCATGTGTTGCCATTGGGTTTCGATATTCACAGAGGGAGTGTCCGTGGTTTCCCGCGACTTGCCAACTGTTCCTCCCAATTTTTCTGCAATGTAGTTTTGGAAACGTGTCTGAACTTCTAGCGATTTGAGTTTATCGAGAGCATACGGGGCATTGTCACGATTAGTGTTGGGTGGAATAGTGTATCGTATATAATTTTGATCTTATTATATATTCGTATGCTTTTTTGAAGTGTACGAATAGGTGGTGAACTGGTTATTTGTGTTCCCATCTTTCCTCTGCTATCTGGCTTAACGCGTATATTTGGTCGATAGTTGAGTGATTTTGCCGAAACCCACACTGATAGTCCCTGATTAAGGCGGCCTTCCGCTAGCTGTGCCACCCACACTGGGAAAAAAATACTAGAGAATTGCGAACTCAGAAATGGAAGCTGTCTCATACTGAATAAGGATCATTCCTGCGAGATTCTCATCAATTTTTGAGGTCCCCGGTTACGAAAGTTGGAGGATAATCTTGCATTCCTCGTGAACATTTGATAATTTCATATCAAATGATTGCCCTTTAACTCAGTCCTCTCAAACTCTTATCTGCTCTCAATACTCATACCGAACAAAGTATTTCCAATAACACATGCGATCTCAGCACAGTTGAGCCGACCATGAGTTGATATTGTTGGATTGTAATTTCCATCGATCGACAAACGAATCTTTCTCTCTCTCTAGAATTACATTCATGAATGTTCAAGAGACAGAGAGGCCTTTCGGCAATACCTCACGACAGAGTTGTACAACAGTATTCCGAAAATTCCACATCAAAGGCTCCATTTAATTCAGACCCGAGCTTCGAAGTTTGTAGCATGTCTCCCTGCCAAGATGGGAATCAAGTGATCAGACTCCCTTGCCCCCCTCTCGCTCTCTCTCTCTCTCTCTCTCGCTCGTTCGCTGCATCTTGAGAGCCTCGCTCACGTATCTCAATCCTGAGAGCAGAACGCGGGAGTTATCATCCTGATGCACGTCTTGCAGAGTTGGTGGCTGTACATCAGTATAACAGCACCATACTCTCTCGGGCTCTTGCCTCTGGGTTATATTCGCGATGCAGCTCGACGGTGGCGGCGATTCCTTTACACAAGACTTTGTGTGCGCAAACTAGATAAAGAAGATGAAAGAGTGCGGCGGCTTCCGAAGACGACTTACGAGCGCACGTGTGTAGTTAGGAAAAGGCGAGGCCCGTGTTCTATGTTGCTCTTAGCCGCCCCACGCGCGCGTCGAGGGTGAAAGGATGCGAGATGATGATGATAACGCCGCGGGCTTTCTCACATGCTACTTGGGCGTGTGCATGCATTGTATCTTGACTGGGAAAGTGTGTTAGCAGAGCATTATGACGTCAACTGCCAGATTTATCATCTCTTTTAACGAGTGGGATCGCTTTTGTTTACCATGCTGCACCACGCTCCTGTTACCCGCGCCTCTCGCTTTGACAAGAATCCAGCTTTGATGAAAAATCCGAGTTTTCCCAAAGTCTCGCCCAAAGTTTTCACAGCCCCACTCACGAAGTTCTTCTCTGCGAATCCTCGCGCCACAGACAAGGTGTTGAGCCTTTATTACGTACAATATGCATTGTGCCTTTGCCCATTCCGCGACACTGCCACTGTCGTATTGTGGCTTGATTGTTCACGACCTTGTGATCTTTAAAAGAATTGAGGCTCGCTTTTCAATGTTTTTCGCTCTGATTCATCATGGAATTCAATCTCTGCCCAAGTTACATCGCTTATAATTGGATCAAAATAGATGAAAACGAACGTTGAAAAAATTTTGAACAATAACTAATCCTGGCTTTTTGTGTGAGAAATGCGTCAGAAGTTGATAACTATGTTGAAAAATCTTTTCGACGTCTATTTTTGATTTCTTGTCTATTTCTTGACATAGAATCTCAAGTCGAGTAATGCTTAATCGAGCAATTTCAAAACTCCAACATTTATCAGTTTACTTCATTACTACAAACCTCATTATTTGAGAATGATATTTTTTCTGATCAAACTCTTTAAGCACGCACCTACTTTCGGTGTTCCCAGGCCTACGTCTTCTATTAGATTATGTAGCACGGATCGAGAGAATTATTTTAATGCCATATGAGAGTTATGACGTCATGGACTTTTCAAGGTCAAAGACGAATGAGTCCCTAGCAATAGGAATTTCATGATAAACTTGACAAAGAGTCATTAATTTGGATCAAAAAACATGACGCGACTTCGATTTATAACAGTCAAGAGATGAATCGTTCCAAGGTGCATGATTAAGTGACTTGCCTCATCATCATGATTAGCTATAATGGATTACTAGTGATGAGACGATGTTCACAAAAATCATGGGATCCTCTCCACTTTGGGCTGACAAACATAATGCATAAAATATATTCCTCCCAAAGTCAAAGGAGTCTTTTAAAAACTCAGAATTAAACATGACTGGGAGAGAAGACTTACCGAATCACTGGTCTCACCTTGGGATAATTCTCTACAATATCTAGGAAGGCAAAAGTTGATCAGGTAAACTTCAGGAAAGGGATCGTAACGGGAAAAACAACATACACGCATACACATTCACACAAATAATAGAATATGATGTGATTTGTTCATTATAAAATTCAGCAAGAATTTGATCTGTAATGTTAATTTCCCATGAGAATGAAAATGGTTCCGATTATGACAAGATACCGTGTAGAGAAAACATTCTGCTAATCTCTTTTACTAGCGTATTTGAAGATTATCACGAGAACTCATCACGTTTGTGTGCAATAAATGAGTTTCTCTTCCTAAGGTGCTGACAACACTACGTATAGACTGATCAAACAACTGAAAGTACCGTCTAAAAATGGACATACACATCTAGGAAGTCACCAACTTGAATCATTACATAAGAGTAAGAATTCTGATTATTGACAGTTGAAACGAAAAATCGATTTGATATTCAGAAGTGATGTTTATATTTTGAGAACATGAACTAAACATTAAGTTCGAAGTCTATCATTCACGGGATCAGTGCCTGGAATCACTCCACAGCTCTAGGCTAACCTGAGTCGCAGAAATTTGCCTTGAAAGCTCGTTCGGGCACTCTCATTTGTCCAAGACATTGAGCATGCTAAAAACCACGACATGGGTAATGGATACACGCACAGAATTTTCCGATAAAAATTACGGGCACAGTTAGGGTAATCTGGGAGTCTGACATTTCAACCTACTTATTGCGGACGAGTGTCGAAAAAAATTACATATAAAGAGCTGGGTACGCCTGCGTGCCCCGCGAGCTCGACATCACACCTAATCTTACCTAACCTCACAAAAATTTCGATATAGAAGTATGTTATATCTGACTCGTCCTGATGAAGGTGCCTGGATTTTGATTCCTGGTCAAAACATCCAAACTGGTAAACTCATTTGAAACTTTCTCAATAATCTTTATTTTTACTCGGGGTGATTTTAATATTGAACAGAGCAACATCACTGTAAGTGGCATACCAGAAACCATCTTCTTGGTACAGGGAAAAATTACCCCGCATGCTACATGCCCGTAAAAATTGGCGCTAGGTGGCGCGTCCCACGATTGCGGGCATGTAGGGTAATTTTCCCTGTACCAGTCTCGTAATTTTTATCGAAAAATTCTGTGCATGAGCACCTTGGAGAGGCCATTACCTTCTGGTACATCTTTGAATCAAGAAGACAGAACGTGAAAAGATTCGACCTGCATTGTTTTTCTTACCCTAATCACTCATTCTCAAGCTCGGTAACAATGCCTTTGCCCAATTTCAAGTTGAAAAGTATATCACCGAAAGATTTGTCAACTACCTGATATTTTTTTTAATATAATAGACACGTAGCCTGACTAAAATCGCAGGATAAACTAATTTTACTGATCACCAGTGCTCTTTTAATGATTATTATCTCCGAACCTTAGTTAAGTAACGGTACAAATCAGTATGGAAGAACGTCCATTGAACTGCCTCCTGCAATTTTTTTGCGCAGTTCTTTCACAAAATTCGATGGAAGGAAAACCGCAAAGAGTTGTGTATGCGGCGCAGGAACTGAAAGTGGAAACAATTATTGTAGGTTTGTAAAAAACCAAGAAGTCTATCGATTGAGATGGAATATAATATATCAGTGATTCCGTTGAAAGTGTGATTTTCCGTGTTCCAAGTTCTCCGAAGTTTTTTCAGGTTGGAATGTGCGTTGTAGCAATTTTCTGAGGTGTATTCTATTGGCGTGCGACTATGTTGATAGTTTCGAGGCAACCCAGCTTCGACTTTTGACTTGACTTTTGGAATCATTACGACCTCGGTCGTACATGGAGGGTCAAAACCTTCTATATGTATCTATGCACTTCATATTGTATGTCTTCAAATAAGACAATCAACCCCTCCACGAGTCGTGATTGATCGAACACGGCTGACATTTTGAAGACGGGTTTGCACCGAAACTGCTTCCACAGCACTCATCAGCTTGACAAACTCCCCGATCGTCTACGAGTCCTTCCAAACCAATGAAGTTGTCATCTGGATATTCAAATACACCTAATTAAACTCAACCGAGCGCACTATGGGAACGTAATTTCAGAATCGCGTGCACAATTTTTGTCCTCTCTGTCACCATGTTGTGCTCCTTACCAACGCGCTTTGTGAAACGCATTTTCTTGTAGTGTTTGGTTGCATTAGAGCAAACCTATGCGGAAGAGAGTCTACGATCAGTTGTGGAGCCGTGGGAACAATTTTAGTGGCGAAATGTCCTTTCCGTCCCCCTCCACGATACCTCAAACTTGGCATATCTTTCTCTGGGTTCAGTTTTGAGCTACGTAGCTCTAGATACTTTCTTTTATTGTGCCCAAATTAGTGGAAATTAACTCTTACGATGCACTAAAACTCGTCTGGGACTGAAATAGTTTTTTTACCCAAATCACTCCTCGTGACGATTTTGGCCCCAAAAAATCACACTTTCGGCGGAATCACCCACATATGTATAGATGAGCTATAAGATGACCGAGGCATGGCTCCAGACTTTTTCAGGCGGATTTGCTGAAGCACAAAGTATAGCTAAAACGGTTTGCAGCAAACAGATAAGAGAAAGGTTCTATGATGAAAAAGGGAGTGAAAATTATTCACCAAGAATTCTCGCTGTAAACTCAGTCGCACAGCAAAAGTGGCACAGATATACCGTGAAAGCAGGATAGAGGCGTCCCTGTAGAAAGAACTTCGGTAGCTATATTAGATAATAAGATAGGCTCTCACATAGTCTCGCTGCTAGCAGCACTTAGCGAAGCAATTAATAACCCTCTCCATACAAATTGCCGTCAACTTTTTCCGGCGACAATCATTTTGGATCCTCTTCCCCCCCCCCCCCTCCCTGTGAAGCTCCAATTTGTAGGTCTAGTTTGTTACAAGCATTGGAGCGAAGCATTGCGTAAGATTTTTAGCTCGCAGGAACAATTTTGTCGATGATCACACTTGAGAGGGAACAGACAGGTAGCGTGTTTATCGTTCCATAATCCCACTAATGCCAAGGCAGCACGATTACCTTCTCAATTTCTTTTATGGTATAATCTTTCATCTAAGAGAAAACGAATACGCGTAATAGGCTGTATATACAATATCTACTCTTGAGAGGAAGTGATTTGATATCGTCTTCCCTAATATGGCTTATACTAAACATTATCAAGGTAAACCATCATTACTCCGTCTAGCCTTGCTGCTTGCAAATAATAACCCTTAGCCTCCTGATATTTGAGTATCCGTTGTCCAAATTTTCTAACGCGTATTAATTTGCTATATTATCGTCCCACAATTGTATCTGCAATGCAAGATTCTGACACAGATTGTTATGCTAAATAGATCCAGTTTATTGAATGTTTTCTCAGAGTTGTGATCATCCGCGCACGTTACAGTGCTTCCATTGTTTCAAGTTTGCCTAGCTTCTGCATCGTAAATTAATCACGTTGTTCCCTCGTACTGAGATTAATTAATGAATGTGCGCCGGAGTGATCCGTTGTTCGAATTTCAGAACATGTGAAATTAGTCTCGCGGTATAACGTGTCACGATGACATATTGCACGTACCATGCACCGAACTAATTAGTAGCCTCCTCAAAATACCACCACCTCATTGCCACCGTGTGCATTTGGCATTAGATGTTTTCTTCCAAATTCTCAATTCTCTGGTCCCTGTAATTTTTTTTTATTTTCGTTTCTGTTCGCATCCATAAAGTCTCGTTTTAATAGGCCCCAAGGGGATCCACAATTTTTCACTCTGATCTTTCGTAGCGCAAACTTTTTTCGGATAACATCATAAATTTTTTGTCAAATAGGCATGAATGAGGATCTAATTGAAAGTGTCCCCCCAGACAAAGTCATGTTAGCCGAAATGCAAACCTCAGTTCATTACCGCGAAAAATGACAAATAACTGGATTCGCAATGAACACGTTGAACTCTTATTAATCGAGGATTCTGCGCACAACCTTTTCCATCAGATATACCTTACGTATATAACAATCACGATTTGTTTCACTCCATTGGGGTTACATATTCCGAAGTATGAATACGCAATGGTCCGTAGCTCTGATTTTTGAATTTGGGTGGCTTCGAGTTTTAAGAGTAGCATAATCAACCATCACATAAATAGTTCCGTTTTCTGAAAGATTATTGCTCACGTAATATCTGAGAATCATAGAAATTATCTCCTGCTTGAACTCGATCATTTATGCAATTCAATTCTCCACCATCTCTTTGCAAAAATTTTTCTTTTCAAAGCAGTTGGCAATTGAAGAGTTGATATTCGAATTGAAGCTTTGTATTTTATCCAATAAAGACAATTTTGTAACGTCCATAATACACCGAAAGAGAAACTGGGTATATGCGAATAATTTCTTCCAGCAAACGATACTTATGACTTAACCGTATGTATGTACAAACATACACACATACATCATGTTATCGAAAATAATGAACTTGATTCGTTGTTTGTGAGGTGCTTCGAGTATCTCGTTTCATTCCTACTATTTTTGTGAAAGACAAATCAAGCTAAGTAAGAGTAAACTGTCTTATTGAAGGAAACTTTCAAAAGGGGGACAAACTTGGAGAAAAATGAAAGATTTTCAGGAGGCATTAACTCTCTAATGGAACTCTGTAGTGGTTTTTGTAAAAATAGTCGAGTGCTCTGGGATCTAAGGTTTTCCAAGTTCAACTCGGATACTTTCATTTCTCTTTACAGCAAAACCCTCTTCATAAGAAGCGACCACGAAGCGACTCGTTTCTTTATCCGCTCACAAGCGGTCCATATTTATCTAGCTTCATCTTGACGTGGTTAGTGCAGAATCACAACTTAAGTAACTAATAGCCCGCGTGGAAAAAATTGCCTGGGAAAATCCTGGGAGAATTACCCTGGGAAAACCATGGCAAAAGCATGGGAAAATCATGGCTCCTGTCTGAATCCCAGGCTTTTCCCATGATCAGATCATCTTCGCAGCCATGGCAAAACCCTGGCAAAATCCTGGCAAAATCCTGGCAGAATCATGGGATTCGGACAAGGGCTATGCTTTGCCCATGGTTTTGCCAGGGTTTTGACAGGATTTTGCCAGGGTTTTGCCAGGATTTTCCCATGGTTCTATCGCGTTGTTTCACTCTTGCGCTGGCAATTTCGACGTGGAAGAGACCTGAAATTTCACAAAATTCGCGATCTTCTCGGCTATCTACCCACGATTCTTCTTCAGACTGCTGCGGTTTTCCTGGGAGAATATTCAATGTTGTTTTTTTTTTTTTTTTTTTTATTGTCGATAACAAGATGAGTACACATTGAATAATTTCACGCACAAAATTAAAATCATAAAATATCAGATATTGTCGAAATTTAGAAAATGACACGATACAAATAATGCAAGGCATGCATAGTTGATGAGTCACAAGTACAAGATCTGATAATAGAATCAGCGCTAGATCGGATGAGGCACCAAGTCGATACTCGTCGAGCAGCAAACGCTGAATGCAGCTCTTTCGTGACTCTTTGGCGGGTTCACGAATGCGTATTAGTGACGTGCTCAGCTCAATCTCTGTAACAGCAAATTGAGGATTTTCGTGAGAATAACTCTAAGCAGAAGCACCGCATTGCGGAGATGGCGCGCATAGTATAATGATCTTTGTCAATCAATGCAACAAGCAATGCAATTTGATGATTACTGCACTAAGTAGTTGACGCGCTTTCGATCAGACTCTGAATTCGGCGCTGATCTTAGATATAGCTCAAAACTTCCAACAGGCTCATGTTACAGTACTCATCAAGAGCTCATTTTCGACAAGATAGCTAGAGCTTCCATAAGATACTGTTTGGCGCGGTGGGATGATTCGTTACAGAATGAAAGTAAAATCTACACATGAGAAAATAGCTTCAGCCTACGGCGTGGCGGTGGCGTCTTGTATGCACAGTACCGCGAGCGAACTCAAGACAGATGATCACAAATGGGAAATCTTACCGATTTATTCTCGCTTGGTAGCTCATCGAGGCCTAGGCTTTTGCTCCATCGTTATTTGTCGCTCAAACTGCAGCGTCGGTCGTAGGTGCATAGCTGATTCTCGGAGAAAGCATCACTGCGCCGACCTATAAAATATAATCACAACAAAGAAACGCATGCTCTGCCGGGAACAGTATAGAATTTCAGGAGCAGCGAATGATCAAAATTATTCGGAAGCTGAACCGAGACACGAGCAACTAAACTCGATAAAGAAAAATCTAACAATTAGTACATTTGCAGGTTATAACCTCAAGTCACGAATCACAACACGATTGGTAGTTTATGATAAGGAATCTGCCCGATTTTAGTGAAGTCAAGAATTCTACTTATCTGACTGTTAGCTCCATCCCAGGATTCTTGGAAAGCTCTCGTGATAGCCAATTCCTTGATTATCCATTTCGTCTCAAATTTGTTGTCAATGTACATACACACATTGTCCATCTACCTGAAGTTTGTTCGGACGATCCGTTGTCGAAGTGAAGGTTGCTGTTATTTTTGCAGGTATCTAGAAAGAGACTGAGTAATCGATAATAGGGATCCTCCAAACAAGAGCTCGAGATGGACAACGAATTTGAGACGAAATAGATAATCAAGAAATTGGCTATCACGAGAGCTTTCCAAGAATCCTGGGATGGAGCTAACAGTCAGATAAGTAGAATTCTTGGCTTCACTAAAATCGGGCAGATTCCTTATCATAAACTACCAATCATGTTGTGATTCGTGACTTGAGGTTATAACCTGCAAATGTACTAATTGTTAGATTTTTCTTTATCGAGTTTAGTTGCTCGTGTCTCGGTTCAGCTTCCGAATAATTTTGATCATTCGCTGCTCCTGAAATTCTATACTGTTCCCGGCAGAGCATGCGTTTCTTTGTTGTGATTATATTTTATAGGTCGGCGCAGTGATGCTTTCTCCGAGAATCAGCTATGCACCTACGACCGACGCTGCAGTTTGAGCGACAAATAACGATGGAGCAAAAGCCTAGGCCTCGATGAGCTACCAAGCGAGAATAAATCGGTAAGATTTCCCATTTGTGCTCATCTGTCTTGAGTTCGCTCGCGGTACTGTGTATACAAGACGCCACCGCCACGCCGTAGGCTGAAGCTATTTTCTCATGTGTAGATTTTACTTTCATTCTGTAACGAATCATCCCACCGCGCCAAACAGTATCTTATGGAAGCTCTAGCTATCTTGTCGAAAATGAGCTCTTGATGAGTACTGTAACATGAGCCTGTTGGAAGTTTTGAGCTATATCTAAGATCAGCGCCGAATTCAGAGTCTGATCGAAAGCGCGTCAACTACTTAGTGCAGTAATCATCAAATTGCATTGCTTGTTGCATTGATTGACAAAGATCATCATACTATGCGCGCCATCTCCGCAATGCGGTGCTTCTGCTTAGAGTTATTCTCACGAAAATCCTCAATTTGCTGTTACAGAGATTGAGCTGAGCACGTCACTAATACGCATTCGTGAACCCGCCAAAGAGTCATGAAATAGCTGCATTCAGCGTTTGCTGCTCGACGAGTATCGACTTGGTGCCCCATCCGATCTAGCGCTGATTCTATTATCAGATCTTGTACTTGTGACTCATCAACTATGCATGCCTTGCATTATTTGTATCGTGTCATTTTCCAAATTTCGACAATATCTGATATTTCATGATTTTAATTTTGTGCGTGAAATTATTCAATGTATACTCATCTTGTTATCGACAATAAAAAAAAAAAAAACAACATTGAATATTCTCCCAGGAAAACCGCAGCAGTCTGAAGAAGAATCGTGGGTAGATAGCCGAGAAGATCGCGAATTTTGTGAAATTTCAGGTCTCTTCCACGTCGAAATTGCCAGCGCAAGAGTGAAACAACGCGATAGAACCATGGGAAAATCCTGGCAAAATCCTGGCAAAATCCTGGCAAAACCCGGGCAAAACCATGGGCAAAGCATAGCCCTTGTCCGAATCCCATGATTCTGCCAGGATTTTGCCAGGATTTTGCCAGGGTTTTGCCATGGCTGCGAAGATGATCTGATCATGGGAAAAGCCTGGGATTCAGACAGGAGCCATGATTTTCCCATGCTTTTGCCATGGTTTCCCCAGGGTAATTCTCCCAGGATTTTCCCAGGCAATTTTTTCCACGCGGGAGATCATTCTCGCAAAATGTTCGGGTGATCTTCTGATATCTGTTTCTCAGATACGAAATTACACTTAAGTGTAATTACACGAAGGATACCTATTTCGTTGAGGGAAGTAAAGTTCCGATCGATGTATGACAAGACTTCCAACAGCTGAATAATGTGAAACATCGTTTGTGATATTCTGCTTCTCGAATCGAGTAGTCAAAACGCTAGACAATAATTAATTTTGTACTGTAATTTATTCATTTACAAAGAAAAAGTGCTTTACCCGAGTATGATTTGATGATCTAAAATGCCACCTTTCCAAGATCTCGAGATGGGTTGACTGGTTTGAGGTATAGAGCTGGTCTTTTGAGTTGTCACGGCTGAATGTTTCAATCATGTGAGAGTATATTTGCGCGACACTTGCCGTGAGCTTGTATATGGGCAAATCTCACGAAGTATGCGGTTTGGCCGAACAGACCTATTTTCACGTTGTCAAAAGAACAGTCGCGTTTTTTTTTTCCGCCGCTCGCATTAGATCATTTGAAGATCCACTCATATTCGATAGTTTTGCATCATTCAGAAGTCTATTACTTGTTATAGAAAGGTACTGGGAGACGCTTCTTCGTGACAAAATCGCAATTTTTGACCGAACAGGGCCATAATTCTCTCACGCCTTAGCTCGGCACAAGCGGGGCGATTCACCGATCGATCTGAAAATTGGATATATGATGGATTATAATATATAAAGACATATATTTTTCGCCCGAAGCTGTGCCTATCAATGCGTCAGAGTAGCGATGATTCGTTGGAGCGAACTCCAATTTTACTTTTTTTTCTGTATCGCTCTTCTAATGGATGTAGCACTCGGGGTGGTGAATATTTCGTATCTGTAGAAACAACATCCCACTCTACATCCAAAAACCTACAAATCTAGCCCAAGAACGGTAGTGCGCTCGATTCCGCACGACGATGCGGCTTAGAATGCGAAAAGTTATTTTTGCGTAAATGGGGTCAAAAAAGTCGTTTTTCGTGTAGCACACGAAAATTTTGATTCCGTTTCTACCACAGCCTCATCTCGATCGTGATGCGAGGCTTGTGAGGATTGACAAATGACGAAAATGAGCGTTTTGGCGGCTGTTGCACATCTTCATTTTGTACCACAGACCTTCAAAAGACACTGTAAACTATTAAACTTCCTTCTCTCTATTCCAACACCAAGGATGCCATATATTTACATACACATGTGCCAGTTAGAATGACGGGAATATCAGGGTCCTATTCCAATATATGGGGAAATCTTCTATTCCCTCACAAATCCTCGGCGGAGCTTCGAAGTGATTTACGCAACTATTTCATCATTGTTTGAGCATCACTACGACCAAACAAAAGTCCATGGGAGGTGTGCTGCCATTCTGAAATTCTCGAAATTTTAAAGTCGAAATCGCCCAGTTCCTGAGATTTGCCCATATGTCGTAGGCGAATGGGATTCTCAGCCAGCAGGGGGATCATTTTGAATACTGGTCGTGCGGCGCACGACCAGCGCGGATAGCGTTCACGCGCGGAAAAAGCATGCGGAGTTTCCGGGAGACATCGAGTATGTCTCGATGTCTCCCGGTCTTTCTGCTACGCAATGAGATTCGAAAATTGTCACGTGGGAATGAGTCGGAGGAGCTGCACGATAATTATTATTCATACTAAACCGCAAAAAAACAGTTTTTCATTGTAATAGGAGGTTATATGTTGGTTCTCTCATTATAACCTCACAATGAATTTTCTGTCTGATATGGTGCAAATGTGATGTGTGGTGATGTGCCTCAATCCTCAATAATGAGAGTCGTGGCAACATTTTTTCACAGGTTCTCATCATGAGCATGCTGTAGATTTCTCTACCGAGAGAGCAAAATTTTGTTGTGGGCCAGCTCAAGCAGGTTTCAAAGAATCTATGGAAAGAGTTTTTGGCCTCAATGATGCTGGTCAACAAATAAAGTCCACCTTACTATCCTTTCAAATTTGATCATTGGTTTGGAGTAAAATCAAAAACTCATTACTCTGCTACAATCTGAATCCATTCATCCTAATGATTCAATAAGTCTGTTCATTCTTGATGGATCTTGTGTGTCTCTATTATTCAGAGAATGTGATGATACTCTGAGCGGAAAGTCTGATGATGAAAGTTGGAAACTCAAAAGAGTATGAAACTTATTAGTCATAGCGTGCTTGGATTCTCAAAACAGTTGGGCATTGAGGTAGACCACTCTTTGATCCTGGTATCATTTCATACTCAGATTTTCGTACGAGAAAAGTAACAAACTTATATCAACAAGACAGTACATCTTTTGTCGAGTCAAGATTCATCCACTATCAAACACAGCCATTTAATAGAATCTTCTGTAACCAATGAAATTGAGAGTGAGTTATCCAGGAATGATGTCCTTGGTCTGAATATAATGAACTTTATTGATACCAGATGAGCATACATTAATCTAGAAATGCTATGAATAAAATTCATGAGTAGGTTATACAGTGCTTATATCCCAACATCCCATGGTTCACACTTAACAATGCTACTGTGTCCTTGTATAAGCCAATAGCTATTGAGGATCTAGATATTGATTGAATTCTATACACTCCAGAAAATAATTCAGATCAGCAGAAATAGCTTATTATCTCCTTCATTTATACTGATTCTGATGAAAGGAAGTAAAGTTAAACCGAAATCAGTTTGAGACAATATAGTTTGAGGTCAGGATGAATAGATTGTTTGAATTTGGACTGAAACCCCCATTGAGCCATCACATTCAAACCAACCCTAGAATTATTGAGAAATCTCCATACAATTTTATTGGTCACTCTTACAAAAAATTCTATTAAATAGCTGTGTTTGATAGTGAGTGAATCTTGACTCGACGAAAGATGTCCTGTCTTGTTGATAAGATTGTTAAGTTTCTTGTTCTTAAGTTTGTTGCTTTTCTCATACCAAAATCTGAGTATGAAATGATACCAGGATCAAAGAGTGGTCTACCTTAATGCCCAACTGTTTTGAGAATCCAAGCACGCTATGACTAATAAGTTTCATACTCTTTTGAGTTTCCAACTTTCATCATCAGACTTTCCGCTCAGAGTATCATCACATTCTCTGAATAATAGAGACACACAAGATCCATCAAGAATGAACAGACTTATTGAATCATTAGGATGAATGGATTCAGATTGTAGCAGAGTAATGAGTTTTTGATTTTACTCCAAACCAATGATCAAATTTTAAAGGATAGTAAGGTGGACTTTATTTGTTGACCAGCATCATTGAGGCCAAAAACTCTTTCCATAGATTCTTTGAAACCTGCTTGAGCTGGCCCACAACAAAATTTTGCTCTCTCGGTAGAGAAATCTACAGCATGCTCATGATGAGAGCCTGCGAAAAAATGTTGCCACGACTCTCATTATTGAGGATTGAGGCACATCACCGCACATCACATTTGCACCATATCAGACAGAAAATTCATTGTGAGGTTACGAAGAGAGAACCAACACATAACCTCATATTACAATGAAAAACTGTTTTTTTGCGGTTTAGTATGAATAATAATTATCGTGCAGCTCCTCCGACTCATTCCTACGTGACAATTTTCGAATCTCATTGCATAGCAGAAAGACAAGAATGCTCTTTCCGCGCGTGAACGCTATCCGCGCTGGTCGTGCGGCCAGCGCAAGTTGCGCGAGTGGTCGAGCGGCGCACGACCAGTATTTAAAATGATCTCCCAGATAGCTATCTTCCGTGCATGGCGCATAGCTATCGGGTGGCCGATAGGATTCACGACGCGGGAGAAGTCTATCCGGCTGAAATTCGTAGGCCGATAGACTCGTGTTGGGGCAGGTGGCTATCGGCTGGAGGCATTTCAGCCACATAGTCACCGGGGCTATGGGATGATAGAATTGGACACGTCGAGAGTTCTTATTCGACTGGAATGGTCAGGCTGATAGACTCGAGATACTCCATGCGTCTATTGGGCCTGTTCCACTTCAGGCCGATAGAACTCGTGCTCTTCTGCAGTTCCGCGGTGGCTACGTCCATTTCTCGGGGATCGATGTCAATATCCAAACATCATCCAAATTCACCCCAAAAATATGGATTTGTGATTATGGAGCTCTTCTATTGAAAATTGAATGGGAAGAGTTCATGATAATGAATTACGAATGTTCGAAGAAATTTCCACTCCTATTCTGTTGCATCATTCATAGGTCGTATCTAGAAAATATTATTTTGTACTCACGATTTAGTTTCGCCTACGACATATACACATTACTCTATACACTGCAACGTGTAGTTTAGTTATTGATCGGTAGATGGCAAGGAGGCCAGCCGCCCTGGCTTGCATCATTGGTTCGTCTGACGCTCGCAAGAGAGTTGCGGGACCGAGCATTCAGAAAGGGTCCCAACATGAATGAAAGCATACTTACCTGGCGCAGGGGTTACCGCGATCACGAAGGCGGTTCCCCCGGGGCGAGGCCCATCCATTGCACCACGGTTCGGTTGACCCCTGCGAATATCCCTAATGTGGATATCTCGGGCGTGTAATTTTTGCTAGCCGGGACTGCGTTCGCGCTATCCCGAGTTGTCGAATTAAACACAGTATGTACACTGCACAGTGCAAGTGCGCTCAGTAGAACTCCAGTTGTGCGATTCGAGCTTGTCGGAACCCTTCCCACCTTAGTAAGTGGCTCTGCTTTCTGCATTGAATAGTCAATGGTGTATTCCTTAGCTTGAATTCAAGTCCTTATTTGGAGTCATATCAGATTTGTGATCTATGCAATTATTCAATAGAACCATTATAAACGTGTCTCGATCAAAAAAGAAAGTGGGTATCCGCAGTCGTCTCGGGTGGAATCCGTGTGCCTCATAATACGCGGTACCAGCAGTTCGATAACTTTTGCGATTGAGGCTCTCGAGGGATATAGTTTAGTGTTTTAACGTATATCAAAATTTGCCATGCGAAGAACACCGAAATTCGGACCCGCGGATTCCACCCGAGACGACTGCGGATACCCACCGCCATAAAAAAATATCCATCGGATTCTTGGCGTGAGTTCGGCGGTGGGTTTCCCGATAGAATGCGCATGGTATACAGACGAGGAAGAATCCCTCCACATCTACGATTCATTCCCTATAGAGCAATCGTTGAACCTCAGTGCACTACTGTAACTCTCTTCTTTGATCTTGGAGGACCATGGGTCGAGTGAATGAGCACACACCTCCTTAGATCGTAATTTTCAAAACAACGTTTCGCCGACCTTGAGTCGATCTGATCAGGCTCATCTTTTTTTGACAACGAAAATCACATAGCGCCATTCGTTATAATCGAAAGTGGAAATTTATTCCACATCACGCCAGTAAGTGAATGCATCATGAGCCAGTGCTTCGAGTCTCAAGGAGAGTTGGAGTATTATAATCGAGTAGAGGGGACGTTAAATTATCCATTGATGAAACTGAGAAGAGTCTGCCGTGAGAACATAGAATCATTACTGCAGATTTATAGAGCGTGATATCCGGCAATCATCTTTCAACGGCGACATTGTTTTCTAGAAAACGTGACCCTCGTGCATTCGGGTATGGAAAACTCAAATTTTATACGTCGAAGAGCCGCGGGTTCATAAATCAAAAGTTGCGTGTCTTCGTTTCAGTAACGTTACTCCTTGTTATGAGATATTCAGATATTTAAAGGTTTCTGATAGAATGAAGTATTTTCTCAAGTCGTTTTTGATTGTATAGTCATTCAAGAACCATTTATTATTCTTTACAATGTTGCATTTTTGTCATACATAGTTCATCAGCAAATTCATGGAAGCTCGCAAAAATCCTTGCTATAATAGAGGCAAATGAGGTAGAAGCTGCGAACAATTCCGGGTGAAATAAAACATAACAAGAACGCGGGCGATAGAGTTTCAGCAGTTGAGGGAAAACGGATTCCTGCTACTGAATATCGCGCAGTATATGCGGGAGGGTAGAAATTCCCTCTCTGCTATGTATTTTCAGGGCTTTGTTTCAAACTTATTCTTGTGAAGTTTCAGAATCAACAGTGTCCCTTTAGTATTTATCCTACTCTCGACACGTAGAAGCTCTCTGTACATACAAGGTTATTGCACGCTCTTTGGAGACAGTAAAGTCGACACCTCGCTCGATACTCTGGAGCGCTCACTAAATATTCTCCTCCGTTCTCCATCATGTACATGTTTGACTTGACATGGTTCAACTCTATTCCACCGTCGCGATGACGAATTGACATTTAAACTGGACATAGAATTATTAATTGTACCTCGTGCCCAGATATTGAACAGCCTGAAACATTTGTTTACTACAAGAAGGAAAATGTTGGCGAGTGTAAATTGAAGTCTTTCGGAAATCGGACACAGTTTTCACTCAAGAATATGGTGACCCCTGCTCACTCGAGTTGGATCGGATGACCGATGCAATGACTTTGGTCATCCAAGATTTTTTTGTGCCCTCTTCGTGACTCCAATGCAACAACTAAACCTCGGGTAGTCTCATCATTTAGTGAGTGAACTCCAGTTTCCTTGTCTTGCGTGGAATCGTGGAAATAGTAAAATTATACTATTAGAAACACTTCATAGTCAAGTGCCATGCGCACAGTTGATCAAGGAGGTGGTTCGATACACGCGAGTAAAACCTAATTTTCGCATCGACGCGATGAATCCGACCTTCTCTCGAACTCGAGCCGGAAAACCCTCTTTCGGGTGCGAAAGGAAATTTTTACATCAGTTTTATCGAGACGGAGTATTGTCAATAGCTTATACATACCTATAGTAAGGATTCCAATCATTCCATTTGAAATTATATTGACGCGTTCTCTTGTAGTACTGACAGACGAACATACTGTTTGAACTACGGATTATGTGGAATCGTGAGGCACCCGGAAAGAAAATGCGTAGCTTTTCCTCGTTATACGATAGACCTAGGGGGTTAGTTCATTTCGTCCAACCCTTTGTTCCGCTTCATCCCCTCGCCTATAAAGTTTGGCATTCTCGTGACTTTGTCTCGCTTGACTAAAATATTCATATTATGGACTGGCAGTGCAAACTTTCAGTTGCAAGAACGAAGATGTTATCGTCGGTGTATTCTTCCAAGATTCCATGATTTTGTCCAATGTTTAATCTTAATAATGCATCTTAACTCCTCGGTAAATACTCTGCTTGGGGAAGGTTTGTCCGCGATGTTACTCTGAAGT
Source organism: Eretmocerus hayati (assembly GCA_029851415.1). Taxonomy (NCBI): domain Eukaryota; kingdom Metazoa; phylum Arthropoda; class Insecta; order Hymenoptera; family Aphelinidae; genus Eretmocerus; species Eretmocerus hayati. Next base: position 114,840,609 of record CM056743.1, read on the forward strand.
TGATCGCGAGTCAGTTTGCGATTCCGTAGACATCAATTACATGTGTCCCCTCAGAAAGGCTGTGATTCAAAGTCAAGAAACATCAGAGCTTGCATTCGCTCATCGTTCAAACTCCCCAACTGAACCCTCAATCACTTTTGCCTATCCGTTTTCCTCTTGGAGCTCGCTATACTCCAAGCAGATCGTCTCGACAGGACTAGGTCTTATGATGAGCGATAAGCAGTGGTGCATACGCAAAAGAACGTTGCGCTCGTTTCGCTTCTCGTGTTTTCACCCTCGGTTGATTTCTGCGCGCCGCGAAGCAGTTGGCCGGAGGCGGGTGAGCGCGCTCCACATGCAATCGATGCGCGCGGGTGCAAAGTTTGCGTTTTGCAGAGGAAAGTTTCCTTCTCTTGCTACTTCTCTTCTTTCTGCTTTTCCTTCCGTCGTCCTGTAACTGCTCGACCGGGGCATCAATTTTCATAAAATGGGATCGAGCTCTCCCTCCTCTCTTTCACGCTCCTTGGCAGAGTATGTAAATTCGCGAGCGTGACGTTTCATTAGCCGGCTTGTGCTGCTGCTGCTGCCGATGTTGGGACAACTTTTCTCGGCTCGCTCTGTGTACTGGTGCATGGCAGCAACAGTGCGGAGGCATATTCATTCTGTGAATCTCAAACGAGAGAGTCGTGCATGGCGCTTAGCGTCGGTGCAGCAGTTTCGAAGAGGCGACTCCCGCAATCAGCAGCTTGCGGACTACATATATAGCAGCGAAGTAAGCTATGATGGCTAACGCAACCATTGTTGGGCGTAAATTATCAACAGCGACGAGGGTTGACAGCTTGGCCACGGCTCGCACTGCTGCCCCTAATCATCCCTGCACGATGTGCTTCCAGACCTGCATGCCAAGCTATTTTTCTTGGCGAGAGTTAGTAAAACGCGCCATGGACCATGTACAAAGTATACCTCTATATCTACGTACCAAGAAGAAATTACATTTCGCGAGAGATGACTCGACAGTACACGGGACTTCCACGTCGCGGAGAGGAGGATTTTTAAGTCGAGAGTAGTCTAGTGTCCTTTTTTAACCCCAAACAAATGGATCGATATTCATAATTCTGATTTAATCAACGGCTGATCTACGATTCAATGTCGTTTATTATGACAACGTTTCGGTAGTTAAAATCTTTGAAGGACTAGATCACTCATCTTGCGAGATGAGTAATGTATAGTCTTACAAAGATTTTACTTGTGATATAGATCAAGACCTGAATGAGGGCAGTGAACTCACTGCCGAAACGTTGTCATAATAAACGACATTGCCTCGTAGATCAGCCGTTAACTTGATTGGAATCATAAATCTTAGCGAGTTTAGTTATGGATATCCAATAGATTGGAAGTTGTGTTGTGAATGTCCATCATTTGGAATATTATTGCGGTACTAGAGACGACCTTTTCTTTACAGCAGTCAGAACCTTGTGGGAATATTTGAGAAAAATCTGGAGACGATCTATAAAATTTGCTGGGGTCACATTAAGGTCTTCGTTCCGCACATTGCCCGTCGTCGCAAGAGTTTACGTTTTGGATTGTGTTAATCCGAGAGAAACAGTTTGTTGTTGGTGTTCAATTCACGAAAAGTAACTTGGACGAAGCGTGGCAGAGGTCTCACACCCATGGGGTGTGATATAATTTCGGATGGTATGTGTAGTGATTTTCATTTGAAAAGGACTTTGATTGAGAGATGAAACCTACCCACTAGATAAAAGGTGTCTTTCTTTGACTCATGATTCACAGTCTCGTTCCACTGTAAGAAGAAATCCTCAAATTCAGTCTCATTGGCTGAACATTAACATTACAAGGTTCACAGTGGTACAAAATTTTTAATGTACCCGCCGTCGTGAATTTCGGCCACATACTTTAATCTGTTGCGATGCTTATAGCATTGGAATGAAATGCATCTCCGACTACGGCGCGGCATTAGTCTGTATTAGGTAGTTGCGGAGTTATGTGATCAGCGCAAGGGCACACAATGGGATTGAGATATCTACGGCGGAGAGGGATGGTATAATAAAGCTATTCATATCATAACGCCGAGCACAACTGTCCCCGGCTATTTGATCGCTTTTCCGATAGTCTGGCTAACCCTGGAACTCTCGGCGGCCAACTGGTCGAGAGTGATAATTGTTGGTGCGGCGATCGGAACACTAATAGGTTCGATCAATTTCGACAATTCTACGTTCTCCTCCCAAGCGTAACGATGATATATACGTATACACAGCTCTTGTCGTGTTATTGAGCCCCATCAATTTGTCTCGTATTGCAGCAGAACGAGAACCGAGCACTGCGTCTGAAGGAGTCGTTGCAAGTGGCAGGATTCTCGGTGGGCAGCCCGGCTGGCCTCGGGGATCTGGAGGCCACTGCCGCTGATGCCGCCTCCGCCGCCGTTGCATCATCGGAACTTTTGCCAGCGCCCACGGCAGACCCAAGAGTCACCTGGAACTACTTCGACGAGCAGGGGTGAGTGATCGAGCCCACGGGAATTCATGATTCTCTTGAGTTTTGCCCAGCGCTCGCAAAGCGCCGTCTAGGGTAAAAAGAGAATCTCGGAAACGTCTCTCGGACTTGTTTTATCGTCCTTTACACAGGTCGATTTCTAGTGGTGGCTTCCGGCGATGTCGCACCTTGAGGTATCGGAAAACGTGTCCCAAATCTGAGATATGTGTTTAGACGATCGCCTGCACTGATTGCCCGTGGCGAGTGAAAACGCAAAGCTCCCCTGCAGCACCTTATTCTCACTTTTAATTAAAACTGATCGTGAATTTTCATGTGACCTCTTGGAGAGAATTCGCTTCCGACCAAGTCTAAGAGTGCCGTACTCGTGAACTGTAGAGAGTTCTCAACTTGAATTTCATTATGCTGTTGCCCCACCCCCGTCATTTCTCCAAAATGAATCTCCTGCCATGGTTAGCAATCTGAGTTGTGGCAATGTCAGCACACTATTCTCAATATGTAGAAAATAGTCATGTGAAATGGCAAAACATCCATTTTTCAGAGCCGTGTTTCTGGACCTTTTCTTTTACTTTTAAGACTCGGAAAATAATCTTTCACGATATATATCCCCTTTGCCCAATTCAGAAAATTAGTTACGCAAGTGCATTGAAAACATTAATTTTATGAGTTCGATCTATCTCTATAATGAGCTCTAAAATACTCAGTCAATGAGCAATTCAATTTTGTGATTGCAGATACATATCAAGAGGTGGGCTCCGCATTGGGGAGGACCCGTATGCGAGGAACAAGTTCAATCAAGAAGCCTCAGATGGTTTGCCGAGCAATCGTGATATTCCCGACACTCGTAGTGCAATGTGAGTGAAATTTTGTAATATCTGTGATTTTTTCTTTTTGGCCATTTCATAAAAACGATCATACTATGAGATATCACTCATATTGATTATCAGACCAATTGATGGGATGGAAGAAATTAGAATTGCAAAAAGTATATCATCACTATCGAAGTTTCTACCACGCAAGGAATGACTCCTCTGGAGCACACTATTCAAAAGTCACAGAGGAAACCCAACTCTTTTGCAACTTCCTGCGCTGATTGTGTCTTGCTAACAATTTCTATCAACCCTCCCTGAGTATGAGGGTTTCCACGGATACTCTTGTCCTAGAGCCATTTTAACTTTACTCCCGGGCAGTCCTTGGAATTTATCATTTCTCAAAAATTACAACCTATCTTCCACTTCATGAAGAATTTGTGACTCGACCGGATGCAAGGCATGAGATGTTAGGGTGTTTCTCTTGTATTTCCCGGATGATGGCGAAAATTGCTTGCTATACCTTTTGAGCAAAGATAGAGATTTCACTCTCTACAGAAACTATAAGTAGTCATGAGAAAAAGAAGACTTATCGCGTATTGACTCGACTAGTTATTGCAAACGCCAAAATTTCAATGATCCCGCTCGTGATAGTTCTTGTTTCTAACAACGATATCTGATGACACACTGTTTTATAAAAATTCCAGCAAAGCTGCTGTGACTCTGAATTTTGTGACGACTTGATAAACTTCAACATAGTTCTTTAGAATTCTCTCTAATCCACCCGCGCTCCATTCGGGAAGCAATCTCAGTGGATGTAAAATATAATTCTCATGGTGTGTTTACGACCAGACTCTTACGACTCGTAAAGTCATACTCTTACATCTTGAAAACGTCAAGAGCGGTAAAAATTAAAATGGGAGCACATTTTGAATATCGGATTCTCCTTTGCATTCGCAAGACCCACTCATAATTTTCTCAAGTTTCTTTGAGTACCCCTTCAAGGAGGATGCTTGATATTTTTGGAATAATGGGTGTGTTGTCTGACGCTGTCGTCTCCTGAATTCTGATAAGCGTCCTGTATTCCTTCGGACTGTACACTTCCGTAACTGACTTGTAAGAAGCAGCAGAAGATGTCTGTTGACAGATTCACGAAAACTGAGCAGAGGGCACGTATGAGAAACATACAGAGACATGTTGAGCGTACGATGTATTGGTGAGGATCGGTGGGGATCGTCTTCACGTGCAGTCATTCCAACGTACACCGATCGTTCTCGGTGTGAGTGCACTCTTACGAGCAAGATATCTCTGTGAGGAAAAACTGTATTCGTGCATATGCATCGATTATGCCAATCAGGCAATTCTGTAGTCGGGCCATTTTCCAGTCGGGCTGAACGTCAGTCGGGTGATTGACCAATCGGGCGATTCGAGTCGAGCGATCGGAGTCGGGTAAGTTGTCGGGAACCGTAATGAAGCGCCAATCGTGGTACTTGAGGAAATTAAGCCTAATAATAATGATAACAATGATGATAAATAAGAGGAACCAAATAGATTCTCATGATTATTACAGAGCATTGTTGAGTAATCAGTTCATAGAGAAAATTTCGCGTGCGGCCATATATTCCTCGTCTGAATCTTGACCCAGACAAGTGAGATTCTGTAAGAATGTCAGTGATAGAAAAAGTAAGCGAAATGAGGATGGGCTGAGAGGATAGAAAAAGACGAGAAAAACATCCTTGCGTAAGAAGCCACAGCTGGAAGCAGGAGATGGAAAAAAGAAAAAAAGCGCCCCGCTCTCTATAGCACGACCGGCAGCCGTGGTAAGCTGATGTGTTGAAGAAAAGAAAGAGATGTACCTAGTGTAAGGAAGATAAAGGAGATTACTCAGAGCTGGATAGTATAAAAAGTGAGGGATGTTACTAAACGAAAAACATCGAAGGGCAAGAAGCTGTTGTATGACGTAGGAAATTTATCATACCAACTCGTGATAATACAGTAGTTGCCAATCAGGATGAAATTATTTTGAGACACGAGGGATCAACCTTGTACATCACAATTTGGCTTTCAGTCTTCTGTTTCATATTTCTTTCACCGCACTCCTGCTGCAAGAATGTTGGTTTTCTGCCTGTTGCCCCGCTCAATATTATTACACATTTTCATCTTCATTTTGTCTGTCCATCAGTATTGTTATACATAATTTTTAGAAAAAACTTCAAATCTCAGATTTATTTGTCGAGTTTTGGTGGTTTTTCGATCTGCTCATGTGCATTAGTTCCTCTGAATGATCGGTTGATACATAGAGTCCACTTTTATCAAAAATATTAAACGAATTATTTAGCTCCTCGTGGTTACTTTTCTATTTTTAGTGTAACATCGGAAAAATTATGCGGCTATTCATAATCTACATCCTCATCGTTGTCCCAACTATCTAGCAGGTTTGACAATCTTCTTCTATTCTGATGATAACAGTTCCCTGATACTGCGCGTGATCCATTAGTGGAAAAATCAGAGTGTGAAATGGAATAAGTATTATTAAGGGCATGCAGTATAGCCGTGCAGCACGGCCGTAAAGTTCCATCCACCAATTATGATGGTGCAAGGTTTGAGATGAGTTGTCTAGTTATTGTTATTGCTCGACTCATACTCAACAACTCAACGTTCGGCCCAAATCATTAGATTATTGCAGAAAACTGGGAATCACTGAGCGTCTGATACATCCGAACCTATAATATACACACATTTTTGTTCTAATCATTTCCGAATTCTCTTGCGATTTGGGCTAAACGACAAGTTAGGCCATCCAAGTTACATATTATCTAACTTGAATGGCCTAACTCATCGTTTAGCCCAAATCGCAAGAGAATTCGAGGGAAATTCGAACAAAAATTAGGTTGCCCGGCTACCGCATGTTAGGGCTGCCGCGAGACTCGAGACCAGCATCGGTCTCGGTACCGAGACTCTCGAAAACCGAGGCCGATACCCGATACCGATCCCGGATCAGACTATCCGAGACCGAGACCGAGTCTGCCTCCCTTAGTCTCGGTCGCGATACGAGGTTGCCTTGTTCGGTCTCGCGGGACTCTCGGTCTCGTCCATAAAAACCATCAATTTGGTGAGCCCGATGCATATCTGGCATATCGAAATGAAAATACATCGACCTCGTGGGATATTTGAGTTTATTCCATTTAACACGATTGAAATATTGTGTGAAAACTATTAACATCGATAATTCAATTGACTTGATAGTAACGTTTCTCGAGAATTTCTTCGAACTTTTGGTATGCTTCAGCTCTCAAATTTTTTCCCCAATCACTGCAGTCAAATGTAGATAATTTGAATCGAGGGTCGAGAATTAATGAGACTACATGAATCCAATTACATTGTTTATAATGTTTTAATAACTTATCTCGCCTTCCTGAAGCGCTAGTATTAGCTTCTCGTCATCATCAGGTCGAGTTTCGATTGAGCCAAGTTGGTACATTGAAACATCACCAGATTTCGCCTTTTTGGAAGTACTACCCTCTAATTTAAGATCTCTATTGGCAACGCGATCTTTCGAATCATTTTGTATGTATAAATTGTCACTTTATGCTAATGAAACTTGCGAACCACTGAGCCAAACAGACAGAGGCAGTGTTTACATCTTCTATTTATTACCACGGTGTGCTCAGCGTTCATTGAGCTCTCAATCATGCATACTTATTAGTATGTACCTAATACTCACCAAAGAGATGCTCATACATGTGTGTAGTCTTGCGCGAGTTAATTCGCGAATACGAAGATCCAACGGCGAACTCTTCGCACATTGCATTGTTATCGGAATAACCTATGGTCTCGGCCGAGAGTCTCGGACGAGACCGGGACGACGCCGAGACCGAGGCCGATACTCAATTTTGGAAATTCTCCGAGACCGATACCCGATACCGAGGCCGCTCATATCTTCCGAGACCGATGCCAAGACTTGCAAAGTCTCGGAAAATCTCGTCTCGCGGTAGCCCTACCGCATGCCCTTAACACGTTCTCTGCGAAGGCGAAAATCGCGTTTCCGCCCCATATTGCGAGAGCGTTCAAAAGTGCATTTTTTCATTTGAAACAGCCAAACCTAGTGCAAAGTCATATATTTGACATCTATTTACATATTTACTGTGAATTTTCTTGGGACCCACCGGTGGGTCCCAAATTTTTTCTCTAGTGTATAGAAGAATGATGTGAATGATCGATATATCAAGTTGAACAGTCGTAGAATCAAGAATTGAGCATTTTATTGGTACAATTCAACTCAGAGACCGAAATCCGTGCACTGCGTCAGTGTCGGTAAACTATGTATTATACATTATAGCATTAGTATGTTACTGTATCGTGCTAATTTTTAATATACTTTTGAATGAATTTCGTTAGAACACTCCTAACAGTATTGGAGTTGTATCCTATAACTTTGGAGACCATATTTCAACTTTCTGATGAACTTGTAAAATGCTACTCTCCTATACCGATCGAGTCCTCCGGTTTTCCTCGAGTCCTGAGTATACGATGTATCGTTTTACTTGGGGCTTAAAGATGTCCTTCGCCTATGAAGGAGTTTACTGTCTATCCAAGTCAGCAATCCTACGGACATGTTATTCTCTAAGATGTTGGATCGATACTATTACTGACCCGCTTGTATTACCTATACATATTATGCACACATTGACAAGAGCTCCTCTAATCATGATTTTGACTGTTGGCCGCTTCCAATACTATTTCTGGCTTTCTAGTACCGGGTGGTAAGAAGATGTTTGATCATATACATTTACTCCTTTTGTGACTTCACTCAGGTCAAAAAATCACTCTGTACCCTCTTAACTATCTCTCCCCTAACATTACATTGGTTCATGAGTATAAGGTGGAAGATACATAGCATGTTTACGAACACGGGTAGTTATCTTTAATCACGGGAACCGGTGATAATTTAACATGGAGTCGCTCAAATCATGCGCATTTGAGCTCAATTTGTAACTTCTGAAGTAAGCTTCAAAAAGAGCTAAGCCACGTTGGAAAATTTACAGTACAAGTGGACTAATGCATCCATCTACCCTCAATTTCGTGTTTCTAAGGAAAATTGAGATTCAAACGGAAATTCTGCTCTAGCTCGTCAAAATCAAGCTCTATACCAAAATTGGTTTGTACATATGTTGTTAGCATCATACTCAACGATGAAAAACTGCTGCATAAGCCATTGGACATGTCTGCAACGTTGGCTGCACACTAGAACCTGATAAAACGCGGGACTCACCCGTGGGTCCCGCCGCACACAAAGAAGGACGCCCGGGACCCACGGGTGGGTCCCGCTGCAGCAAACGTGTTAAATGGGGTAGAAAATCAGGAGCGCACGCATCACAGTTCATCGAATCGCTGAGGCAAATTTTACATCAAGCAGCAACCTGAGTTTTTGTCAAGCGCACTCTTTACTTTTTAAAGCTCTGCTTCATTTTGAAAATGTACGCCTCAATCACTACACGCCTTGGTCTGATACGATTACCATCTGAGTGTAGTTGAATACAATATATCTTATAGATTCCCTAAAAACTCCAGCTCATCCTTTCACTGCAAGTGAGATCTCATTTGATCGGAGTCATCGATAACAATAACGATAATGACTATAATAATAATCAGTCGGTAGCGTGCCTAGCTTCGGAATAATCAACTTTGCTCGAGGGGTCGTGGGTTCAATTCCCGGCGAAATCCCTCGGAAACGGGGGAGGTGCGGGGAATGGAGTTTCACGAAATCATGGCCTTGCAAACCACGACGAGGCTCTATGCGGGAACGCTAAGGGCACAGCTGATCCGATGGCTCACTATGTGAGACAGGGAATGTCGGCCGTACTGGAATTATTGGAGAGAGGCATCCCGTGGCTACTAACCTTATAGTCAAGTGAGTAAGCTCCTGAATTCGTTCACTAACCGGCGAAACTCTTCCAAACCCTCCAAATTTGGGCTCAAATGGTAGGTTTTTAAACACGCTTTTATTACACAAGTTGGATCAGAAAAAAAAACGACTCAAAAGGGAAAAATAATTTTCCCTACCTTTCATGCCCATCTTTTATTTGGGGAAATCTCATTGTATTCCACTTCATACCCTGGGAGTTTTCATTTCAATGTGAAATTTATCCCATGAAAGCGTTAGGTGCTTTATTTGATAAAAGCGTAGAAAAATTGAGATTCATTAATGAGCCTCAGGAAATATCCAATATCTATTTCTGATGGAATATATATTATAGTTTGCACCTACAGAATTGAAAATTGAATAGTTTCTACAGAAGCACCTCAAGCTTTTTGGGATAAGTTTCACATTGAAATGAAAACTCTCAGGGTATGAAGTGGAATACAATGAGATTTCCCCAAACAAAAGATGGGCATGAAAGGAAGGGAAAATTATTTTTCCCTTTTGGGTCGTTTTTTTTTCTGATCCAACTTGTGTAATAAAAGCGTGTTTAAAAAAATTTTTTTTTTTTCAATTTTTATTGAAACATATGAAATGCGAATTAGCTCACGCACGAGTATCGATACTTTCACATATTTGTAACGCAAGGATAACGTTAAGAACGCGGTAGCATCACACGGACTTGACATTTTGAAGCAAAACATGGACCGGAAATTTTGCCACTAAAATTGATTTCACGGCCAAACGATTTGAGCTACAGGCTACAGCTTTAGTTTTGGGATTTTGATTTGATCATTAGTTACTTTGGAAAAAAGTGACTGGGGTCTCTGTAGTCTAGTCGCACTAGTTCCACACGCAGCCGACATAAAAATTTAGCAAAACTAGATTTTTGCCGAAAACTACTCTGCAAAGTGTGAAAATCAATTTCAATTCAAGCATGGAAAAGTTGCAGTTGACGATTTACTTTAAAAATAAATTGGTACAGGAAGGCCTGTAATGAGGAAAATACACTTTTATCGGGGGAAACTGAAGGAAAAAAAATTTTAAGTAAAATTGGGCAACAAAATGTACGCGCTCGCCATGCACACAAAGAGTGGTCTTTGGGCTCTTATAACAGCAATGGGATTTGATGCGTGATACATTATACTCGATAAGTTCGCCCGCCCGGAACCCGAGCGAGCCTCTCGGTGGTGCTAAACACTCACAAAGGTCGAAAAAATGAAAAACCACAGCACACGGACCTGACATTTTGACCCCTTTGCGATGATAATAATTTCCGATAGCCGTGGATCAAAAAAACTAGCGATTCCGCCAGAAACAGCACAAAAATTACATGGAAAATGACCTTTGAGGTTTTCTCCTCAAGCGTTTTAAGGCTTCGTACTAGCATGCACACATTATTTCTAAGTTTCCGTGGAACTACCGACATTCAGTCTGCAAATTTATTCGATAGAGGAGGAGAGGGGAGAGCAAAGGAACCGTTTCCCTGAGACTCACCGCGGGGCGATCAAGTGACGAAAAGAGCAGGAAATCGCGATGAGTTGTTTTTTTCTCATCTCCTCGAAACTGCTTTTGCTCTCCAAATCCACGCCATGCATTAATATGCGACTCGAGCTATATCTCGCGGATCTCAACTTTTTGTGAATATTGATTCTTTTCTTACTTCGTCGGGGAGCTTTTGATCGCCTAGGGCTAGGTATATCGCTCCGATCCGCTTGAGCAGCAAGGCCCCCGGCGATTCTGTGGATTTGCAATATAGATACGTTATTACATCAATCGACAAAGGACAGACTGCTGAGCGAGCTTGCGCTGGGTATCGATGCAGGGCGCGATATATCTCAGTGTATACCCGCAAAGCTTATATCCAGCGTCGTGGAATTTGTTACTCTAAGCTGCATAGCTCGGTATGAGAGATAAAGAGAGAAAGAGAGCTGTCCGGGTTAAAGTGCTCGCTGCTGTCACGAAATCGCGAACAAAATGCATACCTTTTTGCCGTTCCGTAACAGCATCAAATGCCGCTCCTCCTCTTCCTCTTTTTCCTTGCTCTTTTCTACGCTCTCGCATCAGACTCTCAAGTATACGGTATTACCCGTAAGTAAGTAGCATAAGGCAGTCTCGAGCTAAGGCCGATGCTCGTGTATACTGAAAAGCTGCGTCTTTGGGCGGAATCAGTGCCCATTTGGAGGGTAAAGCTGGTGTGCACCCTAGCGTCGTGCGGCAGTCTCGCCAAGACTCAATCCGTATACAAAAGTACACGTAAGACGCGCTGCAAGCTCGAATATAAATAAGCAGGTGCTCGGTGCGGGGCAGAAAATAGAAGGGCGCTGCTAGAAGAGGAGCAGAATGAAAAATGGACCGCAAACTCGCGTATACACGGCACAGTATACACATAGGAGATGGCGGCGCGACGACGCTCGCGACGGTACCAGGCCCCCCTGCCGCAATAGCAGCTTTTCTCATGCAAAAGCGCCAGCGCGCCATGAATCGTAAATGCATGCAACGAAACGTGAGAGAAGCCTGCAGGAGAGCCGTATCACCCCCGCGCGCGATTAATATCATGAGCCGCGAGAAGTCTGAGAAAATTGCGCCCTCGAGATGGAGAATTTCGCGAGCTCGAGTGTGGCGCGCGCGGTTCAATTTTTCTGCCCCCCCCCCCCGCTTCGTTTACCACGAATTCAACTCGGCGAAGGAAGACGCGCCTGCATTGCACTCCGTGCTGTTCGAGCTTGCAGTTTCGAAGAGCATAATTGAACGGTCCGGATCGCTTTTTGCCTTGCCTGCTTAAGGATGTGTCCAGAAATGAAGCGCCCCGGTGCGTGGCGCCGCTCCCGGCACCGGCGCTGGCGCGCGCTAGAAATAGTTTGTGTTAATTCATAGACACACACGTTGAATCCTCTTTCTGGGGTTATACTTAGTGATCGAGGTGGCTAAACTCCGGTTCTATACTTCGGATATATAGTCAATAACGTGGAGAATTTTTGAGCCTGCTCAGAGCGCGGTGCCAGCGCGGGTGCCGGGGGCGGCGCCACGCGCCGGAGCGCGGCGCGGGCGCTTCGTTTCTGGACACACCCTAATGGCCTGGCCACTCACGCGCTAGCCATTGACTTTGTTCTATGCACTCCCCGCGCGCTCGATCTGCCTATTATTCGTCATTCACGCAGAGCGTCGTCGAAGCAGACGTCCATACCACACTTCCCCTGTGCGCGAGCTTGAAATGAGCGATAATGTGAGACCACGGTTGGTAGTCCATAAGTGTTATTGACTACCAACCCTGTGTGAGACTGATTCTATGCGTAAAGCTTAAAAAAATTCAGAGTTTGTTTCTTTCGCCACTCACCGATCAACTCGTGCTCGGTACGTTTGCTTCTCATTCGCCAAAAGTTGATCGTGTTCGTCCGATGATGTGGATTTAGGAACGTGGAAACTGACTTTGGTATCCACGGCGAGATTTTGGCTCGGCAACCCACCGAGCGTAATTGCGGTGTTCTCGGCATCGGGCTCACCTTGCTCACGATGCTGTGTAATGCGCAACGTGAGCCGCTCTAATGAGTCTACTCTAAGAAGGGCAGCTTTCTGTGTTATCACGCGCTCGAGTGCATGCGTCCGTCCATATCAAAATTTAAGCGCGAGTGGTGCTGGCGATGCAACTGCGACGGTCGGGTCGGGGCGCGCGTGGCCGACATAGTTTCGCGCTCAGACTCGATTAGAAATTTCCAGCTCGCGTAGCTCGTTCAAAGCGTTCAAAGCGTATGGAACTCGACGCGAGGCTGAAAATCGCATTACCGCGAGCGAGCTACCTCTGCTGCTGCTGCTGTGCACTAGTCGGGGTAGCAGCTCTCGAGAGGTCTCGTAATTGCAGCAAGCTCTGAGCCCCTCTACCCTTCCGTTCGACTGCTCGTGTAATAACGGCGTCAGCGCCCACGTTCTGTACCTACACAGAGTACTTCAACATAGGAATAACGCAAAAAAGCCTCGGGAAAATACTTTGCGCCGATGTAAGCGAATTTTCACGCCTGTCAACTGCCAAGTGTACGTGACTCCGAGTCGAAATCATATCGAATGATGGGGACATACGACCGTACGAGTGAGCTGAGAGCTAGTACAAAGCCAAATCCAATTTTCCAGATTTCGAAATCTGCTCCCCGCTGAGGAGACGTTGAAGTGGTGAGAGAAAGCGTGATTCAAATCTATCTAATAATCGGAAATAAAATCGCTCCACATCATTTCACTAAGATCACATTACGCCAGGGTGGTTAGTGACAGAAATATTCAATTCTGCGCTTCGACAGGATTTCTTGTGATATTCAAATTGTTTAGTTCGATTTTCTGTAAATTCATCAACATAACTCAACTCCGAAATGATTTCAAGCTTACGTCTTTTAATTATGGGCTATACTCTAGGGAGGTCCGAAAAATGAAATTTTTTCCAAATCAAAACGCTTGGGCTCACACTTTTCGCCATTTTGCACGTAGATGAAGAAAAAAATTTTTTGCAATTCTCAAAACGAGATTTTCCGCTGCAGCAAGAGGCCTGAAGATTTTTAAAAATGAAGGTTTTTTACTCGTTTCTTGCATTATTTTTCAAACTGATCAAATGAGGCGGATAACGCACCCGGGATCTAGATCATCTCACAAACCATCATTTCTTATGTATTTTTTCACGTAGAAACCGTATTCGTGATCCGTTTGAGACTCAGAAGTGAAGACTCTCTATAAAATGCAAGACAACGATCGTAGCAAAAAAACAGCACTTTTCCGGAAAACAACCAATGACGTTGAAATCGGTATGTATAGAATAGCTCCTTATTTGTGGGTCCAAAACAGCACCGCACTACTTTTTCTTGCGAATTCTGACCTGCTGAAAACGATCTCGGTGGTTTTAGGGAGCTTTGGTGCGTGGAATCCAAGTATAGAAGAAACAGTAGTGTGGTGCAGTTTTAGACCCACAAATGGGGAGCTCTTTCACACATACCGATTTTAATGTAATTTGTTGTTTTCCGGAAAAGTGCTGTTTTCTCGCTACGACCGTTGTCTTGCATTTTATAGAGAGCCTTCACTTCTGAGGCTCAAGCGGACCACGAGTTCGATTTCTACGAGCAAAAATACATAAGAAATCATGCTTTGTGAGATGATTTAGATCCCGGGTGCGTTATCCGCCTCATTTGATCAGTTTAAAAAATAACGCAAAAAACGCGTGAAAAACCTTCATCCTTAAAAATCTTCAGGCCTCTTGCTCCAGCAGCAAACCTTATTTTAAAAATCGCAGGAAAATTTTTTCTTTATCTACGTGCAAAATAGCAAAAACTGGGACTCCAAGGGTTTTAATTTGGGAAAATTCCATTTTTCGGCCCATCCCACCATACACGCTATGAAACATGCATTATTTAATCAATTTTTTTCCATGAATCGAGCTAGCCTCTCCTAACGATGTAGCGGAATTGCAATATATTTCGTACCGAGTTTACGAGGATGTAGCTCGCTTCTGAGCGATTCGTTTTCGGCTTGAGCCGTAATAATCGCTCGGAAGCGGGGAACCTCATGAACAAGATGCGAATGCTATTTTTTGCAATTCTGTGGGCACTTGAACATCAGAAAACTGCACAAATACAGATTATTCATTTGGACGAATTTTGAAAATTGGTGATCGTAATAGCAAGTACAAACTTTTCTGCTACGAATGATAGAATAATGGAGATGACACCAGTGCGCTTTGACTAATAATCTAGCCTTTGCACAATTTTTGTTTTGATCATAATGTTAACGTATACCTCTGTATTTTTCGACGATCCTTGATTCATCTTGAAACCTATCTAAAGACCTACAATATGAATTAGAAAACGCTGAGGAATATTGAGATTGATCAAAGTTTACTGCAGGTTTACACAGAAATAAGATTTTTTCCGCGTTCGGGAGAGGCTGTATCTAATTTGCTACTATGGCTTTCTTCTGAATTGGCTCTTATCTGTACTGAAATTCACCTCTTCAACTCAAAATACTTCACTTGCATTGAGAAGTCCGGACGCCAATTTTCGCACTTTTACGAAACCACAATTTCACGAAAAATTCATGTAACCCTGTTAAGACAGAGTAAGGCACACCGCACTTTTTCAGTACTATCGATTCAAATCATTCTTTTAAGTCTTCATAGTTTACCTGAATAAACACAGAAAAATCACGTGGCGAGTGCACAGAGTGCGTATATTTAAGCCTCTAACGCCCAAGGGATGGGAATAATTTTTTTTATCTTACGTGCGGGAGATGACTTTTCCGCACAGGGTTTTTTGTTTATTCCCTGCTTAGCTACTGGAAAAATAGACTTCGACACTTGGACGGGATGGTGTCCACATTTTTGTGATAATTCCGATCTTCGACTATGGCTCGACCCGGAAAATATCACTAGTTGTGCGGAAACCATACATTCCCGCTCTCGTATCGAAATGTACTGTTGTTTCGTATCATGCTCCCAAAAACCATGAACGCATTATCAAGGCCTCGAATCTATACAGGTGGTTACTATTTTCCGTAATATTACCACGGAGCTTGGCAATCTAGATTTTAAAAGTGGGTCCTACGAGATCCTCAGAGCGGTAGAGGGTTAATGTCTTGGGTGAGTGCACCAATGAGGCACTTTTTTTTTTTTTTTTTTTTTTATTAACGCATTATCAACCTCTTTCCGAGGTTATTTTGCGGGACCTACAGTTTAAGGTGGGTTCCGAACCACCGAAGCCACCGAAAAGGCACTTATGAAAATTCACATTGGTGCCGGCCGAGATTCGAACCCCAGCCTTCTGCGTGAGAGGCAAGGACCTTATCCACGAGGCCGCGGTAGCTTCCAGTAGAAGACAAGTATGCAAGACAAATGAGGCACACTTGTCTTGCATAACTTGATTGCTCTACAAGCACTGTCAATTTATATCAGTACGTGAGACCACCAACTGATAGAGTATTATTCGTGAAAAATGAGCTCACGTGTGCCACTGTATGCAATTCAGACTTGTAGATACTGAGCTAGGCTCGCGTACAATACAACAGAGCGAGGTAAACCTGGGTGCGGGTTTCGTAGCGGTCTTCCGGGCGATACGAGCAAACATACGCGCATCCGCTCCTCCGCAACGATGCGGTTTTTCGGCCCGCTACGCCCGAAATTCGCGCGCTTGCTACACTGGCTGCGTCTACATGAGACTGATTCAGCGCGGATTCAGCGCCGATTCTTGCCCGTACGGAAGGATAATCGATAAAACAGGACTCTTTTTGTGCTCTGTTTTATCGAATTTTCGTCCGCACGGACAAGAATCTGTGCTGAATCTGTGCTGATTCAGTCTTATGTAGACGCAGCCACTTGCAGGCCCACCTGCGCGCTCGCCTGCGCGCGATCTGCACTTGATAATACACGTGCATAAAGCCGAGTCAAACTTGAGCCGAAGCTTTTTTGTGTCGCGCTAGCGGGAGCGTGTGGCCGGAATCCGATGGCATCGCCTGAGACACGCCCGGGTGGGGTCTTCTAACGCTCGCGAATCGTTCTCTCTGGCTCCGTTCTCTTTGATGCTTGTACTCAGCTCATCCCGGGAGTCGATTTTAAGTAACTGTGAGAGTACGGTGATTTTAAAGTACTCGACCAGCCGGGAAATTCCGAAAGCCCGATGCGTTGAGAGTTTTGCAAATTTTTTTCGAAGTTATTCGAGTCGATTTGAAAATTTGCGGGAATGTTGAAAATTATCAGATTTTTGGCATCAGATGGATCAGAAAAGGGATCAGCGGGATCAGTCGCGCGAGGATCACATGGGATCAGCAGAGGGATCAGTTTGTTTTGCTGCAACACATGTGGTCTGGTTCCGAGGTTATGTGTCGGTGCGCCAGTCTCAGTATTCGCAGCCCGAGGAGGTGGTTGTCGAATTTAGTGGCGGTGTAGACGGTGAATTGTGTGACTGCCGTGCGCTTTGTCGTGTTCCTGGGGCTCGGGGTATCATGGGCCCGTGGTGTTTGTGTTTGTCGCGTAGCCGCGCGGGTAATTTCTGAGATCTGCCGAGCCGACCCGGACTTTTGCCTGGTTGGCTAAGTCCGGCATTCTGCGTCTGCTGCGCATACTGTGAGACGACGTCCACAGCACAGCCCGCGGTTTTGTTTACTCAAACAGCTTGTCCTGTTGTTTGTTGTTGAATGATGGAAACCTGACTCGGCGGCATGCAATGGAGGAAGTTTCTAATAAGTGTGATTTGTGAAAATAGTGCGAGCTGAATGATATGGCCCTTGTATTATTTTGCCATAGAAATCTTTTTCATACACCTGCTGCAGTTAGGTTAGGGTTCATTTTTGATCACTTTATCTGCCTGCTGGCAGTATTTTGTGATAGAGAGTAAGATTCAACTGAGCATTTAAACATGTAATGGAAAAACACCTGAGTGTCACTTTGGTCCCGTACCGGTCCTCAGCGAGTGTCGATTGGGTCCCGTACTAGTCCTCTGCGAGTGTCGATGTGGTTCTCTACCGGTCCTCGACGAGTGTCGATCTGGTCCCTTACCGGTCCTCGGCGAGTGGCGATGGGGGACCATACAATCCCCGGCGAGTGGCGATCTGGTCCCGTACCCGTCCTCGGCGAGTGTCGATGTGGTTTCCTACCGGTCCTCAGCGAGTGTCGATCTAGTCCCATACCGGTCCTCGGCGAGTGTCAATTTCGTCCCGTACCAGCCTTCTGCGAGTGTCGAACTGGTCCCGTACGGGTCCAGCGGCGACCGAAATTAATAATCAACCCCATCGCGCTCGGCACTCCTACACCAAGGAAACCACCCGCGCGGCTACGCGACAAACACAAAAAGCACGGACCCGTGCAACCTCGAGGCCCAGGAACACGACAAAGAGCACGGCAGTCGCGCAATTTACCATCACTACCGCCACTAAATTCGACAACCACCTCCTCGGGTTGCGAATACTGTGACTGGCGCACCGACACATAACCTCGGAACCAGACCACGTGTGTGGCAGCAAAACAAACTGATCCCTCTGCTGATCCCATGTGATCCTCGCGCGACTGATCCCGCTGATCCCTTTTTTGATCCATCTGATGCCAAAAATCTGATAATTTTCAACATCCCCGCAAATTTTCAAATCGACTCGAATAACTTCGAAAAAAATTTGCAAAACTCTCAACGCATCGGGCTTTCGGAATTTCTCGGCTGGTCGAGTACTTTAAAATCACCGTGTATAGTTGTAAAATGCTAAAAACACCCGGAACTCTTTTATGGGCTGCAGCTAATTGTGCAGCGAGCTCAGGATCATTCGTACGAGCGTTGTTGGGCTCTTGGCTTTTATGCGATATCCGAGAGGCAGTCGTTACAGCGAAGTCCATGTAGATGATCTCTCGACGGGGCTATTGTTCAGCTGCTAGCAAAATTCCTAGATGAATGGCTGCTCTGCTCGGCGCAATGGTCCCAACGCCAGTGTGGCCGGGACGAGTTTCCTTTGCAGTTACGTTTGCGCTTATCTTGCTCGTGAGCGCTACTGATCTGCGTTATTGCTCTGCACAAATTTGAATATATACCCAATTTGTCTGAGAGGGATTCTTCTCTCTGAACTTTTTCAACAACTTTGCGTCTCGGAAAATTGGGAACTGTTGACGTTTGCTTCGTATATGTGGCGATGATTTTCCACTATCTCGTCCACAGAACTTTTCCCTTGTCTGTGCGATTTTCTGAAACTTTCATTGAGAAACAACAATTTTGATTAATAATATCTCTCAAACGCAGGGATAATTTACGTTGCTTCCCGAAATTTAAATAATTGTATGAAATTGTCGAACTTTATCGACCAAATACTTGAATCACCGAAAGCTTTCATGCACTTCACTGCTTGAAGAATCTCAACAGTGATATTTCCAAAAACGCTGTTTTGGATCGGCGAGCATAAATTCATTTGATAGAAGCATCCCTTTGATCGTCAATTTTCGAACGATATTTCAAATGGAATTTCGACGTTCTCTCTTCTGGGGAGGAATTCACACGATTCATTTGACTGACTTCCCCGTCAATTCTATTTACGTCGGGATGAAAAGTTGACAGAATGATTGCATTCATTTTACTCGATTAAATGTGAAATCGTTCTTCCGGCTTCCAAACGAAGCCTACTCGTTTTGATGCGTGACAAACTCGCATGAGGGGCAGTATGGGTGATTGAATGAATTTTTGCGCTGGGTTATTGCTATCCGTGTCTAGTGTGTGCAAAACACAGAAAATTAAGCAGAAAACCGTAACCCCGGTTTAGTGCCGCATCGTCGGAGTGATATTGCCGTCGGTAAAAAAAGCTGCTAGCAAACGAAGCTCCGGGAGCTTCAAGAGAGACTCGAAACTCACAAGAGGAGCTCGTAAATCGCGCTCTCGAGTGCACCGCGAGTATCCGCGCGCCCTCGTCTATGCTCGAAAATGTAAGTATATCTATAATGCACGAGTTGCATTTAGCCATAATACGCGTCAAACGAGAAAGCCATGCATGTTGCGCGGAAAAAAAGAAAAGAGGATCGCGCAGCGGCTCGAGCGAGAGGTTAGCCCCATAACTCGCTGCAATACAGTGGCCTGCAGGCAATTCATAATCTATCGGGCCCTCGAGCGCCACTGTTGGGTGGATTACGAGCGCATAAAATGGCCTGTAAAACAGCCAATACACGTATAAACTTGTCGCGTGCCGCTAAATGAAGCATCGACCTGCGCGTGTGCTTTTCAATGAGCCTTAATTAGAGCGTCTTGGATAATATTTTATTGCTGCTCACCGACACAGTTGGTGGTGCATGGGGTCGCTGAGAGTCAGCTCGGCCGATCATCGAAGTTGAGCATCGTTGGGCGCGGTTAGTACTTGGATGGGTGACCAAGCCATCTCGGTCTAATCAACCTTGACGAGCTGACTTTTCTGATCGATTAGTTGACACTTACACCTCAGCAACGCGAGCGGGAGGCACGAAATGTTACAATTGCGGTGTTCATGCTCACGACATGTGGCATGAGCACCGTAAGGGTAGCATGAGAAATGTGCCGAACTCTCCGAAGTAGCTTTTCCTGGAGGTTTTCTCCCTCCAGGAATTTTCCGTCGCTCCGTGAGCATGGATTCCGGGAAAATGCGGAGAGAGTTAAGTTAGGTCGAGTGGCTGGATCTCAAAAACACGCCACGATAAAAACACGAAACGTTAAAACCCACGAGATCCGCCATTGGCTGAAAACGACCGTTGAACAAATGAAAAAAAATAAAAAATATTTGCTGCTCGAGATCCAAGGACATCTGCTGGCTCTCTATCTCGATACCCCCAACGAAGAAAAACACTTTTTATATAAACACGATTTATACATTGAGAAGTGTTTTTCTTCGTATTAGGAGGCGAGTTAGCAGGTATCGATCTGATGTACTTGAGTATCTCGGTACTATATACTATTAGGACGATTGTTCTGCGCTGTACTGTTATTCTAAAAGCGCAAATATGGATTACTACATCTCTATTGTAACTCTTGACGAACTTTCGAGATTACACCGTGGAAAGCTCAGTTAGAGACGTCTTTGATTACTAATGAGGTATGATTTCTATGCTCAATCGTAGTTTTTACGCAGATTGTATTGCTTATATTTGTGTATAACAGCACCTCAAACGAATTCAAACAGAGACTCGAAGCCAGCTAAACCGATAGTTTCGTCACAATGCTTTCTCTCTCGTTGTTGTTTTTTCGGCTCTGATGATATCCTTCCTGCACATTTTCGTGCTTTTGCTTCGACAATGCGATCCGGTGCTCTATATGATCGCGAAATGATACAAAGGAATACAATCTATCGATAGTATCCCGTAGTAATGCACGGGCTGATGGCAAAATAAAAACCTTAGGGTCATGGGCCAGTTTTGACCTCGATTTCGACGGTCTGGGCATGTAAAATATTGGATAAAATGTACATATGGCTCAAAAACTATTCGGGTTTGGATATTCATCTTAACTTTTTAATGCGAAAAAGCTCGCATGTTTGCCATGGTTCCCGACCGAGGTTCCACCCAAACAAAAATAATTGTCTGTATATTCTATATTTTGATTCTTCTTCAACCATGCACATAGCTTCGTTCAATACTTTTCTCCTATAGCATTTCACATTTGTCCTTTGTTCCTTTTCAGCACATCTTTTCCTGAAATCGTGGGAAAGTGAAGGCTGTCTATAGAATCAAAATACGTAATTAGGCTTGTCGTCGGTCAAAATTATTAGATGTCATGAGCTGTTTGCCTTTTTAAGGTAGCCAGATTCACGCATCGTGTATACCAATTTCATCGCTCACGTTATCTGCATCACATCATTTTTACAAAGCGAACTCCGAGTGAACACGTTTTATTTACTCTTTTCTACTATATCTTTCTTATCTACTATCAAAACAGGGGCATAGCAAAAAGTTTTGATCCATCGAAGCCCGAATACGTTAGCTCAAAATCTGCAGTTTTGATGCGCGTTTTTCATACTACGCGAGTATGGTCCACTCAAATCTAGCTCACGAGGGCTCAAATTGCTCGTAATGAACAATCCTAGATGACAGTGAAGCTCACGCAGCACATTTAGCCACTACTATAGATTTACATACGGAATAAACTCAAAAATCGCAGAAAAGTTACTCTCAAACCTCGGCCTAAAGATCGCGCTTTACCAAAAGCCATCAATATTATCAGAGTCTTTTATCACGTAAAATACCGGCCAAAAGGTGGTACTAGACGACTGTAAAATCTGCACTAGCTTTTTCAAGAGCTTGCAGTGTGCTTTCTCACCCCCAAGCACGCACAATTTTTTGATCAACCCAGATAGCCAGATACTCCTTTCTTGGCGAAAAACGTCGAGCCTTTTACTTTGATTATATTTTAATGCCCCAAATAACAAGTATATGAGCTTGCAAGCTCACATTTCAAAACTGCCCCCGGCCCGTGAGAGCGAACGGGTGAGCCTCGTGGACCGGTAGCGAGACCCCTGCACCTTGCGGCGATGCAAAGATCGCGTCTCACTTCCCATTCACTCCTTAAAAAAAAGGAGCAAGTTGTCCTTGAGGTGGGTTGGAGGCTTCTGCGCTGATCTTGAGCCACCCTATCAAACGACCGTATATCATAGTGGTCCAACAGCCAGTGCTTTCGGACCAGCCCCAAAAGGCACGGACCCCAGGTACACGAGATGGCACCATACTCCCACAACATACCGGCTGCTCGCCATCCTCCTGCCTGTGCTCATCGACGGACACACCATATACCAATACTAAGGTCCACACACACTACTACGATACATACTGGGGACCTGGAATGTTTGCACCTTGAACAAACCTGGGTCACTCGAATGCCTAAGCCGGGAATCTGAGTAGTATAATATTGATATCGTTGCAGTACAGGAGACCAGATGCACTGGGAGGGACCAAATCAGAGTAGGGAAGTACACATTCTTTCATGGGGGTACCAACGTCCACGCGTTAGGTACGGGTTTCTTGGTGAAAAGTACCGTGGGACCTCAGGTCAAAAATGTTATTGCAATAACCGAGAGAATATCATTCTTACAATTGAAAGCACGCATGTTCGAGTACACAATATTCAACGTACATGCTCCGACCAACGACAAAGATAGCGCACCAAAGACAATGCGAACCTATCGGCACATATTCAAGCTATTGGAAACTTCCAGACGAAAATCGTAGTTGGAGACTTCAACGCGAAAATCGGTCAAGAACCGCACTTTAGAGACATTATCGGATCCGAGAGCTTCCACACAATTAGCAACGACAATGGCATCAGAGCCATCAACTTCGCGAGGGAAAACGACATGATCATCAAAAGCACTTGGTTTCGCCGCAAAAACATCCATAAAATCACATGAACTTCCCCCGAGGGCTCGACCCATAACCAAATCGACCATGTACTCATCAATAAGAGGAGACTATCGTGCATCACGAAAGTTAGATCATATAGGGGAGCGGATTGCAACTCAGATCACTATTTAACGATAAGTTGCGTACGAGACGAGCTAAACACTATCCCCCCCCCCCCCAACACTAAGCGTGACAATGCCCCGTATTCTCTCGATAAACTCAAATCGCCAGAAGTCCAGACACGTTTCCAAAACTACATTGCAGAAAAATTGGGAGGAACAGATAGCAATCCGCGAGAAAACACGGACACTCCCCCTGTGAATATCGAAACCCAATGGCAACACATTACACGCAAAGAAGAACGCGCCGGTGCACTCGGGGCGCCGCGTCGGAAGAGCGAGATTGTCAACAAACTCAAATTCTCGGGCGCTCGCCCGAGATGAGCCGGCGCGTTTGTCCCTGAAAAATCGACGCAACGCCCGCGTTCGAACCATGATAGAAGAAAAAGGCAAGCCGTGCCTCGCCACTATGGTCGGCACTGTGACATGACTCAATGAAATGATCTGAAATTTTACACATACGTAGTTGAAGAACATTGCTTCGATGTAGTGGAAGATTTGGGATGAAAAACAATTCCAAAATAATTAGAAAAATCATACAATTTTCCGACGTTTTTGCGGGTTTCGATGCCGAGATGAGCGCCGCCAGCATGATTTTCGAGATGCGAGGAAGTTTTTCAGTTTTGACCCACTATAAAACTCAAAGCGAGAAAGTTGTTCGAAAGGGTCTAATGTATGTTAATCTTCAAGATTCAGACCAAATGATGCAATAGGGAAAAAGTCCTAAGAGTTTTATTGAGATTATTGTTTAGCACCGCGTCGTTCACTCGCCGGCCACAAGTAGATTTATATACAAAAGATACTCTAACTTTTTTCTTATCGCATCATTTAATCTGAATCTTGAAGAATAACATACTTCAGACTCTTTCGAACAACTTTCTCGCTTTGAGTTTTATAGTGGGTCAAAACTGAAAAACTTTCTCGCGTCTCGAAAATCATGCTGGCGGCGCTCATCTCGGCATCGAAACCCGCAAAAACGTCGGAAAATTGTATGATTTTTCTAATTTTTTTGGAATTGTTTTTCATCCCAAATCTTCCACTACATCGAAGCAATGTTCTTCAACTACGTGTGTGTAAAATTTCAGATCATTTCATCGAGTCATGTCACAGTGCCGACCATAGTGGCGAGGCACGGCTTGCCTTTTCCTTCTCTCATGGTTCGAACGCGGGCGTTGCGTCGATTTTTCAGGGGCAAACGCGCCGGCTCATCTCGGGCGAGCGCCCGAGAATTTGAGTTTGTTGACAATCTCGTTCTTCCGACGCGGCGCCCCGACTGCACCGGCGCGTTCTTCTTTGCGTGTAAGAACTCATTGTCAGAAGCGGCAAGATCTGAGATAGGATTAGTACGCGGGAAAGCAGAGAAACCGTGGTTTGATGACTCGTGCAAAGCGATGCTAGATGCACGAAGGGCCGCGAAGATCATCCGCGATAATGCAATAAAACTAAACTGGGACCCACGCAGGGTAAAAAGACTGCAAGAATTACATACGCAGGCGCAGAAGAATCGGAACGAACACGTTAGGAAAAGGAAAAGGGAGTTTCGAAGGATCAAAATCCTCAACATACAAAAGAATTTCGGGAGAAATAACACCCGCAAAGCATACAAAGAACTAAATGAATTACGAAACCCCAAATCTGCGTCGGTTAGTATTATCAAAGATAGGCACGGCAACATCCTAACAAATGAGGAAGACATCCTGAATAGATGAAGAGAACATTACGATGATCTCCTTAACGTTCCTGCGGGCACTAATGAGTCACCCATCGAAATCCACACGGCCGAACAACAAATTTCATGCCCTACGTCTACAGTGCAATAAGTGGCACGTGCTATACAGAGACTGAAAAACAACACTGCCCCCGGAATGGATGGCCTCCCACCTGAGCTCTTCAAGTATGGTGGGAGTCGGCTCACTGTAGAAATTCACAAATTGATCGAGATGATATGGTCACAGGAGAAAATACCCGAAGACTGGCTAAAGACAGTTATCGTACCAATACCAAAAAAGGAGACAAGATGAATGTAATAATTTTAGAGGACTGTCTCTTCAAGCTTCGTGCAGTAAAATTTTATCCCTCCTATTGATTGAAGAACTCAACCCTTACATAGATGAAATAATCAGAGACTGTCAGTGTGGGTTTCGACGGAATCGCTGAACTATCGACCAAATATACGCTTACGCCAAATAGCAGAGAAAAGATGGGAACACAAATAACCAGTTCACCACCTATTCGTACACTTCAAAAAGGCATACGACTATATAATAAGATCAAAATTATATACGATATTGCGCTTGGTAGGCATTCCTGACAAAGGGCGACGCGATATCCCCTCCACTCTTCAAATTTCTACTAGATTACGTCGTGAGACCTTTAGCTCAAAGTGAACGTGGGCTTCGCCCCCAAGCGAACAACGCCATCAAAGTCCTGGGGTACGCGGATGACCTGGACGTCATAGGCGACAGCAAGCAAGATGTAGAAGAAATTGCAAATATCTTGATCTCAAGCGCAAAAGAAGTAGGCCTAGAGGTAAAGGAGTCGAAAACGGAATACATGGTCATGGACCGTAACAACGTGGATGACGGCAGAGATCCTATCCAAATCGCGAATTACGCCTTCGAGAAAGTCCACCTCTCCCCCTGTCTTGGAACCACAGTTACGCACGATAACAACATAAGAGTAGAGTTTGGTGAAAGAATAAGCGCAAGACATAGGTGTTTTGGCTCATTACAGGAGCTCTTTAGGAATAGGGACCTCTCACGCGAAGCCAAAATAACGATTTACAAAACCATTATTCAACCCGTGACTCTCTATGGATGCGAGACTTGGTCAACGACGCAGCTAGATTAAGGGAAGTTCCAGGTATTTGAAAATAAAATACTGCGGAGTATTTTCGGAACAACTATTGATCAAAGTTCGGGAATCCCTAGAATCAGATATAATGATGAGTTGCTCCAACTCTACCGGTACCCGAGTATTGTCAATGTCATTAACTACAGGAGGGTACAGTGGATGGGCCATGTAGCTAGAATGGATGAGGAACGTGTATCGCGGAGCGTGCTGGATTACAAACCAGACTCGCGACGGGGCAGGGGAAGACCACGTATAAGCCTGGAAAAAAGCGTGCTAAGTAAGATAAAAGTGACGGGTCGCAATCCCAATGTATGGAGAAACCGAGCACAGGACAGGAGCGTATGGCGTGATTGCTGTCGATCAGTCAGAGACTACGGCCTTTTCAACCCAGATATCGCCCGAGCCTAGTGTGAGCAACGTGTGGTGAACTTATCTCTGTAACGCTGGCTGCTCAGTAAGGGCGCCTCCACCCCGTAAAGCGCGTATCGTCGCAGTACGGAAAAGGACAACTATCGTTCTAGTCGAAAGCGAGGCCGGGCCTAGCGCGAGCGTACGTGTGGTGAACGAACCTCAACAGTGCAGGCGCACAAAACAGGCCAATACACCTAGAAACGGCCCACCCTCCTCTCACAAGCTGAGCAGCGGAAACATATCCCAGCATGGAAGAATGCTGGATTGGTTTCAGCTGAGAGGCATGCGAGCGGGAATGTGGATTACCGAGGCAATAGACCTCGTGGTCTGAAGGTCTAAACGCGTAGACCCGAGAAAGCCAACTGATGATGATGATGATGATGAACTGTCTTGAAAATTTCCAAAGCCTTGAAATAATACCGAGAATAATACGCGATCAGCCGATTTGCTCGCTATAAATAGTTCCGTGCGGCGAGCAAGCAAAGTACAGTGCGTGGCTCTAATGTTCCCGTGCAGATATTTGATGCTCTTTTTGCGCGCATGCATTGATGTCGTCGAGCGCGGCTTTCGTGAATATTCATCGCGCAGCGTTGGCTATTGTAATGGCCAGCCTCCGTATTGGACAGCGTCGCGTCGCGTCAATGAGACATAATGACAAGGATCTCGCTCGGGAGCTTATTTGGCTACGCTGCAAAGTCAGACGATGAAGTGATTGCCGATCTACTCTTGTCGCCGCGGCCTGGACTTCCAGGTTCGATCGATGTAATACTAAGTTTCGTGATTGGAGGAGCAGATTGACGATGACTCTCGAGACGGCACTAGCTCTACTGCAGGGAGCTTCAGCTTCACCTCATCAGTTGTAGTACATGTTCAGGGCCAAGTGGGGCCAAGCGTGATGGCTCGAAGGCTCGAAGCGTGGTCCAGCTCATCGCAGCAGGGCGCTCAAATGTGCATCATATTGCAATACTCGAGCGCGATGCTCCAGCGCACCGTGCGGTCTACTCTCCAAATTGTTGGAGCGCACAATTCGCGAGAATATATATCTGCAGGGCTCTCTATTCGATTTACATAATAGCCCTAGCCATCTATCTATATATCCTTGCCACCGCACAGAGCGCACGCTCTCTCTCTTTCTCCCTCGCTCTCGTGCCATCGTCGCTTTCAATTTGGAGCGCGCTCCGCTCAGTTTGCGGATGCATCAAGCTCTCTCTCATTGCTAGACTCGAAATTTGCCATCTCGCGCCCGAGTTCGCGCGAATGCACACCCGCAAGCCCGAGCGAATTGGCTATGCGCCGTGGTACAGGTGCTCGTGCACGTGTGTGTTATATAGTGTGCAAGCATCGGATGCATTACACGAGAACGTCTCGCAGGGACGCTGGAGTAAGTCGACAGAGCGCATAATGCGACCGGAGGCTCTGATGCTGCTGGCTCTGTTTGAGTCCCGACCGCCGAGCTTCGTGTGCACAAGCCCAATCCCGCTACCGACCGACTTCGAGTCACAGTGCAGTTCATGTAGCTGCACCCGCAAAACGACTCTCTCGATTATGCCAACGCACCCCTGGCATTTCCCACGCGAGCGCTTGAAGCTACGCATGGACTTGTCGCTCATGAATTTTGGTCCAGAATTATTGATAGAAATTATTTCTTCGACTGTGTTGATGTGTCAAGCAATTAGTATTACGATGAAAAATAGTCATACGGGAGAGCTTAATTACATACGTGGATATAACTTGCCCGCCCCAACTCAGACTTGAAATAATTGTTCTCTTGAGGGTTGCTACGATCTTACCCAGGAATTCTGCGTCGATGCCACCTTAGTATGAATATATGCCCTCTGCATCACCAGATATCCAGATACTCAAGTAACTGACAAGTGCCAGTTCACGACCATGTAATTCTTGTACAGATAAGTATAAGTTGTTGAGAGTCATCGTGGGCTAACAAGGGGAGTCCGGAGGGTCCGGTTCACCAAATCTCATCACACTTTTTTCACAGCCTCGCACCACCTAGAATATGAAGAATCCAGAGTAACTTCGTCATATGGGCCTTCTGTTCAGATTTACAAGCAAAAGCATTGGGAGTATATCGATACAAATCTTTTCAACTTGGGCCTAAATGGGCAATGCTGATGTCATAGGCTGTAGCTTTAAACAAGAGGCCCATTTGACGCAGTTACTTTGAATTCTTCATATTTTAGGTGATATATACGAGACTGGGAAAGAAGTTTGGTGAGATTTGGTGACCCGGACCCTCTGGACTCCCCTTGTTAGTCCACCATGACTCTGAACAACTCATATAATGAATTGTTGCCCGCTCCAAAGGGAGCGCACAACTCTTATCGTTTAATTTATAACCTTTCGTCATTAAAGTTTATCGAAAGGTGTGAGCATGGCAGAACGACTTCATTCATATGCTTCCAAATTGAATTTGCTCACAAAACGTACACTGTAGAAAATTGGTTGAATTTTCAACCAACATTTCCACCAGGTGGTTGTATTTTTTCAAACAAGTGATTCAACTCCGAGTCTCGTCGATCGGGAATTCAGGTCAAATAACGTATCGACGGTGACATATCTAGATGTGTGACCACCAGTCCAGGTCTGCCACGTCTAGGTCGCGTGAATAATATTCTGGCCTCTTTATTATGGGTATATATACGGGATCTGTGAGATTGGTGAACGGTGGTCTTCGGAAGACGTCTTCAAGTCAGGAAAAAACAAATCTTTTCATTCTTCCTTGTGAACAAATAAGAATAAACATCACCGGTGGGCGCGCGAGCTTTTTCGGTTTGAAATCCAGCTTGAGCAACGTTTTTGCGATTCATTATCTGGATTGGTGAGCGCTTGGCTGGGGCTACTGGCTCACCTAAGCAAGCCCGAAATCTATTCCCATCTAGCATCACACCCACCTAGCATCTAGGTCACCAATCCGTATAATGAATCGCGGAAACGTAGCTTGACCTGAATTCCTTCCCAAAAAGGCTCCTGAGGCTGGCGCTGGTGTCTATTTCTATTTGTTGGTGAAAAAACACGAAGAAACTTGTTTTTGTGGCCCAAAAACGTCGTACGTTCACCACCATCTGTCAACCTTATGGGCTTCATATAAGTTAAGTGTACCCAACTTGCCTCTGTACCCAACATGCCCCCATATGCCGACCTCAGAAATGGGCACTCGTTGACCTTCCCGCATATTTTTTTTACGTTTGTGATGTTGAAATATGAGAAACTAAGTGGTTTTGGATCAACTCCGAACCATTGCTGCGTTCTCCAGAAAATGTAAAGTAACTTTTCCATTTCTCGTGTTTGCACGGCAAAAAAATCACTAAAAAAGTCGCGTTTTCACTAAATTTGGTGCAAATTAATTTTTATCTGATCAATCTCAACGTATCTTAGCGCCCTTGGTTCCTTGTCTCAAGACCTTCAAACCCCGCTGTTCAGAGTTGCAAAACTCTGATTTGGAAAGATTTTATGTACGAAACACGGAGATGATTTGAGAAACAAGAAGACCGACATCGGAGTGTACCCAACATGCCCTCATATGGATATCTCGGGAAGGCAGCATGGCTTTTTTTTTTTCATCGCTTTCATTCTACTTCCACGTCTCCCCACTCGACGCTCGGACCACCCATTTTCCACCCTACTCCGCGAATTTCGGCGTTTTTCCTAGAAAAATCTTGTACGGTGGCTTGTGTTGGTGACGAAACTTGTGTCCATGTGAGCGATAAGGTAGGGTCTCTACCCTCTCTACGTTGAATCTGGGATGGGTTGGCTGTACACCGCGATTCCCCGTGGTCGCCCCGCCCCCTGCCAAACTTGGCAAAACCTGATGTATCGTCGCAAGTATAATGCTTTCCTATGCGCGCGGTGGCATCAGAAACGTTTCAAATCGTTTCGATCGCGGTCAGCGCGACGAACTTTTTCACGGTCGGTTGTAACAACGCGTACATAAATTCGCGAATGCTCCATGCAACACTCTACGTTTTTTTTTTTTTTTTTTTCTTGAACATTCCTAATACGTGCTGTATTAGAGAGACTATCTCGGAGACTAACTGTGTGATTTCAGACATAATTAAATTGGAAGCGATTCAAATCGAAGATGAGATCGTATGCACAGAGTATTTTTGATCTATTGGTTTTTTAACTCAATAATTCCAAAATATCAGTAAAAGCGATGTCTAAAACTCGTTTTTACCAATTTATTATTATTCGCTTTTATTGAACTCGGGCGCGTGGAGACAAGATTTCTTGTCGGGGAACTTCGTGTGAGCGTGTCATTGACACACTTTGGTATTGTTGTGTTGGTGTCGAGGCTCTGATGAATGCCGAGCTGAATGCACTGGGGCTTGATTTTAAAATTACGACACTTGCAAATGCAGCAAGCTTACGTGCGCACCTATCGCCAAGTGTCTAGTTTTTGCGGCGGTTCCGCCGGTCCATCCGTTCCTTCTTCTTCGGTGTGGTGTTAGGTTAGTCTGGCTTGGTCTGGCCAGGTCTGGCTTAGTCCTTCGTGGTGAATAAAACTGAAGAAGACAGATTACAGATTTTTCTATGATCAGAAAATAGATTAATTGAGCCTTTTCTTCGATTATGAACTATGGTATGCCAAACTCTCTACAGCAGCAAAAACTGAAATACGTTTTCTGATGCAAACCTTCACGCAATACCCATGCACATATGATCCTACGAGTATGGTCTGAGTGTTTCGAAGGGAGCCAGAGAGAGTAAACAATAACATGAAGCTTGAATGAAAATATAGAAATAAAAGTGATGTTCATGAGTGCAGGTGTACACAACACATTCATGATGATGCCAGATAATGTTAACTTGAAGATTTTGTGTGAAAACCCTCTTTGAGTTCAATTCTGTTTGTCTTATAGCAGCAGCCATATTTTAAATTTTAATCTTACGATGCAAGCTTACT
Organism: Eretmocerus hayati; assembly: GCA_029851415.1. Taxonomy (NCBI): domain Eukaryota; kingdom Metazoa; phylum Arthropoda; class Insecta; order Hymenoptera; family Aphelinidae; genus Eretmocerus; species Eretmocerus hayati. The sequence goes on from CM056743.1 coordinate 114,871,972, forward strand.
GTATTCTTACCTTCTGTCATCCGTGTAGAATGGATTCTATGAAAGTCAGACGTCTATCATCACCCATAAGGAAAATAGAAGCTTACACACTTCAGATTATAATCTCCTTCAATGAAATTGACCAGTAACATGGAGTTTCCCTAGAAGCGAGCCTTATTTCTGAATATCCGACTCCACTGGGCATAATAAAATTTTTCTATCCTGAAAATAAGAATCCATCTTATGTACTCATTCCAGATGTGCACACATGTGTGAGTATTTGAAGACTTAAGTAGATATGTATATGAAACATATCTTTGACTATGTGTGCTAGATTTCATTCAGTTGTGTGGAGAGCATTGAATTAAATGTTGGAGTATATTTGGTACTCTTTAGATCTGCTCAATAGGTTGTCGCCATATGGAAGCCAATAAAATTTCTCCCACGATCCAAATGCCACATGAAAAAGTCACAAGAACCTTGATCAATTGAGATCAATGATTCAATAGTTATGAGTGACGCATGTTCTACAATATTTTGAGATTATCAGTTTTGACCCAATGCGCTGAATTATATATCTCTTGTGCCATGTAAAGAATGCTGTGAATCCATGCAAACATTTTTTCAAAACATACAAATAATCAGTATCACAAAATTGAGAGATCTTATTGATAATGACTCAATTCTTTCAACTATGAGAGGAATTGATGCATTTTGACTGAGATTATTAAAGAATTTGGTTGTCATCTCATCAGTTCTTGTAGGAATGGTCAGAAATGATCATGAGTTCTGATTAAAGCAATAAGACTAGATTCTAATTTGAACACATCAAAGTGGAAGTGTGTATGGAACTAAATGTCTTGGAATGCTCGTCAAAAAAATATGGGCTATGCTCTAACCAGATTCAGAAGATCACATTGGTAGCTGGCTATACTATTTGGATACTCAAGCTGTTAGGATCTACTTGTGATTTTCATCATTGTGAGTGTCTTGAAGATTATCTTCCCAAGACTTGAGATATATTGAAATAACGCAATACAGCTTCAGTATCCGAATAGTACAGCCCGCTGTCAATTTGACCTTCTGAATCTGGTGAGAGCATACCCCATATTCTTCTGACGGGTACTCCAAGGCATTTAGATCCATGCACATTTTTAGTTTGATGTGCAGAAACCTAGAATCTAGTGTTATTTCTTTAAGCAGAATTAAGTCATCATAATTTCTGACCGTGCACTTTTAGAACTAATGAGATGACAACTAATTTTTCAACCTCAGTAAAATGCTTCAATACCTTTTGAAATGTTGAAAAAAATTGAGCCAGTATCAATTATTGGCACTAACTCAATTCTTTCAGCATTCTACTCAAATCTTTAAATCTTCACATTTGTGTGCAAATCTGGAGCAATACATGCAATAGATTCTTATTTTCAGGACAGAAAAATTTTATTATGCACAGTGGAGTCTGATATATTCAGAAGTAAGGCTCACGTGGAGGGAAACTCTATGTTATCAGTCGATTTCATTGAAGGAAGTTATGATCTGAAGTGCAATGTGTGCTTCTATTCTTCTTTTGGGTGATGATAGACATCTGACATGTCAAAGACTTCATACTAGGTGGATGACAGAAAGTAAGAATGAAGTAAGCTTGCATCGTAGGATTGAAATTTACAATATGTTTGCTGCTATAAGAGAAACAATATTGAACCCCAAGAGGTTATTCACACAAAATCTTCCATGTTAACATTATCTGGCACATCATAAATGTGTTGTGTACAACTACACTCATGAACATCACTTTTAATTCCATATTTTCATTCGAGCTTCATGTTATTTATCTCTCTGGCTCCCTTCGAAACACTCAGACCATAATCGTAGGATCATATGTGCATGGGTATTGGGAAAATTTGCATCAGAAAATGCATTCTTCGCTGCTGTGGACAGTTAGGTTAACCATAATTCATAATCGAAGAAAGGCTCAATTATTAGTTTCAATTATAATTATACTTTGATCATAGAAAAATCTGTAATCTGTCTCAGTTTTATTCAGGCATCAAAGGACTAAGCCAGACTAACCTAATACCGCACCGAAGGAGGAGGAACGGGTGGACCGGCGGAACCGCCGCAAAGACTAGACACTTGGCGATAGGTGCGCGCGTAAGCTTGCTGCCCTACTGCGTTTGCAAGTGTCGTAATTTTAAAATCAAGCCCTGATGCGCGATTTTACATTGTGTAAACGCAAACGCGGCTTTGTGCGCAGATCGAGGCGAGAGCATGTAGAGAACAGTAGAGAAAGAATCTATGAGGTGTCACAACTCACAACTCACAGCTGTGAGCAGACCACATATATAGCACCATATAGCACATCAGCCGGAGATGCTGAGAGATCCTCGATATCTTTCTAATTTGCACTAACAAATGATCATCAGTGATTACGGTAAAAAGCAATGCTCTCGCCCGCCGGCCTGGCCGAGCTGCCCGCTTATTGTTGCTGCACGCCGCGAAAATTACATACCCATAACCTCTACGATTGTTCACCGCGTGATATGATGCTGTCGCAGGTTGCAGCTCAGTGCAGATATTTTGTGTGATGAAGTGATTTCATTAATGTGTTCCAGTTCTGGATCTATCCTGCGATGACTCTCATCTTCATCAATTTGTAGATGAATTTGTGAACAGTGTCAAAGCAGATGATTGAGAAGAGTATTAGAAACAAATGTTCAGACCAGTAGAATTACTGACAGGTGATTGATGGTTCTATATTTTTTTCATAGCTGTGAGGAGCTAAATTCTAGTACGCAATCAAGTTTTGCATCCGGTGGAGAAATCAAGTCACAGTTTTGATTAAGCAGTAACAGAGTGATGAATTGTATTTCATGGGACACTGTATGTCAATTGATTAGTAACTGCCATCAATCTCTCTCCTAAATGTTAATTAGGTATGCCATTGCTCAGAACTCCAGATAAGTGACGGAATAGACCACTTTTGTTGTGATTACAAAAATTTAGCAGTCATTTTAAACTAAATTCCACCACTCCAATGGTTTCTGTGTAGATGTTTACAATTCTGCAACACTAATAACAAAATATTAGTGTGGTATCAGCATAGAGGGCTCAAGGATCATTCAGTTTCTTACAAGCACAAAGCATCGCTCGACTTATTTGAATTAGCAGATATCCCTATCCATGATTGATCTCTGACTTGTGAACTGTTGTGGAATACTCATTGATAGAGATGTACTCATGTTGTCAATAAGCTATACAGCCTCCTGAATTTGATTTGCCAATAACTTGGCATTCATTACAAAGTTACCGGTTTGCTATACATGACAAGAGGCATAATTTGGGATCAACCGTGGCTGATCGCTCTACTCCTGACTAATCCATTTGTACTCTACAGCCCTTCTTATCCCAATACTTATGCAGAAATGGATACATCTCTTCATTATAATCAGCCAGAGAAATTTCAAAGATTATCCAAAGCTTTAGTCTGATATTAAATTTTTTGAATTATGGTCCATATTAAATTATTAGATATGAACTAAAAATATGAAAATAAAATAATTAAAAAAAATAATTTTAAAAATTCGTTTTTATGAACATAATAGCAACGCAAAATGTGAAAATAATCTTGAATCTCCTTTCTGCATCTAGCATAGATGTTGGCTAAGTTTACTGACTTACATGCTCCAAGATGTTCATGATTTTATGAATAAATATGATAAAAGCGTGGATTACATCATGAAGACTAATGTTGATGAATCAAGTTCATAACCCACGCTTTTGTCATATTTATTCATAAAATCATGAACATCTTGGAGCATGTAAGTCAGTAAACTTAGCCAACATCTATGCTAGATGCAGAAAGGAGATTCAAGATTATTTTCACATTTTGCGTTGCTATTATGTTCATAAAAGCGAATTTTTTAAATTATTTTTTTTTAATTATTTTATAGCACTGCGTGACCTAAACCCGCGTTTATTTAACGCATTTGCGGGACTTAAATGGCCTATTATTCAACTGTGAAATAATGCGTCCGCTCACTTCACGTGGGTGCGGGATGCAGCAAATAAGTTTATTTCACTGTGAGGTTATTAGGACATTTTTGACAATTTTTGCGCATATTATGTATGCAGGCATCGAAATTGAGATAATATTATAAAAAATCTACGATGGATCATGTCTGGAGCACTTGTATCCGCATCAATAATTGTAAAGAGCAAGAAAATTAGTCATGACTGTTACACTCCCACTCATGGTTATAAATCATCATCAACATAAAGATAAACATGAAAACGTGGTTGAATTTTGCACATGTATATTTGTGCTAACCTTGAAACCTTTGATCATGCTGGATTTCCATTTAATACACTGTCGTGATCGAATCACAACAAATAAGTAGGTATCAAAATTAGAGACTGCACGGCAGTATTAGGAATTGTACCTCATTTGAAAAGATCGAATACGCATATTCGTCATCCTTGCGGTGAGGATGTGTTATTACACAATTTTCAATTCTCAAACAGCCGTTATGGAATGTCTAAGAAGAATTAAACTGCTAATTTTTCTGGAGTCTAGTTACCAGCGTAAATTCAGAAATTGTTTCATGATGAAGTCTGAGAGGGAAAATTTCAGGTTTTAGCCGGGATGAGGGTTGCACAACCCTTACATTACTATAATAACCAACGATGCTCATGACTTATTTTAGATACAAGAAACGTCTTTATCATCACTCGATAGGTTTAATCGCGGGTGTGTGATGTCTATTTTATAGGACCAAATTCTTAACTTTTTTTCAGTACCCCCGCCCTAGCCACCCGCTTCCACCCTCGCGCAAGCGCTCGGGTGTGTTATGACCCCCGCGAAGGGCGGGTTTATGTCACTAGATGTTATAAAATAGTGTACGATACACGGGACCCAAGAGCTTTGATTATTACACGGCGTGATTGGCACCCTCGCGCAAGCGCTCGGGCGCCAACTTCACGCCGTGTAATAATAAGGCTCTTAGGTCCCTTGTATCGTAAATAACTATTATTCACCACTCAGAACGTGTTTACTGTATCAAAATAGGTCGGGAGCGGACCAGCTAAAAGCCACTAATGTCGCTGCACGGTGATGAAAACAAATCAAAACGATTTTATGCCCTTTATTGCCGATTTACATTGTTTTAAATAATAGGGGCAAGTTGGTCACACACTTTTGTAAACTCTCATAACTCACCTTTTGGGAGAATGGGTTGATCCAAATTGACTCATTTTGAAGGTCTTGAGACATGCTTTGAAATGAGCTGAAGTATGTTGGAAAATATTGAGATGGTTCAGAATTATTGAGAAATTGGCTTAACGAGGGCAAGTTGGGTGCACTGACCTTAATACTCATAATAAAAGGATGGGCGAATCGTTTACGCGAGCTATAAGCATAGCAGTAGTCCCAGCCGAACAGTCACCGATCCTGATAACGAATCGCGAAAACGTTGCTCAACCTGGGTTTCAAACCGAAAAGGCTCGCGCGGCTACCGCTGATGGTTTTTCCTATTTGTTCACAAGAAATAGTGACAAAACTTGTTTTTCTGAACCAAAATGTTGTCCGGGGATCACCGATCACCACCCAAGTATTCATCTCACGGGCCGCGTATCCGTAACCATATTCACAGCTATCGTATATTCAACTACCTGGTTGAATTTTTTACCTCCTTATTGTTTGAAGTTTTTTGAAAACATTTTTTACAATGTAACATGGCTAATTATATCTATTCCATCCATGGTCTTAATATGATCAGTATATAGCGGTATTGCCTCTCCCGCGACTCTCGCTACCACTCGCTCAGTTTGTGAATGTTCATAATAAATCAGAGGCCCCTGAAATGCTTCAGTAGTTGAAGAACGAAATTTGTAAGATGATGGGTGATGACAAACCGATGGGATGAGAAAGAGAATCCTTGTGAAGTTCGTAGAGATAGCATTTAGTTGAACTTGTGCCGCTCATAGTTATAACCACCCACCATCTCGTCGAACCACCGACTCATCAACCTATCCAGCAACATTACAAAAAAAACCCCTGAGTCTCAGATTGATTTCGTGCTTAGAGCAAGATGCAACAAAGTCAAGATGAAAAATCTTCGAAATGAGCGAGCGCTGCATCTGAAGCGGGATTCGATCTTACAGGGAGCCTTATTTATGGCAGAACTCTCAGTCTCACCGATGGATGTTTGTCAACATAAATTTATTCACTGTAAAAAATTTGTTGAATTTTCAACCAACATTTCAACCAGCTGGTTGAATTTTCAACCACACTGGTTGAATTTTTAACCAAGCAATTATATTCCGTGATGGATGTATGGATGGTCGAATATCCATTGACCATCTATCCATCATGCATCCGTCCATTATCCACCCACCATCCATTCCTCGATCCATTTATCGACCTCATCCACCATCCATCCATCCATCGGCCATCGACCCATCATCCATTGGTCCACCCCTCCATCATCCTTATCTACCCATATGACCATCCATCATATTCTACTCCTCTCAGGTAGACAACCTGATATGCAGGAACCGCACGGACAGATTGTGATAATCCACATTGGTTGAATATTCAACCAAACTGGTTGAATTTTCAACCAGACTGGTTGAATTTTTCATTCAACCAGTTGGTTGAAGTTTTTCGGAAAAATTTTTTACAGTGTAGGTTAGATTATACTTCTGAATTTGCGAGTGATGGAAGAAGAACTGCATTTCGACTCATGGACCCCCGCAAATCACAATCACATACAAATTAATGCTCACTTAACCTTTCCGAGTGAAAACCCCCTTTGTGGCAACTCCGAAAAGAGTGAGTTTCACTCTTTCGGAATGAAAATTCCACTCGGGCCCGAGTGAATCTCACTCTTTCCGAGTTGCCACAAAGGAGGGGGGCGGTTTACTCGTAAAGGTTGAGAGAGTGATTTGTGCTACGATTAAGTATTTAGTTTTGAATATTTTCACAACAAAACATAGCTTGGGCATCATAAGATGTGGGTGGCTCTAAGGATAAGCTAAAGTTTGCCATATTATCAGACCATGTACCTTTATTGAATGCAAATGATCTTGATATCATACAATTTTCCTGAAACGAAAAAATGGGCTGTTTTTATGATCTGGCGGTCAGGCTCGGAACGATTTCAAGATGCAACGGCAAGACGTTATGGCAAACTGAGAGTATGATTTTTTTTGTGGTGGACCTATCCGCCCGACCATAAAATAAACTTACCCGCTCAGCCTACACCAGACCGTTCCTGCTTCAAAACATCTCAGACCGTAGCTGAACGTTCTACACCGCGAAGAGTATTTCAATCCGTCCCAGGTTCCAGTAGAACGTACCAGACTGTTAGATAGCCCCAGAACATCTCATACCATCCCAAACCGCACTAGAACGTTTTAGACCATATCAGAACGTCCTAAACCTTTGAGGCCATTCCAATCCGTTCCATCCCTTACTAGAACGTCTCAGATCGTTCCAGACCGTACCACTATGTGGAAGAAACATTTGAAGATAAAACTGTCGCTCGCCATTTATACCACACTCAATCATAAGGCCTCACTGAAAAAAGAGATTAGTTGCGCCAAAGGAGAGGGTCCTTTGTCACAAAGTTTACGGGTAAAACATATGGCATTTGTTTTACATGTAAACTTTGTGACGAAGGATCCTCTCCTTTGGCGCAATGAACCTCTTTTTTCAGTGCTCGATCAAGATCTAATAAAAAATTCTCTGATACATCTAGGCAGTGCCTTCATGATGAATCATTCATGGTATAAAGTCCGCCGAGAAGTCCGTCAATTTTATACACGATTATAAGGTTCCGAATATTTACAATCCGTTCAATCAGAACAATTCTCTGACCAAACGTGGTTTTGCGAGTGAAGTCCTTTGTGCTCGGATAAACGACGTTTCGAGCACGTACTGAATCATGCATCAGTGACCGCGGGGGCGTCGCGGCGTGGTTGCAGTTTGAGTTTCTTGTTACGTGAACTCGAATTTTGCGAGCACGAGCGTCTCGGTACGCTGCGCTGTGCAAATCGTACACCTCCGACACAGCGGTGGCTGCCCTATCCACTGCTTCGACAACTTTCGCCATTAATATTCACCCGGGATTTCTTGTTCGACCGAATCGCGCTATTCTTCGCCTTGAGCGCGAGTGTTTTACAGAACAGGAGCCTGTCCGGCATGTCTGGCGCTGCTCGTGGATTCTAATGAGATGCTGCGGTGCATCGAAGACCGTATAACCCTTCGCGTGTGTATAAGTTGTACGTATAATTATAACGGAGTAACGATCCACGGTGGCTCGAGCGATACTCATCAACTGCGACGTCCCGTAACTTGAATGAATTCGTAATCACCCCCCCCCCCCACTCTACCGTAATGGTGGCTCAAATCACTAATTGGCGTCAATATAATTAACGGTGACGTAATTCAGTAATCCTTACTTAATCTAAATTTTTGCATAGCCTCAGTAAATGAGCTATTACTCTGGCTCACTTGATCGTAGAGGAAATTTGAAAAAAGCAAATTGAAGATCAGAAAAAATCTATCGACTTATGTGTTTTGAATATTTTTTTCGTGCTTTTCATGGGTTCATAAGTGACGAAAAAAAACAATTTTTATTTTTTTCAGTCAAACACCTGTTGTTTTGGCGGCGATGATCCGATCGGAAAAATTCCAACGAAATCTTGTATCTTTTTTCAAGAACCTCATGTTCCTATTTTTAAAGTTTCCTCTACGACCTTTCCTGTCCGAGTAACGAGCTTGGAGAGGAAACTCTATATGAGTAGTTCTGTGGAAACTTTGAAATAACGTGTGCCTGCTTGTACGAACCTTCAAGACGCTTGAGAAAAAAAACTTCAAAGATCATTTTCGATGTATTTTTATGTGCTATTTCTGGCGCAATCGTTAGTTTTTTGATTCAGCGCTACCCAAAAATATTATCATCAAAAAAGGGGTCAAAATGTCAGGTCCATGCCCTGTGGTTTTCCATTATTTCGATCTTTGTGAGTGTATAGCACCACCAAGAAGCTTGCTCGGGTTCCGGGCGGGTGAACTTATCAAATATAATGGTATGGAGCATCGAATCCCATTTCTATAATAGCCCAAATAGTAGTGAAATTAAGCCTCTGAATGCGATCACTAAGTGACTAAACTCTTGCTCACAGCCTGATTTTAGACTGAAATGGTAAGTGGTACATCTAGTTTGATATGTCAAAAGGTTTTTTGGTGAAATATTTGGGGGAACATCGGAATCAACAATAAATACGGGTATAAATCGGCGATTTTTTCAGTGTTTCCTCTATAACTCGGGAAATCAGGGTTTTTGCGGAAAAGTACCTGAGTACTTTTGTGTAGCTCTTTAAAAAATCTACACAAAAACATCAGGCTAACTTAACGTCAAAGTACGCCATTTTCAGATTATAAGCCCAAATGAAGCTGAAGCTAGCAGGTGGACTTAGCAGGTGGAACTCAGGGACGGATACGATTTTTCGGGGGCCCTGGGACATGGGGTTCTCGTGGAATGATTCAAGTATTCCATAACTCCAGAGGGCCGGAAGTTCTATTTTTTGAGGGAATTGGATCTTGTAATGAAGGCGGGCACTCCAGGGGTGGATGAAAAGCACGGGGCTACAGGGGCCCCAGTGTCCGCTCAAGGGAAATTCTCCGAGTAACAACTATAGGTATAGGCGGATTAACGTACTTCAGGATGATCCAAAGAACGGACTAGGAGCGAGTCAAGGCCGCAGAATTATTCTAAGACGGTCAGTCAACCTCGAAAGTGACGGTCATTCCGGTATAGCGAGCTAGTTCCCATTTTCAAAGTCATGGTGGTAGTCTCAGAATAATTCTGCGGACATAGGACCAATCAGGATTCATTCAGAATGATCCAAAGAACAAACTAACAGCGAATCAAGGCCGCAGAATTATTCTAAGACGGTCAATTAACCTCAAAAGTGAAGGTCACGGCAGTACAGTGAGCTTGTTCCCATTTTCAAAGTCATGATGCTGCTCTCAGAATAATTCTGCGAGCATGGGACCAATCAGGATTCATTCAGGATGTTCCAAAGAACCAATCAGGAGTGTGTGGAAGCCGCAGAATTATTCTAAGACGGTCAGTTAACCTCACAAGTGACGGTCACGGCAGTACACTGCCGTCCAAATATAAAAAGGCCGTAACTGCACCCTTGGTCGAAATTGAGATATTGATATGGTTGGATGGCTTGAGAAATTTTGCATCTTAATGCCTAATTCAAAAAATTCTCCAGAAATTTAAAGTGACCAAAAAATCAACCCGAAACTGAAGAATTGTATGGCCGGAAAGGTAAAGTCGTAAAGTCTTTTGCGATTTTCTCAATTTCAACTCAGCTGCAGTTACGGCCTTTTTATATTTGGACGGCAGTACAGTGGGCTCATTGCCATGCTCAGAGTCATGGTGCTGGTCTCAGAATAATTCTGCGAGCATGGGACCAATTAGGATTTATCCGGGATGATCCAAAGAACGAACGAAGTGAGTGTCAAGGCTGCAGAATTATTCTAAGACGGTCAATTAACCTCAAAAGTGACGGTCACGGCAGTACAGTGAGCTTGTTCCCATTTTCAAAGTCATGATGCTGTTCTCAGAATAATTCTGCGAGCATGGGACCAATTAGGATTCATTCAGGATGTTCCAAAGAACAAACCAGGAGTGTGTGGAAGCCGCAGAATTATTCTAAAACGGTCAGTTAACCTCACAAGTGACGGTCACGGCACTACAGTGAGCTTGTTGCCATGCTCAGAGTCACGGTGCTGGTCTCAGAATAATTCTGCGAGCATGGGACCAATTAGGATTTATCCGGGATGATCCAAAGAACGAACGAGGTGAGTGTCAAGGCTGCAGAATTATTCTAAGTCGGTCAGTTAACCTCGAAAGTGACGGTCACAGCAGTACAGTGAGCTTATTGCCATTTTTTTCGAAGTCATGGTGGTAGTCTCAGAATAATTCTGCGGACATGGGACCAAGTGGGGTTCATTCAGAATGATCCAAAGAACAAACTAGGAGCGAGTCAAGGCCGCAGAATTATTCTAAGACGGTCAGTCAACCTCGAAAGTGACGGTCATTCCCGTATAGGGAGCTTGTTCCCATTTTCAAAGTCATGGTGGTAGTCTCAGAATAATTCTGCGAGCATGGGACCAATTAGGATTCATTCAGGATGTTCCAAAGAACAAACCAGGAGTGTGTGGAAGCCGCAGAATCATTCTAAGACGGTCAGTTAACCTCACAAGTGACGGTCACGGCAGTACAGTGAGCTCGTTGCCATGCTCAGAGTCATGGTGCTGGTCTCAGAATAATTCTGCGAGCATGGGACCAATTAGGATTCATCCGGGATGATCCAAAGAACGATCGAGGTGAGTGTCAAGGCTGCAGAATTATTCTAAGACGGTCAGTCAACCTCGAAAGTGACTGTCACGGCAGTACAGTGAGCTTGTGGCCATGCTCAGAGTCATGGTGCTGGTCTCAGAATAATTCTGCGAGCATGGGAACAATGAGGATTCATTCAGGATGATCCGAAGAACAAACGAAGAGTGTGTGGAAGCCGCAGAATTATTCTGAGACGGTCAGTCAACCTCAAAAGTGACGGTCACGGCAGTACAGTGAGCTTGTTGCGATTTTCAAAGTCATGATGCTGTTTTCAGAATAATTCTTCGAGCATGGGACCAATTAGGATTCAGTCAGGATGATCCAAAGAACAGACCATGAATGTGTGGAAGCCGCAGATTTATTCTAAGACGGTCAGTTCACCTCAAAAGTGACGGTCACGGCAGTAAAGTGGGCTTATGGCCATTTTCGAAGTCACGGTGGTAGTCTCAGAATAATTCTGCGGACATGGGACCAATTGGGATTCATTCACAATGATCCATCCAACGAACCAACGAGGAGTGTGTCAAGGCCGCAGAATTATTCCATTATGGTCCGTTGACCGCGGAAATGACGGTCTTGCTGGTATAGTGGGGTTCTCGTATGTTCAAAATCGTGAGAATATTTTCCTGGCGTAGACTCCAGCATCTTTCAGACAATTCAAAGCGGTATTTTCTGGTCCTCACAACATCCTGAATGAATCCCAATTGGTCCCATGCTCGCAGAATTATTCTGAGAACAGCATCATGACTTTGAAAATGGGAACAAGCTCACTGTACTGCCGTGACCGTCACTTCCGAGGTTAACTGACCGTCTTAGAATAATTCTGCAGCCTTGACACTCACCTCGTTCGTTCTTTGGATCATCCCGGATAAATCCTGATTGGTCCCATGCTCGCAGAATTATTCTGAGACCAGCACCATGACTCTGAGCATGGCAACAAGCTCTCTGTACTGACGTGACCGTCACTTTTGAGGTTAACTGACCGTCTTAGAATAATTCTGCGGCTTCCACACACTCCTGGTTTGTTCGTTGGAATATCCTGAATGAATCCTAATTGGTTCCATGCTCGCAGCATTATTCTGAGAACAGCATCATGACTTTGAAAATGGGAACAAGCTCACTGTACTGCCGTGACCGTCACTTTTGAGGTTAACTGACCGTCTCAGAATAATTCTGCGGCTTCCACACACTCCTGGTTTGTTCTTTGGATCATTCTGAATGAATCCCAATTGGTCCCATGTCCGCAGAATTATTCTGAGACTCCCACCGTGACTTCGAAAATGACCATAAGCTCACTGTACTGCCGCGACCGTCTCTTTTGAGGTTAACTGACCGTCTTAGAATAATTCTGCGGCTTCCACACACTCCTGGTTTGTTTTTTGGAACATCCTGAATGAATCCTAATTGGTCCTATGTCCGCAGAATTGTTCTGAGACTACCACCATGACTTTGAAAATGGGAACAAGCTCGCTATACCGGAATGACCGTCACTTTCGAGGTTGACTGACCGTCTTAGAATAATTCTGCGGCCTTGACTCGCTCCTAGTTTCTTCTTTGGATCATTCTGAATGAACCCCACTTGGTCCCATGTCCGCAGAATTATTCTGAGACTACCACCATCACTTCGAAAATGGCTATAAGCTCACTGTACTGCCGTGACCGTCACTTTCGAGGTTAACTGACCGACTTAGAATAATTCTGCAGCCTTGACACTCACCTCGTTCGTTCTTTGGATCATCCCGGATAAATCCTAAATGGTCCCATGCTCGCAGAATTATTCTGAGACCAGCACCATGACTCTCAGCATGGCAATGGCTCACTGTACTGCCGTGACCGTCACTTGTGAGGTTAACTGACCGTCTTGGAATAATTCTGCGGCTTCCACACACTCCTGGTTTGTTCTTTGGAACATCCTGAATGAATCCTAATTGTTCCCATGCTCGCAGAATTATTCTGAGAACAGCATCATGACTTTGAAAATGGGAACAAGCTCACTGTACTGCTGTGACCGTCACTTCCGAGGTTAACTGACCGTCTTAGAATAATTCTGCAGCCTTGACACTCACCGCGTTCGTTCTTTGGATCATCCCGGATAAATCCTAATTGGTCCCAGAATTATTCTGAGACCAGCACCATGACTCTGAGCATGGCAACGAGCTCACTGTACTGCCGTGACCGTCACTTGTGAGGTTAACTGACCGTCTTAGAATAATTCTGCGGCTTCCACACACTCCTGGTTTGTTCTTCGGAACATCCTGAATGAATCCTAATTGGTCCCAGGCTCGCAGAATTATTCTGAGAACAGCATCATGACTTTGAAAATGGGAACAAGCTCACTGTACTGTCGTGACCGTCACTTCCGAGGTTAACTGACCGTCTTAGAATAATTCTGCAGCCTTGACACTCACCTCGTTCGTTCTTTGGATCGTCCCGGATAAATCCTAATTGATCCCATGCTCGCAGAATTGTTCTGAGACCAGCACCATGACTCTGAGCATGGCAACAAGCTCACTGTACTGCCGTGACCGTCACTTTTGAGGTTAACTGACCGTCTTAGAATAATTCTGCGGCTCCCACACACTCCTGGTTTGTTCGTTGGAATATCCCGCATGAATCCTAATTGGTCCCATGCTCGCAGAATTATTCTGAGAACAGCATCATGACTTTGAAAATGGGAACAAGCTCACTGTACTGCCGTGACCGTCACTTTTGAGGTTAACTGACCGTCTTAGAATAATTCTGCGGCTTCCACACACTCCTGGTTTGTTCTTTGGATCATTCTGAATGAATCCCAATTGGTCCCATGTCCGCAGAATTATTCTGAGACTCCCACCGTGACTTCGAAAATGACCATAAGCTCACTGTACTGCCGCGACCGTCTCTTTTGAGGTTAACTGACCGTCTTAGAATAATTCTGCGGCTTCCACACACTCCTGGTTTGTTTTTTGGAACATCCTGAATGAATCCTAATTGGTCCTATGTCCGCAGAATTGTTCTGAGACTACCACCATGACTTTGAAAATGGGAACAAGCTCGCTATACCGGAATGACCGTCACTTTCGAGGTTGACTGACCGTCTTAGAATAATTCTGCGGCCTTGACTCGCTCCTAGTTTCTTCTTTGGATCATTCTGAATGAACCCCACTTGGTCCCATGTCCGCAGAATTATTCTGAGACTACCACCATCACTTCGAAAATGGCTATAAGCTCACTGTACTGCCGTGACCGTCACTTTCGAGGTTAACTGACCGACTTAGAATAATTCTGCAGCCTTGACACTCACCTCGTTCGTTCTTTGGATCATCCCGGATAAATCCTAAATGGTCCCATGCTCGCAGAATTATTCTGAGACCAGCACCATGACTCTCAGCATGGCAATGAGCTCACTGTACTGCCGTGACCGTCACTTGTGAGGTTAACTGACCGTCTTGGAATAATTCTGCGGCTTCCACACACTCCTGGTTTGTTCTTTGGAACATCCTGAATGAATCCTAATTGTTCCCATGCTCGCAGAATTATTCTGAGAACAGCATCATGACTTTGAAAATGGGAACAAGCTCACTGTACTGCTGTGACCGTCACTTCCGAGGTTAACTGACCGTCTTAGAATAATTCTGCAGCCTTGACACTCACCGCGTTCGTTCTTTGGATCATCCCGGATAAATCCTAATTGGTCCCAGAATTATTCTGAGACCAGCACCATGACTCTGAGCATGGCAACGAGCTCACTGTACTGCCGTGACCGTCACTTGTGAGGTTAACTGACCGTCTTAGAATAATTCTGCGGCTTCCACACACTCCTGGTTTGTTCTTCGGAACATCCTGAATGAATCCTAATTGGTCCCAGGCTCGCAGAATTATTCTGAGAACAGCATCATGACTTTGAAAATGGGAACAAGCTCACTGTACTGTCGTGACCGTCACTTCCGAGGTTAACTGACCGTCTTAGAATAATTCTGCAGCCTTGACACTCACCTCGTTCGTTCTTTGGATCGTCCCGGATAAATCCTAATTGATCCCATGCTCGCAGAATTGTTCTGAGACCAGCACCATGACTCTGAGCATGGCAACAAGCTCACTGTACTGCCGTGACCGTCACTTTTGAGGTTAACTGACCGTCTTAGAATAATTCTGCGGCTCCCACACACTCCTGGTTTGTTCGTTGGAATATCCCGCATGAATCCTAATTGGTCCCATGCTCGCAGAATTATTCTGAGAACAGCATCATGACTTTGAAAATGGGAACAAGCTCACTGTACTGCCGTGACCGTCACTTTTGAGGTTAACTGACCGTCTTAGAATAATTCTGCGGCTTCCACACACTCCTGGTTTGTTCTTTGGAACTTCCTGTATGAATCCTAATTGGTCCCATGCTCGCAGAATTATTCGTGTGCAAGCGCCAGTAAATGTAATGTATACTAGAGTCACGCATTCCCCACGACTCGCCCCCAACGGTTCTACGGTTTTCATCCACCCCTGGATAACACCCAGCTCCAACTGCCAACTCCCAATCGATATCCATCGCAATATGAAGTTTTTGCACGTCCAGAAGAGTAAAATACTCCCCCCGTCCCGATCACATCATCCCATGCCCAAGGGCACCCGAGCCTCTTGATACGCCCCTACCACCTGCTAAGTCCACCTGCTAGCTTCAGCTTCATTAAGCCCAAATAGCTTAAAAAAAATTTCTCTCGTCTCGATTTTCTCAATTTAACTCGATACAGACGCGTTTTTCGAGCAAGTTGTCCGGAACCTTTGTTGTAAATCTTTTAAAGATCTACAAAAAATTTTCGAGTCAACTTTTCGAAAAAGTGCACTTGTTTTAAGTTATAAGCTATAATAGATGAAAATTCTTTCGCATCCTCGTGATGATTCCGACCCTCGCCTGCGGTTCGGGCCGGAAATCCATCACTCGGACGCGAATAAAACGTTTTACGCCCTTTCCAAGAATTAACAGCCGATTTGCGAGTCAATTGTTGTTTATTTAAGACAATCTTAAATAAACAACAATCACTTAAGACAATCTTAAATGAACAACAATTGACTCGCAAATCAGCTGTTAAGGCGATGCGGTCACCGTGCACGCTGAACTTTGTTCACAGAATTCTCAAAATCTTTTCCATTATGGGCTAAACGACGAGTTATCCAGGCTTTATTATCATCTAACTTGGCCTGGATAACTCTTCGTTTGGCCCAAATCGGACTAGATTTTGAGAGTTTTGTGAACGAAAATGTGCCAATTTATAGGTTAGAAAGTACCCGCGGGCAAATTATTCTCTTTATTAGTGATAATCTTGTGATTGGTGACAAATAATGAGTTGTCCACCACAATTCGGATGATAATACGTAATGGACAAATTGTCTCCAACTTCGTTTCGTGAAAATTTTTTGATTTTCATCCAAATAAGATACAATTTCCGGGTTGCACGGTGACCGCATCGCCTTAATTCTTGGAATTGTCAATTCAGGCGAGTGAACGAACATGCACGTTTTACGCACTTGTATCGAAATGTATTATTTTGATATACGGTGCGTAAAGTTGTGCGTAAAAGTCCATTTTGGTGCGGGTGTGCGGTGTGCAAGGTTGATCATGATTCCATTAACGTTCAGATTTTAGTGCGTAAAAGTAAAAGTTCTTGAAATCGTGCGCAAAGTAAAATCTGTGCGTAAAAAAACATTAATCAACCGTTTTCCAATTCCGATTTTTACGGCAAAAAAGGTTGATCACAGAGCAGCAAACAATGATTCCGGCATTTTTCCAATCCCTCCGGGCCCTTTGTGAATTGCTACCCATGAAGTTGAAGTGAAAGATGTTGCAGTTTGAGATCGAATTACGGGCATGCGGTAGCCTTGCGACCCGGCTGTTGAGAATGATTGAGTGGCTGATTACCTCCTAATCTATATACTATGAGTACATTCTTGTTCCCAACTTGAGCGATCTCTCTTTGGATTTGTGATAACTGACTTATTGTCGCATACAAGTTAGAAATTTAACAAGAGTGCGAAAGTTCGCCGTTGACTCCAAATGTAAAGAGAATTCAAGTGAGCATGAGGACAGATACTGTCCTCATCGGGGCTTGATCTACAAGATCACGAGTAATACACGAAGATTCGTAGGTCAGACGGCAATTTAATGAGAAATTGCAAGTCATAGGTAGTGAATAATCATGAACATGAGATATGTTGGTCATCGGTAGAATATTGTGTATCAACGTAGTTTCTATATCGACAAAATTCCACTAAGTTCCCCATATATGTTTCATCAAAGACATTTTTTAATGCAATCCTATTCTTCATGTACCAATGCATTCAAGTAAACTTCTGCGTTCTCATATAGGAATCAGGATATTTGGGATGACATGAATCATGTGACGTCTCTGATTTTCTTCCCTGAACACATCAAATTGGAACAGAAAATGGGATGTTTCATGGAGTTACTTTTCTTGCAACGAGATTACAATATTTGAGATGAATTCTAGCACCTTATTTTGGTTATGAGCTGGTTCAGGATATCTTTTTTTATTATCCATCCTTCAGAATTTTTTTTTTAAGTGGGGGGCTCCGCCCCACACACACCCCGGCGGGGGCTTCGCCCCCTGCACCGCCACCTCCTCCCCCTTTCGCTCCTTCCACCAACTTCGGTGGTATGGATCGGACACCATTTTTCCGCACAGATATATTAAAAAGAATCGTAAGCAACTCGGGCGCAAAATTTCGTTCCCGAAATTTTCGTGCGTAAAAGTGCACTTTTTACGCACTCATTTCGGGAACTCGTGCGTAAAATTTCTTTGCGCCCTTGTTTTGCTTAATGTACTAATTTTGATTGTCTGTGCGCAAATGAGTCATTTGCACACTCTCATTTGCTCGCAAGAGATCAAAAAACATAGTATGATACTCGGGAGCAATGTTTTTCGCTTCCAGTCACTCGAAGTGCGAAAACCATCGTTTGCGCCCTTGTATCATAATTTACTTTTTGTTATTCTGTGCGCAAAAATGGCCATTTAGACGCAAGTGTGCGTGTGCAAATAGCGAATTTGCACATTATTCCGACACATCTGTGTGCAAATATTTTTTCACGCAGTGCGCAAATGAGGCATCAGTGCGCAAATACTCGTTTGCGCACTGCGTAAACGAAGAACAGTGTGCAAATGAGGCATTTGCGCACTGTGCAAATTTCGTTCGCGCACTGGACTTGAGTTGTTTTCTGATCACTCTATACCATCATCTATCTATATATCATCATCATACATAATTGTGAAGAATATCTAACTTCGATCTTTCGAGCACCAGCGACAGTTTTGAGCAACGTGGTAACATACTATATGGGCGATAAAGTTTTTTCTGATACATTTCTCAGAATATTTTTTCAGTCGGGGGGCTCCGCCCCCTGCACCCCCTCCTCCACCCTCCTGTGACCCCGTCATGCCATGTTCCTCTGGATGCTTGAGATGCATTGATCATTCGTTGTAGGTGATGCTTCGGTCACTCCTCGCTACTGTCAAAATTTTTCAGAAAGTCGTCATGGATCCCAAGTAGTTCAAATGAAAATGGTTCATAATTTATTTGAGAAGGAAAAAGAACTCGGAAAGTTCGTACACGCCAATGCGAAAAAGGAACAAAGTCCGTCAACTCTCAAGACGACGCCCAAGTCTCACAGCATCCCCTAATTTTTTGATGTGTTTTAGGAGGCGGGTTACATTTTTGCTCACAGAAATAACAAAAAATATCGTAAGCAACTCGGGCGCCGACATTTGCGCACTCGTCCCCGCAACTCGTGTGCAAACGTTCCATTTGCGCACAGTTTCGTCGTTCACGCAGTGCGCAAATGACTGATTTGCGCACTGCGTACGCAAATGAGCCATTTGCACACTGCGTAAACGATGAAACTGTGCGTAAATGAGGCGTTTGCACACTCGTTGCGGTGACTCGTGCGCAAATATCTGTTGGCGCCCTTGTTGCTTAATATACTATTTCGATACACTGTGCGTAAAAGTGCACTTTAAGCACAGTTTGTCGACTTTTACTCACAGTTTATCGAAAAGTATAGTTAGATACACGGCCGTAAAACCTATTATTCCCACCCTCGTGATGATTTCGACCCTCGCCTGCGGCTCGGGCCGGAAACCCATCACTCGGACGCGAATAAAACGTTTTACGCCCTTGTATCGAAATGTACTAATTATTTACGATAACCAATATTCGATGAAATTTTCACCCCCTTGATCAAGAAAAATGGTTCTAAGTGCAAGTTTCGCTAAGTTGGGCACCTGATTAACAAGTGGAGCACCAGACCTGCGGAACACAGACCTTGATGAAATTCTGGGAATCATCTTGTTTCGGTCAGGAATGGAGGTATCTCCAAGGGTTTAATCCCACGGGCTTTCCAGTTTTAGATACAGCTATGGAGATCAGCCTTGTCAGTATATCTGTATATGTGTCATTTTAACGTGATCCTATGACAATGCTAATCTCCATAACTGTATCTAAGGATGGGAAGCCCAAGAGATTGAAATCTTGGAGATACCTTCGTTTTTCACCAAAACAAAATGATTGCCATGATTTCATCAAGGCCCGTATTCCGCAGACTTGATGCTTTTCCTGTAAAAGTTGGGTAGTCTTTTTTATGGAACCAAGGTGCCCAAATTGGACAAGTTTTACTGTTCTATACTTGAGAGCACATGTAATAAGGAGTCTTGGGATGGCCAATGTGTCCCAATGATCTCACGCCCAAAGCAGCGATCCTTGTGATTATCCCATTGGAGTTCATCTTGGGGGGCTGTGCGTCAACATTGGTTTCGAGTATGTTTATTGGGTTTGAGTTGAGGCGAATAATCTTGGAAATTTTATGACCGAGTCAAAAATCCCCCTTGGGCATGGTCGTATCCAAATTCATTTCTAGAATCTGCAATATATCTCACCACCGCAATAATGAGTCTGCTTGTAATGTGTGGAGTTCTCATCAATCCTTGAGCTCACCGATGGTGCACCATTAACAATCTCATTGAGATCAGAGTAAAAGTCTTGATTCCGTCGTATATTTGTGGAATTCTTGAATAAAGCGACGCTAATCATACATGAATATCTTTCAACGATTATGATTAACTGTGAACGAGCTTCACCGCGAGTATACTCTTCCGACAGTGGTGAAATCTCAACCTTAGCGGACGATTCAAATTTCCTAGGAAATCAATATTCTCTCATTAGATTTGATGCGATTCTATTCGATTCACAAGAGATGATAAGTTGGAAGTTCTGATCTTCGATGAAACCGAGCGATGCTTGTGCCAAAATTGGGGAAAGAATCGTTTCGCTCTATCAACAGCGCACATTATAGACAAATTGCAGATTTTTGATCTTATACAAAAAAAAAAAATGAAATGAACCGCTCTAACTTACAGATTTGATCGTAATTAGCGTAGTTAATTGGATAACGCCATCACAAGAAATAGTAAAAACATGTACTTGTGCGTCGTGGCTTTTTTCCTATCGTATCGCACTTCTCCGAACTCATAAGTGAGAATGCAGTAGTCGAGCTCAGCGTTCGGCCAGACGTTATTCGCACTTGGAGCGGAGGCGTCCGGGGGTAGGCACTTGTGGCTACCACCCACGTTATCCAAGACTCGTTTCCAAGATTGCGCGTAATCTCTTTGAAACTCTCCAATGCGCCTGATTCGTACTGGGTAGAGCGAAGAAAAAGATTCTCACATCTCTGATGGGGGGCTGAAAAAATTCAGTGCTATATTTAGATTACACTGAGTGTCTCCTCTATCAATCTACTGGAGCGCACCATGAATCTTGTACTTACGGCTGGGAGAGTGAGAATGCAGCATATACTCTTTCACAGATCCTAGGGATTTTTTCATCCGAAAATGTATTATTATGTAGAATTCTATAAGTAGATGAGTGAATGACTTTGTTTTGAAATCTACTCATCGATGGCAACTTTGTCTTTCTTGTGTTTGCAGGTGCCATTCAAAACAGTGGAGGCGAGATCTTCCACCAACTTCAGTCATCATAACTTTCCACAATGAAGCTCGCTCAACGCTTCTGAGGACTATTGTCAGGTGATTCATTGAATTAAACTATATTAAATATCTTCCCTTCTGCTGGAAATTCGCTGGGAAAGACGATGAATTTTGTTTCGCGTTTAGAACCTAGCTGTCGGATTAGAGGCGCCCCTTTTAATTACGTCGAAATTCTCCATATCGTGCAATTTTTCGTTAATCAACGAAAGTATTAATTACGTATCGATACTCGCATTTTTACGAGAAGAACGATCGTTGCATACATGTATTTGATGAAATTAATGAAAAAACTCATGACGCTCAATTCTATTTACAATACAATGTTGTCAAATAATATGGAAAGGTTGTGACTGTGAGCTATTTGGAAGACTGGTAGAGTAACGCAGAAAGTATACGAGGGCAAAATATTTACCATGCTTCTCGCAACCAACGGAATTTTCTAATCGTCATTCCTTCGTCCGTGCCTGATTCATGCCACCCATTCCCTCGGCTACACATAGAGCGTGGTTCTGTGTTATACTGCTGAACATACCATCGAGTCTCCTTAGATTCTCATACACCCGTGTATATTGAGGCGATATCGTACATACTTTTAGGTAAACAGTCGAAGATGATTTCAATACATTTCTGAAAAACGTTTGATTACTCGGGAATTCGAGCAAAAGTACGATGATTGAAAGAAAGTTCGTACTTTCGCAGCACTTACTGAGTAAAACGACAATTGGGCTTGATCTTAAGTTTCTTCGATAATAATGACCGACTCAACAACCTCGCACTGCGCTGGATTTGGTGGTTGAAAATTCACTCGTAAATATGTTTATAATTACGGGATCCGTGAGATGGTGGATAGATGATGGACGTCGGGTGGCATTATATAACCAAGAAATCAAGTTTCATCACAAGTTTCTGGGAATAATTATTATTAGAGATGAAAATCATCAGGTTAGCTGAGAGCTTAGCTGGTCCAAAATCCAGGCGTTTTGGCGGTTTCGTATCCGGCTGGGTGACGGTCCGTCTCGGCCTGCCAAGCCTAACTTGGGTAATCAATCTCCGCACTCTTTCATCATGGGTATGGATATGGGATTCGTGAGATTGGAAAGAGGCCTCCAGGTGACGTCATTGAACAAAAAAAAACAAGTTTCATCGTAGTTTTTTTTTATTTAGAAAAATAAACGGGAATAAATGCTCTTTTACAAAGGGTATATATAATGGAATAAAATAAAAATAAAATATGTATGCAATGATGCAAATAATAGAACTTCAGGGAAGATTTGCGATATGTGTGTGTGTGTGTGTGTGTGTGTGTGTGTATATATACACACAGTACAAGCAAGGAAATTATCAAGTTAATATTCAACTCAGACTCAAATTCACACAACAATATTGACTAGATTCTGATACAACTATGTAGTATGTAGCTAAAGCAATAACAAACTTTTAAAGTTGATTAATGATTCTTGGTTACGTATAATCTCAGGTAACGAGTACCAGATTCTTCTAAGTCTGTGCGTAGTTGAATGAAAAATACAATGAGAGTAACAACATGTTTCACTCATACAGCGGACGTGGCGGATATCATAACCTACTATTCTTACATTGAAAAGACTGTTTACGTAATCGCTTGTGAATGAGTTTTTCTTTATCTTGAATGCTACAACACAGTCATAATATGTTGAAAGTTCAGACATGCTCATCAAATTAAAATTCTTACGCGCATCAGTATAATCGTGATCGGTGAAATGCATGGGGTTACCAACTTCATAACAGAGGTACCTAAGGATTTCATTTTGAGCTTTTTCAATTTTAGTTTGCAAGTATTTTACACTAGGAGACCATATAACAGCACCATACGTTAATATTGGGATAACTAAAGTTTTATGAAGATATACGATAGGGCCAGTATTTCTGAATTCAGAAGTCGATCGCTTGAGAATCCCAATTACTTTATGAGCCTTCGCTAGCATCAAATCAATACGTGCATCGAATTTCAGACCAGTATCAAAAGTTGCCACTAACAAGGGGGACCCACGAAGTGCGGGTCACCAAAGCTCACCAGACTTTTTTCACAGTCTTGTACCACCTAGAATAGGAAGAATCCAGAGTGATTCCGTCAAATGAGCCCTCCATCCAAAGTTACAGCCTATGACATTAGCATTGCCCATATAGGCCTATGATAAAAAGTGATATATATATATATATATACTGACAAGCTAACATTTTTGTTTGTAGCTCCGAACAGAAGACCCATTTGACGGAGTTACTCTGGATTCTTCATATTCTAGGTGATACGAGACTGTGAAAAAAGTTTGATGAGATTTTATGACCCGCACTCCGTGGGTCCCCCTTGGAAGTCAAATACACTCTCTACCCTTTGTAGTTCGACTCCGTGAAGGAGGTACTGATATATGGATTTCGACTTAGACTTGGTGAAGGATACAACCGATTATTCTTGAGTCCATTATCTTTCGCCCAATCAAACATTCTGATCAGTGCACGCTGCGATACGGATGCGCTCATTGGGGAGTTGGTCTTAGTAAATATCTTGACATCGTCTGCGTGAATTAAGGATTGAACCCGCGGTATATTAATCCCATTTTCAATATCATTTATGAACAGAATGAATAAAATAGGGCCTAAATGCGAACCTTGGGGCACTTCAGACGGAGTGGGAAAGAAATTGGATGTGAAATTTGAATCTCTCACTGCTTGTGACCTATCTGCAAGATATGACGCACACCGTCGATGGAAATTGCTGCTTATGCCTGCGTTAAATAACTTTGCGAGTAACCTCTCATGGTTAACAGAATCGAAAACTTTGGCAGAGTCTATATAAATAGAGTCTACTTGTAAATCGTCCCTCAGAGAATCGGCAATAAAATCTTGGTAAACAAGAGGATTAGTGATGGTAGATTTCCCATTTAAGAATGTATGCTGGCTTTGGATGATCTTTTTTGTCGGAAACTCTGTCAATCGGTTCACAATACAAGCATCAAGAGGTTTGGCCAAGCAACTGAGAATGGATGTAGACCGGTAATTTTCAATGTCATGTACATCTCCGGACTTGAAAAGTGGCTAGATATATGATGTTCTCCACGCAGAAGGGAATATACCGGTAGCAAGAGACTTATTAAAGATATCCAACACACCTTTACTAATTTCTGCCCAACATTGCTTTACGAAAATCGCCGAAATGCCATCAGGCCTCCCTGTACATTTCCGTCCAATCTAATTACAACTGAGTCAAGCTCATCTGATGTTAGTACAATATTCTCAAGTTTATCTTTACGATTATTTACCTCAAGTAGTTCTTCACACGCTGCAAATCCTGTAATACATCACCAACTGTGTCAGATTCAGCCACTTTATATATTGAGATATTATTCATCCTGAGATTACGGTCCCGTATTTGAACAGGGACGGCATCAATGCATTGGTTTTGATTAGATATAGAATTTGCAAATCCAACTCTTTCAACAGAAACATCGTTATTTGAGACCGCATTTGCGTGGAGTGAATGCTTCAAATTATTGATTCCTGCCTCTACCACAGGAATTTTATCAACTTCGGGACGCATAGTTTGCACCTCAGCTCGCAATTTACCCACTTCATTGGGGATAGCTTTGACTGATTCGACGATAGAGGACAAGTTTTTCATTGAACTCTGTAGTGCAACCACGCACTCAGCCAGGCTCGGGTGAACATTGCCATTATCCTTACATTCTGTGCACTTATGAATCATCATCGGCGTCTTTTTCTTCAAGTCAAGTACCTTTATTATTTCTGATGAAGATAAGCCCGCACGTTCCTTAGTTGCGTGAAACAGGCGGGTACAGAAATTGCATGCGGCGATTACATCGCCTACAACTAATGCACAGTCCCACAGATGGCAAGCTTTATCACAGCTGTTGGCAAAATTTGGTTTGCAATCGTAAATACATCAGACAGTGGCTGAGAGAAATGAGAAAGACAGAGGTAAACCACTGCTCGTCATAAGTTAGCTACACACCATGACACTATTATAGGCGAACGATTACAACACTAGCACGCTGAATGTAGCGAGATGTATTCATCAGAGCGAGCTGACTAAACACAACTAGTGCAATTACTGTTTGATAATTTAATACCGTTCAAAAATCATTACAGTTCATAATGTTCACAGTGTCATTTACACTGCACTATACGGTGACAATTTTCGGCGCCAAATAGACAAATGGCGCACAGACACATCGATTGGAATGATGTGCATGAGGACTACGATCCATGGCCACGTTATGCACAATTCGAAACTCAACATAGGTATAGCTGAAACCAAACGAGTCACTTATTCCACTCACAAGGGGGACCCAGGAAGTGCGGGTCACGGGAGCTCACCAGACTTTTTTCACAGTCTTGTATCACCTGGAATATGAAGAATCCAAGGTAACTCCTTCAAATGGACCCTCTGTCCGAAGTTACAGCCTATAACATTGATTAGCATTGCCCGTATAGGCCCGAATTGAAAAGTGATTTGTACAGATATACTCCCAATGCTCACGTTCTTGCTTGTAAATCTGAATAGGGAGCTCATTTGACGGAGTTACTCTGGATTCTTCATATTCTAGGTAGTACGAGACTGTGGAATAAGTTTGGTGAGATTTGGTGACCCGCACTTCGTGGGCCCCCTTGTCAGTCAAACAGTGCACTCGATTGTTTATACTAGACTCGTCTTTACACTTAATAGCACTTTATTACACACAATTATAATAGTATATTATGATACAAGGGCGCAAAGGATGGTTTTCGCACTTCGAGTGACTTTTTTTAAGCTCGAGCCGCAGGCAAGGGTCCAAATAGTCACGAGAGAGCGAAAACCGTTGCACCCGAGTATCAAACTATGTTTTTTCATCTTCTGTAAGAGCCTCGACAGAGAGTGCGCATTTGCTCTTCTTCCCCCTTTTCTCTCCGTGGAAGTGCGCCATTGCGCGCCCGTGGCGGCGACTGCAACTACAGCGCCTATGCTCATACACGAGGGTAAAGTGGAGAAAAGAGCATCGCGCACTTTCTGTCGAGGCCCTAAGCAAATGAAAACAGACAAACAGTGTGCAAATGACTGATTTGCGCACAGACAATCAAAATAATTTTACTGAGGAGCGAACGCGCTTCCAACCTGTACCGTTCCGCTACTTAGCGGGGATTTTTCGTAAACAAATTAAGATAAACATTGACGGTGGCACTAACCTCTTCGGTCAAAAATCTAAGCTAGGCATTTTTTCATGGGCATTGTATCCGGATGGGGAACCGCTCGTATATTCAAGTTAGGCTTGGCAGATGCGGATCGGCGGTCAATCACCCAGATAGGTTCGATCTCTGTGGAATATCCTGGATTTCTGCCCGAAAAGGCGCTCAGTCATCTCGGCGATGTTTTTTTTATTCGTTCCACTGAGTCCGCCGTGGCATAATGGTAAGTCATAGGACTCCCATGCGGGAGTCCTACGTTCAAATCCCGGCCAGGGCACCGCATGAGATCTTTTCTCGTGTGCCTTTTTTCGGCGGCCTCGGTGGTTCGGATTCCACCTAACCGAGTAACCTAACTCGGTTCCTCCAAACCAAGGAATATTAAATCGGTAGTTAGCAGTATCTGAAGCGCCGGTTTAGCGTATCTCAACTCCACGCACATGGGTGCCGTCTGGGTGAAGCCTACTGGCGGAAGTAAACGTAAAACTCAAACCAACGTTTTTCTTTCGTTCCCAAAAGGCTAAGATGAAACTTGATTCATTGATTGAATAATGCTACCCAAGACCCACTACCTTCCCATCATCTCACGGGCCAAGGCCAGTATCCATAACCATAATCACGGGGGAATTCTCGAACACCAAGTCCATCGCAGCGCGTGTTAGCCCGAGGTTGCAGATTGCAGAGACGGACAACGAGTAGCAAGAAGATGCACGAAAATCCATCGGTCACATTTCCAACTTCGAAAATGCCATAAAAGACTCAAAATTGCGAAAAAATGACGATCTCTCCTATTGCTCACATGGTGTTTCTCACGAGTTTATTTTCCTTTGTGTGAATAGATCTTTCAATTATTATGAATATAAGAATAACCCGATCTTATAAAACGACCCACAATCATTGATAGTCTAATATGCATGGCATAATATGTTGCAGTGTGTTGAACCGCAGCCCGGAGCATCTCATTAAAGAGATAATCTTGGTGGACGACTTCAGCGACCATCGTAAGTTCCAACCTAATTTCCCGATGACTCTCCACAAATTTCACTTATACCCCTGCAAGCGTCCGTTATACCGCCCATTCATCGTTGATGTTGACGGGCATTCACTTACATCAAAAGCTGAAGAGTTGACTCGCAAGTCTCGATAAGCCCAAGACCTATCGGCGCAATTTCCGCACCCAATCCCTCATATTTTCCTTGTCGCTCGCGCACCACGATCCATCGCCCGCGCCGTATCAATAGTTGTAGAATCTCTTGCAGAGCAGAGGTACACTGCCGGTCAAAAGTTTGAGGACACCCAAAATTTTCATTCACAATTCTGTAAATTGAACTATTGGGCTGTACTTCACCGTGAATGACCTCACAAAGGCTCATTTTGAAGATCTTTTCGTGTACTTTGAGATGGCAATATTCTTTTTTATCCACACGAATCTGGATCTCTCCACCGGTGGGACCCGCGGAAATTTCTATCGTGCAATGGGGATGAAGTGAATGATCGAACTACCTAAATTAGTGATCCTAAGATGTGATCTTTAGCTTTTCGGGAGCATTTGTTGATTTCTCGGTACCATTAGGGTGATTCGCTAGCATGGCCTGGGATGTGAGTTTTCGTCTGGCATTTGTGAACTGCGGATCGCGATTGTGATCCACGCGAGTATGATTTCCTATCCTCGTGAATCCACGAGACACAGCTCCTTATTCGAGATACTCTTCAACTTTTCTGGAAACAAGAAGTTCCTCCTTACATGGAGAGAAGGAGTAGATTGAGGAGAGAGGAAGCGCAGTTGCCATGTCAACCATCCAGTCGGTTTGCCTCGTGGTTATTTCACGTCTAAAATTCAATATTCGGCTCCATGTCGCTCAAATCACGCGTATGTGGGCACATTTTGTATAGTTTTCGATATATAAGTTTCTGGATGAGCCAAGATACGTTGTGGAAAATTCGAACGGACTTGATGAGTTCACGACTCACTACTGGCTATTTTTATGTTGTTCGTCGGAATTTTCGGGAAAACTGAATTTTTACCGAGTAACTTATACAAATCAAATCCGATACTGGAACTGACGTGCACGCATCATATGTTCTTGACGTCGTATATAATGAGTAAAACCGCAATTGAAGACATTGGATGTGTCTACGTCGTTTCGTGCACACGAGAACTCGAACAAAAACGGGTCCCATCCGTGGGACTGGGGCCCGTCGCACGCAAAAGAGGGTGCGCGGGTCCCACCGGTGGGACCCGTCGTAGTGAACGTGTTGAACTAGAGTGCTATTTTCCGCGGAGAAAGTCTCCTCACAGAAAATTTCATAGCTCAAACTGAGAGTGGCACACAGAGACATCCGAAAACGAATTTTGAAGTTCTAGACTTGTACTTTTTGTGCCCACAAGTTCCATTTCAAAACAGTTCTGTACCTATGAGTAACAAGAGCCATGATATTCTCTCAAAAATCGTCGAAATCGATTTTTTTTCGAGCTGGAATTGGAAAGATCCCGATTTGCTCGGATAAGAAATGAATTTTGCTATCTTCAAGTGCCACAAAAGGCCTTGAAAATGTTTACTGATTAAGTTCTTCTTGGTGTAGTAGAGCCTAGTAGTTTAATTCACAAGATTGAAAATGAAAATTTTAGGTGTCCTGAAACTTGTCATCGGCAGCGTATATGACCATTTTTTTCTTAGTAAGTTATATGTTCGGATCGGCTATGCACATCAGAAACACTGCTGTCTTTGGAAAAAATAAGGCAAGTGCCAAAAGTTGAAATTGAGATCTCGGCAAAAACGTGGTTTTTGCCTCCCTATATGATGAGTCCAGAAAAGCGATAATCTGGGTTTTGTTTCCGGAACATTTGTTGAGGATCGCTAGAGGCATTTGACCATCTAATTTTTATTGCAAAATTCATTTTTTATCGATAGATGATGTCACCGACGTTTTCCTAGTCACTCCCGGATATACTGGGGCAAGAGAATCGTAAGTGGGTCGTGCTCACGGTATTTGCAAGCTTTGGATGAGCGCTATAGATTCTGCTCAGTTCTTGTCAAGAAAGTCGTGAGTAGTCACTTGCGATTTTCTTGGCAAGTGGTACTTATATTAATCGTCTCTTCAAGTATTCCGGCAAATTTTTCTGGAAAATCGAAAGTCTTTTTGATTTATGATAAAAGCTAAGTTAAAGTCTGACGGTTGAAAATGTGTCATCAGCCGAGGATGGAGAGGAACTTTCGAGGATCTACAAGGTGCGCGTGATCAGGAACGAGAAGCGCGAGGGTCTAATGAGGTCGAGGGTGCGGGGCGCCGACGCCGCCACGGCCGAGCTGCTCACCTTCCTCGACTCGCATTGCGAGTGCAACGTCGATTGGCTAGAGCCACTGCTCGAGAGGGTCGCCGAGGATCCCACTAGGGTCGTCTGCCCCGTCATCGACGTCATCAGCATGGACAATTTTCAATACATCGGTGAGTTGACTATGCTCCGGATGGCACTTCCTGCATTGTATACGTATCGTCAGTGATTGAGGTCTAATGAGGTACTCTACACTGCGGCGCGGCGAATATAATGGCCTGTGTGGTTGGATGGAATCTGGATCGAGTACCCACTCGTCACCTGCGCATTGTCTTGGCTGGTTTCAATGGAGATCGATCAGCCCTCGTTGCGAACCAATCTCATCTCATCTTATTATCTTAATAGGTTTTGTGGGATCATGTTTCCGCCAATATAGCTCGCGCGTCTTCGAGAAAAAACCACCCAATATAGCGACGTTTCGGCCAGCTTTTTATTGTCCGTTCCTTCAAGTTATCTCTTGTATTGTACAATGTCTTCGAGCATTATGCCTATTAGACTCGTTTCTGCCTCTGTCGTATCTTTTCTGGGATTCTCCTCTGACCGAGCATAATTACATATATATGTCGTAGGCCGATGAAGATTCCGGCCCGATAGCTATCCGCCTCGGCTGTTGCTATTAGCCGGCCGTTAGGATTGGCGACGCGCGACAAGTCCATGCATTGAGCTGGAAATTTCAGACCGATAGAGTTGATACGGAACAAATGGCTATCGGGCGGGGGCTCCTTAGCCCGATAGACTTGTGCTTCGTTCCGCGCGCCTATCATGCTGAGCTTTCTTGAGTCGGATAGAGCTTACATTTTGACTACAGTAATGATCAATGATCTACGAGTTCCCAAGAAGTATGAAATGAATAGAAAACATTTTGCCCTGGTGGAAAAAAGAGCGTATTACGGCCGTAGTACGACCGTACGCTACTGTCTTAACATCGTAATACGGTCGTAGAGGTACGGCGTAATACGATCGTATCACTACGTCGTAATACGATCGTAGCACTACTACCGTAATACTATGAGTGTACTACGGCCGTAATACGCCCTTCATGAACAATAAGATTGAGTCTCGAAGCTTTGGTAGATGGACTCGAATTCCTTTCTACGAATACGAGTGGATCATGCTCTTCGAATTAAAATCTAATATATGATCATGCGAACGATGAGAAATGCTTGATCTATTTCATGCAAGTAATTTTTATATGCGTTTATTAAAGTCGGGCGACTCGGGCGCCGTGGCCGGACGAAATTGTCACCGAATTATTATGTCTTCGTGTGAGCGTGTCAATGATTTCTTTTTTTTGCATGCATGCATTTGTGCGCAGATCGGGAGGAGGCTGGCGGATCAAACTCTGACCTCTCTCGTCTCGACTCCTAATAAGCTCATTGCTCATTGCCTAATTCTGCTCTCTCTCTTTAATTTTCGCGTGTCCGCTGGTGTCCGCGCGCGTCGATGAGCAAGCAAGCCAAAATACAGATGCATAACCAAGCATAACATAGCAGAAAAATTAGAGCAGTCGACACAACCCGTCGGATGACCGTTCAGTCCTAGTTAGTTCAGTTTTTTTCTCACATTTTTGGTTACCACCATTCATACTTAGCGTTCACCAATGGAGCACATTTTTCTAAGGACTTTTTAGATTATCTTATTATCCCATCAGATGTATTGTGTATTGTGTCTATATACAAGTACGCATCGGCTAACCTAACCTTATACATAAATATACAGGCAACTCTCTCTCTCTCTCTATCGAAAGCGGCTGATCGGCTGATGGCATCAGCTGTGCGCTCTTTCATCACATCATGACCTGCACGGCTGCAGCCCCATGCATGTCGTGTGTGTCTTGATTTTAGTGCGAAAACCGAGGATCCACACAATAAATAATCATAAGTAATTAATGTGAGCGTGTAAATTCGTTCGAGTTGTTGTGGATGCTAAGTTTCATACATTTTAAGATTACCTAACCTAGTCATCAACGACAACTTTTATGGAAGGTTTACAAAAGAGTTTGACTTAATTCGAGTTTTCGGACGCTCAAAAATCGTTAGTGATTTCAAAGTGGTTGAATTTGTTGTCGTGCATGTTGTAGTATTCCGATTCCCTGTGAATAAAAATTATCCGGGATGAGATTCGAACCCTTATTCTCCTGCATCTCGGGCTGGAAGCTTACCACTACGCCACGAGATATTTCCCTTTTAGAGGCTATAAAACCGCAAGAGTTCATCGGCCTCCCAAAGGGACCTTCACGATTTCCAACAAAATTTGCCGTATCGTTCATGAACCCCTAAATCAATCTACACAAAAATTGTTTGGCTAGAGAGTCAGCATGGATTTCACTTACAATCTCATGTACACCAAAATTTAACATGTGAGTCTCGTGACAAAGCATTATTTCCATGATAATTTAGTAATAACAAGTCTCTCTAAAATTTTCTGTGAAGAAAAAGTATCACTATAGGTTATTATCCCTTACACACCAGATAGTAAGTGAGAGGGAGTAGTACGACAGTAATACGGCCAGTATTACGACCGTAGTGCTACGATCGTATTACGGCCGTAGTGCTACGACGTATTACGGCCGTACCTCTACGACCGTAATACGGACTTGCTCAGTACTGCTACGCTCTTTTTTCCACCAGGGTGTCAACCAAAGTCATACCTTTCCGTTCACATATTGAAACTGTGGTGTACTTCGTTGTAGAATCATTGGACGGCAATGTATGATCGGACGATTTTTTTAAATTTCATCGCTTACAATTTGTCAGCACCCATATGATTTGTAAACACAATTGTAGATACCGTAAACCGGGGTGACTTTGAAACAGTTTTGTACTTCCGGCTTGAATCTTCCTACGGCTTAAGCATATTTCATGAATGACGTTTTGACCTTATCATAGCTAATTCAGCTACAAGATGGTGTAGCTACTCTTCTCTGAACTCGAGTCATTCCGCAGAAAACAGGCCGTACAACCGTAGAACCGAGGTGGCTTCGTAACTTTTGAAGCTCAATGATAGCGACTTGAGGCAAGTGCGCATACCTATACTATCGGTTTGAAATTGATTGTCTCCTCGAGAATAACATCGATGCTTACCTAGTTCCGGCTATTTTAAAATTTATTTCAGGTTGATCGGTTGATAACTGCGCCTGTAGCCGTTATCAGAATGTAAGAAAACTCAGGTAAAAGGCCTATTTCAAAGGTAGCTCGACTTTCGGATGCTGCAGCTTTGCAAAAAAAATTTTTAGCGCACTGCCAAAAATTGAGGTGATATATTTCATTCATCAGTAACCTCCAACAAGGATCGGCTGAAAAAGTTTATAACTTTTGGAGATTATCGATTTTTTGTTATCTCGACATCCACTCAAGTTAGACTTGATTTGAGAACAGAAAAATCATAAAAAAATTCTGGATATCGAAAACGATAACGCAATATCATCAGAAAATCAAACGAGAAGCGAGGTCGCAAAGTTCAAGAAAATTAAAGCCTGCCCCCATTGTGAGGCTTTTATTGTCTTTTACAGACGGGGCCCTTCATATAGGGCTGCCGCGATACGACACAATACGACATTTTACGATTATCGATGTCGATGTGTCGTGATGCCAGCATGGTATCGTTATCGCTATCGATGTCGTGAAATGTCGTGGCTCTATTGTCGTTGTCGTACCAATGTCGACGACATTATCGATATCGTCTTCAATTTTTCTATTTCTTTCGGGCAAATGCGACACTTAGTGAGAGTGAACTTAACAATAAGTTGGAGTTAGAAGCATGTATTGGAACATCACATTACTCAAAGATAATGTCGTCAAAAAATTTGATCATATATACAAAATGAAGCATAATGCACCATATTCAGTGGATAATTCAAACGAAAATTATCTTATACGCAAATTGAAGCTCGCTTCTCAGGTTTAGATCCTCCTTACGTCGGCTGTGAATCAAATGTATGAGATGATTAGAGAGCCTAAAATGATTGGTACTTGGAATCTGTAAGGGCGCCAGTTAATATCAGAATTCTAGGATGATCGAAAATATATGTTGTAGGATATCCTTATGCTTGCAAGATGGCATGAGATATATTAGCAATAATGCCGAGTTCTGTGCTATAGTGGAGTGACTATTTTTTCATGCTGGAGCTGTGACTACACCCAACTGAAGCTCCTCAAGTTATAAATCATTACGGGCAATGTTATGTTCTTACTCATGCGCCGAGAGAAAAATTTTGGTCGTACGTCCATGCGGTTTGCCGTATGACCAAAATGGTATTTTGCTAGCCGGAGAATACCGATTTCGTCATCGCATCAAGCCACCAGAACGGTTTGGCGATCTGGTATTATTGCCAAAATAAATAAATATAGGTAGGCTATAAATCTAAACCTTATTTTACGAATGCTCCGATACTTGACAGAGTCACAGGTACATTACGACTATTTTGCCAAGAAAGCTGTTCAAAATTTTTTGCTCAGAATAATCCCGGTGATGCATGGGACTACTATAATTCAGATATTCTTCAATTTCAGATATTTTTCGTTACTCGGACAGATTGCATGCAATAACAAAAGCATTTCGCTTCAGTGACAATCCGGTATTTTGGTCACAACATAGCCAAGTTTTTTCAAAAAAACGTCAAATATCTGCGCTCGGTCCAGCGAGCTGCAGCTGTGGCTGTAGTCTTGAAAAGAGATACGTGCTCTTTCTCAATCAAACCACAAATCCAAATCAGATTATCGGAATTTCGAGAATGGATGGGAAATTAGATTGATCTGAATTTCACAACAGTTAAACAGTCATATTTATTTGCGATAAACACAACGACGTGGTTGAAAAAGAGCGCCAAATCACGTTTCTGAGGTTATAGATTAGTTTGGATCAATTTGCACAGGACGGAATCAGTATATTATGTCCTAAAGTAGAGTAGGCTTGAAGGGTTTGAGAATGATGATGTAATGCGAGTGTTATGGTTATGATGAAAACTCACTCGGACATTCAAACAATACAGGACTCAGTGTTACAAAGTCACCCCGGTCCAACTAAAAACACACTCATATCTGCTACTGTCATCCTTCCACGCGTTGGGCAGATGCTCGGCTGACTCAAAACACTGTCGGTGATAGGTTTTCTTGAAGGAAACTTCCTTGCCAACAACTCGAAACAAATTTTGAGAGCATTGCAGCCCCCCAAACACGGGTTGCCGGAAGGGAAGTAACCGATGAAAATAACACCAAGAACTGTCAATGGGATCTTGTTCTATGAGTTGAACAGGTCAGAATTCCGTTTTCCCCGAAATTCTAGCTGCTCGTTTGTTCGATTGGCGTGATATTGAATATTTCAATGGGGAATCCTATGTATTTGACAAATGAATGTATCTCACAATCAATGTTTCCCTCGACCAACATGCTGTATCGACCCACTCCATTCTTTTTCAACGTATCTGGGCTCATTCTGTAGATGTTGACAAGAGCTCAAAGATGAACTAGATTATGTTTAGTTGTAGTCGAAGTGAGCTGAGATTTGCCATGCTCAAGAAGCAGAGATTCCTTTCTTTCGAAAACGCAGGATTCTTCTTCTCAAAAGATCGTGACTTCTCGAGCTCCTAACTCCGACAGATCTCAATAATTTTCGACGTACCTTGGCTCATTATCGAGTTCATCACGAGAACTATGGAACAGGGTGAAGTGTGATGTATTTTCATGGATATGCTCTATCTACAAGGAGAAATTCTCTGGTTTCACAAGGGCCGAATCTCATTTTTTGAGAACAAATCGAGGCTTCTCGAGCTTCTAGTTCAGATGCAACTTCAGATTCCATGGCACAACTTAGCCTATTCTGAAGCTCATTACCAGAATCGGGAGAGGTGGCTCACCGCTCGCACTCATAGCGATGCAAGTGGAACGCGCGGCGCGCGGTCGGATCGCATAGCGCTCTGACCAAGCGCCACGCGATCTTTAACCAGAGAAAAAAATATTTGTGGACTTACGCATGGAATAATTTACGAGAGTTCTTGGTTTGTTCATAAATTGAGTCCTAACCTACTGACGCAGAGTTATCTGCATTCCCCCACGTGTATGAAAAACTTAAATCCGGAGGATTCCTTGAGTTGGTCATGAAATCGGAATATTTTGTCCCGAGTCATTGAGATTAGACATTCCTCAGCTCATTATGCAGATTTAATCCCTTGAGTTGGACATGAAATCGGGATATCTCGGTCCCGAGTCATTGAGATGAGACGTTCCTCAGCTCATTATGCAGATTTTTCACTTTTCTTTAGGTTGAAAAATTTCAGACGAAGACGAACTTCCGATTTGCAATCAGATCCCCAATTCTGCGATGATCTCCTCAAAGTTGAGACGTAGACGCAAAGAATGAGCTGAAATACATTGATATTCGTTGCACGAGACCCATATTACTAAATAAGTGCAATATCCCTAATTTGCTTTCATGG
Organism: Eretmocerus hayati; assembly: GCA_029851415.1. Classification (NCBI taxonomy): domain Eukaryota; kingdom Metazoa; phylum Arthropoda; class Insecta; order Hymenoptera; family Aphelinidae; genus Eretmocerus; species Eretmocerus hayati. The sequence continues at coordinate 114,908,377 of CM056743.1, forward strand.
ACTTCCTATTGATGCTCTATTCTTCATCATGGGAACCCATTCACGCATCTTGAGTTGGGGAACCGAGATATCCTGGTCTCATGAAAAACCCATGCGATTATGGAAGTGAGTCTTACTACACGTGGAGGCAAATAAGGTACAGACATCCCTCGTTCCACGCGGGGGTTACGTTCCGGCAATTCCAAAACCGCGTATAACCAAAACCGCGTTGACCAAATCCGCGTTGAACAAGGGACGCCAGTACACCCTTTCGGGGGCTCTTCTTTTTTGGGAAAATTGGGACATCTCGACTCCAGTTGATCGAGTTGAGATTTGCCTAAGCTCGTCCCAAAGATTTCAAAAGAAGCTTCAAAGAGAGCTACAATACGTTATAATTTTGTTGAGATGGGTAAACGTTCACAGCAATCCAATAAGATTCCGGTCAATTCAAACACCCTTACTTCATTTGATCCGAGTAGCACTATCATTAGCGTTCTTATCATCATTCGTCAATTCAAAAATTCATCTTTTCTTGTTCAAGATCGCGTGGCGCGCGGTCGGATCGCACTGCGGTCTGTTCGCTCTGCACGCGGTCGGATCGCACTGCGCTCTGATCGCGCGGGGCGCGATCTGTAACCAAAACTAATAAATGTATGGATTGCCAAGTAAAAATTGGAGCATTAACGATTGGTGGTGGGAAATTGTGGAAAGCAAGAAGCATCATCTCGAAATGGCAGTGCATGTCAGAGCCAATGCACCGTCCTCACCACAGAACAGAAACTTGAGGTCCTCACTGAGGCTCCATGCGGATGTTCTCTAGTTTCCACGATTTTCTACCAACAACCACGATTTACCCGGAAAACTCGGTAATTTGGTTCTGTATATGAAACCATTAAACTCGAACATATGATCAAACACTTCTCTCCGACTGAAGAAAATCATGATTTTCTTGTTATAATTGTTTATAACAAAAAGGATTTTTTGCAATTTCGTGCGCAAAGTTGTGCGTAAATCCAACTTCTCTTCATTATTAGCAGTGCGTGAAGTAATGCGGAAAAGACTTCTCGCACAGTTTCACATTTACGCACCGATGAACTGTGCGTGAAATTCATTTCTCGCACAGATTGCAATGCGTAAATGTAAATTCTCGCACAAGTCACTTGGCATATCTGTGAGATGTTTGACGATCTCGAGAGTCTTTTCCGATCCATGAAACTGAACGGTCCAAAACGTTCCAAGTTAGTTAGTCCAAGTTTTAATCAGTTCTCGCCACCATCTAATCACATTCTTTTGATAAGAATGCCCGTGATAGAGATGACTGATGAGTTTATATTCCATTATGATGTTTGAAGAGATGTTCAGTTTTGATCAACTTAGAGAAAACTCCGAATGTATGCTCTAATGATGGTGTATACTCAACCAACGAAAACAGATATTTAGTTTAATACTCAGAACTCTAATCTTGTCTTCAGTTATTTGAATTTTGTAGGTAGGTCATTGAAATCATAAAAATTCTGACTAATCTAATTCAAAGACTTGTCATTTAATAACTCACCAAAGAATATCAATTATTGGGAATGATTCTTTTGGAATGATCCAATTATTCATCTGTATACCCTTCAATTTTTGATTATTCAAAAATCAACTATGGTTGGAATTGTGCAGTGTCTACGGAATACTTATGAGAGGAAGACCTTTTCAGACCATTTTCAGAATTTTTTTTTCAGTCGGGGGGGTCCGCCCCCCCCCCAATCCCCCGGCGGGGGCTCCGCCCCGGACTCCGTCTCCCCTGCCCCGATCACAGCTTTCGTAGCCGCAGTGATGCAACTTTGCGCACTAATTGCAAAAAATAATATACGCAACACGTGCGAGAAGTTTCCGCACTCGTTGCCGACTCGTGCGAGAAGTGAAATTCACGCACAGTTTTGAACTTCACGCACACCCAGAAGTTCACATTCACGCACGCTCGCGGTGCTCTTATGGGTGTGCGTAAAATTCAAAAACTGTGCGTGAATTTTACTTCTCACACTCGATCGGCAACTTGTGCGGAAATCGCCCTTCTCGCACTTGTTGCGTAATGTACTATATTCATAGCAATGCGTAACGGGACTCGGTAACATTCAAGAGTCAATCAATAACTTGATATACACAGAAATTGGACAAAAAACTGTTAAGAGCAGCCAACGTATATACCGTGCCCTTGTCCCGAATCGCCTGGGTCTGAGGCTCAACTTTAGCATTCCTTCGGTGGCAAACCGAAAATTTTGGTCCGATGTTGCGGCACTTTTGTGAATAATTCTCCCGCGTAAATCACGAATAAGTTTTTTTGGTTGAAGATCGCGTGGCGCGCGGTCAGAGCGCTATGCGATCCGACCGCGCGGCGCGCGTTCCAATTGTATCGCTATGAGTGCGAGCGGTGAGCCACCTCGGCTTCCGTAGCTGTAGTATGGCAAGCCGCATACTGCTGTAGTGCTGTACTGATGTAATAGAATAACGCACCTTTTCGACTCCAGAGCCAGGCTGGGCCCAACCTGGGCCAGGTTCAGTAAGGGGGGGGGGGTGAGGGGTGCTTTTAGCAGCATCCCTCATGCGCGGGATATGTTAATGGTATGTATATGTCACAGGCAAAGTGATCAATTCGCCAATGTATACAGTCGCTAGCGGATGTATACATTACCTAGGCACTGTATACAGCCGCAGTCAAAGTGTTCAAGAATCGCTGCTACAGCGCCGGCGAATAGTTTGCCTAGGTAATGTATACTTTGACTAGCGACTGTATACACTGCCATAGACCGACTCGGCGAAGTATTCACTGATGACACGGGCAACGGCTTCACCTATATAACAGGTAAATGATGGACATTTTATTCTCTATATTGGCATACGTGGATGCATCAATAAATAAGTGCCAATGCTTACTTGGAAAGAAATTTGACTGGCCAAGAAATTTTGGGTCAGAAGTAGTGCGTTTATCGGACGATAATTTTTTTTGTGTATTTTTTGACGTAGAAGCCGGATCCGACCTCTGCTTTGTTCCTATACACGGGAAAATCTTTTCAATCGCGAGAGACTAATTCACCTTCAAACAGCTATTGTCACGTTTTTTGCCAATTCTGTAGATGCGAGAATATGGTGACTCATCGTTGTAGTGGGCCAAGGGCGCATCGGAGACGTGATTTTTTACATATTCTGACCTGCTGGACACGATGTTAGCAATTTTGAAGGCCTACGATGCGTTCGAAATAAGTGACGAGCTAATTTTTTGAGTACCAAACAAATTAGAAGTCATAAGTGTTTGTCTTCTCAATGAAAGTGCTATTCAATCCTTATCAGAAGACTTTGTGATTAGTGTTTTGATTGGATTCAATTTCATATTCCTATTCTCTATTATTTACCACAGTCTCAATATCAATCGTATGCATGTTTTACATTAATAGTTTGGGAACATTTAGGCATGAATTTCTAATTAAGCATTGGAACTTATTTATTGGTGCAATCATGTATGCCGATATAGAGAATAAAATGTCCATCATTGACTTGTTATATAGGCGAAGCCGTTGCCCGCGCCATCGATGAATACTTTGCCGAGTCGATCTATGGCAGTGTATACAGTCGCTAGTCAAAGTATACATTACCTAGGCAAACTATTCGCCGGCGCTGTAGCAGCGATTCTTGAACACTTTGACTGCGGCTGTATACAGCGCCTAGGTAATGTATACATCCGCTAGCGACTGTATACATTGGCGAATTAATCACTTTGCCTGCGACATATACATGGTGTGTATGCTGCTATGCAAGCTGGTCGGGCGACGGGCGGGCGATTGTCGCGCGACTGGCGGGCGATGGTCGGGCGATGGTCGCGCGACGGGCGGGCGATGGTCGGGCGACTATCGCCGGACGCAAGCATATTTGTTAGTAGAGCGATCGAACCGTTTTCTTTTACTCTCATAAATAAATAATAAAGCATAAATAAATAACAAATATATGTTTTTCGATGTTTTCTTTTCGATGTTTCCATTATGAGTCGAATAATATTGGTTTTTCGAGGAAAGTTGTTCGGAGGTGATTTGTAGATCTTGAAACGATCTACAAGATTAATTCAGACACTTTTTCCCGTAAAATGCATCCTTTTGGAGTTATTCTTGATCGAAGTTATAATCGAATTTGTTTAAATAAATTCGCTAAAATTGTTGATAACGAGTTCAAATTATTTTTTCTAGGTAATTGAGGGGATTTTGAAATGGAAAGGTCTCATAGTATTTTTTCCTGAGTTTGATCGTTTTCCAGTGATGAGAAAAAGCAGGTTTCGCAACTTTCAAGTCAAAGTGCTGTCATGAAAGCATCGCATTGAGGGTTAGAAGTCGCGAAATCTGCTTTCTTCATTACTCGAAAACGACCGAACTTAGGAAAAAATACCATGAGACCTTTTCTTTCCAGAATTGCCTCAATTACCTAGAAAATTAATTTGAACCCGTTATCAACAATTTTAGCGAATTTATTTTAACAAATTCGATTATAACTTTGATCAAGAATAACTCCAAAAGGGTGCATCTTACGGGAAAAAGTGGCGGAATTAATCTTGTAGATCGTTTGAAGCTCTACAAATTACCTCTTAACAAGTTTTCCCGAAAAATCAATATTTTCCGACTTATAATGGAAAAATCGAAAAAAGGACGGAAAAATGCATGTTTTTATTATTGATTTATGCCTTATTATTTATTCATGAAAGTAAAAGAAAATTTCGTTTTTGCTTCGATCGCGCTACTAACAAACATTCCTTTGTCCGGCCATAGTCGCCCGACCATCGCCCGCCCGTCGCCCGACCAGCTTGCATAGCAGCATACACACCATGCCTACATACCATTACATATCCCGCGCATGAGGGATGCTGCTAAAAGCACCCCTCACCCCCCCCCCCCTTACTGAACCTGGCCCAGGTTGGGCCCAGCCTGGCTCTGGAGTCGAAAAGGTGAGTTATTCTATTACAGCAGTACAGCACTACATCAGTGTGTGCGGCTTCCTATACAACAGCTATGTGTCGCGCGACCGGTGGCGCGACTGTGGGGCGACCCCACAGTCGCCCGATCATTTTCAGCCTGGCAGTGAGAATCCATTTTAACCTAAATCGTACCAGTCCCTCCCTCAAAACGGCGAGCGAAATCATCCTTCCCTGTACGATTGAAATGAGATGAAAATTATTAAATTGACCATAAAACAGCGTTTCTCTTCTATGTTATGTACAGCAATCTTTTTAAGGGCTTTTCCTAGACCTACCGAATAGTTTTCCCATCAATTCATGGAACGATGCGTTTTACCCCGTATAACTTGAAATGGACGCATCATTTGAAAAATTGTCATATTACCCTTTTTCAGGTCTTGATAATCTCTACAAAAATTTACCCTACAATTTCTTCTATAAAATGGATATTTTTCGAGTTATAGATGAAGAACGCTTTTTTATGGCCAGATTGGTACTTTTTATCCCACCTTGATTTTACAGAGAAAAAGTAATTTCTCTCGACATTTTGAAAGTTGGACCGATGGAATTTGAGATGGAATCGGCCCTTACTGTTAAGAGCTTCCAAAAAATACATAGTCGGATTTTGGAGACATTCCAATGACACCTGCCACATCTTGAGGCAAGATGTGCTGATCAGTGCCTTTCTGTCGAGTGATCTGTACCACGTATGCACTTACATCATTATTTGAAGTTTGGCTCAGATAATTTTGGTTTCAAACAACCCATCCGAAGGGTCAATAAGCTGTGTGAACAGAGTCTCCAGCGTAACTTTGATTATTAAACTCGATATGAACCTGATAAGTTTGAAAATTTTTGTTCGATCCGAATCCATGAAACGAGATTTCGTTTTACTAAATCCGCGCGCGGGTATCTCTGTGTTACCTATTGTTTGTTGCCTGCGATACTTTCACTATATGTAGACTTCACCCGTCTATCTATAGGTATAGAATGGTATAGAAATTAGAAATGTAGCAGACCGCTGGCTCTCATCATGAGAGTCTTCATGCGCGCTTCGGTATTTCGGTCGCTAGGTGGCCAGGGGATAAGTCGCTACGTGTTAGTTGGTGAAATTTGCCACTCCCGCAAGAGAGATGGGAACTTGGCCATGTAAGAAGGGCGTGAAACTATCGTCAAGCATACTTACCTGGCGCAGGGGTCACCGTGATCATGAAGGTGGTTCCCCCAGGGCGAGGCCTTTCCATTGCACTACGGTTGGGTTGACCCTTGCGAATATCCCTAATGTGGATATCTCGGGCGTAAAATGTTTGGTAGTCGGGACTGCGTTCGCGCTATCCCGGATATACTTTTAAAAGAACAAGCTTCCACCCAGGTAGCACTCCACTTCTTCTTCTTCTTCTTCTTCTTCTTCTTCTTAATATTGGCATCCAAGGTGGGGGGAACGTTGCCTCCCCTTCTTATACGGCCATCAACGGGCTTTCGTGCGCGGTTGCGTACTCGAGTAAGCGGACGCGTGAATTTTTTTTTTTTTTTTTTTTTTGCGGGATCCAAAGTTGGATCTAGCGGAAAAACGAACGGTTTGTGTGTGGATTTATATATTTAAATTACACGCCTTAAGAAAGTTGCAGAGGATTTCTGAAGTTTTGTGTGTGGGATTTGAGAGGAAAGTGGAGATAGTATAAGGAGGAAATAAATTTTGCTTCATGAGTTTTCGGAAAAGTGTGATCCTTTGCTCGTCGAAACGCGAGCAGGACCAGAAGATGTGATTCAGATCCTCCTCGTCTTCCTCGCAAACGCAATACGGGAGGTGGCAGAGATTCTTTCTAAACAAGCTATGAGCTAAATTGTAATGATTGCTACGCATTCGATTGAAAAGAACTATCTGGCCGCGATTCAAATTAAAATGGTGGAACCAGGGCTTGGAAGATTCAGTAAAATAGTTTCGGAAGTGGTGATCGCCTGTGATTGATTCGCGCTGTAGGAATTCATTGAAGCGGGATTTGATATACTCTGAATTAACTGGTAGAAAGTCTGTGAATGGCAGAAGATGATAAATGCTCTCGCCTGAAAGCCTCGCATTTTTAGCTAGTGTATCGGCTACTTCATTCCCAGGGATATTTTTATGTCCCGGGATCCAGGCAAGGATAACTTCCTGGTCAAGCTTATGCAGCTCCCAGAGCGTATTCTTGATCCGGAGAATCGTTATGTGCGAGGAGGGGGACGGAATTTCGCTACTGTCTAGAGCTTTCAGTACGCTCAGAGAGTCTGAAAAAATAATTGATTTGGAAATTCTTTGCAGCCTGATATAGTCCAATGTAAGATGAATAGCAAAGGCTTCTGCTGTAAAAATAGAGGCATGTGAGGAAAGCTGTATCTGTAACTCAAAGTTGCAGGCGGGAGAAAAAGATGCTACGCCGGCTTTTGAGCCATGCCCTTTCTTTGAGCCGTCGGTATAGAAAAGCACGTGAGTCATAAGAACAACTCATAAGAAATGGAACTACAATCTATATTGATCAACAATTTTACAGTTATTTGAGCTACTCAATCAACTTTTACCCCATGGATTCAAATGAAAATTTCTCATGATGGATTATGTTTCTCATCCTTTGGAATCATTTCTAAGACCTAAAGAAGTATCATTACAGCAATTTTGGATGAGAATCTGACTTTATTGATGTTATTAAATGATGTTGATCATCTTGAGGCATACACTACAATTAGGTATGAAGTAGTTCGGAATAAGAAGAGTATGAATCTATCATACTTATGGAAATCTAAAACCTAGCGCGTTGCTCGAAGTCGATGACTACATAAAATATGCATAAAATTCACGATTTGTTTGAGACACATTACAGGAAGTAAACAACAACATCCAGCTGCACTAGAATATACACATTTGTATAAATTTAATTTCAAATATCTCGTGAGATATTGAATTCAAAAGCGATGTAAACAATCATGAACAAGGTTATGAAGCGCTACATTTCTGCTCTCAACGTTGATCCGGTCACAGTCCGTCCGAGGTCCGGCTGCATGGAATACTCGAGAAAGTTGATCCGGGGAATCGTCCGTTTTGGATCCTACGGAAGCCGAAGTGGCTCACCGGTAAGTTACCGACCATTGGCGCAAATCACCCACCGGTTGGTGATTTTTCAACCACCAACCGGTGGGTGGTGGAAAAAATTGAAAATCGTAGTTTTTGCGAGAAATGCGTGATTTTCACGCAAACAAATGCTTTCCTCCTGTCATACGATGAGAAGGGCACATGATAGTCGTGTTGGAGTGAATAAAATCGCTTTAAAATTTATCTTGCCCGGGATTTTGTGATTTGTGTCAAACCTAACCTACACAAAGTATGTATTTACATACGTTTGACATACATCTGCACATAACTCGATTTGAGGCTCATATTTTTGACCCAGGGATCCAAAAATTTTGGGATAAGGTGATAAGTGTACCTAATACGCCCCCACTGGTTTAGCTTTGCTCTCAACTTTGACCTGTTCAGTATTTTTCCGAGCTGTCGCGATTTCTCCAAATATTGATTTCCCGCAAGCTCGAGGAAGGGTGTGCCCAGGTGTGCTTAACTTGCTCCCATACGCAAGGCCTATATACTCCCATAGGTTTTCCGTTAAATCGAGATATGTCAGCTTACGGGCGTTTAAGCGAATAGATCTTTTTATTTTGCAGCTTTTTTGCTTACTTTCAAACTTTTTGAGTTGAGTGAATGCAATTTTGCAAACAGCATCTATGTAAAAAGTTTAGCTCGGAATTTCAAACCGTTTCAATGTTCTTCAACACACTTGTGCTCATTCTAAAGCTTGTGTCAAGCCCTTTCAAATGAGCTGAGGTAAGTTCAACTCCGACAACTGGGGTTGGAGTTATCTCAATTCTTGCAAAAAAAGATTTTTGCGATTCTTCGATGTTTGGTTACTTACAAAATAGCAAAAAATAGTAAGTATTTGCACCTCGTCCTCGAGGATCCCCGCTTCCGAGCAATCATTTCGACACCGTTACCTCCTGCTAAGATCGAAAACCAATCTCTTAGAAGCGATCTACAACTTCATAACCTCTGTGAAAAATGTACTGTTTTGTGAGTTTTCAAAAAAGTGTGCGTAATTTGCCCCCACGGATATAAGGAAGCCTCTTTCCACGAGATTATATGGGTTCTCAGTAAAAAAAATAGAGATACAGTATACCCATCAAAATGGATGGAACACAGATTCCTTTACTGGAACAGTGTTTACTCGGACGCCCTTTTTGGGTCTCCAGATATTTTACAAAAAGCATTCGAAATATGAGAAAAAAAGCTATCAATTCCTGTCCTTCAAAACATTTCTCGACGCAAAATTTATAGTTTTAATTGGTTCCGCAAAATGAAAAGTTTCTCATTTCAATCAATCGATCATCGATCATTATTGGGAAATCATGATAGCCCAAAAATTCCTGCGAGATCTTGTAGCTCTTTTCAAAACTTTTAAAATAGTTTTTCTTATGTATTATACTAGTGGAGCTCCGCGGTTTTTTTTTCACCCGAGTCACGAGTGATTTAGCAAAGAGAAGTTGGTGCAGGTCGAGAGTACTGGTGATTTTGAAGTAATGAGCCTTTGCTTCTTCAAGCTGTCTGATATCATTCTGAGAACGTTCTAAAACATACCTGGCCCATATTTTATAAGTTTCAGAAGATTGTACATACGTCGAAACCGTGGATTACGCTTTTTTTTGTATCTCCGCTACCCTCAACGCGTGTGAATTTTCTCTCACTCGATCGCTTGTGACTCGGGTGTAAAAAACCGTAGAGTAATTTAAAAACAAGATTATAAAGGTCTTGGAAGGAGCTACAAAATCCTGCAAGAATTTTTACGCTATCACGAATTCCCGATAAATGATCGATGATTGATTGAAATGAAAAAATTTCCACTTCGCGTAGCCAACTGAATCCGTCAACTTTGCGCAAACCAATATCATGAAGGACGTAAATTGATAGCTTTTTCTCTTATCTGTCAAATGCTTTTTTTTGTTAAAATTGTCGTAGACCCAAGGACGTCCGAAGAATTGCTGTATTAGTAAAGGAAGCCGTGTTCTCGCGTGATCAAGCCGTGTTCCATTCATGTTGTCGGGTACTGTATTTCTGCATCAGCACGTTCAACTTTAGTCCTATTTTGCTGCTTTTCCCACACTTTTTCCTACTATTTGAGATGAATGGATGTATTTTCATGGAGTGAAGAGCAAATCTAGGAAAAGGTCATGGAGGCAAGATAGGCACACCGCATCTTTTCAATGTAATGGGCGTAGAATCGGCCAGGAATCGAATTTTGCAATTCTGTCTAATGCAACCTGAGTTCGTCAAAGGAATGAGTTGAAGCACGTTTCAGTTAATTACATCAATTTTGTCAAGGAAGATAGACCCGCACTATCTTCGTTGATTTTGTTGAAGCGTCGGACAAAAAGGTCAAAATTAGCAAAAACAGTATTTTCGTACTAAAAAACGTATAAGCCATTTGAGATCCTGAGGGGGGGGGATTAGGCACACTTATATTTTCGAAGAGTCGAAAGATTCTGTAGAAGTTATATATAGAGATCTACAATAACTCGTCAAGAAAATAATATTCCGGTTTTCTAAGAATGCTACGAGAAATATGGAATAACGTAAGTGTACCCAACATGCCCCCAGCCCCCCCCCCCCGCTTGAGTCGTTTTCTCATCAATAACACAGACTTACCTCGATATTTTTCAACGTACTTTGACTCATTTCAAAGCTTGTCCCAAGATCTTCAAAATGAGTTGAGATGAGTCAAATTTTAATCGACGAAGACCCGAGCTATCGCGATTTTTCCAAAAAGTTATTTGATGCAAGCTCGCGAACGTGTGTGCCCAACATGCCCCCGTTAAATCATTTCTCGACAACTCTGGTCTGTCTCAAAATTTTTCATGTACTTCAAACTTCCAACTCATTTCGAAGCTAGTTTCAAGATTTTCAGAATGAGACGAAGTACGTCTGCTTTAGATAAACTGGAGCCGAGCTGTCTTGATTCTTCCAAAGAAAACGATGCAAATTGGCGGTAAATCGTTTTTATCGCTGTGTGCAACCACACTTGGAGCTTTATAGCTCCGGCCTAAAATACTATTTCCGATCGATTTTGCCGTGGTAAGAACATGGTACTGAATGGTACAAAAGGCATATACTGGCAGCGTTTTCGAGATAACCACATGGGAGCATATGTCTTATCGTGCTCATAAAATCACTCCAAATTCAAGTTTTGCAAACCCCGAAAACGGATCTCAAAGGCCTCGAAGAAAGAAATCGAATGCGCTAAATGCACGTCAAGATTGGTCGAAACAAAAATTTTTGGCACCGGTTTCACTAAACGTAATTTCGTTGTCGATTTCTGAAGTGTGCAAAGACGAAAAATGCAAAAACTCACTTAAATAATTTCTGGGAGACGCAGAAACCATCCGGGGTCGATCCAAAATTGATTCCCTTATCATTTAATTAATATGAAGAAATGAAATTAGGCCTTACGTATGGGGGCAAATTAGGCACACCCTTTCTCGAGCTTGCGGGAAATCAATATTTGGGGAAATCGTGACAGCTCGAAAAAATACTGAACAGCTCAAAGTTGAGAGCAAAGCTAAACCAGTATGGGGGGCGTATTAGGTACACTTATCACCTTATCCCAAAATTTTTGGATCCCTGGGTCAAAAATATGAGCCTCAAATCGAGTTATGTGCAGATGTATGTCAAACGTATGTAAATACATACTTTGTGTAGGTTAGGTTTGACACAAATCACAAAATCCCGGGCAAGACAAATTTTAAAGCGATTTTATTCACTCCAACACGACTATCATGTGCCCTTCTCATCGTATGACAGGGGGAAAGCATTTGTTTGCGTGAAAATCACGCATTTCTCGCAAAAACTACGATTTTCAATTTTTTCCACCACCCACCGGTTGGTGGTTGAAAAATCACCAACCGGTGGGTGATTTGCGCCACTGGTCGGTAACTTACCGTAGGGCCACTTCGGCTTCCGTAGGATCCACCCCGGGTTAGCTGTCTGGACGATGGGCGGACGTAAGCTCCGGCCAGCCGGACGAAGCTATAGGGATCCGGTCCGGATCTTTCGTCCGACCTATCTCGAGCATTTTCTACCCGGGTCACAGCTCTTCATCTTATTATTAGATTTCGTTTGGTCTTGTTAACTGGCTGATTGAGCTTCGAGATCTCCCATTTCACCCGCAATTATACTCCGAAATACCCTATTCTATCAGTATGAGAGAGGCATAAAACCTCGAAATGTTTCCCGCGTGTACACTTCACTATATCTCTATGGTATACTTACTGTATTGAAATTGTGAACAAATCTAAAATAAAAAGTTGAAAAGAATTTTTAAGATACGCTTTTATTAACTGCGTCAAGAAGCGTTATAAGACATGGTACAATGGAGAAAAACTCTTGGAAATCGCCTTTAAAAAATTGCTCAATGCACAACACAGTCTGGGTATAGTATAACTATAGCTATAGCGAAGATGGTCACGCTATTGGGTGGCGAATATAATGGGTATCAATCGTATTTAAATGTGGCGCCATCATCCTGTCGCGAATCGTATTTGAAATGTGGTGCCATCATTCTGTCGCGATTCACACTATATATGATTGAATGCAGAGCAGACAGTAGACAGAGACAAGCATTGCACCACATTGCGCTGATGATTGACACGAGTTTAGATTCGTCAATTGATGCGATCAGTCGGCAGTCTTTTCCGATGGGCAAACTCGCATACATTATACTAATTCCACTAGATCATCCGCAGAACCGGATGCCGGTAGAGTAACACCAAATGAGGATTTGGGGGAAAACCACAGCTCGGTGAAGTGGAATAAAAGCGTATAAAAAGCGTTTTCGTCTTTGAGCTGCTGCGCGAAATCTTGGGACTAGATTCCAGTTTTGAAGGGATCAGGATGGAACTGGAGCATCGGTCCAGCGATGTACGTACATAAATACCTTTCCTATCATCCCGAAGGAACACGCGAATGCTGAAATCTTCGTCGTTCTTGACAAACAATTTCATCGGCAGCTTCACATTCATAGGTCAATTCATTCAACCTCCAGCCCAAACAGTCGAGAATGAATTTGTTTGGGAAAAAATGGTCAATGAGTCAATCACCATGTAGTTGGGCGATGACTGTAACTGCCTCATTTTTAAGGCTTATTGATGAATATCTTACTCAAATTTTTAGCTTCTCAAGTGATACCAGATGATTCATAGTTTTCATTTCAATGAACAGATGCGTGATATTTACCACTGTTTCACCAGTTGGCTATGTTCTGTGATAACAAATTATAACTCATTCATGGGCTGAAAATTATTCCGCAATTTACAGGATTTTGAATAGAGATTCTGGCTCTCGACCGAAAATAATGGTCGAAATTCGATGTTTTTATTGTAATTTTGAGTCACATATATGTTGAATAATATGACAGCATTTTGGCTGCGAGTCTACGTTATCATTGTCACTTTGATCATGAATTCTAAGAAATAACGCGAGCCGACGTCCAGCACTCGTTTCGCGAGGAATATACGATTTAACTTATTTCAACGGAGAAATGCCCGATCACAAAAATTCCTGGGTTGTGAAACGCAACGATTCCGATTTGAGGATGCCGTGTCTTTGGGTCAAATAAGGATGTTGAGTGTATGTTCGAAAAATACGAGAAGGTTGGAACCCCCGAGCTATGAGGCTTTGCCATACTTTCGAACACAGCTACCGCCCGCGCCATATTAAATATCTTTGATCATGGGCGTTTCCAGATTTTTCTCTCGGGCAAAAAACTTGAGCTTGGATAATAATGCACGCGTGCGGCGCGCCGCTAACACCCATTAATATGAGCGTCGTTATTTTATGCAATAAACCTTGACTGCAACGATTACATTTTGATTTCTCATTAGGTGCCTCAGCAGACCTGAGGGGTGGCTTCGACTGGAGTCTTGTCTTCAAGTGGGAGTACCTCAGCCAAACCGAACGACAAGCCCGTCAGATTGATCCGACAAAAGCTATCAGAACCCCCATGATTGCCGGGGGCTTATTCGTTATCAACAAAGCGTACTTCGAAAAACTAGGCAAATACGATACGCAAATGGATGTTTGGGGTGGTGAAAATTTAGGTGAGTTCAAGGAGATTCTTTAATTTTTGGTTCGATAGTTGGAAAAATTTTCGAATACTGTCAGTCCTTTGGATGCAATGCCCCTATATCAATAACTTGCAATAAGATCCCTTGAGAATAGCTCTAATGAGATAACAAGATTTATTATCATCTCGCGACGTGAGAAACATTTTCTCACGTCGCGAGATGATAATCAATAAAACTTTGGTACCAGATTTTCGTCTAAAATTTCTCGACCAATGTACACGGAACGTGTGACCGACTTTGCGAATCCACGATTCATTGACTATACTCGTAGTGAAATGAAGAAAAAATATAGCCTATCGGCGCAGCATCGCTTGAATCATTACTGCTGAACGAAGCACGGGCCGCTTTGAATCAAAGCGCGCGAAACTTTTCTCGAACTTTCTTCTGAGTGGAGATCAGCAAAGCGATGCCAATCGAGGATCGACCGAGAGGAGGGTGCTCAATGTGCTAATGAGTTTGAAATTGCAGAGATCTCGTTCAGGGTGTGGCAGTGCGGAGGCAGCCTGGAGATAATCCCGTGTTCGAGGGTCGGCCACGTATTCCGTAAGCGGCACCCGTACTCGTTCCCCGGGGGAAGCGGCAACGTGTTCGCCCGCAACACCCGACGAGCAGCCGAGGTCTGGATGGACGACTACAAGCATCTCTACTACAGTGCAGTGCCTCTTGCCCGTAATATACCCTACGGAAAGTTAGTACCACCTGAAAATCCTCGTCTACATCATCCTCGTCCAGCCATATCTTACCTCAGAGCTTTTCAAAGCGCAAACATTCGCCAACTCCCGTCCGCCGCCGGGGGGTCTTTATGCACTGCACGGTGCATGATGTGTACGCGCGTGTACGTGCATTCAGTGGTAAATGGTATCCGGAAGCTCCTGCCGCAAAGCTCGCTCGTGACCGCAGCTGGGCGCGATTTTTCCAATCTTTTTATACACATCGAGCCTCGCGCGTCCCCCGAGCTTCAGATAAATTTCATATCGACACGAGTGCCACGGCGTTTTTCCGCTCTCTGCGGCTGTTCCGCCCCTGTATTTGCAGCGAATATGTATAGAGGGACATACATGCACCGAAAATGCAAAGCTCACCGCGCGAGAATATTCAAAGGTCGCACGAGCTATAGAGGCGCTCTTTATATTCGCAAGCCGCAGCGCGCGATATCGAGGCTCTGCTGCACGCTCGCCGGAGATTTGCGACCGCGTACTACACGCTTTAATCTGCGTGAAATTCCACATCTCGCGCTCGGTACCGCGTTTGCTATATCTTTTTTTATTCTTACAGTATACATATAAGCACTGGAACATTCGGATATCCGGTGCAAATCGATTACGGCTCCTTTCTCGCTGTGTTGCACTTTTTCTCCGTGTCCCCGTTATTTCTCGCCTCTTTTCTCTCCAACTTCCGAAATATATATAACGCGCAGTTGGCTCCGCGAAATCGAGTAGACCGTGCGATATTCTGCACCTGCAGCACTATCGAGAGCACTATTCGCTCAATGGAATCCAAAACTAAACGGATACAGGATACCTCTCACGCTGTGCGTTTGGAGCTTTAGCGCCGCAAGCGCTCTCAGTCCCGTTAATAAAACGTTTCTATTAGTCAAGCATTTTCAAACCGGAGCAATAGGTATTTACTCCGATATTTACTCGTAACATTCGAACTATACCCCCAAAGAGACGAATCTGGGATTCTTTAATCCCTGCAGAGACGACTGGGCTTTGTTGCCACTTTTCCGCCAGTAAAGTTGCCTCTGATTGCTTCCGGACGCGAGGTATCGACAGTTTTCCGCCGAGTAATTGAACAAAAGATTCTCTCATAAGGCGTGTAATGATGATGAGAGGTCCGCCAGCCTCCGAGCCGCCTGTCGCGTATATTGTCCGTGGGATTCGATCGATTTGGTTGATCAGAAAATATCACAATTCAAAAGTTTCCGATGCGAACTTTGTCTGGGTATTCGACGCGGAAAGAGTCGAAACTTGGGCACGCTGTCACGGGAACATTTACGAGTTTTTGGGCGCGAGAAGTAAGTCGAAAACTTTCGAACGAAACTATTGCGAAACTTTATTCAATTTTTCCGCCCTTGTACTCTCTCACTGGTATCAGGATCAGCGGCAGGAGTAGACTCATCGAGTTTCGCGCGACTTTGCTCCACGATGATACGCGCGGTACACTCTTGAGCGGGTACAATTATTTTGGATATTCGATTTAAAGTTGCTCCCCGCCTACGTGAGAGTTTTCGCGGTGCACCAGATGGGAAAGATGCGCACACGTTGAGATGAACCGAAGCACACGAGTTGAATCGAGACGCACCACATTTGCCTGCATCGCTCACCTATACGGATTGACTTCGATATATAAAAGTATATCGGCGCGGGCGTATATCGTAAGTCTGCAATATTGCAATATTAGAGTAAAATATCGGTTGCAGCATTCACGATAGGATGGAGCTGAAGCGCAAGCTGCACTGCAAGCCGTTCAGCTGGTACCTGAAGTACGTCTACCCGGAGCTGGTGGTGCCTACGAACGAGGGTGGACCTGGGGGCAGCATCAGACAAGGTAGTTCCTGTCTCGACAGCCTCGGCCATCTCCTTGACGGTAGCGTTGGTCTCTATCCCTGCCACGAAACGGGTGGCAATCAGGCAAGTCACCTCCTTTTACATCCGCAGCCTCTCCGCGTTATTTGCTATGTACATTCACTCGATGCGAAATTAATGTAGAAGTTCGACGTACTTGGAACAATTCGGGAAGTCGATTCAAACTTTGATTGCCGTGCTGAGATTCGGGTAGTGCCTCTTTTTGGGTTTGCTTTCGTAAGCATAAATTAATTTATAATCAAGTGATGAATCAAAATTGGTAGTATAACAAAGAACAAGAAAACACCTCGCAAGAATGTCGAAGCAATAGCTGTCATTTCCATAATTCACATAATGCGTCTTTATCATCCAACTCATTTCAATTAGAATGTTTTACATAACATATATTCCTACAGAATCAATCTTTGAGGATTCAGGCAGAAATAAGTGCTCTAATTGAATTGTGTATAAAATGGGCGAGTGCATGTATGCGGTTCTTTTGCTCGGGAATTTTTGACTAATCGAACTGTTTTTTATTCATGATTCAAACTATGGCTTGGTAGTTGTGTCCTCGTATCATGAAAATCTGCGCCTTTTTTTGAATCAACGCGAGGTTGATTTTAAGTTCTAATTTCTACGAGTAACAATTGTTTGCTTAGTTTCTACGAAAATATACAAGGATTTACAGATGAGAGTATGAATTCCGGAATCCTCGTGTCTCAAGAGCTTAGCTTTCCATGGAAAAGTTGAGGACAATTACGTGAAAAGGCATTGGATGCAAGATTAATTTTCAGCATCGGACGGATATGAACCAAATGTCATGTTTAATGTGTAGTTTGCTCAGTGAAATTCTGTATCTCGAAGGCTATTGTAAAAATTCTATACTCCATGACTTCAAACCACACCCAATTATTTTTTTTCTTCGTCGGATGACATTACAGTAAGAGAGTATACTGTGAACAACAAACATAAACGAATTCAATCGTATTACAGCTATCACTTTGCAAACATTTGTAGTACACGTAACTTCTCATGTACAGTATATGGACGTTTCTCTGAAACTTCTTACCTTGCTGGAATACAGCTATGGATGAACAATTAAATGTATTGGTCCCAAACAAAGTGCAAATATGATCATCCTGGCCTTAATACGTAATATGTATATCTGGCTTTTACATGATTAAATAAAAGTTGATTCGTTCTAGCTCATTCAAAGAAGGCAGAACTATGTAGACTCACGAGGAAATGCTTGGTACTCTCGTTCTGTCTCACGAAATTCCTGGGAATGCCGCGCAACTTTTTGCGTGGATCCCAGCTGTATTTGGTAGATAATATATCGAAGGAAACTAGTCTAGAAGCGCGATAGTGTAGTGTGGTACTATTTCTGTCAGAGTTGTACGACTTAGACAATTTGGGGGAAAAATGTGTCAAATCTTCTTCAACTCAAAAATAATCACGCCAAACTCACGCCGCGACACTGGCCGCAATTTCCAATATTTCTATCTAAATTAGGTATGATTGCGGAGTTTTTGAGACGAACCTTATTGTTATGCGATTTTTCTGCCCAGATTCCGAAAATTTTCAAGTACAATAGAAGAAACGTGACTGAGGAAATAATTTCTTTCTCCTTATCCCGCACATCGGTGGATTGAAGTTTGCGTAAGAAAACCCTATCGCGATATCGCATGTGTCAGTCTTATGAAGCTATGAAAAGCCCATGACATTCATGGAAATAACCAATCTTGCCAAATGGTTGCTTGAGAAATTCTGGAAAATCGATGTAAAACTACTATGAGTTGGAAAACGTGATTTTGGCGATGCCACCAACCCTATATAAGTTACGAAAGTGGATTTGCAACCCCTAATTCTACACAAACACGTAGCAAGCTAACCCACCAAACAGTGAATGTTACCTCAACGTTTCTAGAACGTTGCAGTTGCAACCTTGGAACGTTCCTTAAATAGTCGGAAACCCCGTTGGTGGAACGTTTGAGCAACGTAAAATGTCTACGAGATGTCTGTTGTCTCAACGTTCCCAGCACGTTTCTGGACGTTGCGAATATAAATAAATAAATGAATTGTTTTCTCATAAATTGTTGTTAATTGGCGCTTGTTACATTTAAGCAGAATCTCACCGTCTTTCTTGTACTAAGTGGATATGTTTCTGATGGAGCGCTACCGATGGGATCGAACGGGAATGGAGCTGATAGCTTGCGAGACACAGAATTTTATAAACTATTTATTTATTTATTTAACAAAAAATTTTCTAAGTCTTGGTTGCACAAGAATCATTTCGGAAACGTTTGTGCAACGTTTGAAAAACCGTTGAAACGTCCCAGAAACGTGCTGGAAACGTTGGGACAACAGACATCTCGTAGACATTTTACGTTGCTCAAACGTTCCACCAACGGGGTTTCCGACTATTTACGGAACGTTCCAAGGTTGCAATTGCAACGTTCCAGAAACGTTGAGGTAACATTCACTGTTTGGTGGGAAAAGTAACAGAGAGTGCGTTGAGTTGTTTTATAACCTTGCGTTTTTTAATGAAGGTTGAACGTCCCAGAGAAACGCCCATACACAAGACGCCGATACAGTCGCTCAAAATTTGATATCTGCAGCCATGCTCGTCGCGATACCGATTTTCACCCGACGTCGCTATATTCATTGGTTTTTTTTTTTGTTTTGCAGGAGTGGAGTCTGACGAAGGACGGCCTGATAAAGCATCACGACCTTTGTCTAACGCTCCCCGTGTACGCCAAGGGCGTAGCCCTGCTTATGCAGCTCTGCGACGGAAGCGAGAACCAGCGCTGGCGGCACCTCGAGGGTGGACTCATCCGTCACGCTCGCGTACCGGTCTGCCTCGACTCGCGACAGCAGACCTCGCAGCGTGGCTCCGTCGGCCTCACCGCCGAGAAGTGCGACTCCTCGTCCGAGAGTCAGAGGTGGCAGTTGCGCCACGGCCCCGGAGCCACCGATCCACAGCGACGAGCAGCCTCCTCCTCGAGATTATCGGGCGTCTCCAACATCTCATCCTCGAGACGATCGGCGGAGCCGATCATGCTACTGCGCGGACGTCGTCGCTAGCTCGCGACCTGCTGGACCGATGCCGGTGGTGATTGCTGAAGCCGAATGAACCCGGTGCCGAGTCCGGCCCGCCCGATGTTCCTGTCTAATACCATGACTCGAGAACTCGATATTGCTCTCGTTGATTCGCGATCGGTGTGCACGATAGGTGCTCAGGGTGCGCCTAACGTCACGCAGTAGCCCCCAAAAGGACTATTAAAGTGTGATGAATAAGTGTGCGCGAAATAGTGCAAATCATCTACTGATGATAAAATTCTGGCGTGAGATTCGCGCCAAGTGCTCGGCAGAGCTAGCTATGTGCGTATCTGAGAGATACTCGAAGCCAGGCCTATGAAAACTTTTATCTTCAAGGCCTCTTCTGTGATACTTACTCACTGCGCTGTCAATAGCCTCTTTGATAGCGCATATATACGTATTTTCTTGCGTATTTTTTACCGTCTTGAATAATTGTGTTACTTTCAATATCTTTGCCCCGTCCTACATATGTATGCTCTCTTTTTACCATCAAAATTCGAATAGAAGTTTAGACGTAGGGGGATGCTCAATATTCCAACAAAGTCTTACGCTTGCCACTATTGTTATCCTATCCCTCTTGAAAGAAGTCTCGGAGTAGCTTTTGGTCTCTACGGTGACTAGGTGGAAAAATCCTTTATAAAAAATCGAGTCACGTGCAGGAGAAGAGATACCCTCACTTCAAAGAAGTATTTTCTATCATAAGCAGCACCCCGCGTTCGACGACGCGTGAATAAATGACTGTTTTCACTGAATGATGGTGCTGCTGTCGAACAAAACGAAGCATCTTGATACACCTGGAGCAATATAAGTACGTTGACGCGTGTTACTCTTTTGAAACAGTATGAAAAATTCTGTGAACTCTGCGAGAAATTGGATCTATGAAGCCGGAAAAGAAACTGAATCGCGAGTACGTCTCATTAATTATGGAGGAAAATCACACATTTTTCATTTCACATATAACTCACTGAGAGGGATGAGGTAGAATCTGAATTGATCAAAATAGACTGAATTTTAAGGCTTGCAAATATAGTTACCGAATTATTTGATGATGAACTAACTCGACCCCTTAACGAAAAGTTGACTGACGCACTATTTGAATACGCAGCTCTGAAACTAATGGAAGAACGAAACTACTCGATCGTCATCATTGTAATAACCAATCATGTTCCCTTCAATGACAAGTAACTGACTGAGTTAGTTGTAAGAGTTGTGGTGTTTTTATCGGATATTCACTTAGTGTCTCCGATCTTCTCTTACATGAATAACAAATTCTGATCAAGACTCTCACCTGCTTCATTTGTTGATGCGCTTTTTCCAAAAAAGACTCATAATTGAATGAAAATTGAAAAAAAATTTGCATTGGCTGGGATATGTACATCCTTAGGAAAGTTCTAGAGATTCATCATAGGATTCTTTTCAAGACTGACAATGAATACGATTTAATCCTCCCCAAGCTTCATCTCTCTTGAAATGTACATAACATATGAAGCTCAAGATTATTACGTGAAACGACGTGAACCTACTGCCGTAAATAGTAGAAATATTTTTAATGATATATTCTGCCAACCAAATGCTGCTTCCATTTTTATGAACCATTCATTTCAGAATACTGTACTGTTTCCCAAAAAGGTCAACGTTTTAATTTATAGTTTAGGCCTCACTCACTCCTGCAAATGTTTCGGACACTGCCATGACCATTTTTTTTCGAAGTTGTCTATGAATATTCTAATAGCAAAGACTTATTTTTGTAATAAAAGTTATTGTGTGTAAGTGGATGAATCCACTCGATAAACGTAAACATTTACTCCAATTTCTTTAAATATGAGATGATACAGAAACAGATATTGTTGAAAGTCATATAACTTAAGGACAGTTGATTTTTGAAAATTTTACGAGTGTGTGAGATAGATTGTTTGATGTATGAAGAATCGCTTCATTCCTGGAAAATATATGAGTTGACATTACCTTATAATTCCGCTTTTATAAGAGATGATTCCTCAATGTTGTTTATCCGTGATACTAAGAGGTAATAAAGTTTCTCAGAACTATAACATATTGACTTTGAACTGATGCTCCTCAACTTTTGTACATACCTATAATTAACCACTTTGAAGGATGTTTGATTTACTCATTGGTGACTCTTGTTCCATTTGTTTACGATATATCATCCCTTGTTCTCGAGAGATGGAAAAATGGAGGAATGAGAGCTTTTGAATCCTTCTTTGATTTGGTTTTTTCAACGTTTTCAATAATATTTCGATCGGGATCACTCTCTTGAAACAACATTTTTCAGAATCTGAAATTGTCTTGTCAAAATTTTACATCTAGAGAACATATCTACATCACTCCTAATGAGGTAGAAAATTTGCTAGAAGGATTTGAAAGAAATTTTCGAAGTTCCTACTTCCTATGATTTGGCTTTCATTCCAATTCTGCATCAGATTAAAAAGAGCGAATTTCACAAGAAACTAAGTAAGTTCATCAATCCTGAATTTTCGAAGAGTGAACATGTAAATAGGAGAAGAGTCAACATGTAATAGGATGTGTTTACTCTTAAAATGTAAGAGTAAACATGTATAGTATCATTATCCTCTCAAGTTGCTAATGAACCATTTTATGAATATCAATTCAACTTATTCTTCAGAACAACTTTGTGAATTTGAGTTTTGTCACTGAGCTCTGAATATTCTCTAGCTGATCAAATCAGCTCACACATGTAATGTTTATGAATAAAAGATGACTGATCACCTACATGTGTGCATATAGCAGGATTACAATGAAAATACAAGCATCTATAATATATACAATGGAGACCAATTTAATCAATCAAAATTTGGAGATAGTATGTACAATAGAGAATAGAATTCTACAACTCAACCATCACGGCTTGAAACTTTTCTTTCTAAGTCCTTTCTTCACTTTTTTCTTGAATTCATCAATATTTATTTCAGTGGTCTGTTCCTTTGGTTTCTCCTTCTTTTCTTCTGGAGGAATGAATACTTGTGCTCTTTGTTCTTCTCGTTTCTTTGCAGCCTCTTCATGCCTAGCCTCTTGTTCCTTGCGTTTCTTTGTTCTCTTCTGGTCTTCCTTCAAGAAATACTCACCAGTTGCCAACTGCTTGTCAATCTTACTCTCTTGTTGTGGAGGTGGGAATGGTGTGTATGGTTTCTTGATCTTCTTATTCTTGGGTTGTTTTCGTTTGCTGATATTCTTGCTGTTGAATTTTGGTAAAAATCTCTCCCAATTTTCATCCTTCAATTTGGGATCTTTTGCAAGTTCTCTTTTAATCATTAAGGCTTTTATGTTATATATTGGATGGATATTTTTCATTGTATCTTCTACAATTCGACGCACTTGTTGAAGGCCCTTGTAAGGACCCAATGCTGCAACTGTTTGACCTTGTACAAGTACATAACAGTTGGTAAGAAGTTCTATGGATTTCAAAGTACAACCATTAGGACCAATAATCCTTTGCCGCCTCTTGACAAATTTTTCTTTGTTCCTTACAAATGAAGAAATTTTTATAATGTCTGCTCCTGTGCCATCTTGGAGTACCCGGACTGCCTGCTCAAATGGAACGGACCTAGACATGAGTTTTATCATGTCACGAGCTTTGATAATAATGTAAGGATCCCAAGTTTTCCTAGTAGTTTTCACTGTCATACTTCCTTCAATGAGGTCAAGCTCTGCTTTGATGTGATGTTCACTCAAAGCTTTCTGTACAAGAGGCCAGCACTCTTTCAAGTACTTCTCCCTGTACTTTGGAAAAAGAGTTGCAAAAGAGCTTTCTTCTAGTAGACGATGAGGATTATCTTCTGGTTTGAATTCTGGTATTTTCAGGGACCAAGCATTTTCAATAGGCCCCTCTCTCATCACCTCGTCATCATTGTCACCCATTTTCTTTCTGAAAGTCTCTCAAAACAGTGTCAACCAATGGATACTATCTGAAAAATGCGCATGATCATTATCATTATCATTATTTTGAAGAGTGAAGGTGTTGTAGTTTTGGCAATTTGCACTAAAGTCTTACACTAATGAGGTTAGAATGGTTTATTCCCTCATTCCATGCACCAATCAAAAAGGTTCGAGCTGCCGAGCCGATGGATTTGCCAATTACCATGCCAAGAAGCTAACTAAAACAGGAAGCTCATAAAAAAAGGTATATTTGCGAATAACTTTCGATACAAAAACCCACGTGGGCCCGTATCAGGAATGTTTACAATGAATGGCAAGTTAATTTTGCTATAGTATGATTCCACCATATTCGTTGCGGCAATCGGGCCAATATCTATATATAATATAATATATAGATGTATATAGAGCTGGGAGTTTGCCATCGAGTTTGCGCCTTTGCGCCTTATACATATTATATGACCATGCCCAGCTAGCACAACGATATCTTAAAGATTACTTCAAGTTTCCTTCGTAAAGACTGAAGATATCTTTGAAGTAATCCTCCACGATGACTTTAAGTAAACTTTAAGTAATCCAATTTCCTCTTAAACGTATCTTCGAAGAATTCTTGAATTCATCTTCAAGATCTCTACAGAGTGTAAATGAAGGGAAGTTTAAGTCAATATCAAGAGTAGCTATAATTATGAGAAATACATAGTTTATTTAAGTCAAGTAGAAAAAAACTCGTAAGGTAATAGTTACACGTATGCACATAAAATACAACAAATTTACAATTAAAAAAGAATATATAAATATACATACACGAATTATATTATTGGTTGCAGTCATAAAAAATGAACGTCAGAAATCTACAAATATTGAAGAATATCAGGTTGAACTTCCGGCAATAATTTGAGAGTGATCACGTGCTAGCAGATTTTCAGACCTTAGAAATTCTCTTACATTTTTTTCCATTATTTTTGAGAGTCTATTTCTCTGCTGTCTCTTACTTAAACTTCCAAAATCTTTTCTGTCATTACGCGCCATTTTTTCTGGCCGATCACGCCCTTCTTAAATAATTAATCTTACAAGTAATTAACAAATCATATAAAGTCTATAACGGTTTACGAGACCTTTCTCATCTTTCGATTGTCCATTCGACGATTAGACGAGACGTCATACCCTTGCAGCCAATGTCTCGCACTGCCCTGCCATGCCTTTGCCCTGCATCCGCTGCCTCCTTATCCACAGAATTGGTGTCGATTTTTACAAGAAAAAAAAGTCACAGCACCATATTTTATCAACAATATGTCACTACACAAAAAAGAAACCACAAAATATTGCGCTCCGAATTACTCGATCGTCCACATTGCGGAGCATCGCAGACAGCGATTGGAATGCTTGTCATGCACTGTTTGATCAATCCTTGTCGGACAATCCACATTCTACGAAGCACAGCACATCCAATCAACATTCGCGATTCAAGATAAAGCTTATTAGTTTCTCGTGGTAATATAATTAAATTACTAATTATCAATAAGAATGGAAAATCGTGTAAGCCGCCGATGTGCGGAACCATGGACGGATATTTAAACTGAAGAGCGGGTGGTGCTCCGATGCGTAGGCGCGTCTGTTTTCCCATCGCGTAGGATTCTTCAAGATATCGTGGAGAAACCAGAGGAAGACTTCTTCACGATATCTTCAGCAAGAAAAATCAAGACAATAGTCAAATTACCCCCCATCGTGACGGTATCATGAAGAATTCTTCAAGTGAACGCTTCAAGATATCGCCATGAAGATGAAATGATGGATTACTTCAAGATATCTTTTGCTAGCTGGGTGTACATATGATGTATATATGACATCCATCATCAAAGCAGATCATCAATGCGCATTTCTGTGTGCATCAATGCGCCTGATGACTTTCATGTCTCATGTACCTATAGGTATCAGTCTCATCATCTTGCTTGCATCAAAGTTTGTTGAGAAGCAGCTGCTTCTCAACAAACCTAGGCTACAGCTTATTCAATCCGGTAATAATGAATTGACGTCAAAAGTGAAAAGAGTCAAAACAAGAGCTGACGAGCATAGTGATTCAGATTGATGGGAAGTGCCCCAGCCAGGCCTAGGAGGTTATATTCACATCCACCAGGATCAGGATTCAGGACACGCGAGACCCGGGCTGCGACGTGTATGCAGCAATGTTGATGTGAGTTGTGTTGCGACGAAGGTCACCGCGAGTAGACGTTTTGTGTGCATTTGTGCGATTGTTCAAGAAGAAGTAGCTCGGCTGCAAAGGCCGCATCCCGTTGCGCAACCACCCGGGCCCCCTCTCAGCATTCTAAGAATCTCAAGGCACTGCAAAGCTGCGCTTGCAGCTCGCAGCAGCTCGTTCCTGGCCACTAGTGGTGCCCAGAGCTTTCTCAGCTGGTTTGGCTACTACGGCCCAGCTTCAAGCCAGGGACAGCTCTGATGAAAGAGCAGGATATCCCGGAGTATCTTGAGGGCTGTGGCTTGCCAGCCTCAGCCAGTGAGACCAGCATGCCCGAAGCGTACGAGCCGATTCTCAGAGATGCCTCTGCTCAGGTGAGTCTCTAAAGAGTTTTATTATCACATCGCTCAGTCACACAGAAGCATTCTTGGCATGCTGACTTTTTGGATCTCCAATGGCATGGGGGAACTTACCATCCCTCACTCGTCCCCCAAATCAAAACATCATCAACATTGGTCACCATTGAGTTTGGTACAAGCAATATTTCTGAATAATTTATTGTTTGCCATTGTTTTGAGTTGAGCTCTGGAATGCCTTGTGCCTACCTTGCTAAAATTGCCTTGCTAAAATTATTACAAAATGATGGATGAAGCCTTTTCAAAAATATTGAGCTTGGGGTAAAACTATCGGAGCCATGGAGCTAATATAAAGTATCAGACTACCCTAGTTAGTGCTACTATTGATCAAGCGTTGTGAATGTTATCTTTCCAGAACACTCATGAATATGAACATTACAAACTTGTGACCTTCGAGGTAATGATGTAGATTTTCAACCTTACAAGAAATTTGTTGAATATTGATTGCATTATGTGAAATATCTGTGAATCACGTTTTGACACTTTACAGTCGCTTTGCAGCATCACTATGATACCAATTAGTATATTGTGTTTTCCATTTAAAGTAGATATGAATTCATCCCATTGTTTCTTACCCATGGCCCTGCAAGTATATACAAGAATACCCTAAATAACTTGGTATTTAAACATCGTACTCAATACAGAATATGCATTGTTGAATAGCATTAATGAGACTTCATACCACTTCTAGTTTTATGACATACATATACATTCAATCATTTCCTTTCTTCTCACTCTATACTTGATCACTTTTGTCATTGGAATCTTCTACATTAGTTACAGCTTTAAAGTGAATAATTTTCATCAGAAGAATCCATTTTGTAAACTGTAAATTGAGTTTGTACACAACTTCAATCATCCATCTTGATTTCAAAGTTGAGAAGATCAATTCTCTTATCTGATAATAATGAACTTCATCCCTCTAAACTTTGTTCTAAAATAATGACTCCATTGAAATTTTGATTCTAGGCTCGGGAACCACAAAAAGAAAAAAAATCGTCTGTGTCATCACCTGGAGACACAAAAAAAACAGTTACAGTGAAACATCCAGAATCAAATAAACCCAAACCAACTGCTAAAAAAACAAAACCTATCCAGGCTGATTTAGATGTTTCTAAGGAATTTGGGAGATGTAGAGATGAAGGTTTTAAACGTCTGGATCTCAGTAAATCAAGCATAACTCATCTACCAAGCAGTGTCAAAGATCTGACCCATTTGGTGGAATTCTATTTATATGGTAACAAATTGGCAACTCTACCACCTGAAGTAGGTTGTTTGATAAATTTAAAAACCTTAGCTCTTAGTGAAAATTCTTTGACAAGTTTGCCTGGCACACTGGAAAATTTGAAGCAACTTAAGGTTTTAGATTTGAGGCATAACAAACTGAGTGAAATTCCAGAAGTTGTTTATAAAATAACTTCACTGACTACATTCTTCTTACGGTTTAATCGTGTCAAATATATCAGTGATGACATCAAAAATTTAACAAACTTAACAATGCTGAGTGTTAGGGAAAACAGAATCAAGGAGCTTCCTGCTGGCATTGGCAAGCTTGCCAGTCTTGTAACTTTTGATATCTCACACAATAATCTTGAACATTTACCTTCAGAAATTGGAAATTGCACACAATTGTCAACTCTCAACTTGCAGCATAATGAGCTTATAGATATTCCAGAGACAATTGGTAATCTTGTATCAGTCACTCGCTTAGGCCTAAGGTATAATCGATTGACCACACTTCCCAAATCATTAGCAAACTGTAATCTCATGGATGAATTCAGTGTTGAATGCAATCAGGTATCTCAATTGCCTGATGGTTTACTGTCAAGTTTGGTGAATCTTAAAACCATCACTCTCTCACGAAATGCCTTTAGTGCTTACCCATCTGGAGGGCCATCTCAATTCATTAATACTCACTCAATAAACCTTGAACACAATAAAATTGACAAGATTCCTTATGGTATATTTTCTAGAGCTAAAAATCTTGCAAAATTGAATATGAGAGAAAATGAACTAACTGCCTTACCACTCGATATAGGCACATGGGTAAATATGGTTGAACTGAATTTGGGTACAAATCAACTGACAAAACTCCCAGATGACATACAGTATCTCCATAATCTTGAAGTACTTGTTTTAGCAAATAATTTGTTGAAACGAATTCCTGCAACTATAGCCAGTCTTACTAAACTCAGAGTACTTGAGCTTGAGGAAAATAAAATTGATTCTCTGCCTAATGAGATAGGGTTCCTTAGACAGCTGCAAAAGTTGATTTTACAATCCAATCAACTGACTTCTCTTCCCAGAGCTATAGGCCACCTCACAAATCTCACGTATTTAGGCGTTGGTGAAAATAATATCAGCTTTTTGCCAGAGGAGATTGGCACTCTTGAAAATCTCGAGTCTCTTTATATCAATGATAACCCCAATCTTCACAACCTTCCATTTGAATTAGCACTTTGTTCTAGTCTGAATATCATGTCAATTGATAATTGTCCTTTGAGTCAAATACCTCCAGAGATAGTATCTGGAGGTCCATCGCTTGTGATACAATTTCTCAAAATGCAGGGTCCTTACAGGTCTATGTAACATGATTGAAAAAAAGGCACTCATCACTTACCAACTAACTTTTTGATTGCTCATTTTTAATCAAATTATCGTTTGTGATACATAATCAATACATTTGAGATGGATATAACTTGAGCTTTTTCAGTAGCCAAGTCATCTTGGTTTCAACCATCTATGACTGAGATGCATTCTTAATTATTCAATCCATCTTTAAAAATAACCTTTTGAATTTTCAAATGATTATCTTCGAACCAATATTTCAAAACAATTTGATAGTAGATTAATTACTATGCCACCTGCTTTATGAGCAAAAAGCTATTGCAATTATCAAGTCCTCCATATGTCATCTTGAAGATAATTACTCTCACACTCATTTTTTAAAATGTATTCGCATATAATACTGGCATTTCAGAAATGTCAATGTGTTGCAAAGACTTGGTCATGGATCATTAAATTTGTAATAAGTATTGTGGTAAGTGCCATCCAATGTGTATCTTTCCATAGTAAGTGAAGCTAATATCATTGGGCGTATTGAATTGTATGATCATGAGCCCCTAAATGTCGACTGCAATGTGGACTTTTATTGACAAAAGTGGTTATGTTGTGTGTTTCCTGTGAATTGGAGAATGTTTGTGAAATATTTCATAGTGATTGAAACTATTGAGTACTTCCTCTTAGTCCAGGAATACTAACTGAAAGTACTCATTCGTGCGTACAGTGTGCAATTGTAAAACCTTTAGATCTAATATGAGTGTAAGTTTGAAGATTTTCAGACTTAATTTCCATAACTTTAATTTTTAACATTGATCAATAACTGATTTTACATTGAGCAATTATTGCGCATCTAACAGTAGTAAAATATTGCTACCCTCAGATCCTGAAACTTCATTTCCATAAATCAATTCTCTTTATACTTGTGGACTAGGTCTAGAATATTCAAGCACAGTAGAACTCCGGTATTCGCAGTCAACTGATGCCGAAAAATCACCCCGAACGCTGAATCCCCTATTTTTGCGTCAAGATTACATGTCATCATTAGTGTATTGAAATTGAAAGGTGTTCGAAATTGAACTGACTTGGGACTTGTGATGATGAATATCCTTGATTCCTGCCAATTGACTCGAGAGGTTTCTCCAAATAATTTTTCTTCAGCGCTGTAATTCAAGGCCGTGTATCTTTCTTTGTATACGCATTTATTCACGAGAAAAATTACAAAATGAGCCGAAGCGTAGATGAAATTTGGCTCACATCTTGAATCGACTCTCGAGAGGTTTCTCCAAATAATTTTTCTTCAGCGCTGTAATTCAAGGCCGTGTATCTTTCTTTGTATACGCATTTATTCACGAGAAAAATTACAAAATGAGCCGAAGCGTAGATGAAATTTGGCTCACATCTTGAATCGACTCTTCTCACGAGTGGAAAACAAACACCGTTTTAATTGAATTTAGCTTCGTGCACCTAACGGTCAGAAACACCTGTTACATGAGCTTAACAATACTATTACGGAATTCATATTGAACTTTTGCAAGAGCGACGAAGTCCAAAAAAATTCACTCATGAGATCAATTTTACCGATGCATGTATGTACCTCAAAATTCGCGAGCATCATAAAATCGTAAATGTATGTACTTTCCTCGATCCCCCGAGACGGTGAGATTGTGAATTCCGAATCCGCGAATACCGGAGTTTTATTACCATGGGACTGTTTTTCCAGTTCACGATATTGCAAAGATCTCATTAATTTAATTTGCTGCTTGGAAAAGGTGCCAAAGCTTTGCTAATTTGACACACCAGCTCATGACAAATTGATCTACAAGTATTTTTATAAAATACTGCAATTGTAAAAAATGTCATTCATTCACGTAAAATTGTTTGGTATGGAAACAATCTATTGTGTCTTTCACCATACAACTTGATAGTTTACTGATTGTACAATTTTTTAAATTTTGAACAGAATAAAACAAACTGTTGAAAGAATTTTTATGCTCTCTTCACAACGTAAGATGTATTTCTCAAAGAAATTGATCATAGTATTTTATGAATCTGTATATCGAAGAAAATTGTGTGTCTTTACGAACAAGGAGAAGTTCTATCTAAAATTTTTAATGGCTGTGTATTTTAAACGTTTCTTGGATTATTTGATCATCATTGTAATATTATAGCTATTGTTAATTGTATTCGTTCTGACTGTAATATGTGAACGCACAAAAACGGGAATTTTCCATTGTATTCCGAGAGTTTTTCACAGAAAATCGAAATATACATGTATTACGTGGATGTTGAGACACGTGTCATATTTACTCAAGAAACCGGCCTTATAGACCGAAGAAGTCGAGAAAATATGTCTTCGAAATAATAATTTGAGAAAGCCCTGTGATGATTTTTCATTCGCCTTATTTCATCAACCTGTTGCCTTACTTGTATGTAAGTACCAGCTTGTTTTCGTCACACGGCGATGAGCACAAAAGTCGATTGGAGAACTATTGCCATCAGCATAGATCGCCAGTCCACCAACAGCCCCTTCCACCCTGCGCCCAAAACTTCTCAATGACGAAAATTAGTTATTCTGCAGAGAAGTATGAAAATTCTTGCAATACACCAAAAGAAAGAATAGTAGATTTTCAGTGTACCCGACGATCATAGATTACTGCTGATCAGTGCAAGTAACCGAATAAGTATTTAGAGCTACACCATGAAAAAACCTTTAAGGATCATTCAAACATCGGAGAAGAATTATTATTTATTCGATTTAATACCAACTTCTGGACTCAAAGACTTGTATGGGCTCTCGCAAAAAAATCTAAAAATGAAATCAAGGTATGAGAACTCAAAACATCTCATTGATGATGCAGTAGGTACGTGTTTTTGAGAGGATTTCTCTTTTCCCCTATATATTTTCTTCAGTTACGATAAACAATTACGTCGTATTCTTCCTCGATAGTTCAGCTCTCGTCCTCATACTTATTATGGGCTTCCTTTTTGTTGAACCGTCAGCCAAAGATTCTTGCTAGCAGCGCTATATAGCTCGTTCTCTCGTGCGGCCCCGTAGCGGCACGTTCTGAGAGAACGAGCAACCGGATAGCAGGAACTAGTTATAACAGTCTGATTTCATTTTTTGGCGTTAAGAATATCCTTGTAAATATTCATCAGGAATGCATTGTGATATTCTTGGACTTTGTACATACGCTTGTACAAGCACCGGAAATAACTCCGATGACCACTCCCTCAGTTTGCTCTCAGATTGGCCATTATATAGTGAATAAAGAATACAACTTTATGGGTGCACACGAAGCCAAAGTTGCAGTTAGAATGAGTTCTATAGAATATAGAATATCTTACAGGATATCCTAAAACTCGAGAGTATCATATTATAGCTTCAAGTAAAAATCTATGCTCAATAAATTAAATTTCTTACAATGCAAGTCCTAAACCAAAAATGTGTAATACATTTTTTGTCGAATGTAATGAATAACATACGCAAAAATACGCTGCTAAAAGTAATTAGCAGAATGCTTTCTTGCAGCGATCTATGATGATAATTATAACGAATTTCACAACAATTAGAAAAAAATTTATATCAAATGAAATAGTCTCCTACATTTTGATATATCCTTTCAAAGAAGCTCTCAAGAGGGATGTAGGGAATCTCTCAAGAGAATAATTTGAAAAATAGTGGAAAATTTTTCTTAATATTCATTTCTTCATCGTATCTTCCTTTATGACTCATTTAGCTCAATTTCAATGAGCTAAAGACCTACTTATACGCCATTCTGTGTCGTTTGTTTGAGACGGAATTTATAGATGAAGTGGGTAAAGAGATGATCAAATTGAAGTTTTTAATGGATATATTTTTTTTTTGTGAAGAAAAACTTAATTTGAAAAATGTTTTGCAAATTTTAATAAAATTTGATGTCAACCAATCGACTCAAAATGGCGTAAGTCTTTAGGTCAATAAAATTGAGATAAATGACGGGTCCCACCGGTGGGACCCGTCGTAGCGAACGAGTTAAGAGCGATTTGGGTCATCTAGTCTGAGGTTTCGTGGATGATATCTATGGTTTGGTTGAGACGGAATTTCGATGCAATGGGTTTGAAAAAGGTTAAAATGAAATTTTTGGTGAAAATTTTGATTTTCTCGAAAATTTGAGTTCTGTCAAGATTGAATAAAATTTCGGTATTAACCAATCGATAGGTCATGCAGAAAAAAATCATAGCTTAGGTGACTCAATTTGTGGTGAGAGTGTGTGAGAAAAATATATTGATGTATTAAAAGTCGAAACTTGAGCAATTTCGCTTTAAAAAGCCCATGGATCAAATTTGACTAGGAGCCGAAAGCTGCCAAATCACTGGGCTCTCAGAAATTGAATTCTGTACAACTTGTAGAAAACCAAAAGTTGACGAGGTGAACAGGAAAAGAGAAAGCGTGTCCGATAGAAAACAACACACACACACACACACACGCACAAAGGGGCGCAAAGATGAGTCTTTGATAGATTTGGAAGGACTCTAGGAGGAAAAGTGTTACCTACAATTAATAGAATTTGGCGAAAGGAAGAGAATGGTCTAAGGCTTTTTTAGTTAAAAACAATTTTGTTGAAGAACATGTTGGTTTTAATAAAAAATTTGATCAAATTTTCGTTGGGATGAAAACGAAGCTTTCTCTTTAGAGAAAGCAATAGTCACCAACATAGGAAACTATATTATATTTTTTACATTTCTATCAGAATCATCTTCATCAAATTTTGACTCGTTTAGTTATGAGGCTTTTCGTTTTGAAAGCAAATTTTTTCCTCGGTTGAACCTGTAAAATTTATGTCAGGCTGAGTGCGTTCACATTGATATTACACGAATGAGATATTGAGATATGATTTCATAAAACCTATTTTGAATGATTGAAATGTTTCGCCATCATTTGATTGTCACGATTTTCTGAATGATCGTTATTATGTCAAATGAGATACAGTACCGTACCAAAATTCATGAACGGTGGTATGAAATCCTCTCTTGCAAAAACGTTGATTGCTTGAGCCCAATTTGATGTAGAAAAGTTTTGAAAAAAGCAGCTTGAAGATGAGAAAAAAGACTAACTCGCTGTGGTTTCTGATTTTTCACTCAGCCCTACTTGGTACCTCAAATAGCTGATGTAATTCCAAGGATTTCGGAAAAACCCGTTTTTACTTATATGGGCTGTAATTTAGACGCGGATATAAAGATAGAACAATTTTGTAAAAAGCATCTTGAAGAGCGGAAAAAATGTCATTTGCAATTATTTTTTGATTATTTCTTACGTCGTGCAAATAAGAGTGGGAGAGCTCTCAAAGTAGCCAGATTCTCGGATTTTCAATGAAATACGGGTGAAAACAGCAGAAAATGGCAAAAAACTATGGTTTTGGCTACTTTGAGAGCTCTCACACTCTTATCCGCACGACGTAAGAAATAATCGAAAAAACATTGCAAATGGCATTTTTTCCGTTCTTCAAGATGCTTTTTGCGAAATTGCTCTATCTTTATCCGCGTCCAAATTACAGCCGATAGAGTAAAAACGGGGTTTTTCTCGAAATCCTTGAAATTGCATCAGCTATTTGAGGTACCAAGAAGGGCTGAGAGAAAAATAAAAAACTACAAAAAGTTAGCATTTTCTCTCATCTTCAAGATGCATTTTCCAAAATTCCTATACATCAATCTGGGCTCGAGCAATCGACGTTTTTGCAAGAGAGAATTTCATACCACCGTTCAGGAATTTTTGCACGGTACTGTAATTCACATTAGAAAATTGACCGAGAGTATTGATGAGATAATATGAAGCTGAGTCTCAGAACTCGTGAGATTTTGCATGAAAATATTGTGCTTAAGCGAGACATTAAACAAGTATAAGAAGTGAGAATAGATGCGATAATGTGTATATGAATTCGAAATGAGCGTATAACTGATATTGAATTTTATTCGTGGTATGGAATTAATGAAAAGTGTACTTACAGTTGGAGATTTCGAAATAAATTTCTCATCATTTGATTCAGCTTCAGCGATAATTTTCTCACAAGATGGTGTATTGTTGAATTGAACTTCTTCGCATCCGTTACTCATAAAAGGCGTGTTTCTGGCACAACTCAGGTCGTTGGGGTAAAGTTCATCGACTGCTTGGCTTGCCCATTTTTTCATTGACTCATCTTCTCTGCTGGGTAGATTTGAATCTACTAATGAACCGATCATCGTGTGATCCACGTTCTCAGGGTCAGTAATTCTCTTTTCGGGGATGCTAGAATCCGCTCTACTGTATGATATACATGGCTTCACAGTAGTGGACGTTAGAGTGCACTTCACGCTACATTCATTAGTCACATTAATTAAATTGTGATTAATTTTCAGCTTGAGCAAGGCAACCCGTTTGCGCGAGTTATCCAAATCAACCATCAACCTGTGGAAATAGATTCGTAATAATGAAAAATTCATCAAAATTACCGTAAATGTACCACAATTGAATCAACTTCACCTCTATGTTATTATAAAGTGAGGATGAGAAGATGGAAAATAATAGGAGATTTTCTCTTGCTATATATACAACTTATAAAAACATATAGTATAGCTTATTGCTCATCACTTGATTCAAATTAGTTATGCACATATACATCCATTCTCGTCCTGTCATCGTATTCTGAATGTTAATTATCATTACTTATTTGAACTTTTGATGAAAGAGACTTCACGAACTCAAGATGAGTTTTTTCCGTCCATCAGGGCTAGTTATAACGAAATCATATGAATTTGGACCGATTAGTGCGGAGTCCGGGTATAACGAGCATTTTCCCTCGGTCCCTTGAAGCTCGTTATAACCGGATTCGACTGTATCATAATTATTGTAACAATACTGGTTTGAAAGTTACTAACACTCACACATGCCTGCACTTACAAGGGGAGGACCAGGTATCCGAATCACCAATCTTGTCCAAATTTTTAACAGTTTTGTATCACCCAGTATATGAAGAATCAAGAGTAACTCCGTCAAATGCGCCTTTTCTTCAGAGTTACAGCCAAAAACATTAACATTGCGTGTGCGTCTATACATTCAACTGCGGTGGCAGAGTTACGCTGGATTCTTCATATTTCAAGTGGTGCGAGACTGTAAAAAAAGTTTGGTGAGATTTAATGACCCGGACACCTGGTCGTCCCCTTTTGTTAGTGCAATTCAAGGGAGTGCGTTTTGACAATATTTGATTTAATTAACTTAATTTTTTCATCACAAGGCTACTAAGTCGTGACCATTAGAAATACGATCCACCAGCAAAAATCGGAAAACTTCATGCGTGTGCTGTATGTATTCGTTTTAGATTTCACTAAAGGCTGGACTAAGGCGGACACGAGACAGCTTTTGAGATCACAGGTAAGAAGTAAGGTGAGGAATTTCAGTCATCTAGCAGTGAAAGCTACGAGAATGTTTCATTCGAGTAAAGCACGATTCGAAAATCATCATTCATATTTCACGAGCGTAATAGAAAACTCACCTCTGAATTTCAGGACATTCTTTTTGTACATTTTTCAACTCTTTTTCTGCTTTGATCAAATCTTTTTTCAATGATTTGTAACCGTTATTTTCCAATTCGAACTCCAACGCTTTTATTTCTTGTAAAAGCGCCCGCCTCCCAGTATTTTCTGAAACGTGAAAAATTCCATAGCACGTATACTCAGGATTCAGAACTGATTATAGAAATTCAAACAAGAATAGAAACAAAATGCATCAGAAATGTATGCGACTTTGATCAGAGGAACGTTCCTCTAAATCAGTGTATCAGCTTGTACATGAGGGTGAGACTTATTTCCCAACTTTTCTGGATCGAATGCTCCACCCACTGAATTTCAAATTCACGATGAAAAAAGATGGAAGAAATTTTTCCAGATTCTTAGGAACAGTCCCTATCAGTGCCCATTTTTACCTACTTCTCCGAATTTCAACGCGATTTTTCGCTTTTCTCGATATGTCGTACCTGGAAGGAAATCCAATCTCATTCGTCTAGTCCAGCAAACTTATTTCTGGAGTGAAATTTGAAGAGGGACGCGATAAAAACATTCATTCAACGACCCGAGCCACTCCAGGGGCTATAGAGCTATATTTTCCCTTATAGAAATCGATTTTTCTTGAAAAAATGGGTTATGTCTCAGCTCTATACAGTTCTCTGATTCGTTCCTAATCGAACGGGATAGATTAGGCAACATGTTCTCCGTGTGAAATTTGACGGTATGAACATTGAAGTGATCGATTCAGTGCTCAAAGCCATTCCAAGTCGAATAAATCCACGATCTTTGGAGAGATAACAATTTTCCTCCAAAACGCAGCTTCATCTCAGCCTTCCAGTTTTCTGATTCGTTCCCAATCAAACGAAATAATTCAGGAAACATATTTTTCACGTAAAATTTGGCTATGAGGGGAATGGGAAGATTGATTCGATGCTCAGAGCCATTCCAAGTCGTATCAGTCGATAATTTACCGAAGTGAACCAGTTCTCCTTTCACAACGCGGGTACATCGATTTTCCAGTTTTCTGACTCCTTCTGAATGGTACAGGATGATCACGATAACATGTTTTCCATGTGAAGTTTGACGTTGAAATCGATGGAGAAATCGATCCGATACTGAGAGCCATTCCAAATCGAACAAATCCGTAATCTTTGAAAAGAAACAAGTTTTTCTTCGAAACGCGGGTATATCAGCTCTCCAGTTCTTCGACTAGGTTTGGATCGAACGGGATACATATGGCAACATGTTTTTCGTGTGTTTGACGTTACAAACAATGATGATATCTAATTTATCTCCAGAGCCATTGCAAATCAAATAAATCCATGATTTATTGCAAGAAAGTAACACTTTCTTGGAATAACGAGGTATTTCCTAGCTCTACTTCTTTCAAACTCTCTGTGATTGCTAGAAATATTTCAGATAACATAACATGCCCAAAGAAAATTCACCGAGAAAGACATGGATCACCCTCATTTCATGCTGGGATGCAATTCAAGTCGAATCAGTCAATTATTCCAATAGTCAGGTAATCTGTCTGGAAAAATTCCGTGGATAATATTCGTTATGAGCCTCACCATTTCCCAAAAATCCCACTCGGAACCTACTGAACGCACTCGGTAGTTTTTTGATTCCAAATACAAATTCTGCTCCATGGCAGATTCAATCAACAAGGCGTGTCACAATCATGTGTAAACTCAAGAGACGAAATTCGAGTTCTCAGAATAGATGGTTGCATGGTTCTCGGAAAGATTATGGAATGACCGTGGATTTATCATATGTTATAGATCTTTTCATTGCCAGAGTTGTAAACTCATGTCGCTGTTTGCGTACGATTAATTAGATTTTGATAAATGAGGATTTTCGAGGAATGGTGAGGCTTGTGATAACTATTATCCACAGAATCTCTTACGAGATTACCTGTCTTTCGGTATCACTGATTAATTCGACTTGAATTGTGACTGAGCTCGATTCCCTGAATGAATTCCCCGATGAATTTTCTTCGGACATATTATGGTTGTCTGAAATATTTCGTGCAATCGCGAAGGAGTTTGAAAGGAGCAGAGCTATAAGGAAATATAACCTCGGTTTTCCAAGAAAGTGTTCTTTCTTGCAATAAATCATGGATTTATTTGATTTGCAATGGCTCTGGAGATAAATGAGATATCATCATTGTTTGTAACGTCAAACACACGAAAAACATGTTGCCATATCCCGTTAGATCCAAACCCAGTCGAAGAACTGGAGAGCTGATATACCCGCGTTTCGAAGAAAAACTGGTTTCTTTTCAAAGATTACGGATTTGTTCGATTTGGAATGGCTCTCAGTATCGAATCGATTTCTCCATCGATTTCAACGTCAAACTTCACATGGAAAACATGTTATCGTGATCATCCTGTACCATTCAGAAGGAGTCAGAAAACTGGAAAATCGATATACCCGCGTTGTGAAAGGAGAACTGGTTCACTTCGGTAAATTATCGACTGATACGACTTGGAATGGCTCTGAGCATCGAATCAATCTTCCCATTCCCCTCATAGCCAAATTTTACGTGAAAAATATGTTTCCTGAATTATCTCGTTTGATTGGGAACGAATCAGAAAACTGGAAGGCTGAGATGAAGCTGCGTTTTGGAGGAAAATTGTTATCTCTCCAAAGATCGTGGATTTATTCGACTTGGAATGGCTTTGAGCACTGAATCGATCACTTCAATGTTCATACCGTCAAATTTCACACGGAGAAGATGTTGCCTAATCTATCCCGTTCGATTAGGAACGAATCAGAGAACTGTATAGAGCTGAGACATAACCCATTTTTTCAAGAAAAATCGATTTCTATAAGGGAAAATTTAGCTCTATAGCCCCTGGAGTGGCTCGGGTCGTTGAATGAATGTTTTTATCGTGTTTCTCGTTAAATTCTACTTCAGAAGTAAGTTTGCTGGACTAGCCGAATAAAATTTGAATTCCTTCTAGGTATGACAGTCGACTCATCGAGAAAAGCGAAAAATCGCGTTCAAATTCGGAAAAGTATGTAAAAATGGGCACTATAAGGACTGTTCCTAAGAATCTGGAAAAATTTCTTTCATCTTTTTTCAACGTGAATTTGAAATTTAGTGGGTGGAGCGTCCGATTCAGAAAAGTCGGGAAATAAGTGTCAACCCTAACGTATGTACATTAGGGTGCTCCTTATTTCCCAACTTTCGATTTTCCACGATACCATCGTGAATTCTCGATCTTTGATATGAAAAAATGAGGAAAAACTTTAGCCGCGCCCTGTGCGACGTATCCTGCTTTGCCGCTAGAACACCCATTTTAACATTGAAAACCTTATAATACTGAAAATTTCACCCGCCCCACCCTCCGTGCTTCTGGGATCACTGTGATTTCTCGTGGCCCCTCTTAGACCATGAAAAATATCAAAACACTTTATTTCGACGTAAAATTCCACGAGGAACACGATGAAACTATCAGTTTTGAATTTTGAAGTGATCCCGGCGTAATATTAGTAATTCTTTGAAAGAATCCTTAATATCCCGCCGGGGTCTCTTCAAAATTCAAAACTGACAGTTTTATCGTGTTCCTCGTGAAAATTCACGTCGAAATAGTGTATTTCGATATTCTTCATGGTCCAAGAGGGGCCGTGAGGAATCACAGTGATCCCAAAGGCACGGAGGGGGGGGGGCGAAATTTTCAGTATAGGGTTTTCAATGTTAAAATGATGTTCGAGCGGCAAAGCAGGATACGTCCCATGTAAAACATAAGATTCCATGAACATATATGATCATGGAATCCGTGAATTCCATGGTCATATATGATCATGAATAAAATTCGTTTGAAAATTTGTCATTTTTATCCCGGAAAGACGTGATATACTCATTTACAGATGGTGTAACATCGATACTTCACGGTGATGATCGAACATTACTCAGAAGTATCTTTCCCAGACTCATTCTCATGTTTTGAACATTTGAAGTACCGAAGAGAAAAAATCCACATTAAATATCATTTTTCGTCAAAAATGTCAGTTTTTGGGAACTTGAAACCGACTCCTGGAAAGATTTTTTTAGGTATTACATGATCAATATCGTGGCGTATTGGTGTTAGAATAGGTTTTAATCAATATATCACAACTTTCTGGAATGAAAAAAATGTTTGAAGCGGTTTTACGTATGATCATATATGACCATGGAATCGTATGTTTTACATGGGGTCGCACAGGGCGCGGCAAAACTTTTTCCTCATTTTTCTATATCAAAGATCGAAATTTCACGATGATATCGTGGAAAATCGAAAGTTGGGAAATAAGGAACACCCTAATGTACATACATATTACATTCCCCTTGTAATAATTGGCTCAAAAATAACAATATTACCATTACATACCAATAGCCACCACTGCTCTTTCTTCACTTTTCTGTTCAAGATTGCATTCACAGCATAATAAAATTTGATCTGTAGGACGCCTATAGCTATTCAAAATAACAGCGAATTCGTGTTTCTTCGAGAACTGCCAAACTTTTTCACAATTTTCATCTTGGAGGGCCCATACCTCATTGTGTAGTTCGTCCTACAAATTCAGTTATTTGAGTATAAGTAAAGATTACAAGAAAGCCTCCAATTCTTTCCAATTCAAAGTTTTGAACAAGTTTTTCCAATGTATTTCGTTAACGGGCGATGCACCCTTGATTTTGAATAGTCTGGCCTAAAAAATCATGGGGGGCTAAAGATTCATATTTATACGTATTTTTTCGATCTAAAAACGATGGCGTAGTCGGTTTTTCGAAAAAAAAAATTTTCGACCCTATTCATTTTCTGGTTTGCACCCCTTTTGTCAGATCACCAAACCTATACAACATTCTGTTAAAATCACAAAAAATATACACCCAAAAAATTTACAGACCGATCCATCACATGATGTGCGACTAGATACATTTTCTCAGATTAAAAACAGGGTGTCTAGCGAAATCCTATCGAAAATTTCCAGGTTTTTTCCAGGTTTTCCAGGTCCCAAAACATGATTTTTCCAGGTTCATTTTTGGAAAGAAAAAACTGCCTGTACTCGATTACAGTTCTTGAGATCAAAATGTATTGTGTCAAGATAATATATGACTGTACATAGCTGTACATAGGAAGTATACATTTATAATGCAATTTAAAATTTTCCTCGTTCACTCGCGCATGACTAATCTTATCCAGACGCAAGAACCTCGTTTCTTGTACGTTATTCTTCTCATCATCGGAATCTTGTCATTTATCAGGAATAAATTAACTCGACAAAATGATGGGAGATATTGAATGAATCCTCATGGCATATTTCGACCCAATGTTCGGAACAAATTTTTGAATCAAATTGGAGTGATCAAATATTTCAACACCATATTATATTTATATATTTGCATCTGAACTGAAAAGTTATACACTGGTAAAAATCGATCCTGTTTCACGAGATCAATATCGTTCTTCATCATCTTCGTCATCAACATGCAAAACCCGCATCATTTTCGAGTAACACGCCGTGATATACGTCCGAAACTACCGTTTCCATATGCTACAAGGCCAGTATCTTAGAAATGACGCATTCCTGAGAAAAAAACATCGAGATACAAATCGGAACTTTCTCAAAAGGAGTAACAAAACAGTATTCTTGTAAAATTTAGATTGAGCGCATCATTCTCGAGTTACACGCCAAGGTAGGTTCGAAACTACCGTTCCACATCTTGCAAGGCCAGTATCTCAGAAATGACGCATTCATGAGAAAAAACACTCGAATACGAATTGAAAGATCTTAAGAAGATAAACGAAAAAGTATTCCTATAAAATTTCGATTAAGCGCATTGTTTTTGAGTTTTTGGCGAAAAATCGTCATTTACCCCCTTTTCAACAGAAATCGACATTTTACCCCCAAATTTTCCAATTTTGAACAGACCTAGAATGCCCACCTCAACGCTATTTCAATCTAATCTGAAAAAGCTTTCAAATAAACATATGGTGGGCACTGGAGCACGACGGAAATATACGACCTCAAAATTAATTATTTAAAAAATTCATAGCTCTGGTTTGAACAAACGCACAATGCCCACCTGGGGCGGGAAATTTTTAGGAAAATACCCTCTACACATTGGTGTAGTCACCTCGCTGGAGCCCAACGAACCAACAAAAGGTCCACCGGAGACCGGACTATTCAGGCGGCGAACGGCCGTGGCTAAGTTGTTGCTGTCTTTCGATGCGTTTGGGCGATCGATGAAAATCACGCGGGGGTCAGATTTTTGATACTTTTATTCTCAATTGCAGAGTAGACCGTTCGCCGTTTATTCAAAAATCCAGGTTTTGCGTCCGAAACTTAGAAATTCTAGGTTTTTGTGCTCAGAATGAGCGTATTTCCAGGTTTTCCAGGTACTAAATTTTTTTCCAGGTTTTTCCAGGTTTTCAAGGTTTTCCAGATTCGCTAGACACCCTGAAAAATCTGAATTTTCTTGCTAAAACGCCTCAGAACTCGAAAAATATCAATAATTTCGAAAAATGACAAGAATACCTTCTTGTTTAAATTGAAAAATTACATCGGCTAAGTGGAGAATATATTCCAAGAATCAAGAAAAAGTATCACCAGAAATTTATATAATTATATTTATGTCTAATTTTTCAAAAAAAAATTTTCGACTGCTGATTCTTTTTGTTCACTAACCCGATGTAATTTTTCAATCTGAACAAAAGAGTATTCTTGTCATTTTTCGAAATTATCGATATTTTTATAAGTCAAGCTGATTGGGTCGACCACTCGCTAATCAATGGAGAAAGTTTTTCGGTAAAATTTTTTACTCTGTGACGAATTTTTACTCGTTGGCTCGGTAACCGCCGACCCTTGGGTCAGACTTCGTAATTACCGATAGAAAGCGGATAGTATTCTATCCGAAGGTCGAATTCTATTTTCTCTTCATTTGGAGTGAGAAAAAATTGATCGAAATAAAAAAGACTCTCTCGCCCACCACAGGCGTGTCACTTTGTCGCAGTGCTGTCGCTCAATTTTAAAAGATGGTTTCATGACTGTTCGTTACGTGTTTTTCTCATCTTATATGCTTTATATTCACAGTTGACGTTTTCGCGGACTTGATTTCAGAGAGGGAATCCACCAGAACGAGACTAGAAGTCCAGTTCGTGTGCTGAATTCAACACCCACCACACCCAAAATGCCACCCCTGCTTAGGGCCTAAATAAATCAGTAGATAACGCTCAAAAAGGACTTGGCCCATCGCCGGAGGAGGTTGAACGATCCCTGAAAATTTCAAAGAGATGCGATCGGTCGAAGTCACGGGATTCCGAGTGACATGGAACGCAAAATGAAAACATTTTTTGCTAAAAGTGGAAATCCTAATTAAAATTCTGTATCACCCAATCTCTTTGAAATGATCGAGAATTAATTGGACAACAACGAGTGATAATTTTTATTGACCACCATAAAAGTCTGAAAATGGTGTTGAATTTTTGGTAACCAATTTGACGTCGCAGAGGGATTACACCGGCACACAAAATAAAAAAAGTATCTGTACTTTTGACCAGACCTACTTTTCTTTATGTATTTTGGCACGCTGAATCCGAATCCGAGGTCGGTTTGGCCCGACTACCTCTTGTTTTCGAGAAAATCGTGCTATTCTGCGCTATTTCCATATTTTTCAGGATTTTCTCGAAAACAAGAAGTAGTCGGGCCAAACCGACCTCGGATTCGGATTCAGCGTGCCAATATACATAAAGAAAAGTAGGTCTGGTCAAAAGTACAGATACTATTTTTTATTTTGTGTGCCGGTGTTATCGAGGAAATGGATCTGTCAATCCTCTACTGGTCCCATCACTGATCGATTGAGAAGAAATCCTTAGAGTTTCAGGAGATTCCTCCAGAGGTTCAGGAGAACTCGCGTGGAAAAGAGAAGACACACGCAAGTACATGAACAATGTATAGTTTAAAATAATTCACAGAGAGCGTTAATGTACATGAGAGGTAGAATATATAGGCGTA
Organism: Eretmocerus hayati; assembly: GCA_029851415.1. Lineage (NCBI taxonomy): Eukaryota > Metazoa > Arthropoda > Insecta > Hymenoptera > Aphelinidae > Eretmocerus > Eretmocerus hayati. The sequence continues at coordinate 114,952,798 of CM056743.1, forward strand.
CCATTTGATAGGTCTTTGGCGCATAGAACAAAATAGGTGAAGCTGCTTTGAGGTAGGGCTAGCACAATAGAATCCTCGAACTATTGGGGGCCAGAAATGAGAAGATCGGAGAAATTTCAAGAGAAAAATTTTCGCACCGAAACAATAATTTCTCTTCAAGAGAGCAAAATGCGACCATCAGATATACGATTTTCAGTGAACGAATAAATATAGTTCTCGCACGCTTGCGATCACATTTGGACCCTTGGATTTGAGCTTAGATTGCATAATTTGAATCTGAAGCAATCAAAATGTTGCAATCAATTCAGTGTCAAAAAGCATAATATTTCGTCGAGCTCTAGATGAAAATTTGAATGAATAATGAGTATACATTATAAAGAGGATAGATTATATATATAGAGTGGACGAGTTATCTTCTCACCAAAATCGATCTCAAGTCGAAAATTGTAATTGATTTTATATATGGATTGGTTTCGGATTTGGTTTATTGAAACTAAAGTGAGCCAATTTAGTGGAGTTATGCGTGAGACGGTGTCGTGAGATAAATATTGGGACTCTTCTCACGACTTGTTAAAACAAGAAAACTAGGATTCAAATCTCATCATGACACATGCCCTAGCGATGGCTCAGATGACTGTTTATGACTAAAAATAGTATCGAAAATGTTGAAAGCATAATGTTTTTCGTGTGGTTGAATGGGAAGTAAAATTAATATCAATATCTTCACATACTTTTGGCCCACTCTATCTAAAAGAAAATACAAAACTTTTAAAGCGAATATGTGAGTTTCAACCAAATAAGGGAAAATTATCACCGTGCATTTTGTTTAAAAGAGATGAACATTAAATGAACTTTCTAGGCTTTTTACAAAAATCGATTAGACACACTTTTTATGAGCAACTCCGCGGAAATTTGCTCTCAATGTCTCTCGGCCTGTTGCAGCGTCTACGCGTTCTCAACCGATTGTGCAAAACACGTTTCTTGTATATTTTTTTTGTGCTCATCTTAGCAAAAAGTCATATTAGACCTAATATCTTGAGGTTTAAGGGTCGAAAATTGCGAATTAGGGGTCAAAATGTCATTTCCGTACCATGTCCGCACCCCTAACTTCGCGGCGTTCATCATTGCCATTATGGTCTATACATTGATATAGAGAAAAGCTTACGAGTGAGTTGGTTTCTTTCTTCAAGATGCCGCTTTTGAGATTGATCGTTACATCACTTGCTGAACGCAAATCTTGTAGAACCTTCAATTCTGTGATCTTTTGAGTTAGTTCTTTTTGTCGAAGATACAAGGTAGAATTTTTTTCCGTTACGAAGACTGTAATGAAGCGATTGATTAACCGATGATACTTATTTCGAGGATCATTCAAAGTCTATAGATGCAGTTAAGATAAATCCGTCGATTATTCTCAAGCAATAATTATATGGAGGTAGAAAAGATCGAAAATTCTGATAATATAAGCATTTGTAAGAACTTATGTGGAAGAATTTTTGAGGGCTCCTCTAGGCTTTCGAATACACAACGACACAATAATCGAATAGTTTTTCTTACCATCATCATTCCGAGCATCGTCGTTGCCTTCACGAGTTCCACTCATAATTATCTTATTATTATCGTAAGGGTCACAAGGTTCTTCTGATGGTTATCAATTGGCCAGTTAAATCCCGTTTTCGACAGATTACTTATTACACGAAAAAAGGGCGATTTGTGTCAAATGAGTTGAAAGCACACCCGTGTTCAAGAGCCGTTGTCCTGCTGCTGCTGCTGCGCACCCATGCATGTATGTATGGCGCGTCTCAGAATCAATTTTGCCGCGCCGGCTTTGTAGAGCATTGAGAGCATTCAACAAGCACTGTTTTCATTTTAAGGTTATGTCATGAAAAATATAAATATGAACACAGGCAAGATTTCAGAAAAATTTGAGAAAACGTGAGTATAAGCTAGAGATTAACCATTCCTCATTCATGTAAGCCACCCACCAACATTGTTTTTTCCTTTTGAATTCAAAACATTTGTAAAGTCACTCATGTGTAAGCATGGTCTGCTGTAGTGCACAAGATTTCATGACAAATAGATGTCTATGAATATGCCATTGATTTTATTCCAGTAATCCATATCCTCTCGAGAAAGTAAGGTGTCAAAGATGTCTTGAAATGGGTCACTGGAGTTTTGAGTGTACAGGGAAGAGGAAATATCTGCATCGCACATCTCGAACAGTCCAGCTGAAGAAAGCTGTAGAGTTAGTGCAAAATAACAAGTAAGGTCATTAGGAATATTTGTTAATTGGTAATTATGGATACTACTACGGAGAACTCAAATTCTGGACCTAGTTTTTCCATTGCACCAGGATAAGTCCATTCATTCATCAGGAATCTTCAACTACCCGCACTTGAGAGTTTAGTTCGGGAATTCTTTCTTGAGCTGAATTACAGTGCTGTCATTGTTCTTTTCAAAAATACTAGATGCGCTCTGCTTTTCACTAAACTATTTTGTCCTAAATGCTAAGAATGGTGAAAAATTTCTCATCTGTCCAGAAGCAATCATCATTACCTCTCAAGTGTTTTCCATGCAATTATTAATAAGAGTCTAAATGGAGTACATATATTTCAATTCTGAACTCCTGGCTGCCCCTCCTGTACATCCTTGATATTTTCTCATCTAACCAGAACATTTTCACTCAATAATATAGATTGGAGAATCACACAATTGATTATGAAGAGCCAGAAAATAAGAAAATCAAAATCCAAGAAAGTTCCAGCTCAAGCAGTGACAGCAGTAGCAGCAGCAGTGATAGTAGCAGCGATAGTAGTAGTAGCAGCAATAGCAGTAGCAGTGATAGTGAAAGTGGCAGTAGTAGTTCATCATCAGATAGTGAATCAGATTCAAGTGATAGCGGTTCTAGCAGTAGTTCTAGTGATAGTAGCAGTAGTGCAAGCAGTAGCTCTAATAGCAGTGATGCCTCTAGTGGAAAGTCAAAAAAATCCAAGAACAGTAAAAAAAAGAGATAGCTTGACTCAACTCTAGGCTTTAGCACACTTGAGCCAAAATTACTTCCTCGTGTAATATATAACCCATATTGAGGTTCCATCATTAATACATGCAATCATCATCATTTACTAAGCATTTACTCTGAAGTTTCCAGACTGCGAATTAAAGAATCTTTCAAGAGAATGAGGAGAAAAATACTTGAATAATACTTTTCGACAAATATTTTAACAGATTAGGAAAGATACATTTTTAAAGCGTTTGTTTGGTTGAAAATGAATCGCATTAATGTACTGATTCCTAGAATTTTTCTAACGAGATGAAAATATTGTAAATCGCAACTCAACACCATCCTCACATAACTGGTTGGTGTGTCTGCACTGTGCAGTTTACAAAAATCATGGATGGAATATGACAGAACTTATCATCTCGAGGTGGAATTTTATGTGAATCATGGAATTATTGTAACAACATCAATAATCAACGACTTGCGTATTTCAGAAATAATTTGGTCTGACTAATATCAATCATTTGACAGACGAAGTTTGGAGAAGAGAATGTTTCCACATGAATGAATTTGTACAGTTTTGGAGTATAGGAAATGTGTATATTTTTATAAAAATATTGCAAACGTTTTCACATTAAAAATCATGCCCTCCATTTGAGAGACTGCATCATTCTGTTTCTGATGTGAAATAAAATTACATTGTTCAAAGAGTCTCAAAAGTTGTGCTTTTTTCATGTACAAAGTTGATGTGTTTGGTCATTACAGACACTTCCGCCAATCAGTCTTCCTCTACTGATGGAAGTGTTTGGATAATCATTTTTCTCTTGGAATCATAAACAAAGTAGTTTGACTTGAACAAATGGCTTTTGTAAAATGAGGACAGGTTGTGAACCTGGAATTGTTTAGCCTGAAATGATAATAGAGAATATTAATCAAAATTCACCATGCAACATTGTTTGAAATCAGTTTCTCACTCTTCAAATTCTTCATCAACATACCTTTTCAAGTAGATCTCTCTCCGGGATCTCGATAGACGTAATAGGACCTCTACGCATTGCTTGGCGCTCACTCTTCTGAAAAGCTTCGGCATCACGGTACAGGTTTCTGAGTGCAAAATAAAGTAGCTCATTGTGGTTTTTTTCAAATGTCAGGTATTTCTGGAACGACTAGAAAAAGAATAGAATATTAGGCATTTCAGATCAACTCCATGAGTAGACAGGATCACTTTTGAATTATCCATTACATTTCTCATTGTTTTCATTATTGAATATTTCTGAGTATCAACAAAACTCTCAAGTTCCATTCGGATGGCAAGATTAATATCTTCTTCTCGTACATTTTCCCGAAGATGCATTTTAGCGTTCGCTTCTGCCATTCGGATAATACTTTCGATGTGTCGAACAGTAATCGGTAGACTCCCGGTTTTCTGCAAAATCATTAATATCGTTGAAAAGAGGCGAATGTGGAGAAAATAATAAATTGGCTAAATGTGTCTTACATAGCTTTCTTGTCGAAGTTGACTATATAATTTAGCAATTTTATCCTGATCAATTTCGCTCAATTTCGGACGAACATTTTGTTTTGCATACACGATATACTTTTTCAGGACTTCCTGATCTAATGGTTCGAATTCATCTGGATCTTTATCTGCAGAATCTTCCAACTGAGATGGCACAATTTTTTCACTGTTTGCAGGATGGTGTTTGATGTGGGAATTTACAACGAAATTGGCCAGATGTCTATCTTGCATCGGATCTACTTCATCCTTGACAATACACAGTACGTCGAAACGCGATATGATTGGCTCTGTTAAATCCACCTATAACAATATTATCAAACTAATGAAAATTAGCACTAATTTCGTATAATACATCGGCACTTTAGAGTGCAAGAATTTTTCATAAGTTTTTGGAGTAGGTTTGTAGTTATGTTACTTGAATTCATACATTTTATAAATGAATCGATTCAATTGGGAGATAGAGACCCTTGCCTGGAAGGTCTCTACTGGGAGATAGGCAGCCTTGTAAGACCATGTGCTGAATTCCGATACTCATTGAACTCACACAATTTTCATCAGTATTTGTGCAACTCAAAAGGTTTCTCGTGCGCCAGACTTACATTTTCGGAAAATGTTCTGCTTGCATCATATCTTCCACCGATGGGATTGGATGCGGCGATGACTGCACATCTTGCATTAAGACTTGTGACAATACCAGCTTTGGAGATCGAAATGCTTTGTTGTTCCATAGCTTCGTGAATAGACGTTCTGTCTTGATCATTCATCTGAGAGTAAAATGAAGAGTTTAATAGTGAGTCAAAAATCGTTACACAAAAGGCAAAGCGAGCAATTTAATCATGCTGACATTACTTTGTCAAACTCATCAATGAGACAAACTCCGTTATCAGCAAGAACCAAAGCTCCAGCCTCAAGGGTCCACTCTCGGGTCATCGGGGACCGTCTAACGTAAGCCGTGAGACCTACAGCCGAGGCACCTTGACCCGTCGTGAAGATAGCTCGAGGAGCGATTTTTTCGATAAACTTGAGGAACTGTGATTTAGCTGTCCCTGGGTCTCCACATAGAAGAATGTTGATATCACCTCTGACCTTGTGTTTTTGGCCTAAAGTGCGAAAAATGATTAAATCGATCTTATAATTGAGTTGTTCGGTCATAGTGTACTAAATCCACTTTTGAAACTCATTCATTCTGTGTTCTCCCACAATTTAACCATGAACAGTTGCCATCCGGGAATCATTCTCCAAGTCGAAGATTATAATAGAAAAGATGTGATAAATCGTCTGCATAGGACTAATTCAAGTCCACCAAAACGCGGGTAATTTTCAGGCTGATTTTTCGCACGATTTAAAAGTGGACTTAGTCCACTATGACTGAACCACTCAATTCAGAGACATCCCTACAATTCGGAAAACATTAGATCTTACCCGGATTTTTCGAAACACCTCCAAAGATGGATAAAGCAAGTGCTCTTTTGATGAATTTGTGACCATAAATAGAAGGTGCTATACTAGCACAAATGCGATGAGCTATGTTTGGATCCTTACTCAGCTTCAGAATATTGTTCTTATCTTCCTCTGTGAGAGAATCTACGATTTCTTTTGCACCTTTGACATGCAAATAATTAGCCAGAAGAACTGTCGAGAAGACCGGGAATCCCTAGAAAATTGCAATCTTGTCAATTGAGAGAACACAAGGGCACCAATATAGATTTTTAAAGAAGATTTACGTACCTCCTCCGTATTTAAAGAACCATCATAGCTATTTGTATAAGTAGCAGTCACATCAACTTCATCCCCAGGTTTACACCGATCAACAAGATCAGAAAGCAGAATGCAATCTTTACTCCTGGGTATCCTTCCTGCTGGAATTCTACCAGGTGATTCTTGGATTGTTATCCTTTGATAATTTCGATAAAGGGTTTGTTCCATGTTTATCTGTAATTTCAAAGGTACAAAGTTGAAAATAAAATTCGGAGTGCAGCAGGAGCATCTAATCATTTTCACAGACCATGAAAGGACCAGCACTTTGACACTCAGGACATTTGTTTGGCTTTATTTCTTGACTTTGGGTTTGAACATAGGGGCCAAGAATGTAGCCACACTTGGTGCAATCATATTTAACAGCTGACAGTTGCGGTAGGACTCCTGTGGTAGAAGTAACAACTCCCAAAGTTCGCACAAACTGATTTAAATGGAGCTTCCTGAGAAATAGTCACAATAAAATAGAGAAAGGCAGTGATGTTACAGTATTTTTGTTTCCCAATATATGTTTCAGATGCATACCTGAATGTTCTTAGTTCCTCAATGAGAGGTAGTTCTGATATCCTAACATGAATTTCAGATGTAACTCTTTCATAACTAGGAAAAATGGATAGCACAAAATTTCTAGCCACTTCATCAAAGATCTCAAGCATTTGAAGTGGAGCCTCTGGCAGAAAATATGCCAAAACATGCTCAATTTGCGCAAGAACAGGAAATTCTACTACGAAACTAGACTAAAAAGGAATTACAAATTTAATAATTAGTGACCAAGATATGATTGAGGAATCTCATCAATGCATACAAAAATTACCTGATTGCTTTCACACATTTGGCGGATACGATCTTTGTAAACATACTGCCCTTTAGGATCCATATAAGTTCTCAAGAAGCTTTTGAACCGATTAGCTATTTCATTTCTAGGTGCAAGCATGGTTACCCACTCTTTTACAGTGTATCCTTTAGTGTCTTCCAAATTCTCTATTGATTCAATCATCTAGAATCATTGAAGAAGTGTTAGAACTAATGCAAAAACTGATTGCAATCTCAACACAGATACATCAAATTTTGATGGAATACCTCAGTATCTTCAATTTCACCTGCAGCAGCTTTTTCAGCTCTACGTCGTTTCCTAGAGAGATCTTCATCATCACTCTCATCTGAAAGTTAAATTTGATATCAATGTTCAATGAGAACTTTTAAATAAACTACAATCGAATGAAAAGTACCATAAAGAAGATCTCTATCATCTCTGACTATGCCAGCTGCTCTGTCTCTCTTGCGCATTGCAGCTTCAGCAGCATTACGCTCCCCCTGTGATAGCTCTGAATAGTCATCATCGTCTACCATTTCAGGATCATACCTATCAAGTGCTGACATAGGCCGGTAGTCACTACAAAAATAATGAGCATTGATTCAAATCTGTAGGTTGAAAAGGTTCAGGAAAAGATATATCAAAGCAAAAAAGCATACGCTGCCATATTATCACCAAAAAGGTCCTCTCCATCTTCTTCTTCTTCTTCATTTCTGTCATTATCATCACCTAACAAATTGGTCTCATCTTCGAAAGGTTCATCAAAGTCTGGCGCAGGAGACGTTAGCATGTCTTGTCTTTCTGACATCCCTGGAGAAGTTGAGCGACTCTAGAAGATAAAATTCAAGAGCAAAGCCTTAGAAAAAACCAAAACTCATAAAGTAGCTTAGTTGGTGATGGAGATATTGTTACCATTATTCTGAGAGAGCAGCACTCAGTAGATTAGCGAGAAAAGTTGAGCAAATTTCTGATACAACAATTTCTAGGCTCGACCAACAGTACAAAGACACTTAATAGTTATGAAAATAATTTACAGCACATGGGTGAAAATAACACAAAATCGATCAAGCATACGCAAACGGCTGTGTCGGTGCTCAATCGCGCGGGAATTTGGCGGCAACTTTGTGCAACCCCACCCCACTACTCGGCAACAAGTGATGACCGACCAAAAAACCATCGGAACTTTCTCATAACGGCGCTCAAGTCGCTAATTGGTCCGGCGAATCATTCCGAATAACCGCGAGTCGCGAGTGTCGCGTGGTGTCGCGACTGATCCATAGCCTCAGCCTGTGTGATCAAACTAATCCATCTCGGGAACAATTGACTCGTATTTTGATGATTCACTCAAGATATTAATTCGATTTGTGTTGATATTTGGCGTTTTGGTGCTATATTAATTCTTGACCGTGTAGTGAGGGGTCACATCCACTATTTACTTTTGACTTCTGATGAGTTAGCAAGGCACTCCCGGTCTCTCTCGGTCCAAGTGGTGTCTGTGTAAAGAAAGATTTCATGCTCGTCGCTAGACTACATAATAATCTTTATGCTAATCTATTGAAAACAGAAAGGTATCGTTCTCATTTCATCAGTCATCAAAGATTATCACAATATCATAATATAATAGGCCAAATATTGTGAATTTGTGAACCCACACAATTGCGCCGGCGTCGACAGGCGGGTTCATTATTACGTTAGGTTAGGCAGAGCTGAACCAGTTATATTTTGCGGAGATCTAATATGGCCAGCCAATAAGCTTGATCCCTCCGAAATTTGAAAGAGACGTTACTTAGTTTCTGGTTTCAGTTGGTTTATGACGTCTTTGGAAGAGGTGAGCAAGAAGTATAAAGTCGGTCTCGGGTTTCGGTGCTTCCAGGTGCATCGTCGGGAAGGTGCGGGCAGTGCGCGTACCTCCTCCTTTTGTCGGATTCGAATGATTCACAAACAACCCAGTTTGGAGTATATTCACGTCGACGTTCGACCTGAAATTTAGCTGTCGAGAGGTGCTGGCAAAACCACCACAATGAGTCTAATCAGGTAAGACGATTTTTATTCTCACAATACTTCATTACCCTTGCTCGTTGGCTCGGTATCTCTATCAATCACCCATGTACCCGTCCAACGGACATTTTTATGCAAATATACGTGACTTCGTTCGACAGCTCGTTTCTCTCTTTGTTTTTAAGAGTACTGTTGTGATGTCAAACCTCCACCGTTTTCTAAACTCTTCCAACACATTCTTTCCACATCAGCAGATGATCTCTGCTCCCATGTAAAATAATTCTTGCAAGACTTTCAGTTTACGGGATTAGGTACTGTGTGATTCTGTTTTATAATTACTTTCTCTAGTGTAAGTGACAATCATTGAACCGATTATTGAAACCATCTAGTGTAACTGAACATTTATTGTTCAGGCTGAATATTGCCTAGCACAATAATACTTGTAAAATGGTTGTCGGGTGATTGACATTTCATTCTGTCAACTGTAGTTTTGAGAAGCTTGCAGTCAGCTAACTATGTTGTACAGACCCATTACCACCTGTTGCATGCTTGTCTTGATTAAAAGCTAGTTTTTACGGAAATCATAAAACTAGCGTATTATGTATTGGTTGAAGGAATTCCAAGTAATCAGTTCAATCATATGTCGTATTTTTGCAGAGATGAGACGATTAAAAAAGCAACATCTATATGTGAAAAAGAAATCACAGAGCTTTTCAATATTTGGGATGAAACTGGGATAAAAAATGATGTCTTGAATACATATGCAGATCAAGTTATCAATCACCTTGTTGTAAGTTAATCAATGAAATGTGATGTATATTTATTACACACTCAAAACACCTTTTGTATTCTTTCATATCAAACAGGGATTGATGAAAGATATGGTAGGTGAATCTGTACAAAAAAGAACTGATCTTTGCAAGAATGTCAAGACCCTGGCTCACTCAGCCAGAAAAATTTCAAAGGTAGTATTTTATTCAAGTTATGTCAACTTATCACTTGAGACAGAACTAATCAAGCATATCTTTCACAGGAATTAGGGATGGATTTTTCAACTGACAGCTACAATGATTTACCTTTGATGGAACTGGAAGTAAAGTTGAGAGAACAAGTAGAGCACTTGCAACACCTGAAAAGCCAACGTATAAAATACATCCAGGATTTACTTGCCAAGGTGAGTTGAACATAATTTTTTGTTGGCAAACTATTAGTTATCACTTGTAGTGATTCTGAATTCACCATTTGAGTTATCAGGAAGTGGATATTTGCAAAAAAATGGGTGCCAAGCCAATAGGGTTTGAATCAGACCTTCCCACAGAACAAGAAATAAAAAAATTCGAAAACCACGTCAATCTTCAAGAAATTGAGAGGGTAAGAATTCCAAAGCATATCAGTGATCTAAAACCATCATGAAAAAATCACTTATCTTTTATTCCCAATCTTACATAGACTCGGCTATCAGAGATATTCAAAGAAACTCGAAAATCTATCATAAAAATGATGGAAGAACTTCAAATCAATCCAGCTTTAGATTTTGAAAGAGTGGTCATCCATGATCACAATAGCTTCATTCTCTCTCAGAACAATATGGCTAAGCTGCGAGACTTGAAAGAGCGATTGAAAGATCAAGTTGAACAAGCTAAAGTTCAGGCACAAGAAAAGAGGGAAACTTTGATGGCTCTTTGGGATTATCTGGATGAGCCCATGGAAACTCGCCAAGAATTCCTAGATATTTATTCAGGATTCAGTTTGACCACTATCAATGCTGTGAGTAGATTTGATAACTTCATTGTTCAAAATTCAAATATGAATTAGTCATATAAATGTTGCTCATCATTTTTAGCTCAATGCTGAAATTAAAAGGTGTAAGGAAAAGAGAAGTGAAAATGTAGCAAACTATGTCAAAAAAATCAGAATGGAGATTGAAAATCTGTGGAAGCTGTGCAAGTACAGTGAACTTCAGAAGAAATCATTTACTGCCATGAAATGTCAAACATACACTGAGGATCTCCTAACACTCCATGAAATGGAGGCAGAAAATCTCCGAAAGTTTTATAATTCAAACAGGTGAGTCTTTGACATGCCAAAAACGTTGAGTTTGACTTGAATAACTGGAATACACTAGAATCTCGATTCATGACCGGAAAACTATCAGTGCGCTCACATATGTGAGACTGTTTGTTTCCATCAAATGATTGAGAAATCACTGATGCCACACAATATAAATCTATTTAATGAACAGTTGTTCTCATACTCGAGTGTGTAACTTGTCTAGGCTGTAATTATGTTTTTGGCAAACAAAATTCGAGCAAGCGCGCGAATTCGCTTTTTCAGTGGTCTTGAAATTTTGCCGATGCGATTCACTTGAAAACTCATTGCAAGCCAATTTTATTACAAAAGAGTACCTTCATGCGAACTTTTCGCGCATACATATTTAATCTTCAGTTGCAAATCTGTACGTCATCGAAAATTGGTTATTTTTGATAGCTCAGACATTGAATTGTTGAAATATATTCATCATGTTGCGAAATCTTTATTTCACTTGTCTTGTCATAGATTAGATGACATATTCCTACTAATGTAGACATGTTGCTGTGACTGGGATTTTTCTCTTTTTGATCCCCTTATATATATTGTGAATCGAATTTCATAAGGTCGTTTAGAGCTTTGATGAACTTATCTTATAATCTATGTCCGCCAAGATTTAAAAAAATCGAAAAAAATTCAAGTGCTCATAACATTTTTGTACAGGAAAATTTTTGAGCTCTTAAATGAGTGGGAAGTTCAATTTGAAAAACTAAAAGAATTGGATCTCAGAGCGAACGACCCAGATAGATATCACAACAGAGGCGGCCAGTTATTGATGGAGGAAAAAGAACGGAAGGCTGTCGAAAAAGTGAGTTTCTCGGAATATGTGTGCGCCTTTGCTCTACTAAAGACATTCAACGAACAATTTTCTATTCTAGAAACTCCCGAAATTGGAAAATCAGCTCTGTGCCTTAGTAGATGAGTATGAGGATGTTCAGAAGAAAACTTTCCTGATTCATGGCTACTCCCTCAGAGAGTTCATGAATTACAGCCGAGAAAATTATGAAGTTGAAAAAGAAAATATGAAATTGGCTAGAGTGAGTTAATGCGTTTCAATCTTCTAGTATAATTAACGAATTTTAGAACCATTAAAAAACTTCATGTTTTTAGAAGCAGGCTAAGGATAAATCTGCCAAAAAGACACCCTTGAGTACGTCGAAGCGGACACCTGGCACTAGTATGCTCCGTATCACTCCTGCCAGTACTAACAGACTGCGAACGCCAGGTGTAAGCAATATGTCTCGAATAACACCTCTTGCAAAGAGAAAATTGCCATACGACGTATCGCCCAATTCGGAACACAAGAAACGAGCTATTAGTACAGATAAACATAAAAGCACATTCGTCTGCAATAAAGTGAGACGAAGTGGCCGGGTAAGTCGATCTAAAGGTTTTGACGCAAAAGCAATACTACTTTGGTATATTCATGGAATATATTCAATGTTATGTATTTGAGATGGGGTATTGTCAAACTTGAGTTCGCGTACTCTAGTCCATTAAGTCTTGGTAGAATTGTATGGCTTGTTCTGCTTTGTCAGTTAAACAGTCAGTTTCAGTCTCTGAATAATATCTCGAACAGTTTCTTTGTGTTCTACAGTGACGGACAAGATTGGTCAGGGAATAATTTTTTTACAATAGAGTAATCTCACGTAATGTAAATGGTGTACGAAACATGATACTCCGGATCATTACCTCGTTATTTTTTTCCAACTTGATACCTTGGAGTATGGTGAACAAAGGCCGCTAGAACCCATGAATATTTTTTGCTCAAACAGTGAGCATGTTGCTTGAACTTTCTATTTTATTCGATAAAGAAAGCAATAACTTTTTACAATAAAACTCCTCTATCTCTGAAAGAAACAAGAAATCGACTCGAAACTGTCCACGTTTTTTTTTCATGTTAGTGGGCTTGTACTTGGGGAAATTTGTGAAAATCACCTTTTAATTTTCTTCTAAAGACCAATATTTTGGAAAATTCTGGAAAAACGTAAATATTTCGATGTCAAATTTTGCGATCATCAAAAAGTATGTATTTTTGAGTTGGGTTTTGCAATATCAAGCGAATTCATAGTGAATTTTGCGATTTTAATGTTTTGGTCGATCAAAATGCGACAGTTTTCTGCATTTGCGCATTATTTTACAAAATTAAATCCTTGCGTAATCGATAGACAACCATTGGTAAAGTTCATGTTCATGCTCTAGAAACGGAGTTCTGAGCTTCGAAATAGAACAAAAATATTGAGTGCTCTGGATCCGAGAAACCTAAACTCGATGGTCGGATACACCACTCCTCTCTTCGTGTTTCCTTTAAAACGTCATATGTCGCCACTTTGAAGGAAATTTGACGGGCTAGCGATTGCCCGGAGTTTCTGCGCAGAAAAGTGTCTCGATCTGATGGGATGTGCTGGGTAAAAAAGTCTAATTGCAAGAAGTCGCTTAAACTCATGCTGGAGTGCAAAACTCAGCTCAAAACTATTTTTCCTGGAATATCATTACATTTTGCTTCGAAGTGTGTCTTCAAAATGAGTTATTTCAACCTATACCTGGTGATTATTACGAAACACTGAGAAAAAAGAAAGGCAAGCCGTGCCCGAGTACTCAGGTAATTCCTACCTTGCTCGTCGAGCATCTTGGTTTACCGGAACAAATCATGTTGTCACTGTGACATGACTCAATGAAACGAGCTGAAAGGATCCCGCCATAAATCATAGGAAATTGGCTTTCGGTAATTATTGATGAAAGTGAGCTCAAGCGATAGATCTCGGCGCACTGATCAAAAGTAGTATCTATCGTTTGAGCTCACTTTCATCAATAATTACCGAAAGCCAATTTCCTATGATTTATGGCGGGATCCTTTTGCACACACATAGTTGAAGAACATTGCTTCCATGCAGTAAAAGATTTACGATGAAAAATATTTCCAAAATAATGAGAAAAATCATACAACTTTTCGACGGTTTCATGGGTCTCGATGCCGAGATGCCCACCGCAAGCATGATTTTCGACATGCGAGAAAGTTTTTCAGTTTCCAACTACAGCAAAACTCAAAGCGAGAAAGTTGTTCGGGAGAGTCTGAGCTATATTAATTTCTAGCTGTCTACGTTGGAAGCGCGATTTTCGACTCGTTTCCGACGTAGCACAGCTAGAAAATGTCGTTTGCGACTCGTGCTGCGCACTCGTCACATAATATACTATTTCAAGATTCAGATCGAATGTTGCAATAGGAAAAAAATTAGAAAAGATTTATTGAGATTATTGTTTGGCAGGGCGCGAGCCGGAGCGTCGTCTGCTCGTTAGCCGCGAGTAGATTTACATACAAAAAGTACTCCAAAATTTTTCCTATTGCATCATCCGATCTGAATCTTGAATATTAATATCATTTAGACCCTTCCGAAAAACTTTCTCGCTTTGAGTTTTGCTGTAGTTGAGAACTGAAAAACTTCCTCGCATGTCGAAAATCATGCTTGCGGTCGGCATCTCAGCATTGAGACCTGTGAAAACGTCGAAACGTTGTATGATTTTTCTTATTTTTCTGATAATGCAAATCTTCAATTACATGAAAGTAATATTCTTCAACTATGAGTGTGCAAAATTTCAGATCATTCCATTAAGTCAAGTCAAAGTGACAACATGATTTGTTCCGGCAACCAAGTTACTCGACGAGCAAGGTAGGAATTACCTGAGTACTCGGGCACGGCTTGCCTTTCTTTTTTCTCAGTGAATACTCCACACATAAGCCCAATCGCATAAAATTGAATTCTCCAAGAATAATTTCGACACATTATTTCTCCAGCTTTCAATCGTACTCAAAAAGGTGTCGTTATCTTGTTTGATTCTCCGAGCTAGAGCAGTTTTAGTGTATAAAATTACAGCGCTTCGTTCATAGAAACTTAGCCGATTGTTTAATCTAAATGATTACAAGCTGCGCAAAAAAAATTCTTGGGTCCTGGTGGTCGTTTTTTTCTTATATTTTGAGGTATAAGATCGGAAAAAAATCTTGAGGAAGAGTCCAGAACACTATACTGCCTGGATGATTCATTACTCAATACGTGTGTCTGAATTCGTTAGTTTTCCATATTTTCAAATATCATGACGGTTTTTTGGTTTTTGATTTGATTGTGGGTAATCACTTGCAACTCAAATGGAATATGTGTCATTTTTTTCTTGCAGGTAGCTGGTGGAATTAATATGAATGGAAGTGGACGAGTGAGGAACATTAATAAGAGGAAGCGAAAATCCAAAAGCGATACTACTCTCTCAGTTTCTTCTTATGGAAATTTTCAGGAGCATCTAGAAAATCGCGATGAACTGCGCAGCTCAATTTTGCCCGACGAAGTCAACAAAAAATTTGCTGGTCCGACACCTATCAAAACTCCAATCAAGCCCATGAGGAGGAAGGTATTAGCCGTAAGTACCCCAGCAATAGCTAATACCACACGCACGTTGAGAGGAACGCCACGGAATCCAAAACTTGCGTCAACTCCTCGGCTTATTCCAGCGAAAAATTCATCTCCTATTGAGATTTAGTTGGGCAAAGTATACATAGTATTAGGCTTATTGTTGGATCGCTTTTTGTATATATTTATATATATATATATGTTTATCAATCGTCCAGTTGTCGTACAGCATACTCGTTTTAAGCATGTAGTTTATTATGTACAAATTGATTAATACTTGAACAATATACACTTTTTTATAACACAAATTCCGTTTCAAATCTTGCATCTTCAAAATGTCCACTTGTTGACGCCCACTCAGCCTTGAGCGAAGAGAAAGCGGGAGTGAATAAGCATTTAGGGTTACATAATTTCGTAGAAAGTTATACATAATTATCACGGTGTCTTACTGAAACTTTACGTTTCTTTTCAACTGCACGGGTAAACTTTGGAAAGTATACGGAAAGCCTTGTTAGTAACTTTGCTAAACAAAAATTTGTAGGATATTTGATGAATAATTGAGCTAGGACGTTTTCTCAAATTGATCATAGTCTTATTGAATCATCAGATCACTATACAAACATTCCAATGAGAGTTTGGAAAAATGATGTGAGGAAACTGTCAGAAGCAGTCATATTGAAAAAAGAACATGAGTAGTTCCGCAGTAATTTTGATATTTGAGGATCGAAAATGTGGCAACCTTAAATCTTACTCCCGAGAGTTCTATAGAACTCTTATAAGATGGAATTTCTGACTTTTTGAAATATATAAAGCTTGAATTAACTCGCCCACGAATAAAAGAATTTCCACTCATGTGTACCATAAGTATAACAAGGATAACGTGGTAGCGGGTACGGAACCTGACATTTTGAGGTAGAGCACGGAACGTGACAATTGCCAATTGATTTCATAGCCAAGCGATTTAAGCTACTGTCTTGAGGTTTTGGAGTTCTCATTTGGCCATCAAATACATCAAAAAAGCTAACTTGGACCCCCATAGTCTCGCATTTACAGGTCGCTCTAGGGCACGGAACTGACCAAAAAATTGAGCAAACTTAGATTTTCGCGAAAAAGTTCTCCGCGAAGTGTGAAAATCAACCGACACGGTTGGAGGGGTCGCTGAGTGTCAGTTCGGTCGATCATCGAAGTTAAGCATCGTCGGGCGCGGTTAGTACTTGGATGGGTGACTGCCTATCTCGGTCTAATCAACCTCGACTTGCTGACTATTCTGATCGATTTGTTGACACTTACGTGAGCGGGAATCACGGAATGTTACGATTTCGATGTTCATGCTCCCGAAAAGTCGCATGTCCATGATCACCGTAAAAGGGTGCCTTTCACGACGCAAAATTTTTCCCCCACAGCCCATCTCTCGCCATTGGAGCAAAAGCGAGAGACTATTAGTCTAGAGACCGTAAAGCAAGGGATTGTCTCTCTCGCTCCAGCGACGAGAGATGGGCTGTGAGGGAAAAATTTTACGTCGTGAAAAGGCACCCTACAGGTAGCATGATAAATGTGCCGAACTCCCCGGAGCAGTTTTCTCCGTTTTCTCCCATCAGGAGTTTTCTCTCGCTTCACGGGCATGATTCCCGGGCAAATGCGGAGAAAATTAGGTTAAGGTGAGTGGCTGGATCTCAAATTTGACACAATAAAACACGAAACGTTAAAACCCACGAGAACCGCCCCGGTTGTAATAGCTCATTGGCTGAAAACGACCGTTGAACAAATGAAAAAAAAAATGTGAAAATCAATTTTTTCGCTACTTAAGGGTATGGGAAAGTTGCGCCTGATTATTTGCTTTGAGAAAAAATTTATGCGGAAAGGTCTGGGATGAGTCAAATTCGCTTCTATGAAAGAAATCTAATATGTGGGCAACATTTTAGTCGAAGTTTGTCGACAAAATGTACGTGCTCGCAATGCACACGAAAACTTATCTTTTGGCTCTTATCACGATGGAATTTGGCGCTAAATACCATGATATTTGATGTATTTGTTCGCGCGAGTCCCAAACGAGCTCTACCGCGGCACTTCACACTCGTAAGCGCCGAAAGAAAGTTGAAAGAAGAGCGACAGGGCACGGAACTGACATTTTTCCACTTTTTTGGATGATGGTTTTTCTTGGGCAGCCCTGGATCGGAAAACTAACAATTGAGCCAAAAAGAGAACTAAAAAATACGTCGAAAATCATTAGTAATATTCCTTTCCCAAGCGTTTTGATGGTTCGTACAGGCAGGCACACATTATTTCAAAGTTTCCACGGAACTACTCATGATATGATAAAATGCAAATTCCTCGGTTCATTGGCATACCGGCTAAAGATGAATGCTGTCATTCTGGATTATTGATGGTGATTGAAAAATCATTTTTTCTATAACGGTGTCTGTCAAACCTGGAAATCACGAGTCTCAGAAAATTCTCAAGGAAATGTTTTTGGCCTTGAAAATCAGGGAAATTTTGAGGACGTCACCTCAACCCCAGACACGAACAGACATTTATGAAAGTCAGTCTACCTACTTCAAGCGATCACTCTCAATTCAACTTTTCACGATGAATTACACGGTTTCTGGGTAACACTGTTATTCACATCTTTCCATAATATTGCAGGGGAGTTGTCGATTATTTTTGTCCTAGATTTCTTAAAACTTAGAAAAAATATGGCGTTGAAGTTTGAAACGTTTCAATACAACGAAATGGATAACCTTACGCCCTCAGATAGTTTTCAGAGCATAAATTGAGGTATTTTTGTTCTGAACAACAGCAAGCAATGATCGGTGTGATAAATTCCACCAATGGTTGGTGAATTGAGTCTTAAAAATTCTTCATTTTCCTGAAATTTTATTTTATCGTTGCA
Organism: Eretmocerus hayati; assembly: GCA_029851415.1. Classification (NCBI taxonomy): domain Eukaryota; kingdom Metazoa; phylum Arthropoda; class Insecta; order Hymenoptera; family Aphelinidae; genus Eretmocerus; species Eretmocerus hayati. Next base: position 114,971,254 of record CM056743.1, read on the forward strand.
AAAAAACGTTCCAAACTTCAACTCTATGAAAAAATATATATTGTGCATGGCAGCTCAACTAACCCTTTGGCAGGCGTCAGCGATCTGGGAGGTCGTGGGTTGATTTTTTATCGAATTGTTTATAACTTCCAGCCATCAACTACCATCTCTGAAAGTTTCATCAATTAATACGTATAGCACAAGCAATTATTGCTAAAAGTTATAAACAATTCGATAAAAAATCAACCCACCACCTCCCAGATCGCTGACGCCTGCCCAAAGGTTAGTTGAGCTGCCATGCATAATATATACTTTTTCTAGGTTTTAATGAATCTAGCACAAAAATAATTGCCAGCTCCCCTGCTAACAATATTCTTGCAATTAATGATAGCAGCAGTTCTCTGAAATATCTTGTCTATTGTATGAAGACTAACATGATAGGCTTGAGCGGGATTCCATGGCGCTTCCAATGGAATTTTCACGGGCCCTGTGGAACTTAAGGAGGGTATCAGGAAAACAAAAATTAAATGTCATCTTATACTAGTTGAATATAGGACTAACAATAAGTGGAAGATAATTTTTCCTCATCATTCCTAAAATTCTTTGATGGAGGCTCTCGCGAGATTACTCCACAATCCTCTACATGTGGACAGCTTCGGATAAGAGCGATGTAGAGCTATTCTAAAATTTCAAAAAATTTCTTCGGTACTTCGGAAGCTGTTCATATTGGTGATTACTTTTTAGAAAAATTGTTATGGGGGCCTATTTGTGATGTTATTTAAATTTTTCCGGACAGTGATGATAGGGAGACACAGACTAGATATTGGAATTATATTAGAATGAATATGATGTTAGAAAGAATTTTCGAAAATTTTTAATGGACTCGTATACCCTTCTGTTCCGGAGCTGTCCATGTTTCTAATGTAGAATGATGAGGGAACCATCCTTAATCAAATTTTTCTAAAACCTGGACCTTTTCTTGAGAAGAGCCTAGAAAACGTGTCATTCTCAAGAAATTTTCTAGAATAGATTTCGTAGATGCCATTAGAAAAGAAGACCCATATTGACATATTGTAAACAACTAAATTTTGATGTGAAGGTTCTTCGATTCATTTATTACCGCAATCGCTGGATATTGAAGAGCGTATTTTCGATATTCAGATTATATTAGTCTGAAGAAAATGGGATGACGGATCAGGAAGATTAGAATCACCTAGTTTTTTAAATTGTATTTTTTTCTCCTCTGCAACCAGGTATTTGGCCTCGTCCTGGAGTTTGATCGTTCCCTTAGATCAATAGTGGCTATTGAGAATTTTTCTGATTTTTCTAATGTGTCTGCAAGGTATAATCACTGATAAACGGAAATCGATGGGAAAAATTGGCCATATATATTGGGCATTGCGATTGAATAGGCCCTCTTTTCCTTTGAATCCAACCACCGTATCTGATAGGTTCATTCTATCATTCCTATCCGTTGTTTAGGATATGTGAGCTCAAATAATTCTAAGATGTTTTGCCTCAGGAAAGTGTTCTTCATTCAAAACTTCATATCAATTTTCTAGAATCAACATTGAAAAATCTTCCCAAATCCCGCCGCTTGGACCAATTTTATGAAAGATGCATATCAATATATATTGAAGAATCTTTCTAGGTATTAGGAGTCTAAGCAAAAAGAAGTTCACCAGCTGCCAGACCAAGTGGACCTTCATAAAACTCATAGTTGATAGTGTACTAATTAGCAATTTGATCAAGAATGTGCAATCAAAAGTACCGCATAGTGACATCGCCTCGGAAATTGCCTATGCTGCGCGAAAGCTGAAGAAAGCGAGATCACGAATGAGTATTATAGAGGGGAATCCATTGCCCCGTGACAACTCTGATGGAGCGGGGAACGTAGCGTGGGCGTTTCACGAGGGGCAGGTGTACGGCTGGCAGACATGCGATCACTCAATTGGTGCAGGTGAACGGGACTACATCGCTCTTTACAGGCATAGGTAGGTATACAAGCATGAGTCGACTCCCGTGGAGGTGTGGCACAATGCTACGTTGTCAGGTGAGAGGCGAGTCGCGCCGCCCACCTGTCGCTCGCCACACTTGTGCAGACGTGCTCTGGCCATTCAAACGCGCGCTGAATTTAGTTAGAACAATTCCAGAACATTTTTGGACAGTTTCTCGGGAAAAGACGAAAATTTGATATCAGGACCCAAAAAGTTTGATCGTATTCCTCACGAACCGATTTATCAATTCAACTTTGCGCCAAAAATCTTACTTGTATGATAGTCTCTTTATGAATTTGAATCTTGCTCGGCCGATCCGTTTTCTATTACATCGATTACCCCCAAACAAGTAATTAGATGCTCAATATAAATTCGCTCTTGGAAAATGGCCTCAAATGACTTTTATCGATTTTGATCTGACTGATAGATGTAACATTCCCTTGACGTTTTACAGAACGACTCAATCTGAGGACAAGATTATTTCATCCACCAAATTCTTCCAAACGATCTCAAAAACTCATTTTCCGTAATCGTTCGAAATCGTTCGGAATCATTGAGGAAGCCAAATCGATTCCGATATACCTTATCAAGAAATCATGGCATCTTCTAGCCCAGGATTCTTTTTATTGGAGGTAGACGTGACGATTAGGTAGGCCAAGATAGGAAAGACGGAATTGTACACGTCAAATTTTGCTTGAAGAGCGAAATTAAAGTTACCGCCAGAGTTGCACAAAGTATATATGTTGATTTTGTATCATTTTTTGAGATTTTTATTCCACCCTTCCAGCGTTGATTGTTTCAGAGAAAAAATTGGTTAACGATGTAAAACGAGGATCTATCGCAGACGGATGAACGCCGTTTCCGTACTCAGGCGATAAAATAGCTTATGTACATCGTACTCTCGATGTAAAATTTGATGTAGTGGATACGATTCTGAAATGGGTTGATGACAATTTAGTCACCATTTCGAGTCAACTTCAAAGCAAAAAAAGGACCCCTTTTCAAGTCCTCGGGGATATATTTATAGTGGTCCCAGTAATTTTCAAAACAATTGATGATGGAGGTCGGCCCATCTTTTATGCTGTACCAGGCTTGAATTCTCGCCGAAGCGCGGAGGTCAGTATTAAAGGAAATTTTATATTGGATTTATAAATCAGATAATTATTAAAAAATAGTCATGCAAGCAGGCCTTGTTTCGAATTGGAGTTCGTGCTTAGTATCTCAAACCATTAGAGTAACGGCTCGTACCTTTCTGTCCTCACAAGAGAATTTTTTTGTGACCTCAGTTTGAAGGAGGATTTCAAATGATGCCGAACATCAAGTGTAATTTCTCTTATTTCACTCGTCTAGTTTCATTGCGATCAGACCTTATTCACAATAATCTTGACGATTCGCAGATGACTTACGAATAAATGCATTCTGCAACAAAATACTTCTTCAAATCCACCCGAAACGAGTAAACCAACCAAATCTCTCCAAGATTATGGCGCTACTGTGAAAGTTTTCTTAAAGTATACACGCACTTTTACCGCTGACGCGTTCAAATAATTCGAGTATGAGCTAGAAATGTGTCAAAAAAGTTCGATCATCCTGACCAATCCTGATCATATATCAATTCTTTTTAAGAAAAAAATATCGATCTCGCATCTTCTTGATCACTGGAAGAAAAATTTAGTTCCCACTCGAGTAATTATTTTGCCAAGCTCAAAATTTTTGCAACGCTCTCAAATCTCATGCAAGATCCCAACCGAGCAGGAGTACGCGTGTGTACTGCAGTGGCAGGATAAGATAGGGTGGAATAGGTGGCTGGACGGGCGCTCTTCCGCAGTGCACCCTCCAAATCTGCGGGGGGAGTCCCAAGCAGTTCACGTCATCCCCTACGAATACGTACTTAATATATGTATATGTTTGAACTGGCGCTCGTCCGGCGCCAAGCGGTGCGGACTCTGTGGCGCCAACCTGACCCCTGTCGCTGCCTCGACCTCGCCCTCGCACCTTTGATCTTTGCAAGCATCTCTGACGTGTCCGCAGCAGCCTGGGTGAACCGTGAACCGGGTCTCCTTCTTCTTTGTCCATGCTCGCTGAATTCTTCAACGGATACCTACCCTCTGTCAGCCCCGCACTCATTCTATACACTGATTGTGGATGGTTGTCATTGGTATTTGGAAGTGTTCTATATGTATATTAATACAATATTGAATTTTTTTTCGAAATACCCGTTTACGTTGCTAGTCACTCTTGAAGGCGGTGAAAGGAAGTATGTAAGTAACTAAAATTATTGAAGCGGATATGGCCTTATTATAATTATTTATCTCAAAAGAATCTATAAATTCTCTCATAAGGAGAGATAGATAGATGGATACCTCTTTATTTGCGGATTCGCTAAAAGACAATACATGGTCATTCATACAAGAAAAGTACATACATATAATACATAATAGAAAAAAGATACGTATATATTCAACCAGGTTACAAAAATATATCAAATATATCGTATCACAGTCAGAAGTTATTCTTCTGTCGAGGCGAGGAAAAAAGAAATAGAAGATCAGTCATCACAGTCGCAATATGACTAGGTCACTTTTGTTGAAATTACTAACTAAAGTCATGATCGAGAAAATTTATAATTATAAGTTATAAGCTGTCCGGGGACTCCCACTTTCAACGCATTTAGGGGGTTGATGGAGCCGGTTTTCACGGACTTATGTCTTAAAAGTAAATAGAGATGGCAAGGCGCACTGAACTTGAAACGATCTTTTACCTAATAGGACGCCCAGATTGGTCCCTGGCAAACATCGTAGCCAGATAACCAGGCTCCCTCAAATGTATAATCTTATTAAATTTTATAACATTATAAAATTTTGAATCTGGGAGAAGCAGTTTACGCCCTCAGGTTTGTTGAAAATTCATAACCCTGGGTATTAATTTCAATTTGTCACGAACTGTCAGCTTGGGCAGAATACAGTCATCCCTCGTTAACACGAATTTCACGGGACAGGAATTTTGTTCGTGTTATCAAGGAGTTCGGGTTAACCAGAACGCTCCAGTCACTTCTTAACACGAATTAATTCGTGTTAACCGATTAACACGAATTAGTTCGCGTTAACTGATTTACACGAATTAATTCGTGTTAACAGGGTAATATGCGATAGATGGCGTTGAAAGAACAGATCGGAATATTTCTGCTGTTTTGTAGGTAGTATTGATTGAATTTGGACAACTACAATTTCTATCTAACAAGGGGAGTCCGGAGTCTCCGGATCCTGAAATCTCACCAAAATTTTTTCACAGTTTCGTACCACCTAGAATATAAAGAATCTAAAGCAACTCTGTCAAATGGGCCTTCTGTTCTAAGCTACAGCCAGAAAAGACAACATTGCTAGTAGATCTATATATATATCACTTTTTAACATGGGCCTATATGGGCAATGCTAATGTCATGGGTTGTAGCTCTGAACGGGAGGCCCATTTGACAGAGTTTCTTTGGGTTATTTGGTGAGATTTCAGGACCCGGAGACTCCGTACTCCCCTTGTAAGTTTTATTATTATTATATTTTGGCACCACCATGGCACTTGTTTCCTCTTAGATTGAGTGTACTGTTGGGGAGAAAATTGTAATGTATCCCACCTTCATCGATATTGAGAGTATCTCGAGGAGCAAATCTCTTCCTAGTTTCTGAAAAATCTTTCCTCCAGTTGTTCGCGTCTCTTTCGTCCACTTTTAGGAATTCACCGCAGATAACTTGGGATGAAATATGTTTATGATTTTGAAAATTCTCCAGCCAACCACTCGAAGCTTTAAAATTTTCGATGCCTAAATCTTTCGCAATCTCTAAAGCCTTCTCTCGAACTAACCCGCCAGTCACTGGAATGTTTTTTCCCGCACTCTGCAGAACCATTCAAATGATTCCTCTTCCAATTCATCATTTTTCGCACCACGCAAGCGTTTTACTTTTGGCAACTCAATTCCTGATGCTGCGGCGTTCTGAATCTCATCTTTTTGTGATATGATCGTTGATAATGTAGATCTTGGAATTGCAAAACTATCAGCTATTTCGCTCTTTTTCTTAACAGACCGATCAACTTCATCTAGTATCTCAAGTTTGGTGCTCAAATTAATACACGACTGTTTGCGCTTACTCATCGCGATGTCCTGAGCTGTTCCTCGCGGACATTGACTCTGTTTACAAATTTGAATTCGTTTTAACCAAGATCTTGAGTCAGACGGGGCCGGAAAATCGTTAGAAATTCGTGTTAACTCAAAAAATGTCCATAAGAGCCACTGCATTCTCAAAGGGACAAGAATTTCGTTCGTGTTAATGAGAGAATTCGTGTTAAAGGTGTTCGTGTTAACGAGATGACTGTATCAATTTGTGATGGATCGATCAAAGTGCGAGTGAGATTTTTGAAGGATTCCGTTTCCCACGTCGTGATTCCTTTTCGAAGGTTCAATTTTGTGCCCACTGGCACTAGCACGATTACGCATCTTCCACAACTACGTGCATTTGTCTCGATGACGAAAACAAGGTTTTCCACATGAATTGTTTTCCAAAAAAGTAGTAATTGATCGACATTGAATGCGAGGGATCTCGATGGGAAAGTATTGCGTTTTCGAATCAAGAGAATAGACGCGTCAGGGAAAGGTTTGGTAAAAAATAACATAATATTCCATCTAGAGGTGACGGAAGTGATGACTCAGCATCTCTACCCTCGAAGTACATAAATGAAGATTTCTACGGATAGTGGAGCAGCAGTCCTCGGCGCAATGGTTGCGTCGGACATAGGCCGTAAGGATCCCCCAAAATACGTACACACGCACGTATGAGGAAAAAGTTACGGCACTTTTCTCTGTATTATCCCTGTCACGCATGTCAACGACGCGGCGCGCAGCGGAGCTCGTGAGTTTTGGCAAAGTGCTCAGCTCTCTCGGCTCCTGCCACCCTGGATAGGAGCCTATACATTTCAGAGCTTCTCGCGTATCGGAAGCGTTAATCGGTTGCGCGCCCAATTCGCCTTCTTTTGCCTCTCCAGCAATCTCAAGCAGAATGTACAAAATATACGCACATCCATTTTTCGATATTTTTATATTACATCTCCGGACTCGTGCAAATAATGTATTTATCCACACACGTGACTGGATATGTTCCGCGAAATATACCGCGCTTGTAACCAGGATTCACATCTGATGGTGCAGGGACTGGCATGAAAATTACGACATTTTACTCCTCTATTCGAGAAGTCCGCCGACTCTGGCGCCAACTTCCGCGTGTAGAAGTGGTACGAAGAGGCCGAAGAGTTCCGAAAGACGCGCCAGTTACACTGAAAAAGTACGAAATTCGATGATTCTTCGATTCGTATCAAGATCACTACGCACGTGTCATAAAAAAATCGATAGAGTACCATCCTGGAAACTATGGAAACCATCTGAAAAACATTTGTCCAGGGCGTGAAAGCCCCGATCTCACTCACTGTATGGTAAACCATAAGTCAAAGGTTCTGTAGATTTTCTCATATGGGCAAGTAGCAACGATTGAATCTTATCCCGATTCAAAAAATAATTTTTCCCCCGATGTTTCCCTTATGAAACTGGAGATTATAGGGGAGAGTGGGGCAAAATTGGACGGATTTTGCAGTGGGGCTATCTGACAACACTTGGGGCTAGGTGCGTCAGGCGCGGTCCCAAGGGGGGGGCGGTAGGGGCGATCGCCCCCCCCCCCCCCCCAAAGCCGAAAATTTTGTACAGGAGAGATGGGAAAACGCGCGCGCGCGTGAGCGCGCGCGACATCGATTTTTGCATTGACCCCCCCCCCCCCCCCCCAAAGTCAAAATCGCCCCCCCCAAAGTTGGTCTCTGGGACCGCCCCAGAGGCGCGTACGGGACTTTGAAGTTCAACTATTGAACAGATTGTAAAAGAATTTTCAGACCCCTAGGTCTCAGCGTTCACAGTTTTTCTTGAAGTTGAAAAATAAAAATCTGTCCAAATTCGCCCCGAGCTTGGGAGCACTTTTGACAAGTTTTGGGGGCAAATTTGGACAGCCTTCCAAAATTGAGGTATACGGCATTATTCCTCACCTATTAGAGTCGCATTTGCTCATCAAAACACGTGCAGGTAATAACCCAGAACCAAGAGGGAAACCGGTCTGAGACTTTTATATTCTCCCATAGCCAGGGCAAGCGACCTTTTTTTGTGTCATTCTTCAGCATTATTGAAATAGGCGCTTCATTGATGCTCTATCGTCTTCAACAATCAGCAATCGATTCGCAGCGTCTAAAAGTCGACTTTCATTCATTCTTCTTCATATTGGAGGTACCCATACTTGCCCCAAGTCAACGATCCAAATGGTGGAGTGCGACAATCAACCCAATATCAGCGAATATGACAGTGATAATGCGAAAATCGAGGACTATCTTGGAACACGTTGAAAGCGACTTCTGACCTCTAAACTGACTCCTAAGACGGCCATTGGACATCATAACTTCATTTTCTCACCCATTTTCAATCACCTAACTCACCCTCAACCAGCCGCGCTTCGAGAAATTTGCCCAAACGCATACGCGCCTCGATACGCACAATTATCCTCGAAAAACACGAACAGGCGATCGGTCGACCGATTTTAGATGGGATTTAGCATTGTCCGGATTCGCCCCCACCAATTCGTCCAAAAATGCCCCCAGACGTTTTTTTCGCAGAATTGTGATCATTTGGGCCCAAGTGAACCGATTTTGGCCCACGATGGCTCAAAATTTTCGTTTTGTAATGTAGTTTTTGACCCCCAAACGGCGATTAAGCTCGTTCACTTTTGCAGAAGTAGCGTGAATTTTTGCATTTGGAAAATAAACCGCGTGAGGCATTCGAAAAGCATCCCTACGTCAGCGTGGCCCCCCAGTATCGTTTCGGAGGGTCTAACCACGATAAAAACCATTGTCTGTGATGGTATTAAAAGAAATTTTCGACCAAGCTATCTCACTTATTCAATTTTGCCCCACTCTCCCCTACTTGAGCGCTACGTTGTTGTTGGTACCTGCAAGAAGTGTTGAAATTTACGATGATTACACATCAGGCGAGTGATGGGTCGCTGAAGTCTTCAAAACTGCGGAGCCCAGCGTTTGATGATTCTCAGATGGTCGTGATGGAAAATTTCTTTACTCATTGTAGAGAACACTGTTACCACCACCAAATTTCCCGAAAGATTTTTCGAATACTTGAGGTATGGTGATAGTCATCCGCAGGTTTCAGTACCATAGATATGAATCATTTTCTTTTCTCAACTTGCTCACAAGAGATTACTCGCAAGTTATAAGTATGCAGTGACAACGAAAAAATTCAATTCGTTCCATGGAATCGAAGAGCACGGTGTAGTTCATTACATTTGCATCGATTCTCTCAGCTGAGAGAATCGAGAGTGTACACTTCTTCGTCTACCATGGAAAGAACTGATTTCTTTCCGTTGTTACTACATACATATATCTTGCGAGTAATTTCTAGTGAGCAAGCAAGGGCTTCATAAAAACGGGCATGTTGGGCAAATTCACCTTATCAGTACCCATGTAAGACATGAGTTTCCATGAACATATATGATCATGGATTCCGTAGATTCCATCGCCGTATTCGATCATACATGAAATAAGTTTGGAAATCAGTTATTTCTATTTCGGAAAGACGTGATATACTAATAGTTTTCAGCTGCAATACTCCATGGCATTGAACGGACTCTTCTTATCAGAAATATCTTTCCCAGACTCATTCTCAGGTTTTGAACATTCGAAGCATTGAAGAGAAAAAATCCACACCAAATTTTTTTTTTTGCAATTTTCCGATGTTAGAGTGCTTACAAAATTGTAAAAAATAGCGTTCGCAACCCGTTCATGAAGTTCCCCGCTTCCGAGCGATTATTACGGCTCAAGCCGAAAACGAATCGCTCAGAAGCGAGCTACAGTTTCGTAAACTCGGTGCAGAATGTAATTTTTCGTAAAAATGTCACATTTTTGGAACTCGAAACCGACTCCTGGAAAGCTTTTTGCCATGGCTAATCTTGATTCGGGAACCCATTTGAGTAGTATAATATTCTATCACGGGACATTTTTTGCTCAGTAAGAGCAAATTTCAAGATGGAACTTGGGAATATGAGCCAACAGCCGATCTTTCACTCTCATCGCGAGGAGTCGAGCGAGTCAGAAAATTCACGTGTCCGTGACGAATCGAGTGCGAGAGAGTTGTAGTATTATAGATTATTGTTTGCGCGGCAATAAGGAAGCTAAGAGGGGGGGGGGGTTTAGGTGAGTAATGTGATCTAGAGGAGGAGAGCAATTTTTCCACGGTGCGAGCGGTTGAATAGCTTACATGTATGTACATTGTACATACCATACATAAATGTATATGAATAATCAGAAAGTGACTCGGTATCGTAAGAACTAAACGAGGAACGCGAGCTGCGAGCTCTGCGATGGTGCGCGGAGTATGCTCATAAATCACGCTCATCGCGTATACCACCTCTCGAGATTTGTACTTATCAACGCTCGCTCGTCCGGGATGATTCAGAGAAAAGCCAACGCGCGTCTCGTCGTCGTCGGCTCGAGAAAAACAGCAAGAAAAGTATCAAAGCGAGGTATCTTCCCCTCTCTCGGATGGCCAGAGTCGAGCGCGAGCGGGAAGTGACAATCAAAACTTTCCGAACACCGTTCGCAGCATCGGATGAGAGAGCGAGCGAAAGAGAGAGAAAGTGAGATAAAAGGACTCGTGGAGATGTTGTGTAGTAAAGGGTGGTGGGTGGGCGGGCAGATAGAAGGGGGATCGAGGCATACATACATAAGACAGATAACCACTTTTGCGCCGAAGAACCTCCCACCTATCCACACACATACTTATCCGCAGCTTCCACGTCTGCAGCATCATCATCACGCTCGGCTGGGTTCAGTACCGCCGCGCTCCGGTGCTCTTTGCAGGAGCTGCTGGACCTATCGCTCGATCCTCTTTTCCGTCCGGTGTACGCAGCATCAGCATGGGCGGGCCGCGATGGGCCGTGCGATGGGGTCGAGACCGTGCCGCCGATGACTCAAGCTGCACGTGGATGAATAAACGGACCACGAGCGAGCGATGCCGTACTTCCGTATCTCTGACGAAGCCCGAGAGTCTGATGCTATACTACATTATGCTTGCTGTTTCTGCAGATGGGGTTTACGGTGCCCGAGATTACTCCTCTCTGTACTCGCGCTGCTCATCATGCAATTCTCGAGGGATCCTGGACCCAAGCGATGGCCTTATCTGCGTTACACGCAACTCATTCATCTTCCTCCGTATCGACGTATAGGCACTCATCTTAGATCCGACTCATATAGGAATTTGGCAATCAGATTCTATTCTGTGATCCAGACGGGATTCAAGGACAAGAGTTTTCTCTCCAATTTTCTGCTAGATCTGGAAAAAGTACAATAATGATATAGGTGACAGTGCCCGACAGGTGGATCTTCAGGGAGACGCGTACGGCGAGTCCTCGGGATCCCTGGTGCCTTAGTTCAATCACAGACTTAGTTCGATCACAGTCCACCATGCATAAGCGAGGGGGCGCCGCGATCTGCCACACTAGCGCCCCCTCGCGTATGCATGGTGGAATGTGATCGAACTAACAAGGGGAACACCAACCTTGTGGGTCCTGTATCTCGATGAAATTTTGAGGATCATCTTGTTTTGGTGAGAAATGAAGGTACCTAAAAGGGTTCTGTCCAATGGACCCTCTATTCTGAGCTATGGAACCCAGGAGCATGCCCATTTTCAACCATTTAGGCCTATTTTTGACCTAAATAAGCCTCCAGCGAATATTCTCCTCCTTCATCCGAGACAACCCTCCTTAGTACTACTCTTCTTTACATCATTCAAGGGTACCTGAAATACATCACAATATCATAGAAATAGGTATATCTCTTGGGCAACCACCCATGAGATGTACAGAAAGGAACCCTATGCGCTCATCATTGAAATGTCTATTTTAGATCAACTCCACCACATCACAATGGCAACTGCATAGCCCGGATGAGCTGGCTATCTCTTCTTATTGTTCTCTCGTATCATACATGAGTTTGTAAAGATGTGAACTCATCTGAACATCAACAAAGGCTAGATGAGGAAGTTTGTGAACGTCCATCTGATGATCTATGCGAACATCAGACTCCCTGTGGTAGGATCTCCTCTCATGTCCTGACTTGAATCTTACACTTCTCAAACACCTCCACCACAGTTCTAATAGACAGATAGTGGTTCTACAAACACATTGACGCAAATTCACTGCCAGTGGAAGAGAATCTCCCACACTGCACAAAAGTCATCCGATGATCCATATCATAGAGAATCTGCTTATCAATCAATACACACATAGCTCGCTCTTGCCCAGTATATACTCATATCCCTATTAATCTACATCATGAACAATGTTCTGGGGTTAAACTAACAGCATCATCTAATCTTCTGACATATATTTTGTTAAAAATTATATGCACCACCCCACAAGTAGCACAATTTCTGAAGAAAAATCTGTAATTCAATTATCATGGATGATGGATCATTGTCCCAATCTCTCAGCAATAGCTGTCATGAATTTCTCTCCGTGTGGGAATATCAAGTGGTATGACAGAATTGGCAAAGAATGGGGAGAAAGAGTGCTGTCTGCGGCTATCTTACTCATGAGCACACAAGTGTGAGTGAGAACAGAGAAATGTAAGAGAGATGGCTACAAAACATGAGATGGCGCCGTCAAGATTTGCAGTATCAGAAATCCAACTACTGATCTTCTGATGATATGATTTGATTGTATAACTATTGCTCATCACGGTGATATGTTTTAAAATGATTGCTCTCATGTATCTGCGTCACTGTACTTGCCTCAATAGTGACCGTACTTGCCTCAAGGGTCACCCTAGATGGCGGGGGGCATTCGACTTCAGACACACCCTCATCTCAGAGGTGAGGTTGTGATAAACTCCGCCGGTTCTTACAGTCGCACTCGATCCGCAATCAAGGTATACAATAGTGCTCCCAACTGTCATTGTTGAAGCTGGTTCACCATCTCTAACAACAATCAAGATCCCGATGTAGCATTCTGATCAATATTTGAGTGATGTATCAACACTACCCCAGTAAAGTGTAGTTTATTTGGTTGCCAGATTCTTTCCCTCTCAACATTGAAAGTGACGCTGACAGTTTGTATAGCAGTGATATGGGGATGTGGGAATCTCATTCCATTAGCATTCACTGAATCTCTGTCATTGATTGCTACATAGTTATTGATGCGTAACCAGGATTGATCGCTTCCTAGTCAACAGGTAATAACAGATCACACTAACTATAATATCTCATGTCGAGAAGAGAATACTAATGGTGACTCTAATCACTTTGTCAGAATTACTGAAGATAGCTCATCATTAAAGAACAAGCTAGATCATGACGATGGATAGTTTATCACCGAATTTGAACATATTGGCCTAGAGTCGGATGTACTGTTAAGTGACTCCATCCATGTATGTGTCAAGATACTCATTCAGAAAAATTTAATTCGAAGTGAGATGTCTGAGAATCTTTCCAGAGAAGCATTAGACATAGGATTCCTCATGTCAGATATGATTATAGAGTTCTTTGAAAACCTGAAAAAGATAGATGATGAGTTACTTTACCTGGCAGAAGAAGATATTGAGAGTTCATATGGCGATGAAGTGCTTGTCGATGATAGTGAAAATGATTCTGAATCTCAGGTTCCCAACATTCCGCTGCAACCTCTGCAAGTGTAGAGTCAAGTCAAAGTAATAATCAGCCTAGTAGCCAACAGTCTTATATAACATCAGGTAAATATCCGCTGGATCTGTTCCAACTTTAATTGACTATGCCTATCTGCGGAATAGTTGAAGCAGTCAGAATCTCATTCTGCAATTCACTCAAATTGACTCAAAACCTTATTACTTTAATATCACAAAATTTGATCACACTAGTAATCTTATCCATAATATGATCACCGCAACAGAAGTTTTAACATTGGTTAGTGGCGAGGAATAGAGAAGGGGTCAAAGATGAATACTTTTACATCTTTATCCACGCACTTGTGTTACTGGTGAGTTATCTCTGTAGAATATTTAGAAATATGTAATCCTGATAGTCGAAGCAATCCAATAATGAGGTTTGAACCTCAGAATTACTGGGACATCATATGTACAATGTTTCATTGGATATTTCTGGGCTTATTGGGTGGAAGCGAGTAAATTATTCTATTACGGTCAGGAATTCTGGTGGGATCTGCTGGAGGCAATAAGCCCAAACTGGTATGAATCTTTTCGTCAACAAATTCTTTGATGGAATGTCTGACAAATAATCGGCTCATCGTGTATATGTCTGTTCAAGAAATCGATATCTACGGAATGTATCAAAGCACTTGACATTCCAGCCTTCAAGCACATGTTTCAAAGTACGGAAATATTCATTATGGAACTATTTCATGCATTGAGATGGTTCATAGACGAACCATGAAATGTGTCTGGTTATTCTTCGAGATTTTGCACCGCTTTTGCGTCTTGTGTACAGAGTAGAGTACTTAATTGTGAAGCTATGGGACAACTTCGTGGTTCGGAATATGCAAGATAATTGTTCATACTACCCAGATTTTGGTTGCAAGAGAATCGCGAATTCTCCTACATTGGTTGACGTGTCAACAAAAGAGGATTCTGCACTACAGACATTGATTTTGGTTCCAGTGATTTTTTAGCAGATCTTGCAAGTAGATGGATTAGAATGGGCTGGAGGGATCTTCAGACGGGTAGAAAAGTTTAGCGGTTGGAGTTGTTTAGATATCCAATACAGAAGTAGGCAAAATGTGCATTGCTCGTTGGTTACATCGCTTCTCGTATGTAGTAGTGAGGCTTGGTGCTCGTGATATCGGTAATCTCATGGGCTGTCTCGCGTAGCGTTGACTCAACTCATCTGAGCCCTTTGAGCATGAGGCTGATTGATGAGAATTAATGATGCAGCGCCAAAGATACTCACATCTGGACCTTGTCAAGGTTTCGATTTCGTGCAGAGTAGGTTCCGCGGATGATATTACGTAGAATATAAATGAGC
Source organism: Eretmocerus hayati (assembly GCA_029851415.1). Lineage (NCBI taxonomy): Eukaryota > Metazoa > Arthropoda > Insecta > Hymenoptera > Aphelinidae > Eretmocerus > Eretmocerus hayati. The sequence goes on from CM056743.1 coordinate 114,986,323, forward strand.
GTGACAACAACCGGTGTCGCCTAGATGGTATTAGGAGAGTCATTGTTTCATTTGTGACCAGGGAATGTATTCCGGTCATCATGAACAATGAGCTTGTGATATTTGGTGATTAAATGAGGCCAAAACCGCCTTTTTCCGTTGAGGTTAAGATGTCAATGCATCAAACTCGAGCGAATCAAAAATATCCGATACAACCTCTTTGGCAATTGAGACACCGTCTCATTGGTGTTGGAAAAGGGGCGTTTCGATCACATGCTGGATTGGAAAATGCTTATGACTATTTTGGTGATCGATGAAACCAAGAGGGCATCTTTTTCCGTCAAGCTTACGATTTTGTAATAACCGATATCACAAACACCACATACCTTGATACATCATACCAGTCACGATACAACCTATGGAAAAATATTCCATCCTATAGTATTAAGCTCGATTGGTCAATCACGCAATGAGTGATTGGGTCATCATTGGAATCGATTGACGCAGTCGACTCGATGCTGCCTGGCAGGATTCAGACCGGAAGCAAAACTCATCTTCAGGCCGTTCCAATCCTGCTCAGCAGTATTGAATTCGATTGAGATGTATGAAATCTAGAGGAGTTCAATACTGATTGTGAGTAATGAGAGGGGTAGAATAACCATGCACCCACGATTTCAACTGGATTCTGTAGTATTCATCTCGATTAATCAATGACGCAAAGAGTGATTGGGTCATCATTGAAATCGATTGACGGAGTCGACTCAATGATGCCTGGCAGGATTCAGACCGATAGCAAAACTTATCCCCAGGCCGTCCCAATCCTGCTCAGCAGTATTGAATTCGATTGATATATATGAAACCTAGAGGAGTTCAATACTGATCGTGAGTATTGAAAGGGATAGAATAACCATGTACCCACGATTCCAATCCGATTTTGTAGTATTCATCTCGATTCGTCAATCACGCAATGAGTGATTGTGTCATCATTGAAATCGATTGACGGAGTCGACTCAATGATGCCTGGCAGGATTCAGACCGATAGCGAAACTTATCCTAAGTCCATACCAATCCTGCTCAGCAGTATCGAATCCGATTCAAATATATGAGAACTAGAGGAGTTCAATACTGATCGTAAGTATTGAGGAGGATAGAGAACATGCTCCAGTCATTCGGGATTGGTTAGGATAGACAATTAGTATCGTTTCGCAAATTGAATCAGTTTCTGAAGCATTGGTCTCGATAGAGCAGTGGGAGACGGAATCTATCATTCAATTAGATTGATTCCAATACTGTATTGGTTCATTCAAACATATTGAACCAGCAAAGATCTTTCATCCATCCATCCGGATCCTATCCTATGCTGAATACTAGTATTGGATTATATTCGCTTACATCAATCCTCATCAACAGTATAGAATTCGATTGGCAGTTGTGATCTCAAATCTACAATTCAGGATTCAGCTAGATTGGGTCTCTGTTCGATTGATGTGCATTGAATTCCAATACTGCTCTCGCCGGTTGAATGATAGAACCGATTGAAATGTATTCATCCTGATAGGATTCGATTGGTTCTCAATCAATCCCAATCGATCTTTTGCAGCAGGGAATGCATTTCTTGTCAACTTCTGCGATGAATATTCCAAAGACTTCAACCGCTGGAGTTTTAAACCCATGTGAAGAATTCCTCGGTTTATTCCATTCCATCTACTTGCAAAATCTCTCCAAAAATTACCGTGAAACCAAATCAATGTATTCGGTTCAGGTTCAATTCGCCAACATCCGCATATCAACGCAGGTTATTGATCGCCCCTAATTCAGTAGAAGGGCGAGCGCAAATTCCCTATTCGAAGAATCTGGATTTGTAGATAGGATGTTATCCACTAACCATTCACTGATTAATTCTTCCTCACAATTTTTATTGATGATGTCACCTATATCACCATCTCATTTAACTGGCACAGAGATTGATGTTATTTCTTCTTATTTTTCCAACGAACCAGCAACAGATTCAGAACCTCAAAGCCAACAGTCTGCAGGTAGTAAATATATTCCCAGTCCTAAGAGACCAAAATTTGACGCCAACCTATTGCAACCGAGATCAAAATCATCAATAAGTCAAGAGAACATCCAGAATGGAGTCTAACAACTCTCCAAACGAATGGTTGCAAAGATCTTACTCGTAAAGATACTTTGCCCCGATGGACCAAGGATATTGAGAAGGGTGGGACCCAGATTGACGAATCAATATATATCAAAGAAGAGACTTTTGAAATATCCAAAGATGCGAGAGCCAAACGCTTACCGATACATAAGAGAAATGTTCAAGAGTGGGCAATCCAAGCCGCTCTTGAATTTCGCTCAGGCCAGACTCGTTTCTGTGCTTCAAATTTTTGGCTCGATAGATTTAAAGCTCAATACGGTATGCGCCAGCGGAAAATCACGCGGTATTTGAAACAATTGGAGATTAGATCCTTAGAGACTATGCTTAACGTCGCCGAACAATTCCAGAACGAGACTGCTGAGAGAATCGGGTCATATGACAAAGCCATGGTCCTAAACACTGATAAAATGGGATCTGAGTATCGCGTGGGCGTAAAAAGAACACTGGACTATAAGGGTGCTAATCATGTTGATGTTTACTTGCGCGACCAAACCAGGGTCTAACATAGCCACACTGTAGAATTCACTTCTACAGCCTCTGGAATATTCTTGAATAAGCTGCTCGTTTGCCTTCAAGAAACTAACGGAAGCTTCTGACCCCAAGTAGCGGAGGAAGTTGCTGCAATGTGCAAGTAGTATGGAAATTTTATTGCCATCTGCTCAAAATCTGGAAAGTTGACCTGCTCTCTCTTTGACTGAGATATCGTACGTTGGCGAGAAGAAGTTCATGTTGCTGCTAGATAGCTGGGGAGGTCAGAAGAACCCGGAGCTCTACCAGCAATTTGTTGACGAGCAGGGTAATTCATTCGACTTGCGAAGTCATAACACTTCCTCCTGGGCGTGCTCCTCTAGCACAGCCTTTGGACGTATACAGTAGAACTCGGTTATAACGAGCTCCAAGGGACCGGCAAAATTTGCTCGTTATAACCGATGCTCGTTATAACCGAGGTTGACTCAAAATGGTTGGATCTACGCGTATATAGTGTTATTAAGTGATAAATTGATCATCTTACATTAGAAAATGTCATTCAATCGAGTTTCACTCCTAAAATGGACTTTCAATGTTACATACAGAAAAGATATGAGAAAAGTATACTTGGATGTGTACATAGATATAGATTCGCATTCAGAAAGATGAATTAAAAAATGGCAAGCCGATTCAAAAAATGCAATATTGAGCACTTCATCCCACTTCTATCATAATCACGACCCACAAGATTGTATCTCTCTCCAAATCAGTGATCAATGTTTGTTCCTTGGCTCGAAGATTGTGTTTATGAACAATGTGTTTCAACTTTCAATTGTGGTGAGAAAGTTCATCATAACTATTTTCATTAATTAGATGAAAGTTGTTCGAATCATCAAGATTGTTTATTTCGTTGACCTGCTCACATTGTAGATCTTACAAAACTCAGCATTGTTTTCTCTTTTCAGCGTGAAAGCTTTCCTTTCATCGGTTTCCATGTCGCTTGCATCAATTTTACTGATTCCAATGTGATGATACCTGTTCACAGATAGTGCCAAGCTCTCAAATTCGCCATCACGTAGCGTTGAAATCGTATCTGCTCGCTATAGCAGAGGTCCAAATCCAAATTTGGGCAAAATTTTTGCTCGTTACAACCGAGGTCTCGTTATAACCGAGCTCGTTATAACCGAGGCTGATTCCATTCACTTAGTACACAAACCTACCAAATTTTCAAAATTTGCTCGTTATAACCGAGCTCGTTATAACCGAGTTCTACTGTACTTCCATCGCCACGCGAAAATCTTCATCAAAGCCATATACAATGCCACGTACCTCATAGAGCGACAACAACAATTGGGCTCAAGGGCTGACATCTTGAAGCTGCAGTCTTTAGTGCACAATCAACTCATGGCTCCAGTGTTTGTGCTTATGGTCAAGTACTCTTGGTATGCTAGTCGATTGACTCCTATGAAATATGTTTTCCAGAATGTCAAAGAAGTTTGTTTTCCTGGTTATTCGGCTAGCACAAGATGCAAGTGCACTAAAATGCCATTCATGAAGTGTTCTTGGTGCGAAAATTTCCTTTGTTTTGAATGTTTTTATGTTGATTATCATCCCAAAGATTGCGCGTAATATAAGAAACCGAAGACCAATCAATCCTAGGTCTCACTCTGCTCTAATTTACTTGTGTGATTGAAATCACACACATTTCGACAGCACTTCTGTGATGGATATTTTGATTAGTTTTACGAGTGATGAATATTCTGACTGATTCACGACTCATACGAGTGTAAACATCATGAAGGAATTGGACGTTTCATGCTAACACGAAAAATGAAAAAATCACTTTAAATTTTCTGGAGAACGCAGAAATGATCCGAGGTAGATGCAAACTACGTACTTTCTCATATTTTGACATAACAAACGTGAAAATAAAATACGCGGGAAGGTCAAGGAGTGCCCATTTCTGAAATCGGCGTATGGGGGCAAGTTGGGTACACTTACCTCACAAAACAATTCTTGGACACCTTGTCATGAGTTGCACTGATTTCATGCTCTCACTAATGAGATAGATGAAATAGTGTGACTACCATTGAAACATTATTTGTATTATGTATCGGTACATTCAATCTATAACATGAGTCCATTTGTGAAAGTTGAAACTTGTTGCGTAAGCAAAATTTTGAGAATTATTTGTATCGAACTTAGAGTTTAACCAAAACTATTCATGATCTTTGGTAGATGAACAAAATTCATTAATCTACTAAACAAAATGGTATACGTACAATTTTTTCCAAAATTATTGCCAACATCATGGTCAAATAAATAATTATACAAACGTCCGCGAAATTTCGAATGTTCAAATTATTTCTCGTAATACGTGATCGACTATAATACTCGGTAAAAAATTAGGAGTGGCAGAACAATCGCTCAATGGGTTTTCAGGCACAGATTCTACTTTTACGCACGTGTTGCGACACTTTGCGCACACCGTAAAAATATTTTGGGCACAGTTTTACTTTTACGCACCGGCAGTCGTGCGTGAAAATGAACGACCCTCAACTTTGCGCACCGCACATCTGCCAATTAAAGGACTTTCACACCCAACTTTACGCACAGAATATCAAAAAGAATATCAGAACCGTCCTTTAGGATTCATGTCGAAAACTTACGAATTTAAGAGCTAGAATTACTGGCCTATTCAAGCGTTTACCGAAGATGCCACTCAACTTCCTGGATATCTCGTATAAAATCACGTTGTTCCAGCTTGGCCAAGTGCTTAGTAGTATTACTCATTCATGAGAATTGCGTTTTTCTCAGGCATACCCGATGGAAAATGGCTCATAATTTCCAGTTGCCATATATAGGGGAGAGTGGGGCGAATTAGGACAGGTTTTGCAGTGGGGCTATCTGGCGACACTTGGGGTTAGGCGCGCTGTAATACTTTGAAATTCAACTATTGAATAGATTGTAAAAAAAATTTGAGAAAAAAAATCTGTCCTAATTCGCCCCGCGTTTGAGGACACTCTAGGATAGTTTTGGGGTCAAATTAGGACAGCCTTTGACGATCAAGGTATAACGTAATATTCCTTACCTATTGGAGTCGCATTTACCCACCGAAACACGTGGCAATAACCCAAAATCATGAGGAAACCCCACCCGTGATCTTTACATCCTCCCATAGGTTCAGCGAGCGAGGCATTTTTATGTCATTTTTCAGTATTATTGGTATAGGCGCTTCATTGGTGCACTACCGTCTTCAGCAATCGGCAACCGACTCGTGGATTCTAAGAGTTGACTTTTTCTCGTTTTTCTTCATATTGGGGTATTCATACTCACCCTGATTCAACTATCCCGCTGATAGTGTGTAACATTCAAGGCAATGTCACTGAATGCGAGAATGAAAATGCTTAAATCGAGGACTATCTTGGAACACGTTGAAAGCGACTTCTGGCCTCTAATCTGACTCCTAAGACGTCCATTAGTCATCATAACTTCATTTTCTCACCCATTTTCAATCACCTAACTCACCCTCAACCTCCCGCGCTTCGAAAAATTTGCCCAAACGCGTACGCGCCTCGATACACGCAATCATCCACGAAAAACACGGACAGGCCATCGGTTGACCGATTTCAGATGGGATTTAGCATTGTCCTAATTCGCCCCGTTCAGTTTGTTCTAAAATACCCCAAGCGTTTTTTTTCGCGAAATTGCGATTACTTGAGTTCAAGTGGGTCGATTTTGACCCACGACCGATCAAAATCTTTGTTTTGTGATGTAGTTTTTGACCCCCAAGTGGCGATGGAGTCCGTCCAGTTATGCAGGAGCAGCGTGTAATCTTGCATTTGCGAAATAAACCGCGCGATACCCTCGAAAAGCACCCCTACGTCAGCGAGGACCCCCAGTGTCGTTTCGGGAGGTCGAACCGGGATAAAAAACCATTGTCTGTGATGGTATTGAAAATGCTTTTATGCGGCAAAAGCCTAGACTCGCTCACAACAGAGCTATCTTGCTTATCCTAATTCGCCCCACACTCCCCTACTCATCTCTAAACGAGGAGAAAGTATAATTTGAGGTGTGGGGAGAGAAACGTGGCTTTGTCTGTGCTTAACAATGACATCAACCTGAATGAAACGAGTGAGAAAGTTTAATCCAACCCTTGAATAAGGAAACGTTGAAGAACGCTTCTTACTTTGCCGAGTGTAAATATTCCTTTGTTCATCCAGCAGTTGCCAAGACGTCAGAGACAAGCATATTTCTTCAGCTCTTAATTTCCACGATAATCTAAAGGGTAGCGAGACTTGGCATGAAGTATTTGCAATCCTACGATCGAAGAGTGTGGCGTCAATAATAATGGACGCAATTTGTATGTAAGTTGAGGGCATTGGTTATAGCAGTTGAAGTATATAGTCCTCGATATAGTCACACCGCACTTAATATACAATGCGTAGACAATTGATACAGTAATTTCCACTCGGTGTGCAGCACATAACGACCCATGAGACGTCGTTCAGACCGTCTGTCCAATCGTCGAGTTTCAAGGGTCGAAATCGTGGAGCTTAATAATGGAAAGGATATTATACTGGGTACAAGGGGCTTCGTTGAACGAGACAACTGGCGATAAAGGTGCAAGCACCTAGTCCAAACTCTCCTAACTTTTCAACCGGGCTTTTTTTCGTTATTATACAAATCATTGGTTCCTCTGAACGGGCAACTAATGCATTGATAATGGAAGACTCTCGTCGCAAATCTGTGAAATTGTGCCTGATTAGTACATTCGAAAGCTTTGATTTTTTGAAGAAAGAGACTACTTTGCCACCACAATCTCTGCCTCTATCTCCGCCAAGTTCACTGTTTAGGTGTGCATCCATGATTTTTCCTGGAGTTTTTTCTAAACAAATCCTCGGCATTAATTCAATACTTTTTCTCCAAGACAATTTTATGTGACACTTATCAAACTATGAGGTTGCATGAATCCATCTCCTCTCTTCTCACTCTATACTAGCTATAAATTTTTGACGTGCGCAACGCACTCCTATTTTACAATAATTTACGCCTTGATTCATGCCTTATCGAATGAATGAGAAGGTCGTTATTTTAAAACGGGAAGTACTTCAAAACAAGTAAACAAGCTCATAAATCTTGATCCTGAAAATCTCGGACGCGCAAACTGTTCCGTACCCTCTGTGTGCGGGACATTGCTCCTGTCCCGGTTTTCGGGGATCTTTAGCCCGGAAAAACAAGCCCATTACGCGGAACCATAAAGTCATTAAGCCGAGTCCAGGAAATCCTGGACTTTCCGAGATTATAACCGTCAATACAATAGAGCCGCAATAAAGCCATTAACACTCGTCCCGGAAATCATGGACGACCCCGACGTCCCCGCCGCTGAATAGACGGGACTTGGACGATATCCACGCTTTCCTGGATTCCTCGCATACCGGACATCTCAAACACCTCAATCATCCGCGACACCGCGGATTCAAGGGACACAGCCTCCCTATATAAACCCGAGCCCCTCTGGCTCAGCATGCTGAGTCGAGTCCAGTCACTCTGCACGTTACAACGCACCAAGCCTCAGTCAGTTCGTCACCAGGCCCGTCGGCTTCCCGACGCGGCAGTCACCGGCCCGCACGCTCCAAGTTCATCGACCCGCTGCCTCCACGCCTACGTCACCAACCAGGTTGTACCTTGCCTGTAGATTGTCGTACCCGGTCGTGCTACGGTCACCGCGATGAACGCGTTCGAGTTCTTTCACGTAAAATCAGTGTACTAACAAGGGGGGACCACGGGGTCCGGGTCACCAATCGACTCCAAGATTTTTTTACAGTTTTGTATCACCTAGTATATGAAGAATCCAGAGTAACTCCGTCCAATGGGTCTCCTGGCCAAAGATACAGCCACTGAGAGCAACATTGCCCATATAGGCCCATGTTAAGAAGTAATATATACCGTAAGATGGGGTAACTTTGCCACAGGGGGGGGGGGTAACTTTGCCACACCGCCGGGAAAAGATTTCAGAGGCTGCTGTAGGTAAAGTAGGGAATCTTATCGCTCTAGTAACAATTCCCTCAAGTAGGGGCATGCGTGAGCTATGTTTTGCGCCCGCGGAAGGCGGCTCTAGATGCCTCAGAGTTGTTTATAACCTATTTTTGTACCGCAGTGAGAGACAAGCAAAAAAATCTGGTCCCAAAAAATTGACCCAGTACGAGCACTTGGCGTCGAATGACAGGTGAATGCTGCATATTCTCATTGCCTTAAACCGTTAGCTTGATGATTCAGTTGTTATAAAGCAGTATTTTTCCACGGTACAAATTTTACGTCGAGAAAAAGAAAAAAAGGTGTATTTTTTGGCTATGGTGGGGTAACTTTGCCACACTTTCCTACTGCAGCTTAAGGCCGTGTCGGAGTCTCGCGCAAAACGGGGTTACACTTTTCGCAATGGTTCCTCTATCAATTGAGACGGGGTTGGATGCAAATGACTTAGAATTGCTTCAGAAATGTGCCTCTGGTATGGTCAGTGAGGAATAAAGTCTCTATCTGCCTCAAAACTCGATCTACGGTACAAGCTCGCGCTCTTTGAGAATCAGAATCGGAAAATCTCACGATTTTTTAATTCCTCCTTCGGAGTGAGAGACTTTTATCCTCACAGACCGTACCAGAGGCACATTCCTGAAGCAATTCGCAGTCATTTGCGACCACCCCCGTCTCGGTAGGTGTAAAAACCATCGCGTAAGTTGTAACTCCGTTCTTGCCGCGAGACTCCGACATGCACCGTGACCATGGACCCTCAAAATACACCTTACATAAAAAGTTTGACGATTGAAAGTGTGAGACGAGTTATCGAATACTTGTTATTGTCCAACTTGTATTCCTCAATCCGTCGCTTAGCCCAAATCATAAGAGAATCGGAGAAAAGTGGGAATGACTCAGCCGCGGGAACGTCCTAACCTATGATATACGCACATTTTTATCCCCAACTTTTTCCGATTCTATTGCAATTTGGGCTCAACGAAGAGCGAACAAATCTAAGTTAGATGATAACCAATATTTGTGCGCTTGTCGTTTAGCCCAAATCGCAAAAAAATCGGAGAAAGTTGGGAATGATTTTCAGCTTGCATGGTGACCGCATCGCCTCAACTGCTCACGTCTACAGTTATTTTGTTCAACTTCTCTCACGTAAATTCCCATTTTATAATACTTTCATTCTCCCAATCCAATTTTCACCCATCTGCTCTTACAGATGACCAGAAACTATGCAAGGCAGAAGGGTCGAAGGAATTACAAGAATTATTCATATGACAAGCTTCAGAAGTGCTTTAGGCAAATAGGATGTGGCAAACTCTCTTACCGCGAAGCAGCCAAAGAATTTGAGATACCAGTAATAATAAGAGTTAAAAGGAATTTTTAAAAAACGCTTTTATTCACTTTCCAAAAAATGTTGTTATTTGCGAGAGGATTCTGTCCGGTGTAGTGCAGATAGAATTTGGCAGACCGATGTCAATCATGTGAGAAAGAAAATTGTACGACGTATATGCGGAACTATAGCGAAGGCACGTGTGCTGGCAGCGAATGTTGCAGCTTTTCAATAAGTAATTGGGTTTCTCGTATTAAAATATGTCACCACTATTATGTCGTGAGTCAGACTCATCTTCGGATGCAGCAGACAATGTAGACAATGACAAACATTGTCTTTCGATCGCTGATATTGGTTCATCTTTCATCATCCACGCATGCAAGCGATTACTCCTAGCCTGAGTACGGGCTCTTCCAAACACTAGATCCAACACATGGTCGCCACAAGGTACTTGAACTTATTAATTGGCACTGAGAAATAGCGATGTCCAGTGAAAGAATTTGACATTTACTCAACTGCACGAGGAACACGCGACCACAAAAGAATCGGAAAATGCAAATACTAAATGAGCTAAATGGCAGTGGCAACAGGACTGGTGGTGCATAGACGATAATAGCAGACGATAGTATAGAAATTTTGGTGACCCGGGGTGAGGTAGCGGGCAAATCAAGAAATCATGTCGCAACCTGCCGAGCGAGCTCGATGAGTGACGACACTTCCGGTCACGCAGTATAGAGTTAGTATGCATTAGGGTCCCTACGTCGCACTTGAACGATGGATTACACATATATACAAATTCATGGCTACGTCTACGACGACATTCATTTGATACCGGCAGTAAGGTGGACGGAACGGTGAACTGGATCTGATACATTTGACGAGGGCAGTAACGCAGACTGGACGGTGGACCGGATCTAAAATGTTCACTAGATGTTACTAGTGTAAGAACTATGAGCTCGGTGAAGTGCGATAAAAGCGTTTAATAAAAACACTAATCACTTATCTCTTCATTAAACGAAACAATTCCGTCTAGATGGATTTTATTTAGATTAAAAATCGCCAATGACTGCTTTGCGTTAGGCTCTCTTGAAAATACTCGTGCAGCATCAATAACTTATACTGAGCGTTGGATGCGGGAAAATTTCTCTTGGAACGCAGAAGATTCATAATAATTATCCAGAACCCAATCAAAGAGATACATTGACTTTCATTTTTCAATCTCAAATCCTAGCTAAAAGTGCAAGTACTTGAGGCATAAGTCGAGCATCATCTTTCGACACTCTTCCGTGGAATTTCTAAAAACCAAACTTATACACTACCGGTCAAAAGTTTAAGCTCACCCGAAAAATTTTTTTTCGATTTTGTGCGTTGAACTACTCGGCTCTATTTGACCGTAGAGGACTCTTCTGGAGCTCATTTGGAAGGTTTTTGCACGTATTTTAAGATGGCATAATTCATTTTTATCCGTACGGATCGGAATCTTTCCAATTTGAGCTTGGAAAAGTGTCAATTTCAACGATTTTTGGGAGAATCTTTTGGCTCCTGCCAATTTGAGCCACATGAATGTTTCAATATGGGAGTTGTGGGATATGAAAGTACCAGTCTAGAGCTTCAAAATCCGTATTTGAACGCCCCTCTACGCCACTTCCAGTCCGAGCTATGACACTTTCTCTGAGGGAAGATTTTTCGGAAAAACTAGCACTCCAATTCGAGAGAGATACAGAGACGCATTTTTATGAAGTATAATCATCATTTCTGTCATCTTTCATCAACATCTTGATTAAGGAAACGAGGAACCTTTGAAATATGCCCCAAAAAGTGAATTTTCTCGTCATTTTTGAATCCAGGTGCTAGTTTTTGCGAAAAATCTTCCCTCAGAGAAAGTGTCATAGCTCGGACTGGAAGTGGCGTAGAGGAACGTTCAAAAACGGATTCTGAAGCTCTAGACTGGTACTTTTGTATCCCACAACTCCCATATTGAAACATTCATGTGGCTCAAATTGGCAGGAGCCAAAAGATTCTCTGAAAAATCGTTGAAATTGACACTTTTCCAAAGCTCAAATTGGAAAGATCCCGATCCGTAAGGATAAAAATGAATAGTGCCATCTTAAAGTACGTGAAAAAACCTTTAAAATGAGCTCCGGAAGAGTCCTCTACGGTCAAATAGAGCCGAGTAGTTCAACTCACAAAATTGAAAAAAAAATTTTTGGGTGAGCTTAAACTTTTGACCGGTAGTGTATAAACAGCTTTGATACTACTTCAAATCAATCATTTGACTTGTTCAATGCTGCACAAAGCTTGGGATGTCAAGAGAAACGTTCCCAATGGGAACAACATCTATTAGAGCTGATGGGATACAAGATTTGCTCGTATTTTTACAAGAATTCTAGTCGTGATACTGAAATTCCAGGGGAGATACTGGAGTGTGGCAAAGTTACCCCACCCCAGGTTTTGTGAAAAGTGTTTTGCTTCTCAAGACCGTATCTTCAAACAGGATTCTCGAATCGAGTTCTACCTTACGCCAATTGAAAGTTAAGATTCTAAGCTTTCGATTGGCTACTGATACGGGTAGGTTTTGCCGTAATCTTTCCGAGCTATACGGAAAACAATGCCAAAAAAAAGTCGAAAGTGTGGCAAAGTTACCCCACTTGACGGTATAGATATACTGGCAATGCTAACGTTTCTGTCTGTAGCTCTGGCCAGGAGGCCCATTTGACGGAGTTACTTTAGATTCTTCATATTCTAAATGGTATCAAACTGTGAAAAAAATTTGGAGATGATCGGCGACCCGGACCCCGTGGTCCCCCCTTGTAAGTATGGATGAGTATAGGTTTATTCGATTATGTAGTTCGGACTGTTCGGAGCGCTCGGATCGGTCGGATTAATCCGACTTTTGCATCGCCGAACGAGTATTCGGACAAAAGTTTGATCCGAACGTTCCGAGCGCCCCATCCGAAGATTGCGGTCGCGGAGAGGGGAGCCATCTCGGTAAACATCGTGCACAGCATTGGACCCCTGTGAACCTGGCCCGCCAAATTGGACCAAAATATGCTTGTGGTAGGCCGGAATTTGCTTAATTTGCTTGTCCAAGTCTCGAATTTTGGTCCGGCTGCGTTTTTGAGTTATGAGCCCTCAAAGTAGCCCAATTCCACCCCCCACTCCTCCTTCCGTGCAAATGCACGGAAATACAGAAGTGCCCAGATCTCCGCGAATTTAGCTGCTGGAGGGACGCACGCGGGCTCAAATTGAAGCTTGAATTTTGGGCCATCGCAAGCAAATATAGAAAAATCGAAGTAATTACGTTGAAGTACCAAAAAACTGCTCGCAGTGTTCCCGTGTATAAGCATACGGGCGGGTGGTCGGCGGAGAGGGGACAGTCGAGGGAGAAGAGGAGAAGCCCCGCGCAGACGCATCATCGTTCAAAAAACTTGTCTGCTGCGCTGATGTGCATCTGCATGATTAGGCTGATCGTCGTCGTCGCGTTTATCACGCTGTGTTTACACCGGTACCGAGGTCGACGAGCACCCTGCTGGGCACTGGCCCTGGACTCTCGCTGCTCTTTGGATGAATGCGTGTGTTACAGGGAGAAGCTGCGTGTCATCCTGGACGACGTCGCCAACATGTGCTGTGTGCCTGTGCACCACGACGCCCGGGGCTCCACGCCCGACCTGGTGCACCGGCGGTGGTCTTCTTGCCCAGTCCTCTATCAAGCTACGGCTACATCTTTTCATGCACCTTGCGCTCTAAGCCAATATTTGATGTATGTAGATTGAGCATATAAGATTCAATTCAAAGGCCTGGGAGCTTATTCAGAGTCAAATTCTTATCTTTTGATATTGGGAAATTGTCATCCAAGTTCCTTGTGTTAGAGCTCTGTTGCATATTCTTTCAAACAAGGAGGCAGGAATTCTATCACTTGAACCTGCCATCTCTCCATGCATCAATAGCATTTCAATGAAAAGAATAACCCACCACTTGATCGTTCAATCAGTTTGAAGTGTTATAGTGATGCAAAACTTGAGTGACTCAATATTTTCAGAAGCGCTTTGACTCTTACAAGATTTCCAAGATGAAGATCTGTTTGGAGTTTTGTCAAAGCTTGAAAATGAGAACTTGTCATTGTTAGTGTAGGGATAAGATCATCCTGCCAAATTTGGATGTTCTGATATTAGTTAGTTCAATTCTACAGTAAACGCTATATCAATTCACTCACAGTTCTCATTTGAGTGTCTCATCTATCATTTTGTAAACTGATATCCGAGTCTACACATGACCAACACTTCAAAATCTTTTCACCTAGCACCGATTGCCTAGAAGTCTTGCATGTATACTAACAGTGTTGCAATGAAAAGACCTCAAAGCATTACTAGCCTGTACCTGATAGAAGTCAATGAATCTAAGTTGATGTCACTATTCTATCGTTCCCCTCTCAAAGTCAAGGGTAGAGTATTTCTTCACCGATTCCAAAAGAATATTATTTAAACAGTGTGGGTATGGACAATTCAATTTAGACTTTGCATGATTCAAACATGAGATATGTAATGAGCCATAAATGATTGGCAGTACTTTAAATGATCACTAGCACAATATGTGACTTTTGATTATGCCTCTATTCTCACTGGAGAGGCTCTGAGTTGACCAAGTTCAGCACGGCATATAGAATTGAATAAGCTGCAAGCCCTGCGCTTGTATAGTGCTGAGATCCCACTGATGTGAAACGATTACTGTAGAAATGTCAATCGCATGAAAAAGCATGAGATCAGTTTAGACCTTACAATGTCTTCCAAGAATAAATGAGACAAGAGAACCATGAATCAAAATAGTAAGACTCAATTTCAATTCATGATGATCAACTCAATGTACAAAAACTTAACACATTTAGAGTCAAGGGAGAATAGTTTTTCGGGTCCACATAATCCTAAAACTATTGTATAAAAATGTCTTTGCCTTAAAGTATTGCTAAAAAAAATGCAGATAAGGCACATTTGCAATCACGGTACTTTTGTCTAGTCCGATTCAAACGAGAGCGTGAAAAGACGTAACTCGATAGAGGACTGGGCAAGAAGACCACCGCCGGTGCACCAGGTTGGGAGTAGAGCCGCTCACGCGTGCCCCGGGCGTCCTCGAGGACGCGTCGACACCTCATCACACAGGCACACGTTGGCGACGTCGTCCAGGATGCCACGCAGCTTCCCCCTGTAACACACGCATTCATCCAAAGAGCAGCGAGAGTCCAGGGCCAGTGCCCAGGGTGCTCGTCGACCTCGGTACCGGTGTAAACACAGCGTGATAAACGCGACGACGACGATCAGCCTAATCATGCAGATGCACATCAGCGCAGCAGACAAGTTTTTTGAACGATGATGCGTCTGCGCGGGGCTTCTCCTCTTCTCCCTCGACTGTCCCCTCTCCGCCGACCACCCGCCCGTATGCTTATACACGGGAACACTGCGAGCAGTTTTTTGGTACTTCAACGTAATTACTTCGATTTTTCTATATTTGCTTGCGATGGCCCAAAATTCAAGCTTCAATTTGAGCCCGCGTGCGTCCCTCCAGCAGCTAAATTCGCGGAGATCTGGGCACTTCTGTATTTCCGTGCATTTGCACGGAAGGAGGAGTGGGGGGTGGAATTGGGCTACTTTGAGGGCTCATAACTCAAAAACGCAGCCGGACCAAAATTCGAGACTTGGACAAGCAAATTCAGCAAATTCCGGCCTACCACAAGCATATTTTGGTCCAATTTGGCGGGCCAGGTTCACAGGGGTCAGCATTGGAGACAAGCTGCTTCCCCTCTCCCCGGCCACAATCAGCCGGATCAGCTTGTCTCAATACTATGGACACGATGTTTCCCCTCTCCGCGACCGGAATCTTCGGATGGGGCGCTCGGAACGTTCGGATCAAACTTTTGTCCGAATTGGGACTAAACATGCGATAAGTGCTCTTATCTTTCGTCCGTGTTATTCTTATGGAAGACCTCCCTAGCGCCGCCATATTGGCACTGCAGTCCCATTTAAATTAACACAGAGGTTTACTCCCAATACTCGTTCGGCGATGCAAAAGTCGGATTAATCCGACCGATCTGAGCGCTCCGAACAGTCTGAACTTTATAATCGAATAAACCTTATGTGTGTGTAGCAGGGTTTCGCACCTCGGCAGACGCGGCACAATTCAATCTGAAGTCTGTTCGACTCATTCGCATTCCTATCCAAACACCGCCACCCCAAACCAAGTCCAAATGCAATTCGCTCTAAAGTCATTGTGTCCACAGTGTTAGAAGCATTTTTCTGTGATCAAAATGGAACGTAAGAACCCTTCTGGTTCCAAACCTCGAGTCAGTGCCGTGTCCACCCAGGGCCAATGCCCCGACAGCCCGTGTGGTATGTGTGAAGCCAAGGAGCTTGCCCGCCTCGGAGCCACGAAAGTCGCGACTCCGGCCCCTCAGGCCCACACTTCAAATTCTCCTAACGCGACGCCGCGCAAGGAATAAAGTCATTCGTTACTCTGAGTAAAATCGTTTCCCATCGCTTCACGACTAAAGCACGCACCGATCGCATCTCTCGCAAAGGCGTTCGCCATTGACGTAAAATCCTACTAGAGCGACTACGCTGCTCACGCGTCCTCTCGGTGGTGATTTGCCCCGGCTCTCTCACATTCCGGGATACGTCATTTTGTTCATTATTTTATTTCCTTATGCATTATCCAGCTCACTTTGAAATCTCTCACAATTCTTATACAATTGTAATGAGCGACGTTAAGTTGAGAAATCGTACCCCTGCTTATTGGTATTCGTTTTTTAAAATTAATTTTTCTTGAAAAAAGTAAAATTCACAAAATAATCGTCCCGAAAGATCAGCAATACTGCTCTGGTGCATAATTCTGGTTTTTCATTGCTTCCAAAGAATAAAACGTCGTTTTCAAATATTAAATACCAAATTTGCCTCGTTATCGGCAACTCGTTACAGAAAATGCCATTTTCACCGTGATCTCGTTAATATACAATAAGGTTCTGTTCACCATGGTATTCGCGTCAACGCAGGAGGCCAGGGTTACTTATTCGATTCTTGGACGACACAGCAATGTGGATGGATCACCATGCAGTAGCTCACCTCTGTGAAGCCCACGGATTTTTACAATTTGATTTCTACTAGCTTGCATTTGCTGCACGAATATTTTCAAAGGCAATTTTTCTTGACGGTTGAGCTTCCCAAGGGCGTGAATAATGAGTCTGGAAGGAGTGTATCCGTATACAGTTGCATTAATCAGAGAGCGAGAGTCGAGATTAATACGGGCTACCAAAAATTATGAAAAATTGTCTTCGCAGTGGATGGTTTATTGCTATTTTTTCCATAGTTACCACGATTTAGGGCCCACCTGATGAAGCAGTTGGCCCCGCAGAATAAGTTCAGAAAGAATTTACGAGAATGCGTCGATTGAAAAGACACTTCAATTTTCATGAAATTCTGCTGGGCTATTAGGGGCCCAGCAGAATATTGGTGGGATCTACCACAGAAAGTAGGTAAAATCACAATGGTTACTTATGCTCAATTTTTACCGAATCGAGCGTGAGTATGCGTAAAAGCACGCAGTTCAGTCCAGAGGCTTCGAGTAAAACGAACGAAGAAGCGAGACGATTTCGAGCAATGAGTCTCAATCGATGCAACATGAGTATGTGGATAAGTTGAGAAGCTGTTGTTCCGCATCCCATCGCGCTGAGAACCGTGTGAGCCTCATCGCCGTCGTCCTCGTCATCGCCAACAGAAGTAATGTCCAAGCGTCCAAGCAACTCTGCTGAACTTAGCTCGAAACGGAGTGATGCGAATCTCAATTCGCGCTACTCATTGAGTACTTGCTACACCGAAGCTTGTGCTTCATTTAGTTTGTCCAGAATGATTTTACTCGCCGCGAATGCACTCGCTCGAGGCATGCGAAGTTTTGGTCGCAAAGCACGCAACGTCAATTTGCATTGTGGATCGCACCCAAATGTGTACGTATGAAACGTTGATTGCTGAGGAAGAATCTGAGTGGCGCGATATTACAAATCGAGGGTCAGATGGTCGCAGTCAGTTGAACTATTGGTATGCATCAACAAATTCGTGATCGTTCAGGTGTACTGGAAAGATGTGGCCGTCACAAGACATCACAGATTTGACAGGGATAGGGTGAGAGAGAGCCCTGTGGTTGGTGTGTACTGTAATGGAATCTCTGAGCGCAGGAGCGTCCAGAGTGTCGAGGGTGCAAAGCGAGTCCGACGATGTTGTATGACACATCCTTAATTAAATGCAATTACACCTAAATTGAGCGAGGCGCAGTCAGGGCCCACTGATGGTCGCGCTCACGTGTACAATCGAGCTAAATGGGCTTTATAAGCGTGCGCCCGCATCGGGGCGGCACTCTTTCATACGGCTCATCATTTTCATCACCCAATGTGTGCTACCGTGTGAGCGATAGCGAGGAGAGATCCGACGCGACGCCCGCTCTCACCTCTAATACACTTATAGTGTCGTGTCGGCCAATTTAGCTCATTGACGCTTGTGCTCTCTCTTCCCCGCTCACTCCCGAGCTAAAGGTATCCGATTGGGCTACGAGTGTGTATTTTACATGTACTGCATAAGTACTTGAGTACGCTCAGTGCCATCCAAGACTGAATAGCGAGTCTGGCGGCCGCACACGAGGATGCTGGTGGACGGCCGCCTGCGTGAAAAGAAGTCTCTTATTCTCGAGGTTGTTGTACTCCGCGCGACGCGTGAAGGTTGATTCAATTTAATCTCCTTAATTTACTCTGCGATCGCCTATCTCTTGTACCTCGCCCGAGAAATTACGTGCATACGAGAAGGAGTGCGTTGTTAACGTACAAAAACTATATTCCTTTGAGATATGAGTAAACCGTAGATCAAGGACTCCGGTACAAAAAAGGCATTCTTTAATTAATGTTCTAGTCTGAAACCACTATCTAATGATTGTGTGAGGTGATTAGGAACACGACAACTCATTTGACCGATAGATAACCAGGATCATCTGTCAACGATAGCTCGGGAATTGCCTCGGGAATTGCGCATCGCGAATTTTTGTGAAACTTTAGAAGTGTCCACACTAACTAAGCGAAGTCGGTATCCACAGCCGCAAACTTGATTGTCAAACAAACGTTTCCAAAATGCAACCCTTGACATGACTTTTGCCTGTAAGCTCATGCTAAAATATGGGCGATTGCACATAATTGCAATCCCACTCTCAGCGACTGGAATGGTTTCGAATTTGGTCACTCACGTTAATAACAATGAGTATGGTTAATGATCGATTTAATGGGTCAAGCCTTGACTCATTAAATCGATCTTTAACCACACCCATCAGCGACTGGAAGCTCAGACTGAGCAACTCCTGTTTGAGATACATCTTCGATCTCAGGAGAGACGAGCACATCGCCCCGTTTAGGGAGCGCTTGGGTTGGTTACGTAATATACCGATTCGCGGAGAATGTACTTCGCAGCTCTCTTGATGCATAAGATCATGCACTTAGGAGAACCTAGCTGGCTACCTAGCTGGGTACCTATTGAAGTAAGATTTCGGGCTAATCGCACGCGTGCGAGTATGATTTCGCGCGCGTAAAATATATTGATTTTTGCTGCGGCCGTCGCATCATAACCTAGTCCGGAAAATAAGGTAAATCAAATAATCTCAATAAACACTTTTGACTGCACTTATTGGGACAGGCATAACGGTGCATGCTCCCTCGAAAGTCGAGATTTCTTCATCAGTACAGGAAAACAATACCAATGTCTCTAAAAAAACTGGACATGGTAGAAAAAATTTTCAAAGCAAACATTGAATTCGAAGACTAGGGATACTGAGGTAAGAATAGTGGGACAATTTATTATTTTTTGGCCTTACATACACGGAAGACTTTTGCCAGAAGTGTTAATAACATTTTTGAAACTGTCCAGGCATCTCACCACACTTTCCCTAAGGCCTCAATTTGAATGTCTGCATTCAAAATTTTTCCTATTCATGGCCGGCTTTTTGGAGACCTTAGTATTGTTTTCCTGCGTATATTAAGAATATCATGACTCTTGAGTAAGCATGCACCGCAACGCCCGTCCCAATAAGTGCAGCTATAAGCAGTTATTGGAATTTTCTTATTTACCATATTTTTCAACTAGGTTATGATACGGCGGCCGCAGCAAAAATCAATACATTTTACGCGCGCGAAATCATGCTCGCATGCGTGCGACTAGCGCGAAATTTTACTTCAATAGGTACCCTGCGATGCTCACCACAAATACGAATCCGAGCGCCCTGCACGGGAAGATCTTGAAGAGCGGGCACTCAGTCTCCAAAGTAAGATTTGAGTACGGAAAAAGTTCTTTCCAAGCTCAATGTGCACATTTATGGAACTTTCTGCTTCCGGGTTTTCGGCCGTTACAGAAAATATCCTTATTCAAAAATGTAATGAAAGATATTTCGTTGACTGACGCAATCATGTCACAGTATAGATGTGGATAAGAAGTAGTTCTTCAATCTATGACGGACTGGACATTTTGTACTCCTTAATTTCAATCGAGACTGGTTAGACGTGATCTTGTACTTCTAGATTGTAGCTTAATTGTGATAGCACTTTGGGCCTCTGCCCTTAGTTGTAAAATATGGGTTTTTGAGATTCCATAAAATGTGAGATTCGATTAAACTTACATACCATTCCATGGCACCTTCTTCTAACAAGTCACAAATTGTGATCAATTATAATGTATCCTTGACGAAATCAAGATAGAGTTATTTCTTAGCTTATTATGTGACATATTTTATAGATACCGTAAACTGGGGTGAAGGTGGCGTTGACAAAGTGTGATTAGGTATATCCCGCGCAAGGGAAAATTTTTTGTCTCGGGATCTCAACCCAGCGAGTATTATTGCAAAAACAGGTTTTTATGAAGAAACAGTTCTGTCAGCAGTCCAGTACCTCGACGGCTGACGGACAATTTTTTCTCCAAAGTAGGATTTTTTTCCAAATAGCAGGTAGACTAATTAGCTCGTATGACCACAAGGTTGCATTGTATCGTTCTAAAACCACTGGGATCATGTTCAGCGGGTCAAAATACGTAGGACAACGTATCTTGATATGTATTCAAAATCTTGAATTCACGAGCTGTGCGCTTCAGACGCAGGCGAGGCATATTAAGTGGACACATTCACCCCTGTCGACGGGGTGAATGTGTCTACCCTCTTTTTTGCAGTTTTTGAAAAACCGTGGGTTCAAAGTCCAAATCCGACAACGGGATCTTGTAGCCGAGGTCAAGACTCAAATTTTTACTATCCATACATTATGTTTTAGTGTGTAGAAGATCGGGAGAATAACAATGTAAGGTCAAAAGTGGTTCACCTTCACCCAGATTTACGGTAAATGTAATGTGATACTTGTCTTTCGACCAATAAAGGGTAATCAATCAGTCAATCAAACAATCTCATCAATGATAACTGGGTGATACCACGAAAACTGTTAATTTCGATTTCCTGAGCTGCCATTCCCAAATGGCATGAGATAAGTTGAATCCAAGTATTGGATTTATCGGCCACTATCGCGTAGGACTTACGAGAATAGCTTTGAATGGCGATAATATTCGACTACCCTGATCAGACCAAGTCAGACCCGGTCGAGATCATTTGTGGTTATGATACTCCATCTGATCCACTTATCATTTTCAATCCAGGGTGATCGGGGAATTACTGGAAATCGATAAATCAAAGGGGTGAGAAATGGGATTGAAGGACGATTCGCAAGCGCTTCCTTATCTAGTATAAAATCCGCGATTTTGGACAATATGATATCTTGATGATGAAAAAGGACTATTCTGAACTTCGGGGTTTTCTTAGTATGAGACGAGGTAGCAAATGTATAAATTGGGAATGAACGTGTCACGGAAACAATCGTGTGACACACAAAGTATAAGTCGATAATAGGAATAGTGCCTACATGAGAGCGGGTGGCATCTCAGTCTAGATAACGCACCCGGATGGATGAAGTATGAGTCGCGCGTGTTGATTCGTTGAGAGAGGGCGAAATTACATGACCGGAAAAAATTCGGCCGGAACGGAAAAAAAGCCGCCGGAAAAAAATTGTAGTCTGCTACTTGTGGAGGTTAGGTCTGCCATCGAATGATATTTCAATGATTTCTATTCACAGTTTCACACTCTACCGACTCGCAATAATCTATAAACTTCATAATCTACATCAGTAGATAGCTTTATCATAATATAAGGTATTCGTATGGAATATAAACTTTGATGAGCTATCGTTGTTGACGTTTGAACAAACTTTCCGTCGCTGGCAAATATGGGGTTCTACAATTTACATGGACGGAAAAAAGTCGAATTTTGCCGTCCGGATCTAATCATTATTCGGGAAAGCAGTAAAGATCTCTTGTACTAATTATTAAAACCGATTAATAACCGACCAATGATCGATATTGACAGTCTCAAGCCACGTCAAAAGCTTCATACATTTTATAATTCGCATTGCAAAATTCACGATTCCGGCCGTTCTGGTATTTTTTCCGTCCATGTAAATTGGAATCGTCTGTTTCTCCGGCGACGGCTTCGCTCTGATTGGTCGGATTTCTTCCGGCCGAATCACTTTACCGTTCCGACCAAATTTTTCCGGTCATGTAATTTCGCCCAGAAGTTACCAGTAATTGTGTGTACGAAACACTCGAGCGCTCGATGCTGATGGTCTAAAACTGTGGAGCGCGTGCGTGTGCGTAGAAGCCCGTTGCCCCTATGCAAGAGCGTCTGCTCCGTCAGGTATTTCATTCTGGCAATTTCACTGGGCATTTTTTCTGATCTCGATCTTGATTGACTCAATGCCTTCCATTTACGTTCGGCCGAGGGTGAACTCGTTCAATTGGAGGCTGCCACCGCTCGCTCTTTATCGAGCTCTTTATACGCTCGGCACCTTCACTCTCGCATATTTGTCGGACCACATGTGGTGCCACTCTTCCATTTATCTTCGCGTTTTTTTCTACAGCAGATCCCCCATTCGCATGAACCGCTGTCCACAATATGGTGATACTAAGTAGCTAAAATGCCCCAACCATCGTGCTGGACGTCGGCTTCGCTGACGTCCAGCACGGTTTTCGCGAAGGAAAGAGTTTTCAGCACGGGACGCGTAAGTTGTTTTTTGGCGTTAGTATCGCAGAATCATTCGTTTCCAGGCGTCCTCGCTTTCATGAATATTGATATCGTAGACTTGTTTAATATTATTTGCCTGCACACTACTTATGCATTTCCACAGAACAAGTCGATACGATATGCTCTGCACTTTTTGAACATGATATGATATTGAGCATCACATCATCATTTGTTTAGAAAAATTTACTGCGCATTCTACATTCGATTAATGGTATTATATGATCGTCCGTTACTTAGAGTTGAATCAACGGCTCCGACTAGCGTTGAAAAAAGTGTCAGAAATTTCAGTCGTGGCATTTGAGCTGCAAATGGTTTTCTTCAGCGATATGTTCATTCGGTTGAAAAATTCTCATTGTCAGCGATTCTATCATCACATTCATGCCGAGTAAGACCAATAATCTGGAAAGTCACTGGGCCCGTCTCATTTTTGCAAAGTTACAATGTCGAAGAATAAGGTCACACATTACATTCTCGCAGGTTGCCTATGTGACAAAGCATACATACTCTTAGTTGAGCATTACATAAAAGAATCCTCAACGTCACAGTTAGAATGGTAGGTTTGTTGTAATTCAATCAATTCGCTCCACAAACATGATAATAAATCGCTTCTTTCGGTTTGATAATCGGAACCTTGATCGGAACTCACTCGATGTGTCTATGTGATACCTACAACTTACGCTAACTAGTTATTTTTCCTGGAACCTCGCTAGACAATCTGCAAATCTTATCTCGTCTTATTCTCACGAATCTACTGACAATAATCGTGCGAGTTTCATCAAGGGACCCTGTCACAGTCATTCACGTATATTCGGCTACAGACCAGCATCAAATATAGATTTGTGGGGTAGAAGGTTTACCCGATTGTGTCCGAGTTGAGTGGCGCTCGAGGGTATAAATTGCGGGGTTAATGATGCCCGCATATCCCACAGTCCTCCTTGCGTCAGTGCGCAAAGGTACAATACAGAGATGCAGACGTATAGAGAGTTGAAATTGCCCGGCGTGTGTACCTTCTGGCGGATGATGTGTACCTTAGCAAGGCCAGGACTATGATAACCCATCCTAGCTTGAGGCGGAACCATCATCATAGGTCGCGTGTATTCTGCGTTATCTCGCCCGCGGCGACGTCGAATTTTGTTCCGAAACACGTTGGGACGCCCGCAGCATGCAGACCGTGCGATTTTGCGATTGATGAACGAGCGAGCGACCATCAGCCCTTGTATCCACCCTCCCGTATATAAGTGTACATTCTAAACATTTGGAGCGCGATCTGCCTACTATACTATTATTCATTTTGCTCTCGAGCTGCGTTGTGGTATTGCCCTTCACCGAATCAGTTTGAGGATGGAGCTAACCATGCAAAGACAATGATTACCTGGGTTTGCAATCCAAGCCGTTTGCCCATATATAGTCAAGTCGCTGGGGGGGGGGGGTTCTGAGTAATAGGCGATTTGTGTTCCAGAGAGTTTGAAGGTGTATTCCTATGTATTTTGAGGTGCTGAATCGAATGCACGAGGTCGACAGTCCGTAAAACCCGGCGGTTTTATGTTATTAAAAATGTTTAGTGCAAAATTATGGTTTTTTGCAAAAAACTCGGAAGATGTGCATTTTAACGAAAAATTTTAGAGGGCTAAAGTTGTAGAGCATAAAATTTCCTACTACAGAGGTCCCCACAAGTTTCCCGGAAAACCCAAACCTAGAGCGGGAAATGCGTGAAAACCGTTCCGCGCGTTTGACACGGGCTTATATGGGGCAGCCGCGTGGCGCTACTAAAATGGCTGCCAATTTGGCAGTTATTAATTCAGGGCTAAGCCGAGCTAAGGAACCAAGTGCATCTTGAAGAGGATGGAATTCCCTTAAAAATGGGAAAGGTCGTATCTCGTTGAGAACAAAGCCCTTTGAGCATGACTCAATAGAAAGAGAAATAAGTGGTGTCAAAACGCTATTTCCGCAGCAGAACTACCCGCCCTCGGCGCTCAGAATCTGCACCTTTCCTCTTTTTCTCGCTTCACACTGGGACAGCTTCGTAAGCAACGTTTTTTATCAAGTATGTGGGATATTCTAGCTCGGATCTTATATAGAAAATTCAAACTGAGCAGAAATAATGAGCAGGTCCAAACACAACAATGAGATTCTGAATTTTCTCAAAGACCTTTTTAGTATCAAGAGATTTAGGCTATTCCAGTTAAGAGGTCAAAAAATTAGATTCCCTCCCCGACGAAAGTATATGATTCTAGAGCTGAAATAAGGGGACACGTATTTTATCATTGTTTAGCTCAGATCGACTTCGCATCGGAGCTATGCAAATTTCCAGTTTGGAGGCGAAAATTGAGATTGGCACTCTGATATTAGTAAAAGCTCCACAACTTTGCTCCTAATGGGTCTTTTGAGACAGAGCTTGGTGGGGAAAATCAAACACGACGTACCTTATCAGAATAGAATCCTATGGTGCTCAAAATTCCGCATAGAGTCCCAAAAAGTAACAATTTGATGGAAAATGAAAAAATGCAATCACTTACAAACATAATTTGGCATTTGAAATTTTTTTTCCGGAAATTTTTTTAGCTCCCCCCGCCACGAAATTTTAACGTCTACCGGAGCAAATGCATCATCTTTGGCATCATTCTAAGTACTCTCAAAGGAAAATTTGAAGGTATACGGATCTGTTTTTGAGAAATTGCTTTTTTTATTTTCCATCAAATTGTTACTTCTGGGACTCTATAATGCGGAATTTAGGGCACCATAATATTCTATTCTGATAAAGTACGTTGTATTTGATATTCCCCATCGAGTCCCATGTCAAAATGCCCGTTGGGAGCAGAGTTGTGAAGCTTCAACCAATTTCAGAATGCTAATCTCAATTTTCGGCTCCAAACTGGAAATTCGCATAACTCCGATGCAAAGCCGATCTGGACTAAGCAAAAAAACACGTGTCACCTTATTTTAGCTCTAGAATCATATACTTCATCCCGGAGGGAATCTAATTTTTCAACCCTACTTCATTCGACGGTCTTAACTGGAATATCCCATTTATTATCTAGTTTTCCAAGTCTTGCTTACAAAAACTTCACAACCAATTAGATTTCCGACAGATTTCAACAAATCATATCATTATTTGAACTCCTCAACTTCTCTTCGAAAACCTCGCCGGAAACACTTCAAACTCAACCAATTTTCGATTGCACTGTGAGTCTGTATTTGAAAGAACCTCTCATCAACTATCGGCAATTCACCTCTTAAGGCCATGTCGGAGTCTCGCGGCACAAACGGGGTTACAACTTACACGATTGTTTTTCCATTGAGACGGGGGTGGTCGCAAATGACTCGAAATTGCTTCAGAAATGTGCCTCTGATACGACCCAAGAGGATAAACGTCTGTCACTCTCGATGAGGAATCGAAGAATCGAGAGATATTCCAATTCTGATTCTCAAAGAGCGCGACTTTGCATCTGACATCGAGTTTTGAGGGGGATAGAGACGTTTATTCTCACGGATCGTACCAGAGGCACATTCCTGGAGCAATTTCGAGTCATATGCGACCACCCCCGTCTCAATTGATGGAAAAACCATCGCGTAACTTTAACCCCGTTTCGCGCGAGACTCCGGCACGTCTTCTTCTACAATTAACAAATACCACAAGATTTACATTTCAAGATTATCTGGGAATGCTGGACTAATTTGATTAGTCATGACTATAACTTACACGATTATGCTCTCAAAAACCCATTTGAAGCCGCTCTATGACTAGAAAACTCTGATTTATATATCAGAGTCAGGCAGCGCTAGTGATGTAACAGTTAATGCAAGTTAGAGGTTACAGTGCAACGTTGTTGAAATATATTGTTTAAAGTTCCATTATGCTATGGATGCAGCACGTTATCTTTTGCCTTGACTAATTGACGAGATATCAACAGGGTTGAGCATTTGAAGGCGATTAGTGTCTATAAATGAGAGTCAAAGTCGGGTAGCTGATGTATCATTACTCCATACTACTTCCCGTATCGGTCTATATGAACTGAAGATCAGTACCGTCGAACGGGCTAACTTTGCCATCTTAGCGTTCTAGCAACAATTTTCTCCAATAGAGGCATGCGTGAGCTATGCTTTGCTTGCACGGGAGGTGACTCTTGATGCCTCATAGTCGTTTAATACCTATTTTTGTAGGTGAGTGTGGGTCAAGCGAAGTAAACTAGTCCCAAAAAATTAACCCAGTACTAGCACTTGTCGTCGAATGACAGGTAAGTGCTGCATATCCTCATCGACACATACCGTTGGCTTGATGATAAAATTATTACAAAGCAGTATTTTTACACTTGGCAAATTTTGCGTTGAGAGATTGGAAAATAGCTGTTTTTTGGTAATGGTGAGTTAACTTTGCCACACTTTCGAGCAGATGGTTTGCAAAAAGCAACGCATATTTTCTCCAATTCTTCTCACATAATTCTCTAGCTCGTCACATTTTTCATCCTCCCAATTCAGGTTTACCCTTTCTGCTTTGACAAATGTCAAAGAACTATGCAAGGCAGAAGAGAAAACAGGAGGACAAGAACTGTTTTGATAAAAACTGGCCCAAGTTCTTTCTAATTGCGATGAATTTTCCTACATTTTCGAACGTGATTGACTCGGCTCTGCGTTGAATTAAATCTCATATCACGTGGATAAATTCCACACTACAAAAAGAAATCCTTACCTTCAGATTGATTTCATGCTTAGAGCAAGATGCAACAAATGTGAGATGAAAATCTTCAAAATAAGCAAGCGCTTCGTCTGAAGCGGGATTTGATCTTACAGCAAGCATAATTTGTAGCTGAACTGCAGAACTCTCAGGCTCACCGATCCATGTTTATGTTTATAATAGGTTAGATTATACTCCTTTTGCGAGAGATGGGAAAATAATTCCATCTACTTTTTATACCTCTTGAAAATCCATGATTGAGATCTTGACGATTCGCGAACGCACAAAAATCACAATCATATACAAAATTCTTCGTCGAGCGAGTGAGTATTCAACTTTGAACAGTTTCACGTGTGTAAACATAGCTCGATGCAGCAGAAGACCTGTGAGACAAAATCCGCCTGATTCTTAGACGACGAACCTTTATTGAAGTCGAATATTCTTGACATCATCGTATTTTCTGACATGAAGAAAAAAGCTGTTCTTTTTCATCTGACGGTCAGATTTGAACGAATGTAAGATGCAACAGTAAGACACGATGGCAATCTGAGAGTAAGGATTTCTTTTTGTTGTGCATTTGACTGTTCCGCGCTGAGCCCTGCTCAAAGTACTGATGCTGCTTCGGTTACATGGCGTGCAGTTTCAGGTTCCTCTTATGGTTCACAAAAGTGTCATATATAAAAGGAGTCTAGAACTCAATTCAAGAGACAAATTGACCTCTACCTTTCAATCCCAAATCTGTGAACGCGAATAAGGCATAACTAAAGCAACACCCTCCAACAGTCTTGGGTAGAGTGCCAAAGATGTGAATCTAGCGAAACATGTCAAAAATTCCTTGAGGCGAGCATCCGGTTGCCGTGCAAGCTGAATTTTGTCCCAATTTCACTCTTTGGATTTGGGATAAACGACGAGCTGTCAAACTCTCGATATTGTTTAACTTGTATGCCACAGCTTGTCATTTACCCCAATTCGAAGAAAAATTCGAGTCGGATATGGTAGAAAATATACCTCCATTATAGGCTAGTGAGTACCCGAGAAGTACCAAAGGCATGATCGTTTTCATTTTTCTTCAAAATTCTTGCGATATGGGATCAAGAGCAAGTTGTTCACTACAAATTGAACTGTAACCATGACTCGACGACTCATTTTAAGAAGAATCTTCAAAACTTTACCTAAGATGTGAGTAAAACTTCATTGAGGGGTGCACGGCAACTGCACGCCCTCCAAAATTGACATTTTTCAGTAGTTTGAAGCTCTATGAGGCTTCGAATGTCAATGAAAATGTTCATCATGGTAGTAATATTGATCAAAGCTACAATAACATACAAGATATACTCGTGTTTCCACGAGAATTTTAATCGTGATACTGAAATTCGAGTAGAGATATTGGAGTGTGGCAAAGTTACCCCGTCCCAGGTTTTGTAAAAAGTGTTGTGCTTCTCATGATCGCATCTTCGAGCGAGATCCTCAAATCGAAATCCTACTTCACGCCAATCGAAAGCTAAGATTCCAAGCTCTCGATTGGTTACTGGTTGAGATAGGTTTTGTTGTAATCTTCCCGAGCTATTCGAAAAACAACGACGAAAAAAAGTCAAAAGTGTGGCAAAGTCACCTCAGTTGGCGGTAAGTCGATTTGGGATCAACTATAACTGATGAATCATTGTATATGGAATAATTTAATCCGTTAATGCATCAGTTAAAATTGGGGCAGATGGATATCTGGCATGAAATTAGAGTGATCATCGCTATTGGAAGTCTGTATGATTGGCAACATGTTTTCATTAAAATTTGGCGCGGAGAGGTGGGGGCGGAGATTGGAGTAACCAGTCGACCTCATGGGCTTAAAAAAGTTGGACTGGTTTAATCAGTGAGATTTATAATACTGGTTAAATCTTTGAGAATCTAACTAATTCATGCTCAAAGAGGATGAAAGGTGTATCGAACTACAATAATAATCAAGGTGAATAGGAAATCCATCTTGATTTTGAGAAATAGTATTCAGTACACGAGGGTGACAAAGATGATAAAATTTCAGAACACTGGTATGGTACAATTCCATTGTGATTTGAATATCATCAAATAAGGGCTGATGATAAGCCACTTGGATTGTCCAACGCGCTGTCAAATCAATACGCTGTGTCTGTAATGAAGGGTGCTGTGACGTACAGGTATTATTCAACGAGCGCACCGAAAAGGCTGCGACGTCTGCTCAAATCATCTCGCTGGATGAGCAAATTTGAAAGCAATACGACCAGCCTCGGTAAACCGATTTTAAAAATACGTGATGGTGGGTGATCTTCTACAGCATCAGCTACATATTGGACTTTCGGGGTTCACAATCTCGGCTGTTAATCGGCTCCCCGTGCAACTCGCACGCACCAAAGTTCGAGGGGGTCGCGCCGCGCCGCCGCTGATGCTGTAACATGGTTGTAACGGTCCAACATTCTCACTCGCTTCGCGTATAAAAGGTGAGCGCAAGGGTAAATGCCCCGCGTATCTCATCACACCCGCGGCAGAACGACGAGATGAACGAATCGCTCGGCCAAGTTATGTGGCAGATTGGCGACGCAATAAGGGCTGCAACCCATACACGGGCGAACCGCGAGTTTCGCATCTTGCAAGCTCACGCGAGATCGGAGAAACAGTACACATCGATGTACATAAAACAGAAGCTGGATCTGTATTTTCGTTTCAGAGAGCGTAGCAATCGCTCGGGAGCGCGCGGCTGTTTAAACAGGGAGCGCGTGGCCTGCCTACCGGCCCCAGAGCGTGATTGGCGTGTCGGGGGTGAAGCCGAGGGGGGTAAAGGCCGAGGGTGGCTGTATAACGTCCGAGTTGGAAGGTACACATAGGTGCTCCATCGGGACTGGGGTGCATAATAGCGATTCGAGTCTCAGTGGGTAGCCCATTGTTCGCAGGTGTGAGACGCGTGCCAGACCGGTGGGTATATATCCCTCTGCGTATACCTTTTTACCTAATAAGGGGCCCGAGATTCGTAATGCGCCCGCGGCTACACATGTGCACGCTCGCATTAAATCGCCTGGAGCCAATGCTCTGTGTACAGTGTGCCGTTGAGCGTGTACCTTTAACTTTGACCCCACGCTCGGATTGCATGCGAGCTGGCGATTGCTGAAGTATTATGGACCATGTAGTGCTGGATGGCTGATGGGGGTGCAGAATAGAATGAGCGGGATATGAATGCAGCGCCGCGAGCTGATGCCGGATTTGCACACGCGGCGAACGAGTATAAGTAATAAGCGGCACGCCGCTATCGACAAAGCCATGGAACAGATTGGCGGGGGCTGCGTTTTCTACGTATCTGTGTAGCGAAGCTTTCATTGATTTTTGAGCGTATTCTACATGAGCGTGTACCTGGTAGGGAGTCTGGAGTCTTTCTGTAATATCCCCCCGGTTTTTCTGTAATTTGACTTTTTTTATCTTTGCTGGCTTGCGAAATATTCTATGCGCTATCAAAATATTCTCGCAAGCTCTGGGACTGTGGAATTACTTGGGAATGAATACAAAAATACAATTTAAAGTTTTAACTCCATAAACACAGTCCAAAGGATCAGAGCTTTTGTCTGTTGACGATGAAAAAAATTTAAGCCCTTTATGAGCCCAAGTTTTGCTAGCCAGTCAAATAAATACCAAAATGGTAAATGTTCACATCTACTGTAATTCAATGCACACCACAAATGAATTCATTATACAAATTATAAAATCGATTAAATACTCTTCTCCATTTGACCATCGTTGTCACTGAGCAGGGCGGTCAGTACTAGACGGGGCAGTAGTTCACGGGATTTGAGAGCGTGTAGAGGAGGAAGAGTCAAATTGAGGCGGGTGTAAGGCGCAGTTGCAACACGCGTGACACTCTTGGATAATGATGGATCGGCTCAACGATATACGCTAGCGGTAAAAGGTGAGAGCGTAATTAAATGAATCGTGATTTTTCACAGCTCCACGATTTTACTCTGGTGCTAGAACGACCCTGGTTGGGGATTTCGTTCTGAAGAAGGCAATAAGCCATCGAGTCATCGCGGATGCGCAGACCAGTCGATTTCCGTATCGCTCGGGGTTGATGCTGCGGGGCAGCAATGCGAGTCACGCTCGAAGGTACGGCACACTTACACCCGTGCGCGATTCACCCCCTCGAAGAAGTGAGCTCGCTGATGTATACAACCAACAGAGCCGGTTGACTCATTCACCCTTATTCGCATCTCATCGGAGTCGGACGCAACCCCTAAACACAAAGCAGCCACGTATATCACGGCCCCCGCGCTCGTATGTAAGAATTGCTGAACCCGAATGCCGGATGGATGAGTATTCTCCCTCCTTCTCCAGCTTCCATTCCTTGATCTTCACTGCATCTCGTTAGCCCTCAGACCTGCTCAGCACAGAAGACAAATCGTAAATTTACGCTTATTCGACTTCATGCGCCAGAGCTCACCGCGATACACCGTCCGTATATTTACTTTGACGACTCATCACTGCTCATCCCTTATTCCTTGAGGATGAGTCTGCGTGTAAAGATGAGCCAATACGCAGACACTCGCGAGGCCGTGCGAATCCAAGATGATGCTCATATTGTAGATTCACTATTCTACGTACCGTTCCTTCATCTTCTCTATCCGTATCTGATGTCTATGGTTATGCATTTATTTGTAATTAATTATCACCAACTGTCAGCGTAGTGGCCATCAATATTCCTCATGCTGTCCAGTAGCGCCTTTGTGATGGTTACCTTCACTTAAACCTACCTCATGAAAGGCATCAACCGTGACCGTCCAATGAAGGTCAAAAAATTAGATTCCCTCCGCCATGAAGTATATGATTCTAGAGCTCCACAACTCTGCTCCCAGTGGGTCTTTTGATATGATGAGACTTGATGGGGAAAATCAAACACAACGTATTCTATCAGAATAGAATCCTATGGTGCTCAAAATTCTGCATAACGTCCCAAAAAGTGACAATTTGATGAAAAATGAACAAATACAATTACTCCTCAAAAACATAAATTCATATGGAGCCGTCCATAAACTACGTGAGCGGCCTAGGGGGAGGGGAGGGTCAAAAATTTGATAAAAAAACTACGTTGGGCTACGGGGGGGGGGGGGGTCATTGGCTTTACTACGTAGCTTCATATTTTTCAATTGAGTGCGTCAAAATGGCTTTCGGTACATGATTTTAATATTATTATCGGTCAGATAAATTTTGATAATCTGTGAAGCCACACAGCCGATGGTTGTGCATGAAAAGTATGTACGTAAGATGATCATTCGTTCACGTCATTGTTTACATTCGCTGAGTGTTCGTGTGTACCTAATTATCGTTCGAAGTTCCGAACTGGTAAACCGTTTTCATGTACTTGAGCGTGGTTCCGTTGTAAATCCTTTTTCAAGTATCAGTTATGTTTTCTAAATTAATTTCCTAAAATCTTCTCACTTCGAATTCGAATGCTCCTCCAACTAATGCAGATAAACCCTCTACATCTGACGAGACGAATCTTGCTCGTAATCAAGGAGAAGGTGAATAATTATGATCACATACGATATTTTATAGTAATCGTGCTACTCCAGCTCAAGATATTTTGAAGAATAAAATAGTTTCCAGGATCTTTGGTTCTTTTCGATGGAGTAAAACTTTTAAGATTTTTGGAAAAGCTACGTAATTTGGGGGGGGGAGAAGGGTCAGATTGGTCAATAAGCTAGGATTGGCTGCGGGGGGAGGGGGGTTCATAAATAATTAAAATCGATCTACGTAGTTTATGGACGGCCCCTATCCCTCTGAATTTTTCTTCAAGAGTATTTTGAACCAACAATGATGCTTTTGCTCCGGTAGGCGCTAGAAATTCGTGTGAGAGGCTAAAAAAATTTTTGGCATAGTGCGACTAAACGGCCATTTTTCTTTCCGGCTCGCATCAGAAATTTGGCGATTGGTCGCCCTGATACCAAAAAATAGTATACGCACTGTTTCGGGGCAAAAAATTACAAAAACCAAATTGTTGTTGGAATTCGGTAACAACTATTGTGGAAAGGTCTATTTCCCTTGCCAAGAGTATCGTAATTCCATGGAAGTGTCACAAAATGATTGATTTCCGGATCTATCGCTAAATTGAGCTGTACTCACCAAAAAACCGAATTTAGCGACAGATCCCGAAATGAATCATTTTGGGACACTTCCGTGGGATCACGATACTCTTGGCAGAGCTAATAGACCTTTTGCACTATAGTTGTTACCGAATTTCAACAATAATTTGGTTTTTTTAATTTTTCCCCAGAAAATGTTTTCAGCGCCTCACACGGATTTTTAGCGCGTACCAGAGTAATTGCATCATATTTGTGACAAACATGATGTTCAAAGAACTCTCAAAAAAGATTCAGAGGGATACGAATTTATGTTTTCAAGTACCCATGGAAGAATTTGCTGACAATGAACCTATTGACCGACGGTGGCCCGATACTGGTTACCAATGTTGGCTAGGTCAACGCTGGGCCATATTTCGCCCAACACCGAAATGATAACGATAAGCCAACGATGGGGTTATCACGTGGGCCAATGCTGACAAAAAGTATTGGGCCAATGTTGCATATTTGAATTCGTATCGGTAAAGATGAAATCAAATTTATTTGTTAACCTCCAACAGATTAAAAATTCATGCAGTCCATCGCACATGATATGATATACAGATTGACTGTTTCAGCATAAATGTATTCAAGAAGAATCAGAGTTTTTCATTGTGATCTGGCTTAAAATGTCTTGTGTTTGGATGAATTTAAGTTTTGGGGTTGTAATGAGAGCTAAAAGTGCAAGTTTGAAGAATTGCAAGAATCTCTTACTGTTTTTCAAAGCAGTGGACGAGAGGGGTTACCGCTATTCATACGGAGTAAAAATTCAAGGTGATTACGGCCTGCCACGGTTTTGAGCCATGAGGTTGGAAAATATGTGCGCATTTTTTCCTCGAATTGTAACAATTTTTTGGACTCTATGCAGAATTTTGAGCACCATACTGTTTTATTCTGATAAAGTACCTTGTGTTTGATATTCCCCATCAAGCCTCATCTCGAAAGACCCATTAGAAGCAAAATTGTGGAGCTTTTACCATATTCAGAATGCCAATCTCAATTTCCAGCTCCAAACTAAAAAGGACACCGCCGTAAATGATAGGATTTTGGCTTTCAGCGAATTTTACTGAATCGGGAATCATTCGATAGAGCTCGAAGAGCTGCACTGAAGTCTCTAGTGTCGTGAAGCCCGAAAAATTCCTGTTTTCGAGTGATTTGGTCGCAAAGTTGCCGATTTTACCGAGCTAAAATAGAGTTATGGCACCAATCGAACAATAACATACGTTCGAATTCTCGGCTCGTTCGGTATTTTACGGCTGAGTAAAACTGCAGTCTAAGAATCTTTGCATTGCACGCAATTCAATGATCCTTTCAAAAAAACCTCTCACTGCTGTCACTCTCGCGGAATATTTTTAATGCCTACTAAATCGAAACGCCTAGAAAGATCTCGATAATTTAAATACCGCCAGTGGGATGTAGTAGATCATCAAGGCAAATGCATATAAGGTGTTCTACATCAACGAGAAACATACAATATTTAGAGTTGCCTCTACGCGAGGATGCAACAAGCATAAGTAGCGTCTTTCCGATGAAAAATTGAAAAATACGTCGCTACTCTCTCAGTGCAACCCTGAAACAAAGCATTGTGTCTCTTTCTTTGCACTGTTTATCGTTGAAAGTCACGAGATTCTTAGTTTTTTAGCCTGCAGGGAGTTGGGCTCCCACAGAACTTTGAGAAAAAATCTCTATGGATACTCAGAGAGATATTTGTTTTGATTTTTGGATGGCGATTGGCTTTCGCATCATATTGCACCCGGATCTTCGAGCTTGAGAAAATCGAATGAGGTCCAACTTTATATCGGCCAAGGTCACAAAAATCTTTTTGATTATTCTTCGGTTAGAAAATTGAGACTTGTACGAGAGGGATGTCGATTGATTCTTGAGAAAAGATTCGTTTTGGTGGTTATACATCAGAAATAAAAAATAGCCATTCACTCCGGCAAAAACTCGCGAAGCATCGAGTTCTTTCTTCCCAAACTAGGTGTGACTTAACGGAAAATGTAACGGAGGCTTAAAATCTGATGGAAACTGTATTCAGAAGTCAAGTCACGTTTTGACGTCGGACTGTGTTATTATTTCAATTTCTGATATTCTCTTGAGGAGTCCGGTATTCTGTTATTTTCTTGAAATGATTATTGAGTTGAGTGTAATGCAAAGATTCGTAGACTGCAGTCTTACGTAACCGTAAAATACCAAACGAGCCGAGCAAGTTCGAACGTATGTTATTGCTCGATTGGTACCATAACCCTATTTTATCTTGCTAAAATCGGCAACTTTGCGACCAAATTACTCGAGAACGAGAATTTTTCGGGCTTAACGATAATAGAGACTTCAGTTCAGCTCTTTGAGCTGTATCGAATGATTCTCGATTCAGTCAGATTCGCTGAAAGCCAAAATCCTATCATTTATGGCGGGGTCCTTCGTATTATAGCTCCGATTAAAGTCGATCTGGGCTAAACAGAAAAACACATGTCACTCCATTTCAGCTCCGGAATCATATACTTCGTCGCGGAGGGAGTCTAATTTTTTGACCTTTCTTCATTGGACAGTCTTAACTGGAATAGCCCATTGTTGGAAAAGATTTTGCGTCTGACGCATGCAAAGACATGACATTCAGCGCAAATTAAAGAATAGTTATTAATAATATCGAAACTAAATTTTTGCCTTGCACGAGAGCTTTCTAATTTGCGTAATTTTCTATCGATTGTTTGTGCTTTCTATCGATTATTCCTAAACTCGAGGAACCCCGCAACGCGTCTCAAATTTGCCAAATTTCTGAATCAGTAAGATCCTGCGGCACAGTTTATTTTCAAAATTCACCCGAATTGCGAAATTGAATTTGAAACTTGGACGATTAAACAGCCATTCAATCTAGATTTTGCATCTATCTAAGAATCCTTAAGTCTTACCTGTATAGAAATAGATTACCTGCTGGGATGGCAACGAGAATACGAAGCGCGACAAGCTGTATTGCAAGCCATATTCTTTGGAGCGCGAAAAATCGGATGTTCAGAATAGAGGGCGTTTCAAATGGCAGATACAGGAGGGGTGACTGCGAGTGTGCGCGAGTGAAAATGAAATCTTGTCAATCGGATGAGAGAGAGAGAGAGAGAGAAAGGAAGAAAGGCTGTGCGGCACGCGCGACGCTGTACATACAGATAGCTCAAACAATGCCTCTCCTGGCAAAAATATACAGTACAGTGGTTGTGCATGCACGACTGCTTATCGGGTTACGCTATCAGAGCGGTAATAATTACGCTGCCTGCGCTTGCGCCTATCTCGCTCCCTGTGTGGATTTAAATCAGAGGAGCTGACCTGAAGTACGCAGCGCGGAAATCCGAGAGTCGATCCACAGAACGAGAGTGGAGAGATCGCCATTTTTCCCCCTCTCAGCTGGCAAAGGTACCCTGGCACCGAAATTGTGAGCTGTGGAAAATCCAAAAAGACAGATCGATGCACCGAAAATTCTACTTCCCGAATCCGCAGCGGGAAAAACTCTACCTTTTTTCATTTTCTTTGAATTATCAAAAAACTAGCTCATTTCACCCATCCTGGTGCGCCTTAACCCATGATCGTAGCGACACATTCTTGGTCTCAAAAAATTCTATTCGGCCCAACAAAAATTCTACCACCTCGGTTTTTCCAAATTTTCTATTGGGTTTTCCGTGATTAGCAGTAATTAGCCTTTGACTCGTGGTCAACTGCGGTCAGCTGATACATTTACCGCGGTGTGGCGTATCTTGCTGGTGTGAACGTGGCCTAATGTAGCACGTTCACACCAGGGCTTGGGATTGGAAAATATTTCAACTGATCACGGAAAATCCAATAGAAAATTTGGAAAAACCGAGAAGGTAGAATTTTTGTTGGGCCGAGTAGAATTTTTTGAGACCAAGAGTGTGTCGCTACGATCAAGGGTTAAGGCGCACCAGAATGGGTGAAATGAGCTAGTTTTTTGATAATTCAAAGAAAATGAAAAAGGTAGAGTTTTTCCGGCTGCGGATTCGGGAAGTAGAATTTTCGGTGCATCGATCTGTCTTTTTGGATTTTCCACAGCTCACAATTTCGGTGCCAGGGTACCTTTGCCCTCTCAGCTGCACCCTTGCCGCAATTTTCTTCTCTCGTGTTGAAGGAAGCGGAACAGTTCCTACGCCAATTTGGAATGGATATGTGAAATATCCGCTCTGATTCACTCAATGCCGTTCGGATTCAGACTCACAAGCGCTCAAAATCTTTGTTTTTGAAAACCCTATACCTGTTTTGCATACTGCTGTCACATCCGACTTATGGTTTTCAAGCTGAATGCATAAGAAGACCAAACACGTTCGACTGCTCCCTCTTGTGGCATGCCGCTTCCCGCAATAATTTTGCTGATACACGGTCCGCGGCTAAATCTTTTTTTATACCTTGAAGGATGAGTTACTTTATAACAATTCAATAGACTCTTACTGTTGCTCTCACAGATCTTTTCCAGAAATTCAACATTTAATACATTAATATCTTCAAGGAGATGAGAAATTTTATGAAAAAAATTCTGAAACTCACCACATCCATTCAAACTCTATACAACTTGGGATGCTCGAAAACTTAGGAATCTCAATTCAATTCAGAGTTTGGACCATCAGAATCAAGTTGCCTACTCTGTAAAAGTCATAACATTTTTTGTACTATTTGATGATATTTGATAAGTAAGTGATTCAAAGTTATATTTATTATAATCACCGTATGAGTTGAATGCTCATGACTTGAAATTATGATGACGACTTCTAAGAAATTTAATGCCGTAAACTGAATTTAATGCTTACCCAGACAGCACTGAAAAGTTTTCACGAAACCTTTCACGAAAAGCTTTCAATGAAAGCTTCCCAACAGGTTTCTGAAAGCTTTCATATGGCTTTCTCCTGTTCTTTCATGGAAAGAATACCATGAAAACTTTCTGAAACTTTTCAGAAGCCTTTCAATGCAAGGGCCATCAGAATTTTTTATATCTTTGCAGAGAAACTTTCGATGAAAGCTTTCAGAAAGGTTCCCTGAAACCTTTCCAAAACTTTTCCGTGCCAAGTGTCCGAAAACTTTCCGAAAAACTTTCTGGAGCCTTTCAAAAGCCTTTCGGTGAAAGTTTCGATGGAACTCTTAGATCTTTTTAGAGAAAATTTTGATGAAAGCTTCCAGAAAGCTCTCAGGAGTCTTTCAGCGCGAGGACCATCAGAATTTTTAGATCTTTGCAGAGAAATTTTTGATGAAAGCTTCCAGAAAGGTTTCCTGAAACCTTTCCGAAACTTTTCCATGCCAAGTGTCCGAAAACGTTTCGAAAAACTCTCTGAAGCCTTTCAGAAACCTTTCGCTGAAAATCCCGATGAAATTTTCAGATCCTTTGAGGGAAAATTTTGATGGAACCTTCCAGAAAGCTTTCAGGAGCCTTTCAGCGCAAGGACCATCAGAATTTCTATATCTTTGCAGAGACACTTTCGATGGAAGCTTTCAGAAAAGTTTCCTGAAACCTTTCCGAAACTCTTCCGTGCCAAGTGTCCGAAAACTTTTCGAAAAACTTCCTGAAGCCTTTCAGAAGCCTTTCGGTGAAAGTTGCGATGGAACTTCTAAATCCTCCGAGGGAAAATTTTGATGGAAGCTTTCGGAAAGATTCCAGGAGCCTTTCAGCGCAAGGACCATCAGAATTTTCATATCTTTGCAGAGAATTTTCGATGAAAGCTTTCAGAAAGGCTTCCCGAAACCTTTCCGAAACTCTTCCGTGTCAAGTGTTCGAAAACTTTTCGAAAAACTTTCTGAAACCTTTCAGAAGCCTTCCGGTGGAAGTTCCAATGGAATTAGATCCTTACAGGGGAAATTTCGATTAAAGCTTTCAGAACCATTTCAGTGCAAGGACTGTAAAAATTTCCACATATTTACAGTAAAATTTCCGATGGAAGCTTTCAGAAAGGTCTCCTGGAAACTTTCACGAAACTCTGCCCTGCCAAGTGTCCGAAAACTTTTCGAAAAACTCTCTGAAAACCTTCCAGAAGCCTGTCGGTAGGAGTAAAAATGAAATTTTCTCGTCTCTACAGGGAAAATTTCGATGAAAGCTGTCAGAACGCTTCCGAAAACGTTTCACAAAACTTTGCCCTGCCTAATGGTGTCCGAGAACTTTTCGAAAAACTTTCTGAAACCTTTCAGAAGCCTTTCGGTGAAAATTCCAATGGAACTTTCAAACGCTCACAGAACAAATTTCGGTAAAAGCGTCCAGAAACTTTCGGGCAACTTTTTATGTGAACCTTGCATTGCCAAGTCCAGATCACTCATGCTCGTTATTTCTACCAGGGCCATCCTCGCGCTCGTACATGCGACAGTCGACATCAGGCAGTCTGTATAGGGTCAAGTCTGGTAATGTTTGGGGAAGTCGGCCATCTTGATGGTTTGTTGACTATCCCCAGTTCCCTCGTGCAAGGGTGAATTTTGCATTAATCATTCAGTTCGAAGTCAATTCTGCAAATCATCGAGTGCTGAGAGTGTGGGTTCTTTTGATTGAAGCCTGCTTGACGATTCGTAGTGGAAATCTATTTGTGCAAATCGAGAACATTCTTGTGTATTTTACATGTCTCCTGATTTTTCTGTTACTCACGCCCTGGCGGAGTGTCCTCATCGTGGTGGGAAAAAATAACCTCTGAACTCTGTTTTCTCCATAGACTTATAGAAGTAGTTTCCTCGATAAATTTGTAGAGCTGTGGGATTCGCGGATCAGATGAGTATATCTCTGTCTACTAACCTTGCTAAGTCTCAAGTCTTGAGCAAAGAGCAAGACTCTTTGTGTTAAAGAGAACATATATTTTTAGGAAAATTGGTGCCAGCATATGTATTGTAGATGAACTCTACCACTTGTGATGATAGTGCAATTATACACCTTGTCATACACAATATTTACAAAGCTTCCTGGAGTCGTCAGTGATGGTTGCAGGATTCTGTGGAGGTAAGTCTTATAGTACACTTTTCTTATTCAACACAACTGATGAGCGTAGACTTTTATTCCGTTCTTGGATGCTTTGTTATCATCATCGATTGAATGACAGTGCTTTTCACAAATTGTCATTGCAGAATATTCTCAAGTCTTTCATCACAGCACAAACACAAAGTAGTCAAGATCAATCGATCTTGACTACTGTGATTTTGTGCAATACCCATTAACTCAGGCTGTATTCAAAGTCCTACCTTGATGAATTTATTGGCTAACCGACCCTATATAAAAACAGTGAAAATATCAAAGACTGTTAGGAAGCTTGGAGGAGTTCCGCTACCAGACTGGAGCCACAATAAGAAGTATCCTTTCCATATGTTAGGTCAGTTATTTTGAAGATACAATTCTTTGGGAAGAAATGAAGTCAAGTTTGGGGATCATGCTTCTGTGTTTTGGGCTTTCTTACGCCATGAACAGTCAACATATCCGAGAAGATACTCTCAAGAATAATTAAATATGTAAAAATTCTTCATTGAGCCAAATCTATATGACACTTTGCCGTAAAATCTGAACTAGTTCCTTACCCCAATTTTGAAGTCTAAACCAGTTAGGATATACTACCTATTCAACGTCAATTCTCGATTTTGCTCCCTCAGAGCTAATCTTATCAAATCCGTTATAAGGAAAATTAATATTATAACTAAATGGTTCAGCAACAACTACTCAAGCTACTATAAGGGGAGTGAACAGATTCTAACTACGCTACGGATGATTTTATTACCGTATCCCATTTTCATTCAAGAAGGGGAATACTAAAAAGTATCCAGTTTTTTTTACTCAGTCCCCACAATTGGAAGAATGAATTGGGTCTGAACTTCAGGTGAATACAACAGATGTACAATACATTGTCAGTTTGACCAACATGGCTGCTTTTTGGCTGTGAACAAATCAGTTGATATCCGCCAGCTCTTTTCTCAGATTTGCCATGAGCGGATACTTCTAACTTTGAGATAGTTTTAGTTCTGGTTCTAGAAGAAAATGCATTGGATCTCTAGCATTAAACTGTTTGTAGGAGAATTCAGGAGATTGCGACTTGACAGAGAAAGATCCCACAAAATTTTTGAGGAATCTAGATGCAACATACTCAGGATTTTTTCTGAAATATTTCAGAAATATTACCATGAATCTTTCATGAAAGATTCCGGGAACATTACCAGTTGTGGACATAACTATATATCAGGAAGGTTTCAGTGGAATCTACCAGAGATCTTTCACTGAATGGTTTCTGGGAGATTCCCGTAAGATTTTCAGAGATCTGTCCACGAAAGCTTCAAGAAAAATTCCTAACCAAGGACATAACTATATTCCAAAAATATTTCAGTGCGATATTTCTGAAATATTCCAATCTTTCAATAAAATATTCCTGGAATATTTCTGAAAGATTCGCATGTTGCGTGGGCAGAAGCCTTCTAGCCGAAGTCCAAAAAGAATTAACTTTGAGGCCGTTGCAGGGAGAGTTCTTGTAAGAACGTTCAGAAACCTTTGGTCAACTTTTTATGGAATTTTGCATAGCCAAGTGTCTGTAAACTTTCTGGACACTTTCTGTGAGCTTTCGAAAACTACTCAGCGAG
Organism: Eretmocerus hayati; assembly: GCA_029851415.1. Taxonomy (NCBI): domain Eukaryota; kingdom Metazoa; phylum Arthropoda; class Insecta; order Hymenoptera; family Aphelinidae; genus Eretmocerus; species Eretmocerus hayati. The sequence continues at coordinate 115,028,832 of CM056743.1, forward strand.
AAGTTGAATAATACTCCTCGGACATTGCAGGGAAAGTTTTGATGGAAGCTATCAGAAAGCTCTCATGACATTACATGAGACCTTCCATTTTTCAGTGTCCGATAACTTCCTCAAAAACTTCCTGAATCCTTCCAAACCCTATACTCTAGATGAAACCATCCAATGGAATAGGATCGAATTCCCTCCCCACTGAGGTATATATGTTTTTTGAGTTGGAATGAGGCGAAACGTGTTTCCGTTTAGCCCAGATCGACTTTGTTTCGGAGCTATGCAAATTTCCAGTTTGGAGTCGGAAATTCAAATTTTCACTCTGAAATCAGGAAAAACTTCGAAATAACTTCACTCACATAATGGCTCTTTCGAGATGAATCATGATACTTTGTATCAAACCCAACGTATTCTATCAGAAAAGACTTTATTGTAGTACGTAGCTATTGAGTAAACGATATAACTACGAATTAGAGTAAGAACAGATGACTATTGTTGTTGTTGTTGTTGTTGTTGTGATTGAAGAGAGAAAAGGAAATAAACTTATTCTAAGTTAATAAAAGAGTTATCCTCGCTATTACAACTCCAGAAGTGGGATAGAGCTGAAACTTTTTTCTTCTTTGTGAATGAAAAAATTTGTGGATCATATTGTGGCTTTGTGCACAAATATTATTGAAAACGCATAACGCAGATTGGGGTTATGGCGGACCCTCAAGATTTGACTGTGACGGAGATCAAAGAAATCTTGAGAAATAAAGGCTTATTGACTACCGGAAATAAAGCGGAATTGGTATTGCGACTTGAAGAGGCGGATCCGGAGAGAAAATGGGTTCGAGACTATTGTGAAAATAATAATCCGCTCCTCCGTAATGCTTTGGCTGAGTCTCGTCAACTATTAGTGGAACGCAATGAGATGGCTCAGCAAATTGCAGATTTACAACGGCAATTGATAGAACTGACGAAAAATCAATCCAACAGCGGATCACGCGACGTCAATATTCAACAAAATGATCAGAGTGATGATGTCCGCGATGATCCAGGTAGTCGTGATAACGAGACTGATGGTGTGGGCGCAGTCGAGCATGGTGAGGTAAATAACGAATCACGAGCAAGTGGAATTGTGGACGGAGTTGCTGGTGCTGCAGGAGGAGTTGTCGATACTACGGGACGCATTTTGCGGCGCAACGGACCGTCATATGATATTGACAATTGTGCAAGAGCACAAACACCTTTTGATAGAAGTAATATTGATGACAGAGAGTTCTTGCCAAATAGATATTTTTGCGATGATACGAATTTCCGTAGAACTACGCATAACCAAGCAAGTCAAGCGTTGACTATTAAAGCTAACGAATTGAAAATCGTAGGAACTCTGAAAGATTTATTGTGTGATTTCGACGGGACCAACGAAAATTTTGAAAATTGGGAACGTCAAGTAAAATCTTTGATGAAGTTATACAATCTTTCCGATGAGGTGACTCAAATTTTGATTGGTACGAAACTCAAAGGCAAAGCTATAGCGTGGTTTCATTCAAACCCAGAAAATATTGAATTAAGTGCTCATGATTTGTTGATTTCGCTCAAAAAAATGTTTTTCCGACGAGTGGACAAAATTCAGTTGAGAAAACAATTTGAAAATCGCACATGGCAAAAAAACGAAAATTTCAGTGAGTATGTACATGAAAAAGTTATTTCAGCTAACAAGGTTCCTATTGATGATAGTGAAATAATTGACTACTTGATTGATGGGATACCAGATGAAAATTTGAAAGACCAAGCTCGCATGCAACGATTCTCATCTCAATCTGCATTGCTTGATGCTTTTGATAAAATTTCATTGAAGAATAAAAAATCCAATCAGACTGATAAAAGTAAAAATTCTTATTCAACTAAAAACGTGACTGACATAACAGAGTTGAATGAACAGGGAAGAGTTGAAATAAAAACTAAAAGAAAATGCTACATTTGTGGAGATCCAATTCACATTTCTTATGATTGTCCCAAGGAAAAAAGAGTAAAGGGTTCTTGTTTTCATTGCAATTCTGTTGAGCACATGATGAATGACTGTCCAAAAAGTAAGAAAAACAAGGTTCAAACTGAAATAGCTACTATCGATACCTCATATTGTGACGATGAATTTTTCAGAGTGATTGAAATCGAACTTGGTATAGGCGATGAAATTTATTTCATGAAATTAAGGGGGCAGTTAGATTGTGGAAGCCCAATAACAATCATCAAGGAAAAATTAATAAACTCGAATTTTATACAGAATGTCGACAAAAATTTGATGAAGTATCGCGGTATCAATAGCTTTCAATTGGAAATAACTGGTTTTGTTGAAGTGCAATGTACTTTGGAGAATATAAGAAAAGAAATGTTGATAATTGTGGTGTCGGATCGAACTATGTCTTCAAATCTATTGTTAGGAAGAGATTTTTTCAAGTTGTTTAATCTGCAAATTCTGGAATGTGAAGAAACGTTGGATGACTTTTTAAAATCGATATACTCAACATTGAAGACGAAATTTGTAATGATCTGATTATAAATCCGAATATGTCATACGATATACAAACTGATTTGGAAAATCTCTTCCAAAATATTTATGTTCGATTGCCTAGACCAGAAATTCCCAAAATTCACTCTGAATTGAATATTAGGCTCAAGAACGAACAGCCGTTTTTCTTTAAGCCACGTCGACTTTCCTTCGCAGAGAAGAATATCGTCAAAAAAATAATTGATCAGCTTCTTGAGAGAAAGATAATTCGTCCGAGTGAGTCCGAATTTTGTTCACCTATTGTATTAACTAAAAAAAAAGAATGGTGATACAAGAATGTGTGTTGATTACAGGACTTTGAACAAGCAGATGGAAAAAAATAACTATCCTTTGCCTTTAATTGAGGACAATATAGATCGGTTACGAGGAAAGAAAATTTTCAGTCTGCTTGATCTTAAAGATGGATTTCATCATACAAAGGTGGCTGAAGGGTCAATTAAATACACTTCATTTGTGACTCCTCATGGGCAATTTGAATATTTATGGATGCCATTTGGTATCAAAAATGGTCCAGCTGTATTTCAAAAATTTGTTTCCAGTGTATTAGATGATTTAATGAAATCAGGTCATGTTGTCGTTTACATGGATGATATTCTTGTGGCTACAGAAACTGTTCAGGAACATCTAGAGGTACTCAAAAGATTATTAAAAATATTGGTTCGAAATAAGCTTGAAATCAAACTTGAAAATGTAAATTTTTGTGTCAAGAGATCGAGTATTTAGGTTACAGTATTACAGAAGATGGTATCGCGGTAACTAAACGTGGTATAGAAGCCTTAGTTAATTTTAACGTTCCCAAAAATGTTCATGAAGTTCAGCGACTAATTGAATTATGCTCTTATTTAAGAAAATTCATAGAAAACTTTTCAGTTATTGCAAAACCTCTGTATGATTTGATTAAAAAAGATGCTGATTTCATATTTGGCACAAAAGAATTAAAGGCAAAGGAAATTTTGAAGAAAAAACTTGTCGAAGCTCCAATTGTAGCTATTTATGATCCATCCGCTGACACTGAATTATATTGTGATGCTAGCTCATACGGCTTTGGAGCGATCCTCATGCAAAAAGGTAAAGATTTGAAAATGCATCCAGTATTTTACTTCTCTAAAAGAACTACTGTCAAAGAGAGTCAGTTACATGGCTTTGAGCTTGAAATGTTGGCAATTGTATATGCGATCAGGAGATTCCGAATATATTTGCAAGGAATAAGATTTAAGATAATAACTGATTGTAATTCTCTAGCTTTGGCTTTCAAGAAGAAAGACATACATCCAAGTATATCGAAATGGATCCTAGAGCTTCAAAGTTTTGACTATGTGACCGAACACCGTGAAGGTAAACAAATGTCTCACGTGTACTGCCTCAGTAGGATTCACTGTATTCATATGGTAGAAGATAATTCGTTCGAATCAAATCTCACTATTGCTCACAATTTGGATGGAAATATCGTGAAAATACGGGAACAGTTGGAAAAATCAGAGGATAAATTTTTTGAAACGAGAAACGGAATAGTCTATAGGGAACAAAATGACAAATTGAGGGGGTGGGTGGAAAAAGGGCCCAATTACAAAACGGCCATTTCGAAAAAAAACGATAAAAACTAACTGTATCATGCCCGTGGCATGATTCGATGCGCATACCTGGCTTATTTCAAAGGTTTTGGCATCCCCAAAACAACCGCACAGGAATTGGAAGGTAGCTGTCGATTTGGAGAGGTATACAGCCATTCAAAAAGATGTAATCAGGCCCTTTTTCCCAATACTGGGTCAATTTTTGGGATAGTTGGTCCACTAAAAGTTGGATAACGTTGCGAAATCGAGTTTAATGGCCTCCAAATTTCATCAGCATATCTATGGGTATGTCACACAAGATATCCAATTGCGATTCAACGTCTTAATGCATTTTCATCGATTCTGCACGTGAAAGATGGTTCCATTGAGTGTGTGAAACTGAGGTCACTCAATATTCACTTAGCAAGCACGAAGACACATTTTTTGAAGGCCAAAGAACATGATTTGATAGCCAGAATTGGTAGAAAAGAGATATGGAGGTCATAAGAATTTTTTAAAAATTTAGGCCCTTTCTTCCAATACCCCACCACTTAGGCCCTTTATCGATATCGATAGTGGAGTTAGGCCCTTTTGAACGAGTTTTTCCGGTGACTTAGGCCCTTTTTACCAATATTGTTGCACTTAGGCCCTTTTTACCAATAATGTTGCACTTAGGCCATTTTCACCAACACTGTTGCACTTAGGCCCTTTTTACCAATACTGTTGCACTTAGGCCCTTTTTACCAGTACTTCTGCGTTGAGGCTCTTTCAACAATACCCTTGCACTTGGGCCCTTTTTTCGAACAAAATTTTCCTGTTGTTTGGGCTCTTTTAGAAAATCTTCGAGGTCTTGGTGACTTTGTGGGTACCCTTCTCTGCAGTGATAAGACCCTTTCACGTAGTCACATTCGTGCTGAGATTCGATTCCTAAACAAAGCTCTCTTCCGGAGTCTCATTGTTATAATCTTTTGAGGGGAATTCGGAGGTGTCTAGTTTCCCCAGTCAAACAACGATAAGATGAGAAATCCAATCTGTCGGAGTTATGATTTTCCAAAGAATAGCTATGTATGAAGAAATCGTACCCGTGAAATACACTTATTGCGCTGACAAGGGGAGTCCGCAGGGTCCGGGTCACCAAATCTCACCAAACTTTTTCCACAGGCTCGTACCACCTAGGATATGGAGAATCCAGAGTAATTCCATCAAATGGGCTTTCAGTTCAGAGCTGCAGGCAAAAACGCTAGCATTGCCAGTATATATATATATATATCACTGCAGATTCTGGGATGCGATGACGTCATTTCAGCGATATTTTGTCAAATTCTGGGACGCGTTCTAAATTCTGGGACGTCCCAGAAGGCCTCCTTCTAGATTCATAAATTCTGGGACGCGGCGGATAATATATTTTGCCATTTTCTGGGACGCGTGAAAATTTCGTGATATTTTGAAAAAAACCACTTTCTAAGCAAAATTCTGTTATCTCCTCGGCGGTTATCTCCCACGAGGGATGGTTAGTGTTTTGAACGCAAAACGAAGTCTAAGCACACGTCTGTTATCTCCTAGGCGGTTATCTCCCACGAGGGATGGTTAGTGTTTTGAACGCAAAATGAAGTCTAAGCACACGTCTGTTATCTCCTCGGCGGTTATCTCCCACGAAGGATGGTTTAGTGTTTGAATAAAAAAATACTTTCAACCCAAAATTTTCATTTTTACGCGTTTTTGTAAAAGTCCCAGAATTTGGGAGAATATACATTTTGACGTCCCAGATTTTATAAATCCGTATCGGCGTCCCAGAACTTGGAGCTAAATGTGATGATTTTGAATGAATGTGTTTATATATATATATATATATATATATCACTTTTTGACATGGGTTTGTATGCGCAATTCTTACGTTTTTGCTTGTGGCTCTGGACAGAAGGCCCATTTGGTGGAGTCACTCTGAATTCTCCATTTTCTAGGTGATACGAGACTGTGAAAAAAGTTTAGTGAGGTATGATGACCCGGATTCCGGACTCCCGTTGCGAGTCCGATTTTCGGGCGCCACAGTGAATGGGGCTCAATCAATTTCTTACTTGATCTCGTTTCTTCAGCCTACTTTAGCCTATCTGACTCCTTTTGAGCCTACCAGATAATCCTGAAGGTTGGGGACGGAACTGACCACGGATTCGGTTTCTACATCAAAAAATACACGAAAAACACATGTTCACGTCTTGGGAACGATCCGACTCGAAATTCGCATTCTTGGCATCCATTGGAGGAGCCGCGGGTTCACGGACTCGATACCTTGGAGTTTTTCATTTTTTGGACCAGCTAGATCTCGTGATCTAACGCGTCAAGCCGACTTCCTCGAGTGACCATTCTGAAGTGAGTTACACCGGGCGGCTATCAGTTGAAATTACTTTTAGAGACATCAGAGGACGCGCATGCACAAGAGATGCAAATACTGGATTGAAATTTGTTTCAAAGATAATTTTTTGCATTTTTGACCACTTTCCACCGCCAAGACTGATAGTTTTCGAAACCGTTTTCGCTGTAACATGACCCGGCAAACACGATGAAGTGGTTAACTAACGTCTTGATTACGGATAACATGGTTAGAAATCAATTCTTATGTTTTATCAATTTTCTTAGAGGCCTCAATCACAAGTTGTCGATATAAGAATACTGCTCTCCTATTTGTCGAAGTTCCGAAGATATGTTGAAAAAAATCAGGTTGTTTCATTGAAATCCATCGGAACACGATTTTACTAATGGAACGCCGATTTTCAACTTTTTTGGAGGATTACTTAAAATACCGTACGACACAGAGATGACCTTGGGACGTTAGAAAGCTCTTTCCCCACTCAAAGCTTATGAAATAGTGAGGTCATGCTTTTCTCTTCAAAATGATTGGCGAACCATTCGTGTCCAATGGTGCAGCATCGGCGATTCGTTCTTACCCGTCAAAACTATACAACTAGCTTTCCAAGGAGTCTAGCCGGGTCTAACTGCCTTCAGATAATAGACAGAGGATCTAACTCTCATCATACAATCGATAAAAGGGCGTAACTCCCATCATATAATCGACAAAAGGGCCTAAGTGCACTTAGGCCGTTTTATCGAATATGTAAAAGGGCCTAAGTGCACTTAGGCCCTTTTTCTGATCTATGGGGTTTTCGAAGTTTATGGAAAAACAACTTTCATGGGGTGATAGATCATGGTTCAAGGGTTCAAAAAAGCGGTAGGCCAGAAAAAGGGCCTAAGTGCACTTAGGCCCTTTTTCCACCCACCCCCTCAATTGTTATTTTACGTGCCAAAGAAAATGGAGAAAAATATTTTATTTGAATACCACGATGAATTTGGACCCATGGGCGTTGATAAGACATATGATCTGATAAGGAAAAGTTATTGGTTTCCTAATATGAAGGATAAGATCTCTGAGCATATTCGCCACTGTTATAAATGCATTGCCTATAATCCTCCTTGCGGTAAAGTAGAAGGTTTCGTCGATATCATTCCTAAGGGAGATAAGCCGTTTAATATTATACACATTGATCATATGCGTGTTTCAGATTCAAGGGTTTCTTCAAAAAAAGAAATGTTGGTTATTATAGATTCTTTCACAAAGTTCACCAAGTTATATCCATCAAAGTCTACGACTTCAAGTGAAGTAATTTTACATTTAAACAATTACTTCAAGAGTTATAGTAAACCTTACATCATAGTGGCAGATCGAGGACCATTTACTTCCAAAGAATTTATTGATTTCATAACAAAGTCTGGTATTAAGCTGATAAATGTTGCCACTGCGTCACCCCAAGCTAATGGACAAGTAGAACGTGTCAATCGTACTTTAGGACCTATGCTAGGTAAATTGTCAGATCATGATATTGGAAAGAGGTGGATCGATGTAGTTTCAGAAATTGAATTTGCTATAAATAATAGTTACCATAAGTCAACTTTGGAGACACCGAGCATGATGTTATTTGGAATACAACAAAGAGGAAAAATTAATGATATTATCAGAGAATTCTTAGATTCAGATGTAAATTATGAAGAAAGGAATTTAGAGGATATAAGAAGAAACGGAAAGACGTTTTATAGAAAAGGCACAAGAATCTTATAAGAGAAACGCAGATAAAAAAAGAAAAGCTAATATATACTCTGTAGGAGATTATGTGATGATAAAGAATTTTGATACATCTCAAGGTCATTCGCCAAAATTGATACCAAGATTTAAAGGTCCTTACGAAGTTGTCAAAGTTTTACAAAATAACAGGTATATTGTGAGAGATATTGATGGTTTCTAAATTTCAAATAGAGTTTACGAGGGTGTTTGGGGAGCGAGAAATATGAAAATATGGCATAAAAAAGATCAAATGTCTGGTGAATTGCCCGAGGTCGGTCAAATGTCAGGATTGGCCGAAATGTAGTACGTAGCTATTGAGTAATCGATATAACTACGAATTAGAGTAAGAACAGATGACTACTGTTGTTGTTGTTGTTGTTGTGATTGAAGAGAGAAAAGAAAATAAACTTATTCTAAGTTGATAAAAGAGTTATCCTCGCTATTACATTATGGTGCTAAAAAATTCTCATAGAACCCCAAAAAGTGACAATTTGATGGAAAATGAAAAAATGCGATTGCTCAAAAATATAAATTCGTATCCTCTTGAATTTTCTACAGAGTACTCTAAACGATTTTCAACATGATGCAATTGGTCCGGTAGGCGCTCAAAAATAGTAGGAGGTGCTAAGAAATTTTTTCTGAAGAAAATTTAAATGCCAGATAGTTGATGGAATTTAAGTAACAAATGTCGTGGAAAGATTCGTTTCTCCTCCCAAGAGTGTTATAACCCCATGGAACTATCCCAAGATGACTATTTTCAGAACCTAAATCGAACTGTCATCACTCAAGAGAGGATTCTCGGTGAAACCTCCCAGCGAGAGCTGGTTTCATCGACACCTCTTGGAAACTTTTCAGCGAAAGTTTCGAGGAGCCGATTACAGGGACACCTTTCGGAAACCTTTCAGAAACCTTTCAGCAGAAGTTTTGGCGAGCCAATTCCAGGGACACCTTTCGGGAACCTTTCAGAAACCTTTCAGTGAAAGTTTTGGCGAGCCGATTCCGGGGACTCCTTTCGGGAACCTTTCTGAAACCTTTCACTGAAAGTTTTGGCGGGCCAATTTCAGGGACACCTTTCGGGAACCTTTCAAAAACCTTTCAGCGAAAGTTTTGGCGGCCCGATTCCAGGGACACCTTTCGGAAACCTGTCAGAAAACTTTCAACGAAAGTTGTGGCGAGCCGATTCCAGGGACACCTTTCGGAAACCTTTCAGAAACCTTTCAGCGAAAGTTTTGGTGAGTCGATTCCAGGGACACCTTTCGGAAACCTTTCAGAAACCTTTCAGCAGAAGTTTTGGCGAGCCAATTCCAGGGACACCTTTCGGGAACCTTTCAGAAACCTTTCAGTGAAAGTTTTGGCGAGCCGATTCCGGGGACTCCTTTCGGGAACCTTTCTGAAACCTTTCACTGAAAGTTTTGGCGGGCCAATTTCAGGGACACCTTTCGGGAACCTTTCAGAAACCTTTCAGCGAAAGTTTTGGCAGCCCGATTCCAGGGACACCTTTCGGAAACCTGTCAGAAAACTTTCAACGAAAGTTGTGGCGAGCCGATTCCAGGGACACCTTTCGGAAACCTTTCAGAAACCTTTCAGCGAAAGTTTTGGTGAGTCGATTCCAGGGACACCTTTCGGAAACCTTTCAGGAAACTTTCAGCGAAAGTTTTGAGTAGCAGTTCGTTCGCTTTCCTCCAGAAACTTTTCGAGGACAACTGCTCAATCTCTCTCAGGAAAACTCCCACAATGGTTTCCTGAAGTGTTCGGAGCAATCTTTCCAAAAACCCTGTATGAAATCTTTCCTGAAGTATGTCCAGCAACTTTCGCCAAAACCTTTCGGAAAGTCCAGCCAACAGTGGCATAGTTAACTTTCTGAAAGCTTTCGGAAAGGTTTCGATGCTGTCTGGGTAGTCATGATTTCCTACCATATTTTCCTCGCGAGTAGTTCCCCAAAACTTTGAATTTGATTTCCGAAGAACAAGAATATGATACACAAAATGCTTGTCCAACTATACTGGCGCTACTTGTCAAACAGTGGGCGCAAGGCTGATGGCTTTGTCCAACTGTTGGACGAAACGGACCCTCTTGATTTTTATTCAATTTCTTTGACAAATTCCATCGAGAATCAATGAAAACCAACTAGAACTGCTGCGTCTTGTCCATAGCACATTAGATTAGTATCCGAAACATATAGGAATAACAATTTTAAATCGTTGAAATAGATGAGAATACACAAGTGTCTAAATTCGCTGTCCAACTATTGGTGGTTCTTCTTGCGATTTTTACTCATTATATATGACGCCAAGAATATGTGGGCACGCCAGTTACAGTATCGGACCTGATTTGTAAGAGTTACTCGATAGAAACTCAGTTTTTGCAAGAATTCCGATGAATAACGGAAAAAAGCCAGAAAATTGTGAATTTATCAACACTCACTGAAAATTATACCATGTATCCCCACTCATTTGCAAGCTTATGTCAAAGGCTACAATATGAGCCCAAATACGCTTCATCTGAGAGATACAAAGCCAGGCAGTAATTGGCTATGGTCACGAATGTGCTATATAAAAAAAAGTAGACTGCAGCGCCGCCTATGGCAGAAAATAACATGAAACTGTGGTGGTCCCACGGTCCCAGCGAGCTGCGCGGTCGCTGCGGGGAGTGAGCGGGGAGACCGAGATCACACGGACATGGAAACGTTGTATGTCTGCGTGAGGACCACCACGGCGTAACGCTCGAGCTAGCCGCTAGTTGTCTTCTGGGCGCCCACCGATGCTCCCGTGGCCACTTCAATTCTCCTAGAAAATCTTCACGTTTTCCTACGTATTTTGATGCGCTGAGTCGATTTTTCGAGGTCACTTTTCCGAATTTCAATTACTTTTTTTGTTATTAACAATTTTGTATGCGAAATTGAGGTTTTTGGCAAATATCTCGAGTTATATGCATTTCCCGGGAAAGCTTCATCGAATCAAAGTTGTAGATCGTAAAATTTCCCACAAGAAATGTCCTCACAAGTTTCCTGGGGAGGTTAACATGTGTTTAAATGGAGCCGTCGACAGAGCGCTGTTCGGTGCACTGCCATTTTCACAATTTTCATTCTTTTGCGAAGCGACCTGGCTCATGTTGTAGACGAACAAGTCTACTTTGATATGGTATGAATTAGATTTCGAAGGAATCGAATAATTTTGGACTTTTGACGAGACAGAAAAAAAATCGAGCGGAGGGCATACATGTGTGCGTGTGAGATAAGCTCATACACCAAGTGCGTATGCTTGTCGCACATGCACACATGTATGCCCTCCGCTCGATTCTTTTTCTGTCTCGTCAAAAGTCCAAAATTATTCGATTCCTTCGAAATCTCATTCATACCCTATCAAAGTAGACTTGTTCCTCTACAACATGAGCCAGGTCGCTTCGCAAAAGAATGAAAATTGTGAAAATGGCAGTGCACCAAACAGCGCTCTGTCGACGGCTCCATTTAAACCACGGTGTCCTTGAACCAACTTTAAATGAGTCGGAAGACCACCTCGCCAAATATTTTCTTAAATGGTTGTTCAGGGCTCAAATAACATCTTCCAACTGTTTTTAAAATCGCCTACGTTAGAATTTTCAAATAAATCAACTTTTATGATTTTTTTTGAAAAAATTGTCAAAAAACGACTTTGACGCGCTTTGGTGATGATGAAAGCTTAGTTATATGCTTCAAATTTCACAAAAATTTCGTCACAAAGTGCAGATGGTTCATGACACTCTATCCCAAACTATTCGCAATGTAATACGTAGAGGGAGGGATAGGCTTCGTGAGCTGTGACTAATGCTTGGGTAGAGAGTCAGATATGGCGAATATAGAAAGGTCCACCTATCTATATTGGGAAATTTGTCATCTGCTCACGGCTCTGTCTTCTTCTTACTCACATTGGTCCTAATCATATGTACACAATGCCTTGTAATCTCGGCAAGGTCCTCATCGCGCAACAAACGCTCTCACTCCGGTTCTGGAGAGCTTGCAGGTTCGTCATACCTGCTCCACATCTCGCATTTGAGTGGAAGGGGTAGCTCTATCGTAGTTCTAAGATGCCATGTGCTTGCTTTCATGAAGAGAATCGACTTAAATTTTGGGTATTGTGCATGAAAAAGGAGGTGGGAGTGCAGAAGCTGAAAAGAGACATGGAAGACTGCTCCAAAAATGTTCAGCGATTGACGGTAAGAATGATGAAGTACCTTTATCTATATGTCAGACATAGGTAAGTCAGATAGGTCAATCTATCATTCTGACCGTCAATCGCTGAACATTTTTGGAGCAGTTTTCCATGTCTCTTCTCAGCTTCTGCACTCCCACCTCCTTTTTCATGCACAATACCCAAAATTTGAGTCGATTCTCTTCATGAAAGCGAGCACATGGCATCTTAGGACTACGATAGAGCTACCCCTTCACTCAAATGCGAGATGTGGAGCAGGTATGACGAACCTGCAAGCTCTCCAGAACCGGAGTGAGAGCTTTTGTTGCGCGATGAGGACCTTGCCGAGAGTCCAAGACATTGTGTACATATTATTAGGACCAATGTGAGTAAGAAGAAGACAGAGCCGTGAGCAGACGACAAATTTCCCAATAAAGATAGGTGGACCTTTCTATATTCGCCATATCTGATTCTCTACCCAAGCATTAGTCACAGCTCACGAAGCCTATCCCTTCCTCTACGTATTACATTGCGAATCGTTTGGGATAGAGTGTCATGAACCATCTGCACTTTGTGACGAAATTTTTGTGAAATTTGAAGCATATAACTAAGCGTTTACCATCGCCAAAGCGCGTCAAAGTCGTTTTTTGACAATTTTTCCAGAATAAATCATAAAAGTTGTTTTATTTGAAAATTCTAACGTAGGCGATTTTAAGAACAGTTGAAAGATGTTATTTGAGTCCTAAACAACCATTTAAGAAAATATTTGGCGAGGTGGTCTTCCGACTCATTTAAAGTTGGTTCAAGGACACCGTGAAACGCATGTCAACCGCGCCGAGCGCTTTTCGCGCTCTTTCCGACTGGGGTTATCATTCCCCAGGAAACTTGTGAGGACCTTTCTTGTGGGATATTTTACGATCTACAACTTTGATCCGATGAAGCTTTCCCGGGAAATGCATATAACTCGAGATATTTGCCAAAAACCTCAATTTCGGATACAAAATTGTTAATAACAAAAAAAGTAATTAAAATTCGGAAAAGCGACCTCGAAAAATCGACTCAGCGCATCAAAATACGTAGGAAAACGTGAAGATTTTCTAGGAGAATTGAAGTGGCCACGGGAGCATCGGTGGGCGCCCAGACTATCTCGTGCAAGCAATTTGACCATAGCGAATATAGGCGCGAAACAAACGTGAGGTGAGCCGAGTGAATGGTTGACACTGCAACTGATCTCCTTTTTTTTTTTTTTTTTTTTTTTAGGTGGTTGGAGGGCAAAATCTGCCTCAAGATCCTTCGGATCCGTCCCCAGACACCGGACTGGTGTAGCTTACGCGGACTACGCATAGCCCACGCGGGCCATACCAGGCGGGACACGGGTTTGGGTGGGGCCCGTGTAATATCCCTCTGCCCTTGATGTCTGATACCTACGACATTGGGCAATCAAGAAGAAGATCCACCTGCATCTACCATCTCAGCCCGGAACCGCGTGAGCATTACTTCAGGATGAGCGGCATGTCTCGCGCTCGATTGCGAGCGTTCCTCTTCTCCATCTTCTCTCTTCGGCCACTTGTCGGCATCTTCTATCTTCATTCTTCAATGGTCCCTCTCTTTCTTCATCCTTCTCTCTCCTTTCTTCTTCCTTCCCTCTTCAGTGCATCATATTCCTCCTGGAATCATTTGGACTTCTTCTGTTTTAATCAGCAGACTCACTGTAATTCGCCTGCTTCGAGGCGCCTCACTTGCCTCTCTTTCTCCTCCTTGCGGGTCATCACCGAATCCCACTCAGTTTGCCACTGTTCGAGGGTGGTCTCCTTCTCGTTGTCGCGGATGATCTCCTTCATCGTCGGAGTGAGTACTCGTTCGGCTCCGATCACTTTCTGCCGGCCCCAGATCCTCACTCGCTCCGCGACGAGCAAGTGGATGGGCGGTGTACTCGCCAATACGTAAGCCGCATCTCGTGACGCGGTGCGGTAGGCACGGATACTTCTCAGGGCCGCTCTCCGGTGGACAGGCCCCATCCTTTTCTCGATGATGGTCTTCTCTACTCTCTTCCCCCACACGGGTGCACCGTAGAGCATTATAGAGGTGCTGACGGTGTTAAGAAGTGTGCGCCTCTTTTCCTTAGGTCCCCCGATATTCGGCATCAGCCGCTGAAGCGCCGCACCGACCCTGCTCGCTTCCTGGGCGGCCTCCTGGATGTGCTTCTTGAACGACCACTTGTCGTCAAGCCCATAGACATAGAAGCATAGACTGCTTGTCCCGTATACTTTGCGTTGACGCCGAGACCCGTGAGTGCGAGAGAGAAAGCATGCTCCAAGGCTCGCGCTCTGATTGGTCGGCTCTTCCCCGCCACCGCCGACGACGGCGGTGAGCAGGCGGCTCAACAATAACATCGGTTTTCCTAACCCGATAACTTTATTAAAAAATACCAAAATCTCCGCACGATAACAGCAATATTGTATTGCTAATCACATCCTCAAAGGTAAAGTCGTTGATATCCTCACTGGAACAATTAAACCCAAGCCCCGAAGGGGCCTGCGGTTTATATATGAGTTTTGGATCTAATTAACATGGTTCGAAGTAGCCGTGAGGAGTAAGGTGCGGGGCTCGTTGATTTTTGTTGCAGTCGGAGGTGACTCGAGTTCAAATCCCGCGGTGGTTCTATTTTTTTTTTTTTTTTCGTTCCCTTTCAAGTTATATGATTTTTTGTTAATGACTAGATGCTTCGCTAAATTCATGCTGACTCAATATACGAGCCAAAAAGTCTAGTGGGCAGAAATTGATCTTGAGAAGTAGAAGGGTTTCCAAACCCGCATCGGAGCATCGCTCTGAAAATTTCGATGAGAATTCAGTACTTAATTTCTTGAGATGAAAATATTCATCTCAGTGCCTCAGTACAACATCACATGAGGATTGATACATCCCTTTTGCAACATGTTATTGTTGACGGACATATAATACCCTTGCAAGAGTCTGTCAAGAACTTGGGGGTGATTTTTTCCAAGGATCTCTCGTGGAATTCTCACGTTTCGAGTATTTGCTCCAAAGTACATGGAGTCTTACATAAGTTGCGCCGTCGTGGTAACTTTCTAACAACTGAGGTGAAAAAATTGTTAGTGAATGCTCTGATCATGCCTCACATTGATTACGCTTGCCTTGTTTATTATGATCTGTCTGCTTATTTGGTTGCAAAGCTGCAGCGTCTCGTTAATACTTGTGTGCGCTTTATTTTTCGATGCCGACGCGACGCAGCTTTGCAACCTCTGTACGCACGCCTGCATTGGTTATCACTGAGTCGTCGCCGTGAATACTTTTTATGCGTCCAGACGTATAAAGTATTCACCACCTCTGCCCCGCGCTATCTGGCAGATCTATTTCAACCTCTGGGTGACGAAGTACGGCGATCACAAGGAAGTCATTCATCTCGGATTCGAATTCCAGTAACTCGCACGATCGCGTACGAGAATGCATTTTCAGTCCAAGCAGCCCGGGTTTGGGAAACCATTCCCGTTAGTATTCGTCTGAAAACCCCTTTCGAGGCATTTAAAACTGCCATTTCTGTTTATTATCACGAGATGGAAGCTTGAATGGAGTTTGTGCTGTGTGTTAGCCTATCTCAAGCTTAGCCTCTCTTTCGAGTGGCGTTTGTCGAGTTACTATTGAAATTTACATTTGTTCTGTGTGAGATTGAGTGAAGTATGCAATCATGTATCGTTTTAGATCGACTGTACCTGCTTAGCTTTAAGAATATTTATCTAAATCTTATTGTAAGAAATGAAAATTATAAAATGTAAACTGTGTTCCTGTTGCCATACGGTCCGCCGAGACCACGGCATAAATAAATCGTTAATCAATCAATCTCTCTCTCTTTTTTTTTTTTTTTTTTTTTTTTAAGGTGGTTAGAGGGCAAAATCTGCCTCAGGATCCCTCGGATCCGTCCCCAGACACCGGACTGGTTCAGCTTACGCGGACTACGCATAGCCCACGCAGGCCATACCAGGCGGGACACGGGTTTGGGTGGGGCCCACCGAGAGGTGGGCCCGGCCGTGTAATATCCCTCTCCCCTCGATGTCCGATACCAAGGGCATCGGGCAATCAAGAAGGAGATCCACCTGCATCTACCATCTCATCCCGGAACCGCGTGAGCATTACTTCAGGATGAGCGGCATGTCTCGCGCTCGATTGCGAGCGTTCCTCTTCTCCATCTTCTCTCTTCGGCCACTTGTCGGCATCTTCATTCTTCATTGTTCCCTCTCTTTCTTCTTTCTTCTCTCTTCCCTCTTCAGTGCATCAGATTCCTCCTGGAATCATTTGGGCCTCTTCTGTTTCAATCGGCAGAGTCACTGTAATTCGCCTGCTTCGAGGCGCCTTACTTCCATCTCTTTCTCTTCTTTGCGGGTCATCACCAGCTTGATGTATCCGGTGAGTCTATCCCATGTCTCCTGGTTGCGGAGCAAGTGCGGGACGAGATTCTCAGGTGTTATTTGAGCACCCAGCCATTCATCCAGCTCGGCGCGCTCTCTCCGGGTGTCGCTGCACTTGAACAGGGCATGTTCGGCGTCATCCCATTCGTCCCCGCATGACTGACATGCTGGGGTCGCCCTCTTCTTGAACCTGGTTAGATAGGAACCGAAGCAACCATGATCGCTCGTGCCTGCGTCGTCCAGTAGTCCATCTCTCCGTGGGTGCGTTCCGCCCACTTGGCTACGTCACGGATCAGCCGGTGCGTCCATCTGCCGTTCGCAAGTGGCAAATCCCACTCAGTTTGCCAATGCTCAAGGGTGGTTTCCTTCTCGTTGTCGCGGATGATCTCCTTCATCGTCGGAGTGAGTACTCGTTCGGCTCCGATCACTTTCTGGCGGTCCCAGATCCTCACTCGCTCCGCGACGAGCAAGTGGATGGGCGGAGTACTCGCCAATACGTAAGCCGCATCTCCTGACACAGTGCGGTAGGCACGGATACTCCTCAGGGCCGCTCTTCGGTGGACAGGCCCCATTCTCTTCTCGATGATGGTCTTCTCTACTCTCTTCCCCCACACGGGTGCATCGTACAGCATGATGGAGGTAGTGACGGTGTTGAGAAGTGCGCGCCTCTTTTCCTTGGGTCCTCCGATATTCGGCATAAGTCGCTGGAGCGCCGTACCGACCTTGCTCGCCTTCTGGGCGGCTTCCTGGATGTGCTTCTTGAAGGACCACTTGTCGTCGAGCCATACACCGAGGTATTTCAGCTCTGTCTTCCGTGGAATCTCTTGCCCGTTGATATAAAACCGGGGTAAGTCAAACTTCCTACGCCTTGTGACCACGATTGCTTCGCACTTCTCGACAGCGAGCTCCAGAAGCCTGCTAATCATCCACTCGTAGACTCGGGCCAGCGCTTCGTTCGCGCGTCTACCCAAGAGTTCCTCGTTGTCAGCCCATACTATGAGTCCCGCGTCGTCCGCGAAAGCCACTATTATCACTCCTTCTGGCAGTTCGATAGACAGTAAGCTGTCATACTGGGTGTTCCAGTTGGACGGCCCGGAGACCGATCCCTGTCCGATTCCGGCGGACAGTACCCGAATCTCTTTTCCCTCGTCGGTGTCGTACACGAGGGTCCTGGTCCGCAGGTAGTCACTCGTGACGGCTAGTAGATAGGGGGACACTTTACCTGCTTGGGATTGATAGACTCGCTCCCAGCTCGCGCAGTTGAATGCGTTCTTTATGTCCAACGCAATGATGGCACAGAATCCTCCTCTTCCTTGGTATGGGTTCCCTACCGACACTTGAACCCGTTCTTGGACCGCCTCGATCGCGTGCACAGTGCTCCGTCCCTTCCGGAACCCGAACTGCATTGGTGATAGCCCACCGCCTTCTTCGTAGGCTTTTTCCACCCTGTTGAGCACCATCCTCTCGTACATTTTCCCGATATTGTCGAGCATGCTGAGAGGGCGTTGACCTCCTTGACCCTTAGGTATCAGGACCAGCTTCTGGCGTTTCCACTTGTCCGGGAAAGTTCCCGCGCTCAGACAGATGTTGAAGAGGTCGAGGAGTAGATCTGGCTTGTATTTGAAGACCAGTTTCAGAGCCTCGTTTGGGATGCCATCCAGACCAGCGGCCTTGCCGTTCGGCATTCTCTTCGCCGCTATGAGTAGCTCTTGCATAGTGAAGAGCGGGATGGGGTCTTCGCTCTCCGTAGGGAATGTAACTCTGGGTTCTCCTGCTGGGAAGAGGTCTTCCACGATGGTGCGCAATGTTGCTGCATCGGTCGGTGCTGGGTTGCCCCTCCGGGGTCGGACCTTTGACATGACCACGCGATATTGCGTGCCCCAGGGGTCTTCGTTAACCATGTCGCACAGTTCACCCCAGCACTTCTCTTTGCTCCTCCGGATGGCTAGAACGAGAGCCTTCTTTGCTTCTTTGTACGCTCTGTCATCTTCCGCCAGCGATGGTCGTTGCAGCTTCCTTGATCGCCATGCGGTCCTCCTTTTCTTGTTGCTCGTTCTTCGTAGAGCCTTGATCTCATCGGTGATCCAGTACTCTGGTTTCCTCCAGAAACATGGTGTTGTCCTGCGAGGCATCGACGCGTCGCAAGCTCTCGTAATGGCGGATGTTACCATCGCCACAGCCTCGTCCGAGGCGGAGTTCATCGGGAGATCTTCGACTGTTTCTATCGATTCCCGGTATTTCCCCTCATCCAGCTTCCGTACCTGCCACCCCGTTGGTCGCGGTCTGCGTGTCGTCTGTCTCTGTCCGTCAGTCCTAAGTCGAAACCGAATATGTCGATGGTCACTCAGTGTTTCCGTGTCCAGAACTTCCCACGATGTCATACGTCCCATGAGCGACGGGCTCATGAACGTCAGGTCGAGGACCGATGATGAACCTCCCTCCCGGGACCGAGTGTCGTGCCAGTAATAGGTGATAACCCCCGTCTCGTTCGCGAGCACTAATCCCAATGCCTCCATGGCATCAGCGAGTATTACCCCCCGTCTATCACGCGGCCCCCCGCTCCAAGTCGGTTCCTTGGAGTTGAAATCTCCCGCGATTATAACTGGGCCCCCCCCCCCCCCATTGCCTCACATCCTCTTCTAGGTCGTGGAGCTTGTCTTCAAATTCGTGCGTCTTGAGCGACGGCGAGTAGTAGCAGCCGTATACAGCTGTGCCTCCTATGGTCTTTCAAGCATAACCGCGGCCACTAACAGCTGGTTCAGTCTCGCGGATCGCGGGATTCGTGATCTGAATTACAGCGGTCCCCCAGTGATCGAATGTGGAACGAGAAAGTTCGCGCTTCCGAGGCGGTTCGGAGATGATCGGAACATCGATACCCCCTTCTTTGGCGGCAGTGTGTAGGAGGTCACAAGCGTCCTCGCTTCTCCTGAGGTTGGCCTGGATGAAGTTAGCCATTTCTTCCCCCCCCCCCCTGCGTCTATATGTCGCCCTCGCGTTTTGGTAGGCTGTGCAGTTGCTGGAGCCCGACCTGTGGTCAGATCTGGTTCCGATAGCCACGCAGCTGAGGCATTTTGGTTTCTCTTTACAGGTAGCGGCGAGGTGTCCTGGTTCACCGCACTGGAAGCAGAGTTTCGGTTGACGTTCCTCTGCCTTCTCTTTTTGGCAGCCTGAGGCCTTGTGGCCATACTCTAGGCAGTTATAGCAGCGTGGGATGCCTCCCTTCTCGCGGATTCTCACTCTGCTCCATCCCACCTTGGGTTCTTTCCAGTCCAGGAGGCGGTGAGCGAGCCTCGCTGGGATGGACACAACCGCTGTTTGGGTGCCTCGGGAGCCGTTTCGCAGGCTCTTGACTATTATGGCTCCATCCTCGTTTTCTGGTAGGGCCTTCGCGAGGTCCTTCTGCACTTTAGTTTTGTCGACATCGTAGTCGACTCCGAGAACCTCGAGGGTCATGCTATTTGCGAGGCAGTGGACGGCCCCTTCTTGCCCGACGACTGGTGTCAGAGCCGCTTTGGTGGCTGCAGCGTCGGTGCCCTTCCTCAGTTCAATGAGGATTTGTCCTTCCTGTGTCTTGCGGATGCCCGTGACTTTAGAGCCCACCTCTTCATTAAGGTCATCCGTCTTTATCTTGCGCAGCATATCTGCGTAGCTTAACCCACCTTGGTTTGCCGTGACGAGAACGGCGTCGGATTTCGCTCTTCTTGGCTTCATCTTTGCCTTCTTTCCAGCGGTGTCACTTGATCGACCGCTTTTCTTTGCCCTCTTTGTATTTCTCTTAGAGACCACTTCCTGCCAAGGCCCGTCCTGCTTGGGCCTATTAGGAGTCGATGTCGAGCGCGGTGTTTCGAGGGCTCCCGATGGATGTCCGCGTCGCGTCCTCTTCGTATCGTGCTGTTTCCCTTGTCGCGATTCCGGCTTATTCGCCACCCTTCCCTGTGTGCCGCTTCCCGACGCGGCTGGCCCAGAGGGCTGCGCACTCCTCTTCATTTTTAGAGTCTTCTCCGCTTCGAGAAGTGTGGTCTCGAAAGCCGCTCTCTTCCCTTTGTCTGCCGCAAGTAGGCCTTCGAGAGCGTGGCCAATCTTCTTGAGCTCTTCCATGTCGCCCCGAGTTCCTTCTGGGATGTTGGAGGCAGACTCGGCTATCCCTATGACCAAGTTCAGGTGGTCGAGGAGAAGATGAATCTTCTTCTCCATCTGTTCTCGGCACATTTTCAAGTCCCTCCATCCTTCCATTAGATCGGGGGCCTTGTCTCCACTTCTTTGTCGACTGGCCTCCTCAGGTGTGGGGAACCGATCGATGTCCATATCCTCCGGTGTTTTTCGACCCTTTTCGAGTCCACGGTCACAGTCCTTGGATGTCAGGGTGTCTTCTGACTTCTGGGACTCCGTGGTGGTGTTAGAGTCCCCTGAATCCGAGCTGGAATCGGCGGTATCGTCTCCCTTGTTCTTGTCTTGCGTAAGCTGGATCTTGATCGCGGGGTTGATCTTCATAAGCTTGTCTGCCGCCACTTGCGCTTCTGCAGCAACCTTCGCGTTCTTCTCTTTTTGGCTCAAGAATGTGAGCTTCGATTGCTTCAGCGTTCGCTTATCTACTTCCTCACCCAGACCCTTTCTCTTCCTGCTGTTCGGGGTGAGGTCTACTCCTTTCTGGTGTTGGTCCTTTCCTCCAACTATCTTCGCCAGAGGCGTATTTCCATCGCTTGTAGCTTTACGCGTGAGTCCACCAGCCAAGTGTGCCACTGGTAGCGCGCTTTGCATCGTTGGCCCCCCCCCCCCCAAGATCCGAATGGGGCCCCGCTTTACTTGGGGAATTCTTGCCGTCAATGCTGGACATCTTCTTCTTTCTTCTTTTTCCAGGGCCTGGAATCGCATGCTGGCCGACCCCGGACCAGAGCAGCACGGGTGTGGTGTGTTGTGTGATGCGTGTTCTGTATAATGTTGGTATGTCTGTGTAATGCTTGAGCAAGCGTAAGTATGGTGCGTGTAGAGTGTAGTGTGTGTGTTAGTGTAAGTGTAGGACTCGGGTCCGGAGGGGCGTCACTCCCTCAAGCTCCAAGTGCAACCCTAAGGTCACACCCAAAGCCCCCTACGGGGTCTCTCTCTGTCTCTCTCTCTCTCTCTCTCTCTCTCTCTCTCTCTCTCTCTCTCTCTCTACTTGAGTACTTGATATGTGAAATCAAGAGTGGCGATCATTGCCTACTATTTGCAGTTGTTTATAGGCCTCCTAATGCATGTCTTCCGACTGCATTTTTCAACAATTTATCCCATCTGTTACCAAAGTACACATCCGCTGTCATCACTGGTGATTTTAACTGTAACATGGCAATCTCTGACTCCGAATCCAAATTTATTCACAAATATTTGAAAGACTATTCATTGGGGCTTGTACCATCTGACTCAACTCATCATACCCTCAATGCTGAGAGCCAAATAGCACATACATGGATTGACCTGTTCATCGTGAACTCGCTCGACCATGTCGTACAATATACAAAAACCGACGCTCCTTTTTCCATAGGACACGACAGGACTGAGATCATATTCAAGTTTGAAAAAGTCATCAGACAACCGGTCACTATCACTAAGCGCGATTATAGGAATTTCGACCCGGACCGGTACCACAGTGATCTCTCGGCCAGACTTACACTTCTTCCCAGCCTTGGAAGTATTAACGATAAGGTCTCAATGCTTAATCATTCAATTACCGAGGCTCTTGACCAATCGGCACCCTTAAGAGTCTATAAGATCCGAGCTCGTAACAAACCCTGGGTGACCAAAGAAATTCGTGACGCGATGGAAGAACGTGATAATCTTTACAAAAGAGCGCGAATTACTCGTTGTGCTGAGTTAATGCGAAAATACCGGTCTGCCAGATCCAATGTACAAAAACTACTCCGTGCTTCCAAGAACCAATACTACGCTAACCAAATTGAGGATGCTCAAAGTTCAAACCGATTATGGAACTCTCTCAACGACCTAGGCATAGTATCGTCACGTCCTTCCTCCCCGTTCAGAACATTCTCCCCAGCAGCCATTAATGCCCACTTTGCCTCCATCTCCTGTCCGTCGCCAACACATATGCCTTACCCACTTCCCCACACAATCTCCCAATCGCGCCTATCCAGTATCCCAGTATTTTCACTATCCCCTACCAGCGGTGACGAAGTTGTACGCATAGTTAACTCAATGAAATCGAAGACATTTGGGATCGACTACATCTCCCTGAAAACTCTGCGCACATCATGCCCAACCATTATAGATCCACTTACGGAAATACTCAACTCAAGCATAAGCAGTTCCTCCTTTCCCGATTTATGGAAGCGTACTCTCATCACGCCTATCCCCAAAACGAACAACCTGTCGGACTTGTCTGATCTAAGGCCCATAGCAAGACTTTCCGAGTGCTCAAAAATTCTTGAGAAAGTTGTATCAAATCAACTCAAACAATTTATTGAAGATTACGAGCTCCTCGACCCATGTCAGGCCGGGTTTCGAGAGGGCCACAGCACTCAGACGGCCTTGCTTGGGGTGTTGGATGATGTGCGGAAAGGTATAGACAAATCGATGTTTACTATTCTGGTACTTTTCGATTTCTCCAAAGCTTTTGATAAAATCCCTCATGACATTCTCATCCAAAAATTACGAGCTTTCCAAGTTAGTGATCATACAGTGCGTTGGTTTCTGGCATACCTTGCTGACCGGTGCCAGGCGGTCATTGATGATGGTGGAACAATCTCTGACTGGATAAATACTACTGCAGGTGTCCCACAAGGATCAGTTCTGGGTCCACTCTTGTTTTCCGTCTTCATCAATGACTTGCCTCGAGTCTTGCGTTATTCCAAGCACATGATATACGCCGATGACACACAGATCTATAGAAGTTGCCGTCGCTACGAGATTGATGAGACACTCAGATTAATTGAGGAAGACGCACATGCCATCCACTCGTGGGCTATCGCCAACGGTTTGAGTTTGAACCTCAAGAAAACGAAGGTCATAATCCTGGGCAGTGCCGAAAACCTGCGACTCCTGAATATGAGTGCTCTCTCTCCAATCACTGACGACGGTACGCCTATAGAGTTCGTGTCTGAGGTAAAGAATCTCGGTATCTGGATGACAGCCGACCTGTCCTGGAAGAAACACGTTTCTCATATCTGTCAAAAAGTTTTTGGAACTCTGCGTCAACTTCGTCCTCACCAGCATGCACTCTCCTTTTCCTTACGTAAATCTCTTATCCAAACTCTCATCCTCCCTTACTTCGATTATGCCTGCCTCGTTTACCACGACCTCACTGACGAGCAAAATACCAGACTCCAGCGTGCTCAAAATTCATGCACCCGTTTTATATTTGGTAACATTCCTTGGCGCGAGCATGTAACTCCCTATCGTCTACGATTAGGATGGCTCTCGGTAAAGGCGCGTAGAGAATACTTCTTAGCCAGCTCTATGTTTCAAATTCTGAAGACCAATAAGCCTTTATATTTAGCGAAGAACATTATTGAGATTTGTAACACGAGTGTTCATAGATCGGCAAGACTCCAGACTGGCGATCTTCTCATTCCAAGTTGTCACACCTCTTCGCTACGAAACTCATTTTATGTTTCTGCTTCCTCTTACTGGAATAAATTGCCTCGCACCGTCACTACCTTACCGAGAGCCACCACCTCGCTAATCGTCTTCAAAAGAGCCATTTTGCAACACCTTACAAGCTTGGAGTCGAGTTTGACCGATGTCAACAGTTGAAAATATTTTGTGAAGTTAGCGGATGGCACCAACATACTAATTGTATACTTCTGTTATCGTTGCGTGGATATATATATATATATATATGTACATATATATATATATATATATATATATGTGTGTGTGTGTGTGTACATACATGGTTTAATCATTTTCAGAGTTTTGTAATTTACTCTAATCATTTGTCATTAATTTACTAGTTCTAAGATTTTATCCCTTATTATTATTATAACCATGAAATGTATTGAATTTTATGCCCCATGGGACCCATTGTCCCCGGGTGAATAAATACATCAATCAATCAATCAATCAATCAATCCCTCTCTCTCCTCAATTCGTTGAAACTCTCTGTGTACGAGGAACTTTTTGTATTTTGAAAAATTGAAGAGTATCTATAATGAGAGCTACTATTTCATGGATTCATGAAAGTAGAAAATCACACTTGCGTATATTACAATCGCGCTTCGCGGTTCATACCAGACAAAAGCTCAGAGTCCAGGCCATGCTAAGGAATTACGCGAATGATACCGAATGCTCCTGAAAAGCTGGATAATACATCTTACGATCACTAATTCTGGTACTTCGATCATTCATTTTATCTGCTTTTGCACGATAGAAGTTTTCGCGGGTCCCACCGGTAGGACCCGCAAAATTCGTAAAGATCTCATGAATAGATGTCAAACTGATAACTTTTCAAAAAGTTTGACTTTTATAGGTGTGAGATCACGCGTTTGTACTCTTTCGCACGCTTAGTCCTCCAGAAGGTCTGAAGATGTATTCTTATATATTTTGAGGCGCTGAATCGATTGCACGGGGTCACCAACCCGAAAACCCCGGCGTTTTTTTGTTATTAACAATTTTTAGTGCAAAATAATGGTTTTTTGCAAAAAAACTCGGAAAATATGCATTTCACGAAAAATTTGTGGAGATCAGAGTTGTAGGACGCCAAATTCTCTACAAAAATAATCGTTACAAATTTCCCGGAAAACCCAAGCCTGGGGCGGGAAATGCGTAAAAACCGTTCCGCCTGTTCAACATGGGCTTTATGGGTCAGCCGACGCAGCGCTACTAAACTCGCTGCCAATTTGACAGCTATTAATTTAGGGCTCGGCAACCAAGTGCATCTTGAAGAGAATAAAATTTCCTTTAAAATGATGTAGGTCGTACCTCACTGAGCACAAAGCTTGTCCAGTGTGAAGCGAGAAGAAGAGGAAAATTGCAGATTCTGAGCCGCGCCGCGTGCGGGTAGTTTTGCTGCGGAAATGGCGTTTTGACACACTTATTTCTCTTTCTTTTGAATCATGCTCTAGTCTGTCATGCTCGAAGGGCTTCGTTCTTAGCTATATGCGACCTGTACCATTTTGAAGGGGATTTCATCCTTTTCAAGATGTACTTGGTCGCCTAGACCATGGTGTCGCCTAGCCCTACATTGACAATAGTAGCGCCGCATCGCCTACCCCATATAAGCCCATGTTAAACGCGTACAACGGTTTTTGTGCATTTCCTGATCCAGGCTTGGGTTTCCCAGGAAACTTGTAGAAACTTTTTCTGTGGGAAATTTTGCGTTCTCAAATTTTTCCTTAAAATGCATATTTTCCGAGTTTTTTTGCAGAAAACCATAATTTTGCACTAAAAATTGTTAAAAACAATAAAATGCCGGGGTTATCGGGCTGGCAACTTCGTGCATTCGTTTCAGCGCCTCAAAATACTTAATAATACACCTCCAAACCTTCTGGAACACGAATTTCTCACTCACACCCCTCCAGCGCCTGGACTATCTGGGGCGGAGTGCTGGTTTTCATTGTCGCAGTGAAGGCGTTAAATCGGCGACGAAGTGCACCAAATAATTTTTATCTCGGTGCAACTACATTTTGAGTATTATATCAGTCCAAATCACTATTTTCAGCTTATTATGACTCAATAAACACGTTCTGAGTGGTAGAAAAAGATCGTAATGTACACCCTTATTTCGACATACCCACATTAGCACGTTGACTACACGCCTAGGTTGACCTTCATGTTTCAAATTTAATCTTCGTATTTTGCACATGAAATAGCTCCACATTCAGGTTTTTTCAAATTAAAAAAAGAATTTTGGAGTTCTCGGGACAAGGAATCGAATGCGTTTGGCAGTGTTTTCGCTAAACTCAATTTCCTCGGCGATTTATCAGCTGTACAAGAGCAGAAAATGCTTGAATAAATGCAAATCTCACGTGAAGTTCTCTGGGATATGCATGGTCGATTCAAGGTCAATCCAAATCACTTACTTTTATCACGTAAAAATATTTACGGGAAGGTCTACGAGCTTCCATCCCTGAAATCGGCATGTGAGAGCATGTTGTGTAACAGGGGACAGGTTGCTAAGTGCACTTACCTTGATTGAGTTCAAATAAAATAGTATACTGTGGAAATATCCTTGCCGAAATTTCATTACTGCACTCTTTTCAGGGGTGGATTTTCACGCGTGTCTTTCATCAGTATAGTCCGAAGTTTGAATCTCACAACGAAGGTCCAGTGCAGCAGCCGCCGCCACCACCCATACCTCACATAGGAAAAGGGCCATGTGGTGATGAGCTACAGACCATAACGCATGTGTGCAAGATATACAGTCGGAGAACCCTTTTTGCCCTTTTACTCGGATGGCTCTTTTGCCGTTCCCCGTGCGTGTCGCCCATCAGCCTTTTACTTATAATACCCACGTACGAGATCGACGCACCGGTTGGCTTGTCTCGGCCTTGTGTTCGCACGACTCCAGCGCACCCGATAGGACGCTGCTATACTATAATATATATCCTGATGCATGCGCTCTCATTCACCCCTGCATGACTTTTGTCATTACGGCCCGCTGCCCACGCTCAATCTCTTTCGTGGCTTTTATCGCCATCACCCAGCCACACCGTCATTCGTCCACCCTGCGCTTCATCCCTGAACTTACGTGGCGACTCTAGGTAGCCTGACTTATTTCACTGTTCAATATTTTATTCGGTGCGTGCCCGTTACTCTAATATTTTCCTCCGATTAAAACTGCAAAGTGCGGGCTTCAGAGTCCACTATTATGTATTTCGTTCGTGATGCGCTCAGAATAAGATTTGGAAAATTGAATTCGTTAACGTAAAAAAATCATTACTAGACATCTCAGCGTTCTATCCCATTGAGTAGGCTTCTACCGTGGCCCGTGTAATGACCTTCCAATTATGCTCAGTCGAGAAGTAATTTGAGGGTTTTCGTGCCAAAATGGGCCAACGTAGTCGGCACGGATGTATACTATCTCATCAAGAAATGTCATTTGATTCAAATCAGGTAAACAAAGTTGAAGTGAGAGATTTTCAAAACTTTGCTTTTCGTTTATTGCCAGCCTGTATGTATGTACAAGTGAATTTCGAAGTTGTCCTCGTGCAATTCCGATTTTCAAATGATCAAGAAATTGTCTCAATTTTCCCAGACTCTTTCTCTAATCTACATCAAATTTATTGGCAATTTATTGTTACTCTGTATTATGGACAGCCGTGGGGAAAAAAGAAAGAAATAGTCCTGTATTATATTTTGTATCTGCGTTGTTGTCCTTGATAATAGTGATGATTATTGAAATAGCATATGTGTAGGATTGCCATCGAAAGAAGATGTAGCTCGAGATGTATAGCATTACAGACTATCGAATCTAAACGCGCAGGCGAGATAAAGTCGTATTCGAAACGCACTTATGCAAAGGCGATAGCGAGGCGAGCTACAGGGCCATGTGTTTCGCAGCCTGTTTGACTTTTTTTGCGTAATACTCCATTCTCGACTCCACTTGCGTGTCGGGCTTATCGCATTGCTGACGAGTTACTCTCGTCGTCATTGGATGGCTGCTTTTTCACGGTGGCAATTTGTCGCCGTGACGTCGCGAAATTGCTGCAATTTTCATGCGCGGGAAATTCAAAATCTTGGATGGAGAATGAGTGGCTCCGGAAAACCCACTGGTTGAAAATTGTTGTATCAAATATTTTTGGGGATGCTGAATACGAACATGAACTTCATTTCTTTCCAGCGGCGGAGAAAATGCGTGAAAATCAACTTTGAAGCCAGAACGTCTCATTTTCGGATTCAAATGTGATTTTTAGAATTTCTCTTCACTTCTAGATGGGAACAGAGTTCGGATTCGTGTCCAGCATACGCAAGAAGATAGCGAAGAACAACTTTCAACTAGTGGATTTTCCGGAGTCACTCAATTTCCATTTCAGGATACCTATTGAAGTAAAAATTTTGCAATTCGCACGGCGCAACGCGCGCGCGAAATTTTTTCTCGCGGGTGTAAAATGATTATCGATTTTATGTGGCGACCACGAAAATTGTCTGCTGAGCATTGTTTTGATTGAGTTGCATAATCCCCCACCGCGTGTTCTGCCCATTATACTAGATATGTTTTTCGTTTACCAGCCTGGTGATAATGATCCACAAAAATCCGTAGACGTAAATACCTTCAATAGCTCCTGTAGAGTCATGCTGGTCCCCAAGTCTTGAAATCAAAACTTAATGTTTCTTTGAAACGGCTCTTGGGTATCATGTAATTTTGTTGAAGTGTAAATTGACGCGGTGATACGCAAGTATGCATGTCACAATCACCTTTTGTGCAATATGACTCTACTAGGTGAAACCAAAATATGATTTTATTAGAGTATCTTAATAACTTCTGAAATCATGTCTTCTTCCCTCAGAATTTGCTCAAGTTCAAACTATGATGCTTGGGTATTAAGCTGCATATCAGCCAACTAAACTAATTTTAGATGGATCATCAATTCAGAGAGTCAGCAGATATCTCCAGGAATTCAGACAGCAGGCAGCTTCGGGAGGAAAATTTTAGATCTACCTAAGATTAGTGTGAAAATCAGACATGAACTATTAATTGCCTAAAGTGTAGTCCAATCTTTAAATTCACGCCAATTTTGAGGAAGGGAGAATTGATGTTGAGAGTGATCAAAATACTTGAGTAGAATCATATTTGGGCTTTAGCTCTTAGTAAAGTCATATTGCAAAAGCTGATTGATCCATGCGTGTCAACTCATCAATCTGCAACTCAACGAAATCACATGCATGACACCCGAGAGCCGTTTCAAAGAAACATTAAGTTTTGATTTCAAGACTTGGAGACCAGCATGACTTTACAGAAGCTATTGAAGGTACATACATACGTCTACGGATTTTTGTGGTTCATTATCCCTAGGCTGATGATCACGAAAACATATCTAGTAATAAGCAGAACAGCACGCGGCGGGGGGTTATGCAGCTGGATCAAAACAATGCTCAGCAGACGACTTCCGTGGTCGCTACATAAAATCAATAATCATTTTACACCCGCGAGAAAAAATTTCGCGCGCGGGCTGCGCCGTGCGAATAACGAAATTTTTACTTCAATAGGTACCCAGGTTACCTCGATAAGCAAGACTTTGAATTTCGCGCGCATGAAAATTGCAGCAATCTCGCGGCAAATCGCTACCGTGAAAAAGCAGCCTATAAATTTAACCGCACTTGTCTGATCGCCCGCAATCCGCAATGCATCCTCAAGGCATACAATGTGACAGAGCCATAGCATGACAGAGCCGAGGAGCGCAAGGAAGAGAGAAACGAGTATTCGGAGCGATCATTCATGTGAAACCTTTAATCGGTGCCAGTTTCTTATTGTTGATTTACGTTGTTGCGTGATTCAGGGGATGAAGGGATCCCTGCAATCTTTGATACAGGGTGTCATAATACGTCTCTAAACACCCTACTTTGAGTTTTGCATTGAGGGTTCTGGTGATCTCATTTGTGTGACCTTGTATGCGTAAAGCCTAACTTTTATGCGCTTAACTGTAATCCTTGGAACGAAGAATGTTCAGCATACTCGGCATCAGAATAATGTCGATACATGCGAAGATTTCATCACATAGGTTGGACAGGTTCAATGAGGATATCTTTGTTGGGTCTGCAGGCTACATACATGCTCCTCGATATGCTCCGTGATTAGAATCCGGGCACGAATAGAAAAATCGAATACTTACCAACACGTTGAAAAATTATCAGGAAAGAAAAAACTGCCTGAGAGTTATAAATTCATCGCATATGAGTGAATTATACTATTGTATATATCGAACAGCAATTGTTGTGCCGTGCGTATCGAAATGGGCGCCCGCCAAAACAAAGTATGCGAATTAGTAAGGCTCGTTCTACATAGGATGCGCTTAGCGCGCGAGCGTACGCGCTTACCCAGATTAGGGTGTGTCCACAAATGAAGCGTACGCACTGCTCACGGCTCACAGCGCATACCCACGGCTCACGTGCGCCATGCACTGCTCATCGGATTTTAGCCGGCGAGTGACATGGATTTCCCGGAAGATCGTCATCCATTCTCGATCGCTAACCTCAAGTTCTGTATTGGATCCAGCCAGTAACAAGGGAAATCCATATCACTCGCAGGCTAAAATCCGATGAGTAGCGCATGGCGCACGTGAGCCGTGGGTATGCGCTGTGAGCCGTGAGCGCTGCGTACGCTTTATTTGTGGACACACCCTTAGAAATGAACGTCAAATCTTGATCAAGTTTTGATCAAAGCCTTGATCAACTTTATCAAGCCTTGATCAAGGAAGAAACTCCTACTTGATCAAACTTGACGTTTTGACTTGAGGTTTCTAGGGAGTTATAGGGTCACTAAGAGTTGACAAGTTCAGCTTAATTAACCTCAAATCCGAGATTATCAAACAACAAAAGTGCTCAGAGATATTGCCTGCAAAAATGTGCCTAAATTACAACGAAAGCTCTACTCCTTCATTTTTGAACTCAGATTTAAGAATGAAGTGTAATTCACTTCTCCACGGAATGCAGCATCCCGCGTGTCGTTGATAAGTCTGGAAAGAGCTGCAGATGATTATAAATCCTCTGCGGCCACAGAATTCTAACAACAATACGCGGCACATACGCGATTTGCTCCGCGTTGTTCTGTAACACGAGGTAAACAAACGACCTAACATCAAGTAAACATCAAGAAAAAGGTCAAATTTGATCAAGTAGGAGTTTTTTTCTTGATCAAGTCTTGATAAAAAACTTGATCAAGATTTGATAAAATTTTCAAGCCACTTGAACATATCTCTGATCGGATACGCTTGCGCTTAAAGCATTTGATGCAGGGATTTTCATGGAGCAGCCTTAACAGTCGTTTCCCCTCGGAATTTCCACAAGTGAAAAGTTGGTTGATAATGGATGGGCCCTCAGTGACATTATCAAGTTTGTCCGTGTTTTTCCACGAATAAATGGAGAAAAACATCCACGGTGGCCGCGCGAGCCTTTTCGGAAGAAATATAGGTCGCGCAACGTTTTCGCGATTCAGTATCGGGATCGGTGACCGCTCATCTTGCTTTTGACTAGTGTCTGACCCCAAACAAAGTTACAGTCTTCGCAAGCTAAGACGGGTGGTCATCAACGCGGATACTGATTTGCGAAAACGTTGCGCAACCTGAATTTTTCCCCGAAAAGGCTCGCGGTGCCACCACTTCTGGTTTTCCCATTTGGTTATGGGAAAAACGTGAAGGAAATTGTTTTTCTGACCCAAAGATGTCACCCTGAGACCTCTATCGATCAATGTCTTGGGCCCCGTATTTCACCGATAATGAAAGAGCGGGTAATAATTAGGGTGGCCAACGCTGTTTTTTTTCTCTAATCGATTATGGAAAAACACGAAGAAACTTGATTTTTGTCTCATAAATGTCACTCGGAGCCCACCAATCATCAACCAACTCTTCCTTTGGGAAAACTCTGAGTCGAAAACGACGGGTAAGGCAGCTGCTTCATGAAATTCCTTGGATTAAATGCTCTGAGCGCAAGCATATATGCACGTATGCTCACGTATACTGAGCGCATCCTACGTAGAACGAGCCTAAGCCGCGACAGGCGCAGCGATCTTGTAAGATGCACCTGGCTGTAAAAATCGCAACAACTTCTGCTAATTTTTGATTATGGTTAAGATTGACAACATACTGAGTTTTTCTCGGTTTTTTTCACTCACATGAAGAGCTGTGGACGAACATTCTGGATCCCTATTGTTCACCGCGCATGACAACCTCGCATATATGCTAACGGAACGCCCCCACGCTCGAGAGCCCATCATAAAATTGTGCGAGTGAGCCATCACCTTTCGGCTGAGTTTGTATTTCTCTCAACGAGCATCTGGATAGTCTCATTCGACTTTACGGAACATAAAAAACATCAAATCAGATCACAAGACGATGAGAAAGAAAACGTTTGGCTTTGATGCATTACACGCGCAAAGAGCTAAAGAGGCGTTTGCGACGACATCCATCAGTTGGCGAGCTTGTTCAGCCCCGGAGCGCAATCAAATTTCGAGACTATTGACCGTTCTGGGTCGATCAAATGTACTCGTGTGGTACGGCAAACGCGAGCTAAAGAAGAAGAAAGTTGGAACCACTGCAAGAGTAGGTATGGATTAAAATCAAGGGCTGAGCTATTGAAGGCAAGCAAAATATGCGGGTTCATCGGGATGGGGTTCGGTGGCGATTGGTGCAAAAGTTTCTCATCATCAGCACTGCTTTTCATAGCGAGATGGTGCCGGGCGGGTGTGCTCCCTTTTCCACCTCCACCCACACACACACACGCACGCATACACACACCCACACCCCTCACACACACAAGAAAAAGATGTAGGGGTCAAAGACGAAGTATATATACGACAACAGGAGGGAGCTGCTCAGAAGGGCCATGTGTGAGATCCGATGCCGATTCTGCGGTGCGGCGCGGCGCCCGCGGCGACGACGGCCTTGCATCTGGACAAGCTCACTCTACCTATACGATCCTCATCGGGGTCAATCATCCTCAAAAAGTTCTCTACAGTCACACATGTAGGTATACTTTGCCTCGTGCATGGTCTGCCTTATGTGCTCCAATACAAGGCCGACTCTACATAGATGCACTCACCTTGGGTGCCCGCGCTCTCTCCGCTCGCACTCTCTCCCTTGACAACGGAATAGGTAACAAAATAATCATTCGAAAATAAGAATGTTTTTTTTTTAACTTGAGTAAGCAGGTCGAATTCGTGAGATGGAAAACGGTCAGGCTATTGGTTAAGATGACGAAATATTGATTTGCATCTTAAAGAAATCGGAGAAAGAGGGTGTGCCTGATGTGACCACCCCCAACTTCTCATCAGGTCTCTAACTTACAAACCATTCAATAATGATCAACATTATCTTGGTCTTACATTGAAAGATATGCCAAAAGCTGTAGAATATAACATAATGTGTATGGAATTTAGGTTAAGAAGACCCAAGATGTCCCAAATTTTGCGGAGGAGTGGCTCTTGTAACACAAATTTGATCCTTTGAGAATCTGGAATAGCCATAGAGGTATAATATCTCTATGGGAATAGCTCGGCTCTTCTTGAACAGAATTCCATTTACCTCATTTTACAGCTCCTGTAATGAGTTTGGATCTAAACCCGAGATGAGGTTGGATATTGTTATATGATTCGCAAGTTAAGAAGAGATCTGATGAAAAGTTAGGGGTGGTGATATCAGGCACATCCATCGACATCAACGCCTCACACTTTTCGATCCCTATTTGATTCGAATGAATCTTCTGGTTATTTTAGGCGATATACTGGCTATTTCAATCTCACGAACTCGTCCTCTGTATGCAAATGAAAGGAAACACTCTGATGGGGTGCATTCTCGAATCATTTCTTCGGTATCTAATCCGGTGTTTAGTAGGAAAGTTTACGATAAAGTACGGTGATAAATATTGAAGAGCGGGCCAAAACTATTGGCGGAAAGGCTTGAGGGGGGGGGGGGCGCTCGTTGGGTACACTATTACCTTAAGATAATACAATCCACGTCGGGGATCCTTGGCACGCTAGCGCGTGTGTGTAAAATTTTGCAGTACACGTGCTCGTGTATATAGATAGGTGTGCGAACGCCACGTGCGACTCAGAATTGCTCCTGTAGGAAAAGAGATGAGGTGGGTGTCGGGTGGTAGGTGGTTCGGCTGCTTTCTCTTTCTCTCTCTCTCTCTCTTCGCCAGGATCGATAAATCAGAACGAACCCTTGGCGCCCGACCCCTTATCAAATCGCGCGCAGCAGTTTGCAGAGTGAGTGTGGCGCGTCTCTGCCCGTGTCCGCACCCCGCACCTCTGCGCCTTACCAGAATGCATTAGCCAACCCCTGACTGTACTAGAT
The DNA here is from genome assembly GCA_029851415.1 of Eretmocerus hayati. Taxonomy (NCBI): domain Eukaryota; kingdom Metazoa; phylum Arthropoda; class Insecta; order Hymenoptera; family Aphelinidae; genus Eretmocerus; species Eretmocerus hayati. Next base: position 115,063,564 of record CM056743.1, read on the forward strand.
GAGATTCAGGGCTGAAGGCTTTGCGGACCCGGTGCTCTCATTGTGTAGAGTTTGTGCACAGCCTCCGATATCTCCTGGTCTACGGCTACCCTCGCGTTTTGCGCCACATACTGTGTGTCATAGGGTTACTCACCGCTTCGATACCGCATTTCAAAATGGTCTTACGACGGTGAAATGGCCCTCGAGTTGATCCGCGAGCGAGTCTGATCACCGTGCGAGCGTGCGTGTTATAATTCCGCGCGAGCCTGATGGGATGTGCGGTATTAACGCCGCGGTGCGCGAACCTGACGGTCACAGCGAGGCCCAGCGAGGCCTGGTACCGATTATATCTATCGCATCTTGGCGGCAACCAATGCCATTTGAATCATATAAACAGCTTTGTATAGGTGAGGACGTCTCCCATTGTTTCTAACACGCTTCCAATTCCTTCGTATCGATGGAACGTGGGCCTCTTATACGCCACAATTTGAGACACATTCATATATATACGTGAGGCATTTCATTATCCACTTCAAATTGCCAATCAGTTTGATTTTCTGTCGCGGGGACGAGAACTGGTAACTCAAAATTTCCAGACTTCCGAAATTGAGCGATGGAACTGTCTGACGAACAAAGAATCGTTCGACGGAGTTTTGAGTCCTGATGAGTAATTCGAAAACAAGTTGACGTTGCAACTCGCGTCACAACTTACTAATTGTGTGCCGATTATCTTCGAGGTCGTTCAATGATCCCATATAATATTGTATTTTGCCTATCAGAAGACATATGATTAGTATTCTCTTTGGCTCAAAGATGCAGGCTATTATTTGTTCGACTTATACTTAGATAAGGTGAAATAATATGGGACTGATGAGAGCTTCAGTTTTCCAGTAGTGATGGAACTTTGGCTTGTAATTGGATTTTTAGAGTGAAGCTTGCAATAGGCTAGCACGATGTTGTTATCTCTGAGTATTGTGGAGTCCTGAGGCTATCCCCATTGCTCCCCGCAAAGCTCCAAGATGAAATAGATGCCGTGGAAAGTGGCTCAAGAGAGACTGGGAAACGTGAAGTGTCCGAAGGAGTGTCATATTAGCTGAACAGTGATTTTACGCATGGATTTACATTTGTGCGTATGAGAATGCATGTTTTTTCTCAAAATGTCAAAATATTTCACATCCCAGGATGTCATATTGGCCGTTTTGTTTCGTGATTGTTGTAATTGTCGTCAAGAGTGTCATATCGAATCATCGGATGTTTTTGTTTGTTCTCAACGCAATTTACGTACTCGCAAACTCGCACTGGCCAGTAGGCATCGATGCTGGGTTGAACTATGCCGGGTGACAATGAAAAAACATTCACACACCACCCTTACAATCGAGGACGTATACAAAACAGACGAGTCAGTGGGGAAGACCTTTTGACACTAACATGTTACCAGGATGAATAGCTCGTTACCAAGTGCTCACTCACTAGCGTCCCAAGTCAAGTAATCGGCATCTTGAATATTATTCTCCTCTCACAAACATAATGAGACGCTTCGCATGATATCATTACGTGACGTTGTCCAAATTTTCTTTTATTTTAGTCCGGCCTTGCTCGTTTTTTAAAACTTGTAATTTGTTTTGTCGAACCTGTAGATCTAGAACACGGTCTATCAAGAGAGATCGTCGAACTCCTGACAATTTGGTGTAGAAAGAAACCTGAAAAAGTAATCTTTTCAACTGTGCACGCGAAGTTGTGAAAAATTGAGACTTCTCTTCATTATTTACAATGCAAGAAGTAATGCGGAAATGACTTCTCGCATAGTTTTACATTCACGCACTGGTGGAGAGTGCGTGAATGTAACTTCTCGCTGTAATGAATTTTCATTCACGCACAGTTCCAAAATATGATGTCACATCATTCCTCTGAATTTGGCCTTTCTTGAAAACTTCGTTTTCAAGATGATCTTGCTCGGACAGTGGTGCATTTAATTACAACTTCGCGCACAGTTGCAAAGAATAGTATACGAAACACGTGCGAGAAGTTTCCGCACACGTTGCCAACTCGCGCGAGAAGTAACATTCACGCACACTTCGAAACTTGTGAATATTAACTTCTCGCATTTGTTGCGTAATACACTATTATTTATCATTATGATTACTATTTCTTTTTTGTTATCGCTGAGATAGAACTTCTATGTTCTACCCTGATATAGCAGAAAAAATGGCGCCCTCGTATGTAATGTATGCTACACCAAAAAGTCTATTTTTTACAGGCTGTTCGAAGAATGGCCATCATTTTATCCATAAGTTGTGAAGAGACTCGCTAATCAGGGACTAGATTTTTGTTTTTTTTATTATGTAAGGTGAGAATCCCGGTTGGAATAGAGGCGTGCATGAGTAGCAGAACCACGTATAGTATAAAATTCCATCGATTATCTGGCAGTGTCATGGAAAAGGAATATAATCGATATCTAGTTCCTAAACCCAAAATTTGTGAATGAGAAAAACCCACTAAACTGTTGCATCTTCGACAGTTTATTCATTTTTCTGAAAGCTATTGGGATAACAATATTATTGTGTATCGTGGCTCGATGAGGGCAATCTTTGAATAAATTAGCGCACACTCCTATCGAGTCAAATAATTTGTGAGAAAAGCAAAAAGAAAATCTGTTACAGTTCAAAATATGTCATGATCATTGGCTGTTACTTGAAATTTTACTCCTCATAAATACGAATGAATAAGTTGAATCCACGCTTGAAGCAAAAGGGAAAGAATATTCCAAACGAATTGATAAAAGCGGGGACGCTTACGTTCGCAGTCACTTGGACTTGTGTGCTTCGTGATATTCCGGCTTTAATGTGCTTAGGTGGTTTGAATGAGTATTCCAGGCAAGCCAATATACTGAACTTGGCGAGAGACGCATTTCTCCTGGTTGAGCCTATTGAGCCTATTACCAGAGATGGGAAAGACAAGCGAAAGAGCGAATGAGCTAAAACGATGCGACGTTGGTAGTGAGGCATTCAGCGAGATCAACTCGCGAGATATCCATCAAGTCTGATGCGCGTAACGAGGTCCACACGCATTGTCAACTCGCTTTTTAATTGCTCGCGCGCTATGCTTTGGAATCACGTCGATGTATGCGACAGCGACTACATGCGGCAAAACTATCTCGTTCCCGAGTTAAAAATGTCTTAGACTATCCTGATACATGCGTTAGTCATATGTATAGCACAGTAAAGACTTTTGGATGCAATATTACTAATCTGATCAGAACTAAGTTTCTAAGATCTCATTCTGTTCCAAACCTCATAGAATAAATGAAAATACTGATGTGAATCCGCTGCAGCCCGCAAAATTTCCACCAGAATCAGCACTGGCGTCGTAGCGAGCTTCGTAGTAATGTATAGGCCTGCCATAATACCTCAGAAGTTATCTGCAAACTGAGCCATCGCGGGTCCAATAAATAACAATAACGGCTGCGCTTGCGAAGTGCGCTCTCATCGGGTTCGTCGTTGTGCGAGAAGAACTGCACAACGTTTCAACTTCGATAACCGCAATCTCGTGTCGTGGCAGCTGCATTAGGGTGATGACAGACAGACACAAATCTCACGACACGACACCGCCCGACACGACACGGAATTCAGTCCTTGTCGATGGAAACCATCGATGGACTGTATTCATTTTTACAGTTGCAGTTATAGATTATGAAAATAAATCAAATTCATCGATGATTAGGTTCGCAGGAATGAAAGTAGTGTCGTGTCGTGAGATTTGTGTCGTAGCGGGTTGTCTGCCATCACCCTTATAGTCAAGCTGTCTTATAGATACTGCTTTTTTACCATCACACTCGGCACTTGGCGGAGAGTAGCTTTTACCAATTTGCATGCAAGCTCGATTCGTCCAAGCAATTTGGGCGAGCACAGTGTGATTAATACGATCCAGTTGAATGGTGCACAATCTGGGAATACCTAAGTCGATGTTCCACCACTGCCAGAACAACTCAAAAACATCTTGCGTTGCTTGAACAAAAATGGCCTAATTGTATATGCGTGCACCATTCAACTGAATCGTATTAATCACACTGTGCTCGCCCAAATTGCTTGGACGAATCGAGCTTGCATGCAAATTGGTAAAAGCTACTCTCCGCCAAGTGCCGAGTGTGATGGTAAAAAAGCAGTATCTATAAGACAGCTTGACTATAAGGGTGATGGCAGACAACCCGCTACGACACAAATCTCACGACACGACACCGCCCGACACGACGCTACTTTCATTCCTGCGAACCTAATCATCGATGAATTTGATTTATTTTCATAATCCATAACTGCAACTGTAAAAATGAATACAGTCCATCGATGGTTTCCATCGACAAGGACTGAATTCCGTGTCGTGTCGGGCGGTGTCGTGTCGTGAGATTTGTGTCTGTCTGTCATCACCCTAATGCAGCTGCCACGACACGAGATTGCGGTTATCGAAGTTGAAACGTTGTGCAGTTCTTCTCGCACAACGCCGAACCCGATGAGAGCGCACTTCGCAAGCGCAGCCGTTATTGTTATTTATTGGACCCGCGATGGCTCAGTTTGCAGATAACTTCTGAGGTATTATGGCAGGCCTATACATTACTACGAAGCTCGCTACGACGCCAGTGCTGATTCTGGTGGAAATTTTGCGGGCTGCAGCGGATTCACATCAGTATTTTCATTTATTCTATGAGGTTTGGAACAGAATGAGATCTTAGAAACTTAGTTCAGATCAGATTAGTAATATTGCATCCAAAAGTCTTTACTGTGCTAGAAACAGAGCACAGTTTCGAAGAGTCAGAAAAAGCATCGAGCTATCTGGATGAATAAGACTTCATCCCTCATTTAAAAGTCAAAATCATATCAAATATGACAGAAATGGTCTGATTATTTCAATCTACTGAAATCACTTTCGTTTGAAATAGATCATGAAATAAAATCACTATCAGTAGGCATAGATCGTTTTTGGAATGCTTGGGAATACTGCAATAAGCGAGTCATTCATTTTCACAAGCACCGGACTTATGACACCAAAAATTGCATTGTAACTCTGCTTTGAAACAAGAAATGCAGTATATCAGGACGGAACCAATGGGATACCAGCACAGTGGAGATATACCTCATGATATCCATTTATCTTTGATAGAAGTTTCAGCCCGCTGGTAATCAATGTCGCACCAAACGTTGGTCTTCCTTCCAAAACGTGGTTACGATGCAATTCTCGATGCCATGAGTCTAGTACTTGTGAAAATAAATGACTCGCTCATTGCAGTATCCCAAGCATACCAAAAACGATCCATACATTTTGATAGTGATTTTATTCATGATCTTTTCAAGTGATTTCAGTAGATTGAAATAATCAGACAATTTCTGTCATATTTGATATGATTTTGACTATTAAATGAGGGATAAAGTCTTATTCATCCAGAAAGCTCATCGATGGTTTGTCTGACTCTTCGAAACTATGCCCTGTTTCTAGGAAAGACCTCGTTTTGATTCACACCCAGGAATCTACTATCCGCGCGAGCGCGATTGGTCAGTCTATAGACCGGCCGGATCATTCAGCCAGTTTATAAACTGACTAGTCGGTTGATAGACAGATGCGTGTCTTCACGTGGAGTCTACTATCCGCGCGCTGTCTATAGACTGACCAGCCAGTCTATAGACTGGCGGATTCTATAAACCGGCTACGACATATGTCCACTTAGGTACCGGCCTGTTTTAGGTGTTGGTCTTCGGACGACAGTGTTGGGTCAGAAAAAAAAAATTTCATCGTGAATTTTCACATACAAATAGGAAAGAACATCAGCGGCAGTAAAGCGAGCTTTTTCGGGAAAAAATTCAGGTTAAGCAACGTTTCCGCGATTTAGTATCCGAATTGGTGACCAATCGGCTGGGGGTGCCGTGCTTAGCTTGGGCAAAAAATTCTCTGACTCTATTATTATAGTTATAGTACAGGACCCATGACGTTGATAGATGGTGGTGACCGATTACCATTTTTGGGTCGGAAAAACTAATTTCGTTATGTTTTCTCGAGAACAAATAGGAAACAACATCAGCGGCAGCCCCGCGAGCGTTTTCGGGAAAAAATTCAGTGACGCGTATCCAATTCAACCACTCGTTTAAAATATATAATCACTGTGAATAAGCTTATGGATAGATCACTCATGGGATCGATAGGTGGTTTTGAGTGGAAATGGTACATGTTTTTTCCTGTTTGTTTACAAAAAAACATGACGAAACCTATTTTTCTGACCCAAAATGTCAACCGATCATCACCATCTATCAATCTCGTGGGTCCCGTATTGTGACCATGATAATAATAAAATCGACGAATTTTCCGCGCGGGCTATGCGTGACATATCGCAACCAGTGGTCACCCATCCAGATACGATCACCACAAATCTATGTTTAACCTGGATTTCCGACCGACGTAAGTTGGAGTTCAGTATTGAATGATATCACTTGGTTGAAAATTCAACCAACTTTTTACAGTGTGAGACTGCTGAACTGAGATAACCTCGGTGATACACCTCTTTGGTGCGTGTTTTCTGTGCAAACTTGAGATCATCAAAAAAATTATGATCTTGATTCTTTGCTAAGGGGTGGTGCTTAAACCATATGGCCGGGTTGTGAGCTATTTTTCATCACCCACCACATTATCTTCACATGCTCCAATATGGCATCTCGTCTAACCACCCACCCACTACTTTAAAAGTCATATAATCCTTTGAAATTTGGTTTTCCGGGAATCGATCAGTTTTCATCAGAAGATGTAATTTATACACTGCTTCGATAAGGTCGATTCTATCGCAATAATTTCAATGTAATTTATGGTACAATGTCATCAGATTTAGAGGGTATGTTATCAAGATGTTGAATTATCAGATTCTAATTGCGGGAAAGCCTATTCTGATGATTTTTTCGTGATATCCAACTTGTTTTATGGACACCCTGTACATAGATCTGCACTTCTACACATCACTGACGTCAACTCAAACGCTGCAGTCGTCATCGAAGTCGCCATTCTTCATAATTTTGTCTTGAAAACATATCGACCGGACTCTTTGAGATCGCTTCGTGTTTGTTATATAGGGCGAGTACACCCAATCGACCAGATTTATTCTGATAGTTTATCGAAGATGAGAAGACAAATTCAATCCGAGCAAAAAGCCACGCATACAATAATCTACATATTGAGATCACTTTAACGGCTTAGCTCGTACAGAGTCGATTTTGACCATATTAGGATACGCCGAGAGGAAGTGATAAAGCTGTTGCTCATGGTGAAGCCGTGCGACCAAACGAACTGTTTGGTCTGCAATCACCAAGGTGTGCTCAATCTGTGTGATGTGAATGGATACCGAGTGCATGCGTGAAAGAGGTGGCGGTTGGCTGATGGTGCACCCTTGGGGACTCGCTCGCTGCGGCACATATGGCGAGCATCGGGAACCCCTTGCTCGTATAGGTGCGACAGCCAGGCGCATTCATACACGAGCACACACATCCCCCTTTTTTTCCTCTCCGGAGAATACTTTTCTCTCTTCCTCTATCCTCGCTTCAATCAAGCCAACTTGCATTCGATCAAATGCTGGATCGACGTTTTCTTGCTCTCTCTCTCTCTCTCTCTCTCTCTCTCTCTCTCTCTCTCTCTCTCTCTCTCTCTCTCTCTCTCTCTCTCTCTCTCTCTCTCATTCCCATTTGGAGTGAATGATGGCTCCAGTGCTCATGCAGCCATCCCACTCGCTCTCTCAATTAACTCTTTGTACGCTCCCGAGATATGCGTAATTTCTTCCCCTCGTATTCATCCCACTCTCACTCTTTCTCTTCTCATATATCGAGACCACGAAGGTAGAACAGAGGAGATGTCTCTCGCTCAAAAGACTCTTCTCATTTGGCCCAAGTCTCTATGTCGAACGTTATTCAAACGGGCATTCGAGCACGGAAGATCTTTCCAAATAACTCCAACTGGACATGAGGCCTGGTTTTTTTATTTCGTGGATGAAATGAGAGAAAACGGCCATTGGCCATTCTTTTGATTGAGTGATCGCAAAATTCTACGATTAGAGCATTTCAGGCAAAAATTTCCCGATTTTCTGGAAACTTCCCAAAAATTTTCAAACTCCCGCGTAAACTCCGATTCGCAATGAAAATATTAATTTGAAGGCTGGCTCGAATGACCTGCTTACAAGTTTATCGGCCTCCAAATAGGCATGTGCTAGATCGCTAAAAAAATCACTCGAAAAGCAAAACCAAACTTCCCTCCCTCGAATCGAAAAATACTATTTTACTTCTAATTTTTTTTAACCGTTTTGATCACTGGCGATCCAGCACATGTCTATTTAGAGGCCCAATTGGATCGCTCAATCTAAATACAAGGTGAGATACAAGGGCCTTATACGATTCGAGTCATCTATAACGAAAATCACAAACTTGCCATCTGGCTTTTTGGAAAATTCTCCTGCCTGTGTAACGATTGGGGCAGCCGATGGGTCCATACAATAGTGCAGCGAGAGCTTGCCTTTTAGCCGATGTGGAGAAATGAAGTAGATTGGCGCTGCTCGCTGTTGATTGAGAGTTGCATGTACGCAGCCTCGGTACGAATCACGCTCGTTTCACGCGCCCGCGATTTTTTCTCCTCGATATTCTGCAATATATTCTGCGCGTTGTGAGCTCCGCGACCTCGTCTCAATTTGAAGGTATACTCCGCTGTGATATTGTTTTCGCGCTCATCGCTCGAGCGTATCATCTATCGCTTGCGTGCTGGCCGATAACGTTTACTCAAATCGTTCACATATACCGTTTGGTTTGATTTGAGGAAAATTAAATCACTCGTCATTCTCAAAAAATTATACCTTGATATTTACTCGAATAATTTTCTTATACGCATTGCTCATGCAAATGGTTATTCATTTTTATAGAACTTGGTCAGTATTGCATCTAAAATCACCAATCTTGTCTTTATGAATTCACAATTCTATTTTCATAACCCACACATGAGTTCTGAGCATTTTCATGAAAACTTTTTATTTGTCAAAAAGCCAAGTCCTTTTATGTCACTTTGAGAGGGAACTCTCGAAGTCAGCTAAAACTCTTACTGAATACTTCGTAAACCCTTAACCTTGAAATGTTGATTTCCAGACGATTGATCAAATTTTAAGAGTTTCTTCTTACAATGCATGAAAGTTGATAAGTAGCGAAAATTGATTCAACATTTCCGGTCCGAGGTTCGATCGGCTTGCAGAACACAAAAATGGTTGGACATTGAGTTTTGAGTACAATATTTGTGTCCAACAGTAAAACACGACGCGACAAAAGATTTTGAAGTTCCGTATGATAAACCAATAACCTCGTAAAAAATGTGCCAGAGGGAATGACCAAAGCTCAGAACAATAGAATCATGCTCGTTCGAGTGCGGGATACGATGCGGTGTCGTTACTGGCATCGCAAAAGTGAAGCGCACGAGCGAGAAAAATCGGCGAAGCAGATTGCGGATAAGTAGCGCACGAAGCAAAGCGCGTGCACTAAATCTATTTGGTCTATCAACGATGAGGAGAGCGGCCGAGGCGATTCGTTTGTCGAGCTCGCGTTCGATAACGTTGCGGTATATAATAGTGACCACACAGTACATAGTACAGCAGATCAGTGGCATGCTCATCACCTTCGAGAGATATCAGCAGCGACCTTTGACCCGAGAGCGTGCGGCCGTCTGTCTACTAGGCCATTTCATCTCGGATCCCACGCGGAATAAGTATATATTGTGTCGGTGCGTCGCGCGTCGTCGCCGCGACATCGTTTCGCGCTGTAGCGGTGTATTTTATCCGCGAATGGATTCCGCGCTCGAGCACTTATTTCAAGACTATTGCGTTTTCTCGTGCTGTCTTATTCGCCATTCGAGTTCTCCGACTGACACTATTTCTCGCACTTGGCTGCTGCAGAACTATACGATGATGGACGCAACACTTTTAACGCTTTCTTGCACTTCGTAGGGGTCGATAGTGTAATGTGCCATCAGACTCCAACGAAATTCTATTACGATAATGCTTTGCTAAAATTCGCAAATTGCGATGGAGTTTCATTCTTTCTTGACACACGGCTGTCTTGAATAATTGCGTCAGAGTTGTTTTTCTTAAAGATTTTGTGCCCTGTTATTTCGTGCTAAAAATTTTGCTCGGGCGATTTGAGTAAAAAAAAAGAAGGTTTACATACTCCGTCACACAATAGTTACATAGTTTCTGAGAAGCGTATCCACGCGGCATAAGAGAAAGGAGCACCGACAATAAATCATTACGCAGGAGCGAGCCATGGCGAACGAAGCTGAAACTGAGATTCTAAACGTTTGAAAGGTGTGCGCCACGTGTTCGCGGTTTAGTTGAAACGGTCAAATCTCATCTCACACATCAGAGCAAGAGGAAACGAAAACCTATGAAAAAAAAAAAAAATCATCATCTGACGACACCCACAATAATTTTGAAACGAAATATAGTACTCGATAGTATTCGTTGAGAGTTGGGTGATGGAATTGAGACGCATATAATATTCGGCAACACGTATTCAGCTATTTCATCATGAAATTTTTGGTAAAATCGAACGCAAGATAATTCAGAATCCAAGGTAAAGAGACAGCAGGCAGCGAGCGTGTGGCAAGTTGGCAACTTTGATAGCACTACCATTGCCCATTCACTCTCGGGATCCCATTTCTTTTCTTCTTGTTCTTGTATCATAGTCCAGTCTGCCTGCATAAGGGAAGCTTCATAAAATATATACAGGCACAAGTTAGTGATTTGGAAAGAGGAGATCGAGTACATTAATGTTCCGAAGAGTGTGCACAGAATTTTTCGCGGATTCGTTTTTCATACGGCGTGAAAGGTCAAAAAAGTGCGTTTTGTGCGATTATTTCCGGAGCTGCTAACTCGATCAAAAAAAGTTCCAAATGAAAGTTGTTGGCATTACGAAGACGAAGAGTTTAAGCCCAAGTACGTTGATATAAGTTGAATAGAGAGTCCAGAAATCGATATCATAGATCGGCTGTGAATCGCGGGAGAGGGGGGAGAGAGAGGCTGGCCACGCGTTGGCTTCGCTGTTGTCGGAAGTTACGTGAAGTTGGCCCGCCACTTTGAGATGAATACACCAAAACATCAAGCAAAAAATCCTGAGTTTAATGGTACATCTCTTATAATTTGAACAATTTGACCATCTGAGCAATGAATTTTCAAAGAGCTGAAATATCACCCCCCACCAAAACACAATAAACGCTCATTACCCCGCAAATATATGCAATAGGAAAACCCACGCGGGCTCAATTTGAAGCTCTTAATTTGACCATATCGATTCAATTATCAGAACTCATCACGATTCACGCAAAATTGTTTGAACAGACTGGAAGTAGTCCCCATGTATAAGGTATAGGCCGGCAGGGGAGAGGCAGCGAAGGGGGAGCATGCATGGTCCGCATAGTCCCCACCAGTCGGCACCTGCCCATACCTTATACATGGGAACTTCTCCTAGTCTTTTCAAACAATTTTGCGCGAATAGTGATAAGTTCTGATAATTGAATCGATATGGTCAAATTAAGAGCTACTAATTGAGCCCGCGTGGGTTTTTCTACTGCATATATTCGCGGTGTTATGAGTATTTATTGTGTTTTGGTGGGGGGTGATATTTCAGCACTTTGGAAATTCATAGCTCAAATGGTCAAATTGTTCAAATTCAAAGAGTTGCACCATTGGATTCGGGATTTTTTGCTTGATTTTTTGGTATATTCATCTCAAAGTGGCGGACCAACTTCACGTAACTGTTGTAGGATTGCCTGCGCTTCCCCCTCTCCCGCGATTTGCAGCCGATCTTTGATATCGATTTCTGGACTCTCTATTCAACTTACTTGGGCTTAAACTCTTCGTCTTCGTAATGTCAACAACTTTTATTTGGAACTTTTTTTGATCGAGTCAGCAGCTCCGGAAATAATCCCATAAAACGCACTTTTTTGACCTTTGACAACGTATAAAAAACGAATCCGCGAAAACCCGATCTCCTCTTTCCAAATCACCAACTTGTGCCCGTATATATTTTATAAATTTTTTTCTTATGGGTTTCATACAGGCAGACTGGACTATCAGACAAAATGCAGTTTTTGTGAACTCGTTCAATCGTTCAGAAACAGCGAGACGAAATGCCAACGCAAAAGTTCCATTTGAAATTGGATTAGCACAGAAAATGTTATATAATTGATGCACTGAATTGATATCATAAACGAATCAGATAAGAAGCGGAATGAAAAACAGAAAGTAGTTGGAGGGTTGTACACGGAGCGCTCAATTGAGGAAGTCAATTTTGTCTGTATTTCCTTCTGTGTTTTGTGTAGTTTTTCGTTTTTTTTTTTTTTACTTTTTGTAACTTCAGCCCTTTTTGTAGAAGTTGCAAAAATTGTTAACGAAGAGAATTTCTTCTGGAATCTAAAGAAGAGACAAGCTCCTTCACTTTTTTTGAAGCACCGCGAGCTCATACGCAATGATCGGTACTCAAAATGAGCTAATTTCTCTCAATGGTCGTATCACTCAATTTTCTTGAAAAGTACATTTGCTTTGGAAATTGTTGGTCAGCACATTTCGACTTGGGAACAGTCAAGTAAAAATTATAGAAATGAGAGCTTGTGAACCTGTGAATAGACCATCCACTTAGATTGCCGTAGAATTTTTGCTCAACCTCGCACACATCCTGGCACAATGAGAGGCTTGTTCCTCACCAAGCGGATCTCGAGCACTGGCTCGAGCGTTTGCACACGTAACTTACCAACTTCCCACAGCCCCCATCGAGAGATCGGTATGCTGACGCTATTAGTTATACATAGGTATTCGTATTTCAACTGCGTTAAAGCAAATTACTGTAAATGATATAGGTGCTGGCAAAAATTCAATAGCGTACTCATACTTTGATAGTTTGAACGAGCGGTGACTCATGTGAGATGCTCATTCCTCGCAATCTTTGAGGTGGAGGAGGTCCATACGTCAGATGGATGATGGATCGTATAGCTGACCTAGGCTCACACGACTCATCGATTGTACTCATGTTATAACCGAACGAAAAAATTTTATCGCCCTCCGCACGGAAACATCGTGTTTCCGTCGGTCTATGCGCAAACTAGGCGGATGGACGCGAGGATGGACGCCATCTCCGTACTCAGGCGATAAAATATCTTATGTATCTCGCGCTGAAAATGCGTTTTCCGCAAGTTGGTACACAATATAAATTAAGGGCACGCGGTAACCACGCAGCACGGCTGTAAAGTATTTACCACTTTGTGAACATTTTAAAGTTTGAAATGAGTTGTCTCGTTATTGTTATTGTCCGATTTATTCTCGACAATTCAACAGCCCAAATCATTAGATTTTTGCAGAAAAGTGAAAACTACTGGGCATCTGGTGCATCCTAACCTATAATATAAGGTAAGTGTACCCAACTTGCCCCCATTAAGCCATTTTCTCAATAACTCTGGCCCATCTCAATATTTTTCAACGTACTTCAGCTCATTTTAAAGCTTGTCTCAAGACCTTCAAAATGAGTCAAAGTTATTCAATTTGGACCAACTGGAGCCAAACTGTTTTAATTCCTCACCAAAAAGTGATTTTTGAGAGTTTACAAAATAAATGGTGTACCCAACTTGCCCCCATCATTTAAAACAGTGTAAATCGGCAATAAAAGGCATACAATCGCCTTGATCCGTTTTTATCACCGTGCATCGACATTTGTAGCTTCTAGCTGGCCCGAGGCACTGTTTCCGACCTATTTTGATGCGGTAACCACGTTCTGAGTGGTAAAGAAGCCATGCTGCACGCGTTTTTGACATAAGCAAGTGAGGCATGTTTTGTACACTCCGATGTTGACTTTCTTGATTCTCAAATCATGTCCGTGTTTTGTACATAAAATCGCTCCAAATCAGAGTTTTGCAACTCTGAAGAGCGGATTTTGAAGGTTTTAAGACAAGGAATCAAGTGCGCTAAGGCACACTGTAAAAAATTGATTGAATTCTCAACCAACATTTCAACTAGCTGGTTGAATTTCCAACCACACTGGTTGAATGTTCAACCAATTGGCGGAATTTCCAACCAGACTGGTTGAATTTTCCATTCAACCAACTGGTTGAATTTTCAACCAAACAATTATATTCCGTGATGGATGGATGCATTGTCGATGGAATATCCATTGACCATCTATCCATCATACATCCGTACATTATCCACCCATGATCCATCACTCCACTCACCATTCATTCCTTGATCTATTCCTCGATCCATTCATCGACCCCATCCATTATCCGTCCATCGACCACCGATCTATCATCCATCAGTCCACCCCTCCATCCGTCCTTATCCACCCTCGACGACCATCCACCATATTCCGTAGGCAACCTGATATGCAGGAACCTCACGGACATATTGTGATAATCCACATTGGTTAAATATTCAACCAAACTGGTTGAATTTTCCATTCAACCAGCTGGTTGAAGTTTTTTGGAAAAATTTTTTACAGTGTACGTTGAGATCGGTCGAATGAAAACGAATTTGCACTGGTTATAGTGAACGCGATTTCCTCGGGGATTTCTTAGCCGTGTAAACACGAAAAATGGAAAAATCACTTAAAATTTTCTGGAGAACGTAGAAATGATCCGGGGTCGATGCCAACTACGTACTCTCTCATATTTTAACATAACAAACGTAAAAAAAATATGCAGGAAGGTCAACGAGTGCCCAGAAATGCATTTCTGAGATCGGCGTATGGGGGCAAGTTGGGTACAGAGGCAAGTTGGGTACACTTACCTTAGAAGAAAAGATTAACGACCATTCCAAGCTTCATCGATGTAATAGCAAGATTAGACAAGAGTTCTACGATTCAACAGGTCTAAATCGTTCAAGAGAACATCATACATTTCTGCCGAAACTCACTTCGAGTGGAACTTTTGGGGTCTGTTCATGAGCAATTTTGGAAACAATTTCTTTCATTCGTAAGACACACATGTAGGCAAATTTGTGAAAGTTGAAAAAAGTCGATCAATTTGACTCACGCGGTACCGAGGTTACTCCCTTAAGATTCGCGCAGTCTCGCGCGCAGTCAAACATCAAAAAACAACTCCAAATCCGACAGCCGACCGTCAGCAAAACACTATAGGAAAAGCAATGCTAATTTATATTAATAGCCATAGAAGCAGATGGGAATTTCCGTCAGAAATGTCGATTTCTGAAATGTGATATTGAAAACAGTTCTCAATCTAACCCCGAATGAGGTAGTAAAGATCTTGCCGTGATTTAGGCAATCAATGTTCAAAAATCTGTCTCCCTTCCCGTTCCTCGTGAGATAACGACAGACATCAACTTTTTCTACATTATCTATGTACAAAAAATACTCGACGTTGGAATGTCAATCATTTGACGTGCTTCATCGAGTGCTTCAACGTAAAACATACGTGAAAAAATTTGTAGCGGAGATCCGATATTTTCAATATGTTTGATCTATATCGGTTGAGATATAATCTCGGATACAATACAGGCTAGCTCTACATGTGCATGGGTACTAATTTGTGAAACCCATGAAGATACTACATATATCACTGATATTTTTGTCAAAGCTTTCGAAAAACATCATACCAAATGAATGTCTACTTCTAATTTTCTTTTTTTGCGGCCAAATAAGATATTCATCAATGTCACGCGAAGAATAATATATTTATCATATCCCTGCATTGACTTTTGATGGAAATCTCTGCCGAACTCTTTGACGGTTGCCACGTGGGCGATGGATGAATAGACAACAAAAAAGTGATAAAAATTCAAACAAAATAGGCCGAGAGTTTGCGCATAGTTCTGATTACATTATTATACATACAGGATTTATTTGAGCGTTCATTCAGTACTGATTATTGTGATTGAAATGAAAGATCATGAGCAAATCGAATCGAGAGATGTCTAGGATGAAGTCATTTTCTGCGAGATGTTCAATGAAGTATTCTACTTGTTCGTGGAAAATCAGTTTATGTATCAGGATTTTTTACACCTCGAGACTCTCCGCCA
The DNA here is from genome assembly GCA_029851415.1 of Eretmocerus hayati. NCBI lineage: Eukaryota > Metazoa > Arthropoda > Insecta > Hymenoptera > Aphelinidae > Eretmocerus > Eretmocerus hayati. Next base: position 115,079,609 of record CM056743.1, read on the forward strand.
CGAATAACAGTCTAATCGCGTAAAAGATTGAACGCGCTCATTTAGTATCAGGCTCTAGTTGCGATGTACGAGCATCAGCCATTGAGATAATTGAGAGTAAACGAGTTTTTGTGTTCCCAATTATCGCGGTGGCTGAGCCGCGTCTCGGATCATTTGACGCACGTCTCGTATTTTATTCTTGTTCTCTTATCTTCTGTGCCTCTCGATAAAAGTCACAAAATGAAAAAAGCGTTTTAAAAAATGTATATATCTTTCTCTATGTTAGCATACCTGTTTTTGTCTCTCGTTTCACCAGAGTCTGCGATAAAAGTGCCGGGATTCAAGAGCGAGAAATTAACCTCCACTTTGCACATCTCGTTGTGGCTCGTTACATCAGACGAGACATCAGATAAATGCGTGTATGCGTTGCAGCGTTACTATATCTTGCGGCATAAATAAATTATTATTTTTCGTCATACTTTACTTCGGACCGAAGCCATCGGAACATTTTGATATATACCTGAATAAAATGTTTGAGCCATATTCGTTTGAAATTTCCGCAATTTTTGTGAGCAAATCATATGAAAACCACATGAGCCGAAAAAAAGATCGGCAAGGAAATAAGATAGGATGCGCAAAAGTTTTTTGTAGACAAAAACCATACAGTAGATGTACATTGATAATTTGATACAAATGTGCATGTGCCGCGAGAGCTCAAGCGGAGAATCTGATTGGTTCTCAGGCAGACGTGCCATGTTGAGATTCGAGCGATCCGATGGCTTCGCGCCGATCTATATATTTCGTAAATGATGCTCACAGGAGGGATGGCCAATATGGATGTGCCGACAGTGGATTCGTTCACTAAAAAATACGCGGGTTGACTCAATGGTCGACCAGAGAATATGGAGAGGGATTTAAAGGAATTCAAATGAGGAATTTGAAACGGCACGGAAGCGAATCATCAGCAACTGCTGCGATCGAGGCTGGGATGCGGCTCAACTGGTCATATTAAATTTCTTGCGACTGTTCGCCACGCGTGGTCCATAGTCCGTCTTAATTTTTTCGTTCAGTCATGAAAAAGTTCCGCGGGGGAGGAGCTGGTTCTCGAGCTGATCTCAACCTGGTAGGCCCGATAGATAAATCAAACTGTACAAATGTAAAAAAAGTAAATAATGACGGTCGAGTTATAAGCAGTCAGGAAGGTTGAAGGAGAGCAACGTCAACTCATAATAAACTTGCCAGTCTGATGATGAGCGTCTAAACATTGTGCATTATTGTGCATGGGCATCACTCGGAGACCATCATATCCTTCCAATATAGGTATACCTATAGGTGCATGGACACTCTAATGAGTTTGCCCTCGACTTGTGAGGAAGAGGATGATGAGATGAGGATCATCAGAGATAAGTAAAGGTTAAAAAGAATTTTTAAAAAACGCTTTTATTCACTGATCCAAACGGCGTGTCGGCATAATAAGCTTGCCAGTCTGATGATGAGCGTCTAAACATTGTGCATTATTGTGCATGGGCATCACTCGGAGACCATCATATCCTTCCAATATAGGTATACCTATAGGTGCATGGACACTCTAATGAGTTTGCCCTCGACTTGTGAGGAAGAGGATGATGAGATGAGGATCATCAGAGATAAGTAAAGGTTAAAAAGAATTTTTAAAAAACGCTTTTATTCACTGATCCAAACGGCGTGTCGGAGCCATAGATACCTCTATGGTCGGAGCTCGGCGTAGTGTATTAGAGATAGAATTTGAGAAACCGATAAAAAAGAATCGCGCAGAAAGGAATTGCACGGTACATAAGAAACTATGCGTATAACACTGGACAGCCTATATATAGTCCGGGGGCTGGGTAGGCTCCCGTATGCACTTTGAGGTGCGACCATGAAACAAACGTATTTTAACGTATTTTTTTGTGTAGAATCCGAATCCGTCATTATTTTATACATAAGTGGTGCAGAAGACCTTCAAAAATGCATTTTTCTAACCTAAAACCGGTGTTCTCGTGAGCTTATTAACAGCAATTGCGATTCATGTTTTAAAACCTCTCCAATAGTCGAAATATATCGTTTGAGGTACCCGAGCACCAGATTCAAGCTCCTGCAAAGCAATATACAGGGTACTTTCCGCTGTAACCAGCGTTGAGCATATAAAAAGTGGCCTGCTCCGTGAGATACGAGGTTCAAAATGTCTCTCTCGCATCGACATCATTATGCCACGAAAGAGCATCAGCACTGACCACCCCCCCCCCTCCTGCCCCACCCACGACCCAATGTACGGGGTGAATTGCTGAAAATTGCGGCCAACATGGATAAAACTGATTTGAAATGATCCTAGATTTATTGATGATTTCGTTTGTCATCTCTGAATCGGATAATTGGCAATCGTCAGAGCAGTTATTGGGGAACTGGACGAATTTGTGCCCAATTGCGTTTGTGTTAAATGTTCTCGAAGTTCGTGTATTTGTGTCAGTGCTGGAATTACATGTTGTTCATACTGCCATTGTCAGAAAGAGGGTACTCGTAAGAATAAATATCAGCTTGCTTAAATGGCATTCTTTATTACCGATTGATAATGAGAGAGTAGAAACGAATCCCGATGCAACATTTCTACTCAAAATCCATGGAATACAGTACTCCCTCGTTAATACGAAGTTGAAGGGACCAAGTTTTTGGTTCGTTATAACGAGGGATTTCGTGATAACGAGGGAAATACATGAGCTCAACGATGGAGGGACCGAGAGATGGCTTCGTATTAACGAGGAATTTGTATTAACCGAGTTCGTGATAACGAGGGAGTACTGTATATGATTATCGAATGATTAGGAATGATTGATCCATCTTCTTCAAGGGAATCATAATGTAGAGAACTACCTCCTTTGAATTTCCTGTGTGTAAATTAGTGCCAATTATTTGATTCAGAGATGACAAACGAAATTATCAATAAATCTAGGATCATTTCAAATCAGTTTCATCCATAATGGCCGCATTTTTCGAATATGCACCCCATACATTGGGTAGTGGGTGGGGCAGGAGGGGGGAGCGTCAGAACTGATGCTCTTTCGTGGCATAAAGATATCGATGCGAGAGAGACATTTTGAACCTCGTATCTCGCGGAGCAGGCCACTTTTTATATGCTCAACGCTGGTTACAGCGGAAAGTACCCTGTATATTGCTTTGCAGGAGCTTGAATCTGGTGCTCGGGTACCTCAAACGATATATTTCGACTATTGGAGAGGTTTTAAAGCATGAATCGCAATTGCTGTTAATAAGCTCACGAAAAGACCAGTTTTAGGTTAGAAAAATGCATTTTTGAAGGTGTTCTGCACCACTTATGTGAAAAATAATGACGGATTCGGATTCTACACAAAAAAATACGTTAAAATACGTTTGTTTCATGGTCGCACCTCAAAGTGCATACGGGAGCCTACCCAGCCCCCGGACTAATAAGCCCTATGGGTGTCTCGTATTAGAATGTCACACACGTACTCATCATTACGTGCAGCAGATACTGTAGTCAAGGACAACCTCCCCCTCCCGCCCCCACCGCGTACGACCGCTAACGCTCAATTGTCTACCCTCCCTACTCAATTGATTGAAGTCGTCAATCATGGGGTCCCTAAGCGAACGAGAAACAGGAAGCCAAAATCTTGTTCCAGAAATGGGGGAAAAATACCATGATCAGAACTATGGCCAAGGCGGAGTAGAATAAAAGCGTTTAAAAAAAGAAGATGAGGGTTGCAAGGTGGCTCGACAGCGAATAAAGTGGCAGTATAGCGACACTCGTCCGATTTGAGTACTGCGACACGTCAAAGAGAGGAAAAGATGCGAGGTGGATGACAAGTGGCATACACATGGTGAACATATCCACTTCACAGAGATGGCTCTGATGGGCTTTTGCACGCTCGAGAGGAGAGGTCAGCTTTTTGCTCGTGAGCAAAACTTGGCGAAGATCTCGTATCGCACGATGGAATATATATTCTCGGTATCATTCCCACGTCGGCCGGACCAGCCCATCAGCGCGGTGTAATTCGTACCTTTCCGATCATACTATCGGAAGGCCGAGGTGTCGGCAGTGCACCCGCATAACGTGATGAGTCGTTTGATTTTTACCGAAGACTCGACTGAGGTGAGGCAAAAATATTATACCCAGAGAAGGGAAATAGAGGTATATCGTCGAGAACCTGGCCTGAATATTTGTGATGGTAGGGCTCACATTGGCAGTACCGAAGATATCTTTTGCATAAAATGGTGAAATGAGGATTGATCGGGGAAGGTAGACAATCAATTGCTATTCACTTGAATTATTTCATTATAATCCATAGTTATGAGCATAAATTGTGATAGTTTCAACCCAAGAGTCTGAAAAATCCAATAGCCACCAACACAACAAGAAGCCGGCTGGTGAAATTTAAAAATATTGCATATATCAGAGCCAGACTCACGAGAAACGTAGTATCTTATTATGGAAAATGAGATGGCTCATGAATCAGTAGGCTCATCGAGAGCCGGCTGCATAGACTAGCAGGGATCCAAATTGGTATTTTGCAAGCAAAAGATTCAGTCAACCGAATTTCGATTGTTTCCCAAAGTTCGTGCGTAACTTCAGAGCCGCGGAGATGAATCGTCTCGCGCATATGTAAACTTTGACCCAAGCGCAAACGGTTGAATCTGTGCCAGGGCCACGCGCCACCGCCACCAAAACGAATAGCAGAACCACCACTATTATCAAAGTGTTGTTTGGCAAGCGAGAAACGCAATTGGACAAATGCATGAATTTCTAGCATAAAATTGGACTCGTACAACGCCCTAGTTCGTCGTTATGCTCGTCGTTATGTGTTCCAATTATTATTATCACTCAGCATTCTACTTTTAATCGGCATAGCTAGACGCAAACAACAATCACCGATCTATGTTCCCTTTATCAAAATCCAAAAATGAGCGCAATTTTAACACCAAGTTGTCATGCATTCGCGATGCATTTGTAATTGTCCAACGCCCATTCGTCGAGTGACGAGTGAGTGACTGATGTCTCGCATGTAACCTCCAACGTATAATGAATCTCATCCAACATAGATTTCTTCGATAATTTGAGCGTACCTGCCAAATCTTGGGTGCATACTTATTTGAATGTGTGTATCAAGTTGCAAGTGTCGGTGAAGGCCAAATGAAGCGTCATCGCACTTATTCTATGAACTCTATGGTACAGCAGGTGCAAGCAGTCGTTTGACGTTGAAATTGATAAGTGCATTATCTAATATATATATATATATATATATATGATGAGCTAGGAAGAATTTACGGGAGGACTGGATTGGCAATGACAACAATTATACGTGAGTATTAGTATACATGCTTCTCGACGTGGTCGCTTATGACAGGCGCAAATATTGACGCTCGCCTCTCTGTTTTGAAGGGTAGCACTGCCAAAGAATGCTAATTTTGAATGTGCGAGCAAACAAAAGACAAATTTGACGCACAGCCAAATTTTCCATTCCAGTCTGTCTACACCCGACGCAAGTCACCATCATTGTCATCATCATAACCATAAATTAGAGCAAAGTATATAAAGTTGTAGATCGTATCTACCTTGGAATTTCAATCATGCATTTTATCTGCAGCCTGGTAACTATTCCTAAGAATATCATCTGCTGGCATACGAGCAACGAGGACACGACGAGGGACACGACCTCTCTGTAACTTCTTTGCATGAACAGTGATTTTTTTACAGGTAAGGGATATTCATGCTGAATAAGTGCATTGCAAGCGACGTCGAATTTGAAATGATCTCGCATCTCGCGCGCACATTGAATCTTTGTTATATGGGCAAATTCCACGACTCGGACGATTTCGTGGTGGGACCACGTGGTCGGTAGAATTGAGATATTCTGTAAGTGTACCAAAGTTGCCTCATCGGGGTCTAACTTTGGTACACTTCTTCAACTGCTAATAGCTCCGGCTTAAACTCATCAAATTGAACTTTGTAGCCCATCAATCGAGAGCCGAGACTGTAAGCTTGAGATTGACCACTAATTAATGTGGGTTTTGTCGACGTATGTTGAAATTCTGAGCCAAACAAAATAAAAAGTACCGAAATCGTACCAAAATTACCCAATTGGATGGTACACATTCGTCATAAGCTCCGCATTACTCCTGTGATAGGGGCGATTTCCAAAAACTGAGCCATAATACTTTGACATTAAAGTAGATATTAAATTACACGCGGGTACACATGCAACGAGGTCCAAACTTTCATGTCCCATAGAAAAATGACATTTTTGTGAGTGAATTACGCAGGAACGATTTCTCTTCCTGTCGTGACCATGGATCATGATCCGTGGACTTGCGATTAGACTTGCTTGGCCAGACTTATAGAATTTTTCCTCTTGAATCAGATGTCATTTCCAGGATTTAATTTTTTTCATCATCCCGATAACCAAATTGTTGGCAAAAGCGATTGATAAAAATGTCAAAAATGTTGTGACTGCACACCAACAACTTCGATCAGCTCTCTTATATTTCGATGGAAACAGCCTTGAAAAGAGTTAAGAAGGTACCCATCCAATCCCCAAGATGCTGAAAAGCGTGGACCCGGAAATCATTGTGACAGCCAAAAGATACAGTTTTCCCGTACACTGAGAACAGAATATTGCAGTTCGACCAGTATGGCTAACGTGGTATTGCTGTCAGACCAATACTGGATCGTCATCACAGCATCATAATTTGTTATTGCCGTTAAATAACCTTAAAGAATCTTTGGATCATTATAATCCAAATACGTGCGAAAAATTAGGGGAAAATAGTCGTAACGTGATTGTGACTCGATCAAGCATCGAGGTACTCGAAGCATATGGGCTATGGTCGAGGCTATGGTTATTTATTCTGGCAGAATTATCAAATGCCAAATCATTCCAATGGCTTGATGTAGCCACAAAATCGGTATTGCTCTAGGGGAGAGTGGGGCGAATTAGGACAGGTTTTGCAGTGGGGCTATCTGGCGACACTTGGGTCTAGGCGCGCTGTGGGACTTTGAAGTTCAACTATTGAATAGATTGTAAAAAAATTTTCAGACCTCTAGGTCTTACCGTTCATACTTTTTTTTAAAGTTTGAGAGAAAAAATCTGTCCTAATTCGCCCCTCGTTTGGGGGCACTTTAGGACAGTTTTGGGGGCAAATTAGGACGGCTTTTGAAGATTGAGGTATAATGCAATATTCCTTACCTATTGAAGTTGCATTTACCCACCAAAACACGTGGTAATAACCCAAAATCAATAGGGAAACCCGCCCGCGATCTTTACATCCTCCCATGCATAGGTTCAGCGAGCGAGCCATTTTTGTGTCATTCTTCAGCATTATTGAAATAGGCGCTTCAATGATGGGATATCGTCTTTAGCAACCGACAATCGTTTCGCAGCTTCTAAGAGTCGACTTTCATTCGTTTTTCTTCATATTGGAGGTCCCCTTACTCCCTAAGTCAATGATCCAAATGATAGAGTGCGACAACCAACCCAATATCAACAAATGCGAGATTGGAAATGCATAAATATAGCACTATATTCTTACACGTAAAAAGTGACTTCTCGACTCCAATTCGACTCCTATGACCGTCATTGGACATCGTAACTTCACTTTCTCACCCATTTTCAATCACCTAACTCACCCTTAACGTCCCGCGCCTCGAAAGATTCGCACAGATGCACACGCGACTCGATACGAGCAATAATCCTCGAAAAACACGGGTACGCGATCGGTCAACCGATTTTAGATGGGATTTAGCATTGTCCAAATTCGCCCCCACCAATTCGTCCAAAAATGCCCCCAAGCGTTTTTGCCGCAGAATTGTGATTACTCGAGTTCAACTGGGCCGATTTTGACTCACGACGCACAGTGGGGCTAAAAATCGATTTCAGGACAAGATTCAGCGCCACGCGGATTCTCAACCAATCGAAATGATTCAAACGGGATCTTTTCCATTTTTTGACACTCTACGAGATTCCTTCCCGGAGAATTTGATTTGGGAAGCTGCGGAGTCACAAAATCGTGTTGGTCGATCAACCAAAAATTGTCGAAATTCGAGTCTCCTCGACCCTGGCGGCAATGTACGATTTTCTGGTTGGGCCGAAAATACATGTTTTTGGTCCCACTTGACAAGGGAAATACTCTCATCATTGCAGAACTCCGGCAACCTAACTTTGAATCAGGATTTCAGGCTTAACTACCTTGGCAGTAAACCCCAATCATCAAAAATCGACTCTCTTCGATCCTGGCGGTGATGTATGAGGTTCTAGGCGGGCTCAAGTCATAAGTTAGAGATACACAATGTGTGAGCCCATGTCACAGGAATGCGCGAGCTTGATCCAAGGGCTTCAGAACTCTGCAATATCTCCCCCACTCACTTATTACTCGAATATCATCGATATCCACGACCTCTTGGAGTATACGTCGATGTAGCCTCACAAAATGTTTCTCCAAAGTGTCAACTCGACCTCAAATGCTTTTCGAACACTCCCACCTGGATTTGGGAATGATTGCAGTGAGGAGGAACTATTTATCACTCATCAGTACAAACTAATACTTCTTGCTTTTCGTCTTGATCGCCCTTCAACACGATCCTGGGCCTCCAGAGCTTCCCGAATTAAATTCTCCGGGCAGGTATCTTGTAGAGTGAGGAAAAACGAAGGAAAGCCCGTTCGAGTTGTTTCGATCGGTTTAAAATTCGCGTGGCGCTGAATCTTGTCCCGAAATCGGTTTTTAGCCCCACTGTGCGACGCCTCAAAATCTTCGTTTTATGACGTAGTTTTCGACCCCTGGATGTCGATTAAGCCGACCCACTTTTGCAGAAGCAGCGTGTAATCTTGCATTTGCGAAATAAACCGCGTGAGGCCCTCGAAAAGCACCCCTATGTTAGCGTGGTCTCACAGTATCGTTTCAGGAGGTCGAACCGGGATAAAAACCATTGTCTGTGAAGGTATTGAAAATGTTTTTATGCGGCGGACGCCTAGACTCGCCCACAACCGAGCTATCTTGCTTGTCCTAATTTGCCCCTGTCCTAATTCGCCCCACTCTCCTCTATCTGGCGACACCACTTTTTGGTCGCATGGCAAATAGCATAGCCGTGCGACCAAGAAATTTTTCTCAGTGTATAAGATATCTTCCTTTGGAAGAGAATTAACAGCGAGATCTTGGTGAAATCCGCGAATCATGCGGTCATCACGATGATGTGAGAGAAACATAGATGAGAGGTAAACTTAAATTTGAGCTCAACTTTGAAGGTTACATGTAAGCTGAGATTCCGAGATATATGAAAATCGTCAGATTTAACAAAGTGCCTTACGGGAAGCACGCACTCCGAAGCTCTCTCTGAGCTCACTTGGTCATTTTTGGGTTGACTTAACAGCGAGATTTTGATAAAAATTCAATGGATGACATCTGATTTTATGAATGAAACATTGAAACATGTAAAAAAAAGTAGGTTTGGTTAATTGTGAGTTCCAAAATTGGGAGCTAACATGATATAAGCGCTCTTATCGAGGCTCTTATCTTTCCTCCGTGTTATTCTTATGGGAGAGATTTGAGATTCGTTTATATTGCTTATTTCTGCCATGTAAAATAACACAGAGGTTAGTTTCCAATATCGGAAAGTTCATGAAAAAATCTTGTGTCGACTCGAACGTATGTTAACAGCTCGCTGTAGCAGTACAAGGCGAACGTAGAACATGGAGACGGGCCGCTAACGGCTCGCGGCCATTGATAGCGCAGAACAAGGCAGAGAGATATCGTCAGGTTGCCGTCGAGGACTGACGAACTTGAGAGGAACCTCCACTAAATTCTCGACTTTTTTCAGTGAAAGACCCCAGTTATCCCAAACTATGACTCCAGACTCTGGAGTCCAGAAACGCAGAATATATGTATAGTGATCACAAATCGCCCGAATAGTGAAATTCGCCTTCATTTATTGATGTCAAGTTTAATCCACATTAGGTTGGCCAAAAAGAATTTTCTTGAGCACATGGTTTATGGTCATGGTGTGCGGCAGCGTTGGTTTTTGGTCTAATCACTATTGGCGAGAAACTTGTCAAATAAATAACAAAGAGAAGCGTTGTGAACGACGTACTGAACACGTCCCATACGCGTCCTTCTCTGTGTGCGATGGACCCCACCGGCCGTAGGGCCCACTTTTTTATTAAACGCTTTTATTGCACTTCGACGAGCGCTAGTTCGTCACATCAGCCAGACTAGTGATCCTTTTCATATAGGGGAACTAAATTTCTGTCCAATCATGATGCACAATTTTTTGTTAGCTCCTCCCACGAGATATACGTCGTTTGCTCGTACGCGTTAGGGCCAAACAATATTCCTCAAAAGAGTGTGTAAAGTAAACGGAAGTGTGTGGTTCAATACTTTGTGCTTGTCTCCCGATGTCCTTTTTTTTCTCAGCGTATAAGTTGCCTGATATTCTATCTTTGTCGTAAATGACATGGTTGGCAGTGTGTGATCGTAAACATTTCCAAGAATAGTAACGTGAGAGGGAGAGAGATGGCATGACTTTGGTGTCTCTCTCTCACACATTGACAAGGTACTATATAGCGCCACCTTATTTGGGAAGATCGTATTTTATCGAGAAAGCATGTTTACGCGGATGCATTATATAGGGAATACGTCAAACGTCATTAATCGAAGAGCGCGAGTATTTGAATCCCATGCAGACACGCGAGCGCGGCCGTGTAATTCATTACCGATAAAACAACAGGGAAACGCATGCATCAACCCAATTTTCCTTTTTTTGGTGCTTCGTGACCCGAGAAACAAAGTTGCAATTCGGTTTTTTCTTGCCAGTTCGATGAGTACTTCCTTTCAATCACTCGAAATCAGTACGTCTCACCGCTGAATCGGAGTGCTTACTCAACCATTCTTCATTTTCACCACCAAAATGTATCATATGGTTAACTTTCATCATACTTTCGAAACATAAGGTAAGTGTACCCAACTTGCCCCCATTAAGCCATTTTCTTAATAACTTTGGCCCATCTCCATATTTTCCAACGTACTTCAGCTCATTTTAAAGCTTGTCTCAAGACCTTCAAAATGAGTCAAAGTTATTCAATTTGGACCAACTGGAGCCAAACTGTTTTAATTCCTCACCAAAAGGTGATTTTTGAGAGTTTACAAAATAAATGGTGTACCCAACTTGCCCCCATCATTTAAAACAGTGTAAATCGGCAATAAAAGGCATACAATCGCCTTGATCCGTTTTTATCACCGTGCAGCGACATTTGTAGCTTTTAGCTGGCCCAAGACATCGTTTCCGACCTATTTTGACGTGATAAACACGTTCTGAGTGGTAAAAAAAGCCATACTGTACGCCTTTCCGAGATAACCATATGGGGGCATGTTGGGTATACTCCGATGTCGGCCTTCTTGATTCTCAAACCATCTTCGTGTTTTGTACATAAAATCGCTCCAAATCAGAGTTCTGCAACCCCGAAGAGCGGATTTTGAATGTCTTGAGACAAGGAATCGAATGCGCTAAGGTACGCCAAGATTGGTCGAATAAAAATAAATTGGCACCGGTTGTAGTGAACGCGATTTCCTCGGTGATTTCTTAGCCGTGCAAACACGAAAAATGGAAAACTCACTTTATATTTTCTGGAGAACGCAGAAATGATCCGGGTTCGATGAAAACTACGTATTTGCTCATATTTTAACATAACAAACGTAAAAAAAAATTGCGGGAAGGTCAACGAGCGCCCATTCCTGAGATCGGCATATGGGGGCAAGTTGGGTACAGAGGCAAGTTGGGTACACTTACCTTAGTTAAATATTTAATGTGGCTAGTAATATCTTGCATCGTTAGTGTTTTTGTTCGTTGTTAAGTCAATAAAAGCGTTTTTTAAAAGTTTTCTTTTTTTATTGAGTTTCAGCTTCCACTAAACAGCAGAGACACGTCGAATGGCTCATGTCGTGGTTATTTCTGGTTGTTCATTGTTCGAATGAACATGTGTGTACACAGCGGTTTCCGAGTTTCAGTGCCGGACTTGATTCCCATGAGTTTTGCACGATTTCTGCTTCTCACATAATTATTCATCAACTGCGTGAGATCAATCGATGAGTAGCAGATTATTCCCTTGGAGGTCGAAGATCCTCAACGTGTAGCTCATTTGAGAGCTCATATCAAGACCTACAAATCAGGTGAGTCCAAGTACGTTGAGAAATATTGAACCTCGTCCTGGTAACCTTCAATTCACGCGAGGGAAAAAGTTGAGGCTAATTCGAAAAACGTGGGTTCTTCCAAGCACAGCCTTTGTTCTATCTTATCATGCACTGTAACTCTCGGAATTCAAAATAGAGAAGAGATTAATTTGTTCTATTTGAGTATCTGGCTTCAAATGCTGCAAACATCTGAGGTCAGGCTTAGCAATGCATATGAGTTGCAAGCGTGGCAAAAACATGGTCAAGATCCGTCACGAAAATTATATGCCTAGAGGGTATATTGGAGCGCAGGTCCTTCTAGAGCAAACATCGACTTTGACGATTTGGTGATAATCATCCTCATCAACCTGATGGATATTCTCAGCGTTATAGAAAATGTTTTGGGCCCCTCCGGTGGGGCCCTCAAATAGTACATTACGTGACAAAGGCCGAAAGTGACCTATCGCGGCCGTGGTAGATTGGCGAGGGCACAGCCCGAGCTAATGCGCATGCTCACTCATCTCACTCATTTTCTGGACTGGGCGGCATTGCGGCATTTTCTGTCCCGGGATCGGAGCGGAAACCATGTACGCTTTCGATACCAGTGTGCCAAAAAATTCATAGAACTACTGTAAAAATAGATGCCAAAGTGATGATTTCCCAAAAGGTTTGGCTTCCGTAACTATGCTGAAATGCACATTTGTACTGTCGCGCAATGATGTAGACCAGAATCGCGATTTCGCCCTCGCATTGAACGTGTTAATGTTGGATGACGATTTCCGGTCACTCGAAAAAATTCATAATCATATTGCATCTATCGGTGGTGTTTTCAACTCCGACATCCTGTATCTTAAGAAACAAAACCGCTTCCATACGGCGTGGCCTTAGGGAATCCTAATGAGGTTGGGGTCTCCAGCTGTTTTCACACGTGTGCGATCGGGCCGGATGCGCGAGAAGAAGCGTCAGCATCAGCCCGACGCGACCAGGCATCGGTCGTAAAACGGTGCTTATGCCAAGAGAAAAGGTGCGACGCGTAACACCTACACATCAAGGTCAAGCACCGATTCCTGCTTCTGTGTAGTACATCAGAATAGCCATAAAAGCGTTTTAAAATATAACACGTGGTCATACAGATTCCATCAGCATCCTCTGGTTTTGCTCGAAATGGCCCTTTGACGATTAGGACCGTTGCACCGTATCCGCATCAGCGCACTGTGTCCCGAGCGTTTCCTGTAAACCACATCCATCATTATAGGTAATAAATCAGGCTACAGTCAGATTCATCATATTCGAGAATCTTGCATGATCACGAATTGTGTAAGGAGAGCTTGGAAGAATCGAGTGGAGGAAAATGTTTGTGCGAGTGAAGTTGCTTCGTCCTAACCCGGGTTTTGGCCGAGTTTGGCACATACTCATTTCCGCTCAAAGCTGCATATAGGGACCTGGAGGATCGCTAATATAGGGCATCTATAACACATCTGATCTCAGATACCTCAGCATTGCTCAGCATGACCTCGCTCATATAATATATTCCTGCTAAAGCGAGCATGGCGAGTCGGGCAGCGAAATCGAGTGTGAAATCGGGGCAAGAGGACTATGTACGAAGAAACTGATGAAAATCGTACTGAATCACGACAAACGTCCAATATGTAATGTTAAATTTCGGAAGAATGGTCTGACCGAGGGTCTGACACAGGAGAGTTTCTTTTTCATACAGTGGATGACGCGGTGACTTTCTGCCAACATCGTTCCTTTCTCTCGCTCGATTACGAGAATTGCTGGACCCACACACATTGGCAGGGAACCCGCCGCACAAATATTGAGCGCTATTTCGATTTCGATTCAGTACGACCGGATTCTCTGTACTCGTACGATACGCGAATATTCCGCAGTGAAACACCTATGTATAGATTGAGCTGAGGCCGCATGGAAAAAGGCACCCCAACTTGGAGCCCTGCACCTAAACCAAGCTAAGCCCTAATACTCCTGCACGCGCCCGTTATCATGTTTTGTATCCAAGCCGGGGGGTCCGCAAGGCTGGCGTGGCACTCGCATGCGGAATAATACGGGCGAAACGAACGCGCGGAGCACTGGGCGACAGATTGGCTTCGTGGCTACTCTCTGTAACCATCATCAGGAGTAATGCCCGTACCCCATTATATATTAAGGCATATGAGACCCCCGCAACTGTGGGTATACCCTGGTATACTCGGCAAACGTACAAAAGTCGAATGCGGGAGATCGCCGGTTCCGAGATCGCATTACCTGTACGCGGGCAAGCACTGTAGCTCTGCGTTCTAATTCACGTCATCGGTCCCCCATATCAGCGCTTTTATTATTCCCACAGAAGTAACGTGGCATCATACCGACTTTTATGTGTCACTGCTCTTACTGCAGCCAGATCATCGTAACGAGTTTCAAATTACTCGTTGCTACATCGCGGGGGCTAACTTGGCCTTCCTAGATCACATGGATTGCTCAATAGATCGTCTATATATAATCTCCCTGCGATATGATGATCTGAGATTTTGAATCGAAGCAGAACGATTCCGGTTGTCAGACAAAATCTTCTTCGAGGATGATTCAAATGAACAAACTTGAAATGTCTCGCAATAAAAATGATACTTTCCGCACAAACAATGCTTGATTGGGCATGATGATTAGTCGATAGAATCTGAGTCCAGTCAGCTCAAAAACTGCATCAGTCTCCTTCGATTTCGAGAAAAAGTTCATGCAGAACTTTCGTGATGTATAAACTATTTCTCACAAGGTGCAGGATTATGGACGTGTGTTGGATTTATCTGAAACAGTGGAGATAATTTCCCACTCTGTTTTTAAAAAAATGCCATCCAAAGATGTAGATCAATCTAGAGTTTGAGCGTCGCTGATATCATTGGGATGTTACTCGAAAGCTCTCGGACACGATAGACCCTGCTGTTCTGAATACCCAACTTTGATTGTTGAAAGTCAACAATCGCCAAAATTACAGCAAAATTTGTGGTGATATCCAAACCCTAGGACCACCTCGTGAGTTGATGAAAAGAGAGTGGCAAAATTCTGAATATGTAAAATGAAAAGTGACCGAGAGAGACCATCGAGGCCAATAGGTTGTAGGGGCTCAATCGAAAGATCGGATACTCGTCAATAGCTTTCAAATGAAAGTGACCGAATTGCACACGAACAAAAGATAATGTCATCCTCTGGAGAGCTGACTCTGGTCTTGGGCGGGGCGTACTGCATCGAGCTCGGAATCGCGTTTTCTTGTGAACATTCGAGTACTATCGATGAGGGCCGTAGGTCTATCTCAGACCCGCACCATGACACAGTTTTTGAGGTTTTTCTCACGGGTAATTCTTTTACACTTCTCCAGTCATGCGTCGAGTCTCACGTGGTCTTGCTTGTTCTTCGGAACTCGCTTTGGGTGCATCTTCTTGCCCCAGCATAAGTTTAGTTCATCCAACCGTTGATGAGAGCGCGAGTAGTTAGAACGCCTTTCGATACGTTCAGCTGAGAATGTGGAGAAATGTGAATGAGGCGTGATGAAGTTCATGACGTTTTTCGAGATAAGACATGACTATTCTGAAAAATCTATGGAGGCGTGAGACGCAGCATTCGTGTGTACATACTTACATATTTTCGTGGATAGTTTTATCGTTCATTCGCGTCATTTTTAACCACTTTTGACACAATCTCATGGACCCCGTAGTAATACATATGCAGGGTTCTCTGTTGAGCCTGCATGCAGTATCGCAATGAGACTTTGACGAATGTCAACATGTGTGTCGTGTTCGCTGCAGGATCGACTGCAGGAGCTCGAAAATGCTAATACGAATATTGTTCATCTTTGCAGAGAAATCAGGAAAATTAACTTCCAAGCTCGCTTCTGTTTATTATTATTCAAGAATTTAATCTACACTGGGCTGAGTGAAAATCAATTTTTTTCGATACTTTAGGGCATGGAAAAGTTGCGCCTGACATTTTCCTTTAAGAATAAATTGACGTGGAAAGGCCTGGAATGAGTCAAATTCACTTTTATCGAGGAAAACTGAGCGAGTACAATTTTAGGCAAAACTGCGCTACAAAATGTATGTGCTCAGCGTACACACAAAACGCGGTCTTTGGGCCCTCGTAGCCATGGGATTTGATGCTCCATCATCATTATATTTGATAAGTTTGCCCTCCCGAATCTCGAGTGAGCCCCACTGCGATGCTTCACACTCACAAAGATCGAAATAATGGAAAACCACAGGGCACGAACCTGACGTTTTGACCCCTTTTTTGATGATAATATTTTTGGGTAGCACTTAATCAAAACACTAACGATTGCGCCAGAAAAAGCACAGAACTACTCATATGTAGGAGAATCCCAGAAACTTTTGAATTTTGCTGTCACGCCTTCATCATTTGGGCTGTGTGGCGTGTAATGAGGCCTAACCAGTCAAATTATCCTTGTTTCGATGTCCTGAAAGTGTACACCGAACTTGAAGTGGATTGGTGGATGTGGATAGATATTAGAGCCGCTCAAGTGCAAGAAAATACCCGAAAATTGACAAAATGACGTGTCACTCGGCCCAACTCTCAAAATTCGTTGAGCTCGCACGGTTCTAGCGTACCACAGTGGGATCTGTAACTTTGCAGGCATGTTCCTTATGATCCAAAGTTGTGATTTTTCTTCCAGTGGGAGATGTACATCGATGTACTCAGCCGTGACACGCATTGGACAGCCTGTCACTCCATTTCGATAAAAAATCATTACTGCTGTTCTTAGGCTCATACACTTTTAAACGTATTCCAGAGGGACTCCCTGATCAATTCATTGCGTTACAGGCGCAAAAACAGAGAATTCAACATCATGCAGGTCCATGTAAATCAACGGGGAAATCATAAGGAATCGAGTTCAACCGAAGAGAAATTAGTGTTACTCGTGGTATATTTACCATAGAGATAGTACCAACAGTTCTCGGCTGTGCACACTTGCTGTAATCAACTGACGGACTCCAAATTACCGAGAATAAGTGGATGGTGGTATCAAGATACCATATTCACCTCGCTACTCGCAGGTTCTAGCGCGTTTCTGAGTACCATCTGTACAAGTGGGGGCTACTGAGAATTTTACATAGACGAACTCGTCATGAAACGTTCCATAAAATCTCTCAAAAAGTCAACAAAAAGTTCAAAGACACTCCGGGTCTGTACACTGAGAGACTTTTTCTAATAGAAATTGTAGAATCGGGAATAATTTTTATAGTTTTACGTTACAGCTGTGGGACACTAAAAGTTATTTATACGTCCATATACGTAGAAACAGCGTGTTTCTAGGCCTCCTCGCGAGGAGGCCTAGAAACCCGAAGGTTATAGTCCCAGAGTAGAGAAAAGATGAAAGGTACAGGGGGGGCTTGCGAAGAAGCGGGAGCCCTGAAGTGGTCCAAGATGCCACTCAGAGCTCATACGCACTGAGGCGGACGAGGTGATAAAAGTACCCACATGGGTACTGGGGCTGAAGACTGGGGGCGGGGGAGTTGTCGTGTTGCTCCCGAGATACTAATATCTCCCTTGCCGGAGGACTGGGGGCCGGGGAGTCGTTACTCTCCCAAGATCCGAAGATCTCCCTTGCGGGGATGCGATGGACTATTCGGAGCTCGGATATATACGAATCGAGGTAAGCGTTCGTCGCTTGCGAGAAGAGCTAAACTCGTTGATATTAATTCTGAATGGATTGTTATGAAAAAATTCTAACCATAATAAGTTTTGCGCTGACTCGGTTCATCATTTTCGAAGATGAAGGAAATTTTTTAATGTTCGTTTGCGGTTAAATAAATCAGAAAAGACTCGTGATTAGGGCTCATAAAGCTCAGATGGCGACTGGAATCCACCTGGTGGCAGACACTGACACTACTGCATCCAGAGCAGACTGACCTGTCTGGCAATGATTTGCCAATCAGAGATGATGAGTCAAAGAGCACGGGGGCACACGATGCATACATAATATACCTGCAATGTCTGCATCCATACAATCTCGCATGAAACTCAATCTTTGCTTTCAAAATTCGGATTCCACCACTCACAAGTATCCACGACCTCAAGCTACAAATTTTGCAGCATCGGCAATAATTTTTCTAGCTGTAGCTATAATTTTTATAGCTGGTGGGAACAAAAGATTTTTGTTGCGGGAATCTATGAAAATTGGTGTCACTCCTAGCAGAAACTATAGCAGATTCTATACTTTCTATAGAAATGTCGTTTCGTCTCACTGCTGTAGCAGTCCGCAACAATTTTTATAGCCAAAAGTTTCTCAGTGTATAAAAATGACTAGGATCGTATTTAATATTCGCATCTTGTGTGCCATCCGCTGATGGGATCTGAGAGGACCGAGACTCTTCAATATTTGATGTGTTTTTGCCACCTTTCGATAGGCCACAAGCCTCCATCATTACCATTGGGCGATTCTAATCATGAACTCCAAAAGTTGAGAATCTTTGACATCCATTCAAGTATTCTATAAGAGATCCCCGGCCGCCCAACCCCCGACGCTCACCCAGTCAATGAAAATTTCGGACCGAGTTTTTAAAAAATTCCCAAAACGTGGCGCAAGACTTTGTTCTGTAAGTCGTTTAGCGATTTCTCCAGATGATCCACATGGGAGATTATGTTTTCGGAGACTTCAAAGAAGTTGTATAGAAATTTTCAGACATGTACACAGCGTGTTTCAGTATTTTCACTTTTAGGGGCCAAAAGTCAAAAGTTTCTGGGATGTCCTCATATATTAGGGTGTTCCTTATTTCCCAAACTTCGATATTCCAGGATACGATCGCGGATTTCCATTCTTTGAACAAAAATAATGGGAAATTACTTCTGCCGCACCCGGTGTGATAGATTTCCAGCTGCCACACGTATACCATTTTCCACATTGAAAACCCTATACTGAAAAATTTTCCCCCACAACCCTCAGTGTCTCTGAGATCGATGTGATTTTTCTTAGCTCCTCTTAGACCATGGAAAATGTTGAGGTATACTATTTCGACGTAGAATTACACGAGGAACACGATAAAATCATTAATTTTGTGCTTTAAGTAATACCGGCGTGATATTAGTAATTTTTTGGAAATATCACTAATATCACGCCAAAGTCACTTTAAATCTCAAAACTGAAAGTTCCATCGTGGACCTTGTGAAATTCTACGTCGAATTAGTATAGCTAGATATTTTACCTGGATTAAGAGGAGCTATGAAAAATCACAGCGATCTCAGAGACACGGAGGGTTGTGAGAAAAAATTTTTCAGTATAGAGTTTTCAATGTTGAAAATGGTATACATGCGGCAGCTGGGGATTTATCGCACCGGGTGTGGCAAGAGTTTTCTCCCATTTTGTTGGTTCAAAAAATAGAAATCCACGATCGTATCGTGGAATATCAAAGTTTGGGAAATAAAGAACACCCAAATATATATGCAACAAATGTATACAATTTGACTGCATACATGCACGTTTTGGCGAGCTTTTTGTTCTCTCACCGCGTGCAATTTGAAATTACCCACGTACTATTACGACTACTAGGAGGTGCAACATGAGAACTTTTTGGGGCTGCATGTCTTGAGAACTCCACGCGATGTATATCAGTATATAAGGTCAGTGTACCCAACTTGCCCCCATTAAGCCATTTTCTTAATAACTTTGGCCCATCTTCATATTTTCCAACGTACCTTAGCTCATTTTAAAGCTTGTCTTAATACCTTCAAAATAAATTAAGGTACATTTAATTTGGACTAGCTGGAGCCAAACTGTTTGAATTCTCGCAAAAGGTGATTTTTGAGAGTTTACAAAAGTGTGTACCCAACTTGCCCCCATTAAGCCTTTTTCTTAATAACTTTGGTTTACTTCAACAATTTTCAACGTGCTTTAGCTCATTTTGAAGCTTGTTTGAAGACCTTCAAAATGCACTTACTACGTCCAAATTCGATCAATTAGAGCCGAACTGTCTCAATTCTTCCGAAATAAATTATGGAAATCGGCGATAAAGTGTTTTTATCGCCGTGCACGCACATTTGGAGCTATTCGGTGGTTCGAAACACTGTTTCTGATCCATTTTGACGTAATGAACACGTTCTGAATGGTAAAAAAAGTCGTTCTGCATGCCCTTCCGAGATAAACATATGGGGGCATGTTAGGTACACTCCGATGTTGGCATCCTTGTTTACAAATCGTCTCCGTGTTTTGCACATAAAACAACTCCATATTCAAATTCTGCAATTTTGAAAAATGGATTCTCAAGGTCTTGGAACAAGGAATCGAATGCGCTAAGGTACGTTCAAAATGGTTGAACTCAACGAATTTGGCACCGATTTTACTGAGCGCGATTCCCTCGGTGCTTTCTTAGCTAAGCAATCACGAAAAATAGAAAAATCACTTTAGATTTTCTGGAGAACGCAGGAATGATTCGGGGTCGACGCAAACTACTAACTTTCTCATATTTTAACATAACAAACTCGAAGAAAAATTGCCGTGGGGCCAAGGAGTGCCCATTACCTAGATCGGCATATGGGGGCAAGTTGGGTACAGAGGCAAGTTGGATACACTTACCTTATTTTTCTTTTGAAAGTTAATCCTGTTCATTAAATAGCAATGGCAGCTAATAAGGTGCGTTATTGTGAAGAACGAAAACTGAAGCTTGCGGTGTATTGACCCTCCCCAACTCCCAAAGCTCATATATAAATAATGGTAAGAATTTGATTCCAACACATTCGTGCAATTCGAGGTGCAATTGGACCAGCACGATATGAACAGCTCGATGAGCAGCCGGCTTCGCTCGGCGGCGGGGCACACATCAGAGACTGAAATTCAACAGCTAATTGTGCCAAGTTTGGGATTGAGATGACAGACTCCGTTTTTCTTCAG
The DNA here is from genome assembly GCA_029851415.1 of Eretmocerus hayati. Classification (NCBI taxonomy): domain Eukaryota; kingdom Metazoa; phylum Arthropoda; class Insecta; order Hymenoptera; family Aphelinidae; genus Eretmocerus; species Eretmocerus hayati. The sequence goes on from CM056743.1 coordinate 115,100,679, forward strand.
CATTATTCATTTCAAATGTTAGCATAGATGATCTGCTTCGGCAATTTTTGAATTGTGTAGAACCAAAAATTTCCAACATCGCGCAGCGCCTTGTGCTCGTGATTGCGGTCCAGATCCATAGTAGTAACTGCTGCTGTACCTTGCCGAGCCGTTAATTTATTGTTTGAATTTCGTGTACTTTCGGGTCATGCGGGTTCTGCGGTCCGCTTTTTCAGAAAGCCCGCCAACAGCCTGCTTAGTCCGACAGCACCATATTGAGCAAGCTTCTCCACAAGCTTGCAGCCCAAAAGTTTTTCAGTGGCTCCAGATCCATTCCGAAGACTCGCCGAATGCTCAACATTCCATTAATTCACGGTTACCTTTAACTATTAGAATGTGCTCAGATCACGTTCGAATTGAATGAAGAAATCTTCATTCCAATTGAGTTGAGCATAATCTTCAAGTATGATTCTGACTCGGGTCTACGATTCAAGCTATGGAATTTAAAGCTGTCAAAGATTGTGAAGAAGAAAGGTTCGAAGTAGAATAAAAGTGCCCAGTCTAAAATTGATGGAAATTAATACCTAGAACGCTTCAAGACTTCTCAGACTGCAAATAAGTGAGAGAGTGTTCGGATCCCTTATCTTTGGGCCCCAACCTTCCTTATATACGGTGATTTGGTATCAAATTCAGCACTGAGAACACACTCTTCGTACAGCTCGTTCCATTGTGTGTCAAGTTAACCATGCTATTGCAGTGGACTGTTACAGGCAATCCTGAATCAGGCATGCCTAGTGCTGAAATTCAAATTTGGGAAGAGCTTTGTTTTATAAAAATCGACTCCAATGATTTAAAAATTTCTCACTTGATTGTAACGATTCGACGATTCATCCGAACCGAACGCTTCCGAAATTGAATGTCGGGCCGATTTTGGTGTACCGGGAGCCATGAGGCGGTATTAGTTGGATTGCGGGGGCGCCGCGGTGAAGCTTACCGAAGGTGTCAATGAACCTGCGCTCGAGCTTGAGAGGAGCGATCGAGCGCAACGGGGCGGATCCCAAAAATAGTTCCAAATGAGCCGCGACGTTCAGCGAATATTATCCACCAAGCTCACGCGGCGTGTGGGATTACTTTTACTTCACCCGCTGCGCGCCCCGAGGCCGGTTGCGACGCAGACCATTCAATTCGATTACGCAAGCGTCCACGACTTGGTGTACCTGTCAACTATGAGACTGTTCAATTTGTCTGCCCTCAATGGTAGATTAATTGTTTTTTTCCTTGTCAAAATTTAATTCAACGTCCTCCCTCTTATCGCCAAAAACTAAAAATTGATCATTCTTTGAAGAGGGAGATTTTCAAGCCCAAGTATGGAATAATTTGAATTCAGTGAACCGACTACTGCTCGGCAAAAATTTGGACAAAGCAATCTGGATTTTATTGCGCAAATGAGAAAGGAGAGCCGCTACACTTTCATATAGAATCGCGCCGGGCTTGAACTCTCGACGCGAGTGTGAACCTCACGCACGTCGACCACAAGGTGCTGTCTATTATTAGCAAGCCACGCTCGAGAGGAGATGTTATAGGTGGAGTTGTAGGTACGCGAGTTATAGTCTCATACCAATGCCCCCTCACACGTGCGGCAGCCATGAACGCGAGACGCTGATGGCTTTCTCGAGATGAAATCATAACGTATATAGGCACTAAATACCTCTAAACACGTTTGCAGATAGTGAAGTCGAGGCGAGCGAGGCACTTGACCCGGGTGGCTCCGACATTGACCTCGCATGAAAAATCGACAAGACTGGCGGTTATCATACTCGCGTCAAATCGACTTATTACTGACGTGCAGTATGAACTTCATCTCGATTCATTATGAGCAGCCGTGCTACAAATTGTGACGGACGAAACAAATCGTCCAGCCAGTCAATATGGCTTGATACTTTGTGTCAAACTGATATCATTTGAGCTGGATAACGTATGCAAAATGAAAAACAACTTATAGCCCAGTGATCCGTTGAAAAGACTTATCTGCCTGACGTGTCGAGCAGGGCTTCTATACGTGTTATTTTTGGCGTCGGTTACGCCCACCTATATATTAATTTCACTTTGTTCTGCAATAAAGGAGCTCGGGAGGAACATTGGCACGGTTAAGGTGACGTATACGTGAATTGCCAGAGCAGAAGGCCAGTCAAACACTCGCGCGAGCTCGATTTTTATGCTTGAAAGAAGATTGATTACCGAGCATAGAATCTTTAGTGACTAATGAACTCGAAATGGAGTTCTATCAAGGAGGGGTCGATGCTGGAAAAGACGATTGAAATACTCAGCGAATTTACGGCAATTTGAAAGAACCTACAAAATTTTGTAGTCTGATTCATCGTGATTCGGAATTAAATGTCTGACCTAAAATGAATAGCGTGAGAAACTCATATAGATATAATATAGAGATATAATTGTAGTTACATCTCTATAAGATGAATTCCCCGCCAAAGCGACCTACGGAAAGGGGTCATCTCTCAGATTCTTTTTTAACCTTTTTCATTCGATTCTATGGCCCAAAATAGGAACTTCGGACCACCTATGGGGTCCAAAAAAAAATTTCTCCTCTCCATTGCACGCACATCAGTGAACAGACCGAAAATTTATCATGTAAAAATCTATGCTCTTTTATTCACGAAGATGGGAATATTTCGAGGTTTTGAATAGCTATCGATTCGCGGGTTGCGGCATCTGATGAAAGGGCATAAAAAAACCTATCTAAAACGTTGTCGGAAATTCCTGCTCTGTGATTTGGGGGCCTCCTGAAGGGAAAAGAGTGTTTTTCACTAAAATGTTAATTTCTCAAAAAGCCATTTCTTTTATTTTTTGATAACCATATATTTGACGTAAAATTTTGCGTTCTTTCGAAGAAAATGGGTTTAAGAGAAGTTTGGGAAGATCCAAGTGACTTATGAGCCATTTTTTGAAAATTCGATTTTTTCGGTTTCAGAAAAAGGCGATTTTCTGCGCATGCGCACAAACGTAGACTTTCGGCGCTACTTTCAATGGAAAGCTGACAAAATTTCCTATAAAATGACTACCCGCAAAGTTGAAATTCATGCACTGAAACGCGATCTGCAAGGATTAATCATGTCGAATCAAAATCACATGAAAATTCAGCCCATTAACGCCTTCGTGGCGCCTGCTGAGATGACACATTTACGAGATCTTCTCGGGACTCAATTTTGAGTACGAAATTGCCATAAAATGATTCGGACCACATGGTTTCGACGTAAAATTGTCTGAACTTTCAAAATATGCGATGAAAACCCCGTTTGAGGCGAACCCGAGGTGCTACATTCAATTTTTTGCCGGAAAAAACGATATTTTACATTCAAAATTGCAAAAAATTGAATGTAGCACTTCGGGTTCGCCTCGAACGGAATTTTCCATCGCATATCTTGGAAGTTCAGACAATTTTACGTCGAAACCATGTGGTCCGAATTTTTTAAAGGCAATTTCGTACTCAAGAATGAGTCCCGGAAAGATCTCGTAAATGTGTCATCTCAGCAGGCGCCACGAAGGCGTTAATGGGCTGAATTTTCATGAGATTTTGATTCGATATAATTAATCGTTGCAGATCCCGTTTCAGTGCATGAATTTCAACTTTGCGGGTAGTCATTTTATAGAAAATTTTGCAGCTTTCCATTGAAAGTAGCGCCGAAAGTCTACGTTTGTGCGCATGCGCAGATTTTCTGAAACCGAAAAAATCGAATTTTCAAAAAATGGCTCATAAGTCACTTGGATCGCCCCAAACTTCTCTGAAACCCATTTTTTTGGAAAGAACGCAAAATTTTACGTCAAATATATGATTTTCAAAAAATAAAAAAAATGGCTTTTTGAGAAATCAACATTCTAGTGAAAAACACTCTTCTGCCTCCAGGAGGCCCCCAAATCACAGAGAAGGAATTTCCGACAACGTTTTCGATAGGTTTTTTCATGCCCTTTTAGATGCCGCAACCCGCAAATCGACAGCTATTCAAAAACTCGAAATATTCCCATTTTCGTGAATAAAAGAGCATCGATTTTCACACAATAAATTTTCGGTCTGTTGATGGATGTGCGTGCAATGGAGAGGAGAAATTTTTTTTGGGCCCCACCGGTGGTCCGAAGATCCTATTTTGGGCCATAGAATCGAATAAAAAAGGTTAAAAAAGAATCTGAGAGATGACTCCTTTTCGTAGGTCGCTTTGACGTGGAATTCATCATAATGGAGAAACCTCATCTAACATGCTCGTTATCGGTTTGAGGTACAAATACAAACATAGAGATATGGGATAATGCAGTATGGCAACGGTGAGCCATAAGCGTATCAAATCTTGCAAACGTTTGTCACACAGAAACGTCATTATCGACGGGGCGAGCGGGGGCTTCCGGTCAAAGGCATCGTGTAGTCCAGCCATCAGTTGGCTCTGGAGATAAAACCAATTCTTGGAAATGTCACCACGTGAATCATCGAGTACGATCTTCCTTGAATGAAATATGCTCCTGCGAGTGAATCGAATCATCGAGATAAAAATGGGCCGACTTATGTGAGTCGTTGGATGCAGATACGTACAGATGTTACGGTGGACGTAATAATCTGATCATAACAAAGTGTTGTTCCATCGCATGCCATGCAATACGACATCGATGATGCGCATATCCGATAACTTCGTTTAGTGAGGAGAAAATGTTTGAGATTCACGAATCGATACGGTGCAGGACGTGATTACTCATGAGATTGCCGAGGCAAGCACAAATTCGCAAAACCACGATGCATCAGTTGTGTATCCCTCGGATTCGGGTAAGTCTCGGGGTAAGTGGTTGAATATTTTGCTCTCAAAGATAGATGGAAGGAATTTTTCAAGTGAGCCCATCCGGTGCGACAGGACTGCAAAGCCCATTCGCGTGTGTTGGAAAGCGCGCAGGAACACGTGTGCCGCTGTTTTTTCTCTACATATTAGGAGACTTTCGTACACCGTTCCACGTGTGCAACTCGCCGTAGGGGCTCTATTAGCGGTCGAAGGCCATCGCAGGAGAGAGCCTTTTCTTGGTAAAACAAGTATACACGCAGTAGGTGTGCGACACAAGCTTGTAATGTATAGTTTCCAAAATTACACACGTGCCGTTATAGGTGTTCTCGTGCATCAGCAGCGCACCTAAAGTAAACACATCTCGTCAATGCTATGTCCATATTCTGCATCGAGACAGGAAAAATGCCTCGCCTCGCATGCTCTCTGGCTCTGGCCGAGCTGTACTTACAAAAAAGTTAAGGAATGCATGCAGCCATGCACGGTGCATCATGACCAATAAAGCGCGATCGAATCATTCGAATTGATTCGAATCGAGTGCAGGCGACTGCATGGTCAGGGGCTAGGTAGCAGGAGCGTCGGCGGGGGAGGGGGCAAGGTAGGAAGAAGGACGGAGGAAACGAGGGGAAAGGAAACCCCCGGAAGATCTTATATGGGGGAAAACTACTCTCGATATCGTTCAATTCTCTGCGCTACACCTACATAAATATATATTTTTCCCAAGATTTCCTGAACGCGAGCGCGTTGTATTTGTGTGCAAGCTTAATTCACGGGCAGGACGGGGGCGGTGGCTCCACTATGTCGTTGCTGCGCGGCCATCATCTCGATCGCCTCGCTCCCTTCCCCTTGGCCTCCCCTCCAGCCACGCCCGCGCCGGCGCTCTCTGACTGGCTGGTGGCCAGCGCGAGACACATATAGCTAGACTGATGGCTGGACCGAACGGTGTTGCGAAGATGGTGCGCGCACACACACATGCACACACACAGTGCGGATGCGCGATACGATAGCAAAGCGCGGCCAGCTCGAATACATTCAGATCGCGCGCGTCAGTTCGCGTCGAGCAGCATCCAGAGCGACGGGCCGAGAGCTCGAGCTTTTTCGCCGCCACCTCGCACTCTCTCCTCTCTCTCTTTCTCTATCTCTTTCCTCCCTCACTCACTCACTCTCTGTCCGGCTTCCTATCATCTCACGCACTCATCACCCGCTCCGTCCTGCCCCGTCCTCCGCTTCCCAGCACCTGCACATCACCATCGTCAGCGGCGGCGGCGTCGTCGTCGCCCAGGAAGCCGATCAGACTCCGAGCACGCGACGGGGCCCGTCGCTCGTCGCGCTGTCGCAGCCTCCGAAAAAGATAATACACCTCGAAGCTCGCGCTACCGTTTTCCCACGCGGAGGATAGTGCATCATCGGTGGCGTAAAAATAGGAGGCCAGTGCATAAGTGCGCGAGTTCATTGTCTTCGCGTCGTTCTTTGTGTGCCGTTGCAGCCGTCTCATATCTCCCGGTGGAACGCTGTACCTAGCCGCCGCTCGAGACAAGTACCTGCGTCCACCGTGTGCGAGTGCGACGTGAACGAGGACTGGGGGTGATGCCGTGGATCGGCGCAAAAGCACCGAGCTCCTCGCGATGATCGGCAACAGCTAGGAGTGGCAGATTCCTCGTGCACGCACATCTCCGGATGTCGTCGGGCCGTGCTGCTGCGGTGCAGATCGCCCTCGGACCAGCGCGTCGACGAGCCATGAGCGCCGTCCGACAGCGTTCATCAGCCACCAACATCGTCGCCAGCGCAGCTGCCAGCTTCTGCACCCTCGACGCCAGCAGCAGCAGCAGCATCGCCGCCGGGGCCCTGGGTCAGGCCCGAGGTTCCTCGTCTGCGCCAGTTGCAGCCCATCGTCGGTGCCAGCCGTGGCTGTGCTCCTGAAACCGCGCCCTTGGCCGATCACCTGTGCTCTCGCCTCGATCCCTCCTCCTCCCTCTGCTCCTGCTCCTCCCCCCTTGGCCCCACCCGCGCGTCTCGTTCCGTCCTGGACCCTATTCAACCCTAATCCCGGCGCATTCGTCCTTCGCGTGCTGGTGAACGCTGATGCTTGGAGAGCCCCGTGAGAGCCGCATGAACGCCCGCAGCAAGAGGAGCCGCGGCAGACCACAGCCTGAGCGCACCCGAATATGAGCATGACCCTCGTACGGAATCCCTTCAAAGGTCAGTCCTGTCAATTTTTCTACGATATCGTGCATTGCTCTTTGCGATCACTACTCTCAGTGTCACGTGCACCGAATGTGACCGCATCAGTCGAGCGTTCTGTGTGCGTCCGTTGTTTCGCGCTTTCTGAGCCATCAAAGTCGTGCAGCACCGCTAGGTATTATCAGTGGTAGTCCGATGCATGTCCGATGGGTGTGGGAGTAGAGCAGCGCTATCTCATCCGTTCAGCATGGGATATCTACGCGCCTGTATCTGCGAGATGAGGTTAGGTATCTCTCACAAAACACAATTTTGCGAGTCGAACATTTTTCATCGAAAGCACGAGTGCTTGCAAACATCTACTTCAGAGATCTGTCAATGATGATGAACCGATTGCTAAACGATATGACTCCGTTATTTTGACGAGATACAGCTGATTATCACAGATGAATTCGAGCCTGGACAATGGATATTCCCGTATTCTAAGCGTTTGCGACGCGCGAGATCAGTTTCCACTTTCATTTTCTACTATTTGAGCTGATGTCATTTCAATTTTGTCGATGCCGAGGGGTTAGCGCTTTTTGCTCATCAATTTACTTCAAAAGTTTTTCAAAATCCTAATTGATTTGAGCGATCATTCCATGTTGATCGAGAAGTTGATGGAAGGTAGTTTCACATAAGGTACTATCCATTTGATTCGTCAGTATAACTCATAAGATGACACTCATGCCCATACAGGAGTGATGCTACCTTCTTATTGCAAAGCTTTCGTAGTTATTTTTTGAGTCACTACTCGCACCCTTGAAACAGGAGATTTCCTGCCAAACATGAAAAGCTCAGGTTTCTTGACACATGCATAAATTCCTCTTCACATTGAGAAGACTAATTGCATCTATGAATGTTGACGCGTTGATAGATTCCTCTCACGTGTCACAGCAGATATATATGAGTACCTCCGTGGAAACTTTGAAATAACGTGTGCCAGCTTGTACGAACCCTCAAAATGCTTGAGGAAACATTTACAAAAGTGAGTTTCAATGTATTTTTTGTGCTCTTTTTGTTGCAATCATTAGTTCTCTGGTCCAGAGTGACCCCAAAAAACTACCCTCGATAAAAAGGTCGAAATGTCAGGTCCGTGCTGCGTAGTCCATTATTTCGACCTTTGTGAGCGCGAGGACCCGCAGTATAATTCGTTCGGGATTCGGGGGAGCTGATACATTGAATATCATGGTATTAAACACCAAATCCCATTGCTATGAGAGCCCAAAGACTTTTCTTTGTATGTGCGCTGAGCACATACATTTTGTGGCGCAATTTTACTTAAAATTTCACCACCTCAGTTTTCCTCGATAAAAGTGAATTTGTCTCGTTCCAGGCTCGTTCGCACCAATTCATTCTCAAAGTAAATCGCCAGGCGCAACTTTTCCATGCCCCAAAGTACTATCGAAACCATGCCCCAAACTATCGAAAAAAATTTATTTTCCCACTTCGCAGAGCAGTTTTTCCACCAAAATCTAGTTTTGCTAAATTTTTATGTCAGGTCCGTGCGCTACTGTGCGGGCCTTTGAACGCATGACCCCGCAGGTCCTAGTCAATTTTTTACAAAGTATTTGGTGGCCAAATGAACCTCCTTCAAACCCCAAGACTGTAAGTCAAACCGTTTGGCCGTGAGATCAACTTTAGTGTCAAAATGTCAGGTGGGTGCCGCGCTACCGCGTCTCTCCATGTTATCCTCATGGTACTTATGAGGGGAAAAATTTACATTCGTGCGCGAGTTTATTCATACTTTATTTGTTTCAAAAAGTCGAAAAATACATCTTAGAACCTTCGGAAGTGAGATGTAGCGCCGGCACATTATCGACCCCCAAATATCGAAGTTTCCGCAGAACTACTCATATACAATGGGCTTACGTCGGTATAACCATCTCTTATTGTTCATGTTATAATGGACATATGCGCACACCCCAGTTTCGGCAAAGGACTTGATTTCGGTGGATTTTAGCAAAATCAACATTTTGACGCATAATTATTCATTAATTATTACACGAGATCAAGCAACAAATAACAGACTACTCACTTTGAATTTCACGATTTTCAACATGTCTTACCTTATTTGTAAGCTCATTTCAAGACCCACGAACTAAGCTGTGGAATACTTTAGAAAAAATCAAACTTGAACTCGAGTAATGTTCAATTTACGCCAGCTACATAGTTCCAGCTGAATCAAAAAATGTGTGCCCTCTTCAATACTTACATTCTTCCTCTACTCTGTGTGATCTTTCCTATCTTATACTGCAAAATTCTTGGTACTGAAGACATAGTGAAATTAAGATATTTGAAGTGACGATAAACTGTAGCCCATAATCAAACTCAGCAATGCATGAAAATTGTGAACGCGACAAAACCATGATGGTGACAGTTATATTGTATGCTTGGATCAAACATCAAAGCGCAGGTCGTCCTCCTGGAGGAGGCTAATAACCTTGTCCTGGAGGATTCGCTTGATACTACACTGATCAACCTTCTGAATACATACCGTGCCATAGACGATTTTTTGGGTGCCACCGATCGGGCCCACGAAAATCCGTATAAATACTGTGCAGATGCACAAATGGTTAAGGTAAGTGTACCCAACTTGCCCCCATCGAGCCATTTCTTATTGATTCTGGTTTACTTGTCTACTCAACGTATATATCTTAGCTCATTTTGCAGCTTGTTTCAAACCCTACAAAATGTGTTAAAGTACGTTAAAAAACAAATTGAGATGGGCCAGAGTAGCGAAGTAAACCAGAGTTGTTGCGAAAATAGCTCAATGGAACAAGTTGGGTACACTTACCCCTTGTTTTCCGAAATGTTTGACTCTCGTCAATCAACCGCTGGCAGGCACCTGTATTCTATCAAAACCCTTCTCGAGTTGTGACACTCACAAATTGTGAGGTGCCTTGAAGGTACACTCGGTTATCACTTGATCTCGCGGAATGTTTATATGTCTATCTCATTTGTTGAATAGGTTATGTGACTGAGATAGAAATATAAACATTCCGCGAGATCAAGTGATCACCGAGTGTACATAGTTAGATATCAGAAATATCTGATATCTGTCTATGTCACTAAAATCAGCAAACTGTGCTTATTAAAAATGATCGCATACGCCGATTCAAGCATTTAATATTAGTAAAAAAAATTATTTTTGTTGAAATTAGTATAACGAGCCTTTCATGTCACGATATAGAACTGTGTGTACCTTCTATCACTCGAGGGTTTGTCGGAAGTACACAAAAATAAGCTTTCAGGCTCTGGTCGAAATGGTGAGCTGCTGCTACGCATTGCTACTATAGCTATATATTGCATAGGTGACCAGAAAAAAAGGTCACACCCCTACAAGGAGAGCGGTTCTGCAATTTTTATGTCATCATATTTGAACTCTTTACAGGCAACTAAATTCCAATTCTATAAGGCTTAAACAATTTTGATTGTTAACGCGAAAGAGCCGTGCGAGTCCTCGTCTATCAATAGCATTGGTATTTGGTGTACGGTTGTTTCTTTGGAGACATTTTACAGGTGATGTGCGCGCATTGGTCACCTATATTATACTACGTACTGAACTTTTTTTCCCAGTAGAGTTTTGGACCACTTTGATACATACAAGTTTGAAAGAGTAATTCATATACTCAACTTCATATCGACAATTAATATCTTCATACAATTTTTCCAGCAACTGTACACCGTGGCCTGCTGTAATGCTCTCTTTACATTGAAGCAGCTCAATTATTCGTAACCGAAGTTCGCGTCAGATGCGTGCAAGTGAATATGTTTCTTTTTGTTTGTCTATTTTTGTTGTTATTGTATGTAGTTGGAGGAAAATTTCTAGCTTTTTTTCAATCAAAGTGCCGATGCTCTAACTGACTCGTTTGAATAAATTCATGAGGAATTTTGAGGGAAAAACGCAGTGCTCACAGTGCTTTACGCCTGTACCGTGTGTTCGTAAACGTTGGCACGCGTTTGCGATGGCGAGAGAGCTTGCAGCTATAATCGGCCATATTTCACCACCACGTTCGCGTCGCGGAGTGGGCTCACTCTCACTCTGCTCTGCAAATCTCCCTCCTCGTTATTCTCCACGGCCCCCGCGGGGCACGACATCGACACGGCATCGCCGCGCGCGTTCATCCAACGCATATGCGAGTTTCCGCCCACACCGCGAGCGTACTATCCGCGTATACCCGGACGCATAGGCTCGTTCTACATAAGATGCGCTCCGCGCGTGAGCGTACGCGCATACGCTTGCGCTCAAAGCACTCTATGCAGGGAATTTCATGAAGCAGCTTTAGCAGCCCTCTTTACTGAGAATTTTCACAAGTGAAGAGTTGATTGATGATTGGTGGGTCCCGAGTGACATTATAGAGCCGAAAAATCAAGTTCTTTCATGTTTTACCATAAACAAATACAGAAAAACATCAGCGTTGGCCACGCGAGCCGTTTCGGAAAGAAATATAGGTTGAGCAACATTGTTACGATTCAGTATCCGGATTGGTGACCGCTCATTTTGCTTTTGCTTAGTTTCTGATCCCCAACAGAGTCACAGTCTTTGCAAACTAAGACGGATGGTCATATGCACCAATCCGGATACTGAATCGTGGGGCTGTTTCTCAACCTATATTTTTTCCCGAAAAGGCTCGTGGTACCCCACGGCTGGTTAATCCTATTTGTTCACGGAAAAACACGAAGAAAATTTCTTTTTGACCCAAAGGTGTCACCCAGACCATCATCCAATGTCATATGTCCCATATTTCACCGATAATGAAAGAGCGGGTAATTCTTAGGGTGGTCAACGCTGATGTTTTGCTCTGATTGGTTGTGGAAAAACACGGAGAAACTTGATTTTTGGTTCGATAATGTTACTCGGAGCCCACCAATCATCAAACAACTCATCCCTTGGGAAAATTCTGTGTAGAAAACGACTGGTAAGGCTGCTTCATGGAATTCCCTGCATTGAGTGCTTTGAGCGCGAGCGTATGCGCGTACGCTCACACACTGAGCGCATCCTATGTAGAACGAGCCACAGAGTTGTACTCGTATTCATGCCTAAGGGTGTGTCCACAAATGAAGCGTACGCACTGCTCACGGCTCACAGCGCATACCCACGGCTCACGTGCGCCATGCGCTGTTCATCGGATTTTAGCCGGCGAGTGACGTGGATTTCTTGGAAGATCGTCATCCATTCTCGATCGCTAACCTCAAGTTCTGAATTTGATCCAGCCGGTAACAAGGGAAATTCATATCACTCGCGGGCTAAGATCCGATGAGTAGCGCATGGCGCACGTGAACCGTGGGTATGCGCTGTGAGCCGTGAGCAGTGCGTACGCTTTATTTGTGGACACACCCTAATACGCGTTGCACCTGCTTCCCACGCCACACTGGATGTCACATCCAGCCTATCACAGCTGATTTGCGCTTGTCGCTGCTATATTCCGCTACTCGACAGACCTGCAGGCCTCTGTACACTCTCCCCCGCCCCTCCCCCAAGCAGAGTGTCCATCACGGTTATTTATGTACGATATGTACTTGCCACCTAGCCATCTTTATACTTCGAGATAATCCTGATTCTCGAGTCCCTTTCTAAGAGTAGGCTGTCAATAAAATGATACTTTGTGATACAAACAGTACGTTGAGCCGAAAAATTGAAATTCTTCCAAATTGTTACGCTTGGGGTCCCAGTTTCTGCCTTTTTGTGTGTAAATATGGAAATTTTTTTGCTGGACGTTGAGAAATGAAATCTTGTAGTGGAACAAGCGCCCTGAAGATTTCTTGAAAATGAAGAAAAAAGTGCGGCTTCGGCTTTGTTTTTGAAACTGGTGAAGCAAGGCGCAGAGCGGTTCCATCATCTATATCGTTGTCGATCGTTATGCTGACCATTTCACCCGTATAGAAACTGAAAACGAGGTTCGCTAAAGCCTCAGGAATGCGGGGCGCTTGTGAATCGCGAGATACCCTCGGAGATACCGGCCGTGGTGGAGAAAAATGACACTCTTCCGGAAGACGCTGGATTCTGTTCAAATTGATAAGTAGGCGAGGACAGCCCTCTACTAGGCTCGAACTCTTTCCGCACTGGATTTTGACTGTAAGTCCCAGCCTTAACCTATTTAACAACTAAATAAAAATTAATCATGGGATTGTAATATCTAAATTACCCGGGAGCCGACCAGACAAACGACTGCGCAGGTGTTCGGTGAAATTTAATGTACCGTCAAATTGGGTAAGTTTGGTACAGTGGGTGCAACCTTGGTACACCCCTGAAAAATGACTTTCAAAGCTGCATTCGGCAAGAAGAATGATTCTATCGCTCTGAAACTCATTCTCCCCTCTTGTCACACATATAAACAATGTGTTAAGCCACCGTAGATCCCGTGTGGATGATTGTACTCGTTTATTGAAGCTTTTTTCGAAGAGGGTGATTTAGCACCGATACGCGAGTGGTCCAGTTAGTGTACCGTGTTCCGGAACGATCTACGGATGAATAATGCTATATTTTGACCACATATATCATCATATTGAAGAAACCATCGTGACATCGGAGTATTCACAGCATTCGGAATTTTAATGAATGAAAAAGAGGAAAAAAGCCACGAAAAAACGTACCAAAGTTACCCCACTCTAGGTAAGAAGCATTACGGCCAAGTAACTTTTGTTCAATTCTGCATGTTAGCCCTTTTTGGCTCATCTTGGATCTACTGGTGGTCCATACGGTTATAAACTGTTTGAAAGAGATGGGTGTGAGACCCTTGAACGGATAGAATTGATCCACTTGCATGGTGGTGAGTGAAATTGAAATATTTCGTCAGTGTACCAAAGTTGCCCCATCGGGGTCTAACTTTGGTACACTTGTTCAACTGCTAATAGCTCCAACTCAGACACATCAAATTGAACTTTGTAGCCCATCAATCGAAAGCTGAGACTGTAAGCTTTGGATTGACTACTAATAGGAGTGCGTTTTGTCAATGTATGTTGGAATGCCGAGCCAAACAAAATGAAAATCACCGAAAACATACCAAAATTACCCAATTTGACGGTATTTAGTGAAACAAACAGCAAGTATTTTCTAATAAATCGGATCATCGTTCGCTACACGCGTATGCGTCACATCTCCCAGAGATTTCTTGCTGGTATCAGAAATGGCTTGCATTAATTATGTATACATTCACTGAGGGACAAAAATCTCATCTTATCCGGTCGGGTATTTACTACATGAACGCTGCTGCTTATCTGCAGTCAATAATAACCAAGGGTTTTAAGTAGATTTCCTACATAATTGCGAATATCAACTTTCAACTGGTATCGCTGTATAACGCTCAGGTACACAACTCTTTGATATATTTATATATCAAAGAGTTATGTACTTTTGTAGTCATTATTGAGTTATGTATATCTCTGGCATTATTGTTCTTCATATGATATTCATTATCATGCAATGATATTTTTTGTTTTTATGGATATAAGTGTCTCATGAGGCAAACGTGGGTGTACAATTTTTCTGTTCATCTTTTTTAGCAGCATCAGAGTTTATTTGTAAAATATTTCATGTGCTTTGTTCTCGAAAACTATAAAATTATAGTTTTTTCATGTTGACGAGGTGATCGTCGATGACCATTAGCACGACCACTGACGCCCACTGGTAGAAAAATTACGAATATATACGGAGTTCAGTGAGAGGGTCCCGGACGAGACTGGAATTATTCTTTTTTTTGGGGGGGGGGGGAGGATCAAGTTAACCGAATGACGATGGGCCTCGACAGGAAGTGCGCGTTTGCACTCCCGTGTACTCCCGTGTATAAGCATAGGCGCGGTTACCGCCGTAGTAGGGTCCCTGACGAGACACGGTGATTTCGATCCGCCATGTTTTTCCCTAGCGCCGTGTTATTCACTATACCTATATTTTGGCTCCGCCGATATAGATATAGTGAATAACACGGGATTTGGGCAAAGTATGGCGGACTGAAAACACCGTGTCTCGACCCCCTTCTAGGGACCCTGCGCCATAGTTCCCTTGTGCGCCATTGTTCGACCGTGGCGCGCAATGGAACTACGACGCCCGTGCTTATAATACACAGGGTACTTATTGAAGTAAAAATTTCGCGATTCGCACGGCGCAGCCCACGCGCGAAATTTTTTCTCGCGGGTGTAAAATGATTATTGATTTTATGTAGCGACCACGGAAATCGTCTGCTGAGCATTGTTTTGATCCAGCTGCATAACCCCCCGCCGCGTGCTGTTCTGCTTATTACTAGATATGTTTTCGTGATCACCAGCCTAGTGATAATGAACCACAAAAATCCGTAGACGTATGTACCTTCAATAGCTTCTGTAAAGTCATGCTGGTCCCCAAGTCTTGAAATCAAAACTTAATGTTTCTTTGAAACGGCTCTCGGGTGTCATGCATGTAATTTCGTTGAGTTGCAGATTGATGAGTTGATACGCAATATGCATGGATCAATCATGATCAGCTGCAGCTTTTGTGCAATATGGCTTTACTAATAGGTAGAACCAAAATATGATTGTACTAAAGTATTTTAATCACTATCAACATCAATTCTCCCTTCCTCAGAATTGGCGTGAATTTAAAGATTGGACTACACATTAGGCAATTAATAATTCATGTCTGATTCTCACACTAATCTTAGGTAGATCTAAAAATTTCCTCCCGAAGCTGCCTGAATCCCTGGAGATATCTGCTGACTCTCTGAACTGATGATCCATCTAAAATTAGTTTAATTGGTTGATATGTAGCTTAATACCCAAGTATCATAGTTTGAACTTGAGCAAATTCTGAGGGAAGAAGGCATGATTTCAGAAGTTATTAAGATACCCTAATAAAATCATATTTTGGTTTCACCTAGTAGAATGATATTGCACAACAGGTGATTGTGACATGCATACTTGCGTATCACCGCGTCAATCTGCACCTCAACAAAATTACATGATACCCAAGAGCCGTTTCAAAGAAACATTAAGTTTTGATTTCAAGACTTGGGGACCAGCATGACTCTACAGGAGCTATTGAAGGTATTTACGTCTACGGATTTTTGTGGATCATTATCATCAGGCTGGTAAACGAAAAACATATCTAGTATAATGGGCAGAACACGCGGGGGGGGGGGGGGGCTTATGCAACTCAATCAAAACAATGCTCAGCAGACAATTTTCGTGGTCGCCACATAAAATCGATAATCATTTTACACCCGCGAGAAAAAATTTCGCGCGCGCGTTGCGCCGTGCAAATTGCAAAATTTTTACTTCAATAGGTACCCAGGAAGAGCAAACGCGCAAATGCGCTGTCGAGGCTCTTACTAAATGATCGACTAGATCCTACAGTCATTTATCAACAAATTGCTCTCGGTGTCGAGGCTCTTTCTCTTACTAAATGATCGACTAGATCCTAGGGTCATATATCAACAAATTGCTGTCGGTGTCATGGATGCAGATCCAATCATTATTGTGGATCGATTAATAACAATTTCTTACTGAGAAACACTTTGGTTTTTCATTATTTAAAATGGATCTGTCGAGTTTGTCGCGCTGTGGAGGAAAGGTTCAACCAGCCGTCCAAAATTGTAGATCAACCAATTTGCTGAACGCAGAATTTAACCGATTATTTGGTTCAAAATTCAACAATTTTTGGTTCCGGGTAGGGTACAAACAGTCGCTGGTTGAACTTTTCCTCCTGATATTTTACTGTGGCAATCAGCTGATTTAAATCACATTGATAACCCATCACCTTGCGTATAAAGACAAGATGCTGTCTTTGCAAAAAATGCCTAGAGTTGACAATTCTCTTCAACAACTCGATATTGAGTGGACTAAAGATCCAATCTCGCATTTGTTCTTTTGACGTAGTCGCCATTGACAGACTCAACACATGCCCACGCACTTTTTGTTCCCCACACAATACAACAAATTCTTATGCGCATAAATTCTCTAGAATAAATCTGCCAGACCTCACCTGCAAGCCTAGAAAATCATGCCATTGGTTTGTTATTATTATATCTCAGCAAGGAACGCGACTACGGAGTGTAATGCGAAACTCAATCTCACAGCATGCTTAACACGCACCTCCGTCGCTCTTTATGCTCGCTCATGTTATGTCGAAGTTATTTCTTTCTCTCCGATGTCATGCAAACGCCGTCGAAGTTGACTCGTAATATACTTTGTGTATTTTGTGCCAATATTCGAATGCAAGCAAAGAATCAAATCTCTAATAAGCTCAAGCTAACGGAAACAATGTTTCAAATTGCAAACATAGTGCTTTGGGCTTTGGTGCAAGTTGGAAGTGGTTATGTGATTTCTCGAGGACCGATAGTACTTGACCATATTCCTTCTCTTCTCATCTTTATACACTCATGTTTGTTGAGTTGAAATATGGTAAATCAACGCTTTAGTTGATCCCAAATGACCCGCGCATTTCGAAGAACAAAAAAGGGGCTTTCGATACTCTGTAAAAAATGTCGATGTAAATTTAAAATTCAGGTTGGTGTGATATCCAACTGACAGTTGTGAATTTCAGCTTGTTTTTGTGATTTCACAAGCCCTTGTGAACTTACCACTTATCTCAGATAGGGTAATTCTGGGATACCACTCTCAGGCTGGTAATCATCCCAACCAAATCAATTTGAGAGGCAAGAAAGTTGTGCTGTTCTTGCCTCTCCTCGGCATCGCGAGGTTGCCGCTGCAGAAGGAGTCTGAGACTCTGACGATATCCCCGGGCAGTCTAGGGCAGTCCGACCAGCTCTCATTATTTCAAAGTTGAAGTCAAGTGTCATAACTTCATTGTGTGCAGGCGTTCCGTCTGGAATAGGATTTAGGTGTTGAGGTTATCTTTCAAGAAAATATGTTTTTCTCAAACTGTTCTAGAATACATTTATATCATGCCTGTCTTTAGAACACGATACTTTACATTTTACTCTCATCGGAACGTCTATCGCACGTATCATACGTGCTCCTTGAAATGAAGAGGGGAAAAAATTAGTAGACGGAAATTTACAAGCGATGGTAAATCTCAGGCTGACCAAACCGTGGTAGCGCTGCTGTGCGAAATTTACCGTCGGACGGTAAAATAATTTACAAGGCGCTTGTAAAATCACAACTCCCAGGGGCCTTATTCTAATATATTTTTCCCGCGGCGGGGTGGGAGAAAATCCAGCAGTTTCCAATTTTTCCTACTCTACATTTAGTAAACAAACTAGTTTTTAACGTTCATTGCTACGAAAATATCATCCGAATATACTTTATGGCGTATCCTTCCAAACCCCCAAACATTTTTCAACATCACGCAATCCTAAATTTGGGTCAAAAGTCATCTCAACAAGAAACTGAATCACTTTTAGATCACAATCAAAGTGACAGGTTAGTAAGCGGAAATGTTGTGGTCTAAAAATGATTCAATCTCATGTTAAGATGACTTTTCGGCCAATCTTACAATTGTGTGGGGCTAAAAAATATTTGAGGGTTCGGAAGGATACGTCATCAAGTATATCCTGATGATATTTTCGTGGCAATGAATGCTACAAACTAGTTTGTTTACTAAATGTAAATTAGGCGGAAATTGGAAGTGCTGGGTTTTCTCCCACCCCGTCGGGGGAAAAATGTTTTAGAATAAGGCCCCTGAGGGGTATCCAAGAAATACCCTGTCTGAATGTGGTTTTACATAAATATTTTTTACAGTGTACTTTTCACAAAGTCACCAAAAGTTGTGCTCATTTCTAACTATCAGATTTTCACAGGAGTGTGCACACAGGCGTAAGAGAGTGCATATGAAGAATGCATAGAAGCAAACAGATCAACGATTAGGAGCCTATCAAGAAAGATCCAAGCCAATATGTCACTAGTTTCGGCAGTTTCGGGGTTAGGTTATCGTCTGCTGTGTGCGTTACCATACCTATATGAACAGGTGAAAATGAGTCAAGCGAGGATCCAGTCTGCACTTGGACTTATCAGCAAGGCTAGTACCACCTTGAAATGCCTAGTATTATAATACTGCTTCGTGCACTGGTTTCCATGACATTTCAACTTTTTACGCATAGAACTTGTTGGTCCGTGTGTAATTTGATGTACTCAAGGGGATTTTTGGCAGCGCAGAATGAAAAAAGGGTGGAAAACACATTCCAACCATTATTATCAACAAATTTTTCCAAATCATGGCGAAATGCATTTTTCAATTTGAAAATTGTCCTCGCATTCCTTGCAAAATTTTGAGAGCAAAAGTTATGCATGAGCATATATCCCAATAACCAATGATATAATTTCCCGGGAAATATTTTCGAAGTTTCGCCACATTCTAATCGTCTAAAAATCTTCGAGCGACATTGCTACTCTGAAGTTTCTCGACTCATCCTAAACTCGAATTATACCTCAAAGCCTGCACGGGGGCTGGAAACTCAGATCCATCGGAAAATTTTTTTCAAGGTCTGTTTTCTTTTGTAATTTCCTTGTACCTGACGATGCGTCCTTTTCATAGAGATACTTCAACCCATCTGTTCAGACCTAAATCACACCCCTCCTATCTTGAACTGAAAATTTTTTAATGATTTTCAAAAACCATCGAGGCATCACATGAAAAGCATTCTTGCAATATTATGTGCAGTTTGATGTACAATGTTTCCTGGTTATTATGGGATATTCGAGCGTGCGAGCATGTAATTCAGAGATAAACATATGATGCATTACAAGATGGAATACAATAAGTATATGATACCATGAATCCAATACAAACTTGATAAAAAGTCAGCAGGTTTATTGAACTTTCAATACGTCCTGCACTATTGACAAAAAATCGTCATTGAAATGGAATTCTCTATGTCGAGGTTGATTACCTACGATATAAATGACGATTCTGTTGAAAAATCAATAGATATCCATTGATTGTTCATGACGTTTCCTTGATATTCATCAAGAAACCTCAATGAAGTTATGAATCTTATTGATACTGATTTCAGACAATATTAAAGAGGAATTGACTGAAAAATCAGTTAGTTCCGTCGCGAATCGCTAATTCAACAAAATTTTACTGAAAATCCAATGAAATACTATTGAAAAGAGTTCTGAAATTCACTACTCTTTCTCCAGTAAAGGTAACCAGTCCTTCGTACTAAACTACCCATCTATACGTGCAGTGTCATATGTTATTTTTTGCAAGAATGGAGATAGCTTAGCTCCATTGCGTTGAAATTGAACACGCATAAGTTTTCATCTTCACGGTCTTGAAACATGCTCTTTGAAATGAGCTGAGATACGTTGGAAAATGACAATATGAGCCAGAACTAGTAGCAAAACAAAACCAGGGCAAATCAGGCACCCTGACCGCAACTAGTATAGTTTGTGTGAGTTATTGGAAACTGGGGCAGTCTTTCTCAGAATCTTTCGGAGCATTCGATCCTGCTTGGAATGGAATTTGAGTAGTCACCAATGCATCTCTTCTCCACATTAGTGTATGTACGGGAACTGTCATCATGATTGCTAAAATAAAAGCGATACAATCACAGTCTTCTTTTGATGGTACAATAACTGTGGTCGGCTTGTGAATGAGGTGATCATTTTTGTCAAGATGGCGGGCAATTATCCACAAAAATGATCGAACTCTCTTTTGGATATCAAGAGCGAGTGACGAAGAAGTCCAGGCGCGTTCACGTTTTGCCAGGGTTGGGATGAAAATTCTTCGGTTACAAGAGATGATGATGTGGCAGTTGTGTTTACAAAGAAAAGTTCGACCTTGGGGACTATAGATCTGGATTTATCTTGTTTTAGTGAGAAATTGAGATGACTCGAAAGCTCGAACCCTGCAAGACATCTTCATTTCTTACCATTACAAGATAATTGTCAAGATTTTGTCAAAATCTGTATTACACGAAGTTGGATCTCCTGTCATTAATCATTGACTCAGGCACGATGTGGCGATTCCATTGTTGTTGATTCACGTACTGTCAGCAGAAATTAGAACCGTTGTACAAGATTTTGCCTTGCCGCAATCGTAAAATCCGTGTCATCATATCATATCTGTGATAGAACTATATATGTCAACAGGTCAGTGAGCGCGCTTGAAATTGCTATGTAGATATTTATTGGAACTTATGAACGCAGGAATATCTGATTTATTCATTTACCTGTTTAATAATAGGTGGTCGGATACTTTCTCAAATATTTATTTTGAGTGCAGTTGCAGGTGTCATCCACTTATTAGTTCTTACCAAATGTGCGGTCGGGAAATGATTAGCCCATTCTTGAGACCTTTACGTATTTCTTAGATTTGTGGCACAAACTTCGATTTTTCTATCTGAAACGTCACTACTCTCAGGTATCGCTTGTAAAATCGTGGCATGAGTTACATTTGAATGAGGCATTCAATTTGTTTGAGCATATGAATTGTTGAGAGATGTCAGCTGTTGTCGAGGCTGGCGCCATCATCATCAAGGCAGACCGTGGTATAGTGAGCAGAAAAATTTTGTTCAATTTATACATTATTAGTATCAATCGATAGGGCGTGAATTCCTCAGTGTCGTGATATGACTGCTTTTAATATCTCAATTTCCAATTTCCCAAAAACACTGAATGAAGGTACCCTTACAGTATGTCTGGCGAGGCTCGAGGGAGCTCTCCCCAAGTCCGATCTCCGGCTCAAACGATTTCTGGAAGTCCAAAATTACTTCCTCAGCCCCTACTTGAGGACCAAATAATTTTTTTATTCTAAAAACCAAAGATTATTTAACAATTACCCCCTCCCTTCGTTAAGCGGAAAATACGCTATGGCGTAAGTCAACTGCGCAACAAGGCGCGAATAATTTGAATGTGACAACTTTACAGGAAAGGGAATCGTGACTGTGAGAGCATTTCAAGTGATCACGATTTCCCGATTAGTAATAAGTATTCAAGTCTTGATCCAATCTTGATAAAAAACTTGAAGCCTGGATGAAGCTTGGATCAAGTAAAGAGACGGGGACTGGATCCAGTTTGATCTTTTTACTTGAACTTTCTGGGGAATTCTTGGGGCACTAAATTTCCTCAGCATACATAAGAATAATATGAACCTCAAATTATCACTACTGTTCATGTTCGTCCAAAGTCCGAATTTGATGAAGAAAATTATTTTCATAGATATCTTTCGGAAATACATGGAAGAATTTTCATGTGCAGTGTGAGATGATAATATATAACGCAAACTTGAAATGTCATGTACAGTGACATTCCATTGGCATGTAGTTGTGATAATAATAATATGACTTTCTCTGAGTGTAGGGGGAATCATTTGATGACTAGAACAGATAGCGGAAGAAAATTATTGTTGATATTGCTCTGCACCCCAAACAATTACATTATTACAATTACATTCAGATGAAACATCACAACATAGCTCTAGCGCATTACAAAATCTGCTTAGTCGGTTTTTATCAGTCTACATAATTTGGATATATATTTGACAATCCCCTTTTTATCTATGATGATTCATCCTTGCACTCCAGTTTCTAAGAAGTATCAGAAGAACTACACATTCTGCTGAGAGATAATTGCAATGGTCTAGATTGATGGCAGAAACATACGAGAGTCCAATTTTGGAGAGCGCTCATGTTATAAGTTGACATTCCATCAAATTCTACTGATAACAATATCATTTCTCCTATGTAAAGAGTAACATCAACTACTATCTTCTAGCAGATGAGAGTTAGAAGAAGATAATAGTTGATGTTGTTCTTCACACAGAAATAATTGAATTGCTACCACAACACCTTGAAGAAATGTCACCATATAACTTAAGCGCTCTCCAAAATTGGACTTTCGCGTGTTACTTGTTATTAATTTACATGTTTGGAATGTACGTTTTGATTCTTTTTATTCTTCACATTGTTAGATCCTTGCTCTCTGATATCTGAAAAGTATTATTAAAAACACTAAACATTTTTCTAAGATAGAATTGCAATGGTGTAAACTGATGAAAACCAACATACAAAAGTCCAATTTTATAGAGCGCTCAAGTTATAAAGTGACATTCCATCAAGTTGTAATGAATAAAGCATTTTTGGTGTAAAGAGCAACATCAACTACTATCTTCAAGTAGAAAAAAGTCAAGAAAAGACGATGAATGATGTTGCTCTCCACCCAGGAAAAGTC
This sequence comes from Eretmocerus hayati, assembly GCA_029851415.1. Classification (NCBI taxonomy): domain Eukaryota; kingdom Metazoa; phylum Arthropoda; class Insecta; order Hymenoptera; family Aphelinidae; genus Eretmocerus; species Eretmocerus hayati. Next base: position 115,123,814 of record CM056743.1, read on the forward strand.
GAATCACTACAATTACATCCTGATGGGATAGAATTTTAGCACTCTGCAACTACTGGAGTTTTGTGTCATATTCCTTATCAAAGTATATAATTGAAATTTTTTAGTGTAAAGTTGTCATCTCTCTAATACATCATTTTCTCCATAATACCCTATTCTCATCTCTAGTATCTTAGAGATTTTTCTTCTCTGAGTGTGAATACTCATGTAAGAATCAAGCATGAGACTTTAGTTTAACCTGTAAAAGAATACAGATGAATACATAGACATAGGAAGTAATCAACCATCAAAATTTTCTATGGCAGCACAAGCTAAGCTCAGAGTGTCTATCAGAATCTTTGCAAGGCAAAGAAGGACTTTCTAAGGACTTTTGAAGGATCGAAACCGGACAATGTAAGAACTTGGTTTTGTGAGCTACATGCTCATCGAGCACCCAAATACTATTCTTAAATCAACTACCAACTATAATTTTTTATGTAATAACTAAATTTGTAAGTGTCCTCACAATAGTTGAAAAATGAAAGATCCTGAGATTTCATCTTCAGAGTATCTTTTTGCTGTGACGATGAATTTTATTTATACAGCAATTACTGTCCAAGTTATACCGAGTTTTTTTAAATCTCTGTCAATGCGCACGATGGGATCGGGTACAGATCGCTACGCAACTAGCGACTCTTCGTCGAGTTTTTTACCAAAAAACTCATTGTATTCTAAACTTGAAGAGTTCTTTTGGGCCACTGCATTGCTGCGAGAGAAGATTTTGCTCATATAATTGCTGAGCTAGTGCGTGCGATCTATTTTTTTATGTATATAATCGAACTTACGAGCTAATCGAGTGAGATGTATGAAAACGCTCATTCTGCGTATTGAATTCTTTCAATCCCTCCTGAACCCCCCCCCCCCCGCAAGACCTTTCTCGAAATCTCCACCAAGATGGTCGGGACCAATCTTTAAATTTCTACACTCGTTCAGAAAAATCTCTAGTAGTATATGGAAAATCCACGAGCGTGCTAGCACTGATGACATCTTTTTTTTCTTATTTCTCAATTACTTTGAGAAGTTATTCTGCAAGACATTCTATTGCTTGCTTCCGAATTCCAAATTAGTGAGGACCTAGCCATGCAAATAAGGACTTTCTAAGGACATAAGGACTTTTCAAATAAAAAAAGGACATTCTAAGGACTAGAAGGACTGGAAGGACCGGTAGACACCCTGAAGCTGTCACAGTATTCATAAAAAGATACATGAGAACTACTATTCAATGGTATTTTGTCCCATGCTTTAGAACGGATAGCCTCAAGAATTTGAGAAGATATCTGTTTCAATACAATTTGTTGATACATGCTGCTGCACTGTAACCACAATTTTTGATGAACACGGGATTGTTGATTCGAATATGGATATATTTAAACAAACAAATTCATGCAAAAAGGCGAGACAAACAATATATAATTCTTAGCATTCCACGCCACCGCACGCACAAGGGGCGTGCAGACGACAACTAAAGTTCAAGTTTGAAGTTCAAACTGGATTTAACAATCGTTCGCGGCTATTATTTCGTTATTGCCTCGCTTGCAATCCCTTGTAAAGAGAACGAAGAGGGTTCTAACCTCCCGCTCTCTGATTACGCTAAGCCCCGGAAGATTCATAACCATCATTTTAAACATTAACCAGCACAAATCGTGATCACTTGAAATGCTCTCACAGTCACAATTCCCTTTCCTGTAAAGTTGTCACATTCAAATTATTCGCGCCTTGTTGCGCAGTTGACTTACGCCATGGCGTCTTTTCCGCTTAACGAGGGGAGGGGGTAATTGTCAAATAATCTTTGGTTTTTAGAATAAAGAAATCATTTGGTCCTCAAGTAGGGGCTGAGGAATTAATTTTGGACTTCCAGGAATCGTTTGAGCCGGAGATCGGACTTGGGGAGAGCTCCCTCGAGCCTCGCCAGACATACTGTAAGGGTACCTTCATTCAGTGTTTTTGGAAAATTGGAAATTGACAAATTAAAAGCAGTCATATCACGACACTGAGGAATTCACGCCCTATCGATTGATACTAATAATGTATAAATTGAACAAAATTTTTCTGCCCACTATACCATGGTTCAAGGCAGGCATCACGAGTCTCAGTGCCATCGTAGCTCGGCGTTTGAGAGTTGAATGACCTTTTGGCTATAAAGCGCAGATCCACTCAGACGATTAGCATCCTTTACCCGCTCCAGTATTTCTTGATGAATACCCGATTCCTCAAACATTGACGACTTTTGAAATTCTCAAAAGTTGCTTGAATGACCAAAACAATGTCCTTGGACTTCCCTTGTGACCTCACAGATTTCTTATTGTTTGATGAACACAGTTAAGTATTCTCCTGAAATCGGATAACGGGGAAACAAGAAGTAGTACATCCAGTTTGGGTTTAGGATCGCGAGAGTCAAGAGCCACCTGCCCTTTTTTTCCACGTTTTGACATTAAATTCTGACCGTCTACATAAAATACATAGGTACCGTGAACTAGGGTAAAATCGCATTCTTCCCCTTCAAACGTGTGTAATAACCTGTATGTCTCACTCCAGAGCCTCATTGTATGTGTGGTTAATCGAAAGCTTACGGCTCTAGCTTTCGATTGCGGTGTTGATCAAAGAGCATTTGGACATCTCTAGTTAGAGATATAAGCGCACAAAGTCGAGTCCTAACTTAAATCGGTTTGGAGTAACTTCAGGGCAGCATACATTACATGGAGAATTCCACGGCTACCGTCAACTGGCTTAACTTTGGGACAAGAATCGCATTGTTCTCCTTTGAACTCATATAACCAGTTAGTCGCACCAAAATTGCATTGTGTTTGTGTTCAACCGAAAGCTTATCAGTCTCAGTTCTCGATTAATAGTAGGTATAAAAGTATGTTCGGACATCCTTGGTCAGAGTTATGGGCGCTCAAAGTCGCGTCCCAAAGTTACCCCGGTTTACGGAAGAAAACATATACTTCCTCGTTTTTCCAATACAAAATGGAAATTGTGTAAAAATACGCCAATAAAACGAGGGATTCGTCGAAATATCTGCACAGACAACAAGTGGAGTCTAGCTACCTCAGAGTCTCTATGTACAAGTCTGCACCACACAGATCCTTCCAAGAGACTGTTTGTTAGATTGAATCGTACTTCTGAAAAAGTCTGTTTATAAAAAACGGACTCGTTTATAAAGCCTCGGGATTATCTGCCTCGCTGACCGCGCGATGACTCTTTCATGGGTTGTCCCACAGTTTCCCCCACCCCCCTGTCCCAAAGTTACCCCACTTGACGGTATACCTTACGATGCTAACATGCGTATGTAGAATGTATGTAGAAGGCGATTGCGTGGGCGATATCATGTTATTGGGTCCGCAAACTCGTGTTCTTATTCGCACACTGTTCGTTCGCTAATATTGATAATAAATTACTTGGTGTGGGAAATTTTATCGCAGTCAAATAATATATTACGCTTTGAGTGCTGGAAAACTCTTTTCTTCGCAAAAACCGCGCTATCGGCGAAGCCAACGCGCCACTCGTGAAGAAGAATGTTTTCCGCACGAGACGCGTACGCTGTTTTTCAGGTTTCTAATACGTGGAAACAGTATATAAAACACCCTTTATCCTTCAACTTGGATGAGCTGTGTCTGCTGCCCTAATTTTTCCGTCGAGTGCATCCCTCAAACTCTCGAGTACTCGCAATCAGCTCTGTGAATGTAGCACAATTTTTCTACTTTCACCTTTTCAACAATTTCGCATTACCCGCATACATTTAAGCAGCGATGTTTCTCTTCAACGTAAACCAAAAATCACGCGTGCTTTGAGGTTTTGCCGACGTCCAGCAAAGTTTTCTCGAAGAAACAAGAGAAAAAAAAACAAATAACGCGTAATGTACTAATCTTTTCCCCTCCCACTTTCCTTTTTCCAAAAATCTAACTTGGCGAGTATGGACATCCTTTTCCCATGAAATTTCATCTGAGATCAAAGTATGAATTTCAATTCTTGAGGGTCATGAGATCAGGGGGAACATGTCCAGTAACTTCTTACCAAAATCTATACGTCAAACAAATGGATAGAAATTGCACAATTTCGATTTCAATTCTTGAGAGTCATGAGATCAGGGAAAGTATGTCGAGTAATTGTTTTGCAAAATCTGAATGTGAAATGCATGAAAAATGATTTATCACATTACAATCTGATTATCTCTCTGTAATAAGTTTTACTCAACTTAAGTTACTCACCATCTCTCTTTTCCTTAAAATATATTGGAAATAATAATCTATCCAGACCAATAAGAAAAATCAGAAGTAAGAAAATTTTATCCAGCAATGATCGTTTCTTTTTTTTTCTGGTGTAGGATAACATATAGAATACTAAAACATAAAATGGAACAATTTTTGTCTGTGGCAAAAAATTATAGCAACAAAATAGTGAAAATTGAAGCACTTTTTTCACTATTTTGCGTGCAGTGATTCTGGATTACATATTATATCGTCTATGCCTCGACCATGTTGTAGCTGGTTCAATTCTCTACAGATTGAAAAAAAAAACATCTCTCTATCGTTTTTCCAACCCCCGTTATTTAGCAACAAAGAAAGGGTTGAGTCGAATTCCACCCCTACCTTTAACTCCACGGAAAATGCATACATTATCCTGTAAGTCCTAGAATATATGAGTAGTTCCACGCGAAAAGCGACCCACGAAAAAGGGTCATGTCTCAGATCCTTTTGTTAACATTCTTATTCGATTCTATGGTACAAAATATGAACTTTTCACTACCTATGGGATCCCAAAAAAATTTTTTGGCCCCATGGCGAGAATTTTCGAAAATGAAGTAAAATACATTTTCTTAAAATTCTAGCAGCTTTTTTGCACTAAAATGCAAATAAGTCGAGTTTGCTCCCAGATAGAGATATGTGGTTTGTGGCATTCAAAAGGTCTTTTAAAAACCTATCAAAATCGCTATTGAAAATTTGTTTTTGAGTTTATGGGCAGCCTGTACGAGCAAAAGTGTGAAAATCACTAAACAGTGAATTTCTCAGTTGCCTATTTTTTTTAATTTTTGAAAATCACATATTTGATGTAAAATTCTGTGTTCTTTCAGAAAAAAGTGGCTCCAATTTCCTTTTCCGACGTCTAAGGCCTGTTTCTTCAAATTTTCGCAAACCTATTTTTTAGGCAGTTTGGAATTGTCAGTTTACTGCGCATGCGCAGAAATTTGGACTGTTAGAACCAATCCCATTGGAAAGCCAAGAAAATTTCCTTCAAAATGACCACTTGGCAAAGTCAATTTCATCAATTTGGCTCGGAGCTACAACGTTTGAAAGACCACCGAATCTCGATATCCAACAAGAGGTGGATCGGAGACACCGCGACAATAGTCGGAAAATCCGGGCACGATCTCTGGCCCGATGTATCGTTTGCCTATTGACGCACTCGAGCTGAAGCTTCATCTTTTGTAGGCCGTAACTCCGAGCCAAATTGATGAAATTGATTTTGCCAAGTGGTCATTTTGAAGGAAATTCTCTTGGCTTCCCAATGGAATTGGTTCTAACAGTCCAAATTCCTGCGCATGCGCAGTAAACTGACAATTCCAAACTGCCTAAAAAATAGGTTTGCGAAAATTTGAAGAAACAGGCCTTGGACGTCGGAAAAGGAAATTGGGACCACTTTTTTCTGAAAGAACACAATTTCTTACATCAAATATGTGATTTTCAAAAATTAAAAAAAAATAGGCAACTGAGAAATTCACTGTTTAGTGATTTTCACACTTTTGCTCGTACAGGCTGCCCATAAACTCAAAAACAAATTTTCAATAGCGAGTTTGATAGGTTTTTAAAAGACCTTTTGAATGCCGCAAACCGCATATCTTCATCTGGGAGTAAACTCGACTTATTCGCATTTTAGTGCAAAAAAGTTGCTAGAATTTTAAGAAAATGTATTTTACTTCATTTTTGAAAATTCTCGCCATGGGGCCAAAAAATTTTTTTGGGACCCCATAGGTAGTGAAAAGTTCATATTTTGTACCATAAAATCGAATAAGAATGTTAACAAAAGGATCTGAGACATGACCCTTTTTCGTGGGTCGCTTTCGCGTGGAACTACTCATATGTATTTTATGTTCCACAATACTCATACCAAATTTCATGAAGATCGGTCCATTAACATCGGAGCAATTGCAATTTGTTTATAAAAATTAGTCGATTTTGCCATAACTATCAAAACGCTCCATGACCAGATAGAGAAAAAATTCAAAACGGAGGACCTTTCTGAAACATTCAACAACAATAACCAACCATAAAATGAATTTTTTATTGATCGTACTCAGCCCCAGGTTCAATTGTTTATAACTTTCGGATTTTTGACATTTTCTTTTGCGCACAGGGCCTCGAAGAGTCAACGAATCGAGAAAATTCTTCTCGATTCGTGTAGTTCTAGTCTTTCTCTAAATTTTAAGAGAAAAAAACGTTGTCCTTGGACGTTCTGGGCCCGAGTTACGTTTTTTTTTTTTTTTTAAATCATTGTTCTCAAACAATTGGGCCTGGAAGGCTGTCTCTTGGGGAAAATATGGAGGAGACCCGAAACTTTGATAAAAAAAAATATTGGATTTACGTACCTCGGCTTTCCTCGCTACTGTTGTTGTTAGCAGTTGTTGTAAATTTCGGCTGTAGCCGAAGCCGGCATGTGGCGGCGGAGTGGGGGTGCTCTCTCTCGGCGCCGCGCGGCCCCGCAGAAAACGAAACGCGCTCTTCAAAATCGAGCGCGCTGGAAAATTTTGCAATATCTCGGGTTCTACCCAACCTTTTTCGTTCATTCTTCTTTTAAATAGGGCTAGCTCGTCAAAAAAATCATAATGACGTCTGTTTTAGGGTGATTGGATGGATTTTCGTATGTATAAAAATATCGAAATTGTGAGTCAAATTTTTACCTCTACGTTTTTTATCCGTTTTGGTGTTAGGAAATCTTCCAAAGCTTTTATACTTCGTGGATACTTCACAGAAAGTTGTTGTTGAATAACAAAACAGAAATAAATGTTGCTCACTGTCTTTGAAAAATTGAAACAATCCATTCAGTTACACTTTCCCATAACGATTTTCAGTTGAAGGGTATATCTTCAATTATAATTTCATTTTATTACTCAACAATTCTAATTTCTTGCTTTCCAAATTTATTCACGGCATCGTGACTCTCTTAACTTTTCCGAGTGAAATCTCACTCGGAAAGAGTGAGTTCTGACTCGGAGTTCGGAGTGAAATCGTGGCAACTCGGTACCGAGTGAGTTTCACTCAGAAAAAAGAGTGAGATTTTTCACTCGGGGAATTCGAGTGAATCCAAATGTTATTTAGCTGAAACTGAATGTTTTCGTTTAATTAATACGTTGCGGGCTATAAAATAAATAAATTATTATTAATCATCCGAAGGTTGGAAGAAAAGAAAAAAATCTATCACGCCTGTAGCGGCATGGTCATTTCAATACTTTTGTTATTTGGGAAGTGCGGGGAATCGAACTCGGTTGTCTTGATTGTAAGTCGGACTGCTTCTCTACTGGACTACTGCTGCTGTTAACATCTGAGGTCCACAGCAACCTGTTATGTGAATAATGCACCGTGTAACTTTGTACGTGTCGTAAGTGGAAATGAAAATATGAAAACTAGCAATGGTTTCGGGTGAAGAAATAACAAAAATGATACCTACATTACCCCGGTAACAGGGCGTTGCTTCTATATTAATAGGGTTGATTAATTTATACGTAATATGATATGATATTGGTCTGTACATGCATTTATAAAACTTATGGAAGAGGATATTGACATTTCTTAGCTCAGTTTTTCAAGAAATATTGTAGGAAATCTACTATTTTCCTCTTTGTGAGCTACGCATTGATCCATCAGTAACAAACTTGGGGTAAAACATAACCTAAAATTTGATTTGAGCGTCTCACTCTTGCATCCGAGTGAAATTTCACTCGAACTTCGGAGTGAAATTCTTGATTTTTTTGATATCTGACTCTTTACCGAGTGAAATAGACTTTCACTCGGAATCCGAGTGGAAAATCTCACTCGGAGAAGTTAAGAGAGGAGAGACAACGGTGTGACATCATGTGTCAAAATGAGACATACAAGCTGGCAAGCACATTCATACCCAAGAAATAGAGTTGTCGCATGATTTATCAATATCTTTCTGTGGAGTATCCAGGAAGTATAAAAGCTTCGGAAGACTTCCTAACACCAAAACGGATAAAAAACGTAAAGGTAAAAATTTGACTCAAAATTTCGATATTTTTATACATACAAAAATCCATCCAATCACCCTGAAACAGACGCCATCATGTTTTTTTTTGACGAGTTTACCCCTATTTAAAAAAAAAGAATGAACGAAAAAGGTTGGGTAGAACCAGAGATATTGCAAAATTTTCCAGCGCGCTCGGTTTTGAAGAGCGCGCTTCGTTTTCTGTGGGGCCACGCGGCGCCGAGGGAGAGTACCCCCACTCCGCCGCCACTTGCCGGCTTCGGCTACAGCCGAAATTTACAACAACTGCTAACAACAACAGTGGCGAGGAAAGCCAAGGTACGTAAATCCAATATTTTTCTTATCAAAGTTTCGGGTCTCCTCCATATTTTCCCCAAGAGACAGCCTTCCAGGCCCAATTGAGGGGGTGGGTGGAAAAAGGGCCTAATTACAAAACGGCCATTTCGAGAAAAACGATAAAAACTAACTGTATCATGCCCGTGGCATGATTCGATGCGCATACCTGGTTTATTCCAAAGGTTTTGGCATCCCCAAAACAACCGCACAGGAATTGGAAGGTAGCTGTCGATTTTGAGAGGTATACAGCCATTCGAAAAATGTAATTAGGCCCTTTTTCCCAATACTGGGTCAATTTTTGGGATAGTTGATCCACTAAAAGTTGGATAACGTTGCGAAATCGAGTTTAATGGCCTCCAAATTTCATCAGCATATCTATGGGTATGTCACACAAGATATCCAATTGCGATTCAACGTCTTAATGCATTTTCATCGATTCTGCACGTGAAAGATGGTTCCATTGAGTGTGTGAAATTGAGGTCACTCAATATTCACTTAGCAAGCATGAGGATACATTTTTTGAAGGCCAAAGAACATGATTTGATAGCCAGAATAGGTAGAAAAGAGATATGGAGGTCATAAGAATTTTTTAGAAATTTTTTCGTAAAAAATTAGGCCCTTTCTACCAATACCCCACCACTTAGGCCCTTTATCCCGATATCGATAGTGGAGTTAGGCCCTTTTGAACGAGTTTTTCCGTCGACTTAGGCCCTTTTTACCAATATTGTTGCACTTAGGCCCTTTTCACCAATACTGTTGCTCTTAGGCCCTTTTTACCAATACTGTTGCACCTAGGCCCTTTTTACCAGTACTTCTGCGTTGAGGCTCTTTTAACAATACCCTTGCACTTGGGCCTTTTTTTCGAACAAAATTTTCCTGTTGTTTGGGCTCTTTTAGAAAATTTTCGAGGTCTTGGTGACTTTGTGGGTACCTCTCTCTGCAGTGTTAAGACCCTTTCACGTAGTCACATCCGTGCTGAGATTCGATTCCTAAACAAAGCTCTCTTCCGGAGTCTCATTGTTATAATCTTTTGAGGGAAATTCAGAGGTGTCTAGTTTCCCCAGTCAAACAACGATAGGATGAGAAATCCAATCTGTCGGAGTTATGATTTTCCAAAAAGTAGCTATGTATGAAAAAATCGTGCCCGTGAAATACACTTATTGCGCTGACAAGGGGAGTCCGGAGGGTCCGGGTCACCAAATCTCACCAAACTTTTTCCACAGGCTCGTACCACCTAGAACATGGAGAATCCAGAGTGACTCCATCAAATGGGCTTTCAGTTCAGAGCTACAAGCAAAAACGCTAGCATTGCCAATATACCCATATACATATATATATATATATATATATCACTTTTTGACATGGGTTTATATGGGCAATGCTTACGTTTTTGCTCGTGGCTCTGGACAGAAGGCCCATTTGACGGAGTCACTCTGGATTCTCCATTTTGTAGGTGGTACGAGACTGTGAAAGAAGTTTAGTGAGGTATGATGACCCGGACTCCGGACTCCCGTTGCGAGTCCGATTTTCGGGCGCCACAGTGAATGGGGCCCAATCAATTTCTTACTTGATCTCGTTTCTTGAGCCTACTTTAGCCTATCTTACTCCTTTTGAGCCTACCAGATAATCCTGAAGGTTGGGGACGAAACTGACCACGGATTCGGTTTCTACATCAAAAAATGCACGAAAAACATGTTCACGTCTTGGGAACGTTCCGACTCAAAATTCGCATTCTTGGCGTCCATTGGAGGAGCCGCGGGTTCACGAACTCGATACCTTGGAGTTTTTCATTTTTTGGACCAGCTAGATCTCGTGATCTAACGCGTCAAACTAACTTCCTCGAGTGACCATTCTGAAGTGAGTTACACCGGGCGGTTATCAATTGAAATTACTTTTAGAGACATCAGAGGACGCGCATGCACAAGAGATGCAAATACTGGATTCAAATTTGTTTCGAAGATAATTTTTTGCATTTTTGACCACTTTCCACCGCCAAGACTGATAGTTTTCGAAACCGTTTTCGCTGTAACATGACCCGGCAAACACGATGAAGTGGTTAACTAACGTCTTGATTACAGATAACATGGTTAGAAATCAATTCTTATGTTTTATCAATTTTCTTAGAGGCTTCAATCACAGGTTGTTGATATAAGAATACTGCTCTCCTATTTGTCGAAGTTCCGAAGATATGTTGAAAAAAATCAGGTTGTTTCATTGAAATCCATCGGAACACGATTTTACTAATGGAACGCCGATTTTCAACTTTTTTGGAGGATTACTTGAAATACCGTACGACACAGAGATGACCTTGGGACGTTAGAAAGCTCTTTCCCCACTCAAAGCTTATGAAATAGTGAGGTCATGCTTTTCTCTTCAAAATGATTGGCGAACCATTCGTGTCCGATGGTGCAGCATCGTAGTTAGGCGATTCGTTCTCACCCGTCAAAACTATACAACTAGCTGTCCAAGTAGTCTAGCCGGGTCTAACTGCCTTCAGATAATAGACAGAGGATCTAACTCTCATCATACAATCGATAAAAGGGCGCAACTCCCATCATATAATCGACAAAAGGGCCTAAGTGCACTTAGGCCGTTTTATCGGATATGTAAAAGAGCCTAAGTGCACTTAGGCCCTTTTTCCACCCACCCTCTCAATTGTTTGAGAACAATGATTAAAAAAAAAAAAAAAAAAACGTAACTCGGGCCCAGAACGTCCTAGGACAACGTTTTTTCCTCTTAAAATTTAGAGAAAGACTAGAACTACACGAATCGAGAAAAATTTTCTCGGTTCGTTGACTCTTCGAGGCCCTGTGCGCAAAAGAAAATGTCAAAAATCCGAAAGTTATAAACAATTGAACCTGGGGCTGAGTACGATCAATAAAAAATTCATTTTATGGTTGGTTATTGTTGTTGAATGTTTCAGAAAGGTCCTCCATTTTGAATTTTTTCTCTATCTGGTCATGGAGCGTTTTGATAGTTATGGCAAAATCGACTAATTTTTATAAACAAATTGCAATTGCTCCGTTGTTAATGGACCGATCTTCATGAAATTTGGCATGGGTATTGTGGAACATAAAATACATATATTCTAGGACTTACAGGATAATTAATGCATTTTCCGTGGAGTTAAAGGTAGGGGGTTGAATTCGACTCAACCCTTTCTTTGTTGCTAAATAACGGGGGTTGGAAAAACGATAGAGAGATGTTTTTCTTTCAATCTGTAGAGAATTGAACCAGCTACAACATGGTCGAGGCATAGACGATATAATATGTAATCCAGAATCACTGCACGCAAAATAGTGAAAAAAAGTGCTTCAATTTTCACTACTTTGTTGCTATAATTTTTTGCCATGGCCAAAAATCGTTCCATTTTATGTTGAGTATTCTATATGGTATCCTCCACCAGAAGAAGAAAGAAACATCTACTACTATTTTTCTCAGAAACCAATGTTCCACTTACTGGCCTAAAGTTGGAATCAGTTTTGGACCGGGAGTCTGTTTCGACGCACGTGAGGTATGCGTGATTCGTTTCCAGTTTTCTCGTGGAGTGCGAATTTTCAAACAGTAAAACTGATTCTCCGCGGATGTATACTTGACACATGTTTTACAATTATATGGTACCGATACGTGAAAATATTGATTCTCGTGCGCGAGTTAATTCGTTCTCTACATGTTCCAAAAAGTCGAACAATACATCTCAGAACCTTCGGAGGAAGTGAGATTTAGGGTTGGCACATTATCGACCCCCAAATATCACAATTTCCGCAGAACTAACTCATATCCGTGTGGCCTGGAGGGACTCGTCCCTCAACTTGTCCTCTTTTACTCCGTAGTCGCGTAACGTAACATTTCCCGCAGTTTCTTGAGATGTTTTTTGAGCATGCACGAAGTCCTTTGAAACACGTGATGATTCTGATATATAATCTTGGAGGAGTGACGTGTTCAAGGTCAATGTTTAGGTATGAAATTAGAGCTTAATATCTTGTTTCACGGAAGAGATTACGCTGCGTGAGATTTTAGCGTGAAGTTTGAGCTTGGAAAGGCTACAAAAATGTTGATGGCAGTGCAGCATTCTCTTCTATCGAAGAAGCAGGGCAAACATTTCCTCGCTCATCGGCGTCATGCAGTGTGTATACAAATGCACAAACACTACCGCAGTTGACGGTAAACAAGCAATTGCAGCAAGCGCGACCGTTTCGTTTCTGCGTTTTTGTCATGCAGGAGTATATGACTTTTGATGAGAGGAAGGTTCGCTGGACACGAGGTATAGAAAGCGCTATCAGCTATTCTCCGGGAAGTTGCATATCTCACATCCGCTGATTACATTACAGTAATCTATCGCAAGAACGGCTATTCGAATAACAGCCATCACACAGATGTGTGTAATTTTGCTCTTTTCGTCCCCCCGGAGTCTTTTAGCGATTATGGTTATTCACCTCAAATCTTACTATGTACGTACGCTAACCTTGAACTCGATCAAACCCTAAATTCTGAGCTATCTATTAGTCTATGACCAAGAGCCTGATTGCAATGCTTAACGTTTGTTGTAACCTCAATTTTCAAAGTGTTCGAGAAGTTTGAACCTTCGTCAATTTAGCTCAAATACCGCCAAAGGCTTTATATTAGTCAGGCCTAAATAAATTCAAAATTTCAGAAGCCTAAAATTAGTTTAACTAGTAAGAGCAAGCGACAAAGATGGGCATTATTTGTCTTTATTCGTGACTTCGCGACGAATTTGGTCAAGCATTAACCAGGCTCTGTGTAAAAACTCATATAATACCAATTGGTATTTAATCTCTATGTAAAACCTTCTGAGTATATATTCTATCATAACAAATCTACATGCTTAACTCGTTGGAGTGAGCTTCACTTGAATTTCACTCCAAGTGAGTCAAATTTGACTCACTTGGAGTCAGATTCGTGCGACTCAAAACTTGGAGTTGCACGAATCTGAATCCCTTGGAGTCAAAATTGACTCCAACAGGTTTAGAGAGTAAATATGGAAGTTGATTAGGATTCTTTAGGTCAAACTTGATGGATTAGAAAAGTGTGTTACATCGTAAAAGTTTGGGAGCTCAGGAGTTTTCCCACGAGCAATCTAGGCCTCTGAAATTTCATTTCAGTAATCTGTACGCGAAATACTAGCTATGTTCATATGATCTCATCAATTCCACCATGTCCTGCATCGATTCACGACAGTCCTACCCTAATCGACGCGGGCTAATTTTGTGGACTTTAGTTCGACACTCTTTATATAGTTACGTCAACGGAAATACTTCATTCATGCGAGCGATGTGCGTTTCTTGTACTATCTATTCCTCTCCTCTCTCTCTCTCTCTCACACTCTGTTTATCTCTTGGAGCGCACTCAATGATACGTACACTGCAGTACCTCTTCCTTGGTTCTTTCTTCAATATCTTACCCCATGCGTACAGGATATTTTCCCGGCCACCGGAATTGAATTATCGACCACATAATTTTTGCGAGCATACCCGAGGCTGACTGGTGGCGATGCGCTTGCGGCTACTCTCTATCGGGGGATAATCCATCTCGCCGGGCAGTGGGTCGACGCTCTGTATAGCCGGGGAGACGGGCGAAGTGCGCTTTGGCCTCGTTGCATGCGGCGGGTGCATCGCAGAGCGGAGTTCGCCAACTCGACTTTTTGGCATGCGGCTGTTGGAACGCATAGAGCGTACTAAATAAGCGAAAAGAAGGAGATAGGGGTGAGCGCGCAAAAAGGTCGCGGCTTTGACCCGTTTTATTCGGCCAATAACTCTCTCGTCGAGGGCTTCATTGTCTCTCTTTTCCTCGCTCTCCTCGCTCTGCGTTCATATCCACGCGCCCCGCGACATCAGAGCGAGCGTTATAACGGCTGCCAGCACTCGTTTCGTGGAGGAACAATTCGGTACACAATTTTACTGGAAATGACGAGTTTTGATTGATGGCAAGGCCACATACGCTTAGCCATCGTCTATTATATACTTTTAGAGACGATACCGTTATTTCTACGCCAATACTACTCTGTTTGATAAAAACTCGTAACGTAACAATCGCTGATTCCGTTGAGTTGATCCAATTTCTCAGATAAGGTGAATGCACCCAATACAACATGCTTCCCAGTTTTGTCCCGCTTCAATATCTTTCAACTGCTCCAACTCATCAAGTTTGAGTTATTCTAAGACCTTCAAAATGAGCTAAGATGCGCCCCGAATTTCGACCTACCGAAGCCGAGATATCGCGATTTTTTTCCCAATAAGTGTGCTGCGTTTTGTGTGCCAATTTAGTTCGAAATCATTCGAACGAAGCCGTTCTGGAATGCTCACCCCTTTTTCGATAAATTTCACCGCGGAAGGCAATAGTTGAAATGATGGGATTTGTGCGCAGGGTACGTCACCTGCAATGTTTCTAGCTACAAAGTCTCTCCAACGAACTGCCCTCGCCGCGTTGAGGAAGAGATGAATAAACCCGTCGCGTGTAGGAGCCATTCTGCGAAGATTTTCATGTGGACGATGTGTTGAGTGAAGCCGAGAGTGTTGAGAAAGCTACTTCATTGGAAGATCAGTTAGTAGAGGTTGTATCGGGTACACTCCTCAATGATCTGAAGTGTACATCACCAACCGTGACGAGCAGAGACCGTTCGAGATGTTCTAGAATGATGTTTACAGCTGTCTCACTGGCACTCATCGGTTATGGTACGAGTGCGAGAGGAGATCTCGAACGGTCTCTGCTCGTCACGGTTGGTACAGTTCAGATTATTTGGGAGTGTACAAGTGGATTAAAATTTCATAAATGGAATTCGAACAAATCAGAGTTATTAAATTCAGCTGGAGATGAAACGGACTTGAAATTTGCCAGCTGTCAGAGGATTGAGAATTATTAGGAGTTCATTGGTTGGGACTCGAGTAATGATACATAGATACCCTTAGTGTAAGTTCACGATCGTGTAATTTTATAGGATAATCATAAAGTGCTGTCATTGCTTCATTTATAGAATGAAGTGCTGTATTGCTTCAAATGTAGCTCACAATTCTCATCATTTAATTTATAACCTTTCATCATTAATTTATCGAAAGGTGTGAGCATGCCAGAACGACTTGATTAGTTCAGATGATTACAAACTATCAGCGACCTCACTGACTGTGTCGGTTTACATCGATGATACTTCACACCTGATCAATATCCTTCTTGAGAAACAGAGATTCTGAGTTAAAAAGTATATCTTCTCAGTTGTAGACATTCTCTCAACGTTCTTTGATTTGAAGTGACACTCTGTAGCCAGTACAGCACTGGAAAATAAGCTATTTCTGTAAAAGAAGTCAATCATCTCCATCAACTCCACCGTGTATGTGATATGTTAACGTAGTATTGTTCAATCGCGTTACATAGTGCCACGTCTCATTGAAATATCGAAGCAAATAGCTTGGTTACATAGTGGTACCGGTCACAAGTTATTTGGGTTCCTATATGCGGGTGTTAATCGGTTGGCACTCGTGGCGTTATATGAAAAAATGTTTAAAATAAATATTAGAGTTGCAAATTTCGAACCGCGAGGATGCGACGCTGCAGAAGCTCGAATGCGGCTTTTGTTGTACGAATGCCGCGCTAGAGTCGAGATTTGGGATATCGTCATCAGTAGTACTAACATCGTAAGAGTCAGACGGTTGTGTTTTATTGAGATGGGGTTGCGGACATGTCGGTCGACTCTTTTTACATTCGGATGTGAGGAAGAGAGTGACAAAGAGAAGAGGAGGGAGATCGGGTGGTGTAAAATTAAAAACAATCGAATTCGCGCGTGCGAACCGGGGCACGCGACGGCTGCGTTGGGCTAGGTGCCCATGTCGCGCCGGTAAGCTCGTGCCGGCTATCATATATATCTGTATATTTTTGGGTGTCACGGGGCACGAGTGCAAAGGTAGACGAGACACAGAAGGGAGGCTCCGCGAGGGGCTCGTCGCAGTTATGAATCGGGCTCTGCTATGCCGCGCGATGATGCCGTGCACACCACGCAAAATATGACGCCCGACACCTACTTATGTGAATGACGCCCCAGTCTTGCGCACCTTGTCGCACGCGTGTCTCTGATATACGCAATATCCCCAGTGAGAGAAGAGCCCCTCGTCGTTTTTTTTTCTCTGGCACGCGAATCCGATTTTCCCGCTTAATCACCTCCGCTGAATCGCTTGGGCATTTAAATTTCTCCCACCCCCTCACGGTCCGCGTCGCACCCCTGGCCTCGCGCTATTCACTTCACTGTGCGCCCCTCTCGGCTAATGTGCTCTTACATTCTGTCACCCGCGTCACCCCGCTCTCGGAGTCTGTTGGCCATACAGCGTGTGCTTTCACCGATTTTGTTACCTTATACCTTGACTCGAATAGGGGAGACATTGGGACATTTAATGAATGCCAGGGAGACCCCCTCGCCCGCATCAAAGTACCAATTCTTCTCGCCGCTGCTGCATCAGACGTATACGTATATACTGCCCATCGCTCATGTGTTGGCAAAGGTATTGTTGTATTCTTACGAGGGTGCGTCGGTCTACTGTGCGACAATCCTATGACGTGTGGCCCGATGTTGTCGCTCGAGCGCTTTGCGCTTGCCTCCGTCGGCCGATTGACGAACGGATTATCTCACTTTATTCATGGTCGGCTTTTCACGCTATTCGATTGTCATGATGAAATGCGAATCTGAGTTCTTCGGGATGAGCAAGCGTCGCTGAAAATATCTTCCTGACAAATTTCCAATTGACTTTTTCGTATTGATGGTGCAGCTCCACCTCACTGTTTTCGAACGCTATTGTCTCAGTCAATGTCAAAATATTTTATGTCTCCTATTTTAAGCTCAAAGGTGGCCATTCTCGGACTCGGGGTGTCGGTTTTTAAACAATTGCGTTTTCAATAATGTCTGTTACGATGCAGACTGTCGATTTTTCATCAAACGCATCCGTAGGGGGTGTACGTTTATTTACGACACAATCTACTGTTGCTGCTCAGGGGTGAGTTCTTTAAAAAAATACTGCCGAAGGTAAGGAGTCGGTTGTGATGACATGCATACATAGATTTTTCCAAATTCATGGGAGTAACTTATAACGTTTCATACGCCAAGACTTTATTCAGGACTTTCTGCAAGACTTTGAAGTCTTCTTGATGAGTCTCCTATACAAGACTTTATGCTAGACTTTCAACAAGATTTCTTTTTCTCTCGGAGCTGTCTGGATAGCTTCGGAAAGATACTCTCTGTACTTGAACATAGCCCAATTGGAGAAATCCTAACGAAACGGTTCTTTGCAATTCACCGCTCGCCTTTTGGCGTTTCCTCGACCTTGGAATTGATGAAAGTTGGGTTCATTTAGAGATATGTCGCCGTTACTTCCGTAACGAAGGCGAAAGGTATTAACGCACATCATATACTACGGTCGAGAAATTCAGTCCCTTTTCCAGTGGGAAGGTGAACATCGTCCCCGTGTGGGGCACTGGGAGCTCTCAGCTGTTTTTCCACTCAATCAATTAATTCCATCGAAAATGGAACGTACGACGTCCCACTGAATTATTGAGGGAGTAATCGAGGGAGCCGCGCACGTGCCGAACGTTAAGTTCACAGGATGACCGGTATTATTGAGAAGAGAATGCGACTCTCTCGGCCGGCGGGCGTCGCGACATCCTTGCGCGCGCGTGCACGTCCATTATCTCGTCCCGTTTCAACCCACCCCATGACACACACCGCCACACTTGTATACGTGAATTCACACAGGTTGCGTTTTGCTCGAAAGCTTATATCTGCAGATCAACGGGCTTACGCGAGCGAAAATCCGCGAGGAGCCCCTCAGGCTTGATTCATCCCCTCGCTGGCTACAGCCTGTGGTGCAAACCTCGCTGGCGCCACGCCACCATCGCCTCGCCGCGCCACGCTGACGCCAGCGGGGGTTGCTCTCGACAAAAATTGCGATTCGCGCTCTTCGGAGCCATGTGGCGGCGGGGTCGACTACGACGACGACGACTGATTTCGGCCACAGTTGTATACGGAAAATCGCGCACGCGCTATGAAGTAGGCCGACGATGGATGGGTCAACGATATATAAAAACGCACGACGTTTCTCAGGGTTGATATAATGACCGTGATGCTGATGATGCACATAGGTCGGGGTTTGAGACTCGGCTCTTGTCGATCCTTCCTCTCCCTCACCCCCGCTCTCACAGCCGATTCGATGCGCAAGCGGCGACGCTTTTAGTGATTTCCTAAATTATCGTCTAGAGTCTTACTTGCGTTGCATGCAGCGTGGCGTGGGTGTGAGCTGACTGCCTCGTACGTGTCATACGTGCATATAGAAATTTGATAAGTTTACCCTCGCTTGAAGATCGTGCACTGATTCATCGGCTCTTACGATCACGACCCCGACTCTAACGATCCGATTGAAAAGTGTGACGTCTAGGGTGCTTGAACTCTCGGACGTTTGAATTTGACGTAGAGCGGATATTTTCTTCGACCGACTATATACTATTTTTAGTGATGTGGGTCTTGAAGAGAAGGGGAATAGTTATACCCTTTTTCGCAAGCAAATTTGCAATAATTTTCACGGGCCTCTGACTAGTTGTGAGGCTCTACGTCAATTGTAAATCAATTTAAAGAATAAGGTTTCCGAAAAGAACGACTCGCATGATGAATCCATTCCAACTCTAATTGGTATCGGGAATATTGTGATTGACGATCTCGTCACGGTTGCCGCGATTGAGGATCACAACGCTTTATTGCCTTCCCATTCCATACAATGTTTGTCTCTAAATTTCCGGACAATAAACGGTGTGAAAGTGGTATGATCCTTGGAAGCATTCTGCTAATCTACTTGAACAGAGTATATCTGTATTCAAAATCACCGTGGTTCCTCGATGAGAAAATCGCTTAGCAGGCGGACACCACTCCACAATGATCAATATTTTGAAGTGATCGCAATGACTGAAAGGATGTAATAGCTGTCGAATAATTTCAAAAATGACTGATGTTTCTAATTTTCTGTGGTATCGCAGGCTGCAGCGAAGACGAGGCTGGCGCTGACGCGGAAGTGGGCGGCTGCGCGAACGGCAACGACAAGGATGTTGCTTCCCCGGCGAGCTCAGGGCTATCCGGCGACGCATCGCTGACGCACCAGCCGCAGCAGGGCCAGTTGTCTGGATCGGCCAAGAGCAGCAGCGGCGGAAGCGAGCGCTGCCCTCATTGCGGAATAGTGTGCCGCAATTCACGAATTTTGCAACTACACTGCGAGGACGAGCACAAATTGCTGGACCCCGTTACAGCACCGACGGCAAACTTCGCCGTTACCGTCAAGCAGCAGCAGCAGCAAAACGGAGCCGAGCTACACCAGGCTCAATTCTCTCAAGTGGTAAGCACCAAAAACCACAAGTCTCACACCTGTTGCCAGTCCCATTCTCGTTGCGGTCCCGCCTCCAAACTTTGGGCCCGCTGCTCCCATGTGTAGAAACGCTTTACAATACCCCCTCCCAATGCCCTGGCTGTCTCCCACTCGGTATCCTACCTTCTTCGCAGCGTGTCTTTATCGCGCCCCTCTGCTCGCCGTTCTTGTCTTTCTCCTCCGGTCACCTTCTCCAATGCCAAAGCTCAAGGGGATCGCGAGGAGAATCCCTCGACTTTCGTGCATGCTCGTCGAGAAGCAGCCGCACCATTTTACACCAACTGCTACATCTGCCCGCTCCATGTTTCATTTCATTCCGGCCGTTACCTTATCCTATCGACCTCTATCAGGTCCATGTCTCATTTATCTTTTGAACCGCTCGAGCGTCGTTTGTGGGAAAATCCACGACCTATCTCACGTCTTTGAAGAATTCCATAATTCTTGATACAGTTATCAACAGATATTCAATATACGTGCATTTATCCGTTATATATTTTTTTCAATGCCATTTGTAAAGAGGGGTTACATTCATGAAATCGATGCCAAAGCTGTTTAAAATTTGGGTCAAATATGACTCTTTAACTCAACAATTATTGAATTTACTTCCGCGTTAGATATTGTGTGAGAAAATTTTTGGCTGCTTCAAAATTATGTCATAGTCGCCCCATTTAACGATAATCAATCATGAACTTTGCGCTGTTTTTATTTAACAATTTCGATTGTATCGTCGAGAATAATTGCCCCTTTGCCCCTTCATTTGCTTGCACGAAAAAACATCCACGATTCCTTTTAAAAATTTCAATGTGTTGCAATATGAGAAAATTAATGATTCGGACCGCTTGCGAATGATTTCGACGTCTTCCAGGAAATATAAAGTGGGCTTTTGCATGTTGCGTATTTGCACACTTAAGAAATCGTCAACGAAATTGCGTTAAGTATAAAACCGATGCTAAAAATTTTAGGTTCCACCCATCTTTACGGACTTGAGTGCATTTGATTCCTCCTTCAACGACTTGTTGCAAAACTTGATTTTGGAGCGATTTTATGAGCAAAATACAACACATGTTCCCCATGTGGTTATCACGAAAGGAAGTGCAGTAAGACTTCTTTATTACTTAGAACGTGTTCATCGCGTCAAGTAAGTTGGAATAAGTGTTTTGGACTGGTAAAAAGCTCCAAATGTGATTGCACGTCGATAAATACGATTTTATGCACTTTATCGCCGATTAAAAACGTTTTTCTGCTGGGATAATCAAGGCAGCTCTACTATAGTTGATCAAAATCAGACGCACTTCAACTTATTTTGAAGGTCTTGAAACAAGCTTTAAAATGAACTGGTTCATTGAAAAATGTTGAGATAAACCAGAGTTGTTGAGAAAATGGCTTGGCGGGTGGATATTAGGTACACCCGTTTGCAAACTCGCGAAAAATAGCTTTTTGAGAAAATCGTGATAGCTCGTGGTCAGAATTGAAGTCATCTTCGATCACTTTAATTTTAAAGGTCTTTTAACAAGCTTTCAAATGTGATGAAATATCTTGAAAAATATTGAAGTGGGTCAAAACTCTTGGCAAAATGGCCTCAGAGAGGGGAGAGCATGTTGGGTAAATTTACCGAATCATCTCTTCATGCGCGTCACCCAGAAGGTAAAACGACTATTAGGATACAGTAAGCTAGACTTTGGTTTTCCAGAAGTTTGAGAAACCAGTCTCATGATTGGTCCGGGAGGTGCCGGGAGGTGCTTCACCACTCGGCGGCGTCATTCTCGATCGCAAGGATGCTCAATAATATTTCAATGGCTATTACAATGACCAATGTTATCGTGACAAAGACGAGGTTTCTACATTTTTCTTGCTACTTTCATCTCTAGATTGAACTCTATGCCAAAGTGTCCAACAAATCACTATCTATTCAAGCATACCTGATTCGATTGACGACGACTCACGATTTGTATCTCATGTGTTACAGTCATGCCAAGTATGCAATAAGACTTTTGCCAACGTGTACCGATTACAGAGGCACATGATCAGCCACGACGAAAGCGCTTGTCTTCGCAAATACAAATGTCTGGACTGCGAGAAGGCCTTCAAATTCAAACATCATCTCAAGGTAAGTCAGATTCCTAAGAAGTTGAGATCAAAATTTCTTTCCACTTCAAACAACTGATTGATCGATTGATTGATTGATAGATTGATATCCTTTATGCCCTAAGGCAAAGATTGAATACGGTTGCATATGGAACAATGTCACGCATAATGTATAAATAAAGTATATAAAATTTGTCAATTTGTTCAAGGACATTGCAATTATCATAGTAAGTGACTAGTCATTCCAAAGTACCCAGACATGCATGAGAGTCGAAATATTACGAGTCATTACAATGGTGATATACTGATGGTGATTCAAAAGAATCATAGTTTTATCTACATTCGTCTATTGACCTGCCGTGCAAGAGTAATCATCTTTTTTCTTATTATTTGGATTTCCCCCATATAGCTATTCGGAAAGTCAGTCTTGACCAGTGTTTTCTCGTCTTACTTACCGGGCTCAGGTACAAAGAGCAACTCATCTCGTTATAAGTCCATAAGCGGTAATCTTCTGCAATTAAATATTACAGTGTCAAACATTTGGTTGATATTGAAAGGCGTTCAACCGGAAAACAACGCATCACCATGAACAAGAATGACGCGTGTTTAAGAGTTCGATACGACCTGCTTTTAATTACAGGAGCACTTGAGGATACACAGCGGAGAGAAGCCCTTCGAATGCAACAACTGCGGCAAGCGATTCTCGCATTCGGGCTCCTACTCGTCACACATGACATCCAAGAAATGTCTCATCATGAATCTCAAGAAGTCGAGGCAGAACTCGATCAATTCAAATACCTCAGGCGCTGATCGAATTGTCAACGGAACAAAAAAGCAAAATCAGCAACAGAATCAGCAGAGACAGCAACAGCAACAGCAGCAACGACAACAACAACATCAGCAGCAGCAGCAGCAGCAGCAACTACAACAACAACAACCGCAACAACAACAAAAACAGCAGCAACAACAACAAGAGCAGGAACAACAGGTCTTGCAAGCGAGGCGTAACCTGGAGCTTCTGGTTGCTAACAACAACACGTTTCTGCCAATTCTTCCAAAAATGTTGACTCCAGATTACAGGGATATTCAGCGCGAAGCTGCAGGTATTATGATTTGTACTCTACCAGCAATCCATTATATTCCGATGATGCAACTATGTAGTAATACGGAAAAATATTGAAATTGATCACCATTCTTTGCTCTCGGATATGAGTATCAGTTATAGTACTTAAAAATGTATCAGCGTGTTAGTAAAAAAAGTGATATTTCTAGAATTTGTCGCCCTCCCACAAATACGATCCAAAACTTCCTAGTCTTTAGGAAAAATAATCTCATTTTCTAGACTTAAATCAGAAAATCTAGGTGAATCCACTCTTACTATTCGTGCTCTTATATTTTGAACGGCGATGAGCATGCTCTTGTTCCTAAAACGTTTGTATTGTTTTGCGTCGGACTTTGACACGCAAATCTGATGCGTTTGTGCTCGGGCTCGGAGGATTTTCGCGATAGTTGGAGCCTAGTAGATTTTCAAGAAGTGAGAATCACAAGTTTTCTAAAATCCACGTCATACCGTGTCGTATGACGAGGATTTTCTCACGGGTCAATCATGACTATTACACTTATTAGTTGCACTCGTCGCTCCCTTGGTTTTACGAAGTGATTTCGTCATCATTTCAAATTTCCTCTTCATCGTTGCAGTTGCGGGTATGTACGACATGCCGAGCCTTCTCCCGCAAATGATGGGTTTCGGCAGCTACTTCATGCACACGTCGATCGGGAAGATAATGAGCCAGCTGCAGTCCAAGCAGCAGTTGGATCAGCAGCAGCATCGGCATCTGGACGAGGTCGATCCGTCGCCAGCGGCGGATGAAGTCCCTGTCGAGCTTAAAACCCACCAAGCGCAGATCCAAAACGGGTGTCCTGGTGGCATCGAGCTGCAACTCCTAGCGACCGCTGCGGCGGCAAGCCCAGCGACCAGCGCGAGTGCGCCCGAATCCGAAACCGGGACCAACTCGCCGATACCTCAGCAACGTCAACCGGTGCCCGAGCTTGTGCACGTGCAACATCCTGAGCGTCACGGAGGCCTCGACGCGGTGCGACGGCTTCTAGAGACTGTCAACGCCAGTGTGACCAAGCAGCTGCTCGAGGCCAACGTTAGGAAGCTCTCGTCCTCCCCTGGCGAAACGCTTGTCAAGCAAGAGATCATCAAGCGAGAGACCGCCGAAGATGAGTATCAGGTAAGAGGACCGGACAGTTTTCTACTTACAACCCGATTTATGAGACATATGTGTCATTGGATGACCAAGCTTATTGGTATTGCCAAGCGGCAAAGTCAGGTGGCACCGTCTTGCTCCTCATTCTGCTATGCCTCGATCGATTCATACATTTATGCACCCAAGTTTACAGAGCTTCTTCGTGGTTTTTCATCATGAGATGACAGGAAAGAAATCATTGTGAACGTTCAGTAGATTCTCACACTCGACCTTACACCAGTTTGGCTCTCTCTTGGATTCATGATGTCCATTTTTGTTTGCAGGACCAGGACAGCGAGCTTTCGAGTGAGCTGACGGTCTACCCAGCCGACTGGTCGGCCACGGAGCAGTACGATTCACAAAGCGAGGGCTTGGCTGCCAAACTGGAGGTGCTCAGACAGCAACAGCAGCAGCAGCCACTGGACTCGCTGACCTCGCCAAATCCAGTGAGACGCTCGCTCAAGCGCAAACGCGACTATCCGTGTACCAACGGCGGTCTCTCTGTACAAACTTCTGAGGCAGAAAGTGACGACGATGCTGATGAAGAGGACGAGGATGAAGGAGAGAGAGCATCTGTGGCGGCGGCAGCGGTTCTTCAGCGTCATCAACATCTGCACCAGCCAACCATAGCCAGGGCTGACTCGGCGAGAGTGAACGGAAACGGACCGAGCGGTGGCTCAGCTCCACCCAATAATGGCGCTCGTCGCGTTAGGTCGAGGTCGCTTATCGACGATGAGCAGCTAGCTATTCTCAAAAGCTACTACAACATCAATCCGAGGCCAAAGAAGGAGGATATCACCATGATCGCCAATTACATCAACTTCCCCACGCGCGTTGTTCAGGTAATCATCCAACTTTTCACCTCCAAGCTCTCAGTAATTATCACAAAAACGAAAATTGAGCTGAGCTTTACAATTTGTTCCACGAATAAAACTATATACCTGTACCCTCAAACTTGATTAGCATAATCACGTGCATGAAGACTACCCGTGTAATTTGATGACGCCTTCGATAGATCAGCTTTTTCCGATTGAAGAGGATCGGTTTCCGGAGAAATCGCTATCAGGCTTTAAAATTGAGAAATAGCCTTGCAAGTTGCACATTTCGGAGCAACAGGGCTGTTCTAGAAGAAACAATAAATACCTATGTCGTTATTTCGCATATAGATAGACTTGTCTACTTCAAAGCGAAGTCCATCGATATCATCAATTTTTTGACCCCAGCAGAACAAAAGATTAAACATGATCGTGCTTTGTAGAACTTGCAAAGTTTTCTTGTTTTTGATCCCGAAACACTCACACATTTTGCCAAAAACTCTTGGTTTTTGATAGCCTCAGAAAGAATTCATATTGATTCAAATTAGAAGCATTCTGATCAAGCGACTCGCCGAGCGAGCCACGTGTGCACCAACTGACTGAATTGCCTTACCAAACTGCCATCAAACCGTTTTCGTCTGAACAGGTTTGGTTTCAAAACTCTCGAGCAAGGGATCGTCGTGAATCCAAGATACCCGCTCTTGTTCCACTCGCAAGTCTAGGCAACCACGTCTACAACGATCAGCCTCTCGATCTCTCAAAGAAGGACGTATTCAAGTCAGCAATCGTTGTTAAGGATTTAAGTAGCGATGCCTCAAGTAGAGCAACCGCCTCCCCTTGTGGCCCCAAAGAAAATGCCACCGTGCCCAAAATGTCGCCTGCGCTATCGACAGTCAACAACAATCTCGAGCACGAAGATATCGACGAGCCGCCTCTTGTCATAGATGAGACGCTCGTGCACCCCGTCGAAATGAAGCAACCCGTTATCCTTCCCGGCATCGTCATCAAGGTAATACAACTTCAGAATTTATTTGGGATCTCCGATCTAACGGAAGTACTTTGCAGTGCGTTGGTCATGATCATTCGTTCCTTTATACATTATGAATCATCGTATTTATTTTCAGGCCATCTCTCCAGTCGCTGAAGTCAAGAACGATGTCGAGCTCAGGATCAATTCTGATTCTACGCCACAAATGGAGACTGAACAAGAAGGACTCTACTTTTGCAACCAGTGTGATAAGACTTTTTCCAAACATAGTTCTCTTGCCAGACACAAGTACGAACATTCCGGTGAGTTTGACTGATTTTCATCAATATATTTGTGTAAGCGGCGAATCCTTGAAACACGGCAACACTCTGCGAGTTCGATCACGGTTACTTCAAAAAATGACCAAAAAATGCTTCGTGTTTCCTTTCTTTCAAATTTTCAAGATCTAAAATTTTGATGGATTTCGGGTGTTGGGTCCGTCATGACATTCGAACAGATGCAGTACTAATGGTTCGCTTTATCTTCGGATGGATGTAAAATCATCATTTCAATCATGTCAGAGATAAAGTTCAAACAAATTTTAAATGACAGTCGGAATTTTTATGGAAAAATACTCTTCGTTACTTGCATGACAGGTACAATAACAGTAATGAACTTGGATCTAAATCTCATCAACAAAAAGTGTGTCATCGTCACACATGGGAAATTATCCTGATCATGATCGAAAACTTGGCTTTAACACCAAGCAGTGTCATTACTTTGATTCTCCATCTCGTATCACTCTCGAATATCTACAAAGTTGTATGCGGACTGACTAAATTATCGGAATCTTTTTGCTCGTGGTATGGAGCAGACCTCGTCACACAATATGGTTTTCATTCTTATGCCGGAAACATTCCTGCAGCTAAGATTGTCGGAAAGTTCCAAAGTATCTTGATCACATATATTAGACATTTTTCCAAAAATCTTGAAGAAATGGCGAATGAGTTATCAAATCAAGCACTCAAATTTTTCAGGGCAAAGGCCTTACAAATGTCAAGATTGCCCCAAAGCATTCAAGCATAAGCATCATCTGACGGAGCATAAGCGACTACATAGCGGTGAAAAGCCCTTTCAGTGCTCCAAGTGCCTCAAGCGCTTTTCTCACTCTGGTTCCTACAGCCAGCACATGAATCATCGATTTTCATACTGCAAGCCTTACAGAGAATAGACCGTTGGTAATCCCAGACTTCTCGCTGGAGTCTGCTGATGACTATGAGGTTTGGGATTTACTAATCGATGATTCGGAACATTACTCGATGGAGTAGATTGTGAAAAACCCTCGGAAATGGATTATTATATTATAAATGCATGTTACGTAGGTTTGTAAACATTTGAGGGTCGCTGCAAGTCTGTCTAACTATGCAAAACGAGCCCCGGAAAGCGCCGTTATGATGTGCGTACTCACCTAAAGATTATGGACGAGGTAGAGTATACAGATAAAATAGACCCCGAAAAGAGGATATGATAACGTCATTTGGATGAACCAAAAGACGTAACGGTACCAAAAAAGCATAATGCAATAATCTCATATATATATATATATATATATATATATATATACACATACGATATGACATACATAATATTCTATTATTTTTAATAACAAGATATTATCTATACACCATGACAATAATGTGGAAACTAAACAATGTACAAATTTGTTGAAAGGAAACATTTGCTCTATTAGAGAATTAAGAAGTGAAGATCGATGAATCTCATTTCTGTAGTTTTAAGATAAAATTTAATTTAAGTCAGGGTTTACACAGAATTTGAGCGAAATTCAAATACAATCCCGTCGAAATTTTTGACGACTCAAAAAGTTGAAAGATTCATGAATTCTTCCTGTGATTGAATTAGATTGGATCGGTCAATAGTGTGCAACTTGATAGGCATAATTTGGAACTCATTTACCATAAATTTTGACAGAAATGGTGCTTTTCAAGTTTCAAAGTGATGTCCACCGTGGTTAATTGAAAAAGTCTTTTATTGAATACTCTTTTATTTTACAAGTTGATTCAAATTTATTTTGAACCTTGGACTCACAGCCAGAATTTCGGAAGTGACAACCTGCGAAGAATTTGGTTAGTAATTGACTTTTTTGTCACACCAACATGAACACTTCGAGATCTGATTGTCTCTCGTGCATTTCTGAACGCAGCATTTTGTGACAATTTATACTCTTTTTTATATGTAGTAAGATTTTTCAAGTCAAAGCTGATTGGCGTGTGAGCAATCTTATAGGGAATGTTTGTCACTTTTCATGTTCTAAAGGTATCATGTGTTTCTAATTGTAGGTTGAATCAAAACTTGAGATGATCTCAATCGTGAAAACATTATTACCTGTAACAATCTTTATTCTCGGAATTATCCAGAATCAGTTAGAGCAATCTACAATGCATATTACATATAACCATTTGTGCAATGTGGAATCCGGTTGTGGGAAAAACTGAGCTATCCCAACTGCCAGTGGCACATTTTTAATTTCAAACGAATGTTTTGTAAGTTGGTAAAAAGACGGTTTTATCAGTCAGATTGAACTTTTTAATTCAAAAGTCACCATAGAAATACTTTCAAAGAATGATTCGCCCATCGGGTTTTGAATGACTCTTTGATAGGACCAGTGAGCTGCAAATTTTGTACGTACTTACTTACATTTCATTTTGATGCATTGTAATGTAATCACCGTAGTTTCCAGGTACATCTTGACTTAATTTTTCAACTACTAGATGCATATATTTTATACAAACAGTAGAAAAAGTATCTCTCTACGTACATTCCGTTTTTTACTATGAAAAAAATCTACGAGGTCCAGTGATAGATTGGGAAATGGAAATTTGAGCTTTGTTGATTGAAGTTTTATGCTTTTTTATGTGTCATGCAATGATTAACTTTTGATTCTTGTTATTTCGAAGACCATCAAAAGATAGCGAAACAAAAAAAAACACAATCAACTCACTTTTCAATGGAGGTATTTATTAAAATCAAAATTGGCTTGAAGAAATTGATTTCAAACCATTGAGTTGAGACTGCCCTCCACCCCGGTGTTGGAACTACTTCCATGATTTAAGTCATAAATTGTCACTATACTAGGTATACATGGATAACTTTTGCTTCTGATTGAAAGATATCATGTGCAAACGAGTTACAGGTGAGAGTTTCGCGGAATTCTTGTGCAACAGCCTGAGAAGTGGTTTAATATTTTTACTTACTCTCGCATCTTTCCGCTCTAGAGAACGAAGTAGGGTTTTTTTTGTATCATGAATGTATTCAAATTATTTTTCAAGAGTTGATTTGTCCTCTTCTGTTCGGGTACTATGATTGTTGAGCGGTACTGTTATTTACATTCTTTTTATTGAGTACTTTACATGCAATCACTTGAGTAATGTTTTGAGTCAACAAGCTGTTACAAGTAACAAGATTATTAAATTATTGCACTTGATCAAAGGATGAAGCGATTTGAGAATGTATTTGACGCCTTGATTGTTTTGATTTTGTAAGAGTTTTTGAGTCAATCAGGATGACAAGATGAAAGTTAGAAATCTTTTAACCTTGATTTATACACATCTAGGTTGATATTTTGGAAATATAATGAAATTTTGTAACATTTTCTTGACGGTGTAGAAAAATAATGTATTTCTTACACATTGAAATTCCATGGCGACTCGGTGAAGATCTTTTCATGAGATGTGTTGCGTTATTTTCAACATTTTGATTTCGCCGAGGAATGGAATGACCGGTGAAACATGAGATGGGGCACTCCTTTCGCTGAAGCGCTGGAATCGTTTTCCACTATCATGAGTATGAGAGATGGTAAATGAAAGAGAAAACGAGCAGTGACGAAAAGATCTGAGCATTCAATCAACGTTGCTTGATAATACTCATCCTTATTATAGTGTTAACAGATAAGAAATATATTTTTATAATTAGAGTGTAATGTATGTATTGATCATGAAAACACGCCTAGAAAATTGACGCAATGATTACACGTCACGGAACTCACAACCTCTTACACGTTTCAACGACGGTGAACATCGAACAATGGAATATTTCCTCTTCCGCGCATCATAAATTAACCATACAGTCCTTTGGAATAAGCACCTCGTTAAAATCACTCACATCATTTTTCATTTTATTTCGAGTTTAGTTCTATGTTGGTGTTGCCGCTGTGAGAATGTGTTGAAAATTTTTGCGTAATTCGCCTGAGTTGTGAATTTTTACTTTTTGTGATGAGTCACGTATATGTTCAAAATGTGTCATCGAATGTAATCCACCAAGTCAAAGAGCGAACCCGCGTCATGGAATCTATGTTTTTCCCCTCATTCAAATGAAGATGACTGGACTAATTTTCTCGTTTACTTCAACATTTCTATTTGAAAAATGAATTTTTCTGTCTAGACTGGAATACAGGAAATATTCAAAATAGATTATGAGCAGCATTCATTTTACTAATCTAGAATAACTTTGACGTAACAGATGGAAAAGCTCACTGTAATTTAATTTAAATCAGCTCACTTTGGATTTCAATCTTTAAAAAGTATCAATTATCTCAATAACTGTCACAGTTATCCCTTACCCAAGCTCAAGAAATAGATTAGAATCTTATCATCTCAAGTCATAGAATTTTGGTATTCAAGTGATCTACGATTCTTTACCAGAGTATAAGATTGAATGGATTCTGTAAGTATATATGTTTATGAGAGATTAGCCAAATTTTTATATTGATCTTAAACCGATTTTTAGACTCCATAATTTAGTTGCTCAAACATACCAGTTTCTAAGATGTATACATTATTATCGTGAATATAATGATCACTATTATTATCATTATCATTTTTTATTGGTATCACCATCATCTTTCGTCATTACTAATTGGCGGCAACATAATAAAAAACGCATATTGATTTATTATTTTGAGTTGTTTTAATTTATTTTCACACCACCCAATAATCAACACATCATCCATGAACTTCCAAGAATACGATATTGTACTATAGAAATGCACACAATAATTCAGCAGCTGTGCGTATGTTTAATTCATGATTCTATTCCGAAGCGTCAGAATGTTAACTGTCGAAAAATTGTACCCGAAATACCTATTACTACCACACACGTAAAGGTATCAAACTGCATGGCATCGAATGTGGAAGCAGGCCATACAAAAGCGAATTTTGTTACGTGAATGTTGATGCAACGATTCGATCAAAGTGCCGTACAATGCCTTCCACCAACAACCGAGCTTGCTCACGATTGCTAGAAACGTCTTTCTGACTTGGAAGCTAACAAAATAAAAACCAAGACGTGATGATATTTTCTTCAATCAATCACTGGGTCACGGACTGGTCACTTTGGTAGCATTTATTCCCCTTCATGATGTTCCGGTGTGCGCCCATAGCAGGAAACGAATCATTCCTCATAAGATTAGATATACAAATATTTTTTATGTATTTACATGAGATATACGGATGAATGTGATCCTGACAATAAGTGACATGACTATTCCATGCGATTACGATAGCACGTAACGATCGACAATATTGCAAATGGAATTCAGAGTTCAATAATTGTATTGCGTAGCTCCTTACCGACAAGGCTTGCGCGTGAAAAATATCCTCATTGCACTGTGGTTTTTCAAACTTAAAGCGGTGGTACATTGATTGCGATGTGGACTTGTATTGCATGTTATATAATTTTATTGGAAAAAATTATGTCTCAGATTATCTGTATTCGAGATGTGACTGCCAGGTTTTTCGAAAGAATCATATTGATTATCAAACGAGCTCTCAACATTAGCACTTGGATTTCACTAACGGTGTAATTTTTTCACACATAAATCGATTAAAAACCACGTGCTTGCAGCATCATTCAGCCCATCAACAAGATCATTCTGATTGAAACCCATACGCACCATGATGCGTAAACCGAAAGAGTATTTAAACTAAACTTTCTGAATTTTGTCAAATAGAATTTTTAACGATGTTATCAAAGTGACGTTGTTCCCAATTCCATGATATTTACAGATGCGAAATTGTAATGCACGGATTATAGTGCCACTTGGCGCGCGCGCGACTTATTTAGATCGGAACTAACCATAAGTGAGTTCGGTATACAGTAGTTTCCGCTTAATGTGATCACCGATAATAGAATCATTTGTTTATTGTGATCAGAACTGCTGGTCCCGACCCGCGTGTATATTGATCAATGTAAAATTCATCGGATACTGTGCTCAAAACTTCGGTTAATGGGATCACGCCAAGTCCACTCCGCGAGTTAGTTGGAATACTTACAAAGCAAAAAGGCGTTCTATTGACGATATATTCACACTATCTACACTAGTATACATCATGTAGTGTCTTTTCGTCTCAGTCTTTGTCCGATCGCGACTCTGTTCTAAACATTCGCCAAAATGAGCAAGCGAGCCGATCTCAGTGTCAAAGAAAGATTGCAACTGTTCGCAAAATATAATATTTTACCAAAAGGCACGAGTCAGCCGGATGCTGCGTTACAGCTTGCAATTTCCCAATCTTCGCTCAGTAAGCTCTTGAAGTCGAGAAAAGAAATCGAGAGTGATGCATTGAATATTTGAGCTCCGTAATCAATATGAAAATTTTATTGACAATGTGCTTTCTCATAATCAAAAGCAATCAAGAATTGACCACTTTTTTTAAAAATAAGATATAGCGCAGATGATTTATCGTGTTTCGTTGACGATTGTACAGAATGCCAATATTTCACCCTTCGCTAATAAAATAAGTTAAGAGATGATGGAAATTTCATGTTTCTTAGCTATACTTTCATAATTTACGTGAATTGATGATAATATATTTTGCCCGGGTATTAGAATCATCCGCTTATTAGAATCAAAACTTCTTGTCCCGATGTGACCATATTAAGCGGAAAGTACTGTACCTATTTAAAGCGAAGAACGATAATAAATGTGTAAATATAAGACTTCGATAACGCTGACAATAAATTGCCGTTGCATGATAGTTGAACCGATAAATAATATAAATTATGACGCAAATGTATATTATGAATATAGATACATACAAATATATATACATGATTGCAGCAACTTTAACGACGAATACCAATACCAAATCGATATTAAGTGAACAGTGCGTTTAAGAAGGACCGAGAAATTGAATGACGTACAGGTAAAATGAGGAAAATAATGCAATACGTACCATGCGAGAGCGGAATAGCTCAGAAAACAATGTGTATGAGAAAAAAGGGCGAACAACTATAATATATGTATACACGTATGTTGCATAGTAATTATAGAGCGAAACAGAGGAATTGAACTATTTTTCAGTGCACGAGTACTGAATAAACTTGTAGCACTGAAGATTCCACAAGGTTTACATGAAAGTTACTATTGGTCATTCATTTTTTTATTTGATATTCGAAAGAGAGAGGTGGATAAATTGAATAAAGTCCGTCCTTTTTTCTCATCTCGATTATCCAAACTCCGTGTCGGATTTGTTACAATGAGATTTACGAATAGCTAGGCGATATATGAAACAAATGAAGATTAAACAAGAGAATATTGTATTGTGAAAAAGTTCCATCCATAAGTAAAAGAAATATTATAAAGTTAGGCCGACTTCTCAGCCAGTTCGTGCCTTTTTTTCTGCAGTAAGAGCTTGCGCAGATGCGCATTTTGGAGTTTTGACTTTGCATTTAATTGCACAACCGGTTATCTCCAGTTAATGTCATTGACCTTTCAAGAAATGAAGATCTCAGTCATTTTGTAATTTTCTTTGATCAGCGTGAGATTGAGAAAGATCCGGAACGGATGAGGTACTCTACAATCAATATCCGTTAGTTTGTCTAAAAAAGACATTTTAATAACAAAAAACATCATACGATATTCAGTGATTTATATATTTCTTGTAATTCCGTTCACTCTTAAGTAAATATGATTTGTGAATCTTGAGAATAATAATAAAGCACATTAGTAATCAAGATATTGTTTTAATGGCATCCCCATCGCGATGAACAATCTTGTTATGAATCGACTCATTGACTCTCGGGGTGCCCGGCTCTGAGCGATTTTCTTGAAGCTGATGACCCACCAAAATTTTTTTTGAAGTGGTACCAGTGCAGAACTGACCTCGACTGAAAATCCGCATTGGGATGAAAAAATTTGAAAGACACCATTTTTGCAACTTCCGTGAGATGCCTGTGACGCTAGTTTTAAAATTCTTTACCTCCATTCCCGAAAGAGTCCATCTTGAAAAATCTTCCAAAGTACGACCGTGAGCAAAATAATTTTGTTATTTTTCGTAATGATTACGGTATGAAATGATTGCTACCGTAAACCGGGGTGAATGAGTCCACTTTTGTCGAAAAACATTGTCAGCGTCATATTTTGGCTTCTATAGCACCTGCAGAAACCTGCCGAGGGTCGTTTTGAAGCTTGCAATCTCTAATTATTCGAAAAATAAGTTCCATCCATGAGAGCAAAATCTATAGTCTATTTTTTGCTGTTGAATGAAGTTAAAAAATCAGAACAAAAATTGTCAGTATACTATTGTTCCGCTCAAACTTTTATCTGGACGAATAATTTACACTCCTTCCAAGCTTCCTGGTTCTTTTTTGATACGCGTTAACAAAATTCTCAATATGAAAAAATGTTACCGATCGGGCTTGAGTGTGATAGTCGCTTTGGAATGACCATTTTGTAGAAACATTGTCAATTTCCATCTGGAGCGGGGTGAATGAGTCCACCTGCTGCAGGTGGACTACATTTGATCTATTCAGGAAATTCTGGTGGATTCTGGTATCAATGAATGGGTGAACCTGCTGTAAGTCGGTTAATAAATCTGGTCTATCCAGTAATTCTGGTCATTTCTGTCGACCGGGCTCGAGTTTTACGGTTGTTTGGAACAACCATTGGGAAGAGACACTACCGACTCCCGGCTGAACCGGGGTGAATGTGTCCACCTGCTGCAAGTCGGCTAGATTTGATTTATTCAGTAATTCTGTCAAGTTCTGTTCTCAAAATATTTCCAAATTTCTTCACGCAATCCTGGATCAATATCGAGAGACAGATCTCTCAGACGTTGGTTGCGAGTGCATTTGCGAGGCATATGTACTGCATAAAAGTCACTGACGACCTTGTCTAAAATGCGTGACTCATTGGAAATGACTCAAGGATTTGAGACACTAAAAATGATTCATTTGAGAAACAATACATTTTAAGTGATTCACTTAACACGTTCGCTGTGGCGGGACCCACGGGTGGGTCCCGCGATTTTTCATTTCCCAATCTCATCCAGTCCCTAATGAGTCGAAAAATATACCCAGTAAGAATTTTCCAAGGTGATTTACTTTGTCTCAAGCTCAACTAACGAACCAAAAAAAGTTTGATCCGATCCAAGCATTTTTACCAGGATACGAGAATCCACTTCATGCGAGAAATAAAATCACGAAAAAACCGGCTTCGCAGCGAACGTGTTAAAGTGACTCATCCAAATTGAGTTATTTAAAAAATCTGTTTAAAAATAATTTTTTAAGTCTTGAAATATAGAAAGGAAATCTACTACGTTGATTATCATAATGATTGTGAAGTTTTTCTAATGAGTCAATTTGGATGAGTCATTTTAATTAGATCATTCCGTCAATCATTCCTAGTATATC
Organism: Eretmocerus hayati; assembly: GCA_029851415.1. Lineage (NCBI taxonomy): Eukaryota > Metazoa > Arthropoda > Insecta > Hymenoptera > Aphelinidae > Eretmocerus > Eretmocerus hayati. Next base: position 115,159,629 of record CM056743.1, read on the forward strand.
TCATACTCCTGAATAATTTGTTGTTAGTCATTCATATTTACGGGAAAGCATATTAGAGATACCTCAATGTACATACGAGCTGTGCGCTTTGGACGCAGGCGAGGCATAGGTGGACACATTCACCCCTGTCGACGGGGACGGTGTGAATGTGTCCACCCTCTTTTTTGCAGTTTTTGAAAAACCGTGGGGTTGAAACCAAAATCTAACAACGGGATCTCGTAGCTGAGCTCAAGACCCAAATTTTTACTACCCATACATTTTGTTTTGGTATAAATAAGACCAAGAAAATCACAGTGGAAGGTCGAAAGTGGTCCATATTCACCCCGGTTTGCGGTACTTGAGTATCACATGACCATTTCACTGAGTTATAGAAAATTAGGGATAATCAAATTGTCAAGGTCAATGTTTGCAGCCTCTATCAGAAGGACTTGCACTTTGAAATTTCTTCCCCCAATAATTAGTGCTGCCGCGATACGATAAAAATCGATAATCCAAAGATGTCGTTATCGAGCATAGATATTTAACGGCTTATCGATGTCGTTATCGATGTCGGAAAACGTCGAAGGCCAATTGTCGTTATCGTATCGACCCTCATCATAGTTTATCGACGATATTATCGATATCGCGAAATTTTTCTTCAATTCTCAGTGAGTGTAGGGATATGCCGAACGTACAAAAGTTTTCCTCACGTGATTAATGGATAGCCCCATATGCTGAATGTGACCGTGTGAACAATGTGCGAGTGTGAGTTTGTAAACACGAAACGCCAGGTGGAACCGATACTTCAATCAGTTACATCCCACCTTTCACGCGTACGCGCTGTTATGATCTATGATGTCGTCTTCAAAGAGACTTCGTCGAGATTGAATTTCAACTAGTCCCGATCGTGGTATTCGATCAAAAAAGAAATCAACAAGTGAATCAATAAGTAATTAACAGCAGAATGTAGCCGAGCCAAGTGCATCAACGAGTGATGAATTCAAAAATAGAGCGTACAAGACAATAAAATCAGTGTATGAGAAGTATTTCCAGTATCAAAACCAGAACGGAGAAAAAAGTGCTTTGTGCTCATTGTGTCCTGCTTCAGCTTGTAAAGTGATAGCACGGAAGGGTGGAAATACGTCAGGAACCTCGATATCGATAATATCGCGACATGTCGCGATATAATCTCGATCGATAAATAATGTCGCTCAAGCAATGTCGTTATCGATGTCGAAAACAATGAGGGTTATCGGTTTCGATGTCATCGTTTTTATCGATATCGCGATACGACATCGACAATTTATCGATTATCGCGGCAGCACTACCAATAATTGAGGGGGCGCGTGGAAAAAGGGCGTAACTACAAAAGGGTGATTTCGAGAAAATCAATAAAAACTTAATAAAAACCGTCAGAGGCGTATTTGGACGAGTTGACCCGACTTATTTCGAAGAAGGTAGCATTCTCGAAATATCAGTGCAAGCCTCGTGAAATTAGAGTTGACTCCATGGATTTTACAGCTATTTCAAAAAATGCAGTTACGCCCTTTTTCGAATACAGGGTCAAATTTCGGCGCACCTTCTTCACGAAAAGTGGAATCAAGTCCCGAAATCAAGTCCAATCCCTCACAAAATTCACAAGCATGCTTATGGGCACCTACGGAAAGATATTTCATAGCTGTGAAGTTGTTCGACTCACGCTCAGGAGCTCTGTACTCGCGGAAAGCTCAATATGGATGCCCAAAAATATGGAAGTTCTAAAATCGCTATATCAATGTTCAGGAACTTATTTTGGAGGTAGACGAACATGTTTTGATGGTTTAGACCCATAAAAATGAAATTCCGTGCCGAGGGGAATTGTTTGAAAATTTTTTCGTATGTAATTACGCCCTTCTTCCGAATCGCGCCGAACTTACGCCCTTTCTCCGAAAAGTTACGCCCTTTTGATTTTGGTCACTCAGCGACTTACGCACTTTCGGAATTTATTTATTTATTTATTAATAAATGATACGGGCAAGCTGCCCAGTTACAATAACGAGAGTAAAGATCAACTATGGAACTTATCACTAAATCATCATTTCATTGGGTAATCAATAGTAAACAAAAAATATAGTATTTCCAAGAGTATTTCCAAATCAAGAAAGAAAAAAAATATATAATATTGCCTCTTTTGGTACCAATATCTCATTTTGGGCTAAAAAGCTTGATGTACTTATAAATCCAAAAAATTCATCATCTTATACCAGGACTGTAATGCATTCGGTATTTATAAGTCCAAATTTGAATATGTTTGTCCAAAGTTGAATATGAATCCAAAGAGGAATTTGAATATGTTAATTACGCCCTTTTTCAATATTTTCGGGAAGTGATTGGAAAAGTTCCGAGGGCGTAATGGCGTTTACGCCCTTTTGATTTATTTTTTTTGCAGTTACGCCCTTTTTGGGAATCGGTGGCGGAGTACACCGAAGTTAACTTTCAAAAGTTCCCAAGTAATTTTTTTCATTTTCGTGTATTGAAAGAAGTTTCCCACAATTATCTCGCTCCTAATTTCTTGATCCAAGATAGAGCTATCCTATGAGCGCCACCAAAAAATTGAAATATTGATTTTGGGCTGCTGTATTCTGCTCATAACTTTGAACTGCTTTGACCGATTTTGATCTTAAAAACAGCATTTGAGAAGTGATTCAAAAGACCATCGGCATGCTTTTGGTGGTTTTTCGAAGATGCATTGTTTGTCACATTGATAGTTACTTATTTTGGTCGGCTTGACATATATTTTGCCGTACTAATGTGTTCTCCGAGGTTTTATGCGAGTCTATCAATTTTTTGGGATTTCTAGGGTTCTTTGGTAGAGATTACTGAATTTTCCTATGTTTACTTCCGTAAGAACACGTGTATAAGAGCGGAATGCTTATGATTTTTTTACGCGGAAAAAGGTCGTCGACCCCCACTTTCAAAAACGGATATCGATTCGTAAACGCGTTAAGTATACTTGTGAATTTTGGTAGCTCGATGACCGTCATCATTCTTCACCTGCGAGTGATACTACTATATTGCGGGAGCGACAATCGAATGATTTTGAAACCTTTGCTATTGTTGTTCGTTGATTTTTCATGACTAACCGTGGCATTTGATTGGGGTATGAACACTTTCCTGGATGGTTTTATGAATAAAATGCCTAATAACGTACGGGTCCGCTGGATACTGTTGAGATGGAATATGGTTTTGCATTGGTGAAAAATGATGGGTGAAATGCAAGTTGGAAGGCAGTCAACTCGGCAGTCAACCTAGTATGAAGAGAAGAAAATTAATTTTGAATTCCCAGTTATCGAACTGGAACTCATAATTCAACAAAATCTGTAAATTATAACTCTATCAATGCTTTAGCGTCACAGGTTGACCAGATAAAACATTGAATGATGGAATCTGGAGTACCTAATAAGTGAATCCCCGAGTAAGGTATATTTTATTTGTGAATGAATATGACGCATTTTTTGATAAAAATGATTTGGAAAATATTTCCGATGGAATTCCAATTGTGTGATCGATAATTCTTTTTCTAAGCTCGAAAAATTTTATTCGATAATCGAAAGCTCGTGAGGAAATTGAGTTCAAATTGAAGTCTACATATATGGAATAGTAATCAATAGAAATTCTCACGGGTTTAAACAAAATGTTTAAATTGTTATTAGGGAACGAGAAAGCATTCCGCAAATGTCTGTTTACAGCGCCGTATTTGTATATATGTGCCTCGTTCTTCCGTCAACAGTTTATTCTAAACCCTTGGATCGATCTTCTTGAAATTTGTATGGGTGTTAGATAACGGCTCAAAGATGTGCTGAAAAGATTTACAGCTCACCATATCTAAATGTTACTGATTTATGAGACTTAAAATAAATACGTCGAAATTTTCAAATAACCGATCATTTCATTCACAAATTTAAAACTGAGGTAAATTTGAGATATCATCATCTTGACCTACTTTCAGACCAAACTTTGGATCACTTACTCGGCTATTTCTGGTGATTCTTCGGCAATTAGTTAATGTGGGATTTTCATTCTTATCTAATTCTATCCTGTAAATCACGACATTTTCAGCATTTGAAAAGATAGCATGCATTTCCTTTTTATTCGTTTGAAAAAACGTGGTCTCCACCACTGAATCAAACATGGCAAAATGAATATTTTGTTAGGTAAATGTCCAGTCTAACCATGCACTACTATGCATGGCATGCGAGCACATACATACATACATTATACGTATATGGACCACTTTTATTCAGTCTTTACGTAAATGACCTCCCAGACATACTTCACGGACAGCCTGTCAAGCATATATTCTACGCAGATGATCTTCAAATTTATCTTCACATTGAGAAGAGCAAAATCTCGGAGGGCATCGCTAGACTGGAAGAGGTGGCACGATTGATCGCTGGATGGGCCGAGTCCTCCGGCTTGCGTCTCAACGCTGGCAAGACCAAGACTATCTTCTTTGGCTCTGCGAGTAATGTCAATGAGCTGAAGGGAATGGGTCTAGTCGGTGTTGCGATGCCGGGCGGAGTGACGATTCCGTTCAGTGACACGGTCGTGAGTCTCGGTATTACACTCGACAGTCAGCTGAAGTGGAAATCGCAGGTTAACCAAGTAACAAAAAAAGTCAATAGAGCCCTGTATGGCCTGCGATTCATCAGGGCGTGTACTACCGAGATACTGCGCCGAAAACTAGTCGAGACATTAGTCCAACCACATCTGGACTACTGTGCAGTGGTATATCTAGACGCAGACGAAGAACAACGGACGCGACTTCAAAGATTGTCCAATTCATGTGTGAGATACATCTTTGGTGTTAGAAGGGATGAGCACATCACTCCGTACCGGGAACGCCTGCGCTGGCTACGGTTGGACTCCCGTAGTAGTACATTACGCGTCGAGTGCTGGAAACATTTTTTCCTTCGGGAAACCAAGCTGGACGTGGGCGATGGCACCGTCCAGCTTGGTTTTCCCGAAGGAAAAATGTTTCCGCACGAGACGCGTATGCCGTTTTATACGTCTGTACGCAGAAACAGCTTGTTTCCAGGCCTCCTCGCGCAGCGAGGAGGCCTAGAAACACGCTGTTTCTACGTATGGACGTATAAATTATATTTTGCAGCTATTCTGATATACAAAATCTTGAAGATGAGAGAGCCCGAATACTTGGCTGCAATGTTTACCATGTATCAGCGCAGGCCTACCAGTCGGAGTGAAGAGAGAAAACTTGATATACCCAGAGTTCGGCTCACCGCGACTGAAGGCTCTTTTCAGTATCGTGGTGCTAGGCTCTGGAACTCTCCACCTCCCTCCTTGCGCCACTCACCCTCGATATCAGCTTTCAAACTCTCGCTCAAACTTCACCTATTAGAGCTCGACTCCAAAGACTATGCAATAATCCCAATCGTACTACGCTGAGTACTGCCAGTAATAGAGTATTTATTTATTTGTTAGAAAATATTTCTGTAATCTGTGTTTTGCTACGATGCTACCTGGCATGAGTCGAATTAATGACGTATCATATCTGTGATAAAACTGACCTTGGATAGCTTTGACCAAATATCCCAGTTATATTTCTATTATGTCTTTTGACATTCAGTATTATATTGTCAGGAATCACCTTTCATATAAGAATGTGTTGTTTAAATGTTGAATTGAGTTTTTGCCTTTATGGTGAAATAAAGCTTATCTTATCTTATCTTATCTATATACTACAATTCGATTTAGAAACTTTTTTAGAAATGTTATTGGAATAATCGAATTTATGGAGAAATAATATCTTGTCTCTTCACTAGAATCAATTTTTCACTCTCAAAATCTTCTTTCACAGGTATTCTGCTTTCACCATTTTATTCCTCTCACTAAAATCTTTCGACTGCAGGTCACTTTTCTTCTCGACGATCATTACTGGTGAACAATAATCAAAATTTGTCAGGGTCCGTTCATGTTTTATTGTGTGCGCTGTTATCTCCGTCAACGGTATATACTCATCCTCATTCTTTGGATCGATCTTTTTCAAATTCATACGGGGGATAGATGTCTACTCGAAGATGTGCTGAAAGACTATACAGCTGATTTCATCAAAGAGTTCCCAATTTATGAGTATTAAGAAATGAAAACCGTCAAATTTTCGAAGGATTGATTCGATTTCTCAAGAATGTCTTCTAGAAATAGTCCAAAAGAAACTCATAGTAACTTTAATAAAATGTTCACATTGCCACGCTTAATCGAGATTGGTCGACGCGGCATTCTGTTTAAATGAACTAAAATAGAATTGCACGTGACATCTATTCAAACGATCACGGTGCGGCTGAACCAACATTTAGTCGAAGTTTTCTGCTGCTCCGAGATTCTTGTGGACCATGTTTGGGGGTATTGTGAGGGCCATTTTCCCACAAGAATCAAAATTCTTCTATGGGCAGTTTTCGAGGAATCTCAATTATTCCATTTTCGGGGGAATTTGAGCGATTCCTTTCGCTATGATTTTCCCACAGGCTTTCCTCATCTCAAACCCTTCCCATCTGTCTCAAGTTCCAATCAACTTCCACAATAATATAACATTCGTGAGAAAGAATTTTTCTCCAAATTCTCCATGGGGTTGATCGCGCATCGTATATTAAATTCAGTTTTGAAAAGAATGACGAAGTATCAATTATTTCATCCATATACCACTCAACGTCGTCTAGTTCTGACTCAATAATAATAATTATCATTACTTTCGTACACAGGGTCCAAGAAAGTTAGATTTTCTCTACCAAAATCATCCAATATTCCCGAAAACAGAGTCGCGGGGTCAAAAATTGATGATGGTTGGGTGAATTAATCTTTGAAGGCTTAATATGTGAATCAATTACGGTATGGACAGCAATGTTGGAGTTATATTAGAAATGATATAAACCTCCTAGGGGTGAGAAGATATAATTCAAGAAGTATAACGGGGAGACTACGATAGTTTGAACTTCAACATCGACATGCCAGGGCAATGACTATTCATGAACCCAGATCGAGTGCAAAAAGTATTTATTGAGATATAGTTAATCTTCGTGGTATGAATGATTCTTAAATCTCTGTTCACATATAAAATGAACACAAGTCATAATGATCACTAGCGTTATTGCCGCACTCGCTACCGCTCGTTCGGCTTGTAAATGTCCTTGATAAGTCAGAGGCCCCTGAAATGCTTTTGTAGCTCAATGATGATGGTTGTAAAATAACGATTGATGATGGACTCAAGGTGCCAGAAAGAAGTTTTTTATGTAATCCGCGAAAATGTAATTAACTTGAATGATACCCACTAATAGATATATTACATTAGAAAATTCAGATTTATTGTTCTCAATTTTTGGAACGAGTGATTTGGCTAAATCAAAGTCCCGGAATCTTAACACTGGTATTGATAGTCGTTGGTAACCTGAAGGTTAAAAGTTGTTCCATGGGTTGGGCACTTGAGTCGGTGTGGCATAAGGATGAACTGAAGTCTCTGCATCTACTTTAGATTCTTTCAGTACACTAATGCAGCAGAACACCAGAAAGTCGGACTGGTTCTTTCGCCACAGCGACTACAGCGCCTGAAGCGCGGAAGGACACTAAACCGCAAGTTATCAATGACTATTGATAGCAGTGTAAGAGATTTTTCTGTTGAACTGGTTTGAATTAGACCGGACTAGACCAAACTAGGCCGCATTAGACCAAACTAGATCGCACTGGACCAGAATAGACCTGAATATCCCGAAAACCCGAAATAAACCTGACTACATCGAGCTAGACCAAATGAGGCCAAACTGGACCTTGACCATACTAGACCGAGCTGGACCGAGCTAGACCGAGCTAGACCGAGCTAGACCGAGCTAGACCGAGCCAGAACGAAGTAGATCGACCTGGTTTGAACTAGACTGAACCAGACCGGAATCGATAGAGTTAGACCGTATTAGACCGTACCAGACTCAACTGAACCAAAATAGACTGAACTAAACCTAATTCAACTGAACTAGACCGAATGAGACCTAATTACCCCGAGCTAGACCGAGCAAGACCGAGCTGGACTTAATTAGACCAAACTAGTCCGAGTTAGATCGAATTGGCCCGATCTAGATCAAACTGTATCGAATTAGATCGAATCAGGCCATTCTAGACTGAACTAGACGAAATCAGACCTAATTTGACCGAACTAGTGCGAACTATTCCGAATCAGGCCAAGCTGGTTCAAATTAGCTCAATTTAGATCAAACTAGATCGAACTACAACGTACTGGACCGCGCTAGACGGCGCTAGCCTTGATTGGACCGAACGAAACCAGATTAGATTGAATTGGACCGAAGTAGACTTAACTACACCGAACTAGACCGAATGAGGCTCATTTAGAGTGAACTAGACCAAACAAGAACAAACTAGATCGAACTACACCGGATGAGACCGACCTACACTAACCTAAACCTCCATCCATCCATCCAGGCATTCACTTACCCATCACTCATATACAGCCATCTATCATGCCGAACTGGACCAAACTAGACCGAATTACAGAGGTATACGAGATGATTTGCACAATAGTTAAGCTTGATAGACCAACTCATCAGTATTGGCAACAGTCTAAAGTCAACAGTCTATAGTCAACGGTCTATAATCATCATTCTAAAGTAAACTGTCTTAGTCACTTGCATAAGTTAACTGCCTGAGTTAACTGCCTAAGTAAACTGCATAAGTAAACTGCCTAAGTAAACTGCCTTAGTAAACTGCCTTAGTCAACTGCCTTAGTAAACTGCCTAAGTCAACTGCTTAGGTCAACAGTTGACAGACATCTTCCCCCGTGCATAATCAACCGTCAACTATCGACACACCAACCAACGCATCCACCCGACCACTTAAACTCCCTTCCATCTATCTACCCACCCGAACACCTACCCAGCCACCCAACCACCAACTCACCCATCCACCCACGTATGACCCATCCACACATCAACCCACTCATGACCCATCCACCCACCCATCACACTTCACCCCTTCCGCATAGGCGACCCGATACGCAGTATGTGGACGGACAAATTTTGCCTGGCTCCTTAATTATTATAATTTAATTGTCACAACAATGAGAAAAAATGAATTTTTAGAATATGAAATGTCCTTCACATAACACGCAATATTCGTTGAAATGTTCCAAACAATGAGATTTTTAAGGTAGTTGTACACTAAAATGCAAAATATACCAGAATGTCACCAAAGTTGGTGAGGATTTAGTTCAAATGTTAATGAACACCTGTGCAAAATTTCATAATGATTGGCCGTTTTGTTTCAGAGTGGTAGTCATCAAAATTCGTCACTTTTAGCATGGCGCTCATGCGGGATCGTCGACTCCCATATAAACGCAATGTTATAAGTGGCGGGTTTTTGATGGCTACTACTCCGGAACAAAACGGTCAATCATTTTGAAATTTTGCACAGGTTTTCATTAACACTTGAACTAAATCCTCCCCAGCTTTGGTGTTTTTCTGGTATTTAGGGGAATCTCCCTTAACGGATACCTCCTATTAGCGGACACCTCTCAATAACGGACAATTTTTTGCGACCAGCAGAAGTATTATCACAAAAATGAACCTCTGATTAGCGGACACCTCCGGATAGCGGACAGTTTTGATGCAACCAGAGGTGTCCGTGCGACCGGAGATTTCACTGTATTTTCAGCGTTAGTGTACAACTACCTTAAAAAAAAAAACTCGATGTGAAACTCTTGGGAATGGTACAATATTCGTGGTCACGTATGCGAGACTCTTCGTAAATGTATCTGTATTCGCCTGGAATGCAGTTCATGATTGAGTCAGGCACTTTGCACTGAGGAATCGCATGAAACATAGCAGATCTAGATTTGATCGGGACCGCCTCTGGAGATTGATTCACCCACCCATGACCAATTTTTGACCCCACGGCTGTTTGTTCCCGTGAAGAGACGATTTTGGCAGAGGGAAACAAACTCTCTTGGGCCTTGTGTATGAACTTGATCATGCAGTGCAAATTAGACGACTTTGAGTGGTATTTGGATGAAATAATCCCGATTGATACTCCGGTATTTTTTTTCAAAACTGAATTTGCTATGCGATGCGTGATGGCGCAATCAACACCATGGGGAATTTGGAAAAGAAAATTCTTTTACGGATATCATACTATTGTGGAAGATGGTTTAAATTTGAGACGGATGGAAGGTGGTTTGAGACGAGGAACGCCTGTGAGAAAGTTATGACGCAAGAAATCCCTCAAAGTCTCCCAAAAAATGGAATAAATGAGATTCCTAAAAAACTGTCCATAGGAAAATTTTGATTCTTGTGGGGAAATGACCTCCAGAATACCCCCAAGCATAGTCCACAAGAATCTCGGAGCAGCAGAAAACTTCGACTAAATGTCGATTCAGCCGCACCGTGTGATGCAAACTCTTTGATTTGAATGATAGAAATCGGTAAGAAAGACACGCCAAATAATGTCTGTTCGGGTGACTCAAAGTTTGGTCTGGAAGTTGTGAAAAGAAATATTTGTGAATACAATAATCGGTTTTTCGAAAACTCCATCATTTTCTAAGGATGCTCAATAATCAAAAACGGTTTGATAGGGTCAGCCGTAAATCCGTTTATTTAGCTAATCTTTGAGTGGTCATCTAGCACCCATGTGAATCTCAAAAAGATCGAATCCACGGGTTCTGGAGAGATCGTTGATGTTGACGAAACAAAAAACAAAGCGACAGACACACACGACTAACGGACATAGACCATGACCAACAAAGTCATTTATACGACTCATAAGCAGCATATGCGTCTCGTGCCAAAAACTTTGTTCTTCAACCTTGTTGGACATCGGCTTCGCCCCGACGATCAGCAAAGTTTTCGCGATGAACAAAGATTTTTGTCACCCGACACATGATATACTATTGTTTATAGGCCTTTTTTGGCTGAGTGCGGAGAGTCCATATTTCTTCACTACCTTGATCAAAACTTATTGAAGGTTTTTCCAGTCCTGTAAATGTTAGAAAAGCTCGACATCAGCGTATTTTGGCTCGCCATAAGGAAGCGGAACCTATTTTTTTCAAGCCAAGATGTTTCCGGTGAATAACTCACTTAATTATAAGAAAGGTGGAATAAACAGCGAAAAAGACATAGTTATTACTCTATACTATTCTCGTCGGTCCTAAATGATGGTGACTGATAGATCTATAATGAATATTGAGTTTTCGCGGAACTATACTCATGTGTATGTCGTTCTTATAGTCGAGTGAGTAAACCCCGAAAATACGCTTCCTTTTAGGAGTAACTGGCTAAACTCTTCCAAACCCTCCAAAGGGCTCAAAAGATAGGTGGCATATCCAATAATCAATGTTGATAAGAATTATTGTTCAAAAATTGGGGGTAGGCATAAATAAACAATAAAAACATGCATTTTTCCGTCCTTTTCTCGGTTTTTTCATTATAAGTCGGAAAATATTGGTTTTTCGAGAAAACTTGCTGAGAGGTATTTTGTAGGTCTCTGAATGATCTACAAGATTGGTTCATATACTTTTTCCCGTAAAGTGCAGCCTTTTGGAGTTATTCTTGATCTAAGTTATAATGGAATTTGTTTGAATTAATTCGCTAAAATTGTTTATAACGGGTTCAAATTATTTTTTCTAGGTAATTGAGTCAATTTTGAGAAGAAAAGGTCTCTCGGTATTTTTTTTCATCAGGTTTGATCGTTTTCGAGTAATGAGAAAAGCAAATTTCGCGACTTCTAACCCTCAATGCGGTGCTTTCATGACAGCACTTTGAGTTGGAGGTTGCGAAATTTGCTTTTTTCATTACTCGAAAACGATCAAACTTAGTGAAAAAAATACCGAGAGACCTTTTCTTCTCAAAATTGACTCAATTACCTAGAAAAAATAATTTGAACCCGTTATAAACAATTTTAGCGAATTAATTCAAACAAATTCCATTATAACTTAGATCAAGAATAACTCCAAAAGGCTGCACTTTACGGGAAAAAGTATATGAACCAATCTTGTAGATCATTCAGAGACCTACAAAATACCTCTCAACAAGTTTTCTCGAAAAACCAATATTTTCCGACTTATAATGAAAAAAACCGAGAAAAGGACGGGAAAATGCATGTTTTTATTGTTCAATTATGCCTTCCCCCAATTTTTGAACAATAATTCTTATTAATATTGATTGTTGGATGTGCCACCTATCATTTGAGCCCAAATTTGGAGGGTTTGGAAGAGTTTAGCCGGTTAGTGAACGAATTCAGGAGCTTACTCACTTGACTAAGCCATTAGGATTTCACGCGCGTATTATGATGAGCGCTATAATAATTAAAGCAATGCTAAGCAGACGACAGAGATATAGCCATGCAGGCCGTGCTTGCCTGCTGCGGTGCTGCGTTCTGCGTTTTGGTGGCGAATCATATAACCTGACTGCTAGTGGAGTTGCATGTAGTGATCATAACAAACAAACATCAAATCAAAGTATCAAACAAAAGTTATCTTGAAACATTTCGAGTTTGAGGTATTGATTGGTATTGATGATGTTTGAATGTGAGTTGAGACTATTTCCTGCAATAATCCCTAGAATTGATGAGAAGTTATATTGGTGGACGTGCGATCAGTGCATTAGGTTTTCTTTATGAACGTTGTAATTTATTTTCAGATTGTTGAGAAAATTGGAGAATCCGATCGTTCTCTCTATGCAGCGAACCAGATCAAGATTACTAGAGAAGTTTGTGGTTCTGGGAATCAGAAGATTATTTTCACGTGAACAAGTTTCTCATTATAGCTCAATACTCACAGCTCAAAACATGGTTAAATACCTTAACCAGTCAGAAGCAATGAACATTGATAAGGATCTATTTAATACTTACAAGTTTAGCGTGGATCAGCTGATGGAACTAGCAGGCCAGAGCTGTGCTATATCTATTGCTAAATGCTACCCCTTATCTATGGATGATAAGAATCAGATTCTAGTCTGCTGTGGCCCTGGCAATAATGGTGGAGATGGTCTTGTGTGTGCTAGGCATCTCAAACTTTTTGGGTACTCCCCCGTATTATACTACCCCAAGCGAACAAACAATATTTTATATCAGAATCTTTTTCACCAATGCCAAGAGAATGATATCTCTGTTGTAGAGGATATTGCAGAGATTCAAAGTCAAAATGATTATAAAGTTGTGGTTGATGCATTATTTGGATTTAGCTTTAAGCCACCCGTGAGACCTGACTTTGTGCCAATCATCAACTTTTTGAAAAGCTCAAACATTCCAATTTGTAGTATCGATATTCCATCTGGATGGGATGTAGAGCATGGGATGCCAGAAGAAGGTGGTATTGAACCAGAACTCTTGGTTTCTCTAACAGCTCCCAAACTGTGTGCCCATAAGTTTTCCGGCAAATATCATTTTCTTGGTGGGAGATTTGTCCCTGAGAAACTTGAAAAATTATACTGTCTTAACTTACCTAAATATGCAGGAACAGACCTTGTAGTGCCCCTCTAGTTCAATGTTTCTCACAATGTGATAATTAGTTTTACACAACTGCGTATACTTAAAATGTAAGAATTTGTACATACATTTTTTGATGGACTTTTTAAGGGACAGTGCATTTTTGTATTGAATTAATTTAAAACGAAAATACTCCGATAGAAGATTGGTATTTTTTTTTCGTCCTTGAGCTTCAATATGATAACAATTTAAAGTCTCGTCGATCTTGAAAAACGGTGAGCAATCAAATAAACTCCCGAAAATTTCACGATGGAAATTTTTGGAGATTATTTGACTGCCGTCCTTCAAGATCGACGAGATTTTGAATTGTCATCATAATGGAGATACTTCATTATAATTTCTCAAGCTCGTAATATATCTTATGCAAACGCTCTCACTATAATCCAATCGAATATGTTTGTATACTCAAGTGACTGAGATGAACCCATGACTTTTCTATATATATATTTTAAATTTCCTTCGCATGAAACGTGTATGCTACTATAGAGTACGTCTATGTCAAATTCAAACGGTTTTTGCAACTATTTTTTTAAAATTCCCATACCATTCTTCTTCGACGTGGGGTACCAAAATAAGATATTTCCTATAGTTTGTAGGTCCAAAATTTTTTTTTTGTCCCAGATAGGCCTACAAGAGTGATTTTACCGAAAAATCAAAAATTGAGACTATCCTACCGTATTTTGCTCGTAACTTTTGATTGCTTTGACCAATTTGGATTTTCCAGAAAGCATTTGAAAGGTGACTTCAAAAGCTATCGATTGACTATTAATAAGACCTCTTCCAATTATTTCTTGAACATCCGAAAGCTGAATTACTCAAAAAATACGGTTTGGCTCATAACTTTTTTGACGTTTATTTTGATTTTTTTATTCCATTCTTTTTCAATTTGTATAGTAATGAACTACCTGCAAAAAAAATTTTAGCCATTATTTTTACTTTTGGGGCCTCCTAGAGCTGTTTAAGTGCGCAAAACCATCTCAAAAATTCGAAAAATGCGTTTTTACCTTGTTCAACTTCCTCGGGGGACCTCGCAACTAATTCCATTGTGTTTGCAAGACTGTTTAACATTAGAAATGACTGTTTTGAGTATTTTTTTTAGTGTAACAGAAGCTCAGATTCGTAGAAATTTATTTCAAAAGAAAATTTCTATTCAATAATTAGCATCTCCTGCGCATGCGTTGTTCTCTACGTCTCTGAAAGTGTTTTCAATCGATAGCTGATTCAATTTCCTTCAGAAAAACCTCTTGCTGAAGTCAATTTCATGCAGTAAAACCGAAGCTACCGCTGTCAATTTGAAAAGAAATGTCTTAGGTATCAAATCCTTGAGTCTGGAGAAAGATTGTCGGTCTCACCTGCCGGTTGAAGCGTGTATTTCCGCTTCTACTCCATCAAATTAACTTCAGCAAGGGGTCATTTTGAAGGAAATTGTGTCAGCTACCGATCTGAATCGTTTTTGAAGCACCAAAGTCATTTGCTTGCGCAGAAACTTCACAACCGCCTGATCAGAGTCGGAAAGAATTGCTGGCAATGATTCGTTAGATTCGAATTTCTCGTGCATGCAAATGACTTTGGTGCTTTAAAAACGATTCAGATCGTGGTAGCTAACTCAATTTCCTTCAAAATGACCCCTTGCTGAAGTTAATTTGATGGAGTAGAAGCGGAAATACACGCTTCAACTGGCGGGCGAGACTGACAATCGTTCTCCAGGCTCAAGGATTTGATACCTAAGACAGATTTATTTTTATTTTAAGAGCTGTAGCTCCGGTTCTACTGCATGAAATTGACTCCAGCAAGAGGTTTTTTTGAAGGAAATTGAACCAGCTATCGATTGAAAACATTTTCAGAGACGTAGAGAACAACGCATGCGCAGGAGCTGCTAATTATTGAATAAAAATTTGCTTTTGAAATAAATTTCTACGAATCTGAGCGTCTGTTACACTAAAAAAAATACTCAAAACAGTCATTTCTAATGTAAAACAGTCTTGCAAACACAATGGAATTAGTTGCGAGGTCCCCCGAGGAAGTTGAACGAGGTGAAAACGCATTTTTCGAGTTTTCGAGATGGTTTTGCGCACTTAAACAACTCTAGGATGCCCCAAAAGTAAAAATAATGGCTGAAAATTTTTTGCAGGTAGTTCATTACTATACAAATCGAAAAAGAATGGAATAAAAAAAATCAAAATATACGTCAAAAAAGTTATGAGCCAAACCGTATTTTTTGAGTATTTAAGCTTTCGGATGATCAAGAAACAACTGGAAGAGGTCTTATTAGCCTAAATAAAAAAAAAAGGTCTTATTAGTAGTCAATCGATAGCTTTTGAAGTCACCTTTCAAATGCTTCTTGGAAAATCCAAATTGGTCAAAGCAATAAAAAGTTACGAGCAAAATACGGTAGGATAGTCTCAATTTTTGATTTTTCGGTAAAATCACTCTTGTAGGCCTATCTGGGACAAAAAAAATTGTTGGACCTACAAACTATAGGAAATATCTTATTTTGGTACCCCACGTCGAAAAAGAATGGTATGGGAATTTGAAAAAAATAGTTGCAAAAACCGTTTGAATTTGACATTGACGTATTCTATAGAGGACAAAATGATGGACCTCTTGGTTCAGACAGTATCGCAGGTCACAAAAAAAATCGCTGATACTTTTGAGTCAAGAATTGCTCCAGAAGAATGTTTAGGCTGTCATCTGAGCCATTGCAGATTAGTATTGAACGATAAACATTCAAATTGTGAACAAACAACTTGCAAATTGAGCTGTTTTTCTCGTTTCTTTTTGGTAGCCGACTTTGACTGCTTGGCAATCGAAGGAAAACGCAATCATCGTCTCCAAAAAATTCAGGGGATGCCCTCACTATTGCTCAAGCAAAATGCATTGGTTTTCCCCGAAAATATGGCATTATTGTTTATTCATAGGCTTCTGAAACTAAACAAGTATCTCGAGGCCGAAACGTTTTTGACCGAATACTCATCTGATCATATGCAAATCTGTCTACCTCTGATGGTATATTTCTTGCACGCCACTGCCAATTTCTCATGGAAGTTCTATGGTCCACATTAAGTTGATCGCGGAAGTGTGAGATTTGTTATACATATATTATACCGGCAACTCACACAGTTGATAAGGAAAATAGTGTTAATTAGCCGTGCTGATTCTAAGAACACTCCACAGCCTGAAAAATTTCGGAGATTTTGAAGATTTCGTCGAGCTTTTTTACTAAGAGAATATATCGAGGAGATCTTTGACCGAGACTAACAAGGGGAGTCTGGAGGGTCCGGGTCCCAAATTCTCTTCAAACTTTTTTGACAGTCTCGTACTACCTAGAATATGAAGAATCCAGAGTAACCCCGTCAAGTGGGCCTCCTGTTCAAAGTTACAGCCTATAACATTAGCATTGCCCATATAGGCCGGAATTGAAATGTGATTTGTATAGATATACAATGCTATACAATACTCAAGATATACAATGATATACAATACTCCCAATGCTAACGTTTTTACTTGTAGCTCTGAACAGGGAGCCCATTCGACAGAGTTACTCTGGATTCTTCGTTTTCTAGGTGGTACGAGACTGTGAAAAAGTTTGGTGAGAATTTAGGACCCGGACCCTCCAGACTCCCCTTGCTAGACTTATTTCTTGAATCCTTGTAGGAAAACTCAAAAGCCCAAAATAAAAGTAGTAGTCGAAATAATCACGAGATAGCGAAACTCAGTCCCTTTGTGGCCACCTGGGCAGAGAAGCACGAGTATAAATACGCGAACACTTTACGCGTGTTCATTTCATGACTTCACTGTAAAAAATATTTCCGAAAAACTTCCACCAATTGGTTGAAGTTTTCATTCAATTGAGATGATCCTCATTGGTTGAATATTCAACCGATGAAGATCATCTCAATCTGTCCGTGCGGTTCCAGCATATCAGCTTGCCTACGTGTGAGGGGTAGAATATGGTGGATGGTCATAGCGGTCGAGTCGCAGTGCTGCAACACGATTTTAGCCTCAGAATCTATTTTTTTCTCTTTCTCTCGCTCCACACTCGAAGGAGTTTGCATTCAGCGGAATCAGGCCTGCACCTTTTTTGAAAGGAATTCTATGCTCTACAAGATGCACGGGATCTACATGCGATAGAGCCGATAGATTGAGAACTGTCAGAGTCACAGCGAGCTTAGTAGCGCTGCATCGGCCACCCCATATAAGCCCATGTATAAGCGCGCGGAACGGTTTTCACGCATTTCCCGCTCTAGGTTTGGGTTTTCCGGGAAATTTGTGAGGACCTTTTTTGCAGGAAATTTTATGCTCTACAGCTTTGGTCTCCCAAAATTTTTCGTTAAAATGCATATCTTCCAAGTTTTTCGCAAAAAATCATAGTTTTGCACTGAAAATTGTTGATAACATAAAAACCGCCGGGTTTTACGGACTGTCGACCTCGTGCATTCGATTCAGCGCCTCGATATACATATCCCACACAGCATGGGAATCTTTCAGGAATATTCCAGGAATATTACATTGAAAGATTGGAATATTCCAAAAATATTACTCTGGAATATTCCTGGAATATAGTTATGTCCGCGGCTGGGAATCTTCCTGGAAGCTTTCATGGGAAGATTCCAGGGAATCTTGCAGAAATCTTCCAGAAATATTACATTGAAATATTTCACTGGAACGTTTCTGTAACATTGCCAGGAATCTTCCAGGAATCTTTCAATGAAAGATCTCTGGAAGATTTCATTGAAACCTCTCGGGAATATAGTTATGTCCGCGGTCGGGAATATTCCTGGAATCATCCATGAAATATTTCTGAAATATCTCATGAAAGATTCCTGGCAGGACTATGTCTGTGGTTGGAAATATCTCTGGAATCTTTGGTGAAAGATTTTTGGAATCTTTCATAAAAGATTTCTGACAATATTTCTAAAATATTTCAGGTTGATTACTATATAGGTACATTCCATCTGGATTCTTGGCAGATTGCCCGGGGTCTCTTACTGTAGTCTCTTTTTTCTGAAATACTTCGAAAACATTCAATGATATTCAGTATAGTTTTTTGCAGACAAAAGGATGTAAAGATTCTGGAACTTGTACGAATTGGAAGAACTTTTACTCACTCACAGATAAATTTTTTACAGGAAATCCCAGATGTTTTCAGGTTATAACCTAAACTAGGTCATAAATTAAATAAGGTAATATCCAAAGATACTAGTTGGAGATAATACAGAATCTCGTTGAAAAACTCTTTCCAGAACTCACGCTAAACTTACCATCAGAGGCTCAAAAAAATAGCATTCGAAAAAAAGGGACGTTTGGTTACTCCAAATTGGAGACAAGTGAGAAATCAGCATATTGTTCGAATGTCTCACAAGTTTCCTTTTTCTCTGAAGATTCAATCATGTTCCATCTGGGTTCTTGAAAAATTTCATGGGATTCCTCACAGTAGAGTTATGTTTCCTGAAATCTCCTACCAATAGCTTAGTAGTAAATTTATTGTAGTTTCCTTGAGGAACCGGGCTAGAAAGACCTCTGAGTGAGAAGTATCATCTCATGTCTGATCTGAAACAAGAGCCAGCGAGTAACACCTAATTTTGTTCTCAACTCAACAGTTGTCATCTGAGTAGAATGAACAATGTAAAGTGTATTCACAGTGTGCTTTCATTAGTTCAGAACTAATTCATTGTTCGAATTGGTAGGACTGACAACCTCGGTTCAAACAAAACTTTTCTATATTAAATGGAAATATTAGTGCACGGTAATAGAGTCATTTTCTCTGAAAACTAATCTTACTTTGGATTCGTTCATCTCATCCTCAATGAAGAATTTGATGAGATCAGCTTCAACAAAACAAACCAGAATTCCACGTGGGATAGATGGAGGATTCATAACTGTATGGAGGGTTCAAAAGTGAGACGAGAAACCAATGCAGAGTTTCACAGCAAAGTCTCTAATATAATTTTGTTTGATGAGGAATTTTTCCATTCGATTCTTGTAAATATTCTCTTAGAAAAGTTGTCTGTTCATGGTCATATTAAGTTGAAATCTGAAAGTTATGATCTCCAAAACTCTACTTCGTTTCCATCCAAAGGATTGTATGCTTACCTAATGTTTTACTTAGTCTGATGGCTGAAATACTCCAAGCTCTCATAGGGTGTTCAATTGATACAGTTACTGATATCAGAATCCCATTGGTTGGTTATCCAATACGTCCATCAAGGAAGGACCTTGAACATAGCCTGGGTATAAAGATCAAGAGATGTCTCTTTGTTTCATTACAAATACTGTCAACGAACGCTTAAGAATGTCTATGCAATCGCCATTCTTGATGACCATTGTCATGTACCTAATATGTAGATTGAAATATTCAAGAACTGGATGAAAACCTGTTCCCGCCAATTGGTTTGACTTGGAGAAGTAATGTGTACGACTCGTGTCTACAGAATCCTACAATCACCATCTAGTTGAGGATAGAATCTCACCTACAGATATGGGATGAAGAGTTGCAGAAGATGTGTGGGTAGCTTGTATATGTTGAGATAATTGTTCTCATCATAATTGATGGTTGATCTCTATCTTACAGTGACAAATGATGATGTCATCAGTGATCCTGCTTTAAATAGCATTTCGTCCATTTGCTCGCACCCATTTTCCTGCAAATATATCTTTGACTGAACACAAAGTGTCTAGCTCTTTGCTCACTAGCACTCAAAAAGATTATTGGGCAGAAATACTCATCTGATCTACAAGGTATCAGCAACGAATACAGATCAGCTCTATGGGTTAAGAAAGTTCCGACAACGAGGGCATAGGTTATGGTTGCTCATGCCGGTCACTTGAAAACTGTAAGACCGCAAGTTCGTAAAGTTTTCCATAAGGTTGACAATACTTGATTCATCACTACGAGATGAGTAACAAGGAAACGTTGGGAAATACATGGAAATTCCCTTTATACACGACTCGCCACGAAGAACACAAGTTAATGATATTCAGCTCGGCGTGCAGAGATTGATCCCGCACGATGCTGCACGCAGGGTACCTCAACTCTTATGGGAGCCGTGGCCGGCCGGTAATTAGTTCTTGTCCTACTCACTTGTCTTATAGGAGCCACTGTCGCGCTTGTGATTGGTCGAAGCACCTTGGCCCCGCCCACCGCGGAAATAAGAAAGTTGGTGGTTGAATCCGTAGGTCGTGGGTTCGAGCCTCATAGAGGACAAATTTTTTTTTTCCTTTTTCATTTTTTCTATTATTTTTATCAAAGCTGAATACTATTCTGAGGAATATATTTCAATGATCGAGTTCCCATGTGGAATAAATATATTTTGAATTTCATAAATAAAGTATTATTACATGACAGATGTTTGTATAATCGGAAAATGAAACCAAAGTCAATTGAAAATATCTCTCAGGTTCTTCATGTTGAAATATGATTAAGTATCTCAATTATTTCAATTTTGGAGCGTTGAGAACGGGAAAAAATTGCGATAAACCGCAATATTCTCCTGTAGTCTTTGTAAAAATAAGTTTGTATCTATTCAGATAGACAGGTATTCTTTTTAAAAAATCACAGAGCCTTTACTTGCCTTTTCCTCTAAATAGACCATCATCTCAAGTTGTAGCAATAAATCTCAAGCTAGATTCCAAATCCCAAGCACCCCGGAGGGGCCGACTGACATATGGAACATACGAGACATTTCACGTAACTCGCGATATAGCTCAGATGATAGAGTGTCGGATTCGTAAGCGAGGGATCATGGGATCGATCCCCGTGCAGGGCAATTTTTTTTTCTTCTATTTATCATAATTGTCTCCTCCTTCAATTTTGTTTGATAAATTTTATGATAGAATGCCTCGTCGTATTTTTTTAAGATTCAATCATGCTAACTTGGATCCCAGCTGCGAAAAATCCAGTTTCGAGACGAATTTATTGAAAAATTTCCAGTTTCTCAATTCGTCTGATACTATTAAATGATGGGAAAATTTGAAAAGTTGTGTCTTGAAAAATCATATCGTGCTCTATAAAAAAGTAACTTGTGGAGTAATGTTTGAAATTGATATTTATAAGGCCATCAAAAAAGGTAAAAGGCCTCGTTCGAAAATTTCACGCTACCGCAATTATTCATGTTCAAGAATCACAGGTGGGTTGTTGAAATGGAAAGATTAACAGTCTCGAGTGCCAATCATAAGGTAAGTGCACCCAACTTGCCCCCATTGAGCCATTTTCCTAATAACTTTGATCTACCTCACCAGGTATCAACGTGCTTTACCCTTAGTTACCCTGGTGGTAGTATTTTGGCACGACCCCCATTTGATTAACATGGCGTGACGTGGCACCAGGGTAATTAAGGGTTTAGCTCATTTTGAAGCTTCTTTCAAGACCTTTGAAATGAATCCAAGTATGCTCAAATTCAATCAACTGGAGCCGAGCTGTCTTAATTTTTTCAAAAAGTGATCTCTTAGAGTTTACAAAATGGTGTACCCAACTTGCCCCCATCAAGCCATTTCCTCAACAACTCTCGTCCACTTCAATATTTTCCAACGTATTCAAGTTTATTTTGAAGCTTGTTTTAGGACTTTCAAAATGACCTAAGCTACATCTAATATGGATGAATTGGAGCTGAACTGTCTCGATTCTTCCAAAATAAACGATGAAAATCGGCGATAGAGTGTTTTTATCGCCGTGCACGCACATTTGGAGTTTTTCGTCGGTCCAAAACACTATTTCCGACCT
Organism: Eretmocerus hayati; assembly: GCA_029851415.1. Taxonomy (NCBI): domain Eukaryota; kingdom Metazoa; phylum Arthropoda; class Insecta; order Hymenoptera; family Aphelinidae; genus Eretmocerus; species Eretmocerus hayati. The sequence continues at coordinate 115,181,857 of CM056743.1, forward strand.
ACTTTGATGCGATGAACATGTTCTGAGTGGTAAAAAAGTCGTACTGCACGGCCTCTTGAGATAAACATATGGGGACATGTTATAAGTACACTCCGATGTTGGCATCCTTGTTTATAAATCGTCTCCGTGTTTTGCACATAAATTAGCTCCAGACCCGAATTTTGCAACTTTGAAGAACGGATTTTAAAGGTTTCGAAACAAGGAGAATCGATAAAGTGAACTCAAAAGATTTGGCACTACTTTTACTGAACGCAATTCCCTCGGTGCTTTCTTAGCTGAGCATAATCACGAGAAATAGAAAAATCAGTTCAAATTTCCTGGAGAACACAGGAACTCGGCATATGGGGTATGTTGGTTACACAGGCAAGTTGGGTACCCTTACCTTAGTTGAGGAATTTTTATCAAAAAAATTATTGAAATTCATGATTTACTACATTTTCATACGATTCGATATACAGTACCCGCCAAATTAAATGGAATACGGATTCCTTTACTAAATCAGCGATTATTCCGACGTCCTAGGGTCTACATCAATTTTACAAAAAGCATTCGAAAGATGAGAGAAAAAGCTATCAATTTACGTCCTTCAAAACATCTTTTGACGCAAAATTCATGGTTTTAATTAGCTCCGCAAAGTGAGAAATTTTTCATTGCAACCGATCATCGGTCATTTATCGGGGAATCATCATTGAGCAAAAATCCTTGCGGGATCTCGTAGCTCTTTTTACGACTTTTAGAATCACTTTTTCATACATTACTCTACGGTTGTTCCACCCGAGTCACGAGTGATCTAGCAAAGAGATGTTAGTGCGGTTCAAGGGTACTGGTGTTCGAGAGGTATGAGCTTTTCCTTCTTCAAGCTGTCTGAGATCTTTTCGAGTGCGTTTTTGATCAGAATTGATTCATATTCGACGAATTTTAGAAGATTTTACGTCGAAATCGTGGATTGCGCATTTTTTGTATCTACGCTACCCTCAACGCGTGTGAATTTGCTCTTACTTGATCGCTCGTAACTCGGGTACAAAAAGCCGTCGAGTAATGTATGAAAAAAAGATTTTTAAGGTCTTAAAAAGAGCTACAAGATCCTGCAAAGAATTTTACGCTATCGCAATTTCCCCATAAATGATCCATGATTGATTGAAATGAAAATTTTTTCAATTTTCGGAGCCAATTAAAACCATGAATTTCGCGTCAAAAATGTTTTGAAGGACATGAATTGATAGCTTTTTCTCTCATCTTTTGAATGCTCTTTGTTGAATTGCCGTAGATCCAAGGACGTCCGAGTAACCGCTGTTTCCGTGAAGGAATCCGTGTTTCATTCATTTTGGCGGGTACTGTATTATTACCGGTATCTACCAAATGCTTTTGGGACAAATAGTCGTAGACCGGAAGAGCGTCAAAGATATATCTGAGTCATTCTTCTTAATATCACCAGGTTTTTGGTCGAGGGTCAGGGATTTTTCTGTGACTTTTATGTATATGATTGAGATGATCGAAAAAGATGGAGAACACAGTTATTAGACCTCAAAAAATATCCTTGCGGGCTTGGCGCCCTATTTTAGTTCTTAAAATCAGCAAATGCACGATTTTCTCTTTTTTTTTATTCATTTTCCACGCGTATAAGACCCAATTAATGAAATACTACAGACACATGCTTCGTTTTTTCAGCCCTTCAGCCTAATTTCACTCCAAATTTGATATTTGTATCGGATTCCGCGTCAAATTTTACATACGTCATACATCGAAAACCGTATTGAACAAATGGGGTTCCGATGGAGGGCAGGCTTATTACACTGCACGACAAATTTTTGAATCAGAAACAGTGCATTGACCTCACAATGAATCTCCCATGTGTTTTTCGACGTAGCAACCGAATCTGACCTTAGTTTTACACCAACCCGTCAAAAGACTCTTTTTAAATCATAAGATATTGATTATCTGAAAAACGGCGTTCTCAGCGTTTTTTTTTCTTGCTAATTTGTAGATACATGGTTTCGATGGTGCATCCTATGTACGCAGAGCGTATCCAAACTATCGTTTTTCGCGTATATATATTGATGACCTGATAAGTAGTATTTTAAAAAGGCTAGTACGCGTTCGAGTACAAGGATACACCATCAAAACCATGTATCCACAAATTAGCAAAAGACCGCTGAGAACTCTGTTTTTTTGACGATAAGTATTCTGTGATTTGGAAAGATTCTTGGCGTCTAGGGGCAAAACTGGGGTCGGATTCGGTTGCTCCGTCGAAAAATATACGTATGAGTCATTGTGAGGTGATTGCATTAATGCAGTTATTGACCTAGCAACATTTGTTTCTGATCCAAAATTTAGTCGTGCAGTGTAATAAGCTTGCCTAGATCCATCGGAACCCCATTAGTTTATTACGGTTTTCGACGTATGTAAAATCTGACGAGGAATCCGATACGAATGTAAAATTTGCGCTAAAACTAGACTAAAGGGCCGAAAAAACGTTGCGCAATAAACTACTTTTTGAGGATCTACTGACCTTTTCCGGATTCGAAAGTGATTTATTAGTAAAATCCAGCTCTTTTTCACGTTGAAACATGTGTCTGGAATATTTTATCAATTGGGTCTTATACGTGTGAAAAATGAATCAAAAGAGAGAAAATTGTTCATTTCCTGATTTTAAGAACTAAATCAGTGTTCCCCACCTTCTTCGATCATATACACCAAAAACCTGGTGATATTAAGAAGAATGATTCGGATATATCTTTGACGCTCTTCCAGTCTACGACTATTCGTCCCAAAAGCATTTGGTAGATGCCGATAAATAAATCGAATCGTATGAAAATGTAGTAAATCATGTCATTCAATGATTTTTTCGATAAAAATTCCTCAACAATGATTGGCACTCGAAATTGAACATCTTTTCGTTTTAACAACTCACCTGTGATCCTGGAACATAAATGAGCGCGATAGCGTGAAATTTTCGAACGAGGCCTTTTTCGATGGCCTTATAAATATAAATTTCAAACACTACTCTACAAGTTACTTTTTCATAGAGCACGATATGATTATTCAAGGCAAAACTTTTCAAATTTTCCCATCTTTCAATAGTATTAGACGAATTGAGAAACTGGAAATTCTTCCCGAAACTGAACTTTTCGCAGCTGGGATCCAAGTTAGCATGATTGAATCTTAAAAAAACATGACGAGGCATTCTCTCATAAAATTTATCAAACAAAATTGAGGGAGGAGACAATTATGATGAAAAAAAAAAAAAAAAAAAAAATTGCCCTGCGCGGGGATCGATCCCACGATCCCTTGCCTACGAATCCGACACTTTATCATCTGAGCTATTTCTCGAGTTACGTAAAGTGGTTCGTATGTTCCATATGTCAGTCGGCCCCTCCGGGGTACTTGGGATTTGGAATCTAGCTTGAGATTTATTGCTACAACTTGAGTTGATGGTCTATTTACAGAAAAAGCGAGTACAGACGCTGTGATTTTTTAAAATGAATACCGGTCTATCTGAATAGATACAAACTTATTTTTATAAAATCTATAGGAGAATCTTGCGGTTCATCGCAAGGTAAATGAAATTTCAAAATAAAGATTCAGAATAAAACATACGAAATGATGCGATTCTGTATGCGTATGTACAGTGTTAACATCGACACGTAGTATATGCGACTCGCGCGGTTCAAAAAGCGCGCTACCACGACGGCGGAAGGGAAGGGGACGGTGGGCGGGGCTTAGTTACCGACACACTGCAGGTCTCCCGTTCCATATTTTAACATTGAGTTGAGGTACCCTGGCTGCACGGCACTGACTGGCACTGACTGCACTGACTGAATTGATGGCACTGACTTGCTAACCTGACCTGACCAGCTTCGAGTGGCTTCCCAGGACAAGATCCTCGAGAATTATTCACCAGAGGATCAAATTAGTAAAAGATCCCAATAACGCCAAATTTGCTCATTAGAAGAATTTTGGAATACTCAAGATGTCTGGCTAATGAATGATGAACTAACCCTCGCGGAGCCACAGTATATAGTTGGATAAATTCAGCACCTTGAAATCCAATTATAGCGATGCATTTTCGTCTCAGAAATACTCTTCTGAGCTTGAAGAGGATCGACCTTTCAGGACTTCCATTCTAAGCCTCCATACGGTTATTAATAATTTCGGTTATTGTTCAAGAGCCTGAGAATCCAGATCACTTGATAACCTGAGCATATCGTGGAGGCATATGTGATCTGGACTCAACCAGATATTGCACAAATATTTCAGAAAGATATTTATGGAATATTGCACTGAAATCTTTCAGAAATATGTTGGGACACCCGAGCTGGTCAGTTTGTGGGCAACAAACTCGAACACTCTGATTATAATATAAAGACTTAGTTTATTAAAAGAAAAGAATGAAACAAATGTACACAGAGTTACATATAGTCGCTCATACGAGCCAAACCGTTGCAAGAGCAACCGAACGAGTAACGTCGCAAAGCGACCTGAGCCCGGACGAGCAGACGTGTCGCCGCTGCGACTGCCCGATAGGATCTATCTCTCGCGTTGCCGTCGGACTCGCGCTCGAGTCCTCGCACGGCACGCCGCCCGATAGCTTGCGCCATCTATGCGTTAGTTTGTCTGCTATATCTAACACTCGGCCATCCTTGCATGGGTTTGGTCCTCCAAACCCGACAAATCGTTCTAATTTTAGTAAAAAGAAATCACACATTCTGGAAATATATGTAGCTCTAATAACAAACTCTAGTCCTTAATCTAGTCCTTAATCTAGTCCCTAATCTAGTCAATTTATTATGTAGAAAACAGAGCAATGTCTTGACGTATCAACGATCTCACTGTACACTTGACAACAAGTTTTCAGTTTTTATTCACTTACAAAATCATCAAGATATTTCGGAGCTCTCCTGCTTCTTGATGAGACGCGCTTTTGCGTGTCCGGCTTCACATTATCAGCTGGTTTTTCACTTTCGCGCACAACTTCTTGCACTTTTACAATTTTATTTTCACTTTGAACACTTTGTTGCACTGATTCATCGCACTCGTCATTCTCTGTCTCACTCGAACTCTCATTTACATTATCATCGTCAATTTCATTCTGCATACTTCCATTCCAGATTTTTAGTTGGCTTACATGTGCCGTGGATTCAAATCCTCGATCACCACATTCATTCACACGCTTATATCTATAAGTATCACTCGGCAACACCTCAATTATAACCATAGGACCTCCAAACAACGGCTGAAGCTTGGTAGACATACCCGTAGCGACAGGATTCCGTTTTACAAATACAATATCCCCAACCCTATAATTCACCCCCTTAAATCTTTTTGCGTCATATCGAGTTTTGTACCGAGCCTGAGCTGCCGCAATATTCTCACGGATTTCATTTTGTACTTCTAACGGAAAGCGATATCTTTCACAATTTCTAGTAATCTCGCGCGACGCAGCATCTTCAACTCTGCGCTGTATCCGGTACAACCATGAATTTGAGCAATTTGGGTTTGAGATTGTCCATCTCGACTTCCGCGGTCACCGAACCCAAAGCTTTCACAACCCCATTCCCAAAACCCTCTAGAATTTTCGGCCCACCTTCGAGTTTCAGACCCGCTTCCAATGCCGTTGAAGCCCGCATCGTGCATACACCCGCACCCGGATCAAGAAAAACATTCACAACCACACCATTCAATTTTACATCACGGAAAAATTTTTCCGCCGTCACATCCGTATTTTCAACCGCAATCGGATACAAATTTGTAGATTTTACCGGAGCACTCTCCGAATTACAACGCGACGCAATATGTCCAGAACGGTTACATTTCCTACAAACTACAGTCTTTCGCTCTTTCGTACAATCACGCGAAATATGCCCCTTTTCGCGGCAATTGTAACACTCGACCATACCCGCAGATTCATTCTTCGAACCAGACACACTCGCAACATTCGAATTCGCAGTAACAGTACTTCCCGATGCTGGACGTTGAGTAGCTGGAACTGATGAAACGCCTCCACTGCTGCCGCTGCTATTCGCTGGAAAACTGCTCGAACTGCTTCCCGAAGCTGCTATGCTGTTGCTGCTCGAATTTCCACGCGAGTTGTTGGAATTTCCACGCGAACTGGTGAAGCTCGCCGAATTGTTGGTGGATGTTTGCCTCTTATTTCCAGCAACCCGCTCTTGCCGCACCGTATAAAATTTTTCAAAGCGCATCATTTCTGGGAGAATCGAGTCCGTTGAGTCGAATTCTCTACTCATTATGTGGTTCGCAAGATCTTTAGACCAAAGGCCCGCAGCAATTTCATCGCGAATCTCACTTGTGTTCATTTCAAGTCCATTGCACAGCCAAATCTTGTCTAAAACATAGTCCGGTAATAACTCCTTGTATTCTTGCACTCTCGCCAACATCACGCGGAGCTTGTCACCTTTGCTCATTGACGAGCAAAACATCGCTTTAAAACTGGTCACTAAATCAGCATAACTTTTGATCGTCGAAACTTTGTTCATATACCACTTGAGAGCTGCGTTTTTAAGATGAGCTTTCGCCACGTTGAAAGCTACCACATCGGTCCAAGAATTGACCTCCTTCATCACCTCCAACTCACGTATCCAAGCGTCAGCTTTTTCTTGGCCCTCGATTCCGTTGAAATCTCTGATGGCTGTTTGGATGTTAGGCGGCAAAGATGCTGGACGCCGCTCCGCGAGTAATGCATTTGTTGTCTGCTGCTGCATATGCAAAAACTGTTGTGTTTGGGCTCTTGTTGCATCACCCAAAGATAACAACGCCACCGCAACGTCAAGCTCCGCCTCAGCATGGGCACCAGCTTGATCACGTTCCACTGCACGACGACGAATCGTCTCTTCTCGCAAATTTTGTTGTTGATCGGCTGCCTGTTGCTCCAGGAGCGCGATCTTCTCACGAGCTTCAGCGAGCTCCCTCGCGAGCTCCTCGTTCGATGCCATGTCTGTCTGCACCAGGTAGCGATGATACTGCCGAGAGCCACCCAGCATAAACACTCAACTCGTCAGTGCACTTCAGCACACAAAAGTCACACACGCGAGATTAATCCGCGCGCACAACACTTTAATTACGGTATCCCACTTCTGAAATGTTGGGACACCCGAGCTGGTCAGTTTGTGGGCAACAAACTCGAACACTCTGATTATAATATAAAGACTTAGTTTATTAAAAGAAAAGAATGAAACAAATGTACACAGAGTTACATATAGTCGCTCATACGAGCCAAACCGTTGCAAGAGCAACCGAACGAGTAACGTCGCAAAGCGACCTGAGCCCGGACGAGCAGACGTGTCGCCGCTGCGACTGCCCGATAGGATCTATCTCTCGCGTTGCCGTCGGACTCGCGCTCGAGTCCTCGCACGGCACGCCGCCCGATAGCTTGCGCCATCTATGCGTTAGTTTGTCTGCTATATCTAACAAATATCAATTGCATATCGCACTGGATAACCTTTCTGGTATCTTCCCAAAGATTCTCACAGTGCAGCAGGAATATATGGAGATGATGAGATTCACGAAACATTATATTCCACTGAAATCTGTCAGAAAGCATTCAAAAATCGTTCGGAATAAGATTGCTGGAATATTTACAATGAAATTTTTGAGAACAACTTCGGAATACTACTTTTGGAAGATCCACTGGAATCTTTCAGCAAACCTCAACGAACTTGGCCCGAATATTTTATTGGGAGGAAATTGAAGACAGACTGCCAGTGGATCATCGCAGGCATAATAAGATGTTTTTGGAGTATTGCACTGGGATCTTTGGAAGAGCACTCAGGTACCGATCAACAGTGTTCCAGAAAGCTTTCAGGAATTTTATCGAAAATCTTCCGATGCAAGATTGCTCGGATGTTGTCGTGCAATATTGCAGAAATATTCAAAAGTCATTTTTTTGCAATATTACACTGGAATCTTTCAGGAATCTTCCAAAAATCTTCCGGACCAGGATTGCTGGAATGTTGTTTGTAGAATATTGCAGGGATATTTTCAAGTAATATCGCTAGAATATTGCACTGGAATCTTTCAGAAAGCTTTTAGAAATCTTTCAAGAATTTTCTCCATCACAATTGCTGAGAAATTGTCAATTCATGAAATATATGAAAGCCATACTTCTGGGATATTGCAAAAATTTTTCAAAGGACTATATATTGGAAAACCTCTTCAGAATTTCTCCGAATCAATATTGCTGAAAGATTGTCAGGAATATTGCAAGAATGTTTGAAGATGATGTTTTGCAAATATTGCACTGAAATCTTATCGAGGAAGCTCTCAGAAACCTCTCAAAAATCTTCCAGGAAGCTCCCAAAGACCTCCCAAAGACCTTCCAGTGCAAGGTTGCTGGAAAAGTGTCGTGCAACATTGCAGAAATATTTCCAAGCCAAACTCTTGGAATGTTGCACTGAAATCTTTCAGAAACCTTTCAGAAATCTTTCAGCGTAAGGTTTCTGAAAGATTGTTCGTAATATTTCATGAAATATTTCTGGGAGCTTCCTGGGGGATTGCTATGGAATATTCCAACGGAATATTATGAAATATTTCCTGAAATATTCCTGGAAGATTTCTGAGCCATACTTTTGGGATATTGCAAAAATTTTTCAAAGTACTATATATTGGAAAACCTCTTGAGAATTTCTCCGAATCAATATTGCTGAAAGATTGTCAGGAATATTGCAAGAATGTTTGAAGATAATGTTTTGCAAATATTGCACTGAAATCTTATCGAGGAATCTCTCAGAAACCTCTCAAAAATCTTCCAGGAAGCTCCCAAAGACCTCCCAAAGACCTTCCAGTGCAAGGTTGCTGGAAAAGTGTCGTGCAACATTGCAGAAATATTCCCAAGCCAAACTCTTGGAATGTTGCACTGAAATCTTTCAGAAACCTTTCAGAAATCTTTCAGCGTAAGGTTTCTGAAAGATTGTTCGTAATATTTCATGAAATATTTCTGGGAGCTTCCTGGGGGATTGCTATGGAATATTCCAACGGAATATTATGAAATATTTCCTGAAATATTCCTGGAAGATTTCTGAAAGATTCCATTGAAATATTCCAGTGAAATATTTTCTTGAAATATTCCCATGCTGTGTGGGATGAATACACCGTCAAACCTTCTGGAACACGAGTCGCCTACTCGGCTCCCCCGCCCCCAAAGCCCGGACTGGTTATCAGGTAAGCGAGAGATCGACACAGCAGTCTTTTCGGAGTAGCCGTGAGTGTTCAAGTCACAAATTTCGGTCTTACGCTACCTTTTTCAAGGTGTTGAGTATGATACCGACTCGCCTGGAGTCAATATGGAAGGAGATTGTAAAAACCGAAGTTTTAAGAAATCAGGGGTCAAATGAATGTTTGTATTTAATGGTCTGTAAGAGTGCTTTGAGTGCATGTTCCTCTTTGAATTATTTAGTCCAGCGTTTTAAACGCACTGTAAAAAAAAATAGTCAGTATTTCAAGCACTGCTTGAAATTTGTAGATAATCACTGTGCTTGAACCATCGATCAAGCACGTGGTTGAAATATGGATACAGCAATGAAATTCAACCACCAGGATTGAATCGAAATTCAAGGACGTGGTTGAAATTAAGTAACGAGCCTGATTGACTAACTAAATGTATTTCAGCATACATTAAATTTTATACCAACTCAAAATCTGTACATCTATTTTGGCATTCAGTGGTCCCGCGGAAATCAACATTTAGCTATGTGATTTGATGTTTTGGTATATCTTCTAACTGCACGGCACCCACTCAAATTTTGCCCAGAAATCATAGCCAATAATGGCCAGAGTATTAGTGATGCGGGTCACCGATTTGCCGAACGAATCGCACATGAGTTGATTATGTGTAGATGTACCACGACCTCCAACATGAATTGTATGCTTGAGAGAGGAAGTTTAGGGATGTCAGGGGAGACAGTGGATGAAAAATCGAAAGCTTTTGGATATTAACAAAACATACATATGTTCTTCGTAAGTGTGTCAACAAAATAAGAACTAATTCAGGTACGCGGATTTTCAGTAATCGATTTGCACATTTTTTCCACTGTGCAGCTAGAAAATGGTCGATTACCAAGAATCTTGGAAAGTATTTGATATGCTCTGAGATTCATGATTAGTAACATATTCCTCATAACAGTTCGAAACAAAAAATATTTCACGTGGTCACTGGAGAGTTCAGTTTCCAAATCGAAAGCCAGACAACTTATAAGTCATTCCTTCGGTTTTACAGCTCTGATCACCTCATACTACAGATTCCTTGATACACTTAGCTCGGGAGATTTAGATGCTCCGGGTGTAGATGCGATTGACAAATCATATGCAGCCAGTGGTAGGCTTCACAAAGAAAATTATTCGTTATCGTACAGATTATAGTATTTTTTTCTATCAAACGCACTTAATGGGAAAAATGCTTAATCTGTACGATAATGAATAATTTTCTTTGTGAAGCCTACCACTGGCTTCATATGATTTGTCAATCGCATCTACATGTATCAACCTCGAAATAGTCCAGCAACTTGCTATCATCATCGAAGATTTCAGTGACTATTCGAAACAAAGTAAACGATCGTATATTCTCGGACCCTCAAAGGCAGAACGCGGGTAACAAAAACAAAATTGCAACCTGGGTTTCAGTAAAAAATCTGTTTCACCTGTCTTCTCATCGAAGTTTAGTGTTCTGGATTCAGGAATTTTGGTATGATCAAAGATATCAAGAAACCAGTGAGTAGCGGCAACGGACAGTGATCTGTGCTTGAACTTATTTCATTGTTTCCTATCAAATTCATTCGGCACAGCTCTCTGCATCAAATTATGCATCCAAGGTGCACGAAGATTGATGTACCTTGTATCGATGTAATACGTTTCGATGGTTTTCTATCGCTCAAAATCTTACATTGGTGATAAATTCTGAATCTATCAGTGCCTTATTATGCAACAAAAATTTCGATAGATAAGGAAGACACGGTGAGTTGATATTTTGTTTGATAATAGAATTTGTAGCTCGATTCAGTCATCGAGAAACGTTGAAAATATACAATTGTGAATGAAATTGTGTGATTACTTTATCTACCATCGAGAAATTCGAGAGATCTTGTAAACTTTCGATACGAAGATCTAATTTAAACCTCTATTTTTCTGAAGATGCCTGTACAGCAAGTCAGGACGAAGTAAATCAGGATATCTCTTTTTATATACATAGATCCCAAAAAACGAGTAGAATTCTCTTAGATTTCTTCTAGATTTTTTTTTTTATTATATATTTCAAAGTTTTTACACCCTTATAACAATTATCGTGGTATTGTGTTTTGTATATTCTATCAAAGCTACAAAGAATCAATATTCTCGGTCGTCCACATTCAATTACAGTTATTGAGTTTCATTCATGTTGGCTGAATTTCAACCACGTGCTTAAATTTTGATTCAACCACGGTGGTTGAATTTTGACCACGCTTTCTTCTATTCAACCACTGTGGCTGAAAATTTTGGTTGAAATTCATGCACGTTTTTACAGTGTGGAGTGCATTAAAAATGCCCAAACCTTAGCATTTTTTTAAAATCAGCTAGAATCTTGATGTTAGCCCTTCCGGAAAGTTTTCGCAAGTTGAATACAGGAATTTGTTCGATCACTATTTGAATTTTTGCTTGATTAGATCCAGTCGATGTTCCCCATTTATTGGTGCAATCGAGGATAGTGATTTCCGTATTCGGCAGTTTCGTTACTCTGCCACAGAATCGCTGATGAAAATGAGGCCAGCCAATTTTCTAATACTAGAACTACTCTTTGGCCTTTCTTGTCTTATTGCTTTTATAATTTAAAAGTGGTGCAGCAGGAAGTTGAACCCGTCACGGCGCGGGAGAACACGATATGCGGCATCACACTCGCACGGAAACAAAGATAATACACTACAATGAGGGCCAGTAGTACGACTCAACGCGAGGGCAGACCTGCGCAGTGGCTTATTGATTCTGGGCGTGCGTTCTACTTACCAGTCGGCAGTCACTTACAGTCAGTCTTGCATCCTCGCCTCATGGGGTAGCGATGAGGCGCACGCGCATCTCACCATCCCCCTGGCTCGCGACACGCACCCTCTGTCCTCATTTTATTCTCGTCGCTGGAAAACAATAAGCGGCAAATTTTATCGTTTGACGCAGTGCAGCCTCGCGTTAGGTGTGGTTGACGACATCAATCACAATCGCTTGTTCACGTCCAGTAGAAGTAAAGTTTCATCTTAACCAGTATGCTAGAGCTTTGACAACCTGTCTCCGGGGCGTTATCGCGGATCATTTAGAACGTATTGACGATTTAAGATATTTCACGAGGAGCCATATACATTGCTAGGAGATTGCTCCAGCGGTGCAGCACGTGGCGTGGACAAGTATAAGTAGCCAAAGCGGGCGGAATCGCCGCAGCTAGCAAACACGGATCCGCCAGCCTTCTGCAGGGTGAGTCGAGCAAACTTTCAGATCGTGTTTGAGCTCGTGCGTGGCAACGTTCTCTATATTGATACACTCGTGCAGCGCCTCGTGACTGTAATTCACGCTCACACTGCGCTACCCCATGCAGCCTCGTGACAAACTGTTGCGGCATGAGAGTTGACGCCTGGGAAGTTTCATACTGCCTTACGTTTAGTTGCGCTAATTTTATACTCTGAATGGTTCGTCGTCAGAGAATGAGAAATATTCTTCACAGAAAATTGTTGTCTCTCTTATGAGACGTTATTTTATGAACTTCCTTGATAAGGTGATTGCATACTATCGTGTGTCCAAAAAAATTACAGAGTAGTGGGCCAATGATGTAAAAATTTCAATAAATCATCAAAATTCCTCGTCGCTCATGAATGTGAAGCCTTCTTACCATTCTTCAAACCAGCCCCATGGAAAACATTCAATCATGGATCATTAAAATTTGTTATTTGCCACACATTCTGCAAATTTACTATTAGCGTTATTCGTACTTTTACACTGAACACAGTATCAACAGAATCTCTAGAAGTTCAAAAATTGCTCGATTCCGGTTCCTGTGTACCAAGAGTTGAACCATTTCATGACATTGTAGAATCAAGACGACGAGATTTTTTGCATGTGGCGTAAAATTTAATTATGTTAACGATGGATAACATAAGAATGTTAGACAAGTGCAATCAACTTGAAGTCTCATCCTCTTATTCCTCTTGGCAAAATTCTTATAAGCACCGAACATATTTGTGAATTCTTGAAACTCATGAAAAAGAAACTGTTGCATCAGAAAACTATTTGTTGGATCGCGTGCACATTCAGGAATAAACTCGGGAATATACAGTCCCCGAAAAAATTGAATGGGCAGCATGGAAAAATTTGCCGATCAGTAAATCAGGCCGACCATGCACTAAGGACTTATAATGCCGAATCGTCCACCATTGGGTTCCAGAATTTCTCACCTCCACTCATGAGGAGCGACGACTGCAACGACTCGCGTGGTGAAACTGCAGGGAGTACGTTGTACGAGTACCTCAATTTTCGTCTATTAGATAAAACTGACAAGGCGAGGACCAGACCTTTGGATCACCAATCTTGTCCAAAATTTTTTTACAGTTTTGTATTACCTAGAATATGAAGAATTCAGAGTAACTCCGTCAAATGGGCCTCCTGTTCAAAGTTACAGCCCATGACATTAACATTGCCCATATAGGCCCATGTTAAAAAGTGATATATATAGATTAGGGTGTCACTTATTTCCCGACCCCCCTGGATCCTTCGCGCACGTGCGGATATTGCAATTTCAAGATAAAACTAGATCGATAAAATTTTCTTCAGATTTTTAAAGGTAGCCTATATAGTGCCCATTTTGACATACATTTTCTACTTTTTTGCAGTTTTGAGACGTTTTTCGACAAAATTCGCCAGCTTTACTTGGCAAGCACTTGCAATACAAGTAGAATGAAGCAAACCGATCTGAACAACATTGATTGCGATGGTCTTAGGAAACTTTCGACGCTCGGAGCGGTTACTTTTAGTTGAATTCAAGGGTCAGAACGGGGTCAGAACGGCAGAAATACAGTCCTAAAATCACTTTTTATCGCAGTTTTCGAGTTCTCCTGCGCATGCGTGATTTTCTACGGTTTTGATAATATTTTCAATCGATAGCCCGTGCGATTTCCATTAAAATGATCACTGCCAAAAGTCAATTCGATGCAATGGGACCGGAGTAGTGAATCATTTTGGATGAGGTGAAGTCCAAGATGGAAATCCGTGCAAATTGGTCGAGATCGACTGTGATGCTTTTGATTTTGTCCAGCGTGTTTCTCGGGTTTCCTGCGTCGAATCGACTTCACCAAGGGGTCATTTTAAAGGAAATTGTCTGATCTATCGATATTAGTAGATTTCGGCGTGTTAACTGGGTGGTAAGTAACAATATAATTACGCACAACAGTTGAAAACACTTTTTTATTTGATTGAAAACCATCAAATGTTCAATGTCCCATAACTCACCATCAACTTACCACTTCGTAGCCTACTCACTTCAATAGCTCAGATAATTTCCTTTAAAATGAGCCCTTGGCGAAGTCGATTCGACGCAGGGAAACCCGAGGAACACGCTGGGCAAAATCAAAAGCATCGCAGGTGATCTCAACCAATTTGCACTGATTTCCATCTTGGACTTTACCTCATCCAAAATGATTCACTACTCCGGTCCCATTGCATCGAATCGACTTTTGACAGTGGTCATTTTAATGAAAATCGCACGGGCTACCGATTGAAAATATTATCAAAACCGTAGAAAATCACGCATGCGCAGGGGAACTCGAAAACTGCGATGAAAAGTAATTTTAGGACTGTATTTCTGCCGTTCTGGCCCCGTTCTGACTCTTGAATTCAACTAAAACTAACCGCTCCGTGCCTTAAAAGTTTCCTAAGACCATCCCAAGCAATGTTATTCAGCTCGGTTCACTTCATTCTACTTGGATTGCAAGTGCTTGCCAAGTAAAGCTGAAGAATTTTGTCGAAAATCGTCTCAAAACTGCAAAAAAATCGAAAATGTATGTCAAAACGGGCACTATATAGGCTACCTTTAAAAGTCTGAAAAAAATTTTATCGATCTAGTTTTATCTTGAAATTGAAATATCCGCACGTGCGCGAAGGATCCAGGGGGGGGGGGGGTCGGAAAATAAGTGTCACCCTAATATAGATATACTGGCAACGCTAACATTTTTGCTTGTAGCTCTGGACAGAAGGCTTATTTGACGGATTACTCTGGATTTTCCATATTCTAGATGACACAAAACTGTGAAAAAAATTTGGAAAGGATCGGTGATCCAAAGGTCTGGTCCTCCCCTTGTGAGTGGACACGCACTAAAACGCCTATGGAAACCTAAATGAACCATCCGTTAATCCACCCAGGGCTCTCTAGTGACCGAGGCAGTCCCGGAATCACCAATATTCATTCATCGGTTATTTGGATTTCGCGGGAACTCGTTATACGTGACCAAAAGACCGGAAATAGCATTCATCAGATTTCTCTACAATTCGACTGCGGAAAATGAATCAACTCACCGGATTGACATGGGGGATCTCGGGAATAAGAGAAATAATGGAGTAGCAGTCCTGGAAGCCCACTCATATCGCCGTAATGTCAAGAATTTGAGTAACAAGTGTCCGAAATCGCCAATAAAAGAACAGAGGATAGAAAATACTCAGAAAAGATGACTTAACCTATGATACTGACTGGTCAAAATTGAATTCAAATCTTCAGTTGGATGTACCCACGGGGAGTTTTCAACTATTGGACCCAAAAATTTCGAGTTGAGATGCTGGGGAGATGGGTACAAGCATCACTCTAGATGAAGAGTAAGATAATACAGCCCAGTACCTAAACGTGGATGATCAAATAAACCCCAAAACCTCTAGGATTGATGCAAATATACTTCAGAGCACATGATCATCACTGAAGGTGCACGTGATCCAGCAAATAGCTTGCTGATGCACCAGTTTCTTTTTCATGAGTTTCAAGAATTCACAAATATGTTCGGTGCTTATAAGAATTTTGCCAAGAGGAATAAGAGGATGAGACTTCAAGTTGATTGCACTTGTCTAACATTCTTATGTTATCCATCGTTAACATAATTAAATTTTACGCCACATGCAAAAAATCTCGTCGTCTTGATTCTCCAATGTCATGAAATGGTTCAACTCTTGGTACACAGGAACCGGGATCGAGCAATTTTTGAACTTCTAGAGATTCTGTTGATACTGTGTTCAGTGTAAAAGTACGAATAACGCTAATAGTAAATTTGCAGAATGTGTGGCAAATAACAAATTTTAATGATCCAAGATTAAATGTTTTCCATGGGGCTGGTTTGAAGAATGGTAAGAAGGCTTCACATCCATGAGCGACGAGGAATTTTGATGATTTATTGAAATTTTTACATCATTGGCCCACTACTCTGTAATTTTTTTGGACACACGATAGTATGCAATCACCTTATCAAGGAAGTTCATAAAATAACTTCTCATGAGAGAGACAACAGTTTTCTGTGAAAAATATTTCTCATTCTCTGACGACGAACCATTCAGAGTATAAAATTAGCGCAACTAAACGACACACGATAGTATGTAATCACCATATCAGTCGGCCTCATCCGCTGATCGGCAAATTTTGCATGCTGCGTCCACTCAATTTTTTCGGGCACTGGTAAATTAACAATTTCAACATCATTTCGCTTTTTTCCGTATACTAAGAACCGCATCGAAGAATATAAATGTCAAGTATACGAAAGCGCAATAAGTGCGAATAATAAAAGAATGTGGGCGGTAAAGGATCTACCTTGAGATTATGGTGCATCCCATTATGGGCAAACAGGTGTACCCGGTGAGCCCGGTAACGGGGCCGGGCTCGGCCAAGTCAGTATGGGAGCTGAGCCCGGAGCCAGACGTGTTGGGTCATTTGCTGCCCAACAGCCCGCTCTCGGGCCATGCGAGCCTTCACGCGAGCCAGCCTACCTCGTCAAAGAGCTCACCCCGTGGGAGACGGCCATGTGGACCAGACAGACCCGACGACAACGTGTACGCCGACGAGGCCGGACCCGGCAGCAATGGACCCACCACCGACGAGACGCGACGAGTATTCGAGCTCCTTCGTGCAGGGTGAGTGCAATCACGTGAATATTGTAGTTTTTCAATCGACTCTCAGTCTGCTCAAGAAGACTCTCACTCGATCCAAAATCGCTCATTTTGGAATAGCACGCATCATCTTCTCATCTGGTGATCCAAACTTTTATTTAATATGGGCGGCTCCGGATCAGAACGGTATAAGTCCAGTTTGGTGAAAATTGAGTTTTTGACGGGAAACGATAGAGAATACATGTGAAAACACGTATGTACAACTCCGGAAGAGAAAATCTATTCTGAAGCATCACAAGTAACATAACCATTTTTGTGCCGAAAAAAGTCTCGACTTTTTTTCCGGATCAGAACGGTATAAGTCCATGTTCCCGCTCAATAATGTCGCTCTTGGGTCTTTCACGTTTAGCTGTCGTACTTTTGCACGTAGTTAGAAGTCGTAGCTACTCCCAGAAATTACAAGTTATATTTGCTATGTTGTCCAAAAGATTGCATGGAGTGGTTTCAAAGGAGGTGGGCCGAAGTCCGACCGCTTCTCTTTTACGCGTTTGGACACAGGCAAGACCTTACGAAAATGAACGACCTCGGGTCAGTAGTCTCATGGGCCTGGGATCTTTCTCTAGAAGCCCTGAAGTCTCATTTTCTAATCTCTTATCATCATTGAAAGAGCCGAGTTGGTTAGTGATGGTTCCAAAAGCACAGTTGTGAGAGCGATAGGTAATGAGCTTTCATGGAAATTTGCTTTGCATCATGTTGTCAGGCATCTTATCAAACGAAAGATCAACTGCGTCTATGATACGTCAAATTCAACTAAGCTGTACACTTCCTTCTCCGGAACAATGCCAATGGTGGAGAATTCCTAGCTTCAAGACAGTATATTTGGTTACGATTTCACTATGAATGATTGTGATCTATCAACTGGTGTTGGGTGGGCTCTTTACAAGTGAATCTCATATGGGTAAATCTCGTAGGTGACGATACTGGCCTCCCTAAATTAAGGTAACTGCGACGAATCTGAACCCCATTCCACAATTGATCAACAATACTTTTTGGTTGTTGAGTGGGGATCAGTCTGAATTCACCGTTTGGATTCCCTGGTCGATTAAAATCTCGTCATTACGACATTTCCTTTACAATCTCGAACTACTTCCGACTCTTTGAACTCAAGCTACGTGCTCTGTGGTCCCTAAAAAATTGAATTTCGGACCGAGCTTGTTGAGTAAACTCGTCTTGACCGGACTGCAGTTTCCAAATAGACCCTTGTTGACCTCAATGTTAAAAATATATTCTTAGTCATGATATCCTGAATAAAACCTCATTGCAAAAACCAGTCTCAGCTGTCGGTGAGATTTAATGAAAGTCACCCTCAAGCACACAGGAATTTTGTTTACTGAGAGGAAAAGTCGAGTTTAGTCATTAAAAATCCAAAAAATTCTCAATTAATACCGTTCTGATCTGGAGAATTTCTTCACCTTTTTTCTCGATAAAATCGGTGTAAGTCCATGGGTTTCCAACGTTTTTTGACCTTATTGGTAGAAACTCATAGTTCTTTCACATTTTCCTACTTAAGACGGTAGAAATCCATA
This sequence comes from Eretmocerus hayati, assembly GCA_029851415.1. Taxonomy (NCBI): domain Eukaryota; kingdom Metazoa; phylum Arthropoda; class Insecta; order Hymenoptera; family Aphelinidae; genus Eretmocerus; species Eretmocerus hayati. The sequence goes on from CM056743.1 coordinate 115,200,537, forward strand.
ATATCAAATACTTTTCCCGATCTATAAGTATTAAAAGTGAATTTTCTTAAAAAATGGTGGACTTATACCGTTCTGATCTGGAAGAAAAGTCGAGAAATTTTCCGGATCAGAACGGTATAAGTCCACTTTTTATCGCAAAATGAGATGTGAAAACTATAAATAATTGAAAATTGATACGCCCCACGGGGAAAATGACGTGAAAACACACTCACTACATGGTACAACAAGAATATTTACTTTAGATGATAACTCGAATTTTCCATATCGCAAGAATTTTGAGACGAATTTTTGAGAAATGGAAAAAATGGACTTATACCGTTTTGATCCGGAGCCGCCCATATATAAGAGATGTTCTCTCATACACAAAATTTACTGTAGAGAACTTTACCAATAAGAATCAAAAAAATCTTCTCTTCGTTCTATCGAGGGGGTTGGGGCTGAATGATGTTGGTCAAAAGGGAATTTTGGAATATTTGTCTGTTCAAGTTTTAATTTTGAGGATGGTCAGCTATTTTTGTCCTGTCAAAATACTAGATTTCGATAGAAGAATGAGAATTTTAGTTCCCGCAGTCTGAGCTGCAGCAAAACAGCTATGATCATGTCGAGCCCCAAAAACACCGTTAAACTCTATTTTTTCTTCATCAAGGTGTGAAAGAAATTTGAAAATTCTCACAAGTACGGCTCTGCTGCATGAATGATGGACAATACATTTTATGCGTTGACTCAATGGCAAAAGTGGATTGATTCTGTGACAGTATGATATAAAGCTATTTAAATTTGGAACACCCGTTCTTTATCTAAGATTTGTCAGCAAAGTTTCGAGGATCAGATTAATGTCACAAAAAGTATATGTGATGGTAACGTGAATATGGAGGTTCAAAAAATTTTCAACCATTGCATTGGGCCTGCTCATTACAAATTTCTGACCATTTACATGGGTGGAATGTCATGATAAAAATGAGTGGAGCTCAAGGTTGTGTCTGACCAGATCCGGACCTTTACTACTTGCGCGCGTAAGTCGTCTGCAGGCGCCCCAAAATAGCTATGGGCTACTGAAGCAAGTTTGAATTCGTAGGTTGCTGTATGTTCTCAGAGACTTTACATTTATAGTCTGAGGAACTTTCAGAGATATAGAGGCTATAGACGCGCTAGTGGAGAAGAGTGGCTTGGCGATCCTGAGCGTGCGCGATGAATGGGGCTACACTCCGGCCCACTGGGCCGCTCTCGACGGTAACATTGAGGTACATCAGAGGCATAATAATACCCAGAAACCTTCTGAATACTCAATTCTAAAATCCACGTTGCAGGTGATGCGATATCTGATCGAGCGAAACGGTCCCGTGGATCTATCATGCCTGGGAACGCAGGGGCCCAGACCCATACATTGGGCCTGCCGCAAAGGTCACACAGCCATCGTCCAACTTCTGCTCAAAGTGTGTACCACATATCGCTGTCACCACCACTGAAATCCTGCTCTAATATCGCTAAACAATTATCACGATTTTCTCAGTCCGGGGTAGCGGTGAACGCTGCGGATCTCAAGGGCCTCACACCGCTCATGACGGCGAGCATGTTCGGTCGCTCGGCGACGGCGGCTTTCCTTCTCGGCTGCGGGGCTTTGGGTCAGCTGACCGATATAAACGGTGACACGGCGCTTCACTGGGCCGCTTACAAGGGCCACTCGGAGCTCATCAGACTGCTGGCCCACGGCGGAGTCGACCTACAGCGACCCGACTATTTTGGCTCGACGCCTCTCCATTTGGCCTGTCTATCGGGCCATCTGTCGTGCGTTCGCATGCTCTGCGAAAAGGGCAAGATTGAACTCGAGCCACGCGACAAAAATGGAAAGACGCCACTTCAACTCGCCAAGAGTCACCGGCACGCGGAGATCGTCAAGCTGCTGCAGGTCGAGATGGGGCGCAGAGACAGATGGATACCGCCTCTCAACGAGCTTTGGTGAGCTATCACTGATATTTCTTCTCCAAACAGTAGACTTTGGTAAAGCGATATTTTGGTTATTTGTTATATCCCGCGCTATGAGTACCCACATTTTGCTGCAATTTTATTGATGACTATTTTGATCGGAAGTATTTTCTGGTAAACTTGCTTTATCATTCTGACTCTGTCGGTATGATATGTGTGATGGGCATTAATGATGTAGATTCGATTGAATTTTGGTTTAGCCAAATGCACGATTTCGCTTTGAGCCGAATTCTCAGAACTTGAGTAAGAACTTCAAAACCTTGCGCTCTGCCGAGGTATGGCTCGAATCCGCATCATCTTGGTTAATTTTAAAACGTTGAGAACGTTTATTTTTCATGTCCTCGCTACCCCTAAATTGGACTGGGAAGCACTACTACAACGGAATAAAAAGTGCCAATAATAGGCAATTTAATTAAATGGACAATCTTTATCTTGAAACTGGCGTGTATAACTTGAAACGGATTCACTGGCTTTCAGGGCGCTCTTGTTTGGTGGAGCTGGCAATAGCAAGGGTCCATTGCTACTATTCATGTGTTCGGTGTTGTTGTGGGGCTATCCAATGTACTTACTCAAATGCATACCTATTACGTGGAATCTGCTGCGCGGAAGCCACTATTGCTTCATTTATTGGAATATCGTCATGTGGATCTCGTGGATTGTAGCCAACAGAAAAGATCCAGGTTACTTGCCTCAAAATAGTGACACGTATTACAGAGCTATCAAACAGGTGATTGGTATATTTTTTTTAGTGATTCCTACTTCAGGCGCTACACTCGTCGTTCTTTTTTAATGTCCAAGTCAGGGTTCGACACGAAACAGAATCGTAGTTTCGTGTCCGAGGATTAGTATTTTCATCGCGTTCTGCGTGATATTTTCGGAGATGGATCCGATCATCTTAAATTGTGCACTCAAGATGAACGAGATTCAATTCTAAAATTATCACAAAAGTTTGACACTGTGACACGAAAGTCAAATTCAATCATGTGTCGAACCTTTTGGGGTAAGTTTACACTTTGCGACCTCTAAATTCGTATTCCAGAATGTATTTACTCCACAAGACGACGCAGACAGCGACTTGGTACAAGTTTTTTTGTTCACCAAGAACAGAGGAGGTTCAGTTAAAGAGATTGACTGATTTAATCGCATATTTTCTGAAAATTATGACCCAAATTAGAATGTAGTCGATGAATAACGATTTGAGTATATTTAGAGAAAATAGTTCATTTGCTTGGTATATTATATCCTTGAATGGATGAAAAATTCTGCGGGCTTACTTTATGCAATCAAAACTCCCTACACCTTGACAGTATTTTGAGAGCGACTGAAAGATTCGGAGGGCCCTCATACTTTACCGTTATGGCAAAATATAGGGCTTGTTCAAAAAATGCAGCATAGTGCGTAGCGCAATTCAATGTCGACGAGACGAAGCGCCTAAGTACTTTTGATCAGCAAAAAATATCTATTACATCCATCGATGTATTTAAAACCTGTTCATGAGTCCGATCTTTTTACGCTCAAAAAGTCAATGTGCCTACCTAAAATGAATCTTTCCAGATTCCATACTTTGACAAATGGAAGAAACGCAACACCGTGCTGTCCAGGCTCTGTCATAGCTGCAAGTGTTTCAGACCTCTGAGAGCAAAGCACTGTCGCATTTGCAATCGATGCGTATCTTATTTCGACCATCATTGCCCTTTCATCTACAACTGTGTTGGATTGAAGAACAGGTGAGGCACTATTACATTTACTCCGCAATATTCATGGCGCGACCAAACAATTCGACGTGATTCAATCGTTGGTTGATTTTGTTTTGTCTGTACTCAAACATCCTTGGATTAAGCTGTTAGATCTCTGGGACGTTACTTTCAAAGAATAAAGGAGAGTTATCCTCATTTTATCTAACGGTGAAATTGATTTCTCGAATGATCACATCGAATTTCAGGATGTGATCACATCCCGAAATGTTCTCGTACTTGCCTTCCAAATAGCGTGATTCAGTTACTTGAATCGAAAAACATGAATGATCATTCAGGATTTTTACTCCTCGAGGATATTTAATTGTTTTCCGTTAAATTCTACTAGGCTCGTTTTTAAAAAATTCTATAAAAAAAAGAGAGGTTTATACTGCGAGCTTTTACGCGTGAGCGCTTGAATATTCTTTACGATGCGTGAAGTAGGTATCCAGCACAGGCAATTTCTAAAACCTACGATCACAGCTCGCGCCGTCTAAAGCGAGATCGTTTGGATTTTCAACAAGAAGGTCGTTCCCCGTAATTTTTTGGAATTCATCAAGAATAGTATTGTCAGGAAATTTACAAGTATTATTTTTGCAATTGAAGTGAAAAAAATTACAAATAATCATATCGCGAAGTTCGCCAACAAGGGCAACTCATATCCATACATAGGGCCTCAGTAGTTGAGGAAATACCATTTTGTTTTTTAGTGTAACTGAAACAGTTCTACTCATTTCAGGATGTGGTTTTTCCTCTTCGTGATGTGCGTGGCTATCAACTGCTCATTCACTCTATATTTCGCCTGCTATTGTATAGCAATTGAAGGAATTCAGTTGCTGTACGTATTGGGACTACTCGAAGCCTTATTCTTTTGTGGTCTTGGTTGGATATTGACATGCACTTCGGTAAGGAGTCCTCATTTTTATATCTTTTCGTAAACTAGCATGTTATCTCATCAAGTTATACGAATTTTAGGTGCTCCATGCTTGTATGAATTTGACAACCAATGAAATGTTCAACTATAAAAGGTACTCGTATCTACGAGATAAGAGAGGAAAGTACTGGAATCCCTTCAGCAGAGGGCCAGTTTTGAATTTTATCGAATTTTTCTTGTGCCCGTCCGATCAGTATGCAAATGATTCCCAGCATTATCATATTTTCCATGACGATATGATGTCATTATAGTATCTAACAAGCACAATCACTGACGATTAAGTGTATATTTTTTGTATCTACATCACGCAACTTTTGCAACAACTTCCGGAAATAATTATTGTGCTTCAATTGCCGTCGGTATAGCTATACTGTCTTGTATACAATTTTGAATATTTAGAAATTGCTTTAGCCTTCAAAATCAGGATACAAACAATAATTACTCTTTTTAAATAAATAATGCAGAATATGATGGTTAATTTACTTTTATTCGTAGAATAGATTATAAAATTATCATGGTTGCTAAAAATACTGGTAGTATAATATAATATAATTAAAACCATTTGGCAGTTCCGTAGAAATAGATCATCCAGCATTAATGCTCTCATTTCTTAACAAAAGGTAAACTCTCACGTGTCAATGAAAAATATCATATTCATTCGCGTCATCGTCACAAGTCGGCCTCACAAAAAGTCGTAATCATTACCATTTCTAAGAATGAATCTGCGTCAATTTCAGAAAACTTTCTAGTCTTATGAAAAACCCCGGAGATGTGGGATCATTTTTCATATTGTAAAAATAGCGTATCAAAATTCCAAACTGCAAGAGAACTCTCATCTCACTCAAATCAAATCTGGTACACAATTATCTCAAGACCACATGAGCAATACACGTACTGGAGTATATTCTGGATATACTGATGGATAAAATTTTTCATTTACATGTCACATTATCTTTGGTAATACCTGGACAAGAATGTCCGTCGAAAATAACTGCATCAGAGAATATCTAAATACTGCTTCCTAATGACCATCCATGTAAAATATGAAATTCGAATGTTTAAATCAGTGTCAGAGTGCAATGAGATTACACATCATAACAGAAGTCATAGTTTGGTGGTGGGTCAGGAATTGGTGGAGGGTCTTGAGGTACATCAATACCTTCAGCGTCAAGCAACCGTAGTTTTATATCCATTGAAAGAAGGGTTTCCAAGTCCGTTTCAGTTTCTTTACTGACCATTTGATTTCCTGGGTTAAGATGGGCACAAATCAATGGATACTCATTCTCTATGCAAGAAAGATTGGAGATTGAAATATGCAATCAATACCAATAGTTACCTAAAAGAGCATTGATCCCGTCAGTCCAGTAATCGAAAATTTGTTCGTCTGGAGCCACAAAGTCCAAGCTGGTAACATCCACAGAGTCCAGGATCAAAGAAAAAGCCAGTTGATGAGTAGTTTTTCGACGTTGTAAGTCTTTCATGTGGGGACAATCTCGCCCAGTTAACAACCCACGAATTTCGACCACTGGCAATTTGGCGGTCAAGTCTTCGATCGTTGGGACAGATTTTTCATCACAATCACCATAATGAAAGACTTTGTGGTTTGGGGAAAGGCGAACGTACCAGAATTTATCCTTGATTCTCTGAAAAAATGATCGGAAATCGTCCTCTGTTTACAAAGCTTGGCGTCTGAGAATATTTGATCATTTTAGGGCTCAAAACTTGGTCTAGACAGAAGATTGAAACAGTCGGAGAATAGTCATTAGTTCTCACCTGGCCTCTTGTACTATACTTGGTGAATCTCGTTCCTTCTACTAAGAATCCAAGTCTTTGTTGTGAGATTAAAGCCAATATGTCCGGCGTAATTTGTTCTTTTAATTCAACAATGGGTCGAGCGTGACTCTCCCATTCCTCTCGACTGGTTCGTTCTTGTTGCCACAAGTTTGTTATATGAGAATATGTCAGCTGTTGTAATTTATTCTTCAATTTATCCAATCCTGTGGGCTTTGATTGTAAAGCTCTTGTTATCTGCTCACGAACAACTGAAAAAACTTTGACAAAATCTTCCGTTGTTGCTCTCATTTCTTTCCATGTTTTGTTCAGTAAAACAATGCAAGCACAATAAAATTCTTCGAACGGATGATCGTGCGTGAAAAACATTGGATGATATGATTGTCCTTGTTCACTGGGTGCTTCACCAATCCGTAGAACCTGGAGATAAATTTTCGCGTAAATGAATAGGTTGGGTGTTTGTGCAATAGTTACTTGACTCGAACACTAAAATGATTAGGAGGATCTCAGCTCTTACAACTGGCATGATTAACAATTTCAATTGTGGTTATAATCCAAAACTGATAGTGTAGCGTTCCGTTCTTTGAAAGCATCAAGGAGCATTCCAAGGTAGGAGATATAGGCAAGGACAATATTTTTTCAATTTATTCTCTAACCAGTCAAGCAACTATTGAGCTCAAGAGAATGTCGGAAAACAACACAGTCGAATTTTCAAACATCTTCAATGGATTTGAAATATAGTGGTCATTGGAAGAATCGCAATCCTGAAAAGACTAGAAAAAACTGGCGTTACTCTCTAGATTCACGAAATCTGAACATTTCCAGTATTTTTGGCAAGTACACACAGGAATGGCAGCTCGACATCTTCTTGATATGTTCAAATCACGAAATCAGTTACAGATCAATGAAATCTACCGTCTATCCAAAGTACAATTAGTAATCGCCATAAGTTTGAGGAACCTAAAATTCTACTTTTCCTCGGGTGTTGTTGGATAAATGTTTCTAGGTAACTGTACACTTACTTCACAAAGCAGCTTGACAAGTTCTATACTGGTTCTTCCAAATGGGCATTCATGTTCATCAGCGCGACAAGAGTTCTCTAGAACAACTTTTGTGTAGCTCTCAGCGTGGTTTTTGGCAAAATACACCATGCAGTCAAGAGCTAACATGCCGGGAGGGGTCTCAGTAAAATCCAAAGCAGGATTGATGTCACATTTGAATCCTAATTTTTTGTAATCTTTTGCATATGAGCCTTGTTTTCTTGCAATGACATCACCACTGTTTGTCCCCTCTGTAGCAAAAGCTATTCTTCTCAATTCCATGATTTTATCATGAGCATCTTTATCTTGATTATCCATTTTGGTCATCATTCTCTGTTCTAATAGACTTAGCATCAAAGTTTGGAATACATATAACTGATGAGCCATTTCAGCTCCCACCTGGAAGATTCGATCATGTATTAGTCAAGTTGCTTGATAAAATTGAAATACACACTAATGATTAGTATTTGATAAGGAAATGAAGGTTTTCAGATTTATGTGAATAGAGGGTAGGTGCAACATAACAACTGTGAAGCTATATTATTAAAAAAAATACCATGCATAGTTGTATAATAATTTGATGATTTTTGTAATTAAGAGAAGATTGGCTTTTGGTGCGAGTGTTTGACTTTTTCAACTTAAAGCTGCTCACCTGACCAGTTGCTTGGATTATATTAGTGAGAAAGATATTGCGGAATTGTTTGTTCTGTAGAGTTGCAGATGTAGCTCTTCGCTTCGACATATCTGCCTTTAGGAGAAGAGCGTTTATGAGTGCTATAGCGTTTTGCTGTATTTGTGACTCCATATTTTGTAGATGCATGATCAAATTTGGCACTGTTACAACTTTTTCCACTTGTCCGCATTTGGCAGTGGAGTTGAGTACAATATTCTCAAGGATGCTCAAGGATGCTTTGACAACATTGGGATCTATTGTTACAGCTTGATTATTCACATTATTGGCCACTTTATTGATGAAAGGTGCTTCAACAATGTCCCAAGATATTATGCCGTGATCCATTAGTTCAGCAAATGATTGTAAACAAAAGGCCAGCGCATTGCTTTTGTATTTCTCTGCTTCAATCTGAGTAGTAAGAAGAACACAAATTTACACTAATCCAATACAGACTAAGGAATACTTCAGATCACATTCATGAATAACAAATTATTTCAAATATCTGATAAAAGAAGTACCCAAGTTTACACACCTGGGATATGATGAGAGATAGTCCTTGTTTGTTGATGAATTCATGAGCAAAGGTGAGATCATGACTGAGCTTGCTTAGCTTTTCTAATGCGCCTGTAATTTTTTCTTCTAGACAGTCATTATTCAATTTTTCCAAGATATCATTAGCTGTTTTAGATGGTGAATGCTCAAGGCGCAGAACGCTCCCATTCTTGACTTCATTTCTATTCTTTTCTGTTATGTAGTTTTGATTATTATTCTCAGAAAACTGTAGAGAGTAAGATTCTGGATCCGGAAGATTCCAATTATTGCAAAGTTCCTGGAAAGAGTTTATGATATTCAAAGTATCATAATTGTTTTTGTTCTTATATTTTAAATTCCATGGGCAACTGTATGAATTTCAACAATTTTTGGAGTAAAGATCTCAAGTCTTTTCCTCAAATAGAAACCAAAGCTTGAATCCTTGTTCCTAAGTCTCAAATTGAATCTCTATTCTCTGCCTAATATAAATGACTCATTAGAAATGACTCAGGAATGAGGGAACACTAATAAAGACTGCTTTGGGTGATGATCCAATGGAAATGACTGATTTGCAACTTACTCATTGAACATGTGTCACTTGAAAAATGTGACTGAACAGAACATTCTACATCTTGGAATGTAGAATGCAGAACTCAACAATACTTTGTTTTTTGGAAAGATTTTCAAGCTTTCCTAATGAGTTACTTCAAATGAGTCATTTCTCGCGTTTTAAATCCTTGAGTCATTTCTGATGATTCGATTATTTCAGGTAATGTTGCAAGTAACGATGCAGAATAATTCTATTTCATTTTAGCCAATTAAAATGAAAGAAGTTTCTTTTCTGAATCTCATAATACATCTTTTGTTTCTTTCAATGAATGATGAACTCGATGTTTATTAATAATTGTCCAAAATGAGGTGATTAATTGAACATACCTGAATTATTTTTGTCAATGGCTGTTTCTGATCAAACCCAATGAGTTGAGCTGCCTGATCTGTCAATTTTATTTCTACTGCTATTTTAACAATGTTAGAATCTTTCTGAACAGGCATTTTTACGGTCTGAGTGTACATCAATCTTATATGTCCAGATTTCACTAACCCTCAATATTTCACCGAGTTTCCTCTGCACAGAATTGACTAGTTACTATGCAGAGTGTATGTACATTCATAGTAAGATAAGAGTAAAAATGTTTCTGATTTTCTGTCTGTATCAGCTGTGATTACTGTTTCGTCTTGATTAATACATTGCACAATGTTTATATGCGGACAGGATAGGCCTCGGGATAGGCGTTGACGGCGTCACCTCCATTCTTCATTTAGTATTCATCTCAGTATGAGTAAACTTTATGCTGGCTCATCCTGTTCTGGCTTTCTGTTGCATCCCCATATTCTGACGTGTATATAGGTATACTCGTCAGTTAGGTTGGTTTATTCTGCTAGTGATTAGACATATCATGCATGCCCTCGAATTGTCAATTTGGCTAACTGAACATCAGCAAGTCAATAACAAATTCATTTTTACAGATTCAAATGTTTACATCTCAATTACTTTGAAAAGTGGTAACCATTATATTTACAATATCACTGAGAGGAGTCGAATTTCTGAGTGACTTAGAGGATGAAGTCACAGAAATTTGATACTAATTTTTTTCGAGATCTTTAGATTTTGCATTAATTTTGATTGATGAAAACTGTTGACCTAATACCTTCATAACTTCACCATGTTTCACAGCAAGTCCCTTTTGCTTAACTAAATGATAATTTTCTTTGACATACAAGGCAAAGCCAGATGGCTGCTTTGTTTGAGCTGCACTTTTCTTCTGCACTTGACCATTTTTAGTGACCTTATTGATCAAAAGTTCAAATTTTCCATGACAGTACCCACAACGTTTTCTACTCAAGTCAAGAGATTTGGAATGCCTTCCAAGACTATAACCACAAGAAACACATTTGTAAGTATATTTAGTTTGAATTTCATAATCGTGGCATCGTAATATGGGAGGAAGCTCTGGAAAGACTTGTCTTGCTTTGGCAGCCCATGCTTTCCAAAACACGCCATGTCCATCCGATACATTATTAATCAACCACGTGGCAGCATGACACATTTCATGGATTAATGTATCTCGTAATCTATCAGGTGAGTCTAATACTTTTGTTGCTAGAACAATTCTGGAAGATCGTACAGTGTTCCCAAGAGTCTTGATAGATTGTTTATTGTAACATTTTCCTGCAGTTCCCCTCAAACGAATGCTCCATTCAATAGGCATATCATTAGGTAGTTGGTTCTCAAATACCTCTTCATTAAACAGTTTGTAAAGGTATTTACACAAATCTTCCTTAAGACTCTTATACTTGACTCTGTAGGTCATTGCTTTGAAATCTGCCTCTTCCAGGGGAACTTCATTTGACAATGAAGCCAAAAAACTCTTCTTAGTGGCTTGCTTTTTCTGCTGAGGGGGCAAGTTAGCTCTTGACGGAATAACTTTTTTCACTTTCAAGCTTTTTGTAACTGATTTGGGTGGTACAATATCTTCTGGATCAAACTCACTAGTGCTGGAGCTAGTAGAAGTGTTAAAACTTAGTCTCCTCTGATCAATATCTTTGATTTTCCAAATTCCATCCTCCTCATCAGAATCAGGGTCACATATCGCCATAACATTTTTTGTAGAAGTATTATTGTTGGTCCTCACAATTGGTGTAGCTGGTACACCTAGTCTCCGCGATGGTGTAGGATTTGACAAAGCTGTGTAATAAGAACAGTTGGGACTACTGTCCGATGTTGAGTCATCATTAATAAAACTATCTTTCAGTGGATTTTTACTATTGGGTATTTTGAAACTTTGTTGAGGTTTATTGTGTGTGTTTTGACTTTCTTTGTTTGGCATTCCAATAATTAATTTGCCCGAAAACTCTGGTTTCCTATGCCTATCTTTCCTCTCTGTTTGACTTTTTTTGACAATTTTTCTTGTGGGCTGCTTTTTTGGCTCTGTAGTACATACTAGAGTGCTTGCTTTGTTCCTCCAGTCTGATCCATATAAATTTTCCAGAATATCCGCACAGTCATCTATAGTGTTGCCATTTTCTAGAGAATCACCCATGGTTTCTAACCTTTGTTGATTCTTTTCATTCCCCAAATCATTATTATAAGAATCATGTGATACACTTATGGAGCTACTGGATTCATCAGAAGATTCTGGAATAATTAGATGCCTATTCATGAAACCATCATCAAGTACTCTATTATTGTTTGATAATACTTCAGATAAGGGATTACTATCAGATTCAAAAGATTCCGACTCTGGTATTATTTTTCTTTGCTGTAATGATTCTAAGCTGCTGACAGTAGCTCTAGAATTTTTACCTTGAGATGACTTTGATTCTGATGATTGAGGTGGCAAATAGTCCTTTTTAAAATTAATTTGAGAATTGGTCAATGGTGTTTTATGCATATCTTCATTCTGATTTGGCTGGCTTTCTAATGATTCTGATTCAGGAATGATGATCCGTTTTGGAGTAAAAGTTTTATGATTGACAGGTATTTTATTACTGCCTTGAGGAGTTGACCTATTTGATTTTGATTGTAGATTTAATCTTAGAGGGTGTGATCTATTAGAGTTCACTGGTGTTTTGTCAGAGCTCTTGGACTTGGGAGTGTTGCTTTGAACTTTTCCAGGCTGATTTGTTTTGGATTTAGTAAAGTATTGATCAAGCGTACTCTGATGTCCAATAGTTTTCTTGGCTGGGTCACTTAATTTTTCCTCATTTTTGGATTTTGAAAATTTTGCTCGATTGTTTGGGGTTTCAAATTCCTGTTCCAGGCGTTCCAAACTACTATTCCCTGAGCTCACACCACTGACTCTACTATTTGGTATACTGTCTTGAGTACTAGTACTTTCACGGATGGAGCTATTAAAGTTCGTTGAAAGCCATTGAAGGATTTCTTTCTTTTTTCTATCAGATAGGACAATGTTTTCATTGGGAACATCTAAGGCCAACTGAGGGGTGTGATTTGCATGTACTTCTGTAGTGTTCTGTTTGCTGGTCTTATTTGGTCCATGAAGTTTAGAGAGTTGAGTCTCAGGTTTGGACTTGCCTGCACTAAAGTATTGCACCGGAGTTTTGCGGGACTCACTGAATGAAGAATCTATTATATCATCATCGTAGTTCATGAAGAGTTTTTCACTTATGTGCTCTAATCTGTTAGACTTCAAATGATGAATGGCATTGATGGGAGCACTGCTGTTCGAGCTGGAATCACTAATCACAATAACTTCCTCCTTTGGTCCACGTTTTGATCCAGAATTCAAATTATCAGGAGTTTCATCTAAACATGAGTCTGATAACCTTAAGCTAAAAGATTCACTATGGTTTTCATGATCAAGGGTTGCCAAAGAGAGCATTCTTTCAACTTCGGATAGCTTCTGTTTTGGGTGATTGGTTTCCTTGATGAATGTCTCATGGTCATCATCCAATTTTGTTTTCCGAATGTGAACATTGCTTCTCTGATTCATTGTGAGTCTTGGTTCCACTTGTTTGGAAAATGAATTTACAATTCAAGCAAAGACAAGGAGAAGCCAAGAGCAAGCCTTACCTTTTCAAAACTTGAACAACCATTTCAAAACTATTGAGGTATTTAAGCACCCATCAGATTTCAGGTCAATTCCTCACATATTGTAATCACTTTTCATGACGATGCTTGCACAAACATGCTTGACATGTCAGCACAGCCAAACATCCAAAACACCTGATGTAAATAAGTACCTAAATGCTTGCAAACACCTAAACTACGGGTTCTATCTTCGTTGCCTAAACAGAGTAGGTCCCCATGTTTCTTCGGTTTTTTAAAAAGGCTCCCATCCGAAATAACGGCTGCCGGGTGACTAACCTTATCCGGCAGGTCGTTGAGTCATACTCGAAACTTGTGATGGGAAGCTTCACTGCTGATGGGGGGATATATCGTGCTCCAATAGGTATCAGAAAAAAACTTGGACGAATTTCGTAAAATATAATTTATATTCGAGAACAATGCCGAAATACGAATTCCTGCATTCTAAAAAAGATTTATCAAGCTCAAAGGACGATAATATAATTAGGAAAAATTTTTGTACTCAATTATGACAAAATATATAATACAAGTTTTCAATACAAAGATCTTATGCAACAAATTTCTTCAAGACACGATTACCATGCTTCTAAACGAGTCATGTAACATTTATGAATCTACAAATATCCTATTCATATTTACAAAACTTGTGTCAATGATATCTTCAACAGTAAAAGAAATAAATCTCAATGAAGATCAGCCATCAACATTTATATGAGTCACAGCTCGAGAAAAATTGCTTTGAATTGATCCTCATTTGAATATCTGATGACGATAGAAAATTCTTTTCAAGGCATCACATGCAATTTAGACTCAGAATTTACAAGACTGGATTCCATAAAAGATGATTGTTAGACAGCTGAGTTTGTTTTCCAGTCGGTAAATGAGACTTCAGAGTTTCCAATCCCATGGAATACATAAAACTCCATCATTCATTACAGAGTAGTAATGTGTCACCCAAAGCATTACTCCATTCAGTAGTGGAGCAAGGACACTTTTATGCATCAACAATCTTTCGCAGCACTGCATCATGAGGTCCGGAGTAATGCTGTCATCTTTGTTCAATGCAGCTAAGCCAAGTTCAAGAATTGCTCTATTGTGTAAGTCTTGTTCAACATGTTTGATGCTGAGGTAAGATCAAGATAATTCAATAAGTAACAATAATGGACAATGCATATGATAAAATTTGTGCATACTTATTGTAATGGTTCAATCTCCTTGTAGCTTCATCTAGACTCTCTGTAATAAAACTGACTAGTAAAAAACCAGGACAAGATGATGGTACAATGAATTGACCTGTAGGTGATAGCATAAGAGGTCCAGCTTCCCTAGAGAGAAGAAGAGTTCATTGAGGACAGTATATACTCAATTTTCTAACTCAAATACTTCTAACGCATACTGCTCACTCTTACTTATTGCACGAGAAATAATTCATGTTGTAGCTTTCTACTTGCACAGATGTTTTCAATATCTTGCAGTTGATGAATTTTTCCATATGGCAAGTAGATACTCACGCTTCTATAACGATTTCGTAGGAAGATAAACTTTCAGGCCAGCTACTTGGATAACTTCGTCTTCCTTGGTAGTCCGAAAGCGTTGTGATTAGTTGTCTCAGTTGAGATTCGTATTGGCTGACCATTACTTTAGGCATGAATTTCCTACACATACAGAATATCCTAAACCTACTTGTTATTCATTTTACATTTGTGCCGACTCACCTTCGTCCAACTTTTATATCTAAAAGGACTCTGGAAACTGCTTTCTCAAAAGCTGGTAATCTGAGAAGAACTGCATCATACTTCTTTACGTTTTTGATCAGCTGAAAGAATTCCAAACTGAGTGATATACTAAGACTGTGTTCTTTAATGATAAGATGGATTTGTAAAAACTATTGCGTATTGATCAAAAAATGTCATGGAAGAAGTTGCCACAATTGAAAACATTTTTAGACAGTTAGAAGGTCATTTGATAAGAGGCACATGACTCACATCCAACCAGTTATGTCGCACTTCTCCAGAATTGAGCATAACATTTCCTTCCACACCTATACCAGTGTCATTGGCAAAAACAAGTGTTCTGTCTCTCAAAACTTCCATGGGTTCTGGATGCTGCTGTGCTAAGGCTTGAAAGGCTAGTAAACAACCTCGATAGTGAGTGATATTCCAACCACAGTCCCAAATAATGTGTTTCAAGCCCAAATCTTTACAAAGGATTGACTCCAATTTTTGAACTTCTGATCTGACTGGTTTACATGCCTCAAATTTTATGTGAGCATCGTTCACATTCCTATCTAGATATGCTCTGCAAAAAAATGAAAAAATTCATTCATCAAATCGAGGACTTGCATTTTCCATACAACTGAAATGGTCTTGAATAATTATATTAGCTTAAAAAATTAATTGTATGAATCA
Source organism: Eretmocerus hayati (assembly GCA_029851415.1). Classification (NCBI taxonomy): domain Eukaryota; kingdom Metazoa; phylum Arthropoda; class Insecta; order Hymenoptera; family Aphelinidae; genus Eretmocerus; species Eretmocerus hayati. The sequence continues at coordinate 115,216,239 of CM056743.1, forward strand.
GGAAGAAAGATTCCTTACTTTAGTGTATCAGGCACAGTATTCACTTTTCTTCTCATCAGTATTGAGGCGTACATTGGATCATCCTCCCATTGAGAAAAGTCAATATCTTCACCAGAAAAAGTATGGCCTCCTCTTGATTGATTTGAACTGGAATTTGAGTTACTCTGCCTCTCTTCCTTGATTTTGTCAACAAATGTGGTGGGTAGGTTGCAGGTTTTCAGGATGGAAATGATAGCTTTACGAACATCTTGTTCATTAAGCTGAATGTTTACAAGGGTAAATTTTCCAGCTTTCAGCTCCTTCTCATCTTTTGAACGAAGATAGAAGGCCAAAGTAATTGGTTTGATCGCTCGTTTTTGTTGCAAGGTTTCCAAGGCAGAACTTAGTAGTTTGAGAGAATTTTCATTGACCGTCTGAAATCATAAGGTTCATCAATTTCACACATGCAAGCTGTAGAATACAGTATTCTGTACCGAGTGCAGGTTTATTCAGTGATGTTGATTGATTTCAGTTGAGGATGCGAATCGAAAACTTGAGACATCTCTAAAGTTGATTTGAATTTTTTGACAAGAATTGTAGGCTGGTATTGATAAAATAATTGGAAAGCTCACCCTTTGAGTTGGGAACTGTCCAAATAGATCTGGATGGACAGTGAAGTAGAAAGGCCTGAGCGCCGTGGAAATTTCATTGGTGCTCAAGGCTCTTACAGCCACCTCTGTCATACAGAAACTGCACAAAGAAGAATGAATTTGTTATGGTTATTATTATGTGACTTTAAAGTTGTGGTCGAGATCAATGTCACAAAATGCAATGTGCACTTAAAAATGAGAATGTTATGATTACCACTTTCTGAGTGTGAAATACATTTCACACAAGGCTCATGTCATATGATGAATGTCAACCAAATTTTTGTTGTCTCCATCTCGTAGTGCTGCGCATCGATTCTCTTGCTTCAGCTGCATCAGCAGCGAAGAAAGAGACCGTTGTTTACGCAGAACGTGAACAATGAGCACGAATTATTCATGCTATTATTACGCGCACTGACGCGCACGGCGCTATGAATTCAGAATTCAGATGATCTTCTTGCATCTCTTTCTCGCTCGCTTGCATCATGAGATGCTGCTTCCCGAACAGTTTTCCGAGTTTCGCGCAGTTTCGTCAAGTTTCGTTGCGATCAGACTGCTGCGATTATTGCACACACTGACTGGCACTGACGTTGCATTTGCCAATATAATAAAATGTGTACGGAAGCCGAAGTGGCTCACCGGTAAGTTACCGACCGGTGGCGCAAATCACCCACCGGTTGGTGATTTTTCAACCACCAACCGGTGGGTGGTGGAAAAAATTGAAAATCGTAGTTTTTGCGAAAAATGCGTGATTTTCACGCAAACAAATGCTTTCCCCCCGTCATACGGAGAGAAGGGTACATGATAGCCGTGTCGGAGTGAATAAAATCGCTTTAAAATTTGTCTTAACCGGGATTTTGTGGTTTGTGCCAAACCTAACCTACACAAAGTATGTATTCACATACGTTTGACATACATCTGCACATAACTCGATTTGAGGCTCATATTTTTGACCCAGGGATCCAAAAATTTTGGGATAAGGTGACAAGTATAATACGCCCCCACTGGTTTAGCTTTGTTCTCAACTTTGACCTGTTCAGTATTTTTTCGAGCTGTCACGATTTCCCCAAATATTGATTTCCCGCAAGCTCGAGAAAAGGTGTGCCTAATTTCCCCCCATACGTAAGGCCTACTCCCATTTCTTCATATTAATTAAATGATAAGGGAATCAATTTTGGATCGACCCCGGATGGTTTCTGCGTCTCCCAGAAATTATTGAGTGAGTTTCTGCATTTTTCGTCTTTGCACACTTCAGAAATTGCCAACGAAATTACGTTTAGTGAAACCGGTGCCAAAAATTTTTGTTTCGACCAATGTTAACGTACATTTAGAGCATTCGATTTTTTTCTTCGAGGCCTTTGAGATCCGTTTCACCCGTAAGCTATATTTCGATTTAACGGAAAACCTATGGAAGTGTATAGGCCTTACGTATATATGGGGGCAAGTTAGGCACACCCTATCTCGAGCTTGCGGGAAATCAATATTTGGAGAAATCGCGACAGCTCGGAAAAATACTGAACAGGTCAAACTTGAGAGCAAAGCTAAACAAGTGGGGGCGTATTAGGTACACTTATCACCTTATCCCAAAATTTTTGGATCCCTGGGTCAAAAATATGAGCCTCAAATCGAGTTGTGTGCAGATGTATGTCAAACCTATGTGAATACATACTTTGTGTAGGTTAGGTTTGGCACAAACCACAAAATCCCGAGCAAGACAAATTTTAAAGCGATTTTGTTCACTCCAACACGGCTATCATGTGCCCTTCCCATCGTATGACAGGGGGAAAGCATTTGTTTGCGTGAAAATCACGCATTTTTCGCAAAAACTACGATTTTTAATTTTTTCCACCACCCACTGGTTGGTGGTTGAAAAATCACCAACCGGTGGGTGATTTGCGCCACCGGTCGGTAACTTACCGGTGAGCCACTTCGGCTTCCGTAAATGTGCATGTGAAATGATTTGACCGGGAGGGGGAGCGCAGCGAAGCACGTGTAGCGGCTGGCTTGCCGCTATACTTGAAAATTTAGCTGAATTAATTTGGTTCGAGTTCGCTGATCAATCGGAAGATTGATCAAACAGAATCGCAACTTTATAGTGAAACGAATTATTAGAAATGCAATAACTTCGACAACTTGTATAAACTTCGAACACCGAGTTTATTCCTTTTGTTACAACGATCTACAAAATACGTGCGGATCGCACGGGGACCAAATCTGGACTGCCGCTCGGCGCGGCGGCGCTTCTTGTTTTGCACCTCCGGCCCTGCTAAGGCTAAGGAGGGATATTACGCATTTGGATTTAGAGAGCCCACAGAAGGCTCAAGATAGATTTCTACAACCAAAATTACAATCCTGACCGAACCCTCTTGCGTGAGCAATATGAGAGGTTATTAAGTCAGTGTTTTCATATAAAATACATTGGTTGAGTGAAATAATATGCAAAACATGCATTAGTTAGTTTCATGAGAATAAGCCTTCGCTACAGCTCCCCTTTTTAAGAAAAAAGTTTTTTCCCTTAGAAAAAGACTTTTTGACAAAAATTTGAATTGGTTTTACCATGAGAATTTTTCTGAAAGCTTAACCATAAATTACCAATTTGTATATTCGATTAGAATAGTAGCGAAGTGTATTCTCATGAATGTGAAATGTCTTTTTGATCCCAAATTTGGAGTTAAGTTCTCTTTCAACATTTTCCATTGTACCTTTCACTGATTCTAGACAGATTTTAACCAAAACAACTCAACATCTCCAGACATCGTTAGGGACTACTTCTTACAATCATCCTACTTTCTTCTTGTTCTTATCAACTTGACTTATTCAATCGGATTTCCTAAATTTTCTCACAATTTTTACAAAACGCTCCTCATCATTCGTCCAACTATTTCTCAATTTCAGACAAGTAGTTATTTTTATACCTTCACTATACAAAATACTCAATTTATCACTTGGTACATTGTTTCTTTCGATATTTTTTTTTGTTTAGAGTTTTTTGTCTCTCACAAATTACTAATGGATTAGAGTAATCATTTCCTCTAGGACATCTTCAAGTTGAATAATTTCCAAATTTACAAATATTCGTGGTTTGTATTTTGAATAAATTAGATTGTTCCATCAGCACTCTCCAAGGTTATTTATACAACTGCTCAGCCAAAACTTTTTCATGCTTCACAAATTTTTTTTTCTTTTTTTTTTTTTTTTCAGCACATTTTTCATTACATTTCAACCCAACATGCTTTTACAAAATTTTTCTATTTTCTATAACGTTCTAACTCAGCACATAATCGTCTCTCTTCATTCTCATCACATACGTCTTACGTCAACATTTTTTTTTTCTTGAAACAGTGGTATTTTTTTTTCTTTTTTTTTTTGAAATTCAAATCTGAGTGGTGTTCTTTCAACAAGAAAAATTTTCTCATTTATTTCGTCAATGACCAAAATTTCAACATTGAATTTATTCTGACCTTATTGATTTTCAAAAGCCACATAGGTTCGGGAAAGCCTCGCTTGTACTTGGGTGGGGTTGTAGTTTTCGCCGGCAATTTGCCCCACTGCTGCCTGCAACAGTTGAGCGAGTACTCTCACTCGCTCACGCTTCGGAGGACTTTCCGTGTGTTCTGTTACACGCTTTTGTGCTGTTTGCACGTTTTTCCCGTGTGTTTTGTTACACGCTTTTGTGCTGTTTGCACGTTTTTCCCGTGATCACGGTTTCAACCCTGACACCCGCCCGAAACCATTGTGCAGTTATGTTTTGTTGTATGTATGTTTTCATCCTTAATGCATTTTTTATAATTTTCAACCTAAAATTTGTTTTGGAGAAGTATTGCCATGAATTTTCTAGAAGTTTGTGAAATTTTAGCTTCAATGAATCTAGGAAGGTACTAGTTAACTAACTGTGCTCAAGAATTAGGAAAGGAATTTTCCTTAGTAAAAATTTTATTCCTGCCACAAACTCGTCCTGAGGTGATCAGTGGATGAATGATTACGCGTAATCAAGATCCCTTGAAAACCTCTCGAGTATATTGTTGACAAGATATGAAAGTGTTTTGTTGTTTTAGAATGTGTGTAAAGTGTTCCTTGAAGTGATTTTAACAAGCTGAAAAAATTTTCACATTCTAATTCGGTGCATTAAAAGTTTCAGAAAAATCAGTTTTCCAAAAAAATGACAATCAAAACTTTGTGTATTCTCAATTTGAAGATGAACATTCTATTTTACTGAAGCTGTTACTTTGAATCAAAATTTTTTTTTTTTGCAAATATGAGACATTGTTGTCGGAACGTTTTAGAAGTATACAGTTTACCACTTTTCAGACTTGAACTTCTACCACTTGACACATTTTACCAACTCTCGAACAACTAATCCAGATTTCAAACACTCTTCTTCGAGTACATTCTTAATAACTTACAATTTCACGTTCGGCGTTCATTTCCAGCATTTCGCTAATCATACACTCAGTTTTCAGATTCATCCTTATTAGAATTTTCAAAGTAAATAATTTGCGCACTTTGTAGTTGGGAGAATCAGTTCATATTTTTGGACTTCATGAAGTTTTTAAGAGGAATTCACTTGGAAAGAAGAGTTTTTTTTTTTTTTTTTTTTTTTTTGACTTTCAAGTTTCTTCAAATTCAATTCAACTCATTTTGGAATATGAAAAGTTTAGTAATCCTCGAAACCGAGAAAATGGGGTGTATTTTTAGTACATCCCAAGTTCACAGTTGTAAAAGAGATTATTTTTTTACAAAAATTGAAAATTTCTAGAAATCACTTTCAGATTTTGACTTTCAGAAACCGAGAAATTGGAATGCATTATGAGTGCATACCAAGTTCACAGTTACAAGAGAGTTCCTTTATAAAAATTGAAAATATTTTCAAATTACTTTTGGACATTACCAAAACTTGAATATTGACACTTGATTTATGAATCAGTCTCAACCATCCATAACATCATTCATCTTAATCAAACACGATCACTTGCCAATAGATTTTCATTCATTAGACACATTTTACCTTGATATAGTTTCTTCAATTCAGCTTTTGATGATTTTGCCTTCTCGTACTATACATAGTTCTCGTAACTTCATTTCTGATGTCAATACCTCCGAGTTTCTCATCTGTATATGCTCGACTGTTTGTAATTCAATTTCATATTTCATTCGTCAACTCAATTTCTTGCTCTTGTTCCAGACTCCAAGTTTTTCTCACTTCCATTCAATTCAGTTTCAACTTCTTATTCAATCTCAATAAGCACTGCTTGGCTATCATTCCATTGTTTGGTTTAGTTTCATATGTCAATTCATTCTTCAATCAGATTTGTCAATTGTTCATTTCAGCATCAAAGCATTTCATCATGGATTTGAGATCACTGATTTGTATTCAATTCCCAATACCTGTGGACACATCAAAATTCTGCCAGTATTTGTTGGTAATTCCCTCAACACTACCGAGAGGTTAGGTCACTTATGAATTTGTGATTAGTAAAGGTCAAGAGTCACCCAAAACATTCAGAGAATTATTCACATCATTTCTATCACCTCAGTTGAATGGTAAAACTCATATCAAGATTTGTCGTTATTTGAAGGCTTAGAAGTTTTCAGATTCTAAGATGGGATTCCAAGTTCAAATAATGTATTAACCAAAGCGAGTTAAAAAATGGCATGTATAATGAATACAGAGAGATGATTCCAGAATTCAATCAAAGTATTGACTCTGAACTATAGATGTACCTCAAAGTTGACTATTTCTAAGCGAATGAAAAAAATAATCAGTTGAACCTGTAACGTTCCACACAAGATATGGAATTGGGCCACTTACTTTGGGTTCTTCAGATTAGCTAACTTACAATTAGGATCCACAAGACTTTTTCAAAACATTTGATCTACTTTTCTTTTTGGAAAATTTTCAGACTTTTGAATGGCGGATTTTAAGTTTGTGACACCAAGTTCACCAACTACCAACTATTTCCTGCTATCATCATCACAACATTCATAAAAGATTTTTTTTTTTTAGTTTACTTCAATACACTTCAAGAATGATCAGAATATTCAATAGTTTACTTAGTCGAGTAACTTTGAAAGATAATTATTTCATGTAATCAAGCTTTAAAAATTTTAGTTTTTAATCCTTTTTCTCAAAATAGACCATTTTGAAATATACTGCAACAACTTTTATTAATGTCAAAGCAACTTTGGTGCATTTACTTTCAGAAGAAATTTCAATGTAAGCTCCAACGACACTCAATAATACTTAATACTTTGCTCGGTTTTAGATTTTTGTTCATGAGTTTACTTGTCAGAGTAGAAGTTTCAGAGAGAAATTTGGAATGATTTTGACCAATCAAAGCGTATACAAAACTGCAGATTCAATTCTTAACTAGATTCAGATTTCATTCAAGTACTCATCTTTGATTTTGAAGTGTAACAGCAGTTGGAGCACCCATCATCAAAACCAACAAAATTTGAGCCAAAACGACGTTTTTGTTCCCAGCAACACCTCACTTTCTCTTTTTGTCAGCAACGCCAAACATGCAGCTGCAACTTGCTGCGACGCATCACGGGCCCCAGACTTGCATGGTCCTCCCCTCCCACGCATACATAGCAACAAGCTGATGCGTATCTGCTTTCTCTCTCGCTCTCACGGCGGCCATGCCGGGACAAGCAAAACAAAGACTCGGCTCGAAAACCTCTAATAGCCATGCGTACACTTCTTGTTTGTCAAATAATTCACTTCTTCAATTTCTAATTCAATTTTCTTTCACTTTTTGTAGGCTTTTTGTTTTCATTTTTCATTTGCGATTCTTGCGAACAAAACCGCTGTCACCACTGTAGCGGCTGGCTTGCCGCTATACTTGAAAATTTAGCTGAATTAATTTGGTTCGAGTTCGCTGATCAATCGGAAGATTGATCAAACAGAATCGCAACTTTATAGTGAAACGAATTATTAGAAATGCAATAACTTCGACAACTTGTATAAACTTCGAACACCGAGTTTATTCCTTTTGTTACAACGATCTACAAAATACGTGCGGATCGCACGGGGACCAAATCTGGACTGCCGCTCGGCGCGGCGGCGCTTCTTGTTTTGCACCTCCGGCCCTGCTAAGGCTAAGGAGGGATATTACGCATTTGGATTTAGAGAGCCCACAGAAGGCTCAAGATAGATTTCTACAACCAAAATTACAATCCTGACCGAACCCTCTTGCGTGAGCAATATGAGAGGTTATTAAGTCAGTGTTTTCATATAAAATACATTGGTTGAGTGAAATAATATGCAAAACATGCATTAGTTAGTTTCATGAGAATAAGCCTTCGCTACACACGCGAGCTTCCGAGCTGAGCTCGCGCTTTGCGAGCTTTCCGCGGGAATTCAAATCGTTTTTCTCTAACTTTGAGTTTTAGACTAGGCGAAACTACCGCCATCGTTTGCAAAAATAGGTGAGTGGAATTTTTTTGTGGGATCCTCTCCGGAAGACCCTCCTGATCGTAGAGACGTATGGACCCAAGCCGAATTCCGATGCAACATTGTTTAAACCGAAATTGTTTAAACAATTGTCAAAAATCACTCATTTCGCCCTGAAAGTAAGGTAATTTGGGATATTTTGGATCGAAAAGTATTCTTGTCATTTTTCTCTAGGAGCCATCATTTCCGAGCTATAAGCGTTTCAAAGTTGAAAAAACGCGAATTTTGCGATTTTGAACGTTAAATAAAGGTAACAACAAAGCGAGAAATCGATGTTCTCAAGGTCGGGATCTATCCACTAGGGTGTCATCTACAGGTTCCAATAGCAAAAGTCCATGGTCCCGGCTCAGAACCTTCCGTTTTTCAAAAGTTTTCAAAGCACTGTTTCTACAGGCGCCAGTATGACTATATACATCGCGGGTCGATATATATAGTCAATCTCAGACTCATTGAAAACAGTGCGTTGAAAACTTTTGAAAAACGGAAGGTTCTGAGTCGGGACCATGGACTTTTGCTATTGGAACCTGTAGATGACACCCTAGTGGATAGATCCCGACCTTGAGAACATCGATTTCTCGCTTTGTTGTTACCTTTATTTAACGTTCAAAATCGCAAAATTCGCGTTTTTTCAACTTTGAAACGCTTATAGCTCGGAAATGATGGCTCCTAGAGAAAAATTACAAGAATACTTTTCGATCCAAAATATCCCAAAATACCTTATAACATCAGTTTCAGGGCGAAATAAGTGGTTTTTCTCAATTGTTTAAACAATTTCGGTTTAAACAATGTTGCATCGGAATTCGGCTTGGGTCCATACGTCTCTATGATCAGGGGGGTCTTCCGGAGTGGATCCCACAAAAAAATTCCACTCACCTATTTTTGCAAACGATGGCGGTAGTTTCGCCTAGTCTATTTTTTCTACAGTTTGATACTTGGGTGACTTTGGCCACCGAGCTGACCTTGGCCACTTTTCCGGATAAAGATTGTAAAAGTCGTAGTTCCCATGCTGTACCACTTAGAGGGACGCTCAAAAGTTCATTTCAAAGCTTAGGATCTCTACTGTCAGAATATTCGCTCCGAGATTCAGCGGAGCGCCACGTAGTGGCTGACTTTGGAAGTACAACTGGCGTACTGCTAGGGTGACGCCATGCTGCGCCATGCCAATGACAATATTGAGCGTGCACAGCGAGGCACAGCATAGGCGCAGACGGGGTTTTCTTCAATTTAGGAGAAAACCGTAGCTTGAACCTGCTAACAGTAAGCGACAAAGTTGTTGAAAATTTAATTACGAAGATTTTGAGCTGTTCTGGATATCAATCAAAGCAATATTGAAAGATTCACGGAGCTCGAAAGAATGGATGCGAGCCCGCGGCTTGAGTGGCGGCTGCGACCTGCGACGCCTATGCTAAAAGCACGCCAAATCTCGAAATCGCCTCAACTAGCTCAAATTTGCGCGGATTTAGGCTCACGAACACTCAAACTCTTCGTTTTTACAAGTTCTACAACTTTCTTGCTCATTGTTGCCACATTTGAGCGATGGTTTTCGAGTTTGACCCTTACGAAGATTCGCCGTCTGCTGCATTGTACGCCAGTTGTAGTGAATGCGGTGGCCACGGGTCGCGCACAATCGCCCGTTTTGAATTTCAAAAGCGCGCGTCTCGGAGCGAATACCACTTGATTTTTAGTGAAGCAAGTTTCACCGGTCTTTGTTTTCGTTGGAATGGAGTGGCAATTTTCAAGTAAAATATTCATGTCGCAAAAATCCACCATACAATAACCCACTAGATCGACCTCTATCTCCTTTCGATGGCTTTTTCTCACTCTACATTTTGCGCTATTGCCGATTGAATGTAGGTACGACAGATATCTAGAACAACCGTTTGAATGAAAATTTGTATTTTCTCGGCTCCCCTGGGGTAATTTTGGCCGCGCCAGCTGCCACTTCCAACTACCATTTAAACGACAACTTGTCATTTCTTGGGTCATGTGCGTAGATTCTGGCCAGTCCAGCTGTCATTTCTAACAAGAATTTGAACAGAACTTGTCATTTCTCTTATTTCTTGAATCGTCTGGTCGTCCGGGACGACTTGGGTCACCCCGAAGTGGTCGACTTAACAGCATGGTTTTTAAGACTTTTTACTTGATTTATTCGTGATCGGAAAATCTCGAAAAATGTGGGAGGAGGAGACAATGACCGTTTTTTGTGATGAAAATTACAACGAAGTTCGCGGTGCTTAACGAAGGTGGACAAAGTCATCCCGGATGCCGGGCCGACTTTGGCCACCCTGTTATTAATAATTCTCAAGAATGCAAACGAGTGAAATTTAATTCTCAGTACAGCATTTTAAAGAAGACGCCAAGATGCGTCGAATGACTTGAGAACAGGATGCCTCGGATGACCTAAGATTCTTAGGTCATTCGCACGCATCTCGACGCCTTCTCTAATATGCTGTGCTCAAAATTCAATTTCACATATTTGCATTCTTGAGAATTGAGTAATATTTGTTCTCCGAACTGAAGTTGTGTTCGATCCTATTTTAACTGAGCATACTCATTATGAGAGCACTATAGAATAAAGACCCCAAAAGTATTGAACAATATCATATGTTGAGCAATCTAATGTTGAGTTTGTTGAGCTTACGTGTGCAAGAGCGGTGGTACCGAAAATCGGGTGAGTGTGGACCACATTCGACCTTCCACTGTGATTTTCTTGGTCTTATTTATACCAAAACAAAATGTATGGGTAGTGAAAATTTGAGTCTTGAGCTCAGCTACGAGATCCCGTTGTTAGATTTTGATTTCAACCCCACGGTTTTTCAAAAACTGCAGAAAAGAGGGTGGACACATTCACCCTCGTCGACAGGGGTGAATGTGCCCACCTATGCCTCGCCTGCGTCTAAAGCGCACAGCTCGTATGTACATTGAGGTATCTCTAATATGCTTTTCCGTACATTATCCCCTAGTTAAAATGAATGACTCGTTAAAATAGACTTGGGGGTATGGATGACTCTCAAACGCGCAAAATGGTCCAATTGGAATAAAACTGACTCATTAGGAAAACTTCAGAATCATTCAAGCAGTCAACATATCCCGCGTAGAAATTGAAAATATTGGCGACATGTCGCCGAGCTATCGCGAATTCCCATTTGCGACAGCTCTGCGATAGGTCGGCGATAGGTCGGCGACATGTCGCCAATATGATTTTGCGACAGCTCGCCGACATATCGCCAAACCTGTATTTGCGACATGTCGCAAATTCGTCGACAAAATTTTTCAAAAATTCGAAATTTTATTCGATTTTGTGATTTTTCATGGAACGGGAATCGATCACAAGGAATCTGAGATTGAAATTATGGGCTTGATGGTACTTTTATTTAATTAAAAATAGGCTCTTGGTGTACAAATTCATCTTTACATATCTTTTGACTTCTTGTTTAAGAAATTCCAACGTTTTACGTTCATAAGCACATTCACAAGGTCCAAATAATTAGAAAAATTTGATCGCAGTAGAATAGCGCGTATGATACATTATTACAAATTCGTAAGAAAACTCGCTCAACACTCTGATCGTCGGGCTAAAATCACTTGATCTTATAATTTTTTGTGACACAGCACAGATATTCACTTCTCATTTTGGTGAAAATGATCAAGCTGATGAGTTTTGAAGCCGCATCTCGAAATCCGCAACACATTGCTCACTCGAGATGCCACGTCGTCGGGCCTCCCCATCGGAGCAAAGACGCTTCCGAGACGTCTGCGACTACTTATTGCAAGGCTGATGTAGGTGGACACATCAACCCCATGGCTGACTCTTTGTCTCGTGGAAAACAGACGGCCAAACTTTGACGGGCGAGACTCGATAAGGCATGCTTCCGCGATGATCATCCGGCGTAGCAGAACTCGCAGAACCCAATGCCATCCGTAGTTTTTCTGAAAAAATCACGCACACGCATTAGAAATGCAGCTTCTATTCTTGATACAGGTGGATGGTGATCAGGAAAAGCGAGATACAAGAGGCACATTTTCAAGATTTGAAAAGTAAACACTGCGTGCAATAAGGCGAGGTTATGACGGTCGACTGCACGTGAAAATTCATCGAAACTTAATTATATCGGTCAGAAATACTTATCTGATTTATTGAGATTAGCCTCCGCATCCTCGGAAAGCACCTTCTGCGATAAAGCTGCTCAGCAATACAATAACTATCCCAAACGCCAAATGTCAGAGAAGATTGAGGCAGAAACGAGTTGTCTGTATACTTTTCAATTCACCGGTACGAAGTGAGAGCAAGACGATCGATCAATATTATTCAGATTCGGGTAATGTAAACAACAATAAATTCACACAACCGGGCTTTTCTGTCGATCTTCTCTGACATTTGGCGTTTGGGATAATTATTGTATTGCTGAGCAGCTTTATCGCAGAAGGTGCTTTCCGAGGATGCGGAGGCTAATCTCAATAAATCAGATAAGTATTTCTGACCGATATAATTAAGTTTCGATGAATTTTCACGTGCAGTCGACCGTCATAACCTCGCCTTATTGCACGCAGTGTTTACTTTTCAAATCTTGAAAATGTGCCTCTTATATCTCGCTTTTCCTGATCACCATCCACCTGTATCAAGAATAGAAGCTGCATTTCTAATGCATGTGCGTGATTTTTTCAGAAAAACTACGGATGGCATTGGGTTCTGCGAGTTCTGCTACGCCGGATGATCATCGCGGAAGCATGCCTTATCGAGTCTCGCCCGTCAAAGTTTGGCCGTCTGTTTTCCACGAGACAAAGAGTCAGCCATGGGGTTGATGTGTCCACCTACATCAGCCTTGCAATAAGTAGTCGCAGACGTCTCGGAAGCGTCTTTGCTCCGATGGGGAGGCCCGACGACGTGGCATCTCGAGTGAGCAATGTGTTGCGGATTTCGAGATGCGGCTTCAAAACTCATCAGCTTGATCATTTTCACCAAAATGAGAAGTGAATATCTGTGCTGTGTCACAAAAAATTATAAGATCAAGTGATTTTAGCCCGACGATCAGAGTGTTGAGCGAGTTTTCTTACGAATTTGTAATAATGTATCATACGCGCTATTCTACTGCGATCAAATTTTTCTAATTATTTGGACCTTGTGAATGTGCTTATGAACGTAAAACGTTGGAATTTCTTAAACAAGAAGTCAAAAGATATGTAAAGATGAATTTGTACACCAAGAGCCTATTTTTAATTAAATAAAAGTACCATCAAGCCCATAATTTCAATCTCAGATTCCTTGTGATCGATTCCCGTTCCATGAAAAATCACAAAATCGAATAAAATTTCGAATTTTTGAAAAATTTTGTCGACGAATTTGCGACATGTCGCAAATACAGGTTTGGCGATATGTCGGCGAGCTGTCGCAAAATCATATTGGCGACATGTCGCCGACCTATCGCCGACCTATCGCAGAGCTGTCGCAAATGGGAATTCGCGATAGCTCGGCAACATGTCGCCAATATTTTCAATTTCTACGCGGGTAATCATACAGATTTCTTTTCTATATTTCAAGACGTAGACGACTATTTCCAATCGGATTCTTCGAATAATTGATTTCAAGTGAATCATTCCAAATGGATTGTTTCTCAAAAGAAGTCATTTTAATGTCTTAAATACTTGAGTCATTTCTGATGAGTAATTTATTTTAAGCCGGGTGATTATAATGACACTGTAAATATGACCCGAGATATGCACCATTGATCCAGAATTACGTGAATGATATTGAAAATATTTGAGAACAGAACTTGACAATACCACTGGATAGATCAAATTTAGTCAACCTCCAGTAGGTGTACACGTTCACCCCGGTTCAGCCGGGAGTCGATAGTGTCTCTTCCCAATGGTTGTTCCAAACAACCGTAACACTCGAGCCCGGTCGACAGAAGTTACCAGAATTACTGGATAGATCAGATTTAAGCGACTTACAGCAGGTTCACCCATTCATTGACATCAGAACTTGCCAGAATTTCGTGGATAGATCAAATGTAGTCCATCTGCAGCAGGTGGACTCATTCACCCCGCTCCAGATGGAAATCGACAATGTCTCTACAAAATGGTCGGTTCAAAATAACCATCGCACTCAAGCCTGATCGGTAACTCTTTTTCATGTCGAGGGCATAAGCACCGACTGCCAGAAAAAAACCCCAGAAAGCCTGGCACGGCTCTAAGTTATTCGTTCAGATGAAAGTTTGAGTGGTGCAATTTGTCGTTCTGATTTCTTAACTCCATTGAAGAGCAAAAAATAGACTATAGAGTTTGCTCTCATGGAATGGAACTCATTTATTGAAAAAGTAGAGTTAAAATGACCCCCGTCAAGTTTCTGTGGGTACTAGAGAAGCCAAAATATGATGCTGACAATCTTTTTCGGAAAAAGTGGACACATTCATCCCAGTTCACTATAGTCTTGCAATGGGCAAATATTGAGACGATAACGTCGAGGAACAAAATTTTGAGATAGAACTATTCCATTGATCAAACTACGATTTTCTTGTGAATTTTTTGATAAAGAAACCAAATCCGCAGTCCTTTATGCACTTGTAAATCAGTCAGGATTTTTTGGGTAGACGCAAGCAACCTGTTTTTGCAGGGGTTTTCTTCACAAACACAAAAGTTCTAATGTGCGGCATCTCAAAACCGAGCACGAGGTCCCCAGTGAAGACCGTTCGTTTCCGAAACGTGCCAGAGACGGTTTCCGCCGCAACTAAGAAACCTTTGGCCAATCGTCCCTACGACCCACCAGTAAGGTTGTGGGTATGTACAAATATCTGCGAGCAATTACGTATCCACAGCGTTGCGCACTGGTTCCCAGAACCTTTCTGTGGTTCCGCATTGGTTTTGTAATGATTCTTTGTTGCAACCTAGAACTTGAACATTTTTTTGTCAAATAAATAAAAAAATTGTAATTTTTGTTGTTTCTCGTGCAGGCTAATCGTAGAATCTCTTCGGTTGGGCTCGATTACAAACATGATCATTTTGTGATGAGGAGACAACGAGACTATTCTTAAATAGCATGCAAGGGAAAGAACAAAAAATCGCAAATTTTATTTATTTAACAAAAAAATTTTCAAGTTCTAGGTTGCAACAAATAACCTTTACAAAACCACCACGAAACCACGGAAAGGTTCTGAGAACAAAATCGCTCGCAGACATTTGTACATAGTATACATTTCATCACAGTTGTACATAGAGATAGTATACCCACAACGTTACTGGAGGGTCGTAAGATGGATTGGCCGAGGTGAACCTTCTGCGGTACGTTTCGGGACCGAACGGTGTTCACTGGGTCGTGTTCAGATGGTCATTCTGCGTCAGAAAAGCTCAAGTATTTGATGGATACCCCGCGCCGACTTTCCCCAGCAATTGCGAATAACATCCTTGCATATATCTTTCTGTTTTTATAATAATCCTTGCTGTGCAAAAATCACATAGAAAAAATTTTTGCTCAGGCGTAGTATTCATACATGCTTTTTCTACGCAAAACAATCGTCCGGAGGCAACCCCGTATTTCGTTTTGAGTTATTGCGCCAAGATTTTCGTCTAAGTCAAGAGAATTCTTTGGCATCTAGCGAAGAACCATAACTTGCAGATGCAAAACGGGCTGCGGATTAGGATCCTCCGTCGAAAAATGTCCCATAAAATCGTACTCTGTTCAATGAGATACTTCGACCCAAAAAATGTGTTGCTCAGTGTAATAAGTTTCGAAATGCCGATCGGTATCCCATTTTAACAGTAAGAATCTTCAAATAGGCTCCAATCTTCGCTCCAATCCTTGTTCACAGTATATAAGGTAAGTGTACCCAACTTGCCCCCATTAAGCCATTTTCTCAATAACTTTGGCCCATCTTCATATTTTCCAACGTATCTTAGCTCATTTTAAAGCTTGTCTCAAGACCTTCAAAATAAGTTAAGGTACATTCAATTTGAACCAACTGGAGCCAAACTGTTTTAATTCTCCCAAAAGGTGATTTTTGAGAGTTTACAAAAGTGTGTACCCAACTTGCCCCCATCATTTAAAACAATGTAAATCGGCGATGAAATGCGAAAAATGGCTTTGATCCGTTTTGATCACCGCGCAGCGGCATTTGTAGCTTTTAGTTGGCCCAAAACACTGTTTCCGACCTATTTTGACGTGATAAACACGTTCTGAGTGGTAAAAAAAGCCATACTGCACGCCTTTCCGAGATAACCATATGGGGGCATGTTGAGTACACTTCGATGTCGGCCTTCTTGATTCTCAAACCATCTTCGTGTTTTGTACATAAAATCGCTCCAAATCAGAGTTCTGCAATCCTGAAGAGCGGATTTTGAAGGTCTTGAGACAAGGAATCGAATGCGCCAAGGTACGTCAAGATTGGTCGATTAAAAATAAATTGGCACCGGTTTTAGTGAACGCGAATTCCTCCTCGATTTCTTAGCCGTGCAAACACGAAAAATGGAAAACTCACTTTATATTTTCTGGAGAACGCAGAAATGATCCGGGGTCGATGAAAACTACGTATTTTCTCATATTTTAACATAACAAACGTAAAAAAAAATTGCGGGAAGGTCAACGAGTGCCCATTCCTGAGATCGGCATATGGGGGCAAGTTGGGTACAGAGGCAAGTTGGGTACACTTACCTTATATATGTTACCGGCAAAGTCCGGAATGGATGCTTCATTCCGAACTTTGCCTTGGCAATCCGCGGATTGCCTGTTGCGTCTTTAGGCAAAGTTGGATGCAAGCATGATCTCATATGCCGGGGGTCTCGAGTTGTCACTTTTAATGCGTTTTCACGAGAATGGATGATAAGTGCAAATCATCATTCACGTATCTTTCATCGATGAGACATTCTGGAGAGATGAACATGTACTACTGAGGATCGGAAGAGATCCTCGAAACATCTGATTCGCTATTCTTTCGTACTTCGTACACCCAGCAGTGTTTTATTTCAGTGGATGTGCGATGCTTGTTGCTTTACTTCGTCTCTGATAGTTCGAGAAAATCATTCAGGGAACCTTCTATTTATTACAGCATGTAGTGGACCAAAATATTGAATGGCATCTTGAATTACACAGAATTTCGAGGCGTTTACATTTGCAATCGTTACTGATAAATTTCTTAATGCGATTACATTCTATAAGTCCTTGGCCCGCGTGGAACGAAGTTTTGCATTGGTAGACCGCAGTACGATGTCATTTTGAGGGACTAGATGAAGTTTTCCTTACACAATTCGATCTAGCTTCTTGAAAATAATGATTTGATTATACCCAATTCCGTACCAACTTGATAATAAGCATCTTCTGTGATATCCATCACAACTCCGATTACATTTCAAACATCTCCTTTACAACGATCAACCTCTGGGATGGGAACTCTCACAGACCACCTTTGTCAATTTTGCCAAATTTCTCATTACATGAAGCCACCTTTCTTTCATCTTGACGTTTCAATCCTTTGTGAGTGGCCTCCTTATTCTTCAACCGTTTCTTACTGTTAAAACAAACGTTACATAGAATCCTTGACTCATCATTTTCAGTTGGCTCATCACCAAAGCTAGATTTCACCAAACCGCGGTTTGTTCCACTATTGGTCCCAGTTTTCACGGGTGGAACCTGAAGTAGAACGCCCACGTGGTGGGTGGTTGAGGCACTATATACTTCATGATTTTTTTATGGAGTTGAAAAGCTTTTCAATACATATCGCGACGCATGAGCTCAAATTCCATTACAATGAAGAGCATGTCAATATTTTTTGTTTGACTATTGGTCCGTTTTTTGCAGAGGAAGTCCTAGTTCCAGTACAGATGCCAAATTTCAGTATAAAATACGGTGTTCCACTATTGGTGCTTTTACCTTATCAATTTTGTAAGATACGATTGGAGTTTGTAGCAATAGCTGAGAGTTACCATCCCTATAATCCAAACGGAACCACGAAAAACGAAACAGCTATTGGTTTGAGAATTATTACAGTTAAGTGCAGCAAATGTGTAATATACACTGTAAAAAATTTGTGGGAAAAACTGCAACCAGTGGTTGCAGTTTTTCCCTCAACCACTGGTTTATCCCAAAAATCAACCAGCTGGTTTATAATCAACCAGCTGGTTGATTTTTGGCACAAACCAGTGGTTGACTACCTATCCAACCACTGGTTGACTTTTTTCCCACAACGAATATATAAGGATGAATGCGGCACCCACGATATTGGTCGATGGTGGTCTCCGGTTGACACTTTTGATTCGGAAATAGTATATTACGTAACAAGTGCGAGAAGGTCAATTTCCGCACAAGTTGCCAAACGAGTGCGAGAAGTAACATTTACGCACACTTCGAAACTTCTCGCACAGCCAGAAGAACACATTTACGCATGCTCGCGAAGCGAGCGTGCGTAAATATGTACTTCTAGGTGTGCGAGAAGTTTCGAAGTGTGCGTAAATGTTACTTCTCGCGCGAGTTGGCAACGTGTGCGGAAACTTCTCGCACGTGTTGCGTATACTATTTTTTGCAACTGTGCGCGAAGTTGTAATTAAATGCACCACTGTCCGAGCAAGATTATCTTGGAAACGAAGTTTCCAAGAAAGGCCAAATTCAGAGGGATGACGTGACATCATATTTTGGAACTGTGCGTGAATGAAAATGCATTGGAGCGAGAAGTTACATTCACGCACACTCCACCAGTGCGTAAATGTAAAACTGTGCGAGAAGTCATTCACGCATTACTTCTCGCACTGTAAATAATGAAGAGAAGTCTCATTTTTTTACAACTTCGCGCACACAGTTGCAAAAAACAAGTTTCGTCATTTTTTTCACAAACAAAGAGGGATAAACATTAGCCCCGGTCGCGTATGGACGACAAAACGGGTTGCCTGTCATGCAGAAGTCGAATACACGTCGTAAGGCTGGAGGGATGGATAGATGGACGGATGGGGTGGGAGGGTAGATGGGATGGATGGATGGATGGATGGAACGGAATGGAACGGACCGGAATGGGGCGAAATGGAACGAAATGAGGCGAAATGAAACGGAGTCTCATTGGATGGAGGGGAACGGAACTGGCCGGATGGGGCAAAATGGAATGGGTGGGGCAAAATGGAACGGACTCAAATTGGATTGAGGGGAACGGAACTGGCCGGATGGGGCAAAATGGAATGGGTGGGGCAAAATGGAACGGAGTTGAATTGGGTGGGATCGACCGGAACGAAATGGAATTGAATTATATGGATGGGAGACATCCATACAATTCAGTTCCATTTCGTTCCATATCATTTCGTTCCATTCCGTTCAATTCCGTTCCGTTCCGGTCCATTCCGTTCCATTACGGTCCATTCCGTTCCGTTCCATTCCGATCCGTTCCGTTCCATTTCGGTCCGGTCCATTCCGTTCCATTCCATCCATCCATCCATCCATCGATCCATCCATCCCATCTACCCTCCCACCCCATCCGTCCATCTATCCATCCCTCCAGTCTTACGACGTGACTGTATTCGACTCCTGCAGGACAGGCAACCCGCTTTGTCGTCCATACGCGACCGGGGCTAATGTTTATCCCTCTTTGTTTGTGAAAAAAAATGACAAAACTTGTTTTTCCGAATCAAAAGTGGCAACCGGAGACCACCATCGACCAATATCGTGGGCGCCGCATTCATCCTTATATATTCGCTGTGGTGACAAAGTCAACCAGTGGTTGAATTCCAACCAGTGGTTGAATTCCAACCAGCTGGTTGATTTCGACAACCAACCACTGGTTGACGATTTTGGTGGAAAGTCAACCAATTTTTTACAGTGTACTTGAATAGTCTTGAAAAGAGCTACAACATACCGCAAGAATTTTTACGCTAACGTCATTTCCCGATAAATGATCGATGATTGATTGAAATGAGAATTTTTCCAATTTTGAGTGTCAATTAAAGGCATGAATTTTCGATCAAAAAAAAATTTTATGACACATAATTTGATAGATTTTTTCTCATCTTTCAAGTGCTTTTTGGAAAATTGGCGTAGACCCAAACGCGTCGGAGTAATGGCTGTTTTAGTGAAGGTACCCGTGTTCCATTTTTTTTGCAGGGTACTGTAACATTTTTGAGAGGCCTTGATGATGTTGATATTGAATTTGCAGCAACTTTGTGGATCACATGGACACCAAAAGTCTCTGAATAGTGTTCTCTATATAAAGAGTGTAGGTTTTGTGTTGAGTTGGCAACGCCGACTAAAGTGGCATCATGATTGTGAACTGCAATCTTGAATCACATACAGCATCAGAGTGGGAATTCATCCACCATATAGAATAATAACAGATCAAACATTATCATGCTGACAAGTCTGCTCAAAAGTAGACAGTGATTACGTCCTCTCAGTCACTTGTTATATCGACTTGAGCTCTAACTCCTTCGATGTTCATCCTTAAACAAATCGGACACCTAAATTTGGCCTAGCGAATTTTATTTGCATTCAATTCTCTTATTTGTATTCTTCTATAAAGATGATCCCGATGACTGAGAATTAGGTTGAATTGTTACGATAACCGAAAACCAGGATGATCTTTGTCTTCTTCTCCATTGGTACATGTTCATCTCCCAAGAATGTCTCATCGCTGAGAGATACGTGAATGATGCCACACTTATCATTCATCCTCGTGAAAACGCATCAAAAGTGAAAATCCGAGACCCCCGGCATATGAGATCATGCTTGCATCCAACTTTGCCTAAAGACTAAACAGGCAATCCGCGGATTACCAAGGCAAAGTTCGGAATGAAGCATCCATTCCGGACTTTGCCGGTAACATATATACTAAGACCACATCAGTGGCGCATCAGAACTTTGTGTCATTTTTGTCAAACTTCTCGCTCCCATCGCTCACTAAGTTTGATACTGTAAATACAACTCTAAAAATATTTTGGATCATCTGTTCCAAGAAACTTCAAGAGTAAACGTTGCGAGATATGGATGTATACATGAGACGAGAGTGCAGTTGAATCTTTGTGTAGTCTTATATCTTCCCGCGAGCCTTGGGGGATTTAGAAGTCGTTTCACTGAAATCTGGCAAGTTTGAACAGCTTTGATATTCATATTCACCGTGGTCTCGCTCTCATGCTTCCTTGACTTTGATAGTGTGCCGAATGCAAGAGATCTTCCGCTGAAATATGAGAGCCGGGGGGGGGGGGGGTAACCATTTCATATTTTCATGCAGCTTGCGAGAAGATCATACACGATAAGTTTTCAAAAATTGTACCGCATACATATTACAAGAGTAGATAAATATTACACACACACATACGCACGCACGCACGCACGCACGCGCACGCACGCACGTACGCACGCACACACACACACACTCGCACGCGCACACACAAACACACACATACACACACACATATATATACATATACGTGCTAGCGCCGAAGTAATTTATATCGTCGGGTTTCCCGAATCTTTCTCTCAAAGTACAATATTGAATCAACTATGGCCAAAATGTTCAGTTTATAGTCTCCGAGCCATGCATCACTTTCTTGTCATGGGATTTTCACTGAAAATGAGAAAATTTTCAAAAGTAACAACAGCGCATCCCAAATTCACTCCAAAGGACTCTGTCACGGACAAAATTTGAAGGAAACATGGCAAACAATCGAATCCCATAGCGAGAAAAAGCCCTGAATCAAAGTTACCAGTGCTGCATGGACAGTTTTAGCCGAAAATTAGTCATGTAAATAACTTTATCAGTTCCGTGCATACCTTGTTACCCAACTACGAGTCGATTTATCTGGGCACAAATAACTCAATCCACTGCAATATGATGGAATTAGTTAATTTGTACATGGATAAGTTCCTATATAGATTAACCCCATTATTTTTTAGATCGATTTTAAGCTCGATTTCAAGGGTAAAATGTCCGTGTATTCAAAAGCCGTTTCCTGGGACAGTCAATAGTATAGAGGAGACGAAGACATCAAATCATCTGCTCCAGAGAGCGTGTATCCGACTCAAATCAATCATCTAAACATGAATTTCAAGGCCACTTGGTTTCATCGCGCCAGGATTTTTCGTTAGACAATGAAAAAATCCAAAAAATGTCAGTCCCACGTACTACTCTCTCTATGTCTATACTGCCGTCCAAATATAAAAGGGCCGTAACTGCAGCTGAGTTGAAGTTGAGAAAATCGCAAAAGACTTTGCGACTTTGCATTGCCGGACATACAATTCTTCAGTTTCGAGATGACTTTTTGGTCACTTCAAATTTTTGGAGAATTTTTTGAATTAGACATTAAGATGCAAAATTTCTCAAGCTATTAACCATATCAATATCTCAATTTCGACCAAGAGTGCAATTACGGCTTTTTTATATTTGGACGGCAGTATAATGTCTAATACATGTGACAGTCAAATATACCGTTCAAACCCATTCCAAAGTGATTTCTGCATATGTTTCACAGGGATCCTCGTTATCCGCGGATTTATTATGCGCGGGTTTTAGTATCCGCGGATCATCGCTCTGCGCCGGCCTCTTGTTATACGCGGGCTTACAAGGAGAAGACCAGGTCTCCGGATCACCAATGTTGTCTAAATTTTTTCATACTTTTGCATAACATAGAATATGAAGAATCCAGAATAACTCCGTCAAATGGGCCTTTCGTTCAGAGCTACAGCGAAAAAAATTAACATTGCCAGTATATCTATACATATACACGACTTTTTAAGATAAGGCTATATGAGCAAGGATAATCTCAGT
Organism: Eretmocerus hayati; assembly: GCA_029851415.1. NCBI lineage: Eukaryota > Metazoa > Arthropoda > Insecta > Hymenoptera > Aphelinidae > Eretmocerus > Eretmocerus hayati. Next base: position 115,239,044 of record CM056743.1, read on the forward strand.
GGCTGTATCTTTGGACAGGAGACCCATTTGACAGAGTTACTCTGAAATCTTCATATTCTAGGTACCTAGTACAAAACCGTAAGAAAAATTTGGACAGGATTGGTGATCCGGACACCTGATCCTCACAAGTTTAGGCAGGTTTTGAAGGACGAAGAAATAGATCGCATCTGCTCCGTACCACTACCAACAAATATCCCCACATTCGACTTCACCCCTGTTAGTGAAGCTGATGTTGCTCAAGCTTTTTCTAGCAGTAGATCTAAGGGTATGGGCACAGATGAGATTTCCTCATCCATGGCCGCATACTAGTTTTCCCTGCAATCCAACCACCCTTGACACGTGTGATCAATGACTCTCTCTCGTCGGGATATTTTCCTGCAGCTTGGAAGCGAGTCTCAATCGTCCCTCTTCCGAAAATACCTGCTCCTAAGGGACCCACTGACACCAGGCCCATTTCCCAACTTTCTGAATTTTCGAAGGTTTTGGAACGACTAGTCCACAAACAACTGTCAGATCATTTTTCTAGCTCAAATTTGCTCCACGAACGTCAGTCAGGCTTCAGACCTCATCATGCATTCTACCCAGTCAGCCCTCCTCGGAATTTTGGAGGACACCCGTGCCGCTATCGATAAAAGAATGCTTACTATACTGATTTCCTTCGATTTTTTGAAAGCATTCACTACGTTACCCCATGCCAAGCTACTGCTCAAGCTTAGGAAAATCGGACGCAGTAACTGCGTCGTTCGCTGGTTTGCTAGTTATCTTAGCGGACGTCACCAAGCTGTTCGCCTTGATAATGGGACGCACGAATCCTGGCTCTCACTGGTAACTGGCGTGCCTCGGGGGAGTGTACTTGAGCCCCTCCTCTTTCTAATACTCATCAATGATCTCCCTGAAAGCCTCTTCCACACCCAATGTGCTATTTTTGCCGACGACTCTAGCATCTACCTGCATTGTCCCCCCAATGAGCTCCTTGACCACAATGCAATTATTTCGCCGGATTCACAAGCTGTTGCCAAGTGGGCAGCAGAAAATGTTCTCAAACGCAATGCATCTAAAACAGCTGTGATAATCTTAGGAAGCAAACTCTACCTAAAGAAGATTAATTTTGATCAATTGCCGCAAGTGGAAGTAATGGGGACATCAATACACTACTCCAAACAGATCAAGAGTCTATAGGTATGATCATTGATCGTTCACTTGACTGGAGCAAACAAATCAACCAGATAAGCCAGCGCGTCCATGGTTCTCTCTACCTCCTAAGAATCGCTGCCCGTAGTTTGGCTCGCCCGCTGCGACAGTAGCTTGTGAGCAGCTTGGTTTTGCCGTATCTTGATTATGGCTCAGCGTTGCTCACTGCGGTTTGAGTAAGGAGCAGAACCTGAAACTCCATCGTCTGCATAATGCTTACATTAGGTTCATCCATGGAAACATCCCGCGGCAAGTAAATGTCACACCCTACCGTCTAAGTCTTGGTTGGCTCTCCGCTGAGAGTCGAAGAGAATATCTTCTTGGGTCACTCGCGATTGCGATCATAAAGTACAATCAGCCAACATACTTAAGATCCAAATGTTTTCTCGCGATTGAGAACACTGACTTGCGCCAGTTTGAAAGGAAGAACAAAGCCTCACTCACGTATCGCTCCCCCCGAACAGAAGCCCTCGATCAATCTTTCACCATCCGTGGCCTCGTATCTATTGAATAATCTCCCCTGCCTGAACTTTGAGATGAACCTAAATATCCTGAAAGAGATGCTTTCAAATTTCTTACGGGATCGCAATCGCGACAGTTGGTTTAAGCGCGCTTCTCGTGAAGGACTACTAGTTATCCCACCATGCCTACGCGATACTCTTTCCTCACCATTGTAATGGACACAATTGATCTTTCGTATTGAGAGCTCTCCTCGCTATGAATTCCAACAGATGTCGAAATTAGTTAAGTCCTCGAGATCTTCACTGTATTTGGAACAATTTTGAAATATTTTCGCTTATGCTACCTAGCACTTATTTTAGATATCTATTTATTTTTGTATATTCCATATGTAACATGCTTTATGTATACTCGTTATTTGGAAAAATGGGGTCTTGACCCCCCGCCCTCAATAAAATCAATATCAATCAATCAATCAATCCCCTTGTTAGCTTCATTATCCGCGGATTGATGTGCATTACTGCTCGGAAATTGACCTATCCTCATGCATTTTGCTAGTGTTCGATGATCAATGACCAATGGTCGGTGATCACATCGAATAAGACATGCATCTCAACCACGATGTCATATTGATCTTGTATCCAATCAATCTCAGATTTCCTCAACCGGACCAACTTACACCACGGAAGTATTGAATATTTTGCATTTGAGCTACCGAGAGGAAATCTTTCTCATGATGCACATGAGCAGACATCGGGGTCAAAAATGATTGTTGGAATGATAGACCTTGAATTGTGGATACGAGAATCGGCGATGACTCATGATCTCATGATGACTGCGAATCTAAGTTTCACAGTTCAGGGCAACAATTTGAAGAAATGCAAAAGACTATGAAAGGCCAGCAAAACTGTGGAAAATGACGATTTATCCTAATTTTGAAGGAACTTCTGATAGATTTCTTGGAGGTTAGAGCACTTATTCTTTCTTCGACCTCGAAGATTCGATGTTCTTATGCACCAATATTGCGAAGTGCTTTCATAAAAAGTATTCTAGTCAATTTAGACATTGATGGATTATCACGTCTCTCGTGATGTGCTAACTCAGTGGAACCTCCTATTTCCCATGAGACCAAGGTCTTTTTATCTGCAGTTTTGTTATTCGAGGTACTTTTCTGGAACCGATCCCCCTTGAATAACGAGGGATCCCTGTATCACATATTTTCACTCAACGTGCGAAAAGGAATGAAAAAAGTTGAAATAGGCATGCGGAGGCTCAATCCACTTTTTCTGGACTTTTGAGCACAAAATATGTAAGTTTGCGCGATAATGCCCATATAATATGAAGAATTGAAACCTTGCGTGTCAGATTACGTCAGGGAGCGGGCATGAAAAATGAGCTCACACATCTGGCATAATATAAGAAGTATGTGCTTTCCAGAAAAACAGCATACTAAACTGCCCTGGCACCGATACATATCTTAACGAGTCGTATCAAGGACAACCCCAGGTGAAATCATCTTAAATGCCAAGTATAGGAAAAATTGCTTTATTCGATTTACTCGTATGTTCCGCCATCTTTGCGCTGCATATTTTTCATCATCAATACTTTATTAATATCTCATTTTATCACATCCCGCATCATAAAGCAAGTCCGAATTATGTATTCGTTTTTACACATGACCTTTTGTCATATTCTGAGTATATAGTAATTGGATGAAAATTGACTCGGGAGTTGATTCATGATTGAAAACTATTCTTAAATTACCCAACCTGGCTTTTGCGAACTTCTGATGAGTTGCAACCGTTTTATTCAACGTTGTTACATGCATAGAATATTATGATCATTATATACATATAAAATGTTTCTGCGATCGTTTCACGAGCTCTCAAAGATACTCGCAAAGATAATATACGTGGCCTGTAGTACATTGATGCTTGTTTGCATCAAGAGCCGTTCACGGGCTGGTGATATCAGAAAAGGACTCCATCAATAACTTCCTTTGAAGTATAAAATGAATAATTCAAATTTTCAAATTGTGTTTCGCCCCAATCACCCGTTTGAACTCGTCAGTGAGATGAGCCCGTGGTGGAGCCTAATAGTCACACAGGACCCCAACGCGATCTTCACCGTCGCAGTGAATGTCAGGGGTTTAGTGAAGATTCTCTTTAGACTCTGAGGAGATATACGGCCAAGTTTCTGAATTATAACAATTAAACGCCCAGCCAAAATTTGTCCGCCCAAATCCCGCGTATCGGGTCGTCTATGCGGAAGGGGTGAAGTGTGATGTGTGGATGGATGGGTGGGTGGGTCGGTGATTGGGTGGCCGTAGGGGTCATGGGCAGGTTGGTGAATCCGTGGGTGATGGGTCGATGAGTGGGTCTGTGGTTGGGTGGTCGTATGGGTCATGGGTAGGTGGATGAGTGGCTGCTTGGGACATGGGTAGGTGAATTGGTGGGAATGTATCACGAGACTGATTCCACGAAGACCATGCAATGGATTCCTCTTCAAATCTTGGATCACTTCGGCGATGAGATATATGAGGGTTTCCACGGAACTTTTAACTTTCGTGTTACTGCAGTGTTCCAGGAGTATTTTGAACTATTCGGAGTGTGCAGGAGTGGCATTTTATAGCATTAGGCATCATTCAATATGGACTACATTCTTTTTTGTTGAAACGCATCCTGATTTGTCAATAGCAGACTGCAAAAGATGATATTTGGGTAGTTTACAACCGTACCAACGCGATTTTTTAAATTGATAAGGCTGTAACTAAAATACCTATGTCTCAACTACTTCGGTGGAATGGTATATTCATCTACTAATCTCATATTTTGAGAAAATCTTTGATTCAGATGTGTGCGCTGATTTGGCTATGATATTAGCTCTCATTCATCGATGTAACCGAGTATTGTGGGAAAACTTTCTCTGGCTATTGTTTACGAAAATGATGTAATACCTTGTGCGAAACGGAGAACTCAGCGATGAGTTTTCGAAGTTAAAAAGAAGACAAATCGAACCCCGTTTGGTTTGTGAGTGTGCATTGATCCGGACTAATTTTATAAAGCTTCAAAGCTCATAAAGTTATCGCGCCACTGGCTTTGAAAATGGTCATTTTTTGATGTCATACTCAGGAGACGCGAAGCACAGGGTTGGGACGTTGTGCTTTTTTTTCTTCATCACAGAAAGGATATAACCGCACTGTTTTGAGTTGCATATGTCGATCGGTATTTCTGTGAGAAGCTGAGGAGAAATATTTGAATCCGGATGGTAAGCTAAATAAGCCGCTAAATGTGATGGTATCGCGATTTTCTTGATTCTTACATACTATACGGCTGAAATATGAACGAAATAACACCACAGTGTATTCTAGAAATTGAAATGAGACTCATAGCTCTTGACTCGATTTTGGAAATTTACATCGAATTTCGGAGAAATCGATGATGAATATCATCTTAAAGTCAAGTCAGGCCAAATATAATCCGTATCGATCGTCTAGACAATGTTTTGAATCGAATCTATTCGATTGAAGTTGATTTACGAATGTTTCAAGTGTGAAATTTCGTACATGTCGTTCTGAACTAGATACCTCGGCTTGGAAGAGAGTGGCACCACTTCTTTCACATGTTCTCAAGGTCTAAGAATCACATGAAACCCATTTCAAACGTGTGCGATGAGAAATTTTTTTTTTATAACAGAGGGTCAATAGTTAAAAGTTTCATGGAAACCCTGATATGATTCTATAGACAAAATGAAGAGACACGTGTTTTTTTGTTTTGCTCAGTTTCGCTTCGTTTCAGAGATCTCGAACTTTTTCGATCGAACTCGAAACGAGTCCTTTTCCCGAAAAATCGCGCTTTTACACCGAAAAAACGTGATATATCGAGCCCAATCAACTTTCTCGCAATGAGACTTGTTCAGGGCGATCAAGTGGGTGATATTGTATAAGAAAAATCCGAGATAGCGAGTCAATCCATCGAGACCGAGTCTCAAAATTGATATTAAAGAAAAACAGTCAAAAAACAAAAATCTCAAAAGCACATTTTTCTTCTTATGAATTTTTTTCTGAGAATTTGTTAAAACATAAGGTAGAAGAGGAAATATCCCCAATTTCTGGTATTTGACTTATGCGGACGTGAAATTTTTTCTTCTGAAATCTATTTCGAACTTCCAGGTTTTGAAGATTTTGTACCTTGCTTAAGTGTGTAAAGCGTCAAAAAGAGTTCACAAGTTCGAAAAAAGTATAACCGCAAGAAATATGTACAGATTCTGTACTCGTCTCATGTCTAAGTTTAATATAATGCCTCCCCCACGAGGCGTGGGCTCCGAAGGGTTTTCCTCAAAAACTGCCTGGAAAGCTGAATCTGAAAATCAAGATAACTTGAAGCAATTGAAGATAGCCAGGACTACTCAACATCCATGGAAGGAGGTCCCCTTTTGAGAATAACAGTTTTGAGAGAGAAGTTACGGCCCACCTTTATCGTTGATCTTACACGATGTATCGCACGCAATGGAAATACAGGCATATGATCGTTCAAAGATTATTCCGATCATTTCTTAATTGTCCCCTTCAATATCTATTACAATCGATTGTAATTAATTACATATATTCGGATGCTCCAATGCTTGCTCTGAAGGATAAATGGAGTGGCAGTTTTTAAGAGAAACCCTTACGAGCCCATGCCTCATAGGGAAGGCATTATATTGTACTTAGACATTAGACGAGTACAGAATCTGCTCATATATTGTGGTTATAGATGGATTCCATTTAAAAACGACACATGAAAAATAGTGATATCTCGGATCGGTTTCTCGTGGTTTTAATTCGATCCTGTGCTCCAAAATATTAAGTTTCCACTCACTAGGAGATCCCAAAAAATTTCGGAGACGCCTGGAGAGTTATTTCTGTTTCGCTTTTTGATTCCACCAGAGCATCAAAATCATGATCTTTTTTTCACTAAATTGGATATATCTCGAGTTTGGCTCAAGATGATGCTGCGTGGTTTGCACCATTCGAAAGATCTTGAAAAAACCTATCGAAAATGACTTTGAGAACTTCCGTTTCGCTATTTCAGGCTCTGATCAGGCAAAATCTGGGCAGAATATATACCTATATATTCTGTCGCCGGCGCGACGTTGATCGGTTCGACCGATTGGATATTCAACGTGTTTTATATTGTTTTCAATTATTCAATCGGTGCTTGTGTTACATGTACAGCATCTTGGTAATATTGAGATATCGTTTGTAACATTTGTGGTCAAAATTGGTGCACAATCTTGCTGTAATAGAGCGATAACGGGTCGAGCAGAAGACCAAGTACACGCTACTTGGCTCTCGCGCGCGAGCCAAGTAGAATCTACTTGACTCCCCGGTTCTGCCTACCGTTTTCTTTACTCAGTGAAGCGTTTTAAAAACTGAATCTTTCTCGACGGCATGATCTAAATCGAGGATCTTTTCATCCATACTATTAAATGACCCGGGATGATTTGAAGCCCACTGACGCATGTTAAACCCACTGCGACGAGAAACTTCGATGACCTCATCCCGAATCTGTACGATTTCGTCTAGAGTATCGGCACCCGTCAAGAGATTGTCTACATAGAGATCGCGTTTCAGGATTTTTCTTACTCGAGGAAACTCAGCTCGCTCATCTTCAGCAAGTTTCACGACGGATCTGATAGCTAAGAAAGGAGATGGACGGCCCCCGAACATCACAACCTTGACTTCCCAGACCCGTATTTTTCCGTTGTGATACCAGAAGATGCGTTGATAACGGTGATCATCTGGATGTAAAAGAACCTGCCGGTATATCTTCTCAATATCAGCTGATAGTACAAAGACGTGACCGCGGAACCGTAAGAGTTAGTTGAAAAGCTTCGGTTGGATGGTGGGTCCGACCATCAATGCGCCATTTAACGATAAACCCTTGTCGGTCTTGGCCGAAGCGTCAAAAACGATACGGACCTTTGTAGTACTACTTGATTCTTTGAGGACAGCGTGATGTGGTATGTAATACCCGGAAGTACATTCATCCTCAACCAGAGACATGTGACCAAGACCGATGTACTCTTGCATTACCTTGTGGTATTCTACTTTCATCACTGGATTAAAATTTGATTTGCGTTCGAGAGCACAAAATTGTCTTAAGGTTTGATTTCGTGAAATTCCAAGATCTAGATTTTCGACTTTAGATGGTAGCCGGACCATGTATTGACCGTTACCTAATCGAATCGTGTTCTTCACGAAATGAGCTTCACAGACAGATTCTTCAGCTGATCGTGAGGAGCTCGTGTTTGCGTCCTCAATCATCCAAAACCTCTCGATCTGTTCAGCTAAATCGGTCAGGTTGCACGAAACGGGTTGATCCGGTCCAGATATGGATGGGCCTCCGGCTACAACCCATCCAAGCTGAGTCTTTTGGAGAACCAAATCGTATGTGTTACAAGATAAACTGATTTGACCCATCGAGAACATGGATAACGTTGCTCCTGAACCGATCAGCATATCTTCTGGACGAGGAAGATGAAACTCTGGATCTGCCAATCGAATGTTATGAGGAATTTTCAAAGTTCCGCGAGGAAAAGGCTCCCCTGGTGTGTAGTCCGTGATCTTAGGAATAGTAAGGAATGTCATCGATTTGTTGTAATTTCCATTGACTAAACTCAGTTGAGCAGTGATACTCGACTTGGTCGAAGTGTGCATCGAATTGACAGTTCCGATCGAAATCGAACATGGACGCGTTGGTAATCGAAGTTTACGCGCGAAGGATTCTGTGACGAGGTGCGTTGTCGCGCAGGTTTCCAGAAGCACGCGAGCGCGGATGTACTTTCCGACTGCGTCTCGTACTTGGACTATGGCACGCATCATCAATTGTGGTCGAGGTCCGCTCGACGCGCTGGCTAGAACATCCCGGCCTATTCACGTTTTTGACTGCGGGTCCTTTTTAGTCACGTGCAGAGTAGTATGATGGTGTTTGTTACAGATTTTACATTTTATAGAGCCGCACTCGCCCGTATGAGCACTCAAGTAATTCCGACAGAGATTATCAAACTTGACAAATTCCCATCTTGCATTGTGGTTGAGCTTTTCGTACTCGGGACATTTAAATAAAGGATGATCTGTATTACAGCGCGGGCAAATCCGTGGTTTTGCATTAGCCATAAGGGCCCGATTACCGTTGATGAGTTTACGTGATTTAGATGCATATACATCCCGGGAGGCAGGACGTTTGTTATTCGAATCCTCCTTGGCTTGGCCCTTCATACCCTCGTTGACATTTAGAATGTCGATTTACTCTTTGATGAACTCCGAAAATTGATCGAAACTTGGCAATGTATCGTGGGAAAGTTTTTCTTCCCATTCACGGCGCACGTCAATTGTGAGGGCTCTCTCTAAAAGTCTTACGACGAGCCCAAGGTCCGGTTGGACGCTCAATGCCTTAAGCATATGAAGGTGTTGGCGGGTGTCATCAATGAATTTAGTCAAATTTGCCGCCGTTGCGAAAGATAAAGGTGGAATCCCAATTATCACGTCAAAGTGCTTCATGACTAACACGTCTTTCTTTCATACGTCTCGATGAGTAGGTTCCACGTCGAGTCGTATGTAAGTTGGCCTCCCTCCGTGATTTCACCTGCAGCGGCTCCGATCAGGCAACTTTTGAGGTATTCAAATTTACTCGAGTCCTCTAAATTCCGTTTATGGATCAACGCTTCGAACGTGGCCTTGAACGGTAGCCACTTATGAACATCCCCGTCGAATTTGGGAAGCTCAATCGGGGGGAGCTTGACCACGTTGACATCCTGTAGTCGCGATTGATCTAATACGGTCGAGGTCCTAGCCGACGAGTTGGTCAATCCAATACGCGAAATGTTCGCGTCGATCTCACTGCTAATTTTCTCTTCAAGATCATAAAACTCATCTTGGATCGGGACCAAGAACTCTCAATCGTCGTGACTCGAATTGATCAGGGCTATTTCATCGTGGAACTCCTCGTAAGCGTGGAACAATTCCCTCACACGCGTAAGCCGTGTGTTCGCGTTCGCCGGGCTGATTTTCTTTTGATCGACCGCATCACGGAGGTTCGTAATTTGTCGCTTGAGGGTGGGACGTTTCTGCGCGATAAATGCAATGCGATCCACCATGTTAGCAATGCGCGCGTTTATATGCACTGCGAGACTCAAGAGTATACTCTATACTCACGACAGTCGCGACGAGAGAGTGAGCGCCACTATACACTGCGTGCAGTGGTGCTAGTATTGGTGGGCCGTTCTATACCTATATAGCAGACCGAAGACAGAGGCACAAGTCAGAGCGGGAGAGAGCGAAAAAATATATTCAGAATTTACTTGCACGAGAAATAATGCTGTATATCCAGTGAGCTGGTCAGAACGTCACACAAAGAGAAGAGAGCGATTGACTCTCTCCCCCGCGCGGCGGATGTGACTCGCTCTGCGCGTAGCGCGCAGCGCGTGCAAAGAACGGCTAAGCCTGTACTTTCACGTCTGTGCAAGTCAAGATTCGGATATATGTGAAAAATGGAAAAGATGGACTTATCTTGTTTTCGATGTTAGATGAATGCAGCGCAGGCAGCATTAACCCTTAGGAGTGAGGCATCCAGAATCCAGTGCTATCAGAGGCCGATGCGATGTGGCACGTGATGGCCAATTTGCTATGGTTAGTTCAAAAAAGAGCAAACTCATACCTTTTATGAGTGCCGGATTCAGATCCGGCTCGAAGGACCAGTTTCATGTATCGTCGAAATCCGAACCTTTGTCCAAATTCCGTAGTTCACGTTCGTAATTTTATCAAGTAAGGAAAAAGGGTATATGAAATAAAAACACAATAAATTTTGGGTTAAACCCGAGGCAAAAAAGACCAGGCAGAAGGCGTTGCCAAAAACCTCCAAAACAGTGGAAGAGTTGAATTTATTGTCAAAAGGATAAAAAAAAGGAAATGAGATTTTACATACCAGAATTTCGTAAGATAGAGGTGTGAGCTTGTAAGCGTGCGTGTGTGTGTGTGTGTGTATAAGCGTAGGTGCAATTGATGCACCTGCCCGGTGAGCTGCAACACTTTCGTGTGCAACGTCCGGATCACCCGTTGGTGATCGCGTTTTCGATGCGTACAAATCACCCGTTGATGACTGCAGCAACGAAAAAGTGGCGGCGAGCCGTTGACCAAATGTGCGTGGCACTGGTCCGTAAGATTCTGCACGTGTGGCGAGAGTCCAGTATTGTTCGTGTGAATTTGAGTGCACGCATTCGCGATTGCACTTTGAGCTTTGTGTTGAAATAATCTGCGTTCACGTAAGTCACTAGTTTGTACAATAAAAAATCGGCACGATCCGAAAAATGTCGCGCGATGGTGAGCGCGCGATTTTGGAGCACAAATTTTTATCGACCACGAGGCGCGTAAGATAAGTAGCCCGATGATTCACTCCTTTCTTTCACGATGAGAGATTTGCGAAGACTCGTAGTGAGGAAGGCGCTGCGCGGAGTGTCGTGGGTGCGCGACCCTGGATATTCTTTGCCGGCAAGATTTTTACAACCTTTGGCCGCCGTTCGTTGGTCCCCGAAGTGGCGGCGGCCGGCAAACGGCTCGGTGCAAATATGATACGTTGGTTCAAATCGAGTTCAAAAAGCGGGCAAAAAGCAATTTTAAACTGACGCGGTACAACTTTCATTCTATGGAACAATGATAAAGATCAAGATGAGTACAAATGAAGGATAATAATAAATAGCGGATAATAATAATCAAAATAAGTGTATGCTCTGTGTGACTTGAATAATATTCAAAGGGATGCAGATAGACAACAGATATACATAATAAGCACTTGAGCACTCTCATTCGGTGAGTAAAGAGAGCGAATTCCCATCTTGTAGTGCGATAAAAACGAAGGAGAAATGAATAAATGAAGTTGAATAATGGATAATAAAATAGAAAATAATCAAGTATAATATTGTGAGTGCTATCATGTATATTGATGACAGAAGGGCTGTCTCAACGGTCCTCAACAAGAGGAGGGAGGTTACGCTAAAAAATCATTTGGCTATGACAGCAAAGCGGATATTGCTAACCACACAAATATTGTTTTTACTAACCTCTTCGATATTTGTCCAAATTTTCTCGTTGATACAGCACTTCATCGCGTGGCTCACCCAGCAAAAGACATCTGTTTAAGTGTACTTTGCCAATGTATCGATTTGTTTCTTCACATTACCAAAAATTGATTGCTGAAACAGCGAAGCGCTCCATACTCTCCGAAACCTTTGCGAGGCCAGCAACGTCAAATTACTAGCTTAGCGGCAAATTCTGCTGAACGAGCTTGTTTTCTACTAAGTACTCCAAAGCTTATGGACTTTCCAAGATAGCAGACCAACTCACGCTGTCCGAGGTCCGAGAATAGCATCAGCAAAAGGCTAGGTTATCTAAACATTTTGTCAACCGAGCTAATTCGTTTCTAGCGAGTGACCAGCGAGGAAAAAAGGGTAAGGCTCACTTCTGGGCTCCACGGATGCCACGTGAGGCTCGCGCTCGCCACTGTTGATTCTCAGTGAGTAGTTAGTGACTCATTCACGCAAGATTTGAATGACTTGCAGATTGCTGGTCTGGGTGTATGTAGATTGGTTATAGAGTATGAGTTGAGGAGATTTGATGCTGTAAAGTAGAAGGAGATGTGGGTCTCTGGTTTTGGTGAGCAGTCTCATTCAACCCCCAAAGAAGATATCTGGAGGCGTACAAATCGATGCTTGAACGCTTTAGAGTTACAGACCTTGGCATTTCCCACAAGAGCTCATGCTAAGAAAACATAGTGAAAATAGGTCATTCATTGATGACATGTTTTAAGCTCTACAATATGAGAATCCTAAAAGTCAAGTGTCTTTAAACACCAGATTCTATTAGTTTTTGAAGATTCGTGCATTTTTTATTGATTGATACTACAAGTCATGTGTACGCATTCATTAGGTTTATTCGATTACGCCGGTCAGACCAAGTCAGACTAGGTGTGACTATCGCATCTCTCTTTCTAACCTTATTACCTCTCTCTCTCTCTCTCTCCCTCTTTTTTTTATTTTTTTTTTATTTTTAAGGTGGTTGTAGGGCAAATACGCTGCGACGTACGAAGGAGAGGCACCGGTCAGCCAAACGCGGCTGGCCAGCACCTCCCCAACAGTCCCGGGCTGGAATCCGCATCAATACGGCCATCCGAACCGGGTAAACCCTCTCTTCCTTCTCCGTTGGCGCCGGCCATTGGACAAGGGAGAGATCCACCAACTTACCAATCCGGCCCCGGCACCGCGTGAGCATTACTTCAGGGCCGGCGGCGTCTCGCGCTCAGGATCGAGCGTCTCTCTTCTCACGACTCGCAGGTGTTGTTTCCCTTTCTTCGATCTTCTTCCATCTCTTCATTCTTCATCTTCTTTCTTCTCTCTTCTTTCTTCTCTCTTCCCTCTTCAGTCCATCATATTCCTCCTGGAACCATTTGGACCTCTTCTGTTTCAATCGGCAGAGTCACTGTAATTCGCCTGCTTCGAGGCGCCTTACTTCCCTCTCTTTCTCTTCTTTGCGGGTCATCACCAGCTTGATGTATCCGGTGAGTCTATCCCATGTCTCCTGGTTGCGGAGCAAGTACGGGACGAGATTCTCAGGTGTTAGTTGAGCACCCAGCCATTCATCCAGCTCGGCGCGCTCTCTCCGGGTGTCGCTGCACTTGAACAGGGCATGTTCGGCGTCATCCCATTCGTCCCCGCATAACTGACATGCTGGGGTCGTCCTCTTCTTGAACCTGGTTAGATAGGAACCGAAGCAACCATGATCGCTCAGTGCCTGCGTCGTCCAGTAGTCCATCTCTCCGTGGGTGCGTTCCGCCCACTTGGCTACGTCACGGATCAGCCGGTGCGTCCATCTGCCGTTTGCAAATGGCGAATCCCACTCAGTTTGCCAATGCTCAAGGGTGGTTTCCTTCTCGTTGTCGCGGATGATCTCCTTCATCGTCGGAGTGAGTACTCGTTCGGCTCCGATCACTTTTTGGCGGTCCCAGATCCTCACTCGCTCCGCGACGAGCAAGTGGATGGGCGGAGTACTCGCCAATACGTAAGCCGCATCTCCTGACACAGTGCGGTAGGCACGGATACTCCTCAGGGCCGCTCTTCGGTGGACAGGCCCCATTCTCTTCTCGATTATGGTCTTCTCTACTCTCTTCCCCCACACGGGTGCACCGTACAGCATGATGGAGGTAGTGACGGTGTTGAGAAGTGCGCGCCTCTCTTCCTTGGGTCCTCCGATATTCGGCATAAGCCGCTGGAGCGCCGCACCGACCCTGCTCGCCTTCTGGGCGGCTTCCTGGATGTGCTTCTTGAACGACCACTTGTCGTCGAGCCATACACCGAGGTATTTCAGCTCTGTCTTCCGTGGAATCTCTTGCCCGTTGATATAAAACCGGGGTAAGTCAAACTTCCTACGCCTTGTGACCACGATTGCTTCGCACTTCTTGACAGCGAGCTCCAGAAGCCTGCTAATCATCCACTCGTAGACTCGGGCCGGCGCTTCGTTCGCGCGTCTACCCAAGAGTTCCTCGTTGTCAGCCCATACTATGAGTCCCGCGTCGTCCGCGAAAGCCACTATTATCACTCCTTCTGGCAGTTCGATAGACAGTAAGCTGTCATACTGGGTGTTCCAGTTGAACGGCCCGGAGACCGATCCCTGTCCGTCTCTCTCTCTCCCTCTCTCTCTCTCTCTCTCTCTCTCTCTCTCTCTCTCTTTCTCATATGAGAGATTAGATTAGATTAGATAATTGTTTATTTCAGTCACGGGGTACTACCCCATCTGACCCAAAAGAATCATACAAATGCATATAAACTTATAAACTAAAATTCAAAATAATTTCAAAAGTGAGTGGAGGAGCAATTTTGTAACAGATGGACCTAACAAATAACAAAATGGGCGAAAATAACTCTCGGTAGTGAGAGGAAGCGTGAGAAAAAGGATGAATGACAGGTGGCTTGGAAACTGGATAAATAGAAGAACATTTGAAATACTCGTGAAAAACACCTATGATTAGAAGGAATTGAATAAATAAATATATATGTATATCTATATATAGTGCAAGGAATGTTTCAAAGAATACTTAACAATTTATATCAAAAGTGAATCCAAATGTCTTATAGAAAAGTATAGCAATAATACAGTATAGGGTGGTTGGCTTGGTGAGCTTAAAGTCACCTTATTCCTTCGACGGCAACATGCGTCCTCCAGTCTGATTCATCTTCCTCCATGAGTTTAGCAAAAAGCTGTGACTTGAAAAGCGTTGAGTGTCTGTGCTCATGAGGAATGTGCGGGATGGAGTTCAGGATTTCGAAGGCTTGATAATGAAACAAAATTTTCAAGGATTCGGTCCGGGGTGTGGAGACGAGGAAGGGTTTACGGGTGTTTCTCTCAGAACGTCTAATGTCCGGGTTATCGTCTAGCAAAGAAAAATGTCTTGTGATGTAGCTTGAGTTTTTGTTTGCTATGATATTGAAGGCTGAGGATCCAAGAAGGAATTTCCTTCTCCTCGCTGTGGATAGCCAGCCTAGTGCGATTCGATGTGGGGTTACGTGACCTCTAAAGGGGATGTTGCCGATTACGAATCTCACACAAGCATTGAGAGCCCTCTGTAGGAGAAGATCTTCGCCTGCCGTTACATCATTGTATATGATACTACCGTAATCAAAAATTGGGAAGATGAGATATTCTACTAGGTTCTTGCGGATATTTCGTGAAAGGGAGTGCTTATGAAATTTCAGGGATCTGAGAGATCGGTGCACTTTCATGACCGTGGCTTTAACTTGTAGTTTACATGAGAGATCAGGAGATATTAGCAGACCCAAGTTTTTGCATTTCGTCACATATGGAATCTCGCTATTTCCGGAAGTGTGGCAATATCGATGTCTCGAAGGTTTGCTGCACTGCCGAGAATCATCACCACAGATTAATGTCGAAATTTAGAGAAAGTCCGTGGTCAACCGCCCACCCAGCTATAGAGAGTGCATCAGTGGAGAGCTTTTGAATACCATCTAATATGCAGTTGGGAAAGCAATGCACGTAAACCTGGGTATCGTCAGCGTATATCATATAGCGGGCAAATTTGAGGGCAAGAGGAAGGTCATTTATGTAAATGGCAAAAAGGAGTGGTCCGAGGACACTTCCTTGGGGAACACCAGATGTTACCCTGATCCACTCTGATATACTGCCTTTTTCATCCACCACAGCTTGCAGGCGGTTGTATAAAGAGTTTGTGAGCAGTTTGATAGATTTGTCCGAGCACCTGAAATTTTTGAGTTTTTGCAGTAGGTATGACGTGGAACAGTGTCAAATGCCTTGGAAAAATCGAATAAAATGAGCAGTGTGATTTTCCTCTCATCAATAGCTTTTCGAACATCTTCTGTAAGTCCGAGCAGAGCTGTGGTTGTGCTGTGGTCACGCCGAAAACCAGCTTGTCTATCGTTGAGCAATTTATTCTTTTCTATATAGCCTATAAGCTGTTGATGTAGTAGTTTCTCGAAGATTTTTGACACTTCCGATAGCTTTGAAATGGGTCTAGTGTCAGATGGAGTTTTGGGGTTCTTGGATTTGAGCAGAGGCATCAGTAGGGTTTTTGACCAACTTGAAGGGTAAACTGCAGTGTCAATAATCTCGTTAAAAAAACAGTCAGGTGAGATACTACAGAAGGGGCTGATTTTTTCAACATCTCGGTGGAAATGCCATCTAGTCCGAAGGATTTGGAAGTAGATGACATGATGGCACTTAAGACAGTGCTCTCTGAAACATTTTCAAAAGAGAAAAGAGTCTCTGGACTTGCTTGCAACTCTGATATGGTATTTTGTGTGAAAACATCAGTTTTTGGTGAAGGTTTGCAGTTTATGGTGGCGTAAAAATTGTTGAGTTGATCTGCAGTGAAATACAAGGATGGAGACGGGAATTGGGACTTAGACAAACCAAGCTTTCTGATCTCCGAACACTTTGACCTTGAGTCCGGAGCATCATTGAGTCGCGAGGTGATGTACAAATTCTTTGCTGAGTCTAGTTTGTTTGAGATGTCTCTCCTCAGTGACAGGAAACGTTCATAGAGACGAAGCGAGTCATAACGTTTTGCTCTTTTATAACAGCGATCACGCTCACGCATGAGTTTCTTGATTTCGATTGTAACCCACGGTTTTTGTCTTGTCGAGATCTGGATTTCTCTAATAGGTGCTATCAAATCAAACGTACGCAATAGAGTTCCAGAGAAAAAATCTACACCTTCGTTCACTGTATGGGTCGATATAGGGTTAGACTTTTCAGGGACCAAAGATAGCTTATCTTGCAAGATTGAGTGAATGAGATTGGTGTCAACATTTCTCAGGCTTCGAATTTTGATGTGCTTCTGCGTGTGGGGAGGTTTATAAAAGAAAAAATTCATATCAATGATATCGTGACCAGCAATGAAAAGGGAATCAGATTTTTTGTAATTGTGAACAGAAGATACAGCTCCTGTAATGAATACGTCGAGCCATGTTCATACATGGCTCGACGTATTCATCCTGAAGAGAAAAACATCTCATGATGGTGGTTTGTCTTTACAAAAAGTATGGTGAGTGGCATCTGAAAGGACTAAATGGAAAGAACAAGATTCGATCGCATTCCGAAGATACTCTGCGTCATGTTTATTACGTCAGCATTGAAATCTCCAGTTACGATGATATTAAAATAGTTGCCAAGTAGTGGGGTGATAATTTGAAGAAATTCTTTTGGGTATAAACCATGTGGACGACGATAAACGACTGAGAAAAGAATTTTCTGATCGCGATAGCCGATCTCAGCTATAATGAATTCGGGAGAATTATCGAATTCGGGATCAGATTGTGCTAAAATTGACGCTGTGAACTGGTTCCTGATGTAAATTCCCACGCCTCCACCCTGCTTACCAGTTCTGTCCTACCTCATGAAATTATAACCTTCAATCTCTAATAAACTCACTGCATCACGATCCTTCAAAAAAGTTTCGGTTACTGCAAAAATATCATATGAATTTTCAAGACAATGAGATGAAATCAAATTAAAATGGGACCTCAGTCCATTTACGTTCGCGTGAGCAACTTTTATAAAACTAGAGAGATTTGAGCAGAGGGTTTTGTGAGGATAGTCAGTTTGGAGGTACAGAGCGACGTGGTAAAAAATTAAGCTCTAATTCAGAGCTCAGAGGAATAAGAGGAGACGTACGAGTTTCGCGCATGCAAACTATCAAGTTTTTAACCACAGGTCTTTCATAATTCGAGTTCTTGGAAGCTAATAGAGCTTTTTTGTACAGTTGGTACACTTCCCGTGGCCACAAGGCTCTGCAAAAAATTGAGGAGTCACCTGGGACATTGAGTATAATGGCGATTGTTTTCTCTTTCATACTTTCTCTTTCATAAACTGGTGTGCGCGAAATTAACTCATCTCTCACAACCGTCGAATTCATCTTCATAACAAGGGCAAAAAAATTTGGATTCGAGGTCCGATTTGCCGAGTTTGCTTGAGGTTGCATATTTGGGATATTTTGCAAAGAGACTAAGTCGGGGCCATTCCAGACACGCAGGTTTATGATATGTTGAGTAAATTGAGGCACACCTAGCGAGTTAAGAAGTTTGGTGAGAGAGAGAGAGAGAGAGAGAGAGAGAGAGAGAGAGAGAGAGAGAGAGAGAGAGAGAGAGAGAGAGAGAGAGAGAGAGAGAGAGAGAGAGAGAGAGAGAGAGAGAGAGAGAGAGAGAGAGAGAGAGAGAGAGAGAGAGAGAGAGAGAGAGAGAGAGAGTTATGGGCTGACAACGAGGAACTCTTGGGTAGACGCGCGAACGAAGCGCTGGCCCGAGTCTACGAGTGGATGATTAGCAGGCTTCTGGAGCTCGCTGTCAAGAAGTGCGAAGCAATCGTGGTCACAAGGCGTAGGAAGTTTGACTTACCCCGGTTTTATATCAACGGGCAAGAGATTCCACGGAAGACAGAGCTGAAATACCTCGGTGTATGGCTCGACGACAAGTGGTCGTTCAAGAAGCACGTCATGGAAGCCGCCCAGAAGGCGAGCAGGGTCGGTGCGGCGCTCCAGCGGCTTATGCCGAATATCGGAGGACCCAAGGAAAAGAGGCGCGCACTTCTCAACACCGTCACTACCTCCATCATGCTGTACGGTGCACCCGTGTGGGGGAAGAGAGTAGAGAAGACCATCATCGAGAAGAGAATGGGGCCTGTCCACCGAAGAGCGGCCCTGAGGAGTATCCGTGCCTACCGCACTGTGTCAGGAGATGCGGCTTACGTATTGGCGAGTACTCCGCCCATCCACTTGCTCGTCGCGGAGCGAGTGAGGATCTGGGACCGCCAAAAAGTGATCGGAGCCGAACGAGTACTCACTCCGACGATGAAGGAGATCATCCGCGACAACGAGAAGGAAACCACCCTTGAGCATTGGCAAACTGAGTGGGATTCGCCATTTGCAAACGGCAGATGGACGCACCGGCTGATCCGTGACGTAGCCAAGTGGGCGGAACGCACCCACGGAGAGATGGACTACTGGACGACGCAGGCACTGAGCGATCATGGTTGCTTCGGTTCCTATCTAACCAGGTTCAAGAAGAGGACGACCCCAGCATGTCAGTCATGCGGGGACGAATGGGATGACGCCGAACATGCCCTGTTCAAGTGCAGCGACACCCGGAGAGAGCGCGCCGAGCTGGATGAATGGCTGGGTGCTCAACTAACACCTGAGAATCTCGTCCCGTACTTGCTCCGCAACCAGGAGACATGGGATAGACTCACCGGATACATCAAGCTGGTGATGACCCGCAAAGAGGAGAAAGAGAGGGAAGTAAGGCGCCTCGAAGCAGGCGAATTACAGTGACTCTGCCGATTGAAACAGAAGAGGCCCAAATGATTCCAGGAGGAATCTGATGCACTGAAGAGGGAAGAAAGAAGAAAGAAGAGGGAAGAAAGAAGAAAGAGAGGGAACAATGAAGAATGAAGACAGAAGATGCCGACAAGTGGCCGAAGAGAGAAGATGGAGAAGAGGAACGCTCGCAATCGAGCGCGAGACATGCCGCTCATCCTGAAGTAATGCTCACGCGGTTCCGGGATGAGATGGTAGATGCAGGTGGATCTCCTTCTTGATTGCCCGATGCCCTAGGTATCGGACATCGAGGGGAGAGGGATATTACACGGCCGGGCCCATCTCTCGGTGGGCCCCACCCAAACCCGTGTCCCGCCTGGTATGGCCTGCGTCGGCTATGCGTAGTCCGCGTAAGCTGAACCAGTCCGGTGTCTGGGGACGGATCCGAGGGATCCTGAGGCAGATTTTGCCCTCTAACCACCTTAAAAAAAAAAAAAAAAGAAAAAAAGAGAGAGAGAGAGAGAGAGAGAGAGAGAGAGCACCCACTACTCATAGCGGCGAAGAGAATAGCGAACAGCAAGGCCCCTGGCCTGGATGGCATCCCAAACGAGGCTCTGAAACTGGTCTTCAAATACAAGCCAGATCTACTCCTCGACCTCTTCAACATCTGTCTGAGCGCGGGAACTTTCCCGGACAAGTGGAAACGCCAGAAGCTGGTCCTGATACCTAAGGGTCAAGGAGGTCAACGCCCTCTCAGCATGCTCGACAATATCGGGAAAATGTACGAGAGGATGGTGCTCAACAGGGTGGAAAAAGCCTACGAAGAAGGCGGTGGGCTATCACCAATGCAGTTCGGGTTTCGGAAGGGACGGAGCACTGTGCACGCGATCGAGGCGGTCCAAGAACGGGTTCAAGCGTCGGTAGGGAACCCATACCAAGGAAGAGGAGGATTCTGTGCCATCATTGCGTTGGACATAAAGAACGCATTCAACTGCGCGAGCTGGGAGCGAGTCTATCAATCCCAAGCAGGTAAAGTGCCCCCCTATCTACTAGCCGTCACGAGTGACTACCTGCGGAACAGGACCCTCGTGTACGACACCGACGAGGGACAAGAGATTCGGGTACTGTCCGCCGGAATCGGACAGGGATCGGTCTCCGGGCCGTTCAACTGGAACACCCAGTATGACAGCTTACTGTCTATCGAACTGCCAGAAGGAGTGATAATAGTGGCTTTCGCGGACGACGCGGGACTCATAGTATGGGCTGACAACGAGGAACTCTTGGGTAGACGCGCGAACGAAGCGCTGGCCCGAGTCTACGAGTGGATGATTAGCAGGCTTCTGGAGCTCGCTGTCAAGAAGTGCGAAGCAATCGTGGTCACAAGGCGTAGGAAGTTTGACTTACCCCGGTTTTATATCAACGGGCAAGAGATTCCACGGAAGACAGAGCTGAAATACCTCGGTGTATGGCTCGACGACAAGTGGTCGTTCAAGAAGCACATCCAGGAAGCCGCCCAGAAGGCGAGCAGGGTCGGTGCGGCGCTCCAGCGGCTTATGCCGAATATCGGAGGACCCAAGGAAAAGAGACGCGCACTTCTCAACACCGTCACTACCTCCATCATGCTGTACGGTGCACCCGTGTGGGGGAAGAGAGTAGAGAAGACCATCATCGAGAAGAGAATGGGGCCTGTCCACCGAAGAGCGGCCCTGAGGAGTATCCGTGCCTACCGCACTGTGTCAGGAGATGCGGCTTACGTATTGGCGAGTACTCCGCCCATCCACTTGCTCGTCGCGGAGCGAGTGAGGATCTGGGACCGCCAAAAAGTGATCGGAGCCGAACGAGTACTCACTCCGACGATGAAGGAGATCATCCGCGACAACGAGAAGGAAACCACCCTTGAGCATTGGCAAACTGAGTGGGATTCGCCATTTGCAAACGGCAGATGGACGCACCGGCTGATCCGTGACGTAGCCAAGTGGGCGGAACGCACCCACGGAGAGATGGACTACTGGACGACGCAGGCACTGAGCGATCATGGTTGCTTCGGTTCCTATCTAACCAGGTTCAAGAAGAGGACGACCCCAGCATGTCAGTCATGCGGGGACGAATGGGATGACGCCGAACATGCCCTGTTCAAGTGCAGCGACACCCGGAGAGAGCGCGCCGAGCTGGATGAATGGCTGGGTGCTCAACTAACACCTGAGAATCTCGTCCCGTACTTGCTCCGCAACCAGGAGACATGGGATAGACTCACCGGATACATCAAGCTGGTGATGACCCGCA
The DNA here is from genome assembly GCA_029851415.1 of Eretmocerus hayati. Classification (NCBI taxonomy): domain Eukaryota; kingdom Metazoa; phylum Arthropoda; class Insecta; order Hymenoptera; family Aphelinidae; genus Eretmocerus; species Eretmocerus hayati. The sequence continues at coordinate 115,260,850 of CM056743.1, forward strand.
AAGAAGAGAAAGAGAGGGAAGTAAGGCGCCTCGAAGCAGGCGAATTACAGTGACTCTGCCGATTGAAACAGAAGAGGTCCAAATGGTTCCAGGAGGAATATGATGGACTGAAGAGGGAAGAGAGAAGAAAGAAGAGAGAAGAAAGAAGATGAAGAATGAAGAGATGGAAGAAGATCGAAGAAAGGGAAACAACACCTGCGAGTCGTGAGAAGAGAGACGCTCGATCCTGAGCGCGAGACGCCGCCGGCCCTGAAGTAATGCTCACGCGGTGCCGGGGCCGGATTGGTAAGTTGGTGGATCTCTCCCTTGTCGAATGGCCGGCGCCAACGGAGAAGGAAGAGAGGGTTTACCCGGTTCGGATGGCCGTATCGATGCGGATTCCAGCCCGGGACTGTTGGGGAGGTGCTGGCCAGCCGTGTTTGGCTGACCGGTGCCTCTCCTTCGTACGTCGCAGCGTATTCACCCTACAACCACCTAAAAAAAAAAAAAAAAAAAAAAAAAGAAAAAAAAAAAGATAGACAGAGAGAGAGGTCCGATAGTCAGACCAGGTCTGACCGCCGTAATCTAATAAACCTATTGCGTTTGTGAAGTGTAGCAGTTTTATACAAGGGACTGACTCATTTTTTGCAACCCTGGGGATGGCATGGGACGAAAGAATGGGATGTAGGTATATTTGAAATTCTCATTTTGTAACTCCAAGAAGTAAGCACCCACTTATTGCTTGCAACGCTTTGCAACAATTTCGTTAGGTTTACTAACAGAATATTTTACTTTAATGAATGTCACAGAGAGATTAATATTTAGAACCATTAAACCACAACACTTATATTTAGACCAAAATCAAATCAAAACTTGCAAAGTCAACTAGGCTGCCTGGATTTAATTTGCTTAATAAGGTATAATAGGTGGGTGTATAAGGGTGATGGGCAGGAGGGGGGGGGTTAGATGAATGGGTGGATTAATGAGTGGGTGGATGGTTAGGGACGATGATGGGGATGGGGATGGGGATGGGAAGTACTGGGCTGAAATGATCCAGTCCGATCAGGTTCGGTCTAGATTGGCGTTATTGAGTCAAATTCGGTGTAACTGGTTCTTATGCGGTCTATTCCCTTCTGATCAGGTTAGGTTTAGCCTAGTTCGGTCGACTACGTTCTAAATGAGTTTAGCTCGATCTACATCGGTCTGGTTCGGGGAATTAGGTCTCTTTAGGTCTAGTTCTGTTAAATTAGATCTAGTTTGCTCTCATTCGGTCTCGTTCAGTCTAGTATGATCAAATACGGTCTAGTTTGGTCGAATTCGATCTACTCCAATCTAGGTCGGTCTAGTTCAGTGTACTTCTGTCTAACTCATTGTAGTTGGGTCTAGATCGGGCCAATTCGTTCTAATTTAATCTCGAATCCAGTTCGGTCTGATTAAGTGTAGCTCGGGGTGATTAGTTCTCTTTCGGTCTAGTTCGGGCTAGTTCGGTCTAGTTCAGTCTAGTATGGTTTTATACGATCTAGTTCGGTCCAATTTGGTCTAGACCAAAGTAGGTCAAAGTTGACCGAACTAGACCTAATTAGACCAAACCAAACCGAAGTAGACCGACCTAGATTGTACTAGACCGTATTAGACCATACTAGACTGAACTAGACCGAATCAAAGGTCATAACTTATGCACACTGCACAATGATTTGAATTGACCTCACTTTGATTAACCCTTTAGATATAAAGCGCTGTAACGGAAGTTTTTCAGCCTAATCGATTGAACAAAGATATACCAGCTCAGCTAATTGAAAAGAAACTATGGGATTCCTCAATATTCATCATTGCTCACGTGAAGTTATATATCTCCACCTTTAGCTAGTATAATTTAACACAATACCAATTTTGCGGACTATTTTGAAAACTTCTTTTAGACACCTTGAATTGATCAGCAATCGCTATTTCACAACTATTATTATTGAATTATGAAAGCATTTCTGGCGCCTGTGCCTTATCAAAAACATTTACAAGCCGATCAAGAGGTAGCGAGTAAGGCAAAACCGCTAGTTATCAGCAAGCTTTGAAGCAGAATAGAATTCTACAAATGCCCAAAGATTATTGAAAGAGAATTAATCATCAAAGGACAACCGCATTCAAATGAATTTGATGAGTCTGAAATTCTCGTGGATGTGAAGTTTATTGGATACTTTTTTGGAGTATTGGTCTTGAATATTGAATAATGAAGAACCTATACAACGTGTACGTGGATTTTCATTTATTCATTCCGCAGTTCTTTATATTCGGCGTGTGTTGGAATATGATTCGCAGAGGTGGCTCAGAATCACCGATTTGCAAAACTTCAAAGCAAACACAGGAGCAGAGTAGAGAGTGATACGTTCTTGTAATCACGCTCACGATGTATCTTCTTCCATGGAAATAAAATCTTGAGTGTGTGGTTTGGACTTTGATCCCTTCACTGCTGATGGAATCACAATTTTTTTTCATCTGTAGCTTGTCTTTGATATGGAAATTGAGGTATTGCCGATTCGGAAAATTCTAGGTCTCAGTTTTAAGATGATTACACGTATAAAAGTCCCGAATCCTCAAAATGTCTCGATCTTTAATACCATTTGTTATCAGTGTGAGTAGGTACAGGGATCGAATGAAAAAAAAAAGGTTAAAAAATATTTTAGAGATCGCTTTTATGGGTGTGAAAATTATTGAAAGTAAAGTATTTTAAAAAAAAAGTTTGAAAAATATCAACTTTTTGAACACCACACACCTTAAAAGCGTGGGGTGCCTAAGAGGAGAGTATGCGGTGCATGTCCCTTCTATGGTGCCCCACGCTTTTACGGTGTGTGGTGTTCAAAAAGTTGATATTTTTCAAACTTCTTTTTTTAAATACTTTACTCTCAATAATTTTCACACCCATAAAAGCGATCTCTAAGATATTTTTTAACCTTTTTATTTCCTTTCTTTTAGTGAATAGTACATTATTGCCCTGGGCGCGTTCTCCCAGTTCGGGCGCTAGGACAGTTTATTTCCCGAGCGAAGCGAGGGAAATAAGTCCTCCGCGCCCGAAATGGGCCTGCGAGCACAGGGCAATAATGTTTTTCCATCATGAGAATCCTAAAACCGCATTTGAATGCGGAATTTTTAGGTTAGAATGATGAAAAGTAATTTTTGATGTACCGAACGTTGAAGTTCAATAGTGGCTCAAATTATCACTTGATCCAAGTTTTGATTTCGTGGTTTGGATGTGATCTGTGATTCGCTACTCATGAGGTTTATTCGATTATGCGGGTCGGAGCTGTCCGGTCTCGTCCATCACCGAACGCGCGTTCGGACAAATTTCGCTCGGAGCGCTCCGAACGCTCCATCTAAGATTTCTAGCCGGGGAGAGGGGAGACAGCCTGTTTCTAATGATGTGGACGATTCCTCCCGTCTCCTCGGCTAGAAATCTTAGATGGAGCGTTCGGAGCGCTCCGAGCGAACTTTGTCCGAACGCGCGTTCGGTGATGGACGAGACCGGACCGATCCGAGCGCTCCGAGCCGCATAATCGAATAAACCTATGGATCGAAGCTAGGTCGGTCTCTCTCTCTCTCTCTCTCTCTCTCTCTCTCTCTTTTTTTTTTTTTTTTAAGGTGGTTAGAGGGCAAAATCTGCCTCAGGATCCCTCGGATCCGTCCCCAGACACCGGACTGGTTCAGCTTATCTCTCTCTCTCTCTCTCTCTCTCTCTCTCTCTCTCTCTCTCTCTCTCTCTCTCTCTCTCTCTCTCTCTCTCTCTCTCTCTCTCTCTCTCTCTCTCTCTGCGGGGGCCCCTCAATTCAGAACGGATTCGTCTGACCATTCTCATTCTGGGCGGCAGTGCACTGAACTCAGGGGTGATGGTCTTGAGTGCAATCAACTCATTATAACTGGAGCTTTGAAAAAAGACTCTACTGCCTCGGAGGAAGAGGTATGTAACATTTCCTTTGCAGTACTCAAGTCCATACTTCCTTCGCTGGAGAGGGAAAACATTCTTGATGTTCGTGTTCTGCAGCCCGGGCGTGTGTCTGGAAAGGCGTCTCTGACGCGCAACAACAGTACGTCAAATTCATTGTCCCAGGCTCCCATCGTTAACTCACGTCCTCACTCACGTTCTCTCCCATCTTGCGTAATCCAACTCTCGTGCAGCCGCCTAGTCAGGGAGGTGATGAAAGCCAAGCGCTCGATTGCCAACAATTATTTCACAGCTCATAATATCGAGCCCACATTCCTCGACCCTGAAGCGAAAACCCACGTGCCGGACCGAAAGATTTTCATCAATGAGATGTTACCCCGTGACAAATATAAGGAATATGTTCATTTGAGGCCACTTGCACGGGGTTTGGGCTTCAAATATGTTTGGCACAGTGGTGGACGTTTCTGGGTCAGGCGCAGAAATGGCGAGAGGGCGTATGCGTTTGAGTCGCTCACTGAACTGCATGTCATTCAAACGGCGTGTCGAACTGTTCGAGGACCTAATCGTGAGTCCACGAACAGCACCGGGAACAGTTCTACCGTTCCAGAGCAAGGTACAGCTCCGACGGCAGCACCATTGAGGACTCCCTGACTACATACGGCTGCCGGAGGGTCTAAAGGGAGTGGCGGTTCTTTAAAGACAGGGTTTATCAATCTTAATTCCTTAACGGATAAGATTGAGCATCTGCGTCTGCTCGTCGCTACCGACCCCTCCTACCATCTTTTTGGAGTAGCTGAGTCGTGGCTGGATGAGTTCGTGGACGACAGTCTTGTTCAGATCCCAGGTTATTCGCTGTTGCGGCAAGACCGCAACAGAAACGGTGGTGGGGTTGCTCTGTATGTGCGCAATGATTTCAAAGTGGAGAGGCTCGCCTCGTCTAATACTTCTGGGCCAGGGTGTCCCGGCATCCCTGAATACTTGTTTTGTGGCGTGCAGCAGAGCGGTTCACCATCTATTTTAGTAGGTGTGATTTATAGGCCCCCAAAGGTCGTCATGCAGAAGGACAATGGGCTTTTCGGGTCACTACGCCGACTGTGTGGTGGCTTTAGCCACAAATTTATTATGGGGCATCTGAACGCAGACTTGCTGGACCCGGCTCATCCTGACACAAAGACGTTGACTGCACTGACGGAAGAACTGTCCCTACAGATTGTGCAGCATGGCGCGACTCACCAACACAACTCCAATGTATCTCACAAATGGATTGATCACATGTATGTAGATGAAAATGACATCATTACCGACTCACGAAACAGACTATTGCCCAGTTTTGGCAGGCACGCGGTCATTGACGTGAACATCAACGTCTTCACTCCTGCTCCGCCTAAAAATTTCTTCACTTACAGGGATTTTCGTAACATCACTCCAGAGCAGTTGAATGATCGCCTGCTTCGCTGTGACTGGACAGCGCTCAACAATGCTGAAACTAGCTTGGAAGATGCAATTAATTGTCTTAATGAAAACTTAAAAGTTGTTCTGGACGAACTAGCACCGGAAAAACGATTTACCCTCGTAAAGGTGATGCTCCTTGGATTGGTCCCGAGCTGAAGGCACTCATTAAGAAGCGAGATGCGACGCGTAGGCGCTGGGAGCGAAATCAATGCAACCTGCGCAAGTGTTCTGAGCTTCAAAATGAGTTCTTTCGCCTCAGTGAAGAAGTTGACGCGCGCATCGAAAAAGAGCGGAATTCCTTCATTCAGAATCACCTTTCAGACGCTCTTGATCAACATAAAAATATTTGGAAGGAAATGCGTAACCTCGGCCTTTTGTCCAAGAGCAAAGAGGAGGAGCTTCACGGCTTCACCCCGGGTGAGTTGAACGCTCACTTTGCGGGAGTCTCTGTCTCGCCCCACGAAAATATAGAAGATGCGATGGATGAAATTATGGTGGCTCCAGAGGAGGGTTTCAAATTCAAGCCAACCAATTTCAATGAAGTAGTCCTTGCTATAAAACATTTCTCCTCACAGGCTCGCGGGGCAGACGGAATTCCTCAAAGTGTGATCGCGAAGGCTCTCCCGGCGTTGGGTGACCTTATTGTACATATTTTTAACTCCTCTTTCGCTCACAGCATTTTCCCTGAGGCTTGGAAGAAAGCACAGCTGATTGCGCTGAAGAAGACTGCAGCTCCATCATCAGTCGCGGATTTCCGCCCTATAGCGCTGCTGTGCTTTCTTTCCAAGGTTCTCGAAAAGGTTGCACACGACCAAATCACGGAGTACTTGAAGAAAGAAAAATTATTAGATTGCTTCCAGGCTGGTTTCAGGCAACACCACAGTATCCAGACAGCTTTGCTGAAATTGACAGATGACATTAGACTAGGCATCGATAGGAAAAAGATCACCCTATTACTGCTCTTTGACTTCAGCAAAGCCTTTGACACGATATCACCAACGAAACTTCTGAGTAAACTCCGACAACTAGGTTTCTCACGATCGGCCCTCCTGTGGATCAAATCATATTTACAAGGTCGCACCCAACTAGTCACCTCTAAAAATGGGGATTCTGATTGGCTTGCAACCAATCTGGATGTTCCGCAGGGCTCCGTTCTTGGACCTTTACTCTTTAGTTTGTATGTCAATGACTTGCCCGGGTTACTGAACGGAAAGTCGGTAGATCATATCTTTTACGCTGATGACCTCCAAATTTATCTTCAGGTGGAGAAAAATAAGATCAGAGAGGGGATCGCTCGATTAGGAGAAGTGGGGTGACTGGTTGCTGATTGGGCTGCGGGCTCCGGCCTGCGTCTCAACGCTGGTAAGACCAAAGCAATCTTTTTCTCTTCTGAGAGGAATATCAAAGATCTGAAAAGTATGGACTTGCCAGGGGTTGAGATACAGGAAGGAGTTTTCGTCCCTTTCAGTGATACAGTCGTGAGCCTTGGTGTTGTTTTAGATAGCGAATTGTCGTGGAAACCGCAAATTAATCAAGTGACAAAGAAAGTCAACAGGGCCCTTTACAGTTTGCGGTTTTTTAGGGCATGCATCACCAGGACTCTTCGCATTCGACTAGTTGAGGCGTTAGTCCAGCCTCATCTGGACTACTGCACGATCACATATCTTGACGCAGCGGACGAACAGCGGCAACGGATACAGCGACTGAGCAATTCATTTGTGAGATACATTTTTGATCTTAGGAGAGACGAGCACATCACTCCGTTCAGGGACAGCTTGGATTGGTTGCGTACTGATTCGCGGCGAATGTACTTTGCAGGCATTATCATGTATAAGATCGTGCACATGAGGGAACCTGGTTACCTGTCTGCAATGTTCACCAGGCACCAATCCGAGCGCCCTGGGCGTGGGAATGCACAAGAGCAGGAACTCAAAGTACCCAGAATGAGACTCGAGTACGGAAGACGATCTTTCCAAGCCCAGTGTGCTCATTTCTGGAACTTTCTCCCTTCGGGTTTTCGGCAGATCGCAAAAATTTCGATTTTTAAGGATGCTTTGAAAGAATTCCTTCGTTCACAGCCTCCCCAGATAATTGATGTGGACAAGAAGCATTACTTCAATCTTTGAAGGTCATTGGGCTCTTCTCTTTTTATATGGACTGTGATTATACTCACAACCTGTTACATGACTGATTAGGAGATAACTGCGATATTTTGTTGAGCCTTTGTCCTATTCATTGAATGTTTTTTAAGCAGCCTTTGTTGCTGCAATCTTGACTAGTCACAACTTGTGATAACCTACCTGTCCTTGACCAAAAGATTTATTTATATTAATTGATAATTTCTATTTATACGACATATGTATCCCACATGTGATATTTGATTTTTGCCTCCGGGCGAATAAAGGACGTCTGTCTATCTCTCTCTCTCTCTCTTTTTTTTTTTTTTTTTTTTTTTTTTTTAAGGTGGTTAGAGGGCAAAATCTGCCTCAGGATCCCTCGGATCCTCCCCAGACACCGGACTGGTTCAGCTTACGCGGACTACGCATAGCCCACGCAGGCCATACCAGGCGGGACACGGGTTTGGGTGGGGCCCACCGAGAGGTGGGCCCGGCCGTGTAATATCCCTCTCCCCTCGATGTCCAATACCTAGGGCATCGGGCAATCAAGAAGGAGATCCACCTGCATCTACCATCTCATCCCGGAACCGCGTGAGCATTACTTCAGGATGAGCGGCATGTCTCGCGCTCGATTGCGAGCGTTCCTCTTTTCCATCTTCTCTCTCCGGCCACTTGTCGGCATCTTCTGTCTTCATTCTTCATTGTTCCCTCTCTTTCTTCTTTCTTCTCTCTTCTTTCTTCTTTCTTCCCTCTTCGGTGCATCAGATTCCTCCTGGAATCATTTGGGCCTCTTCTGTTTCAATCGGCAGAGTCACTGTGATTCGCCTGCTTCGAGGCGCCTTACTTCCCTCTCTTTCTCCTCTTTGCGGGTCATCACCAGCTTGATGTATCCGGTGAGTCTATCCCATGTCTCCTGGTTGCGGAACAAGTACGGGACGAGATTCTCGGGTGTTAGTTGAGCACCCAGCCATTCATCCAGCTCGGCGCGCTCTCTCCGGGTGTCGCTGCACTTGAACAGGGCATGTTCGGCGTCATCCCATTCGTCCCCGCATGACTGACATGCTGGGGTCGTCCTCTTCTTGAACCTGGTTAGATAGGAACCGAAGCAACCATGATCGCTCAGTGCCTGCGTCGTCCAGTAGTTCATCTCTCCGTGGGTGCGTTCCGCCCACTTGGCTACGTCACGGATCAGCCGGTGCGTCCATCTGCCGTTCGCAAATGGCGAATCCCACTCAGTTTGCCAATGCTCAAGGGTGGTTTCCTTCTCGTTGTCGCGGATAATCTCCTTCATCGTCGGGGTGAGTACTCGTTCGGCTCCGATCACTTTCTGGCGGTCCCAGATCCTCACTCGCTCCGCGACGAGCAAGTGGATGGGCGGTGTACTCGCCAATACGTAAGCCGCATCTCCTGACACGGTGCGGTAGGCACGGATACTTCTCAGGGCCGCTCTCCGGTGGACAGGCCCCATCTTCTTCTCGATGATGGTTTTCTCTACTCTCTTTCCCCACACGGGTGCACCGTAGATCATGATAGAGGTGCTGACGGTGTTGAGAAGTGCGCGCCTCTTTTCCTTGGGGCTCTCTCTCTCTCTCTCTCACTCTCTTTCGCTCTCATACCTATCCTCTCATGTCATCTCGTGCTGTGTCTGCTGGGTAAGTTTACTGCTTCAGTTTACTACTTACAAACATTAGCTGGCATTAGTCGCCAGCTTAGAAACTGCCGTGAGGGGGGGGGGCGGGTCGACCACAAAAAATCGCGGTGCACAGCCAATTACCGACAAGGTCGCTTCGAGCGACGCGAGTCCATCGGGGATGGCTCACACGGATACGCGCTTGGACACGGTCAAATAAACAGTGCACAAACTTTTTCCAGGAAAAACACCAAATATCAGGGAGAAGGGCAAGGAATGGGTGGCCCGAGCGTCGAGTGGGGAGACGGTGAAGTAGAATAAAAGCGATAAAAAACCGAAACTTTCAGGCATGAATAGACGGTTTTTGGTAATACTTTCGATCTTGCAGGAAAATGCTCCTTGCTACTCGATCTCGCCTAAACTACCTTCATTGTTGCTTTAATATCATCAGTCTAGGAAATCAGGATTATTCCTGTGAAACAGAGTATTGGAGTGATAATTTCCAATTCGTCACTTTGTAACTATCCAACTTTTAGACATTTCATGGTTGATTGGATTCAAAGTCACATATATTACACTGTTCCACTTACCTCATGCAGAGGAAACACTGTGAAGTCGTATGTGACTGAAACTCATCATTCATTCTTTTGTTGATCACTCATAGTATATTGAACATATACTATACTTATAAAAGCAATGAACCATCTCGTACATCAAGAAACACACTTACCAAAAGACTGTCATTCTTGGAAGTTATTGTGACGCTATGAGTGATTGACCGTGTTGGTCAATCTCGAATTTTGGCAAAACCGATCGCATCACATTCTGCCAAATTCAGCACTGCCGCATCAGACCGTTCGGGGTTCTTCCATTTGAGGGTATATACCCACTCACTTCGACTTACACTCCCACTTTACACGTTCTCTCTCTCATACATGTATTATATTTATTTATTCAATCTTGCGAGTCTGTAATTTGGGGAAGTCACTGATAATCCATGTCACAGTATGATTTACTAGAAAAGTCGTTTGAGCATCATGGGATAAAAAAGTGTCATCAGTTTACATGATGTTGAAAGAATTTTCCAGATTAATTGAAACTTGGAACTAGGAAACAGTCTCTCTTAATTTTTTGGGATGACCCCCCCCCCTCCCCCCCACCGTAGTAACTCGGAAAGAGTGAGACTCTCGGCTACCCGGAAGAGCGAATCTCCCGCTTTCCGGACATGTCAAAGGGGTGCTCACTCCGAAAGTTGAAAGAGATCGTGGTAAATTCAGGTGCTTGCTTTGATTTGATTTGCAGTTATCCACATTTTACATGATTTTGTGGAATTTAATTTTCCTTCTCAAGTATTTTGATCAAGATGTGATTGCAGAGCAATAGTGCGCTTAGTATAAGATTGCTGTTTTGTAAATTCAAGGTTTTTAGATAGCGAACTCAAAACACTTAGGTTTTAAGGCAGTTAAACGAACATTCGACAGTGCGCAGCTGTGTCAATTCGCAAAATTGGTCGAATACCAGTCCAGGTTTCAGGATAAAATTCATATTTACGGAAAAAAATTATCGAGGGATCTGGACTACGAATGAATCCTGAGAAAGAGATTGAAACCTAGAACGTTCACATCAAGTACCCAACTTATATTTTTACTGTGACTTGCTCGATACGATAAGAATGTCCAGTGTGGCCCATTCCAAGCAAGTGCGGGAGAACAACGTTGACATCGGCATGGCATAACCGTATGAATGACAGCTTTGATGTCGGATATCTCACTCGTCGAGTATAGTTTCAAATATGTTTTGGACTTGGTGACTTTCTTCTTGTCCCGTAGTCGAAATAATCATTGGTAAAGCTATTTCAGTCTGTAATCAGTCCGTTTCAATCATTCAGCGTGAATAATTCATGGATCTCTAATGAATTAAGACATGTGGTGCCTCCGTTATCGATAATCCACTTAAATACTTACATTCGCTTTAGACTGCCTAACAGGGAGGACTGCCTTTCTGCACATCAGAAACTGCGATCGTGTTGTTGTCCAACAGAGAGCTTCTCAAAATAAGTAAGGATAAGTATGAGAGCGGGTATTGATCTCAAATGTATTTGTGGAAAATGCAAAGATAATAGATTTCGATGCGATCAGACACGAGTAAAAGAAATTGGCTTTTGAATGTAATCTTCATATATTTCTTTAACTGCTTCATATGAGCAATATTAGAAGAATTTCAGATAATTCACAATCAACCCATGAGTATTTAATGTAAATGATTTATTTAATGATTTTCAGTCTAAAATGTCTATCAGAGAACGGTTTGATCACAAAGACGAAATTACTGCGATTGATTTCAGTGCCAGTTATATAATAGCTCCAATTAATACCTTATCTCAGAGGTTGAGAGGTATCAATGTGGGTGGGTAACATGAGTAATGGTTGGAACTTTTCATTATATAACATGTGAAAGTGTCTCTACAACGTTATGTATGTGCACTGATTAGGGTGGACCGGAAAATTGCTCATTTCGAAATCGATACGCTTGGAGTTGGGAAAGTTGGGTTTCAACTAGTAATAACATATAACTAGTAATAATAACGGGGAAATTTTTTGCTTGGTTCTGGAAAATGAGAGCTTCAGTCCTGGCAAGAGCGAGGCAAGAGCCATTAAGAGGATGTCGGATACCGACATTGTCGAGTTCACAAACCATCCAATGAATTTTTGAGATATCGCAATTCTTATAAGTGACGCCGATTCTGTTTGGTCCATGAAATCGGCGTTACTTATTCGAATTGTGATATCTCAAAAATTCATCGAATGGTTTGCCAACTCGACAATGTCGATGAATATGCAGACAGGATTAGGCTCCGACATCCCCTTCCTCAAAAAGTGATTTGTATTAAAAAAAAGCAAAAAGATTGCAACTATGCGACCTTGTAGAACTTGTCAAGCAATCAAAGCTCCGCGAAACCGAAGAGGCTGCATACAGACTATGGTTTTTAGAAATTCTACGTGTGTTTGACACTCACGAACCCCACTTGAATCCACAGGTACTGGACTCCCTTCAGTATTCTCCGACTGATGCCACCAAAGAAGGGAAATTGGAAATAGTGTCTCGCCATGTTACGCAAAATTGATCACTGTAAGAGGAAATTCTCAAAATCAGGCTCATCGTCTGAAAATTAACATTGGAAGGTTATATAGGGGGTTTGTTGAGACTCACAAGGGGAGCACTTGACTTCCGGATCATCAATCTTCCCCAAAATTTTTTGACAGTTTGGTATCACCTAGAATATGAAGAATCCAGAGTAACTCCGTCAAATGGGCCCCCTGTTCAGAGCTACAAGCTAAAACATTAGCATTGCGAGTATATCTATATATTTCACTTTTTAACATGGGCCTATATGGGCAATGCTAATATCATAGGCTGTAACTTTGAATAGGAGGCCTATTTGACGGAGTTACTCTGGATTCTTCATATTCTAGGTGATATCAAACTGTCAAAAAATTTTGGGGAAGATTGGTGATCCGGAAGTCAAGTGCTCCCCTTGTCAGTATGATCTTTTCCTGACTTGAAGAATTGCTTCTTACAGTGATCCTTCATCAAATTTTCGTATCATAAATTCTAGTCGAAAGTATGAAACGGTTCTTTTCATTTCCAACAGTCCGTTCTCAATCATCTTCTGAGCTCCGATACTGCCGAACCGAGCAATAAGTATATCGAGCTAAATCTTCATACATGATGAAAGACTGTAAATGGTAAGAACTGGCTCCTTGCATTACTATGGACAACACGACTGTGGGTCAGAAGTAGTGAAATGACCGGATGATGATTTGCTTGTGTATTTTTCGACGTGTACGATCCGAGTCCGACCCCAGTTTCGCGCCTACACGTCAGGGTCTTTTTCAAATCTCAAAAAAGTCTATCTTCGAAAACATCGATTTCAACGTTTATTGCTAAAGATCCCGCCATAAATGATAGGATTCTGGATTTCGGAAAATTTGACTGAATTTAATTTGATCACAAAGTCACCGATTTCACCGATCTGGAGTCCTCTAACGATGAACAGTCCGAAGTAAGTGATTTAAGATTTTGTTCCATGGTGTATCGAAAAAGTAGTCGTATTTTTCGATCTTCCATCGGAAATAAAATGCCATTCTCGACGCATCCTTGCGCAGGGCGTGAGATTCAAATATCTTCTATCTCGTTGTGAAATGTGTTACCCATACTCGCTCTTACTTATATACTACATCCCATATCAGGCCGTTGGAAGTATCGAGATCATTCTACGCGTTTCGACTTTATGGGAACAAAAAATATTCCGCGAGAGTGGCAGCAATGAAAGATTCTCTTAAGAGGATTATTTTGCGTGTAAAAGCAAAAGTTCTTGCTGCGATAGTCCCACTAAGAGCGGAAATGTCAAACGAGCCGAGAAATCCGAGCCACGGAGACTAAAAAAACTCTTTTGTCTCCCTGTACCTGATCCGAACAAATGTTATTATTAGATCGAATCCATAACCCTATCTTAGCTCGGTGAAATCGGTGTCTTTGCAGCCAGCGTTGGCGTAGTTAACTAGATGACTGTGTTCAGGGTGCATTTTCAAAGTGCGTCTGAACATTGCTGTTTAGACACGAGTTTTACACTCTAAAGTGCACGTGGTGTGCCAACACTGTTTGCGGCTAAATCATCGAAGACGAGGATTTTTCAGGCTTAGCGGCAGTGGAGACTTTATTTCAGCTCGCCAAGCTCTATCAATTGATTGCTGATTCACTCAAATTCGCTGAAAGTCAAAACCCTATTCTTTTTGGCGGGGTCCTTTTGATAAAAATCTATATTTGGGGAAGTTAGGATAGCTCGGGTCTATTAGGTTGAAATTAGACGTATTTCGGCTCATCTTGAAGGTTCTGAAACAAGCCTCAAAATGAGCTCGAGTACGTTCAAAAATGTCATATTACGTCAGAAATACGTGCTAGACAATGAGGGAAAGATAAGCAAAGAAAGCACTTACCCATTTGAAACTGTGCTGATTAAAAACACCTCGATGGCTCTTGCCAGAACTGAAAATCTCATTTCTCACCACCCGCGGAAAAATTTTCATATCTATCAATAGAAACCTATTTCTTTCAAACCCCTAGCGTATTGATATCGATTTGCAATGTCATAGTTGCTATTCTTTTGTTTTTTCGCTACAAACCACTTCCTGGAGAAATTGAGATAAATGGACTTTGCTTAGTTGGAATCAGACGTACTCTAGCTCATTCTGAAGGGTTCAAAATAAGCTCAAAAATGAGCTGGAGCACGTCTGAAAATACTTAGTGCGCCAGACTTATCTGACAAACAAAGGAGGTGGAGGAAGAATGGGCAAATTATGCAGTTTCCCATTTAAAAGTCATTTTTCGACCCACCCTATGTGTGCCTTCTCACGACGAATGTACCACTTCACGCACTAACGTCAACTATTCGATTCGAACACCCTGCCGCAGCCCCTGACGAGTTGTAGAATTCTCATGTTTCACACGACTTCCAACAAAACTTCATCGGTTCTGCTGCCCCAACAACTCTGATCCTCTCGTCCTCGACAGTGACATCGAATTCCACTTAAGGCATTTCGAGTGACCCTCTGAAAATGTAGTTTTCCATGAAACCCAAACCTCTCTTGGTATCAAACAGTATAAGGCGATTCAAAACGGTTTCAAGATAGGACCTAGTTCTGGGACTAATGGAAAATATATGTTAGTATTTTATAACAACTTTAAACATTTCACGGAAGAATTTGCGTAAGGAGTAGAAATGTATATTATATATATAAAAAAAAGATTCATTTTGCAAAGTAGATTCTTTTACAGTCTTCTAGATCCAGATTGGCTTTTTGATATTAATTAGCTTTTTGAAGGCAGTGCTGAGAAAAGGAAATGAGATATGATTTATGCACGATCAATATGAAGGCTCAATATGTTCCAACTCGGAATCGCTCAAGAATTTGCTTTATACAAGGAATAGTGCATAGATCGAGCTCAGAAGTGCCCGGTACGAAGGCGTCCTCATCAGACAATCTCATTAAAAGGATGTCTCCGTGGCTGTCTTGCGGCTTTTCATAGTTTCTAGACTGGCGCCCTACCATATCAAAAGCATAAGCACTACACGTGCGTTCAAGCCTGTATGCGTGCAATTATTTTCTTGATGCGGATGCCTTTCTCGTCTCATATCTAGAACATCCGTTCAGTGTAATCGGATTATACACGTAAGATTGTGAAATACACGCATTTCCAGGACTCGGTATTGTTCTGGAAGTAGTAGTTTTAATTTTTCCAGTATCTTTGAAAATCTTATATCAGTCCTGGATCAAAACGGTCGAATCTAACAACACCCAACTGAAAATCCGATCAACTGGTAAAAAAACTTTAATCAGTACAACATAAATTCCTTCGTTTTGTTCCATTTTTCACCCAAGTCCCAATGGACCGCTTTTTCCGCGACTATTCGCAAATAGCAACCAAGTGTGAAATCAGAAGCATAGAATCTTTTGTTGAATATCAAGATATGTTGTTGCTGTTTAAAATTTTGAGACAGTATACTGATGCCCCTGAGCTTCTGGAACGTATAAATATCAGAGTGCCGGATAAAAGACAAAGAACAATATGAACCCTTTTAGAAGTTAGTATAAAGTGGGGCCCTGGTCTACAAAGTCTACTTTGAACAGGTATTAGCCAATGAAAATAAGGCTGCACTTGATTTCTATAGGAGTTCCATTGCGCAATTCAAGAAAGTATCAAAGAATATTATTCTCAAGTTTGAATGGACTCAGAAGAGTGTTTTCTTCATTTATTAGGTGCAAAGTAAAAATTATGGAGTGAATTGAGTGGAGTTTATGACTTAGAGTAGGTATATTCTCAGATTTCTGGTATTATTTTCTGAGATTAGCTAGGATTCTTGTTGATTTTGGTTCTGAATTTGTTTTGATTATGAGTAAGGTGCTCCTAGCCACGCCTGGAGCAAAACTGTGATTATTGATTTTTTTGTTTTGAACATGAACTTAATGTTGATATCTACATCTGCACCCTAGATCATTAGGGATTGTAAACGGTCTATCGACCATGAATTAAAATAATTAATTGCCAATCCAAAATCTGTCCGTCCGGATGCCTCCTGTCAGTGTTGCCAACGTAATTTTATAGATAGTTTCATGTGAGTTGAGTATGAAGGGAGGCGGATGTGTATGTGTGTGTGTGTGTGTGTGTGTGTATTCACATCAATTTCCACGTAGAGGCAGCCCAATACACCCTTACTGCGTCGCAAAGACGTCTAACTTCATGCGGTGCCGGCTCTATACGGTGGAGATAAAAGAGACTTGTGTGTGTCGATTTATTGGTTATAATGAGTGAGTGTGTTTTCATTAGCTCATAAAACTGTTATTAGAAGAGCAATGGTGACTTGTGGACATGTGATAGAATCAATTTATAATTCATCTGAGCATTCCGAAAGTGCTATTCTTATGGTTTGCTTTACCTTTCAAACACGTTTATCAGACAATGAGAAGTTCTTTGTAGAATACATGGTGTATGGAGTACTTGAATGATTTTACGTTTTGTTAGCGGTCTTGAGTATGATAATATAGTTTATTTGGAATGCATTTGATGCTTTCGATGTTTTTTTGGATTAGGAATAAAGTTGAAAATTACGAGAAGCGCAGTTGATGATATATTTTAGAATTGATAAAATTCTTCAGAGAGGTTTTTAGTACGTTTGTCTGTAGCCCTCAAATTTCAGAGCTAAAATAACTTAAGTTTCGAACGAACTTTCTAAAACAGTGAGCCATTGAGGGCGTGTATAGAAAAATGAGAATTGCATTGGTAATGATAGGTGAGAATTTGGATGGGGATCGGTCGAGTCAGCTAATGAGGATATGAACATTTTGTCTCGACCTATTTTGGCGAGATCATTATGCAACCGCGCACCAGATGCAGCCCAACCCTCAAAACCTTCTTCTTGAATGATTTTATGTTTCATGATAAAGTGAATGATTTCACATTCGTTCAGTCCTATCGTCAATACAGCCAATTTGCTTTCAATTATTTTTAATGATTATTTAGAACAACTATTCTCAATTTGACTAAAACTCAAAATGTTGCAATCTGGACTTTTTGGTACATGTTGTGAACTTTTGGATAGGGTTTTGAAAGTGCTATTATGTTGTGTGTGATGTGTTGATAATTTCGTATTGGATTTTTTGCGTCGGTCGCTCTCAGCGGAGTGAGTCACTCTTGAGCCATGGCCTAAACAAGTCACCGCAACTTAATCATCAGTATTAATTATGAGTATGTTGTAGTTATGGTATGCCTATCTTCTGTATAATGGTTTATATGTCGAGTGTGAGTTGTTGATGAATCGGTTTTGGATATTTTGCGTCGGTCGCTCTCAGCGAGGTATGTTATTCTTGAGCCATGGCCTAAGCAAGTCACCGCAACGTCATCATCTATGTCAAGTATGGGTGTTTTGTTGGTGTGTGAGTATGTCCATTTTGCAACAATTTGAAGTACTGGAATGTATACTTAAGTACAGTTCTTGAAAAGGATATTAACTGCATTTATCCAGTTTTGAAAAATGTTGTAACAACAAGAAATGTATCAATAAAACGATGATTAAAAAAATGTTACGTGAGGAAAATCACTGAGTCATTTGATCCATATGCTGATTGCTCCTAATCATCTGGAAAATGTCAAAAGTACGTTTGTCTGTAGCCCTTAAATCTTCAGAGCTAAAATAACTTACAATTCGAACGAACTTTCGAAAATAGTGAGCCATTGAGGGCGTGTATAGAAAGTTGAGAATTGCACTGGTTATGATAGGTGAAAATTTGGGTAGGGATCTGTCGAGTCAGCTAATGAGGTTAGAAGATTGAACTTTCTCTCGACCTCTTTTGGCGAGATCATCATGCAACCGCGCACCAGATGCCGCCCAACTGTCAAAACCTTCGTCTTGAATGATTTGATGTTTCATGATAAAGTGAATGATTCTACGTTCGTTCAGTCCTATTGTCAATGAAGTCAATTTGTTTTCAATTATTTTCAATGATTCTGGAATCAAAATATCTTGAAATGCAGTTTGTGTAAAGGATGTATACTGCATCTCTCTCATTTTTAAGAATATTATAACAACAAGTAGTGTACCAATAGAAGGATAATCATGATTAGCAATATCTTACGTATGAAATATTTCATCTTTTACAGTTAATGTGAAAAACGATTCTGTAACGCTTATTATGAAGAAATCTGAAAATGAGGAATCAGTATATTGATCAAATTCATCAGTGTCCGAATTCGATTAGGAATTTAATAAACTCTGACACAATATTGTCTATTATATTTGTTTGTATGCTAATCCTTATATGCTAAAGGTAGTAAATGGACACAGGGGGGGGGGCTGGGGTGACTGCCCCAAACAAAATAATTTTCATTTCTTTCCATAGCATTCACAAATTCTTACAATGTTTTCAGATGAAATATTATAAATAATTAATCAATATATAGGAGACTATATATATGATTACATGAATAGATATGAAGATGAATGAAAAGATATGAATCTGAAATTATTATGTTTCATTTAGAGGAACTTAGAAAATCTAGATAATTATGCTAATGTGAGGATATTTCTTCTTTTTTATCCAGACCATTGGACAATACTTTATAAGTTTTTTTTTAATTGACAGCAAGCAGTTTAGAAAATTTCACGATCAAAGCACGTTATAATGTAATTCCGAAAGATATTTGATAATTTAATTCAAAAGTTACAAGACATCTTAAAAATTTTTATACATATATATATTGATCAAAAAGTACTCACAATTCAGTTCATGATCTTCCAGAGAAACGTAGTTTACACTTCTTTGTATTTCTCGTAATTAAGAACGCTTTTGAAGAGCATCCTTTTGGTGGTCTGGTTTCACCTCACGTTGATGTAGATCTATTCGTATTTAAACCCGTTATTTAAATCATAAAAAATTCCAAATATGTGACTATTTTAAGTGTATCATGAATGAATTCATGTTCTATATTACTAATTAATTGAAGAAATACTTACGTTTTCATTCTTGCGACATCGGTTGACTTCGTTGGGATTGTTCAAGTTTACCTTCTATTGCGCTCCTCATTATTGTCTTCTTGAATCTCCTCGTTAGGATTATGCTGCATTCGGTGCTTCTCTAAGTTTGAACTTTGAAGCGACCTCCTCTCTGGTCGACCGCTTGCTCAAGACTGGCCGTGGCCGTGCCACTTCTTCACAGTTCTTCATATACCCTTGAACACCGCTCTCCCCCCACTCTTCAGTTTCTTTCGGCTAAGAATGTCAAGTGTGCTTGGTGTGAGCGGCGCACACTGGGAACATATACAAATTTTTGCCGGACCATCTCCCACAACCGAACCGGGCAAGCTTTGACCAAGTGCGTTAGCTCGATGACTTCGTCAACTCTTCCTCTTCAAAGGGAAGGTTCTCAAATTGGTGACGAATCAATATTTTTCCCCTAATATTAGCGAATCTGAAGAAAAACCTGCACCCGTTAGGCTCACGTGAACTTTGGGTCGATGTAGAGACCCGAATTTTCACTCGATCGAGTTGAAATTTTGAACACTTTCCCAGTTCGATAGGGAAAAGGGGACAATGCGGTCAAAAATGGGATTATAATGATAGTCTTATCATTATAAGGTTCTTCCATTTTTTGACCAAAATTAATCAAATTTTATATGGATCGATAGAGAAGAATTTTTTCAATGCAGAAATGTAATGGGCTAAACAATCTGACTATTAGATGATATTATAAAAGCACTTTTAACCCTCAAAGGAAAGCCGACACGGGGGTAGTTAACCTTGCGGTTTGACTTTTAGAGGCACATCGGACCGATACTATCGGTAAATCCCGCCGGAAAATATGAGTCCGCAGCCAGGCTCGGGTCATAAAAAACCCTCATGAGGCCATTATGAACTAACTCCAGCCAATTTCTGAATAATCGAAATAATCAAATTGTCCCCGTTCTGATTGTGGAATCTGCTTACTGATACTAGGCTGATCACTTACAAACTTGAATGGGAGAAATCGGATAAGATTAACTATGAAAAATGATAATCGGCGATATCACTACAATCGATGGACCACCTTGAGTAATAAACGACCCTCATAAAGTCATTACGGAATCTCCTATCCAATTTTTGACTAATCAAAATAATTGGATTAACCACACTCTGATAATAGAATATGCTTACTGATATCAAGCCGATCATTTAGAAACTTGAGTGGTCGAAATCGGCCAATATCTGATAAGATAATATCGATTGTAGTGATATCGCCAATTATCATGTTTATAGTTAATCTTATCCGATTTCTCCCGTTCAAGTTTGTAAGTGATCAGCCTAGTATCAGCAAGCAGATTCCGCAATCACAATAGCGGCAATTTGATTATTTCGATGACTCAGAAATTGGCTGGAGTTAGTTCATAATGGCCTCATGAGGGTTTTTTATGACCCGAGCCTGGCTGCGGACTCATATTTTCCGGCGGGATTTACCGATAGTATCGGTCCGATGTGCCTCTAAAAGTCAAACCGCAAGGTTAACTACCCCCGTGTCGGCTTTCCTTTGAGGGTTAAAAGTGCTTTTATAATATCATCTAATAGTCAGATTGTTTAGCCCATTACATTTCTGCATTGAAAAAATTCTTCTCTATCGATCCATATAAAATTTGATTAATTTTGGTCAAAAAATGGAAGAACCTTATAATGATAAGACTATCATTATAATCCCATTTTTGACCGCATTGTCCCCTTTTCCCTATCGAACTGGGAAAGTGTTCAAAATTTCAACTCGATCGAGTGAAAATTCGGGTCTCTACATCGACCCAAAGTTCACGTGAGCCTAACGGGTGCAGGTTTTTCTTCAGATTCGCTAATATTAGGGGAAAAATATTGATTCGTCACCAATTTGAGAACCTTCCCTTTGAAGAGGAAGAGTTGACGAAGTCATCGAGCTAACGCACTTGGTCAAAGCTTGCCCGGTTCGGTTGTGGGAGATGGTCCGGCAAAAATTTGTATATGTTCCCAGTGTGCGCCACACTGGGAACATATACAAATTTTTGCCGGACCATCTCCCACAACCGAACCGGGCAAGCTTTGACCAAGTGCGTTAGCTCGATGACTTCGTCAACTCTTCCTCTTCAAAGGGAAGGTTCTCAAATTGGTGACGAATCAATATTTTTCCCCTAATATTAGCGAATCTGAAGAAAAACCTGCACCCGTTAGGCTCACGTGAACTTTGGGTCGATGTAGAGACCCGAATTTTCACTCGATCGAGTTGAAATTTTGAACACTTTCCCAGTTCGATAGGGAAAAGGGGACAATGCGGTCAAAAATGGGATTATAATGATAGTCTTATCATTATAAGGTTCTTCCATTTTTTGACCAAAATTAATCAAATTTTATATGGATCGATAGAGAAGAATTTTTTCAATGCAGAAATGTAATGGGCTAAACAATCTGACTATTAGATGATATTATAAAAGCACTTTTAACCCTCAAAGGAAAGCCGACACGGGGGTAGTTAACCTTGCGGTTTGACTTTTAGAGGCACATCGGACCGATACTATCGGTAAATCCCGCCGGAAAATATGAGTCCGCAGCCAGGCTCGGGTCATAAAAAACCCTCATGAGGCCATTATGAACTAACTCCAGCCAATTTCTGAGTCATCGAAATAATCAAATTGCCGCTATTGTGATTGCGGAATCTGCTTGCTGATACTAGGCTGATCACTTACAAACTTGAACGGGAGAAATCGGATAAGATTAACTATAAACATGATAATTGGCGATATCACTACAATCGATATTATCTTATCAGATATTGGCCGATTTCGACCACTCAAGTTTCTAAATGATCGGCTTGATATCAGTAAGCATATTCTATTATCAGAGTGTGGTTAATCCAATTATTTTGATTAGTCAAAAATTGGATAGGAGATTCCGTAATGACTTTATGAGGGTCGTTTATTACTCAAGGTGGTCCATCGATTGTAGTGATATCGCCGATTATCATTTTTCATAGTTAATCTTATCCGATTTCTCCCATTCAAGTTTGTAAGTGATCAGCCTAGTATCAGTAAGCAGATTCCACAATCAGAACGGGGACAATTTGATTATTTCGATTATTCAGAAATTGGCTGGAGTTAGTTCATAATGGCTTCATGAGGGTTTTTCATGACCCGAGCCTGGCTGCGGACTTATATTTTCCGGCGGGATTTACCGATGGTATCGGTCCGATGTGCCTCTAAAAGTCAAACCGCAAGGTTAACTACCCCCGTGTCGGCTTTTCTTTGAGGGTTAAAAGTGCTTTTATAATATCATCCAATAGTGAGATCGTTTAGCCCATTACATTTCTGCATTGAAAAAATTCTTCTCTATCGATCCATATAAAATTTGATTAATTTTGGTCAAAAAATGGAAAAACCTTATAATGATAAGACTATCATTATAATCCCATTTTTGACCGCATTGTTCCCTTTTCCCTATCGAACTGGGAAAGTGTTCAAAATTTCAACTCGATCGAGTGAAAATTCGGGTCTCTACATCGACCCAAAGTTGACGTGAGCCTAACGGGTGCAGATTTTTCTTCAGATTCGCTAATATTAGGGGAAAAATCTTGATCCGTCACCAATTTGAGAACTTTTCTTCTGAAGAGGAAGAGTTGACGAAGTCATCGAGCTAACGCACTTGGTCAAAGCTTGCCCGGTTCGGTTGTGAGAGATGGTCCGGCAAAAATGTGTATATGTTCCGAGTGTGCGGCGTGGCCACGTAGATGTATGTATGGCCCAGGAGTGATGAGCGTAGTGCTTACCCACCCCCCAAGACCCTCTTTTTCACTGCTCTGCAGATGATAGTCGGATGGCGCGTTCTGCGCGTTGCGAAAGGGGCTCGAAGGGAGGGTAAGCACTATGCTTGTCACCCCTGGTATGGGCTATAACGAGCGGTGGGGGAGTGGCAAGATCCCCCCCCCCCCCACTCACTGTCTCTCTAATCTCGCGCTTGAGAGAGTGCGGAAAGAATGTGGAGAGTGGCGGCTGGTAGGTGGAAGGGGGTAGATGTGTGTGCATGCGTGCGTGTGAGCTTGAGCGCAGGTGTATGTGTGTGTGTAAATGTGTGTATATGTATTTTAACGAGTGGTGGGGAGAGCAGCAAGATTCCTCTATTCTAATCTCGCGCTTAACACTTCGATATTGCGGACGGAGTGTGGAGCGTGGCGGGCGGTAGTTGGGAGGAGGTAGGTGGCAAACGCGCATGTAAGAGTGTGTGCATGTGTGTGCGTGTTTGAGCGCACGTGTATGTATGTGTGTGGTCTCCACAGTTAGCATTCTACTTAGAGGGAAAATTGAATTCTATTCGTCTTAAGGTACACTAAAATACAAAATATACGAGAATATCATCGAAGTTGGTGAGAATCTAGTTCAAGTGTCGATGAACACTCGTGCAGAATTTCAAAATGATTGACCGTTTTGTTTCGGAGTGGTAGCTATCAAAAACCCGCCACTTTCAACATTGCGTTTATATGGGAGTCGACGATCCCGCATGAGCGCCATGCTAAAAGTGACGAATTCTGATGACTACCACTCTGAAACAAAATGGTCAATCATCTTGAAACTTTGCACAGATGTTCATTAACACTTGAACTAAATTCTCACCAACTTCGGTGACTATCTGGTATCATTCGTATTTTAGTGTATAACTACCTTGAAGCAGATCACTATCATTTGAAAAATGTTTGTTATTCTAATTTTATGAGCAAAGAATGGAAGAAAATTGTATTTTAGTAGTCTGAGATCATTGAACATGAAAATGACGTCAGATTTCTGGAACTCAAAGCAGCATCTCCCACTCAAAATTGTTAAATTCCTTGCCACTGGTTGGAGAATTTAACGTAAAAATTTTTTAGATCGTTGATCACGGAGAAGAATTCGTATTGTGGGAATTCGTGATGCGAAATCCAGGATTGATATCAAATTTCAGAAACTCAGAGTTGGTTGGAGAATTTCATTTGAGTGTTTGTAGTTACTATGGAATTGAGAAGAATAATCCAAACCTTTCGTTGGTGGATTTAGAATTAATCATGTATTTGATTTCTCCATTTGAAAACTACTCACACAGCATGAGAATCTTTCAGAAACCTTCCTGCAAGCTTTCAGCAAAACCCGCGAATCTTTCAGAAAGATTTCACTGAAAGCTTCCCTCAATAAAGATATGTCCCACTCTAGACACCTTTCTGCAAGATTTCATGAAATATCGCCGGGAATATTTCGGGAAGCTTTCAGAAACATTTCATTGAAATATTTCAGTGAAATGTTCCTGCAAGATTTCATGAAATCTCACAAAAATATATGCGTTAGTGATCTGTCTGTGGAATCCATATTTTGCTTGATAAGTTTCTTAATCATTCTAATGCATGACTTTATCATTCTGACTCGTACTTCAACTCCATTGTGACGTTGAATCCAAAGCTTGACGTTAGATTCATCCAGGTTTTATGAACTCTTCGATGTACGCGACACCTAACCGATGAGCCGTCCTCCTGTCTTATATACTAAACAGTGTCTATTGTGAACGTTTGCGAGAAAGCCTTTGCGCATCTTCAAATAATCCTCACATATCGACGGCTCCTACGAAAAGTAACACATTTCTTATCAACGACGAAGACTAACACATTTCCTCATCAACGACGAAAACTAACACATTTTCTTATCAACGACAAAGAGTAACACATTTTCATATCAACGACGAAGACTAATAACACATTTTCTTATCAACGACGAAGACTAACACATTTTCTTATGAACGACGAAGAGTAACACTTTTGTATGAATGACGAAGCGGGTTGCCTGTCCTGCAGGGGTCGAATACAAGTATTGGAGCTGAATGAACTGATGAATGGACGGATGCGTAGATGGGATGGATGGGATGGATGGATGGATGGATGGATGGATGGATGGATGGATGGATGGTTTGGTTGGATGGATGGGTCGGATGGATGGTATGGATGGATGGATGGTTTGGATGGATGGTATGGATGGAAGGATGGTTTGGATGGATGGGTCGGATGGATGGTATGGATGGATGGGTCGGATGGATGGATGGATGGATTGATGGAATGGAACGGAACGGACCGGAATGGAAATGAATGGGACCGGATGGGATTGGATGGAACGGAATGGAATGGAAGGGAATGAAGAAGTATGAACGGACCGGAATGGAACGGAACGGAATGGAACTGAATGGAAACGAATGGAATAGGATGGAATGGAAGGGAATGAAGAGGTGTGGAACGGAACGGAACGTACCGGAACGACCCGGAATGGAACGGAGTGGAATTGAACAGAATGGAACGGAATGGACCGGAACTTTGTTTTCCACTCCGTTCCATTTCCCCCAATTCCTTGGAATTCCGCTCCATTCCATCCCGTTCCATTCCAGTCCGTTCCGTTCCGTTCCATCCATCCATCCATCCATCCATCCATCCATCCATCCATCCATCCATCCATCCATCCATCCATCCATCCATCCATCCATCCATCCATCCATCCATCCATCCATCCATCCATCCATCCATCCATCCATCCATCCGTCCATCCGTCCGTCCGTCCGTCCGTCCGTCCGTCCGTCCGTCCGTCCGTCCGTCCGTCCGTCCGTCCGTCCGTCCATCCGTCCATCCATCCATCCATCCATCCATCCATCCATCCATCCATCCATCCATCCATCCATCCATCCATCCATCCATCCATCCATCCATCCATCCATCCATCCATCCATCCATCCATCCATCCATCCATCCATCCATTGTGGGTATTTGGTTGAAAAATATATTCGACAATGTCATAGAGTGGTTAATTAGGAGGAAAGAAATTCAGATGAAAAACTCAGAAAAGTCGTACTAAAATGAATAATGTATGGTAAACAACAAGTCTTAGAACTATTCAATGGATTCAAATGAGATTTTCACGATCAGTGCTCACGGGAATGATGTGTGATTATTGAATCCACTAGAGGCAGATTCAAGGAAGTACCCAAAACTTCAAATTTCCCATGATTTGGCCGCAAAATCGACAGTATCGAGAAAAAATGTCTAAACTATAGTATAATATCCTGTCTTATTCAGACGTCGATTGCCCGAGCCTAGATCAATGGAGAAAGATTCTGAGAAGAGCATTTCCAAGAAAACAGAAAGGCCGTCTCCCTGCTGTTTTCGATTTTACTTCAGATGGCATCGACAACTGTGTCTTGGTTGCAGTGACTCAGATGTGCCAGCAATGGTTTTCGAAGAAGTGTATCATCTAACGGTTGAAGAATGAAAAAAAAACCATTTGCAATAATTTTTCGATTATTTTTTACATCGTGTAAACAAGAGTGTGAGAGCCCTTAGAATAGCCAAAATCTTAGTGTCTTGCCATTCTTACTTATATTGGCACTACACGTCGATTTAAAAATAAACATAAAAAATGTTACAGAACTCATTCACAATAACATCAGCTTACGATACTTCGATATTCTATTGAACTACAAATACATTTTTGGGTCCCATAACTTATCAGGAACATTTACATAGCCGAACGAGCGAAAGCAAGAGAGGCAATTACCGCCAGTTCATATAATAAATAAATAAATAAAAACTTTGATGAAATGGGTTGGACGACCTAAAAATTTTGATGTAAAATTCACACTGATGGATTCTTCGCTCTCTTCTTTCTCGAAAATGATCAGTGCGAGTCGAAGAATCGTCTAACCCGGCAACCAAATTGAATGGGCTGCTTGAATGAGATGATGTGAAAGCACAACGATTTCCCCGGGGCGAACTGAATTCGAGCACAACCTCGTGGATGTAGCAATTTTGTTTGTTGGAGGATAGAAAATATACTCATAAATGTATCCAGTTGAATTCCCACATGCTTGAGGATGTCTAAAATGTTCTGAGTATTTTTCAAAGCATGTGAGTATGTAGAAATTATGATAAAAATAATAATCAACCAATATTTGAATGATTGTGCCATGGGCTATCCAAAAATTTCGAATTTTAGATTCAACAATGATGAATCTGATAAACATTCAACTGTCACTTCAAGTTGGCACGTTTTTTGGATGCTGCCCTCGTGTTATCAACGACAGCAATATTGAGATATCTCCGCACGTTGTTTCTGTTCTGTGTACACGAGTATTTGGGTGGTGGGCCTCATGGCCTGTTGCTGCTACGATTTGCTTCACATGATTCAAGACATTAGTGAACGCAATGGCTTGGCCTTGCGTATCGGACGCACTCTATTATTAGGATATTCTTGTTTCTTCATCAATAGCCTCTGCTCGATGAAGAAAATGATGACTCTAAAACAGGTGATAGAGCAGTTGAATAATTTTGATAGAGTTGTGCATTCCATGCCAAAAAATGAAGTTCGTTGTAAAATGCCTCGGACGATTGCAATATGCATCGTTCTACTCTCGACGATTGTGGGCTGTCTCACGTACAAGTAAGTGATGTTGATATTTGGAATAATAATTTTCTATCACATATACATCCATTTGAGGTGTTGCACTTGAACATTTTCAATCAGGTGCAGATTATGGAATTATGAGAATGCTGCTTGTTCCAAATGCAATACCTTTTACTGCAAACATGAGAAATGCAATGACCACTGCTTGATTATACATTAGCTGATCAAGAGGAGGTCAGAGAGTGCGGATTACGAATTTGGTTTAAAAGTCACTGAGTTTACGAACATGCCAACATTGTTAACGCGCCTATACATAATAAGCATATCACTCTTTAATACGGGTTCATCTGCTGATGCTAATGCGATGGCAGTGTAATAGATCCAAAACGCTCGAGTATAGGACTCTTCTTTGGCTTTGGATATCATATATCGGCACTAAAAGCAAAATGCTTCTGAATTTCAGCTAGATCCGTAACCAGCACTCTCTTGGACCTTCCCTGTGAGAATTCGAGTGGATCAATAAGAGCATAGAAAGATTCATCCCCCTTGTCTGGTTTTAGATGATCATTTCTGCGTCATTCGAATTAAGGATATCTTGATCCAATGGACAGAAGGGTAGTCATCTAGATATTACTTTCTTTTACACACGATGATTGGATCATTATTTCCAGGAGATTGAAAGCAAATAATCACATAGGTTAAAGCTGTACTAACGTTTACTGTGCCCAGAATTGATTTATTGAAAACGAGGTTGATTCACAAACAACAAGTAAATATATTATATGTGGTGTTTAATGCAATAGGTTGACAGGGCTCAACGGTACGTGGGTGTGCTGGCTCGTAGTTCAGCTTATTGAGGAATCAAATTATGCTTGTGAGACAAAATTACAGAACCTCCCTGTCAATGGGACCCGCGTCTCGCTGGGTGGGGACGCGTTTTTCTCAGTGAGAGCAGCCTTCTTCGAGTCCGCGGCAATGGCCTGGAGCGCAGCGAGCCTAACGGGTTTTGTGGCTTCAGGTCCCGTCGACGTGAGCTCTCGATGGGGGACGGGGCGGCTTTGCTCCGGAGGCAGCTGCGGGGTCTAAGTCAATCTTTCAAATTCTTGATAAATTCACTAATCTGAATCACATTCATGAGACAAGTTTCTCAGTGTTCAACGTAGCAATTTCGCAATAACTACTCAAGAACATCGTAGCTATACGTTTGACTGATGACTAGGAAGATTTTCCAAGCATTTTGGTAATTTGAGGTTTCTGTTTTTCGAAATATCAATTTCAAATGTGGAAGTCTCTGTCGATAATATGCTGTCGAGGTAGGAATATAATAATGTTTTTCTACATCAAATCACTGAATTCATTCGATTGATTGTGTCTTTCTCTCCTGTTCTTCTAACGATTCTTGTATATTCCTAATCACAATCGACAACCATGATTTTTCAAAACAGAGGAATTAGCTCAAGGAATCCTGAGATTCTTTTGTTTTCCTGATTCTGAAAGGGAAATTTTAAAGCCATCGTTGGTTTTGAAAGTTTTGGAATGGGGTGAGATCTTGTTTCGGTAATGGACTGGATCCATCGTTCGAGCCGAATGTCTCTGCGTTCTGTGAAAGTCTGACGTGGGCATACCCCCCGTTTTTATTTTTGATCGCCGCGAATATATATTTTTCCATTACTACATTCGTACGCTCCTCCAGCGTACCCCCGGTATAGACCTTGTATTGGCTTTTCCTAGAAATTTCACGCGAAACACTTTGTAACTCGACAGTCCCATTATTTCAACGTGAAAATAACGCTTCTCCTATGTACGACCCAGGTTGTAAAGTTTTCCAGGAAAAATAGACCCAAATTTTTTTTAATAGGCGCGCCCGGTTACAATAACGCAAATGTAACGCTCCTCCAGCGAACGCCGTATATCATAAACTTTTCCAAGAAAATTCCATCCAAGTATGCCGTAATAAGGAAGCCCCGTTACTTTAACAGTATAGTACGCTTCTTAAGCGTACGCGGTTGATCGTAAATTATATTCATGGATTACCGTATAGAAAAACGTACGCTTCTCCGGCGTACGGACCAAACCTCGCGTACTATCCTCACGCGTTACTTTCATAATAATGTCACGTCCGATATACGTACGCGTACGCTTCTCGAGCGTACGCACATGAGTATATAAGGCCGCGCTTTCCAAGCTCAGCAAGCTCAGTCTTCTCCAGCTCGCCGTCGCGACGCTGTCTCCACGACACTTGGCCCAGCCGTGGCCCGACGCACCCGACTCAACGTGCCCCGCCGCGACCGTTCCAAGTTGCCCCGGTGGCATGAGTGACCAAGTGTGCGTAGTGTTTGTGTTTCGCACCTCGAGTACCGAGTCGCAATTGTGTCTTGAAACCGTGAGAATTATTCGAGTGCCTAACCCCGTTCCTACCCCGACGACGGCGTGAGCACGCCCATGCACCTGGACCGGACGGATGGACCGTCCCAGCCAACGACACAGACGTCCCAAGACCTACGTACCCCGCTCCGAAGAGGAGCACCGACGAGACCTCTACGGACTTCAACAGGCCAAACGCTTGGCGCTGCTCGGAGCGTTGAAAGCTGAGGCCTCAACTCAACAAAACAAGACTGCTCAACCCTCAACTATCTCGTCTCCGGCCAGCGAGACGCGGGAGTGAAATTATTTTCATCCCCATTGACGAGGTTTCCCGCAAGTGGAATTCCGAGCCCCGTCAATTTGGCGCCCAACGTGGGGCCAACGAGGGACTTTTTGGACTTCGTCGGCATCAGGAGATGCTAGGACCTGCGACCTGATGAGCAGTCTTCCCCGGACGCCGCCTGCAACCCGGACGACCCGGCAGACAGCGGCAAGCACTTCTGGGAGTGTGGAAACACCCAGTGGCGCCCAACTGGATCAACAACGCACCGTCTCGCTTGAGCGCACCGCTCGCGTGACACGCCACCAACGTCAGCGGTCCCTTGGCTCGGAGCAGGAGCTCGAGTCCCTCCTGGACGGAGCACAGCTGCCTATACGCCGGAGGACATCCCGCAAGGACCTTGCTCCGACCGGACCATCGCCTGCTGTGCCATACGACGACCCTGCAGATCCCCAAGCCGAAGCTCAGCAGCAGCAGCCGGCGGATCCCGCCTCCGTCAACCAGGTATCTACTCATCCGAATTCACTTGTTGCTCCAGAAGCTGCAGCGGACGTTTCGGCGGCCAATCCGGAGCCACCTGCGATCACCATGGACGACCTCCGGCTGATGTTCCGTCAACTCGCTGGCACGCCCCTCAACCCTCCGGACTTCACTGGTGCGGAGCACGAGGACCCAGCGAAGTTCATCACGAAGTGTACGGAGCACTTCCGGCGCCTCGGGACCGAGGAGGCCTTCAAGGTGCAAGTGGCCGAACGCGCACTCAAGGGTGACGCCGAGAAGTGGTGGTCCTGCTACAAGAACCTGGCTGTCGACTGGACCCGTTTCACCGAGCTGTTCCTGTCCCGCTTTGACTCATCGCAGCTTCGACTCCGACTCAAGGCCAAACTCTACGGACAGGCCCAAGGCGAAAAGGAGGATGTGAGTACTTTCATTGAAAAACGTAACCTCCTAGCTCGTCGTCTGCTTCCTGAGGCCACCGAGGAGGAGCTAGTGACCTTGATCACGGAGTCACTGAACGCGACTATCCGCTGCCACCTGCGAGGCAACCCGCCGACCACTGTGGGCGAGCTGCTGACCAGAGCCACGGAGGTCGAACACGACGAGCAGGCCAAGCAGGCCGGCGCCCGCAAGTTCAACCCAGCCAACAACAACCAGGGCAAGGGCAATGCTGCCACTCCAGCGCAGCCATCGAAGGCTGTGCGAGACTTCAAGCAGGTCAATGGTGAGAGATTGCCTAAATGTGATTATTGCCCTGAATATCATTGGCACAGGGATTGCCCCAAACGACCCCAGTACCCGAAGGCCACGACTCCGGGAAACTGGCGGGAAGCGGGGAATGCTGCGGGCACACCCGCTTCGACACCTGCAGCCCCGCAATAAGCGCTGCAGCCGCAGACGCCACCGGACTCCACGCCGCCAACCTAGACATCTGGATTGGAGGGAAGCTCGTCGCAGCGCTCGTCGACTCGGCAGCATCCGACAACTTCATCTCGCCACGGTGCATCCCGGACGGAGCCATCGTGCAGAGAATCCAGCCACGCGGAGCCAAGCTGGCAAGCAGTGGAACCGAGATGCGCGTCCAAGCAACCTGCACACTCGCCGTGCGGATCCAAAACTTCGAATGTGACGTCAAGTTCTTCGTCGCCGAGGAGCTTCGACCTGCCGCCATCCTCGGACGACGATGGCTTAAGGAGGTGAAGGCCGTCCACGACCACGACCTCGACTGCCTCTACCTAGGAACCAGCAAAAGGATCTGGGTATTCCTGGGACGCGCCCCTGACGGGCCATCGACCCACTTGCAAGAGCAAGTATGGATCAAGGTAAACCACGGATTCCCTAATGAATATGTTGATCAATTCAAGGAAATCATGATGCGACACGTGAGGATCTTCGATGATTCGGCGCCCCTGGCCAGGACACCCTTCATCATGCACGAGATCAGAGTCACGGACCGTCGCCCCTTCAAGATTCCACCTTATCGCTACTCTGCTGAGAAGAAGCGAGCGATAAGCGACATGGTCAAACAAATGCTGGCAGATGGAGTCGTCGAGGCAGCCTCATCCCCATATAGCTCACCCATCGTACTGGTGGACAAACACGATGGTACCTTCCGCTTCTGCGTCGACTTCCGGAGAATCAACAGCGTCACGGAGGATGCAGGTCAACCGAACCCGGTCATCCATGAGGTCCTCAAGGAAATCGGCGGAGCCACCATCTTCACGACGATTGACCATCGAAAATGCTATTGGCAGATCCCGCTGACCGAGGGCTCCAAGAAATTCACTGCCTTCTGCACACCAGACGGCGGACAATACGTATTCAACGTTGCAGCTTTCGGATTAAAGAACTCCGGGAGGACTTGCAACCAACTCATCGGGATGGAAGTGCTACTTGGACTACTTGGTGAGTTCTGTCTGAATTTCCAGGACGATATTGTCATTTTTTCACACAGCTGGTCAGACCACCTCGTCCACGTCGCCAAAGTCTTGGAACGACTGTCGATGTACGGACTGGCCTGTGCCATTGACAAATGCCACTTCGGAAAGGACCGCCTGGAGTTCCTGGGCCATGTGGTATCCACGGACCACAACGAGGCCAAGATGGAGCACATTCGCGCTGTCTTGGAGTTCGCCCCACCACGCAACAAGAAGGACTTACAGAGGTTCCTGGGCATCGCCAACTGGCTCCGGGAGTATATTCCCAACTTCTCCGAGATTGCAGCACCTATGACGGAACTCCTCAAGGGCAAATCTTGGAAATGGACCCAGGCTGCGCAGGCTTCGATGGACCTCGTCAAAGAAGCCTTCAAGAAGCCGTTGAAGCTCCATCGACCTCGATTGGACCAGCGCTTCTACTTGCAGACCGATGCCAGCGACGCCGGCATGGGAGCCGTGCTTTTCCAACTGGGACCAGAAGGAGAGCGGCACGTCATCTCCTATGCATCGGCTAAATTCACGACGACTGAGAGAGGCTATCACTCTAACGAACGAGAGTGCTTGGCCGTCATTTGGGCACTTCGCAAGTACAAACACTTGCTTGAAGATGCCCCATTCACCCTTCGCACGGACAACCAAGCCCTGAAATGGCTGGACCGTGTGAAAGACGAGCGGGGTAAGTTGACACGATGGGCAATGTTTTTGAGTCGTTTTAGTTTCAGTGTGGAACACGTCCCTGGACGAGAGAACCAGCTGCCAGACGCACTGTCTCGTGCCCCAGGAGATGAGGACTTCGAGGACCAGGAGCACGACTACGACGCCCTGACGCCTCCAGTCAGTTCACCACCCTCAGACGAGCTCATTACTGCCTGCGTGGAATGCAACTGGTTGGATGACTACCTCCGCCAGGCTCAAGACGACACCAGGGAACTACCTCAAGGACCGGAATGGAGCACGCACGACGGTTTGCTGTCATACTGCCGAGATCCGGCCAACCCGAGGATCTACGTTCCTGAGTCCGCACGCGACGTCGTCCTGCACCATTTCCACAACGACCCGCTCGCCGGCCATCCTGGTGCTGCGGAAACACTCCGCCAGATACGCGGAGAGTACTACTGGCCCGGACTTCGCAACGACGTCCGACAACATGTGCGAGCATGCGGACCCTGCAACTTCACCAAGGCTGCACGACCAGCGGATGCCGGAGCCAACATCGCCAGGAAGCCGAAACGACCTTGGGAACAAGTGGCCTTGGATCTGATGGGCCCTTATCCCCGGACGCCCCGGGGGAAGCGGTTCATTCTGGTCGTCACGGACTTGTTCTCCCGATGGACGGAAGCCTTCCCCATCTCATCATCGACGACCGAGGTCATCGCCAACGTCCTGGAGACGGAAGTGTTCCAACGATGGGGATACCCGGGAGCCGTACTCTCCGACAACGCACCACAGTTCAAAGGTGCAAAATGGCTTCGCCTCTGCGACAAGTGGCAAGTCGAAGTATGGACTACGCCTGCATACCATCCCCAGGCGAATCCTACGGAACGTCGGAACCAAGAGATCAAGAAGGGACTACGCCTGGCCTTACTTCCGTACCAACACCAAACCAACTGGGACCTGGAGGTCCCAAGAATCCTGTTCGCCATGCGCCGCCGATGCAACGCCGCCACTGGATTCTCACCTAGTGAGCTGCTCCTGGGACACAACATCGCTCGCCCAGGGGAACGAGTCTCGCCACGATCGGACGATCTCGAGACCCGCATCGCTGCAGCCAACCAGGCACAGGATCACTTCACCAGCAGCTGGAGACCTTCGGATGAAGTCTTCACGGAGGGCGACATGGTGTTCATCAAGACGCACCCCCTTTCCAAAGCTGCCGATAACTTCAACGCTGGCCTCGCCCCGAAATGGGAAGGCCCATACGAGATCGTCCACTGTCATTCAGCGCAGGTGTTCACCGTCGACCGTCCCGGAAACACCGCCCTGAAGGTGCACATCTCGCAGGTCAAGCGAGACCACACAGCTCCAGCCCCTCCTGCGGCTGAACCTGGGTCACCATCCCCCGCAACCAGCGGCGCCAAGGATGCAGACGGACCCCGAATCGAGCGGCCACATCCGCCGACCACACCTGCCGGTGGGGACGCCCACTTGTCCGAGGACCAAGGTCGGAATGGATCCGCAACCGTCCCCATTGCCACGACCCCTGATCGTGCGCAGGACGACATCGCAAACCACGTCGAGGAGGACTCCCCGACAAACGTTGCCGAGGTGGACATCTTGGCAGAACCATACCCAGGGGTAGCGGATGCGCCCCGAGTCCTGAGCAACCAGCAATGGAAGCGACGCAGAGGGCGACCTACCTTAGCAGAAGCAGCGCGGAGAGAAGCCGAGCGCAAGCTCGCCTACCCACCGCCTAGCCATCGCTACAACTTGAGGAGTGGGAGGACCCCCCGGCTCCGGAACAATAACTAAGTATATTCAGTCGGCCGACATATATATAACGTATATAATCAATAATTTGTAATCAACTCATGTATCTTAGCGTTAGTTTTGTCGAATAAATAGTCGACAAGGTACCGAATGCGACGCACACTCACGGAACTTTTCATGCAAAATTGATATTCGCGTCGATCCCCCGGACGATTTGACGTGGGCATACCCCCCGTTTTTATTTTTGATCGCCGCGAATATATATTTTTCCATTACTACATTCGTACGCTCCTCCAGCGTACCCCCGGTATAGACCTTGTATTGGCTTTTCCTAGAAATTTCACGCGAAACACTTTGTAACTCGACAGTCCCATTATTTCAACGTGAAAATAACGCTTCTCCTATGTACGACCCAGGTTGTAAAGTTTTCCAGGAAAAATAGACCCAAATATTTTTTAATAGGCGCGCCCGGTTACAATAACGCAAATGTAACGCTCCTCCAGCGAACGCCGTATATCATAAACTTTTCCAAGAAAATTCCATCCAAGTATGCCGTAATAAGGAAGCCCCGTTACTTTAACAGTATAGTACGCTTCTTAAGCGTACGCGGTTGATCGTAAATTATATTCATGGATTACCGTATAGAAAAACGTACGCTTCTCCGGCGTACGGACCAAACCTCGCGTACTATCCTCACGCGTTACTTTCATAATAATGTCACGTCCGATATACGTACGCGTACGCTTCTCGAGCGTACGCACATGAGTATATAAGGCCGCGCTTTCCAAGCTCAGCAAGCTCAGTCTTCTCCAGCTCGCCGTCGCGACGCTGTCTCCACGACACTTGGCCCAGCCGTGGCCCGACGCACCCGACTCAACGTGCCCCGCCGCGACCGTTCCAAGTTGCCCCGGTGGCATGAGTGACCAAGTGTGCGTAGTGTTTGTGTTTCGCACCTTGAGTACCGAGTCGCAATTGTGTCTTGAAACCGTGAGAATTATTCGAGTGCCTAACCCCGTTCCTACCCCGACGACGGCGTGAGCACGCCCATGCACCTGGACCGGACGGATGGACCGTCCCAGCCAACGACACAGACGTCCCAAGACCTACGTACCCCGCTCCGAAGAGGAGCACCGACGAGACCTCTACGGACTTCAACAGGCCAAACGCTTGGCGCTGCTCGGAGCGTTGAAAGCTGAGGCCTCAACTCAACAAAACAAGACTGCTCAACCCTCAACTATCTCGTCTCCGGCCAGCGAGACGCGGGAGTGAAATTATTTTCATCCCCATTGACGAGGTTTCCCGCAAGCGGAATTCCGAGCCCCGTCAAGTCATCTATATTTGGAAGTGAGAGTCACTTAGAAAGTGCATATTAAGTGATGTTTCACGTTCCAGAGTTCTGCAGAAAAAAAAAACGGGCTCGGTTTCTGAGCAAACAAGCAGTGGACTCGGTTCATCGTGATTTCACTGCCAATTGGGAGCAGTACTAACAAGGGGAGTCCGGAGTCTCCGGATCCTGAAATCTCACCAAAATATTTTCACAGTTTCGTACCACCTAGAATATGAAAAATCCAGAGTAACTCCGTCAAATGGGCATTCTGTTCTGAGCTACAGACAGAAACGTCAACATTGCTAGTATATCTATATATATCACTTTTTAACATGGGCCTATATAGGCAATGTTGATGTCATAGGCTGTAGCTCTGAACGGGAGGCCCATTTGACAGAGTTGCTTTGGGTTCTTCACATTCTAGGTGGTACAAAACTGTAAAAAAATTTTGGTGAGATTCCAGGACCCGGAGACTCCGGACTCCCCTTGTAAGTATCGGCTGACCAGCCCAACCACGGTGGTCAGCTATTGAATACTATTTGCCCATACAATTCTCGCCACGTGTGAGGGATGTTTTTATCCGCGAAATAACGAACTGAGTGAGGGACTCATTTTTGTCTATTTCAGTTTTCCTCAGAGTTCCTCGACTTAATTTCCCTGTTTCAAGAAAAAAATGAAGAATGATTATGAATATACAAGAATTATTGAAGAATAGGAGAGAAACACACAATGAATCGGATGAATTCACTAAATCGATGTAGAAAAACATTGTTATTTTCTTACCTTGACAGCATATAGAGACTTATACACGTTTGAAAGTGTTATTTCGAAGAACAAAAACCTTAAATAGCCAAAATTCTCGGAAGATTTTTTTAGTCATCAGTCGGACGTGTAGCTTTGATGTTCATGAGTGGTTATTTCAAAATTGCAACGTTGAACACTGAGAAACTTGTCTCATGAATGTGATTCAAATGAGTGAATTTATCAAAAGTTACAAAGATCGACTTAAAAAAAACAGCTCAACAAAATATTTTGATTCTTTTCGGAACATGATCCAAGAATGATGCTGAAAAAGATTTCACAAGAATCTCGGAGGAGCAAAGACCTTTCAATAAAAGTTGGTTCAAGAGCACCGTGATAATTCACTGATTGGTCGTGTGTCATGCGTTGTGCGTTGTACTTCGTGTATCATGTGTCGTGTGTGGTTATGGATGCGCCGTGATTCATCTTATTCGTTGCATTTTTCATCATTTTTCCAGCATATTGACTAATTATCAAAGGAATCTAAATAGTCGGTGACTTTGATAGATTCAATTGAGCCGTCTAAAATTATATATCTGTAAGCAGGTATCATTCAACATAATATCGTTTCTGCGAACTTGATAAGAAACTTCTTTCTGACACCTTGAATTGTTCATCAATCATGATTTTATAACAATCACTATTGAACTACAAAAAACATCATTCAGGGGCCTATGATTCATCAAGAACATTTTTTGCAAGCCGAACGAGCGGTGGCGAGTAAGGCAATCTCGAAGGCAACAACGCTAGTGTCCTACCAATATCAGCTGATCAAAATGAGAAACACAATCATCGATTTTTTTTCAAATATTCCGAAGTAATGTGCATATGGGTGATTCTGAGATAACTTATGCATTTGATGTCCTGACCTCGCATTCATATTAAATGACCAAATATGATGAGTCTAACGATAATATCTAGTGTATTCTTTTGAAATTAAGATGTCCCAATAGTTCCAGGAGCGGATATAAGTTTAATGTGGACCTGAGGTTACCAAAAATGGTCAAAATGTCCTTACCATGGCATGTCCTAAACTGGAGTTACACATTTCAATCGCGTGGTTTACCGAGATATTCGTTCAATCTCGGTTCCGTACCACTCAAACATCAAAGTTGGGTTATAAATAGGTGATATCATGTACGAATCGAGTATCAAGTCTCACTTCAAAATAGTCAAAACACAGCCGACATTCTGTCCTGGAAATTTGCAAATTTTTCGAATGCTTCTCGATAATTCTATTCCGGGTCAGCGAATCGCTTTAAACGGCTCTATAACGGCGGTAATTGATTCCTAATACCCCAAAGAACAAAATACTACCAGCAGCGGGATGATGAATTACGTGAACAGCTTTCCACGCGATGATTTATGGACAATTTTTTCGTGGCAAAATTAGAATTGTCCTTACCGTGGTCACTGGCTCTCGAACACTATGCAACGTCAAGGTCCAGAAATTTTTTTACAGTCTACTCTCACCGTAAAAATGGGCCATCTATTCGGAAAAAACGATTCGTTTCGATTTACGCCTTTGAGATCACTTTCCATGCCAAAATGCCCTTACCGTGGCAAAAATA
The DNA here is from genome assembly GCA_029851415.1 of Eretmocerus hayati. Lineage (NCBI taxonomy): Eukaryota > Metazoa > Arthropoda > Insecta > Hymenoptera > Aphelinidae > Eretmocerus > Eretmocerus hayati. Next base: position 115,299,656 of record CM056743.1, read on the forward strand.
CATCGAAAATTGGTCATAACTTTCACGTAGATTGACTAAAGTTTGTGTCCAACTGGGAATTGTTTTTGGGTGTCAGATAGATTGGAAAACACCTATGAGCAGTCAGATTGCAGCTATATTTCAACTAGTCAATTTTTGGTCCAAATCCCGACCCCCGCCGTTTTTGCCCTCGAAATACCTAAGTCATCTCATAATCACCCATATATGCTCTTACAAAATCTCTTAATATCAATTTAGGAGCTTCCCGATAATGAAATTATTAACAACAGAGAACGCTATTGAGTGACATTAATTTAATGAACAGCTTCATCCTCTAAAAGCTGCCGAGCGTAATTAGATTTCGTTTGTTTTATGGGACATTTCTGTGAATATGCTCTACTTGATTATGTACATCACGGTACGGCCGGCCTGAAAACGACGCGATAACGTTTCTCTCGAGCGACCCACTGTCGGGCCAGCTTAGAATTCTACTACTGTCTGTTAATTCATACAGTTCCATGGAACTGGATATGCAGCTGCAGCTCAAATATTTAAGCAGTCCTTACTATTATCTCAGTTGCAGAAAGTGCGTGTTTTATCCTGCATACAGATATCCTCTTTAAGACTAAATGCAGTACTATGATGTACAACTGATGAAGTTTCGAGATATTGAGGAAATTCGAAAAATCAGAATGCCACGGGGTCGGGGGAATACATATGTATAATGCATTTTGAAATGTATTCGAATGGACTTTGTAGAGAATAACCCACAAGATTTCTCTTGAACATTTCTAAATCGTCCAAAAGACATAATTTATTTCGTTGAGTCGAATCGTAAGTTGGGAGTCGTATAATGGGACTCTACGATTCATTTGTTGGATTTAATTGAAATCTTGTTTCCTCAAACCTTTCATCCGTCTGAATGTTTAATAGCTTTTGATTCAAGATCTCTGTTAAGGTACGATTCCAAAGTGAGTGTTCTTGCGCAGGAAGGTAGAGATGAGGGCATCATAAGAATGGAAGCGCGAGCGAGAGAGATATTCTTTTGCTCCATTTGTCATATTGTAAAATGAATCTACAAGTTCATGTACGTGACAAAAAACAGCTTCCGAAGTTTCAAAAATGCTCGTTAAGTCCAATTTGTAATGGTACTTCCATGTTAACCAAAAAGATAACATAAGTATTTTCCGCTCGACCTTTTGCATCTGATGTATTCTTATTTCTATACTTATTTGATAATTTACGGGCTAAGAGCTCATTTATGAAGTAGATAAAATTACCCACGTGCGGATGGCATGACATAATCAGATCAATACTATAGCAATAAGTGGCTGCGAAGTTTAGAATCTCGTGTTCGGTGATCATTCTTCACTTCTTTGACAATGAACGAAAGAAAATTCCATCCCCTGACTCCAAGAATGGTGTCAGTCTGTAGGAAAAATTCAATCATAAAATCAAATTCATTAGTCACGAGAATGAACCATACATCTGGGGTCAACATTCTATTCTTTGCAATTGACTTGAATCTACTAATTGCCTCTGTGTCTCCGGCAGTAGAATCTTCTTGATTCCAGAGTCTCTTTTAGTCTACACGTATTTTGAATGGAAGAATGAGATCCACAGCATCGATAGCTCATGATACAATAGTTGCCAATCCTGAGCTGACAGAAAATATAGAGACGAAAACATGGGAAATCATCCGTTTGTCATAACATCAAGTAAGGCGGTGCTTTTATAGCAAGAGGCATTGCATCATTAATTCAAGTCCAAGAGCATTCCAAAGCTACTGTAGTGTTCTCGAAAAAAAGAAGGAGAAGTGCAAAATGACTAAGACTAGAGTCTATGGTGTTCATTCAAATTCATGAGTCTTGATTTAAGAGATAGAGTTGAGGGCGATGAAATGAAGTGCAGGTGCGAGATTGGAGCGTTGAGTGCGAGGCAAATTGCAGCTCTCTCGCCCGTCCATTCATCTACTTCTGAGAAAATACATCAACCCGTCACGCGTGATTTGAGAGCCCAGTGTTCGTCACACATAATGTCTACATTCCCTCTATTTGCGCGTATCCTTACGCTCATTCGACTAATTTTCTCATCTTGTCCATTCATCGAGAATCATGAATATAATACGTTCAAATGAAAGAGCCTTTCCCGATTTCATTTTATTCGCTCATCAAAATCAATACGGATGAGCTTTTATGTATCAATGGCGTACTAAATTAATATTGGATACTTATCTTGATTGCATTGACATCTTCTTGCGTCACAAATCTCGCTAAAAGAAGTCTTTTCGCTTGTTTGCCCTTAGCCATTCGTAATTGAGTACTTGGACGCCCACTTGCGTGCAGGCAACGAAACTGAGAATCATGTCTCTCGGTTCCGTTACCCACATGAATGGCAGTTCTGACGAATCCAAGTTTTTATTCTGATCTGCAGGTCGGAATTGACCCCATGGCATTTATTCGGGGCAATTTTGCCAATTAACGTAACATACGCAATGGAGTGAGGAATCTTTCGTTGCCAGAAGTGTGGATAATCGAGAGGATAATTCACACATTGATGGAAATACTGAATGAACGCCGCGAAGAATCTCTCCCATCGATATCCGTACTTCTGACATTTTCGTTGACTCATTGGGCGCGATGTGTGAGAGACGAGGCGAGAGATGAGATGATCGTTGACACGTGTATGATTGTTACATGATATCCTTCAACCTGTACATACCCATGTAAAACATACGATTCCATGAACATATATGATCATGGAATCCGAGGATTCCATGGTCATATATGATCATACGTAAAACCGCTCTAAACATTTTATTTTTATTCCAAAAAGTTGTGATATATTGATTCAAACCTATTCTAATATCAATACTTCACGATACTGATCATATACTACTGAAAAAAATCTTTCCAGGAGTCGGTCTCGAGTTCCCAAAAACTGACATTTTCGACGAAAAATGATATTTGATGTGAATTTTTTCTCTTCAGTACTTCAAATATTCAAAACCTGAGAATGACTTCGGGAACAAATTTTCTGAGTAATACTCGATCATCACCGTGAAGTACTGATGTTGTAAATTGGTATATCACACGTTTCCGTAATGAAAAGGACCAATTTCGAAACCGATTTTATTTATGATCATATATGACCATGGAATCCACGGATTCCATGATCATATATGTTCATGGAATCTTATGTTCTAGATGGGTACAATTAGACGAATGCAATTTCCATTTGAAGTGCCTCTCGGGGTTTCGTCCAGATTTGATATTCTTCATTGAAAAAAACTAAAGTAAGTTTTCAGAGAAGCCCCGGTCTTTGCCTGTATAAGTCGAAGGCATTTTATCTAATCCGATTTTACAAATAAGAGCTCTATTGCAGGATAATCCTTGAATTCAAAGGACGAATCTATCGGATTTTCCTGCCAACATTTATTGAGCACTATGGTATGTGCGACGTTTTGGTTGCATAAGAAAGCAACCGAAACGTCGCACATGTATATAAACTTTGGCAGGAAAAACCGATAGATTCGTTCTTTCAGTTCAATCGATTTAATCCGGGCCTTTTTTATGAAGCCTTGGCATTTCATACAATGCCCGAGGCCCTTTGGCGTTTTGCGAAACTGTCAAAATATCGCATGAGAATAATATGTCTGCAAGGGCAGTCACAATTTATTTTCTCTAAAATTACAAATACAAAAACCTTCCATAATCCAATGTTATAACACGTTGACGCGACGGGTCCTACCGGTGGGACCCGTTTTTGTTTGAGTTCTCATATGCAACAAAGGATGTAGACACATCCAATGGCTTAGTTTGCGCTCTTTACTCATCATATATGACGCCAAAAAGATGTGTGCACGCCAGTTTTAGTACCGGACTTGTTTTGTACGAGTTACTCGATGAGAACTTAGTTTCCGCAAAAATTCCAACAACTAAGGTCAGTGTACCCAACTTGCCCTTCTTAAGCCATTTCCTTAATAACTTTTGCCCATCTCCATATTTTCCAATGTACCGTAGCTCATTTTAAAGCTTGTCTTAAGGCCTTCAAAATAAGTTGACGTACATTCAATTTGAACCAACTGGAGCCAAACTGTTTGAATTCTCTCAAAAGGTGATTTTTGAGAGTTTACAAAAGTGTGTACCCAACTTGCCCCCATTAAGCCTTTTTCTTAATAACTCTGGCTAATCTCAATATTTTCCAACGTACTTAAACTCATTTTGAAGCTTGTCTCAAGACCTTCAAAATACACTAAACTACGTCCAATTTGGATCAACTGGAGCCGAACTGTCTCAATTCTTCCGAAATAAATTATGGAAATCGGCGATAAAGTGTTTTTATCGCCGTGCACGCACATTTGGAGCTATTCGGTGGTTCGAGACACTATTTCTGATCCATTTTGACGTGATAAACACGTTCTGAGTGGTGGGAAGAGTCGTTCTGCACGCCCTTTCGAGATAAACATATGGGGGCATGGTTTTGGATTTGGTCACTCATGTTAACAATGATGGGTATAGTTAACGATCGATTTAATGAGTCAAGGGTTGTTCTTCTAAAAGTGGCACAACGTTTCGGCGGCTGTTTTCCGCCCTTATCAAGTGCCTGTAAATTTATTATAAATAACATCACAAATTGGTAACATCTCGTCAATGGGTGTCCTTCATTATACAAACCTTACAGTTACTATTACATTAATCACATAAGTGATAAGTCAGTCTTATAAATCCTTATTTTTAACTTGTTACAAAATTATTATGTTGAGATGTAGGGATTTATCGATATTCCAAATGAGGTTATGTTACAAGAAATCTCACCATACTCTGTACATACTTTCGACTCTTACTGAACACAACATGACTATTGCACACATCACTTCATAATATATCGATCACTAGTGAGTTATAATACGTATTTTTCATGGTTTTTTGGGGTGTTAAATAAACCATGGAGATGCATGGTTTCTTGGAGGTTGCACTCTCATTAGTGAGTTGATGTTTTGAAACTCTCGTTGTCGTCTGCAACCTCTAGAAACAGCTGACTACTTGATGCGCATGATCGATATTCAGGGCATGCTAGATCAGTATAGATGGCATGCATCACTTAAGGCGCGTAGATTCAAATCATGAGCAATGGAGATGGACACATGATAAGGGCGGAAAACAGCCGCCGAAACGTTGTGCCACTTTTAGAAGAACAACCCTTGACTCATTAAATCGATCGTTAACTATACCCATATGGGGGCATGTTAGGTACACTCCGATGTTGGCATCCTTGTTTACAAATCGTCTCCGTGTTTTGCACATAAAACAGCTCCATATTCAAATTATGCAATTTTGAAAAATGGAATTTCGAAGGTCTTGAAACAAGGAATCGAATGCGCTAAGGTACGTCAAAATTGGTTGAACTCAAAGAATTTGGCACCGATTTTACTGGACGCAATTCCCCCAGTGCTTTCTTAGCTAAGCAATCACGAAAAATGGAAAAATCACTTTACATTTTTTGGAGAACGCAGGAATGATTCGGGGTCGACGCAAACTACTTACTTTTTCATATTTCAACATAACAATTAACGTGAAAAAAAAAAAAAAACAGCCGTGAGACCAAGGAGTGCCCATCCCCGAGATCGGCATATGGGGGTAACTTGGGTACAGAGGCAAGTTGGGTACACTTACCTTATCACAAAAATAGCCAGTAAATTGTGAATTCGTCAAGTCCTTTCAAATTTTTTCACAGCGTATCTTAGCTCATCCGAAAACCCACATCAAAAGCTACAATATGAGCCCACATACGCGTGATTTGAACGACATGGAGCCGAGTATTGAAATTTAGACGCGACATAACCACGAGGCAAACCGAATGAATGGTTGACACTGCAACTGCATTCTCTCTCTCTCTCTCTCTCTCTCTCGCTCTCTCTCTCTCTCTCTCTCTCTCTCTCTCTCTCTCTCTCTTCAATTGTATAAAATCTTTACCACATCCAAACCAGAATACCTCAGCGATCTCTTCAAGACGCTAGATGAGAATGTCAGGCGTTCGGAGAGGACACAGTCATTGCGAATCCTTGTCCCCACTGTTCGCACAACGGCGTACACGGGTGCATTTTCAGTGCAAGGAATAAAAGAATGGGAAACGATACCAAATAAGATACGTCTACTTAAGCCCATCGAAACATTTAAGTCAGCTCTCTTCGAATACTACTATGAAAAAGAACTCATTAACCAGAATTGAATGTCTGATGTGTATTATTGTGATAGAGTGAAGATTTGCTAGTTGAAATCTGTATATGATTCCCTCTATGAATTACTATAAAGTGGAAATGAAATATGCTGCCAACTTATATTGCGCTTGCTAGCCATAAATATTGATTGCACTTGATTAATGATTTTATTATTATATTTTATACTTGTTTATTATGGTATTATTTTATATTTTATACTTGTACATTTTGTGATTTCTTTTGCCATACGGTCTACTAGGACCTCGGCATAATAAATTTGTTATCAATCAATCTCTCTCTCTCTCTCTCTTCAATTCGTTGAAACTCTCAGTGTACGGGGAACTTTTTGTATTTTGAAAAATTGAAGAGTTTCTCTTACGAGAGTTCCTATTTCATGGATTCATGAAAGTAGAAAATCACACTTGCGTATATTACAATCGCGCTTCGCGGTTCATACCAGACAAAAGCTCAGAGTCCAGGCCATGCTAAGGAATTATCCGAATGATACCGAATGCTCCTGAAAAGATGGATAATACATCTTACAATCACTAATTGACCAATCATAATTTTATCAAAATTTTCATCGTGTTGCACGCCATTTTATTCATTTCAATCTCAAATCTTAATTTGGTTAGATGAGGAATATTTGTTCAAGGTTCTTTGAAGAAAAGGGCAATAAGAGGCACAAGAATTTCTTATTTGATTCAGATTACTGTTGATGAGCCAGTAACCCACCCAACCTGATTACGCAAGCTAAATTCGAATTAAAAAAATTTACGACTTCAGTGCATGTAGTTGTGCAATAGATCTAGTGTTAAATTAAAATGTGATATTGTGAATAACATGCGCCTGTGCGCGCATAGAAGTGGGGAATGAGGTTGTTGAGTAAGAAAATACGCTTGACAGGTAGTAATTATAATTTTAATGGAAGGGTATTTTATCGTTGGCAAATTTCATGATATAAAATTTTTGATTGATTGCACTTAGAAGGGGAAAAATTAATAATTCGTTCAATTACGCTTAAGGATGGTTCATCGTGGGTCCTGATTTGTGAATTCTTAGCGATTTATGTTCAGGAACCTGCAACTTTTGTAAACGAAATGAAAAGAGTTCGAGTGTCCACAATGCTTCTGTCATGCAAGAATATCCAACTTATTCCATGAAGGATAAAGGTTGGACCGATTCCATCAATGTCGGTTTGAGAGTATCATTCATGCGCTCTTCCACCACTTGAGAATGTAGTTGAAGTAAAGAAAAGTCCTATTATCCTTAACTTGGAAATCACAAAGCTAGGTCAATAGTGTCGTTAAATCTGAAGGAAGCCATGAATTTGGAGTCTTAATAAATGTTTGATTTTTCAAAGTGAAACAAGAACTAAAAAATGCTGGCAGAAATCTTTGCACTAACGTGATTATTGACCCTGTGTCGGTCCCTTAATTCGTCCGTGCTTTCTAATCCAAACTTTCCGAGCGCAACGAAGGTTTTGTTGAACTCATGAAATATTTTTCTTCCTACCAGCGGTTGCTGAGTATATTTTGCTTCTGCGTGAGAAGGAAGAACAACTTGAACAAAATTAAAACGTCGTATAACAAGAACTTTTTACATCTGGCTTCATCACGCGAAAGTTTAACGTATCGATTTTTTTCATGGCCGGGCGACCTGAGAGCTCTCACAGAGTTCATGGATGCCAGGAGTATAACTATTCGTTTTCCTCATTCTATTTAAGGCAAATAACATTGCGGCGAAGACTGTCTTAATCTATCCTTTTGCGAAGACGATGCATCTCCTGGGTGAGTTTGTTAAATTAAATCATCACTGAAGTAGCCTTTGGGAATAGTCACTACTTACAGACAGATATTGAATTTCTTCATCATTCCATCAACGAAGCATGAAAATTGGAATGTATTTTACTCCACGATAAATACACATCACCATGGGATCTCATCCAAGTTGATCTTTCTCTTTTGCCCTCCGTATAAGTGAGATGATTCAATACACTTATATTCATTTTCATTCGGTTGACAATGATTCGAACACCTAACTTCAGTCAGAACTCGTCAAAGATACTTTTAATCGTTTACATGCCATTATTATTGATGACTGTAACAGTTGTTTCATTCTCAAAGCTTACAATAACTTCAGAATGTTAAACCCTACGATTCATTGACTTCAAAGTTTTACGTTCGATTCAAGCTTACACTTGATGAAAATTATCCTTTTTTCAGATGGCTGGAGCCATGACAACATATTTGGTTGTCTTGCATGACGATTAGGACAAGAAAAGTACGACTTTTCACTGAAAATAGAGAGCCGAAAGGAAGAACTACAGAACATTGTAAATCCACCGTCATTCATTACTGCATCCGAAAGAATAACGATGGAGATTATCTGATAAGTTGTGTAAAATTTGGTTGATAGCTGTACATAACATACGCCATGAGTTTCATTGTTCAGAATTATATGTCAAGACTCATTCGAGAATAATTACCCCCTTTTATAGGCTTTCTCTAGAGCCACGTGTCTCAGCTCAATATCCCAGTAAGTGAGGTGTTCATTGACCGAAAAGTCGTCCGAGTGTTGCGGAATTTATCGAAAGTCCCAAACGTGACCCGGCTAGAATCAATAAGATTTCCTCCGATCGTGGAAAATCCCTGGCGTTTGGCGTTTTTCCAAGCTTCCGTTCATGTTTCCCTGATTGTCACGTACGGTTGAGCGGATTTGCAGATAGTAACGGATTTTTTTTAAATACCATCGGATAAGTCGACAAGCTCTTCATTCTTTTATTTGTTATGCTCTGAAAAGGACTACCAGAGCAGATAACGTATTGTACTTATTACGAGTAAGAATGCTTGACACTATTGTACTCGTTGTCGTATGTGATTCGGGACATACTCTGATTTTTTCGCATAACTGATTTCAACGCCAGAGGTAGTTTATGTATTTGTGATACTCGGTAACAGCTGATGAGAGCTCATCTCGAGTTTGGTCATGAGAGATAAGCTTGCAGCTTTCTCGAAAGAGGAGTTCGGCACAGAACGTGTATGCAAAAACTTTTTCATCTAGAAAGGTTTCTTTGTCACTTCCCAATTTTTTCTTCTACTTCAAGTTACCCTAGCCATTGTTAGTTGCGTACACCACAAGGATAGTTTTTCATCAATCCATTTTTTCACATTTGTCCAACAAGCGCCAACTTCTGCGTATAAACTCGTATGAGATGGCAGATGCATGAACTAGAAATAGCTATAGTAGTACCGATATCACGAACATCGAAGGAGGTATGCTTATGCATTGGACGTATTCCTAGTTGAGCACAGAATCCGAGACAGAATCCGTTACGATTGCTACGGTCGTGAGATCACCTCTATGCATGTGAAATGAAATGTGAAATTTTTATACGTGGTTGAAGACCGGATTAACTGATCACGAATAATGTTGCTCATTTACTAAAAATTTCATCACAGCAATTTATATATATTCTTTCAAATTGTAATTACTGAGATACATTGTAGTATGAAAGGTAATACGAGCGATTCCATTCACTTACAGTTGCAAGGAACGCCACCGTTGTCGGCAACACTAGGGGCACCATCTAATTATTCTTCATGTCAACCCTCCTCCGAAAGAATTGCAAAGGAAAAAAACCAAATCGTTTCGTCATCGAAAAATGAATGCAATGGGGCATATCAAGTGACCTGCCATCCATCACTGCGACGCCTCATTATTCCTCACCTTCTCATTACTTTTGCTCTCTCAAGGGTGGCGAACGAGAATGTTGGGACGCTATAGATCTATACATTTACGTATTCGTTTCCCAACCCACCCGTTGTGAGGAATATGAGATCGACATGGAATCAGAAACATTTCCGAGGTTAGATGTAATTTCAAAGCGAGGAGTCATTCTATGAACAGTTGTATGGCAAACCGTTCTTCATATTTTCGTGGTTTTCATATGATATTGTAATTTCGATTTGAGATAGCAAAAAAGAGACGAAGACGAAACCCGATTCAATTAGTTTCACTTATTATGGACTGGATCTCCTATAATTAATACTGGCACAATTCACAATAGCAGAGATTTTTTCTGTAAACACTCAAATTTATGCCTGCGAAGTGCGTTACTTTAGTCAGCCGTGCAACGATTGTTAGGACTCCGATAGTTCCACGATATTCTCCATTATTTTCAAATTTTGGGCCGTAAGAGACTCTTTTACGATAAAATTATATTATGTAAGTTGAATAGTTGCATAGAAATGCAATTATTCAATTACCTTTCTCGAACGAGAAATTGAATCATCATTATTAAAATAGTTCTCAATTTTTTCCAATCGTCTTGGATCGTATTTGTCGTTCATTCAACTATTTTTGGGCTTTGACCAGGAGTCTCTCCGTGGGATCTTTGAAATAATGTGTGCCTGCTAGTAGGAAGCCTTGAAACGCTTGAGGAGAAAACCTCAAAGGTTGTTTTCGATGTAATTTTGTTTTTTTTTTCTGCCGGAATCGCTAGTTTTTTTTATCCAGGGCTATCGGAAATTATTATCATCAAAAAAGAGGTCAAAATGTCAGGTCCATGTGATTGGGGGTTCTTCCTCTTTTCGGTCTTTGTGAGTATGCAGTGCTATCGAGAGGGTCGGCAGAGATTCGGGCGGGCAAACTTATCGAAAACAATGTCATCGAGCACAAAACTTCATTGCTATAAGAGCCCAAAGACCGCTTTTTGTGTGTGCGCTGAGCACGTACATAAGTGAATTTGCCTCGTTCTAGATTTTTCCGCACCAACTAATTATTAAAGTAAATCGTCAGGCGCAACTTTTCCATGGCCTCAATATCGAGAAAAATCGATTTTCACACTTGGCGGAGTTTTTGGCGAAAATCTAGTTTTGCTAAATTTCTATGTCAGCTCCGTGTAGAAGTAGTGCGACGAGACTACAGAGACCCTAGTAACTTTTTTCCAAAGTTCCTAATGAACAATACCGCGTTATGTGTGTCATAATTATACGGTACCGATACGTGAAAATATTGATACTCGTGTGCGAGTTAATTCGTTCTTTATATGTTTCAAAAAGTCGAAAAATATATCTTGGAACCTTCGGAACTGATGTGAATGGGATAATGTTGTGGTTTTGTACGTAAATTGATTGTAATAACCCCTCTCGCCATTTCTCCTTTTTACTTTCATTGTTATTTCATTTTCGCGTTGATTTTACCAAACCGACAACCCGCCTGGGAAAATATTGTTCAAAGCTTTTCGGCTCTCCGCCGACCATGCAGACGAAAATACTACTTGTTACTGTACCATTTGCTGCCCTTTCTTGCTGCAGCGTGGAACGCTCGAAGGCTATCGACGTTGATAACGCAGTTTACATCAAGATTAAATGAATGCGCGCATCCAGTTTCTTGTAATACCATGAGCCAATATGCTAAGTGTCATGATCGGATTTTAATGGAAATCGATTGTTATGAAAGAGTTATAGAAAATATATGCCGCAGAAAAATATCTGTGGAATGCTTCCTCGTGCCTTCTTGATTACGTCAATATTGAAAATTCAGACACCTACTTACGTGACAAGTTATATTTATTTTGAAATTACTGAACGCGTTGACTTTTCTTGATATACACTTATCATCAAACGAAGTATCCTTGAATTATGCAATAAAAACTCACGACCACACGATTTAACTCATCAAATTTCCTTTTGAGAGTCATTCCTATCTACATTTTTTTTCTTTTCAATCTTGTAATTTTCACGTTTTTCGTCGTTTTGCTTTCTCGAAGAGAAAGTATTGTATCGGTGCGGAAATTTTCGCTTCAAATTTTTTCAATTCTCTCATTCTTGACCCCCTAGTTCAAGCCCTACCGGAATGAAGGCTCATCTTTCTTATTCTGTTTTCGAATGGTACCCCTCTTTTCAGCCGCGATGTACAACAACGCTCCCTGTGAATTATTTTAAATCATAACTTGTGTATGTCTGTATGTATGTGTGTCTGTATGTTGTCTTCCCACTGTCACACGAGCTCTCCTGAACCCCTCAACCAATCTTTATGAAACTCTGAGGGTTTGTTTAAATTATAATAATTAAGGAGCCAGGCAAAATTTGTCCGTCCACATACTGCGTATCGGATCGCCTATGGGGAAGGGGTGAAGTGTGATGGGTGGGTTGGTGGGTGAGTGGGGGTTAGTGGTCAGGTGGGTGGGTTGGTGGATGGATGGAGTGGAAATCACTAAAGTTCAAGTGATACGTTTCACTGAATTCCAGTGGAAATTTCACTAACAGTTCAGTGAAAATTTCACTAAAAAATCAGTGAAAATTTCACTAGAAATTTCACTAAAAATCAGTGGAAATTTCACTAAAAAATCAGTGAAAATTTCACTAAAAATTCAGTGAAAATTTCAGAGAAAATTTCACTAAAAAATCAGTGAAAATTCCACTAAAAAATCAGTGAAAATTTCACTAAACAGTGAACATTTCACCAAAAATTTCACTAAAATTCCAGTGAAAATTTCACTAAAAATTCAGTGAACATTTCACTAAAAAATAAGTGAAAATTACACTAGAATTTCAGTGAAAATTTCACTAAAATTCCACTAAAAATCAGTGGAAATTCTACTAAAGATTCGGTGAAAATTTCACTAAAATTTTAGTGGAAATCGCTGGAGTTTCAGTGAAACTTTCATTGAAATTCCAGTGAAAATCGCAAAAGTTTCAGTGAAACTTTCACTGGAATTTCTGTGAAGATTTCTAGAGTTTCAGTGAAAGTCACTCAAGTTTTCACTGTCTATTAGATTCTAATGGTTGTCTGTTTGAGTAGAATTACATTTTTGGATATAAATAACCATTTCGACATTAGTGTATTGATTGAGTCAAACGAGATGGGTAATAAGGGTATAGATATTGTTCATTGCTGGAGAGAGAAATATCCTTAGTGATCATTTTTTCATATCTAGATGGAGATTATAAGTGGGATAGGATTCACAAGGTAAATAATCGTAAAGTTTCCAATATCCTTCCAACAAATATACATTCTTATGTAGATATCGATTGATACATTAATTTACTTTCGATCCACAAAAGATTCAACAGGTACATTTAGTACAGCATCAGTATATATATCATACGATGTCATCAATTGAACCCAAAGAGAATCCACTCGTATTTTAATGTGAATACATGAATTTTATGGAATAGAATTCTCCTATTTAGAATTATAAGTTGTTGAAAATCACTGTTTAGTGAGTTCTAATGACAAAATTTGAATGATCGTTGGACCTTCATGAATACATCCAAATACTAGTTCTATATCATTTGGAAAATGATTTAATTCCATTTGTATGTCAATAATGAATTCGTAGTTCAACTTTAAAATTCATTCCTTCCATGATTACAAATTTAGCTCCGTCAAAATTTGAAAGGTGACAAAAAAATTACGAGTTTTTTGATTGAATTTAAAAACCAAATGTGAATATTTCTGGTAATATTTGACTTCATCATTACAGGTTGACAAATATAGTTGGTAATATGAAAGATGAAGAAACATGACTGCAATTTGATGAACTTTCACATGACAATCCATATTTTTTGAGAAATGTTTCTTTTTCATCCTTAAAATCATGAAATTACTCTATCCACGTGTAATTTACACTTTTTTCAAATGAATATTATTGATTGATTGTTGAGAGGTTGTTATTGAAATATCTGTACGTATGAGGTTGATTTATTTCTTGAAATTGTAAACTACTTGAAATCATCTATAATTTTAGCGTAAAATTGTCAGATGTAGCATTAGAGTAATATTTGAACTTCTATAGTTATTGATATCCACTAAAAAGTCACTTCTTATTTCCGTCGTGATTTAAACTCGTTGGGGTTTAAGATTCTATTATGTAATCTTGATATACAAATTTAATAAGATTCATTGTATGATATTATTTGAAATTTTCAGTTTGAGACTTTGAGTTCGAATTGATCATTATAATAATTAAGCGCCCAGCCAAAATTTGTCCGTCAACATTCCGCGTATCGAGTTGCCTATGCGGAAGGGGTGAAGTGTGATGAGTGGGTAGGTCGGTGATTGGATGGCCGTATGGGGCATGTGTCGGTTAGTTGGTGGGAACAAGGAAATGAGAAGGTACAATTGCGAGGAGTCACGCTTATGAAGGGTTACATTTACGAGGAGTTACATTCATGAGGAGTCACGCCTAAGACTGGACTGAAGAGGGAAGGAAGAAGAGAGAAGAGAGAAGATTGAAGATCGAAGAAAGAAGAAAGAAGAATGAAGAATGAAGAGATGGAAGAAGATCGAAGAAAGGGAAACAACACCTGCGAGTCGTGAGAAGAGAGACGCTCGATCCTGAGCGCGAGACGCCGCCGGCCCTGAAGTAATGCTCACGCGGTGCCGGGGCCGGATTGGTAAGTTGGTGGATCTCTCCCTTGTCCAATGGCCGGCGCCAACGGAGAAGGAAGAGAGGGTTTACCCGGTTCGGATGGCCGTATCGATGCAGATTCCAGCCCGGGACTGTTGGGGAGGTGCTGGCCAGCCGTGTTTGGCTGACCGGTGCCTCTCCTTCGTACGTCGCAGCGTATTCGCCCTACAACCACCTTAAAAAAAAAGTCACGCCTAAGAGGAGTTGCGGTTATGAGGAGTTACACTCACGAGGAGTTACGATTGTGAGGAGTTACGCCTGTGCGGAGTTACGCTTACGAGGAGTTACGCGTATGAGGAGTTACGGTTATGAGGAGTTACGACTGTGAGTAGTTATGGTTGTGAGGAGTACGATCCCGCATACGGATGAACCACGTATGTCAAATGGGTTTCCTGTGGAGTTACGTAGGTTCTTCCGTAACAAGGCAGTACGCTTATGGTATAATACCGTGTGAGGAGTTACGGAAGATTGTTCGATTCGGAGTTACGTGAAAGATTGTTCGATTCATTCACTGGTTGCGTCGTGTGCTATATTCTGGATAGTCTGTGAGGCTTTCCAATGTAATTACATGATCGAATCTCTTAAATAATTGAGTGCCAGACTACAAACTTTTTGAATAATCAAGCGCCAGTCTAAAAATTGCCTTTCCTGATCCCTCGTATAGGGTTGCCTATGTGGTAGGACTGAATTATGATGGGTGGGTAGATGAGTGGGTAGATGGGTGGGTGGGACCGTGATCGTGTGGCCGTATGGGTCATGGGTAGGTTGGTGGGTTGGTGAGTGATGGCTCAGACCATATTAGACTGAACTAGACCGAATCAAAAGTCGACTTATGCACACCGCACATTGATTTGAATAGACCTCGCTTTGGTTAACTCTTTAGATATATGCCATGTAACGATAGGTTTTTCAGCCTAATCGATTGAATAAAGAAATACCAGCTCAGCTAATTGAAAAGAAACTATAAAATTCCTCAATACTTACTCATTATTTCCTACTTGAAGTTATATCTCCGCCATTAGCCAGCATGATTTAACCCGATACCAATTTTGTGGACTATTTTAACCTTTTTTTTTAGACACCTTGAACTGATCAGCAATCGTTATTTCACAACTTTTATTATTGAACTATGAAAGCATTTCTGGGGCCTATGACTTATCAAGAACATTTACTAGCCGAACGAGCGGTAGCGAGTAAAGCAAAAACGCTAGTTGATTAATGATGAGCCCAGTCCATTGGCAGCTTCATACTCTTCATAGTCTAATTTCCACGTTCAATTGATTACCTAAAATTCAACCCAATTTTCAGACCATGTTGGTCAAATCGTTTTGGCATCCAAGACTCTCAATATCAATCGTCAAATATTTTTTCCCACGTGTTTCTCGATCGTTCTTAACAGATTGGTCAATACCGAATTTTGATGGTCACTTCCAATTTTCTCGAAAAAATTTCTTCATTTTCTGTTCGAAGTCACTCAAAAACTCGTAGACGCGTTCATCTCTTTGAAATTTTGCTATTCTCTCTCCAGATCTCGAGAACGTTTCCACTAATTAAAATAATTAAAAGCCCAGCCAAAATTTGTCCGTCAGCACCGCACGCATGGGGTTGCCTATGTGGAGGAGGTGAAGTATGATGAGTGGCCGTGTGGATCATGAGTGGGTCGATGGGTGGGTGGGTCATAGGTGGGTGGATGGGTGAGTTGGTGGTTGGGTGGCTGGGTAGGTGTTCGGGTGGGTAGATAGGTGGAAGGGAGTGTAAGTGGTCGGGTGGATGCGTTGGTTGGTGCGTCGATCGTTGACGGTTGATTATGCAAGGTGGAAGATGTCTGTCAATTGTTGACTTAGGCAGTTGACTTAGGCAGTTGACTAGGGCAGCCGTTGTAGGCAGTTGACTTTAGAACGTTTATTATCGACGGTTGACTATGGACAGTTGGCTTTAGACTGTTGCCAATAATGATTGTTACCAATTATCAAGGTACCCATTACTCAACTGATGAGTTGGTCTATCAAGCTAAACTATTGTCCAAATCATCTCGTATACCTGTGTAATTCGGTCTAGTTTGGTGCAGTTCGGTAAGATAGACGGCTGTATATGAGTGATGGGTGAGTGAATGCCTGGATGGATGGATGGATGGATGGGTGGTTGGGGATGGAGATCGGAATCAATTTGGTCCAGATCGGTCTAGTTCGGCGTAATTAGGGTAAGTTCGGTGTAACTCGGTTCGGTTGAATTCAGTCTAGTTTGGCTTAAGTAAGTCTAGTTCGGTCTAGTTCACTCTTATTCTGGTACAAATAACAAGTGGGATGGGATTCATGAAGTAAATATTCAGAGGCTGTTTAGTATCTTTTCGGTATGTATCTGTTTTGCCTCAGTATCAATTAACAGGCTGGAACTGGGACTGTGGCTGAGTCTAGGTCCGTGGATGAAGATGGGGATGGAAATGGGGATGGGGAATCGGTGAACTCAGGTCTAGTTCAATCTAGTTCGGTCTGGTACTGTGTAATTTTGCCGTGTTCGGTCTAATTCGATCAAACTCTGTCTGATTCGGTCTGGTAAGATCGTGTTC
Source organism: Eretmocerus hayati (assembly GCA_029851415.1). Classification (NCBI taxonomy): domain Eukaryota; kingdom Metazoa; phylum Arthropoda; class Insecta; order Hymenoptera; family Aphelinidae; genus Eretmocerus; species Eretmocerus hayati. The sequence continues at coordinate 115,316,840 of CM056743.1, forward strand.
GGTCTGTCGCGGTTTAGTTGAACTAATTTCGGTCTAATTCGATCTAGTTTTGTTTTGTTTGATTTAGTTAGGTCGAGTCCGATCTAGTTCGGTCTGGTGCGCTGTAGTTAGGCCAAAATTGGTCCAATTCGATTCAATTTCGTCCAGTTCTATCCGATCTAGGTCTAGTCCCACCTAGTTCGCTGTACTTGGGTCTGATTTGGTCCAATTCGATCTTGTTTGGTCAAGTTTGGTCAAATTAGGTTTATGTTAGTGTAGGTTGGTCTAATCCGCTAGAGTTCGATCTAGTTTGTTCTTGTTTGGTCTAGTTCACTCTAAATGAGCCTCATTCGGTCTAGTCCGGTGTAGTTAAGTCTAGTTCGGTCCAATTCAATCTAATCTGTTTTCGTTCGGTCCAATCAAGGCTAGCTCCGTCTAGCTCGGTCCAGTACATTGTAGTTCGATCTAGTTTGATCTAAATTGAGCCAATTCGGACCAGCCTGGTCTAATTCGGTATAGTTCGCACTAGTTCGGTCAAATTAGGTCTGATTTCGTCTAGTTCAGTCTAGTTCGGTCTAGAATGGCCTGATTCGGTCTAATTCGATACAGTTTGGTCTAGATCGGGCCAATTCGATCTAACTCGGTCTAGTTTGGTCTAATTAAGTCCAGCTCGGTCTTGCTCGGTCTAGTTCGGGATAATTAGGTCTCATTCGGTCTAGTTCAGTTGAATTGGGTTTAGTTCGGCCTATTTTGGTTCAGTTGAGTCTGGTACTGTCTAATACGGTCTGGCTCTATCGATTCCGGTCTGGTTTAGTCTACCCTAGTAAAAAAAAGTGCCTCATGATCATATATGACCACGTTCCGGGCCGAACTATGGTCATATATGACAACCTATGACTGACTATGGTCTATGCCGGTATCATTTAATAGGTTGTCATAGGTCTTCATACTTAATCATGAGTATTGAGAGGCAACTGGTCGTGGCACATCGTGATTGGGCGGGTACAAGAATTTTCCCCGAAAATGTATTTTCGAGAGGAGGGAAAACTTTGCTGTTTGACCCTCAAAGGCGCTTATTTGGTGGCAAAAATCTTTCAAGTCGACGCGCAATGGAGCCTCAGTCATGAATTAGTGCTCTTAAAACCTATAAGTATTGGATTATTGGTGGCCGCAACGAGGATCCTCCGATTTGGTTCTGATCATTTCTAATATCACAAGCTGACCGTAATCATCGAAACCGCCACTTGTGCTATTTCCGTGTGAATTCGGAAGAGGATGTCTTATTGTAAAATTTAATTTGATGCACTAGGGTTGGAGTCGCTGCCACTCGAATCTCAATTAGAGTGTCAAGAATAATTTTTGTGAGCCCTACGAGGCTTTTCCATGACTCCAAGGACTCCTTGACAATTATGTACCACTCGATGTGACAAAATTGACTTTAGCGAAAGGTTATTTTGAAGGTAGTTGGCCCTGCTAGACACTGAGAAAGGTATTGAGAGCATAGCATTAATTCCAGGGGCAGGGAATCCGCGTTTGATAGCAAGAGACAGAAATTTTGATTAAATAGTAAAATTCTTGCCAATGGAACTAATCTCAAGCTCGCAATACCTCTTTCTTCAGTTAATGTCTGGGTCAATTTCCCTCAAAATAACCTATAGTTGCAGTCGATTTAGTCAAATTGAGCGGTATACGCAGCTACCACGGGACTCATGGAATCGTGAAAAGGCTTTGTAGAGCTTACAGGTCTCATTCGTGATATTTTTGTTTTGTTTTGATTTGAGTGATCACAAATCCAACACTAGTCCATCAAATTGAGTCTTACAATAAGTTATTTTGAAGGAAATTTCTAGGACTTTTCTTTGGAAATAGTTCAGAACCCTAACACCCAATTGGTATGCTAGGGCGGCTATTTTATAGAAAAAAGTGCCTCAAAAATCCTTCTACAAATTACTGACCACTTTCAATCACTCGAATGATACCTAAAATTTATATTTCTGATGAAATCCAATCCAGAAAGTACGATGAAATTAAATTCAGAGCTGTCTGAGAAGCTCTAGCTACTTAGAAAATAGTTTTCCACTTTTTTTTACTTTCAGTGCCCAAGACAAATTCTTGGAAAGCCATGACACGAGAATAATGCTCCTAAAAATGTCTACTTGTAGATTGCAATACAACAATCGAAACAAATTTTGAGAGAATTTTTCTTGACACGTCAGAATGTTCATGGTTTACAACATGATTCAAGATGACTTAACAAGTTCGCTACGGCGGGGTCCAACGGTGGGCCCCGCGGAATTTCATCTTTCAATCTCCACCAGCCCATAATTACTCGAAAAATATCTCCAATCAGAATCCTTCGAGGTGACTTACTTTGCCTAGGGCATAAGATACGAGCCAAGGAAAAGTTTACTCCCGTCCAAATATATTTGCCTAAATACGGGAGTCCAGTTCATGACAAGAATTGAATTACCAAAAATCGTCGCCGCAGCGAACGTGTTAAAGTCTGGCAAGGTCCAAGAAGGCCCAGAAAAGGTTGTGAAGTGGTGATGCAATAGGTTCATGAGCCTGTTTTAAATGCTGAGAGAAAAATTGCGATTAGTGAAAGCGACCCAGAGTCATTTATTAATTGCTGAGCCAATGCTTCAAATTTTGAATTTGTAGCAGAATCACTCATACAAAACCGGTTGATGCAAGAAAATTCCTGGACCTCAAAAATGTTGGAACTATCATTTTTTGACACGCGACAACGAGAAGAAAAACCTATAGAAGGAAAGAAAAGGTCGGAGATAATGACGAGGAAATTGACATAGAATTCCTCAGTACTCACAGCAGAAGGTTATATACAGAAAAATACACGAAAATTAATAAGATTGCTGCTATGGTTACGCATTATTTCTCATCACATGTGAGTTGTCAACCCTCAGTCTTTAAAAGCTTCCGTGGTCGGAGACGTTTTAATTCGAGCAGCTATCTAGTTGAATGTGCTCTATCCCATGACTGACTCGAAAATTTGTTGGGAAGCCGTTCTGATGAGTGGATCGATGATTAACCCGGATCTCGTATTGACCGATCACAGTGGCCCCCCCAAACTTCTCAAATTGAGTTCCTCACATTTTAAAGCAAGAGGAAATGAATATACAGGGTGTCCGAAAAGTAAGTACCCCCCTTTTTTCTGGAACGGTTAGGAATTGGGAAAAACCCCGGAACACGTGTCCCCTAATTTTGAGGGGAACGTCCGTTGGTGACGTTGTTTTTGACCTTGAAGGACATTTTCAAGGTCATTTGGAGGTCAAATTGATTTTTTTCAACGGAAACACCTACTTTGATTTCGCTTTTGAACTCTGATTTCGCAAAAACGTGGTGAATTATGAAACTTCTGCCCGAAACATTTTTTTTTCTTTCGTGATTTCATTCTATCTAAAAGTTTTTCCATCAAAATTCTAGATCAAGCTTCTCTTCCCTTCATAAATCGAGTAGCCCTCCAGATGACCTTGCAAATGACCCCCAAGGAAAAACGAGGTCACTAGCTCATTCTTACTGTGATCATGAACAACTTTTATCCCAAACATTTTTCGATAAAATGGTCACTCTTGGACCTACAGAGGTTACCGTCAACTCGTGCTGACCTCCATTTACCTCGCAAAGATCTAGTCGAATCAGAAAAAGTTTCAGGCAAAAGTTTGATAATTTTTCACGTTCTTTCGGAATTCGAGGTCAAAAGTAGGTGTCTCTATTTGAGACAATTGAGTTGACCTCTAAATTACCTTGAAAATGACCTACTAGGTAAAAAACGAGGTCACCATCAGATGTCCCCTTCAAAATTAGGGTACATATGTTCCGGGGTTTTCCCCGATTCTTAACCGTTTCAGAAGAAAAGGGGGGAGGGTACTTACTTTTCGGACACCCTGTACGTGGTCCTTTACGTGTGGGTACATGAAGTACTGTCAAAAAAATATCACATATCTAAAGGCACTAGGGCGTTCCTGGCGTAACAAATCATAATCTCTGACATAAAGACTCTTTCTCGACTAAGATGTTTTGTCAGAAAAAGTGTACGGTTTCTCTGACGAAGCATTTGAGAAAGATTCCCCAAATTTATGGACAGTGAGAAAATCGGACTACGAGAAAATTCCTCTGAATTGTTGTTGGAAAGAATCAAGAACAGTGCTAGTATTAGTTCAAACGTTACTCCTTTCTAGATTGCACAATGACTGGTCCGATTTTTGAGAGCAATCCTTTGTCACATAAACCGTCATTTCTCGGACCAGGAACAACCAAGAAGAATTTTCAAGAGTGAATTATGAAGCTCTTGACTTCTATTTGTGATGCTTTCGGAATCATTTTGATTTAGATTTTAATACCTGACACAAGGAAGTGAGAAAGTTGACTCAATTTTTATGAATTCCATCAAATGTGTGACTTGACCTGGCAGCAATCTGCCGTATTGGATGAAAAGAACCCCAAGGAGCTCTTGAGGTACTTGGAGAAAGCTCAAAGCATGGTCCTAATTCAAGTAGTTTCAGGCCAACAAGGCGAGAAAGATAGGATAATTCTCCAATGAAGAGATTTTTCTTTTACAATGCAAACTTTCGATCGGCAATGTTCACACACAAACACACACACACACACACCAACACACGCACGCACACGCACAACCACGCACACTGCTACCCCGCCCCCTCAACACACAGAGAAAGGGATGCTCTAATCAACAACTTTAGGTAAAATGTGTTCCATCTGAGTAATGGGTCAACTGTGAAATATGACAGAAAAATATGAAACTTCGTGAGAAATCACGAAAACAGCATGCTTTATATAGAATACTTTGCATAAATATTTATATGTAACTTTGAAAGTTTGCCGGAAACTTACTCAATACATTTTCCGATAGAATGCATTCTCTCCGAGTTATTGACAATAGAACAGGCAAGTCTGTGAGGGGAGTGTGACACCAGTTAAGCACTAAAAGTTCAAAAGAATAGGACTCGAATACTATAATAAGTAAAGGTTAAAAAGAATTTTTAAAAAACGCTTTTATTCACTGATCCAAACGGCGTGGTGGAGCTCGGCGTAGTGTATTAGAGATAGAATTTGAGAAACCGATAAAAAAGAATCGCGCAGAAAGGAATTGCACGGTACATAAGAAACTACCCTAGTAAAAAAAAGTGCCTCATGATCATATATGACCACGTTCCGGGCCGAACTATGGTCATATATGACAACCTATGACAGACTATGGTCTATGCCGGTATCATTTAATAGGTCGTCATAGGTCTTCATACTTAATCATGAGTATTGAGAGGCAACTCGTGAGTGGTCGGGGCACATCGTGATTGGGCGGGTACAAGAATTTTCCACGAAAATGTATTTTCGAGAGGAAGGAAGACTTTGCTGTTTGACCCTCAAGGGCGCTTATTTGGTGGCAAAAATCTTTCAAGTCGACGTGCAATGGAGCCTCAGTCATGACTTAGTGCTCTTGAAACCTATATCGCGATTCATTATCCGGATTGGCGACCGCTCGGATGAGGCTGCCAGATGGGTATAGACTATGGGCTTGCTTAGCAGCCCCAGCCGTGCGGTCACCAATCCGGAAAATGAATCACGAAACCGTTGCTTAACCTGGATTCCGACTAAAATAAACTCGCGTGGCCACCGCTGATGTTTTTTCTCATTTGTTGACAAGAAAAAATGAAGAAATTTGTTTTTCTGGCTCAAAGATGTCGTCCGAAGACAACCGCTCACCAATATCATAGATCCCTATAGACATATACCCACAGTGAAGAGGTCGGAGTATTATTCACACGACTTAGGCGTGGCAGACCTGGACTGGTGGTTACCCATCCCGATGAGATGACCGTCGGTACGTTGTTTAACCTGGATTTGTGATCGGCGTGACTCGGAATTCGATCACTTGTTTGAAATAACTCGCCCACCTAGTTAAAAGAAAAATTCAACCAACTGGTTGAAACTTCAACCAATTTTTTACAGTGTACTTTTGGAAGAATCAATAAGAGGAAAACATTCGGGCGAATGCATGAAAACAGCGGAGTCGAGTTACAGATTTCCGATAATTGCCAAAAATCTGCACAGTTGTGCACTTCTAATGATGTAAGGTGTGGTATCGATCAATCGATGCTTGAGTTGTCACTGATCGAATCCATATGAAACCGGAAGAGTAACCGTTTACGTGAGTGACTGTAATTCGTTCGTCAAGATGAGAGAGCCGATTTTTTGGAAATGATACTCAAAAATGTCTTGTTGTGAGTGAAAGGGCTCGATTGAGCGTATGAATTTAGAGCTTTGTCCGGAATAATATTGCGCAAGAAGAAAGAGTCGTTTGGACTGTTTGAACCTGATGGAGTACAAGGTAAGCGCGGCTTGTTTTACCCACATCATTTTTATTCTACTCATAACTTGAGCCCATCTGAATATTTTTCGACTCATCTCAATTCACTTCTCGACTTCGAAATTCACTTTAACCGCTCACTTTGGACTCCACTTCCCTGCAGTCTCGGAAATATTCTGATACGAAATGAGTCAATAGCTATAATTGGGCGGCTCCGGATCAGAACGGTATAAGTCCATTTTTTCCATTTCTGGAAAATGCGATTCGAAGTTTTTGTGATATGGAAAATTCGAGTTATCATCTGAAGTAAATATTCTTATTCTACCGTGTAGTGAGTGTGTTTTCATGTCATTTTTGGCGTGGGGCGTATTGATTTTCAATTGTTTACACTTTTTACATCTCATTTTGCAATAAAAAATGGACTTATACCGTTCTGATCCGGAAAATTTCTCGACTTTTTTTCCGGATCAAAACGTTATAAGTCCACCATTTCTGAAAAAAATTCACATCTAATATTTTAGATCGGGAGAAGTAGTTAATATGATGAATTTTTACCGTTTGAAGTAGGAAAATGTCGAGGAACTATGAGTTTCCACCTTTGAGATCAAAAAACGTTGAAAAAAACCACAGATTTATGCCGATTTGAGCGAAAAAAAAGGTGGAAAAATTTTCCAGACCAGAACGGTATAAATTGAGAATTCTTTGGATTTTTAATGAGTGTCCTCGACTTTTTCTAGCAGTAAACAAAATTCCTCTCTAATTTAGGATGACTTTTATAAAATCTCACTGACAGCCGAGACTGTTCTTCGCAAAGAGATCTCATTCAGGATATCGTGACTAAGGATATATTTCCAACATTGAGGTCAACAAGCGTCTATTTGGGAATCCAGTCAAGAAGAGTTTACTCAAGCGGCCCCGTGCGAAGTATAGTTTTTGGGGATCACATAGCACGCAGCTTTACGTCATGTATTCAGAGGCAATTTAAGGTTGTATAGGAAAAATCGCAATGCAGAGACTTTAATCGACCAGGAAATCCAAACGATGAATTGGGACTGATCCCCACTCAACAAACAGAATTGTTGATCAACCGTAGAATGAGGCTAAGATTAGTTGCAGCTATCTCAATTCAGGAAGGCTATCTTCATCTACGAGATTTGCCCAAATGAGGTTCACTTGTACCGAGTGGCGGGGAGATCGAACCGAAGGCCGGATGACTGTTAATGAAAAGAATCCCAGTTGATAGATCACAACCATTCATAGTGAAATTGTAACCGAAATTCTGTAATGAAGCTATAGGCTTTCTCTACCATTGGCATTGTTCCTAAGGAGGAAGTGCATAGCTTAGTTGAGTTTGGCGTATCACGGACGCAGTTGATTTTTCTTCAGAGAAGATGCCTGAAAACATGATGCAAAATCAAATTTCTTTGCAAGTTCAGTGCCGATCGCTCTCATAACTACGCTTTTGGAACCATCACTGAGAAATTCGGCTCTTTCAATGACGATAAGAGATAAGGAATGAGACACCAGGGCTTCTAGAGAAAGATCCCAGGCCCATGGGATTACTGACCCGAGGTTGTTCATTTTTGTAAGGGCTTGCCTGTGTCCAAATGCGTCAAAAGGAAATGATCCTTGAAGTGATCGAACGTCGGCTCACCTCGTTCGAAACCATTCGATGCAATTATTTGGACAACATAGCGAACCTAACTTGTAGTTTCTGAGAGTAGCTACGATTTCTAACTATGCATAAAAGCACGACAAATGAACGTGGAAGACCCAAAAGCGATATTATTGAGCGAGAACATGGACTTATACCGTTCTGATCCGGAAAAAAAGTCGAAACTTTTTTCGGGACAAAAACGGTCGTGTCGTTTGTGATGCCTCAAAATGCATTTCCACTTCCGGAGTTGTGCATACATGTTTTCACATGTATTTTCTATCGTTTCCCGTCAAAAACTCAATTTTCACCAAAATGGACATATACCGTTCTGATCCGGAGCCGCCCAATTTGCAAAATGAACGAAATGCCCCAACTACAAAACTAAACTTTTTCGGGATTTTCCATTTTCTACAAAACAGAAGCTTATAAAGACTTGATTGTTGTGAGAATATATTTTTGATATACTGTGCGTAAAGTTGTGCGTAAAAGTCCATTTTGGTGTGGGTGTGCGGTGCGCAAGGTTGATCATGATTCCATTAACGTTGAGATTTTAGTGCGTAAAAGTAACTTTGCGCACAGTTTTACAGTGCGCAAAATTCTCGAAATCGTGCGCAAAGTAAAATCTGTGCGTAAATAGTATATTACGCAACAAGTGCGAGAAGGTCAATTTCCGCACAAGTTGCCAAACGAGTGCGAGAAGTTAATATTCACGCACACTTTGGAACTTCTCGCACAGCCAGAAGAACACATTTACGCACGCTCGCTTCGCGTGAATATGTACTTCTGGGTGTGCGAGAAGTTTCGAAGTGTGCGTGAACGTTACTTCTCGCGCGAGTTGGCAACGTGTGCGGAAACTTCTCGCACGTGTTGCGTATACTATTTTTTGCAACTGTGCGCGAAGTTGTAATTAAATGCACCACTGTCCGAGCAAGATTATCTTAAAAACGAAGTTTTCAAGAAAGGCCAAATTCAGAGGGATGACGTGACATCATATTTTGGAACTGTGCGTGAATGAAAATGCATTAGAGCGAGAAGTTACATTCACGCACACTCCACCAGTGCGTAAATGTAAAACTGTGCGAGAAGTCATTCACGCATTACTTCTCGCACTGTAAATAATGAAGAGAAGTCTCATTTTTTTACAACTTCGCGCACACAGTTGCAAAAAAAAACATTAATCAACCGTTTTCCAATTTCGATTTTTACGGCAAAAAAGGCTGATCGCACATCAGCAAACGATGATTGCGGCATTTTTCTAATTCATAGGTAGTGAATAATCATGAACATGAGAGAAGTTGGTCATCGGTAGAATATTGTGTATAAACGTAGTTTCTATATGGACAACAATTCCACTCAGTTTCCCATATGTTTCATCAAAGACATTTATACGACTCGACGCGGAAACTGCGTGTTTCGAACCCGCAGTTCCTGCGTCTCGCCGTATGAAACGGCATGTGAGAGGTTCTACAGAACTTTTGACATTAGGCGTACTGCACGCTATCTCTGAACCTTCAAAAGATTACCAAAGTGTCGGAGTTGATTTGAATAGGTTCGAGGGCCTCGGAATGTGTACTCTATTCGCTGTTCTATCAAAAGAATCTGTTTATCCACAGCACGGCCCGCAACCCTCATTCTTTGGGTATCTCTTAGCGTACTCGCGCCGTTTTTTGATTTCTTCAGTCTGCTGCAAAAATAACATTGCTCGAAAAATTCTGCCAAAATTCAGTGACATTTCAGGCACCCTATATATTGAGAAAAGATTGGTTTCAGACGCGTGCCTTCAACGGGGCGTTCATAAACAAACGTCGAAGTCGCGTAACCGTGTTTTCACGAAAAGTTGAGATCTCCCGTACTGAGCTTATGAAAAAAAAAAAACATTTGCGATAGTTATATGATCGAAACGGATTTCAATAGCTTGAAACAACACCAATAATATCCCGTTTGGTTTGGGTGCGTGCGACCAATTGCGTTTAAATGATAGCATCAAGAAGATGGGTCAGTTCATGCGCCCACTCGACTCAAAATGGTCAAATTTCCACGGCACGACGGGGAGAAGGGGGGCACGCTCCTGGAATGTTTTGCCCATTTTTCTCCACCTATTTTTGAACAATATCCCATAGTTTTCAAGTCCTGATATGGAATGTTATTTGAGTGAGAAGCATTACAAGAATTGTATCGAAGGGGTCGATGTGATCGAGCCCGTCTCAGCACTTCTATGAGGTTGCAATCGCTCATATCATCTTGGAAACAGATTAATCACACCAGAGAACCCATTCTACCTTCAAATGCCACCATAGACTTTATTCAAAAATTTCACGGTCAATTGAAGAATTACGGACCAGGCGCCAGATCTTGAGCAGAAGGAATTTCAGAGCTCCGGCTTGTCGTACAGGCTTATCAAACATAGACACAGCATTACGCTGTAGATGTGTATGTTTGTGCTCACCGGTAAACATTGTAGAGAATTTTGGACGACTGTGTACGGCAGGGGGGGCTTGTAGTTATTCGCGCAACTAGTTGTTTCCTGATTCTGAGCTCTACTATCAATATCGGTTTCGGGCATTTGACGACAACTCTGTGCAAATCGACTATTATAACCATTTTGAAAGGATTTTAAAATTAGATACATGGGAAATAGCTTGCGTGGTGCTAGATCGTCGATTGTGACAGGATATTCAATATTATTGATTCATGGAAAATAGTGAAAACAATGCTCGAGTCAAGAGGGAGAAATCGAGACTCAAACGAGAGGAGCAAGAGGAGCAATTGGAGAAGAAAAAAGAAAAAAAATAGCATTTGCCATATCTTCTTAAAATATGGAGCTCTACCTCGTGATTATCAATACTCTCGCCATCAGCACCACCCATATACTGTCGATCGAAAAACACTCTGGGACCTTAGTATTCAAATATATATATATATATATATATATATATATATATATTACCACGATCCCGAATCATACAAAGACGCGTTGAAATGATTCTAGTTTCCAGAGCCATTTTCCTTGAATACCCCTCGTGGTGTAATAACGAGCTGGCGAGGCAGAAAAATCGTTGCTTTTCAGTCAGAATTACTCAAAAATCTGACCGATAACCACATCTAGCAGTGCGCGAATGATCCGATGGGTTTACATTCGACTGAGAGTATCTAAAAGTCCTTTGGACGTCTGTGAACGTTTTTGGTTGGTACAGAAATAACATTCCCCCAAATTAGTGGGCACGCACTTTTCCACTCCTTTTTGAGGTTCTAGTTACCACTCAAATTGATTCCAGACGCGTGCCATGAAAAAAAAAATTCATTCTGCAGTAACCCAAATGTCAAAAGTTCTGTAGAACCTCTCATATACTTCTTTAATTCGAACTAGACCTAATTTAACAGAACTAGACCGAACGAGACCTAATTACCCCGAACCAGACCGAGCTAGACTGAGCTAGACTCACTTAGACCGAAGTCGACCGAATTAGACTAAACCTAACCTAATCAGAAAGGAATAGACCGCATGAGAATAGGTTAGACCGAATTTGACTCAATAACGCCAATCTGGACCAAACCAGACCGGACTATACCATTTCAGCCCGGTATTTCCCACCCCCATCCCCGTCCCCATTTTCATCCCCAACCATCCATCCACTCATTAATCCACCCATTCATTCATCCATGCACCCCCTACCCACCACCCTTATACAACCACTTGTTATACCGGATTGAACAAATTAAATCTAGACTGCCTAGTATAACTTTGCAAGTTTTGACTTAATTTTGTTCTAAATATAAGTGTTGTGGTTTGGTGATTTTATGTAGTAATCTCTCTTTGACATTCATTAAAGTAAAATATTCTGATAGTAAACCTAACGAATTTGTTGCAAAGCGTTGCAAGCAATAACTGGGTGCTTACTTCTTAAAGTTACCAGATGAGAATTTCAAGTATGCCAACATCCTATTCTTTCGTCTCATTCCAACACCAGCGTTGCCAGAAATCAGTCAGTCCCCTGTATAAAACAGCTACACTTTACAAAAGCAATGAATGCACACATTGCATGTAATATCGATCAATGAAGAACGCACGAACCATCAGAAGCCAATAGAATCTGGCATTTAAAGATATTTGACTTTGAGAATACTTATATTGTAGAGCTCGAAACATGTCATCAATGAATGACCTATTTCCACTATGTTTTCTTAGCATGAGCCCTTGTGGGCAATACCAAAGTCTGTAACTCTAAAGCCCTTGAGCATCCAACTGTACACCTTCAGATATCGTCTTTGGGGGTTGGATGTGACTGTTCACCAAAACCAGAGACCTACATCTCGTGCACCCCTGGTTAGCTCAAATCGATATAAGTTTCGCAAAAAATTTACGTTATTTTTGTGCCTCCACGCTACTTCTCTGTATCATTGCCATAATCCATAACCCATCACTCACCAACCTACCCATGACCCTTACGACCACCCGACCTCGGACCCACTCACCCATCTACCCACTCATCCACCCACCCATGATATTTCAGTCCTTCCACATAAGCAACCAGATACGAGGGATCCGGACGAACAAAATTTAGACTGGCGCTTAATTATTGGAAAAAAAATTCGATGATGCAATTACATTGGAATGCCTCACAGAGTATCCAAAATAACACACGACGTGACCAGTGAATGAATCGAACGATCTTACACGTAACTCCGAATCGAACAATCTGCTGTAACTACTCATAACTCAATTCCTCACGACTCAATTCCTCATAACACATCCCCACCAATTCACCAACCCGTGTCCCACACGGCCACTGTTCCACCTACCCATGACCCATACGACCACCCGATCACAGACCCACTCATCGACTTATCACCCACGGATTCACTAACCTTCCCATGACCCATACGGCCACCCAATCACCGAATAAAACCCAACCGCACCAAACTAGAGCAAACTACACCGGATGAGGCCTAGGTACACGTAATTAGACTTAATTCCAGCATTTCTATTCCCATGACCATGCCTCATTTCTGATAATTTATTCCTCATCACAGACTCCGCAAAACTCGTTCCTCATAACTAGGGTTCCTCATGACCCGAGTTCCTCATAACTCGAGTTCGCCATGATTCGAGTTCCTCATGACTCGAGTCCCTCATGACTCGAGTTCCTCATAACTCGAGTTCCTCATGACTCGAGTTCCACATAACTCGTGTTTCTCATAACTCGGTTCCTCATAACTCATGACTCGTTCTTCATAGGTGTTTATACCTCATTCTCCATACTTTATACCTCATACCTCATAGCAATCCATCCATCCATCCATCCATCGACTCACCCACCCACCACCCTACCCAACCATCCACCCACCCATTACACTTCACCCCATCCGAAAAGGCGACACGATGTGCGGCATGTGGACGGACAAATTTTGGCTGGGTACTCAATTATTATAATTCTCGCGTTGCCACGCGTTTTAAGGAATTTTTCCCGACTCTTACTCCACGCGTCAATCAGAAGTTACAAAAATCGGTTTTTGGGCATGTTCACATATATGTACGTGGACACCAAGATGACCCTCGACAAAGCTGACATGGCATAAATTCGTTGCAAATTTACTGTAAGAGAAGATTTTTCCCGTATCACAAAAAAGGTTGGCCTATCTCATCTTTTTGTCTTTTCCTGGATCTGATCTGACTAACACGAAAATTCCATCCAATTGATTAAAAATCAAGGATTATGCCACAAAACTACTCATGATCGCTCGCTCGTCAGTTATTGCCATTCGCGTCCATTTGCGGCTGTTTGGGGTATATTATTTTAGATGTCGTTGGATTGCATTGTTCATCCCATAGGGGGTGAGGAATATTGATAGATTCTGAGAAAAGTACCAGCATAGCATTATTCTAGACACAGGTTCTCCTGGGACGCACACAGTTTTTTGAAAGCCCTTTTGAAGGCTTACCATACGGCTTGCTTTCATGTGACAGATTCACCGGAAAGAAGTAGTGCCACTCAAAAGATTTTACACTCAGGACACGTAGGTGCGTATTATGTGAAGCAGTATTGCGCAAGTATGTCAAATATAGATATTCAGGTACCATTCAAGAGGTTTGATAAAAATGACAAAAAAATCTACGCATGTGTGTAGTGTTTTCACGAAGCTCGGATAGAAACAGAATCTTTTTGAATCAAAATTGTATCGGTTCACCCAATAAAGACAAAATGGGTTTCGGCATGGGGAAATACAGAGCATCGGCTGTAAGAAGTACTTTTTCCTAGTCCCTTGAAGCTCGCTATAATCAAGCTCCATGCACTGTAGCGATGCGAGGTAAGTATTATGCTGTAACGAATCCAAATGTGGAGGAAGTGAATAGTGAAAGATAAAGTGCTCTGGTTCTTGCCATGTCCCGTGAGATTTGAGATCCTATATAGGGTAAATTGCTTACGTTTTCATTTCACTCCATCCTCGTTTGATGTGTTATAAAACCATTCGCGCGACTTTTACAATTATCCGATTTTCACCTTTCAAAAGATTGCAAGAGTGGAGTGGTTATACGATAAGGCAGGCACATTGGCAATCACGAGCCCACTCAAAAGTTCCCACCGAAAAAAGACCTCTGCATTTGGATCAATCTGAATCCCAACAAGGAAACAAAGTCTGAGAGTTCGAATTCGTTGATTCATCAAATTTCTCTTTGAATGCTTTCGAGAAATACGAGAAATAGTCCACGTTACAGTGGTGAGCTGCATAGCTATTCAGATTTTGTACATTTGTTCTGAATTACCCTGTACTTGTCCGAGGATAAAGTAAAGAGTGACTATCGCAATATCACTCTTCACGAGCGATCCAAACTACACGCTTCCGATCGACTCTCATTGTGGCTGCCAACTTCCCCAGTTCTCGTTCAATTGGAGAGTACATTGTAAGCAATAATTTTCCACGAACAATCCAAGTTTGCCGATTTACAAGTTCAACGATAGCAAATTCGTGTGAACAAGAGCAGTATATTTGTTTTCTCGGGTGGCTGTGCAACGCGGTGCGCCAGTCAATTTAGATAAAGCAAGCGACGTCGGATTATCCAAGTGGAAATACAGCTGCGCTCGGCCACTCTAGCAGCCAGGATTGATACGCCTGACACTGCGTTATATACCTATCTAGCCGACGACGCCAAGCATTAATAGTTCGTCTTGTCACTCGGTCTACTGCGACAAGGCTGACCTGCGACGCGACGCCGACGTCGAGCGCGTCAATCTTGATACAGGATAAGTGCTGCTGATGAGGCATCGATCGTTGAAGTAAACTAAAGACGCGCTTATGTTGTACTCCCGTGCTTCGGTTGAGATAGTTTGGGTTGCGACCAACTTGACGGAGTGAATAATCTTTGTGAAATTTTGGCGAACGCGCGAGCTTGCAATTTTTATGACACTCATCCAAAGGTTTACTGCTCGCTAGAAAATAAAGACTATATTGGTACTGAAAATTATCTGAGAATTATGAGAAAGTTTTGCACGGTACCGACGGTAAAAGTGTTAGACGCTGTCTTAAGATTTCAGGATCAACTGTAATTGCAAAGTAAGAGGGAAAACAAGCTGAGCTTCTCCAAGTGAGCACTTGCAGATGCTCTGAAACTCTTGACAGAGGGGTCTGCTCCATTAGATGATTCAAATTCTTCCTCAATCACGCAACTGAATGAAATCAGAATAATTGGTTCAGTTCCTGCCGGAGTCTGGCCTCGCACTTCTACTCAAAAATTTCCAAGGAACTCCAACTCTCTTTGATTCATAATGATCGGCGCACTCATCACAAACTATGGCTCAGAACATATTT
The DNA here is from genome assembly GCA_029851415.1 of Eretmocerus hayati. Taxonomy (NCBI): domain Eukaryota; kingdom Metazoa; phylum Arthropoda; class Insecta; order Hymenoptera; family Aphelinidae; genus Eretmocerus; species Eretmocerus hayati. The sequence continues at coordinate 115,332,628 of CM056743.1, forward strand.
TAATTTCACTGTAGAGCCAAGGCTAGGCTATGGGTTCGCATAGTTGTACTGGCACGACTGCTCATCAATTTGGACACTAACCATCTAGACAGATACATGAGTATTTCGAAACTGAGTTCGTTGACGAGTCACTCACTCTTCTACTTGTCTTTGATACCACAAGACCTACGAGAAATAAAGAAACAAACGAATGATAATATTAGAAATATAAGGACATGGATACAAATGCCAGAAATTCAATACCATTCGACATTTTTGCTTTCTCTGAAGAGAAGGGGTTGTTTTTGGCACAGCAAATTTTTTGCTCAATCTTCCATTCGAACCAATATTCTCTTCTAAGAATCTCCTTCCATCTGCGGGTGATACCTATATCTTTTGACCCCTCTCGCCATAATCTATCGATTGTAGGTAACACTTTTTCCCCTTAAAGCTCCCTGAACCAATGAGAGACTTAACTCTCTCACTCTCTGCATGTGTATGTGTGTATGTATATTGTTTTTTTCCTGAACGCTTTCTCTTTTACACTCCACTGGATCGATTTTTGCCTTTCTATGAGTTGTGGAGTATCACTTAAAGATGAGAGCAGTGATTTGGCAGCTCTCACCTCCCAGTCACATTTGATTCATGGGCTTTCGGGAGCAAAATTGATGAAATTTCGTCTTTTAATACATAAATATCTTTTCCTAACAGAGTCTCGCGGGAATTTGGGTAACCTAAAGTATACTTTTCTCGGCATTATCTATCGATTGGTTAATACCGAATATCTATTTGATCTCTATAGAATTCGAATTTCTGAAAAAATCAAAATTCTCACCAAATATCGAAGTTCTGTCTCAACCAAATGATAGAGATCGTTGGAAAATTCTCAGTTTAGATACCCCGAATCTCTCCAAGATATTTTCTCAGAAGAATAACTCAAAATATATGGGAATTTTTTCATTAATATTCATTTTTTCCCCATATCTTCCTCTACAACTCATTTCTATCGCTTTCAATGATTGAAAGACATACTTTTCCAGCATTCTGAATCAATTGGTTGATATCAAATTCTTTTAAAATTCGTTAAATATCATTCAAATAGAGTGTTTCTCGAAAAAATCGGAAATTTCTACAAAAACTCCATTTCAATCATATTCAAACTGACTGTACCGAATTCCATCCCAACCGAACTATAGATATTGGTAACAGAACTTGAGTTTAGATTCTCTAAATCACTCGCAAAAGCTCCCTTGAAAGAATTTATCAAGATATAGGAAATTATTTGAGATTAGAATGCTAATCATAGGAATTACTTGCAGAATAAAGAAGATTGTTCGCAATTAGAATGCTAATGGATGTGGAACTCGTTATAAATACTATCATATAACGCTGTGAGAAAGCATTTTGCTAATCTGCACTTTTAGCAGCGTATTTTGATCTGATTTTGAATAATTTTACTAAGATTCGGAAAAGATTTTCAATACACAGTTTCTCGGTAGACGTCAACGAGTTTACGTGGTGGAAAACGTGCGTATCACATTTCGCGCATATTTCATCCTGTAGGCGAAGGGAAAGGTATCGACATTCGGCAGTTTGGGCAACGACACTATTCGCTCGAGCAAAGCTACGCAATAACTCATCGTGTTACACGTCCGATCTCGTCGCTTGCATCGGCGTGTAATATTGGTGAACAACTCGGAGGGTGAAAATTCTCAAAGCGTCACGCTGGCCGAGTCCGAATGGAGGACGCACAGGGAAAATGTGCGACGTGAGGTTGAGATAAGCGAGTGGTGGCTCTCGCAGAGGGGTCGGGTCGCGTGAGGGTCGTTTATCGCTCCTCTCGTAGTTCACGCGCGCAACGAGCGGATATCGTCTGCAAGACCAACGGTCCTTGCTCACTCCTCTCGCAGCCAGCAGCGGGAAACAGGAAACAATGAGACCCAATAAACAAGCTGGCCGACCGCACCGCGGGGGACGCCGTGGCGTCGAGTGTATAGAAATGGAGAGCACGCGGCGCGTGCTCCGCATGCGAAGCTCGCAAGCTCTTTCGCGACGCGGCATATATACAGAAAGCTACCCACGACTTCAACGCACCACCGAGTGCCACCGCCGACTCGGCAATGATGACGCGCTAAGCGCTTGGCCACTGCCACCAACCCACTGCGAGCTTGCGCGCGAGAAAGCGAAAGGAACCGAGTCCCGTTGCTCGTCGAGCACTCGCAGTCAGTTTGTCTCCGTCCGCGTTGGCCGCAAGCTCGCTGCAAGCTCGGCCTCACCGCGCTCTCGTTTCACGATCTGCAATAACGGTACTATCGCTAGCATCGACAACGCACCAACCAGATTCCAGCATTTATTCCAGAACAATCTTCGAGCTTGCAGGCTCACTCGGATTTGAAATTTTTTAGAATGCATGGGCAAGAGAGCCGGGGTATTTTGCGGGCCTCTTGGTCGAGAGAAATTCGCAACAGTTGACGCCCGCGGCGATCGGTATCGCGCACGGGGGTGGAAGAAATCCCCTAAGCGATTTACGCCCACTTGAACTATCTTGCGGAGGCGCTTTTCATAGCTATTCCGTCGTTGGTTTGCCGAGCTTGGAGGCTGATTGCTTTCGCGACTGTATTTACCGAGCAGATCATCGGTTTTCGCAGAGAGCGCGCCCTCCAGCTCTACTCTTTTCCTCGTGCCGTGGCCGGGTGATTGACGACGACGCTGTGGAATTGATTCAGTCGGGGAATGGAGGGATCTCCTCACGACACTTGCTGTATTGTGTAGAAGAGGTGCAAGACGTTATAATATACACCGACAAGAACAGCTGGCCCGCCCGCGCACACCACCAACGTCAGGCCTACGTGACACCACTCGAAGTGCGCGAGAGCCTCATTCAAGGGCGGATGGACCATTCGCAACACCGAACCGAGTGACACAGGTGAGATCGAACCCATTTTCGATCAGTACAGCGGCGACCAATATGCACCCCCACGCAATCTGTATAACGTCACCTTTCGTATAGCTGTATCGGTTTCGAGTACACTCCTAGCGATGGAATTTTCTCCCCGACTTTTTACGTTATCTCGATTTCGCTCGACCTCTTTCCCTCTTGAATTATACTGAGTAGAGGATTTCAATGCCGGAGAGTCTATTCCAAGGTGGCAGAAGCTAAAAGGTATCGCTTCTTGGGGGTGTGAGGTATTGAATTTGAATTTTTTCCGGGCACTTTAAACGTATCTGTTACCTCAGGCCATCAATCTAAATGAGCAGTTTGCTGTAAAGATGAATAATTCAACGAAGAATGGCATTGAGTAAGGTGCATTGGCGATACATCTTGAGCAAGATCGAAACCGGAACGATGAAATTAGTCACCGCATGTTTTTTACATGAGTAGGTTCCAATTTAATCTCTTCTGCTCCTGCCCACCAACGCTCGAATTTTCACGTAATTACTTTGAGCACTCTTGCTACCTACTTCTTGAATTCTCTTGAATATCTCTCAAGATGATACCGTGCCACCTTTGAACGTTGCAGGATTCATACCAGCGTATTTTATGTAAATTGACCAGTGCTCCTTTATTTTTTGCGGCATGCTTCTTTAGATTCATCGGGAAAATCGTCTTCGTATTAAAATAGAAAGAAAAAAAACAGAAAACAGTTTACAAATTCATGTAACAGATACACCAAATCATGAAAATTGTAGGAGTTTTGTGTCTAGAATATGTTGCAATCAATTTTCATGGTAATTCAGCAAGCTGATTTTCGTCTTAAGAATTTTTTCGGATGACTGCCACTCTTTACATCGAGCATTTGTCCAAATGAACAAATCTAATGTTGGCTTACGGAAAGTTACTTATAGACAAAATGCATGCAAAATCCAATTTTCCTTCGAATCAGTTTTAAAAGAGTCGATATCAGTCTGACAATATTTCTAAGCCTTATCAAAATTACAACCTCCAAATTCCCCGGATCGTCCTTTTCATTGATTAGTTGTCGCTTGTTTGTGGTGATTCATATGAAGTGTGGCTCTATATTAGCACAAACCATTTCACCACAAATTCCTGTAGAGGTACGAAAATTGTAAGTGCGTGATAAATTAATTGAAATAAATGAGAGAATAAGGTAAGTGTACGCAACATGCCCCCTGTACACCCAACATGCCGAGCAACATGCCCTCATATTAAAATATGAGAAAGTTCATGACTTGAGCCAACCCTTGATAGTTTCTGCGTCTCGCAGAAAATATAAAATTTTTTTTGTATTTTTCGTGTTTGCAAACTTGCTGAAATCACCAACGAAACCGTGTTTCGTGCAACCGGTGCCAAAATTCTTTTTATTCGACCGATCTCAACGTATTTGAGGACATCCGATTGCTTTTTTCAAGACCTTCAAAATCTTTTTTTTGGAATTGCAAAACTTGAATTTGGAGTGATTTTATGAGCAAGATATGAAAATGGTTCGCAAAGATGGAAGTTCCCAATTTGGTTTATACTACTTAGCATGTCCCCGAGTGGTTATCTCAAAAGGGCGTGCAGGGCGAAATTTTAATGGATTCAGAGCGCGTTTCTCACGTCCAAATTTCTGAAATAGTGTGGAAGACTGGCGAAAAGCTTCAAATGTGTTTGCACGCCGATGAAAACCTTTTTTTTCTATCGTATGTGCGGGAAAGAGCCGTTTTTGTTTATTTTCTTGCCCACGCCAACTATGGAAAAATAGTATTCGACACTCGGGCGGGGTGGTTATTCCGCTTCCGAGCGATGATTTTGACCCTCGCCTAGGCTCGGGCCGGAAAAACATCGCTCGGGCCGCGGAAACCAACATCCCCGCCCTTGTATCGAAATCTACTACTAGTCCCATTCCTACCAGGGATTATTAAGATCACTTTGGGACATTTTAAAGGATTTGAACAAGTTTTAAAATGCGATAAAGTACGTTGAAAGATATTGCAATGGGCCAAAACTATTGGCAAAAAGGTTTGGGGAGGGGGGGGGGCATGTTGGGTACTCTCACCTTATCAAAACTTACCCAACACCCAAAACGAATCAGAATGCTTGAGAACCAAAGATTTGAATGAACTGAAGCATCATTCGTTAAAATTATCCGATAACGACATGTAATATTGTAGAACAAGACGAAGGCTTAGGGTGCTCAAGCTGACGTGCGGAGCCTTACTCCCCGTCGGCAAATGAAAATAGTAAATCGAAAGTCTTGATCTTGTGACTCTCCTCGCTCTGCCTGTTTATGACTACGTGGAATAATATTTTGTGGGGAAGAGATTTTTCAGAAATCAGATCACATATTATTTTCGGATCGTTTCTCCCTTGCTGATCGGCGCCGCGAACTAGAGGGTCGAAATGTCTCCAGAGTGTGACGACGAGGCGAGCTTGACCCTGCACTCCATTACGTGAACTGTGTATACGACCTAATCTTGAAAAATTCACAGTATGTGATGAAGATAGAAAGATTTAGGTTCACCATATAAATGTCGTAAACGAAAATCTCTTGTTATAGAGTGAGGATCGCAATCCAAGAATAAAAGTTTACAATCCAACGTATTCAGTTCACCAAAGCACTGGTTCTATTAAAATAACAGCTCGCGGCAAGTGTCTTTGTGAATCGAATATGCCGACTTGGAACAATAGCAAAAACGTTGTCATGTGCAGACTCGAGACGAGTACGATCGTAAAGCAATCGTATTCATCGATGCGGACCCTCGTTGAGTTCATTTAGTAAGCTGACTGTATTTTTGAGAATGTTGTTACAATAATTGGTTCCGATGTTGCCCGCGGACTGATCTTTGTACAGTAAAATGGGCTCTTCGAACGTACTTTTTTTCTATTCCGTGAGCTGAGAGGCATGATTAGTTTCGGTCTCCTGGATAGTCTGGTTCTTTTGTATCACTGGATTCGTATTGATTCAATCAATCTTTCTTCTTAATTTTACACATATTACGTGAATATTGAATACGTTTTTCGGCCCTAATTGTCTTATCTGTCTTGATCATGATAATGTAAAAGTTTACCAATTTATTTCAATATGATGAGTCATATTTACTCGTGAATTTTGAATGAAGATTATATTCACAGCGTGGTGAAATAACCGTCTCCACCTTTTCGAGCGAATCCGAGTATTTGGAGTATTCGGAGTATTTGCTTCGCTCGTGTCTTGGAGCAAAGGGGCAAAAAACATTTTAGGCTTGCACGAATGATTCTTGTCTGATAGAAGCTCTTTCACTCAGGCTTCAATCGGAGTTCTTTGCCGTTCCCCACGGGCATAATAATAATTCTGATAGTGTATGGAGCATTTTCGGAGCGCTTAAGAAAATCCACTATCAAAGTTACTAACACAATGCTGAAGAATCTTGCGCAACTTTCGAACAAAATTTCCGACATCGTACTCTGTTTCTACTACGTATCGATGTGAATCTTGATATATTGGAATGATCTCAAGATTGGTGAATACTAAGCGATGACTTAGGTCTAGCCGACCATTTGGTTTCTCAAAAGAGAAAGCTTTCATTTAATGGTAGTGGGTTTTTCCTCGATTTTTCTCCGGAAAAATTTTTTCTCCTCCAATAAAGCTCTTGGAACATGGGAATTGTGCTATCCTCTTCGTTTTCCCTGGATCTATCGACTATAGGTAACAATTAGCCTTGGAAAATTACTATCACCCCATCTTTCGAGCCTTCTGACCGTGTCTGTGTGTATGTGTATATGTATTTTGTGTTCTACCCGTATGAAAAAAACGACCCCCCTAGCGTACCTAGGTAAATTAGGTGGGTATTTACCGCCTTGCGATTACCTCGGTAATTATTGTATGGGTTTACCTCCGTAAATTTGCGGTTTTGTAGGGAAGTAAAACCAGCAAAAAGTGTTACCCCCTTGTCAAAAGGGATAAAATTATGTAGGTATATCCGAACAATCTGGGCATGATGTGGGCTCGCTCAGACGAAATTTTTGCCTTCGCACCCTGGGTAGGTAGAACGAGATGGGTAATTTCATACCCTCTTTACCCAGCGTAATTCTACACCTGCTGGCGATGATTTTTGCCTACTCGTCCCAGCTAGATAGAATGAAGTGGGTATATTAAAGAAGTCGCCGGCAGGCGAATTGCGTGTGCGTAAATTAGACACTCGATCTTCCAGCGAATGAAATTGTTTGGAAAGATCCATACGCGCTACCTAGACAAAATTCGATTCACGTGAGTTAGCTGGGTATAGTATGAGGTGGGTAGTCTGGAACACTCTACCTAGCCCGAGCTTTGCCTACTTAGCTCACCTGGGTAAAATCAAGTAGGCTTCTTCATTGAAATTGCAGGTGGATATTTGGATGTGTGGAGAGTTTTGCCCACATCCTCCATACGATCCGGTGGGATAGAATTTTACCCACGTAGGTCAGCTGGGTAGAAATATGTGGGTAGTTCAATAATACGTCCTATCGAGCTAGGTTTTTACCTACCAGCTTATACCTAGGTCAAGCTGTATATGGAAATTTTTACCTACATCCTTCAGGAGTGTACTATAGGATGGGTATCCTCATACGATCCAGAGGGATGAAATTCTATCCACCTAAATCAGCTGGGTGAAAACATGTGGGTAGGTCAATGGTACGGCTCATCGAGCTGGATTTCTACCTACCAGCTTACCTTGGTCAAGCTGTATGGGTACTTTCTGAAATTTCGCAGCCGGTTGATCTGGCTGGATGGAAATTTTTACCTACATCCTTCAGGAGTGTATAATAGAATGGGTATTCTCATACGATCCAGAGGGATAAAATTTTATCCACCTAACTCAGCTGGGTGAAAATATGTGGGTAGTTCAATAATACGGTTCATCGAGCTAGGTTTTTACCTACCAGCTCACCTAGGTCAAACTGTATGGGTACTTTCTGAAAATTTGCAGCCGGTTGATCTGGCTGGATGGAAATTTCTACCTACATCCTTCAGGTGAGTAAAATAGGATGGGTATTCTCATACGATCCACCGGAATAAGATTTTACCCACCTAAGCCAGTTGGGTGAAAATATGTGGGTAGTTATTAATATGTTTCACCGAGATGGCTTTTTACCTACTAGTTCATCTAGGTAAAATTGTATGAGTATCCCCCGATAATTCGTATCTGACCTAGGTAAAATTGAATGGATATTTCATAATGTTACGCAGCCGGCTGTAGGGAAATTTTCAAATAGGTACATCCACCAGATCAGAGCAATACAATAGTAATTCCCATACGATCCAGCGAGACAAAATCTAAGACACCTAATTTAGCGGAACACAAATAAGTGGGTGCTTTGGAACATTTTACCTCGCTAGATTTTTACCAACATGTATAAAGTTGTGCAGGTAGTTTCTGAAAATCTTGCAGCCAGATGGCTAGATATACGTTTTGCCTACGTCCCTGGGGTCAACCTCATATCTCGTTCAGCTTGCACTTCACCGATCGCAGACTTATTCACATGCTCATCCTCATTACAAGTTGCCATCTTCTTAGATTCGGATTGAAACAAGAATTCGTATATCGATATCGATTGTATAGTAGAACGGTCATAAAAATTGGGATAGAAATTATTTTTGACGCTCAGTGTCCACTCAGACTGAATCCTAGAGGATCATCTAGATACAATTAATAAGTCCAAAGTAAAAACATAGGAAATGGGCCTTTCACAAAGGATATTGACAAAAATTGTACCATTTCATCTCACATCTATTATATACAAATTTCATCAATACAATTCAAATAGATTTGCGTACTCGTGAAGCCGTCTATGTAAATCAAGATACATGTAAAGCATACAAAAGTTTTTCACAATACATCACTAGCCTGTTTAGGCTTCCTCCACAGCAGCAGCTCGGGCGATTTTCATCTGATATTTCATGGCCGCTTTAAAATCCTCGTACCAATTTGGATCCTTTGAAAATCTCGTCCAGCATCGATCTGTAACAAAAAAAAACAAGCCATCATTAGCAACAGCTCTCGGGAAGATTGCACTTCTTTGGCTGGTCAAGAAAGTTAATCAATTGCAGAAATCACTTGAAACGTAGTCGAATGGATACATAAAACGCTAATGAGTTGAGAACCAATTTGTGGTCAATGAATTTTTGCATTCATTGCATTAGATAAAATAATGAACGTCTTACTTATAAGGGCATTCAGCTTGTTTGCGTCCAAAGGTGGCCGGCCCTGTTGATCTGAGTTCGAGTTTTCCTTCGAGTTTTCGTTCGAGTTTTCTCCGTCAGGTGTGGAACTTTTCCGGTCACTCCTCTTGTTTCCCATGGGACAGCAGTTCCTCAGTTCTTCTTGAGTAAACAGCTCCGGGATGGCCAGATTTGCCACCTTTCGTACAGTTTTCAGATGGCGATTACTGCAAATACTCTCGATTTTCTCGCTCAGTTTCCATGTGGTTGGCAAAGGGAAGGTTGTCCTCCTCTGAAAGAATTGAGAAAAATGTTCAAAACGGGCTTCGTACTTTTTCATCAGAAAATCTTGCACATTTACAGAAAAATCATACACACCTTCTTGGCTAGCGGCAGAACCTTGTCGCTGCGATCCCGCCTGCGTTTTTTACCACCAGTTCCACTCACGTGGATGCTCACATCAGAGGGCTGCACAGCCTCATTGGATGAATCAAGTGACGAACTAGATCGTTCACACGACTGATTCGGTTCTTCATCCGTATCCATATACATCGGCCGGAGATCTGAAAAGAATCCAATCTACTGGTCAACCCTTGTCAAGCTGATGATCACACACGTACGATCTAAACAGATACATACATCTTGTCATGCCTTCGTCGAACTTGGTTGCAAACCGCTTGGCATATTCCTGCATCTTTGAACATTCTGATTTCCAAAATGTCACCAGCTGATCTCTCGCTTTCAGTTCCTCGTCCTTCTTCTGCAACAATTTGAGCAGCTCCTCCCGGCTCAAATCAGACACTGGTCGTGCTTGATTCTGAAATGCAAACAAGCTATGATAAGCCATCCAATTTCATCTTACTTTTGGTGATCAATCAAATTACAAGACATTTCCAATTCCTCATCATTTTTGAATAATCAAATTTTACGGTGACAGCGTGAATCCACGCTTGATTACCTCTGGTATTGAACCGCTATTTTGGTCTTGTGAGTTTGTTGCACGTGATTCACAAGCTGTAGAGACACTCGGTGTAGTGGCAGCGGCATCTGCATCAGAAATATCATTCGCCGTTCTTTCAGGGATTGTCGGCTGAAAAAAATTCAAAAATGCTTGGTTAAAATAGAGCCAAAGTAAATCACGGTGCAACTATACTATACACAGCCATCCCACCAAAAACACAAAATAAATCGATAATAGGCAAAATCTGGTTTCGATATTCACACCGCAAATACATATTTCTGGCATACAATATGATTTCAAAAGGAAATATTGAGATACCAAGAAATTAAAATTCATATAAATGTATTCACGTCGGAAACTCTGATTACGGGCGAAATTTTTTGTGGATGAAGAAAAATTTATTGAAAAAAATCGACCCTAAATTACCAACGCGAAAGACTTTTGACACGCAAAAAATTTCATTCGCGCCTAAAAATTTTCATTTTTTGAGATATTCATCCCGACCGAGCTCCCATGTGCCCCTTTATTTGTTAAAACAAAATCATTTTGGAATTGAATTATGCAACTGTCAACATAATTTTCCAAGCTTTTATAGGAATACTCATCAGCTTGACCTAATAAGTCGACTTTACTGAAAAATTTTCCACCAACTGGAAAAAAATCGTACTGATTATTATAGATGAGCGAGCTTTTAACAATTGATTCTTTCGCGACACTCACAGTTTTTTGAAAGTGAAAGCACTCATACCACGTTGGTTACAGTGAAAACTTAGTCCACTTTGGTATCTCATAATGGTCATCTCCCCGACAAACCAATTAACAAAAAGTCCAATATCTTGAGATGTTTCATTCGTAAGCAACTAATCAAGTATTGTAGAATATTCAGTAGAGAAAGGATGTGATGGGGTATTCTGAAAGCGTAAGCCACTCCATATGCATGGTCAAGTATTAATTTTTCCCAGAAAATTTCATAAGCAATAGCATTGTGGGTCAAAATGTTTGGAATTTAGAGACTTGATTGCATATTTACTTTACCTATCTGTAAATTTCATTTTCAACATTGCTCATGTACAATCAATGAACACCAAAAGTAAGAATAACCAAGTGACCGCACCCCCATCTTCACACCAAAAGTGTTTGTCAACAGAATATTACAACTTGTATCAATCATTCTGACATTTTGAGCCCTGAATTGAGGATTTGACATGGCCTCATTGTGGTACACACACTCAAACATGTTTGGGTTGAGCATTACACCAGGCTCTTTCAGGGGAAAAGTTTACACATTCAATAAAACCATAATCGCTCTCCAATACAGATAGTATAGCCTGAAGAATTATTAGTTACACTCGCCTACCAAATTATGTAAAAGAAGCATGTGGCTAGAGCATTTAATAAAACATCATCAAGCTCAGCAGACAAAGACTCTATACATCAATCAATGATTCTGGTACATGCTCTTGTAGCACTCAGTGACTCAAATGAATTTCATTGCGAATGCCATTTGAACCGCTGGCTCAAAAAATTTCAATAGACCATAGTATCATCAAATTCCACACACAACAAAGTTAGATTTTGGAACTTTTCCATTAAATGCTGTATCAAATGTGAGTAATTGTATGCATATAACCACAGAAATAATGTTGCGCTTTAAACACAAAGACACAGAATCACAGAAATCTAAGGAAACTTTCTACGCAGCAAACATTATTTTTTGATATCCCAATGTATTGAACACTGGATGCCATCGCTTGAATTTTATGGACTAAAATGAACCAATGTGATATTACTTGAAAAAGGAATCGCAGAATAAGAGAATTATGCCAAATTAACAGTAAATCTGATATATGAATCTCCTGAATGAAGGTGTTTACATCTCTTATATGCGTATAATATTGTCTGCCCCCAGTCACTAACTACTAACTAATCTCATCAAACTTAGGCATCAAGAGCAGGGCAATATTATTAGCAAGCTGATCTACTGTCGTCTGCTCAATGAATAATGATAGAATGGATTGTCACCTCCTTCCTTATCGGCACAGTTTGCTCGACACCACCATCAGCTGGCTGAGAAGTATCATGAATGGGGCCCATGTGGGGAAGTTGGTGCACGTCAACAGGACTGATCTGGATCTGCTGCTCAGATCCATTGTCAATGTTTGCAGAGCAAGTAGCCTTTTCTCCACCATCAAGCTGCTAAAATAAGAAGTTTTTAGTTAGATTCATCATAACGCATAAACCAAGAAATTTTGTTTATGTAACTTTTGTAAAGGGAATAATCCATGCGAATGGTTAAGCATGCGTAGCCAAAAAAAATCTTTCGAGGCTACTCCAAGAGTGAATATCTTTTCCATGTAATGGAATACAGCACTTGTGAGCACATCTGCTAATTTTTCTAGGGCATCACTTGCACTCTGTCACAGTTATGATCACAATCCAATTCAACAATTGCCCTAGTCATTCGCTCTACCAATACAATAATCCAAAACTTGACAAGAAGCTTTCGGATGCATATGCCCACTACATATTCATATGTGGCATTTCTCAATCACAAATCAACTCTACTTCAGAAAACTATATTACACCATTCTGCTTAACAATTGCTTGTCACAGGAGAGTTGACAAGATTTTATGCAAGAAAAATTTTGTCGTGTTGGGCCAGTCAAATATGAAAGTTGCTGGGATCATCTCCTACAGGCTCATTACAACAATTGAAAGTAGACAATTGTCATCATGATCATCACAGAAACACAACTCTACATTTCATCCATGAGACAAGATGTTATACGCGAGCAAAGTTTTTTTCAGAAAAATTGAAGCTGGATGGAAAGCAATATGAAAGTGAGAGTCAAGACTGTGATCTATATGAGCACACAAGAATTCAAGGCTTCTGCATATCACTTAATCATTTCACTCGTGCCAGGCCACATAATCAATTATGCCAAACTCAAGAATCTTACTTTAAATGGATCTCCCTCGAAACATCACTCGACACATAAATGATGGATTCCACCAGACAAACAGTGCATACATAGCTTGTGGTTGCAAAATAGGCTTAGCAAGCCCTGTGCGCTTACCTCCTCTGGCTTTTTACTATGTTCGCTTTGCTCAGAATCCAGGAGCAAGTCAGCGTCATCATCACCCACTTTGTCAATCAACTCTGCAGGAGGGTCAGCTACCATTGCATCTTCATCATCGAATGGTAGCAGAATCTGTAAGGAGGCAACAGCCATCTATAGATAACTATAACAAAGACTGAGCAATTGGTACTTTGTAATGCACGAGTATTTCACTCACCCTTTTTCTGACACTCGCAAGCTTTCTGTTACCTTTCATAAGATTGGTTTGACTTTTTGGTACTGAGGTCATCTGTGGCAGGACAATCTCGTCATCAGAGTCATAATTTTTGCCTTCGAACTTCAAAGAAAAGGATCAAATGTGACTGGTTATAATGATCCATAATCAAAATTCATCAAGCTCATTCGAGAATTGAAATTGCCACACCACCGCTCACCTCATTCTTGCTGCTCGCCTCCATATCTCTCACATCATCATTGGAGCTATTGTCTGTCGCAGAAGAATCCGCAGCAGCATCTTTATCAGTACCTGGCTCATTATCAGACAACTGCACACGCTTGGTGGCCTCTGCATTACCTTTTACCTGAAAAATTAAAGTTAAAGATATTAATCAACTGTAAACGGAAACGAATCAAGTCTCAAATTGTATAACTCACCTCAACTAGAGCTCTTCGAGCAGCCTTTGCTGCACTCAATTTTTCCAGTTTCACCTGCTTATCCTCTTCGCTTCGCTTTGAGGGCACACTCTTTGCCTTGCCGACCTGCTTCTTGGGCTGCCTCTGTGACGCTTTTACATTCTCATCTTGCATTTTATTTTTCCTTGCAGTCACTTTCCTATCCTCTTTTTTCGGCGTCGTCGTGCCAAGATTGGCCTTATTGATCAGTTTCGTTTTCATCAATGAAATTTCTGTAATCAACATGATAATACTAATTATAGAGCAATTACATTCCGGAATGACCACAGCACTCAGACGTTGAAGAATATCATAAAACTTTTGAAATTACGCGCAGCTGTCCTGTACATTTCTATCAAAGTTCAAATTTTTCATAGACCATGTGTTTTTTTGCGCGTCCGCGGCCAGTAAAATTGCCACCTTCGGTGGCGGATTTATTGATAGCTCGTCAAATTTACACGCTCTGAACAGCTTGCATCGCGTCTTGCGCCACTCGGAGTTGTGATACCCGCGACAAAAGCTTATTTATATTGCTAGTACCACACTGTAGAAAAATTGCGATAAAATTACTACGCCGGCAGTAAGAAATCAGGTGATCTGCGCTGAGCTTGGAGAAATTACTACGCTGGTCTTGTGAAATTTACAATTTTGAATACAGATTTTCATAATATTTCCTACGGCCAGCGTAATAATTTTATCAAAATTTTCTTTACAGTGCAGCTAGGCAAAAATACTTGAATGGCTAATCAAAAATGAGTGCTGTGCGGATCAGTATTTAGTGTGAACCAGTCACAAAAGTCTTCCGAGGGGCACGCGACTGGCCATAAGCTTGGCGCCACAAACCGTGGAGAAAAACATACAAAATCATTCTACAAACCCGCGTAAGAACACCCGCCCACTACGAAGCATATCGCGCCAGCACGTATATTCGCAACAAAACGTGATACTTTTTGACGGTAAGATTCACAACGAAAAACGTGACAAAATCTGCCTTGCGCATTGACAAGAATCGCCGCGCCGTAATGAGTACTTACCGCCATAAGCGAGAATTTTGACAACCGTTGCCTCGAACTTCACGGGTTGAGACTTCGCACACGTGAGTACCTTCAATGTTTCTTTGGCACTTTTTACATTGCAGTCCACTGGCCACATGATTTTTACTTCTGTCTCGTCTTTGATGTGTGCAGCAATCGCGGCCTTCCACTCAGTATCGGTCTCACATTGCGGTATCAGCAGCCAACACCTGAAGCCGATCCTGTAGAGTGGATCCCCATCGGTGTTCCATTTATTCATCAGCTGGATCAACACGGCCTGAGAGTTATCAACTGCCAACCACTCCTTCTTGCACTTCATCATCTTGCCAACCCGGCGCAGAAGCCGTACCGCTAGCTCAACGCTCGAATATACACACGTTTCAACAAGGACAGTACGTATGAGCTCACTCAATTAAAAACAAACGGAACATAAAAATTAGCAAAAAAAGAAAGGAGAACTTCGACCCGGACTAAATATCGCAAATGCTCAAGAGTGTACGATGCGCAGCGACACACGGACAGATGATGTGCACAAGTGCGATGCCGCGGCGCAACTGACGCGCTTGATCGACTGCTGCCCGCTGGCCCGCGCCCACAGAGCTGCTCGGGCCTGAAGAGAGGGGAAGAAAAGGCACACGAGCGCTCGCCGCTCATCTCACGCTTCCAGCGACGGCCGCATCGAGCTTTTCTCGCCGTTTCTTTTTTTCGAATTCCTTCAAGCCACCGACTTCAAAGCTATACACATTACATCGCAATTGATCTGATATCGAGTCATGGAAAGACAATTTTCCGCAAACCAACGTTGTTGCAGTATCGTTATTCATGGTGTGCGAAAAAAGACGCGTTCCTGCAACAAGTTGTGTATATACTATTCCGAAAGCTATTTCACATCAAGCACGGTACGGGTCATGTATGTGTCTGTCTTCGCTGAGAGAACTGTGGTGGCGAGGGAAATACAAATGTTGCCCTCGACCTCAGCCCAGCAAATGCATCCCACTGTAGCCAACAAACGATAGACAACCATCGCATTGTCTATCTATATCAAATTCGAGTCTCCTTACGACGAACGCGCAATTTCTACATTCTCATTTCTGGAATCATATATATTACTCATACTTACTCTGTTTCGACTGTGGAATTTCATAAATCAGTATCGCGACTGTTCTAGATTGGTTTAGCCACAATTAATGAGTGGCGCTCATCTTTGGCTTTCAGTTTTATCCTTGCCTCTGTATTCATTACTCAATATGGCAGAGACCTGAGACTTCGTGAACCATAGAGGCCACTCGTCAATTCAAAGTTGATTTGGCTACATTCCGTCCCCCCTCCCCTTGATTCCAGAAAACATATGCAGTGAACCACATACGCCCAATCTCACGACAAAATAATACACGACGGTTCTAGTCGAGAATAATCAGCTACAGCTTAATAATTGAGCGGCACTCATCTCGGACTAACCAAATCAATCAGCGTTGAAAATGAGTCAGAAAGAAATAGTGCAATCAACTTTTAAGGAAGCGATTTCAATTTTGTCTTCGCAATCTGACAGAAATATAGATCATGAAAGTGGTGGTCAGTATATTTATGAAAAATGGCTTGTACCTTTTTCAGCCAATAAGTACAGACTTTTGTTTCGGCTTATGCGGTATGCAAAAACACGCTCATGCGGCATCAGCAACTGCTTCACGCGTCCAGTGGTAAATCAGGTAACAGGAGCTACCGTTTCCTAACATTGTATATCACTGCAACAGCTGCCCGAAACCGTTCGCTCATTAGACTCGGGGCTCTGTACGACTGGTACTGGCGCGCCGTAATAATTTCTATCGCAATGTGCATCGCTCCGACTGTCGGCGTGGGTTTTCCCGCGGGGATTTTCCAAACAGGTTCCGCACTGTACCGAATCCACTCCAGTCCCGGCGACGAAAACAACAACGACGCGCGCCGGCAATCATAAATTTTGCGATGTTTGCCTTGTACGCGCTCTATCTCCCGAAACATCTTCACTCAAGCCAATCTATAGACGATCTATCCATTTTTGTGCTTTTCTATGATCCCTTTGTCGAAATGATACTGATTCTACATTTTTCGCCCCATCTTTGAATACATATTTGACTCATTTCTTTGAGGATAATTCAAGTGCTATACTTACGACGTGGCTAATATATGGATTCCAGCAGAGGGAAGCCTGCTTCAGAGGTGCCAATCGTGACATTTTTACGCAATTTTCAACGAAACCACATTCTCGAAAAGTTGGTACTTCTACAGTTTTTCTACGCCTACGAGCTACTTTTTCTGCTGCAACACAAGCAACGAGTTTTCTTTCACTCCTGCATTATTTTCACGCTTAAACGAGCTCCTTTTTCTATCTCATTTCGTTTCTCGCGCAGAAATACGATAAGAACATCACTTCATAACTTTGGAATTATTTTAGTCATTCGAGTCATTCAATAGAACCCAGTTAGACTGTTCATTATGCACAATAAAATTTTCATCATTCTCTCAGTTAGTATTCGTTATTGGGTACCAAAGCCTTGACTTGATCCTCGAAACAATTCTTCAAGTCTTAACACACGTTTTGCGGGCAAAAGATGCCCGTTTTACGTACTTGATTTGATACCTTCCGACAGGTGGGTGAGCAAGATCACTCGATAGGTAAATCAAGTGGGTAAACGCTCTTTGGTTATCCAAACAATCTTCGGATATGTGATCAAAGATGATTCGTTATTAATCTAGTTAGTAATTTATACATCTCGCAATTCTACAATCCCTCCGTTGCATCAACACAAAAAGTTGCGCATAGGAGCAACAATGCATTCCCTCTCTGCCCTTCCCTCCTTTTCTGCAGCATGACTCTCACGTGACCGACACGTTTGCAAATCGGATTCGTGATGCATGTAGATTCATCGCTGGTATGCATAGCAGCGCATTGCAGCATCAATCGGAGCAGTTTGCGTGCATTGCGTGCGACTATCGCTCACAACTTTCCAGACGGAGCGGGGTTACGGCTCTCATGAATAGTACGGGCGTACGTGTCTCAAAGTTGAGCAATTTTTTTAAAAATCATAAATTGTAGGTCTGATATTGTACATAGTGTTTCATTGTTACGCAAATGAAGTGAACGTTTGAGTGGATAGACCCGCGTAGAAGTATGGAGTTGTCAAGAGTGCGAATCGGCATCGATCACGATTTTCGGAGCAGTCTGCTTGACACGAAGCGATCTCGGGTACCTGCTCAAGACGCAAAGTAGCAGCAAGTGATCACGTACCCAATTACACGTCGATCTGATTCAGCAACTCCAAGATCAACCAATCTTTCAAAACTTCAGACGAATCAATATGTCTGATTCGAACGATTCCCGAGGCAAAAGTCGAGGCACAAAAGGACCTTATCTAGGATGGCAAAGTAATGGCGGGGAGGCTCCGGAGTCGACCAGGCGGTATCGCAGATTGGCAGCTGAACGCAGAGCAGCTGAAGAAATTGATGAAGAGCGGCGAATACAGGTACTCAATCTTAGCAAAATTTCATTTTTATCGATGATGAACTCGATGCAAAAGCGACATATGCGGAGAGGAGTCATTTTTTGGCTATTAGAGCCCCTAGAGCGAGATGTGATGGAGGCTCGAGCGCGTGGTACCGCGCGATATTATACCTATACCTGCGCACGGCGACCGCAGTATTGGCTATGGGAAGTATGAGTTTCAGCGCCTCCATGCGGCGGGAAACGTCATGCCACGGGAGGGAGCAGTCGAACGTGTTTATATGTGGTTTAGTGCGGGCTTTGGTCTTCTCATGCACGTAGCTCAGAAACCGTAGCTCGGATGTGGCAACAGTATGCGAGGCGATTGTAGGGTTTTCAAAAACGAAGAATTTGAGCGCTTGTGGGCCTAAATCCGAGCATAATTGAGTAAACTAGAGCGAGTTGAAAATTTTGCCTAATGCTTTTTGCATGGGCTATGCGGTCACCGTTCAAGCTACTGATTCTGCCTCGACTCGCTCCGATATTTTTCTCGCTTCCGGCTCTGTGAACTTCAATAATGCTCTGATTGATACGTATGATAGCTCAAAGTTTTCGCAATCAAATATCTAACAACTTTCTCGCTTACTGTTACGAGGTTTGAGCGGTAGGTTCTCTCAAAAATGAAGGAAAACCCCTACTACGCGCCTAACTTGCATGCTCTATTTCTGACCTTGATTTTTGGGAAAACCGTTGCTCAAACGTTATAAGAGTAAGCGAGAAAGTTGTTAGATTTTTCATTGCGAAAATTTTGAGCTATCATACATGCCAATCAGAGCATTATTGAAAGATTCACAAAGCCCGAAGCGAGAAAAATATCGGAGCGAGTCGGGGCAGAATCAGTAGCTTGAGCGGTGACCGCATAGAGCATGCAAAAAGCATTAAGCAAAAATTTCAACTCGCTCTAGTTTACTCAATTCTGCTCGGATTCGGACCCACAAGCGCTCAAACTCTTCGTCTTCGAAAACCCTACAATCGCCTCGCATACTGTTGCCACATCCGAGCTTTGGTTTTTGAGCTAAATGCATAAGAAGACCGAAGCCCGCATTAAACCACATATAAACGCGTTCGACTGCTCCCTCCCGTGGCATGCCGTTTTCCGCCGCACGGAGGCGCTGAAACTCATACTTCCCATAGCCAATAAGGCCTTCTACCTCTCCAATACATTCCCGGCTCAGGCCCATCTCGGCTCTCCATATAGATAATACTCACGACGCAAGTCGTGCGATGCGGTGGCTGCTTCACGCTTGATATGAAACTCACTTTGAAGCCAATTCACTAAAAATTTCGGTCGTCAACGTATCAATTTTTTTTCTACTAATGAGCGCATAATAAAAAATAACGTCGAATCATACTCCCAATATCGATTTTGCTTGTTTAGTTACGTCACAAGGCCGTTTCAACGTGTTTATTTTATAACAGTACGTTTTTTACCGAATGATTTTCCTCGAGGTTTCTGTCGCTAACCCCCACTTCCTTCCATTGATTGTAATTTCTCATGAGTTTATCTATGAGTATCAGCAGTTTTTATCCAATTTTTCGGCTAGTTGGAATTTGCGCGAGCCTCCTTGACCTCGTCCTTGACCATTTTGATTCAATTCTGTAGCCCTCACTAGGAGCTTTGGACCACCAATGAATCCCAAAAACATTTCATTACCCCGTAGCACGCATATCCGACAAAGAAAAAGAAATCCATTGTGTTAAAAACAATGCTTCATCATTCATCAAAACAGTAATGTCTCGAGTTTTTCAAAAATATCGATTTGCGGGTTGTGGCATCCGAACGAGCATCGAAATTCAACTCATTGTAGCGCTGTTGCAAAGTTGTTCTCGGCGAATTTGGGGTTTCTTGAACTCACAAAGAATTTAGCACTACTTTCAAACGGCTCTTAACACTATTTTAAGACGGAAACTGACGTAATTTTTCACAAAATTATCACCTGCAAACTTCAAACTCATGCACTGAAACAGGATCAACCCGATGAATTGCGGTGTATCAGGCGCACGTGGTAATTTAAATGCAAAGCGTTTGCTGGGAGCACCGTGTAGAGTGATAACTCGTGGAAGAAAAGTTCATTAAATCACACACTTCTCGATCACATCCTAATTATTTTATCCCGATTTTATACTCTTAAAGATAATGAACAAACGGCCGCTAAGAAACAGCGAAATTTTTTGCGCAGCTAGTGAGCGTATTGATTCCATTGCACATCTGTCTCGAGAAAAAAATATGACTCTTTGACACCGAAACAGCTCTACGAGCCGCACGAGCGCTGGAACGGAATAAGATGATGACGCCCGGTTCAAAGCATTTGAAACTAAGAAAAAAACCATAAAAGTATCCCTCTATAAATCACAACATGTGAAAATTATTGATCACCTTCAGAAAAGTATGAATTTTCTGGGTTTCGCGTACATGGATGAATTTTCAGCAATTATTATTTGGGATTTGATTTTTCATCTACTTAGAACGCGGAAAGGTTTCTGCGCAGCGAATCATCTCATGGAAGCAAAACATTGCACAACCGATGGACCGTGGCATTCTCTCCATAATAATTATCGTTTCGTTGAGATTTAATTTTGACCTCATTTATTTGAATATGCTTAACATCGAGTACTTCGTGGAAAAATTTTTTTTTTTTTCAAAACTGAGGCCCATAGAGATTCATTTAAACGTCGGTATTACCCAATGCATGAATTATGTCGAAAAAGCCATTACTTAGGTGAGCCAAACCCTCGTGAGACCACGAAGAAGAAAAATATTTTATACAGATCCAAAATTTTACCGATTTTGACTTGAAAAAATTCTAAATCCGATTCAACTTGGAGAGGATAGCCGCCAAATCACGCGCCTCGTCTTCCAGCGCTTATGTACAAGTCCTCAAAAGGCATGCACGCACACATACACGCTCATCTACTACATTCAACTCCACGATTTGCCTGAGCTCATCTTTCATAGAATTTTATGCATTAGCGAATTTTCACAAACTTACATTTTACAGGACTACTTGGCTAAGTGTTCAATAAAAGACATTTTCAACCCCGACGTTTCATCTGACGAGTGGAGCGACGAGGATGGTTATGCATCAGAGTCCTCGTATACCGACACTGATGCGGAAATTCGTTCAAGTACTTCAGAAGATACTCCTACTGATTACAGCTCTGAACGCCCAGAGGTGAGCTTCCGAATTTTAATTGATTTTTTCATGGATAATATCGATCTCTCGTGACAAACTGTTCCGTTCTGTTCAGGCTGCAAGTGTTACTGAATTACCTTTTGATGCTGAAAACGGAGGTATGGAAGGAACGAACAGTCCTACGTCATCTTTAGACGATCAAAATGTGAGTGATTCAAATGATGAATCCTTTCGTCACGATCCCCGATATGACCATTCAGAATCAGATCACAGCACAGACGCAAGTGACGGAGAAACTGACAGCGATACCGAAGTTTACGTCCGAGCTAATGAAGACGAGTTTTTTGCCACGATGGACGATGAATCTGATGCAGCGCCGGAGGTGGATAATGACAACGACAACGTCGATCGTTCAAAGGTATGCGATCTCGATTGATATCAAGTGCATGATATAATATCTCTAAATAGAATGATCCTATTCAATCAAATTCAAGAGTCCGTAAATGCAAAGTAAGAACGACATAAAATACACAACTGGAGGCAAGGCCTCGCTAATGACTTCTGACCATATTTGTCAAGTCGACGGATGGTTAAAACAAAGTTAGGAATCAATACAGCATGTCATTTTCCCCAAATATCTGGCATGACATATGATTTTACACCTGGTAACTAGAGTTCCATGACAGTTCACTATATTAGTTCTGGAGATCGCTCTAGACTCAAACAGTAAGACTGAATAATCAGCATTCGTCTTTGAATTCGAAAAATTGGCAGTTGTGAGATAATGACTACTTATGCATGCACTACTTACACATTCCAGTACATCTATGCCTCGATCTATATGATGGGCCAAAAAACGGCTCTGTTTCGATATCGATATGCTTAGGGTCGGAAAACTGGGTTTCAATTACTGATAGATGTGGGCATTTTTGCTGCATGCCGAGATCTTCAGTCGAAGCAGGGCTGTTCCAGTGAAGACCGTACAATGAAGTCAGGTCAAAAAATTATATTTTGAAGGATTTAGCATCGCACGAACTTTTACCGCCTACAGAATGCCAATCTCGAGTTTCGGCTCCAAACCGAAAATTCGCACAGCTCCGATGCGCGTAGTCGATCTGGGCTAAACGAAAAAATACGTGTCATCTAGTTTTTTGACCATACTTCATTGGACGGTCTTAACTGGAATAGTCCAGCAAAAGCAATCAAGGTTGTTTTCAAAATACATGTGTTCAAATGGGAAACTGCATCATTGGCCCGTTTTCACTCCACTGTTTAGCAAGTAGCTTTGGCGCATCCCATAGCGCATTTTGAAGCTCATTTCATATACGTCAGAATACGTCTGATTTCAACGTAGCAGAGTCAATGTATGTGAATTCTCCTGATTTGACTCAAAAATAACAAAAATATACATTTATGAGTCATTCTGGAGCAAGCTGGACAAAACCGTCACCAGGGTCTGCCAAAAATCCGCAAAGGTTTTTTCCTGTCAATACTGTTTTAATGGTACGAAAAAATTTTTTCCAGATTTTTTCGGCCCCCCTTGTAGGCCCTATGGCCCATAAAAGGGCCATTTTAGGACCCTTCTAGTCTATTAAAAAAAAAAAAAAACTAAGTTCCAACAGAATCCGACATTTTTCAACGTACTTGGGAGCATTTTCTTTGTTAAGACTGATACGTTTCAGAATAAAATTCTCCCAGACGAATAAGTCAGCCTGACGACTTATGCAAGCTATTTATTGAGATCAAAGTTGGAACTATGATTTTTTTTAAATAGACTAAAAAAGGGCCTGAAATGGCCCTTTCATTGACCCTAGGGCCTACAAGGGGGGGGGCGGAACAATCTGAAAAACTTTCTTCCATACTATTTAAACATAGTACTAATAGAAAAAAAATTTTGGAGATTTTTCCCAGACCCCCCTCGTGACGGTTTTGTCCAGCTTGGTTCAGAATGACTCATATACAATATAACTCCGATACGTTTGTCAGTCTTAGATTACCAATGTTCTCTCAAGACCTCCAATTGCATTACTGATAGAAGTGAACGTCACATAAAAGCAATGAGTTTGGTAGGACTTGAGGTACATGGAAAGGTCCACGAGCGATGCCAATGATACCTTTCCTTGGACGCCCGCAAAAAATTGCAAGTGCAGATGCGTTGAGGAAATAATCGTCACAAAATTTTTAGGCTGTGCGTATAACCTTGAATAATATACTGAAAAACTCTGTTGGAAAATCTCTTGGTCGCTCGAAACATTTCAGCCTTAGAGCCTCGAAGCTTTCTGATGTATCTCATTTTTCCACTGCTGTAACTCACATACAATATGTATCGACTTCTACCGGTGGTACAATTGGGGTTTTGCATACTTTTTGACCCACTTCGAAAAACAATTTGGCAAATCTGAACAGATTAAAATAAGTATTGTGCAATTGGGAAAACATTCCCAACATTTTTTTTCATCTTGCGCAAATTGTTCAAACGTCAGGATGAATTGCGCGGTGTGACGTCACAGGTATACAGTCGCTAACTGCTACTATTTTATGTAATGTTTCAAAGGAGAAGGGAATAATATTATGAGGTTTGACGAATTCGAGAAAATCGGGTCAACTATTGTATAATTGGAAAATATTCCCAAAAAATTTTTTCGACTTTCGAACAATTTGCGCACGATCAAAAGAATTTTTGGGAATTTTTTTCCCAATTGCACAATAGTTGTCTCAATTCACTCAAATTTGCCCAAGTTCTTTCTGGGTTTGAATTCAGAGAGATGCAAGAGGCCAAATTGTAGGTGCAATAGAATTTTGAAATGCTTTGTTGTAAAATTTGATTACCATCATTCTTCTTTTATTCTTTATTCAACTGTTACCATTAATTTAGTAAGAGCTCAAACACTGAAGGGCTATCAAGAATCGCTCAAATCTGGTTTCAGAAAATAGTTTGTAGAAGTCGCTAAGCAAAATTTTTGGGTTCGGACAATTTCTTTATGGATAATGCAACTACAAAGAGAACCAATGCGCTAACAGATCTGAAATGTTGAGTGTGATGGACTCTCTAATTATTCAAAAATAAGCTTGAAAATGGCCAAAAATCGCCCTTTGATGGGCCTACAGAACAACTTGTACTCGCGCGCGCTCGTGATATAATTTTAGGCTGGTATATTTCAGTGCATACTCTAATATAATTTCATGTAATTATTCCCAGATTAAAAGCAAATCAAATGCCTACCATCTTCAATGTCGTGTGTTGTGTATTAAAATAATTGTTCGCAAATGAAGACTGCTAACTATTGCGAGACACTGCAAGTTTCTCCTGAATTTTTGAAATTTCACGTCAAACAGTGTTGGTCTGCTCTCGCGGATAAGAGAGGCAATCTGCTTCCGCGCGATAGAATTCTCGTAAATCAGAAACGCGTGGTGCGTTCGATGAAATGGATTCAGAGCCGGGTGGGAAAATTGAAATCGTCGTTCCGGAAGTCTTGTTTTCCTTCATCAGAAACTAAGTCATGCATCTTATTCCGTAAACCACTCATCAATTCTTTCCTCAAGAAGTTATGTCAAGTATGAACACACTGTTCCCGAAAGCGAAGTCCTATTGGCTCACAAAACATGATAATTTTAAGCTGGTACTCTGATTTCAAGGACTCTTTTCGTCTGTCTATGAGGATTCCTCATCATAACAGACTGAGAGCATCATGTTAATGAGAGAACGGTCGAATTATCATACCTCGATTTTTTTTATCGCCCAACAAGGCGCTGCTGTGCCTTTTGATCTTGGCGATTCTACCTCATGAGTTTGTCGAATTTCTGTAACATGAATCACTGTAATACCGTATTTCTACATCGAGTCACAAGACTATTACTAATCACCTGAATGTAATGATTGTTGTGTTGCAGGACTACAAAGTTGGTAACAGTGACGTTACGAGAAAACAAGGTGAACTTTTGATTGGAGCTTTTTCGACGAGACACCAGCTTACCGAAGCAGCCGTCGGAGATCAACTCAGCCTTGTCGATGTGCACTTACCTAAGCCCGAGTATATCAGCAAGCACCGTTTTTATAAGGACTTCCCGAAAGACGAGTGTGTGGACTATTTTTTCTGTGAAGGATGTAAAGAATTGTTAGACTTTGGTGACCACCAAAAGGTCACCAAGTGTCTCAAGTGTCATAAGCCTTACAAGAAGAACTCTCTGCGGCGAGAAGGTAAATACTTTATCCATCGACCATTAGGGCCGCAACTCAAGAAATTTCTAGAGAGTGAATTTTTTCTTGAACTGCGGAAAGAATGTGAAGAAAGTGACATTGTCAACGGTGCGAGATATAAACTACTGCGGGAGCTTGGTATCATAGGCATTGACGATATAACGATCACCATCGGCACGGACGGAGTCACTATGTTTAAAATGACCAAAAATAGCGGTTGGCCTTTTGTCGTGTTGATAAATGAACTACCTTACAAAACAAGAAAGAAGAACGTTTTCCTTTGGGGCTTTTGGTATGGTCGAGGTCACCCGGATATGAATTCGTTGCTGCCTATCTTGATCGCTGATTTGAGGGAACTGCATGAAATTGGGATTGAGTGTACACCAATTATTTATGACAAACCAATTAGAGTAAAAGTCCATGCAATTTTATGTATCGCTGATACTCCGGCGAAAGCTCTATTATTGTGTATGCACCAACACAATGGTGAATTTGCTTGCCCTTATTGTTTACACATGGGAGAAACGACTGACCCCGAAAAAGGCAACAATGCTCGCATATTCCGGGGGATAGCACAAACACCTAGAACTGAAGAGATTTTTATCCAAGATATTGAAGAGGTAGTTTCTACCGGTGAGATGGTTCATGGAATCAAAGGTATGACGGATCTCGTAAATGTTAGTACTTTGAGCTTGCCTGACTCGTGCCCCCCCGAATATATGCATGCCAAACTTCTTGGCGTTACCAAGATGTTTTTGGGGGCATGGTTCGATTCGACCAATCACAAAGAAGATTTTTACCTCGGGCCTGCAGTGGAGAGGGAGTTCAATCGAAGAATGGCACGTATAAAAGTTCCAAAAGAGATCACGAGGCCTCCCTGTGAACTTTTCAAAGATACTAAGGCAAGCCAAATGAGGAATATCCTCATTTATTACTCCATTCCTTGCTTGAATGGATTAATGCCTGCGAGATTTTACAAACATTGGTTTCTTTTCGTGTACGGAGTCACCCTTTGTTCTCAGGATTATGTTCCGGACTCAGAGATTGATTTAGCGGAAGAGGCATTCGCTCTGTTTGTTGCAGGAGTTGAGCCCTTATACGGGAAGAGATTCATGAAATTTGTGCTTCATTTGACTCTTCATACAGTGAAGTTCGTTAGATTGTATGGTTCTCTATGGGCTTGGTCTGGATTTCCTCTCGAAAACTTTAACGGCATCCTCGCGAAATTGTTCCACGGAACTCAATACTTGCCTCATCAAGTGAGTAAACTTACGAGCAGAATTCAGTATTTGAAGAACAATGCACACGTGTTCTCACTTCCAGGCGTTTCCAAACCAGCCAGAAGATTATTCATGAAGCTCATGGGTGACTGCCGTATGAGTAATATAATTGAATATGGAGACGAATTGAAAGTTCTGGGGAAAGGTCGATCAGGACAACTGTCACAAGTCGAGAAGAATGCGGTCGAAAACTTACTAGGGCAGCCCGTGAGAGATGATTATCATCATCATGACAGATTCATTCACAAAAATAGTCTCATTACTACTTGTCAGTACACTAGAGCCGAGAAACGTGATAATCATACGGTCGTGATGGACACCGGTGAATTTGTAGATGTGTATGCACTTGCCCGTGTTACCTATGAAAATGATGGTGTGCAAACGTATGCTCTTCTTGGGAATCCATTGGAGATACAATCTGAAATGTTAGCTGTAAACGGAAAATTCAAATCCCGTGATATATGTCCAGTGGCTCGCAAAAGTAACGAAATAGTCTGTTATAAATTAGAGTCGATTCAGTCGAAGTGTTTGAGTATTCCCATACAAGACAATAAAATATGTGTGACCCGACTCGTGAACAAATTCGAGACCGATTGATGCCTCACAGATTGATCCTAACAGTGCGTGGCTTGACACTGGAACCTCGAAGCAAATCAATTTTGAAGCGAGCGATCACGTGCCAAACAAGTTTCATGAACCTTTCGATCTATTGAATTGTTAACCCCATGAACTCATGAATGTATCTAGATTAATAACGAATCATCTTGATCGCATATCCGAAGATTGTTTGGATAACCAAAGAGCTTTTACCCACTTGATTTACCTATCGAGTGATCTTGCTCACCCACCTGTCGAAAGGTATCAAATCAAGTACGTAAAACGGGCATCTTTTGCCCGCAAAACGTGTTTTTAAAGACTTGAAGAATTGTTTCGAGGATCAAGTCAAGGCTTTGGTACCCAATAACGAATACTAACTGAGAGAATGATGAAAATTTTATTGTGCATAATGAACAGTCTAACTGGGTTCTATTGAATGACTCGAATGACTAAAATAATTCCAAAGTTATGAAATGATGTTCTTATCGTATTTCTGCGCGAGAAACGAAATGAGATAGAAAAAGGAGCTCGTTTAAGCGTGAAGATAATGCAGGAGTGAAAGAAAACTCGTTGCTTGTGTTGCAGCAGAAAAAGTAGCTCGTAAGCGTAGAAAAACTGTATAAGTACCAACTTTTCGAGAATGTGGTTTCGTTGAAAATTGCGTAAAAATGTCACAATTGGCACCTCTGAAGCAGGCTTCCCTCTGCTGGAATCCATATATTAGCCACGTCGTAAGTATAGCACTTGAATTATCCTCAAAGAAATGAGTCAAATATGTATTCAAAGATGGGGCGAAAAATGTAGAATCAGTATCATTTCGACAAAGGGATCATAGAAAAGCACAAAAATGGATAGATCGTCTATAGATTGGCTTGAGTGAAGATGTTTCGGGAGATAGAGCGCGTACAAGGCAAACATCGCAAAATTTATGATTGCCGGCGCGCGTCGTTGTTGTTTTCGTCGCCGGGACTGGAGTGGATTCGGTACAGTGCGGAACCTGTTTGGAAAATCCCCGCGGGAAAACCCACGCCGACAGTCGGAGCGATGCACATTGCGATAGAAATTATTACGGCGCGCCAGTACCAGTCGTACAGAGCCCCGAGTCTAATGAGCGAACGGTTTCGGGCAGCTGTTGCAGTGATATACAATGTTAGGAAACGGTAGCTCCTGTTACCTGATTTACCACTGGACGCGTGAAGCAGTTGCTGATGCCGCATGAGCGTGTTTTTGCATACCGCATAAGCCGAAACAAAAGTCTGTACTTATTGGCTGAAAAAGGTACAAGCCATTTTTCATAAATATACTGACCACCACTTTCATGATCTATATTTCTGTCAGATTGCGAAGACAAAATTGAAATCGCTTCCTTAAAAGTTGATTGCACTATTTCTTTCTGACTCATTTTCAACGCTGATTGATTTGGTTAGTCCGAGATGAGTGCCGCTCAATTATTAAGCTGTAGCTGATTATTCTCGACTAGAACCGTCGTGTATTATTTTGTCGTGAGATTGGGCGTATGTGGTTCACTGCATATGTTTTCTGGAATCAAGGGGAGGGGGGACGGAATGTAGCCAAATCAACTTTGAATTGACGAGTGGCCTCTATGGTTCACGAAGTCTCAGGTCTCTGCCATATTGAGTAATGAATACAGAGGCAAGGATAAAACTGAAAGCCAAAGATGAGCGCCACTCATTAATTGTGGCTAAACCAATCTAGAACAGTCGCGATACTGATTTATGAAATTCCACAGTCGAAACAGAGTAAGTATGAGTAATATATATGATTCCAGAAATGAGAATGTAGAAATTGCGCGTTCGTCGTAAGGAGACTCGAATTTGATATAGATAGACAATGCGATGGTTGTCTATCGTTTGTTGGCTACAGTGGGATGCATTTGCTGGGCTGAGGTCGAGGGCAACATTTGTATTTCCCTCGCCACCACAGTTCTCTCAGCGAAGACAGACACATACATGACCCGTACCGTGCTTGATGTGAAATAGCTTTCGGAATAGTATATACACAACTTGTTGCAGGAACGCGTCTTTTTTCGCACACCATGAATAACGATACTGCAACAACGTTGGTTTGCGGAAAATTGTCTTTCCATGACTCGATATCAGATCAATTGCGATGTAATGTGTATAGCTTTGAAGTCGGTGGCTTGAAGGAATTCGAAAAAAAGAAACGGCGAGAAAAGCTCGATGCGGCCGTCGCTGGAAGCGTGAGATGAGCGGCGAGCGCTCGTGTGCCTTTTCTTCCCCTCTCTTCAGGCCCGAGCAGCTCTGTGGGCGCGGGCCAGCGGGCAGCAGTCGATCAAGCGCGTCAGTTGCGCCGCGGCATCGCACTTGTGCACATCATCTGTCCGTGTGTCGCTGCGCATCGTACACTCTTGAGCATTTGCGATATTTAGTCCGGGTCGAAGTTCTCCTTTCTTTTTTTGCTAATTTTTATGTTCCGTTTGTTTTTAATTGAGTGAGCTCATACGTACTGTCCTTGTTGAAACGTGTGTATATTCGAGCGTTGAGCTAGCGGTACGGCTTCTGCGCCGGGTTGGCAAGATGATGAAGTGCAAGAAGGAGTGGTTGGCAGTTGATAACTCTCAGGCCGTGTTGATCCAGCTGATGAATAAATGGAACACCGATGGGGATCCACTCTACAGGATCGGCTTCAGGTGTTGGCTGCTGATACCGCAATGTGAGACCGATACTGAGTGGAAGGCCGCGATTGCTGCACACATCAAAGACGAGACAGAAGTAAAAATCATGTGGCCAGTGGACTGCAATGTAAAAAGTGCCAAAGAAACATTGAAGGTACTCACGTGTGCGAAGTCTCAACCCGTGAAGTTCGAGGCAACGGTTGTCAAAATTCTCGCTTATGGCGGTAAGTACTCATTACGGCGCGGCGATTCTTGTCAATGCGCAAGGCAGATTTTGTCACGTTTTTCGTTGTGAATCTTACCGTCAAAAAGTATCACGTTTTGTTGCGAATATACGTGCTGGCGCGATATGCTTCGTAGTGGGCGGGTGTTCTTACGCGGGTTTGTAGAATGATTTTGTATGTTTTTCTCCACGGTTTGTGGCGCCAAGCTTATGGCCAGTCGCGTGCCCCTCGGAAGACTTTTGTGACTGGTTCACACTAAATACTGATCCGCACAGCACTCATTTTTGATTAGCCATTCAAGTATTTTTGCCTAGCTGCACTGTAAAGAAAATTTTGATAAAATTATTACGCTGGCCGTAGGAAATATTATGAAAATCTGTATTCAAAATTGTAAATTTCACAAGACCAGCGTAGTAATTTCTCCAAGCTCAGCGCAGATCACCTGATTTCTTACTGCCGGCGTAGTAATTTTATCGCAATTTTTCTACAGTGTGGTACTAGCAATATAAATAAGCTTTTGTCGCGGGTATCACAACTCCGAGTGGCGCAAGACGCGATGCAAGCTGTTCAGAGCGTGTAAATTTGACGAGCTATCAATAAATCCGCCACCGAAGGTGGCAATTTTACTGGCCGCGGACGCGCAAAAAAACACATGGTCTATGAAAAATTTGAACTTTGATAGAAATGTACAGGACAGCTGCGCGTAATTTCAAAAGTTTTATGATATTCTTCAACGTCTGAGTGCTGTGGTCATTCCGGAATGTAATTGCTCTATAATTAGTATTATCATGTTGATTACAGAAATTTCATTGATGAAAACGAAACTGATCAATAAGGCCAATCTTGGCACGACGACGCCGAAAAAAGAGGATAGGAAAGTGACTGCAAGGAAAAATAAAATGCAAGATGAGAATGTAAAAGCGTCACAGAGGCAGCCCAAGAAGCAGGTCGGCAAGGCAAAGAGTGTGCCCTCAAAGCGAAGCGAAGAGGATAAGCAGGTGAAACTGGAAAAATTGAGTGCAGCAAAGGCTGCTCGAAGAGCTCTAGTTGAGGTGAGTTATACAATTTGAGACTTGATTCGTTTCCGTTTACAGTTGATTAATATCTTTAACTTTAATTTTTCAGGTAAAAGGTAATGCAGAGGCCACCAAGCGTGTGCAGTTGTCTGATAATGAGCCAGGTACTGATAAAGATGCTGCTGCGGATTCTTCTGCGACAGACAATAGCTCCAATGATGATGTGAGAGATATGGAGGCGAGCAGCAAGAATGAGGTGAGCGGTGGTGTGGCAATTTCAATTCTCGAATGAGCTTGATGAATTTTGATTATGGATCATTATAACCAGTCACATTTGATCCTTTTCTTTGAAGTTCGAAGGCAAAAATTATGACTCTGATGACGAGATTGTCCTGCCACAGATGACCTCAGTACCAAAAAGTCAAACCAATCTTATGAAAGGTAACAGAAAGCTTGCGAGTGTCAGAAAAAGGGTGAGTGAAATACTCGTGCATTACAAAGTACCAATTGCTCAGTCTTTGTTATAGTTATCTATAGATGGCTGTTGCCTCCTTACAGATTCTGCTACCATTCGATGATGAAGATGCAATGGTAGCTGACCCTCCTGCAGAGTTGATTGACAAAGTGGGTGATGATGACGCTGACTTGCTCCTGGATTCTGAGCAAAGCGAACATAGTAAAAAGCCAGAGGAGGTAAGCGCACAGGGCTTGCTAAGCCTATTTTGCAACCACAAGCTATGTATGCACTGTTTGTCTGGTGGAATCCATCATTTATGTGTCGAGTGATGTTTCGAGGGAGATCCATTTAAAGTAAGATTCTTGAGTTTGGCATAATTGATTATGTGGCCTGGCACGAGTGAAATGATTAAGTGATATGCAGAAGCCTTGAATTCTTGTGTGCTCATATAGATCACAGTCTTGACTCTCACTTTCATATTGCTTTCCATCCAGCTTCAATTTTTCTGAAAAAAACTTTGCTCGCGTATAACATCTTGTCTCATGGATGAAATGTAGAGTTGTGTTTCTGTGATGATCATGATGACAATTGTCTACTTTCAATTGTTGTAATGAGCCTGTAGGAGATGATCCCAGCAACTTTCATATTTGACTGGCCCAACACGACAAAATTTTTCTTGCATAAAATCTTGTCAACTCTCCTGTGACAAGCAATTGTTAAGCAGAATGGTGTAATATAGTTTTCTGAAGTAGAGTTGATTTGTGATTGAGAAATGCCACATATGAATATGTAGTGGGCATATGCATCCGAAAGCTTCTTGTCAAGTTTTGGATTATTGTATTGGTAGAGCGAATGACTAGGGCAATTGTTGAATTGGATTGTGATCATAACTGTGACAGAGTGCAAGTGATGCCCTAGAAAAATTAGCAGATGTGCTCACAAGTGCTGTATTCCATTACATGGAAAAGATATTCACTCTTGGAGTAGCCTCGAAAGATTTTTTTTGGCTACGCATGCTTAACCATTCGCATGGATTATTCCCTTTACAAAAGTTACATAAACAAAATTTCTTGGTTTATGCGTTATGATGAATCTAACTAAAAACTTCTTATTTTAGCAGCTTGATGGTGGAGAAAAGGCTACTTGCTCTGCAAACATTGACAATGGATCTGAGCAGCAGATCCAGATCAGTCCTGTTGACGTGCACCAACTTCCCCACATGGGCCCCATTCATGATACTTCTCAGCCAGCTGATGGTGGTGTCGAGCAAACTGTGCCGATAAGGAAGGAGGTGACAATCCATTCTATCATTATTCATTGAGCAGACGACAGTAGATCAGCTTGCTAATAATATTGCCCTGCTCTTGATGCCTAAGTTTGATGAGATTAGTTAGTAGTTAGTGACTGGGGGCAGACAATATTATACGCATATAAGAGATGTAAACACCTTCATTCAGGAGATTCATATATCAGATTTACTGTTAATTTGGCATAATTCTCTTATTCTGCGATTCCTTTTTCAAGTAATATCACATTGGTTCATTTTAGTCCATAAAATTCAAGCGATGGCATCCAGTGTTCAATACATTGGGATATCAAAAAATAATGTTTGCTGCGTAGAAAGTTTCCTTAGATTTCTGTGATTCTGTGTCTTTGTGTTTAAAGCGCAACATTATTTCTGTGGTTATATGCATACAATTACTCACATTTGATACAGCATTTAATGGAAAAGTTCCAAAATCTAACTTTGTTGTGTGTGGAATTTGATGATACTATGGTCTATTGAAATTTTTTGAGCCAGCGGTTCAAATGGCATTCGCAATGAAATTCATTTGAGTCACTGAGTGCTACAAGAGCATGTACCAGAATCATTGATTGATGTATAGAGTCTTTGTCTGCTGAGCTTGATGATGTTTTATTAAATGCTCTAGCCACATGCTTCTTTTACATAATTTGGTAGGCGAGTGTAACTAATAATTCTTCAGGCTATACTATCTGTATTGGAGAGCGATTATGGTTTTATTGAATGTGTAAACTTTTCCCCTGAAAGAGCCTGGTGTAATGCTCAACCCAAACATGTTTGAGTGTGTGTACCACAATGAGGCCATGTCAAATCCTCAATTCAGGGCTCAAAATGTCAGAATGATTGATACAAGTTGTAATATTCTGTTGACAAACACTTTTGGTGTGAAGATGGGGGTGCGGTCACTTGGTTATTCTTACTTTTGGTGTTCATTGATTGTACATGAGCAATGTTGAAAATGAAATTTACAGATAGGTAAAGTAAATATGCAATCAAGTCTCTAAATTCCAAACATTTTGACCCACAATGCTATTGCTTATGAAATTTTCTGGGAAAAATTAATACTTGACCATGCATATGGAGTGGCTTACGCTTTCAGAATACCCCATCACATCCTTTCTCTACTGAATATTCTACAATACTTGATTAGTTGCTTACGAATGAAACATCTCAAGATATTGGACTTTTTGTTAATTGGTTTGTCGGGGAGATGACCATTATGAGATACCAAAGTGGACTAAGTTTTCACTGTAACCAACGTGGTATGAGTGCTTTCACTTTCAAAAAACTGTGAGTGTCGCGAAAGAATCAATTGTTAAAAGCTCGCTCATCTATAATAATCAGTACGATTTTTTTCCAGTTGGTGGAAAATTTTTCAGTAAAGTCGACTTATTAGGTCAAGCTGATGAGTATTCCTATAAAAGCTTGGAAAATTATGTTGACAGTTGCATAATTCAATTCCAAAATGATTTTGTTTTAACAAATAAAGGGGCACATGGGAGCTCGGTCGGGATGAATATCTCAAAAAATGAAAATTTTTAGGCGCGAATGAAATTTTTTGCGTGTCAAAAGTCTTTCGCGTTGGTAATTTAGGGTCGATTTTTTTCAATAAATTTTTCTTCATCCACAAAAAATTTCGCCCGTAATCAGAGTTTCCGACGTGAATACATTTATATGAATTTTAATTTCTTGGTATCTCAATATTTCCTTTTGAAATCATATTGTATGCCAGAAATATGTATTTGCGGTGTGAATATCGAAACCAGATTTTGCCTATTATCGATTTATTTTGTGTTTTTGGTGGGATGGCTGTGTATAGTATAGTTGCACCGTGATTTACTTTGGCTCTATTTTAACCAAGCATTTTTGAATTTTTTTCA
Organism: Eretmocerus hayati; assembly: GCA_029851415.1. Classification (NCBI taxonomy): domain Eukaryota; kingdom Metazoa; phylum Arthropoda; class Insecta; order Hymenoptera; family Aphelinidae; genus Eretmocerus; species Eretmocerus hayati. Next base: position 115,367,735 of record CM056743.1, read on the forward strand.
GCCGACAATCCCTGAAAGAACGGCGAATGATATTTCTGATGCAGATGCCGCTGCCACTACACCGAGTGTCTCTACAGCTTGTGAATCACGTGCAACAAACTCACAAGACCAAAATAGCGGTTCAATACCAGAGGTAATCAAGCGTGGATTCACGCTGTCACCGTAAAATTTGATTATTCAAAAATGATGAGGAATTGGAAATGTCTTGTAATTTGATTGATCACCAAAAGTAAGATGAGATTGGATGGCTTATCATAGCTTGTTTGCATTTCAGAATCAAGCACGACCAGTGTCTGATTTGAGCCGGGAGGAGCTGCTCAAATTGTTGCAGAAGAAGGACGAGGAACTGAAAGCGAGAGATCAGCTGGTGACATTTTGGAAATCAAAATGTTCAAAGATGCAGGAATATGCCAAGCGGTTTGCAACCAAGTTCGACGAAGGCATGACAAGATGTATGTATCTGTTTAGATCGTACGTGTGTGATCATCAGCTTGACAAGGGTTGACCAGTAGATTGGATTCTTTTCAGATCTCCGGCCGATGTATATGGATACGGATGAAGAACCGAATCAGTCGTGTGAACGATCTAGTTCGTCACTTGATTCATCCGATGAGGCTGTGCAGCCCTCTGATGTGAGCATCCACGTGAGTGGAACTGGTGGTAAAAAACGCAGGCGGGATCGCAGCGACAAGGTTCTGCCGCTAGCCAAGAAGGTGTGTATGATTTTTCTGTAAATGTGCAAGATTTTCTGATGAAAAAGTACGAAGCCCGTTTTGAACATTTTTCTCAATTCTTTCAGAGGAGGACAACCTTCCCTTTGCCAACCACATGGAAACTGAGCGAGAAAATCGAGAGTATTTGCAGTAATCGCCATCTGAAAACTGTACGAAAGGTGGCAAATCTGGCCATCCCGGAGCTGTTTACTCAAGAAGAACTGAGGAACTGCTGTCCCATGGGAAACAAGAGGAGTGACCGGAAAAGTTCCACACCTGACGGAGAAAACTCGAACGAAAACTCGAAGGAAAACTCGAACTCAGATCAACAGGGCCGGCCACCTTTGGACGCAAACAAGCTGAATGCCCTTATAAGTAAGACGTTCATTATTTTATCTAATGCAATGAATGCAAAAATTCATTGACCACAAATTGGTTCTCAACTCATTAGCGTTTTATGTATCCATTCGACTACGTTTCAAGTGATTTCTGCAATTGATTAACTTTCTTGACCAGCCAAAGAAGTGCAATCTTCCCGAGAGCTGTTGCTAATGATGGCTTGTTTTTTTTTGTTACAGATCGATGCTGGACGAGATTTTCAAAGGATCCAAATTGGTACGAGGATTTTAAAGCGGCCATGAAATATCAGATGAAAATCGCCCGAGCTGCTGCTGTGGAGGAAGCCTAAACAGGCTAGTGATGTATTGTGAAAAACTTTTGTATGCTTTACATGTATCTTGATTTACATAGACGGCTTCACGAGTACGCAAATCTATTTGAATTGTATTGATGAAATTTGTATATAATAGATGTGAGATGAAATGGTACAATTTTTGTCAATATCCTTTGTGAAAGGCCCATTTCCTATGTTTTTACTTTGGACTTATTAATTGTATCTAGATGATCCTCTAGGATTCAGTCTGAGTGGACACTGAGCGTCAAAAATAATTTCTATCCCAATTTTTATGACCGTTCTACTATACAATCGATATCGATATACGAATTCTTGTTTCAATCCGAATCTAAGAAGATGGCAACTTGTAATGAGGATGAGCATGTGAATAAGTCTGCGATCGGTGAAGTGCAAGCTGAACGAGATATGAGGTTGACCCCAGGGACGTAGGCAAAACGTATATCTAGCCATCTGGCTGCAAGATTTTCAGAAACTACCTGCACAACTTTATACATGTTGGTAAAAATCTAGCGAGGTAAAATGTTCCAAAGCACCCACTTATTTGTGTTCCGCTAAATTAGGTGTCTTAGATTTTGTCTCGCTGGATCGTATGGGAATTACTATTGTATTGCTCTGATCTGGTGGATGTACCTATTTGAAAATTTCCCTACAGCCGGCTGCGTAACATTATGAAATATCCATTCAATTTTACCTAGGTCAGATACGAATTATCGGGGGATACTCATACAATTTTACCTAGATGAACTAGTAGGTAAAAAGCCATCTCGGTGAAACATATTAATAACTACCCACATATTTTCACCCAACTGGCTTAGGTGGGTAAAATCTTATTCCGGTGGATCGTATGAGAATACCCATCCTATTTTACTCACCTGAAGGATGTAGGTAGAAATTTCCATCCAGCCAGATCAACCGGCTGCAAATTTTCAGAAAGTACCCATACAGTTTGACCTAGGTGAGCTGGTAGGTAAAAACCTAGCTCGATGAACCGTATTATTGAACTACCCACATATTTTCACCCAGCTGAGTTAGGTGGATAAAATTTTATCCCTCTGGATCGTATGAGAATACCCATTCTATTATACACTCCTGAAGGATGTAGGTAAAAATTTCCATCCAGCCAGATCAACCGGCTGCGAAATTTCAGAAAGTACCCATACAGCTTGACCAAGGTAAGCTGGTAGGTAGAAATCCAGCTCGATGAGCCGTACCATTGACCTACCCACATGTTTTCACCCAGCTGATTTAGGTGGATAGAATTTCATCCCTCTGGATCGTATGAGGATACCCATCCTATAGTACACTCCTGAAGGATGTAGGTAAAAATTTCCATATACAGCTTGACCTAGGTATAAGCTGGTAGGTAAAAACCTAGCTCGATAGGACGTATTATTGAACTACCCACATATTTCTACCCAGCTGACCTACGTGGGTAAAATTCTATCCCACCGGATCGTATGGAGGATGTGGGCAAAACTCTCCACACATCCAAATATCCACCTGCAATTTCAATGAAGAAGCCTACTTGATTTTACCCAGGTGAGCTAAGTAGGCAAAGCTCGGGCTAGGTAGAGTGTTCCAGACTACCCACCTCATACTATACCCAGCTAACTCACGTGAATCGAATTTTGTCTAGGTAGCGCGTATGGATCTTTCCAAACAATTTCATTCGCTGGAAGATCGAGCGTCTAATTTACGCACACGCAATTCGCCTGCCGGCGACTTCTTTAATATACCCACTTCATTCTATCTAGCTGGGACGAGTAGGCAAAAATCATCGCCAGCAGGTGTAGAATTACGCTGGGTAAAGAGGGTATGAAATTACCCATCTCGTTCTACCTACCCAGGGTGCGAAGGCAAAAATTTCGTCTGAGCGAGCCCACATCATGCCCAGATTGTTCGGATATACCTACATAATTTTATCCCTTTTGACAAGGGGGTAACACTTTTTGCTGGTTTTACTTCCCTACAAAACCGCAAATTTACGGAGGTAAACCCATACAATAATTACCGAGGTAATCGCAAGGCGGTAAATACCCACCTAATTTACCTAGGTACGCTAGGGGGGTCGTTTTTTTCATACGGGTATGTCGCAGCAAAACTCTTCACCGTTTTCAAAAATCTCCTTCAAATTTTGCACACAATGTGTGGTGTCATCTGTAGATGGGAACGCTACAATTTTAGCATCTCCCGACCATTATATAAAATTTTTTCTGAAAATTTCTCATTTTTTCATATCCCAAAAACTATTTATAAATTTCCCCCCTGCTTTGAAAAATATGAGTTGTTCAATATAAAGGTTTTTTGAGGTGCTGAATCGATTGGTTAATACACAATTCTGATTCCCTCCTATTTTATTCTAGCTTCCCTGTACTCCTTTTTCATCTGTCTCTGAGACCATGATAATGACATTTTAACAAAATTTCGTATTAACCAATCAATTCGGCACCTCAAAAAACATCAAAAGTTACGTCTTTGAAAATTTTCCTAAGTAGGTCTAGGAGTTCCAAATCATTTTCTAAATATGCTTTTCTGATAAAAATTGGAAATTTGTCATAAATCGTTTATAAGTCAAAAAATACTCATTGAATGATGCTCGAAATTCACTGGCCTTAACGTAAGAGTCTTTGTAATCCACCCACAGAGTCTGAGAATAATCTATTGAAGCGTTTGAGTTTTCGTGTTACCTATGGAGCCATATTATTCCGTATTTCCTCGAATTTTTTCTCAAAAAAATTTTTTCTCCTCCAATAAAGCTCTTGGATACATGGGAATCGTACTATCCTCTTCGTTCCTCCTGGATCTATCGACTGTAGGTAACAATTTTCCTTGATAATGCCTTGGAAAATTACTATCACCCCATCTTTCGAGCCCTCTGACCGTGTCTGTGTGTATGTATTTCGTTTTCTAAGTCTCAGCACAACTCGTCAATGTTTTCACCAATCCCCTCCAAATTTTGCACACATATTTGGTAGCATCCGTAGATGGGAACGCTACAATTTTGGCACCCCCCAACAAATACTCCCTAAGTGATGAAATTAATTTCTGAAAAATTGTCATTTTTTCATATCTCAAAAACTATTTATAAATTTTTCTCCTGCTTTGAAAAATATGAGTTGTTCGATAAAAAGGTTTTTTGAGGTGCTGAATCGATTGATTAATACACAATGTTGATTTCTTCCCACTCTATTGTAGCTTCCCTGTACTCCGTTTTACACTGGTCTCTAAGACCATGATAATGACATTTTAACGAAATTCCGCATTAATCAATCGATTGAGCACCTCAAAAAACATCAGAACAACGTCTCTGGAAATTTTTTCAAGTAGGACTATGAATTCCAAATCATTTTTGAAATATGCTTTTTCAATAAAAATTGAGTATTTGTCATAAAAAAGTCTATAAGTCAAAAAATACTTATCGAATAATGCTCAAAATTCACTGGCCCTAGCGTTAGAGTCTTTGTAATCCACTCACAGAGTTTAAGAATATTCTATCGGAGCGTTTTTGAGTTTTCGTGTTACCTATGAAGCAATATTATTCCGTTTTTCCTCAAATTTTTTTTTAAAAAATATTTCTCGGGTATTATTTTAGGGTAATTAATATATTGATATTTGATATTACTCAAGAATACAATAGAAGAGTATATGTGAATGGATTTTATAATTAAATTTGAATAAACGTATAGAATCATTCTCATTATATCCGAAATATAATGAAGAATCATCATATTTCGAATTTCAGATAATCGATAGATGAATTGTTGATTTCATAAATTTGCTTTGAGAAAGTATTCTGCTAATCTATTTTTGGCAGCGTATTTTAACTTGACTACAAGGAAAAAACAAAATGTGCTTGGTTTTTTAAAACCGACTTTCTTTCCCTCTTCATTCTCTCTAAAATAAAGTGTAGTTAACTCGAAATTAATTATTCCTCGTTTACAAATTGTACGATCGCGGAACATGAAGAGTGTGAGAATGATCGTTCTGATACGTTAGCGTATAATAAATTTTTATTCAGCTGATCTATTATGCGTTCTTATAGGGGATATAAAACCAGAAGGAATTTCACTCAAAGAGCATTTGCAAGCTCTAGCCATTCAAGAACCATTGTTTCCTTCATTCCCCGAGGCACGCGCGTGCACCATCAAGAGCTCCAAAATTAAAAAAACGTTCTTTGATTTCGGGTAACTCCCGAGGGAATTTTTTTGGAGGACTTACTCTACAAGAGAGAACATGCTCTCTTTTTATCAGTGCATTGTATAAACGGGCGGTTACCAATCCACATGAGGTCTTTTCGGAGTATTTTATTCACCTCTCAGAGTAGTCTTGATTGATAGCCGAGCAAATGAGTTCCTGAATTCGTTCACTAACTGACTAAACTCATCCGAACTGTCCACTTTTGGGCTTGAATCATACGTGGCAAATCCAATAATCGATATGATCGAGAAATATTGTTTAGAACTTGAGGGTGACATGAATAAACAATGAAAACATGCATTTTTTTCGACCTTTTCCGGTTTTTCCATTATATGCCGTAAAATATGTGTCCTTATTCGGAAGGACTTGTGGAGAGGTAGTCTGTAGGCTTCAGACGATTCACAAGGATGATCTCATTACTTTTTCCCGGAGAATGCATCTGTTTGAAGTTATTCTCGATCAAATTTATAGTCGCAATGAATTTGCTGGAATTATTTGAAGCGGGTTTGAACTATTCTTCTACGATAATTGAGTTGATTTTGCTCTATAAACAGGTCTCCTGAAATCTTTCTAACTTTGGTCGTTTTGAAAAGCTTATTTCTTCGTTTCATGGACATTTATTCGTAAAGTCGCACATATCTGCGGTTCTAGATATCCAAAAAAGACGTTCCTTAGCTCATTTCGCGATTTTCTCCTACATCGTTTTCAATTTCTTAATTCTAATGGTTGAATTCCTGTAGAATCAAGAGCTAATCTCTGGATGAGGGTGCAAGTTGGATACTCTGAAGTTATTGTAGTAATTTGCGTGTGAAATTTGTTGCGAACAGACTTTTGCGATTCTGCAAAGAACATTCGTAAGTTGAAACGAAGACAACGAGGACGCGTTGAATCCCGTTCAGATTGGTCCCGCCAGTTATGTATCAACGGTAGTGACAGAAAAGTTAGAAATGCAGTGTTAATATGAGCAAGTGTGTGCTTGAAGAGCTGATTGAAGACGAGGAATTTGTTGAATAAAAAATAATGCAAAAAGACGGTAAATCGCTGAGTCGTCGCTGGTTCCTGCTGCAAGTTTCTGCTCTGCCGTTGACTGCTGCCTCGATACGTTTCTCGTCGATAGATTTATTTCAATTAGGAAATAGCCGATCTTTTTTGAAAATAGAGTTCTCGGTCGTTGTCTTGAATCAAATATATGATATGGAATGGCAGGTAGGGTGATGATTAGAATTCTGACGCTGACACATGTGAATTCGTTAAAAATTGCGGTCTCTCAGCCTCGTACAACGGTAGCGGTCGTTCATTCACTTTGCTACGCAGCACGCACTCACACACATCCCCACGAATCGTGAGGGATACGATTCGCGGGTTCCCTCGCGTAAAGCGCGGGCATGCCGTTCCTGATGCTAGAGCCGGCAGCAGCGAGCACGGGAAGAATCGCGATCACTTTCACTAGGTACGGATCGCGGTGCGCACGGCCGTCCGGCAACGGCGTGGCTTGATCGAAGAAACGCGGTTCGTGAACGGTCGTGCGGATGTTAGAAGACTGTGTCGACAGTATTCGGATGTGTTCTATTTATACTCTAGTCGTCTATACTATCTTACTTACGCGTATTTGCGTTACATCGTGGTGTGCATAGCGCTGTAACGCACCGAAGCGTTATCTTGGTGAGTTACACGTAACGATGAGAAGCGTTAACCCTAGCATTCGCGTAGTGTTAGTAACGTCGCGTAGCGTTAGATCGTCTTTACATGAGTAACGCAATACTGGGTTACGTCCGTGAAAAAGCAATGGGTGTAACGCCGTATGATAGTACATATTTAAAATTATGAAACGCTTTTGTGAGTTACACGCCGCAATCTGCAATGGCGTAACTGAGCGCGGCGTTACCCAAAAAATATATTTTCTTGCAGTCTAAATTCGCTTTTGACAACAAAAACAAATCGCGTTATACTAATTACATTTCTTACGTGTTGTCGCGGGTGTTGTTCGAATGATTTTTGTTGTAAAAATGATATAATTACAATCCTTATCGTTTATGATTTTACGTGTATATTAGTTTCTAATTCATACGCAGGCTGTTTGCGAGGCATTTTAATTATTTTTGAATAATAATACTAGCGGCGCAACTTTTTCCGGAAGGATAAAAAGGGCGTGCGTCAGTGTAAAGCAATATACACAGCAAAAAGGATTTCTCAAAATGGACAGCTTTTTTTCTCACTCTGAGTGCGTGTAGTTTTGCAAAATGTTTCATTTCTCGTTCGAGAAATTTCTTAGAATGAGAAATAAAATTCTTTGCTTCGAGAAAGAGAAATTCTCACCTAGAGATCAAGAGAAAACTAGTCTCTGGAGACCATGTTTACCCTCGGGTACATTTCGAGGTCCGTGATCTGGATGTTTGCGTGGTGCAATAATTCTACTTCGAATATGATTTCGGCAGAAATGGAGAAGTTGTAACAATCTTTGTTTACTCAAGACCGGGATGCAATGTGGTTTGATATATTCGTGCGCATTGCGGTAGGTAAAACATCGGTGTTTTAGTGAAAAACCCTTCTTATTAAGAGCACGCGGTAGCCGTGCAAGCTAAATTTTGTTCCAATTATTCTCGAATTCTCTTGCGATTTGGGCTAAACGACGAGTTATGCCATACTTGTTATCATCTAACTTGAATAGCTCAACTCGTCGTTCAACTCAAGTCGCAAGAGAATTCGAAAATGATTAGAACAAAAATGTGTGTATACATATTAAAGGTTAGGTTGTACCAGACGCTCAGTGATTCCCAGTTTTCCGAGCAGTTTTCTGCAATAATCTAATGATTTGGGCCGAACGTTGAGTTGTTGAGTATGAGTCGAGAATTAACAATAACTAGACAACTCATCTCAAACCTTGCACCATCATAATTTCCACATCGAGTGGTGGATGGAACTTTGCGGTCGTGCTGCACGGCTACCACCATGAAATTTAAAGCTATACTCTCAGTTTACTGTGATATTTAAGTAACTCCAACGTGCTTAGTTTCGAATTTTTTCTCGTGGTGATGTTTATGAAAGAGAAGTTTATTCTCATCAGGATGAGAATAAACTTCTCTCAGGAGAAATGGCTCCTCGTTTTGGGAGGCAATTTATCATAACGAGAAAGATCGCTCGTGAGAGAAAATTATTTTGAGAAACGTGAGACTTAAAGAAATCCTTCTCCTGTGCATTCGCTTTCAAAAATCCAGGGATCATTCTGGATCGATCCAAAAGTCTGTTTTTTTTCATAATTCAGGAGACACTCCACCTCGCGTAAGATATACCAGTCTAGCAAATAACTAATAACTTTGTGCATAAATCATCAGATTTACTTAGCAGATAAATCGAAAGATACCACCTAGAGCGGTTCGAACTTTGATCGTATTCACTATGCCGTAAAAACAGCTCTCACTCTCGTTTCTTATCTGATGAGATTCATCAGATTTACGGCTGTGACGATATGTGTATTTGTGCTCGGTAATGGTGAGACATGGAAATGGAAAATTGGCCCAAATGACTTTGAGCTTTGCGGCTAAAACCGACGAGTACCTATCTGAAAGTGTTGCCAACTCATTATAAGCTGTGTGGCATATATCAGATCTCAACTGAATCGCCAATCTCTTTATCGATCCTTGGTAGCAACTGCGATGGGGAATTCCGCGATTGTATAGAAATGAAAACAAAAATTGTCGAGAAAATAGTAAAATGCTTCGGTGCGAGTAACTCTGCGCTATGAAATTGTTATGTCATAGGTCATATATACGACAGTTGGATCGGAGAGTCGAGTCGACTGTGAAGCCCTCTCGGGCTCCCATTTTGAGATACAGTGCTGCTGTATCTGGTAATGATCCATTGATATGTGCATCTCATTCAAATGAATGTAACGATTATGAGTCTTTGTTACACAAAATTTGAAGAAAAATATCAAACCCTGAATGAATTCAGGAAATTATTGACATTGACGTCACCAGAGTACGACACAGAGTACGACAGAGAACGATAGTTATTTAATGCTTCGTTCTATGACCATTGGATCACAGGTTTGTCTCATCACTTTTTGTGGTTGGTGTAAAGTTAGAGGTATCACCTGTTGATAAAAATTACATCGACAATTTTGAAAGAGAATTTGAGATTCGCTGCAGAATACCGAATAATCTCTGTCAAGCGAGGCGTTATGTGACCGCTCCTTGAGCGAGACAAAGGGACTATCGAGTCCTCTAGTTCAAATTTCTCGTGTACTTGGAAATATATAATTCGTTTGATTCTTTCCAAAGATTCGAAATACTTACAGAAATGATGTAATGGCTCCAATTTTTCTGAAATCAATCTTCACACTGGGCTATCTATCACAACCAGGAATTCGAGACCTCTCAAAATTAGACTCTAGCAATTTTTCTGAACGAATTCAAGGCCTCAAGTATAAATCTGATTGATTAGAGAGCCTCGCAAGAAATCGGCCAGTGCTGATGTGTAATTGATGATAAAAATTTTTTGATCGAAAAGGACGAGAAAAATAATGAAATCACCCCTTAACTTTCTATTTTGGCGGTTATGTAGCAAGCTTGCTAGCGATATAAGCACGCAGTATCGTGTGACTCCAAGGGCATTAGATGTGTGCCTAAGCTTTCGATAAATTGCACGAGTTGTGTGATTTTTAGCAGGATTTCAGTAAAACACATAAATTCGCTCGCTGATGATGGTGCTCGAAGAAGGTTGTAATCGCGTAGGAATTGTCCACATTTGTATCACGAACGTGGGTTCAGACCTATTTCTAATCAAAAGTGAGTAAAAATGAAGAGCTCGTCGAGCAATCATCCAAAATTCATGACATTAATTCCGACTCCTTCAAAGCTCAATGCAATTGTATTTGAGATCCGTGCATATGTACAGTACCCGCCAAAATGAATGGAACACGGATTCCTTCACTAAAACAGCGATTACCCCGACGTCCTTGGGTCTACAGCAATTTTCCCAGAAGCATTCGGAACATGAGAGAAAGAGTTATCAATTCATGTCCTTCAAAAATTTTTTCAATCCAAAATCCATGTTCTTGATTGGCTCCGAAAGTAAAAACTTCTCATTTCAATCAATCATCGATCATTTATCGGGGAATTATGATAGAGTAAAAATCTTTGCGGGATCTTGTAGCTCTTTTCAAGGCCTTCAAAATCGTGTTATTCAACATTATTCTACGCATTTTTACACCCAGGTTACGAGTAATCAAGTGAGAGCAAATTTGGCGTTGGGGGTGGCAGAAATATAAAGAAATGGGTAATCCACGATTTCGACGTTAAATCTTCTGAATTCCATAAAATATAAGTCAGGTATGTTTCAGAACGTACTTGAAACGACCTCAGACAGCTTGAAGAAGAAAAAGCTCATACCCCTAGATCACCATTACCCTCGACCCGCGCCAACTTCTCTTTGCCAGATCACTCGTAACTCGGGTGAAAAAAACCGTAGAGTAATGTATAAAAAAAACTATTTCGAAGGTCTTGAAATGAGTTACAAGATCCCTCAAGGATTTTTGCGCAATCCTGATTTTCCGATGGATGATCGATGATTGATTGAAATGAAAAATGTTTTCACTTTTCGGAGCCAATCAAGAACATGAGTTATGGGTTGGAAAAAATTTTGGAAGACATGAATCGATAGCTTTTTCTTTGCATCTTCGAATGCTTTTCGTAAAACTGCCGTAGATTCAAGGACGTCGGGGTAATCGCTGTTTTAGTCGAGAAATCAGTGTTCCATTCATTGGCGGGTACCGTGTGCTCCTCATGATCTGGTTCATATAGTCGTCATGAACGTGTGTTCAGAATTATTCTCGCATAATATTCGTGTCCTTCATTTTCAATCATATTCATCCATTTCGAATATTCCAAAATCGGCGATCATCAGGGACTGCGATGGGGCAGATCCAAATCCTGGAACATTTCGGATTAAGCCATATCATCGAGCATACCACCTCGAAACACAATAAGTTTCGTGAACTTCGGGAATATATAGTCATACCATTTAATTATAACACCGTTAATTCGTACGTACAAAAAGTGAAAATGGGAAAAAGCTCAATAAGCAAAACATTTTGGAAATTTACAAATCCTTTCGTTGCATGGTCCAATTTTAGAACATATATTTATGAATGGTAATCACTTCATATGAAGCACATTTGAATGATGATCTTTCGTAATAAAGTATTTCTATTACGCTTTGCACACTTACTGAATTAATTCTTGTATTGTGATTGCAAATGTTTCAAATATCCGACAATGCCCGTCAGTTTACTCGGATAATCCTCATTCTTGAATATTAACACTAATTTAGCGGTGTAACGCATCTTTCCAGAATTTCAATATTCATTTCAGAATTTAAGGCGGTGCGGTCACCGTGCACGCTGAAAGTTATTCGCCTTTTATCCAATTCTTTTTCGATTTGGGCTAAACGAAGAATTATCATCTGACTCAAGTTCGTCTTCTCGTCGTTTCGCCCAAATCGCAAGAGAATCGGGTAAAAGTGGGAATTACAAAGTGCCTATATTATAGGTTAGGGGGTTACGGCGCTCAAAGTTACTCGCACTTTTCTCCAGCTCTCTTGCGATTTGAGCCAAACGACGAGAAGACGAACTCGAGTTAGATGATGATAAGTCTTCTTCCTTTTTTTTTTTTTTTTTATTTAAGCAATTTCAATCTCTGAAAGGATTATATTGCTACAAGTCTGAATACATACACATATACATATACTTATATTAAATTACAATCGTGATATTATAATATTCGTGGATTCAAATACTCAGGTCACATTCTTTCAAGAAAGTGCACAGTGCTTCACAATTCTTCACCGAAGGATTAGATAGCAATAAATCGACATGGTACGGCGGGTACTGATGCCAAATCTTTGCAGTGTTTTTAGAAGCTTCGTCCGCTGAATATCATAAAGTTCACACTGCCATACTACATGGTTCAAGTCCTCTGAAGGGTGGTTACATTTACATTTTGCGTCTTTTACAAAACCAATGCGAGCTAAGGAAGCATTGAGAGAATAGTGGTTTGCACGGCACCTATTTATCGTGCTAGTGATTCCTCGAGCAAGGATCTTTCCTGAAAACCAAGGTTTGTGAGATGGACTGTTTCCTTTTATATAATTTCCTTTTTGCTCACGTATATTTCACCAGAATCTGTCTTATTTTTCACTCATCCGAGATCACCGAAGTCATAGCACAGTTCTCGCAAGATGTTTTACATAGTATTTTGGTGAATTCCTGTGACAATTACTGGAGAGCTGCATCAATCATAAGTGTGAATTCAAATTGATCTAAACGAATCACTTGGTTTCCACCACGCTCGCATGAGATATTTTTCCATTCGCAGTTCGGGTAACTCATACTGAGAATTTTCATCCTCGCTCGTATTCCAGTACGAAGCGAAGCAGCCAGTACTTACGCTTTGTTGTCGACGCGTACTAAACAAAAATAGAAGAAAAAAAGTATCACCTTTCAGTGATTTGTACATCCATCTGTACGCCTACGCACGTCAATATGGCTATTTTCAGTAGCTTCTTTTTTCGACAAATTACAAGAACACTTCATGGAATTCACATGTGACGTACTGTAGATTCCATCGTTATTCTATTTTCATATGAATTAAAGTTCCGAGAAAGAAAATAGAAATAGATTACTGAATGAAAGTCAAGTCTTTTTCCTAACTACAGATTTGCTCAAGGAATATCAAAAATCAAGAGAATAGATATCTCAGAGCAAAGTATGTTACAGTAATTTTGACTTATACTGTAAAATACGATATCACGAGAAAACATTCGTTAGACAATTCGCAAGAGAAGATTTAGGTAAAGGGGGCATATTGTAAGGAAAAAGCGTCTAATTTTAATAGGAATCTCCATCTGTCTGGAATGATAATAAAGCCTTTCACTGTTTACGAACGTCTATTCATAGTTGCACCAGACAAATGACTGCGTCCGTTGGAATTGGCTCCATGAACGTTTATAATTCTTCAATTGTTAATGTTTGCAAATAAGTGCCTTTTAAAGGTAAAATGATGTACTTGCGATGAGAAAAACTTGTCGTTTCTGCAGAGGTGAGCTATTGTGTAAGAAATTCCCTTGAAAGTAATGATGACAAAGAGAGAAATATATTTCATATGTATCCGACTGATTTCGTCCACTTTTATGATAAGTAAAGAGGAATATTCTTCAACCTTGGTGACTTATTTTGAATGACAAAGTGAGGAATGAAGAATGCGTAGAATATTGAAGTTATACAATCGGTCACTCTTTTAAACGTAGAAATGTGGCGTAATAGTACTCTTATTACCTTAGAATTTAGAATAATCGAGCTTTCACAGGATTTTAGATTTTTTTTTTTATTTGAAGTAGAGCGGTAAAGGATCAAGCCTCATCCTTATCCGAACAAAAGCTGTATTCTCGGCACTACACTAGAGTGGATCCTGGGCTAAATCCTTGACGTCGAAGTATCGGAACAGTTTTCTCGTATAGGAAGTAAATGCGATTGAAATACTATTGAAACTACTCGAAAGGGCTGGCACCTCGTATAATACAAGGCTCGAAGTGCGAACTTGTCGTTGGCTTAAGACTGTTAGCAGAGCAGTGTTAGCTGACAGAGGGAAACTGTCGTGGAGTACAGTGTATTAGAGGCGAGGGATCTATAAGCTCGGGCTGCTCGAGTGCAGGGTGTAACGCACATAACTTAGTTGGAGAGGCGGTTTCAACCGAGAAATAACGAGCGAGGGTTATACACCTGCTTTTACTCTATTTGCGATCGAGATAGGCGTACGTGACACGGTGCGAATTGAAAAGGACAAACCCAGTAGACAACATTCTATAATTCAGAGGGAACTATCACGCGCAAGGCATTTCAAAATTCTGACAATTGTTTAATTAAGCTTTTGGAACTGTATCACGCTATAATTGAGGCGTGGTCGTTGCACCTCGGCAATGTTGCAAGATCCATCACTGTTTTTCTAGTGAAATCCATCCTATACGATGCTGAAGGGGATTTGTAGATTAAGGGAATGCTTCACTAGTGCTAGATGAGAAAGGTACTCGAATGTATAGAAGTAGAAGGGTTTTGTTGCGTTTCTTTTTCCATGTTGCTAAAATCGAGCTTCGAGCTTCCCATTCTGGAATATGTTTACCACAACCTTACAACGAAATTTCGGAGAAACTTCACAATAGTTTTTCTATGAAATTTGCATTTTGTATGAAATGTTTACCCCAATAGCTGTAATAATTATATTAGTACAGCAAGAACACTATCACTCGAATCTCAAGAGAGTCGATGGAAAGTTAGAGTCACGGAATTTCTCGGGTTAAGGTTATTTGAGATGACACTCGACAAATAATGCCCTCAGTGAAATAACGTATTTTAAAATCGATCTACTTGATCTCCATCATCAAGTTATGACATACTCGATCAAGTTCGCTAGAAATGGCTAGATGGATTAGATCAAAATGAGGCAACTGGGGTGAGTCCGAGCGTCAAGCGGCCTATTAGATCGGGCGCTAGGGGGGGAGGTCCGAATAAAAAATTCGATTTCCAGAATGTTTGAAGGCGTATGTAGTTTGAGGAACTGAATCGAATGCACGAAGTCGCCAGCCCGAAAACTCCGGCTTATTTGTTGTTAACAATTTTTATAGTGCAAAATTATGGTTTTTTTGCAAAAAACTCAGAAAATATGCATTTTTACGGAAAATTTGTGGAGACCAGAGTTGTAGGACGCAGAATCCTCTAGAAAAATAATCATTACAAATTTCCCGGAAAACCCAAGCCTGGGGCGGAAAATGCGTAAAAACCGTTCCGCGCGTTCAACAAGGGCTCATATGGGGCAGCCGACGCAGCGCTACTAAACTCGCTGCCAATTAGACACTTGTGAATTCGGGGCTAGGAGACCAAGTGCATTTCCAAGAGGATGAAATCCCCTTTGAAATGGTACAGGTCGTATCTCGCTAAGAACAAAGTCTTTCGAGCATGATAGATTGGAGCATGATTCAATAGAAAGAGAAATAAGTGTGTCAAAACGCTATTTCCGCAGCAAAACTACCCGCGGCGCTCAGAATCTGCACCTTTCCTCTTTTTCTCGCTTCACACTGGGACAGCTTCGTAATCAGCGAGATAAGACCTCTACCATTTCAAAGGAAATTTCATCTCCTTCAAGATGCACTTGGTCTCTTACCCCTGAAATGACAACTGTCCAATTGGCAGCGAGTTTAGTAGCGCTGCGTCGGCTGCCCCATATTGAGCCCGCGTCGAACGCGCGGGACGGTTTTTACGCATTTCCATCCCCAGGATTGGTTTTTCCAGGAAACTTGTGAGGGTCTTCATTATAGAACAAACGTCCTACAACTTTGATCTGTACAAATTTTCCGTGAATATGCATATTTTTCGAATTTTTTGCAAAAAACCATAATTCTGCACTAAAAATTGTTGATAACAAAAAACGCCGAGGATTACGGGCTGGCGACCTCGTGCATTCGATTCAGCACTTCAACATGCATAAGAATACACCTTCAAACCTTCTGGAACACGCATTTTTACCCAGCCCCCCTTTAGCGCCCGGATTATATGCTGAATGTATAGGGAAACTCGGATGGCTCTTCTACTCCAAACGGGACCGTTATCCGCCATTTGGGCCTCAAGGGCCAGCTTCAGAAGTTTCGATTACTCAAACTTTCCGAATTTTGCTCTAATTGGGGCTCACAAGGGCTCAATCCCTTCGTTATTAGTGGCACTACAACTTTCTCGCATAGTATCCTCGAGTTGGAGCAGCGGGTTTTCCGGTAAAATGTAGATACACTGCTGTGCCTATGTTGTGCGTGTATCTTTACCTCTAGAATTTACCCATTTTTTTGCTCGCAGCGTTTGCTAGAGAGGCTGCTCGTTCAAGCACGGAGTACGTGGCACGAGCAGTGGAAAAAAGATTCGATGAAACCTATCCATGGAGAAACAGAGATTCCACTCTGAGATCTGTCGAACGCCATTGCATTCCTTAACGGTACCCCAATGGGTTCACCTCGTACACGAAGATTTGCAGGCATTGTGATGGATGATTTGTAACAAGAATGTTTGAGTAGACTGGATTTTGTTTCATCATTTCAAGGGACTTATGTTGATAATGCCTTCACGATTATTCCTAAGAATGAAGTCGATACATGATGTCCATATTTAATTCACATGATGAGAGGTTGGAAATGTACAGATGAATTTGAAAAGCAGAATAGACCGAGTTTTTTAGGATTACTCATCATTAGGAATGATAAAGAGTTGATCATAGGCTAGGATCACAAACCCTTATTTTCTGGGAGAGTTTTGAATTTTCGGTCCAATCATCATCCATCACATAAGAAAGCGATGGTATATTCCGTAGTAGATAAGGCACTTGCCAGATGAAAGATTTCACAATAAGAGCATCAAATTGGTGGAGAAAATACTTGTTGAGAACGACTATCCTTCCCAATTTACCAAATATCACACGAGTAAAAGAATACACTATCTTGTTCATCAGAGTTCAAATGACAACGAACCCAGTAAATCAGTTGACAATCCGGAGGAAAATTCCAAAAACACGTGAATCTAGGCCCTCAATTAATATAGGTCTCCCTCACATTGATGGTTTTCATCAAAGAGTTTCCAAAAATAGAGTGATCTTCCTGTGAGACTATATCCAAGAATCAAAAACTATTTGGGTAACATAAAAAAATGGGGGGGGGGGGGAGGACAGAACTGGTATTGGCTATGGGAAGTATGAGTTTCAGCGCCTCCGTGCGGCGGAAAACGGCACGCCACGGGAGGGAGCAGTCGAAGGTGTTTATATGTGGTTTAGTGCGGGCTTCGGTCTTCTTATGCATTTAGCTCAAAAACCGTAGCTCGGATGTGGCAACAGTATGCGAGGCGATTGTAGGGTTTTCGAAAACGAAGAGTTTGAGTGCTTGTGAGTCCGAATCCGAGCAAAATTGAGTAAACTAGAGCGATTCAAATTTTTGCCTATGCTTTTTGCATGGGCACGAGCATGAGCGTTGCGGCCACTGCTCAACCACCGCTTCTGTCTCGACTCGCTCCGATTTTTTTCTCGCTTCGGGCTTCGTGAGTCCTTTAATAATGGTCTGATTGATACGTATGATAGCTCAAAGTTTTCGTAGTTAAAAATCTAACAACTTTCTCGTTTACTCTTATAAGGTTTGAGCAACGGTTTTTCCAAAAATCAAGGTCAGAAATAGAGCATGCAAATTATAGGCGCGTGGCAGGGGTTTTCCTTCATTTTTGAGAGAACCTATCGCTCAAACCTTGTAACAGTAAGCAAGAAAATTGTTAGATTTTTAATTGCGAAAACTTTGAGCTATCATACGTATCAATCAGACCATTATTGAGGGATTCACAGAGCCCGAAGCGAGAAAAATATCAGAGCGAGTCGGGGCAGAATCAGTGCTTGAGTGGTGACCGCATAGCCCATGCAAAAAGTATTAGGCAACATTTTCAACTCGCTCTAGTTTACTCAATTTTGTTCGGATTCGGACTCACAAGCGCTCAAACTCTTCGTTTTCGAAAACCCTACAATCGCCTCGCATACTGTTGCCACATCCGAGCTACGGTTTTTGAGCGAAATGCATAAGAAGACCGAAGCCCGCACTAAACCACACCACAACACCTTCGACTGCTCCCTCCCGTGGCGTGCCGTTTTCCGCCGCACGGAGGCGCTGAAACTCATACTTCCCATAGCCAATAGGTGATCAGACAAATGTAGTGCATAAACATAAGGGCAATGATTGTAACGTTTCGTATGTGGTTGAAAAGAAGAGAGATTTGAGTACTAGAATCAGTGAACATCAGTCAAAAAGTTTGAAGAAGGGCGAAAAATACGTTGTAAATGATCATATGAGAAGGACAGATCAAATTTCTGATTTGGCCACCTTCGAGATTCCAGCCCATGAAGATGATTGGCATAAAAGATTGGTCTTGGAGATGGTTCACGTGAGATTGGAAGAAAACCCTGTGAATAAAAGAGACGATACTAGGAATTTACACCACATTTACGCGCCTCTTCTGAGACAAACAGAGAAGAGCAAATACCGCGAAACTTGTTGAAATTACCTTTGTCATATGATCACTTAGATGACTACTTATCTGTGATTGATTCTATTTTTGGCATCTTCACTGATGGATCGTTGGAGGTCACTATGGGTGAATCAATAGATTAGATCGATGGATGGGTGTTGATTACTGACTATTTACCAGAAGAGTGCAGAGAAAGCTTTTAGTGTAATTGAAGAAAATTTTACTAGATCACTAAATGTCAAAAGTGAAGAAAAGTGAATGTACATGAAAAAGTGCTTGTTAGTAACAATTTTTAACCCTTAGACTGTCGGGATTTTTCCTAATAAACTGGCCACTTTCAAAGGAGGAAACTTATATGTATATATGAGTAACTAATACGTCTCGATGAGTTCTCAAGGTCATGGGTGGCTCTTTATATGAGCCAGGCCGGCAGGCAACGGTCGGTCCCCATACTGTACATTTCGGAATTTTGCAGATCACCATTTAGTTACATCTAAATGAATCCCTGGCTTCCTCGGATGTAATAGGCTGTCCAAATTGGTTCTCCATGCATTCACATCATCAAAAATCACTAAATATGAAAACTACCCCTTATCAGGGGTTGAAAATTTGAAAATTCATAATTAGAGAATTGCTGACATTTGAGAGGATTTATGTGATAAAATGGTTCGCGGAGAATCCAATTTGTTACCTGCAGTTGTTGTGAAAACACTAATGTACATAAACTGTTAGCCAGGAGAAGTTTCGGATAATCTGATATAAGTCTGATATTTTATTCTTGAATTTTAGGGGTTTCACCCCCTCGTTAGGGGTAGTTCAGATACATTGGTTGGTTTGGAAAAATCTTGGGGTAGCTGACGATGCTTCTAAATCCATTTCATCATAGAAACCTCATCGGAAACTCACCTACAAGAATCAAACTGATCATAGAATAAGTGGCTCATATATGCGCCAGGCCGGCAGTCTAAAGGTTAATATGAATATGAATCTTGTCTTGCTTGAACACCATCTCTGTGTTAAAGCTCGGTTAAAGTACATAGTATGATGTTCGAATTACTAGGGTAACTTCAAAGCACGTCTATTTTACAAATTCATTATTCATTTTCATAAAATTCACAGGTAACCTGAAAGACAATTCGAAATGAAACAAATTTAATTTTTGACTACATTCTAAAAAATGACTGTTCCCGTAACTTTTAATGAAATTCATTAGGTAATTGGAAAAGTATTCCGAGCGTTGGAGAGTATAGATATGAATACTCACACACGCTTGATGCATCTATTGATGTGAACATGTTTATATGTATACGTAAATACTCTACCTAAAATGGTGACTGTTGCGCTATCGTATTCCATACCCGAAGAAGGAGGTAAATTAGCCTCCGAAAGGTCGTCGAATCAAAGGACACCAATTGATTTGTTAAGCAGTCGCATTTTTTATCCTATTTGAATGGTACAAAGTTCATTCCGATGAGTGAACATTATCAGAATGAGAATTTGTATCACAAACATACTGTTACGAAAACATCTCTCTTTCTTTTTGAGAGCAGAAATTAGCACGCGAAAATTGTATATGTAAAGAAATTCCTACTTGACTATAATACCTCTCTTTCATCGTCTTTGTGTGGAGCATTATTATCACCAAAATACTGATCCATCTGACTAGATTCATCTGTTTTGGCATGAAATGTCTGCGAAGCATTCTGAATATTCAGATCTCATGTAAATCACCACCGCTTTTAAATCTGGCGGTAGATGCACTTTGAAGTCAGTAGAGCTCGATCGAGAGATAGAGTAGGCGAAACTACCGCCATTGTGTGCAAAAATAGCGCGATGAAAATTTTTTGTGGGATACTCACCGTAAGACCTCCCTGATCCTAAAGACATATGTTCCTAAGCCGTATCTGGGTGCAAAATTGTTTAAACCGAAATTGCTTAAACAATTTGATAAAATTGTTTATTTCGAATTGAAACCAATTCACTAAGGTGATTTGAAGCGTTCTAAATAAAAAGTTACTCTTATCATTTTTTTCTAAAAGCCATCATTCCCAAGCTACAAGCGTTTCAAAGTTGAAAGAACACGAATTTTGCGATTTTGGACGTTAAATAAAGGTAACAACAAAGCGAGAAATCAATGCTCTCAGTGTCGGGATCTGTTCATTAGGGTGTCCTCTACAAGTTCCGATAGCAAATGTCCATGGTCCCGCCTTAGAACCTTCCGTTTTTCGGAAGTTTTCAATGCACTGTTTTCAATCGGTCTGAGATTGACTATATATATCGACCCGCGATGTATATAGTTATACTGGCGCCTGTAAAAACAGTGCTTTGAAAACTTCCGGAAAACGGAAGGTTCTAAGGCGGGACCATCTTTGAAACGCTTGTACCTCGGAAATGATGGCTTTTAGAAAAAAATGATAAGAGTAACTTTTTATTTAGAATGCTTCAGATCACCTTATTAAATTGGTTTCAATTCGAAATAAACAATTTCATCAAATTGTTTAAACAATTTCGGTTTAAACAATTTTGCACCCAGATACGGCTTAGGAACATATAGGATCAGGTAGGTCTTACGGTGAGTATCCCACAAAAAATTTTCATCACGCTATTTTTGCACACGATGGCGGTAGTTTCGCCTACTCTAAGATCAAAATGCCGACAAAGGGAAATACGGTATCCCGTGTAATAATGAGGTTAATGGGAACATTTGAAGATTTATTTTCTGATTTCATCTTTCTTCAACGATCGGAAAGATCTCAGGAACGCTTATTTAAATTCTCAAAATGATCCATACAAACTTAATAGTTGCATCCATACTGTTTTTTGATGGGGTAGATTAACTAGAATTTTTTTCGTTTTTGATGAATGTTTCAACATAATTCTCAAATTACATGTATAAAGTTTTGTGATTGAGGTAGATCAACTGAAATTCTCTTTGTGAATGTTGAATATCCTTACAATACCTTAATTTTGAGAAAAGTTTTCAATTTGGGAATATAATTCTTCAAATTCTAATGCGTAAAACAACTCTTCAGTTGGTGGATGACACTGAATTGGACCGAATGGATTGAGGAATTTTTCATTTGTGAATAATGTATTCTTTCAAATTATAGGAGGTTCAATAACTTTCTCATTCCTGGATGATGATCAGTTGAATTTCAAATGATCGATCAAAAATTTTTCATTGGTGGACAAAAAAAAATTTTTACAGAAGTATTCAAGAAATTTTCGCTTCACAAAGGCTGATTGGCTGATATTTGTGCATATCTTTGGAAAATTTTTCCTCCTTCTCTTCTGTAGCCGGCTTAGAGGAGAAGAAGGAGAAGGAGAGAAACATGCTCCATCCGAAAATGAGTAAAAATCTTTGAAAATTTCAATCGAATTGGAAACCCACACATTTCACGTGAAAATTGAGATTTTCATGCGCAAGCGTTGCATGAATTCAAATCATTGATTTTGGAGTTGAGCTCAATTCTCCAGTTCTCAAAATGATCTTCGTTCCTTGATGGCCATCCTCCATGAGATTTTATAAAAACTGGATAGTTTTTTGACCTCACACCATACGGACGGTTGGACCATGCGCGCGCAGCGCGCGCACTTCGTAGATCGAATAGTTTTTTGAGATTAGTCAAAAAATCCCTCAGACAGTCGTGAATTTTTGAATCAGCAATCCATGAATTTCGATTTCGAGGCATGTTAGATGGATAAACATATAGATGAATGACATTTCAATTCCATATTTTTATACTATTTCATATTTGCTCCTTTCTGGTACCATATATACCTGCATAATTTTTTTTTTTCAAATACAACAGCTTTTTCCGTATGTTCCAGAATTTCAAGCCATCGTAACCATCCGCGCGCAACGCGCGCGTCTTAGAGTTCTAGTTCCAACTTTGAATTCGAGAGAGACGTCAAACGCTTAAGCAATGAGAACTAAATATATGAAGTATCAAGTATCGGAAGATTAAGATTTTGTTACTCAAAATCGATGAGAGAAATATCGAGTGCTTCGAAGTATTTGGGGGTACCACCTTATAAAGAGCCGATTAAGTGGTAGATGTCATTACTCCGGCTTGAAAATTGTATTCATAGTACATTACGCAACTAGGGAGTGAAGGTGGACGATATTCCGGGCGGATATTAGCGCTCGAGGCGCATCCGAGAGCGATAAAAACCCGGGAGGATGTCACCCTCTCTATACCCCCCGCAGTTGCGTATTATACTTTTTGTTATTCTGTGCGCAAAAATGGCCGTTTAGACGCAAGTGTGCGTGTGCAAATGGCCCATTTGGGCATGGATTCTCATTTGCACAGTGCGCAAATGACTCATTTGCACACGGTAGTGCGCAAATATCCATTTGCGCACTGCGTAAACGATGAAACAGTGTGCAAATGGGACGTTTACGCACAGTTTGCTTACCAAATTTGGATTGATGGTTGATCATCCTATACTCAATAGATATATTTGACTAGAGTGAGATTTGTAGATTTATGGCTGTAAATATGTAGAAAAATAACAAGAATCTGGATATGTTGAAAATCATGCCTAAATGCAAGTAGTACAAGCAAGTAAAGTAAAAACTGCTTCAGTCAGCCGAAAAATCAATAAATTACACAGTCGATACAAGTTAGGAATTAGTCAAATTGAATACACTTAAACCTATTTTGAAATGCTTGATGGATTACAGTCATCATCAGCAGAAACTGGTATATTGTTTCCTTGTTGAAGATCATTGTAATCATATATTATATGAGCAAGAGTCTTTTTTATGATAAATTTGTCAGAATTTTTTTTCAGTCAGGGAGATTCTTTTTTCTGATAAATTTTTCAGAATTTTTTACCAGTCGGGAAGATGGGCAAAAATCTTACTTCTGATAAATTTGGCAAAATGTTTTTCCAGTCGGAAAGATGAGCAAAAGTTGTTTTTCCTGATGAATTAAAAAAATTTTTTCCAGTCAAGGGGGTGGGCAAAAGACTTTTTTCTTATATATTTTTCAAAATTTTTTTTCAGTCGGGGGGCTCCGCCCCCCGAACCCCCCGGCGGGGGCTTCGCCCCCTGCACCCCCACCAGGGGCTGCCGCCCCTGGACCCCGCACTGCGCCCTTCTCCACGCCCTAACATCATCTCCGGTCAAAGGAGTGATTAACCGACATATTGTGGATATTCAATTTACTTTGGATAATACTAGACATTGTGAAACCATAATTATATTCAAAATATGGGTGTTTCAACGTGATGACGATAAGCTCTGTCCCGTTCAAAATAATACATGAAGTATACGATTTAATGGATCTACGGATCAATTTCTCGTAATACTCAATATAACTAAAGAGAACAGAAATTAAGAGAATTCCTTCACCCCAGAGCAAAAAAATCCGCGACTTTTTTCTAGGGTTTTGGGCGAGTTACATTTTTGCTCACAGCAATAACAAAAAATATCGTAAGCAACTCGGGTGCCGACATTTGCGCTCTCGTCCCCGCACTCGTGTGCAAATGGTCCGTTTGCACACGGTTTCATCGTTTGCGCCGTGCGCAAATGAGTTATTTGCGCACTACAGTGCGCAAATAACTCATTTGCGCACGGCGCAAACGATGAAACCGTGTGCAAACGGACCATTTGCACACTCGTTGCGGGGACTCGTGCGCAAATATCTGTTGGCACCCTTGTTGCTTAATATACTATTTTACTACGAGAGAACGAAAACTCCCGTCACTTACGTTAATTCCGCGAAGCGGGAGTAAAACGCATCTCTTAGTCCCTCATAGTAAAGAGGAGATATGGTGTGCTCATACAGAGGACGCATTTTCGTCTCGGACTGGGCAGGCCCCACCGTCAGCCATATTGGTTACAGATTGTGTAAGGCAGTCAATATGAGCCAGCCACGTCTCGCTTGACATTCTCAGCAATAAAATTATATTCGTAATTGTTTCACACAACCAAGTGATAGTGATGAGTAGTATTCCATCGAGAACAGTGAGGGACTCGACTAGAATCGAGAATGAATCAAATCCTAAGCCCCCATCTCAGAGATGCGATTTATATACAACATTTTTGCTTTATCAGTGAGGTCGCACGTGGTCTCGTGGTTGGTAGTTTTTGCTTCTCATATCCAATTTTTTCCCCTCCTCCGGTTTCCTTTTCAGTAACCACGATACATTTCGAAAGGGGCTATCTCTTATTGAACAAGAAAGTTACACAGGGAAAAGAAGATCAGCGCAATGAACATGAAACGAATACGTTTTGTTACATGGATATTCCCGCAAATCTTTCTCTACTTATTCGTCAAAATAGTCCCTCTACCATTAGCTTTGGAGAATATGGGGTTTTGTCTTTTAAATTAAGATTTTGAGAATAAAATTAATCGGTTTGGCAAGGTGGGCCGGATCCAACTGTTAATGTGACCAAAAATCACCTCCACGATTCCAATGGTACTCCAAAGAACATATCAAACGCGATCCACGAAAAACTGCTCGGCGTAATTTTTCGATCGATTTTTGAAATAATGTACTTTTTAACCTCAAATCCGTAATTCATGGTTTCAGAATAATGCAGGGTCTATGTACATAAGAGATATGATCTGATTTCCATGGCTTCAGAGGCAGTACTTAGATATTATACAATTTTGTCCGAAACCCGAGATGGGGGCTCAGAATAAAAAAAAAGCGTTCAGAGCGCATTTATTTGAGGATGAATCGAATAAAACCTCTCCATCTATACCTAGAACTCTATATTCCTTTCAAACTAACAATTTACGATTTGAGATAAGAGATTGAACTTCTTTCGGGAACTGGTGGAAATTTACGACAAAATTTCATTCAAAGACTGCTTTTGATGCGATCGTCAAGACCTCACTCCAATTTGGGCGGTAGTTTTTGTCGCATTTCAAGGTGACCCAGGTGCAAGAATGTCAGTATTACAAAGCTGAATAATTGCGTGAATGAAAAGAACAAACAGGTAAGATGACGATTACATCAATTGAATATTCGAGAAGAAATGATAAACTCACCCACCATTACTATTGACGCCGAATCGAGAGTTAAATTTCCCAAATATAGTGTATTAGGATAATACAATACAGATGAATACTTCAAGTGCTAATCGAGCTCTAAAATGTAGACGATCAAAAAGGAAAAGGCCTAATCAATCTATTTCTCATTGATTTCGTTATATTTCACTCTTGCTGATTTGAGCCTTGAATTGGTCTACTTTCTTGGCATCATCGGATACCCAGTTCATGGAAAGTGACGTACGTTACATGATTTTTTCGACGAATTAATATGTCCAATTCTTGCTTCGGATTTTATGGGAGCACCGAGGCCCACGGCAGTATGTTGACATTGCAGCATGGAATGTAAACATTTAGTAAGAAACTTAAACGAAGAAAACCTTCTACTGAATGAGTTTAGTCGAAGTAACGCTCACATTTTTCAAGAATTGAATCTCTTTCTTTGAATAGATAAGTTTGCCAAATTACACAGCTCC
The DNA here is from genome assembly GCA_029851415.1 of Eretmocerus hayati. Classification (NCBI taxonomy): domain Eukaryota; kingdom Metazoa; phylum Arthropoda; class Insecta; order Hymenoptera; family Aphelinidae; genus Eretmocerus; species Eretmocerus hayati. Next base: position 115,393,909 of record CM056743.1, read on the forward strand.
ACAAAAAAACGGTCTGAACCTGGGCTCTCACTATGTTACTCTATGTTTTTTCGATACACTGTGCGTAAAAATGCACTTTGCGCACAGTTTGCCGACTTTTACTCACAGTTTGTCGAAAAGTACAGTTAGATACACTGGCGTAAAACCCATTATCCGCATCCTCGTGATGATTCCGACCCTCGCCTGCGGCTCGGGCCGGAAATCCATCACTCGGACGCGAATAAAACCTTATTACGCCCTTGTATCGAAATGTACTATTATGCTATTCTGTTCGCAAAATTGGGCAGAAATGGCCATTTAGATGCTTGTGTGCCGTGCGAAAATGTCTGATAGCGTGCGCAAATGTGCACACTGTGCACGAATTTCTTTTGCACACGCAGAAAATCGCCAAACCGTATGCAAATCGGCTACTTGCGCAAGGGGAAATACGATATCTTTGAACTGAAGATTGGACCTGAAATTTTTTTTTTTTTTTTTCATTACCCAATTTCAATCACTCCACGGGATCATTTTGCGAATTTGTTTAGTACGTGTTGTGTGTGTAAACTGTGTAGGTGTCAGCATAGAAGCCCTTGCATGGATAGGAGATTCGCCTTTTTATACTGCGGTATAACTTACTTTTTTATTAACTTTGAGCGACTTGCTTTCATAGATAACCATTTATTGCCACCCCAGTCTCGTTTTTTATTCCTGTTATGATGGTGTGCGTGTCAAGCTTATTTATTGTTCTGTCGTCTAAAAAGTGGAGTCGGGAAGAAGAATCAAACTGAAAGAAACCCATTTGAAGAGGGTGAACAGTCATCTATCAAGATTTCGATCGAATATTTGCGATTGTCTCACAGGAACCTGATATTAGAATTTGTCTTTTCTCGCTCTCCACGATTGTGGATATCAAAAATTTACTAAATCTGTTCGCCGGTATCAAATATTTGAGCTTATGTGATTGTCATATCAAAAAGCCGCTCGTATATTTCTCAAGTTTGCCTTAGATATTAGTGTCTCAGTCCCGCTTCGTCTTACTTACCATGAAAAATGTTTGGTGCATGATCATGCATGATGACATAATACCGCTAATGGTGTAAACCATGCATGACCGCGTACAGAAAATGATGGTATGTAGATGAGAGTGGGGCAAAATTGGACGGATTTTGCAGTGGGGCTATCTGACGATACTTGGGCCTAGGCGCGCTACGGAACTTTGAAGTTCAACTATTGAATAGATTGTAAAAAAATTCTCAGGCCCCTAGGTCTCAGGGTTCACAATTTTTCTTGAAGTTGAAAAAAAAAATCTGTCCAAATTCGCCCCGAGCTTGGGGGCACTTTTGACAAGTTTCGGGGGCAAATTTGGACAGCCTTCCAAAATTGAGGTATACAGCATTATTCCTCACCTATTAGAGTCGCATTTGCTCATCAAAACACGTGGTAAGAACCCAGAACCAAGAGGGACACCTGAGACTTTTACATCCTCCCATAGGCCGACCAAGCGAGCCATTTTTGTGTTATTCTTCAGCATTATTGGAATAGGCGCTCCATTGGTGCACTACCGTCTTCAGCAAATCAGCAATCGACTTGTGGCTTCTAAGAGTCGATTTTTTTCGTTTTTCTTCTTATTGGAGGCATTCATACTCACCCCTACGTCAACGATCCCGGTGATAGTGTCTAACATTCAAGGCAATGTCACCGAATGCGAGAATGAAAATGCTTAAATCGAGGACTATTTTGGAACACGTTGAAAGCGACTTCTGGCCTCTAATCTGACTCCTAAGACGGCCATTGGACATCGTAACTTCATTTTCTCACCCATTTTCAATCATCTAACTCACTCTCAACCTCCCGCGCTCCGAAAAACTCGCACAAATGCATACGCGCCTCGCTATGCGCAATTATCCTCGAAAAACCCGGACAGGCGTTCGGTTGACCGATTTTAGATGGGATTTAGCATTGTCCAAATTCGCCCCCACCAATTCGTCCAGAAATGCCCCCAGGCGTTTTTTTCGCAGAACTGTGATCATTTGGTCCCAAGTGAACCGATTTTGGCCCACGACGGCTCAAAATCTTCGTTTTGTTATGTAGTTTTTGACCCCCAAACGGTGATTAAGCTCGTCCATTTTTGCAGAAGTAGCGTGAATTTTTGCATTTGAAAAATAAACCGCGTGAGGCCCTCAAAAAGCACCCCTGCGTCAGCGAAGACCCCCAGTATCGTTTCAAGAGTCCTAACCGCGATAAAAACCATTGTCTGTGATGGTATTAAAAGAGAATTTACGCGGCGAAAGCCTAGACTCGCCTCCGACCGAACTATCTCACTTATCCAATTTTGCCCCCGTCCAATTTTGCCCCACTCTCCCCTAGTCATGCATGATTTTGCGCCATATAATGTTGCAATTTATACTTGGGATCAGGTGCTATTTTCAGTGTATGGAGTAAGTTCTTGAATTGGAGATTGTGAATGTGACAGGGAGGAATGTACCATCTTACGGTTTCGTCACTACTTATTCGGTTCCAAAAATTGCTACGAGTCACTCAATAACTGTGACGATTAAGAAGGCTCGGCCATTTGAGAGCTGAAACGATGTCAAAGAATTGAACGGTATTCCAGGAGTGATACTTTATCTCTCTCTCTCTCATGGTGGCCTTGAACTAGCCTTATACTCATTCTGTGCACTCAGAGGGTTATTTTCTGACAAGAACCAAAATCGCATTCTCAATAGGAACACATTTTATCGAAAGATGTTTGGAGTAACTTTTTGTAAATTTTTCCAATATTGTGCGGTAGTGCCGGGTAGTGTGCCTTAAGGCTGCATGCGGTAACCGTGCAAGCTAAATTTTGTTCCAAGTATTCTCTAATTCTCTTGCGATTTATAATCTGACTCGTTACTACATCTTATTTCAATGAAACCGTATCTAATTTGAGGAAAAGCGCCTCGAAGAATGCAGTTCTTGCTGATAAGAGCAGGCCTTCATAGACCAATTTCACGATTGTGAAAAGTTGATTGTGAAGATTTTTAGCTTGAAAATGAAAAGAGCTTGGATGATAGTTATCCGTTAATTGGGAACTTTCTGACAAAGGATGCTGCAATATATTTCCAGGGATGTGACAAATTGAGGTTTAAGTGCACCACACGTCAAGGATTAACGAAAGATGAACGCGAGTACTCGCTGATGTTTATAACTATCCCAAAAGTGTATGACGAGACAAATATTGGAAAACTTTCAGATGAGGCTCATCTCACTCGCATTTTAGTAACTAATCTACTAGAAGTGATCTTCGATCGCATGCCTCTCAAAGATTATTACTTCGAAGAATGTTTGGTAGAGTAGATATTTATTCACATCAGCTACACAACTCATTTCATATTTTCATATTTTCCCCCCAAGAATCACTTGACAGTATTTAGGATTCTTCACCATCATATTTTTTGCAGAGCGTCTGCTTACGAATGCTCGTGAAATAGATTTTCTTTATTTAAATTTATATTTATACTGACATTTATGACTACGGATACAAAATTCACGGTCAACCTACATATTCAGGTGGAAACATCGTGGAAATTACTTTTTGTTGTACGAAGCATTCGAGGCATTCCAAGCACCCGCTGAAAAAAGCATAAAAACTCTCAACGAATATTGTATCTCATGCGTATTCTCTTCGACAAAGGGAATCACAAAAGAAATGCTTTTGTGATTTTGATCGATTCGCGCAAAAATTCATTGAGTAAGAGATGCGAGGTCGATAATTCTGTATAAAAATAAATTAAGAATATAATGAGTATGAAATCATTCGGGACTGCTTATAAAGCTCAGCCATAATGAAACAGTTTGACCCCTTATTTGACTCAGAATGTGTTGCAGTAGAGCTGCGTTCCAGAGTAAACCAGTCACTCGGGCTCTCAACAGAATTTGATCGGGTCAGATGTTTATGTCTTGCGAATGGTTCTGAGAGCTGTAAAATATTCCAATTTCAAAACGTATCACATTTTCCAACGCGAAACAGCAGTCCCATGAATACTTAGCGCGTCCCCGGAGTGGCTTTCCTTTGCCAACCGAAGTTTTCCCCCGGGTCACCTGGAAGATCTCGAAGTCGTATCTGCGATGAATAAATTCACGTAGTAAGCCTTAGAGACCCCGAGGATCTGATCCATCAAAATCTGTTGCCATAACCTACTCCAAAATTTTCTGAATGCCATGGTATGGGTCTTCCCCTGTATACTTTCACTGAAACTTTTCAAACGCCTACATTTTATACAACCATAGAAACCCGCAAACAAACGCGAATTTCGACTAATCTGTGCGAGTAATCCGTTACGAAAGGATACAATTAACATTGAATCGGACCCCAAGGGCATGTGAATGAATTTCCAGTCTTTACAAGTGGAAACACGTGTAAAAAACGTAACGAGCTTTGCAAGCTCATAGTTTTTGTCACGATTTGCTAGAATCTCTGAAGATTTTTACGTTGAATCCCAGATATATTTTCAATTCCTTCATGATCTCTCTAGCGAATTGACTTATTGCAACGGTACACAGCTCTGCCAACCTTATGGACTGGCAATGATTCACAAACAAAATTATGTGGATAACGAAATAAAGCGTGAACTAATCCAGCTAAACTTTGATGTTTTTACAGGAAACATGCTCCATCATACGAAGAGCATCGGCCGTCCAGAGTCGGTGCACTCGCTACATCCTGATGGAATAACCGACATATCGATAAAAGATCACAGTATGCTGCTGAAATGTGGATGATCTGAGAGAGAATGGGGACAACACAGGCAACGGCAGTTGCTATAGGAATGCCCAAGCTTCACAGAGAGTCGGCCTTATCGTTTCTGGACGCCCAACGCGATGACAGCAATAGAAGCTTGGACATGCAGCAGATGTCGGAAATTCTGCAAGGATTCTACGATGATTTCAACAATCAGACCAACTACCTACTCATTGCTCTCTATGTGCCAGTCATTGTCCTTGCTATGGCTGCTAATCTCATGGTCATCATTGTTGTATTCAAATATCACTATATGCGTAGGTCAGTAGTTCAATGGTCAATTTCATATCGTCTCGTATTCATTGCACATTTTGCTCCATTTCTCTCTGTGTATTTTTGATCCGACTCAATTCTAACGAAATCGATGGTTCTAACTGCAAACCGTAATAGGAAGTACAAAAAACTGCAAAATATGCGGGACCATCGGCTTTGCTTTCGCTAACTCTTATTATCTACGTGTGCGACAACTTATATCGTAATACTGTTATTGAAATTGTTTTCCAATCTTAGGCCCTAGATATTTCTCTCTTGGAAGCTACGAATCTACATTTGTATCAGGATACTTAGCATGGTTTGATCTATATCAGCATCAGATATACGTGGAATAACTTCTCCTGGAAGTTTCGATTTTTCATGATACACAGGATATTGATAATGCAAGTACAACAGATATGTTTCCCCAGCAATTATAATTTTGATAGAAATCTCCTTTTCCCATTGCAAAATTATAGAACATTGAAAGTATGAATAATTTGTATTATCGTTGAGCGTCACGTAAACTACAACAAAGACTTCAAACAACCGCGTGTTGTGCCAACCATTGCACCGTGTGCCGTGCAATTTGATCCTTTACCCTTCTGCATAATATACGTCTCAAAGTTTTATTTGGATCATTGGAAATTATCGATAAATTCCGTGGCATTCCATCTCTCTTAATTTTCCCGAGTGAAATCGTAGCAACTCAGCACAACTCAGTACCGAGTGATTTTTACTCGGAAAAAAGAGTGAGATTTTTCACTCGGGGAATCCGAGTGAATCCATTTATTGTTTCGCCGAAATTGAAAAGTTTCATGCAATCATTACGTGGCGGGCTATCAGATGAATAAATTGCTATCGATCATCCGAAGTTTCGATATGAAGGAGGAAAACCATTCTATCCAAAGTTGCATAGTATGTTCGATATTTTGGTAATATGGAAAATGCGGGAATTGGAACTGAGGTCGTCTTCAAATATTGGGCTGTTTTGAAATTCATGGAAAAGGTTATTGTCACTTCTCCATTTAGCTTTTTATCATAAATTTGAAGAAAAACTACAGTAAATAATGTTGAATGTGTACACAGGGTTGAATGTGTTCGCTCATTTTTTTTGAAATAGCTTCCGACTGATGCGTTGGCAAACAACTCATGAGGGCTCGTCTCAGAGATGAGACAAATAACTTCAAAATGAACTCCAGCAGGATGTTGTACCGTTCATCAACACAAAACTGTTTCAAAAATGAGAATGAACACATTCACACCTATTAACGGTACCAGTTTCCTCATTGTAAGCGACGCATTGATCCATCAGTAACAAGTAACAAACGAGCGGCTACACATAACCTAAAAACTGATTGGAGCGTCTCACTCTTTCATCTGAGTGGAAACCCTCACTTTGGAAAATTCAAGAGAGATGCGGGAGAAAATACATTAAAATCAGGAAATTATTATGGTATCTATTTGTCAGTCTAGAAATGAAGAACGAAGACTGGACATTGAAAGTACAAGTTACCAAACTGACTTTCATGAGAAGGATTTCACAAAAGGAACGTCGTAGGTGAATCAAGGTCATGTACCGGATCGATCTAAGCCCCGTGTGTATATACGACCGTGATCGCTAAGCCGTTGATCACCTATTCATTGGTGAAGTACGAAAACTCTTTGATTCGTTGCGTATAATCAACTACCTAGTATTCGAATTTCAAAGTATAGAGAACTATAGAGAACAACAGCTGGAATCTTCATACATGGCAAGTGTGATGGATTTTATAGCACTCTAACTTAAAAATCGTTACTTTGAACATGATTTTTAGATTCTTGTGCTATAAAATATCGTATGAGTCTGCGTGCAGATGGGTAGTTTTGTTACGAAGGACTTATAGCACTCGCTTCGCTCGTGGCATAAACAGTTCTTCGTACAAAACTACCCATCCACGTGCAGTGTCATTATACTATTCCTTCATGATCAGCAAATGATTAGAATAATCGATTAGGCTATAGAAAGCCCATTATTCCTCCATAGAGGCAAAACTTTACGACATATAACTCGAAAAATATTCATACCGCCGGAGAATATGGAGAGTAGTTCTTCTCAGGGCTCCGCAAAGGCTAGAAAAAAGTATCCTGATAATTTCTTGAAAGGTACATCCATTCCAAATTGTGAGGCATTTCTGTTGAAATTTTCTGGATCTCGCAACATTCTCACCGTAGATCATACTCTATTAGATCTACTTCATATCCCCAGTGCGTTTAGGCGAGCCGGAAGATCATCTAAATTACTCCTGAAGGTATGCTCGACGAATACACAAGAAAATGTATGATGAAAATTCCAAGTCTCGTCGATCTCAAAAAGCTCTACAGTCTTCTGACTACTGACCCAACTGTGCTGGGGATAAGAAACACAGAGTATAACCTGTGTATGATGGACATATGGCAAAATTCAGTACAGTTGGACAAGACTGCCTTACTACTCTAAATGGATGCATCATTCGATGAATTGCCAAGAGCTCTTTTCTCCAGTGTCCGGGAAGTTCTACAAGAAATTGATTCACATATTTTTTGATAAATCAAATATTTCGAATAACGGAGGAACTATGGTATTTTAATGCTGAGTTGAAATTTCTTATCCTGTATGTGTTGATTGTATAGAAAACATCCTTTTCGCTTGCCATTTTGAGTCATGAACCGATACAGTTCAGATTGAAACAGATTTCTGCTGGTGTGTGAAGTGAGTTTTTTGCATTAATAGACCGTCGAGTAATATCACTTCGAGGAACTTCAGTGACCTCGATAAAGTTTTCTTTTAGATACTCGGATCTCGTTCCCTGAGGATAATGAATTGAACATGCTTTGGTCGGTCCCAGTTTGAAGATAATCATTTTCTGTAGTATTCACGATCATTTCGATTACATTTCGAATTTGATCCCAGCGGACCCGGGAAGCATGTGATTCTCTGTTAATTTGTACTCTTCTTGAAAAATTGTAACAATGACTGTAAATCAGGCTGAATTATCCGCGGGGTATCTTTTTTATCTCCATTGGTATAAAGGTATCTTTAAAGAATGTATTTATTGATGCAAAACAGAGTGAACGATTACTCGCATCTACTATTCACCCTCGTCAGGACGTATCTTAAATCAAAACTCGAAACCATCGGCTTGCAGGGCTGTCCATTCATCTTTGCCTACAGGCTTTGCAGGCAACTTACTTATTGCCTGCGCGAGAGCAGGCAATTCTAGGATTGTCTAGGCAAAGTTCGGAATGAAAAGCCTGCATTTCGGACTTTAGCGGTGACATGTACACTTTCTCTGTCTTTCTCGAGACAGTTTTGACGTAGGTTGTACTCAAAGCTGTGACGTTTTCAAGCCACCAGAATCAGGATGTCAGGTAGTATATGAGTGTAAGATATACTATCCATTCTGAAACTGTAGGACAGTTCTATGTATTCTCTGGTTTTCATAAGTATTGATATGATGAAAATTCAGAAAAATATAATCCAGAGTAAACTGATTTTATCTTGAAATTCGTCTGACGAGTTTGATGCGACAGAAAGTTTTGTAGCCAAAGTTTCATCAGCGGAAGTAAGAGGAGCTAGAAGACTCATCATAAGATAAGACCCAACTTTCGTTTGCAATGAATCTGGGATTAGTGTATCTCACTTTTTTCAAGAAGTTTGATACCTTGCATTTTCACGACTTTGCGAGAAGCCACCTTGCTCACGACATAGCAAAGTAGTATTATGGAAGCATCAGGGAAATTCCCTATCTTTACACAAAGAGTGAGAACTGAATGCTGATGCCTTGTAGTATTATTCAATTGGTGTTTGTGTCAGTTTCAGACGATGCATTTGCTAATACGGAAGATTTTGACCCGTCCCTGCTCTAAAAAGCGTTGTCATTCAGATTATTTGGAATATGCCATTCAACTCCCATTATTCGTCCCATATTGATATTTCAACATATTTACATGTACCAGTTCAAAGTGTATCCCGCTGAGATCTTCATGTCCACTGCTTCAATTGGAGCAATTGTCAACTCTTCCTCTTCATTCTTATTTACTCTCACTCATTCCTTCGAAAGGGACTAGGCGGGTAAGCAATGGTGAATCGGCCCTCGTCAAATATGGCCCCCGGAGTGATTTCCCCCAGTTTCTGATACCAAGGTGAGTGGGAAACGAGGTTTTTTTTATGTCCCAAGGTCGTCCTCATTTTTTAGGGTACCCTAAAAACTATCAAAAATTCGCTAAAAATCGATGTTCCTTTTATTCAATAGCATTCTGACGTATTTCAACGAATCAATCTGAATTTATTTTTACATATTCTTGGAAGTATGGCAATAAATAAAAAATATTTGCCGATCCGTAATTGTTCATCAAGGCTCCGAAAAAAATTCAGGAAGAATAAAAATTAATTTTTAACCCATTCATCTGCAATTAAGACGTTAGAAAACCATCTCATCGTGTTTGCCGGGTCATTTTACATCGAAAACCGCTTCGAAAAGTATCATTTTCGGTGGTGGAAAGTAGTCAAAAATGCGAAAAACCACTTTTAAAGCGAATTTTAATTCAGCAATTTGCATCTCCCGCGCATGCGCGTCGCTCTGCGAATTTAAAAGTATTTTTTATCGATAGCCAGTGTAATTTTCTTCAAAATGACCACTTGAAAAAGTCGATTTGACGCAGTAGAACCCGAGTTACAGGTGGTCCGAAAAGGCAGAGCCCCCCAGTAGAACAAAAAATTCTGATGTAAGTGCATTACATCTGATGAAAGCTTCAACCGAATTTTGGGAAGAATTTTGTTTTGACATAAATTTCTCCAACAAGACGATCGATGTATCAGCAATCTTGATAATCTCTAATATCTTGATCAATTGCTCAGAAGCGAGGTACAACCTCATAAATTCGGTGCGAAATATGCTAGGGTGAGTATACTCAACTTTCACCCATTGAGCCATTTTCTCAATAAACCTGGTTTACTCACTAATACTCTGACTCATCTCAATATTTTTCAACGAATCTCAGCTCACTCTGTAGAGTTTGAAATAAGCTTCAAAATGAGCTAATATACATAAAAACACATTGAGTCGGGCCAGAGGAGTGAATTAAACCACGGTTGTTGAGAAAATTGCTCAATGTGGGCAAGTTCGGTACACTTACCTTATTATCTTTTAACAACTATATTTGACCGACGCAGAAGAGATGCATTCACGAGGGACTACCTTTGAAAAAGGACTTTCTGGTGGTTACAAAATACAATATTGAACAGGTGAATTGAATCACAGTGAGGTTATCAACAATTGTCTACCTCAAATTGTATAATTCTGTGGTGAGATTCGGAAAAAATTAATCGGGGTTGGCAGGAAAGTGGCCCTCTGCGTCACCATACGGAGGAACGGCACTTGGCTCGTTATTGATACGAAAAGAACCTTATTTTCCCCGTCAGTGTCCAATTTTAGTATGATGAACTTTGAATTCGTCGAAGTTACATGAATCCCCATGAATTTAGAAGCTCGTGCGTGAAGCAAAATCCAGCGTGCGTAAAGCAATTGCTTTACATACGCTATGCGTAAAGCACTGCTTTACACACTCTTTTGGTGCTTTACGGACAAACTTTACGCTCAAGTATTATGAAAAAGAAGTTTTGAGTGCAGACACTGAGCGAGAAACATGGAAAATTACTCCAAAAGTGTTCGGCATTTGATGTTCAAGATGATCGATTGCCTATATCTTTATGTCAGACATAGGTAAGTCAGATGTAGGCAATCTATCATCTCGAACATAATGCCGAACACTTTTGAAGCAATTTTCCATGTTTCTCACCCAGCACCCGCACTCAAAACTTCTTTTTCATGCTTTTTATCCAAAATTTGAGCCGATTCTCTTTATGAGAGCAAGCACATCGCATCTTTGAACTAAGATAGGACCCCCCTCCCCCTCACTCAAGAAGTAATGTAGATATGACGTACCTGCAAGCTCTCCCGAACCTGAATAAGAGCTTTTGTTGCGCTATAAGGGCTTTGCCGAGAGTCCAAGGGGCGTTGTGCACATATTATCGAAACCAATGTGAAAAAGAGTGAGAATGAGAGAGGCGTAAGCATGCTAAAAATCTTCCAATATAGATTTTTGGACCTCTCTATTTGCCATTCGAATCTTTACCCAAGCATTGGCCACAACTCGCGTATATCTCTTCCTCTACGCATTTTATTGCGAATCGTTTGGGATAGAGTGTCACGAACCATCTGCACTCCCTGACGAGATTTTTAAAAAATTTCAAGCATATAATCAAGCGCGTTCATTATCACCAAAGCGCGTAAAAGTCGTTTTTCGACGTTTTTTTTTTCAGAAAAAGTCATAAAAATTGATTTATCTGAAAATCCTAACGTATGTGATCTCAAAAACAGTTGCAAGACGTTATTTGAGCCCTAAACAATCATTTATAAAAATATTTGTCGAGGTGGTCTTTCGGCTCATTTAAAGTTGGTTCAAGGACACCGTGCTCTTTATAGTTACAATAATGTCTTCCTCAAGTTTCTTATTGTGGAACCAATTCTAATAGTAGCTAGTGAACTATGAAATTCCTTTTGTTTGACCATCGTCAGAGATTGACTTGTGTGTTTTATCTAGTGCAGAGGATTTGAAAGATTCGTATAAGTCGGCGATGCTACCACTCTTATATCTAAAGGTATTCTTATACGCTTTTATTCCACTTGACTGAGCAAATTTTTTCGCTCCTAGAACCCCATATCTAGTCGGTAATTTTTTACCTTCCGGTTCCTAGCATGCGCGCGCATTTGCAAACTCGTCATGAGTATCATGCAGGAAGACACAGGTAGTTCTGAGGATGATCAGTGCAGTGGCTATCGATATATCGACTCGATTGCACAATCAAAGCAATGCTTGTTTTTATCTATAATACTGCGGTGCGCCTTGCATTTAAAATCACGATGAATCGCGACAGAATGATGGAGCAGTCCGAGACTCTCGTACGCAAATCAGCGCGCTGCCGGATAGAGATTCTCGCGCGGGCGAGGTCCAGCCTCACGTACGCGAAACTGAACAGCAGGAAATGACTTATCATTGCATGACCAGCGTTACACTGATATGCCATACTTCGCGTGCAGGAGAGATACAGAGACCATAAGGGATTACAAAAAATTTTAAATGAACGACGAATATAATTGACAATTTTCTTGCTATCCCCCGGTTACAGTATGTACACACTTTCTGTAACAGATTTGTATACACTGTAAATGAAGATATATATCTCCCCCTAATATATAGTAGTAAGAATGAGATTACTTTGAATTCCCCTAGATTTCTCTGAATTCCCTCGAACTCCCCTGATTTCCCTTCACTGCCTTGAACGCCCAGGAGGGCCTCTGAGAGCCCCTGAGGGCCCCGAGTGCCTCTGACCAATTAACCTAAATTACGTTCCATATTTACCTTAGGGGCTGAGTGATTCTCCTGAGATCCCCTGAGGGCCTGTGAGGGCCTTGAGGGCTTCCGACGGCCTTCGAGGGCCCCTGAGGGCCCCTCAATTTTTCTGATCCCCTCCAGGTCCCTCAGTCTTCTCAATTTTCCTCTGCAGTTCCGAGAAATGACCTCCCCATCATCATTATTTTCCATCGGATTGTTCAATTAGTACAACATTTTAAGTGAGCTTGGGTTACGAAGAAGATGTATATTTCTTCCAAAGAAATATGGATCAGAAGAATTTTACAGTATATCCGAGAATCAAAAATCAATAACTGATATCTTTGTGTGACGGAACACTCTTCCTCAACATGAACTTCATTTTCCAAAATCGAGTTCTCAATTTCCATCTTTTCACCACCTGACAATTTCAATTTATCTACAGCCTCCACTTTCAAATGTACGTTGAACCTGTAAAGACCACTCAATGAAATCAATATCGAGACGATTCTTTTCACTTTCATCTGATTGATCAGAAAATTAACTATTCTCTTTTAAGTCACCGAAAACTTCTAACTCCACTCCACGATCGTACGATTCAATTTGACCGTTTTCATCTTTCACAACAATAACATTAAGTTTGTGGCGTATATTCGTAATTACACCCAGAATTCCACTTTCATTCTTCTCATTTCTTTGAACGCATTGATCCTGCAGATAACACTGCGCAACAAAATTTTGGGTCTCAAATAATGCGAGGACCGGACAATGATTATCTTGTGTATTTTTTGACGCTGGAACCGAATCCGAGCTCAGATTTGCGCCTACACGTCGGGATCTTCTTTAAATTGAAACAAAACGATTCTCTGAAAAACAGGGTTTTTCACGTTTTTTGCTAATTTTGTAAACTGTAGGTCTCTTAGCCAGGGAGTACAGATGGAACGAAATGCATATCAAAATATGTTTTCCTAAATATTTTGACTCACTGAACACGATCCCGGTGTTTCCGGAGCGCTTCATCGTAACCTTGAAGCCATATGAGCTTATTTGTCCACCTGGTATTTGGAAAAAAATCTAATTTTGCAATAAATCTCCGAAAAATCATGAAACAGTATAGAATGGACTGAATTAGACGTTCAACGTCGCATTTTCTTCATTTGTAACATTTTTTGAGGGGAAATTTTTTCCAACAGCCGTACAGGCACTGGTTTGACGCCAGGAATTTTTCTCTCAAGCACTTATTTTGGTCATAACTTTTGCTGTGCTGAAACCACGAGGAGGAAAGTTTCCTCTTGCACGGGGTACTCAAACATGGTTTTCCGACGCAAAATGACCGTCTCAGCACAATCTCGTGGTTCATTCAGAGCTAACACGTCAGAATATTCTTCTAGCCGCAAGAAACCTGTTTTTTGAGGAGTTTTCTCGACCGAGACCAAATTTTTGACATGGAATCCCAAAACAAACCACGAGATCGTGTTAAGACCGTTATTTTGCGTCGAAAAACCATGTTCGGGTACTCCGTGCAAAAGGAAACTTTTCTTCTCGTGATTTCAGCACAGCAGAAGTTATGACAAAAATAGGTGTTCAGAAGGAAAATTCCTGGCGTCAAACCAGGGCCTGTACGGCTGTTGGAGAATTTTTTTTCCTCAAAGTATGTTACAAAACGGAGAAAA